>JALMGA010000007.1:65469883-68227383 GCA_023333525.1 Aspidoscelis tigris stejnegeri | reverse complement strand
AATTTATCCGATTTTTAATGTTTCAAATATTCATGCAATCCCTATTTGGTATGCATATCCATTAGTTCCTTTGTATCCAGGCTACAATTTGGGCTTTCCTTGAGGCTGGGGGAACAGTCAGAATTGTGCAAAATGGGTTGGTGATTTGTGTCTAAGGACAATTGCCCATAAGAATGATGCTTTACATTCTTATCTAAACAGCTTTTAGAATGTTAGAAGTATTTACTTATCTCTGTTTTTCTAGCTCACTGACAGTTCATCTCGCATAGCCCATCACTCTATTTATTATCATCTATCTGTGACTTGCGCAGCTGGGACAATGAACAGATTATGCTAGAATAAATTGTAGCCATTTGTGCTTTTGTTGGGAAATCAGATGGAAGTACTTTGGTAAAATAGCTGCTAAGACTGATTTAGTTACAACTTGAGTTTTCTCTAAAGGCCTTGAGAAAAATGGGAGATAAATAATAAATACCAACAGTGAAAACTACA
This sequence comes from Aspidoscelis tigris stejnegeri, assembly GCA_023333525.1. Lineage (NCBI taxonomy): Eukaryota > Metazoa > Chordata > Lepidosauria > Squamata > Teiidae > Aspidoscelis > Aspidoscelis tigris. The sequence goes on along the minus strand of JALMGA010000007.1, from coordinate 68,226,891 downwards.
ATGAAGAAACCACAAGAAAACCTGCATTAGATTAGTTAGCATGGGTTCTGGCAAAGAGGAAAAAAATCCCACAGGGAATGTCAATGGTTTCTGAAGAACTTGGGGGAAATCTACTGAAGTCCTGTGTGGTGCGGAGTGGTTGAATGTCCCTGTAGATATCAGCTGAGAAATGATGTACGTATTCCTATGTTACCAGCTTTTTCAAAAGGCTCCAGCTGGCAGAGACTGCAGGCCAGAACCCCTGGATTTGTAAGACAACAGGACAAGAGCTAGCGGGACAATGGAACTTGCTTTGATGATCAGACTTTTGAGTAGATATTTCAGGAAGTATGGTTTTTGTGTGTCAAGCATACAGCCTGGTGTCATAGGGATAATCTGGATGGGCACTGGGAAATGGGGATTGAATCCATGTTCTGGTTGTTCCCACATTTGCATTATCACATGGACTCAAGGCAATTCTCTTTTGCTAATCCTTTTTCCTTATTTTTTCTGTGCTTGGCCCAGGCAAACCAGAAGCCAGTTCACTTTTGGCCTCTTACAAACGCCCCCTTCCTGCCCAGATGTTAATTAATTGCAAACTAGCTGTGGTGCATGAAATCTTGGACCACAAGCATACTAACCCTCCCCAATCACAACCCAAAGTTTACCTGGCGTGTCCAGTCGGCGACCACTCACACCTTTTCTAGTGTGAGGGTTCATCTGAGGTACAGGTATGTGTGCGCAGAGTGTAATTGCTGGCATAGTAATAGCACTGGTGCATGCACAGGTCACGCAGGATGCAACAACCAAAATGGCAGTGCCCTGGTGGGGATCGGACGTGGGCCTGGAACAAGTTAAGTATCTGGTCACGTGGGGCTTAGGATATCGTGTGCTAGTGTAAATACTAGTACATGCTAGTCCCTTTCCTGTCCAACAGATGGGGAGGTAAATGCAGAAATGCCCCTTATCTTTCTCTCTCCACCCCTCACCAAATTCCTCTCGCTCTGTGGTTAGCCATTGGATGCAATCCCAGTGTTCAACTTTTGACTTCACTGGGGCAGAAAAGTCAAACGCCAACTTCCGTATTTCCCTGCCACTGCATCAGAACATAGATTCCCTTAGTGGTGTCACTAGTCATTCACTGGGGGTTATTCCACTAGCACTAGAAGTACCCATTAAGTACCCATTAATGCTAGTGGAACCCCTCCCCAACTGATTATTCCTTCTCCCCCTCCAGTCTGTATCCACCCAAGCACAACTTCAATTCTTCATCTACAATACAATAAAGGTTCTTGAAGTCCAGATCTCAGTTTCTTTTACTCTGAGCTCAGTGTCAAGGGAGAAATGTGTGAGGTGATCAATGTTCTTGGTAGGGAAGCTAGTGTCAACAAATGGACTACTACTACTCCCCTCCTGAGCCACCTAGGGTGCCATGTGTCTGACAATAAAGTTGCGTAGTGTTGATGGCAAAGTTGACAGTGATGGGGGTCATTTTTGTGTTTGGGGAACTGCGCCCCCAAACAGGGGCAGCCGAGCTGTGCCCAAACCAGCATGCACCCAACCCCCTGGCCATTCTTGAAGAAGACTGATAGGCTGTACTGTCCTGTTTGTCCAAAAGCCACTGTAGGCAGAGGGCTGGTTTTGCGCCAAAGTCCCCTTTAAGGAAGGGAAATGTTGTTGCCCTTGTGCATTGCCAATGGAAAATGGAGGATACGTTGTCCAACTGGCACAGAGGGGAGAGAAAGGGGGCAGATGAAGCCTAACTTCCACTGTGTCTTCTCTTTTGTTCCCATCCCAATGGTGACTAAGTACAACACCACAACGACGTCTGAAATTTTGTATCGTACATGATGGGATCAGTTCAAAGGTTGAGCTGTACACCCTACACATGGTCTCTCTTTCATTTGTAAATTTTTGTGTTTTTGTCTAGACTAAAATTATTTTAATCTGGAAAGGAGAGATTCATTCATTTATTTATTTATTTATTTATTTATTTATTTATTTATTTATTTATTTATTTATTTATTTATTTATTTATTTATTTATTTCTATTTCTATTTCTATTTCTATTTCTATTTCTATTTCTATTTCTATTTCTATCCCGCCCCATACCTGAAGGTCTCTGGGCGGGTAACAACAAATCAATAGCAGTTAAAACCATATTAAAAACAAGACACAGGTAAACATATTAAAACTGAATAATTAAACAAGGTATTAAAAACAGGGCACAGATTGAGCTATGGTATATAATTAAAAGTTCTGATATAAGCCCTACATCTAGGGATCTATTACTAAAACTGTGACCAAGGGAGGAATAAGTCAACCTTGGCCAAAGGCTAAGGCAAAAAGATATGCCTTTACAGCCCTCCTAAATGACAACAGGGAAGGGGCATGGCGCACCCAGGAGGGAAGACTATTCCACAATCTAGGGGCTGGAGATGGTGTAAACATGTTTAGTATCAGCCTGGCAAAGGACATCTGCCGTTGTTCCTGCCATCAGAGAACTATTTGATTATAATTTTTTATAATTATAATTTAATTTTTCCAACATTGTTACCTGAGGACAGATGAAATTGAGTTCTGGGGGCTATTTGATATCTGCTGTCTTCCTTTTCCTACCTTGGACAGCCCACTTCCCTGGTCCCTTCTAATCCTTTCCACCCCCTGTCCCAGGGGGAACCCCCCCTTATTTTTAGGACCCCCCTTTCTCTTTCCCTGTGATCCAGGACAGGTAAATACCGTCCAACCCTTTTTTGGATGGTCAGTGTTTTGTGTGAGAGCAAGTGCAAGATTGGGATTTGGAAGACAACATGGAATCTACAAGAAAAGCATCAGTTTAGACCAGCATGAATAGCCAGGTTGGGCGGTGGGTTCAAACTGGAAGAAATAAAAATTAATCTGGAGCCATTCAAAACACTCCTAGTTCACTGGGGTTCTCTGTATCAAGCACATTTTAAATGTCAGGTTAATAGCAGATGCCCTCCGCCTCTCTGTGCCTTTGGAAGTTGCCTCTTCATTGTCAGTCTCATGAGTATCCCCAGATAAGAATCCGGCTCCCTAACCACTAGATCAAACTGGCTCACTATAGATTACAACAATACATACATCAAGTGGATAGAACGTGGGAGATTTTTGTTTTTTATTGTGGTTTTGTGAGGTGTGCTGTGTTGGTGGGAGGGTACAGTATAAACGTGACATATAAATAAATAACGAGTGAACAACAGAAAAGAAAAAAGAAAAAGAGGATACAAGTAACAGAAGAATAGGAAAGCAGAGGATGCAGAATATTCGTAATATTTGAAATTCTGTCTTCTTGAACGGATCAGACCAGTTGTGTGCTGCGTATGTGGACATGTTACTTTTTCATGCATCTTTTGTTTCAAGGGATTGTATCCTGCTAAGCATGTTTCCCCCCCTAAAGAAAGTGATTTTATTATTATGGGAGATAAAACATGCCCATTGCCGAGAATCGACTATAACTGATCTAAAGGGATTGCATTTGTTTTGATTTAATTACCTGTAACTAAATAAACCCATTTAACTTTAGTTTAATTGCAGCTTCCCACATTATCATCAGTCAAAGCTAGCACTGTTATTCTTATCATTTGGGGGAAGGTTGAGGGAGGGTGTTAAACCTTGACACCCTCCACTGGACATTACACTTTTTAGCCTTTTTATATCACAAACTTAGTCTTTAATTAGGTAATGGGATTTATGATTTTGTTTATATGTTGTCTTGGTAACTCACCACAAAAGCTCAGTTGCCAGGCAACTCGGCATTGTGGGGCTACAGTGGAGGGTAGACATTTTTGTCTCTCTGACGGGAGGGCTTAAGGAATAATGAAAATTTCTACTCATCGTTGTCCTGAACACAATTAAATTCAAGGTCGCCCAAATTTACCTTCAGCAAAGACTAATACACGTTCCTTCAAATGATGGGCCATTAATAATTTCTCAAGGTATTTATTCTCTAAACACAGTTGCAAATAAAGTGTAGTGTTAACTATAGGGCAGCTCTTGTAAACCAGGGCTTTTGTTTCCCCGGCACTGTCTGCATTCATTAACAAATCCGCTACTGTACATCCCACACTTTCTATGATCCCAGAAAAATGGGGCTTCTTTCTTTCTTTCTTTCTTTCTTTCTTTCTTTCTTTCTTTCTTTCTTTCTTTCTTTCTTTCTTTCTTTCTTTCAAAAAGTGTATTTGTTCTGGTTTTCTTTTATAATCTACAGCTTTTATGCTCCTTCATTTGGCAAACTGGTGGCATCAGGACAAGAATATATTTGGGTGGGCGAAGAGCAAAGTAGATTTTGAAGGAATAAGCCTTGCTCTATAAAGACAGGGAGAAATATTTTGATCTTTTACATTAATGATCTCATGCTAAACATATTTTACTCGAAAACCAAGGGTGTGTTCCCATAGGCATTTAAATCCAAACTGAATCTGACTTCGGTACCTGGCGTTCCCATGACTTCTGCAATTAATCCAAATTCGGTATCCAGCCGTTCCCATTCAAGTTCTTCTTCCCGGATTTTATGAGGATTATTCTGCGATCCAGAGGGGGAAAAAAACTCCTGAGAAATGCAGGACTTTTTTACCCTTTCGGAGTTGAAGCCCGCTTTCCCCCCCAAATGGGAACAGTCCTGGGCTGTTTGAAGTGGAGCTGTAGCCTTCTGGCTAATGCCAGCCACATGTGGGTGGGATTTCACAGCGGCAATAGAGAGGAAGAGGAAGCGCCACCCAGCTGGCTGGAGAGAGAGAGAGAAAGAGGGAGGAAGGAAGGAAGGAAGGAAGGAAGGAAGGAAGGAAGGAAGGAAGGAAGGAAGGAAGGAAGGAAGGAAGGAAGGAAGGAAGGAAGGAAGGAAGAGGCTGCCTTTCAGTGTCCTCCAACAGCGAAGGGAGCCCACCCGCCTGCCCTCTTGGCACCCAGTCAGGAAGAGAGCCACACACAAATACACATGGACACACACATGGACACATGCACACACCATAAATATATCAGCAGTTTTTTACCTCCCAGTTTTCCTGCTGCTGTGTTGCTGCCACGGATGATTAATCATCCCACCTCTGGTCATGTGACCAGTAGCAGCACAGTGGCTGCGAAGTATTAAGGATGTCTGGAGGCACCATAAATGTCACCTTCTGGCAACAGGTTGATAGGATTAAGTCTGGGCACAAAACACCTTTTTGTCAGAACCAAGGGAGGAAGTACCATGATGGCACTGTCCAGTCCACATCTCAGGGTTCAGTACACGTGTACAGACTCCATATATAATAATAGCAGGTATGTTTTTCTGGACTGAAAAACAGATCCTCTCTGAGGATCAGTCAGGATCACTATGGCCATCCTGGCTTTACCAAACACTTCCCAATTTGGATACAATGAGTTAGATGCAAAGTTTGCTCGAAGTTTCTACACTCATTTGCCTGCTGCTACTTCTTTTCTTCCTGCTCCTCTCAATAACAGTGCACAGCTGGTGCACATTAAAAACATTACAGTTCAATAACACAGGCAGCAAGGCAGCAAATAAAAGAAAATATCAAGAATAGTTTCAGCGGTCTCAGAGTACTGAAATTGGAGCAGCACTTGTGTTTCAGCTTTTATGTGACTCACAAACTAAGGGTGCTTCCAGGTACAGGTTAAAACCCGTGGTTATCATGGGACTATATTGGGAACGTCACACACCTCTATGGGATTTCCAATACAAACTTGAGCAGGGGGTTGGACTCAATGACTCTGGGGGTCTCACCTATGGTCACACCTAAGGTTTAATCCAGCTTCAGTCCACCTACAGAGTGAGACAACACATTACAAAGTGACCATTAATTTTCTTTCCACATTATCTATCCCAAAAGTGAATTTTCTGAGTTATTTAACGCTGAAAAAACCACACCACATGTCACTTTACTGATTTATTCTCTCACTCTGAAAATGGACTGAAGCTAGATTAAACCTTAAGCGTGACCACAGTCAGTGTTTACTAGAAAACCCAGTAAGGATGCTGAATTTTCTTACTAGTGGTTGCATACCTCTGTCACCTAGTTCTTCACTTTGTTGCAAAATACCTGAATTAGAGATGTGGAAGAAATTCGATTGAATTTATCTGAATTTGGACATTCGAATTTGAATCAAATATCTACACATTTGTTTTTTAACATTTGATTGAATTTGAATATTTTGGATTATTTGTACAAATTATTCGGACATTTGTATGCGTATGGATACGTACGCATTACGGACGTATCTGTAATCATCTTATTAGTATCTGTACACATTTGGACGGATTCATACGAGACAAAAATGGGATGCATATGGGATAAAAACAGGATGCGTACGGATGTGTATGGCCACGTATGGATATGGTCGACATTTGTATCATCAGATATGAATGGAATATTCGTACACACTGATACAAATGTATTTGAATCGGTTTGAATTTTAATACATTTGTTTTTTCTCTATTTGTGTGAATTTGGACATTAGAATATCTGATTCAAATTGAATTCAAAAATTGCATTCTTGCACACCCCTATTTAGGGTGAGATATGCTTCATTTTCAACAAAGTCTGAATACCTCAAAATCATGCCTCAATGTGTCATTGAGGACACCTGACCTGTGTTTTTCTGCACGTTAGTGCCAGAAATCACATACAAAATTGATGATCCGGACAGATTTCACAAAATCTATGGTGAAGACTCTGGCCCAGTTTTCTGAAGACTGGATTTTTACCAGTTGGAGTACATGTTTTAGGTCATAAAGTGGGTTTCTGCTAAATGTCTGTCACTTCTGGGCAGGGAAGATATAGAAGGAATTCCATTCTTTAACCTGATGAATCAGTGCTCCATGCTTATCCTGCTTGTGGGAAGCTCCTGGGTGCACAGAACTGTTTCTGTTTAAGGAATTACTCTGTGAGGTGCTGATGACTACAGAGTCAAGTGCAGAAAGGTCCAGAGGTGGTAAAAGCCATGCATTCTGCAACCGGCTCTTTCTCCGATGTGAAGGAAATATGGTCAAGGGAGCTGCAACTATTATGGTAGGTATTTCAAGAAATAATTCTAAGTAGGAAAAAGTAGTGGATTCTAATTCATAGTTTTATTTATTTATTTATTTATTTATTTATTTATTTATTTATTTATTTAAAACTTGTAAAGTGCAGCAAACAGACATTAAATTCAGACCTTCTTTTTAAGTCAAGGCATAGGTATAGTGAGGAAGCCCCTGCAAACATCACTAGCCACATGTAATATTTTATAGACATTTACAAATGGCTGAAGCCATAAATCTGGGTATTTAGTTCTCTCTAATCTTGACGAGTGTTTACAATTTTATTAAGGTAGCTGCATATTGCACTACTGAGCTATTCATAAAGCCTTTCCTTGTCCTTTTTGCATTCAAAACATTTAAAAAGTTCATGTGCAGCAAGGGCTGGCAATGTGAACTTAATTCCGAAATTAGCCAATAAATAGCATATAAAAGAAAACAATAACTGAAACCCAACTCTTTTCTGTTATTTGCTCCATGCTGAACAAATATTTCCACTGTACTTAATGTTTTTCAAGGTTGTATTTTAGAACTTAGGCTCATGGGTTTTAATACCATGGGGGGAGAGAGTGCTCTTTGAAATAATTTGCTGTGGCAAGGTTTTAAATGAAGTATACAAGTGTATTACTAACTACATTAGTTTATCTGTTTCAGCTTTGCTCTGTGTGCTGTTTTGATAGAACAAATAAAGTGCCACACACATCTATTGCAAATAATATTTTTGTGTAACATTTTTGTATTTGTTTTACACAAATTGAAAATCTCAGAAACTTAGGTTAACATTTACTATTTAAGCATGCCTTCTCCAGAGAAAACCTTATTCTTGTTAAATGAGAATTCCTTTTAGGAATTTTCTGAGGTCTAATTTACAGGCAGTTGACCAAGGTGGTGGTCACACCTTCACTTCAAACCTTCTTCAGTCCATCTTCAGGTCTGAGTGCTCACACCTCTCCATTTCTCTCCATTTTATTTGTGGACTTTGTGGACTTTCCACCCTCCATTTGGACTTTCCAGAATGGAAAATTCACAAATAAAATGGATAGAAATAAAAAGTTGTGAGCACTCCAACGTGGAGGTGTGACCACAGTTCAAGTGTCACCACCAGGTTGGGGTAGATAAATGCTCCCTGCCTCAGCATCCAGGAGCCTGCTCAGAAACGGTGAATAGGGTGTCCTAAGAGGTAGGGATGTGCACAAATATTCAGAACTCAGTTGAATTCAATTGAATTCAGAATTCAAATTTGAATCGAATGTCTATACATTTGAACTCAACATTTGAATGAATTTTCAAATCTTTTGAATCATTCGTATGAATCATTTGGACATTTATATGTGTACAGATATGTATGCATTTACATATGTATCCATACACATCTTATTGGTATCCATATGCATTTGTACGGATAAGTATGGGACAAAACCCGGATGCATACTGGATAAAAAGGGGATGCATACGGGTCCGTACAGAAGCGTATGGATGCGAATGGACACATATGAATGTTGTCGACATTCGTATCTTAAAATATGAATCAAATATTTGTACAAATAGATATGAATGCGTTCAATTCAAATAAAATGTGAATACATTCAAATTCTAAACATTCAAATCGATTAAAATCTTCGGATATTCGATTTGAATAGAATCGAATCCCAAAAATTGCATTTGTGCACACCGTTACTAAGAAGAGAAGAGGATTTCCTACTCTGAGGGTGCCTTAGCCCATCAATGTCACCACAAGTTGCTGCTTGGTGAGTTATATTGACCTAATGCCATCTTAGAGTGTTTTTGCACCTTCATTTCTCCAGGAAATTATCCTGGGGAAGTGAAGATGGGGGATAGATCTGGTATCCACACTTCAGAATGCTGGATCTACCCTTAACCACATACGTGTTTACCTAAGTGCTGGTGAGGTACAAATTGCCTCCAATATGGGGATGATTTCAGAGCTCCGGCAACAGTGCCAATGTGCCTGCGTGGCCCCCTTGCTGTGGTGATGACATGGCGCTTACTAGGGATTGGCATGGATATTCTAAACATTCAAAATCCGATTGAATTCGTTCGAATGTGGACATTCAAACTCGAATCGAATGTCTTCACATTCGAATTTAGACATTCGAATGGATTTTGAACATTCCAAAACATTCGTTCAAATGATTTGAATATACAGATACGAATGTATTACATACATATCTGTACAAATATTATATTATCTGTATGCATTTGCGCTTACAATATGGGATGAAAATGGGATGCATACGGGATAAAACGAGATGCATAGAAATGCATACAGATACCTATAACACATACGAATGTTGTCGATATTCATATCTTTAAATACGAATCTAACATTCAAATGAATGGATTTGAATGTAAAAGATTTGAAACTTTTTTTTTAGAATTCGGATTTTGAACGTTCAAATCAAATCACTCCCTCTCCCCAGGCTCCATCTGAACCTCCTCCATCTGAAGGAAGTGCAAACGCAGCCAAGCTTGGAGCAGGTAGGGATAGATGTAGAGGAGCCTTAACTGCTCTATTTCTACACGTGTAGCGGAAACCCCTGCATATGTGGAGCCACATCTGGTTAAGACAAGGCCCCGTGCATAGATCTTCTTGAACCTTGTGCATTTGGATTCTGGGTGGCGCCAGCTTGTTTAGCAGGACAGAGTAAGGCCAAGGTGGCAACTGAAAACTCACATCTGATAACAGTATATATTTGGATATTCTGGAATAAAGTATGGATATCCATTAGTAAGTGATGTTTAATGTGACCAAAACTGATGCTCCAATTGCCACCTCATCCCTCCCTACCACACCTGTAATTATAGCTATTATTTGTTTTTGTTGCTTTCAAATGTTTGAGCCCATTCTGAGCATTTGGGAAAGCATGGCTCAATATTTAAAACCAAACGGACTGTTATTTGAAGCCAAGGGCTTGAATCCCAAACTCTGTGTGCATGCTCTGCTGGCATTCTGGTTCCACAGTCTGTGATATAACATTTTGAACCTTTTTCTTACTTGAAAATAGTGGTTTGTGGTTTAACAACATGCCCACTGAAAGGAGAAAGGCAGTGCATGTGTGTATAAACACACACACCAGATCTCCAGAATCTCTGTGTTAGGAGCTTCTATGCAATGCATCAGAAATGTCACTTTAATCTTAAATCGCATGGCTCCATCGTAAATTTGCTGGCTCATAAATTTCCAGGCTTTGTGAAGAATGGATGTTTCTTATCCTGAAAAGCTCCCTGTCCTTGAAGACTTGGAAAGGGAGAGAAGGTCTTTTTCTGCTGGTTCTAGCCATTGAAATCATTTTGTTTATTCTAAGAAGAGAAAACTCTTTCAGGTCTATCTTTCTTCTGATTTTAGATAGCCTTTCATACCCTTAAGCTTTTAACTAGCAAAGTAGAGTTTGGTATATTGTAAATCAGACTATTATCAGGGGGATAAGTAATGCCTTTATTGCTTCAGCTACTTCTCTGCAGACCAACAGAATTAGTCACCCTATTTTTAATCCATTTGTCTTTAAACAATTTATGAACCTGATTGACTAAGGACCTCAATGAAAAATAATGGGATTTCTGAATCCATTTTTTTTCTTTAGGGGTAAGAAAATATCCAAGTAAAACGAAATCCACAAGTGTCTTCTTTTTTTTTTTTTTTTGCAGTTTACAAACTGTTTCAAAAGTCTCTTGAGTATCTACCTAGAGATTGACCTAACAAGTGACCCTTGGATTTTTTTTTTTCTGCCGGGAACTCCTAAGTCAAGTATTTTCATTTCCCTGTGAAACTTGAACTATTCAACAACATGCTATACCATTTCAATAAAAGACTATAGGAATGAAAAAAAAATGCTTTACAAAACCAAATGTTTCACTTGGACTTCTGCATTTAAAAATATAATTTATAGGCAAGTGATGAGTATGGTATGCTTGAGGAATCATTAGTTAATTTCTTAATTGCCTTTATGTATAAAACCAAAGCAATGTAAAAATTAAACTATTCAAAATAATCATAACTCACATATAAAATTTCAGAAGGAAAACTTGATAGAATAAATGGCCAGTGATCAGCCAAGAATTCAGAAGCAGAGATGGAATGAGCTCTTCACTATGCAAACAGCTTATGTACAAATATTATATGCACTTTCACCTTAAACCTTCTTCAGTCCATCTTCAGGTATGACTGCGCACACCTTCCCATTTCTGTTTTATTTGTGGACTATCCATTCAGGAAAGTTCAAATGGAGGATGGAAAGTCCAAAAATAAAACAGAACGAAATGGAAAGGTGCAAGCAGTCACACCTGAAGATGGACTGAAGAAGGTTTAAAGTGAAGGATATGGATAGAGGTGTGCCAAACCAGTTTGAATTGTCCTTGTGATCCAACTGGTTTAAATGTGATTCAAGTCACCCTCAACTTTTTGGGGAGATTCAACTGAACCTTCTCAAACTACCTGGTTCAATTTGAACTGGTTCAAGTTTGCTTGGACTGTGCCATTTAAAGGGCTCTTATAAATGCATTATCTAGGATGAGGTTTAAATCAAATTCATTTGAGCTGGTTTGAATTTAAACGGATGGCTTTTTCACATTTAACTGCCATGGGAAAGTATCCCACCACAGTTAAGACCAGGGACGGTGGCCAGAATTTGCATTGCAAGAGCTGGCTCATCCCAAGGTTCACCCAGGGCCTTTCTGCACAGGCTCTAAAAACGCATTTAGAGCCTGTTCGGGGAAGGATTTGGCTGTGGCATCCGCACAGGGAACCCAATTAGGGTCCCTTTGAGGACGCCATGTCCACACATCGGCACGCAAAACCAGTTGTTTAAACCGGTTTTGCCGCCGAATCCTACCCAGATGTAAGACCTGAAAAAATCAGGTCTTACATCTGGCTTTTTCCCTTAAAATGGTTTGGAAGCTAACGCTTCAGCACAGGAGGAAAAAAAGCCAGACTGCCGGTGCTTGCCCAGCTGTCAGAGAGGCAGAGCGCATGCTCTGCGACTCTGACAGGTGGGCGAGTCTGGCAGCCAGCTTCCGTGCCTTCCCCCTGGTCAAAGAACCAGCGATCCGCCATTCTCTGGCTAGGGTAAGGCGGCTCCTACTCCTACTTCACCCCCACCCCAACCAGAGTCCCTCTGACTTACCTCATCATCTCCAGCCTGATTCTGAGGCTGGCAGGGCCGGCGCCAATTGCGCATACATGTGCCATGGCCCTGACGGTCCCAGCAGCCCAGGACTACAATTCCCAGCAGCCCTTTTAGATCCGTTTTCGGCGGCATGTGCAGAAAGGCCCCCAGACACCTGGGTCTGGGTGAGGTCTGAATGGTTCCATCCAGGATCATCCATCTCACCTTAGCAATGGCCATGCAAGCCAGCCCATTGGTGTGGCGACTGGTGACATGTGATTATCCTGCCACCTTGCCTTGCGCTGCCCCAAGCAGACTTTGCATATGGAAGTATGTGAATGCTGTGTGTGGATCAGGACCGTACAAAGAATGGTAAAGCCGTGGAGCAGTTTTTACTGCTCCATAGCTTCTAAAAATGGAGATGCTGCACACACTTTGAGCTGCTCTGGAACCAAAGTTTCTCCATGGTACGTGCACAACCGTCTCAGTCAGCCGAATGTGAACAGGCCCAGAATTACACAAGATCTGGTTTGATTTGAACCAAACCACCATTTCCAAATCTGTGCATATGTTTACTTTTGGAGCAGGCTACCTAGAGCAGCCCAATGGGGCATGGGATAGCCTGCACCATGTGAAAAGGGCCTTGCTTTTGAGGGAAGGAGGCAGGTAGATGGCACTGAGGTGATGTCCCCCATCTAATGATTCTAGGAGTGGGCACGAATGCAATTTTCAGGATTTGATTCAATTCAAATACTCAAAAATTCAATTCACTTTGAATGTTTAAAGTTTGAATTTAACCAAATTCTATTTGAATTAAGCAAATTCGAATCTATTCGTTTGAATTTTCCATTTGAATTTGCACTTATGAATGTCGACAACATTCATAGATGCCCGTGTGCATCTTCCCCAGGTCTGTACCCATCCGTACGCATCCCGTATGCAGCCTGTTTTCATCCGTACAAATGCGGACGGATGCGGGAAAGAAGCGGATCTTCAAGTATGGATCGTGTACGAACCCATACACAAAAGAATGTTTGATAATTCGAATGAATAGATCTGAAATTTGAAATTCGAATTGAAGCTTTAAATTTGAATTTAAGGGCATTCGATTCAATTTTATTTTATTTATTTTTTTGTTCTGTTTCTAGTCTGATTGCAATATGTGGTACTGTCTCATCTGGTTCCCAGCAGTTGGAATTTCTGGTGTTGTCTTCTGGCCAGCATACATAAACAGAGCAGAATTGCCCACCCAGGGTTTTCACCAATTTGCTTGGGCTTGACTGGACATTTTTAGTAGCTTTGTTAACATTTACTTAAAAGCGGAGCGTGATCTTAACCATAATCAAATACTTCAATACTCATTCATCATTTTGTGCACGTCATAGCAGAAACGTGTGTTTTCCCTGAAGTACATTAAAGACTGCAGTCTTAGTTGATTAGATTAACAATTAAAAATCTATCATGCTGTGTTGCATTTAGAACAGCAAAAAGTCATGGCAGCAAGTTTTAATGTCTTTTCCTGACTACTTTAAACCCTTCAAGTAACTGCATCTATTCAACCATCCTAGTTGAAATAAATTTCAGTACTTACATCTACTCTTGCTCTGAAATTCTACAGTTTTACAATATACACAAAAGTAGAATAAAGTATATTAATTTTGATTTAGTCAGTGGTGGCTAGTGTACTGGCTACAGCGGATAAGCTAGGATGTTAATTTTTGTTGCCCTGTTATGGCAAAAAAATATGGCAAAATCAGCTTTGGTTTGTTGCAGAAAAAAGCCCAGTTTGCTGTGTCTTTCTGTCCTCAATGAGCATCCTAAAACAGTTGTCTAACGCCTTTGCTGCACCATGTGTGCTAACCAGCACTGGTTTTGGTAATATATTTTACAGAAATATCAAGAAAATCTATTTAATGAGAAGAAAAATGTGGCTGCATCCAGATGTCCCTTACTGATTCAGCTTTATCTGGATAGTTTGGGATATCATATAGCAGAATAAGTAAGTGATGTCCAAATGCAGCCTTTGTCTGTTACATTTTCCCCACTATTCCTCACTGTTTGTTCACTAATTCTCCATTTTATTCTCATTATGCACCATAAAAATACACCTAAATAATGTATAACAGTCATTTTGCAAGTGTGGATCACATACGTATCTGTACGCATCTTATTCATAACCATACGCATCCGTATCAATCCCGGATCCATACGGATGTGTACAAATGCATAAGAGATTTGGATCATCAAATACATATTGAATATTTGTGTGAATAGATATGAATGTATTTGTATTGGTTTGAATGTCCAGATATTAGTTTACTCCAGACATCTTTATTCGTACGAGTTCGGATATTCAAATATTTGATTTAAATCGAATTCAAAAATTGCACTGGTGCACACACCTAAGCATGGACTTATATATCTTTTGGGATCCTATGAGATCACCCAGATTTGGATTATGACTAGATCTGCACATAGATTCCTGGTTCCTTTCTGCCCTTGGCACAGTAGTCAACCCACAGTGTGCTCCCAAACTGAGCATTTCTACTGCAAAAAGATGTTTCCAACTCAAAAATGGCTCCTTCTCTGGAGAAGTGCACTGTGGGTTGACTTTGTGTGTAGCATGATAAAGTGTTTCACATGTACACTTACCTTGACCAGGCCTGTCCTTTCCTGCCTATGGCAAGGCCCATTCACACTTCTATCATGCACAGGGGGGCACACAACACACTATGCAAGGGTGCTGGTGCATCACATGATGTGCTGGAACTAGCACATGTGCATGTCACCGTTGTCCCACTGATAGTGCCAGTGCATGTGTGCTGGTGGCAGCATCTGGACCAAAGTTGGTGGTCCCCGGACACGTGTTCCCACTTAAGGTAAATGTATAGATGTGTTGGGGGAGGGATGGCGTGTACTAGCATTCACAAGTGCAAATGCTAGTATACACTTGGGGAAGTTCACCTTTCCCGTCTCCTGGATGGGACAGGAAGTGCAAATTTGCTCCCGTGGTGCCACTGGGAATGGCTGTAAAGTAATGTGTACATAGCATTCTATTTATGGGACCACACTGTCTGGACTCTGCCCACTGTTCATGGTGGTGTGAAGATCATAACTGGGAAAGGTTGGTTCCCTCAACTGTGATGTTGCCAGGCTGGGACACTTCAAAATCCAGGAAATGGCTTCCTGGGTGTGAGCATCCCCCCATATGTGAGAATTGATGCTTGTCTGCCTATACCATCCCCCAGGAACAAGATAAAGACCTTCTTGGATAATGTCAGTAAAAACAAGTCGGTCCCTTGAGTGACGACAAAATGGCCTCTATTAGAATGGGAGTAAATAGAGAGTAGTTATTACAACCTCTAGATAGTAGGGATGTGCATGAATGTTTTTTTGGTATTCAGTTTGTATCAAATCAAATGCAAAAGAAATTGTATTCATTTAAGTAGATCCCCTTCTAATGTGGTAGGATTTGAATTCGATATGAATGTTGGATACGAATCCAATTCGGATCCCCAGTACGAATTGCCTATGAATCCCCTATGTATCAGCCACATATCCGTTCTGAAAGCGTCAAATCCACTCTCAATCCACTTTGAACCCACTCTGGATCTGTTGCAGATGTGACTGGGGCAACCTCTTTCCCACCATCCCAGGTTCATTAATGTAATGAAGCTTCATATGAATGTATCGAAACATTCAATTTGAATTTGAATGTCAGTCTTTGGATGTTTATCATTCAATTTGAATACGAATGTCTGAATTTGGATGAATTGTGACAAATTTCGAATGTGACAAGTATTCGTGCTCCTCTCTACTCGGTAGCACTTTCAGTAGGATGGTGTCTGGCTGCATATGGGTCCATGCAGACCCACATCCTGCCAGCATATTAACTCCATTGTAAAGACCCATAAAAAAGATTGCAATCTAGGGTCTTTTTCCATGGTCACTTAGTACCCATTTTAGCACCCATTAAGAACCCATTTGGGTGAGAGCCGGATGACCCCATTTCCACCACGGCACCCATTAGGAACACATTTGTTTCCACCGAGCCTCGGGAAATCCAGATCATATGGGTACTTTTTGGCCTTTAATCCGGATTTTCTGTAGACCCCATTAATGGGATCTAAAATGGGATCTTCAGCCAGAAAATCCAGATTAAAGGGAGCCTGTTTCCACGTTAGTTTGGCAATGGGGTCTAGAGGAGGCTAGGGGGAGGGGGCACCCTTGGGGGGGAGCCCCAAAACCTAAGCTTCGAAGTCACTTCAAAGTCACTTCGAAGTCTGGGCGAAATAGCTCTGGAGCGTCTTTGAAGTCTGTGCTGATCTTCAGAGTGAACTTCAAAGTGACTCCAAAGTGACTCCAAAGTCACTCTGAAGTTTACTCTGAAGATCAGCACAGACTTCAAAGACGCTCCAGAGCTATTTTGCCCAGACTTCAAAGTGACTTTGAAGTGACTTTGAAATGACTTCAAAGTGACTTCGGAGCCACTTCGGAGATTGCACCCCCTATCCCCCCAAACACCTGGGGGGACAGGCAGACCCCTTGTGGGTAGATCCAGATTTCCAAATGTGTGCTCTGGTGTTTACACGGCAGGGAGGCTAGCACCCATTGCTATTGGGTGCTAGACCACCCATGGAAACACATTGGGTACCACTAGATATGAACTACTAGATCCGGATTAAGGGAAGTACCCATTCCTTAGATCCGGATCTTCTTACATCCAGATTAAAGGAGCGCAGTGGAAAAACACCCCTAGATAAATATCCAAAAAAGTTAAAACTGAGGATTAAATGTTAGGAAAAAGGAGTTTCTTGTACTATTATATAATAAGAACAACAGCAGCAAAGTGGTTGCAGAATTTACCTTGAAGTCACTAAATTGCACTCCAGAATTCTTGGGGTATAAACATACCCCATCCATCAGTTGATTAGTTTAAATATATCTTGATAAGGACTAAATCAGTGCCGTTTTTTATGTAAAATTCTTTTCGTACACTCCCATTTTATTCTTCTTGACAGGAAGCAAGCAAGAAAGGAGATTTGAGGACTTCCACTAGGCAATGGTCAGTGAAAACCTTCGCCATATTTCCTGCCGCAAAGGGGAATGAGAGCTTGGCTTTTAATGAGTGGAAGAGCAAACATGACTCTTCCTTTGTCTACACTGATGGAAAACCCATTCTTCCCACCATAGGAAAAATAATAAAATATGACATCTGTTTTGACTAAATAAAGGGTTAGAAACTCCATAAGCATTTTTTTTTAATTGGCAATGATTCACTGGCTTAAACACTCCATGGCCTTTGGACATCTTCAATTCATTTGCAAATTTGGACATAGGAAATGCCCATATCTTACCATTCTGGCAATGGGGGAGGCTAAAGGTTGTGCTTTCTCCATGTGGCCATTCTGTTCACACTGCTCAGCTATGACTGTGGTGAGTGCATGTGGCTCAGCTATATATTGCTTCTTGCATCACAATGCCAGGTAGTCTAGGAAGCTTACGTGAACAGCTGGCCTTCTTTCTTTGTAGGTCTCAGGGATAAATGAATTATCAAACACATATCGTGGGCCAGTGAGTGCAGATGTAAAATGGCACCATGCTCATCAGTCTTGATGATGACAGTTACATCGGATGGACAACCAAAAATACTGGCTCAGAGTGCTTTAAAACTACTTTTTCACAAGAGGAAGCAAACTCAGACTCTCCTCATGATGTCTCATACATATGTGGGCTCATGTTAACTGTTGCAGGGGAAGGAGATGAGTTCATTATGTTCACTAAGTGCAAACACAGTCTAATGAACTACACAAGTCACATTTTTGGGGGTGGTGGTGGTGCTTGCACTGAATCAAACTCTGGCAGCACCAAAATGGTTTGGAGTGCCTCATCAAGGCAACCTGCCCCCTTGAGCTCATCTCACCCTATTGGAGGGATGCAAGTAGAGGATGTAAATGGCTGTGATGGCTGTAAAGAATGCTGGCTTTTTGCAGTTACTTTGTGATACTTTTGATATCACATCTGTAGCCATGGTGGACTTTATGGTCTCCATTAAGTGCTATAGCCAGAAAAGCGCTGAGGAGTGGCCGTAAAAGACCACCGAGGCCTTGTACAGGGCTTCGTTGAGCCGGCTTACTGAACTTAACATGATTCAGCTTATCTTTGAAGCAAACTTCAAATAGAAGGCCTGACTTAGCCTCACAGCGGACAGCCAGATACCTGCCGGAAGCCCACATGCAGAAATATGTCTAAAACTGGACATAGCTTTCTATGAATTCATTCAGTCCTTTCTTCATGCCTTTCTGTTTGGTGGCCATCATTGTGGTTGCATCCAAATTCAGATCCAGGTTGGGGTATGTTGTGCCCACATGCCAGGCACCTCAACCCTTTACTCTCTTTGGAGCCAGGAACTTCTGAAGTGTCAGAAGAACCCAGTTTTGAACAGAGGGTGCTCTGGCACATCAGATATAGCCTTGGAAGTAGGCCATTTTTGGCATGATGCTTCCACTGGACAGTCAAGGTGAATCTGAGGGCAGTGAACCACCTCAGTGTGTTTTAGCACCCTCTCCTTGGGTGTGTAGATACATAAGAACATAAGAGGAGACTTGCTGGATCAGACCACAGCCCATCTAGTCCAGCATCATGCTTCACACAGTGGCTCACAAACATGGGCATCACGGGCAGAGACAAGGGCAAACCTTCTCCTGCTCTCAGATCTCAGCAAATGGCTTTAGAGGCATTCTACCCATCCCCGCAGTCTGAAGGATGTACTTAGGCAACCATTCTAGTAGCCATTGGTACATCTGTCGTCCATACATTTATCTAGCCCTTCTAGGGCTTACTCTGGGTGCCTACCATTGCATGCATGGATGCGGCCTGTGTCATGCACTGATTAATTCTTTAACTTAAATAAGTTAAATAAATTGAAGCTGAATCCAGACAAGACAGAGGTGCTGTGTGTCATAGGTTCTCAGGTCCATGTAGTTGGGAGACACACGGTCCTTGATGGGGCTGTAATGCCCTGGAAAGGATGGGTGCAAAATTTGGGGGTGCTCTTGTGCTGACACTTGAAGCCATGGCCAAGAGTGCCTATTCCCAACTATGGCTGGTGCGCCAGTTGAAGCCTTTTCTGGACAGAGATTACTTGCCCACAGTTATCCATGCTCTGGTAACCTCCAGACTAGACTATTGTAATGCGCTCTACATGGGGCAGCCCTTGAAGACAGTTCGGAGGCTGCAGCTAGGGCAGATTGCAGCTGCTAGATTGCTGACCGGAACAGCTGGCTGGATGCACACCACAGCAGTCTTAAAAGAGTTGCACTGGCTGCCGATTTGCTACTGAGCCCAATTCAAGGTGTTAATATTAACTTATAAAGCCCTAAATGACTTGTGTCCCAAATGTCTGAAGGAACGCCTATTCCCACATCAACCTGCCTGCACCTTAGGATCTGGAAAAGAGGCCCTCCTGGTTGTCCCACCACTCTCAGCAGGAAAAGTCGTGGGCACCTAGGAGAGGGTCTTCTCTGGGTGTGTCCCATGCACATTTTGTCCAGTACCGAAATTGGGTTTGGCAAGGGGTATCCCCATGCGTTTTAGATTTGGCCCAATTTCTACGGACCAAATTGCCCAAAACCATGCCAAACCAGGACCAAATCTGGTACCTGGAAAAACAAGTCTGGGCACGGTTTGGGCAATTTGGTCCAAGCTGAGCCTGCGCATGGGTATGGTCCTGGACTTTGACTGACAGGAAAGAGACTTGAGTTTACTTGGGAGTAAAGCCAAGCCTTTTTGCTGTCAGCAGATAGGGAGGAGGAGGTGCAGAGGCTTGAGTGTTCTTTCTTTTCCAGGGGAGCAACCTTATTGCCCCCCTGGAAAGGAGAGAAATCTCAAGCTTCTGTACCCCCTTACTCCCTTTCTCTGGGAAAGGGAGTAAGCAAGCCTGTCAGCTGGCTGACAGGCTTGCTTTTACTCCCCTTTCAAGGCAAGCAAGTCTTTTGCCTGACAAAGAAAGTAAAATCACGATCCCAGCGCGGTTTGCATGGGGATGGCTGAATCCACCTCCAGCCCGCCCCCAGCCTGTGTTATGGGGAATGGCATGGGAATGCCTGAGATTTGATCTTGGTCCACACCCGGTCCTGTGCGAGCCCAAACGATGCCCAAACGGTGCCAAACAGCTTGCATGGGGACGCGGCCTCAGTGATGGCCCCTAGGCTATGGAATAGTCTCCCCCTTGAGGTGTGTCTATCTCCTTCACAGTACACATTTAGGAAGGCAGTACCTCATTGCCCTTTCCTTTGGTTAAATGGGGATACACTTTCCCTTCCCACTTGCAGATGCTACTGGTTTAATACATAGTGTTGTTGTTTTAATGATGTTTGATTTTAGATGTTGCTACCTGCCTGGAGACCTTCGGGTATAGGGTGGGAAAAAATGTAAATAAATAAAATAAAATAATGCAATGCAAAAATTCATTCTTCCTGAAATTCATATCACACACCAGTTAACAAAGCGGTTCTCAACCTTCATAATGCCGTGACCCCTTAATGGAGTTCCTCATGTTGTGGAGACCCCTAACCATGGGGGCAGAGCAGCTGGGAGGTGGGAGTGAAGGGGGGTGGGAGACTCGTCGCGACCCCTCTGAAAGGGTAGTTTGGCCCCCAAAGGGGTCCCAACCCCCAGGTTGAGAACCACTGAGTTAACACATGCCTTTTTGCCTCCATTTTCTTACAGTCCTTATCTAATCTGGCAAACTTCACACAGTCCTACAAGTTCAAATTAATGCCTACAAACACCAAATTGGGACAGCAGCTCTTAGCTACAAATCACTGACTGTGCAATATACCGCTCGTCGTCTTAAAAAACAAATGAACAAAATCCCTGAAAACATAAGCATAATATTTCACATATATTCATAAAAGAAACATCAGTCCTACCAGACCGGGAAGCTTTTTAATGCGGTAAGGCCTTCAGCTCCATCATATGAACAAAATATGGTGTCAAACATTATGTATATATGAAGAAGCAGACTTCGCTTATTTGATTTCTATGTCTGGAAAAAGCATAAGTGCTGTTTGACCCTAGCTTGTCTCCAAACCTATACTCATATACAACTGTGCAGTGGAATTTCATAGTGTAAACTGGCCCTCAGATCAAGCAGGTCTAATGAAAACTGCAAAACCTACTTACTCCTCATTACATAGTTCAAAGTAGGAAAAAATCTTGCTATTCATTAAACAGGTTTCCTTACAAGGCAACACAGGAAATCTTGTTTTGACTAGGCTGGAAATAACCTGAGAATAACCTCACTCGGGTGAAAACTATATGTAAAATGTGATCAAAACTCAAGTTCAGATCTTGTTCCCACTTCATCAGAACCAGTTTACCCACTTCTTATTTATAGCCTGTCCAAGTTCACATAGTACTGTATATAATAAAAGTGCCTTGATATTTAGACTGCTTTCAGCCATTGACCACAGCTGCAGTGAAACTGATTATAATGAACCATGTACTATTTTAAACACCACTGAATTTTTGGATACCAGAAACCTTTTTGCACTACAGCCTAATGGCTGAAGTGCAGTAAGGTTAGAACACGTGGGGACAGATTCCCCATTCACACCTAGGCTGGTAAGGAACACGTGGGCACACATTCCAACCTGCCTACGTGCAAAAGGGGAACCTGTCTCCATGTGTCCTAGCCCGAAAAGGCTAGTGCGGGGACGGGGCACCCCTCCCAGGCCTCCTGCCATTGGGTCAGGTAAGACCCAGGGGTGCACAGGCCTGTCTGATCCCTTCGTCAGGTTCCTGCATGCTCCAGGGGACTGGATCATGTCCCCTAGAGCCCACAGTAACCCCCTGGGCACCCACTCCCCAGGGCGTGGCCTACCTGGACAACCGCATGCGTGTGAGGCACTTACCTCATGGTTGCTGGGTTCCAAAGTGGCTGGTGCAGCCGGTGGCGCTGTGCCTCTGCACATGCCACCAGCCCTGATTGACTAGCTACCTGTCCGGGTAGGCCATGTATGTGTGTTCGGTAGGCCGTGCCCCAGGGGTGTGGGTGCCCAATGGGGGGCCTCTGGGTTCTAGGGGACATGATCCGGTCCCCTAGAGCCCACGGGAACTGGGGAAGGAATGCGATAGGCTTGCCCAATGGGGGCAGCCAGAGGATGAGCTCGCAGCTGTCAGGGAGGGAGTGTGCGAGTGCACTCCCTCCCATACAGCTGTGGAATGGCTGGGAAAGCCCTGGGCCACTGGCCCAGTGGGGTGAATGCTCCATCCCAGGGCGTCCTGCACGCGTTCCATAGGACCTCGTGCGAAAAGGCCTTAGATCATTCTAAGTATATCATGCATTCTTCTACTTCTGAAATTAGCTATAGGATATACCAGTACCTTTCTACATTGTGAAAGAAGTCATAGACCAACTATACCATATAAGTTATTATTTTGTGCTGCAAATTTTGATCTCAGAAGTGTGAATTCAGTGTAGACTGCTCATTTAACAGCTATAAGAAATTGCTATGGTCCTACAACAAGCCCATGTTGCTCTTTTACTCACTCTTAAAACTGACATGTTTTGTTAAGAATAATTGTCACATTCCAGAGGAATAAAGAAACAGAAATTTTAATTAGGCATAAAATGGCAGGGCAGCAAGGATGTTGGGAGAAACAGCTCTACTTACTTGCTCTTTAGTACTTTTTTAAAATGTGCTTTTATGAATATATCTAAAGGAATGCCTTCTCCCATATCAATCTACCCAAGCCTTAAGATCTGAAGGGGAGGCCCTCCTGGTTGTCCCACCACCTTCAGCAGTATTGTGGGTGGGCACCCGAGAGAGGGCCTTCTCAGTAATGGCCCCCAGGCTATGGAATAGTCTCCCCCTTGAAGTGCATCAGGGTCCTTCTCTGCTTATGTTCAGGAAGGCAGTAAAGACGCATCTCTTCGCTCAGGCCTTCGGCTAAATGTTGGTTATGTTTCCCCCACTGTAAACACTGCTGTTTTAACTGATATTGTTTTGTTTTCAACATGCTGGGGTTTAAAATGTTAAGCCATTTATGGTAATGTTCTGAATTTTGCAAGTTTTGCTCACTGGAAAGTACGATGTGCACAAATATTCATAACTAGATATTTGTATGAATTCGCATGAATTCACATGAATTTGGACATTCGTATATGAATAAAATGTTATGACATTTGTATATTGACATTCGTATTCGGAACATTTGTACTAATGCTTTGGAATATTTGTGAACCGGGGAGGTGGGAAAGTGGCTGCGCCAGTCACATCTGCAACGGATCCAGAGTATATTCAACATGGATTGAGGGCGGATTCAAAGTGGATTCAGCGCAGATTTGACACTTTCAGAGTTGATATGTTACGGAATATGTATCGGATACATATGGATACATATTGGATATGTATTCCTTCGTATTGGATATTCTTACAAATTTGTATGAATACATTCGTATTGAATACAATCCTACCAAACTTGAAGGGCATCTATTCAAATGAATATGAATTTTTTTACATTTGATTTGATATGAATTGAAAGAAAAAAAACCCTATTCGTGCACATCCCTAAAAGAGCAAGCAACATCCAGCATTTGAGAACAGCTGTAGGTGGAGACTATCCACTTAGTTAATAAGGAGTCATTTAACTCAGCTCTCTCTTTTGATATAGGCAACTGAGAACAAGAGTATCTTTAGCAGATGATTGTCCAAGCCACTGCTGGAGATCTCCAATGAGGAAGATGTAATAGAAACTTGTGACACACTGGCTTATTACAAACCATCAAGGCTGTGCATCCCATTTCTATAGGAACAGAATTCTTTGTTCAGAGGAGTTATTTGGAAGCAGACTACTCTGCAACAAAAGCACATTATATACTTTTGTTTTAGAAAGCAAATGAAGTAGAAAGATCTTCCATGGTATAAAAATTAAGAGATGCACCATAAAGAAAAATGTGCAACGTCAGTCCCAATTCTGGTAAATGTATGATTTCTGATATTAAGTCAGGCTAGCAGTCCAACAATCAGTTAAACATCTTCATATATATATATAGCTATGAAGCTTTATATATATAAACAGCTTAAAATAACTTAAGAGGTAGTGGCATGTGGATACTACTGTTCCTGTCCCACCTTTAATCCACAGTAGAGACCAGAGAACGCCCTTTGGAAGTGCATTTTCTGGCCTTTAATATGGATTAGAAGTGTAAATGTGTGGACGCTAGCCCCTCAAAGCCATTTTTGAAACAGTTATTTGAGGAGATGCAGTCCTAGGCTGGGATCAGACAGGGTAAAAAATGAAAAGTATCTCTAAAGAGCCTCAGGGAAGGCTCACACACCAGTCTGCCCCTCCCTCTTCTTTAAACATTCTGTGTGCCTCCAGACACGCTTTAAACTTTGGACTTGCTGTGCTGCCACTGAACACGCGACTGGTCATGTGATTATTGTATCGCCATAACAGTGCAGCAGCAGGGAAACTCGAAGTAAAAAGCAGCAACTTCTTACTTCGGAGTTTCCCTGGAATGCTACTCTGTTGCTGTGAAGGATCAGTCGTACTGACCGGACAACGGGAAGTATCTGCGCAGCTTCTGTTGTTCCGTCTGTCTGATGGGAAGGGACAGCGCAGGGACTCCAAAGTTTTAAGCATGTCTGGAGGGACCTCCAGTGTGCCAGAAAAGGTGGATTAGAGGAGGCTTGGGAATGCAGGGTCCACACACTGGCCGCACTCACACCTACATTTTAATCCAGCTTCAATCTACTTGTAGACTGAGAGAAGCCATCAGCAAAGTGGCACACTGTTTTCTTTCAGTATTATGTAACTCAGAATATCCACCTTTGGGTTAGATAATATAGGACAAAAATGACCAGCCTTTCTGCTGTCATGTTCTTTCATTCTGAAGGTGGACTGAAGATGGATTAAAACTTAGATGTGAACGCAGCCAATGTCTCCTTGTGGCACCTCTTTTGTTATATCTGAACGCAGCCCTCGCTGACCTTCAACATCTTATACTGAAAAGTATCAATAAAATACCCCAAAGCCATTTAAAGCTACATTACTGCAGCAAATTCTATATGGCATTAAGTCTATGACTCTGTCCTGGTTTTATCTTTTTTGCAGTGGGAACTGCAGAAGCAACTATTTAGGTAAAGCTTTTGTTTGGTCCACAGGACTTCCTGCATGCGCGTAGTCTTTCATTGGACCATACAAAGTATACTTTGATTTTCTTAAGGGTTTTTTTCTTTTTTTCTTTAGCAATATAATGCTTGATCATAATGAACAATGCACAGACCCCCCTCCCCCCCTCCCCAGTGCCCAATTTGAATGAAATGTTGTTTTGTTTTTGTTTTAAAGATGTGTGAGTTAGAAATACTTCCATTCCGGAGGCAAAAAAGTGGTTTAGGTTCACTAGGGAAGAAATTAACAAGTGGGAATGATTAAGGGAGCGGTGATTTGGTTTTCTAATTGAAGAAGTCATATAGTATGATGTCATTCAGCGTTATTAGTGCTTAATTGCATTCAGAGAGAGCTCATGGGGTAACTCTTTTTTCCCCCCTTTGCCTTCTCCCACCCCAAATAAATTCCCAAAGCATTAAATTATAGAAGAATGTAGCTGTTTGCACACGGTTGGTCTGTTTAAAGTTCATTTAATTGCATTAGCTTAGTACAAAGCACAGAGCTGTTCAAGACTCAGCTTGGGTTATTTTTGGTTTTTATTTTATTCTTCATTGTCAGTTTCTCTCTGACGGTCGACTGATGTACTGGTTGCACAACACACATAACAAGAAACATTCCTAGCATCACATGACTACAGCCTGTATTCTTATTTATTTCACTGGATCTCATTTTATTTCTGTCCACTACAAATATACTACAAATACAAAAAGCAACCAAGGATTCTTCTGTCCATATACAGAGCCTTTCCTGACAACTGAAAACCGGGACGTCATCAGATCATTGTCTTCCTTCTTTTCTTTCAGCCCTGTGATGGTCCTCTGACGTGTGAACAAGAACCTCTGGAGGCACTGCCTTAATCATCATCGGTAGGGATGTGCACGAATATTCAAAGACATTCAAAATTTGACCGAATTTGTCTGAATTTTGACATTCGAATTCAGATCCAATGTCCATAAATTCAAATTTGAACATTCAAATGAATTTTGAATTTTTGAATCAATTCGTTCAAATTATTTGGACGTTCATAAGTCTATGGGTTCGTACACAATGCATACTTGCACATACACATCTTTCCCACATCTGTACTCATTTGTATGGATCCATACAGGATGAAAATAGGTTGCATTCGGGATAAATACGGGATGCGTGTGGATGTGCACAGATGCGTACGGGATGCATAACGATGTGTACGGGCACATACAAATGTTGTTGACATTCGCAAGTGCAAATTCGAACTAAAAATTTGAACGATTAGATTTGAATTTGCTTAATTCAATATGAATTTAGGTAAATTCAAATTTTAAAGATTCGAATCAAATTGAATTTTCGGATATTCAATTCAAATCAAATTGAATGATGAAAATTGCATTTGTGCACACCCCTAACCATAAGAGATTTGGGCAGGTGCCAGCAAAACTTCACCGGTAGGCTTCTTAGCAAGACCTGCAAGAACTCAGTATCTTGAGTTTTTCCCATAAACAGTGCACTGGTCCAGTCCCAGGCCTATTACCCAAAGGTCTCAGGGTGGGTAACAATATTTAAAATCAGATATATGTGTCTGTAAAGTGGGAAGAGTCACTGGGAATATGTTCCGGCTCCTACCGTGGTTACCTGAAACCGTGAATAATCATGAACAGGCCTTCTGGTTCTGGGGTCGTGGAACCCCAGAACCGGAAGTGATATTCTGGCCTCCAGAAGGCCTATTTGGGCTTCCGTAGAGCATTGGAATAGGTGTGCGACATCACCGGACACCTCACGCCCACCTACCGTGTGCCCCCCTTACATTTTGGGATGGGCTCCAGTGGCGTCATGCACCTTTTCCAATGCTCTACAGAGGCCGAAATAGGCCTTCCAGTTCAGGGTGCTTTTTTCTTATGGTGCCCGCAGGGGGTTGGGGGGCTGATCCGGTAACCGTGGTTAACTGAAACCGTGTTTACCAAATCAGTGGATATGAGGGTCTGACTGTAGATCATTCAGTTACATAGGTGGTGGTCACATCTTCACATCTTTTCATTTCTATCTGCTTTATTTGTGAATTTTACACACCCCTTGAGAAAAAGTCCACAAATAAAATGGATAGAAATGAACAGGTGGAAGCAGTCAGGTCTGAAGATGGACTGAAGTTTAAAGTGAAGGTGTGACCACCACCCTAGATTGTTAAGTGTAAAATCCCAAAGATAGTCCATGGTGGCCACTGGATATGGTTATTACAGAGAGCTTTAGATCACATATTGTACTGCATAATGAGTAATTACAGAATGGGAAATTGAATTTAGGAGGGGCAGTACACCAGGAAGCATTAAATATTTCTTTAAGATGGTAAAGGGACCATTTTAAGTTTTTTGCCACACCCTTGTTAAAAAACATTGGGCTCAGCTTACCTTGGAAGACGAATATAATTGACAAATAGAATTTAATAGTGGGCGTTGGGTATTACGAGGCAAGGAAGTAAGGTTAAAATCAGTGAATTATTAAGTAACGGCAAACCACTGTTTTTAAAGTTTATGATTACAGAAACAGGACTTTTGTGCAGTTACAACAGAAACAACATCTGTCAGTCATTAACTGTAGAAATGAAATCACATTATATTAACGTATAGTGAATTGAACCATAGTGAGTGGGTAGGCCACAGAACTTTGGACTTTTTGTTACTTAAGCTAAGTCTGGATCAGGCCACAGCTTATCATCGCATCCTGCACAGTGGCCCACCAAGTGTTCATGGGCATCTCAAGCAGAACAAAAAGGCAACGCGCCCATCTGTCTTGGCTCCTGCAAAAGGCCTTTAGAGCCAGCCTTCCTGTCTCCCCAACCCATAGGCATCTATTTTAGCAGCTACTGATACAGCTGTCCTCCATGAGGTTAGTGGCTATATAATCAGAGCTGTAATGAAATATATAATTGGGCATATATGATTGGAAATATTCTGGATTACAGGTATTCATGAATGAATTGAAATGAACCCCTACCACTTCTCCCTTCCCAGACACCCCGCCCCAACCGCTGCTGCATACCACTTGGAACCTGCCTGAAATGGCACTTCCAGTTCTGCATGCACAGTTCTTCATCCAAAGATGTGACCACACACCCCATTCCACTACAGTGTGCTTCCTTACCTTTAAGGAGGCCCCGGTGGCATCTCTGGGCCCATTTCGATGTTCTTCGCATGCTGTCTGTGCACACAGCTCTCCATCTGGGGATTGGATGTAGAGCTGTGCACGCAGACCTGGAAGTGCTGTTTTGGCACCTGAAGAGGGCTGAAATGGGCCCGGAGATGACACTGTGGCCTCTATAAAGGTAAGGAAACATGGTGGAGAGGAACAGGGGGCCATGGTTGCATCATCCACCATCATTTTGGTGCTCTTTGGGTGCTGAAACAGTAGTTCCAGGTCTGCATGCACAGCTCTCCATCTGGGGATTGTGCAATGGAGGTAGGAGCTGCATGCACAGAATCGGAAGACCTACTTGAACCTATGAAATGTGCGGTGGTGGTGGCGGCGGCGCAACCAAAGGTAAGGGGGTGGACGAGAGGCTGTGGAGGGAGGGATGAGAGGCCACAGGCAGTTCTGGCCTTGGCTGAAGCTTCAAGTGAACCTTCAATGAATGCCGGATAAATCCAATTTGTGGACTAACAATTCATCCACAAATGTCGCTATTTGTACAAATTCGTACAAATAATGAATAGCATGAATATTTGTGCGTATCCCTACTCCATGCAATATGGGTCAGTGGGCCTGGTTTAAGATAACTTTTAAATTAAAAAATGAGAAAGAAATGAGTGGATGAATTGAGCATGCTCCATAGCTCAGGTACAGAGAGGGAAATGCATGAGCAGAGGAATAAGGAGATGGTCTCATACTCTAGACATATTCCAAGGTCACAGAACTCGAAACATAACTACTCGGTTCCTTCCACAACTGGGAAAATGCACTCTGAAGTGTCATTTGTGATGATAAATAGGCTGCATTTGGCAGAGATCCATCTGCTCTCCAAATGTTGAGCAGCTTAGGTAGCTGAGAGGAGGAACAGGTGGGTCTTTGCAAAGTCACCTCAGAAAGACAAGGATAATTTATTAGCAATGAGGGACACAAGGAAAAGTATGGTTGGCCTCTGCTTCCTTGCCATGTGATAATGGAATAGTGCAGAGAGCTAGGAAGTTCTGCTCCCCAGGTTGTTGGACAATCCCAAAGCACTTTCCCATTTCAGTTTAACTCTGTGTTTCAGTATAGTTAGTGGGCTACTTAACTGCACTGCACACATTATTCTCTGTTACTTAAGAAACACCAGTCTGTATTAAAAATTGCAGCACTAATCTTCGAGAAAGCAGGAGTTAATTTTAGAATTAGTTCCATATATAGGAAACACCTTTTATTTGACTTTCCTTCTCCTGTCTCCTAAAATGGATCTGGCCTCCATTACCAGACTATCCAGATGGTTGTCTTAATATGTCCACCAAATTAAAGCCTAATATAAATCGGATATCTTTATTCTTCAGCAAGAGCCTTTATTGAGAACTAAATGGGTAGGAGGCATGAAATCAATACACTAGGCCATGGAAATGTTAGCATCACAAGGGCAACTTGCTTAACTCATTCTAAACATACAAAGCAAGAATTAACCATTATGATAAATGCTGTTGGCACAGTATATATACGTATGCTCAAAATGCATACACACACTAGGGCTGTGCATGAATGTTCTAAATATTAGAAATTCAATCAAATTCGATCAAATGTGGACATTCAAATTCAAATAGAATGTCTACACGTTTGAATTTTAAAATTCGAACAAATTTTGAATGTTCCAAAACATCCGTTCAAATGATTCAAAATATTTGATACGTACCAATCTCATATGTATCTGTACGCATTTGCACTGATAGTACGGGGGGAAAATGGGATGCATACGGGATAAAACTGGATGCGTACAAAATGTGTACAGATACATATAACACACACAAATGTTGTCGACATTCGTATCTTCAGATTTGAATCTAACATTTGAATGAATAGATTGAAATCCAATTTTGTTGCATTCGGATTCTAAACATTCTAATTGAATATTTGGCTATTCAATTCAATTCTAATTTTTGAATAGAATAGCCAAAAATTTGATTCAATTTGAATCTTTACAATTTGGATTTATCCACATTCGATCTGAATTGAGTACATTCGAATCTATTCGTTTGAATTTTCAATTCGAATTTGTGCATACAAATGTCAAATAAATAAATAAATAAATAAACGGAATGTCAAAAATTGCATTCATGCACTAACTCCGATCACACCCAATCTCCTTTGAGATAATCCATCCTCAGATCGTTTTCAGTTTGGGTCACTATGCTCACACCACCCTGCAACTCCTTTATGAGGCCTTTTTAGATCGCCAGCCCTCTCCAACATCACAACGTTCCCTATGCTCTGATAGAACAAATGCTTTGTGACTGAAGAGCAAAAGGGAAGGCAAATCCATGCAGT
Organism: Aspidoscelis tigris stejnegeri; assembly: GCA_023333525.1. Classification (NCBI taxonomy): domain Eukaryota; kingdom Metazoa; phylum Chordata; class Lepidosauria; order Squamata; family Teiidae; genus Aspidoscelis; species Aspidoscelis tigris. The sequence goes on along the minus strand of JALMGA010000007.1, from coordinate 68,196,090 downwards.
ATCCCCCCACCATAGTACAGTTCAACTCCCTTTAATCCACTTCCCATATCAACCCAAAAAATGAATCATGGCTTGAGACCTGTAAAAATCAGGATTCAGGAAAGTATGATTGAAGTCCACAAATAAAACAGATAGGACTAAAAAGATATGTGCAGTAGGGTTTCAAGACAGACTGAAGAAAGACTAAGAGTTTTTTTCCACTAGCACTAAGTGCCTGTTAAGTACCCATTAGGGACCCATTAAGGACTCATTAGGCTCAGAGCAGGAAGACACCATCTCCACTGCAAACCCCATTAGAGCCACATTTGTTTCCACCAGCTCTAGGGAAATCTGGATTGAATGGGTCCTTCTCGACCTATAATCTGGATTTCCTGTAGACCCTATTAAAGGGGTCTACAATGGGGTCTTCAGACATCAAATCTGGATTATACAGAGCATGTTTTCACTGCGATCGGGCAATTGGGTCTAGGGGGGGGCCTCTGGGGGGGTGCATCTATTGGTGGGGGTGCCCCAAAACCAAAAGCTCTGAAGCCTGTGCACAATCTCCAAAGCCAGCTCAAGAATAGCACAGGCTTTGAAGAAGACTCCATGTGAAAGCAATGCCAATCCTATAGACCTTTATCAAAGACTCTGGAGAATCTTCAAAGTTTGCGGCAGATTGCTCCAGAGAATCTCTGGAGCTTATGACAAACCTCCGGAGAAACTTGGAAGAATCTCCGGAACGTCTATGGAGATTGCATCCTCTGTCTCCCCAAAAACCTGGGGTGATGAGTGGGCCCCATGTGGGTTGATCCAGATTTGCCTCTTGGGTGCTCTGACGTTTCCACTGTGAGCAGGCTAGCACCTATTGCTATTGGGTGCTGCACCACCCCTGGGGACACATCAAGTACTTCATATGTGCCTGTACACATCATTACGCATCTCATACACATCTGTATGTATCTGTACATGTCTGTATGCATCCCGTAGTTATCGCGTATGCAACCTGTTTTCATCCCATACAGATCCATAGAAATGTGTACAGATGTGAGAAAGATTTGTATCTGCAAGTACACATTGTGTACGAACCTGTACACATATGAATGTCTGGATATTTTGAACAAATAGATCCAAAATTCAATTGAATCTTTAAATGTGAATTTATGGACATCTGATTTGAATTCAAATGTCAGGATTTGGACAAATTCGAATACCTTCAAATATTCGTTCACACCCCTAATTTGGATGGCTGTTCTGGTAGAGCTTTGGGACCTGCACTGGTCCCAAAGACTGTTCAGTCTTTGAACTGAGGTTCTTCATTTGTCTATGACTCCCCAGGGAATCCATTTCAGCAGTACAATTTGGTGCACTGTTGAAATGCACCCTCCCGCTAAACCGAAATACTGAGGCTTGCACTGTGTTGAGCAACCACTGGGCCACTGGTGGGCTTTTGAAAAACATCCAGTGGTGTACCGAGCTAGGTGGCCATTTTGGGCTACCTAGCTTGATCTATGCCCAGTCTAATGCAGATGGAGTTTACTAGCAAGCAGTGGGGCTTTTGTTCCACACTGGGGTGCAGACGAAAGAGGCTCAAAGTGTGTCTACGGCCTGCACTATATCAGATTATGATAAGTGTGTCTACGGCCTGCACTATATCAGATTATGATAACCTGCTTTATCCCAGAAGGAGCTGCCTCTTGTTTAAGTTGTAAGCAGCATTAATCTGGTGTTTTATGCAAGAACTGTGTGGTGTACACAGCCACATTCTCCCACTCAGACCAACACACCTAAACATCCCTGGCCTGAGGAAGTGGGGAGAAAGACACTAACATTTGGAGAATAAGGAGTACGGGCCCAGAACTAGGATTTTTGGAGGTCCTGCTGTATTCCCATAAGCTATAAATATCATAAGAGTACCAAGCATGCAAACACAGTCTGTCTGGATTAATATCAGGCTGCGTTCATACCTAAGTTTTAATTCAGTTTCAGACCACATCTGCAAAGTAAAGAGTTGTTTTCTTTTGGTATTATCCAGCTCAGAAATTCACCATTGGATTAGATAATGTGGAAAGAAAATGACTAGTCACTTTGTTTGATATACTCTGTGTCAAAGAAAACTGACCATAGTACAATACCACATCAATTGTTTATTTGTACATATCAGAAATCAAACATGCATGCATGGAAGGAGAAAGTTTCTCCTTCCCAGAATAGACAAGAACAAAGCCTTTTATAATAGTACTTGTGAGTCTGTGAATCGTCACAGAATGTGTCACAAAATCTATCATACTAAAATGCTGGAAAACCCCTAACAGACTACGTGACTTTATGCACATAGTTAACTTCCTCCACTATAGTTCCTGTTTTCACAGGTAGCAATGCAAGCACTAAGTACATGATTTCCTATTCTATCCCTGCTTGCCCTGTTGCAAAAGCAGTACATCCTGATTACAAATATTTCTGTAAGCTGTCTCTATAACGGCATAGAAGAGAGGAAAGAAATATACTCTGAATCAGATGAAAGCCCCTAACTATAAAATACCATATTGATCAGAATTCCCATTTTTCCCTCACAGTCCCTCCTGATGAGGCGTTCTAAGCCTCATTAAGTTCCACATCTTCGAAGGGGTCATCCAAAAATTTAGAATCACCGAATGAATTATCTATATGTGGAGATTGATACTCTTCTTGCAAAACTAATACAGTTCCATGGCTAGGTGGTTTTCCGCAAAGACAATGTCCCAAGAAACAACATGCTTTTATGATGAGGTACAAGACTACTATTCTCAGTAGAATTCCAACAGCCCCAAAGAGAATTTTTTCAACCAATCAGGAATAAACTGGAACACACTCCCTAACCATTCCCAGCCATCATCCCAATTTCCAGTTTCAGGGGGCCCCAAGTAGACATTGTCACGTACATGCTCCATAAGTTCCGCATGAGAATATCAGTAGAAGTATTATTAAGGTAGATACAGCATTCCTTGCCTACTACCTTACAAAAGCCCCCAGACTGTGCAAGTAAATGGTCTATACATAAGATGAGCTGGGTCAAAAGGATAGTATGTTCCTTCAAACCTTTAGCAGCTGCTTTTAAAGCACTAGAGATCTCTTTAGCCAATAGCTCAATTTGGGCAGAAACACTCCACAACCTGGCTTTCATACTGGTCGACCCAATCACAACCAAGCCACTCAGGCAATTATAACATTCATCACTAAAACATCACTAAAACTTAATGGAAATGTCCTTATTCTCCACACACGCTCTTAAATTTTCCATCAACACAGATAAGTTGGTGTCTCTTATCTAACCTATCTAACACTAGGGTGGTGCTCCATACCACTCTTTGCCTCTTGGTAATTTGAGGTCCTGACAAGACTTCCATTGAATCTGTTAACCACCAAACCAACACTCAGTGCTCCAAACTGATAGCAAAATCTACATAATTCACAACAACCACAAAGCTTCCTCTTCTGTCATTATCATATTTTCCCTTCAACATACATAACTCTAATTTATTTCTACCTTCCTATCCAATGATTCCACACATACCACACAGACGAAACATAGAAGGAGAAGGGATTTTACAGACAGGAGGGTAAGGGTCTTATTTGGTGTCTCACTCACCATTCCTGCCGTTCTAAGGTTCCACCACTCAACCCTAAGAAGGTTAATACTCACCAATCCAAGAAAATATGTTACCTTCCAGCCGCAGGTCCTTCTCCTGCCTTTCCCCAAGTCTTCTCTCGGTTACGCGCAGGGGCCCCTCCACCTGTCGCCATTTACTTCTTCTGTCGAAACAGCCCTATGTAACTGGTACACTTGTGCAAGTATGATGTGTGCGTGTCAGCCTTGGTCTCCGAGCAGACCCCCCTTGGGGAATTTAGGTCCCACTTGGTGGCCCCTCCACCAATCCTCAGTGCTCCTTTTCAACCTATTTATTTTTTCCCAATTCAGGTGGGACCTCCACCATATATACCTGGCCTGATTCAAAAAACCCAACACCTTTTGGTGGTACCTCCACCTACCTAACAATTAACCCAATCCTTTTGTTTTTGCTGGACTATGGTCAGCTTTTGGCCAAAATGGTGCAGGCGTCCTCTTGGACAGCCAGACCAATCCGAGTCACGGCACCAAGACTGTCAAAGAAAACTGACCATAGTACAATACCACATCAATTGTTTATTTGTACATATCAGAAATCAAACATGCATGCATGGAAGGAGAAAGTTTCTCCTTCCCAGAATAGACAAGAACAAAGCCTTTTATAATAGTACTTGTGAGTCTGTGAATCGTCACAGAATGTGTCACAAAATCTATCATACTAAAATGCTGGAAAACCCCTAACAGACTACGTGACTTTATGCACATAGTTAACTTCCTCCACTATAGTTCCTGTTTTCACAGGTAGCAATGCAAGCACTAAGTACCGTATTTTCTGGCGTATAAGACGACTGGGCGTATAAGACGACCCCCAACTTTCCAGTTAGAATATAGAGTTTGGGATATACTCGCCGTATAAGAAGACAACACCCGGCGTATAAGACGACCCCCGAATTTTGAGAAGATTTTCCTGGGTTAAAAAGTAGTCTTATACGCCAGAAAATACAGTACATGATTTCCTATTCTATCCCTGCTTGCCCTGTTGCAAAAGCAGTACATCCTGATTACAAATATTTCTGTAAGCTGTCTCTATAACGGCATAGAAGAGAGGAAGAAATATACTCTGAATCAGATGAAAGCCCCTAACTATAAAATACCATATTGATCAGAATTCCCATTTTTCCCTCACACTCTGTCACTCTGAAAATGGACTGAACCTGGATTAAACCATAGGAGTAACTACAGCTTCAGTTCCCCAATATTTCAGACTTTTTTTCCCCATCTCAGCTTGATAATACTAGAATCTCAACCTATGTTTTAAGAATATCACAGAACTTTCACTAAAATGCATCGGACGTCAATAATTTTCTAGCCCAGCAGCTAGAATTAATGCTTTAGGTGTGCCTGAAATGTGAGCTTTTCACATGATATCTCTGACAGCCTACCAATGTATAACCTTCTTTTGAGGATCCAGCCTATTTTCCCTTCTTACTTCAAAAAGTTGGCAAGGAACCATACTTGTAGTTGTTACATGACTGATGCAAGTTGGAGCAAATAGCGAACACACAGAATATTGCTTAAGGCAAGAGTGTGAGAAGATTGCTGTCATAATAACAATTAAAAAGGCAAAATCAGCATGACATGAGCCAGACAGACCATTTTCCTATCACCTGAGATAGAGGTTAAATCATCAGAAGGATAAACCAGTTATTCAGAAAAAAGTCACTGGATAAATAACTTGCATAAAAGCACCGTGGGTGGGAACACTTTCGAGATCTCAGAATGTTACTTCATCAGGAACATTTATGTATTTCAAACATTTCTATACTACTTCTAATTTTAAAAATCTCAACACTATTTACAATATTTTTTTAAAAAAGGGTAAGAATCACAAACACAAAGGGCTTGCTTCCACTGCACAATTTACTCCAGGTTTTAATCCAAGCCTTTTAAATCAGCAGTGAGGTCTGTATTTTCGCGATCCCACTGGCAGCTTATTATGCAGACTTGCAGGGGGGAACCCCCCCTCCCCTCTCTTTTCCATCATACCCTGGGGAGGGGGAATCCAAGCCCCACCCCCTATATAAGCCTGATTCAGATTGCCCTGGGGAAGCAGAGAGGGAGGGAAAGGAGTGGGTGGAAGAAAGGAGGGGGGGAGCAGGATCAAGATCACTGGCAGAAGAGTCCTTCTTTGCCAACCGGAGGGATGAAGTAGGCACCAGCTTTGTGCAGCATCAGCACAGTGCAAATGGCAAGCATTTTAAAGTCTTTTCAATCCCTGTCTAAGCAAAATCAGACTCTCCAGGACTATGAGTTGATCTATCTGATTTTGATTTTTTTGGGTTGTTCTCTCCAGGACTATGGCCTGACAGCTCGCTACATTGTATTGTCTGATCTCTTGATACATTTCACTCACACTTTCAGCCAAGCCCAAGCCTTAGCATGTAATGGGAAGAGGGAGAAAAAGGGGAGGAGATCACAGCTTATCATTGGATCTGAGAAGCTGAAAGCATGCAGCCTTTTAAGAACCAACACACTTCCCAGGACGGAAGCTGCCAATTTGAGCTTCTGGTGGGAGCACCCCACCCTCAGGCAGGTATATCTGAGGGAGAGGAGAGAAGAACAGCCAGCCTCCAAGTCGGCCTGCGAGCGTTTTTTTCGGCACCCGCCCTCCTACCAGGAATGACCAGCATGGACAGGGGAGGGAGTCTCAACATCCAACCATCCCACCTGCTGCGAGAGCTACAAACCCTCTGCAGCAGCCAGCCCCAACACCGGTATGGACAAGGGGAGGGAGGCTCAGTGGCTGGCTGTCCCAACTGCTATATACATTTTTATAATAATTTTTTTTAACTATACTGTATAATGTATCATTTGTTATATTATGCAATGGTGTTTTTTTTTTCTTATGTAAACTGCCTGGGGCAAGAATTGTTTTTGATGTAAGCTGTTGATGATATTTGCCGTATTTCTTCATGTAGTGATTGTATCTGTGTTGTATTTGGTTTTTTTAAATATGTACCTCTCTTGCATTGCTCTCCCAAGGGGTTTGTCTTCGGAGCCTTGGCTAATCTCTGAAGTTGCCTTTGGAGGAACTTCAGAGCCTTTGCTAACCTCCGAAGGCAACTTTGGAGGGACTCCGGAGTCTTTGCTAATATCTGAAGGCAACTTCCAAGATTACACCCCGTCCCCAAAAACACCTGGGGTGACAGGCATACCCTTTGTGGGTCAATCCAGATTTGCAAATGGGTGCTCCGGTGTTTCCACAGCAGGGAGGCTAGCACCCATTGCTATTGGGTGCTGGACTTCCCATGGAAACACATTGGGTACTTCCCTTAATCCAGATCTACTAGATCCGGATTAAGGGAAGTACCCATTCCTTAGATCCAGATCTTCTTAGATCCAGATTAAAGGAGTGCGGTGGAAAAACACCCACAGTGTACCAGCAGTGTGTAAGACCTCTCTGATCTGACCTAATGTGAGGTCAGAAGATGTCCTGAAGAGGAGTTTGTGATTCCTTCTTTCTGTTCCAAGCTCAGCGCAGAAAGGCCCTAAGATATTACTGTGAGAACCTATCACATCCAACTGAGTCTTCTCAAAGGAAAACAAGGAGCAAACAACTAGAAAACGGCAGGTTTGAACCTATTTGACATCTGCACAATTTAGCATATTCTTCCACAGCAGCCTAAGACAGCATCATGTCAAAAGCTTGCAGAATTCATTTACACATTGAAAGGGGGATGAGGATAAGCCAAAAGCCTCTATGATGATTAGATAATGTGGATAGTATGTTTTTAATGAGCAAATCAAAGATTATGGAAATTCAGTAAAGCAACTTGTGGGCAGGCCCTTAGTTTCTCACCTAGACTCTGTGTTCAGATACAAGATAATAAAAAAGTACATTTCAGTGATGATGTATCTGTGGGCTGCTGGCAAACTGGTAAAAACGTCAGGAAAACGTTAAGTTCACAAACTCTTTAAACTCATAGTTTTGGGGCCAAGAATGGTTGAAAACATTTTATGATTTCCCCAACATTTCTGAAGTTATGACCTGATTGTTTCCTCTATAGAGACATGTTTGTTTTCCTTTGCAGTTGAAAATATATATTTCAATGGCATTTTGGTTTTTGGAAACGAGGGTTTTGTGGCAACTGGCTCCATATAAGATCCTGTGGCATTTATAGCTCAGCCAATCTAGTTTTATAGAGTCAGTTCAAGTTTTGTGGCACTCTGTAAATCCTGTGCTTTAAAGAAAAGAAAGAAAGAAAAAGGCCTCGACCCACACGCATGACTATGAATTTGTGACCCATCAAACTTTTTGGAGACTGAGGAAGCAGTAAAATTTTTGCAGACCTGTTCCTTGACAGCATACTTTTGCAGATTCCATAAGTTACTATTTTGTGACAGCATTCCATGACTTGGAGGTTGCATTGCATAGAAATCGATTCATATTTACTTCCATTAGGGGAGAGTCTGTTTACAGACCAAGGCCCTTTCACTATTGGCCCTTATTCTGGATTATATCCTGGAATAGGGACCTGCCATTCTGCAAGCCTTCAATCTGCTGTAGTCTGCACTAACATGCAGGTGGCAGGTCCATGTTTCAGATATAATCAGGAACAAAGGCCAATGCAGAAAGGCCATAGTCACTAGGGGTGTGCGTAAATGCAATTTTTGGATTTGATTTGATTCGAATTGAATACTCAAATGTTCAAATTCAAACAAATACAGAAAAAAAAACAAATGTATTCAAATTCGAATCCGATTCAAATACATTCGTATCTACTTGTATGAATTTTCAATTCTTATTTGAAGATATGAATGTCAACAACGTTCGTATGTGTCCGTATGCATCCATATGCACCCGCACACATCTGTATGCATCCTGTTTTTATCCCGTATGCATCCCGTTTTTGTCCCATACATATCCATAGAAATGCATACGGAAATGAATAAGATGCATACAGATATACGTATGTAATGTGTACAGTTACATACACATACGAATGTCCAAATAATTCATACAAATGGTTCAAAAGATTCAAAATTTGTTCGAATGTTAAAAAATGAATGTATAGACATTTGATTCAGATTCGAATGTCTGAATTCGAATGTCCAAATTCAATAGAATTTTGAATGTTTTGAATATTCTTGCACATCCTAAATAGTCACATCACAGAATTATTGTGCTTGTTAATGCAGCTGACTCATGAAAAATTATGGTAGATGTAGTGGATGATGTTCCATTCATCTGATAATTACCATGCCTATGTTGTCTTTCCTGAATGGAACATCCACAGATAAAAACAGAAACGAAAGAATGGGTGTTTTTCCATCGCATTCCTTTAATCTGGATCTAAGAAGATCAGGATCTAAGGTATGGGTACACTCGAAGCTCAGGTGGAGGCCGTGGCCAAGAGTGCCTACTCCCAACTACAGTTGTTGTGTCAACTGAAACCTTTTTTGGACAGAGATGACTTGGCCAAAGTTATCCACGCTCTGGTAACCTTCAGGTTGGACTATTGTAATCCACTCTCCATGGGGCTGCCCTTGAAGACAGTTCGAAATTGCAGCTAGTGCAAAATGCAGCCGCCAGAGTGCTGACCAGGACAGCTAGCCGGATGCATATCATGCCAGTTCTTAAAGAATTGCATTGGCTGCCAATTGACTACTGAGCCTAATTCAAGATGTTAACTCTGACTTACAAGGCCCAAAATGACCTGGGCCCCAAATATCTAAAGGAACACCTTCTCCCATATCGACCTGCCAGTGTCTTAAGATCTGGATGGGAGGCCCTCCTGGTTGTCCCACCACCTTCAGCAGCTAGGTGGTTGGGCACCCGGGAGAGGGCTTTCTCAGTAGTGGCCCCCAGGCTATGGAATGGTCTCCCCTTGGAGGTGTGTCGGGCCCCTTCTCTGTTTGTGTTCAGGAAGGCGGTGAAGACGCACCTCTTCACTTAGGCCTTTGGTTAAACAATGCTTTCCTTTCCCCCCCACTGCAAACACTACTGTTTTAACCAATTCTGCATTGTTTTTACCATGTTGGTTTTTAAATGTTAAATCGGCTATTATTGTTTTGATATAGCTTTTGATATGCTCGATTTTAAAGGTTGTTACCCAACCAGAGACCCTCGGGTATAGTGCAGGATATAAATATAAATAAATAAATAAATAAATCCACCTTTTCTAGCACAGAATGTTCAGGAGATGGTGGAAAGGCAGTCTGGTGTGTGAACAATCCCACTTCAAAGCCTCCGAGGTGGGCTTTCTCTTTTTCTTTTTTGCTGTGTCCCATCACAGCCCTAGTCTGGAAAGATCAAAGATTAGGCTCTAATTCTTGCCTGGCGCCTTCCCCCAATGCCTTACTGGTTTCATTTTATGAGTAGCCATTTGTTACACCCTTGAGTGGCACCAACAGTGATCTTTTGCAAAGGTCCTGCTTCAGCCTGGTTCACTTTGATTCAGGATTTGGGGTTTGTTCAAAACTGGAAAGAAATGAGATTTTCTGAAATAGTCGGGGGGGGGGGGGGCTTTGTCAAGGAAAGGGTTATTCACCTCCAAGTCTGCCCTAAAAATTCCCTCACCTCATATTAGCATTACATGGAAAAACGTCAAGTAAAAACTCCTATTCCCCTTTCCCTCGTAACACTTAGTCCTGCCTTTTCTTTTAACAAAAAGGAAAAAAAGTGTTTTTCTTACAATTATACACTCTGAAATGCTGAGCTTTTTGTTTTGTTTTTGTTAACTGCAATTTATCACTCTCAGGGCTGTCAAACAAATGACATTTCTGTGAAATACACATGGCAAATTTCCTACAGCAAGAGCTAACCATTGATTTTTCTTGTCATTGTTTGGGTCACAGAAGGCTGCAGCAGGGCTGTTTTCCCTTACTAACATAAATAGTGGGGTTTTGAAGAAAATAACTGTAACGGTGGCTGGAACTTTATTATAGATATTTTGAAACCAGCAGATATTCTCCTGCCATTCAAACACATTATAAACACTGATCCTACCATTTTTAAATTTGCATTATGTATTTTTACAATATATTTTAATCCACATTGTATTTGCCAATACAACAATTATTTCTATTCCCAGAATCCCCTCTTCTTTCCCTGAACCTGTGCAGGAACCACAAACCTCCGTTCCCCTCCCACCCCTTGCTGATTTGAAAGGGAGAGATGGCTTTGCCCTGTCTGTTCTTTCGCTCAGCTCAATCTGCGCAAAGCTGTTGCCTTCCCAGTAACATAGTGAATGGAGGGAGTGCCCGATTTGAAAGGGAGAGTGTTCACTTTGTCCTGTCTGTTCTTTCGCTCATTTGATTGAGAGCAGGGCAGGCTTACAGGGTTTGGACAAGGGACAGAGATGAAAAGATCCTGTCTCTCTGTGCTGGGGATTTGGGCGTTTTGAATGGGAACTGCAGTATTTGAATTGAGCCTGCATTATTGTCAAGCAAATGGGAACAGCCAGAATGTGCACTCGGTCCTGAATCCAGATTAAAATAGTCCAGTCTGGATTCAAATAGTCAAGTGGGAACTCCCCCTAGGTGTGGTAAAGATTTCCAGTCTGAAATCCTCGAGGGCGGCAGCCAGTGAATGCAGCCAATATTGATCTAAATTATTTATAAGTCACCTTCCTATGGAAAATATTACAGAAATAATGGTGTTCAAACATGTAAATTATTAGCAGCGCCCATGTGATGTATTGTTAAAATATCAGCCCATACTTTAAAAATATTTCCCCTTACTACAGAAAAGTCATAATATTGGCTAATTTAAATTTTGTACATAATGACACATTGCAGGGTGGCACATTGACATCTGATGATGGCGTTTTGGTGAGCGGTCATGCTTCCCATTTGAGTATAATCTAGGTGTTTGTTTCCATTTTTCTGTGCAATAAATGCTCAGAGATAGTCATGGTACAGGAATGTGAAAACAAGCATCCAGGCACTAAACATATCTGCTGAAATGGCTGACTTATGGTCGGCCGGAGGGTGAAATGTCTGCAGAGTACCACACCAGATGCAGACACCTCCCTTCCTCAGAAAGTTGAAAGAACTAACTCCAGGGTTGCCTTCTTTGAAGAAGTCAGCATGTGCTGTCTGTCTGGACTTCTGTTGCTATTTTTGGTCTCACTGGGGAATATTTCTATGCAAATGGTATTCCATTTGCAGAGATGTTTGGGACAGGGTCGAAGAGGACAAAACCAAAGCTCCATCAGTTTGTCTCTGAGTTGTCTCCTACCTTAGTCAGTTCCACCAGGCCCCAGTCTTGATTTCATTAAATGGAGACCTAGGACCCAGACAGGGCCTCGATGAATGGAGATCTAGGCTATGAAGACATAGGTGCCTAGGACATCCCCCATGACCCAGGAGTGAAGTATCTAAATATTTGGATGCCCCGTGTGTGTGTGTCATCACAGATACCTTCTCCCAACTGGATTCTGGAGATCCCAACCACCTCAGTGTTGACTTAACTCATATCCACCTTTAGATGACTGTTTGGATGATGCACCTTGACTGCCCCCCATGCCACCCCCTGCTGAGCTTTCATAAGAACATAAGATGAGCCCTACTGCAGCAGGCCACAGCCAACGAGCCCAGCATCCTGTCTCACACAGTGAACCAAAAGTCACTTGTGGGCATTCTCAAGCAGAAGACAACGGCAAAACCTTTACCTGCTCTTGAATCCCTGAAAATCCCTGCTGCTGCCATTGCTACCACCATGTCACACCACACCACAGAAACCACACCTTCATGGTTCCAAAACATAAGCTTCAGTGTGGTGGGAGAGCAGTAGCATGGCAAGAGGGCTTGGTGTAGTGAGGGGTGACTTAGTGCAGCGGGGAGGCAGCTCAACATGAGGCAAGGGGGGCATGGGGCTGAAGCTTAATTTTTATCAGGTGAAGGGGATCAGTGAGGCATGGTATGGAGGTGGTGCGGTCAGAAGCATGGGGGTATAGGGATGCCATAGTCATAGTCAGTGGCAGGGGGGTACCAGGGTGTCATTGTTGGCAGAGTTGGGAGAGGGTCCAGCCCCTTCCTGCTGGCTGCCCTCCACACCCTGTTGAGCTGGACAGCAGCCTTCTCTTTGAGTCAATTTCTGGATGAACCAGACTCAGTGCTGGGATTATCCGGTAGCAGGATGGTCCCATTCCAGCCACAAAAGTCCTTGGAAAAATGAGAGATACACTTTGGCATCTGGTCTCCAAGGACTGAAGACAATCTCTGTCCTTCCAAATTATGACCTGTGTCCGTGGCTTTTCTTTGATGTGGCCTAAATGTGTTTGAGCTCTTTGGGGTTGCTGGTCCAGCATGAAGAACTTTATTCACTTTTTTAGGTGCTTATATTGGTGAATTACAGTGTGAAGTCATTCCAGAATTCTGTTTTGATACTGGATCCTCCAATAGTGGCAGTAACAATTATAACACATATTGCGGGTTCCAATGTCTGGCCCACAACTGTGTTTGCATAAAGTCATATTTTAGGGGACAGTGCACACAAATGTGTAATGGGTAAAATAGTGTACCTATTTCTTTTTTTCCCCCTCACCATTGGCTGAATAAGGAAACAGCTTTTCCTCCTGACATTCATGCACTGAGACCTTCAGGTATAGGGAGGGATAAAAAATTTGCAAATAAATAAAACATAAATAAATCTGTTATCTGTATTCCCAATAGCAACAGTACTAAAAAGCCACAATAAGATTTTATCCCATCTGCAGTTAACAGTGATGTTGGTTGTCTCTCCACTTCCAGGACAGCAAGGAAGATGTCTTCATTTGTGTCATGCTCCTTGTTTCCATTAGGAGCTAGGAGGTGCCATTTTCTGTGGCACTTCTGTCCATGACAGGACTAAGTTGCTTTGGAGACGCCTCTGCAAGCAATCACACTATAAAACAGTCCATGGAAAATGCATGGAAAATGGAGATGGGACAGTAGTGGGTGCCCTTTCAGGATGACAAGAGGGGGGGTTTTCCACGGTCACTTAGTACCCATTTTAGCATCCATTAAGGACCCATTTGGGTGAGAGCCGGATGACCCCATTTCCACCATGGCACCCATTAGGGACACATTTGTTTCCACTGCAGCCTGGGAAATCCGGATCATATGGGTACATCTCAGCCTTTAATCCGGATTTTCTGTAGACCCCATTCTACAATGGGGTCTTCAGCCAGAAAATCCAGATTAAAGGGAGCCTGTTTCCACGTTAGTTTGGCAATGGGGTCTAGAGGAGGCTAGGGGGAGGGGGCACCATTGGAGGGGGAGCCTTAAAACCTACGCTTCAAAGTCATTTTGAAGTCACTTCAAAGTCTTTGCAAAATAGCTCTGGAGCAGCTTTGAAGACTGTGCTGATCTTCAGAGTGAACTTCAAAGTGAGTCCGAAGTGATTCTGAAGTGACTTCAAAGTCACCCCAAAGTCACTCCGAAGTCACTTCGAAGTTTATGTTGAAGATCAGCACAGACTTCAAAGACAATCCAGAGCTATTTTGCACAGACTTCGAAGTGACTTTGGAGCTGTTTCGGAAATTGCCCCCCCATCCCCTCAAACACCTGGGGTGACAGGCAGACCCATCGTGGGTAGATCCGGATTTCCAAAGGTTTGCTCCGGTGTTTCCACGGCAGGGAGGCTAGCACCCATTGCTATTGGGTGCTAGACCACCCATGGAAACACATTGGGTACTTCTCTTAATCTGGATTTACTAGATCCAGATTAAGGGAAGTACCCATTCCCTAGATCCGTATCTTCTTAGACCCGGATTAAAGGAGCGTGGTAGAAAAACACCCAAGGTCTCACTCTATTAAGGTAAGTGGTAATATGACTATAAGCACAATTTTGTTCAGAGAGAGGAGATTTGAATAACAAAAGGATGAATGCAGCAAAGCAAAACACAAAAAAAATACCGCACACACACTAGGGATGTACATGAATGCAATTTTTGGGATACAATTCGATTTGAATATCTGAAGATTCAAATTGATTCAAATGATTAAAACCTGAATGCGTTCACGTACGAATTTTCAATTCGTATTTGAAGATACGAATGTCCATACACATCTTTACGCATCCCATTTTTATCCCGTATGCATCTCACTTTTGTCCAGTATGAATCCACACAAATGCATACGGATACGAATAAGATGTGTACGGTTGTGTATGTAATACGTACGTACGCATATGAATGTCAGAATAATCTGTACGAATGATTTGAAAGATTCTAAAATTCATTTGAATGTTAAAATTGAATTTGATCAAATTTCGAGCGTTTTGAATATCCCCGCATATCCCTAACGCAGAGAACACAAGTGGGCCTCATGTTGCAGGTTCTGTAAATCCTGGATTGAGGACTAATCTTTTTAGATTAATGCGGCTATAAATCTATCCTAAGTGTATTGAATAGGGAAGTTTGCCTACCCAGCACTTCTTCAGATAAAGCACTGGATACAGATGTTCAGGGTAGTGGTGGTAGATATTTTAAGAAACCTTTTCCAGCTTATGTATGTACAAACATGCAGCCCCCATAAGAGATGACAGGAAAGGCTACACATGACAAGGCCACTCTCTCAAAATAAAAGATATTTCAATAAATTTGTCAGGAATGCAAACAGAGAAGGTGGAAAAGAAACTTCTAAGAATCAAGGACTGGATTTCACAGTTTTTGTAATGGCTCCACTGTGCTTTGGTAACCCAGTCAAGGCTTTACTTTGCTGAAAAGCATTTCAGACACAAACACCCAAGCATCTATCATTTCCTTGTAAATCAAATAACACTTAATCAGCTGCGCTTGAGTTCAGAGATCAGACAGCACACTTCAGAAATGTTTCTTTTCACTATAATTTTTAGGAGACTTTGAGGATGTTGGACAATTGGGCAAATCAACAGGGTTTAGTTTTATTTTCAGAGCTATGAACTCTCCAAATCTGAGTCTTTTCTCTCGGTATTTTGAATAATTTCCTAGGGGGAAAATCAAGGCACTTGGTGAATAGCATCTATATCAAGGTCACCAAGGTGATCTAAGGGTCTAATCATGCTTTTGAGAACATTTCTAGTATTCATAAAACCTGCCCCAAAATGCCTGGGAGAAAGGGGTAGCCAGATGGGATGCCTTCAAAATTCTAAATATGGTTCTAGGCTCAATAGGTTTGACCACCTCTGTGATAAACAATAAACATTTAATAGTTGATTTTGATTTAGTGAAGTGAACCTAGATTGGCTTCTTTTATGGTTATTTCAACAAAGACCAAGCACTGCATTAATTGTTAAATATAAAAATTGCAATTTGAGTATCACCGGTTCTCAACATAAAAAAAATATCAGCTGAAAAAGGTTCATGAGATTATACAAGAAATAATAAGATCAGGCAGTGATTATACTTTATTATAGTCATTCGATATAAAATTACTCTGTTAATTTAAGGGGTTTGTGTTATTTACAGTTACAATTTATAGCAAAAAACCACCATAAAAATATTTAACAAGAGTTGGATTACTAGTAAGCTTATTCATATTCCCCCCAATTGCTGATCAGAGGTTGATTCATAATCCAGCAGTGATTGGAAAAATCTGAAAAATATCTAGAGCGGTGATGGCCAACCTATGACACGCGTGTCACAGGTGACACACCAAGCCCTTTTGGGTGACACACATGGTCACCCTGGCACCTGGACGTGTAGTGCTTGTTTGTTCTTAAAGTGTATGAAATACCAACTTTCAATTAAAGATTTAGCAGCAAAAGTCACTAATGTTAAGAATTATTTGTTTTTGCTTTTAATAAAATACATATACTGTATATTCTGGTGTATAAGACTACATTTTAACCCAGGAAAATCTTCTCAAAAGTCAGGGGCCGTCTTATATGCCGGGTGTCGTCTTATATGGTGAGTATAGCCCAAACTCGGTATTTTAACTGGAACGTTGGGGGTCATCTTATACGCCGGAATATACGGTAGCAAAAATATAACTTTTTTACTAGAGCTACAAATATCACAAAATTATGGATATTTCTAGATGTGACACAGCACCCGAGTTAAGCTAGGTTTTCTTGTGAATTTTGACACACCGAGTTCAAAAGGTTCGCCATCACTGATCTAGAGCAACCTGCAGAAATTTTAATCCATGCTCAATTTTCTACAGAGTTTTAGGAATCTGCTATGCACATTTATGCTTGAACAGACTTACCCATTTGCAAGAAATTGAATTAGGATGAGTTGTCAATGTCTTGATCTGTGAAAATGCATGAAATATGAATAAATCTTTTTTTTTTTTTTTGCTAATCCATTTTCATTCCTTGTGTATTAGAGGTGTTCAGGAATGCAATGTTCGACATTAGATTCATAACAAATTGAATATTCAAAAATCCAAATTCGTATGAATAAAGAAAAAGAAATGTCTGGACATTCAAACCGATATGAATACATTGGTATCTATTTGTTTGAATATTCGATACATATCCAGTGATATGAATCTTCTATGCATCCGTATGCATCCTGGGGTGTTTTTCCACTGTCACTAAAAGTACCCATTAAGTACCCATTAATGGGTATGAAATGGCACTTTTGTACTCATTAATGGGTACTTAATGGGTACTTGTAGTGACAGTGGGAAAACACCCCAGGATGCATCCCGTTTTCATCCATACAAGATGTGTACGGATATGTACGTGGTGTGTACGGATATAAACACATATGAATGTCCAAATTATTTGTATGAATAACTCAAAATATTCATATTTGTACGAATACTGAAGTACAAATGTCTGGACATTTGATTTGTATACAAATGTCCAAAGTCATCTGAATTCATCCGAATAACTAATATTCTGAATATTGGTGCAGATCCCTACTGTGCATGCATAACTGGGGCTAGTGGCCCTTTCCACTTTGGTGGTAACCAAACCCAGCATTGAAGGGGTTGTGGATCCCAGCTCAGGGTTCCTATCCTGGCCCAAAGTAATAAATGTTATTGCAAACATAGGGTCAGGCTAATAGGTTATATCCACATTGGTTTGCTGGAAAGGGCTGTGGCACAAAAATCATCTCCAAAGCATTCCATGGTGGAAGACGGGGCCATCTGCTTGTGTGCAGACAGTGAGTGAGTGATCCGGTCTACTGGCATGTAGAGACTGACTCCACTAGTTACTAAAGAATTGCATCACTTCTGGGTAGGGATGTGCACAAGGTTGTATCAAACTGAATATTAAAAAATCAATATTTGTTCGAATAGATCCCCTTCGAATGCAGTAGGATTCCATTAGATATGAATATATTCATATGAATTCATATGAATACCCGATATGAATGCATACGTATCCGATATGTATTCGAAATGTATCCTGTAACGTATCTACTCTGAAAGCATCAAATCCACCCTGAATCCACTTTGAACCTGCTCTCAACCATATCAAATTCACTCTGGATCCACTGCAGATGTGAATGGGCCAGCTGTTTTCCCACCTCCCCATTTCATGAATGTCCCGAAGCTTCAGATGAATGTTTTGAAACATTTGTATTTGTACAAATGTCAATGTACGAATGTCATAACATTTAATTCGTATACGAATGTCTGAATTTATACAAATTTGTACAGATTTGTACAACTAACGAATGTTACAAATATTTGTGCAAGTCCCTATTTCTGGGTGTTTGGCCAAAACATCCCCAATTGGACTGGGCCATCTAAAACAGGGAAGGGTCCTTGGCATAGAATGCTGTCTATCTGATCTTGGGCTGGATTGCTCAATGTGACCCAAGACTAGCCTAGGGTTACCACTGCATGTATGAATCTTGCCCTCTGGTGTATGGCTGAATGGCTGTCTTTGTGCTGATGGTTATTTGAGAGCCCTGAGGAGCTTTGCACTTTGTCCTGGTTGAGCTGCTCATTCTTCATCAGCCAATACCTCTCTTCAAATAATGTGTGAGCCAGAGGTGGATGAGAGTCTATGACTGCAGCTGATATGACTGCACGGTATGAGCTGTTCTCAGATCCATGAGGTGGTCTTAACTCTAGTGGCCCTTCACTTACAGGACCACATTCAGTACTCAGGTGCATCCATGGACAGATTCCGCATGGCCCCTATTGACTATGCTAGCATGGTGTCTGCTTGCCAGTGTTCCTCAGGATGGCTCTTGAGAGATGCTGCTAATCACATATATGGAGTGCTCCCTGATGGAAAACCCATGCCAAGGATTTTGCCAATGGCATTACTATAAAGAGTTCAGCCCCCTGAACTGTGGGCTGCTCCAGAAATCACCATGTATACACAGGAGTGGCCGTGCAGCATGTGGAGCCTGGCACAATTTTATATTAGAATGCAAAGCAAAGTTTCTAATGTTAATATATGCATAATTTGAAAACTTCTGAAAGGCCTAAATTAGAGATAAATGAAATGCTCATCATAGGAAATAGTTACACATTGATTCACTCACAGATACTTTTTAAAATTACACATAGTCTTAACATCAGCCTAACTATTCAAAAGGGTTGATTTTGTTTGACATTTTTGTGGCACATGTAGTTGCTGAAGGCTGTTCTCTGTTTTTGGCTCTAATGAAGACATCACATATAGCTATAAGCTACGGATCTGATTTCTATACTGCACTTTGATTTCATCCATAAAATGTGCTCATCCTTACAAATTTTTTTGAAGCTGACAAGAAACATAAATTTACAGAATCTGAGAAAAGAGCTTGAAAAGGAAAACTGTGTAGCAAAAAATAAGTTTTAAAAAATTATTTCACTGCATCTCTCATCATGCCTGGAAGGAAATAAATTAACCTAGGAGTTTAATAGTTGATTGGCAAATCTGGCCCTTTTTGTACTTAACTTCAGGGGATATCATCTCATGGAAGTTTAGGGATGCTGGCCAGGAGTGCCTACTCCCAACTATGGCTGGTATGCCAATTGAAACCTTTTTGGGGCAGAGATGACCTGGCCACAGTTATCCACGCTCTGGTAACCTCCAGGTTGGACTACTGTAATGCACTCTACATGGGGCTTCCCTTGAAGACGGTTCGGAAGTTGCAGCTCGTGCAAAATGCAGCGGCCAGAGTGCTGACAGGAACATCTAGCCGGACGCATATTACGCCGGTTCTAAGAGAACTGCATTGGCTGCCAATTCAATATTGAGCCCAATTCAAGGTGCTAACTCTGACTTATAAGACCCTAAATGACTTGGGCCCCAGATATCTAAAGGAGCGCCTTCTCCCATATCGACTTGCCCTTATTATAAGATCTGGAGGGGAGGCCCTTCTGGTGATCCCTCCGCCTTCAGTAGTTAGGCGGGTGGGTACCCGGGACAGGGCCTTCTCGGTAGTGGCCCCCAGGCTGTGGAATGGTCTCCCCCTGGAGGTGTGTCAGGCCCCTTCTTTGTTCCTATTCAGGAAGGCGGTGAAAACGTTCCTCTTCATGCAGGCCTTTGGTTAAATGTTCCCCACACTTCCCCCACTGAAAATCACTGCTCTTTTTAACTATTCTTGTATTTTTAAAACTGCATTTTTAAATTTGTTTTGTTTTGATACTGTTTTTATACATCTGTTTTTAAATGCTGTGAGCTGCCCAGAGACCCTCGGGTATGGGGCAGCATATAAATGTAAATATAAATAAATAAATAAATAAATTAAATAAATGTTCACACAGCAAGCGCTGGCACTGCCCCCAACTTCCCTGCAGCCCCTTGCAGTGTGGATGGTCTTTCTATCCCAGACTGTCCAGATTGCCATAACAAGAGCCATGGCAACTTCCGGTTAGGGATGTGCACCAATATTAATCACAATTAATATTTGTACAAATTTGTATGAATTTGGGCATTTGAATGGGATGCTGGTACATTTGAAGAGTGACATTCTGATGGAAATCGAATGCTTCAGTACATTCGTACGAAGCTTTATTACATTTGTGAACCTAGGGAGGTGGGACAGTGGCTGCCCCAGTCACATCTGCAGCAGATCCAGAGTGGATTCAAAGCAGACTCAGAGTGGATTAAAAGTGGATTGAGACCAGATTTGACACGTTCAGAGTGGTTACATAGCAGATATGTAGGGGATACATAGGGATTTCTAGGCAATTTGTAGTGGGGATTTGAATTCGATTTGATTTGATACAAACTGAACATGAAAAAAACATTTGTGCACATTTCTTCTTCCAGTGCACAGTAGGCTGTTGCTATGGTGATGGCACCATATGAGACTGAATGGCTACAAATGGCTACAAGTGAGATTGAATCTGGCCATGAAAGCCTACATACGACCATGGCACACTTTTTGTTAGGCAGGCTCACCTCGGTAGGTAGGCCTATGATAATTCATCATGAAGTAATCAGTCAATGACAAATGCTAATACCTTTGGGCCTATAAAACATGAAATTTTAAGTTTCGTAGGGAACTAAGTTGCATAAATGTATAAGGAATTTCAGTTGCCATAAATGAGGATTGCTACTTTGATTTCAGTGGAGGAAATATTTTCATACACATTTCATAAATATTTCACTAGGCACCAGAAATTGTTCATTCCATTCAGTTAGTGGACAGCTTTCATCGGGGATTTCTCAGCTTTGAGGCTATGTGGGACCCTATGGCATTTATTGGAAGTGTTGTAGTTGCTGGTCACAAAATTGTTGTTGTAGTGCTTGCTTTGGCAGCACATATACTAAAATCAGAACCACACAGAGAAGATTAGCATGACCACTACTCAAGGACGACACACAAATTTGCGAAGCTTTCCATATTTGAAAAAAAGAAGACAAAACGGTTGTTATAGAAATTAATATGAACATTAGATCTTGCTCCTGCACCTAGCTAACCCTGAGAAAAGCAGTAGATGGACATATGCAAACTCTATGCCTGAGCTAAAGCAAAATAAAAAACAAATCTCAGCATGGACATTCTGGCAACATCTGCACGGTCCCTCTGAACTGTGCCAGCTGTTTGCTCAGTGTGGGGCGATGCACATGCCACTGAGTGACATGGAAGAGCGTGGCCTCACATTCCACATAGTGGCCACATGGCTCCCATGCCAGGTCAATTCCCAAGTGCAGAATCTGTGTCCAAGGATCATTCTAGTGAGGGGCCACTTAAAAGCAGTCCCTCTATTTGTAAAGCTGAGCCCGCTGCTTCCTGCTGCCACTGCCTCACAACATTTTGCCAAACTCTAGAAGATAGCTCACTCTTTGGGCTATTTCCAGGAGTGTGGGGAAATATCCCTGGCTTGCAATTCTGAGGCCAGGGAACATTTGCTTAACTGGCTTTGGTGCTAGGTTGGGCAAAGCTGTTTGTTGATCTGATGACCATCAGATGGCTGAAGCCCACCCACTACTTTCCTGGCCCAATATGCTTTTTCTAGGTCAGGTGTGAGCTTCACAATGCATGAGTATGGTGCACACGTAGATCCTATTTCCCACCTTTGCTTGAGTGAATTGTTACCCCAGGAGTGCCAAGAAGAAGGCCCTGGTGGGTACCATATTCACAACCCCGGGATTACCACATTTACCGGCACGGTCTGGGGACCTGAAAGCACATGGCAGTTCAGAGCAGGGAGAGTATCATACTGAAAGGAAGCCTTGCGCAACTGTTAGATCTTTTTGCAAAACCAAACAATGCAGTAAAAACGTTCATTGCTATCTTCTGTTTTTCAGTTTAGCCAGACAGCACATGGAGATCTGTGCAGGATTAGAGCTTTAGCACTGCTGTTGCTCGAAGCTCTTGGATAAGAGATATAAGTAATAACGTTCTCATTCCAAGGCAGTATTTGATTTGGCACTTACAGCAGTACAGATTTATGAGCTGAAACAAGCAAGCCGAGGTAAACTGAGTGTGGATTTTGCTAAAACAAACAGCAATAAGAAACCTAATATACCTTAATACATTTTTTTTTCAAGTTTTAATTTTGTGGGTGAATCTAGTGTTTGAGAAAGACTCCAGGCTGAAAAATGAAATCTTATTCTTGCTACATAGGATAAAGAGAAAGTAGGATAAAGAGAAAGCATCATGCCGGATTTGTGACAAACACACTCTCAGGGTTTTTAAGAACATGAGCTCACTATTTATTTTAGCCACTGAGGAATCCTAGCCTTCTTAGAATTGTTATCTTCCATCCAGGAAACCTTTGGGACATTTATTCTGCAGTGAATGAAGGTGTTTGTGAAAATTTGGAGCTGAGTATGCAGACCTGTGAAACAAAATTAGTTGTTGCTCAGAAATGCTGAGCAGGGAAGGAACAGGCTTAAATTCTGAAAGCAAAAGTATTTTTCACATTAGCAGTGTCAAAGTGGGAAGAGAAAGATTTCTGGCAAATATGCATTTTGCATTGAAATTAGAAAAGTATGGCATCCTTTATAATATAGGTATAGATATTTGCTAAACTAGTAAGAAAAGAACATGAGGTGATATGGCAGATAAAGTGCATTATTTGTATAGTTAATTTCAAATAATATTTCTTGCAGTGGTCTCCATCAGAAAGATTTCATGCAGGCTTATTCTCCCTCACCTTCTTTTAATTAAAAAAATAAAATAAAATCCGGACGTTTAACTAAGGTGAGGTGGCAGAAGCAGAGGCCCACACCTGTCATTAAGATCTAATTTGGGGTACAATATTACTGCCGAAACAACCTTTCATTGACATTGACTGTAAACATAAAATATTAGAATGTGAGCCACTGGAATCCAGTCTTATGTGGTTTCTTTTGGCTGAAGCACTGCGTCTGGCATTCTTTTCTTTTTTTCACTTGCAATATTAAAACGTATACAAACAGGAACCCTGAATGATGTTTTATGTCTTTGCACATATTTCATCTACCCCTGGGGCTGCTTGCAGCTGAAACTGGAGCAGACAATGCCAGCAGCCAAGTTTGAGAATTATAAGCACACAACAGAATATTTAAACAGATTAAGGATAATTAATTCTTAGTATCAGATGCATTGGTGGCTCTAGAAGCCTCAGCGGGATTTTATAGTAACCCATATTGGATGGATTCCGTTAGGGCATTCTGCTGTAGGAGGGCTCTATTGAAACTAATGCATAAGTGGCTGGCACTAGGGAAGTGAACGAACATTCAAAATTTGTTCGAATTCGTTCGAATTTGGACATTCAAATTTGAATAAAATGAATATAAATTTGAATTTAAACATTTGAATGAACTTTGACTTTTTGAATCTATCCATTTGAATTATTTGGACATTTGTATGCGTACAGATACATACACGATGTGTACTTGCCCGTACACATCTTTCCCACATCTGTATGGATCTGTACAGGACAAAAAATGGGATGCATATGGGATGCATATGGGATACGTATGGATGCATATGGATGCGTACAGGAGATGTACAGATGCATATGGGCACATAAGAATGTTGTCGACATTTGTGTGTGCAAATTTGAATGGAAAATTTGAATGAATAGATTCAGATTTACTCAATTCAAATAGAATATGGGTAAATTCAAATTTTAAAGATTTGAACTGAATCAAATTTTTGGATATTCGATTCAATAGTCGGCACAGCCCCCATTTGGTTTTGGGCGCAGATAAAGTTTCATTGTGGTGAGGTGCTGGCAGAAAGTTTACTGTCCCAGCTAACTTCAGCTCATATTTCTGACAAATACAAAAGGTAACAGGTGTGTATGGACCCAAGCAAGCTGTATTAAATCTTGAGAGACAAAGGCTGCATCCAGACATTGGTTACTTACTCTGCTATATTCCAGAATATCCATGCTTTATTTCAAAATATCAAAAAAAAAAGCAGAATAACTGACATCTGGATGCAGAAAAGGTACAGAAATTTTCAGTCCAAGGACAGTTCTTCACTTCCTGATATACTGGGCCAACTTGCTGGTCGGATATACCTGCCAGTACAGAATTGCCCTAAAGGAAGACCGTGAAAAACAAGAGTTGTATTGTAGAGGATTATGGATAACAAATTGTGGTTTCCCTGACTTTCCTTGCTATGTAGTAGATCCTCAGAGAACGTGAGAACAATAGGTAAGAAACTGGTCTATACGTACATGTATCCTGGTATAGTGAAGCCTAGACCCTTCACACTTCCACACTCTGGAGTTCCCTGCCCTTTTCTGAACCTGCCTCCAAGGTTCTTTTTAAATCTGAGTGTATTCACACATAGCAAAGAAAACATCATCCCTACTCTAGCCCACCTTTTCTAGTCTAGGATGTTGATGAGAAGGGAGAGGCAGGCTGGTGTGTGAACAATCCCACCTACAAATGATATCTGTAGGCCACCTCAGAGACACTTTTCTTTGCTATTCACAAATACAGCCCTAAACCAAATCTACCTGTCCATCCATCCATCCATCCATCCATCCATCCATCCATCCATCCATCCATCCATCCATCCATCCGCCCGCCCGCCCGCCCGCCCGCCCGCCCGCCCGCCCGCCAATCAATCAATCAATCAATCAATCAATCAATCAATCAATCAATCAATCAATCAATCAATCAATCAATCATCAGGCCAAACACCTGTAGGTTAGCTATCCGTGACTGTTATAAAAAGACTTATCATCCCAAACCTGTTACATCCATTGAAATAAATGTATTTAAACACATTTCACATTTCACAAATTGTCACCTATGCCATGGATGATGAACCTGAGGCCAGTGCTCATCAATGATGATGAGGCTATGGTTTAGCAGAACCTAAAGCCGCTATTTCCTTGCCCTTCATCTATATTGATAAAAATAGTGTAAACTGGATTATGCTCTGGTGGTATGTAGGCTTTCATGGCCAGATTCAATCTCATCTGCAGCAGTTTTAAGAAACCTGGAACATGGCATAACAGGCCAAAAACTGCTACTAATGAGAATTAAGCTCATCATCATATGAAAAGTTTTGGCTTTCATGTGTATGGTTCTAATAAAAGTTATTGCACATAATTGTCTGGTGAGTCTTATGAAAAATATTACGTAGCTCTTGTTACTAGGATATTTTTCGTTGGCTGCTGCACATGTTAGGCTTTCATAGGTTGTAGCTGTTTTCTAATGATGCCACCAGCTACTAGTGGCTGACTTTAAAAGATGGAGGTTTGGTCTGTCAGCCCTCTGGAACAGACCCTTGATGAGGAAATAGTGGCTTGGGCAACACCCGAGCAAAGGAATTCAGGTGCCTTTGTAGCAATTCTGGCCACAATTTTGGGGTAAGGGGTTTTATGGGAGTTCATTTTAAAAATAAATGAATAAAAATAAAAAGAAGGGAGCCTGCAGAAACCTTAATTTGCCCATGCAACCAGCATCTAGGCAGGAAGATCTCTTTAGCTGAACTGTATACTTCACATGAACCCTTTTCCGGCTCCACTACAGGCTGATTTTTATTCTGTTCTATGTCACTGTTAAGAAAGGACTTTTGTTTTTGTTTATCTAGTTTGTTTCAGTGAATTGTTGTACCCTGATGTTCCATTATGTTTATAAGCTAGTAAGAGCCAGAAAGTTTTTATCTCCCATCTTAAAGATAAAAAGGCATAATTCACTAATTGATACAGTGGCAAAGGGAATAATCTGTTTCAACTGTATGCTCCAACAGTTGATCAGCTTACTTGTAAGAGATAGGGGTGACCAACTGTTTCAGTTACATTTAAAGTAAAGCACTAAGGCTGTGCTCCCACTGGGCATTTTAAAGCCAGTTTTAAAGCAGGGTTTTTACAATCAGCAGCAAAGTCTGTTTTTTGTGTGTTCCCACTGTTAGATTATGATGTGGACTTGTAGGGGAGAAATCCCTCCCCTCTCTCCTCCCCTCAGCAGAACCCCCTCCTCATACAGTCAGCAATTGGGCACCCTCATACCCTGACTTCATTGGGGTGGGCAATTCAAACCCCACCCTCTGTATAAACTTGTGATTACGGAGGCCTTCGCTGCTCCCCCCCCCCCCATCTTGTATCCACTATAGCACAACTTTGTTTTCTGGTTAACAAGGTAGTACAACATTCAATATCACTTTCCCTTTTGTCTTATAATGATTGCAGTGGGGAAGGGAGGAGGGAAAAACCAGGCAGGCTTTTACAAAAGAGCTGACTTTGCACTGCATTGGCCAAACAGTTCAGTGCTAAATGGAGAAAAAAAGGTGTGGGTCTGATCTCTTTCATCTGTTCTCTTTTTTGTTACATTGTGTTCTGATCTCTAGTTACACGTGTTCTGATCTCTTTTTTAGTTACGTTATGGTTCGATCTCTCATTTTTTGCCTCCTCCCTTTCAGCCAATCCTAATATCCTTGGCTGTGTCCAGACTTCTTGATGCTACACATTGGAACGCGCAGCCAAGATTGAGTCATTACACACAGCGGCCAATACTTCATAGTGTGAATTTACTTAATGATGATATAGGAGCACTCACTGTGCAGCATTAAGTAAATTCAAAGCTTCCTGCCAGTCTGGACAGGATGACAAGAAGAGCCATCGAGAGCTAAGACCGCAGCTCAGCTCCCATTGGCTGCCCCATCCCACTTGACGTGCACTTCACTCCATGTGACAGTGCACATCACGTGGAAGTTTCACAGCTCCCTAAGCAGAAAGCTACAGGGGGCTGCTGCAGTCTGGATACCAGACCACCACTTCACGGCAGGTAAGCTGTGAAGTTTTTAATACTGCGGATTTAATCTACTAATCTGGAAGGGGCCCTTAGCACATAATGCCCCTAATGGTTCCCTCCCTCCAAAAAACCGCTTGTGTTCCCATTGCTAAATAGTGAGGATTGTTTCTAAATCCAGCAACAAGACCTATTTTAATGCAAACAGGGATTCTCAGTGTTTCAGGACATTTAATCCTCAGAAACTGCAGATTCTTTTAAAACTTTGGGAATGGTCAGTGCTCAAAATGATTTCAAAGCTCTTTAAATCTAGAATAAGAACGCAGCCTGAAAGAAGAAAATCCAGGATAATTTGGTGATTTATTTGAGGAAATGTTTGTATATGTCTGTGTAAAACTGATATAAAGATAGTCATATAATGCAGACTACCCCTCCAATGCACTCAAACCCTTTCTGCACTGGGCCTTTTTTTGGATTATATCCCAGAATAGGGACCTGTCATTTGCATGCTGGTGCAAACTACAGAAGGCCTCACCCGAGATGTGCCATAGTCTGTATTAGCATGGGGATGGCAGGCCACTATTCCAGGACATAATCAGGAATAAGACCCAATGTAGGAAGGGCCTCCATCTCTTGATTAAGAATCAATTTAATCCAAACTTGTTTTATATGAGTAAGATGAATGTAGCCAGAGAGAACAGAATCAGATATTCATTGAAAGTATGTATGTGTTGTATAAAGCTTTGCCTTTAAAAATTAACATTGGCTCATACTTTGGTAGATATTGGAGTGTGGAAAGATTTTTAAAAAGAGAACCTTATTTATAGCTTTAGCATGGATGATAATATTCTAAATTTGTTCAGGAAAGAAGAGGTGGCTGAGCTTTACCTCCTAAGCCTTCTGTTCCTTTTAATAACTACAAAGCTATAAACCTAACAATGTGATCGTAGAACTTCTGTGAGCAGTTCACCAATGTGCATTTTTAACTGGGAATGAAAAGGATTAATAGAAACATTATTTATTACTTAAAAATTGTTCCTAATGAAAACAGACACAAGGAGCTTGGTGTAAATGGGTTGGAAATATTGGGGCTGGTTATAGCTCTACTCTGACAGTACAGGGGCTACTCTGTGAAACTGGTATATGGAATTTACTACTAGAAGTGATGGTGAGAGTAACCAGCCTAGATAGCTGTAAAAAGGATTAGATTAGTTCATGGAGGAAAGACGTATCAATTGCTACTATAATTGATCACTGATTACTGCCTCCGGGTTGGAATTGAATCAAATTGTAACCTCCAGGTTACAAACTGAATGCCAAAAAACATATTCATGCACATCCCTACTCTAAATCTATCTGCAGGGATTTAACAGCAGGTGAAGGTTTCCCTTAGTCGAGTGTTTCCCAAACTTTTGACATATGTGTACCCCTTCTATAATTTTCGTAACGCTGAGTACCCCTCATAAAAAACATTAGGGATAAAAATGGTATTTTATAAAAATAATCAAAATCAGTGGAGCTTACTAAAGCACGATAACAGGCGCCCTGAATTAACTATTAAAGAAGTAAGTTGTCTCTGTAACAAAGTGCAGTATATTCACGCCGTGTCACGCCTCACAAGACCGTTAGATAACACTGCAATTCTCCGGTGTTTAAACAGCTCCGCGGCTCAACGTCAACTGTTAATGTTCCCGCAGTTTAAAATGGCCGAACCTGAGCTGTGCGAAGGATGCGCAGAAGTTCCCGCCATAATGAGTTGTGATACGATGTACGATGGCCCCAGTTCCCATGTAAAAACTGTGATACGCGCCTATTTCTTTCCTTGTTCTGTGGGCACAGCTAAGCACGGTGTAGTGGATATTCCCACGTGATCCCCACCAAACTCCGGTGCAACGCGTACCCCCACCAAACTCTTCCCGTACCCCTGGGGGTACGCTTACAACACTTTGGGAAACACTGCCTTAGTCTTCTGCTTGAGAATGTCCAGAAACAAGTGTGAGACAGGATACCGGATTAGATTGGCTGTGGCCTGATCCAGCAGGTCTCCTCTTATGTTCTTATGGGACAAGATCACATATTTTCTTAATAAAGTAGAAACATAAAAATGGCATGCCACTATGCCATATCGTGCCATCCCGCCTGTCCAATTGAAATGCTGAACTGCAAAAGCAACAACAGCTACTATTTTTTTTTTGAAAGTAGATTCCACAGTTTTGGGCAAAAATATTCTCATACAATCTTGGAATATCCAGTGTAGGGGATTTTGAGTTAATGAAGAATCAATTAATCAACAGCAATCCTGTGCATGTACATTCAGAAGCCTCACTGTCTTCACTGGAACTTGCCCCCATTTAACAGCCTTATAGCTTAGTTAATTCCTTACAGCTAGTACCATCTAATGAATGAATGAATGGAGCACTTCTGTGTGCCTCCACGCAGAAGTAAGTTCCACTCTGTTCATTGGAGCTTGCTAACAGACAACTCTTGCTAGGCTTGCAGTTCAAATGTAATAAAGTTATTTAATTGAAGTAGTCTTTTCCTAATGAAGGCACTGGACTTGGAGACCAAAAAAATGTCCATTTTTACCATAACATCTGTTGGGCTTATGTGTTATCACCTATGTGCAAGATAAGAACCTTCATTCTTAACCTAGATTCCTTTTTGTAGTCCAGGAGAGGACTCCCCTGGGGCCATATGTCACAAAAACAGACATCTCACACTGATAACCTAAATGGAAACTCTTTAAGATCCTCACATGTGGGCACTGACTTGCCTCTGGAAAGAGACCACACACATGCACTCAGAGATTCTCATAATTGCTGAACATTTTTCATGATTTGTTTTGAAGGCATGTTATCAGATGTTAGGGGTGGTGGTGGTGGAGTTGGGGGTAGGAGAAGGTTGAGGAACTTCCAAAAACAATGGTTCATAAATGGAAGCAGCTACATAAACAGCCTGATAAACATTTGCAGTACATAATATTTATGTAGTTAACCTATAGTTTATACCACAGCTCTTTTAAGATGTTAGTTTCGCATTGCGAGGTATCATAGTTACACTTCTGGAGGGTACATAAAGCAAAGGGTCCACATAGCTTTATTGTGATATTTCTGTTTTTTCTCTGACATACCTGACTTCCTGTAAATGAAAATAGAATTTCCATAAGAAAATTAGCACAAGAATGATACGCTACACTTGTAGAAATGCCCTTTTCTATGCAACTATACAGGAGCATTGACCCTGTCTTCATTTTCATTTGGTAAATCTCAAGAAATTTTTTTAAAAAACATTTGGGAGAAGAAGAAAATGTTGAATGCTTCAGGGTGGCTGTGAAAATGAATAATACTGTGGTGATGGATATGTTAAAAGTTGAGTTGCTTTTCTTTCTTATGCAATAAGTCCTTGTTTGCAGAACTGGATACCACTTGGAACATTTATTCAGACTATTCTTGGACCTTTTTTATATATGAGAAGGCTTTGGGTTCTGAGGAAATGTCTATTTCGTGGAAACACGGTTAGGTTCACATTGGTATTGCTGCTCTTCCTCTTTCTTTTGCTGTAATAAAAAAGTTCTAAGGACACAGAACGTGGCCCCATATAACAGCCTTATAGCTTAGTTAATTCTTTAGAAAAATCCTAAAAATGTAGCATACACTTTTTTAAAAAAGGGTGCATTATGGCTTGCAGTCCTCAAATCATAAATTCATTTAAGGTGTAATAACAAAAGGCATTTTCGCACTAAGGCGAAGATGCCTCAGGTTACTTTGGCCTGAACGCGTTGAGTATGCTTCCCCATCTGCACTGGCAAGCAAAGGACGCGTTCCAAACATGTCCCTTCCCTGCCTACATGTGAATGGGGAAGTGTATTCAACCCGTTCGGGCAAAAGACCCTCCCCTAGCACCTGCGCCTGCTCAGATGACCAGTTGAGGCCAGGTGGGTGCCCGGCCAATGAGGGGCCGCCCCGCGAGCATGCTCAGAATGTCCCTGGTGTATTCTAGCCAGAATCGGGCTGGCAGCAGAAGGTAAGCACCATTCACGTGTGCGTGCGCGACCCCAGAGTGGGTTGGGGGGTGCGCTGGGTGGGGGTCCTGCCACTTGCATCGGCCTGATCCTGCCCGATGCAGGTGGCACGACCCCAGGGAAGGGGCCCGACTGGCCTCTCCACCTCTGGCTGCAAGGCAGCCAATCGGGGGAGGCCAGGGGAGGGGCCCAGCTCTCCCTCTGGAACAGCTGGGTATGTGCCGAATGCGCAGAGACACTTTCAGGGCAGTTTTTTCTGCTCTGAAAATGGAACGCATGGAGAGTGTGTGGGGATGCTTGGGGCGGTCCGGAACGGATCTGGCCACCCCTGACAGGCAAATGCGGCATCCCCCCGTGTTCTCCACGCATTCCAAACCCCCTCATGCGAAAACGCCTCTGGTCTCTTAATCAATGCCCACTTGTGATACCAAAGGATGTATGTAGTTGGATACTTGGGCTGCATCCAGATGTTGGTTACTTTTCTCACTATATTTGGATATTCCAGATATCCAAACGTTCTCTAGCAAAACAGGATGTCTCCCCGCCTCCCTTAGATGTGTAATGGAAGGAACCTGGCTTACTGAAAATCTCCTGGGAATCTTTTTTATGGTTTACTTATGTAAGATAATGTTGAGTTGGCTATGTAAACTGTCCTTGAACAAACAAATGGAATCCTACTGTTCACAAAAGGTCCTTGACAGAGTAGAGCTAGCGCTAATGGAAACTGGGAGGTGATTTTCATCAGTTTCTCACTTTGTAAGTCTCTCTACTGCATTCCGTACTGTTCTACAAGTCTCACCACCACTTTCTAGAGAACATTTATAGGAGGCGAAAGGACCTGGTAGTTTGTGAGCTGTGGGTATGAAACTGACAAAAATTACTGTCTTATTTCTGTTAATGGGTGCCAGGTTACTCATTCCTTCAATGGAAGGGCCTGTTCACACTTGGCCAATCGGGACAGCAAGGTGCACTCTGGGATGGAGTGCACACACACAGCATTTGCACAATTGCTGAGGACTGTGTTAGATGTGTGCTGGGATTGTGAGGTCTGCACACCATTGTGCCTGGCTCATTCCTGGGTATAGAATTCATGCCCAGTAGTGCTCTACCTGATGGTCATCGGTGTGGTCTGTCTGGCCCACTCCATGGTTGGCCCAGAATGCTTTTTCTAGACCAGGATCAATCTCTGCTGAACCTTTCCATGGCATGTGTGCAGTTTTTATGTAATTGTGAATGAATATTACTGGTTTATATATGAAACAAACACACAAAAATACTTCCCTGCACAGTATGAAGCGCTTAAAGCTATATCTCACTCATGTTTAAGTCAGCTTAAAAATCTATTTAAATTCTTGCCTTTCTTTTCTAAATGGTCCCTACGTCTTCATTAACAGAGCACAGATTCCTGTTTTTTGAAAACACATCAGGCAGAGGGCTGGATAGGAAAGCAATAGGCAGCTGTCAAACAAGATATTGTCAGATTTGCGCTTTAAAATATTGTGAGAGGGTAGTGCTTTTATCTCCAGACTTTTCTAAACCACTTACTTCACCATTGGCTTCACCCATTTATTATCTTAACATATACTATAGTATGAGGAAAGCCATGCCATATTTCACATGCTCCCTCTGCTGGATGTTTGCTGTATGCTTGTGGCATAGACCTGGGCTGGAATACAGGCTAGAGCACAACATCACTGAAGACAGGTTACTACTGCATTTCAGAAAGCTCCAGACTGTAAGAGGCAATTGTGAGATCTTCTTTAGATCTCATAATTGTGGCCAGACAGCAGGAGGTACTCTCAGTCTTTGCTTGCCAGCTACTTCTGTTACTGTTACTGCTTTAAATACCTGGATGTTAGCCAAGTGCCCACCCACTTCTCTTTGTTTTTTCCTCACACTTGGCTAATATCCAAGTATTTAAAACAGTAACACAAGGAGCTGGCAAATGGAGGTAAAATATCAGTATTATGGGAAAAGGGAAACCAGGCATTGTTGCTGGATTTCCCATAATACTGATGTTTCGGGATACCATCTTAATATGAGTGGCTTTCCCAATATAGTGCCAGGGCAATCGCAGGTTTTAACTTCCATCCTTAGGCACCCTTATATTTCTTTTTTTTTTGGTTTGGTTTCTTAGGTTGTGTTTGGACATAATAAAAGTAGGACCTCAGAGACAATAGTGTATGGCCCTAGTGTTCCCAACCCTTCTCTAATCCATAGAACCTTCTCCAAGCCACATCAGTGATGCTTTTTTTTCTCTGTATGTGACCACATCCTTAGGCTGTGTTCAGACATAACAAACGGGGGAGCTCAGAGACAGTGCGTGACCCTCATGTTCCCAAGCCTTCTCTAATCCATACTTCCTAACACTGAATGTTCAAGAAAGGGGGCTCAGACTGGCTCAGAAGTGTGTGAGGTCATTGCTTTAATCTGGTATTTGAAGGGACTGCACACATAATTAATTCACTCAGTTGATTGGGGAATTTAAAAAAAATTGAAAAGTTTATGTCAATCACAGTGACACTCACAAACTAAATTCTAAAAATCACATGACTGGAAGTATTGCAGAAATCATGAATATGAGATAAGAGGTCCTCATGGATCCTTCTGGACAGCATTCCCCAAAGAGAAACTGTGGCTACATCCAAATAAGAGGAATACTTTGCAGGGTCTGTGGAGCAGGTGTCAAGTGCAGATAGGTTTTACGATGCTCTGTAGTCCCTCCAAAGTAAAACCCAATGCTGCAAGGTAAAAAAAAACACAAAAAAAACAGCTACATACACAAGCATTGGCTGTGGACTTTTCCTTCTCTCCACAAATTTTCCCGGGTGGTTGGGCAAGATCTTGCAAGATTTTGTGGGATTTGCCCTCACCCAGAAAGCAATAACCCTCGTAGAGAGGCAGCGGCTGACTACGTGGTCAGAAGAGCCCTCCCTGCTGCTTTGAATTATTGGGACATTCCATTCTGCCTGCAGAGCTTCTTTACTTTGCAGTAAAGATAAGCTCTGCATTTTTAATTTATGCCTGAAGGCACTCTGTATTTGCCTCTGAGGTCTCAAGTGAAGGAGCATTCTACGATACATGCATGGGAACCTCTTAAAGCACATATGTCCCATGTTTTGGCATAAACTTATCTAAATCTAAAGAAGATTAAAAATGGGATATCCTTAGATCTGGTGGGCCTTTGTGATAGGCAGCTCTGGACATCTGTTCAATGGAGAAGTATTGTTTCACCCAGAGGGTCATCAGTGTATGGAATTTTATTACCACAAGAATTGATGACAGCAGCCAGCCTGGGTAGCTTTAAGAAAGAGTTAGATAAATCCATGGAGGACAAGTGTATCAATGGTTACTAGAATGGATGCCTAGGGACTGTCTCCAGGTTGGAGAGACAGGCAAGATGCCTCTAAAAGCTATTTGCATAATTGAGAGCAGGTGAAGGTTTTGCCTTTGCCTTCTGCTTGAGAATGCCCAGAGATCATTTGGAAGGCTGTTGTGTGAGATGGGATGGTGGACCAGATGGGCTGTAGCCATATGTTCTTAAGTTCTTACTTCACTGCAATATTATATCTCTGGCTTCAAGTCTCTTTCTGGCCCATTCTGCATGGTCATTTAATCTGGATTAAAGGTCCATGTAGTAGGTATACATTCTGGGCTTATCATCTGCTTCCTGCTGGTCCCGCTCTGTCCGCATTAGACAGGACTTGATTTGGATTAAGAGGCCCTTAATCTGGATCTTTGGTAATACCATTTAATTGCTACTGCCCAAAGGACCAGAGTCCTAATCCAGAATAAAAGGCAGGTGTGTAAAAGGCAGGCTTTCAGAACTCTCTGACTACACCTCCCATTAGCCCTGGTGAAGAGAACTACAGAGGTGGAATGCAAAACTGTTGGTATTTGCTAAGCTGCTAGTTAGTACCTAGAAAACAAGCCCTGTTAGATACAATGGGACTTACCTGCTGACTAGACAGAAATGATGGTGCAATGCTAAGTGTAATTGGTGCCTACTGAAATCTTTCGGGCTTATGTGAATCATAAACCCCTATAACACAATGTGGAGTGCAAATCCATTGCAAGCATTTCTCTTGAGTAGGCCTGTTCCAGGGTTGACCAGCTCATTCTCCTCCAACACCCTAGTACATCTGCACAGTAAATGAAAGCTGTGCCATTGATTTGGCAGTTCTGGGTGCTGGCAGCTCCATGAATGCTGTTATACAGGGTAGACTGTGGGTGTTCCTGTCCCTTGGTGCATTACATCTTGACGCTAGTAGCAATGGTTTGTTGGTAAGGTTTCTACTACATGGCACCTTTATGGCAGAAACATTTCACAGATTGCGGGGTTTAAAAGGCTTGCTCAAGTACAGAAGCAAAGCAGTGTTTTAACTGGTCTCACTATATTGTAGACTAGGCCCTGGGGCTTCATCTAGTTGGGCAAGGCATGGCCTCTTTCACTGAAGGGAGGCTTCAAAGTTGCAGTATAAGAGTTCTGTAACTACAAGGTTTCCACCTGGCATGGTTTAGTGCTGGATCAGAAATGGTTCTTGAAGTCAACCATTTTGAGTCTGATGCTAAACTGGCTCATAGGGAAATCATTTGAGGTAAACCAACTCCTTCATCACAATCTCTCTACAGAGGGGGAGGGGAGGCAAATGAAGGCATGATCTGACCTTAGCATTTTTTCTGGGTGCATTACAAGTCAGATTTTGTGCAGGTATGTTTGGCACCTCTTGAGCAACCCAAGGGCCCCGTGGGCAATGCTGATGAAGTAGTCTTAGTCTACGAAAGCTCCTGCTTAGCTTACTCTTTGTTCGTCTGAGGTGCTATTAGACTCCCTTGCTTACTGATCCGAACTAACATGCCTACATCTTTGAATTTCAATGGCGCGTATGCAATATTGGTTTCTGCAGTACCCCTGTGCTGTTTACCATAGGAGAAAATTCATACATCCACAAAGCAAGCTCAGCATATCTAGTGGAACCTGTACAAAATGAAGAGGCACTTCATGCTTGTTCTGCCTTTATTCTTCTTGCTTTGTGCTGAGATATGGTGTGTTGCACAGAGACAATAACCAGGGAATGAAAGATATTATAGGATACCTAGCATCACTGTTCCATAATGCCTGGAAGACCACCTATTGATATAGTAAGCCTTGCCACATGAGGATTATATGATATGTTTTGATCGGTCAAAATATCCTGCTGTTTCGCTTTTTAGGTTATAAGGAATGTCTCCTTTGTCTCTTCTGTTTTGCTTATTGTGCTCCAGTCATGCTGTACAAACAACTAATAACAAAGATCCTAGAGGCTCCATGGGAGAACAAGAAGGGTTTGGGTTGCGTGCTGAAAGACAGGCCGCCCATAAGATATGTTTTTGCAAGTTGTTTGTGTGCGTGTGTCTGTGTCTGTCGGTGTTAGCACTGTGTGTGGCCTCGCACTGTGTCAATGCAAAGTGCCATTTGCCTTGAAGGCGTTCCAAACCACCCTGAAAGCTTGCAGGAAACATTGCTTTGTAAGCAAAGAAACACAAGGATCAAAATAGTTATTTGTTAATTGTTTCTTCTGCATACTCCCTTTCCTGAGACTTTGTAAACATCCTTCCCACTGTCAGGGCATGTTTCTTACAATAGCACCTCAAAGCAACTTCACCCATCTGCAAATACCTCTCCTCATAGCAGTCCTTTCTTTTTGGTATTATATCTCGAGGCACTGTTGTGAAATGCTCTTTGCTATACACTCCCAGGCTTGCCTTTAAACAAAACAAAAACAAAACAAAACCTCAAAGACAACCGAGTCTGTGAAATCCAGCGGAAAAACAATGCGCCAGGGACATGGGAGAGTACGTGATTGCTCTGGGGCTGATGGCTCTCAGTCAGATGTTCTCTGGCAGCATCCTGACGGCCATGAAAAAGGCCCATCTTCGTGATGGGGTCCTCCCACCCCAACTGGGAGAAGGAGGTACACCAAGTAGATGGCCAATGTCCTGGCCTCCAAGTCTTTTCAGCTGTGAAACCTCTCAGCATTTCGTTTATTCACTTATTTTCATTTTTTTCCCACCCTATACCGAAGGGTCCTGAGAAGGGTTACAACATTAAAAACCAAATACCTAAAGGAACGCCTTCTGCCATACCAACCTGCCCGTACCTTAAGATCTGGTGGTGAGGCTCTCCTGGTTGTCCCACCATCTTCAGTAGTGAAATGGGTGGGCACCCGGGAGAGGGCCTTCTCAGTAATGGCCCCCAGGCTGTGGAATAGCCTCCCCCTTGAAGTGTGTCAAGCTCCTTCTCTATACATGTTCAGGAAGGCAGTAAAGACGCACCTCTTTGCCCTGGCCTTTGGCTCAATGTGGTTAATCCCCCCCCCACACACACTTTTAAGTAGTACTGTTTTTAATATATATTTGGTTTGTTTTAACATTCTGGATTTTAAATGTTGTTGTAGGTATTACTGTTTAACATATATTGTTGTGTTTTAATGTTTGGAATTTTTAAAGCATTGTTACCCGCCCTGAGACCTTCAGGTATAGGGCGCGATAGAAATACAAATAATAAATAAATAAATGTAAAATAAACATACTAAAGCAAGAACAGTGCTTGAAAGTCGAAAGGAAAAGCTGTTTCCTCAGTCAACGTCAAGTGCAAAAAAGTGTATCTTTACTGATCTCCTAAATATGTGAAGTGAAGGTGCCTGTCATTCCTCAGGATGGAAACTATTCCATAATCTGGGGGCCTTCACTGAGAAGAACTTATACCAGGTGCCCACATGGTGCATGCCAGATCAAGCATTCCTGGCCAAGACTGGAGTGGTTGCCTGGTTGACTTTGGAGGCCAGATATAAAAATCCTCAGCTTCTGAAGTTGCTGGCTAGGACTGTTTTCACCAGGAACTGAAAATAGCCCATTTTCAGCAGCATTAAAACCCCTGCTTGGAGGCTTCACAGCATTCTCAGTATGGAGTTGATAGTTGAGAAAGGTTAATGCCATGTGTAGGCCATATGTGGAGGCTCTACACGAGCCCCAGAAAGTTCTGATAGGCAGGGATACTCGGGTGGGCACAGAAATGGGAGGAAATTATCCCAGTTCTGTGTCCTCACACACTTGAAGCACCCTTTTTGCTAAGTCTGAACACACCCTTTGTAGCCCTTAAAAAGAGAGGTCATACCAGTAGAAGTGGATGCAGATTCCATACTGTGTGAATGGCAACAGGTGTAGCACATTTCAAGA
The DNA here is from genome assembly GCA_023333525.1 of Aspidoscelis tigris stejnegeri. Taxonomy (NCBI): domain Eukaryota; kingdom Metazoa; phylum Chordata; class Lepidosauria; order Squamata; family Teiidae; genus Aspidoscelis; species Aspidoscelis tigris. Next base: position 68,157,747 of record JALMGA010000007.1, on the reverse strand, counting down.
TGTCCCATACATAGATCAAGGAATCATGGCTTTGGAATAAGGAATTTCAGAATTTCAAAAGTATGAATAGCATGTGGTATGTCACAATGCATCCTCCTCTTAAGCAGGAAACTCCTGCCCGTTGTTTGCGTAGTTTTTGTGCCAAATTTGAGAACAGCACAGCTTGAAAAAAGAGGCAAGTCCAGTTCTGAGAAATCCACTCATCATTTGGCTGCCCTTTCTGAGGGTGAAACACCAAAGAAAGTTGAGTGTGGGGATAGTTGTCTGCCATCCAAATAAGAATGAAAATTGTCCAGAATGTGGCCTTTCAACAATGATCAACTGGTCTCTCTGTTTTAATTAATTACAGACAAGATCAAAGTGAGACTTCTGTATAGAGATTCACTCAAGTTCTATAATCTGGGTGGAACGTACATGTGGCTAGAACATCCACCACTCTGTGAAGGAGCAGGGTTGGCTGTTAGACTGTGTGATGACCTCAGCATACTGCACTAAGCAGTATACTGAAAGATGTTCTGGTTTAGGCCTCTGCTGTTCACACACTAGTGCTAACTAGCAGAGGTCCCGTTCACTGCCAGTAGACTGCACAGCATATGGCACTGTAACCTGATCTAAGTATGGATCTCTCTAAAGAGATCTACAACAGAACTAGTATTGATATCCTAGGCCGGTGATGGCCAACCTATGACACGTGTGTCACAGGTGACACGCCAAGCCCTTTTGGATGACACACCTGGTCCCCCTGGCATCTGGGCGTGTAGTGCTTGCTTGTTCTTGAAGTGTACGAAATACCAACTTTCAATTGAAGATTCAGTGACAAAAGTCACTAATGTAAAGAATATTTGTTTTTGCTTTTAATAAAATACATATATCAAAAATATAACTTTTTTACTAGAGCTACAATTATCACAAAATTATGGATATTTCTAGATGTGACACAGCACCCAAGTTAAGCTAGGTTTTCTTGCGAATTTTGACACACCGAGCTCAAAAGGTTCGCCATCACTGTCCTAGGCTATGAAGAGCATGCAGAAGGCATGCTCCATAGTCTGGAATACAAGAGGGGTCCCATTTTGGCAGCACATTAGGAAGCACCACCAGGAGTGGGCGCACTGCTGAAACAGTCCTGGCCAGAAACTGCAAAGGCTGGGAACTTTTGTTCCTTTCCTTCAAAGACTGAGGGCTGACTATGAGGGCCAGCTGCTCCTTTGAAGCTGGCTCTTGGGCCTGTCCTGGGCTGTCAAGAATGTGGACAGCCATCCCATCCCTTCCCCCATTGGTAACCTATCCAGGTGAGATTAGTGACCTATCCCAGGCCAGAATGTCCCACCCTATTCTCAGATAGGCTACTGAAGTGTGGTAATGGCCACCATATCTGGACGTCCAGCAGCAATGCTGCCACAATGCTGAAATTTTTCCTCTACCTAAGGTCCTAGCTAGCTACCAACCATCTATCTACCTATCGTGCCCTATACCCAAAGGTCTCAGGGAAGGTAACAACATTTAAAATCAGACATATATTAAAACAACAACAGTATATATTAAAACAATAACAGTGCATGTGAAGTGGAAAGAGACAGTATATTCCCATTTAAGAAAAAGCCCTCTCCTGGGTGCCCACCCCTTCTACTAATGAGGGTGGTGGGGCAATCAGGAGGGGCAGAATCGAACCTGGTATTCCCAGTTAAGTGTCCAGCTGCCTAACCACTAGACTAAAGAAGGCTTTCCTTTAGATAGTTGGGGCCCAAGTCATTTATAAGTCAAAGTTAACACCTTGCATTTACCGACTGATTTACATTTTTTCAGCCAAGAACTGAAGATTGGAAGTGTGATCTTTTTCTGTCTGCATATGTATCAAACATTTGTTCTTTTTCTTTCTTTCTTTCTTTCTTTCTTTCTTTCTTTCTTTCTTTCTTTCTTTCTTTCTTTCTTTCTTTCTTTTGAAATATGTAGACATTATGCCATGGGCATAGTGAAGACAGTTTATAATCAAGAATCTAACTCTGTTAAACAAATATAAATTAGGAATCCATCTTTAGTTTACTTTTCTGTCAGTCTAAATGCAAGTTTATGTGAACGAGATTCTTGTTCTTGTTCTTTTTTTTCAAATTCCATGCATGGGGTGCAAAGATATGAAGGCAGGGGAGGCTAAGAGGGGAAAAGCAGGGTCTCAAATGGTTCAGTATGAACAGAAAGCAAAACAAGAATGTGGAAGGTGCAAAGCCAAATACAGTATATCCTAACACAAGAGCTACAGTAGAGTTTCAGCCTTAGCCACTTTGAACAATGGAAGATTTACATTACATTTCTCATATAGGTTAATTACAACCAAAAGGTACTTGCCAGAATGCAAAAAGGCTGCCATCATGGAACTGTTTTCTTATTACATCTGCTATCAATCAGAAGGCAAGTAGTTACACAGTAACAGTGTCAATTAATATTGCTGAGTGAAAATGGAGTACCTTGGCTTCACATCACAATACAATAACGTGCAAATATCTATGCGGAGGAAAGATCTGTAATTAGAGTGTTTCCTACTCACAAAATGGCAACAGAGAGCAACAGGGAGAACATTCTGTTGATTATTTTCCTGCAAGGAGATAAAGAATTTGTACCAGGTCAGTTTCACAGGTCACTTTTGCTTGCAGGCATCAATCAAACAGTGATACTAAAATCCTTCATTCTGGATTTTTGTGAACAAAACCTGCTTCCCATCACAGGGTAGAGAATGCACTCTTCCCAGCTGCCAAAATATTCTGCACACTAGAAAAGTCTGCAAAAGTGTTCCCACAAAACATTCCCCCTTTCACAAATTTGCAGTTGTGATGAAATTAATCACAGTCCTAAAATAGTGTAGGGAGATTTTATCATATCATTTCCCAAACGCTCAATTAACTCAATGGGGAGTGAAAAGACAGTAACTTATTTAAAACATCAATATGTGATGTTTAATTATGTGAATGAATTTTAACATAATGTCATTTCCATAGCAATTAGAAACCTAGGAATAGACCAGATGATTTATATGCTCAGTTGACTAACATGGGCAGCCTTGTGAAGTGGGAGACACCTAAATTTTGTGAATGAATGAATCGAATACTCATCTGTTGTACTGAAGTTACAATATTAAATTCTGAAAAGCATCATTTGAGGGTTCTCTGTGACACTATCTCATTTACAATTTCAATGAATTCAACCAGGTTTTGGCTGTATGGAAAGACGCTAGGTGCATGTCCACTATTGTATTGTCTCTGCTCAATGGAAATAAAATGAAGGTTGGGGTGCTGGTTGCAAATGGAGCATTAGGACAGAGAAATGTTTTGAACAAAACATTTCATGCGAAGTGGACTGATATTATTCTGTGACTTCTGGAATAAACTGTACATAGCGTGTCTGAGCCTGGAATCTTGGGCAGGAGATTCATTCATATGTATAGAATCCTCTCCAATTTCAACCGCTACTGTAGTTTATCTGTGGCCAAAGAAACTCAAAAGCCTTTCATGCAAGGGCAGATAAAACAGACAGTTATACTCCCCGTCTGGAATGCTTACTTTGTCTCTGCTGCTAAACAAGAGGTCTTTGTCCAAGGTCACTGTATAATGAGCCACTATTAGTTGTAAATACATTGCCAATGTTTCCATCCCAATGCAGCACAAAGAGGTACATCCCAATTCAGGTCAACACTTTGCAAGATCATCACTTGATGGGAAAAATAATTTTTGTCATCAGTTGTCTGCTGAGCATTCCCGCTTCATGGGAAGCAGGCTTGTCAGATACATTTGACACTGGCTGTGATGTCAAAATGCCAGTCAGCGCCCTCTTTTCATCTTAATTGATGAAATCAGTTCTGAGCCTTACCGGAGTTTCTGCACATTTGATACATATATGCCAGTTGTGTTTGGGTTCCTTTTGTTCTTTGGCATCATGACAGGTGAAGAAAGATAGATGCTTTAGCTGAATGACGATAACTCAGTTAAGCTTCCAAACACCACCAAGAAGGTTTTTTTTACAGGTTATAACATATGAGTATCTTGAAGGAATTTGTTTATCCTTGACTTACAAGATGTCAGGTTCCAGTGAGCTGGATGAATTTTTAAAAGCAGGTAAGCTTAATTATTCATGCTTTCATTTTCACATCAGCCATGGACTTCTTACAAATCTTCTAAAGCTGAATCCAGACATTGTTGACTTTTATATATCCATGCTTTATTCCAAAATATTCAATTATATTCCATTATAAGTCAATGATGTCTGGATGCAGCAAAAGGCAAGTCACTATCCTCTAAGGCTCTTTCTGGGCTGGACCTTATTCCAGGATATATCCTGGAATTTTTTAAAATAATCTTTGTTATTTTGAATATGCATGCAAAGTTTAATTCAGAACACACTTACTAATAAGTCAGCAGCAAACAATTGAACACAGTGAATGTTATTTATAAATGAGCATGCATAAGAATACATAGGAAACAAAAGTTTTGGCTAATAACATTTGCTAAAAATTTTAATAAAGAATTTTTTACCAATACTTTCATTGTACTCTTTTATGTTATTCAAAATACTTGAGCTTTTGTCAATGAAGCCTAGATACTTGGAGATGTTCACATTTTTAAAATTTGTAATCGTCACTGTAATATTAAAGTCTCGAGAAGCTAATTTTTTATTACACAGTTGTCCACCCACCTAACTCTAGGCACACATTTATTTATCTAAATGCACATAGCGTGTAATAGCTGCGCTTTCTAAGTGGCTAATAATGTCTTCAAAGGAAGCAACATCATTAACAACGGGATTCATTTTTCATTTGTCTACTAGAAATGCCATATAACAATTATTCCTCTTGAGAAAAGTTGTCTTAAATGCGCTTATGTAACCAGGAAGCCTTCTCACCCTACGGATGTTCCATCTGCAAACCCAGGTCCCACGTCAGTCCCAGGGCAGCCCAGAGTGTGCCTGACTGGGACCATCTAGTGTGCTCATAGTCAGCAGCATTTTCATCCACTTTTGGGTGCAAAGTTGCGAGGAGGTGGAGGGTGACATGGTTGTGACTGGCTGTGCAAATGCATGCTGCTTCACAACTGCATAGCAATGGCCAGGTCCATGGCATAAGTTAGCCATGACTATCGCCATGGCACTTTGGACGGTCTGGGACAGTCCATCTGTACCTCAAGCAGTTGTGGGTCAGGTGGGAATGGTGATAGCGCTCACAGTGCAAACACTAGCCACATCCCTGAATGTAACTTCAGTGTGATGGTATCCCACTAAATTTAAGTGTGAACAAAGTCACGTGAAGAAGCAAGACTGCCAAGTGAGGAAACATTTTTTTTTGCTTTTGCACAGGTTGAGTAATTTGTCAATTAAAGTTGATGGTGTTTTTTTTTGAGGTTCCTCCTTCTCCTTTGTGAGCCAGCTTGGTCTAGTCAGTGGTTAGGGAGCCGGACACTTATCTGGGCATACAGGGTTCGATTCCACCCTCCCCCATGAAGCCAGCTGGGTGACCTTGGGCTAGTCACAGCTCTCTTCTGAGCTCTCACAGCCCCACCTACCTCACAGGGTGTTCTGTTGTGGGGAGAAGAATAGAAAAGCTTTGTCAGCCGCTTTGAGTCCCCTTAAATGGGTAAAAAAAGCGGGGTAGAAAAGCCAACTATTCTTCTTCTTTTAAATTGCATATCTGAGAGATGTATATATGGACAATGATGTCAGGATTACTTTAAACCTTTAAATATCAGTTTGATTTGGTATGCTCTTCTTGGCTGCTCAGCACTGTAGGACAAAAAATAGTTGAACTCTTTCCAGCCATATAAATACCCTGCATTTAATAGAAGCCACCAGCCAAAAGTTGGCTTCCACTCCATTTGATTTTGGTTTTGTAAATTAGAGGGTACTGAAAATAAGATGCTAATATTCTGCCACATTTCTCTGGTGCCTATTGCCAACAGCTGTCGGGGTATATGGAAAGGGAAAAAATGCTTTACAACACCGTGTGAGGTGACCTGTTATTTTGCTTTCTATAAACATAAAAATATAAAATTTTAATGGTGGCAATATCCAGGGAAGCCATCCACTTTTATTAGTGGCATGGAATACCGCACTGTATTTATTATAGTACTGTGAGCATTTGTGTACTGTGTGTTCGTTCAATATTCCCCATCAAAAATGGCTATCAGCTTTCTAAAAATGTGTTTTACTTGCTATGGCAGTCTCCAAATACCAATCCAAAACTAGCAAGCACTAATCCAGAGTATCACTCTTCCAACATCATTGCTAGCGGAATAACAGGGGTGGTGGTGGCACTGTCTTTGCACATTTTAATGATGTGCACATCTGGCTATTCAGCTGGTGCAAAATATTTGGAGGTCTGTGTCACCACCACTGCACATGTGCAGCCATCTTCTTTGCCCCCACATACACATGTGCAGTGACTAGAGTGATAATGGCAACTCCCTCCACAAGGTTTGTAACAGCACTGTTTCAGGAAAACCAGCCACCAGCATTGGGTTTTCCCAAAATATACTACAGCACATTTTAGGAGAAGTGGGTTTTAGCTATGGAGGGGTTGCTGCAGATATGTCTGGAAGGGCCATGAGACAGTCAATACAGTATTTTAAAAACTGTGGAGAAATGCGCTGATTTCTGAATCTGTATTTTGGAGAAATGAAGTACTAAATTTGAAACAAGTTGCCTGTGAAGTATGCACTCTTAGAAAATCTGCTCTCAGTTTCCCAAAGTAATTCATATCCATGAGAGTTGGATTTATTTTTTGCATGTGTGTGGTAGGGTTGTGCATGAATGCAATTTTCGGGATTTGATTCAAATATCTGGAAATTCAATTTGATTCAAATTTTTAAAATTCAGATTCTTCCAAATTTGATTTGAATTACGCAAATTCGAATCTATTCATTCAAATTTTTTATTCAGATTTGCACTTATGAATGTTGACAACATTTGTATGTGCCCATACGCATTGTTACACATCCTGTACGCATCCATACACGTCCATATGCATCCCGTATTTATCCTGTATGCAACCCGTTTTCATCCCGTACAGATCTGTACAAGTGCATATGGATGCAGGAAAGATGCAGACATGCAAGTACATATCATGTATGTATCTGTATGCATATGCATGTCCGAATAATTCAAACGAATAGATCCAAAAATTCAAAATTCATTTGAATGTTTAAATTTGAATTTATAGACATCCAATTCAAATTCGGATGTCCAAATTAGAACAAATTCAATTGAATTTTGAATGTTTCAAATATTCATGCACATCCCTAGTGTGTGGAGATACATACTTGATCTCTAAACTGATACTTTCATATGTGTAGAGAAACAAATATATATTTTGGAATCCTTATGGGAAACCATCTGCATCTGAGGCTTTCATGTGTTTAATTTGTGTTATTTATTTACTTGTATTTGTATCCTTCCCTGCACTCAAAGGTCTCAGGGTGGGTCGCAACAACAACAACAAAAAGTAAAACATAATTAAAATTGTGTGGGCAGGATTTCTTTCAGATATCCCTTAGGGACCACTAGAAGTTCTAGATAATAAAGGCACCTTAATCAGGCCCTTATGGGGTAATGAAACTGGTGCCTTTCTTGCATAATGGAGATGAAGCCTAAATCTACAAAACGCTTTCTTTTACATCTATTTACTGAACCAAATTTCACGAGAAAACAGTATTAGTTTTACGTTACTCTTTCAATGATATTTAACTGCAGTTTCCTTAGAGATGCTTTTAAAATGGTGGTGCTATTGGCAAAAGATGCAAGGATGTCTTAAATCCCTTTGCTTTCTCAATGCAGTGTGGACAGCACATTGTCATGTGCCTTGATCATTCAGTGAGCTGTAAATCAGATGTAACCTGTGAGAATTGCTCTCCAGTGAGTTAGATGAAAGTGTCTCACTTCTCAGGAACATTCATTCCTGGCCTTTAGCAGAGCAAAGCCAATGTGTTAAATGTGATATATGATACAGATTATAGTCCAAAAGGAACTTGGCTTATTTTGCTTAGGACCTTTAAGAGACCTCTGATCACTGTGAATTTTCTTCATTCTGCTGAAAAACAAACAGTAAACTTCAGTTTAAATTCAGAGCTAACTTTTGGTGAACTCACTATACTCTTCAGGATTCTCAGGTTTTTTAGGCTAAATGAAAAAAAATGATGTTTAAGTAACATTTTGGTTTTAGCCAAAATATATTATCAAGTTATCTTAAGGATTGGAAAGGCTACTAAGACATCAGGAATGGGGAAGAAGGGTGTTTTTTGTACAAATGTAAGGGATCATTGAAAAATACAACATTTGACCAAGGGTTATAAGGAGATTCTAGCATTGAACAGCTGTTCCTTCAATGAAACACCTGACAGCCTTGGCTTGCTTGCACTTCTTTTCCCTGTCATCTTGCACAAACCCTCTCATTTTCTAATTTCCAAATCCCCTCTTCCTAATCCATGGCCCTTTCTGCACTTACTTGTTAATCTGGATCAAGGAGCTGCTAAGAACACGTAGTCTGTATGGGAGTAGAAGTAGAAGAGTTGACTTTTATATCCCACTTTTCTCATCCATTTAAAGGGACTCAAAGTGGCTGACAAAACTTCAATTCTTCTCAGGAACAAGTTAATCTAGACTGCTAATTTTCTGCTGGAAGTATATGGAGGAAAGATAGAGGAGTTATTCTTAACATTAGCATTCTGCATTGCACCATTTACCATTTCTGGTTATGTTATGTTTTTCTTCTGTAAGTCTCCTTCACAGATTCCAAATATGCCCTTCAAAAAATGCTTATAAGGATGTGTTGGTGTTTTTACCTAGGCAAAGCAAGAGCATGTACAATGTTTTTTTTATACAGTGTCCCCACAGTAGCAAACAACAGGCCCATCTTACTATGAGAATGGTGCCACAGATTCAGTGCAACCATTTCAAAATATTCAGTAGAACAGATTTCTTATGTTTATATAGATCTGTGGAGCTTATTTGACTGACAAATTGGATTTTATTTCACAGTTAATGATATCTTTCAGTGACTGATCATCATTGAAACCCGAAATAAATGCTACTTGATTAAAGTAGTAAAGGTTAAAACATTTAAAACACATGCTGTACACCCAAGAAATCAAGTCAAGATGTGTATGGGTAAGAATTATTAGAGGGTTTATGAAATCTGCCCTGAACAAATTAATTCGTCCGTTTAGCCAAAGGCCTGTCTATGAATTCAAGAGCCATTTCAAAAAAGAGAACATCTGTTGCATATTTAAAGGTTCTGTTTATATGTGAGCATAGTGGATTATTCTGTCTGCAGGAGGATACACAGTTTACACAAATGTATTCAGAAGTTAATTTTAAATTACTGTTATGTCACTGAGGATCACAGGTAATCCAATAATTCTAACAGTTTTTTCCAGTCCCTAAGAATTTGGATGTTTGAGGTAGTTAATTCTTCATTAATACTAGGAGATAGCTTGTTTAATCATGATATTAAAATCTGGGTGTTTAGAAGAAGAGAATATTAAGTATTTTAGGATAGGCTGTCACTAGTGATGGATAAAGGAATTAAGGAACACTGTATACTACATTCCTAATATGATAGTAGGGACCTGATGACATTGGACTAGAACTTTCACAATAGATAAGCACTGTTCTTGTTGGTTGGTGCTGATAGGGAGATGGTATCCCACATCTGGAAGGTCAGAGTTTCCAAATCCATTATATAGGGTTCATGTTAAAAGCAGACTTAGGCTTTTAATTCAGGGATGATAATTACTTCCTTGTTCATGTTAATGAATTTAGCTAGGGGACAATCAGGTGACCATTTCTCTCTCTCTCTGGGAACAATTCATAGCCTTCAAAAGATATTTGTCCATTTAAACAATTCATAGCCTTCTAGGTATTCTGTTAGATCAACAGAATACACTGAGAGAGTGGGTTCCATGCCTACTAGATTTTTAGGGTTCGTGAATGTGTTATTAGAAATTTATGTTAGTATTCTCCGTTAGAGTTTTCATGAAGGGATTGCCAGCGCTTTGTTTTATTCCCCATGCTTTTAATATGAAACCACTTAAAAAGGTCCTCCAAAGTACTGGACAAGTTGTCCTAGGCTGAATCCCCAAAAGACTTATTTGCCTCTCTAGTCTCTCTCTACTGTTTCACTGTATTTAAGCGGACTTTAAAAGTGCCCTGCACTTCCGGAATAAGCGTCCGCATGAGGCTCAGCAAAACGCGCATTTAAAACGCACCTTCCGTCCCCACAGAAGCTTGTTTTCTTTCCCCGCATCTTGTTCAAAGGAAAAACAGCCAGATCTCCATCCCACGAAATGGCTTCCCGTGCCGGCAAAGGGAGTGATCACTCGCTCATTCACTCTCAGCACTTACTTTCACTCTGTTCTCTGTTTGAAATGGCTTGGCTGCAGCCATCGGCCACGCAATTGTGCGCTTATTTACTCTTAACACTTTCACAGATCACCCACTTCACACCTGATAACAATGTTGCAATTCTGGTTCTTTGAAAGTTCTGATCTTTACAAAGGAAAGGAAGGGGAGCTGCAGCATTTCTGGGAGATGTGTGAATGCTTTATGGCTGTGTGTGCAGGCAGCAATCCCTGCCCCTTTTGCCACGGAGCATCCCCAAGGTAAATGTTGCGAGGAAAACCCGTGACTTCCAGAAAGGGGCTGAAACTCTTCTTAAAGGGCACGTATTTTGTTGCGGGTTTTCCTGCTTTTGTAGTGTTGGAAGCTCGTTAAAAACTCTGGCATGGGAGCGCTCAGAGGCAAAAGAAGATTTTTAGCAGACTTCAAATTGCTTGGGAACAGGCCCTTAGAACTGCTAATATCATCCGTTTCTGTTTTGGTTACATCTGCAGTGAGAACTACAGTTATTTTCTTGAATGGAACTGATATTTGAGGCATCCTCATGGGTTTGGTGGTAAGTTTATGGTGTTCTACCATTTCCAGATATTTAGGAGATAAGTAGCATGGTGTAGAAAGGATGATTTATTCATCCTCATCTGGAGCTTTCTCCAGATATTTGCTCTGTAACCAGAGTTCCATGAATCAGATGTTATAATTGTGCTTTTGGGACAGTCGTAGAGGAGCAGATGGATAAAAGTGATGAGAAGGGATACTGTTGACCTGGAGTAAAGTCAAGGCAGCATGTAAGAGTTTGGAGAATAGCAATCCATGCATATTTATGATCACTTCATGTGGTAACATTATTGTCTTTTCCCTAGTTCCAGTACTAAATTTTTTCAAAATCTTGTAGTGGAATGCAGACCTATTTTCTGCAATGATTTCATCCAAGAAAATACTGTCACTCTGATGCTTATGTGTAAGTTGTAGATTCTGGGGTATCTTTTAGAACATGAAATGCACATGTCTGATGATATGCTGTTACATACACAGCACAGTTCTGTTAACTTAATATGCAAAATCAGTAAAAATAGAAAGGTGTATCTAGCATCTTCTTCTAGACTGTAGATTCTTGATCAAAGATAGACAACCTATGGCTCTCTAGATGTTCCTGTCTGGAGATAGTCTTCCAATGGCAAGGAAAATGAAAGCTGTAGTACAGCAACAATTAGAGGATCATATACTGGCCACCCCTGATCTAGACAAGTCCTGCAGGATTTCCTAGCACATTTTCTGGAAAAAAAGCATATTTCCTTCAAGTATTATCTAGGATGCTGACAATCAGCACTTTCGAGTTTCATTTCATTCATCTGCAAAAACTGTCTATCAAAAGTCTAAGAACATATAATCTATAAAGTGACCATTTTGTAGAATGAGAGGAAAATAACAGCATTAGCTAACAGGTATGTAGTGTAGGATGGTATTGTCTTGTCGACAATGCTAATAATGATGGTGGAGGCATGCTTTTGCCAACATCAATAACTGATAATTTGGATACAGTAACTGGGAGTCGGGACTGAAGACATTTAAATTACTACCAGCTTTTGAGTATAGCATTTAGGTATTTCAAATACAGATACAAACACCACACACACCATATTCCCTTAAATTATCAAAATAATAAGATTCACTCGCTTTGAAAATTGGCAATGGCTACTCTGAAGAATGGTAGTTTGTAAAATGACTGTGTGGTCTGAGTTAAGAATGTATAGGAAAATAATAGTCTGTAAACCCCATACGTTATTTTTAAACTGCAAAGCCAACACCCAGAAATTTTAAAGCTGTGGGTTTATGACAAAGAAAGATTCTGCAAGCTGTGCTTCTTTGCCTGGAGGCTGTAGAAATGCTGACATAAAACAATAGCTTTGAGTTCCTTCTTGGCATTTCATAGGAGATGCTTCTGGAATGCAAACAGCCTGATCTATACGTGGAAGTAAATCCCACTGAGGTCAGTGTTTACAGGACTGCAGTTTTACATTCTGCAAATGTATGTAGTACATTCAAAAATAAAATACAGTAAAACAAAATTGGGAGTCTTCATTACACATGTTCACAACACACAGCAGAGCATTTAGAATCAGTGGTTAGCTAACATAGCTGCTTTTGTTATACAGGACAGCATCAAATACACCCTGCAAAATACCAGGTTGGATGAATCAAAAGCTGGAATTAAGATTGTCTAGAGAAATATCAACAACCTCAGAAATGCAGATGATTCCACTCTGATTGCAGAAAGTGAAAAAAGTGAGGAAGAATTAAGGAGACACTTGATGAGGGTGAAAGAGGAGAATGCAAAATCCCCTTGAAGCTCAACATCTAAAAGAAAAACTGAATTACCTTTCTGAACTTACCTTGCTTAATCCAACTATAACTGGTGCATCAGTTGAAGCCTTTTCTGGACAGAGATGACGTGGCCACAGTTATCCATGCTGTGGTAACCTCCAGACAGGACTATCATAATGCACTCTACGTGGGCCTGCCCTTGAAGACGATTTGAGCCTTGGGAGGAAACCTATGGCAAACCTGGATAACATTTTAAAAAGCAAAGACATCACTTGCTGATAATGGTCCATATAGTTAAAGCTATGGTTTTCCCCAGTAATAATAGTGAACATTGGAATGCTGAGTACGAAAGAAGCAACACTCTTGAACTGTACTGCTGGGTGAAGACTCTTGGATCGTTAGGCAGTCTTGCTATACTTTGAGGGGTCTGCTTTTTATATTCCTTAACTAAAAGTTTTTCATAAAAGTCTTGGGTAGATTAGGTTCTGGAGCCCCATGAAAATACAGTAAGAAGGGCTGTGAATGTCAGTCCTAATATAACACACACATCTTGTGAACAAATCAAACTGGTATTTTCTTGATGTTGCCTTTTCCTGGAGATACTTTAATTCTCCAACTAGGCATTGATCAGAATGGGCTAATGTCACGTTGGAATCAGAAACCATTCACTTTTCATAGTTCATGGATCCCATGAAGTGACAAAGGATGGAAAGAAAAGAGGTGGAATTTACAGCTCAGCCCTTTCACCTTTGCTTTCCATTCCTTGGTCTGTTTCTGTTCCTTTTTTTTTTTGGAACAGGTTTACAAAATCTGGGAGGCGATACCAAGTATCCCTTTCAAAGATGCAACTCTCCTGTAGCAATTTTTTCTATCATTGCACAAAATCAACTGAAGTCTCAAATTCATTGGATTCCAAACTTGTGGACAGAACTTGTCTTTATTTTTTGTAAGGCACAGGGTTTGGAAACACTTGAGAAGAAATAATACTATCCATGTTTACTCAGAAGTAATCCTCACTACATTCAACAGAACTTACTTCCAGAGAAATGAATACAGATTTGCAGCTTTAACCTGATTTCAGGAAAAAAAAAATCCGTTCAAGTTTCACCAAAAGCATACTGAATGAAAAAAAGTAAATGGGGAGAGAGAAAATTGAGACATTACGATGATAAAGTTTAGAAGTGGCTATATATGTATTGCTTTCTATCTCCATAAACAGAGCCTTAAGTAAATGAGCAACTGGAGTTATCTGATCAAGTGACAATTTTATTTACTCAGGATTTTAGGCCACTAAAGTTCAGTTGTAATCTCTATAAAGCTTTTCCTTCTACTACTATCCCTGAAGAAAAGCACTGTTCTATTCCTGAAATCAGTTTTTTTAAAAAGTGTAATGGCTAACACATAATAAAAAGTATTCTCTAAAGTACACTTAATTACATTGATTCAGTTGTACCAGAGTCACTATATAAGTGAGATTGTTTAACTAGTCCTCTAAGTGTTTGTAGAAAAACGGGGAGGGAGGAGAAGAAAAGGAAAACAGAACTATTCTATACAAATGTCTGCTACAAATCCGATAGAGCTGACAAGCATCATTACACAGTTCCCATTCCAGGCAAGCATGTAAGTTGAGTGTTGCTGACATGATCCATTTATGGACAATATTTACTCAGGGATGAGATTTCAGAGTTTCTTCAGGTCAGCCATTAAACAGACACAGTGGGGAAATGAATCAATAGTGTACAGTGCTCGTAGAATCAAATGCTTTCAAGATTACGCAGACTGAAAAGCACACCTTCCAATCTGCAATTCATTTTGGAATGTAACAGCTCTGACTTCTGAGTGGCTCGGTTTATCTTGAGGACAGAAGTTTGTTTAGTCCCTTGTTGGGAAAACATAAGATGTCCTAAAATAGCTGATAAAACTGACTATAACCTTCCTGACTATGTACTTCAGCATCCATAGCCTTGTCTATGTACATGATGCCTCAGAGTCTTCGAAGAATGATAAGACTGTTAATAAGCCATAAAAGGTAGATTCACTGGGAGATGTCCTACTAGTTTGCAAAGTACATTTAAATAGCTTAAATATATAACTCAAAATTGCTGGGTTTTTCCACCCTTTTTCATGTGAGCAAGGCAGGTTGTTTGTCATGTTGTATTAGAAACTCACCATGCCTCCTTAGAGATTATTTTTGATACATTAGAAGGAAGGAAGGAAGGAAGGAAGGAAGGAAGGAAGGAAGAAGGAAGTGGAAGTGCATAGTGTTCAGAAACTACTTCAGAAATTACAACTATATTGTACTGTAATTTAAATAGAAATATACTTCGCCATTGTTAGGTAAACCTCCAAATTTCAGATTCTGAGATCTTACTCTTTATTTTTCAAGTGCTAGTTTGGTCTACTGGTTAGAGAGATGGACTCTTATCTGGGAATACCAGGTTTGATTCCACTCTCTCCTATGAAAGCCAGCTGGGTGACCTTGGGCTAGTCACAGCTCTCTTCTGAGCATTCACAGGGTGTTCTGTTGTAGGGAGAAAAACAGAAAGCTTTGTCAGCCGCTTTGAGTCCTCTTAAATGGGTTAGAAAAGCGGGGCAGAAAAGTCAACTCTTCTTGTTCTTCTAGCTAAAATCCTGTCACTCAGCAACTGTTGTGTTAGCTGTGGGTTGACAGATAGGCAGAGCCAAAGAACAGAAAGCCTATGGGCAAGGGCAGGAATGATCCCTGCCCCTTAACTACCCAAGGGCTAGACACCCATGAACAGAGCTGTGTAAAGCTCAGACTCATATTGCCTAAGGAGTAAACAAAGCTCAGCCCTGGGCAGGGAGAAAATAATCCCAATCAAGATGAAACAACCAGAAACTAATGTTACAATTATGCTCTGGTACGTTTGCACATGTTCAGAAACAAGGGAACATTGCATATTGATCCTGGCACGTTTTGAATTTTTTGTTCCAGAAATGACAGAGACAGATCCCCCACCCCCCACCCCACACACACCCTCTCTCTCACACACATGCTACAGCAGGGGATTTTATTAGTTCACAGGTGTATTAATTTGTGTATACATGACATGGAAAATCCAAATTGTGGTGGACTGTGAATTGACTATGTGTTCCCGTTGTGCCCACATTTGAATTATAACAAGGGCTCAAAATGAACTTGCTTGCTTTTTCTGGGAATGAAAATGAATGGTTGCCCACAGCTGCCTCCGCCAAAAGAATAAGTGCAGAAGGGAAATCAATTCCACGCCATCAAGGGAATCCATGTTCTAATGCGGCAGCAAGGAATTACAGAGTGGGAAGTTTGACTTTCTCGTCCCAGTGAAGTTAAGATTTGAATGCTAGGACAGCATCTGATAGCTAATAGCAGAGGGAAGGGAATTTGGTGAGAGTGGAGAGAGAAAGGTACGGCTTCCCCTGGCTGAGCACAGGAAAAATGAGGAGTGGAAATGAGCAAGTTCATTTTGAGTCTTTGTTATAATTCGAATGTGGGAACTACAGGAACATATACTCAATCTATGTTCCCCCACAATCTGGATTTTCCATGCCCTGTCAGAATGCACCCTCACTTTCCAAAATAAAAAGGGCTAACATTCTGAACTGGCCTGAAAGCTCATTTAATCCAAATATACTTTAGTCTAGATTTCACCAATTAATCCATAACAGCTATGAAAAGTTACATTCTTGTTGGAGAAGAGGAAATTTAAAACAGCCTCTAAACTGATTATATGTTGGAATGCAGCCTTAGAGTTGACATTTAACACATGAAAGGTATGAAAGGTCCCAGGCCATAGTCTGGACCAGCATGTGGATGGCAGTCCCTATTCTGGGATATAATCTGGAATTGGGCCCAGTGCAGAAAGTCATAGTTCACCCACAGATCAGTCAGTAGTTTGTATTCGCATGGAAGGCATTTGTACTGACTTTTCATTTAGAGATCCATTTAAACTCACAACGCTATTCAAAGTAGCTTTTATCTCTTTATTTCCAATCTTAATGCATATTTCTGCATATGGAGAGAGCCTCCCACACCTATGCTGTCATCATGTATTACGGCAAAATCCATACATTGGCTGTGAACGTTCACTGCTGCATACATTGACTCTGGGAAAGACTCAGGACAACTGCATCCACCTGAAGTACGTGCATTTCACTGGACATCCAGTGAAATTTCTTTGTTGCTTCCAGACAGGGATAATGCAGGATACTGATCCCCTTATATTATCCCTTGCTAGCTAGACAGCACCATGGTTTGCACTGACTTCACACATTTTAAACTATGCATACTTCTGGCTATCGGAGTGCCTGAGCTTGCCATCACTTCTGCACATGTGCGGAGGCCTCCTTCCACACATGCACACTGAACAGAGCTATGATGGTGGCTCCATCCAGAAGGTAAGTGCCCTCCTTAAAAAGCACTATTGCTGGAAAACCTGTGATCAGCACTGATTTTTCCAGAAATCTTTTTTTCCAGGTTTTGGGGGGAGGGAGTGGGGCTGTGGTGGGATTGCCTACAATACATGAGGCAACCTCACCATAGCAGTGTCGTAATGGTACTATGTTCTTTCTGTCCGAACAGGGCCCTTGTTTACATTTTGGTCACACATCTAAAAATTCATTCAAATTCATATACAATTGGAATTTGCAGACCACCCCTACGTTCAACGGCATCTAGAATGATTTTCTAAGATACTATGTGGGGTAATATACATTATACCTCAAGGGTGAGATCAATTACTTGTCTATTTTGTCAGCCTCTTATATTACAGTTGTACAGCATACCTTTAAGAAGAAAATATTTCTTGTGACATTACTTTAGAATGAAAACAATCAGCTGTCCAATTGTTTGTATATTTTGTCTGGTACCAATTATCAGTACTGCATTACTTTTAATTTTTAAACAACCTCCCTTGATTTCAAAATGGTCAGCATGAAATCAAAGTAGACCTTTCAGTATGCTGCAACAGAACTCTGATGGTTCATACTCTGAGGATTAAACAACAATAAACCATCTTTCATGGTTTCTGTTAAGGCTATGTCATATTCCAGAAGCAAATAGATCGAATAACAGTTGGAACTGGAAATCTCTAGTGTGCTAGGGAGAATACATTCTCACTCTGAGGCTGTAAAGTGATATCAGAACCAGATTGATGTGATTACTGTTGTGACACTAAAATGCTGTTATCAAAGAAGACAAATATTTTCCATAATAGTGCATGATGAATAATTAAAGTTATAGATGACCATCAAATGTATGAGTTGACCATTATTTCTCCTGCTTGACCTCACAGTCATCATGAAATCATTTTCTCATTGATATAAAAAAGGAAAGTGAAGGCAAGGTTGCATCCAGACAGCAGCTTTCACTGTGGCTTGCTTACCATTTTCAGCTGAACATAGGTACCTGGAGGCATGTTGATTCTGGCCCTGTCCAGATAGGTGATATGTAGCACAATTATGTCTAGGCTATGGTGCGAATACCATACCTATCTGTGACAACCCCATCATAGGATTGCAATGTCCATGAAAATCCGCTATAGCCTATTTTGGGAAAGCCCAACTCTGTTTGCAAGGTTGTCTGAAATAGTTCTATAACTTACTTTCTGGATGGAGCTGCTCTCTCACCAAGCACATGCAGAGTCTGAAAAAGATGGTTGCACATGCACGGTGGTGGCAATTGTGCACTGCAGAAATACCTGCATTTGTGTGCATCACTATACCGCACGCAGATAACACCAGGCCTGCTTGTTGGCTAGAAAGCACGGAGCATGTCTGTCACTTGCACATGCACGGTAGCCATGACCAGGATGGTGGCTCTCTCTAAGGTAAGTTATTGAGCTATTTTGGGAAAACTCACATTAGAGTTGGGTTTTCCTCAAATAGGCAATAGCAGGTTTTTATCTTGATATAATGGGGCTATGGTGGGGTTGCTACAAATATATGTGACAATCCCACCATAGCTCAGAAGTATTTATTTACTATTTGCATTTCTATCCTGCCATATACCCAAAGGTCTCAGGGTGAGTAACAACATTTAATATCTGACGTATATTAAAACAACACAGTATATATTAGAATAGTAAGTGTCTGTAAAGTGGGAAGAGAGTATATTCCCATTAACCAAATGCCAGGGCGAAGAGGTGTGTCTTCACTGCCACACCTTCCTAAACATATACAGTGAAGGAACCTGAAGCACCTCAAGGGGCAGAGACTATTCCACAGCCTAGGAGTCATCACTGATAAGGTCCTCTCCCAGATGCCCATCCCTGAGGGTGGTGGGTCAACCAGGAGGGTCTCCCCTCCAGATCTTAAGGCAGAGCTAGGTGGATATGTAAGAAGGAGAGCTGGCTTTCCTACCCTGCTTTTCTCACCCATTTAAGGGGACTCAAAGCAGCTGACAAAGCTTTCTGTTCTTCTCCCCACAACAGCCACCCTATGTGGTGGGTGGGCTCAAAAGACAGCTCAAAAGACAGCTGTGACTAGCCCAAGGTCACCCAGCTGGCTTCGTGGGCAAGTGTTGAATCAAACCCAGTATTCCCAGGTAAGAGTCCTGCTCCCTAACCACTAGACCAAAGGTGTTCCTTTAGATATTTGGGGCCCAAGTCATTTAGGGCCTTATAAGTTAAGCTTAACATCTCAGTAGTGAATTGGCAGCCAGTGCAACTCTTTTTATATATGTATCCCCAGTCTGTGCAGGGATATCCAGGGATACGTAATGGATACGCTACCATTGCAACGGACTTATTCAGAAGAATTAAAGCTGTCCTTCAAGTTGGCTGATTATGTCAACAACACAGAACTACACCAACTAAATCTCTCTGGTCTAGCGGTTAGGGAGCCGGACCCTTGTCTGGGAATACCGGGTTTGATTCTGCCCTCCGCCATCAAGCCAGCAGGGTGACCTTGGGCTAGTCACAGCTCTCTTCTGAGCCCTCACAGCCCCACCCACCTCACAGGGTGTTTTTTGTGGGGAGGAGAACAAAAGGTTTGTCAGTTGCTTTGAGTCCCCTTAAATGGGTGAGAAAAGTGGGGTAGAAAAGCCAACTCTTCTTCTTCTTCTTCTTCTTGAGTCAAAGTTCCTCTATTTTTTTTTCTCTTTGCTGCTGCTGCCTCCATCCTAACATGTAGGTGCAGGTGAAGACACACAGCGACACGCTGCCACTCTCTGGTCTTCTTATCGCGAGAGTTGCTTCACCTGAGGAAAGCCGCTATCTTTTCCCATAGACGTAGGAAAATGCAGAGTGACGCTTCATCCACCTAAACTCAGCAGGAAAGGGGTCCTCATCGGAACCTTTTTCCCTGACTGAAGGAATATGAATGTCAGGCACGCCACAATTATCCCCTGACCTGAAACTGACAGCCGAGTTTTACCAGGAATGGCTCCTAAACAGAACCGCCAGGAGGGTCTAAGTCTGTGGTGATTTCACGCGGAAGCGACAACAATGACCAAAAGGCAGCAGTTCCCCCTTGCGTGCCGAGTCAACGGGCATTTGAGGGCTGGTGCTGCTGTTCTCGCGAGAGTTCAGAGGTCTGTCGCTGCTGTGTTCTCGCGAGAGTTCAGTAGTCGAGAGACCTGTCGCAGCCTCTATAGCAGCCGCAGCCCTGGATTCGCAACCCCGGAAAACGCGGAAGCGACGCAGCCAGCCCGCTCAGCCGCTGTGGCGGTTGGGAGGGGTAGTGGGCGGCTAGGCGGGAGCTGGGGGAAGAAGAATTGGGGGGCAGCGGAGGGGAGAAGAGGGGGCACCCCATTTTGGAATTGGCGCCTGTCCCTCTCCCTCCCCCTTCTCTCACTGCGGAAGCCCTGCGACGTGGAACGAGCGTAAGCCGTTGGCCTTAATTCTTGCTGTTTTTTAAACCGTCCCCGAGGCTGGTTTTTGCGTGGAAATCTGCAGCAGGGCCTTTTCAGTGGTGGCTCCCCAGTCCCAGACTGGAATAGTTAGTCTCCCTTCTGAGGTGCGGCAGGCACCTTCACTCCGTGTGTTTAGAAGACCTGTGGACACGCACCTCTAGACCAGTGTTAGGGAGCCGGACTCTTATCTGGGAATACCGGGTTCGATTCCGCCCTCCCCCATGAAGCCAACTGGGTGACCTTGGGCTAGTCACAGCTCTCTTCTGAGTTCTCACAGTCCCACCCACCTCACAGGGTGTCCTGTTCTGGGGTGAAGAACAGAAGGTTTGTCAGCCGCTTGGAGTCCCCTTAAATGGGTGAGAAAAGCGGGGTAGAAAAGCCAACTCTTCTTCTTTTTACCCTGGCCTTTGGCTAAGTAAAGAAGCAGCCTTTTCCTCCCCACATTCAGACACTGCCATGTTTTTAATATGTTGTTGGTTTTCATAGTGTCCTTTTGATAGTGCCATGAGACCCTTGGGTATAGGGAGGGATAAGGATGCAAATAAAGAAATAAATATTAGTATAGTATAGTTTATCTGTACGGTCGCAGAGCAGAAACAGCAAATGTTAAAAGGTACAAAAATTACAAAAAGTTATTTAAAATCACAATATGCAGATAAAATCAAGTAGAAATCAGGTGAGTCTACATACTCAGAGGAAAGTACATAAAACAGGTAAAACGGCCCGCTATCAGTGACAAATAAAACAACATAAAGGATTTAAAAACATATGATCAAGAATAATTCCCCCCCCCGAATATCTCTAATCAAGGTCACTGTTGCAGGGTTTCATTTCCTGACTCCTCCCTTATTTTTATAACTACAGCTAGGAATTTTGCAGGAGCTAGGATCATGTCAGGATTGGTATTGCTTAACAATAACTTGATGTATTCTATACTGGATCTTCCTGGATATAGCCTCAGCTTGGGATAATAAATAAATATTCTCTCAACCTATTTGGATTCATTGTTCTTCTTCTAAAGTTTTATTCTGTTGACCAGTTAAAAGGCATTGCTGTGGCTAGGAGGGCAGAGTTGCTGCTTGCCAGCTTCAAGTCATCCAAAGCCAATGGTAGTCACACACCATGTCTGTGGGCACACCTAAGGTTTAATCCAACTTCAGTCTACCTTCAGAGCAAGAGAACACATCAGCAGAGTGACCAGTGATTGTCTTTCCACATTATCTATTCCAAAGGTGAATTTCCTGAGTTATTTAGCACTGAAATAAAACAGCTTGTCACTTTGCTGATGTATTTGCTCACTCTGAAAGTGGATTGAAGCTGGATTAAACCTGAAGTGTGACCGCAGCCCATATAGATGTGATTAGTGGTTACACAAGGGAAGAGGGATGGACCTTAGGATAATGAAAGTGGACAGTGTAATTAGATGAGATCCATGTTTCAACTTGAACATCGTCAACATAGGAGTGGAGAAATAGGAGCATGGATGAACACCTTCTAAGCTATTGACCCTTACTGCATTAAGTCTTATTCCGAATTATGTCCTGGAATAGGGACCTACCATCTGCATAGGGCAGATTCTGCCTGGCGTCTGCAGGTTCCTATTCTGAAATATAATGTGGAATAAGGCCCATTGCAGAAAGTGGCCTTGTCTAATGAGAGGCACAAGCCTTCCTACAAGTACTCATTGGAGGAACATGTGGAGTAAATCATAAGCAAGTTTAATTTTTCCTCTGAAGCTTTACAGTTTTCACCTTCATCTGCCTGGGTAATCCCTGGGATGAGCATAAGGCTGTGGAAATTGCTGTACTCCATTAAAGTCCCATCAAAAGCTGGTCTTTTAATGTCAAATTCCTTGTATTCACTTTCTCGCTCTCTACTCCCTGGTTAAAGAATATAGTGCTTTCTGGTTACAGGTTGTTGTTAGTGTGCAAATGCTGTCCTGGACTAATCTGGCTTGGATCAGATGAGCCGTCACCGCATAATAAAATATAATTGCTTGGAAGACTGCCAAAAGTACCATATGGTACTCTGATTTTTTTCCCTAGGTCTTCCCTGATTGTTCTGACTACACTGTTAAGAGGCAGAACATCAGTGGGGCTGCAAGTTGTAGTGCCATCAGCACACAGGGTTGGTGCAGTGGAGATCCAGCAGTGGCAGAAATGCTAAATTGACCTTGAATGTGCATTTGGTTGTTAGATCTTCAAGCTTTGTGAATGCAGTTCCTGTTGCACTTTATCTGACACTAATTGTGACTTCTAATGAAGTTACTAACATGAAGTTACAGAATTGGAGGAAAGCACCTAAGGCATATACTAACTGGTGGATTTCAGTAATCACCCTAATACATATCTAATAGATAGATGGTTTAGTGGGAAAAGATTGCAGCTGCCTGTGAGAAAAGCCTGAAAGGAACTGAACCCATGAAGCAGTCCTTTATGTGCATCCATGTTTCTGCATTTATTAAAAGTAGATCTGCCTGGTTTCACCATAAATGAGGTCTTTCTTATGGTTCGTGTTTATTCCTGTAAAGCTACTAAATCTTTTTATTTCTGATGGCTAATATGGAACTTTGAGATGGTGAAAAAAACAGAATGAAATAGATTGGCATGAAAGTTATGCCATTTGTGTCTGTCAATTTTTTTGAGCAGGTATTAGAATGTAGTTTCCGTGGATTCTCAGCATTATGACCAATAGATTTGTTTCTTTTAGCTAACTCAGTAAGAAATTCATGTTCTCGTCCATTTTTCTTGCAGATTATTTTTGTCCTAGAACAGGTATTTGAACATGGCTTCCATTTTGGGGGGGGGTGATGATGGTAATTTATTGCAACTTTCACGTCTTGGGTTGTGTCACTGATAAATATGATTTACTGGGTTAACCTGTAAATTAGTGTCCCTCTTCAAAATGTACATTATATCACTAGGCTGGTTCTAGTTCTAAAATATTTGAAAGTATAATTAGTTCTTCTTGGTTTTATACTCTCTCTGAATCTTTTCCGGTTACAGAGCTCCACAAGTCTTAACCGGTCCCCCTAGAATGCTTACCAGTCCTTTTTATTTTTCAACTATATAACTTCCCTAGGTCAGAGAAATAGGTCACAGCTGGAACTGTTAGAGCTTTAGTCCTAGCTACTATAGCATCATTACTTGTCATTTAAGTGAACTTGAGAAAGATCATACGTTGATATTTTGAACCAGTTTTCTTACGAGCTGATATTGCATAAACTTTATTGCCTCATTTCGTGATTACAATAACTGTAGTGATCAGAGGAAGATCATTGGAAGCCTAAAGGTCGTAACTCTCAGCAGACGGTTTTCAGAGCTGCCTGGGAATCTAGAAAGCTGCTGTTGGATTTTGCAAGGATTTTGAGTCCGGATGGGAGACCTTTTGGGGTCTGGGAGACAAAGGCTGTATCCAGATGTCTGTATCCAGATGTCTGTTACTTATTCTACTATAGATGGATGTGCACAAATGTATTTTTGACATTCGAATCCCAGTCGATTTGGATGTCAGAAAATCCGTTTTGATTTGGATATTTAAGATCCGAATGTCATAAAATCCAATTTGAATCTGTAACAGTTGAATCCGTACATTTGAATGTTACATTCGTATTTAAATCCGTATGCATCCCATATTATTCCGTATGCATCCCGTTTTAGTCCCGTATTTTAAGCGCAAGATACGTATAATTTTTGCACGGATTTGTATATGGCAGATATGAATCTACACTTTCAAATGTAGCCAAAGTGGGAAGATTAACACTTTCTCTTCCAGCCTTCCAGCCTGGATTGGTTAAACTTGCCAGGATGAGATAGTATGAAGGAGGAGACACTAGAGAGCTATGCTAGAAAATACAGGGGAGGTGAATCAAAGGGAGGAAAGCAAGGCCTCCTAGTTAAGCAGGAATTTCTCTGTGTGTAATTTGCTACGTGCTCAGTTGGCTTCTCTGAGAAGTAGCCCCACTTATCCAGTCACTGGAGACATGGTTGTTCCCTCTCAAAGGGAGATCCAATAGGACAACTGATTGTAACTTGATACAGTCCCCTCATGTAGGTACCCTCATATAGTAGGTATGACTTACTATAGCCAGTAGTGGGAGAAAATAAAAAGTTGTAGTCCAGAAAATCTAAAGACTGTGAGCTTGCCTGGCTTTGCCATGCAGTGTGAGCCACGTGCAGGAAAAAATACAAATAAAGTAATAATCTGGTAGTCTTCTCATTAATCACTCCTCTTTGCTTATGGATTTATTGAAATCGGCTGTATCTCATGCAGTGGGGAAAAGGCAAAATATAAAAAAATGTTAAAAAATAAGAGAATATCAATATAGCAATGCTAGCTGGTGTCAGGGATTTTAATGACGTATTATCTGGGAATATATTTAGATAGGATTTATCTACCCGCTTTGATTATAATGTAATTAAAATGTGAAATGTCATTTGATTTATAACCATATTACTTTACTAATGTGGCTTTCTTGTTTTGTTTTTTGTCTTTTTCAGTTTTATGGATGTTTGACAATGCATGCTGGGCTGTAAGTAGGAGTATGTGTGATAGTTTCAAAAGCGGATGTGTTAAAAGAAGACACTGCTGCTGTGATTGTCATTATAATTTAATAACCCAGTACAGGCATTGAAAGAAGAGAGGAAATGCTTTTAGCAGCTCAGTACAAGAGTGGAACTCAACTTGATGGAATTTAACAGCAACAACATATGTAAGTTCCACTAAGTAAAGCAGGACCTTTACAGGTTAAGTGTGAATAGAATTATAGCCTTATTAAGGATTGCCTTGGGTCCTATCCTGTTCTTTGTTGTTTATTTGCTTTGATCTATGTCTTTCTTAGTTCCCAAACCAGGTAATAGCAGGATGTTAAAAATGTAATAGTGTATCTATTTGTTTTGTTTGTTTTTTGCAAGAATCGTTTGCTAGTATTAATCAGAATTGAGTTAATTGTGCTGTGGTCTAGTGGTTAGGGAGCCGGACTCATCTCTGGGAATACCGCGTTTGATTCCATTCTCATTCCTGAAGCCAGTAGTGTGACCTTGGGCTAGTCATAGCTCTCTTTCCACCCTTCTCTTCAAAATGCATGGAGACTACTTAAAAACACAATAATGGAAGTACAGCTAGAATGCATACCTAAAAGAAGAAAGGGGACTTCTGGGTCCAAGAAGAACCAATGTGGCTCACAGGTGCAGTAGATGAAGTCATTAAAAGCAAAAAGAGTTGATTTAGAAAATGGAAGGCTTGTCTTAATGAGGAGGACAGGAGGGAACATAGACACTGGCAACACAAATGCAAGTTGACAATTAGGAAAACTATGGAAGATTTTGAGGAGCACTTTTTTAAAACATCAAAAGAAATAACAAGAACTTCTATATCAAAAGTAGGAATGCAACCAGGAAAGCAGTTGGACCATTAGAGGGTAAAGGATAGAAAGGGATAATTAAAGAAGACATGGAGGAGTTAAGGTACTCAGATGCGAAATTGTTGACCTTCTAGCAAAAATACAGTATATAATCTTTCCCTAACATCGGGCTCTGTACCTGAAGACTGGAGGGTAGCAAATGTAACACCAGTCTTCAGACTGTTACTGATTCAAATTGGATCCAGGGAGTGATCCAGGCAATTACAGACGAGTTAGATTAACATCAGTTCTATGTAAGGTGATGGAAACCATCATTAAAGATAAACAAGGACCGAGCATTGTTGAACAAAAGCCAGCATGGCTTCCTCAAAGATAAATCATGCCTTATAGACTTGTTGGAATTCTTTTAGTGATGGTGGAAAAACACCCATTGTCTATCTGGACTTAAGTTCCACATCAAAGGCTACTCATCAGCCATGGAATAAAAGTACAGGTTTTGTCCTGGATTTGTGATTGGCTTAAGGGTAGGAAGTAGAGAGTAGTAATAAACAGCCAATTCTCAGGGTGGAAAGAGGTAAAAAGTGGGATCCCCCAGGGTTCGGTGTTAGGACCAATGCCTTTTACTGTATTCATCAGTGATCTAGAAGAAGGGGTACATAGTAAAATAGCTAAGTTTGCTGATGATACTAAATTATTTAGGGTAATAAAAATAGAGATTGCCAAGAGCTTCAGAGGGATCTCTTAGCATTGAGTGAGTGGGCAACCAAGTGGCAAATGTGCATTAATCTTAATAATTGCAAAGTAATGCACATCGGGTGCAAAAACCCAAATTATGTCTATAAACTGATGGGGTCTGAGCTTTCTGCAACATGCCAGGAAAGGGATCTCGGGGTTCTGGTGGACAGTTCAATGAAGGTGTCAGCGCAGTGTGCAGCAGCAGCGAAAAAAGCTAATTCAGTGCTGGGAATAATTAGGAAGGGAATAGAAAATAAGTCAGCAAGTGTCATTTTGCCTCTCTATAAATCTGTGGTGCCACATTTGGAATATTGTATACAATTCTGGTCACCACACCTCAAAAAGGATATAATGGAACTGGAAAAGGTGCAGAAAAGGGCAACCAGAATGATTAAGGGTCTGGAACACCTCCCTTATGAAATCAGGCTGCAACATCTAGGCCTCTTCAGTCTGGAGAGACAGTGTTTAAGAAGGGACCTGACTGAAGTATATACAATTATGCACGGTATAGAAAAGGTGGATAGAGAACATTTCTTTTCTCTATCACGCCACACTAGAACTGGGGGCACTCTATGAGGCTGTTGGGTAGGAGTGTCGGATCCGACAAGGGCAAGTATTTATTCACCCTCAGGGTCATCAGTTTATGGAATTTGCTGCTGGAAGAGGTGGTAACAGCTACTGGCCTAGATTGCTTTAAGGAAGGGTTAGACAAGTTTATAGACGACAGATGTATCAATGGCTACTAGAATGAATGCCTAAGTACATCTTTCAGGCCAGGGGCGGGGGAAGCCATTTGCTGGGATTCTAGAGCAAAAAAAGTTTTGTCCTTGTCTCTGCTTGAGATGCCCATGAGCATTTGGTGGGACACCATGTGTGACGGGACACTGGACTAGATGAGCAGTGGCCTGATCTAGCAGGGCTTCTCTTATGTTCTTCTGAGCTCTCACATCCTACCCACCTCACAGCGCGTTCTGTTGTGGGAAGAAGAAGAGAAAGCTTTGTCAGCCACTTTGAGTTGCCTTAAATGGTTGAGAAAAGCAGAGTAGGAAAGCCAACTCTTCTTCTTTCTCCTGCTCTTCCTCACAACTGCTTGAGCTGCTTTCTCCATTGACCTTAGGGCAGGGCGAACAAATGCCTCTGCTTCCATTTGATCCTTGAAGCTATTACAGAAGTGGCCTAAAAGAAGGTTGGAGTAAACTACTTTGGTGTCGTTTGACTGACTTTGGTTGCATTTTTGGTCTCTTCTTGTGGGTCCTGTAGCAGCATCTGGGGCTCTGAAATGAGAACCTGGATGTTTGCACAAGGCTGCCTCACTCTCGTAGCAGATAACTTGTCACCCATCCTGAAATCCTCCCTTTAACTGAGATTGTTTGGATGAATTCTTTATTGATTGTAATTCAGTATGATGCTGTTTTGTTTTGATCTGTTTATGTTCTTTTTTAACAGATGGGTAGCATGGTGGAGATAAATGCTGTGCGCCTTTTCCTGAAAATGGAAAGCTTCGTGAAGCCGTGATATCGTCCTTCGAAACAGATGGGAATGGAGAGCTCTTCGCAGTTCCTTCTTTAATGGCTCTCAGAAAAAGAAAATGCTAGTTGCAAAACTCGGTAGGATGGAAGCTAATAAAGCTGCACATAATAACGTCTTATTTGACGATGAATACTTGGAGAAGCCCCATTTCCCTGATAGAGGACTTTCCTCTGATGCAGTTGACTTTGAGCTTTCCAAGGATGGAGATGAAATCCCATATACCATTAATAGATACCTACGTGATTATCAAAGAGAAGGCGTGCAGTTTTTATACAGACATTATGTCCAGAAAAGTGGATGCATTCTTGGTGACGACATGGGTCTTGGGAAAACAGTACAGGTATGTCCTACCGTCTCTTCTCCTTGTGTCCAAAATGCATTGTGATTTGGGCAGAATCATTATTAAGAAAGTATCACCATGTTTTATATTGCTGTTTGGGGGCAAATGTAACAATATTTTATTATTTATTGGTTGTAGACCAGCTAAAGTTACACATATCTGGTTAAGTTATTGGAAGAGAAGAAATAGAACATAAATAGAAATAAGAAAAATATCTGAGATCTCCTTTGCTAAATGTGTTCAGATAGATGCTGTAAAGTCATTTGTCTGAAATGCTTTAATTAAGTAGCCGCTTGAAGGTGAGGGTTAATTAAGTTTTGTGGTTCTTTGTTTTTGTGTTATCCTATTAAGTATTCTCAGAAACTATTTCACTAATATTTTTCTACTTCAAGAGGAACTTTCAGTGGAATGTAATGTTCAGATTTTTAAAATAAAGTGGAGAAACAAAGCAACTGATAAAACAGTTCATGTTTAGCAGGGAGGAACCACAAGCTTCACAACTTTACAAATAAATCATACAGTTTAAAACAGACTTAATAAAAGTCAAGTTTCAAAGACTTCCTAAAAAGCAGGGTTGGGGGAATCCACAGTCAGAAATACTGATTATATTCCTTATGATTGTGCACTGTGACTAAATTAACAGCAATGGACCATGGCATTCATGGTTCACCACACTCTGAAGTACTCCAACCCATCACAACCACAAGATCACTGGTGAGAGGAGATGATTGCGGTAGTCCAGAAAGATCTGGATAGCCAGAGGTTGTCTACCCTTGGTGCAAGTATATAAAAATATTTGTTCAAGGGAGCAGGAGAAAAAGATGCCTACTTTTGCATACGATCATTCCAAGCTAAGTAGATCCATGTGATATGGAGTGTCACAAAAAAGAAAGCCAATATAAATCCAAAAATTTGTCTTGTCCATCACATTTTTCAGCATCCACCAGTAAAGATTACTGTTGGTAGTTGTACATGAGAATAGAGTGATATACTGTGCTGTGCACCTTTAGAACTGGAATCCCCAATTTATTTTGTTCTTAAAGATTGTGCTGTCACTTTTTCTTTCTGACTTTTCACATTGTGTTTTGCCATAGGTCATTTCATTTCTAGCTGCAGTGCTGCACAAAAAGGGGACCCGTGCGGATATTGAAAGTAACATGCCAGAGTTTTTGCTAAGGGCCTCAAAGAAGGAAAGACCATCTGTTCCTAAGAAAGTAAGCTTTTGGCTTAAATATGTTTATTATCTGAATATTTTGGCCTTTTGGCTTGTTAGTTTATTTACTACGGAGGACACAAATCCAGTTAGCACAACGAAAAAGGTTACAGGAGATTGTTTGGATAGAGAGGCTCTCTGATCAGTGGATGCTGAAGTCTCGGATTCTGTACCTCTGAGGAAGGTTCATTGGATTTGCTTATAATTTTTATACTTTTCTTTTATACTTTTCCGAAGAACTACCATAAGTTTTCTCAGACATCACAATTCAAAAGTGTCAGTTCTTTGACAATCAGCCTTCTTTGTGGTCTATCTCACACAGCCTTACATTACTACAGGGAAAACCATACCATTGAGTACATGAACCTTTGTCAACAATGTGATGTCTCTGCTTTTTAATATGATGTCCAGGCTTCCCATAGCTTTCCTCTCACAGAGCAAGTGTCTTTTATGGCTCTAACAGTCACCATTTGCAGTGGTATTTGAGCCTAGGAAAGTAAAATCTGTTATTACTTCCATTGGTGGTTTTCCATTTTGGGGGGGGGGGGGGCAGCGGCAAGGATACTGGAATGGTTTGCCATTTCCACCTCCAGTGGATCACTTCTATCTGGAGCATTTCACTATGACCTGTCTGTCTTGGGTGACCCGCGCAGCATAACTCATAGCCGGTTTGATCTAGTGTCAGGGAGCCGGACTGTTTTCTGGGAATACCGGGTTTGATTCCACCCTCCCCCATGAAGCCAGCTGGGTGACTTTGGGCTAGTCTTTTGAGCTCTCACAGCCCCACCTACTTCACAGGGTGTCTGTTGTGGGGAGAACAGAAAGCCTTGTCAGCTGCTTTGAGTCCCCTTAAATGGGTGAGAAAAGTGGGGTAGAAAAGCCAACTCCTCCTCCTCCTCCTCCACTGAGATGTGTAATCTCCCCTCTACAACAAGGCAGTGATCCATGAACAGGGCCTTTTCTTTTATCCATCCTAAAGTTGCTGTTCCTCTTACCTAAGTGAATGAAAGTTGGAGTGTTTTGCTTCAGTTGTAATATTCAGGGGGCCTTCATGTGAACATAAGATTGTGGGGGGGGGGGGGTTTCATGTGAACAGCCCATCAAGTCCAGCATCCTGTCTCAAACAGTGGTCCACCAATTCCTTCTGGGTACTGTCAAGCAAAAGGCAAAAGCAAAACCTTCACTGGCTCTCACGTCCCTGGAAATGGCCTTTAGAGGCATCCTACCTGTTTCCAACCTAGAGGCAGTACTTAACTATTAGTTGTAGTCTCCATTGATACGCCTGTCGTCCATGAACTTTCCCAGTCATTTCTTAAAGTTATTCAGATTGGATGCTGTCATTACCTCTTCTGGTAGTAAATTCCATAGACCAATGGCCTTCTGGGTGAATAATACTTCTTGTTTTTGTTCTGTACATCTCATTCCCAGTTGAACTAAAAACTGCTTTTTAGCTCTTCTATTTTAGACTGCCTGTGCTTACTTCTCTAAGTTGGCTATGTTGAGTTATAAGCTAGTATCTGGCATTTTTAAGAATTAGGCTTTGTATATTACATAAATTTGAGGGCTCCTGTCTCTATAAGTATTGTCTGCCCCAGGCATATCATGTCCTAAAAATCTTGGTGAAAAGCCAACAAGCACTCTTAACTCTCGATATTTTTTCACCTTTCCCTCCCTTCCTTTCCTCTTGGGAATATGCCAGGTACTCATTTCAGCAAAATGCCAAATATTGGATTCTGGTAGTTGTTTGCCTTTAAGCTGATCTTTTGAGGACATCATTTCTGAATGGAGACCAGTTCATTTGTGAAGCTTTTGTTGTTATTGCTTCCTGTATGTCCATGTTTCTCCAGCCCATTATAGGCAGAATTCCAGAAGTAATTATGGATGAGCTTGGGTTTTTTTTTTCTAGCCATGGAAGTTATATAGGTTCATTTTGTTGTTGAATCTTATGATAGGCCAGATCTGCGTGATGTGCACTATATGAAGTGCAGTCCTGATCTTGGCACAAGAGAGGCAGCTGTAGCGTGTGCCAAGGGTTGTTCACATTATGTGTGGCCCACTGCGGCTGAACTTTGGAGGCTGGGAAATGCCTATGCTTTTTTAGCCAGATGTCCAGAAGTGGTGCACTTCCAGCACTACTTCCAGAGCTCAACAACGTGGTACTGGGCTTCTTGTACTTGTTAAACAGGCCCAAATGCTTGCTGCTATTTGCATATAAGCACTTTACCGCTAAATCCTTTGAAAGCTGTTTGCAAGCAAACTCTTGATGGAGTGGGCTAGGGTACCTTTCTACTGGGTAGCCATGCTTCTTGGTTGACAGATCCTCAGTGCAAACACCACATTTTTGGAGGGTTGCTGGCCTTAGTCTTGCTTTATACCAGAGGTGTCAAACTCAATCCGGCCAAGGGCCGGATTAAAAAAAAATACTGTGAGGGCCAGGGGGCGTGGCTGGGGGCGTGGCCGGGGCACAGAGGAGGGGCCGGGGTGTGTCCAGGGCATGGCCGGGGCGTGGCTAGGGCACAGAGGAGGGGCTGGGGCGTGGCCGGGGCTGGCAGTCCATGGCGGTGCCCGCGCACTCGGGCACTCGCCTCGCCTCACTCCTCCTCTGTGCCGAAGGAGGGCCGCGGCCGCAGCGGAGGGTCCCACCTCACCTCGCTCCTTCTTCAGGCGCAAGGAGGACGGTGGCCGCGGCGGCCGCGGCGGCAGAGGGTCCCGCCTCGCCTCGCTCCTCCTTTGGGCCCAAGGAGGACGGCGGCCGCAGCAGCCGCGGCAGCGGAGGGTCCCGCCTTGCCTCGCTCCTCCTTTGGGCCCAAGGAGGACGGCGGCCGCGGCGGCCGCGGCGGCCACGGCGGCGGAGGGTCCCGCCTCGCCTCGCCTCGCTCCTCCTTCGGGCCCAAGGAGGACGGCGGCCACGGGCGGCGGCGGAGGGTCCCGCCTCGCCTCACCTCACCTCGCTCCTCCTTTGGGCCCAAGGAGGACGGCAGCGGCGGTGGGCGGCGGCGGAGGGTCCTGCCTCGCCTTGCTCCTCCTTCGGGCCCAAGGAGGACAGCGGCGGCGACGACGGGTGGCGACAGCGCGCGGCAGCGGGCCGTGGCGGGCCATGGAGGGGGTGCGCGGTGGCCGCGGGTGGCCGCGGGCCGTATTCATACAGCCCGCGGGCCGCATCCGGCCCGCGGGCCGTATGTTTGACATCCCTGCTTTATACTTAAAGACAACATTCAGTGTTGAACTGGTAAGAATCTAAGCTTCTCATATTCTTTGGTAGCACATTTTACTGGTTTCATAAAAATCAGCTCCATTGTATAGTATTGTATGATGTTTTAGCATAGCATGGGCAATATAGATGATAGCAAGTCTTGCTAGTAGCAAAAATGCTTTCTTTAAAATGTTAGCAGGAAAGGATGATTTATGTTATTACCAAGATTTACAGACACTATTGCTGTTTTAATATATACTGTTGTTGTTTTAATATAAGTATGATTTTAATGTTACCCACCCTGAGACCTTTGGGTATAGGGTGGGATACAAATACAAACAAACAAATAATGATTTTGAGCTCCTGTCATTTAACAGTACACTTTTACATTTTCATCTCCAGCATCCTTGGTAGAGACTATCCCATATGCCCCTCCTTTTTTCATGGGAAACACACCATTTTTGGTCTGTTTTTGTCAGCTACTGGAGTAGCCTGACATACTAACCACTTTTTCACCTACCACTTTTTCACCTAACATTTGTGGTAAAATAATTTAAGATATTTTTGATGAGATTTTGTGAGTAGCCTGAAATAAAAGAAGTTTGAAAGGAGTACAGGATATCAAAACAAGCATTAAGGGACAGTTTTTAAATAGAGTGATAAATCTGCCTAAAGTGCTGTTACATTTCAATTGGAATTGCTTCCATGTAGTGGAGAATTTTAGGAACAGGATGAAAATTAAGCATAATATAACATGTAGTGCAAACACTACAAAAAATAATTAGAATTTTTGTAGTCTCTAGCTTTTCTTCTGTACACAACTGCTTTATTGCTCTTTCTTTGGAATGATTGAGACTTACACATGATCCATTTTGCTATGTAGATAATTTAGTCAGAGATCTATAGATGTGCAAAGGGGTGTTTTGAAAAGTCTAAGTCTCACATAGTTGTCAGGGAGTCTGGGGCTCGTGTTTGTTCACTGGAATTTGTAGTGTTTCAGAACCATAGTTCTAAGGAGAATGGGAAGAATAATGGACAATGCAGAATGCTCAGGGTGGATTTGATTCTGGACATCAATATGATTCCAGGTTAGGAAAGGGTTTTTAAAATAATATAAAATTTTGTACTTTTGGTTGTACTAGTGTTGATTCTCAGCAATAAACAGTTCCTGGTAGCCCTTATACTGACAGACACCTTAAACCGCTTTGGTGTTAACACTACATGGAAGAATTTAAGGTTTTTTTCTCATGCAAAATATTACAAACTGCATTCAGATGCACTTAGCATTGTTATATGTTTTCTTTGCAGGCTTTCCTAATTGTGTCGCCTCTTTCTGTGCTGTACAATTGGAAAGATGAGTTGGATACCTGGGGCTATTTCAAGGTTATAGTTCTGCACGGAAGTAAAAAAGAATATGAGTTAAATCGAATTAAACAAGGCAAATGTGAGATTGCACTAACGACTTATGAAACCCTTCGCCTTTATTTAGATGAGCTTAACAGGTACTGGAACAAGATTATCATTCCAAAAATGTTATATATTGAAACTTTATCCAGAAAAAAAGATAATGTGTAGAGCGCATAAAGATTAATCCTTTGTACACTTGCCTGTGAATTTCTTCTAAAACTAGTCAAGCTTTATTTCTAGTGAAAATTACAGAAATTGTATGTGCATGAATGAGAAACGCAAACTGCACTTGTGAATTGTACTGTGAAAAGGAATGTGGTTCCCCTGCTTATGACTGTTGATAGGCTGCACACGGAAGAGATTTATTTTCAGTATAAATATATATTATTGATTTTAAAAGCAATATGACAAAAAACAATTAAACAATATCTGTTTATGAATATATATATTTAGTTGTTTGTCTGTTGATTATATGTTTCTTGTTCTATCCTTTGATGGAAGAGGCATTATTATTGTTATCATTATTATTAATAATGTAATTAGTAGTAGTAGTAGTAGTAACCAAAGAAATAGACTTTATATTATCCTGTTCTTTGGGGACTTGGGAGTTGACAGAGAAGATGAAACTGATAACAGATTGAGGTCAGGGTCATTCTCTGAGGGTCTTCTTTAAACCGGGACTGCATAGGTTAATACACCAGCGTTCCCTCTGGATCCACTGTTAGTAACTGTCATCATCCTCAGAAGTTCCCAGAAGGTCTTGCTAGCTGTTGTCTCAGAAGAGAGAACAAATAACCTTCAGAGGTCTTCATGTCGGCTGACAATATCTCCATTGAAATTTGCCCCATTGGCCTGTGTTAACTTAGGGTGTTTTTCCACTGACTTCCTTTAATCTGGATCTAAGATGATCCAGATTTAAGGAATGGGTACTTCCCTTAATCCTGATCTACTAGATCCGGATTAAGGAAAGTACCCAATGCATTTCCACGGGTGGTCTACCACCCAATAGCAATGGGTGCTACCTTGCTTGCAGTGGAAATGCCGGAGCACCCATGTGGCAAATCCGGATCTACCCACATAGGGCCTGCCTGTCACCCCAGGATTTTTGGGGGACAGGGGGTGCAATCTCCGTTGACGCTCCGGAGTTTCTTCAAAGATCCTCTGGAGCGGCTCTGGAGAATCTCTTGAGTGATCTGCCGCAAACTTTGAAGATTCTCTGGAGCCTTTGACAAAGGCATTGCTCTCGCATGGGGTCCCCTTCGGAGCCTGTGCTAATCTTCAAAGGCAACTTCAGAGGGATGTCAAAGCCGGCTTCGGAGGGACTTCAGAGAATGTGCACCCCCAATGTGTGCCCCCCGAGCCTCTCCTAGGACCTATTGTCCAATAGTGATGGAAACAGGATCTGTATAATCCATATTTGATGGCTGAAGACCCCATTGTGGATCCCTTTAATGGGGTCTACACGAAATCCAGATTATAGGTCCTGAAGGACCCATATGATCTGGATTTCCCTAGAACTGGTGGAAACAAATGTGGGTCTAATGGGGTCTGTAGTGGAAATGGGGTCTTCCTGCTCTGAGCCAAATGGGTACTTAATGGGTACTTAATGGGTACTTAGTGCTAGTGGAAAAACACCCTTAAAAGCCCTTTCTCTCATTTTGTTAATGCTAACACAGAAGACATGCAGCTGGGGAATTGTCTGCTTGCCTTGCTTGCATCTTTACTTTGTTTCTGACCTTTTTGCAGGTAACCTGTGTTACATAAGGCTGCCTCCTCTTAGGGCATAGCTAAACTGCTCTTTGGGGTTCTTAACTCGGGGGTTGCTGAGGCTGAAGACCTGCTTGAACCTTTATGGGTGGAGAATCGAGTTGTTCGCTGCCCTTTTTTCTGTCATTCTGTCATTTATATTTTGTATTACACAGTGCATTTCTGTGTTCTGAAGTATAGAGTATTTAATGTTTGCACTTGTTCTATTAATTGCAAGTTATTTATACAGCATTTGATAATTATACTGACTTACAATAATTGTGACACCATATACTTTGGACTACTGAAATCCTTTTTTATTTCCCATAAGTGGAGCCTTGTTGTATTAGTGGCAACTAGAATTGATACTTCAGGTTAGGGAGACAGGCAGGATGCCTGTAAAGGCCATTTGCAGGGATTTAGGTGAAGGTTTTGCCTTTGTCTTCTGCTTGAGAATCCATAGAAGTAATTTGTGGGCCACTGTGTGAGACAGGATGCTTACAAGTGGTGTTTTTCCACTAGCACTTAGGACCTATCAAGGACCTATTAGGCACCAGTTTGGTACCGATCAGGAAGACCCTGTTTCCACTTCAGACCCAGTTAGGACCCAGTGTGTTCACACCTGTTCAAGGGAAATCAGGATTGAATGGGTCCTTAAGGCCCTGAAATCTGGACGCCCCGTGGACCCCGTTAAAGGGGTCTTCAGTCCAGTCTTCAGCCTTAAAGACTGGGTTAGGCAACACTTGCTTGCACTGCGATCAGGTCAGTGGGGTCCAGAGGCAGGCTCCAGGGGGGTCACCCTTACCAGGGTATGGGCACTCAAAAACACAACGCTTCGAAGCAGGTGGCTATTCTCCAGAGATGGCTCTGGAGATGGCTTCGAAGATTGGCACAGAACTTGGGCCAGGCTCCAAAGAATCTCTGTAGCAGCTCTGGAGATTTGCCCCCCTCCCCCCAGCACCTGTCACCCCCTGGAAACGTTGCTTGACTGACATATGTGGCAACCAATCGCTCCGCGCCGCCTTCGCATCTTTCGCTTGCGGACAGACGAGCGCTCCACATGGGTGCTCTGGTGTTCCCACTACGAGCATGCGTAGCACCCGTTGTTATTGGGTGCTACACTGCCCATGGACATGCATCGGGTACTTGCTGAGATCCGGATCTCCTAAATCCGGATTTGTTGAAGGACCCATTTCTTAGATCTGGAACATCCTCGATCCGCATTAAGGGATGTAGGTGGAAAAAGCCCTAAGATGGGTTAATGTCCGATCCAGTGGGGCTCTTGCGTTCTTAAGAGCAGTAACTTAATAATTGGATTTTGCAAAGTTTCTATGGAATGGAATGCTAATGATTGCTGGAGAACAACATTGTATGTCTTCATGGATGGAGAAATGATTTTGAATTTGCTCCTGAGAAGATCTTGCTGTTGAACTCTGAACACTTCAGCACTCCTGTAGTTTAGACGGTTCCTCTTTCTCATCTATAAATTTTGTTGTGGCAGGATGAAGAGCGTGGTAGCCGAAATTGTACTGCATATAGATAGTTGCCAGTGGGAGTACATGGGAAAAAAACCCTTCTTATTACCTGTTTTTAAAATAGTTTTTGCTTCTTTGGTATATGTAGCTTGTTTTTTTTAATGTGAGACCGTATTGGCAATATTTTGTTAAAAAACCTGCATTTGAAAAATTTGAAAGGTTGCCAACTGTTGCTGTTCTTTCATAGTATAAAGTGGTCAGCTGTCATTGTGGATGAAGTGCACAGAATCAAGAACCCAAAATCTCAGGTTACTCAAACACTGAAGTCTCTCATATGTAAGATTCGAATGGGACTTACAGGGACAATTCTACAGAACAACATGAAGGAACTTTGGTGTGTCATGGACTGGTAAGTAGAATAAACATTAACCCCACAAGTGTAACTAAATGCTTTTTTATAGTTCTTGTGTTTCCTAGTTGATACTGTACCTTCCCTGTGTCATTTTTTTCAGGCTGCGTACTGGACAGTATTTCACTTATGTAAAAGAGGCAACAGGTATATTTGCCAGTAGTGTGCTACAAGCATGCAACTAGTCCACAATTGTTTTTGGCTTTTGTGCACAGTGACAAATAGCTTTATCACTATGTCAAGAGAACCTACAGACACCTATGTTGCTATGATTGCTAATTAAGAACATAAGAGAAGCCTTGCTGGATCAGGCCACAGCCCATCTAGTCCAGCATCCTATCACACACAGTGGCCCACCAAATGCTCATGGGCATCTCAAGCAGAGACAAGGACAAACCTTCTCCTGCTATCGAGTCCCAGCAGATGGCCTTAGAAGCGCCCCAGTTCCTCCCCCCCCCCCAGCCTGAAAGATGCACCCAGGCATTCGTTCTAGTAGCCATTGATACATCTGTCATCCATAAATTTGTCTAACCCTACCTTAAAGCCATCTAGACTGGTAGCTGTCACCACCTCTTCCGGTAGCACATTCCATAAGCCGATGACCCTCTGGGTGAAGAAATACTTCCCCCTGTCTGACCTGACTCTCCTACCCATCAGCTTCATAGAGTGCCCCCTGGTTCTAGTGTTGTGCGATAGAGAAAAGAACCTGTGGAGAGTCACAAGGTCAGTTAAAGAGGCCTGAAAAGCCACATTTGGCCTACAGTTAAGAGTAAGTGAATTTTCAGTCTAGTAATTTATTGACATGAATGTTGATGAATTGACTCCACATAGTGCTCTTAGGAAAGATATGAACATGACTCATAGATGTTCTTACTGAGGATATGCAAAACATTTCGAGTTGAAACAGTTGGCATTCAAAATGTTCTATTCTGGTTGTTCTGAATTCAGACTAAAATTGAATTGAAAAAAAGGACTTGTTCTAATTCACAAGAAAATCAGTTCCTGTTTTGTTAGAGTGGTCAGAGTTCTGCCGGAACAGACTTCAGGAAGCAGGCAATTTGGGGGCAATTAGGCTATTAAAAAATATTTTATTCCTAGGACCTTGGGTTAGGAAACAGGGGTTCAAAAGAAGTGCCTATGGCCAGAACAGTCTGTGGATGTTGTGATGGAGTATTCTGAGGCATTTTGAGTTTGTTCAAAGATAGAACAAAACTCAAAAGGTGTTCATGTCATAGCCCTAGTACAGTCATGATTTTTTTCCAAACACTATTGCCAGAAGAGTATGGAAAATGAACGTACTTGAAAGTATGCATAGACAGTCACTTGCGTTTGTAGAGAATTTGCTAACTAGCATAGAGAGTACAACAGAAGAAGAATCTTCACTTTTGGCTGTAGATTTATGGTAAATATGTAACTTAATTGTGTATGGGTACTTAATATTTTATAACAGGTGGAAAAATGCCAATATGTTTACTACCTGTGTTTATTTTATTTTTTTAGGGCTGTACCAGGACTTCTGGGTAGTGAAGCATACTTCAGGAGAAAGTTTTCTGATCCAGTAGAACATGGCCAGAGGCACACTGCAACCAAAAGAGAGTTAGCAACAGGTCGAAAGGCAATGCAAATGCTAGCTAAAAAAATGTCCGGCTACTTCTTACGGCGCACAAAATCTCTTATTAATGATCAGTTGCCCAAAAAGGAGGACAGAGTAAGAACTGTCAGTTACAATAAGCTTATCTATAAGTTTTTAATGTGAACTTTATCTAACAGTTAACTTTGAAGGGTAACTTGCTTTGTCTTTTGTACATAACATAAGAGAAGCCCTGCTGGATCAGGCCACTGCCCATCTAGTCTAACATCCTGTCGCACATGGTGGCCCACCAAATGCTCATGGGCATCTCAAACTGAGACAAGGACAAACCTTTTCCTGCTCTTGAATCCCAGCAAATGGCCTGCTTTCCCACCCAGCCTGAAAGATGTACCTAGGCATTTGTTCTAGTAGCCATTGATACATCTGTCATCCATAAATTTGTCTAACCCTACCTTAAACCCATCTAGGCTGGTAGCTGTTACCACCTCTTCTGGCAGCAAACATACTTTGGAAAGTACATTTCTTTGTTCAGGAGGTGGGTTGCTGTGAGATTTCAGTTTGAGATTCCTCTCTCAACAGTCTTGCAAGTACTAAAAGAAAGATTGGATAATTTACTCAGTGTTAAAATTGTTTTACTGTGGTAAATCTTCTGGACAGAGCTGATATTCGAAAAAAAAAATATTATTTGTATTTCTATCCCACCCTATACCTAAAGGTCTCAGGGCAGGTAACAACATTTCAAATCAATATATTAAAACAGTATATATTAAAACAGTGTCTGCAAGTGGGAAGGGAAAGTGTATCCCCATTTAACCGAAGGCCACGGCAGAGGGGTGTGTCTTCACGGCCTTCACTATTGCACAGCCTAGGGCCATCACTGAGAACACCCTCTCCTGGATGCCCACTTCCTTTGCTGCTGGGGATAGGGCGGGATAGAAATACAAACAATAAATAATAAATATTTGTTTGTAAATAAGGCTTTTGTTAACTTCAGCTTTTGATATGGCATCAGTTGAGGTCAAATGGAAGTCCTTAAGCAGAACAGTCTGTGGCAGCTCAATTTCAGTTTCTTTAGCTAACAGATAGGCTCAGAGTGACCTTGAGTCACTTCTATATACGTGCCCGGTACCACAGGCAATCGCTTTTTGCTCTGCCTTCCTCGGTTTTGAAGGAAGTGCTATGGAAGATGGTGAATGATGGTTGCTGCTGGGACTTACTATCACTAGAGAGTGTTAAGAGGATTTTGCTCTTGTTTTTAAATGCTTTCTCTGCCGTTGGTTCTTCCAATCCCATGCCTCATTAAGGAAGGTGGAAGAATAACGTGCAAATGGAGCATGTTCTTTCACGGGATTTCCCTAAAGCACAGTATCTCTGAAGTTCTTCCTGTGCAGCATTTTCCTTATCTCTGCTTTCTAAACAATTCAAGTAAATCAAGTTTTACAATCAAGCACTTTTACTGAAGTGATTTTGTTCTCTCAGCTCAGAGAGTGAGTGATCGGTACTGTCACACTTGTGCATTCTGTAAGATTGTGTTCACCTTAAAATCACTGTGTGTGCTAAATGATTTTTCCTAGGGATGTGCAAGAACCAATTATTTCTGGTTCTGTTTGGCATGAACTGAAGCTTGGCACCACCTGATTGAGTGTTGGCTAGAATCCAGACAGGTGTGGGTTCATTGAAGCCCCCCTCTCATGCCCATGGTCTCCCCCTTCCCTCAGTGCACCCATTGTTCCCCCCTCTTTCCTCCCATGCTCACCTATTCCTCACAAATTTTATTCAGTGTACTCTACCCTCGACCAAGCCTTCCAAGTCTGAAAGTCATAGGCTCTCATGGGGGCCACATGTTGGGGGAAAGGGGGTCTATGATCTGAGGGGGGCATAGTGGAAGAGTTAGTGGTATAACATCTTACAAACTCATCTCCAGTGGAGAGGTGATCAGAATTTGTCAGACAGCTCATACCTTTTGTGGGCAGTCATGCTGAAGACTAAATTATGAAGTGGGGTTCATGTGCAATTATTATAGTATTAATACAGGTGACATCAGAACTTGAAATTCCACTCCCCAAGTAAGAATATAATTTACTAAATACTGTTAAAATATCTGAGAGCCTGTGGGTGCAAGACCCTCACAAAGGATATCACAGTTTTTTTAAGTTGCAACATTGTATGCCTGGGAAAAGAGTTCCTCACCTTGTGCCCATTAAACATAATGTCAAGGATGCTTTCCATTGGAGACGCTTATAAAGAGACCACAAGTTGTGACCCTGATCTCAGTGGGTGTTTTTCCACTGTCACTAGAAGTACCCATTAAGTGCCCATTAATGGGTACTTAATGGGTACTTTTAGTGACAGTGGAAAAACACCCAGTATGGCAGCCTCTGATAGTCCATTAGATATTATACCATGCCCAGTACCCTTAGCCTGTTAAGAAAAAGCCACTGAGTTTATGGATGTAGCTAAGCCTGTCTAATAAATGATTTTATTAGAGCGGAGGGCAAATGCTTCAAATTTCACATCAGTGTTCTTGTTGATCAGTGGAAGTAAGGTAATGCAGCTTAATGCCTATATTTAGTCTTTTAACATTTCATGTTCTTTGTGGCTTACTCTGAGGCCTTTACCACAGGAATTAATCATGATGCCTTTGGTATAATTGCTACCTTTTATGTATCTTAGATGTCCACCATAACCCTTATAACTAACTGTGGAAAGACTGAGTGTTTTTTTCCTTTAATATTTTTTATTGATTTTAAAAGCAATATGACATAAAAAAACAATTAGACAATATCTGTCATACAATTTCTTGTCTCTTCTCTTGGTGTGTATTGCTTTGTTATTCTGTATGACTTCCCCCGCTTCTCCGACTTCCCTTCTTAATATCGCTTGTTTCTTTGCTTCTTTATTCATTCTTGTCATCTTCTGACTGCCTTCTTCATTTTTAGTCGAAACCTTCTGTCGACACTTGTATTTCGTGTAGATAGTTAATAAAAGGGTGCCAGTCTTCTACAAAATTATCAATTGTTCTGTCATTTAACAAGTTCGTCAATTTATCCATTTCTGCCAGATCAACCAGTTTAATTAACCATTCATATTCCGTAGGAATCTCCTTCTCTTTCCATTTTTGTGCGTATAGTAGTCTTGCTGCAGTCACCATATATGATACCAATACATTAATATCATCCAAAGAGTTATCTGTTATACCCAACAAAAACAGTTTTGGTTTAAATAAAAAATGCTTCTTTAAAATTAATTTCATACTTTTATAGATTTGAGCCCAGTATTTCTTTGCTTTTTTACATGTCCACCACATATGATAGAACGTTCCTTCTTCTTTCTTACATTTCCAACATTTGGTTGATACATTTTGATAAACTTTTCCTAATTTGTGTGGTGTTAAGTACCATCTATACATCATTTTATAAATGTTTTCTTTTAATAATGTACAATTTGTAAATTTCATATTCTTTGTCCACAATTTTTCCCATTGTTCCATCTGTATATTGTACCCAAAATTTCTAGCCCATGTAAT
This sequence comes from Aspidoscelis tigris stejnegeri, assembly GCA_023333525.1. Classification (NCBI taxonomy): domain Eukaryota; kingdom Metazoa; phylum Chordata; class Lepidosauria; order Squamata; family Teiidae; genus Aspidoscelis; species Aspidoscelis tigris. The sequence goes on along the minus strand of JALMGA010000007.1, from coordinate 68,114,681 downwards.
CATACATTCTTTCACCTGTTCGTGTTCCATGTCAATCTGCAAAAGTAATCTATAAATAAACCCAATAGTGCCCCTTTCCTCCTTTTTCAATTTTGTCTCCCGATCTTCAATTTCTTCCTGAAAATTAAAGTTTTGCTTATCTTCTCTAAATATATCAACTATTTGAGCATACGTAAACCATTGTATATGTTTACCCTCTTGGATCAATTGATCCCTTGATTTAATATCAAATTCATTATTGTCTTTTTTGTATAATAAGTCCTCATATTTATACCAATGTCCACCATCCCCAAATTCCTTTAACAGAGTGCTTTTTCCTGTTGACCATCTTTAACTCTATTTTCAAGCTAAGAGAAATTATTTAATCTCTGGCATCTGGAAGCATGTCGATTAATGTATTATAGCACACTATTGTAAAGCTTCATTTTAAAAATCTAGAGAATAAGCAGAATAAAATAAAATCATTTACATGACATTGATCTGTACATGGGCTTTCTGTATAGTTTCCGTTACCGCCATATATCATGTTTAGAGGAATTGTGACCATGGAAGAATTATTTTGTTGCTTAACTTGTTTGTGATACCTTTGTGATAGATGAAAAGAAGCATCCAGGCAGATATTTCTAAGATGCCTGATCTATTGATTATAAAGTAATGCTCACCAATATGTGACTGTACAGAAGACTAAAGTAAAAGTGATTGCAGAAAAGCAAGCAGGCTTTTTGACATTGGCACAGACTTTATTAATATTTCATTTTCCCCCACCTTCATCCTGCGCTATACCCAAAGGTCTCAAGGTGGGCTACAGCAATGAAAACCAGATGTAAAACAAAACATGCTAAAAACAGTAACAGTGACTGAAATTGGGGACAGAAAGCTGTGCCCCTAAGGAAAAAAAAAGATTTTTCACATGTGAACATTCATTTTCCATCCAGCATCTGTAATTGCATGGTTAAATAAGTTGCATGACTCATTGTGATGCAGAATTTCTGGATAAGTTTGATGTTTGTAGATATGAACATTTATGGACTGGCCACAAGCTTTGTTCTTCTTGTACCTCTGCTTTTCATGACAAAGTCGTTTTTTAAAAAAACTAGTTATTAGTTGTTACATAATTAAAAAAAATTCTTGCTTTAGCTTTTCATTCCAAACTTGATGATGTATGCTTTTCAGTTTTCTTGGATAGATATTTTCGGGAGCTTGTGTTATAGGAAACACACAGCCATGTTAGTTTATAATAAAGGTATAAATTAGTCTGATCTTTTTCCTTCCTTGTTTATACCTGGCTTTTAGTTAAAGCTTGTAATGATGCAGTTCAAGCTGTGTTTTCTAAAGAGAAGATTAACAGCAATGCCACTTTGTTGCCTTTAATCTAGAAGGCTTTATTTTATCTCTTTCTCTTGATAATGTGAGTATATGTTTGAGATACTGTTGGATTATTACAGCACAGCATGGGGCTGTTGCTGCTTTGTGGGTGGCCTGAATGCAGGAGTCTCTACTCTGCTTGATTTAGACCAAAAGATGTGATGGAGATGCCACCCATGGTCTTGGACTAGAAGGATAAGGTTTGCTTTTTCCCTGCTACAACTAGTAATTTAGAAGCTCAATGGATATCTTAAGAAAAGACTGTTCCTTTTTTTCATTTCTGCCTACATTAATGTTCTGCAATTATTTGTGCCATGAAATGGATCTTTCAGGGATTTAAAACCTTCAACCTAAGGTTGTAGCATTTCAGTCCTTTCTCCGCACTTTCTTGCCTGTACTGCTCTCACGATGAAAGCAGCTCTTACCGTTTTTTGTATTTAACAGATTGTTGAATTTTATGAGATACTGGTGAACCATAACCTTTTTGTAAATAGTCTTAATACCCACCTGTTCTCCAGCAGCAAGAGAATACCTTACTGAGCCTTGTGCTGTGCCTGGACTACTTGACTATAATGACCTTTGTCCTTATCATTTTGTCATAGTTCATATTTTTAATTGTGGGCTTTCTTCTCCTTTTGTCTTGCTAGATTGTTTATTGTTCTCTGACAAACTTCCAGAAAGCTGTTTATAAGGCTGTATTGGAGACAGAGGATGTACACTTAGTGCTCCAAGCACATGAACTGTGTAGTTGCAACAGTGGCCAGAAAAGAAGGAAATGCTGTTACAAAGTAAGTTTTTTTAAAACCCTCTTATTTGCTTACAGGCAGATTCCATCCCACAGTGTGTATTTGCCCTGCCTTGATTCAACATCAACTTTTTACTCATGGATATGAAAAAAGGGCAAATAGGATGAATTGGTTTGAGTGTTAAGAACCTCTGACTGAAAGCAAAATCTTCCTTCTGATCCTTCTCCTTGGTGGTAGAAAAACAGGCAGAAACAATGTCTCATTTAATAAAACAGTTTGGCTTGGGAGTCCCAATACATACAGAAGCAGTTGTGACAATAAAATGGGAAAGAGAGAAGAATATGTCTTCAGCCTTGAGGTCACTGGAGGAAAGGCAGAATAAGAATGTAAAAATAAAATTATTTTTAGATGGTTACATTCAATTGCAGTTGTGTGTATATTTAGTTATTTGTAGAAATTAAGCTGAGATCAGACTGTGAACACACGTGATTGCACTACTGCTGTTCGTGACTGAGGCCTTTACAGCTGCCTGTCTCCTTCATTTGTAGGTTTCCACTAAGGCATATTTTTCAGGTATTTATGCTGACTGACTGAGATTGTGCCTTATCTTCAGTATTGTGATGTGAATCCACAGCTTGAAGTTCATTTGTAAACTGGCTTCAAATTATGGTTTTCAAGGAAGGTAGAAATCTTAAAATGCCAACTGGGATATCACGGCAAGCAGCAACTAACAAAAACAAGATTGGTGAGGAAGGAAGGCACATCCTGGTGTTTGTTTCAGGGTTTTGTTACAGCTTCATTGAGCTTCTGTGCCGTTGAATGCTGTGAGGCAATGCTGAAAGTTGACCAATTGACAGTTTCCTTACACTTACAGAACCTCTTTTTTTCTGTTAAACTACTATTGTGGTAATGAAAATGTTTGGGGAAGGTTTTCCCATGTACGCTTTGTTGTGGCTGGTGCCAACAACAAGAGATGACTTCTTCTTTTTTTTTTAAGACCAACTTAGTTGACAAGGGATGGGATGGGAAGAATACTGACCTATTTTCTCCAAAGCTTTGGCAGAATATGGAAGTGAATAGTTAAAATGTTTATGGTAAGGAAGGAAAAGGAAACTTAAACTGTTCTTGAAATTGAGGGTTAGTTAGCTGCATGGGCACAGCCACGCAGTTTCATTGGCAGAAATACAGAAGAGGTGCCAGACGTTCTTTTAGGAGGAAGCCAGGCAAAAGACCTGTGGCCCAGCGCTTTCCAGGCTGTTGCTGTGCTGCTGGACTCTGGCCATCTCCAGCACTTATGAGAGTGTCCTTAAAATACTTCATTTGGTTTCTGTTGATTTACCTAAAGTAAACGATCCAGAAGACTTCTCAGTCTTTAAAATATGATTCCAGCAAACAAGCAATATGAATAGTTGTGATAGATGAGATGGGCTCAGCCTGGAAAGACTCCTGCATGAGTTCCAAGCGTTGCTGGCTGGACCTCCGGCCTTTTCTCTGACAGAAAAATGAAACTAGATGGTAGTTAATTGTGCAAAACTATATCCTGATTATCTGTACTGGGTATCTAAATTTTCTGAGATTAGCCAAAAATAACAGTAAAAAAGTGATGGCTCTCTATAGCCTATGGTTTCACCCTGAATATTGTTTTCATCAAAGTACTTATTTAGGTGCTTATTTTCTCTTGCTGTTGTCTGTAGTTGTACAGAAAGGGCAGAAGAGGTAACAATTAAGAGTGTAGCCAGTGGGATTCCTATGTTTCAGAACCTGCAGAAGTCATTTTTTTTTTATTTACCGACCATATAAATAATACATGAATTTATTTAAGAATTTATATTCCACTTTTCACCAGAAGGTCCCAGAACAGTTCACAGCAATAAAAGTGTAAAATATATAAAAATTCCTAAAACATATTTAAAATATAGACCTTCAGCAGTAAGCTCTGTAATTAACAGTAAGCTCTGTACTTAATATACATTTTATCCTTTTTGCTAAACCTTTTAACCAAGAAAGTATACAAAGTCACTCTCCCAATTCTTCAGCATGGGGCCATTCATGAAGAATGAGGGGAATAAGGGGATTCTATTTACCGATTTGTTTGGTGGAAACATATTATTACTCCTCCTCAAAAATGTGAGGACTCCCCCCTCCCCCCAGTGCAGAAGGTGCTTTGAGTGAATGTGGGTGAGAATTGCTTTAAGTGCTCTTTTGTGTACAAAACCAAGAAAAGTAAAAATAAATCTTTCGATATTATTTTTGTATTTCTACAGACAAATGCTCATGGCGACACAACGAAAGCATTATGTTTCAGTTACCTCACAATTCTTCGAAAGATTGCAAATCACACTGCACTTTTACAGATAAATAACACCAGCAAACAGCAGGTTGGTATCCTTGTTCCTTCAAGTGCAGGTGAGTGCAAGCAGGAGCCCCTTTCCCTACAGTATTTTAGTTTGTAGGCTTTGTCTGAAGCTTATGATCTGGCATACATTAGAGCAGTGGTTCTCAACCTGGGGGTTGGGACCCCTTTGGGGGTCAAACTACCCTTTCAGAGGGGTCGTGATAAGTCTCCCACAGCCCTTTCCTCCCACCTCCCAGTTGCTGCACCCCCGTGGTTGGGGGTCTCCACAAGATGAGGAACTCCATTAAGGGGTCGTGGCATTAGGAAGGTTGAGAACCGCTGCATTAGAGGGATTGGGTTCTGCCTGCACTTACCAGTACCAGTTGCTATTGTTTTTGGTAAAAAAACACACACGAGGGGTAACAAGAGAAAGGCCAGCTTTTTAATAAAATCTATATAGCACTCAGAAAATACTGTTGCATCTTGGCAGGTAATTTTCATTCATTCACTGGAGACTAGTCAAAGAAAACAGGAAAAAAGATATATATCAGAAGATAGAACATAGGATTTGAGGAGAAAGATATCAAATGGAATACAGAACATTATCATTTAAGGTAGTAAACCTTTCTAACCAGTCTAATGCAATATAGTACAACAATCAAAAATAGTTATTACTCAGAAGTAAAACAGTTTCTTTGGGTGCAGAAGAAAATTCTAAGCAGTATTGTGGTCATTAAGGATTCCATACCTTAAAAACCCATATGAATTTATGTGCCCCAGTTTTGAGGTAATAGTAGCCAGAATTTCAAAAAACCATTCTTTTATAGAAGGAACAAGGAAGGTCTTCCAACCACAGGTATAACAAATGCTTGCCGCAAAATTCATATGTAGTGTTAATTCAGCAAAGCTGATGCAATTTGTGCTATAAATAGGTTGAGTAGGGGAGGATGCAGTTCATGAGTAGGGGAGACGAAGCTAGATGAAATGTAACTGGCATTTTTAAAACCTCTTGCATTTGAGAATGAATAGGTTTCTAGTGTTGTTTTCCCCTTACACATTCCCACCACTTATGAAAAACAAGCAGTGTTCCTTGTACGTTTCCAATGGATTTTAGAAGAAGTTGGATTGATCTTCGCTATGAAATCATTTTAGATAAATTTTCTGTAATTATAGTATTTGCAATAAGTCCAATATACATATTCCTGTTGCTGTCTAGAGCATTTGCTTGATCATACACTCCTCCACTTGTTCTATTTCAGATGTATAATTATTCAGGAACCTATAGATTGAGTCCAACAAATGCCTGTCTATTTGTCAAATAATGATTTCACATTCGATCAAAAGAAGGTACTGCTCTGTTTTGAAAAGCTCGAGAGACAGCAGATCTAATTTGCAGATATTAGAACCAATAGGGAATCTCTATTCCTGAATGAAGAACTCAAGTTTTTAAAATATCCTTCTGTTAATTAAGACCTATCAATATTTAGATATTTATAATGTTATAAAGTATTAAATGTATATATAAGGGATATGCACAAATGTTAGTACTGAATTGAATGCAAGAAAATTTGTATTTGTTAGAATAGATCCCCTTCTATTCTCCTCCGGCTCTTCAGTCGGAAAAGACTGGGCTGTCGCTACTGCTCCTTCCTGCATCGACCACTAGGTGGCAGAGCTTTTAGAGTGTATAAGAGGCTCCTCTGCCATGTGGTCTCCCAGTTTTCGCTGGTCGCTCCTTCCTGCAACAGCAAAACTTCTCCTCTAAAGAAATACAGTAGGCCTTATGGACTGCGAGACCTTCTGGACTCAAACTACCTTTTCCAGCTGCCTGCAGGACTCATTGGGGGGTTTCTGATCTGCCGGCTGGCATTTTGGAGCTTTTGCTAGCACTCCCCACTCATCTTCGGAAGAAGGAGTTTCTCAGTTTCGTTGCCTGCCTGCAGCAGCCCTTAGCGGCTTTATTTGCTGCCTCTTTGGAGGACAGAGGCACCAGCGCCAAGCTGCAGATCGGGAACCGGAGCTCCCCTCCGTGCCCCCCGATGGCTGAGCGGCTAGGATGCAGCATTCCCTCCGCTGCCCCCCAGCCAGCATCCAACACAGCGGCACCCGCTGAGGCGGCCTTGCCGAGAAGAGCTGTTGGCACGGACAAAGACAAAAAGCGTTCTGCACGCTTCCACAGCTCATCTTCCTCACGCTTCTCTTCAAACAAGCGCAAAGGTGCCAGCAGCAGTGCGAAGGCTTCTGTAAGTACAGCTGCCCCCGGGAGGGGAGGGTTGGAATCTGCTCTCCCCCCCCCCAGCTCATGCCCAGGCCCATTTCCTAGGAGCACCTGGTTCCAGCCCTACTCCCCCACTCCATTGGATGATATGGTGGGCCCATCATCCTCCGCCCCTCCAGTTCCCTTGACTCAGGAGGACGTGGTGGACATTTTTTCTGCTCTGCTTGATGAGAGAGACAGGAAATGAAAGGAAAAGAAGAAGAAAAGGGCTAGATCACCACCCTCTTCTGAATCTCCCTCTTCTTCATCCTCAGAGGAGGAGAGGCCTAGGAAAAGAAAGAGAAAGAGAAATCATTTGGAGCCAGTGCCTGTTGCTCTTCCCCAATGCCCTCCTCCTGTTCCCCCACCTTCAGCCTAGGCACAGGATTTTCAACCAGCCCTTCCCACTGTTCCAGAAGAAGGGGAATTGGTTGGTTCTGCCTCTGATCAGGAGACTGGGGCAGATGGGTTTGAACCTCTAGAGGAGTTCTTCTCCCAGCAAGGTCAGTGTTTGTTTTCTGGGGAAGAATTTGGCCCCCTAGTGGACATTCTTATGAAACTTTATGAACTCCAAACTGATGTTCCAATTATTCCTGAACTCAGAGCCGAGGCACAGAGGTTTCTGATGATTGCGCCCTCGACTAGCTCCCTCCTTCCGATTCCTTTGGTGTTCAAGGCCGTGGTCCTTCAGGAGGGGTCTTCTCCTGCTTCTTTTTTTTAAAAAAAACCTACTCACGCTGCCACGCAAGTTCTTCAGTGATGCAGATACTGTTGATCCAATGTGGGTGGTGCTGGAAGTAGACTCCCTGATTTCTGCCCTGCTTTCAAACCAGGTCATTCCCAGGGTCCTTCTCAAGGATGCCATTGATAAGAAGATCAAATCAAACCTCAAAAAGTCTTATGAGTGTCAATCTCTTTCTAACATCCACTCGATCCTTGCCTTTCCTGCTGATGCTTCTTTCGACATACTCCAGCTCTTGGGAAGAGCAGTGGGGGGGAATGCGGTCTCCAGAAGGTCACTTTGGCTCAAGCACTGGAAGGTTGACTAAAATTCTAAGATCAAACTCCTTTCGATTCCTTACAAAGGTCGAAAACAGTTCGGCGATGAGGCTTTGATAGACCTTTTGATCGAGAACCGAGACAAACGTAAGGTCATGGCTTCCTCTGCCCCACAGGAAGCCTTCAAGGGCCAGGATTGAAAGTTTTAGCTGCCCAGGAGGTCCTTTTTCAGGCCTATTCCTCCCCCACCTCTTCGAGCAACTGACCACAGGAGAGACGTGCCTAGGCCACAGTGGGGCAGGTCCTCTCAGCCACAGAAGCCTAGCGGCAGCAAGGGTTTCTTTCTTTCCACCAAGCCCAGGGGCAAATCGTTCTAGCACCATGCAGGCCCCAGTAGGGGGCAGGTTGCAACCTTTTCATGACTTCTGGATGCACCACTCTGCTGATTGTTGGGTTAATTCTATTGTTTCTAATGAATATAGGTTAGAGTTGTTAAGGTTCCCAGAGGAAGGTTGGTTTCCTCTTCTCTTTCTTCAGACCCTGTTCGGAGACAGGCAGTTCTTGCTGCCATTCTTAAACTACTCGAGGACAAGGCTGTTGAGCCAGTCCCTGTTTCTGAAATGGGGCAGGGTGTTTATTCTATATTGGTTTTTGTTAATAAAAAAGATGGTTCCCTCCGAGCGATTTTGGACCTAAAATTTCTTAATAAGTTTCTAAGAAAGAGGCACTTCAAATTCGAAAGCTTTTCGATCATCCGCAGTCACATTTTTCAAGGGGACTTACTTTTTTTGAGTGATTTACATTTCACTTACCATCACATATTGATTCACCCAGAACACAGGAGATTCCTACGTTTTCAAATTGGTGGCAGGGACTATCAGTACCACTCGTTGGCTTTTGGCCTAACATCGGTTCCAAGAGTCTTCTCAGAAGTTCTTTTCGATGGCCCTGGAAAGAGTTCGGCTTGAAGGCATTCAGGCTTATGCCTACCTTGATAGCGTTCCTCTCATTAATCGATCCTCTCGAACCGCACAGGCTTCAGTTGTGCATGCCAGCTCCATTATTGAGGAATTTGGTTTTCTCATTAATTGGGAGAAAAGTTCTGAGGTGCCCTCAACTTCCTTAATACGCTTGGGAGCCCTGATCAATTCCCAGGCTGATCTTATTCAGCCTAGCCCAGATAGGGTGGATTCCTTCGTAGCCTTGGCTAGATCTATCCAGCGGTTGCCCAGAGTGAATGTTCTCTCTCTGGCTTCTCTCCTAGGGAAGATGATTTCCATGATAGACGTCTCTTCATGGGCACGCATCCACTCCTGTTATTTACAATGGTTCTTGTTGCCTTACAGCCCTTTTATTGCTACCTCCAGGGGTCTCCTCGTTTGCTTGACCCCTGCAGTGACGGATTCCCTAAATTGGTGGTTAAACAGAGACAACTTGACAGTCGGGGTTCCTATTGGTTCCCCACCCAGGGTTTTGATCACCACAGACTCCAGTCTTAGTGGGTGGGGGGCGTTCGGTCGGCAGAGGAGGCATCCACGTCTATTAATTTCCTGGAACTCAAGGCTATTTTCCTAGCCCTCCAAACCTTTTCACAGTTAGTTCATGCCAAACATGTGCTAGTTGCCATGGATAATGTCACCACCAAGGCACATATTAACCGCCAGGGGAGTACTAGGTCGAAGAGTTTGATGTTGCTCACATCTCACCTTTTCGCCTGGGCAGAGAGTAACCTGTTTTCTATCTCCTCTATCCATATTCAGGGGACGGAAAATTCTGTGGCGGACAGTCGTTCGAGGGTCCTGCTACTACACTGAGAGTGGCACCCCAACCCAGATGTTTTCCATCTCATGGTTCTTCATTGGGGGCTGCCAGAGATAGATCTATTTGCCTCCCAGGACAACAAGCAAATCAACCAGTTCATGTTCCGGCACAGGGAGCTTGGGGCTTTTGCTACAGACGCCCTATTGCCCCCCCCCCCCCCGGCCAGGGAGGTTGCTGTATGCTTTCCCCCCTCTATCCATTCTGGCTCGACTGGTCCACAGGGTGTGGCTGGAGGGGGCGCAAATGATCCTGGTCACCCCCTTCTGGCCGAGACGCCCATGGTTCCCGCTCCTCTTGTCGATGTGACTGGAACCTCCCCTTCGCCTTCCAGTGGCCCAGGACCTTCTCAGCCACAAAGGAACATTACATCCGGACCCTTCCTGGTTGGTCCTGATGGCCTGGATAATCAGTGGGCATTTCTCCAAGCGATGGGACTTCAAGGGATTGCCATCCACACTATCTTAGCTTCTAGGCGTCCCTCCACTAATCGGCTGTATACGTTGCTTGAAAAGCCTTTTGGTCCTGGTGCTAAGCTCACCAGGTCCCTCCAGATTGTTCTTCCCCGGCTCAGGTGGTCGCCTTTTTCACAGGCTGGATTGGGCAAAGGCCTGGCGCGGTACACCCTTCGCAAGCAAGGTTCTGTGATCTCTTGCACGCTGGAGTTCGCAGGGATTCCCAACCTTTCCCAGGATCCCCTGATCAAGCACTTCCTTTCTGGGGCTAAGGCCTTAACACCACCTGTGTCTCACTGTTACCCTTGCTGGGATTTACATTTAGTCCTTTCTGTAATTAAAGGACCACCCTTTGAACCCATACGGGACATTTCCCTATGTCGTCTCACTTACAAGTGGTTTTCCTAGTTGCTTTCACCTCAGCCAGACGGGTTTCATCCGACTCACCTCAGGATGAAAGCATCAGCAAAGGTTATCTCCTCCTGGCTCAGAGCAAGCACCTTGTTGGCTTACAAGATTAAGAAAGGGGGTCTTCCAGGTCCCATTTTGGCTCATTCCACGCGTTCCCAGGCTACCACAGCAGCTTTCGGATGTGAAGCATCCATCGAGGAGATATGTTGAGCAGCCACGTGGAAGACACCATCCACGTTTACCAGGCACTACAAGCTAGACAAATACCGGTCAGCCGAGGCAGCCTTTGGTTGCCAGGTACTCCAGCATGTGGTGCCATAGAGGTAAGCGGTTCTGCACCAGGACGAGGGAAATTATAGCGGATAGGAATTTTTCGTTCCCTCCCTTCTTCCTGTAAGCTTGGTTACGTCCCAGTCTTTTCCGACAGAAGAGCCGGAGGAGAATGGGACGATGTACCTTGGTTGGATGTGATCGTCCATTCTGTCTGGCTCTGAGGTCGGACCCACCCGGGAAAAATTAATGTGTCTGCTTTGTTTTTCAGAATTCCTTTTCCTGTTAGCCTACAGGGATTCCCACGAAGACTGGGAGACCACATGGCAGAGGAGCCTCTTATACACTCTAAAAGCTCTGCCACCTAGTGGTCGATGCAGGAAGGAGCAGTAGCGACAGCCCAGTCTTTTCCGACTTCAGAGCCGGACAGAATGGACGATCACGTCCAACCAAGGTACATCGTCCCAATTTGCTACAAACGTTCAATCCCATACGAATCCCATACAGATCCCATACAAATCCAGTGCTCCTATACGAAGCTTCATGCGAGAGATGTGCACGAATTTTTTTTGACATTCTAATTGAATCGAATACCCCAAAATCCTATTTGATTCAAATCTTTTAAATTCAAATTTAACAAGATTTGATTAGAATTTATGAAATTCCAATCTATTTGTTCAAATTTGACTCGAATCTGCACGTACGAATGTCGACATTTGTATGTGCATGTACGCCTCTTCCCCACATCTGTACATGTCCATATGCATCCCGTAGTTATCCTGTATGCAACCCGTTTTTGTCCCGTACGAATCCATAGAAATGCGTATGGATGCTGGAAAGTTGCAGATCTTCAAGTACGCATTGTGTACGAACTCGTACACATGCAAATGTCTGGATAATTCAAATAGATCTGAAATTTGAAATTCAATACGAATGTTTACATTAGAATGTCAGAAAAACCAAACAAAAGGGTTCTGCCAAAATATATCAATAAAATATATCAATATATCAATAAACAGGATAAAATATGTCCCACTACCAAGTGTAAAAAGGCAAATATATGACGAAATATATTTCTGCACTCTGGAGCAGAAAAAACAGTGTAATTTCTAAAAGGGTAGCAATACCCCACTGAAGAGTTTATAAATACTGATAATAATAAAAAAAACAAGTAACACAATAATAGTAGAAGTTTCAAAACTCAAGGCCAAACGCGTTTCGACTACAGTCTTCTTCAGTGGCCTGTAAGTATTCAAAATATTTATAAAATATCAAATCTACAGCTCACACAATGTGACTCTGTTCAATTCCAAAGTAATAATTGTGTGTTGAAACATTAAATACAAATTCATATGTCAGTCTTCGAATGTGCCAAAATTTGAGTCGAATTAGAATGTCTGAATTTGTACGAACTTGTACAAACTTTGAATGTTACAAATATTGTGTACATCCCTAGTGTGTATATAAATATTTATAAGTATTTACATATGATTTTTAAATGCTGAAGTTTGATGTTTAAAATCTTACTACAGTGCCTGACAAAAGTTCTGTCGCTTATCCATGTTGTTGAAACCAAAGCCTATAACCTGACTTAAAATTCATCCATTGGTTTTAAAAATGACTCATATGAAAGCTGAAACCCTCCCAAATGAGGTTTTTAAAAAGAAAATAAATTTGCTTCACTGCTGAAATATTGATCATTTAATGAACACAGAAAGGTCAGATTTTGGCTAGACAAAAGTTTTGTCGCCTTGTCATATAATGCACCTAATCCTAGTTTACAGCCTCACCTGTGCTCACTAATTGATCAGATAATTAGTGGGTGTATATAAAAAGAACTCCAGCACTCCAGACCTTCACTTGAACTGCAACTTGACCTCTGACAACATGCCAAAAATCCACCCTGCGACCAAAGCCTTGATTATCAGGAGACTGAAGACCAGATCCTCTGCAGAGGTGGCTGGCACCTTTAATGTGTCTCAGCGTCAAGTACAAAGAATTACAAAAAGATTTGAAGAGACTGGAGATGTTTTTGACAAGCCCAGGTCTGGCAGACCCCGCAAGACGACTGCTCAGGAGGAACGTTTGTTGGTTCGAAAATCAAAAGCCAGCCCTTCTTCCACTGCAGCAGAGCTCCAACAGGCCTGGTCACCTCAAGTCCCTGTGTCAGCTAGAACAGTTTGTAGGATTCTGTCTCGAAATGGCCTCCATGGTCGAATCAGTGCCCAGAAGCCAGCACTAAACAAAAGGCAATTAAAAAACCGTGTGGTATTTGCCAAGGCCCACAGCCTACTAAACGGATGGATGCTGGAAAAGTGGCAGAAGGTGGATTTCTCAGATGAATTTTCAGTTGAATTACACCACAGCTGCCGCAAATACTGCAGGAGACCTACTGGAGCCCGTATGGATCCAAGATATACCCAGAAAACAGTTAAGTTTGGTGGTGGAAAGATCATGGTCTGGGGTTACATTCAGTATAGGGGTGTGCGAAACATTTGCAAGGTGGAAGGCAATATCAATAGCCTAAAATATCAAGACGTATTAGCTACCTCTTACATTCCCAATCATAAAAGGGGTCAAATTTTGCAGCAGGATGGCGCTCCATCTCATACATCCATCTCTACATCAAAGTTTCTCAAGGCAAAGAAGATCAAGGTGCTCCAGGACTGGCCAGCCCAGTCACCAGATATGAACATCATTGAGCATGTTTGGGGTAGGATGAAAGAGGAAGCTTGGAAGATAAAACCAAAGAATCTTGGTGAACTCTGGGAGGCATGTAAAACTGCATTCTTTACTATTCCTGATGACTTCATCAATAAATTGTATGAATCATTGCCGAAACGCATGGATGCAGTCCTTCAGGCTCATGGAAGTCACACAAAATATTGAATATGGCTCTAATAGCACCACAACTTCATTCACCAATGTTATGAAACATATCTTTGTATTTGAAGTGAATTATCTGTTTGATTTTCACATTACTTTTTGTGGGCGACAAAACTTTTGTCTAGCCAAAATCTGACCTTTCTGTGTTCATTAAATGATCAATATTTCAGCAGTGAAGCAAATTTATTTTCTTTTAAAAAACCTCATTTGGGAGGGTTTCAGCTTTCATATGAGTCATTTTTAAAACCAATGGATGAATTTTAAGTCAGGTTATAGGCTTTGGTTTCAACAACATGGATAAGCGACAGAACTTTTGTCAGGCACTGTACAAGGAGCAATCTGACAATCCTGTTATCAGCCATGCCCTCCTTCTCCTCTGTCTCCAAACCAGCACATGGCGCTGGTGTTGTGGGGAAGAATGTGGAAGACAAAGTATTGGCAAGGGTTTCTCCCTTTGCTAATAGACTGTAGGAGCTTGGCTCTGCACAGTGTAGGTTAATGCCATTTTATTTTCCTCAATCTTCCTATGAAGTGTTAGATGAGGAACATGCATTTGCATTTCCCCACCACTGTTTTAAAACTGGAGTGCTAATTTTAATCCAAATGTACGGGGAAAAATAGATGATGCAGTGGACATTCGCTTTTTCTTCTTTGCCTCTGAAGAGACAAGCAAAAAGATCTTGAGTTCCAAGATGGGGCATTTGGCTGTGTCGTAAATACTGAAATACAACAGACTGTCTGGAAAGCCAGCCTGTCCCCAGCGGTAGACAGTGGCAAACACTTCCATATCTCTGCCAAGACAACTGTATAGAGGTGTCCATGCAGCCAATCAGGAGTCAGCCGTGACTCACTGGTACCAGCAACAACTTGGAGAAAACATAAGATATAAAAATGAAACACAAAAGTTATGGTAGATGTATATTCAAATACTTATACAGTAAAATATTTTGGAACTCTCCCTTTTTCTGCAGGAAGCCCTCATCACAAGGGTTTGCAGCCAAGTGTTTTCCCAGTTTCCTGATTTTGTGCAGCTTAGCAAAGACGCAGCCTTTGAAATCATCTCCGATCCAAAGTACAGTGGGAAGATGAAGGTAAAAGCCTGTGGGTGTTCTGTATAGTAAGCAAAAGCTGGTACTTCTGTAGCCTCTTAACATCTGAGGACCTCTGTTTAAATGGTAATAACCCTGTTAATTTAAATTTAGCCGCCTATCCCACTGTTAACAGAGAATTATATGATGTTCCAGTGCTCCCATATGTGTTGGTAAAAAAATTAGCATTGCTAACAAAAGAAATTATTGATATAGTGACTAATAATTATTACAACTGAGTGGTTGTTTATGTTTCTCCCTTTGCCTTGCTATGATATGATTCTCCCCCATCGGTTACTTATAAAAGAAGGCATGGCGGTACGTTGACATCTGATCTGGTGGCTCTTGTGTGGAAGATCTCTGAGGAGATCCATTCTTTAGAACAGGCTGTGTGCATAAAATGTGTTTTTCTTCTCAACAACCTTTCATGAAGGTGTGCATAACAGAACACAAAGACTGAGCTTTACTTTCCTCTGTGTAACATGGTAGCAGCTTCTCAGAATTTGCGGAGACAGCATTGTTCTCAATGGCAAAATGAGACCTGCTTGACACCTGTCACTGAGTGGTGTTGCAGAAAGAATAGAGCGAGTGCTCTTTCTGCACCTGCCTGGCACTCTGGATCAAGGAGCCTTGTAGTCCACATGGTCTGAATGGGACTAGGGCTAATTCAGATCAGATCCCTACTAAAGTTGTAGTAATCTGGATTAGTTGTGGACCTGATTAATCGGAACCACAACCATACTAGTGTTCTCTGATCTGGAGCAAGAGATGGCGCACCTGCACATAGAATGGAACTAGGAAGATTGTGGGCATGGCACTGAGGAACATTTGCTGTGACAGGGAGACCGTGAAGATGTCTTCATGGTCCCTTCAGAATGACTATGTTGATGGCAATGAAGTCTTTGCATTGCCAGCAAAGACACATTGCGTATGTGTCAATGGTGTCTTCTCATTGCCTGCAAAGACACCTTACATTTGCTGCCTGGATGCAGTGTTTGGTCGACAGGGATAGTGGGGTAGTTGTACCAGGGTTTCAGAGGTTCTGTTACTGATAGCTCACATCCACTGATTGATGTGGATGTCCTTACACCACATTTATCACTGTCTATCCCGCTTAATTCAACTTTCTCCTGCTGATCCAGATCCAGTAATGTGGATTAAGTGCAGAAAAGACCAGAGACTGTTTCCCAGGCTGCCTTTTCATTATATGGAAGGATGAATCCACTATTTAATTTTTATTTTTTTTTGGCAGCAGTGCAAATCTTTCTGGTAATCTTATTTGGTAACCCTTCCTCTGTTGGAGGAGACTAACAAAGAGAACAAGCCCCTGCAGATGGCAAAATGATCTTAGAAATATGTCACCCATCTGGTCTCTTACCTTTTTATAAGCACTCCACTTCTTCGGATACACTTTCAAGTGAAAACGTTAAGCTAAACATTAAGCTACACTGAGTAAAACCCTTTTAAAATGATAAGAGAGAGAGCTGAGCTTTTAAGCAAAACCTATTTTGTGCTAGTTTTTTAGTTCAATGAAAACGTTGGCATGACTTCCATCAACAATCCACTACAGTTGAGAAAGAGGGCATGAATGACATAGGTACGGTATCTAAGAAGCAATGGAAGTTAAAGGTTGATTTTGCAAAACAGCTGCAGGTTCCATATATTTTTGCTCTGCTTCTGTTCATCTGCAAAGTGTCAGGCACATTTTCTATGTGAAATAAGACAAGATGGATCTTGTATGACATGTCTGGGCAATATTTAATGAAAAAGGTTTTTTAGGTGTGTTTTTTTAAGTCTCTAGAGTCCTTATTCCTTTCCACTGTATTGTGGCCCTTATTTCTCAGCATAATTACTATCCAGTTGAATTTTCATTGAAATCAGCTAGCTAGAGTATACTTTAGGGCATATAATTTCCTGCTCAATCCTGAGGTCAGGGTCTCATTCTCCCTCCCTCCCTTTCTCCTATAGTTTCCCCAAATCACAGTCAGGCCAAAAGAGTTAAAAAGGGCTTTCCCAATGCTCAAGGCAGGGGTAACTTCACATTTTTACATATTAGGTACCTGAATGCATTCCTCAGTATTCGAATCGAATACCCAAAAATTCAATTTGATACGAATGTTTAAAATTCTAATTTAACAAGCTTTTTGTGGCAGCACTGTGGCAAAAAAAAACCCTGCGGCCCAGCGACGGTCTACAGACCGGTGGTTGGAGACCCCTGCTGTATGCAACCCGTTTTCATTCTGTATGGATCTGTACAGATGCAGGAAAGATGCGAATCTTCAAGTACGCGTCATGTACAAACCCGTAAACATACGAATGTCTGAATAATTCGAACGAATAGATCTGAAATTCGAATTGGATCTTTGAATTTGAATTTAAGGACATTCTATTCAAATTCGAATGTCGAAATTCGGTCAATTCAATTGAATTTTGAATGCATTCAAATATTCATGCACATCCCTATTCCTCAGTCCTTTCTTCCATGCCTTTCATCTCCATATGCATTTTTTTAAGTAATGTTATGGGCTCTTTTCAAGTCTGGAGAGAAAAGTGTGGGTGAAGGCAGAGGCTGAATTGTGCTCAAATACAGCATTGGGAACACTGGGTATTATAAGGATGCTTTTGCTGAGAATTATAGCGCTGGAAGTATAATCTCTTGCCTTAGCACTGTAATTTTAAGGGACAACAACAACAGTGTTTAACTGTCCTCCAGCACTGCTGCATAGATGAATAAAAATAACAGTATTTTTATTGCTAGTGTTGGAGCATCTTGTCTTTCTTAGGGGAGTAAAATGCGATGTTCTGTCTGTTACGCTTTGGTGAACTTTCTTTAAAGTAGGCAAAGTTTTTATTTTATTTTCAGTGTTATAATGAATGTAAGATTCTTCCAGCTACTTTTTAAAAATAACTCTCCAAAGACCAGAGAATCACTTTGTAAGGCATTATTATAAAAAAAGTAAAGGCTCCTTCATACTGAGCAACTGACCTCCTTTTGGATATACAGCAACAAAATGGAACTGCCTTAGGAGGATCCCAGAAACTAAACTTTCTGTATGCAAACCAGTTGATCTGCCACTGCTTTATAGCCTTCTCTAAGTTTTAATCCAATTCCAGTCCAATTTCAGAGGATAATTTATGCCTGGAGAAGTGGGTGTCCTTCCCCACCACTTGGTAGACCCCTGTATTCAAAAATTGTAGGAGGCTGTGTCCCCAAGCAACTTATTTACCTCTCTATTGTCCCCCTATTGTCCCTCTATTCCAATGAACTTTAAAAGTGCCGTTCAATTCCGGAATAAGCGTCCCCATGAGGTTCGGTAAAATACGCATTTTAAACGCACCTGTCGTCCCCAAGGAAGCATGTGTTGTTTGCCCACCTCTCTGCTTGATATGGTGCCGGTGGGAACGGGGAAGGACTGCAATCTGCGCAGCCACAACCAGAGAGACAACCCCCGACAACTCCAAAAGAAAAATAGCCATATTTACAAGTTCTCTGTTCGTCTCCCCTGCCTGCAAAACCCACCAGAAACATTTATCACTTTGGGGTCCAGAGCTTGCTTCCAAAGATAGTGATTTTACTGTAAAAATCCACCCCGTACAGCAGTGGTTACACTGTAGCAATCCACCCACTTCACATCTGATAACAATGTTGCAATTCTGCACAATTCTGGTTCTTTAAAAGTTCTGACCTTTAGAAAGGAAAAAGGAAGGAAAGCTGCTGCAGTTCTGGGAGATGTGTGAATGTTTAAGGCTGTGTGTGCAGGCGGCAGAGGCAACAGAGCCAGGGTGGTTTTTTCGGAGATCTTGGCTGCCAATCCCCGCCCCTTTTGCTACGGAGTGTCTCCATGCACAGTGTTGCTAGGAATACCCGCGGTTTCCAAAAAGTGCACTGGTAGTCTTGTTTAAAGGGTACTTTTTTTCCGTGCATTTTCCTCCTTTTGTGCCGCTGGAAGCTTGGAGAAAAGCCATGCATGGAGACGCTCCGTGGCAAAAGAAGCTTTTTAACAGGCTTTTTATTGCTTGGGGACGCGGCCGGAATGTATTTTATCCTCCCTTGTTCTTTCCAGGCAGCTTTAGAGTAAAACTTCTGTTCTTTAAAAACTGTTTTTGTACTGGGGTGGGGATTCTTTCAGAGCAAACTAGTTTTAATAACTTCTGTTTGCTGAGCTTCAATTTGCAGTTCAAATATGTGTAATTTGTGCCTAGTTAATTAACGTGGAGTGGGTCGATGCCAGATTACAGTGGAAATGATGGTCAGTTTGCTGCTTTGTACTTAAGATTTTATGAGCAGTTGCAAAATTCATCTAGCAAATAGCCTCTAGCCATTTGAAAGCTGTGCTTTCAGATGATCTCTGCAAATTGTAAGGTTAAGTATTTATCACTGAACGAACTATATTAAACGTTGTTTAAATATTTATTGCTCTGTGGGAATAGACTACAAATACCAGGCAGAAAATTTCCGCTTTTCTCTTTTGTGTCTTGCTTCTGCCTAGTGCTCTGGAATTACTATTGCCAGATGTGGACATGCTTCTTTTGAAAATAACAGTGTCGCTATTATATGGAATGCCGTGGATTATATGCTTCCCTACCAGATGAACATTGCGTGCGGGTGGATTATTGGCCTTTCAAAGTCTGTGCAAAGTCTGGGAAGCCAGGACCTATTGTAAACAGAGCAGCAGAGGACAATGGGAGAAGGGAGGGGCGTTCAACTGGCTGATTATTTTGAGAAGACAGACTCAGAGTTCTGAACTCAGATGCCGTGAAGCAGGTTTCAAACAGGCTTAGCTCTGTTCAGGACACTTCTAATATTCCAGTTTTGTTTCTTTTCTAAGGAAAGTTTTATGATCACATCATCTTACAGAAGAATGTTTTGCATCTTCATAATTACTGCTCCTTGACCGTCCTGTGCATTTTATAGTTTATATAATATTCATGTTAACCTTGGTCCTTTAGAAGATTGTTACACAACACAGTAACATTTTACAACAATTTAGTAGTCTCTTAATTTTATCGTTTGCAAGATGCCAGTTGGAAACAATTAGCTCCTGTTGTTTGTCATTTATTGGTCTTTTATTATTTCTTTTAAAAGCCTTAGCTCTGGAAATATATGAGACAGTGTCTTTTCACTGAAGCTGCATCAGAGTTGTTTTCTATGGTTCACTTCCAGGTCCTAGAGAAACTTCTAAATCACTTCAGGAAAAAGAAGGATAAAGTGCTTCTCTTTTCCTTCTCAACAAAGGTGAGCTACATAAAATTTGTAACAAAACTGAGCTTGGAGAATTTAGAGAGTCATAGGGCACTGAAGAGGTTGGCATTTTCCACTTGCTTTGTTTAGGTGACATATACGATTGATAATACATGAACAAGTGTTGGCTTCTGATTAGGAACTGTTCAAACCAACCACAATCACATGAAATACTACGCAAGGGATTGTATATACAGTAGCTGTTCTTACTGGCTAGAGGAAGGAGCAAAGTGATCCTTTTCTAATGTACTCATAATATTCACTAGTTAGTTTTATCTTCACATTTAATAAATGCAGATCATGACAGTGGACCAAAGGGAGTCAGTGGTACTGTAACAGTATATCTGAAAGCCAGCTTTTTGACACTCTGGTTTCTGGCACATTGTGTGCTCAGATCCCTTTTTGCTAGTAGAAAAGTGAGAGTGTAACTGCATTGCTGGTCCATCTCCCCTGGTCTGTGGGCCACCATGGGATGCAGGGCAGTTTAAAAGAAGGTGCTTTCCTTTGAAGACCTTAGAGGTCATATCTGATCTCATACTATGAGCATACCTGTGACTATTTAGCTGCATGTTGCTGGATTCCCATAGTTACATATTTACTCATTGAAACAGATGGGTCTGCAAAGAGGTATGTCATGCCGGTAAAGATCTCAACTGTTTCTTTGTAGAAAAAAAAATCTGTGTAGAAAAAAATATGTGAAACAGCTCTTAAAATAAGCTGAGGCCACCCACCCAACCATCCACCCATCCACCCATCCATCCATCCATCCATCCATCCATCCATCCATCCATCCATCGCACCCTATACCCAAAAGTCTCAGGGCAGGTTACAACATTAAAAACCAGTGAACCTATAAAATGAAGATATTCAAACCATAACAGTGCCTGGATCTGGGGAGGAAAAGCTGTATCCTTACTTAGCTGAAGCTATGAGGATACAAAGTTGAGGACATGCATTGTGCTATAAGACAAGGCAGGCTTTCCAGGACTGACTAGGATTGAACGTATTTATATAAAATGACTGTAACTATGGTATGAAATATGCTTTTAGGATTAAAGAAGGCAATGAATAATCTAAGGCTATGACCACATGGGTATGGGTAGGAACTGGTTAGAAGGGAGAGCTAACTTAGACCCAGTTTAGCCCTCCTGGGAGGCCATTTTTATGGTTGCTGCGCCACCTGGCTGGGTTTTGCCAGTGACTGAATTCTTTGGCTTCCATGCTAAACAGCTGCCTGTAGCTACCCAGGCAGACCCCTCCATTGGCCTCTCAGTGGTTAAATGACTGCTATGAGCCAAATCAACAAGATAGGATACTGTCATTGTGTGATATTCTGCTCTGACATCAGTCTGTCCTGCTCCTCAGGTTGACAGCAGGAATTGAAATTTTATACCTTTTTTCTGCAAAATGATAAATAGTTGTGGTTCTATGACCAGGAAAGAGCAGTGGTAGAATATCTCTGGATGCTTAGACCTGATGGTTCAGATTTACAATGGTTGCTTTTAAATACTACTAATTGCTTGGTCTCTCAATCTTTTCCACCAGTTGCTTGATATCTTGGAGCAGTATTGCATGGCATCTGGGCTAGATTACCGAAGACTCGATGGAAATACAAAGGCAGAGGACAGGGTCAAGATAGTAAAAGAGTTCAACAGAGGGGAAGAAGTTAACATTTGCCTTGTTTCTACTATGTAAGAAAATTCTATGTCTGCTTTTGTTGAGGTAGTTAAGAGATTTATAGCAAATTTACTGCTCCCCTACTTGATTGATCTTGCTTTTTGTCACTTCCTTGGGAAGAAGCAATAACATTACTGTCTGCTGCTCTAAGACTGGGAAGTAGACTGCATCAATCAAGACCATTAACAAAGAAATGAGTCATATCCTTCATGTATTTTCATGTTTCCCCAGTCTTCCTCTCTTCATTCTGGGGATCAGCTGAGATCGGAAAGCAATGAGTGATAATACTGGGTTACCAAAATCTTCCCCTGTTCCATGCTTGTGTTTTATTTCTCAAACCAGTATAATCATAAATTCATTTGTTTTTAAAGATTAACATTTGAAAATTTTCAGAAAGCAAGTCACATGGGATATATACAAATAAAAATTGGCAATGTCAATAAAAATATAGATAAACCTATGACCATATTTTATAGCTATATTTCTTTTTGTGAGAAATGAGAGTCTTGGTGTGTGTGTTTTTAAATAAATTTACATAATTCATGACCCTCAAGCCCCTTATTCTGTTTGGCCTTTTGACATGTTGGAATTAGTATGAGGTACTTCAGGTGTGGCCCAAGTTCTTTAGAATATGGTTTTGTTCAGTAGTATACAGGCGTGCACACTAATTAGCAACTTCCTTAAATCACTGTATCTCAAGCTAGAGAAACAAGTTAATCATCTCATGCAAGAGGAGAGACAAGTAGAATGCCTCTAAAGGCCATTGGAAGGAGTCAAGAGCAGATGAAGGTATGAGGCAAGATGCTGGACTAGATGGAGTGTGGCTTGATCCAGAAGGGCTCTCTTGTATTCTCTCCTTTCTGTTGTTAATGACCACAGTGTTCATGTACTTCTGGTGAATTTTGTAGTGGACGTAGCCCAATTTTAACTCTTCATGTTTATCTAACTCCACTTTCTGTTACTCTGCTCAGTAGGACTGTTCCAGGGTCATTAAGCATAGGGTAAAACTATGCACTGGAACAAATGTTAACTCAGGAAGGAGAATCAAAATGTTCTGCAGTGATAAAATCAGAAAAGTATTTCTTGATCTACAAACATCCTGGCTGACTTAGTTAGTTAGTTACATCGTTCATTCGTTCGTTCGTTCGTCTTATGCTAAGTAGCATATCGGGCAATGAGATTATTCCAGCAACTCCTGTCAGTGGCCAGGTTTACAGCTTCATCCCATTTTACATTCATCTCTTCAAGATCTTTTAAAAATGTTTGATGCCAGGTGTTACGTGGCCCTCCTCTTTTCTGGCAACCAGCTGGACTCGTGTCATTGTCCATCCTTAGAACATGGCCTGCGAATCATAATCTTTTGGCGACAGTTTTATGCAGTCTGACTACAGGTAGTAAAATTATGGCAGCGATAGAACTACTGGCTCTTGACACAGCTGAGAAGTAAATAATTGTAATAATATTTATGGATTGGGGATGTAAAGAAATGCCTGTAATAAGTAGAGAGATATTTCCAAAAGGGAAACTTCAGAGTGCAAGGAGAATATGGCCTCTTCTTGAGAAGCAGGTATATAAGTCTAAGGTAGGCATAAACCCAGAAAAGCATTAGGTCATCCAGAAGATGACCCAAACATGGAGTAGGATTTGCACTTTTGTAAGGTTTTTGGGGAGACCAGGGGAATGACCTGAAGATCTACCAAAGACTTATTTCAAACTGCTTATTTTTATGGGAATTTATTCAAATTTAAAAAGTGTACAGGAGACGGGGAAAAGTTATTCTACCTTGAACATGGGATTCCCCTGGCCCCAAACATGGGAACAGACAATGGAAGCCCAGGTTATTTCAAAACCATACCTTAAGAGGCCTTACAACTGTAACTTTGTAATAAACTATATTGAGAAAAACAATAGAACCAGCATTATAGTACTTGGCAAACTCTGCAATGCTTTTGATTCTCCTTTTAACCAAGAGTAAATAATAACTAAGAGTCTACATTTAGCTGGTTAAATATTTCCCCCCTGCTCACTGAAATTTAATAGGATCGCTTACCTAAAAGCTTTGGAGAATTGTGTTTCAAGGAAAGGAAACAGGTTAACAATACATTAATTTTCAGGATGCTTAGTATTTCCTTGGTCTTTGCAAGATCTAGGTTCTTCCTAATATAAAAATCGTGAATCTTAAATACAGAAAGCTGATGGAACTACTGCGTAGGGCTTAGGGGAACAAGCTGATAAGTCTTCCCTTTTTTACGATAGGCGTCCATGGCTTAAGGCAGTGATGGTGAACCTTTTGAGCTTGATGTGTCACAATTCTCAAGAAAACCTAGCTTAACTCGGGTGGTGTGTCACATTTAGAAATATCCATAATTTTGTGATATTCGTAGCTCTAGTAAAAAAGTTATAGTTTTGATATATGTATTTTATTAAAAGCAAAAACAAATAATTCTTTACATTAGTGACTTTTGTTGCTAAATCTTCAATTGAAAGTTGGTATTTCATACACTTCAAGAACAAGCAAGCACTACACGTCCAGGTGCCAGGGTGACCATGTGTGTCACCCAAAAGGGCTTGGCGTGTCACCTGTGACACGCGTGTCATAGGTTGGCCATCACCGGCTTAAGGGGAAAAAAAGGAAAGCAAGGGCTCACCTCTGAGAAGAAAGGCAGTGTCAGCAGTAAGGGGTGAAATGGAAGGGGCAGACCAGATAGGCAACTGGGGGTGTTCTCAAGTAGGGATATGCACGAATGCAATTTTCAACATTCGATTCATAACAAAGTGAATATTTGAAAATCTGAATTTGTATGAATAAAGAAAAACGAATGTCTGGATATCTGAACTGATGTGAATACATTTGTATCTCTCTGTATGAATATTTGGTATGTAATGATACGAATCTCGTGCACATCAGTACGCATCCCGTTTTCATCCCGTACGTATCCTTATGGATGTGTACGGATACGCGCAAATGGGTACAGATACACACAAGATACATACACATTATTCATGCGAATAACACAAAATATTAACATTCGTACGAACACTAAAGTACGAGTGTCTGGACATTAGATTCCTATATGAATGTCCAAATTCATATGAATTCGTACAAATAATGAATATTTTGAATATTTGTGCACATTCTTATTCTCAAGCCCTTTTTTCACAATTACCTGCTGAGATGAATTTTACCTTGTCTTCAAGTACAGAAAGGCCAAGGAAAAGTTTATTATTTATATTTCTATCCATCCTTATACCAGTAAGTCTCAGGGCAGGTTACAATAACATCCCATTAAAAACAGTTTCGTCTTGTGGGTAGAGTATAGGATTCCTATCTGGAAGTCTCCGAATTCGATTCCAGACTCCTGCACAAAGCCAGCTGAGTGTCCTTGGGCTAGTAACAGCTCTCTTTCTGAGCTCTCACAGCCTCACCTACCTCACAGGGTTTCTGATGTGGGGAGAAGAACAGAAGGTTTGTCAGCTGCTTTCAGCCCCCTCAAGGGAAGAAAAGTGGGGTATGAAAGTAAACTCTTCTTTTAAAACAGTGGCAGTGCCTGTATAGGGAGGGGATGTTATTCCCTCAGCCAAAGGCCAGGGTAAAGAAGGGTGTCTTCCCCTATCTTTTGAATATATACAATGAGGGCGCCTGATACACCTTGGAGGAGAGATTACTCCATAATCTGGGTTCTACAATCGAGAATGCCCTCCCTTGTGTTCCCACCCCACTAACTACTGCAGGTTGTGGGTCCACAATATGTCCACTTTGGCAGATCTCAGAGTGTGGTCTAGTGTATTTGGAAAGAGGTGTTCCTTTACATATCTGGGTCCCAAGCCATTTAGGGCCTTATAAGTTAACATCAGTACCTTGATCTGGACTTGGTTGCAAACGGGGCTGTTCTTTTAGGACTAGCATGATGTGCATTAGTCCGGCAGTGCTAGTTAGCAGTCTAGCTGCAGCCTCTGAACTATCTTCAAGGGTCAGCCCCACATAGAGTGCAGTAAAGTAGTCCAATCTGGAAGTTACAGGGCATGGATCACTGTGGATCCTATTCGGCAAGTTCGTAAGTAGTGGGATGTGGAATCTTAACATAGCTCCACCTCTTTTGAGTTCCTATTGGAAACTCAGTCACAAATTGTGCACTTTTCTTCCAGTTAAAACCTGCATATGAACTGAATATAGCAAGAGATGTTTTCTGAAAGTAGAATGACATAGTAGAAGTATTGTAAATCTGCTTTCCCCATTATTTCACTCTGCATAGTTTGAGCAAAGAATAAAAATGTTCTCAATGTATTTTGATTAAACGAGCATATGAATCAAATGCACTTTTATATTGATGTTAAGTGTGGCTGCTGATGTTATAGAAGAGAGGACTTGTGAGCTTTTTAAATATATATATGGTTTGTTTTAACATTTTGGATTTTAAATGTTGTTGTCGATATTACTGCTTTAATATGTATTGTTGTTTTAATGTGCGGAATTTTTAAGCATTGTTACCTGCCCTGAGACCTCTGGGTTTAGGGCGAGATAGAAATATAAATAAATAAATGAAAAAGAAAGCACAGCAGACCACAGCTTTGCCATATCTGGCTTTCAGGTCAGCCATTTTCAGCTGTTCTCGCCTTTACCTGACACTTCTGACCTTCCTTTGATATTAAATTAGGGCTCAAATTTGTCCTGGCAGATTTTGCACAGCTCCTTACTTTCTTATTCCTGACTGGAAACAGAGTTTGGGATTGCTCACTGCAGTGTCTCTGGTTTGCCACCTCCATTTTTCTCCTCTCCCCCTGCTGCTGACAGTCTGCTTTTTTCTTTTTCTTTTTTTACAGATAATTCCATTTCTTTCTTCTTTTTTAAAGGGCTGGCGGGCTGGGTCTTAATTTTGTTGGTGCAAATATTGTTATCCTGTTTGATCCAACATGGAATCCGGCTAATGATCTTCAGGCCATTGACAGGTAAAGGCAACTTGCTAAGAAATTGTTAGATGCAATTTTCGTTTGGTTTGGTTTGCTTGTTTGCTTTCGTTTGACTCTTAAAACTTTGTTTTTGCAGAGCTTACCGAATTGGCCAGTGCAGAGATGTAAAAGTATTTAGGTTAATCTCTTTAGGGACTGTGGAAGAGATGATGTACTTACGGCAGGTTTACAAACAGGTAAAACTGTAACAAGGCTTTCATTCATATTTTTAAATGGTAACAATGTTTTCATTCACATTTTTATTTAGCCTTGATATTTAAAACAACTTTTTTTTCACTTTTCAAGTTTATGTAAGTATTACTGCTGAACCAGTGCAGCACAATAATATTTTAACTTGGTTTTATAGCTTTTAAACTGATTTATTGATTGTCATACATAGTCTAAACACTTTCTTGGGTGAATGGAAAGAAAGAAACTCTGACATGTACCAGAGTGGCTTCAAAGTATGCTCAGATTTCATCCTCCTTCTAGCCATTTACTCATAAAGACCAACATTTAGTAGGGCAGAGGCATAAATATTTGAAAACCTTAAACATCTCTGACATTTCCCTGCAGATCTTGAAGATTACAAACGTCTTTCAGTTCAAGAGCGAGATTCAGCTTAATTTTAATCATTTGTTTATACTTTTTTTAAAAATAAGTAAATGTATATTGATAAAGTCATTCTGTTTAGCAGCAATTCTGCAATGTAATCAGTACATCATAGTCTTGACAAGAGCATGGATCACTGTGGCCAAATGGCTGCTGTTAAGGAAGGGCTATAGCTGCCTAAGCAGGCAGAGGTAAAAATAGGCACTCCTGGTTGCCCCAGCCTTCTGGGTTTCAGATGACAGTGACAGATCCAGGATCGTACCTGACTTTCTACCTGTTCTTTCAAGGAGAGTGCAACCCTATCAAGAACAAGGTATCTCTTCACTTCCTTTCCTTTAGAGCTAGTGACACACAGCACTGTGGTCTTATCTGGATTCAGTTTCAAATTGTTGGTCCACATCTAGGCCATCACCTCCTCCAGGTATCACTCCAGAACCTGAACTGCCTTGCCTGACTCAGAATAGAGATGTAGAGCTGGGAGATACCAGTGTGCTCATGGCTATTCATCCTAAACTTCCCAGCGATCATTCCTAGGGCTTCATAAAGATGTTAAGGCACGGGAAATAAGAGAAGGAGTATAGGAAATCACATGCTGAAACTGAATCTGGCACATAACTGCCTTATGCCTCAGTCCTGTGAATGTTTATTTTAAAGTGGTTCTTACAGTAGAGAGGCTTGTTTCTAGCAAAGTGTTAATTGGTTTCTAGTTGAACACTGCAAGAAACTGCTTAGTATTAGAATGTGTGTCTGCTATTGAATAACTGTCAGTGCCCCCACTTAACTAAAAAAAATTGAGAATTATTTTGAATCCCCATGAGTTTTAAAGATCAAGAATGTATACCTGGAAGCAAAACAGGCTTTTGATGTTCATTTGTGTGTATTAACTGATTTTTATTTTAATGTATTTCTTTTATTATAGTTTTGTGGCCTGCGGTAACTAGTAGTAAATTAATGCTTTAAATAAATAACAACTACTGTTAGAAAATTTATTGCGTTTAAGCTATATTCTTAATGACTCCACAAATGATAAATCCAAAACACTGTCAGTCCGTACCACCCGTTTTGCCTACAAATCAATGGTTGCAGCTCGTAGTGGTTTAGATACATTTGGTGGCTCATATTGCTTTTCATTGGTACTATTGGTGAAGGTGGCGGCAGATTGTATTACTGCTTTGGAGCTGTAAATCAGAAATAGAGGGCATAGGAAATGGCATATCTGATGGGATTTTTTTCTGTTTATTTGATTTCCTTAATTAAATAGGCTAAGGATGTGCACAAATGTTTTTGGGCATTCGATTCTAAATGAATCAAACGTTCAAAATCCGTATTTGTATGAATAGAAGGCATTCGAATGTGGTAACAGTCTATTCAATACGAATCTATTCATACATATTTGTACAAACATTTGATACGTATCGGATATGAACAGATATATATTTGATACAAATAGATACGTATCAGACATGAACAGATATTTATTTATTTATTTATATCCCGCCGAATACCCAAGGGTGTCTGAGTGGCTCACAACATTTAAAAACAAACATATCAAAGCTGTATCAAACAATACTAAAACCAGTACAAGGTTTAAAAATCCAGCATAATAATAATTTTAAAAAATGATACAAAAACAGTTTAAAAACAGTAGCGTTTGCAATGCGGGAAGTGTAGGGAACACTTAACCAAAGGCCTGAGTGAAGAGATATGTCTTCACCGCCTTCCTAAACATAAACAGAGAAGGGACCTGACGCACCTCGATACGAACAGATACATATCTGATACGAATAGATATGCATCTGTTATGAACAGATATGTATCTGATAAAAATAGTTATCTATCTGATACGTTTCCCCAGCTTAACAAATGTCTGGAAACATTTGTATTCGTTCGAATGTTAGCATACAAATATTGTAACATTCGTTTCGAGTTCGAATGCACCGAATTTGGCCGAATTTCGAATGTTATAAATATTCGTGCACATCCCTAAAATAGGCTACTGTTAAAAATTTAATTGCATTTCCCTTGTTTTCGAATGTCCTATTCCATAAGAGGAGGAGCGTGGTGGTAGCTCAGTGGTAGAGCAAACTGCCTGGAGAACAGAGGGTCACTGGTTCAATTCCCAGCATCTCACTGAAAGTAAGCAATGGCAAACTACTTTGTATCTTTGCCAAGAAAACTGCACAGAGGTACCTGTGGAGGCACCCATACAGTCAGCCAGGAGTTGGTCACAACGCTATGGTACCCAACAACAACTCCACATGACAGTATCCACTGAAGAATAGACAACACAATGGGTGTTTTTCCACTGTCACTAGAAGTACCCATTAAGTACCCATTAATGGGTACTTAATGGGTACTTCTAGTGACAAGGGAAAAACACCCAATATGTTCTTCAGGACTTTACTGGATAAATTGATGTATAAACTATAAATGCTAGGAAATTCTCATGCGTTTTGGTAGGAAATTCTTCTGATACCTTCTCTTTTTCAACCCCTCTGTTTTAGCAACTGCATTGTGTGGTAATTGGAAGTGAAAATGCCAGGCGCTATTTTGAGGCGGTACAAGGATCAAAAGAACATCAAGGAGAACTTTTTGGCATTCAGAATCTTTTTCGGTTTCAGGACCATGGATCCTGTCTTACAAAAGACCTTCTGGAGGTCTGATGTTTCCCTTTTGGCCTTTTAAACATGCTTGTGCAGATTATCTCTGTGTCTCCTTTCCTCCTTTCCTATATACTGATGTTGGAATGCTGAGAAAGGTGCAGTCTGATGTTTTTGCTTTTCATTCATCTTGCACAGGCTATTTATCCTGTCAGAACATTCAGAAATTTAAGGTTTCCCATGACTGTCCTTAAATTTAGGTGAAATAGAGCACATGGGACTTGTAACAAATTGTTATGCTACTGTTCAGGATCATTCTCTCTGTCTTTTCCCCACTTCCCAGCATTCTACTTGGGGGGGGGGGGATTAGAAATGTGTGGATACTGAGCATTCTGTCTTTGTTGAACATTTTTGCATTTTGGGGGGGTGGTTTCTTAGGACTTAGATGATGAGTTTACAGTATATTGGGTGTACAATTCTACAGAAAGATTTAAGACTAAACGAGTGAGTCTGTCTGATGTAAACCAAACCATTTGTAAACTGCTTTGCTGTTTCACAGAGGGAAGGCCAGGTAGAGGCTGGTGTCAGGACGGCTACTATGTGGTTAAAAGAAGAGCCCCAGTCCCAGGACCTAGAGAAAGTAAAGTATTGCCTTCCCTTTCATTATTCTGCATTGCTGAGCATACTTTAGTTTTTCAGTAAGGAGTTTTTGAAACAGCAGCTATTATATGGCACTGTTTTTGGATAATTCTCTTTGACTGGGGAATGACCTCCTAATAGGGGTGTGCATGAATGCAATTTTTGAATTCAATTCATAATGAATCAAATATTTAAAAATACGAATGTATCTGAATATCAAAAAATGAATGTCTGGATATTCGATTCAATACAAATACATTCGTATGAATAATTTGGACATTCGTATATGTACGGGTACATACGCATCTCATACACATCCGTACACATCCTGTATGCATTCCGTTCTCATCCCATACAGATGTGTATGGATGCGTACGGGCTGCTTATGTACCTGTACAGATACAAATGAATTATTCGTACGAATAACTTGAGATATTCGTATTCGTTCAAATTTGGAAATCCGAATGTCTGGACATTTGATTCGTATACAAATATTTTGAATATTCGTGCACATCTGTACCTCCAGGTAACAGAGAAGATCCCAATATACCAGAAGGACTCATTAAAAAAAAAAAAGAAAGAAAGTCCCTCAACTTTCCAGAACAGCTTTTTAGGAAATCCTAAGTTTTCATGCAGGGGTCCAGACTTATGTCAAAGCAGCACAGCTTTCTTTTGCCCGCAGCAGGGGCTCAGCATTCGATCGAAGGTTGCAAAGTTAAAAGATGCTGATCAATCAGCATCTTTTTACTTCACTTTTTCATTGACATGATGCGCCCCTACTGCAGGCAATGGCATGTGCTGTCTGATGGGAAGCCGCATCGATGGGACAGTGCAGCTTCCGATTGCCCTGTCAGGGGTACCGGAATCAGATGTGTTTTTACTGCATGGCTTCCAGTCATCACATCTGACCGATGGGAAATGGCATCAGTGAGACGTCACGGTATAACTCTGGAAGCACCCATACTCTATTTATGGTAGCCCAACCCTATTTTATTAAGATATGGAAGGGCATTGCAAATCATAAAATTCAAAGAAACATTTAATGGCTTTTTTGTTTCTCTGTTTTGCATGACTTTCTTAGGCAGAATGTGGTGGTGAAGATCAAGATACTCTTGGCTCCAAGGAACTATTGGACAGACATGAATTTGACTTTAGTAGTGACTTGAGTGATGAGGAGCCTGCGAGAAATTCCAAAGTGAAAGCAGGACGAATCAGATCTTGCAATGGAAAAAATACCAAAGTTTTACCAGGACAACTTAGTTTGCTGCAGTGTGGGTTTCTTAAATTTCTAGAAGCCAATGCTAAGATGGCTGAAGATGGCAGCGATATTGATGGCCAATTAGAAGGAAGTTTTAAAAGTGGTTCTCGTCCAAAAACTCAGGACCACTGTAATATTTCAGAGTGTCAGCAAATATCATCAGTCAAAACTGCAAAACAAGAATTGCATTGTGGAGCCTCTGGAAGGGATGAGGAAAGGCGAGAGGGCACTGGAATTAGGAAGAAGGATCTGTGTAACTTAAATGAAGTTGGCAGAGTTACGGAGACTGAAGACAGTTCAGCTGAAAGTGATATTATATTTCCTTCCCAAGTTCCTGCTGTTCAGAAACCTTTCAAAGAGAATGGAACAAAAAGTCCCCCATGTTTAGAAATAAAAAAGTGCCCTGAACTCACATCTAAACAGAAATGTTTGGCTTTTGATAAGAGCTGTAGAACAGTTTCACCGTCCAATAAAATAAACCCAATTGAAAGCTTTCGTAAATTTACATCTTTGAAAGATACAAGTGACATAAGTGATGAATCTGATGATATTGAGATGACCAAACCGTCAAAGCAAGAACTTAACGGCACTCTGGGGCAGAAATTATTCCATTACAAGGAACTTGAAACTTCTCATAAAACTGATAGGCACAGAAAACATTCAACCGTGGAAGAAGGGGAAGCTCACTCTCAAAATATAGAAGAATTCTCCTCATCAGACGATGGCTCCCAAATTTCAAATGTTGATGCTAATAAACACAAAGAGAGGCGAAAAAGTGATACATGTAGACTTGAGTTAAAAATGCGAAAATATGCTAAGCGTCGCTCTGTGACTCTGAGAAGACGCAGGAATTTCAGTGACTTCCAGGCTTCCTTCAGCAAGCAAGCAGAAGAAAGCCAAGGACAAGGACCAAGCTCTTTGGACAACTTTCTTGGTAACTGCAAATATATGAAACCCTTCACATTCACAAGAGTTCAGTTTGGGGGAATAGTTTCATGGGTCAGATTTCTGGATATTTCTTTGTGTGTGTGAATAGAGAGACCAGGTGTTAATGCCCCCCAAGACTCCCCCAACCCCCCATCAAAATTCCCAAATAGGTTAAACACTTCCTTATAGGCAAGCAAGACAGAGACCCACAAATGCGTAAAATCTCTAGTGTCAAGGTTTTTTTCTGTACTTCAAGTGTTGTTCCCTGAAAAAGAAGTCTATTAATTTAAGTGCAGTTTTTTTGAATCTGAAATATGGATGTGGGATTGCTGCCAATTTAAAATATATGCATGTCAAAACTTCTTAAATCTCACCTTTATCTTAGACTTAGGGATCACTTCAAATATGCGTGTATTTGTGTTGTATATAAAAACATCCATCATTGTGTCAGTACACATTGTGTGAAATTACCTTAGATGGAGTCCTTTTCAATAGAAATAGTTCACATGCTCCCCCAGATGCACCTAATGTTCAGGTAGTTGGCAGGATAGAATTGTTACAAAAATACAAGTTACCAGGTGAAGTGCAAAAATGGATGCTAGGTGGTGGGTGAAAATGAGGTTGGAGAAAATAAGATGGATGAAACAAGACAGTCACATGCTATTGCCTCTCTTCTGCTGGCTTATATTCTCATTTTCCCTTTCCAAGGAACTGATTAAATGAAGTGGAATGACCTTGGTCTGTAACAGGTTCTGAGGTTCTTTCAAGAGAGATACACAGAAACACATTGTTTTGCTGGCTTTTGCATTCTGTAAATGACAGGGAGAGTGGGAAACACAGCTGACATAACAGAGGTGCCCATCATTTTCTAATAATTGCCTGAATTGTGGTGAGTAGCGAGAAGCAAAGAGAAAAATAGGCAAGAGAGATGTTGGCAGAAAACATCTGGAGTTTTAAGTAATGCTTCAAATGGCAAGTTTAGTGCAAGTTTATGTTTAGAAAGAGCTTCTTTACAAACAAAAGCCTGGTGTATTTTGTCAGATAATTTGAAAGAATACTTTTAAAACAGAAGCAAATATGATTGAAAACAAAGCAGCCCATGTTATCTTTGAAATTTGTGTTAGGGCTAAGATTAAGTGAAACCTTTGAAACAGGTTTACAACATGCCTGTATTACAGTTCAAGCTAAAGTTTATTTCTCTTAAAACTTTATTGTGGTTTAATTTCACCATTTAGAATGTTTTCTTAAAATCGAATCTAGTTCTGATCATACTGCATAAAAGGTCATCAGAAAAATAACAGCTTGCTTACTTAAGAAATGTTCATGTTCATTACACTGGCTAAAACTCCGAAGTGTATAGGTTTAAAACTCGTACTCTGCTCAAATTGCTTATTTTGATGAATGAATAGTAACAAGTTTTGGATCGTTTCACATAAAATTCTATGAGTCACTCCATTTGAGTTCCTTAGCATGTGAAATTGTTGTTTCTTTTCACTTGTTAGATAATGTTGCTGAAGTGCCCTATGTTCATTCAAATCAAAATGTGGTTGGTCCAAGCAAGGCTGAAGATCAGATGAGCCGATGTGCAGTACGAGATGTGTTTGAACTACAGCAGTTTTCACAGCTTCCTGCAAATATAGCTGAGTGCAGTGCCAAGGTAAAGAGGACGATTTGGGAATTGCTTTCTATTATAATTATTTTTTAACCTCAGGATTTTTTTTTAATGTGAGTTTCCACTTTTGACCACCATGAGTGATCAAAGACTTAAGTTCTTGAAGGAGATGGCTCTCACAGAGACCAAACAAAGTGAATGTTGCTTTTTATGGGCCAGTTGGGCAGACAGTGTTTAGAAAGTTGAAGTTATTTTTCACTGGAAAATGCTTACCTTTCATAGTATACCAAGATCTTACGTGCATATATATGTGATTCACTGCACAGACTGTACAGCGTTTGTTTGCTGTGTTTTTTTAAAAAAATGAAAAAAATACTGAAGAGAAACTTCATGAGAAGCTGAGATGCTGGTTCTTTACTTTACTTGTAATAGTTGCTTTCTTTTTTTTATAGTCTGCTAAAGTTATATGCTGCTATTCCTATGAGGAACTCAAGGTGATACTTGTTTTCCTCCTCTGTTTTTAGCCTCCCAACATCCTAGTGAAGTATTTAAGGCAGAGAAGGTGCCTGGCCTAAGGTCTCTTAGTGAACTTCCATAGTACTAGGGTTTCAAATTCTGGAATTCTTAAGTCCCAGAATTTGAACTTAAGACCATAACCATAAAAACTTAAGAGAAGTCCTGGTGGATCAGGCCACAACCCATCTAATCCAGCCTCTTGTGTTATACAGTAGTCTGCCCCCCCCCCCCGCCCCCAATTCTTTCTGGTCCTTCTCAAGCAGAAGACAAAGTGAAAATCTTAACCAGTCTTAATTCCCTGCAAATGACCTTTAGAGGCCTGTCTCTCCAACTTGGAGGCTGTATTTAGGCATCAGTTCTAGTAGCCACTGATACGAATTCATCTTCTGGTGGAGCATTCCATAGACCTGTAACCCTGAGGGTAAAAAAAATACTTCCCTTTTTCAGTCCTAACTCTCCTGCTGATCAGCTTCATCGAGTGCCCTCTGGTTCTAGTGTTGTTCGATAGGGGAAATATTTTTTCTTTATATACTTTTTCCATGCTATGCATGATTCTATATACTTCAGTCAGGTCACCTCTTAAACGCTGTCTCTCAAGGCTGAAGAGGCCTAGAGATTACAAGCTGATTTCGTAAGAGAGGTGTTTCAGTCTCTTGATCATTCTAGTCACACTTGACTTTACTACATTTGAATTAGAATTACTACATAGACTATAGATTAATATGGGTATTAGTAGAGTCCTTTTTGGGTGCATCTACATGCCGAAAATACTCCAGATTTAAGCTTTTTTGCCTCAGAGCATCTCCATGCACAGCTTTACTCCAGGCTACATCAGGCGCAAAGGAGGAAAATCCGCGGCAGAAAAAAACCCCTTTCAAACAGTACTACATCCGACTTAAGGGGAAACCGCGGATTATCCTGGGAGCATGGAGACGCACACGGATTTCTCTTTCTCGCTCTTTACATGTGTGTGTGAAAACATTCCTTTCCTTGGCTGCCAAGAGTTAAGAGCATAACTAAAAGCAAATTACTCCCTGCAGCCTGCCAGCCTGCCAGCCTGCCACGAATTAAAAGCATAATCACTGCTTGTAACATAGTTACAAGCATAACTAAAAGCAAATCACTCCGTTTAAGCACACAAACAGACCACTGATCTCTTTCTTCTTAAAATAGATGTTTCCCCCTCCATTGTTAAGATAATTAGCATCACTTTCCCCTGATAGCAAGCATGGAATTTCTCTCCCCCTCCCAATAAAGTGAAAGAAAGAGTGAGTTTGCTGGACAGCTTCTGCGCATAGGCTACTGCAGGGAATTGAGCTGCTTTCAGTTTTGCTTGTAACTATGTTACAAGCATTGGTTATGGAGAGAGCTAGCTGCTTTCAGTTATGCTTTTAACTCTTTGCAGCGAAGTAAAGGGATGATCTGTGTTGTGTTGTGGAGGTTCAGTTGAGTTTTTTGCCTGTTATCTGCAGTGGGTGGAGGGGGGAGAGAAAGATGTGGGCTCACAAAAAGCGGCTTCCATGGGGACAGGAAAGTACGTTTTAAATCCACATTGCCTCAAACCACATTTTTAAAATCTGATGCAAGAGAGAAGCAAAAAGAGACCATGGAGACGCACCCTTTGTCTATTATTGATTGAGTGCTGTGGAATTTTTGGTTCTGCTTGTTTCCCTAATCTGTTGTCCTTTTCCTCTTCTCCTTTGGATTCTTTACATGCAATCTTCTTTCAGATGTACTTTGTGGGACTTTAGTTCCATAGAATGTATAAGGGATATTTTTAATCCCAGCTAAACTGACATCTATCACTGTTAACAGCTTTGATCCCCGAATGGCTAAAACATTCATGATATTTGACAAGAATCATATCATATCGACTTACTAGTTTTACAGATTCAACAAGTGCAATATAATGTAGTTTAAAGGTATAGAGGAGGGGTGTCCTGCTGATGGGTGCGTATGGCCTAGGCTGGCTATGAATGGAGCCCAACACAAAATCATACATTTACTTAAAGATTATGAAATTATGCACTCATTTTTTAAATTTTTTTTTGCTCATCCATTTTTGTTAGTATTTATTTAATGCAGTGGTTCTCAACCTGGGGGTCGGGACCCCTTTGGGGCTCGAATTATCCTTTCAGAGGGGTCGGGACGAGTCTCCCGCCGCCCTTCCCTCCCACCTCCCAGCTGCTCCGCCCCCGTGGTT
Source organism: Aspidoscelis tigris stejnegeri (assembly GCA_023333525.1). Taxonomy (NCBI): domain Eukaryota; kingdom Metazoa; phylum Chordata; class Lepidosauria; order Squamata; family Teiidae; genus Aspidoscelis; species Aspidoscelis tigris. The sequence goes on along the minus strand of JALMGA010000007.1, from coordinate 68,077,818 downwards.
GGGGGTCCCCACAACACGAGGAACTCCATTAAGGGGTCGCGGCATTAGGAAGGTTGAGAACTGCTGATTTAATGTGTGGCCCAAGATAACTCTTCTTCCAGTGTGGCCAAGAGGTTGGACAGTTCTGATACAGAGTCTCCAGCTCTTTTATGGCACCTCTTGCTTTGTCGGCCATCATGAAAGCTAGAAAGATGTGAAAAACCTTTCCCCCTATTTATACAGATATTATATGCATAGACAGAAGTGTATGATGAAGTGTTTTTCTGTAGGGAAAGTTGTGATAGGAAAACCTGCATCCCTGTTTTCAAAACCACTATGCTATGGGCATTGTTTTTAACAGCAGATGTCTACTTTTCTATTGACTTTTCTTACAAGCCAATCATTTGAGCAATTGGTGTCTGCTAGACTTCACCAAGTTTTCGAAGTTTTTATATCCATTGTAAATAAGCTTATGATTAATGCTACATCTGCATGAAACTGCTGGGATAGACCGTTCACTGGAATGGGATAAGATATCAGTATGCTGATGTCTATCCCTAGTCGGTCCCAATGTACTGACTGAATCCCTGGAGGCAATGCGGGACCAAATAGTTCAAAACAAGCATAGGCCCAGTCTTTCCAAGACCAAGTTGCTGTGACTAAATATTCCATCTGACTTACAGGAAGACCCCAAGATTAATTTAGGAGAGATTGTCCTTCTTTATAAGGACAAGTTTCACAGCCTGTGAGTTCTCACATTGACACACTCTGTTTGAGTGGCAAGTGCAGTCAGTTGCTAGGCAGACCTTTGTACATTTTAATCTGAAGTGACAGCTTTGACCCTACCATCATCACCAGGAGGTTCTCTCAGTGACTCAGGACCTCGTTGTATCTGGAGCTACCTTTAAACTTGGAAACTTCAACTGGTCCAAAATGCAGCACCCCATGTGCTAAATGATCATAGAAAATATGATAGTATGAGTTCTCCACTTAGGTGCTTCTGAACTCAGCACTTGAGTATCTCTGAGCCTGTATCTTCTACCCATTTAGTTCCCATCCTGGGCCCTTGACTCATATGTTAGATCGTTGCAAGCTGTAAAGCCATAAACGTTAACATAGTTACAAAAAAGGAAATAAGCTTGCAGATGTCTTTTTTGGCTGTCTTATAATAGTTTGTTGATTTTGGATTATATGCTGGGCATAAGTTCATTTTGGAAGCTGCAGATTGTTAGTCTTGACTCAACGAAGATGCTCTCTTGTAAAAGTCCTTTAACGCATAAGCATCCAGTGTGAATGTCTTTTTATCCATTCAGTTGCATATTCATTTGTCGCCATGTCCCAGATTCTTTGGTACCATTCATTCAGATTTAGTTTATTGTACTCTTTCCAGTGATGAGCTTTGGCTGCCATTAGTAAGTAGCCAGTTTGTTTCTTACATTGAACTTTACTGCTTGAGACCTTATAAATTTGAAGTACATATAATTTTGGGGTTCCTTTCATTGGGAGTTTAATTGTCTGCATTTCATTGAAGAGTTTCATCCAAAGTTATTTGACTTAACTACAGATATACCAAAGATGGAAATAGGTGTCCCTAAGACCACATGCAAGCATTGCAAGCTTATTATGTTGGGAATTATATGAGTGAGGATATGGGATGGTTGATTCCACCTGTGAAAGATTTTATGATTGATTCCTATATAACTGGCTGCTGTTATCCTTTTGTAAGATTGAATAATCAAATTATTTATTTATTATTTGAATTTCCATTCTGCCTTATACCCAAAGGTCTCAGGGTGAGTAACTACATTTAAAATCAAACATATATTAAACCAACAACAGTGTATATTAAAATATTTCCTTCCATAAACTTAGCCTAGCTCTGAATCCCAACAGATATGTGGTATATCAAGTGTTTGATATATTGCTTACTAAGATCTTATAAATATGGTGAGTTGACCTCTAGTTTTTTGCTTTTAGAGCATTAAGTATTTTTTCAAGATCTGTTAGTTGCCTCTCAAAAATCTTTCTCCAGTGTAAAGATTTGATTAGGTGTAAAGATCCTGTAGCACTGTTAAGTTTTTGGCTTCCAGTGTTTTGAATTGGATTTTAGTTAGCTGTGATTTTTTTTTTCCCTGACCTGTTTGAGATAACAGGAGCCAGGACCAGCCAAATTCTTTGCAGTTATGGTATCTTGTTTCTGGAGCCCATTTCCATTTGGTATTTGGATACCTTTCTGCTGTCAGGGCTGTAAAATTAAAATGGAGTTTTGTGAAGATGTGTATGGGAGTTTGGATACAGTGGGTGAAATAAGGCAGCTAGTAGAATGTGCACAACTAAGCCATTTGAAGGTGAGAAACAAGGAGATAAAGGATGAACAAATGCTGGGATTTGACTTTGAGTCTCTTGAAATGATTTTGGGTAAAATTAATAGTTCACAAAAGTGATGCTTAGAGACGTAATTTCTTATTTGCATCCTTCAGATAAGATTGGTTAATTATATGTGGATATATATACCTAAACTCTGTACGCTTTTCTTTGCTCACATTCCTTCTTTCCTATATTAGCATGTTTTAAGAATCAGAAGGCGCGACTCCATTGCTTTTGATTATACCCTGTGTACCCGAGAGCACTAGTAAACAATAAAGCTGCAGTTTTGCCTTGATTTTCTTTTAGTCAAGTTAATTTTTTTTCCCATCGCTCCTTATTGATATTTAACAAATCTTTAAAAATGTATCTTTTCATCCGTGCCTTTGGTGATGATTATAGGGCACTCCTGATTATTTTGAATTGTTCATATATCTGGTTTCTTTGTTCATTTAATTTGTAATCTTGTAAATTGCATAATCTCAGTGAAATCTGCAGAATATAAATCAAAGAAAGAAAAAAAGCCCAACAGATCATGTTGTGGTTTTGGTGCTGAAGTTCATGAAAAACAACTTATTTCCTACTCTGTAGAACATATCACCAGTCTGTAGAATACGACGTCATTGGGAGTGGCTGGTGGGGAGGGCTAGAATGTGAGGCAGCTAAAAGGAAATGGTGCTACTGGTCAGAAGAGGTAGCTGAGAGGCTGTTGATGGTGCAATTACTGGCAAACCCACAAGAAAACGTACTCCACTGAGTGCTTTCTTATTCTTTCTTCTACCACAGTCTTTATAATAAAGAACACTGCATGTGATAACAAAAACACTGCTGTGGTCTGTACCTTTTTCTTCTGGGCTGGTTATTCTGCATGTACTGAATAAAATTGTTCAAGTAGTGATGCTCAAAACCTTCTGATCTTCCCTTTCTGGAAAATGGGACCTTGAGGCCTAACTTGTTATCTAGGATAGAAAGGCCATGAAGCAAAAACCATCTCTAAATTATTCAGTAGAATATTAGGACAATTTAATCCACAGTGTAGTACACAAATAAATAAATCTAAGTGGAAGGATTATTATCCAGAAGAAGCTAAGCTGTTATTCTGTTTGCACATTTTATTCATTTTTATCTCCCTGCATTTAAAACTGTAGTGCTACTTAAGAAGATGTAAATAGTTTAAAAGAAAAGCAGGACAGTAAATTTACTTAAATCCACACATCTGAATGAGGAGAAAATACGCTACCATTTGGAGAGAATTAAGTACAGCTTAACATTCTATCCTAACTGAACGTATCAACTAAAAAGTCTGCTAAATATTTGCTGAGTTTGTCTTCCAACTTTGGTTACATTAGGCTAGCTAAAGCCATCAAATCCTGACTGATCTTAATAGTGGGTGTTCGAGATTTATTTCCTTTAATGTTCTTTGCTTTTAGGGTAGCCCGCATCCTTTAAAAAAAGAAAAAAGGAAAAGTAATTTGAGCCCTCTGGAGCCAAGGAAAATATCCTCCTCTACTGTTTCCAATCTATTTTGAATTGGATGTCTGGATTTCTTAATGAATTCCCTAATTAATTTCTCTGTTAATTGGCAAAAACAGCTAAACGAGAATTCAGCATCACGAGAGTTCTGGAATGGCCTTGTTTGGTTCCTTTTTTCTTTTTCTTTTTTTGGTTTTCAAGTTGATATTACTGAATGCTATATGTGTAAAATGATCTCTTCTAAACCTAAACAAATAGATTAATAGAGAACATTCTGATAGGAAAAAGCAGGGAGTACTTTACTTGTAATTCTGTGAATAGGACCAGGATATGTTTCAGATGCTTGAGGAAGTTATGTTATACTTTAGGACTAATTTGGTTTTTTGAAATAAGATTATGGAAGTATATTAGTCAAAAAATTTGCACTGTACCTTGCTAATGTGTTGAACTTCATTTTTTTTAGTCAGCTGCTTGTTTTCAACTTAAGTTTACTTAAACTTTTACTGAAAAGGAGTATACAAAGGGATCCATTGAAATGAGGATTAGTCACTATGGTAACTGAAATGTGGTGACTGAAGAGAAGGACGGTGTATTCTCCTCTCAGCTTCCTGCCAGCTGTCATATTCACCCTTTGTGGCGTGAATCCAGTCCAAAATATAGACTGTGACCAACTCTGAGAAACTATATCTGTATTTTTATAAATTGGTACAAGTATCACACTATAAAAGAAGACTTAATCCCCTGAATTGGATGACAGACACTTGGCACTCTTGACAGTGTTTGACAGAAAAATAACAGGATGCTTTGTAATAAGACCTGGATTAATGGTAAACCCCTTTTTATGCTATTGCAAAGTGGTGTAAATGAGAGAACTAAGCATTCTGTCAGCCCAGGAAGAAACATGCCCTTTCTATGCCCGGTAAAGGTTTAAGTGCTGGTTGCAGTACTGTAAATACAGAAATACAGCTATTAAGAACTTCTCTTTGTGGCACTTGCAGTTTGTATTACATGGATATTTTTCATAGGCTGTACAAACAAAAGGATTTCTTTCAGCTGCAGAGCATTTCTATGATTCCTCATTTCAGCAAGAAAATGGAAAGGGGAGGAGGGCTTCTAAGTTACCATTGTCTTCTGATTCACTCCAGTCAAATTACTGAAACGTTCAGCCATTTGATTTCTGAGGTTTTCTTTTTCAGTTCAAATGGAGAATCAACGTTTAGTTTTAAATGTCCTGTGCTTTGGGGTGGTCAGAAGGTAGACTGGGATCTATTAGTGGATTTCTGTGTGATTTGCAGGAATTTGGCATGGATTTCTGAACAATTCTTTGACATCAGTAGCAGTAAAATGATTACATTTCCTTCAACACCACTCTGTAAGGCCGCTGAAATGGAGATTGTGTGGAGTGAATGAGGTAGTGGTGGATATGAGTTCCTTCCACTTCTGATATTCAGGCTGCATCTATATCAGTGTGGGATCTGGGCCATGGCGCAAAGCAGCCATCTTGGGAGCATGGATGCAGGGTCTAAACTGAGTTACCTCAGAGCCCCATCGAGACAGCAGCAGCTCGAACTACACCCAAGGACCAGAATTGTGGCGGGGGCGGGGGGTACACTCTATTTTTGTAACATGGAAATTTTTGTTCATTTTCACCTGCTGAGTTGCAGATTCAAACACCAGCCAGGAGGTGATTCTCCTGACAGGGTGATTTAAAGAGGCCACCTACCCTACCCCTGAGACTCCCCCACCAAAAAAAAGTGAGGAAAACTATCATATGAATGTAGCCTCAACATTAATTTGAAGGCTGTATCTTCTGCATCTAGATCCAGTTGATGAGCATATAAGTTCTAGTACCGACCAGACTAGATCCTCAAGCTTTAAATCTTCACACATGGTTGTTCACTATGCTTGTCTATGCTTGTTATTGCACCATTGCTCATAATTGCAGAGGCAGTGTTCTCTAGTCATTTCATTTAACCTTTCGTATTAAACTTTCAAAGAGTAGTGTAGTCCCTTGATTTATGCAGTTTTTGTTTGCTTGGTTTCGCTTTAATGCAAATTGTGATTTGTTACTCCTCTTGATTTATACAGTTCTGTGGTTTCACTCGTATGGTTTGCTGCCAAAAATCTAACATTAGCAGTCAACCTTGTGGTTTCCTAGGGGCCACCATCTTCTCCCAGGAGCCATTTTCTCATTTGTTTGCTGTCAAATGCCAAGATTGGAGGCCAAACCTACACCATCCTGGGACCTCATTCTTTCCTATTTGGTTCTGTAGAGGGAGGAATGTATTAGAGACATTGCAGTGAGACATATTCTGAGTGTGGATTGCATGGGTTGGTGAGTTGGACGTATTGTGAGTGGCATGTAGAGTTGCAAGCGTGAAAGGAAACAAGGGAATTAGATGAAGGCTTCTGTTCAGTGCATAGAAACTACCTATAATACAATAGGAATTGATCAAAAAGAAAATGGGCAGAAAAAGTGGTAGGCCCAGCTGCTAGGAAACTTATGAGCAGAATGTGCCCTGTCCATGGGCCTCCATATGCAATTGACTGACCATTATGCGAACAAGCTACTGGAGTAAATAGGCTACTAATCTTATGTAGTAGAATGTTTCCTGTGTTTTACCAATTCATTAAATTCCATTTACAGATTAATACCTTCAGACTCCAGTGCTCTCTTCCTCCGTTTTGTCTAGGATTACTGCTGTGATATTTCTATAAAGCTACTTATGAAAATGGTCTGGAATCTACATGGTATAAAACGATATCAAAACTTGGATGACAAATTTCTTAACGTGTTACAATGCATTTCAAAATTGGTGTAGAAAGTCAGGAAGCATCCAGAGCAAGCTTTGTCATCAAGGAAGAGTGCCAGGAAGATCAGTTAATTAAATGAAATTGACAAACTCCCTTGTTCTTTGTAATACTCATCCTGTATGTATGTATATATCTATGTATCTATGTATGCATCTGTTTATTTACATTTTTTATCCTGCCCTATACCTGAAGGTCTCAGGACTGGTTACATGCCAGAAGCAGAAGAGGCTCCATCGAGTAGGCTCAGTGACTTTCATGATTGGAAAGACGCCCCAAAGAATCCGCAGGTAAGTTACATTGTTGTTCTTACAAGAACGGTCTGAGCCTAACCTTTGAGCTTCCGACTCTTCAATTTATTTTGCCTCCATGGGTGTTTTTCCACTAGCACTAAGTACCCATTGAAGCACCCATTAAGGACCCATTTGGCTGACAGCCAGATGACCTCATTTCCACTGCAGACCCCATTAGAGACACATCTGTTTCCACCACAGCTAGGGAAATCTGGGTCATATGGATCCTTCAGGACCTATAATCCGGATTTCGGGTAGACCCCATTAAAGGGGTCTACAACGGGGTCTTCAGCCTTCAAATCCGGATTATAGGGAGCCTGTTTCCACTGCAATGGGGCAATGGGGCCTAGAGGAGACTCGGGGGAGGGGGCACCCATGGGGTGCTGCCCCAAAATCAAAACTTCAAAGTCCCTCCGAAATTGCCTTTGGAGATTAGGTACTGCCTTCCCAAAGCAATTGCTCAAGGCAGTTGACAGCAGCTAAAACATGCAATATAAAATAATACATTATACTTTATAATACGTAATGGATTATAAAATTACATACAATACAAAATAATACATCATAAAATTACACAGAACCTTGGGTGAGGGCAGAGCAGAAGCAACAAATGCCAGGTTTCCTTCCTTGTCTCAGCCATGCAAAGCCACACTTACTTACACCTCATGGAATGACAGGGCAGAGGCAGCAAACACCAGGTCTTCTTCCTTGCTCAGAAGAATTCAAAGGCCGTGGTCACACCTCACTTTTAGGGAGGACTGAGGTCATCTTAAGTGCTTGGAGACCAGACACCATTTTTTTCTGATGGCTTCCCTCTGGATTGCTTTTAGGACCAAGCTGGGTTCCATAAAATAGAACCAAATAAACATAAATGATAAAACTGACCTACTGGCTGGAGAGCTCTGACACCAAAATCCCTTTTATAACGAAATTACTTTTATAGCATTCTTGTTTTAAATGTAGCCATCTTCTGAAGTATAATTGGAACTTTGTCTTACTGAAAATGTTTTTGAAATAATTGAATTTCAGTTTTTAGACATTCCTTTATTGCCAAATAAATAGTAGACAAGGTAATATCTGTGGCATTATTATTATACCAGCTACATTAATAAAAGCTGCAGAAATTACAATTGTGTTATGAATAATCTTCATTGCAGACATTATTTTTCACTGTGCAAGATAATAAATGGAAATAATTAGTATTGTCACTATGTAAACTCCATGCCAAATAGTAGAAATAATAAATTTGTAAATGAATTCTTTTGTATTTGTACTAACTGTGTTTATTATTAAAACTGTGCATGGGATTCTCATGCTATGGAATATTTAAGGCTTTATTTAAATCACATTAGTTTCTGGAGCCAGTAGAGTTTCTGTTCACAGACTGGGAACCTAAACTTCTGAGGAGGTTTTGTTTTTAAAAGAATAATAATGACAATGGCTGACAACAATTTTAACCAGAAAACTGTGTTAGTCTGTTGATTTACCCATATTGTCTAGAAAACCTGGGGACTTTGGCATGCTAAGGATGGGCTCTACTCCCAAGCCAATGTTTTGTAGAAGCTGCGTATATACTAGAAGTTGGATTCTGAAAGAAGCAAAGTTGCTTTGTTCTGTTTTGTCATTTTTGGTCATTTACGTTAGTCTCATGTGGATTAAGGTAAACTCCACAGAGAAGTATGCAGTAGCAATAAAATGTCAGCTTTCATGTGATAGCCACTTCTTCAGACATTCATATCTGATATAGAAAAGTCTGGTCTTTACTTTCATCTTCTCATACAGTGAAGTACTGCCATCTGAGAAATGTCAAAGAGATCCAGACACAGAAAACCAAACAAAATACCACCTTTGACAGTTTTTCTCTGATGTGGTGATTTTAGAGATTGTCATATAGGGCAGTTTCATGTAGATGCCGCCCCATTATACATGTCCAGAAAGCCAGATTCTAATGACTTTCCATAAGTATATTATTCAGCTTTCTAAATAGCAGGTTCTGTCGGCATTTTAAATAATGAAATGAATTTCATTATTTACTGAGTGGTGGATTGAGCTGATTACACCCTGAAAATTAGTCCAAGGAAGATTGTGTTATTTTGTATAAATTTATTTTTGACATCTTCTGATAAACTTAGCTACTGCATGTTACAAACATAAAGCAACAATAAAGAGTTACAAGTCAGGTAGGCAACAATAATATTAGCAAATCAGAAGATCACAATGCCCTCTGACACAAAATAATTTAAGCTCACTGCCAAATGCTGGTGATAGAAAGATCAGTATGTGTTTTACTTTGAAAACAGTTTCAGAATTCCTACTTTCCAGGGAATAAACCCCACTGAACTTAATGGAGCTCACTTCTGAATATGTTTGTATAGGTGTGCTCTGCAGGCAATCATTTCATGATTCATTTCTATATGACTCACAGGTAATGATTGTAGAATAATACATTTAACTCCTGTTTTACTTCCTAAAAATGTATCCCCTCCATCATTATTTGAAAAGATGTCCAGATACTACATGATTGAAATAAGGAAGCAAATTAGTAGAAGTTGAGGGTCTTCTCAATTTTAGGTCCATTTGTGATAATTGTAATCATGAGCAGCATAGAGATGGAAAGAAGTGTCATTTATTAGAATTATATTTATTTAGTTTCTTCTCTTGTTTTTATATTATTGAGGCAAGTAACCATATTTTGATTTTGTTGATGGCTACAGGAAACAGTTTGAAGAAATGGCATCTTATTTTCATAATACTTCAGTGGAAGAATTTGCAATGCATATCACCAAAGCTACATCGGTTGAAAGGCAAGAAAAGTTGAAAGAGTTTTATGGGACAAAATTTCCAGAGTTAAAGGACCTATTGAAAGTTGATCATCCTTCAGGAAGAAACAAAAAGGTTATGCACAGAGCCCAGAGCAGAAAAAGAAAGTCCAGTTATACACATGGAAAATTAAATTCTGATCCTTCAAGAGATCTTTGTAGCCAAAAACGACATGAAGCAGAAGCAAAGCAATTTCAGTACGATCCCTGCATACAGACTGCTGTGTGTCATGGTGTGGAAGATAAACAATTGTCCACTGTCATTACCCAAGATAGCATTAGTGGGAGAAACAGTCAGGCATTCAAAGACTTTGTGGCATTTGACTCATTAAGCAGTAAATCAGAAGTAATTGAGGGGCCGTCTGCCTTCGCTGCTAAAGGACAGCCAAACTTGGAGGGGACAGAGTCGCCAAGAAAACCCTTTTTGTCTCCGTCAAAAAGCAGACCAGCTCAGATGCTGAAGCAAAACTGTTTTGCAGACATACTAGGGGATACGTCTATTTTAAATGACCTCTTTCGCAGCAGTGTAAGTTCACAAGCAAAGCTACCCAAGAGTAGGAGATCTCCTTCTGAGCCTGGAGAAAAAGCAAAAACTCGACCCAAAGACATTTGGGACATGCTGAATGAAAAGAATGAAGAGAGTCTCCAGAAACTCACGGATGTGGCAGTTATAGAAAGACTGTGTGAAAAAAGGCCCCTTGAGACCTTGGCCGAGAAGAAAGAGCAAGCAAAGTCACTTTGGAAGAAAAATGAAGATTTTTTATGGAAAAAATATGCAACCGACACAGATGATTAATTTTAATTGGCACAAGATATTATATCTAAGTATTGACAAAACAAGAACAAAATTCCACAGGTGTTTTAAAACTTCACTTTTCATACTGTATTTGGAATTAGCCCAAAACATCTTCCCTCCAATGAAACCATGCTGCTGCTTCTTGAACATTTTTCTCTTTGAAAAGAAGAGAACTTGCATATTTTGACAGTGTAGCATAATGCCTTTGGAGAAACTTGAACCACATTGGTTCTTCTGTCTCATATAATGTTCCACATTTGGGTGTCAGTTATTTTAAAACTTAGGCCTGTCTCCCCTGTTCCTCACCATGCATGCCTTCCAAATCCTTATCTTGACCATCTCTTCCTTTTAGGCTGGCTACTCACATTTTTCCACAGGTACATTAAAGAATATGAAGATCTTCTGGGTTCAGCCACTGAAAGCTGATGTACTTTATTCTGGATTGACGTCTGTGCACAAAGAATCTGTTATCTATTTTAAAGAAATCTTGAGTGAAACTGCAAAATCATGGCTAACTGAAGACATGACTGACTTAGTGTTATGCTTAGGATCAGGTGATCGAGACTATGTTTCAGGAGAGGTGTTGTTATGAACGTCACTTTTGCCTTAATAAACCCAGTGTACTGGGGCTCACTTTTCAGGCAGTCAGAAATGAGGTTCTTCTTGTTTTCATGTCCCAGCCAAGCCCACAGTTATGATTTGTTGGCCACTATTGCTTCAGGGCAGTTTTAGACACTGGAAAATCAAGGCCAAGCTGACAACAAAATTAAAATGGCTTTGGTCCAAATATAGTGACATCTTGAAAATACTTGTTCAGGGAAGACCTAGATTGACAACTATTATGTTGCCAGTGTAAGAGACTGTTGCAAATGTAGCAAGTAGTATATTTAGTCTTCACAAATTAGCCTCAAGGAAGATTAAGAAGAGCAGACAGCTGGTTTCTGAAACTATTTTGGAAGATATGGCAAATTCATTAGGATCAGTACAAGCCTATAGGGCGTGTATTGCTGTATTGCAATCCACACTGGCCCAGAACAGAAACATGAGACAAGGGTTCTGGTTTCAGGCAATATTTAACAAAATTAGTTCAGAAATAATTAATTAATAATCCTGAGTTGTTACTATCTTTAGTTACCAGTGAAAATCTAGAAATATGGAAGAAAGCAATGATACTGTTTACTGGGAAAAAAATCGGAAACCCCATCAGTGAATCTCTGATATGATCAGTTTTGAAAAACATGCTATTATGAACAAACGTACATATAAGCAACAGATGATGTATTGGCTTTTAATTGAAAATACTCTTTTGAGACTTTGTAGAAGAATGTATTTTATTAAGAACAGTAAAATGTATCCCTGTTCTGTGTTTGCCGTAATATACTGAAGATCTGTTGTCAAAGGCATTCTGGTTTTCTGTGGACATTAGTTTATTTCAGGACAGATGTGAAAAAAATTTTCTCATTTGTGGACATTTTTTAAAAAAATCATCAAAGTCCTTACATTTTTACTGGGATTTTAAACTTTTAGCTGTAGTATTTAAAGCAAAAGGCATAGAAATCTTTATTCTGAATACAGTATTTCAGTCATCCTTATTTTAACAGAAGGATATTTTAGTTTCCAGCTATATTAGCATTTATTTAAAATATATGTTATCCCATGTTATTGTTGGCATTAAAAATCATTGATGACAAAAATAGTGATCATGAAGCTTTGCTATTTTCTTGTCCTTACTTACTGGAGAGAATTAACTATTCTTCAGTGATGTTATGTGTAAATAAAATATTTGGAGGACTGAATTGGTGTATTTTAGAAGCCTGAAGCCTTGTGCAAGAAGGTGACCTAACATAGTTTGGAGATGGTTATGTTTAAACTTTGATTAAATGAATAAAAATTGTGCAGGATCCATTGCTTTGTAGATACTACTTTTTCATTAGAAAACCTAACTAAAAGTCATCATGTATATTCAGGAAAAATGTTACAATTTCTTTATTTAAAACTAGATTATTTTATTCTGTTTTGTAATTATTGATTAACTCTTGTTAAAACAGATGTTATATAAAAATAGAAGAAGTCATGTGGCTTTTGTTGATTTACATGTTTGTTGTTGTTAACATTTAGTAACTGCATAACTGAATGGCCAAGTAGTTTTGCCAGAAAAATGATGGATGACTATGAAACTTAAGCTTGGTTAAAGTTATTGAAACCATTCAGTCTAGAAACAAAAATGCTATTACAGGAATGACCTCATATATGTAGCTACGTGCCTTTATTGTAAAGTCAATAAAGTATCATTGATTCTTACATGGCTCAGTTTTTCCATAGTAGATATTTGGTGGTGCCCAAGTCGTCATGGTTATTTCTATTATGTTCTCACTTTTTTGAAGAATTGGTGTAAATGACGTTGAAAATATTCACCTTGCTAACAAGTAATGGTGGCTGATGCTTGTTATGGTCACTTGGTCAGAAACAAAGGTAGTTACAAGCAAGTGATACCAGGGGAACAAATAACTAGAACTAATGGTAGATGAAACAGTGTTGAGGCTGGAGTTCTCATGCAAATTGTCACTTGTGAACATAGTGGTGTCTGCACTATGTATGTTTTTAACTGATCTTGGTGTTCCAAAGGGAAAGAAGGTAGAGCTGAAAAAGCCAAAGTGTGCTTACCCTGTCTTTAAAACATCTACAGACATTTGATGTATTTGATTCAATACATTCTTGGGATAAAGCTCTTGAAAGTTCCAGTGCAGTTTATTTCTGATGGTAGAGGATCAGGTATCAAACAGATGTCGAATTAAATTGCAAAAGAGCGAATTGGATTCATTTACTCAAAGTAAACTGGTGAATGTATTTATAATTGTAGCCCAAGATTCACTTGATTTAACTTGGCAGTTTAAGGCTAGATAGGCCTTACACAGGGGTAAAAAAAAAGTTTGATAGAGCTTAAGTAAAAATAGGTGGCTGATACCCTGAGTTGAGCTCCCTTCCTGGTAATTGTGAGGACACATCCATTCATGAAGTTCCTTTCCAAGAATCCAGAAAGTACCACCTTCTCCCTCCAAGGGGAGTATATTTCATACCTTCCTCCCCTTTTCTCCATCAACAAATCGGGCTAGGCAATAATGGGGCAGGTCTTCCCACTTTGCACTGTTTTCTACCAGATTTGGATGAAATAAGAAAGAATTGACATTACAGATGCAAAGGTGGGCAGTAAGGAAATGGAGGAAGGTGAAAGCCCTTCTCCCTGCTTAAAGGTTGGTTTTGTTTTTGGTTTTTTTCATGTAGCACAGCTGGATATAAGTATTCAAGTCCAAAGTGAAGAATGAACAGGCTGGGATATGTGTGATTAACTACTGGTTTGCTTTTTCCTTTTCTTCCTTTCCACATCTGCACATGTTGCTTGTACCAGACCATCAGGAGCAGGGTATGTGGAGAAGAAATTGGGCCTGGTGTTGGAAGTGAATGTTCAGAAACATTATAGTCACAGATTCATATAAACATTAATATGTGTGGACAGAGCCACTAATGACCAATGAAAACAATCAAAATTAGAATGAGGCTCATACAGAGAGTAGACTTTACATTTAAATTACCGTATTGAAATTGATAAAAGAATCTTAAAAGAGTGCAATCCGTTGCACTGATGTGCAGCTACTTAGCAGAGTTCCAGGTTTCTTGATTTCTTGTTTTATTAAATGAGGCTCCAGGACGAAATATGGCATGACTTTGGAATCAAATGCACGGCTTCCTGGACTTTAGCACAGCTGTGAGCAACTTGGCAATAGTTTGAATTACTAACTTATTAGTCCTGCCATGAACAGGAACATTTTTTTCCTGTATGGCCTGAAAAATCTCCCTTCATTTGTGTACTGCCTTTCCAAAAGAAAATTTGCCCAAGGCAGTTTAAAACAAACAGAAAATATACAATGCAAAATAATCAAAACATTATAATAAAAATACATTATAAAAACTGTACATATAAAGCATTGCAAAATAAGCCAACACACAGAGGGGCACCCAGATGGATGGCAAGCTTCTCCTCCTCCTCAGGCTGAACTTCAGTATACTTGATTCAAATTGCATTTGAAAAACGCATGAAACTGTCCCTCTATTTCTCCATAGTCCCTTGAGTGAACTATGAACAAGTGTCTTCATGTATGATACTTTGATATAGTATAGCATTATTCAGTATGTTCCACCTTGCTTCTCTATATAAGACTAGTTAAGATTGATAAGATATTTTGCACATCCAGAGTCCTGGCTAATGAGAATAATTTGTCACTGTTGTGACATCATTTTCAGTTTCAGTGTCTGTTATAAATTTGTGCCAAGATCTCTTGGAACTTTGTCAAGGTTTTCCATAATCAGAAAATTAACTATTTGCTGTATTTTATTTTGAAAGTTCCCTGCAAATTTGTACTTTCAGAGTTGCATTAAGAACTCCAAAGTCTCTTCTGTAATGAGTACTTTAAGCTAGAAGCTGAGATCCACTATCCCATTTTCCAGTCAGAGTAGAGCCATTTCCATTCTCAGTTCTACTGCCGGAACACATTTTGGTGCTTCAGATAGTCTATGGAGGAATTGGCTGGGCTAATTCCAGTCTTCTCTCTCTGCAACCAAAGCAGAATTCCACTGAGCAATTGGAATGTTTTTGGCCTTAACCTGTAGGGCTACCAGAGTATAATGTCTGCCTTTTGTGCAGTGAAAGGACACATGACTCATGAGCTGACCATGGTAGGGATGACTGGAATAATATTGCCAGTTATCTAAACAACGTCATCTGGGCAAACACTTCCCCATTTATTAGCTGAGAATGGTGGTACTTTGGCCTAAAGAAAAACATTATGCAAGCTTTATCAGCATGAACTGTCAGGTCATTCTGGTCCCAGTAATTTAACAAAATGCTTTCAAGAGCTTTGTGAACTCTATAGGTGTTTTTCCATGGTCACTTAGGCTGCTTCTGCACAGGGGCTAATTAAACTGGATCTCCGGCACCCGGATTTATTAAAAACGGCTCCCGGGGGAACCGGTTTTAATGACTCCGGATCACTGGTAAATCTGGTTTAACGGGGTAGATCTGCATCTAAGAGATGCGGATCTACCCCGCACCCCTGCCTCCGCACACGCGGCTCCAATCCGGGACGGAGGGCCTTCCCCCGGCCCGCCATAATTGGCTCACCCTTGTCAAGCCTGGCAAGCCGGGGGGGCTCACCGCCGCGGCTCACCCGCACCCCAGAAGCGACGGATCGCCGCTTCTGGAGCCAGGGCAAGCTTGCCTAAAGCCCACCCTAGCCCACCCTGGGGGGAGCACGGCGAATTCCCTCCTTACCTCATCAGCATTGGCCAGTTTCTGAGGGTAGGCGCCCAGGATGCAGCGCGCCTGCGTCCTGCGCACCTCCTGAGTGGCTGGGGCTGCTACTGGCAGCCCTTGCCCTCAGGAGGCGTTCTGGGCAGGTGCGCTGTCTACTAACGGCAACGCGCCTTATTCCCTATGTCCAGGACGTTAGATTTCAATCTCCTGTACTACCATATTTATGATAAGTTATTTTAATAATATCAGCTGAGGTTAACAGAATCATTTAAAGGGAAACAATCCAACAGTAAATAAAATATAAAATATAAAATGTGGAGACATATAATTAAAAGATGTAATGCTATCTTAAGCCTAGATGTTTTGAGTACCTTAGTACCACCAAAATGGATTCCCGGGTATACCAGACCATGGACCAGTATATCAGTGCCCAGTGTGCTAGTAGACCTCTTTGAAGAGATCTCCTGGTATGCCAGACTAGGTGGCCATTTTGGGCCTCCTATTCTGGTTTGTACCACATCAACACCCCAGTCTACTGTAGGTGGCCATTTTGGGCCTCCTAGTCTGGTTTATAACACATCAACACTCCATCCTTTGTGGACAGGACATACTAAGAAGGGAAAGAGATCTCCCTTAAACCTCACTGGACCTGTCTTTGACCCCTTCTTGAACCTAAAGCCTTTCTGCACTGGGCCCTGTAGTTGCCTTCCAGTGTTCTCCCAGATGGAGCATCTCCACTTGAAGGAGTAATTTCAAACTTGGAAATGGCTCCTTCCATGCAGGAGTGTACTCAAAGGCAGTTACATGTGGAGCATGATTTAGTGTGAATGCATTAGTGTTTGCTAGTGTGAATGCTAGTATATGCGAGGGCATTTTCCCCTGTATAATGGTAAGTGGAAAAACAGCCTTAATGATCTTTTTTAATGTTATTACAGTACTTATTAAAGCTATATCTAATTACCATAGCTGTAATGAACATAGAAGGAAGCAAGTGTGTTCTTTAGGCCATACGAATATAGCACGATAGTCGGTACTGTAATGACTTCCAGTTTTACCACTGCATTGGTATTATTGAGGTATTATCGGTATTATTGTAACATAGGCTGTCTCCAGACTAGTGGAATACATCTGCAGGTAAGTCTAAAAGTGTAATATACTCACGGCACAAGAGTGGGCATCCTGACTGGAAGGTAGCTCTGTAGTTTCCCCTATCAGAGCTACGAGAGTTGAGTTGGCGCGCGCCACCATGCAGGTTGAGGTAGCCAATCAAATTTTGAGACGTCCTTCCTGCTTAGCTGGTATCTTGCTCAATTTTCTTGCTGTCGTGCTTGAATTGCCTTGAAGCTTCCAATGATCAAAATACTACGCAGCAACTGACGTTGATTCCCCATTAAGGTAAGTGCGCAGTCCCGATTGTATAATGCGGTGTCACGACGATCGATCGTCGTGTGTGACAGCTCAATTGGGACTGTGCATTTGAATGCACAGCATAAACGTGTCTGGACACAGCCATGCGCAGATTCTGCACTGTAAGATGTTAAAAGCTTCAGAGATGGCAAGTTGGTGAGCTGATTGACTATGATAGCTGTGGCTTTTCAGTGTTTCAGAATGGTGGATGACGTCTCAGTCTTTTTCAGTTGTACAATTCTATCTGCAGGTGTCCAAATCTCTGTCTTACCCCAAGGATATTGCTTTTTGTGATATAATCATCCAATGACAAACTAATCCTTTGCTGAGTACCAAATTATAAATACTATAAATGCTTCATTTCCAGCAAGTGCTTGTCATACAGCACACAAGTTTTTGTGGACTCTGTCATAGGGGTGTGCACGAATGCAATTTTCGGGATTAGATTCAATTCAAATTGAATACCTAAAAATTGGATTCAGTTCGAATCTGTTAAATTTGATTCGAATTAAACAAATTTGAATCTACTTGTTTGAATTTTTCATTCGAATTTGCTCTTATGTATGTTTACAACATTCGTAGATGCCTGTACGCATCCCTCCTGGGTCTGTACACATCTGTACGCATCCGTACATGTCCGTATGCATCCCATAGTTATCCTGTATGCAACCTATTTTCATCCCGTACAGATCCATACAAATGTGTAAAGATGCAGATGGATGTGGATCTTCAAGCAGGCATCGTGTACGAACCTGTTCACACGTGAATATCTGAATAATTCAAACAAATAGATCTGAAATTTGAAATTCAGATCAAAACTTTAAATTCAAGTTTAAGGACATTCAATTCGAATTCAAATGTCAAAATTCAGTTGATTCAATTGAATTTTGAATGCGTTCCAATATTCATGCACATCCCTACTCTGTCATGGAAAGATTTTCTAAGGCAGAGTCTTTTGAACAAAACAATTTTGATTTCTGTGGCTCCTCAAAGTTTTGAAATGTTTCATTTAACACTGCATCAATACATGGATTTGTGTGTGTCTCCTCATCTCTGGGTATGCTAAATAAGCTTCTTTTTATTCCAAGAGGAAATTGTTCAGAATATCGGACATTGAAACGGAGCACAAAAATCTGTGAACTGTGGTGGGTTTTGTGGTCTGGAAGGCTGCCCAGCCGAAAGTCGGCTTCAATTTGAACAGCAGCAGATTCTTCTTTAGGTCATGGGAAGATGCTATAAGCTTTACTTTGTCCCTTTATTAGCCATCATGTATTTAAGCTAGAAGGAGTTGGACCCAAGGAAGTAATGTCATTGTTTAACCACCTAGTAGCCAGTTTTTAAAAAAACCTTATACCATATGTGCAGTTTCTTTAAAAATGATAATTTTTACACCATGTCAGCTTGTCCACTGTGGTGTCATCTTAAGTCACTTTGAAACACAGTCTTCTCATTTAGCCTACACAAGAGATGCTACTTTTCCCTTGTGTTGTTGAATTCTTGTTTGCAGATCTCATTGTGCTGGGAACTACTGGGCTCAAGGTCATGGGGTCTGGGACTGCCTGTGGGAACTGGGTGGGAAATGCTGTTGGTTGTATACATTAGCCAGCACTGTATTCTTTGTGATCTTTAATCAGTAAAGGCTCACTAGAATGGCTAAGCTTTCTCTGCCTGAGGTTTTGGTCTGAGGCTTGGCAAGTGATCTTGACACACAACTAATGCAGTTCTAAACTCAACCTGAGTGCGTCCTATTCCTTCAGTTTAAAATGGACAGGTAGAAATACTCTTCCCTCTTCTCTCATTCAAGAAAAAGACCCTCCAGGCAACAAGGAGAAATGCCAATTACTTTTAAGAATTTGCATTTTCCCTGTTGTGGACTTCTAGGAGAAGGTCAGACTGGATTTTATGGTGCAAATGTGGCCAAGGCTGGCACTATGCTGGCATGGCCCTCTGAAACAATGGCTGGGAACAGAGGAAGCTGGGTTTTTGGAAAGTGTAGGGAATCTCACACTTACCTTAGTCTGGTGTAGGGGTGCGCATGAACACAATTTTCAGGATTTGACTCAAATATCTGAAAATTTGAATCAATTCGAATGTTTAAATCTATTTGTGCGATTTTCAATCTGTATTTGCAAATACGAACGTCAACGTAATTCATATGTGCCCATGCGTATCCCGTTTTTGTCCCGTACAGATCCGTACAAATGCGGGGAAGATGCATACAGGAAAGTACACATCGTGTACGTATCCATACACATACGAATGTCTGAATAATTCATACGAATGATTCAAAAATTCAAAATTAAATTCAATGTTTAAATTCTAATTTATAGACATTCAATTCGAATTCCAATGTCCAAATTCAAACGAATTTGATCAGATTTTGAATGTTTCTTCCACAAACTTTCTTGCCTTGAAGTGGATTATTCCAAATTTGGATAATCACAGCCCTGAGTTCATACATAAGTTTTAATCCAGCTTCAGTCTGCCTTCAGAGCGAATGAACACATCAGCAAAGTGGCCAGTCATTTTCTTTCAACATTATTTATCTCAAAGGTGAATTTTCTCACTTAGAAAATGCCAAAGGAAAATATTTTGCTCTGTTGATGTGGACCGGAGCTGAATTAAAACTTAGGTGTGAATGCAGCAATACAGACTCTAGCCCAGTAGTTACTGAGTAAATTCATTGCTTACATTCTTGGAAGACAGAAGGGCAATAAAAATCATTCATGCTGCATCTGGCTACCTTACATACCCCTTCTTGTGCTTTGGAAGACACAATGGCATATATTTTGCCATTGACATTGGCAAGGATGCTGTGTGTAAAAAGACCGCCACATTGAATAGGCTGGACCACGTTAAATAACAGTTTTATCAGTGGTATCTGTCCTCCTAAGAGAAAATGTTATTATGAAGAAGACCCATAGGCCCTTACATCTGATAACTGTGACCACCCAAAAAGGAGGCTGTCTCCTTCTGCTTTCCCCCCAACAGATGTGGTTTACGGCTTGCCCTCCAAGTAAGGAGTTTACAGTAAAAAATAAAACTAAAAATGGATGACTATTGTGTGATAAAGTGTCTTTTCTCTCCTATGTTTTCTTATGTGACTTTCAGATAGTCACATAATTTACAAGTGCTGAAACCAGAAGGAAGTAATCACGATCTCTCCCACATAAGTGTGGATGAAACCCTAAACCATAAGAAATATGTTCTGCACATGCTGCATATGGTACATATCCTACCTTTTAAAAAAGAATATTTTGGGACTTGATACACGTTATGTTAGGGCAACATTCCCTGTTGCCCTCTCACACAAATGCTAGACAGTTTAGCATGTGCTGGAGAAAAATTCTTTTGTGTTCCTTCAGAATCACGAATGATACACTTGAAAATGGATCTTTGCTTTTGTGACCGCCAGAACTCAAAAAACTGTTCTGTGTCCAGTTTTGGCAGAATAGAGGATGCATTTAAATTGCTTTGTCATGTGTCTAGAAATGTACTGGCATCATACTTGATTCAGGTACAGGTCACAAAGAGAGGGTCTGATTGATAGGAGGCTGGAGAACCGAGAAAAACTATGACAGAATGGGGACTATGAGAGATGAGGTCAGCTAAAATGATTCTTTGGAGGCTGGTGAAGGGAGCAGAGCTAAAACATGAATTGCTGGAGGAGATGATGCAAGGCAGGCAGGCATGGGGCCTGTGGAGGCGGAGGGGAGAGCAAGGGTTGCTCAGGGTCAGTTTAGTCTTGGAAGAGAGGCGGGAGAAACACAGAGGAATCTGAAGATACAAGGGTATCTTAGGCACAGACAATCAAAAGTATCTCGGCAAAGTGGATAATTTTTACCTGGCACCAGAAGCTTTGCTCTTGAGGTCAACCGTTTTGCTTTTGTATAGAAAAGTTCTCAGTAAAAGAAAGGGCCAATTGACCTGCTACACAAACAATTCAAATGGCCACTTTTGAAATGCCCTCAGACAACTCCTGGACACAGCCTTCATGTATTTATTTATTTATTTGTTTGTTTGTTTGTTTATCCTGCCCTATACCCAAAGGTCTCTGGGTGGGTAACAACATCCAAAATCAAACACCATTAAAACAACACCACTATGTATTAAAATAGTAGCATCTGCAAGTGGGAAGAGAAAGTGTATCTCCATTTAACCAAAGGCCAGGGCAAAGAGGTGCGTCTTCACTGCCTTCCTAAATGTGTACAGTGAAGGAGACAGACACATCTCAAGGGGGAGACTATTCCGTAGCCTAGGGGCCATCACTGAGAAGACCCTCTCTGGGTGTAATGTACTTTACTCCATATGTGAAGACTGTGGAAAGCTATGGTGATGTAGGTGCTCACAGATGGGACTGTCCACACTTTGGGGGCATTGGGGGGCATTGGGTGTTCACACTTTGGAGTGCCTAATGCATCCTAAACTTACCCCAGCACTTCCCTATGTGCCAGGTAAGCACAATTGCCACTATACTAGCAACAATTGCATCATCGTGGCAATGGCAGTAAGGGTGCATCCTAGCCACAGAGGATAGCAATGGAGCACATTTTCATGCTCCACAGCTATGCAGCTCGGGGACAGTCTACCATGCACGGAGCACTTCTGGGATGGAAGTGGCTCTGTCCAGTGCACATGCCCTATGTTGTGGACCTCCCCTTTCAACAAAGTGCAAAGAGGCTCTCACTATTCAAATATATATTTGGCTAATGAGTTTTACTCCTTTGTTAAGACCCACAAGCCATCCCAAGAACCTTTCCAATGTCCAGTTGCTTGGATAAACTACAGGCGACATGTGGTCTTCCCCTTCAGCAGTGTCAGAATAAACAGCAAAGCAGGTTGCTGGCATTCATGGTAAAGTTAAAAATCCATACATCATTCTTCCAAATTAATTCAAAGTTTTCTTTCATTTCGTATAAACACTGATACCTTGTGAATTTCAAGCATAACCATGGCTGTTTTTGCACGTATCTCTGTTAATCTTGATTTAGAAGATCTGGATCTTTGAGATTCGGACCTCGTTGAATCTGGTCCTTGATGTTCAGCATCTTGGTGAAGGCTCCATGCGTCCCCATGCACCATCTAGCACCTGATGACAATGGTTGCTAAACAGGGCCACCGTGTGGCCACTAGAGCACCCATCCTGAGGCTCTGTTTGGGTTGAACTGGAAGGGCTGCCAGCAGCAGGCATGACTGGCCAGCACAGACGTCAGTCATAGCATGCGTCTGTCAACAGTGGGCGTGGCAGAGAGACACGGCTTCATAGCTGCCTGCACAGCAACTATGAAGCCTGTGTCGACTTCATAGACAGCTACAAAGGTCACGAGGCCTACATAACTGTGAGTGGTGGGTTGGAGCTGGAGCTGGAGCCACCGCCCTTCAAATGGTGGCCTCTAAGCCCAATCCTGAACCCCATTTCTCTGGTAGATGTTAGGACACACAGCCTCTGATCCAGCCTTCACGGTGGAAGACCAGACTGAAGTAACCATTAAAGGGGTCTACTGTTAATGTGGATTTAAGGGCCAGAAGACCCCTTTAAATTCAGATTCCACCAGCGCTTGTGGGTACAGCGTGATAAGAATGGGCTCGTATTCTGTGTATGGTGGGTACATAACAGATCCTTACCAGTTGAGTTCCTATCGGGTTCCTAATGGGGTCATTCTTGCTAGTGCAAAAACAGCCCATTACACCCTCTGGAAGATGTGAAATCCTCACAACAGAATCAGCATGTATTGATGGTATATTACCCCAAATCAAAAGCAAAGCACAACCTAATGCACACAATTGTATTGTTTCATCCCTGGAAAAAAAATTACTTTCAAATCTTCCCCGCTTGTGTCTGCCTGTGCCCAGAACACCAGGTTCTCTTTTCAGACTGCTTTTCTCTTCGCTGCAACGTATGCTCTTTCCAAACACAGCAGCCAGAGCATATCAGCTGCCTTTTGCTTTTGAAAACCTGCCTATAAAAGCAGAGGGGTTGGGGAAAGGATTTTGGCGATTTCCTTTCCTGCAAGGCAGGCACATACTGTAGTAATCCATTTTTTCATCAGCTCATTGCTACCAATCAGCCACCTAAGCTCTGAAAACCTCCTTTTGCCGTTAGTTGTAGACAGATGCTTAAAGGATTTAACAACATCAGTCATCATCTTGTTTTGCAGGACTATATGTGTGTGTGTGAGAGAGGGTGGGGGGGGGAAGAAGGGGAGAGGAGGAAGCGAAGAAGGGCATGAGATGGAGTTCCGAAATGGCACTGCATGTGTGGTCTGAGGTTATGTTCCCATATGAAATGCATGCTTCATCCTGAGCGCAATCAAAATGTACGTGTCACTGAATGAGACCCTTATCCACTTTCCAAGACATGGAGGGGGGGGGGAAGGTTTTGAAAGGCCCCACAGGTGGACTGCTGTAACCATCAGCAAGAGTGAATAAGCTAATTTATTTAACTCAGGTGCATTTTCTTTCTGAACGTTTGTTTGAGTAGGGTTGTTTTGCTTCAGTTTTGGAAGCCAAGATTACAGCAGCCTGAAGTACAAATAGAAGGCTAGCAAAGCATTGTCAGGAATGAAAGAGGGAAAAAAGGGTGGGGGGAATGATTGAATTACTGTGCTAATAGGGCTGCATTCACACCTAAATTTTAATCCAGATTCAATCCACTTTCAGAATGGGATAATGCGCACTAGCAAAAGGGCAAGCTGATTGCTTGTGGCTTTGTCTAACTTGGAGAATCCACTTCTGGGTTAGATTTGCTGGCAGGTTCTCTCACTCTGAAAGTGGACTGAAAATGGTTTAAATTTACGTATGAATACTGCAAAGGACTCCACTGGTGTTCCATCCATGACTTGCCTGTTATCTTTCTTTAAGCTGATTGTAAACTAGGCACAGTTACCTTTCCTCTTTGCCCTGGCTTTAGGTTAAATGATGAGATACTTTTCTCTTCCCACTGGCAGATGGTGTTATTGTTTTAATGTTTTAATGATGTTAAATGATGTTTGATTTCAGATATTGTTACCCACTCGGAGACCTCCTGGTATAGGGCGGGATAAAAATGAAAAGAAAGAAGAAAATAATTCTGAGACAACAAATTCAGGACCCAGGTGTTTTGGGGGACAGGGGGTGCAATCTCCGAAGCGGCTCTGAAGTCACTTCGAAGTCTGTGCAAAATAGCTCTGGAGCATCTTTGAAGTCTGTGCTGATCTTCAGAGTAAACTTCAAAGTTCACTCTGAAGATCAGCACAGACTTCAAAGACGCTCCAGAGCTATTTTGCACAGACTTCGAAATGACTTTGAAATGACTTCGAAGCTTAGGTTTTGGGGCTCCCCCCCAAGGGTGCCCCCTCACCCTAGCCTCCTCTAGACCTCATTGCCAAACTAACGTGAAAACAGGCTCCCTTTAATCCAGATTTTCTGGCTGAAAACCCCATTGAAGACCCCATTAATGGGGTCTACAGAAAATCTGGATTAAAGCCCAAAAAATACCCATATGATCTGGATTTCCCGAGGTGCGGTGGAAACAAATGTGTCCCTTATGGGTGCCGTGGTGGAAATGGGGTCATCCGGCTCTCACCCAAATGGGTCCTTAATGGGTACTAAAATGGGTACTAAGTGACCGTGGAAAAGCACCCATGTTCTGCTTCCAGTTCTGCCATAGAGAATGCTTGGGAATACTGCACAATCCGATGCATGGTCACGGTTTGGGTGTCACACCTTATGCCTGATACCTCAAATTTACCTAATGCAGAATGATGAGCACTCGCTCAGCAGTATCAAGTAAATTCAAAGTTTCCCGCCAGTCCGGACAGGATGGTGAGGACAACGAATGAGAACTGAGCTGAAGGCTCAGCTCCCATTGGTTGGCCCATCCCATGTGACATGTGCCTCACCGCGTGCACCACAGAAGTCTCCCAGCTGCCAAGGAGGAAGCTGTGGACCTGCATTTTGGGTGGGGACAGGGCATCGCTTCGCAGCCAGGTAAGCTGTGAATTTTTATATAACTGCAGATTTATTTCCGCTAGTCCGAAAGTTGCTTCTTATATTTCCTGATTCCATATGAAGTTGAAATTGTATGGAAGTGAAATGTGTACAGTATACAGGCAAAATGTGTGCAAACTTTGTTAAATTGAGGTCATCTGTATTTATATGGATCTGCTTGCAAGATGGGTGGAAATTCACGGGAACAGAAATTTGTTCAAACAAATCTACTCAGCATACCTATCAAATTCACCTGATATGAGATTTCCCCCCTTAGCTAACCCTTTCATGCCTTCAGTTAAACACTGGGTGACCTGTCAAAGAATTGCAGTGCTCAGCTGAACATCTTAAGTAATTTGAATTTGAGCAGCCCCTTTATTTTGGGCTCTAAATGATGTGTGATGGGCCTTTTTCAGACAGTAACTTCACAAGATTCAATAATTCAAATTATTTTTGTGTAATAGGGAGAAAATGGCTTGATGTTCATGGTGGGCTGAAATGTTCTCTAGAGCACCTGAAGTGAGTATCATAGTAGATTTCAATTCTTTCCCCTCATTTTGAGGCTGTCAGAACTGGAAAAATGAGCTGAGTTTCCATCAACATATATGGGCCAATTCTTGCTTTCCTCAGTGAAATGGTATAATAATATCATTCCATTGAAGAAGAAGAAGAGTTGGCTTTTCTACCCCACCTTTCTCACTGATTTAAGGGGACCCAAAGTGGCTGACAAAGCTTTTCTATTCTTCTCCCCACAACAGAACACCCTGTGAGGTAGGTGGGGCTGTGAGAGCTCAGAAGAGAGTTGTGACTAGCCCAAGGTCACACAGCTGGCTTCGTGGGGGACAGCGGAATCGAACCCGGTATTCCCAGATAAGAGTCCGGCTCCCTAACCACTAGACCAAACTGGATCCTTGAGGTAAGGATCAGGCATGAGGGGAGCCAATTGCACTTCACCAGCACTTGAAGTGTGAATGGCCCAGCCCAGGCTGGATTGTCATGACAACAGCCTCAGCAACATCTGCCTTGTGCTCAGATGTTGCCATGGTGATTGAGCTGCAATGCATGACTACAAACCTGAAGCCATTTCATCCTGCCTTGCCCTGCCCTGCCCTGCCCTGCCCCACCTATTTATTTATTAATAGCTTCACATCCAGGAGAAGGTGTGGATACTCCTAACCAGGAGCTCACTAGTTGCTCCTGGTCAAGCTGTGGACAAGATTTTATTTGCCCATAGCTAGTGAAGACTCTTTAGGAGGCAGAGTGAAACCTGGGATGCTCTGGGACAGCAGCGCAGCATGTGGATGAGCCTTCCCAGGAGGGGCTGAAACTGCTCCTGGAAGGTAAGTGTGAACAGGCCCTTAGTATGGGTGTGTTTGGATTAAGAAACCATGTTTCATTGTTCGATTCATGGATGATGGTTCTGTTTATTAATCTAGGAGTGGTGGTCTTTGGCACTCTACCAGATTCCCTTCACCAGCAATGATAATGTGTGAATGTGTGTTCAAAAAAAAAAGGGAGACAGTGAAGAAGAGGTCAAGCAACCAAGAGGATTTTTAGAGGCAACTCAAGGATCAACCTATGAAACTTTGTTTTTGAAAAGCCTCGTTGCCACTTTTGTTTTGGCAAGTCTGAATCTTCAAGAGCAAGCACGCAAGGAAGCCTTGTCTGGTTCACTACTCCAGATTAGGGATGTGGACAAATATTTGAAAGATTTGAAATTCGATCAAATTCAATCAAATTTGGACATTCAAATTTGAATCGAATGTCTCTAAATTCAAATTTAACATTCAAACAAATTTTGGAATCTTTCAATCATTTGTATGAATTATTCAGACATTCGTATGTGTACGGATACGCATGCATTACATACTATCCACATGCATCTTATTCGTATCCATACGCATTTGTATGGATGCGTACGGGACGAAAACGGGATACATACGAGATAAAAGCACAATGTGTACGGGTGCTTACGGATGTCTGCAGATGCATTCAAAAGTTGTCAACATTCGTATCTTCCAATGTGAACAGAAAATTCATACAAATAGATTTGAATGTATTCAATTTGAATTGAATTTGAATACATTAGTGTCATGACTTTCAGCTGACCATTCAGCGCCTGCCCTCCGTAAAGTAGCTGGGCACTTTAAGGTTGCTGGAAATGTGCATCAGGCCGAGTGAAGCCCTGTCCCCATGCAATTTAAAGTCTGCTAAAAATCTTCTTTTGCCTCTGAGCGCCCCCACGCCAGGCTTTCCAACGAGTTTCCAGAACTACAAGACAAGGAAAATCAGCGAGAAAATACATACAGACTTTCAGAGCTCTATTTGGAAGTTGCGGGTTTTCCTCGCAACGTTTACCTTGGGGACACTCCATGGCAAAAGGGGCGGTGATTGCTGCCTGCACACACAGCCAAAAAGCATTCACACATCTCAGAAATGCAGCAGGTTCCCTTCCTTTCCTTTGTAAAAAGAGCCAGAATTGCTCAGAATTGCAACATTGTTATCAGGTAATTTGTGAAAGTGTTAAAAGAGTGAATGAGCAAAGGATCGCGCTGCCGATGGCTGCAGCCGCTGACTTTGCAGGGACGGGAAGCCTTTTCTAACAGAGAATAGAGTGAAAGTAAGTGCTGAAAGTGAATGAGTGAGCGATCACTGGCTTTGCAGGGGACGGGAAGCCATTTCAGGGGATGAAGATCTGGCTATTTTTCCTTTGAACAAGAGAGGGGGGGAACATGCGGGGAAAGAAAACAGGCTTCCATGGGGACAGAAGGTGCGTTAAAAACACGCGTTTTGATGAGCCTCGTGGGGACGCTTATTGTGGAAGTGCATGGCACTTTTAAAGTCCGCTTGATTAGAGTGACAGCAGAGGGAACTCAGAGAGGCAAATAAGTCTTTTGGGGATTCAGCCTGAGTACTACAGTTTTAACACAAAACATCAGTAGCAAGTGTTTTAAACCGAAAAACAAAACAAAACAGGTTTATTAAGAATAAGGTAGGGAAAGGTAGAAGAGAAAAATAGGAAGAGTAGATGTTACCAGATAAAGAATCAAGAGACAGTAGAACAGCAAGCTTCCTTAATTCTCAGCTTTCTGAGCTTCCTAGGAATCAGTTGCTTCCAGGCAGGTAAGCTTCTACACTTCCCCCTCCCTTTGGTTCGCTCAGTATTACCCAAGCCTCACCAAAGATCAGCAACTAGGTCCCAGTTCCTAGTCAGTTCTATCCCGAGCTCCTTCAGAGAATCAGCCTGTCCAGCTGTCTCCTTCAGCTCCCCATTTCCCCAGAACAAGACCAGACTGATCAGTTCCCCCTCTAGAGAAAAGACCAATGGTCAGTTGCTGGCAATGACTCTTTCAGGAACAGATCCTCTCTCTCAGTCCCCTTCTGAAATTGCCCAGTCAAAAGACCCAGTGTGTTGCCTTCACTGCTTATTATACCCTCCTGATCCTAACATCCTGATTGGCTGAAACCACTGGGAAGTCAGGGAAACTCCTCCTGCTGTCAATCAAGCCCCCAGATCTCTGGGCAGGTTTTCCCTCCAATTTGCCAGCAGCCAACCAATGCAACAGGGCCCGGGCAAGGTTTCCCGCCCTTTTGGCAGCTTGTAACCAGGGCTTGGAAATGCAGTTTGCAAAGAGGCTTTCAAGGGAGCAAGGAAATATTACTGCCCATTGCAGCCTGACCCTGAAACCGTCACAATTAGAATTTTAAACATTTGAATTGATTAAAATCTTTGGATATTCGAATTGAATCAAATCCCAAAAATTGCATTCGTGCACATCTCTACTCTAGATTAATCTCCCAAAGTTTGAATGGAGTTTCAGGCACCTTCAAAGCACCATTAAGCCAATAATAGGCACATGAAACCTTGGGGACTATGATTGGATTGGTGTGGTCTGTCTAGAGGTCAGCAAACTGCAGACCATCCACTAAGCTGGTGCCTGAATTGAGGCCTGCCACAGGCTGCTCTAGAATGCAGATGGCAGGCTCCTTATTCCAGGATATAATCCGGAATAAGGCCCAGTGCAGAAAGTGCCCTATTCTCTGTTGTGCTTCAGTAAACCTAGCCAAAAAAAATATAGCTGAATTGCTGACCACCTCTTTCCACTAGCCAATTCCACATTTGAGTGGTCAAGGCAGTTAAAATGCCGCATTCCTTATCCTCCGCTAGGAGGGATTCCAAGAAAACCTGTTTGACCATGTGACCCTACTAGGCAGATCCTTTGTATGTCTGCTAACCACACACAATAAACCTTGCTGCCAGCAGCAGTACCCAATTTGCTGGCCAGCCACTTTAATGTCCAGCAACCAGGTGCCAGACATGCTTGCCAGACCTCCATTATGCTGTCCAGATGTATTTCCCTCCGAAACTGTATTGTTCCCACATCAATTTCTTCTGCATATAGGTTAAGCCCATTTGAAAGAGTGACACAGAGAGAGAGAGAAAGAAAGACACAGCTTCTCTATAAAATGAGAAGTTCCCTCTTCTGAACCTAGCAATCAGCAAAGCCTCTCCCTGGAAAAAGACTTCCAAAGCTGTTCCTATTTTAGCTCCTATGCAGCTGAGCATATGGGAGGAAATGGCCACAGTCTCTCTCGGGGGACTGTGGGTGTCAAGGCAGAGATGCATGTGAGAAAACACACTGATGCATGTTTTTGAATGCGAGAGGTAGTTTTAGTAGCTTGGGCCTGCTTCTGATTAATATCCCAGTCCTTCAGATGAATGGAATGCAAACCACATACCAATTATTGGAAACCCATGAAGGAAACTCCCTTTTCCGTCTCTCTCTATCCATCCATCCTCTTGGCCACCCACATGACTATACCCTCTTTGAAAAATGCCTTCTGCTTACAAAAGTGTGGAAAATTCTACTCCAAGACCCCCACCCCACATTGGGTCTTTATCCTTATGGTAAGACCAAAGAGATAAAATTGCATGTGGAACATTTTATGTTCCTTAAAAAATAAAATAAAATAAAATAAAATACAGGCGTGTTAACTGAAATGAGGAGGATTCATCCTCCTGTTGTAACCTGAGAGAAATAAAAAGAAAAAATATCTTTTTTAGTAACACATTTCTTCATTTCCAGTGTGTAACATAAAGATCAGTGAGCATAATTGTAAAAATAAATCTCCGGCACAAAAATCTATCCATGAAAGGATTTCTTTTTTTCTTTTTAGAAAGAACAGACTCAAAAATATGCTTCTGAAAGTTTTCTAAATGGTAAGATCATGATTTCAATCTCCAAATGCTCAGTATTTTTAGGGGATGGTGATTGCTCATTGGCTCTTTGAATGATTTCATGAACCAGCTTAATTCATATACAGTCGGACCCCTATATCCACTGATTAGGTAACCACAGGTTCAGTTAACAATGGTTACCGGATCAGACCACCACCACCCCCCGCAGGTGCCATAAGAGAAAAGCCCCCAGAACCAGAAGGCCTATTTCAACCTCCAGAAGGCCTATTTTGGCCTCCATAGAGTGTTGGAACAGGTGCCACCGGCACCTGTCCCAAAATGTAAGGGGCACTTGGGAGGCGGGCAGGAGGTGCCCAATGTCACTGCATGACTATTCCAACATACTCTGGAGGCTGAAATAGGCTTTCCGGAGGCCAGAAAAGCACTTCCAGTTCTGGGGTTGCACAGCCCCAGAACTGGAAGGCCTATTCACAATTATCTGCAGTTTCAGGTAATCACGGTAGGAGACAGAATGTATCCCCAGCAGATATGGGGGTCCGACTGTATTACCTTTGCAGCAAGGAAACTGGTTCATCATGACCATGTTCTATGGTTGATGAGTAGCACCAAGGTATAACAAACCTGGATAGCAAACAGAGATATGGCCTTGCCTGCAAAGGTCCATATAGTCTAAGCCATGGTTTTCCCAATAGGCTGTGTGAGTTGGACCATAAGAAAAGCTGAGTGCTAAAGTACTGATCCTTTCAATATTATGGTGCTTGATACTTTTGAGAGCCCCTTGCACTTCAAGGATATCAAGTTGGTCAACAGCATAGGAAACCAACCCTGACTTCTCACTGGAAGGACAAACACTGAAGCTCAAAATACTTTGGTCACATAATCAGTTAGACAAGATTCACTGGAGAAGTCTGGGAAAGATTGAAGGAGAAAGGAGAAGGGGAAAGCAGAGGCTGAGATGGATAGGTAATGTCTCAGGACCGATAAACATGAGCTCAGACAGATTTTGGGAGGCAGTGGAGGTGAGAAGTGCCTGACATGTTGTGGTCCATAGGGTCACAAGGAGTTGGACATGGATGATCGACTGAACAACAACAACAACAACCATGCCATGGCTGACTCCTGGTTGACTGCATGGGGACTTCTGTGCAGTTTTCTAGGCAGTGAAACATAAGTGGTTTGTCATTGCCTGCTTCTGGGGTGAGGCTGGAGGTCAAACTGGCAACCCTCTGCTTTACAGGCAGTTTGCTGCACCCCTGACCCACTCCCTTGGTGTTCTATATTATTATTGAAATATGGTAAGACTTGACAATGTGGGAGGGCTGAACTGCTTGAAAATTGTCCTTGATGCAAAGTTGAGGGGTGGAGAAGGTACTTGCCTAGATCCTGTTGGGTAACAGCTCTATTCCTGATTGTTGTCCATAATGAGTGGAGGTAAAGGAAATTGGAGTTTAACAAGATTTAAAGGGGCAGTGGGTGTCTTCATCTCAGTCTTAACACTGCATTGTCTCGTCCCGCTTTTGATGTGGACAGCACCAGTATAATTTCTCCCCACCAGCACCTTGATGTAGACGTCCATACATTACCAGAGAAGCTCCAAAATTCCATCAAGGGGAAACTGGGGAAAGTTTTTGTCTAGAAATGACATTCACATCCAGCCACCGCAGATATAATTCACAATCACAACTCATTATTTTTGGGAGAATGTTGGAAAGGAAATCAATAATCTTCAAAGTTACCTCATTACACGACTCACGGCAATTACAAACGATAATCTGAGCCCACATGAAGAGTACTTTGGAAAGGCGTTCCATTGGCTCAACAAATGCAATCTCCATTCTGAAGAAAGAAAAAGAATATCAGTAGAGGTTACAATCAATGCCAGATGATTTATAAATCAGGAACTTGTACAGGGCTGTAATTTCCCCGTCTCAGTCCCTCCTAAGTAAAAGATATCACAATCCCATAGCTTTGTTTCCTCTTCTCCAGAACACTTTGAAAACCCAAGAAGATCTCCCAAAGTACATTGGGGCAAGTACTCATTCAGTGTGTCTGTGGTCCTAATAAGGAATGACATGGTTTTAAGTTGCTGCAGTAAGTGCTGTATGAATCAGACTGGATACGAGAGCCAGGCATAACTTGGAACTGGCAGAAGCTTGAAATGTAATATACAGAATGCAGTTAAGCTTTGAGTTTACACAGTAACCTCTTGCTTCTTTGCTGCCTCTGTTTTCTGATACTTTGCTGGCCTCTAGAGGGACATACAGTATATAGACTGAAGTACTCAGCTAACACCATAATAAAATTTAAGCCCCCTGTTCTATTCTTACATGAAAAGGAGGGCCCAGGGAAAAGATACGTATAACAATGGTAAAATTCCTTGTGGAGGAGGAGGAAAAGGAAGGACGAAGCTTCCTGAGTGGATGAGAACA
This sequence comes from Aspidoscelis tigris stejnegeri, assembly GCA_023333525.1. Taxonomy (NCBI): domain Eukaryota; kingdom Metazoa; phylum Chordata; class Lepidosauria; order Squamata; family Teiidae; genus Aspidoscelis; species Aspidoscelis tigris. The sequence continues at coordinate 68,044,971 of JALMGA010000007.1, read as the reverse complement.
TCTCTCTCCACCCATTATACTGTATATTTTTTCCATTAGGCCTCAGTCATGTGTTTTGTTGGAGAAAAGCTGCATGCCATGTGCACCCTCTGTCTGCCGCCCACTTGGCCATGTTCTTCGCAATGGGACGTTGGTAAATTGCCTTACTCAAAGGTGAGACATCTCACACTGACCTAAGAATTGGCTTGCCTGTGATTTGGCAGAGTCTTCCACCATTTTCCTGTGCCTCACGTTGAGAAGTGCGCTTCCCCAAACTCCCTCTGGGAACTACTTCAGGGGTGGCCCCTGGAAAGCAAAAGTCGTTCCTATTGGCCTGATTTTAAGAAATATGATATGCTGCATAATTATTAATCCTTGCAGGGCATTATAGGCTACTTTTTCTTCCGCATAACCGTGATGCTTACCATTTGGCAGTTCCACTTTATAGATGGAAAAACAAGGGCGAGAGACTTGCTCCAGAGCAACCACAAGGATTGGATGTACTTGTTCTGCTCTGTCTTCCCATTCCTGTTTCCCATTCCTAAGATCTGCCAGTGAGACAGGCCCTCTTGGTGGTCCCACCACTTTCAGTAGATAGGGGTGTGGGAACACATGGGAGGGTTTTCTTGGCTGTAGCCTCCAGGTTATGGAATAATCCCTTCCTGTACAGACACTGTCAATGTTTAATCATGCTTTTAATTTGTTTTAGTATGATATTATTGTAACCTGCTCTGAGACTTTTGGGTATAGGGCAGGATGGATGGATGGATGAAATGGATGGATGGATGGACTTCTCTTTATTTATTTAGAATTGCTTTTGTATTGCCTTTGAATGATTTGTAAACCAATTCAAAAGTTTTTTCACCAGAAGAAGAAGAAGAGTTGGCTTTTCTATCCCGCTTTTCTCACCCATTTAAGGGGACTCAAAGCGACTGGCATTTTACAGAGCAGGCTATAAAATATATTCAACAGTCTGATAGCATAGCAACATTAATGCTAAAAATACAAAATGTCTTCCTGCAAGTTTATGATGAAGAACAAAGTGCTTTATTGGTTAAGCACTCTGGGAAAAAGGTGTTCTATGTCACTGTAATAATGTAAATACATCACTATATATTTCTATTCAGAAATCAGTTAAATTTTTGTGGACATAAAACTGCACGTGTAGCATCTAGGGTTGTGCATGAATATGTTTTTTTGCATTCAAATTCGAGTTGAATCGAATGTCAAAACATTCTATTTGATTCAAATGTTTAGAATCTGAATGCAACAAAATCCAATTTGAATTGAATACATTCAAAACTATTCAATCGAATGTTAGATTCTAATCTTAAGACACAAATATTGACAACATTAGTATGTGTTATACGTATCTGTATGCATCCCGTTTTATCCTGTATGCATCCCATTTTTGTCCCGTATTATAAGCACAAATGCATACAGATACATATGAGATTCGTACAGATACATATCTAATACATATGTATCTGTACTTTCAAATGTTTCAAATAATTCAAACAAATGTTTTGGAACATTCAAAATTCATTTGAATGTTTAAATTCGAATGTGAAGACATTCTATTTGAATTCAAACGTCCACATTCAATTGAATTCGATCAAATTTCACATGTTTAGAATATTCATGCACATCCCTAGTAGCATCAGAATAAACAATGTGTAATATAAATAACATTAAAAGCTACAGCACTACCAAAATTGTAACTGTTAAACCATCATCTGTCTTTCTGTCTGTCTGTCTTTCTGTCTGTCTGTCTGTCTGTCTGTCCGTCCGTCCGTCCGTCCGTCCGACCATTTTATAGGAAATTTGCTTCACATATTAATTTCAGCCATTTTGACTGATTTTTATTGTGAAGGTGGTTCTTGACATTCACACAGCACTGGCCGTTTGGGTTCAAGCATCCCAAGGCAAGACATACGTTGGGTGTATGTGTTAAAGTGGAGGCAGAGCTCATCCTGCTGGGATCCAAGAGACAAAGAAAAGGTCTGGTAACCACTTGAGCTGCAGAACTCTGTGGATTCTTGTGTCCTTAGGGAGACTCAGAGGGGCAGAAAAGAGGCAAGGCACAGCCCCTACTGTCCCATCTACGCCCCGCACTTCTCAAAAGGAGCAGCATGGAATGATGGGAGCTAGCCTGATGGCAATGTAGGAGACAACACATTGGGTAGCATAGAGGGTGGTGGGATATACAGGGCTGATCAACTAGCCAGCTGGCTGCCAGTCACTTCTCACAGCACTCACAGCAGGTAAGTGGGGCCATGGACCATGGGGTCTGTGGGGAGGTGGGAGGCCACAAGGGGCAGGAGGCCTAGGGGGAGATCTGGTTTCTGTGGAAGCTTGGACTGAAGCTTCAATGGATACCTGAATATCCGATTCACAGACAAAGAAGAAGAAGAAGAGTTGGTTTTTCTACCCTGCTTTTCTCACCCTTAAGGGGACTCAAAGCGGCTGACAAAGCTTTTCTGTTTTTCTCCCTATACGAGACACCCTGTGAGGTAGGTGGGGCTGTGAGAGCTCAGAAGAGAGCTGTGACTAGCCCAAGGTCACCCAGGTGGCTTCATGGGGGAGGGCGGAATCAAACCTGGTATTCCCAGATAAGAGTCCGGCTCCCTAACCACTAGACCAAACTGGCTCATGAATAGGGCCTACAAATGTAAGCCACCCTTAGATTTCTTTAAAATCATTTAAATGAAATAAGTAATATTGATACTTGGTGGCTCCCAAAGATGACCGTGGTTTTAAAAATTGATGCCAAAGAAAGCAGTGGAGGGTCTTTCTGCATTTGGTCTTATTCTGGAGTATATACCAGAATAGGGACCTGCTATCTGCATCCTAGTGCAGTCTATGGAAGGCCCCAGGTGAGGCCTGCCATGGTCTGCATTAGCTTGTGGCCAGCAGTCTGATGTCTTGATATATTCCCAAATAAAGCCAAGTGCAGAAATGGCGAAGATTCCCAAACCAGGATGAAATCTAGAGTCTATAGCAGTGAAACAAAGGACTCTATTATTCTCCCAGCAATGTAGAGCAAATCCTTAGAATAGAGCAGCCCTGCATGAAACTATATCCACTGATTCTAAATGTTTAATTTGGAAGATTTCTGCAGCCTGAATCTCAGAACTGTGGTGCTATATCAGTTTTTCCCTCATATTTTTTTAAAAAACCTTCATCCATCACAGCTGTTTCCCTTCTAAGGTTACCATCTTAAATGAGACACCCAACCTCTGCCTCCTCTCCTGTTGTTCGTACTAGCAATTGCTTGGGATAATGAAATGTGGAAGCTAAAAACATTTCTTTTAAGATCATCTTTACAGGCCTCATAATGTGATAAGGGCTTCATGTTTCCTTGTATGCCAGTGTGGATGTACCACACAACTAATCCCTAAGTTAAAAGACTGCAGAAATGCAGTAATGGAGAGGAGTGGGGGAATAAATGTTATTAATTATTTATATATGTGGTTTAAAAGAAAAATAAAACAACACTATAGATTATAAAATGAGAACATGAATATTTTAACCAAACCACTTCATAAGCCCCATCATTTACTCACACTCTTTGTTGGTTATATCTTATCCTTTTTCCAAAAGGAGCCCAAGAGAGCTTGCAACAGAATATAACATTAAAAAATAAAAGCATAAAATTAGAAAACATAGAACTGATTGTGGGAGTTAAAGTCATCCAATTTCCCCCAAAGTCTCAGTAAATGGCAGATTACCAGAAATCCCAAGGAAACGAATATCACGAGAGACCTTCTCACCTTCACTGGTAGGATTCTCCACAGCTGAGGCATCACAACATGTTGTATGTCTACTCCATGAGCTTCATCCAATGGATGGGTTCTCCTGCTTATTTTAAAATCCAAGATCACTACTTCTTATCTGGGCGGTCTTTGAAATACTAGAGGCAATTTTGCATTTCCCTTCTGACATTTGCATGGAAGTAGGTGTGAAGACTTCATCTGGGGCTGTAGAAGAGATGATGCCCATGCACACAAAATGAAGTGACTCTGTGGTGTGTGTATGCTCTGGTCTGGAACGTGCCCAAACATTCCCATCTTCAAAGTGCGAAAAGTCCAGCATCCTAGTTTGACAATGGTCTATTTGGAAGCTCACAAGCAGGACATGAACACAGTTGTGCTCCTCCCATACATGGTTTCCTTGCTGGGTCTTTGTGGCAAAGCCTAGACCAGTGGTTCTCAACCTTCCTAATGCCACGACCTCTTAATGGAGTTCCTCATGTTGTGGAGACCCCCAACCACAGGGGTGGAGCAGCTGGGAGGTGGGAGGGAAGGGCGGTGAGAGGCTTGTCATGACCCCTCTGAAAGGGTAGTTTGACCCCCAAAGGGGTCCCGGCCCCCAGGTTGAGAACCACTGGCCTAGACACTTATGATGGGCCCCTGAATGACCTCTGCCAAGGCTTCTGTGGGGAAGCAGCAGCACCCCACAGGTGCCTAAGGTGCAGTGTTCAAGGAACAACCCTAAAGTCATTATATTGCATACTGACGGGGTGGGGGGTGTCACCTCTCTGCAGCTTGTGGAAAACAGAACATGGTGATTCAGAGGGGTCCATGCATGTACACGCAAGCTGTTGCTACTTTCTGTGCACCCCAGGAAGTCAGCAATTTCTTAGAACAGCTGCTGCAATTTCACTACAGGTACTAAGGAAGACAGTTGGTGGAGAGAGGAAGCAACTGGTCCTGTTTCTCCGCTTTCTTTTTGTTCCAGCCAGAGTTGATGACTAGGTACCATCTCCAGGTTGAAGAGATGAGCAGGATGTCTCTGAAGGCCTTTTGGAGGGAGTTGTGAGGAGATGAAGGTTTTGCCTTTGTCTTCTGCTTGATAATGCCCAGAAGCAATTGGGGAGCTACTGTGTGAGACAGGATGTTGGACTTGATGGGTTATGACCTGATCCATCAGGGTTGCTCTCATGTTCTTATATTATGTTCTTATGACAATGATTTTTTTTCATTTGCATTTCATTGTATTTTGTGTATGGTTTAATAATTTTATTTGTTCTAAGTAGTGTTAAGTTGTAAATTACCTTGACATTCTACGGAAAGTGGCATTCACAAATAAAGGAAACAAACAAACAGATCAAAAGATATAAGGATTATCAGTGCAGTCCCTTGAAATAATACTGGTAGGGCGAAAAGCATTTCTATTTGTTTTTCAAAGACAGAGTTTTAGGCCTTGTCCCCATGGGCTGCCAATACCTCGGAGTAGATTCGGGGCAGCCTTAACGTGAATCGTAGTTCGCATTAAGGAGTGCCCATGGCAACTGAGGACAGCACGGGTTCAAGCCGAACCCGCTCATCCCCATGAAAACCACGGTAAATCCCTGCATCGGGATGGCATGGTTTTCTCCACCACCCCTTGCCTGACAGCGCAATCGCCTAGGTAAGGGCTTGATTTACCCCAAACAACTGCCCAACAGCTTCCCTGCAGTCAGCTGAGCAGCTGTCAGATGGGTACAGGGGCTGTGAAGCGCACGAGCAGAGCTCCAGTAAAATAATTAAAACAGCCACGCCTGCTTAGTTGACTGCAGGGAAGCTTTCAGGTGGTTGTTTGGGGTAAATCAAGCCCTTACCTAGGAGACTGCACCATCAGGCAAGGGAAGGACAGCTGCAATCTCAGCATTACTGGCAGGGACAGTGAAACCCTGCCTGCTAATGCTGCAATCAATCAGCAATAACCTGGGAGCGTCCCCATCCCCCCCCCGGATAATCTGTTCTTGCCTCCTAATTCGGGGTGAGAACAGTTACAAAGGGGTTTTTTTTTTGCTCCAGGTTTTTGCTTTTTGTCCCTCATGTAGCCCGAATTAGGGCTTTGCATGGAGACTTTCCTGAGGTGAACTCATGTTCGCCTCGGAGTATCCTGATCATGGGAATGAGTCCTTAGTGTTTTAACCACAAAAGTCTGGTTGTCCACTGAAGCAGCGGTCTTACATGAATATCTGCTGGTTGCTCATTTTTGAGGAATACAATAAAGCTAAAGCTAAAGCAATAGCAATGTTTTGATTTGCTTTGTGGGACCAGGGACAATTTGTGCCAGTTTATAGTGAGCTTACATGCCTGGCAAGTTCAAATTGCTTCAAAATTATAGCAATAAAACATGAATATTTCCTATACTTCTCAAATTGCATTAGCATACCTTTTTATCTTTGCCATTTAAAAGGAAAACGCAAATTTGCCCAACAGGGTTTAGGAGAAAGTGGTTTTTAGCATGAATTGCATAAATTGATTTTACAAGAACCATAAGCGCTTCTTGGCACTGCAATTAAATAAAAGTTCTAGCCTACATTGAGAACATTATGGAAGTAATTACGGAATAATCCCTAAATGAAAAGTGTAGGAGAATCCAACAAACTCTTTCCCACTCCCAGGGATATAATGTGCTCAATTATGTTGCTGAAACGCATGAGGATGTATTTGCATACAAAGCATTATATTGTACTGAACCTCCTAAAGTGTGAAAACTGTACAACTGTGATAGTTAAGGAGGATAATAACTTCATAAACCCAGCGTATTTATTTACCCATCAACAGACTTGTCCCTGAACAAAATCCAAAATTACTCTGTGAATCGAGCTCCAACCCCATGTTGAAAACTTTCCACTATTTTAGCATGCAAAGCTGTTTCTTAAATTGAAAAAGGACAAATATATAATCTAGATCAAAACAGCACACAAGTCCTTCAGAAGATGGAGTCCAGATTTCAAAACCTTATTATATTTTGCATATTTAATCTATATCATCTTGGGCTCTGTATAAGGATTATATTGCACTGTATTTATTTCATGCCCTCTTGAGCTGTGTGTCTTGGAAGAGATTTGGGCTCTCCATGGAGATGTATTTATAAGTGATGATGGAAAAATAAATTATATCCCTGTGTAAAATAGGCTCTAGCAATAAAGAGAACTGATTACTACCACCAAAGGACAGTACTGTGTCTTTAACATCAGTGTAAGGAAATTATTTGACTTACTTTCAAAGGAAGTTAGAGTCTTACTGAGAATGGTGACCTGTGTTCCCCAAACTATCTCCTGTAAGGCAGAAATATACTGGAAGAGAGTGTTTTATTGTACATGGATTATAATTGGTCCTGGCTAAGAATGGAGGGCAATATTAATAATTTCTTTGTTGGGATCTGCTTGAATTTTTGGGGGAGTTCGATTAGTATCGAATTGAATGAAAGAAAATTTGTATTCACTTGAATAGATCCCCTTTGAATGTGATAGGATTTAATTCAATATGAATTCGATATGAACTCAGTTCGAATCCCCACTACTAATTGCATACAATTCCCTTACGTATCCAATACATATCCCCTATGTATCCACTCTGAATCCTTTATACTCTTCTGCAAAGGAGGGCTGGCAAGGCGCTGTTCTGAATTCACTCTCAATCCACTTCAAATCCGCTCTGGATCTCTTGCAGATGGGCTGGCACCTCAAATGTCCCCAAAACGTGACTGCAAGTGTGCGAAGCGTCACCGGCGATGGTGCACACACAGTTGCGCCAGGCTCTGAAAAGAAGATGGTGGCACCCGGACACAGGTAAGTCTCCAGGCATGTGGGATGTACTAGCGTGCCCAAATGCAAGCGTTAGTACACAGTAGGAGGTAGGTAATGCACTTTTCCCATCCAGCAAATGGGAAATTAAGTGCAGAAATGCCTCAGGACAGAGCCACACTTCTGTGTGAGCCAAGAGTTGCAACTGATATAATAAGGAGGTGCAACTGGACTTATGAGGCCTGTAACAGGACCAGCATGAATTATGGCAGTATGACACTCAGTCATGCTCTCTGTCTCACTTGCTCCAGACTAGACTTTATCAGGCCACATGTCGACACTTTTTTTTAAAAAAAAATCTCTTTATTGTATATTTTGCATAACATTTTCAACAATATTGACTCTTTTTTGCACTGTTAAATTGCTCCACTGTGCTTTGCAGAACTGTTGTTTTGTTTCCCGTGTCTGTCATGCTTTTATTTAGACTGTCTTTCCTTGTAAAATGGTACATAAATTTATGGTGTGACCTAGTTTATGAACATTGGTAGAGGGTGTATTTCAATATGGTCCTCAATTTCATGTTTGTACAGTAATAAATATAGTTTCTTATGACTGTTCTCGGACTTTTTACATTTTCTTGATGGAATTTTTAAAATCTTCCTCTTTGGAGACTGGAGAGGTCGAAGAATTTATTGTAGGAATTGTTTTCTCATATTCATTGAATCTGACACATTTGTAGTTGGTCAGAATTGGCTATAGCACTTTGTAGCCCAATAGACCAAGACAGAAACAGCTTGAGCGTTAACTTAAGGGACGTAAATCTTGTTTTGATACAGAATGGGCTGAGTACGAATGTTCCTCTGTTAAGAAAATATTTCGGGCCAGCTGTTGCTCACTGGTGTCCCATATGGTTGTGTTTTTAAGTATGGCTTGAAGTTGAAGTAGTTTCCATTTATAAAAATTCTTCAGTAAAATCATCCTTCCAATAATAATATTCACATATGTGCTTTCGCTTCTGATGTTTTCCTAATTAATTAATCTCTTAAAACGGAGTTTCCTTTCCTCCTTGCTTTACTTTATTTGTATTTTCTATCCACCTAGTCTTAATAAACTTAACTGTGCAGAAGGCTTAGGTTACGGTGAGTTTTTCCCACGGAAGTTAGACTTGTTTTATAAGAAGGATTATAAAGTGTCACATACCAGATGTAGTGTGTCTTCATTATATACCTAGTCCGATCACCATATTTCTAATGTTCTTACTGAAAGAGTAAAGTGTTCTGTTCTCTTAGCCATTTGGTTTTCCACCTTCATTAAAATAACTGTATGATTAGGTTCTTGTTTATATGGATGAAAATGAAAAAGAGATTTTCTGTCAGGCTGGCAAAGAAAGACCACGAGACTCTTTTGTTTAGAAAGATGAAAAGTGATTTATTTCAGCTCAGCAATAAGGCATTTCTTGTTGGGAGCAACTTGGAACAGAAAACCCAGCCTATTTATATGTTTCAAAGCTGGGCGGGGTTTGGCCTTCAACCAATGAGCAATAACTATTTTTCAAAACCCAGTTTAAACTTGGAGCCAAAATGTATCACTTGACCCCAGCAGGGAGGGGGGGAGTCAACTGTCACTTCCAAAACAACAGGAAGCTACTATATACATATATACAGAATCACATAGGTGGCAGAGATCTTACACTCAAATATTATGGCAGGCAGCTAGCCCTGCCTGACATTTTCTTATGTATCAGATACCGTTTCCATAGACATAGAGATGTCAGACTAGAAGGCACTACAGAAAAATCACCCCCTGCAAAAATTCCACCTTTGGCAGCAATTGCACCCAGAAATGGGGCTGTGTGATTACCAAGAGGTATGGATGTGCACAAATATTCTAAACATTTGAAATTCAATCAAATTTGATTGAATGTGGACATTCAAATTCAAATAGAATGCCTTCACATTCGAATTGAAACATCTGAATGAATTTTGAATGTTCCACAACATTCATTTGTATGAATATCATATGTATCTTTACGGATTTGCGCTTATAATATGGAATGAAAATGGGATGCATATGGGATAAAATGGAATGTGTACAAAATGTGTACAGATACATATAACACATATGAATGTTGTCAATATTTGTATCTTTAAATACGAATGTTGTCAACATTCATATCTTCAAATTTGAATCTAACATTCGAACAAATAGATTCTAATGTATTGGATTCAAATAGGTTTTTGTTGCATTCGGATTCTAAACGTTCAAATCAAATTGAATGTTTTGAGATCTGATTCGACCCCAATTTGAATGCAAAAAACCCCATTTGTGCTCATCCCTGCCAAAAGGCATCTCCAGAGCCAGCAGTGTCTTCTCAAGGAGTGGTGGGCAGCTGCTTTTGTATGTGAAGATGAAACCTGAACTATTATAGGGATTGAACTTTGTAATGAAAAAGGATCTATTTGGATGGAAAGTTGCTTTGCTGATCCAGATGCAGCAGTCATTCAAAGCTCAAATGAAAAAGAAATGAATTTTTGGCCCATTTCTCTGATAAAGACAGGGTGAAGAGACAGGAAGGATTCCTCTAAAGGCCATTTGCAGAGACTGGAGAGCAGGTGAAGGTTTTGCCTTTGTCTTCTGTTTGAGAAGACCAGAAGCCATTGTGCCACTGTGTGGGGCAGGATGCTGGACTAGATGGGCTGTGGTCTGATCCAGAGGGGCTACTTCCAAATCAATGTTATTCTCTTCCAAATCAATGAACATCTTAGGGTGCCTCCAGAAATCACACTAAAAGAGCATGATTTACCTATATTCAGAAGTAATGTGCTTCTGGAGGGACAACAGTTCACCCTATCTATAGATGATACTCTGCATTTTAGGGTTTCTGCATTCCTTCCTGGGTTTTATTGCAGTTTGGAAACAAACAAATTGCAGCTTGGGTTCCCAAAATTTCCGAGGAGTAAATTGCTAAAAACTGAAATAAAAAAACACCTGAAAAAACAGCTCTCATTCCTGTTTTTGCTGCTAAAATGCTTTATCTTTTTTCCTTTGGGACTGGTGCCACAGTATTGGGGAGAGATGTGTCATGAAATGGGTGGGGTTTCCCTCAGTAGGACAGCTCCTGGCTTGCCACCCCTCCTTTGCAGAGGAGTTTAAATTGTTCGAGCCTCCACACCCTCTTTCCCTCGGCAGCCCACTTCATGGTGGATAAAAAGTTTCATTTTCACACTGATAACAAGTAAAAAGTTTCACTTTCACCCACTTCATTCTGATAACAAGTTTCACTTCCTGCCCATGCTTTCTCCTCACTTCCTCCTCTTTTTGGCTGGGGAAAGATAGCTTGGCTGGCTCCTTCCTGCATGAACTAACCACGGTGGGTAGGCAGGAGAAAGGTGTGATAAAGGAGAAAGTGAGGGGAAGGCGTGGGTGAGGAGGCTTAGAGAGGAGATTTTGCACAACATCATAAGCGATCCCCATGGTCCCACTCACTGAAGGTTTGGCTTTGCTTTGGGAAGCAAATGGTGGCAGCAAAAGAAGGAGGGGAGGGTGAGCTGGGATTCCCCACCCTTGGCCATGTCATCGTGGGATTGAACCCAATCAAGAGAGAGGGGTGGGCAACTGGCTGGCAAAGGGCAGGGAGGAAAAGATTCACTTTCTCTGATGCATTTTTGAACCATTTTTGAACCAATTTTTGTAGTTCTTGCATCATGGATCTATCTCCTGAGCTTGTAGGAACATTTTAGCTTCCTTTCAAACTCAGTCAAAAGTTTTAGGGCTCAGGCTGGGAAAAATCTTTATGGTCAGTTAGGAAATTATAAAGTGGGAATCACAACAGTGCTCATTTATTTTCATAAAGACAGGCCTGTTGAACATCATACCAGACGATATTTTGTGGCACCTACTTGCATCAGTGGACTGGGAACACCCATGCACATGACAGTGTGGGGCAATTCTGTAGTGGGTTGTGGGAGACCATCGAATTATGGTGTAGCTGTCATCATAATGATTTTGGGTTAGTTTTGGGCAAGCTGCTGTAAGTAGGCCCTGGTGGTTGACTCACTCATTAAATATATAGCTGGAACTCTCAACACATATGAGCAGCTGGTAAAACTGGGGTGCAGAATAATAGCTTACAACAGGGGCTAGTCTCCCACTGGAAGCTCGACCCTGAATTCCCTGAGCATAGTTTGATCCTCTGCAGATCAGAAGACAACTTAGGGAAATCAGAACCACATCTAATCAAAACCTTGCCCCTTCCTTTCCGCTGCTACGGTCCAAGTCCTTTCTGCACTTGGCCGCATTCTGGAATATATCTCTGGATAGCAGCCTGCAGGACACAAGCTAATGCAGACTATGGCCTTTTATAGGGCCTGGTCAAACGCGTGTTTTCGGACAACCTGAGTCATCCTGCAGGATGTGTGATTCAGATGATTTTAAGCTAATGTGAATTGCAAGCCGGGCTAAAGCCGTTAGTCCATTCTAAAAGGTAGTCTCCTTTAAACAGCACTGACAGGGACTGAGGCCAGCCTGGAATTCCAGTCCGCCTTCCACTTCCGCATGTGTGGGTAGTGGGACAGCTTAAAGGAGGAAGACCTGTGTTGTGGTGGGTGGTGCCCAGTATTTCCTTCAGCCAATCAGCACGTGCAGAGCTCGTGAGGCACCTACCCGTCTCCTACAGTTTAGGGGTATGATTCCTCTAGCATTTTTACACAAATTTATTTTTATTATTTAAATAATAATAATTGCAAGAGAAGCACATTAAAAAAAGAAGGGGTGTGTGGAGGTGGGGGAGCAGGCTTTAAAAAGAACTGCAAACACACACCCTCGCCTCCCTTGAGTGACATGAATGGCATCCAATAGGAAACGAGGTAGATGTGTTGTAGCAAAAGGAGTGGGGAGCCAAGGACTCTGTGGAGGAAAACCAGGCCAAACTCTGTAGAAGTTTGTGATCAATGCAGCCGAAGGAGGGGTCAGCTTCTATCGATCCACATCTGACCAGCACCGGTATGGATTAAATTTGAATTCATTAACAGGCCAACCTGATTGGGACTCATTTGACCCATTGCCATCGGGTGCTAAACACCCCATGCGGACGCATGGGGTCCTGGTATAGATCCGGAACTCGGTGGACTTGATTGAGCAAGGACCAGATCTTGGAGATCTGGATCTCCTTAATCCGGATTAACCGCGGTAGGTGTCTTCAAACTGGCTGCTGGGAACAGACACCTCCACAGCAAGAATAGTGCTACAACTGTAGTACTATCCTTTTCATAGACGTGACTGCGTGTGTGCAAAGCGTCAGCAGCATCATGACAGCGGCGCTGATGCATGCGCAGTCACAGAGGCTGCCCCAGCCACAATAGGAGCCCCCAGGGGAGGACCGATCCTGTAATCGAATCAGGTAAGTATTCAGTTGTGGGGGGGGGGGAGGATGGCCAAAATTGACTAGCGCTCCAAGTTCGAATGCTAGTCAACGTTGGTTAATAGCACTCCTTCCCCATCCAGCAGAAATGATTTCTCTGAGATTCCTCTGAGGCAACCCTTTTGTTATGGCTGAACACGGCCAAATAAGCTTTAGAGTATGTATCTAGCTCCAAGGATTTGTATCTACTCTTATGCTTGCCAAGTATTGCACTTATGTGTCAGTGACTGACATCTTGTTTTCCTACAGATGTTGCATTGATATTTTGGGGTCTTCTTCAGTTCTTTCTTCACAGTGACACTCCCTGGGATAACTACTTTGATTATAGTACCATTTAACAATAGCAGCAGCCATGTAATTCATCTTGAGTATGACTGTATTTGTCCCTGTTATTTTTCTGGAGCCACATAGTGAAAATATACGTAATTATTTCTGTATCACTTTTCTGATTTGCTGTCACTTACTTCTTAGGTTACAGCCAGGGATTATTCAGGTGATAGTAGAAGATAGATGCAATTATTCTGAAAGCATAGTACTGAGCAACAGCAGTATGATTGAAATGTAGGTGTGCATGCACATAGGCATTAAGCCCAAAAATGTGGTTGGGAATTCAAAGTAAGACAGTACATTAGGGATGTGCATGGTGGTTTTTTGTTTGTTTGTTTGTTTGTATTCAATTCGAATTGAATCAAATGCAAGAAAATTCATATTTGTTCAAATAGATCCTGAATGTGGTAGGATTCATATTTGATATGAAAGTTCAATCCCATACTAATCCAATACAAATGCATACAAATAGCATAGGAATCCCATATGAATCCCATACAAATTGTATACAAAGCTTCATACGAATGTATCAAAACATTATATTCGAATTCAAATGGCCAAATTCGGCCAAATTCATACCAACTTTAAATGGTATGAATATTCACGCACATCCCTGCTGTACATGTTTTGGCTGCACCTTGACAGCCAAGAAGAGGGCACGCTTGTGGCAAAATCTTCAGATTGCACCACAGTCTCAGGCAGTGTGCCATGTACACTGCTGGCATCTCCTGCTGGCACCAGGAGTCTTCAAGTTGTGATGTAGAACTTCCACGGCTTTGGAGTTTCTTCCCAGCACAATTAACACCAGACAGGAAATAGCCCAAGAAGTCAGTTTCTGTCCTGTGCTAAACTGTCCTTGGTGAAAAATGTCCCAGGCACTGTTGGTATCTCTTTAGATGGTGGTAGCAGTGGCACAAAAGGGTGAAAATTCCCCTCAAGAGTTCTTTTCTGGGGTGGTGGTGGAGGAGGAGGAGAATTGGCTTTTCTACCCCACTTTTCTCACCCATTTAAAGGGACTCAAACTGGCTGACAAAGCTTTCTGTTCTTCTCCCCACAACAGACACCCTATGCGATAGGTAGGGCTGTGAGAGCTCATAAGACAGCTGTGACTAGCCCAAGGTCACCCGGCTGGCTTCATGGAGGAGTGCGGAATCAAACCCGGTATTCCGAGATGAGAGTCTGGCTCCCTTAGCATTAGACCAAACAGCAAAACACCTGGGACAGAGGTTTTTGTGCCTTTGAGCCTGGCTGCAGGCCCAATGGGTTGGTGACGTGTAGATATCTGTTTGTGTGTCTGGATGCAGCCTTTGTTATTGCTAAACCAAGACAGAACCCCAAGGCCTGCATTTGTCTCTTTGCTTAATCACACGTGTAGGTTTAATTTGTCCTCCCCAGTAAAAAATGTGTCTCAAGTAGCAATTAATCAACTGAAACTACAAGGGAAATTTGCAGCCCTATTCCTCTTTCTTTTGCACCTTAACTTTTCTTCTTCTTTTTTTAAAGAAAGTTATTACTGTATCTGTACATGAATAGGTTTAAAATTAATCATTTAACGAGACTTTGAAAGTGAAAGTTTCCTTTGAAGCTTAATTTAAAAGTCCTTTTTATACTAATGGCTGTCTTCACACTCTGTACTGTGGATGGAATTTTGCTTTGACTATGAATGGATCTATGATCCCCCCACCTTAGAAAAGGCTCATGTTTGCATCCAGCAAATGTTATGTCTTAAATCCCTACAGTTTTTTTTTCCGCAATGACTTCATGTGCTAACAATTTGACTTAATGAGTAACTGCAATAAATGTGCAGTGTGGAAATATTGTTACAAGACTGCAAGAGCATTCTCTGCCTCTGTAAAGCACTGCGTTGAAAGATATGTGAAACGTATAATTACTCTGAGTCCTTGAACAAAATCCTGCTCTCAGCTCACTCTTTGTCTGGACAATATTGGAGGGCAACTTCAAACATAATTCATTTCCCATTTCGAATGTCCTTTTATGTAGGAAAAACTATGGGGAGGGGTGAATACTGATATTCACATGTATATTCATTTCAGGACTGGGAAAAGCTGCAAGGTTGTAGCCCAGCGGTAGAGGAAACGGTTTGAAGAACAAAAGGTTGCAAGTCTGCTATCCAGACTCCTGGAAGTAGGCAATGAGAAACCAGTTTGGCATCTCTGCCAAGAAAATTCCGTACAGGGGCCCATGGAGTCAACCAGGAGACAGACCTAACGTCATGGTACCTAATAATACCAACAATATAGTGAGCCATAAATAAATCATGATACCAAAAGTAAAAAGGAAGAAATAACCTAACACTCGAACAGCTGCTGGTTAGTGAAAGGAGCCAACCTATTGCCATGATATTTTTCCTGTGCAATAAAATAGAGACCCACACGGATGGGAAAGGTGTTTGATGAACTAATGTTGACTAGCACATGCACTTCCACGTGCTAGTCAATGACAGCCCACCCCATGTGCTGTATTTGATCACTAGGTTACTCCTTTTCCGGGTGCCGCCATCTTGAGTGTGGCACCCTCCGTGACTGTGTGTGTGTCCGTGCCATTGCTATGATGCTGCTGATGTTGTGCGCAGTCACAGTTGCGTCAAGGAGTCAATGGGGCCTCCTCAGGCGCCAGAAGTGCAGATGGTCACAGGCTGGACGCTAAAGGTAAGTCTTTGGTTAGGGTTAGCTTCCTCCACACCTAGTATGCAATTAGGCAACCTCTGGGCAGTCAGGGGGCAGATCTAGTCTATAAACAACTCCTGACAGTTCAGATACGCCTGCCCAGAGGTTGCCCAATTGCATACTATGGGCTGAAGTGTGAATTCAGCCAGAAGTCAAGAGCAGTTTGGGGGGGAGGTTGCCTTTGTCTTCTGTTTGAGATGCCCAGAAGCAGTTGGTGGATTAGTGTGTGACACAGAATACTGGACTAGTTGGGCTGTGGCCTGATCCAGCAGGGTTCTTCTTATGTTCTTATGACCGTCCCTCCAACTAAATTTAGCTCAAAACAAGGTAAATCCTTTATGCCTTTGGCTACATTTCCACTGGTCAAAATTCAGGTTTTATCCTGGATTTTTTTTTGCCAGCACCAAGGGCTCGCTGTAGCTGTCCCAATGGCATTGGGGTGCCATTCCCCCCTTCCCGCCCTGCCCCGTTCCTCTGTCTTTCATCATCATCCCACTGCTTGCCTTCGCCACCATTCTCCAACAGATGGAGGAAAGAGGTGAGGGGAAAGGAAAGTGCTGGAGGAGAGGAGGAAAGATGGAGGAAGGGGGAGGGGAGAAGGTAAATGGCAGGGGGTGGTGCAGGAGATTGGCGCGGTTGGTGTTCCCCTTAATAAATATTCAGATTTTAACAGGATTCCACAGTGAGTCCTGTTAAAATCTGAACAGAGATTCCACAGATTATCAGACATCTAGTCTGCAGAAACAGGGAATCCTGTCAGAGTGTCGGGACATTGGACCCTCAAGCCGGATTCAGGCTGGACCAAAGGGCCAGTGGAAACGCACCCTTTGAAATGATCAACAATCTGGCCCTTCGGCTCAATCAGATTGTTAGAACCTAAGAATATAAGAGGAGCCCTGCTGGATCAGGCCACAGTCCATCTAGTCCAGCATCCTGTCTCACACAGTGAATTACCAACATGCTTCCTGTTCCCTGTTGTTTATTTTATTGCAGAGGTTGCCAGTATCCTTTCTAATAAACCTTTTACGTGATTTCATATATGCATCCCGGTAATTGTATTTGGAGATTCAATTTGCTTGGATACAATAAACAAACTGAGCATAGATTGAAATGCAAGAAGAGTTCCTCCCCTAAATATTTACTGCAATTAGACAGTCTGTTAAACTTGCTTTCCCATCCGCTTTGGTGCCAGTCTGTTGCCAATTTGTTTTTCATTACTCAACCCAGTGGAAAATTATTATGGTGAGATAAATGTGGAATCCACAAGTAAGTGATGTATCTGCCATCAATTATAGCTGTTTCCCTCCAATTCTAAGGTTTTGTGATTTAAAAGGATAAAAGGATTAATTGTCCTAATTTATATGCCCGGGTTAAAAAAAAAAGACTCTTGTCCTTCTTTCTTTGTACTGTAAACAAAGACTCAACCACACCTGTAGTAACTTGGGACAATACATCAGCAGCATTTCCTCCAACACAGTGCAGACACAGTGCAGTGTGGTAAAGGATGATTGGATTAGCTGAATTACACGCAACGGAGAACCAAACTTCAAAGCAATTTTGTGTAATGGCATTTGCAAATTTTGTGAGATGGCTGAATATAAAGTTGGGAAGTAAGACAATTTATGGTTGTTATAGAATCACGCACATCTAACTACAATTGATTTGTGGAATCATGCATATAATAGTTCTGTAAGAGCAAAACTACACATGGCATGAAACACATGGTTTAAAATCACAGGTATATATTACTGCAGCCTATGGAGGATAGAGAATGGAGTTTAACTGTTGCCACATGTACTGTTTTTCAACATAACTCTCCTTCAGAGCTGCCATTTGGCACTGGGGAAGCTCACACTGGCAAAAGCTGACTTTTGCGGCTCTAACCCTGATTAATTGCCAGGTAATTACTACTTATTGTAAAACAAAACTAAGGCCAAAGTCACCCCTTCACTTTAAACCTTCTTTATTCTGTCTGCAATCTGAGTGCTCACACCTTTTCATTTTTTATCCATTTTATTTGTGGACATTCCATCCAGGAAAGTCCAAATGTAGGGTGGAAAGTCCACAAACACAAGGGATAGAATGAAAAGTATGAGCAGTCAGACCTGAAGATGCTGAAGAAGGTTTAAAGTGAAGCTGTGGTCATGGCCAAATACATTTATCCATTGTATAATGGTGTGATGTGCTGATGCAAAACCATACTATGCAACCAGTTAACCCTTGTAGGAAACTAGCAGCTAATTCACACTTGGTCCCATGGTATGTGATAGGGTAGCATCTGTTTCTATCAATATCCAGAAAGCCATGCTGTCAAGATCCAGAAAGCCATGCTGTTGCTTTGCACTGTGTTTTCATTGCCTTGATGATGTCCTTTAGCACTAGAACTGTGTGACACTATGAAGGAACCATCTTACCTGTGGGGGGAGGAAGAGAGAAGGGAACTGGGTGAGCACCTTCCATCACGCTCCCAGCATTGACCCTTCCCTCCCAACTGTCACCAAACAGGCTATGAAGGAGCCATCTTGCCTGTGGGGCATGGAGCTGAAAAAGAAAATAAAAGTATTTTACCATTGGAGGAACACAGTTGCTGCCAGAGTGTCCCTCCCACACCATTTTCCTTTTGTTTCTTGTCTCTTTAGATCAGTGGTTCTCAACCTTCCCAATGCCGCGACCCTTTAATACAGTTCCTCATGTTGTGGTGACCCCCAACCTAACCCTAACCCCCAACCATAAAATTATTTTTGTTGCTACTTCATAACTGTAATTTTGCTACTGTTAGGATTCGTAATGTAAATATCTGATATGCAGGATGTATTTTCATTGTTACAAATCAAACATAATTAAAGCATAGTATCTTCCAAGGGTCCTAGACAACCCTTGTGAAAGAGTAGATTGACCTCCAAAGGGGTCGCGACCCACAGGTTGAGAACCACTGCTTTAGATTGTAAGCCTGAGGACAGGGACCTGTCTAATATAGTATTGTTACCCTCCCTGAGACCTTTGGGTATAGGGCAGGATAGAAATGAATGAATGAATGAATGAATGAATCCATCCATCCATCCATCCATCCATCCATCCATCCATCCATCCATACATACATACATACATACATACATACATACATACATACATACATATATACATCTGCACTTGCGGGAGGCATTTACAACCCAGAGACAACTCCAACATAGATTAGCGGTGATGCATGAAATAATGCACCACATGCATCCCAGCCCTACCCAGAGGCTTACTTGAAATGTCCAGTGCCGCAACCATTTGCACCATTTCTGGTGCTGCGGGTCATCTGAGGTGCTACACAAGCCCGTCGGCATCTCAAATGATCCCAAAAGTGACTGTACATGCACGCAGCGTTACCGCTGCCATTGTGACGTTGCACCAACCAAAGGAAGATACGCAAAGAAGAATGCTGCACCCAAACACTGCACCCAGCCACAGGTAAGTCTCTGGGCATGTGGGGCTTAGTTGGGCATGTACTAGCATTCCCAAGTGTGAATGCTACTGCACTTTAGTGGGTTCTGCACTTTTCATGTCCAACAGATGGGAAGCTAAATGCAGAAACGTCTTAGGAGGAACTATAAAGAAGCCCTTTGTACCTATGTAGGCCAATTGCACTTGGAGGAGAGACAAAATTGCATTTGTGCACTCTCCTAGCCTAAACTGTTTGCTTTACTTATTGCTCCAACTGAATGTTATTTGTATCTTACCACTTGATTGCCACAAGCACCTCATCAATGAAATAAAAATCCTGTTGAGGACCAGAAATGTTTATTTCTCTTCCCCTACATTTTGTTGGATTAAATTCCTTAACATTGTTACAGCTTTTAAAACCCTCCGTTCAGAAACCCCATGCACGAATCAAAATCCTCTCTGAGCATATACGAAGTGCTGTTAAGAGACCTTGTAATTCTGTGCTCTGGATTTTTGGGCTCAGCTTATTTCACCTGTATACTTTTCTTTCTTTTGTGCCTAGCATATTCAAAAGCTGAAAACTATGCATGACGCTAATGAAAAAAAACTCAGACTAAGAGTTTATTGCCAGCTCCAGATTGATGTCAGTTGGAAAGGATTACTTTATAGTGAGGGAGGAAAATAAAGGTCCTATGAATTTGCTGTCAGCTTTCTAGTTTATTTGACAGTTATTTGAAGTATTACTGAAAGGTTTGAAAAGTGTCTGTGGAAAGCTCCAAAGCCCCAGGAAGTCTAAGTACTGCTTTATTCATTTATTACACATTTCCCACTAGGAAAGCATTTTGTGCTTAAAAATGCTGTAAGTTTTGGAGTTTTATACCTAGGCTGAAAAGCAATCTTGGTCATAGTTTCTCTTCCGTATGGTACTTGTAGGATCATTACATATGATCATCTATGTGCAACATAATTAGGACGCAGAGGTCCTTTCTGCATTGGACCTTATTCCGGATTGTATCTCAGGATAGAGATGGGCCATGTGTGTTCTGATGCATATTATGGCAGATGATAGTCTGCACCAGCATAAAGATGGCAGGTCCTTATCTGAAGATATAATCCAGAGTAAGGCCAGGAGCAAAAAGAGCCAGATTTTGGACTTTGGGTTTAAGCTAAGGATGGGGGAGAAATTGGATGTCCCAGACTATGAATTTAGGGATCTGGGCTGATCAGAGTCATGGATCAGTACATTTTCAGGATGTACAGACTGCCATTTACAGTAAATATATGTCAATCTCTTTTCCTTGCCAGATATATATTAACACATTTTTCCAAATTTTGCACCAAAGTAAAAGTACACATTTTCAGATATGCACGGTTGCTGTTGATAGTGCCTCTAGATGATTTTATATGTAAATGCAAAAATCAAAATTGACTGCAGACCTGTAGAAATGTGTTTGCAAGCATCTGTGTTCTAGCGTAGAACCAGAAAAGAAGAAAATCCCATCTGATAGAAGACAGTCATTTTGTAAGCAAGTGTGGGAGCAAACTCCAAACTAGAAGCACTATGAGATCTAATGATCTCTTGAGGGTGAAACAGGACCTGTTCACACTTTGGAATGGTATAATACTGTTCCACTAGAGTGAAGATCAGGCATGGTGGGAGCCATCTGCACTTTAAGTGCTGTGACTACCAGCACTTGAAGTGTGGATGGCTGTGGAAGCATTGGCATGTGTCTAGTCATTTCCATGGTGATCGGCCTGCCACACAAGGCTTTGCAGCCCATCTCACCACTTCACCCCTAGAAGTGGGTGAAATACTGCTGACTGAGGACTTCCTAGTGCGGATGCTCTAGTACATGGTGGTGGCACAATGTGCAGACAGGCCTCCTGTGGAGCAGCTAGAACCACTCCTGGAAGGTAAGTGTGAACAGACCCCAAGAGTCTGTTTCTGCTGTTTCTGGAGCATTTCATACCATCTTATTTCCTATGTGGCTCCTCCCAGACTCGGTGTGCACATGTAGTTGAGATGGATGTCCAGCTGAAATTGAGTTGGTGCCTCTTCCTGCCAACTCACCTCCTTCTGGGTCTTCTTTTCACCTGCCACCTCCATCTTCCTATTGCTCTTAGGCTTTTGAAAGGATTCCTGTCACCACCTTTGATTCTTACCTGGACAAGGTTAACATGGCCATGGCTAGGTGTATATCCCGGGGGGGCGGGGAGGATGTGGCATTTTGCAGATTGATTACACGTGGAAAGCAAGATTACTTGAGGGGAATTATTGCTAGTTGCTTTCAAAAAGTGTAGAAATAAAAATAGATATTTAGTTTGTTTTAAAGCAGTTTATATTTTAAGGCTGGTACAGGATGAGAAATTCTAAAGGTGGGGGCGAAGTGTGAGAATAATGATTGTACCTGATATTCCAGTTGTGGGAGTCCATGATTGGCAGGAGGTTCAGAAAGCAAAGAGACTAGAGAGGGTCTCCAGTGTGGTCACTAAGTGGAAATCCTGCACCCTTTCTGGATGGACCCTTATTTTGGATTAAGGGCCCATGTAGTAAGCATCTAGGTCTAACAGATCTGCATGTTAATACAGATCCAGGTGCCCATGCCCCCCACTGGTCCACTCTGTCTGCAAGATATGGATCCCAATGCTAAACTGGGAAGCCTACCAGCATTCAAATGGGTCTGATTCAGAATATGGAAGATGTGCAAGTGGCACACTTTCTGTGTTCTGGAGTTCCAGGGGATGCCCATCAGTGGTACACTATAGCACACCACTTAGATGCATCCCCCTGAAGCTCAGTGGTTAGAAACTCTTGTCCCTAGTCCTCAGAAGTGTCAGAGCTCAGCCTTAATGCCTGCATATGTTTTGAAGAGCAGTGTGGGCTGCTCTGGATAAGCACCTTTTTTGCACAGACAGTGCTGATCCAGTCCACACCTCTCCATAGTTGAAATCAGTGACCCTAGCTGATTCCTATCATGACCCACACTGATTCCTATCACAGGCCTTTCTGTGCAGAAAAGGCCCCTAGAAGGAGAGTATTTGGTTATTTATATGAGTGCAGGAGATGCTTGATTAAAGCCACCTGGTGACTTCCCACCAGGCTGCAGTGAAAACCATCTGGACTCCAGGGTAACTACTGAAGATCAGAATGGCAAGACAGAAGTAAGGCAGAGATGCATGCCTGAGGCCACCTCCATATGTGCTGGGGGAAGGAGCCATCACAATTTGTTGGGTGGGGGCTGGGGGCTGTCTCATTTGGTGGATTAAAAATTAAAAATGTTGAGGGCTGAAAAAAATGGGGGTCCGCTCTCCCCCTCAGATACGGGCCTGTAGAAGTTGATCCCATTCCTCCTAACTGTATCTAACTTAAACCTATCCCAGATAATGGAAAATGCTTTTCTTTCATACATAATATTTTGTTGTTGTTTTAAATGTTGTTTATTTGGCTTTGTTTACTTCTGTGAGACTGTGCCCCAAGGTGGTACACGAATTATGTAAATAAACAAATAGGGATTTGCACTATTTTTTTTGTATTCGATTCACACAAAATAGAATTTGATAAAATTTGTATTAATTGAAATAGATCCCATTTGAATATGGTAGGATTCATATTTGATATGAATGTTCAGTCCCATACAAATCTCATACGAATCCATACAAATAGCATACAGATCCCATACAAATCCCATACGAAGCTTCAAACGAATGTATCAAAACATTCAATTCAAATTCAAATGTCAACCTTCGAATGTGCTAATATTTGGTTCAAATTTGAATGTCCAGGTTTGACTAAATTCATACGAATTTTGAATGTTACAAATATTTGTACACAACCCTATAAACAAATCAACCGGACATTTTGAGGAGTCCTGTAGTATAAAAGGCAAGCTGTACCATAGTGGGTTGGATAGGAAGCAGTCTGAATGTGCTGGATTTAAATACAGCTGTTTGGTTTTCTGTTCAGACCAGCTGGGTGAGGAACGGGCATCCTTTCTGTTACCTTGACAATCAATCAGCCATCTCCTCTCCATCAGAGTTAGTGGTGTAAGCTTCAATACACATTCAGCCACCCCACAATCTTCTATGAGAGTTATGCAGCTAAATAGTATTTGAAGCAGCTTGCGGGGAGAGAGAAAGGGAAGGAAAATATTTCTTTTCCTAATCCCTTCTCTGACTTGGTTAAAAGCAAAACTGTGGTGTTCTAGATAAGGAGGGAGTGTCTGCCTAGTTCCCTTTATTATTTTTCGTGTGCTTCCTACATGTGGGCATTTTGCAAGAGGAACAATTGCACAAAGAAACACCAGACAGAGGTATGCAAATGCTATTAAAGAAAACCCAGCATGGGTCTAGCATAAATACTGATTTAGCAGGTTTTTGCTTGACTAACCCCAGATTAGATTGGAATCACCATGAATATGTGTGGCAATTCCAATATAGTCCCAGGAACATTGCAGGGTTTTACCTATGCCTGAAGGCAACTTTTGTCAGGAATCCATTCCAATGTAGCTTTGCTACTAAAAAAGAGCTGCCTAAAATTGGAACGCTATGGACTCACTATTCTTCTGTATCTGTTTAAGTGGGGGGAAATGTAGTTAGAGAGCAAACAGTCCACCAGGGCAAGGAAAGGATGTATAAATGTGCATTAAAAAAAATTGCATATTCATTTTGCTGTCTAAGAAAAACCTGTTAGTTCATTTTACGTTGAATCGTTTAATCAAAAAACCTTTTTTTTGCATTCATTTTGCACTTTTTTTGCAAAAGAAAAATACAATTTTTTCCATTGAAAAGAATCCTTTTCATGAACAAAATTGCAACAAAACACAAATGTTCAATCAAATTGTTCATTTTCACAAGTTGTTTTGATTGAAGTTTTGATTATGCAAAAAGAAAAAGAATTTTCTTTTTGATTTGAACATTTGCAAATATGAAATATTTGATTGAGGTGGTGAACATGAATGGAATTTTATACATCTCTACATGATAGATATTAGATCAAAATTCTCCCTTTTTTGAATTTTTTTTTAAGTTCCAGACAACAGCGGCACTCATTGGACATTCAATAATTTGATTTTAGATCTTTTCTCTTCCTTTTAATCAAGTGAAACAGCAAGGGAATGAATATACCGTGAGCTGTTATAACAGGGAATTTTTGTCATACTTTTCATTCAGCTGTTTCCCTGAATAATTTGCTATGATTTCTTTCTTTTAAAACAGTTGAAGCAAAAGTTGTCACAGCTATGCCATGCTGGTTTACAAGGTCATAACTTGATCTCCTTGCTGGAGCTATGTATGAAAATGTTTCTTTCAGGGTCCTTCCATTTGGCGGCTGGATTACAGCCCTATAAAACAGCAGGACAGTACTGTTAATTCTGAAAATAGAGTATGTAGCCTAAAGATCTGATTGGCTAGCATCTAGATTCAATGTGACATAATATTTATATTCCACAAAGTACCAAATAAACCAGAAGGTTTGCAATTGTAACACCTAATAACTTATGTTTGGGAAACAACTGGACATCTTTTTCTTTTCTTTTTTTCTAAAAATCTACCAACCTCCCTGCTGATATGATAACTTGGAATTGTGTAGCTCTCTTGGGTTACACATTTAAGACATAATTTTCTTAGTAGCGAGAATGGTAGTGTAATATATGAGGCAGTTTAGGAAAATTGTACTGATGACATTTCGCTCAACTATGGATTAGAAATGTTCATGGACTTTTTGGTTTGTTCACATTTGAACTTTGTTCTTTGAACAGTCTTGGTATTTGGTTTTATTTAAAGGTCTTTGAACTCAAGATCAAATAGGATATGTTCAATATATTCATTTGAAGACCTTTTTGTACCATTTGAATTCAAACTATGTTTTCAGACAGGCAGGTATTTGGTTCAGACTTGAACCTCCCTTGTCCAATTTTAACTGATTCAAACCTGGCATATTATGATATATGGGAGCATAAATCTATGGGTGCCTCCAGACATGGATTAAAACCCATTATCTCCCAGGATTATATTGGGAATACCACACATATATTCATGACATGTCCAACATAGTCATGGGTAAGTAGTTAAAAAAAATCTGATATATTAGTGTCCCAGGAAAGTGCAGAAAGACCCTTTGTCAAAGGTCTTTTGAAACAGACAGGCTCAACTGGATTACCTTTATCTTTGTGTTTATTGCCACATACAAAAAACTCTTAAGTTTTTAAGACGTGATTTCGACTTGCAGAAACATTGTTGATTTTCAACAATGCTTGCTCGTCCATGTAAGCACTCGTTTTATTTTTTATTATTCTTTCTTTCTTTTGAAGATAGGTTTTACATTTCCTGCTTTCCAGTCTTCTGGTATAGAGCTGGATCTCAAGGAAAGGTTATTTTTTTCTAGAAGATCAGCGGTTTCACATTTGAGTTCGTTAAGGACTCTCTGATGAATTGCACCTGGTCCCATAAATTTATTAGCATTTAGCTTATCTGGACATGCAAGGACCTCCTCCCTGGTTACAAGCAAATGCCCTTTGGCTTCCTCACTGAAAATTGTTTCTCCTCCTCCTCTGTACTTAAAGAAGTTATTGTTACTGCTTTTCTGGTCTCATCTGGAGGCCCACAAATTTTCCCTTGCTTCCATCTATTAATTTTTTGAAGTTAGATTTGTTTTTGGAAATCAGAATGAAGAAGTGTGTGCATTTATTAAACAACAGAACAAAAGATACTTAATGTAAAGCAACATTCTACTATTTCAGTGCTATCTGCAAGAAAACCACTTTTTTGTGGGCAAATCTGTTTCATATTTAATGTTCTATTTGTACACTGCATTGTTTGAAATTAAGTTCAGATCACAGTTTAGACTTGCATGTGTATTTTATGGAGTTAATATTATGTGTGAGATATGAGATGTTGGTGTACATTTTCCCATATTGCTCATGTTGTGCTGTATGCATAATATAAACTAGTCCCATGTCCTGGGAAGGCCCCTTTCCAGTAAAGACAGAGATCTTAGGGGAATTGTGGTCCAGCCTAAATCTTCCCACAGCTACAACTTGCTGAATTAAAAAGAAAAGGCTGAGTACTTTTTATCAGACACATACTGTATATTGTGTGATTTCCTGCATCTGTGTGATTATAGCTGCATCCAAAAGCACTGTAAGAAAAACAACAGCTCAAAAGTGATTTAGAGATAAGAGCATGTAGCAGTATTTCTGTTTCATCTCTGATCTATATTAAGTGCACTTCATGCATCTGATGAAGTAGACTTGTCTATGAAAGCTCATGCCACAACCTAGTCTTTAAGGTACTACTAGAACCCCTCTTTACATCTAAGCCGATTTTGAACTTTTTTGAACTGGGTCCATTTTCCACTTACCTGCTAGAGCACGATCCTGAAGGTGCTTAGCCATCATGTCTCCATGTGTGGAACCAGACATGCCCTACAACAAGCTCACACAGCCCATAAAGGGTGTGATGATCACCATGATAGATGCCGTCATATGTGATGTATGGCAGCCTGCCCTTCGTGAAAATACTTTGTTCAGATCACCAATCCCAGGCTTTCTCCTTCCAGACAGATCATAGTTGGTTCCAAGCTTCCTGCAACTACTTACACACAGCTGGTGAAAGGCAAAGGATCCATTTTTTCAGAGATTGTGCCACTCACCTGAAATGTCTATATCTAGTCTGGATTGGATTTCTTTTTGTTTAGCCTTGGGCCTTTCTGCACGTGCCGCTGGAAAGTGGATCTATAAGATCCATTTTCTGGCAGAACGTTTTCAGAAAGAATCTGCCCCAAACAGGGGCAGATTCTTGGAGGCCCCGTGTGTCCGCACAGGCGCAGGGCGGCGGTGGAGCTGGATTGGCCTCCAGAGGCCCCGCCCAGCTGTCAAACAGGGAGAGCACATGCTTGCCCTGTTTGACAGATCGTCCTCCCCTCGGCCTCTGCCACTGGCTCCTTCGGGAAGGGGCCAGCCACCCTCATGAGAGCGGCTGGCCAATGGGAGGCCATGGCGCATGCATGCACAATGGACGCTGGACCTCCCGCTGCCAGACTCTGTCCAGCAGCGAGCAGGAAAGGTGGCGATTGCGATTGCAGGAGCCCCGGTGGGGTGCGGGGGGGGGGGTAGGCTGCGGCTTCCCCTCACAAGAGAAGGGCCAATCGCCCCTTCTAGGGCAAAGGAGAAACCGGGGAAGCCGACTGCCAGCCGCGCCATGCAGGCTCTGAAGAACCCAATGGCACAGGCCGGTGGGCAGGCTCAGATGTCAAACAGGGTGAGCATGTGCTCTCCTTGTTTGATAGCTCAGCATGCGCCAGCAATCCAGCTCTTTCCCCTGCGACTGTGGAAGCATTCAATTCTGAAACAGTTTCAAGGGGAAAGCCAAATGTAAGACCTAATTTTTCAGGTCTTACATATGGGGTGGATTTCGGCGGCAAACCCGGTTTAAGAAACCAGTTTTGCACACCGGCGTGTGGCCATGGCATCCTCAAAGGGACCCTAATTCCATTCCCTTTGCGGAGGCCACGTCTTAATCCCTCCCCGAACAGGCTCTAAATCTGTTTTTAGAGCCTGTGCAGAAAGGCCCCTTGACCAAGACATTATCATGATCAGATAGTTACAGATCCATGTTTCTTGCTACACATCTGGCATTTTTAGGAATCCTACCATTCTTCCAAGAATGGCCTCCATTTTGTAGTGGGGTGCGCTAAATTCAACCAAAGTTTGACTACTATGAGCATTCACATGAATCATTGTAAATGTTTCCTGCATGTCCTGTGAATTTTCTCAATCACTTAACTTGACACCACACTTGTGCAAAATTTGGTCAATGTGGATAGGTTGCAATGATTGGCCTGATCTGCAAAATTTGGTCAATGTGGATAGGTTGCAATGATTGGCCTGAAGCCAATAGGGCCTTCTTCACTTACCTGTGCAGCTCTGGATCTGTGGATCTGGACCAGACAAGAGTTGGTTCTGATCGGTGACCAGTCACTGTGGCCAGTCCCAGTCACATGAACTTCAGAGCCAGCCCTGATGAGCCTCAATTTTGGCAGGACAACAAGATTCACCACTGAAATGGGTCTCACAAGGCCCTAGTAAGTAGACTTCATGAAGTAAACAAGTAGACCAGAGGAAGTAGACCTCATTATTGAGGTCTACTGGTATTTGACCACAGAAGCAGACCAGGAGCCCTTTTTGGGCCTCCTGATCTAGAATACACTCCATCTTGTGCAGATGCAATGTACTAGAGGGGACAGGACCTCTCGAAGCTGCATTAATGTGCAGATGAAAAAGGCCCAGATGTAGATCTACAGAACTGAGAGATTCAGATCTAAGGTGAGTGCATAAAGAAGGGGAAAATACCCCTTTCAGTCTTCCACGGGTCTATTATGGTGCTGTGTAGATCCTGCCTAAGGGCCTGTTCACACATGCTTTCCTGGAGGGGTTGCAGCTGCTCTAAGGCAGGCCCATATCCATGCTACGTCATGGCTGCCATCCTGGAGCATCCAGGATTCCCTCCAGCCGCTCCAATCTTCAATAGCTGCAGACAAGGGAAAACTGGTCTGCAGCTTCACTGGGAGCGATGGTGTGATCCCCAGCAGTGGGATAGGGATGTGCAGGAATATTAAAAAATTTGGAAATCCGATTCGAATCAGAGGAATATCAACACTCGGATTCAAATCGGATTTTAAAACATTCAAATTTGCACGTTTTGGATAAATTTTGGATTTTCAAAAATTCAGATATTCAAATAATTCGAATGAACGGATTCGTATATATTGTATATGAATTTCCAAGAAAATTACGTGGATTTGCACTTATAATGCGGGATGAAAACGGGATGCATACAGAATCGCGCAAATTTGCATAATAGATATGAATGTTGTTGACATTCGTATTTTCAGATTAAAATTGGATTTTCTAATGTATGGATTCGGATAATCCAGATTCTAATAGGATTTTTGGAAATTCGGATTTTTTTCCATTTGAATCAAATTGAATTTTCAGATATTTGGTTTGACTCGGATTCAAATGCAAAAAAACACATTTGTGCACACCCCTAGGGTGGGGTACCTGTGGCTACACAATCTCAGGTAGTGGGCTGATTGCCATGACAACCTGAACAGGCCCTAAGTTTCTTTCCTTCTAACTAGCCATATCCCTCTTGTGCTGTGATCTGTCTCAAGTTGCTAATATGAGTTTTAGATCTTAGGGACTTCCCAGCAGGGCAGAAAAATAGCTTCTCCCAGACAACAGTGGCTGCCAGGATCCTGGTGAGTGAGAAACCTTATTTTCATTATAGCTGCATTTCCCCACAAGTTTGCCTTTGCTTTGAACACTGAGCCATGAGGGATGATCTGACCACTGTGATTTGCTTGATTTCTGCCTTTTTATTTTCAGACATCCCTTTTGATATTTTGTGGATCGTGATGACTGTGATTATCGATACCAAGAAAGCATTTGCAAACTATCAAATTCAGGACAGCCATTCATACCACTAAAAGGGAAACCCTGCCAGCTGCCGGGATATTTATAGAAGGATAACCTCAGCACCATTTGGCCTTCCAGGGAGGTCCTCTGGATTACTGATAGGCTCTGCTTCAGCCATCTGTGGTGCTGTGTTTTGAATGATGCCAGGAGAGCCACACGTCTCCTGTCCTCGTCTTCCTTTACAGCCCCACAAATAACCATGGCCCACCCAGAAAGCTGGCTGAAGGGCAAGGGTCTCCCTTCCTCTTAATTATTTGTTTGTTTTGGTGGGAAAGTCTCCTCCTCTTTATGATGTGCTACTGCAACCATCATACACAATTATCTCTTTGCCTGCTCTCATTCCTTTCAACTGATTCAATACAGTCAGGATTGAGGGAAGTCCTGGGCTGTTACTGACGTTCTTAAATCAAGACCGTAATTGCTGAAAGCCTGTGCAGCGTACGGACGAGAGCAGAGTTCCCTTTTGTGTGTGGATTAGCATCACGGAATGTTTTGTTTTAGTAGTTGCAAGTCACCAGAGTTTTGAATGTGTATCTATAAGGATGAAGACCCTGCACAGTCAATCTGTTGGATTCCTCCTTCTAACACTCTCCTTCCACACAGACAAAAAGGAAAAGAAAGGAAAATAATAATATTTTCAAAGAAGCCTTCCAGTTCATTGCAAGATTTATTTATTTATATTTCTGTCTCGCCCTATACCTGAAGGTCTCAGGGTGAGTAACAACTTTTAAAATCCAACATATCAAAAGAAACAATATTAAAATGTAAAACAAACACTTTAAAAACAGCATAATATCAGTTGCCTTTCCCCATGCCATTCCCGGTGATGTGGGCTGGGTGCAGGCTGGGTCAAATGCAGCTGTCCCCATGCAAACTGTGCCAAACTCTGGCACAAGGGAGAAGCGCCATTTCCTCTCTGACCCCTCTCTCCTCATTGGAAGCTGGATTGATGTCACTTCACCCCTATGTCACCCGCTGCAAATGCTGCATCCCCCCCAGCAATAATAATAATTTTTAAAACCCCAACTGTTTGAGCAAAGCTGCTATGAGATTTGGCAGCAGTTGAGCAGTTTTGTGCACCTCTGCTCCACCCGGGAACCGTGGGAACACCCAGCAAGTGGAAAATCAGGCCATTATCCTGCCTGCCTTGGCGATCAGGGAGCGAAGTGGGGCAGCGAAGGCCATTCGACCCCCTTATCGTTTCAGCTTTAACACCATTTACTCCCAAAAAATCTCAGCGGTTGCGATCTCCAATGCACAGGGCAGGAACAGAGAGGACAGGAAATGAAAGCTCACCTCCCAATGACACGAGCACCAATCTCCTCCCCAAATACCCAGGGACTGTCCCCATGCACAGACTCATCTTGGCTCACAAAGCAAAGCAGTATTTTCTGGTACCAAATTTGGTCCTGGCTTGATCCTGGTTTGGGCAATTTGATCTGCGGAAATCGGACCAAATTTAAAATGCATGGGGACACCCCTTCCCGAACCCGGTTTTGATTCAGACCCAAATGTGCATGAGGATGCACCCTAAGAGTGACTCCCAGCACAGCCAGGTACAGTAAATAAAATCCCTGAAGTTGGATCAGTCTTTCTTTTTTTCTAGAATTCAGATAGTGGACCAGCAACTGAGTTTTGACATGTCTGGGGAAAGGGAAGAGCAAGAAAAAAAATGCTTCTGACTTCTTGACCTTTTCCACACCCAATAGAAGCTCAAGAAGTCAGAGAAAACATAACAGTCTGATGCGCTGGTGGGGCAGCAGTGTGGACCCTAAAGAAGAAGAAGAAGAAGAAGAAGAAGAAGAAGAAGAAGAAGAAGAAGAAGAAGAAGAGCTGGCTTTTCTACCCCACTTTTCTCACCCTTTTAAGGAGACTTAAAATGGCTGACAAAGCTTTCTATTCTTCTCCCCACAACAGACACCCTGTGAGGTAGGTGGGGCTGTGATAGCTCAGAAGAAAGCTGTGACTAGCCCAGAGTTACCCAGATGGCTCCATGGAGGACTGTGGAATCAAACCCAGTATTCCTAGATAACAGTCCACTAGACCAAACTAGAGGGAGAAGAAGAGGAAAAGAATCTCCAAGAAGTTTAGAGGCGCAAGTGAAGTTGAGATTTATTGATGGATATCTGTGGAATTTCATTTGTTTCTTTTTGATGTATGCATGAGGTTAATTATGAAATAAATAAATCATGCTTAAAAGTAGATTCACTGTATCTATCTGCACATCATGAGCTATCCTGCTCCACACTGGCCTACCCATGATGAGACAGGATGCCATTTGAGGACTCTAAGGACTGTCCACTTTACACAGGTGGGAAAAACAAAAGTTCTCTTGGGTTCCAGCCTCTTCACGCTGGGTTATGTCCTGAACCAGTTGCCCGATCGAACGCAGACTTTTCTGCCTCCCCAACAGGGGGCGATCCACAGTAGACTAGCCCTGCCTCCTGCATCTCAACCCCAGTCTGTCTGCGTTCGCCCGATCGGAAGCAGCGTGGTTCAGGAGCTCCCAGTTTTTTCTCCTTGGGTGTAAGTTTTTCCCCTCTTTCTTTATTTCTTTATTCTTTCTTTTCCCCCCTCCGCTTCTTATACCTTGGGGGGTGGTTTTTTCCTGGGGGTTACATCACTCCCGGCTAGGCCGGAGTGGTCTCTTGGGCCCCCTTTCCCCCCTCCCTTTCCCCAGGGGCCCCGGTCCCCGGGTCCCTAGGGTGGGCTTTTTACCTTGGAGGGAGGAGGCTGGTATTTGATGTGACTTTAGCAGCCTGGGATCTTTCAAAGGAGCCCTGCCAGAGTATGCGGGGCTCCCTTTTGCCCTAAGCAAAGGCTATTGCTTGGGCTTTGATCCCTAACGAGGCTGCTGACTGAATGCGGAGGGGGAGAAGCGGCTAACCGCCAGTTAGTCCAGCGCGGCCGCTTTTTTCCTCTGGAGCCTCTCCGCAAACCGCCTAAAAGAGCATGGTGTTTTTCCCCGGTTTCCCGCCCTTTTTAGCGGATCCGTGTGGAGGCACACAGCCTTGGAGGATTGAGGCCCTGGCACCGGCCGATCCCCACAGGCCTTGGCGCTTGCTGGCGGGGCGGCGTGGTACATTGGAGGGGTCTCCGCACGTTCCCCGTAACAGCCGCATCTTCTAAATTTGGCGCCGAAATCCACGGCCACCATTTGAGTGGGGCTGCCATTTGAGTGGCGGATGTCGCTTGAGAACCGGAATTTTGTTCCGTCGCCATTTGAGTGGCGTGTGACTGCTGCGGCCGCCATTTGAGTGGTTCTTGGTTGCCGTGGATGTCGCTTGAGAACCAGAATTTCTTTCAGTCGCCATTTGAGTGGCGTTTGACTGCTGCGGCCGCCATTTGAGTGGTTCTCCATTTGAGTGGTTCTTGGTTGTCGCCGGTGTCGCTTGAGTGCCGGAATTTCATTGCAATCGCCATTTGAGTGGCGATTCGACTTATGGAGGCCATTTGAGGGGTTGAATCGTATAAAGGCCATTCAGAGAGGCAAGAAGAGCCATCCTTTTAAGGGTTCTTCTTATAGATTTACTGTCTTTTGCCTGGAGTTTTGTGTGTGCAGAGCATTAGCCTTATTTAGTTCTCTGCTTCTGCTTGACAGAATAGCCTCATGCAGAGTCTTGCTCGTGCCTTACAGATATTGGTGGTATGGAGTCCTTCGCGGAGGCCATCTCCCGCACCTCAGAGGTTCCCAGTGCGGCCAGTAACAAGGCCAAGGCCCAAAGGCTACAGGCTAGACTCAAGCCTCTCTCAGAGTCTGCAGAAGAGGCCCCCACTAGGCCTCCGAGCCCCTTCCTGCAGGCAAGGCAGGACATTTCTCAGCACCCTACCGGCATGTCTAATCTGTCGCCATCCACCATGGCAGAAAGTCATCCGCCCTCACAGCCTGCCTTGAATTGGCCTATGATGGTCTCCCCGCAAGATATGGGGGATATTTTCAGCCTGGCCACCATGCTCAAGAACGCCATAGTGGCAGAAGTCCTATCTTTGCTGATAACCTTGCAGGTGGCTAGCGGTCCTCAGGAAGGCCACACACCTGCAGCAGCGGGCCCATCCAAGCCGGCCCGTGATAGGGCGCCCGCAAAAAAAAAGAAAAGAAAAAAAAGCCTAAGATGAAGAAGCGGGCAAGGCCCCCGTCTCCTCAGTCTTCCTCCTCTTCCTCTGAGCCTTTTCCTAAGAAGAAGCCTAGGAAAGCACAGGTGAAAGGCCCTAAGCCTCCTAAGAAGGCTTCCTCATCTGTCCAGCAGCCTTCGGGCTCTTCGACTCCTCCTCGCACGAGTAATCCGGCTCCAAGGGACCTGTCTATCCCTAGGTCCACGGTGTCCCCCAACCTGCTGATGGGGACATCCGATGACTCTGATTGGCACATCCCTTCGGGGAAACCCGTTGAGGAGCCGGACGACCCGCCAGAGGAGATGTCTGCCCAGGGTCCAGCCACCCCCAGGTTGGTCTGCTACGAGGAGTATGTGTCTTTGCCAGAGCTGGCGGTGGAGACTCTAGCACTCAAGTTTTCTCCACAGCCCATGGAAACAGCTTCAGAGGAGGCCGCAAGACTGATGTGGCTGCCCCCAGCAGAATGTAGGGTCCTGTCGATCTTTTCGATTTTCGAGACCTTGGTCTTAAAGGAGTGGCGCGAGCGGCCACGGCCAGGAGGGTCCCGCTCACCCTCAAAGAGATTCTACTTCCCCACGATCTCCTGGAGATTAAGTGGGCGGCGCCGGCGTGAATGCCCCGATCACTCCACTGGTATCAAAACACGTGGTGCTGAGGGACTCGGAAACCATCTTAAAAGATAATTTGGATCGTAAGATGGAGTTTATGCTGACAAAGGCTTTGATGCTCAGTCCCTAATCTTAAGGGCCTCCTCTCCTTTTCGGTGGTCGCCAGGGCAGCCCTCAAATGGTCCGATCAGTTGCTGACTGATGGCACGCTATCTGTTCAGGCTAGAGAGGGGCTGGAGGCTATACAGAAAGCCTCGGCCTTTTCCGCGGACCTCTCAGTGGACTGCCTTCAGCTCGCAGCCAGAGCATCTGGGTTATCCTCCGCAACTAGAAGGGCTCTCTGACTAAAAAAACTGGGACGTGGACTTAACATCAATGAACCAAGTGATCGCTTCTCCCTTCCTCGGCCAGGCCCTCTTTGGTGAGGATTGTCTTAAGACATTTTAATTCAGAATAAAGGTAAAAAGAAGGTGATGCCTGTGGCCCCACCCCCCACACCTTCCTTGAGCAGGGGCTGCTCCCCTTTCCAGTTTTTTGTAGGCCACAGGAGTTCCAGGGCAGACAGCCCTTTCGTTCCAGGCCCCCCAGGGGACGAGCGTCCTGTGGGCGCCTCTCCTCCTCTAATAGAAAACCGCTCGGGAGAGGTGGAGGTCACTTTAGCAGACCTTCCAATTTCTCCTCCTTCGCCCGTTTTGGAGGAAAATGAGATGGTCGGTGGTAGGCTATCTCTTTTCCTTAGGGCTTGGGAGCTCTCTTCTGCGGATTCTTGGATCCTGGATATCGTTTGCTCGGGCTACAAGTTGGAGTTTGTTAATGTAATTCCTTCCAGGTTCAGAGTTTTCCCCAGTTCCTTCTGATGTTAATAAAAGACGTGCCGTGTGCCAGGTTGTGCTAAGAGTGTAATCCATTCTGTTTCTGGTACCGAGGAAATCGGACGAGTGGAGGCCCTTTTTGGACCTCAAAAATTTTTAATCTAATTCCTGGAGCTGGAGAGGTTCGAGATGGAGACCTTAGCCACCATCAGAAGCGCGATCAGGCCGGGGGACTATTTGGCCTCTCTCGTCCTAAGGCACCTTTATTTCCACATTCCTATGGCCCCCTCTTCACGGCCCTTCCTTAGGTTCTGTATAGGGGGCAGACATTTCCACTATAAGGTGTTGCCTCTTAGGTTAAATGCGGCTCCGAGGGGGTTTTCCAAGGTCCTCTCCTGCCTGGTCGCCGCCCTGAGGCTCCGGGGAGTGGAGGTCTTTGTGTACCTGGATGACGTGCTCTGTAATGCTCAGACACGCGAAGAGGCCCTCCGCTTGACCAGGACGGAGTTGGAGGCCCTCCAGGCCCACGGCTTCTTGATCAATTGGGAAAAGAGTGCGCTTACCCCTCACAGAGGATTTCACACCTGAGAGCATATTTTGATACGGAGGCCTATCATATCTGACCGAGCGAGAAGAAGATTCAGGCTCTCCGCTCCCTCGCCAAGGAGGTCAGTCATTCCCCCAGGGTCCGGATTAGCAGCCTCTCGTCCCTCCTGGGTAAGATGGTCTCGATGATCGATTTAGTTCCCTGGGCCAATTTCCATCTCAGGAGCCTCCTATGGTTCCTAAGGCCTTATGCGGGCATGACTGCGTGTAATAGAGACACTAAGGTTTTCCTCCCAACGGAGGTCCGGGCTTCTCTGTCATGATGGACTGTTCGCTCCCACCTGGAGCGGGGGTCCCCTATCGTGGCCTCAGACCGCGTCAGGGTCACTTGCGATGCCAGTAGCCTTGGTTGGGGAGCCTTTTGCCCCGGCAGGATGGCACAAGGAGTATGGTCCCCAGAGGAGGCCTCTCATCAAATTGTTTGGCTTGAATTGAGGGCCATTTATCTGGATCTTCTCAGTTTTCTCCCATTGGTTAAAGGCCACCATGTTCTGATACTGACAGACAAGGTTACCGCCAAGGCTCACGTTGTCCGACAAGGAGGGCTCCAGGTCTAAGTCCCTGATGGCATTATCCCGCAAGCTGTTCTCTTGGGCGGAGGTTCATCTGGCCTCTATCTCTGCAGTTCGTGTGCAGGGATCCCGGTACGTGCTCACAGTTGATATGAGCAGGCAGCATCTGCCTCAGGCGGAGTGGCGTCTGGACCCAGAGGTGTTTGAGGCCCTAGTGGGCATGTGAGGCTTGCCTGTGATCGATCTCTTTGCCTCGGCGGAAAACGCATAGCTCCCCTGCTATGCTTCGCAGGGCAGGGACCCCGGGGCTTGGGCGGTGGATGCAATTTCCGCCCAATGGCCCAGCGGTCTCCTATATGCTCTCCCGCCGTTCCCTCTCTTGTCAATCTTCCTCCAACAGGTGCATCGGGCCCCTTTTTGGCCCAGGAGGCCCTGGTTCCCTCTTCTCAGGAGCCTCCAGTCGAGGCCACACCTCACTCTCCCGGTTTCTCCGACCCTGCTGTCGCAGGGGAAGGTTTTCCACCCAGATCTGGGAGGGTTGTCTGTGACAGCATTTCTGCTCTACGCAGGCTCCTAGAGCTTGCGGGTTTTGAGAAGGTCGGTATCGATACCATGTTGGAGGCTCGGAGACCTTCCACTGAGCGCATTTGTGACGCGGCATGGAAAGCCCTTGTCCGTTGGTGCAGGCCAAGGAAAATAGATCCTACGTACCCTTCGGTCTCCCAGATCCTGTCCTTTCTCCAGAAGGGAGCCCATAGGGGCTTTCGCTTTAACGCATTGAGGAAGCAGGTCCATGCACTAGCCTCAGTCCTGGGCCTCGCCATGGGTTTTAAGCTGTCACAGGGCAAGTATGTTAAGATTTTCCTGGCAGGCATGAAATCAAGTGCATGGTGCTGCCGGCATTGACTAGGCAGCCCTTTGAGCCGTTGGTTTCCACTCCCTTGAGGATGCTCTCCTTTAAGGTAACCTTTCTGGTGGCCATCACATCGGCGCGCCGGATGTCCGACTTATCAGCTCTCCGAGTGTATGAGCCGTATTGCCAGATTAACTCGGACTCAGCGGTCTTGCGCCTCGACCCTCAATTCAGACCCAAGGTGGATTCTTCGTTCCGCAGGTCCCAAGAGATCCATCTTCCCACTTTCTCGCCTGAGCCTAAGAGGGATCAGGAGAGGAAATGTCATACCTTGGATGTCAAAAGGGCAATTTTATTTTACAAGACAGGACCTCCTCCTTCCGGAAGTCCCCCTCGCTGTTTCATCCTTCAATCATGGGTTCGAAGGTGAATGCTAGGGTAATTGCGGGATGGGTTAAGGCCTGCATTACCTAAGCATACCAGGTTAGGGGCAAGGCAGCCCCACCGGGTATAGTGGCACACTCCACTAGGTCTGCGGCCACCTCCGCAGCCCTAGCCCTGAATGCTTCGTTGGAAGAAATCTGCAAGGCGGCAGCATGGTCTCCTATTACATTCCCGAAGCATTATCGTTTGGACCAGTACCGGTCGGCCAATGCTGCTTTTGGGAGAAGGGTCCTTCAGTATATTATCTATGAGAAGGTAGGAC
This sequence comes from Aspidoscelis tigris stejnegeri, assembly GCA_023333525.1. Taxonomy (NCBI): domain Eukaryota; kingdom Metazoa; phylum Chordata; class Lepidosauria; order Squamata; family Teiidae; genus Aspidoscelis; species Aspidoscelis tigris. The sequence continues at coordinate 68,006,920 of JALMGA010000007.1, read as the reverse complement.
CTGGGGGGACCGTCTTTATTCAGCTTCTATTGGGTATCTTTCCCACCCTATTGTCGTTCATCGGCTCTGGTACATCCCAGCGTGAAGAGGCTGGAACCCAAGAGAACGGCTCGTTGACACTTACGTGAGCGGTTGTTCTCTTGGGTCCAGCCGATTCACGACCCGCCCTATGTGGTGTGGTCCCTTTAACGCTGAGGCGTATTTCTGGATGGTCGAGCTCCTTTGTTGGTTCTGCCTCTTTTCTGTCTCTTGCTGTCTGTCTCCTGGCTATTATCCGCATAGGTTCCATCTGGTGGTTCGGATACTGGGCTCACGCAGCAGCCTGGGGTTGAGATGCAGGAGGCAGGGCTAGTCTACTGTGGATCGCCCCCTGTTGGGGAGGCAGAAAAGTCTGCGTTCGATCGGGCAACTGGTTCAGGACATAACCCAGCGTGAATCGGCTGGACCCAAGAGAACAACCGCTCACGTAAGTGTCAACGAGCCGTTCTCAGCCTCCAATTTTTCCAGGTGGTGCCATTTCATACGCTTCTCCAAAGCTTGGTCATGAGTAGTGGAGTGGTCTACCCAGTCGTCTGGGTTGTTCTACTGACCCAGTGTGGCCACAGCCACTGAAACTAAAGGTACTTTATTTGTTGCCGCTACCATTAGAACATCCTGGTTTTAGAAAATCTCCTTGAGGTGTGACTAAGTCCAGAGCCAAACTACTGTGGAGGTATAAATAAAGCCAAATCCATCACTCTTGTCAACATGGAATTTTTCCGTTGAATGCAAACTTCAAACAATGTATAATCATGACCCCCAACAATACCTCAATGTAGAATTTAACACAAGTTAGTCACTTCTAAAGGGTTTGCCCAGATATCCTGGCATTCCGACCATTGTGGTAAACAAATAAATAAAAGGGCACCTGTCATAATATCCTATACTGTTGTAGGTCAGGATGAGAAGTCCCTCTGTGAGCCTGGCTCACTTGCTGTGAGAATTCAAAGGCTGTTTATCTCGATTAGTTAAAGACCTATAATTGCAGCAGTTTGACCTCAAGGAAAGTAATTACTTCACAAAAGCTCTCTACAGGAAACCAGACATTAGACTTGGCTAATTAGGCTGACATTCACGAGCTGCCCTTATCAGAATGCCGATAGTTTGGCAATAGCACCTATAAATGCTGTGTGAGCACATAAAACCCCTGCCACAATAATGGCTAAGATTGGGGTTATTTTCTTGCTGCCTTTTGATACCTTTCTCTGAGAAAGAAAGGAAGAAAAGAGCCCTTCTCTGAAAGGCAGTTTTTCAAGAAGTTACAACAGCCTGGAGACTACAGTGACTTATTATGCGGTTGGAGGGATACCATATATGAAGCTTCTTCTAAAAATGTTTTGGCCATCCCTTTCCTTAATAAAAGTGATTATTCAGCTTGTCACCTGTTAACACATCTTCAAAGTTTCTTACCTTAGCACATTATTCATTCATTCATATGGTGGTATCAGTGTACAGAGCGCTGTATAACAATAAAATTAAAAAATTACATCCTTATAACATAGAAAAACTGACATGACTGTATTTGTGCAGAGTGTCAGTGTCGCCGTAGTGAAAGCACTGGTGCATGCGCAGTCGTGCAGGGTGCCATGCTCAAGATGGCAGCACCCTGCAGAGGATCAGCCACATGATTGAAAATAGGTAAGTGACTGATTGTTCAGGAGTAGGCTATTATTAACCAGGGCTTGCAAGTGTGAGTACTAGTCAATGCTAGTTTCTAACTCACTTTTCCTGTCCTCGGGATGGGAAAGGAAAGAAAGTGCAAAAACATCCATGGTCATATCAGCACTTATATATGAAGCATATAGAGAGAACATATACTCAGCAAATGATTGTATATGCTTTTAATGAACTTTTAAAAAGTTATAGAAATGTTTTCATACAAAAGCTTATAACAATCTCATGTACTTTCATAGAGTAATTAATATGAAACAGAGGTGAGGAATGCATGAGATTTCAGATTATTCTTGAACTTCACTTTATTTCAGCATCAGCTCACTCCCCACTTCTGAATGGCAAAGATTTTCAGTAGTAGCAGTCAGTGGCAAAAGGTCTCAGGTATCTTGATTGATCGTGAGGTTAACCTTAATAATCACCAAGCCATAACTTGTGGGTAGAAATACTGTGTGGAGGTCTGTATGTCATATTTTAGGAAAGACGCCAACAATCTAGAATGCAAACAGAGTTTTAAAAAAAAAATCAATTAGCTCATTGAGCGTTGCATATTCATGAGGAAGCATTTGTGAGGTCCCCTCACCACTTGAAAGAAAAGGGGGGATCTGATGAAAACACACATATTTGTGATTTAGGACTTGGGTGAAAGGGGGTTAAAAATTGCCACTCTCACATTGTTCATTATTCGGGAGGTTTAAATGCTAGGAGGTTTTGTACAATCTAACCTTCACAAATAACACAGCTCTAGAAACTGCTTTAGAAATATCGCTATCGTTGCTACTTATGAAAAATCCCATTGACCCTAGTGAGTCTTGCCTGTGGTTTTCCAGTGCCCTGTTTCTTTTAACCAACTCGCCCCACTTCTAGATGGGGCACTGGGCTCATTTTGGGCTCATTTTCGAAGAGGGTACCCACATGTCTCTTTCCCACAGACAATCTTGTAATTGCTCCTCCAGAGGTGGAAATTGCAAGTAGGATAAAGATTCCTGAATGCAACTCCTCTTGAGAAGGAGCATTGAAAGAAAGGAACTGCCCACCCAGGAGATAAGTCTCTCTTCTTCCCAAACTCGTCTTATTATGGGACAAGAGTCCCACACAAATCTGCACATGGCTGAAAGAGTGAAGGGAAGAAGAGAGTGATACGTCATGTGGAATGCCTCAAGTTGCCTCTGAAACCTTCAGAGAAATCCTACATGCTATGTGTCTTATTATGCACAGTAATATAGGTTATATAGTAATGGGAGGTTATAGGAGTGCCTTTTGTACTAGACAGCAAGAATATCTGAAATATTTATTTGATCAAATTCGGCTGAATTCAGACATTTGAATTTGAATCAAAACGGGATGTGTACGGATGAATACAGATGCATATGGATACATACGAATGTTGTCAACATTCGTATCATCAAATTCATATCAAATATTCGTACAAATAGATACAAATGTATTTGAATCAGTTCGAATTTTAATACATTTGTTTTTTCTCTATTTTTACAAATTTGGACATTCAACTATTAGATTCAAATCGAATCGAATGTCGAAAATTGCATTTGTACACACTGTCCGGGAAAGCTGCCAGCACACACACAAACACACAGCTGCTAAGAGACAGCTCACTTGCCGAGGCAGTTCCTCCAGCAGCACAGCCAAATGAAGTCCACAGAGAAGAAGTCAAACAGTCCGAAGTCCAGGGTTTACGAGAGCAACACAACAGTCCGGTCCAAGGTCAAGGTAGCCAAGTATACAAGGTCAGATACAGCAGCCTTCTCTAAAGGAAAACCAATAGTTTCTGACAAAAGGCCTGGGTGTCTGCCCAGTGTTTTATCTACAGTCACAGCTGTAGATTATCAGCGTGTTTCTGTGCAAGTCTCTTCGATCGTCTTAACCCTTCCTTCTCTGCCTCTCCTCTGCTTAAATCTAGGGATCTCTGTGCTATGCTGTTTCATGTCTCCCACATCTTGTGCTTCTGCTGTGGCAAGGCTGGGCTGCTGAACCCCAGGCTCCACTGGGGCTGGGAGGTCAGAACTGGGCCCTGGCACCACCTCAGGTGCCTCCTGCACCTGAGGAAGTGAGTCCTCCTCATCTTCTGAGTCCTCCTCCTGGCTGACCATGACACACACCCCTATTTTGTACTGAAGTTCTGCCTGGGCCAAGGGCATGAGACTTTGGTAAGAACTAGAGGACTCTTGCCCTGGAAATCTTAATCGGAGGCTTTCATCCTGAATTGGACATCCTGCCAAATTATCTATATGGGAGTACCAACTTCCTTCACCTCCACTTCCTTTTTATTGGATTCTGTGTTGTCCATTTGTATTTTGATTGTATATAGAAATCCCATAGCTCCTTGACATATTCTATAAATAATATTGAATATATATGATTTGCTACATTATTTAAGGATTTACATCGTAAAAATGTTATCTTTTTATAATTTTGAATGTCTCAGTTGCATATTTTTATGTGTTTCAAGCCATTCTTTCTTTGAGTCCCATATAGATATGTCAGTCTTCAGAAGTAAAAGTTCTTTTTCTACTTTTATTATTAAAGTTGTGAATTGTCTTGAGACTTTTATGCAAATATGGTATACAAATAAACAAATGAGACAAGTCACTCCCAAAGACACCTACATAAAACACAAGTTAAACGTTTTAACACTATTGCTAAGGGCCAAGCCTGGGGCAAAATTTGTTTTGTTATGGATGCCTCGTTATTCAAACCTAAACTAAAGCACTTAAAAGATTCCACACTTAAAAGACTATTATGATAAAATTATAGGCTGGAATACAAAGAACTGTGTGTTTCTCAGCTCCCAAGGTAGTTTTCAGCTTTTCATCAGCTAACTGCTCACTCCAGCTCCATGCCACAATGACACAAATTGTTTTTGCAACCAAAATCAGTTTGTCATATGGCATAGGGAGGTTTCATCTTTGGAACAAATAAGTCAAAAATTCCACTAGGCATGCCAAGCCTAAAGTAGCTGTTTGGATTCCAGATATAGTATCCTGTATTATAAAATCTGTGGTCCTTTTCAAAAGTAGAAGTCCAAATATTCATCAAGTATTTAGGCCAATGCCCTTAAATCAGATTAAATCTATAACAGATTCCTCGCGGCACAGTGAAAACACTTTATTAAAGGTAAATTTTCCCCCCTTTTAAATGAGTTCATAGTTGTTGAAAAGCAAAATGATACAATGATGGCAAATACATCAGCTCGGTTACTGGCACTGAGATAAATGTTTGTGTTTTAATACGCTTAGGCCCCTTCTGCACTGGCCCTTGTTCTGGATTATATCCTGGAGTAGGGACCGGGCATCCACATGTTGGTGCAGGCTGTGGAAACCCTATGGGAAATGTGTCATAATCTCCACTACCATACTGATGGCAGGTCCCTATTCCAGGATATAATCCAGAGTAATGGAGCCAAAGGTACAAGGGGAAAATTCATTTAGCTTCCCATCCGTGGAAGCAAATGGTGAACTTGCCCATGCATGGACTAAGCATTTAAATGGTGAATGTTTAGTTCACATGAACTCTCCCACAAAGCATACAGACACTCACCTCAAGTGCCAATGGTGCCTAGGCCCAGTGCCATCATTGGGGCAGCCAAGATGCAATGTGCACGTGCGCTTATCATATGATGCGTCACGTTCTTATCCCATGATGCATCAGTGCACTTGCACAGAGCATCACATCATATCATGTGACTTTCCAGCACCCAGAAATGGTGTGAATGAGGCATCCAGAGCCTTGCTGGCTCTGGTGCTAGTGAGGGTAAGTGAATGTGGGATGCAGGTTCAACCTGTCAGTGTTTATATCATGTTCATTTACTCATATAAGGCAAAATAAGTTGGCTAGAGAGGAAAGAAATGACGTCCCAGTAGAAGCTATGTTGTCTCAAGAATTCTTGTCCACCAACGCAAGTCGGTTGAGTCATCAATCTTATTAACTTACATAGGAACAAACTAGATAATGTTTACTTTGAAGTTGCTCTGGGTGAGTTCAGTGTAGCTTAAACATCCAAGAATATAATATAAATGGTGGCGGCATTCACATGGTTGGGATATGCATGGTTGGGAGGGCCTGTTCCTGACTCTTTGGCCCTCTTTGTGCTATATGGGCTGTTCTGCCCCAGTAACTGTGGGTCACATGGAGTGAGATAGCAGTAGCCTCCCTCAAGGATTGCCTGCATCTGGGCAACTTGTCATGGCACAGTCCTGGCTGCTGGCTTCAAGGGCTGCACCCAGCCCTCAAAGCTGGCATGGAGCCTCCAAAGGCTGGGAATGAAAATTCTTGGCCTTCACAGTTGCCAGGAGGGCCTGACTCAGCAGTGACCCAACTTCTGGTAGTGCTCCCTACATGTTGCTTCTCAAGACATTCTGGTATATGAAAACATAAGAACATAAGAACATAAGAGAAGCCTTGCTGGACCAGGCCACAGCCCATCTAGTCCAGCATCCTGTCGCACACAGTGGCCCACCAAATGCTCACGGGCATCTCAAGCAGAGACAAGGACAAACCTTCTCCTGCTCTCGAGTCCCAGCAGATGGCCTTAGAAGCGCCCCAGTTCCTCCCCCCCCCCTCAGCCTGAAGGATGCACCTAGGCATTCGTTCTAGTAGCCATTGATACATCTGTCATCCATAAATTTGTCTAACCCTACCTTAAAGCCATCCAGAGGGTACTTATAGTCTGAAATATGCATGCTGGCCTTCTTGTGGTCCTCTGTATCTTGGTCTACTGCTCTGTTCAGTGTGGATGAAGTGATCTACAGTGGTGTGCAGCCTCACAAGTCCACTCTAAGATGTGGATGAAAGAGGCCCAGAAGTGGACCTTGGACGAGAATATGAGTAAGTGCAGAAAGGGCCTTTGTTGTGATTCTTGGGCCAATTTCACACTTCCCTTCCCATCCTCTAGACAGGAAAAGAGTATAATCACCCAACGTTAACTCGCACTCGCACTTCTATTGCATGCATACCCACCCACCCACGACCAAATACTCATACACTGCTTGTCTTCTGGGTGCTGCCATTTTGTTTGCAGTGCCCTGTGTACATCAGCGCCATCACTATGATGACACTGATGCTCTGCGCATGTGCCATTGCATCTATGGTCATCCCAGGTACCAGTGCATTTGTGTGGCACCTCAGATGACCCTGGGTAATGTTAGTAAAGGTGCAGAGCACAATTTCATGCTCTACACTTAGGGAAATTCTGGGAAGGCAGGGGTTGCCTGGAGGCTGTAACAGCCTCCTCAAGGTGCAGATGCTCTTTCTCAGAAGCTGCCTAATTATGCGCTACAGGCTGTAGGTTGAATAGGTCTTTGTTCTCTTCCACGATCCTGCTCACTAAATTGTTCTTCCCAGTTAACTTCAGAAACAACAGGGTAATATTTTCCCTCCTATTCCATTTTCCTGGTCAGAATTCCATCTCTCTGCCACTTCTGCTAAAAGCTGTTATTTGCTCCCCCAAAATTGATGTTTCGACCATGATGTAAGATCTTAAGATGGCAATGTCCATTTACTTCAGTTGTACAATTAAGGTTTTTCTTCTTTCCCTAACCACTCTTCTGAACTTTACAAGAGTTTCAGTATTCGTTGTATGCTACAACAATTACGATAATAAGAAAGAAACAATTGTCTAACATCAAGCACTGATTTAAACTCAGATGATAATATGATCGTATCAGGTATAAAATGATGCTTGCTCCTGCTGCCCCAGTGTTGAACACATTTTCTTGGCAAAAAGCACTGTTCTTTGGCCAGAAAAACATTATACATGGAGCTGGAATGAACATGAACTTTTGAAACCATGTGTATGCCCAGAATCTACTCTCTAATTAAGTACGTTTTTGTATGTTTTTGTTTGCTTTAATGGATGCTGGAGTGACGTGTGCCAGCCTTCTATGTCCATGCCAGGCGAGATGCTGGACTGTTTGCCACTGTTATGCTATCATCTGCCTCTCCCTGGGTGGCCATTTGGAGAACAGAATTACATTGTGGGATCCAGACATCAGGCCTGAAGATAAAATACAAATATCCGTATTTGAGCTATGCCTCAGTGCTGCTGACCAAAACATCTGTTCTTTCAGTTGCAATGAGAACTGATGAAAAAAGAATATAAATCTGAGACTGCTTTTGGAAATTCTTTAGGCTAGAAGTAGAATAGAAGTGGCATAAAAATAAAAGGTGCGGTACTGAGGACTCAGCTGTCTCCAGACTAGGGATAGGCAAAATGACATTTGAATTTGCAAATCTGATTGAATTTTTCAAATTTGTGGGTGTTTGCATCAAATTGAAAGTCCAGTTGTTTGAACATCTAAACATTCAGTTGAAGCAAACAAAGCTTCTGCTTGTGAAAATGACAATTTCAATCAAATTTTTGCACTTTGCTATGTTTTGGTGATAAAAAAGACTTTTTAATAGGGAAAAGATGTCACAAAAACATTTGAATGTGAAATCCAGCCTTTCAATTGAACGAATTGATGATGAAGTGGATTTTGGGATGTTCAATTCAATAGCAAAACAAATTTGATTTTTTTTCCATGCACATCCCTACTCTAGACTTACCACTGTCCAGCCATGTCCGGGCCCTGGTTAGACACACCAGTGCTGGACAGATGTGGATTGATATCGGTCATCCTGGGGCCATCCCCGCCTTGGGCTGCCTTGGTCACACATTTCTTCAGAGATCATTCTAGCATTCTTCACAGAGCTCTTGGCTCTCCATCCCTTTTGCTACTTCACATTTATCTTGTTTCCTATTGGATGCCATTCATGTCACTCAAGGGAGGCATTTTTGATTGGATGCCGTTCATGTCACTCAAGGGAGGTGAGGGTGTATATTTGCAGTTCTTTTTAAAGCCTGCTCGCCCACCTCCATGCCCCCTTCCTTTTTTATGTGCTTTTCTTCCCCTTGCAATTATTATTTTTTAAATAATAAAAATAAATTTGTGTAAATTTGGAGCACCTTCCATCAAGCTCCCAGCATTGGCCCCTCCCTCCCAACTGCCTCCAGACGGGCCATGAAGGAACCATCTTGCCTTGGGAGAGGAAGAGAGAAGGAAGCTGGGCGAGCACCTTCCATCAAGCTCCCAGCATTGGCCCCTCCCTCCCAACTGCCTCCAGACGGGCCATGAAGGAACCACCTTGCCTTGGGAGAGGAAGAGAGAAGGAAGCTGGGTGAGCACCTTCCATCAAGCTCCCAGCATTGGCCCCTCCCTCCCAACTGCCACCAGACGGGCCATGAAGGAACCATCTTGCCTTGGGAGAGGAAGACAGAAGGAAGCTGGGCGAGCACCTTCCATCAAGCTCCCAGCATTGGCCCCTCCCTCCCAACTGCCTCCAGACGGGCCATAAAGGAACAATCTTGCCTGTGGGGAATGGAGGAGGAAAATAAAATAAAAGTTTTACCTTTGCAAGGACTCTGCTGCCGCCAGAGCACCCCTGTTCCCTCCCACACCATTTTCCTTTTGTATCTTGTCTCTTTAGATTGTAAGCCTGAGGGCAGGGACCTGTCTAAGATTAATACAATATTGTAACCCGCCCTGAGACCTTCAGGTATAGGGCGGGATAGAAATACAAATAAATAAATAAATAAAACGCTAGAGAGAGGAATCATACACATAAACCGAGGAGAAGGGGAGGTGCCTTTCAAACTCCACATGTGTTTGGCTGAAAGGAAATACTGGGCAGCACCCACCACAGCATTGTTCTGCCTCCTTTAGGCCATCCCCGCACTCTGTCGTGTCTCAGGCAGGCAAGGGCAGCAAGGGAAACACACATGCATACTTACAGCAGTCTGTTGGGGGCTCAAGAGTAGTCAGCGTCAGTTCAGTCCAAAGTCAGGGTTCCAGAAGTTCTGCAAAAGTCACAACAAGAGTCAGGTCAGTCCAGGTCGGGGTTCCAGAAGTACGGCGGAGTCACAGCAGGGTCCAAGAGTCACGATTACAGGCAAAGACGTGGACGGGAGTTGCACGAGTTTTTCTCTGCAATGCCGGCCCAGCATGTGCTGCTTAGTTAAGTAGGGGAGGCAGGACCAAGCCCTTGCCGGTGCCGCTGTGCCTGCCGCTGTGATCTGTGCCTCACCTGTTTCTATGGTTGAAGCAGCAGAGGGGAGGGGCACTCTTGGGGCTGGCTGTCTGAGCTCCTGTCCCCAGTGATGTCCGTGTGCTCCCCCAAAACTGGCCCCGACCCTTAACATCCACGCTGCTGTGTCCCAGTTGCTGCCCAGACTGTTGTGCCCTTGAAACCACACTCTCCTCCCCCAAGGAGACTGGACTGGCAGCACGGGGCATGGCACACTCACACGTAAGGAAGTGGAAGACAGATTGGAATTTAAGGCTGGTCTGAGTCCGTGTCAGTTCTGTAAAAACAGGACTACATTTTAGGATGGTCTAGCGGGTGTAGGTTGGCTTAGAATATGGCTTAGATAAAATTAATGTGAGTTACAGGACCAAGGGGCTGATCCAGGTCAACCTAAAACTCACATGTGACCATAGCCGTGGAGAATATCTGCAACTGCTACCTGGGACTGGAGGGGTGGGGCAGGCATCTGATATTTAGGGCAATGCCTGTTATAAGTCTGAGTAGAGGTTGCAGCTTGTTTTGTATTGCTAAATTGTTTAATTGTCTTTAAACTAGGTTTTTTTGGGGGGGGGATAAAGTGTTATTTTGTATGATGTGTAACTTTATAATCCATTATCCATTATGTTGTTTCATGCATTATTTTGTGTTGTATCTTTTCTGTTCATTGTAAATTGCCTTGGGCAAATTATTTTTTTGGAAGACTGATATACAAATAAAGTGGAAATGAAAATGAAGCTGGAGAGCCTTGAGGATTATCTTTGTCATGTGGGGACAACTCCTTTCTCAGTTCCCTTGAAGGGCCCAACAAGTAAGAGGGTTTATGCTTGGAGGCTTAGCGGCACTGAGTGCATCTATTCTTCCCGGTTGCAAAATAATTGCCTTTCAGGATCGCGTCAGCACTTTCAGAAGGGAAGGAGTCATTTGTTTTAGGATATCAAGGACAATACCTCTCCTAACCACTGTAGCCAAAGCCACTGTCAATCCTTTCCTGGAGTGTGTGTTTCTGCCACAACATCAGTTAGGGGAAGGAGCAATAAAAGTTTGTTTGTTTATATTTCTGTGGTTAGCAGCCACCAATCACTTGGGTCTGTATCCACCTCAGGTCCAGTGGCATAGCAAACATCTTAGAAATCAGAGAGTTGCAGCTTTTATTGTCAGCTTCTCCCTGAAAGTAGGCAAACCATCTCTATATTTTTGTCAAGAAAACTGCAAAGAGGTGCTCATGGGGGTCCCTGTGTGACTAACCAGTGCTGGATTCTCACCTACCTTACTGGGCCAGCCCAACAGCCTGGATCCATTCCAGTGGCAGGAATGACTCCACTGTACTCGAATAAGCCTTCTACATTTGAAAAGTTGTCTTGGGATGGCACCCCATGCTGGCTCCAGAGATCACATGATCTCCAAAGCTACTCCTGTCTTCACAGTAACTGAAGTTTCTAGCCTTGGTTCCCCTGGGGATGCATTTCAGCAGCAGAATTTGCTTTGTAGCCAATATACGCCCCCTTGTTGGACTGAAACTGGGAGGCATATGCCAGTAAATCCAAAAAACAGTGTCCAAATATAGGTGGCCATTTTGGCTGATTAGACCAGGCCTCCTTCCATCCCTACAATGATGGAGCAGCAGAGGAAGAGGGAGGGTCCTCTCTTCTATCCTAATAGGAGGAAGAGAAGGACCTGAAGAGGACTAGATGCCAGATCACATTCTTCCCCAGGTAAGTGCAAATAGGCTACAGAACTTGTACTCAACTTGATAGTAACCCAAAACAACAGTAAATGTTCAGTGTCACGTGTGTTTTTGAATCAGTGATTAAGAACGTCTTCCTTCTGGAGAAACATCATTGCATTGTTCTGGCCATTTTTCCTCAGCATTTGTTGTTAATTTACAAGTTTCTCACATCCCTCAGATGACTTCTGTCAGCCTGTTTACATGTTTTAAATTTCCAATGGAATGTACATTTGCTGAACTGGATCTGCAGATTTTCCATAGGAAGAGTTGATTGAGCACAACTGTTCTTTATTTCAGTACACTAACATCAAGTACCTGTGGTGTTCCCCAAGCTCAGATTAGACAAGGTAATGTTAGAAAAATCCAACCTGTAAAGATTGGTAGCCTTTGACTTAGGAGTAATACATTGAAAAGCACTGTATGGTTTAAGCACCAACAGATCACAAGGACTACTTTCTTTTGCTTGAATCAGTCTAGACCATGGGTGTCCAGCTCACAGGCCATGGTTGTATCCAGCCCACGATGGCTATGAATGTGGCCCAACACAAAACTTAAATTTAATTAAACATGCATGGACTTTTTTCCCCGCTCATCAGTTTTTGTTAGTGTTGTGTATTTAATATGTGGCCCAAGACAACTCTTCTTCTTCCAGTGTGGGCCAGCGATACCAAAATGTTGGACAACCCTGATCTAGACCTAAGAAATATCTTCAGAGGGTTTTAAAACCTGTCCCTGACTGAAGTAAGTGAGAGATGGCTCAGTTTTTCTTGCTTTTGTATAAGTCTCTTTTTGACTGTGATCAGGCACAGCAAAAATGAAAGAAAGGATCACCTCTGACGTGCCTTCAGATAGTGTGTGGACCTCTTGTTCCCATGCCTTCTCTAATCCACCTTTCCTAGCACAGAATGCTCATGGAGGAAGGGGCAGACTCGTGGGTGAACAGTCCCACCTCAAAGCTGTCTCAGACATGCCCCAGAGGCACTTCAGAGTTCCTTTTTTTTTTTTGCTGTCCTTTGGAAAGGCTTCAAGTGATTGCCCAGATACCATTCTGCTCCTCCGTCATTTCCTAGGCATTCAGTGCTAGAAAAGGTGGATTAGACAAGGATCGGGAACATGTGTGCCACACAGTCTCTCTAAGGTTCTTCTGAGGATCCCTTTTTGTTATGTCTGAACACAACCTTTGAGAAGCTTACTTACTGCCAAATTTTACTTTTTAGCGCCAGGAAATTCCTTTTCACTTGGCCTCACATTCATTACATGTTGGTGGCTTTGTTTCCACCTGACATTTAGGGAAGTATATGAATCCTTTTTGGGGTTTGATTCATATCAGATCAACTGCAAAAATATTCATATTTGTTTGAATAGATCCACTTCGAATGCGGTAAGATTATAATTCGATATGAATACAATTTGATACAAATGTTTGATACAAATCACATATGAATCCCCTACATATTCCATATGAATCCCCTATATATCTGTTAACAAAGCTTCATACCAATGTTTCGAAGCATTTCATTCAAGTCCAAATATCTGTCTTCAAATGTGCTAACATTCAATTCGAATCTGAATGTCGAAATTCAGATAAATTCATATGAATTTTGAATAGTATGAATATTCATGCACATGTCTACTGATATAATTTAAGTCCCATGTTTCATTCCATGGGTAGCCTATCTGAACAGCCTAAATATGATGCGTTCTTCCATATTCTTGTTTTTGCATCAGGGGCTTTTAATCAGAACTTCAAATATTATCTTCATCCATATGTCACTTATTTATTCCACTAGAGTTGGATATTTCAGAATAAAGCAGGTCTGGATGTGCTTTATTCTGGAATATCCAAATATAATGGAATAAGTAAGGGATGTCTGGATGTAGCCATTTTTATACTACAGTTTCCATCATTCTTGTTTCTTGTTTACATCAGTCTGGGCAAATGGAACAACAGCACAAAGACCAATAAACTGTCAATTTCTGGAAAATGATGTGATATGAGCTAAAGACCAGTTCTAAATGTCTATTAACAAGTAAATAAACAACTCAACATGCAAGGTGAGTAGGTGCTTGGGAAGAAGGGAAACTAGTCTGTGTGGAAATTTCAACAGACATACAAGCCTAACAAAAGTAAGGGATAACATTGTTCAAAGGAAATCTAGCATTTATACATGTGAATTTTAAGACAGGATTCTTTAGCTAAATGTGCCATATTCTTCTTACTGCTTATCCTTCATGAGGATCAGTCTGGTGAAATGCAAAGTATTAAAAGGACTTGGATCAAAGCCTAATAGAGGGGTAAATTACTGGGTGGCCTCATACATAACAACTCAGAGGTAATATTCATGGTTATCGCCAACTCTACTCCATTTCCAGTCTGGAGTGTAGAGTTAAACTGGCTCCTCACGCCACCAGCACAATGAAATGTGTGAAAGGTTTACAGGAGCCTTGGCTTATGTGTTGGCTGCCTCTAGTCTTTTGTCTTTTGAAAGTGGGGAAAGAGCCAATATAGGTTCAGAGAAGCAAGTCTGTGGTTTCTGAGAATTGTGGCAGGCAGTTAATGAATGTATCTGATCCCTCTCCGGCATAAATCTTAGTTCCTGGCCTGTAAAACAAATAAGATTAACGGTACATCAAGCCAGGGCTAAAAATCCGTGTTTAATGTGTTGCGGCATTTGATTTGACAGACACATTTAACAATTATCCACTGTAGCTGCACATTATATACCTAATACTCCTGGTTTAAATCATAGTGGTTTTAAGGACTCTCGCTGTGGAGTATCACATTACTCCATGTTTGTCTTGTCTGTGCGGGCAAACTGTGCCAGAACTAGTGAAAACTCGCCTTCATCCGAGAACACACAAACCTATCAGAATGTACTTCATGCTGAGCATGCAGGGAGGGGCTGAGCACGTGAATGGAAAAATATCGCTGCTGTGGAAAAATCTCACTGCTGTGGAAGAATCTCACTGCTGTGGAAGAATCTCACTGCTGTGGAAGAATCTTGCCCTCTGGAACCACTTTACCCTGGATGACTGGTAAAACTTGGGCTTTTAAAGCTACATCTTGAGGTAGCCTCCAGGTGGATGTATATATAATACAACATCAAAAGAAGACATCATTATTGCAAGAACAATCAACTTGTAAAGTGGAATCATCTTTAGATCCCCCGATTGCCTCTTGCTACCCTGGGCCAAGGTCACCCCTTCATTGTCAACCTTCTTCAGTCCATCTTCAGATCTCACTGCTCATACCTTTTCATTACTATCAGTTTCATCTGTGGACTTTCCATTCAGAAAAGTCCAAATGGAGGGTGGAAAGTCCACAAATAAAATGCATAGAAATGAAAAGGTGTGAGCGTTGTGATCAGAAGATGGACTGAAGAAGGTTGACAGTGAAGGGGTGACCACAGCCTTGCCGCCTTACCTCCACATGCTGGCTCCTTGCATTCCTGTTCCCGTAGCAAATATCTGGATGCTACCAAAGCATCTGCCCATTTTGCTTTGTTTTTGTTTTTTTCCTGCACTTTGCTAGCATCCAGATATTTTGAACAGGAAGGGTTTTTCCCCTCATGCTTTATTAACAAAAAAGTACATCCAACATACGAAAAAAAAAAGAAAATACCACAAATGTACAACCAAAACAAAATATCAACATAACTTTCACGTAACTAACAAACTGTCTGCTGGTTCAGGTGATGAATAAAGTCAAGGACATCTCGAAGAATATTTGGTACTAAAACATTTCTGGGATCTAACCGCCTTAACTTCTTGAATATCTTCCATCAGCTCCTCTATTGCTGCTAAATGCCCTTCTACCTTCTTAACCACCTCCAACAGTTGGTCTATCTTCAGAGATAGTGCTCCCTCCCTATCTGGTAAATTCTCACCCTTAGAAGAGGATGCCATTTCCTCCCCTCCATAACTCCACTGTTACATTCCCTTTCCAAAATGTAGGATTCAGCCTCCAACTTCTGTTCCCTTCAACCTTCACACTCTTTCAAAGTTCCACCACTCAAAAGACAAAATACTGGGGTTAATTCAATCAGACCCCCGTATCTGCTGGGAATATGTTCTGGCTCCTACTGTGGTTACCAGAAACCATGGATGATGACAAACAGGTCTTCCAGTTCTGGCGTTGTGCAACCCCCGAACTGGAAGTGCTTTACTGGCCTCCGGAAGGCCTATTTTGGCCTCTGGAGAGCATTGGAATGGGCATATGATGCCACTGGATGCCTCCCGCCCAACTCCCACGCACCCCCTTACATTTTGGGATGGGTTCTGGTGGCATCATGCACCTATTTCAACACTCTACGGAGGCTGAAATAGGCCTTCCAGTACTGGGTCCTTTTTCCTTATAATGTCGGGGGGTGGGGAGGCTGATCCTGGAATCATGGTTAACTGAAACTGTTGTTACCAAATCAGTGGATATGGCGGTCTGACTGTATCTTCAAACTCCAGTACATTGGGAGGGAAAGTAATGCAGGGAGCCTGCAGACAGAGGTAAGCAAGCATTTCCCTTAATACTGATAGATTAGATTTGCAGTCTTCTAGTCTGGGACTATATTGAGAATACCACATATTATGGATGTTCATGGATGTTCTAAACATTCAAAATTCAATCAAATTTGATCTAATGTGGACACTCGAACTTGAATAGAAGGTCTACGCATTCACATTTAAACATTCAAATGAATTTTGAATGTTCCAAAATATTCACTCAAATGATTCAAAACATTCAGATGTACAGATACGTATGTACAGATACAAATGTAAATGTATGTACAAATACGAATGTACACATACATATCTGTATGCATCTCATACATATCTGTACGCATTTGCATACAAAATGCGTACAGATACGTATAACACATACCAATGTTGTCGACATCCGTATCTTCAAATATGAATGTTGCTGACATTTGTATCTTCAGATTCGAACCTCACATTCAAACAAATAGATTTGAATGTATCCGATTCGAACCAGATTTTGTTGCATTCAGGTTCTAAATATTCTGATCAAATCAAATGTTTTGACATTTGATTCGAGTTGAATTTGAATGCAAAAAAACCCATTTGTGCACATCCTTACCACAGATGTGTGTGGCATTCCCAATATAGTCCTGGGAGAATCACAGGTTTTAACGTGAATCTGGAGGTATCCCAAGAAGCATGTCATATTGCTAAGACATATGCGTACGGCTGTGCATAAATCTATGTGAGAAACAGATAATGATGAATGACACTAAGTTCAAAAGACGGCTGGTGAAAAAAATATGAATATATAACACATTCTGGGGCTGCAAAAGAACAATTCATTGTCATTCAGAATGAGGCACACCCAAATAGTGAGCAAAAATAGAAATAGCTGAGTACTGCCAAACAAACAAACAAACCCTGCATTTGAATTTTTAACAAATATGTTTCAAATGTTCATATAGTCTGTCTGATTTTTCATTATTATTTGCTGTGTTCGTGTCACATACTGATTCCAAAGTGTTTCATGGAAGAACAGTTCAGAGGATGGTTTACACTCATATTCCAAGAGAAGGTAAAGACAGGAGAACAAAATAGTACAGACAAAATAGCTACTCTTCCAGGCGAATGATGCCTTCAGCTGTCTCCTGTCTCCTGGGAAATTTAAGCTGAGGCTACATGTAGGTCTTCTACAACTTTGTGCCCTGGAGATGTTAAGGAGCATAGTTCTCAATCACTATACCCAAGATAATTGTTTGGGGTGACAGGAATTGCATTCCAGCAACATCTAGGACAGTGATGGCTAACCTTTTGAGCTCGGTGTGTCAAAATTCGCAAGAAAACCTAGCTTAACTTGGGTGCTGTGTCACATCTAGAAATATCCATAATTTTGTGATATTTGTGGCTCTAGTAAAAAAGTTATATTTTTGATATATGTATTTTATTAAAAGCAAAAACAAATAATTCTTTACACTTGCTAAATCTTCAATTGAAAGTTGGTATTTCGTACACTTCAAGAACAAGCAAGCACTACACGCCCAGGTGCCAGGGTGACCATGTGTGTCACCCAAAAGGGCTTGGTGTGTCACTTGTGACACGCGTGTCATAGGTTGGCCATCACCGATCTAGGACGTACAAAGTAGGGGGGACTACAGCAGGCAGATAACAGCGTTTAAGGTTGAAACTGGTTTGAAAAATTCAGTAAAGCTGGAATCATGTGCAAGCTTCTCTCTTCCTGCACTCCAACCTCCTGATCAACAGGCATAGACAGATTAGGGCAGAAGGAGGAGGAGGAGAAGGAGGAAGAGGAAGAGGAGGAGGAGAGTTGGCATTTCTACCCCACTTTTCTCACCCATTTAAGAGAACTCAAAGAGGCTGACAAAGCTTTCTATTCTTCTCCCCACAATACCCTGTGAGGTAGGTGGGACTGTGAGAGTTTAAAAGAGAACTGTGACTAGTCCAAGGTCACCCAGCTGGCATCGCAGAGGAGTGCGGAATCAAATCCGGTATCCCCAGATAAGAGTATGGCTCCCTAACCACTCGACCAAACTAGAAGAAGGAGAAGAAGGGGCTACCTGCTGGTTCCTTGAAGGGTCACTCTATCTCACATTCCTGATCTGCTTCTTGCTATTCACTAAAACCCCAAATCCTACAAAACTGTTTCATGGGAATAATTTTGAAAAGATTTATATACCTTACCATCTACAGTGATCTCCTTTTCAAACTGTCTTCAGCTATCTGAAAAAAAAGTGTGCCTCCAGTTACCTAAGCTATCTGCCTATGTAAATGACAAAGGTTAGGGGATCTTTGAAGAACCAGCCACAAAAATAAAACCATGCAAAGACTTTTGAATTCTTTTGTGGTTTTGGCTCATCCTTAGGGCGACAGTCTCCATGTGTCGCCACCTTTGTCTTATGGTGGCATTTTTAAAAATCCGCCAAAGGCGAGTGGTGCGTCCACACAGCCGCACATTTGTAGCACATTTAAAATGAATTTTAGTGGATGGATGAGCTGAAGGCTGTGAAAAGAAGCTCAGAACTTGGCCTCAAATCACTAAGCTTCATAGGAGTTGAAGTTAAGGATTGCCCATAGAGACCTCAGCTTATTTCTCTTTGGAATCCAGTCTAGCCATTTTGTGAGAAGTTTCCTGCCCGAGGGTTTCTTGGTCCACCCTGCCACCCCAAGTACAATGCTTTCAAAGTCACCCCAAATAGCTGCCCTTTGTATTCAAAAAGCCAAGTGCTAACCGGGCCTTGCTGGGGTCCTGTGCTGATACAATTTGGTCCCTGATTGTTTGAAGGGCTAGAACTTAGTGGGTGGCATTGAATCTTTGGATATTTCTTTTTCTTTTTCCATCTCCTGGTTACTATTTGGCAACTCTTCCCTTTCCTGCTCCCCTCCTTGCTTTTCCTCAGGATGGATGGAAGGAAAGGGGTGTTATGTTGCTGGGAGCAAAAAGCGTTCACAGCTAGCCTGAGACACTGACTGGTTTATTTACTCAAGCAACAAACATTCGGTCTCGTGTGAGGGCTGTGACAGAGGGCAGCTTCTGAATGAGATGTCTCCTCAAGCGGCCACCCACGTCGAGCGGGGCTCTTTCCTTAGAAGGAAATGGCAGTTTGAATTGCAGGCTGCCCAACAATGTCTGTGTGTGAGAGAGAGATGCGAAAGATCTCACAGGCTGTTTGCTAATAGCCAGAGGCAAAAGCTCTGCGCCTTGTTTTCCTTTGCCTCCTTCCCCTCCCTCCCTGCTCTGCCTCCCCTTTGAGCCTCTATTCTTCTCAGTGCTCCTCACGCAGCTGGCCCAAAACTTCAGAGGGGTCTCCATGCTTCCTCTTTCAGATGAATGGGGGGGGGGGTAGAGATGGTGGAAGGAGTTGAGAAGCTGGATAAACAAACACAACAATAAGGACGTTTCTAAGAGCTCTATCCAAAGCCGAATCTTCTTCTTCTTTTATGGTTGCCATGAACAAAGGGTTTCAAAGAGTGCATGAATGATGAGGAGGGGGTGAAAGGAATCCTCTGGGTCTCCAGGCCTTTTTCTAAATGACCACACATAGAAGCAGCAGGTGAACTTAAGAAGGTGGAAAAACAAGCAAGGGATATCCTCTTTCTTGGTTTCCTCTGGGCAGCAAGTGGCAATGGGGGGGGGTCTTTAAAAGGTCCGATAACCCTTTCTGCATTTAGTTGTCTGTGGTCCAAACCAGAAGATCTGGCCAGCTAGGCTCTTTGGTTTGGATCATGGAAAGTAATGGTCTGGAACAAGGCTGTCTGCATTATTGTGCATTGGTCCAGATCAGCCCCCTTCCTGGGCTCAAAGTACATGCATGCTTTGAAATGGGGGCCCCAAGCCTCTGGGGGGCACATTTCAGTGGTGGACTTTGGTGTACCATGAAAATGGGTTTCCCATGCCTCCTGAGTTCTGGACCAGAACCTGCTGCTCTGCTTGTAGATACATTTAAATGGGTCTACTGGTGATCCAGATTGGGGCCTCATTGAACTGAATCATACTCTGACTGATGCATGTGATTGTGGGCAATGCTGTGGGAATCCTTCAGAATAACACCAGTTAGTGGAGTCAGGCCAGTTTGGTCTTGTGGTTAGAGTGTCAGACCTTTATCTGGTAGTCTCCCAGTTTGATTCCACACTCCTTCATAAAGTCAGCTGGGTGATCTTGGGTTAGACAGAGCTCTCCCTCTGAGCAGTAATTGTCCCACCTACATCACAGGGTGTCTGTTGAGGGGAGAAGAACAGAAGGTTTGTCAGCCGCTTCGAGTCCCCTTAAGGGTGAGAAACGTTGGGTATGAAAACCAACTCTTCTTCCTCTTCTTCTTCTTTGCCAGCTTCTAAAATCTGTTCTTTGACATCATCAGAAGTAAGTTTCAGCCACATGGGCACGATTTGCCTATGGGGGAAGGTTGACTGGGTTCCAAGAGCTTGCATATGACCTATGATGGTGACAAAAAGAAGACCCACGTTTACCTCTTGCTGCCCCTTGCCAGACACAAGGAGCAATTCCAGGCTTACCTTCATAATGAACTTGCTTTGGGACTACCAGAAACCAGCCAAGCAACTACCCACTTCCTTTTGTTATTTTACATGTGCTGGGCTGCCTTCTGGTAGCCATGAAAGGTAAGCATCTCCTGAAGATGTGGGGTGGTCTTCTGCATGTTTCCTGTCTTCTGGATCAGGACTCTAGTATTACCAGAGATAATACGAGATTAAGGGCCTCCTTAATTCAGTTGAGACCATCAAATGAAGATGGAGCTGGACCGACGTGGGGTGGAGCCTCTGTGATCTGCATTAACATGAGGATGTGGAGACCTAGAATATGTACTACGTGGACCCTTAATGTGTCCTTGGTGCTGATCTCTGGAACTTGGAACTTCAAAATATTGATGTAGTCATCTGAGTTATATTTTAGAGTTCACAAAGATATGTTTCACTATAATTAAAAGAGAGAGAGAGAGGTGGCATTCTTGCCTCTTAGGAGAGACATGATTCAGGAAGAGTGCCCAAATTATTGTGTGGGTAATGGGTCATGCAGTTTTTTTGGCCGATGCAGAAGTTGTTTGCCATTTCCTTCTTCTGTTAAAACGCTGAGATTGAAATGGATTATCCTTGTCCCACCGCAAAGCATTTGAAATACATTTTCTTTCCTTCTGCATGACAGAAAAGGTTGGAAGGTTTAAAATAAAAAGAACTGAGCAGCTATATCTCCAATATCTGCCTTCAGGCCCCAGAGATTGTATGTGATGCTTTAAACTTCAAAACATCCGGGTGTGCCTATACGCACCCACTGAAGCTATCTTTGTAAGATATCACTTCATAGGAATGTGGGTTAACATAAAACAATTATAAATGCCTAGGAGGTGATTAAGATATTCCAATATGCTGAACTTTGGATAAAAATATGTATGTCACTCTATATTTCAATGCTAAGAACTCGAGAAAATAACTTTTAGTGATCTCAGCTCATAAGTATTTTGAAGTCAAAGCTTAGCAAGAGAAAAAAATGGCACTGAGAAGATTGTAATGTCCTAATACAATAACATGACTGCATCTTGAATATCGTTTGCAGTTTTCATCACCAAATCTCAAAGATGGGAAGCTTCAGAGAAGGGTGACTAGGGCTGTGATCAAATACAGCAAATGAAAGCATCTCTGAGCTGCATCTGAGGCAGCTTACACGCCACGGTCTTTTTGCAGTTACACTAAGGATGGGGAGAACTTCTGCCTGAGGTATTTACACCCTGCGGAGCTGCTTCTGTACTAGAAATGACTCTGTCTGTGCTAGAGTTCCCCCTGCGCATATATATAGTATAGCCCTGCATGATGCATCCACACCTCAGATCTATTCACATTATGGCCTCCAGTCCACAATTAGTGAAGTTCTGGTGAAGAGCATACATGTGCAGAGTAGGCATCCAAGCATGCCTGCCCTCATAAGAAGTGCACTAATTGTTGATTAGGTGTGGAGCAAAAGCTTACCTCAAGCATCCAGGGCAGTGACCATTTGCTCTTCTTCCAGCGCTCTGGGGCCATCTGAGGTGCCACGCAAGTGCGCTGGCACCTCAGATGACCATAGATGTAACTGCGCATGTGCAGAGCGCCATCATCATCAAGGTGATCATGCTGATGCACACACAGTCACAGAGGGTGCCACAGCCAAAATGGCAGCGCCCAGAGGAGGACCAGGCCCTGAGTCGAATATGATGAGTATTCGATCATGGTGGGAGGGAACAGCCAAAGTGCAAAAACGTCCCCCTTCTGGGTGGAAGAGGTGCAGAGACCTTCGGGTATGGGGCAGGATAGAAATGGAAATAAATAAGTAAGTAAGTAAGTAAGTAAGTGACCAGCAGCACAGGCATGATTGCACACTGTGTCACATGGTTGCCCTGACAACAGTACTGCACTTGTGCACTGGCACCATCACCGTGGCAAAGCAATCACCACCATAATGGTGGTGATTCACACTTTGCTCGTGCCTAGTAAGACGCTGGCTAAGTTTCCAGTGCTTAAGGTGACCTTAAGTATGGACTCTCAAAATGTGACCCACCCTGGAAGCTTTGGATATATGATAGGAGTGAGATACACATGGAATGGTTTGCAAAGGATCTTCCTGGAAATACTGAAGGCAGGGAATTTTCATTCCTGGCCTTTGAAGGCTTCGTGCCACTCTCTGGAGGCAGCAAAGGGGTCTGAAAAGGAAATGTGTTATCTGAATGTGGATGGCTCTATCCCATTCCGGGGCAGCCCATCATAGACTGAGATGTCAACCAAGACAATCAGTTAGTAATTCCAACCATTGGTTTTCTCCCAGGAAAGAATCAACATACATACGCAGCGCTTGTGTGTTGCTACACTGAACAATAATTTTGCTCCTCAATCTTGGCTGGATCTTGATCCACAGTACAGCTATAAGTAGAGCATTTCCCATCACATATGGTCTTACTCAAAGGAAGCATTTCTGTCACAGCAACAGTTTATTCACTAATTTTCAGACTTAGTCATACAAAACTTTTGTGTCTTCCACAGTGCCTTAGCCCATACTATGGAGGCACAGAAGCAATGCCAGGAAACAGGTCATTGTGTTGCACAGTGGGGAACTAAACTGGCCATTTTTGCTTGATGTGAAGTCCACCACTCATGCCAATATCAAGGCTGTGAGCACACCCATAGTTCAAGACATCCTCTGGCATTCTTCTCTTTGTGTTGCTCACATCCCCCCCCCTCCGGGGTCATCTTGGAGGCTGGCTGTGCTCCCTCAAGGCAGCTTCTCCGGAGTCTGCTTTTACACAGGACTCAATCCATGCTGGCTTCTCCAAGTGCATTACACTAATAGTGCTGTTCTTGAAGTGGTAGCATGCTAACCGTGTGTCTGCCACTGCCCCTGGCCATGCCAACTGGCCTTGGCTGACCAAGAGGGTCCCTGATCACAGGAAATGGCCCATGGGACAGTCAAAGACCATATCGATCACCCATCAGATAGACAATAGGTCTGCTTGAATGGCAGCAGTGCTGTGGCAACATGTCTGCCAACAGAGAGTGGGAGTAAGTGCTGTTTGAGCTCTTCCCCCCTCGCTTAAAACAGTGCCCAGACAAACGTGGGATTGTGTGGATGTCGCACTTGTCCGTTGCGCCTAATGTATGATGCACGTTCTCAGTGCCATAACAGTGCCACGCAAATGCTTGCCGGCATTTACAAAGTATTGTTTCCCAAATGAAATGCATACTGTATATCATTCAGGATGAAGAAAGATTGCTCAGAGCCCATTCTGACGATTCTTCTCCTCACTGGAAAGACCCACCGAACCTTAGTGCAGTTGGAGGGATTTCTCAACACATGGTACAGGGCTCCCAGTTTTTGAATTGATCCTTGTAGCTTTGTGTTTAACAGCAATTTACTGAGCAGCCAAGAGTGCGTGAGGATGTTTATGTTCACGTTGTAAAAAAACCCCTAATTTCTGCATATCCAGATGCCTGTAAAATGATTTGGAAGAACATGCAAAGAACTTCTGCATCTTTTATGGACAAAGGCAGTTGCTAAAGGATACAAAGTTGCTCTCCAATACCTCTTTATTTGCATACCACTACTGGGCCAAGAAGCCAAAGGCTGGCCCATTCTCTGATTTTTTTCCCCCTCTCTCTCGTGCTGCAAGGAAATGGAAAAGTCTCTCATTGCTGTGAATGTTTAGCTCAGCTAGAATTCAAACAATGCTGCCAAGCTGAAGAATGAACTGCATCTTGGCAAGAAAGAACAGTGAACAGAAAACAGTGAATGGCATTAGCAACTGCCATTGGATTTCACTGTGCAACGGACACTAGTGATGTGCACAAATTGATCTTTTGATATTCAATTCATAATGAATTGAATGTGAGAAAATTCATATTCATTTGAATAAATCCCCTTTGAACATGGTAGGATTCTATTCAGCATGAATGTATTTGTACAAATTTGTACGAATGTCCAATTGTATCCGAAATGAATAAAGATGTATCCTATTCGAACTCATACGTAACCTAAACCTGACCTGAATCCCCCTTTAATCCGCTCATCTGGATCTGTTGCAGATGTGACTGTCACCCTGAGGCATTTTCGCATTACTCTCGTTCCATTTGGAACGGGTGTAGGACGGGAAGCCTAAGACACTTCAGGACGCTTTGACCATTCACACATAGGAGCGCAGGAATGCGTGTAAACGCGTTCCGGCGCGCCTGTGTGCGAATGCTCAAAGCATTCTGAAGTGCCTTAGCCAGCAAACGCCGGCAAGGGGCGGGGAGACGGCTGCCGAGGCTCCCGCAGCCAGCAAGGCAGGCAATCAGCTGATTGTCAGCCAGCGCCGGCGGGGGAGGGGAGCCCGCGGCTGTCAGGGAGAGAGAAACATGAGCGAATGCTTCTCTCCCCGAACGGCTGCGGGCGCTTCGTCCGCGCCGGAATGGATGTAGAGCACTTTAAAGTGCTCTACATCTCGAACGCGTGCAAGACAGCTCCGGACACATTGGAGCGCAAGCCCCGCTGTGGCAATGCGTATGCCACGTTCGAGGCTGTCTTGCACGCGTTCCAAAACCCCGTGTGCGAAAAGGCCTCTGGTTTCCCACCTCACCAGTTTAATGAATGTCTGAACTATTCATACAAATGTCCAAAGCATTTGTATTTGTATGAATGTTAATGTACGAATGTCCAAATTGAGATGAATTCGGACGAATAATGCATGTTATGAATATTTGTGCACATTCCCCAGGACAGCCACTTGGATGTTGAAAACAAGCACTCCAGAGGAAAAGAGTGCAGTTATTTCTATCATATGATTCCTTATCCATGCAATACTGTGTGCCACCTGATTTGATGTCAGGTTGCAATCTGTTGTAGGGATGTGCATGAACATTCAAATGCATTCAAAATTTGACCGAATTGACCGAATTTCAACATTCGAATTTGAATCGGATGTGTAAGGACTTGGGGAACATCCGTACGGGCATCTGCAAATGTTGTCGACATTCGTAAGTGCAAATTCAAATAAAAAATGTGGACGAATATATTTGAATTTGCTTAGTTTGAATCGAATTTGGTTAAATTTGAATTTTGAACATTCAAATCAAATCAAATTTTTGCGTATTCAATTTGAATTCAGTTTGTTCCCATTTGTCTCTCTAGAATTGCGGCAAGAAGTCTCCACCTGCACACAAAATGTACATGGTTCTAGAGATATCATGTAGCCTTCATCCTCAGCAGCTATTAGCCTGCATTCTTTGAATTTTTCTTAATTCACATTTAAAGCCATTTAAGACCGTGGTTTCACTGTCTCTTGCAACATTACATTCCGTCCACTGATAGGCTGCTTTGTGAACAGGGATATTGCCAGCTCCTAAGAAACCTCAAATCTGTACCTTCTGAACCTCACCACCAAATGCCTAACATACTCATGCTAAATGTACAAGACTTTTGCACATTGGCTGCTAAAAACAGTTTGCAAGAGAAGCTACTTGCAACTTCTGGCTACCCCTTCTGATGAAGGAAATTAAAGCAATAAGCACCATGAATCACACACCGGGTGCTTCCGCACAGGCCCTTTAACACACATTAAGGACAGATTCTGAAACGTGTGTCCGCACACGTGTGGCTGTGTAGGACACTTCCAGTGAGGAGCGTCTGCACAGCAACACCCATTAAGCACACTTTCGAGTGTGCGCATCCGCACACTCGGACCTATAAAGCACACTTCCAGTGAGGTGCGTCCGTACCTATCCAGACCTAAAGTGTACTTAATGGGTGTTAAATACACACCACATATGATGTGGTGTTAAAGGGTGTTAAAGGGTGCAAATGCATCCATTTAGGATGTGTCCACACAGTGGTACTGTGCCTTGCCAGGGCCCTCCCTCAACCCGCCATGATTGGCTCCTTGGAGCCAAGCATGGTGAGCCGGGGGACTCCTACCTCATGGCTTGCCCTCACCCCAGAAGTGGCAGAGCTTCTCCAAAGCCCTCCCTAGCCCACCCAGGGGAGAGTGCGCAAAATACCCTCCTTACCTGCTCGTGGTTGCCCCGATTCTGGCCGCAGGGACCCAGGATGCAGCCTCCTGATTGGCCAGGGCTGCTCCTGGCAGCTCCAGCCATCAGGAGGCAGTGCGCCTACATAGAACGGCTCCTGATGGCTGAAGCTGCCAGGAGCAGCCCCAGCCAATCAGGAGATGTGCAGGATGTAGGCACGCCACCGCTTCTGGGGTGAGGCAAGCAGCGGCAGCGGAGGCCCCCAGCTCGCCAAGCATGGCGGGCCGGGGGAGGGCCTCGGAGCACGGATGTGAGGCGGGTGCTGTGCGTCTGCACAGCACCCACCTCAAATCCAGATTTAGTCCGTCCTTCCGCTGCATGTGCGGAAGGACGGGGGGTGGGTAGATCCGCATCTATTAGTTACTAATAGATGCGGATCTACCCCCGTAAATCCAGATCTACCATGCATCTGGATTTAGTAAAACCAGGTCTACTGGAACCCGGTTTTACTAAATCCGGATGAGGTAGATCCAGATTTATTAAGGCAAATGCGGAAGCAGCCACCTTCCCATTTAAAGTAAACATGCAGGGAAAGTGAGGTCAGCTCTCAGAAGCCTTTTAAGTTCACCATGAAGGAGATATTTTTGCACTTACCAGCCCAGTATGGTATAACAATGCTATACTAGGCTGATAAAGTAGTAGCACTGTGACGGCCATCCACACTTCAAGTGCTGATAAAACCCCGTGCTAGGCCAGCAGCTCTCAAAATGCAGATAGTCAGGGCTGGCTGGATTGCTGTAGCAGCAACATCTCGCACATGCTTGGACATTGTCATGGTAATACTGTGTGTGATTGCACAGCTGGAATTACATGACCATGCCCACTCCTGGGGCATTTCTGTACTTAGTTTCCCATCTGCTGGATGGGAAAAGTGCATTCCCCACTAACGTGCACTAGTGTAAACACTTGCAACACTAGTGCATGCCAAACCAAGCCCCATTCACCCGGAGACTTACCTGGGTCTGGGTGTGTGTCTGGGTGCCTGCAGCATACGTCCAGGTGCTGCCATTTGCAGAGCCTGGCATGACTATGCATGCACCACTACCATTTCCACAGTGATGGTGATGTTCTGCACACACACAGTTGTGTTTGGAGTTATCTGAGGTGCCAGTGCATGACACCTCAGATGACCCTGATCCTGGCAGATGTGTGAACTGTCCCTCCTCTGGCCAGGAAAAGTAAGGATTAAGACTGAATTCACACTTCAACCCATAATTTGCAATTAGGCAACATCTGGGCAGGTGCATCTTCACTGTCAGAAGGCTTTATAGCCCAGAGGTTGACTAATTACATGTTAGCTGTGGAGCATGGAATCATGCTACACAAGCATGCTAACCTTCCCTAGACACTTACCTGAAATGTCCAGCTGCAATTATTTGCACCTCTGCGGATCAGGAAGGTGATTGGAGCTGCTGTGCAGTCCACCTGATGCAACTGCAACTGATGCAGGACAGTTGTGGAGAGCACCACGCTGAAGATGGTGGAGCCCAGAAGAGGACCAACCTGGGGATTGATCACAGGTAAGTGATCAATCATGCAGGGTGTAGGCCAACATTGATTGGGGACCGCAAGTGCAAGCACTAGTCAATGTTAGTGGATTGCACACCTTTCCCATCCACGGGACAGGAAGGGAAGGGTGAAGACACCCTAGAATGCATGTGGTGCACAATTTCGTGCACCAGTGCTAGTAGAAGCTGGGATGACTTCTGGTAAGGCAGGATGCGTTTCTGGGTTGAAAACACCTCTTGCAAGTGCAGATGCTCCCTACCAGAAGCTACCCCAGCATCTACTAAGAGGCAAATGCAAAGTGACCTCTGGTTGCAGCACCTAGGAGCAATCTAGCCGCTCCTGGTAAATGTGTGGACTGCTATTTAACAGTCCACCACTGGATGGTTCCTGGGAAGCCTGAAGCAAGTTCTAGTGAATTGCCATGGCTCCCTGGTGCAGACAGGCTTGTATTTTGGGTGGATCAGCACTCACTAACAGGGCCAGCGTGATGGGCAAGGGACAGATTCTCCTGTGCATTTTTGTTTCTTCAAAATATCTGACCAGAACAGTTTCCTTGAGAGACTCTGAGCGAAAAGATCACAAATGTATTTGCCTCTCATTTCCCCACACTAGGACCCAGTTCCCATTGGCAGTTTAAAATGATTTAGAAATGGTTTGGATTCTCTGTGTCACCATTACCAATCCATTTCAGGGGTATTTTGAGGATTATTTGGCTAAAAAATGGAATAAATAAACACCTGTTTTCTCAGGTGTTTTTTTCCATTTTTGCTTTTAAAACACTTCTTCCTTATTGCTGTGGGAACGCTAGAGCAGTATTGGGGCAAATACATCATGAAATGGGTAGGCTTTCACCCTGCACAGGGACCAGCCCCTTGCCAGATTTGTTAAAGCGCCAGATGCATATTCAGCAGAGAAGTAACAATTCAGCCTGACAAGATGTAGCAATTCACCCACTCCACACTTCACATTGATAAGATAATAAAGTTTCATTTTACACTTCCCCTCGCGTTCTCCTTGCCGGGAAGCACACTCACACGCAGCTCTCTCTGCTGCTTCTGCTTTTTCACTTCTCTGCATTTGCGGAGAAGCGAAAAAGCACCAGTCCTCAGTTTGCGTGTGTGTGTATACCAACCAGTGCTGCTGGTGATGGGAAGGGGAGGAGAGCGAAGGGGAGGAAGGTGTGTGTGTGTTTGTGTGTGCGTGTGCATGTGTATGTGTATGTGCAGGACTGGCAGGACATCTTTTGCAAAAGCATGAAGGGAAAGGAGGAGAGAGGAGAGGAGAGGAGAGGGGGAGCTGCAATTCCCCACCCTCCACCATTGCAGGATCCAATCGACAGGCAGGGGTGGGGCTCCGGCTGGCAAGAGGGGGGAAGAATAGATTCCCTTTCCTTAATGCGAATCTGAACCGTTTTGGGTGGGGCCAGCAGAGGGGTTGATAGCAATTTAAAGCGATTTAAAGCCACTGAAGTAGGGACTGCCAGAATCGGTGTTTGAATTGCTTTTTTTGGTTTCATTTTTAAACCATTTTAAGAGGCATGAGTGGAAACAAGCCCCATGAATACATTTATTAACCTCAGCCATATCCATCTCCTGTACAGTACTCATCTTTTCTTTTGTAAGCTAAGAAGTCCTATTCATTTCAGCCTTTCATCATATGAAAATTGCCAGTGTTCCTGTGGGTGGAACAGGGCAGTCCATAAGATCTGGATGTACTGGTTGATCATAGGATGAACATGAGTCAACAATATGATGTAGCTGCAAAAAAGGCAAACATCATCCTAGGATGCATCAAGAGGAGCACTGAGTCTAGATCATGAGAAGTCGTTATTATTCTTTACTCTACCTTGGTCAGACCTCATCTAGAATACTGTGTTCAGTTCTGGGCACCCCAATTTAAAAAAGACATTGCTTAACTAAAGCAAGTCCAAAGGAGGGCTACCAAAATGGTTAGTGGTCTGGAAAGTAGGATCTGGTTGAAGGATCTAGGAATGTTTAGCCTGCAGAAGAGAAGACTGAGAGGAGACATGATCATGGTCTGTCACAGTGCAGAGGGATTGTCCCTATTCTCACTTGTGCAAGATGGGAGGACTAGAAACAATGGTATGAAACTTCAAGGCTCTCAGTACAGATTAGATATTAGGAAAAACCTCCTGACAGTGAGGGCAATCAGTCAATGGAATAGGTTGCCATGGGAGATAGTTTGTTCTCCTTTGCTGGAGGTCTTCAAGCAGAGGCCGGACCTACATGGGATGGTTTAGGAAATCCTGCATTGAGTAGGGGTTGGACTAGATGGCCCTAGAGGTCCCTTCCAACTCTACGGCTCTATGATTCTAAGTATGCACCCCATAATAAATTTTGATCCTGGGCCCACCTTTCTTTGAGGTGAGTTTGGGAAATGTTTTAAGAGCTCTTCATTTCACCATGCTGTCCCTGTGACTACGTACCTCCAATATATGTCCCCCAGCCTCTCCTTGTGGGTAGCCTGGGAGGGAGTACACCCATAAATTTGCATGTAGATTGTCCATCTTAAGGACAACCTTATTAATATATCCCCGGTGGAGATATTGTAAGTTATCTAGGCTACCATGGAAGAATGATTCCGCCACTTAATTTTGTTCTTCGACTGCTTAGGAATCTCCCTGCCTTTCATTAGAACACTGTTGATTTCCAGTTTTTCCCAGGGTCAAACTAACATGTAGATGCAAAACTTTAGATGAAACTACCTGTATTTCACAGAAAGCTTGTGAAAGATCTATTTAGGGTACTAAATGGGAGATAACTTCCTCCCCAAACTCATTAATCTTACCAGCTGCAAAACACAGATTGCAGTCATCCTGATTCCTGGCTGAGATAAATACCATGTTGGTTTCAGTGCTCTGTGTGTGGTCTTAAAGGGAGGGTGTTTGAGCTTGCAGCTTTGCTTAGCTTCTTCTTCAGAAGTGTTCAGCTGAGCATGTTAAAGCCAAAGAATTCTTCAATTTTAGCAGTACTACTACCTGTAATTTTCTTTCCCCATTATCTATCCCAAAGGTGAATTTTCTGAGTTATCTAACACTGAAAGAAAACAGCTTGTCACTTTGCTGATGCATTCGTTCACTCCGAAAACGGACTGAAGCTGAATTAAACCTCTACTGCACGGGGAGGTTAATCCAAATTAAAAGTCTCTGAGGGCCGAGTACACATTCTGGCTGTTCCCACATGTTACTCATAAAACGGACTGAATTTGAACTTCCTTGTTCCCACTGGCAATGGTTCCCATCCTCGGTATGGAGAAACAGATTCTTTTTCTCTCCTCCCCATTTCAGGTACCCTTCCCACTCAGCTCACTGACTGGATTTTCACTCATGGGTTTTTGTTTGTTTGGGGTTTCTTTTCAGACAAGACCCTGGCCCCTGATTATCAGTGGTGGTGGTGGTGGTCTAGTTTGGTCTAGTGGTCAGGGAGCCAGACTCTTATCTGGGAATACTGGGTTCAATTTCACCCTCCCCATGAAGCCAGCTGGGGGACCTTGGGCTAGTCACAGCTCTCTTCTCACAGCCCCACCTACCTCACAGGGTGTTCTGTTGTGGGGAGAAGAATAGAAAAGCTTTGTCAGCCACTTTGAGTCCCCTTAAATGGGTGAGAAAAGCAGAGTAGAAAAGCCAACTCTTCTTCTTCCTCCTCCTCTGCAGCCATTGTTGCTGTTCCTTTCAGCCACAGGGAGGCATGGCACACGGTCAACAGTGATGGCACACTCCCCCTCTGCCACCGCCACACATTTCCCATAGGGGGAGCAGGAAGATGTGACACCTCAGTAAACCAATGAGATGCTTGTAGCAATATTTATGAAGAAGGTGATTGGTGACACCTTTTCAGGGGGGGAGTCACTATCTCCTTCTCTTGCCATGTTGTGCTCTACCACCACCAGGAGTAGCAACATGTCTGCAACCATCTCTGGTGCTCTGAGTAACAACATTCAACTGCCAGGAAGGATGGAAGCCGGGAAAAATGGATCAATGCCACAAGCTTTATGTGCATTTTATGCAGATTGTTTACCTTTCCTAAGATTTTTGAGATGTCGGAATAGCAAGTGCTAAAGCCAAGAGTATTGTCACCTTAACCCACTCAGAAAGGAACCATAGTTCTGCCTAAAATGCCTCAGAACAAAATGTTGCTGAGAACTAGCTCAGTCTGAAAACCGTGGCCAGGTCTTGTCAACACACCAAGCCCTCCACTGCAGCTGAAATACCTGGATGGAATTTCAGGTAGGTTCTCCCTTCATTAGTCTACCCTTCAACACCCACTTGCCTGAGGTCATGTTTGAGAACAAATTCATGAAATTGTATCGACAGGCACACACAAAAAAGTGAGTATATCCAGAGGTGCAGCATTCCCAAGTTGAGATGACAGAAACTTTTGAAGAAAAACTCACATGATACTTAACTATTTCATGGTGATTCAAGCAGTCTCCTCAAAACATTCTGTCTGGACTGGGCTCTTTTCAGAATACATGAAAAAGCAAAATCCAAGGTCACCAGCAAGAGAAGTGAGCATTTTGGCATTTTGACGACAGGGACAGTCTGGGGACACTTTGTTCCAGAGTGGCTCCCAGCATGCCTGATAGGGATGCGCATGAATGGATTTTTTGACATTCAATTCATTGAATTGAATGTTAGGGTGTTTTTCCACTGTCAAAAAGTACCCATTTTTGCACCCATTTAGGACCCATTTGGGTGTGAGCCGGATGATCCCATTTCAACCACGGCACCCATTTGGGACCCGATTGTTTCCACTGCCGTGGGGGAGATCCAAATCTAATGGGCACATTTTGGCCTTTAATCTGGATTTTCTGTAGACCCCATTAATGGGGTCTACAATGGGGTCTTCTGCCAGAAAATCCAGATTAAAGGGATTAAATGGGGTCCAAAGGAGGCTAAACCTAGGCTCCGAAGTCATTTTGAAGCCACTTCGAAGTCATTTCGAAATCACTTCGAAGTCATTTCAGCACAGACTTCAAAGGCACTCCAGAGCTATTTTGCACAGACTTCGAAATCACTTCGAAATGACTTTGAAGTCAATTCGAAGTGGCTTCGAAGACTGCCCCCCCTGCCCCCCAAAACACCTGGGGTAATGGACCAACCCCTTGGGGGTCTATCCAGATTCCCCACATAGGTGCAGAGCTGTTTCCACAGCAGGGGTGTTAGCACCTATTGCTAATGGGTGTTACACCTCCCGTGGAAACACATTGGGTGCTTCCCTTAATCCGGATCTACTAGATCCGGATTAAGGAATGTACCCATTCCTTAGATCTGGATCTTCTTAGATCCGGATCTAAGGGCTGCAGTGGAAAAACACCCTTAGAAAACTCATATTCGTTCAAATAGAACCCTTTGACAGTGGTAGGATTCTATCTGACACAAATATATTCTAACAAATTTGTATGAATATCCGATACAAACAAATATGTATCCAATATGCATCCCATAACATAACCACTCTAAAAGCATCAAATCTGATCTGAATCCAATTTTAATTTGCTCTCAGTCCATGTCGAATGCAATCTGGATCCATTGCAGATGTGACTGGTGCAACTGTTTCCCCACCTCCCCAGTTTAATGAATGCCCAAACTTTTCGTACGAATGTCCCAACTATTCATACAAATGCTAATGTACGAATGTTGTAACGAGTGTCCGAATCTGGGTGAATTTGTACAAATAATAAATGTTACGAATATTCGTACCCATCCCTAATGCCTGAACATCCCAACTTTGACAGCTGTGAAGCAGTAAAGAGTGCTCCACAACTATACTAAGAGTGCCAACAGAGCTCTTAGAATAACTACAGATGCAGCCTTTGCAGCTGCGTCTGTGCAAAGGCTACGTGGGGATGGGGTGTCATGGCTGCACAGTTGAATGCTGTGTTGCCTGATTGACTCCAGATGTCATTGATCGTGTCATTTATCTTGGCATCCT
The DNA here is from genome assembly GCA_023333525.1 of Aspidoscelis tigris stejnegeri. NCBI lineage: Eukaryota > Metazoa > Chordata > Lepidosauria > Squamata > Teiidae > Aspidoscelis > Aspidoscelis tigris. Next base: position 67,972,909 of record JALMGA010000007.1, on the reverse strand, counting down.
AGTGCCGGTACAGTCGCACAGGCTGCGGCTATCAAAATGGCAGTGCCTTGCTGGAGATCAGGTATGTGTCCGGGCATGTTGTGAGTAGAGTACCATGTATTAGCATTCTCTAGTGTGAATGCAAGCACACATTAGTCTCTTCTGCCCTCTTCCCATCCAACAGACCAGAAGGAAAGTGCAGAAATGCCCTTGGTTTGTTGTGTTTTCACTGTGAACACACACCTTTGTTCTGCCTTCCCATTTTGTGGCCTGGTGAGGACTGGTACCAATTCAAAAAACTCTTTCTCTTCCCATCTTTTTTTTCTTGGCAAGCAAAAGCAATGGACTTGGAGATGACCTGTGCCTTTCTCCCATTGAGACCCATGCTAGTGCTTACTTTTTTTGAAGCTATGAAACAACACTATGGAAATATAAAACAACAACACTTGTTAAACTGCAATTTAATGCATTCCATGTCAACCATGGAGGACCGGTGGGGAGGAGGAGGAGGGACATTTTCCTGCTCCTCCTTAACTCTGCAGGTCTTTGCTTCAACTATTTGAGGGAGCCTCTTCTCAGAAACTTCCTCTAAGAACAGCCACGGTGTTATTTCCTAGCCACGCCCCAAATATCAACACTATTTTGCTTGCCCAAGCTTCTCTCGATCACCCTCATTTGTTTAATTGAACTGCCTTTTTGGCTCAGATATGCAGTGTTCCTGCCACCTGGCAAATCAAGATCAGCTCCTTCCCTTTAAGCATAAAACCATAAGATCCTTAAAACATTGCAGGAACTCAAGCTTGTTGAGGGAAAAAAAATAAAAACTATTCCTGTGGAAACTGATCAATAGCCACCAGGATCTGTTGGTGAGAAGCATCATTTCCTCAAAGCCTTTCCCATAGCTTGGTGCATGTTTGGAGAAATGCCCAAACTGCAGTTCCCATGCTCCAGAAGTCACTGGCCACTGTAACTAACAATTGTGGAAACTGCCATCACAGAATGGCACTTTTCTTCTAAAAAATTGGCATTAATTTCTCAGGCCCCTCCTCGAGTAGCTCCTTTGCCCCATCTCTTATGTTTTCTCTGTGGAAGAACTGGCATCTGAAGGAAAAGCCACATGTAGGAAGGGTCTTTGAAAACACATAAATCCCTCGTACCTTCGAAAAGGAAGGCAACCATTTTGCTTCATGTGCACTGTGCTCTGCGGTTGCCACCCTTTCCTCCTAAGAGCTACTGTTTTTTGTAGGTAGACATGTCCTCATATAATGCCAATTATGTCATGCCTCCAACATGTTTCCTCTCTTTGCATGCAAGTATTTCTGATTCTAAGGCCTTTTTGCATTTAACTTCTCTGGGACAGTGTCCCAGGGAAGTTGAGATCAGGGATGGAGGCTGATTGTATCCTATAGCAGGGTAAATGCAAACACTGCTGTCTGGAAGAGTCCACTTCACCACAGCAACAGCCATGCAAAGATGGCCATTACTATGGCATTTGAGCGATGTGGCACATGACTGTGCCACTGTGCCTCCCTGCTCTCATGTAGCATCACCATGCAAATGCTATATACAGGGCTGTAGTACTGTAAAGCTGTGGTGCAGTTTCTACTGCTCCATCACTATTGACAATGGGGGATCACCATGTACACTTGGAGCCAGTCCAAGACAGAAGTGGCTCCGTGGTATACAGATGTTCCGAGCCAGAACATCCCCAGGTCATCCCACTCATTCAAGTGCAAAGACGCCCTCTAATTTAAGCAAAGGGAGGCAAGACAGCAGAAATGAGAGGTTTTCCTGCATAAGTATCTCCTCCTTCCCATTTCTGCAGGTAAAGATACTGCCTTCTGCCTTCTGATTCTCCCTTCCTGCAACTATGGAAGCCCAGGCTCACCTGCCTGCACAAGAAGAAGCAGGTGACATTTAAAAGGCCGTACTCTTTTGGCCAGAAAGATCTGGATAGAATTGGAGTCCATGGTTCTGTCCGTCACAGAAAAGTGTTTATCACTGTTGAGGAGGAGGAGGAGGAGGAAGAGAATTGGCATTTCTAGCCCGCTTTTATCACCCATTTAAGGGGACACAAACTGGCTGACAAAGTTTTCTGTTCTTCTCCCCTCAACAGAACACCTTGTGACTAGTCCAAGGTCCCCCAGCTCACTTTGTGGAGGAATGTGGAATCAAACCCGGTATTCCCAGATAAGAGTCAAGCTCCCTAACCACTAGACCAAACTGGCTCACAAGGAGAGTATATAATTAGCTGCCATGGAATCTAAGGTTGGAATAAATAAGAGGCACATTGACACTGCTTTGGGCGATGGAAAAATGCACAGTATTTATTTTAAAACATGGAAGCAAAAACATAGCAGCAAGATGGTAACACTTATGCAATTATCTCGTAGGAGGGGAAAGGTTCTCTACAACAAAGACTACCGTGAGATAGATAGATAGATAGATAGATAGATAGATAGATAGATAGATAGATAGATAGATAGATAGATAGATAGATAGATAGATAGATAGATAGATAGATAGATAGATAGATAGATAGATAGATAGATAGATAGATAGATAGATAGATAGATAGATAGATAGATAATTTATTTATTATTCAATGTGAAAGGGGGAGGGAATAGTGAAGAAAAGAGTCTGTGTGAGACTGTGCGGGTATCGTAGACATAGACCCTGCCCAGATGTGGCAAATATAGCACAATTATGACTGCTCTAAGATGGCATTGCCACATGCATCTGTGGCAGGGATGTGTGTGAAGTTACTTTTGTTTGAATGTTCAAGGTGGTTAGATGTCAAGGCTGCTTGTGGCCTCCACATGTACCTGGCCCTATCTGCCTACAAGTCCCTGGACACTATTCTTTGAAGATGCATTCCCACACAGTCAAAGAAAAAGCACCTCTGGGGTGGGTCATGGATGGGTGGGATTCATCACATGTCAATCTGCCCCTCCTCCCTCTCATGAAAGTTCTAAGCCAAAGAAGGTGGACTAGAGGTGAAATGAGAACATGCGCACCACATTCTACCAAGGCCTTCAGAGAATCTTATTTTTTTGTCACCCAAGGCTGCCCTGCATGCAGACCAAATGAGATTTTCCAATGCTAGTTAAACACCAGGAAAAGGAGGGTAGCACAACAGTGACCATCTCACAATCCACCTGTGAATGTATGAGTGGACCCCTTCCTCCTCTCTTTATGCATTTCTCCATAAACATCCACCAAGGTTGGCTCCACACCTAAGCTGCAAATATCTGAATACATTACAAATAAGTAATATCCATCAATTACCAGCCTGTCAAGCAATCAAGATCACTATGTGGCTCATCTCACAGGATACCTGTCTAAACTGAGCCCCTACCTGCCTCGCACAGGTGAGAAGATGACAGAAGGTCCACCCCCCACCCCTTCAGCTTCGCAACCGTCCCACTGCCTAATCAGGACATGCTTCAACTTTGAAAAGTATGGGATTAGAGACTCCAGAGATTCCACGTTAAGTGCAATCAGTGTGACGGCTCTGGTTGTAGGGATGATTTTAGTCTCTCCACACTCCCACATCCTTCAATTGCTTCAAGCTGAGCTTCCAAAATGCTGCAGCGTCCCAGTGCTGTCTTTGAAGTAGAGGAACAGGCACAGTTTCGGGACACTTTGGAGCTGTAATTGACTGCAGCTGTGGAGCTGCCGCTCCCTTTGGGAAGCCAGGCCTGCCAGCCATAGGACAGTATATCATAACATTTTGTGCATGCAGATGATACTGTCCTTGCCATTGCCTTACATTGGACAGCGGATCGTAAGCCCCACGCCTGCTGAGTATACCTCTTCAAGCTACTTGCACAGTTGCTGGCATGGTTTCATTCTCGATGACATAAGATTGCTGCAGGCATTAATTAGCACTCCTCGTGGTTTTTTTATAAAAATGTGCTAAGGAAGTTATTCAGACCTTGCTGATGGAAAACTTAAAGTGTTTTATATGTATTACTTGTAATCACTGGCTCCCAAATCCATGATACGATCCTTTCCAAATGAGCAGTCAGAGTCTCTCACTTAATTTCCAAGGACTGACAACAGCCTTGGCAAAGAAGAGTAGTGAATGACACAGCCAGCGTTAAGAAAAAAATAAATTAAAAAAGAAAACTTTTAGAGAGCCTGGGATGAAATATTCACAGGAGAAAGCGTTCAGCATCTTTATATTTTCATTCAGTGGATTGGATGGGAAGAGGGAGGGGGGGTGAGAGGGAGTTCCCACCCAGAACAAGCCGAGCCTACTTATAAACCACGTGAACAAAGTATACCCCCTAAAGCAACACACCAAGAAATCTTCCATGTTTCCATGCCACAGAACCCAACCCTGCCCAGCCCAATCAATGGCAAGGAAGGAGACCCTGTCCCTGTCCATATGGTGAGAAGAGAACACCATTATGAGACCACTTTGGTGGGGTTGCCACACATATCTCTGCTTCCCCACCACCACCACCTACCTCCCCAAAGCATGCAAAAAATTAATGCTGGAAAACCCAGTGCTGGTCACAGTGTTTCCAGCAATAGCAGATATACACAAGAACCTAAGAAGAGCCCCGCTGGATCAGGCCACAACCCATCTAGTCCAGCATCCTGTCTCACACAGGGGTCCGCCAAATGCTTATGGGCATCCCAAGCAGAAGACAATGGCAAAACTTGCACCTGCTCTAGAATCCCGGCCAATGGCCCTAGATGCACTCTGCCTGTTTCCCGAGCCTGGAGGGTATACCTAGGCATCCATTCTAGTAGCCATCGATACATCTGTCATCCATGAATTTGCCTAACCCTTTCTTAAAGCTACCTACCTTCTGCACACAGCCACCATTGTTGTTTTGTCCAGCATGCACGCTCGGAGGCCGAAACAGCCATCCAGGCATACACGGTGGTGGCAATGCGCACTTCTAGGTTTTTTGGCTCTAGCTAAATACCTGGATGTGTGCCTCACAAAAACACACCAGCAAGGGATAATGCTGAGGGGACAATGCCCCATATTATTGCTTGCTATTGGGATATTGCCACCTGCAGGCAACCATTAAGAGTCTAATTTCAGGAATGCTAGGCTGAACACCCCTCAATTAACCCTTGAGCAAAGCTGTGCAAGATGTGGGGAAAATCTCCACAGGACTTTAGGGGAGATGTCCTCTCCATGGAAAAGATAGCATCGCTCCCAAGCACACCAAAACTGTTTGGAAGTAATGACCAGTATCTGAAGAGGGAGGGCTCTAATAGGAATGTTAAGCCAAAAACTTCACTAAGGCTGAGGTCACACTCAAGGGCCGTGTCTTCACGGCAACCTTATTTCGCTTTCCCTAAACCGAGATAACAGAACCGGATGCAAACGCGAATTTGCCTGTTCCTATTACTTTCAGCTTAATCGCGTTCAATCCGGATTCTGAGGACGTACGTGATTCAAGGGGGGACTCCAGTGTCTACCTTTTAAAAGCCGCTTTTCGGGGCTGCCCTGTCCTCTTCCTCCTGGCGTGAACGTACCACCCATAACAGACCCCTTCACGGAGCCTAGCTGGGTGGCTGCCTTGCCTGGATGGAGGAAAAACGGCACCAGGCAGGCAGCAATTCTTTCCCCTCCTCTCCCGATTGCTCAGGGTGTGCAGCAGTGGCAGCAAGTCAAGGCCCTTTCTAAACATTCATACATCTCTCCAAACGGCAGTTGCTTTTGTTTCTTTCCCCTTTTTAGAAGGTCAGCACTTTCAATAGCAAGATGGTTATCAGGTGGTAATTGCTTGTTTGCTACAGTGGATTGCTTGGATTGCTATTCCGGCTGCTGCTGCTTTTACAGCTTGCTTTGGAAGCAAGCTATTGGGGGAGGGAAACTCTCATCCCTTAACACGGAAGGGTTCCCACAGTAAAAAATGTAAAATGTTTCAAGCGCATGAACCGGAGTGAGACCTGTTGAAATCAGGATTGAGATTCATCATGCTTTGGGGTGGTTTAACACGGGAAAATCGTGTTAAGCCAAACTGCCGTCTGGACTCCGAGGATTCAAAACGTTTTGAATCTGACATAAGGTTGCCGTGAAGACACGGCCAAGGTTTAATCCGTCTTCAGTCCACTTTCAGAGTGAGAGAATACATCAGCAAAGTGACAAGCTCTTTTCTTTCAGTGTTCAATAGCTCAGAAAATTCACCTTTGGGATAGATAATGGGGGACAGAAATTACTGGTCACTTTGCTGGTGCGCTCTCTCGCTCTGAAAGTGGACTGAAGCTGGATTAAACCTTAGGTGTGACCACAGCCTAAAACTTGCCTAACTGCAGTACTGGAGGCATAGAAAGGAAATATGAAAAACAACAGAGAAAGAGAAAGAGGGGAGGGTATCATAAATTAAGTCCTGCTTAAGGCAGCAATATAGCTTGAGCCAACTCCACAATATGCGACAGCAGTCAATTTGTCTCCATTTTGGAAAGGCAGCAGCAGGGTGGCCGTGTGGCTTCTGATTATCACCTGGCTCCTCCGAACTTTGTCTTTTAATAAACTCTGCTGCTGTCCACCCCCATCTGGATTACAAACTTACTGTCTTGAGGCAACCACTGAGGATGTCAGTTAAATGTTGAATAATATTCTTTTAATGGGGAATAATCATGTCGACCTGGCAACGTTCTTAGAGCATCTCCATATGGCAGGCACATGATCTGTGTATACTGTGTGCTGCACCAGGCCTCTCCCTTTGGTTTCAAAACTGTTACAGTCTGGGCTGTTCCACAGCCAGGACATGATTTGCAATAGCGTTTGGGAAGGCCAGGCTACCAGTGGAAACGGAAAGAGAAACGTGCAAATGGAGACGACAGCATAACGATCTACTGTTTGATCTAATGTATTGTTGGATCCATAAATCTAGGCTGGAGCCCTTGAGATAGTGATCCCCATGCAAGTATCCCTTGAGAGTAAGGAGGAACACAGGACTTGTCATGGTTGCAGCTTTCTTTGTATCCAGTGTGATGTGAATTTCCTTGCCCTTGTCCCAAGTGCCTTGAAGTTGCTGTCTCGCCAAAGTATCCATAATGTAACTAAACTATACCAACACTTGCAATCTTATTTGATGGGTGAGATTACAGTCAGACCCCCATATCCAATGATTCACTAACCATTCACTCAAAGGGTCTTAAGATACAAATCTTAAGATACGAATGTCGAGAACATTTGTATTTGAAGGGACGAATGTCGACAACACTTATACGTGTTATACGTATCTGTACTCATTTCTTATGCACCCGGTTTTATTCCGTATGCATTCCATTTTTGTCCCATATTATAAGCGCAAATGCATTTTGTCCGATATTATAAGTGCAAATTCGAAACATTCAAAAGTTTTGAAGGTTTCGAATCATTTGAACAAATGTTTTTGAACATTTGAAATTTGTTCAAATGTTTAAATTCGAATGTGAAGACATTCTGTTCTAATTTGAATGTCCACATTCAATTGAATTTTGATCGAATTTCAGATGTTTAGAACATTCGTGTCCATCTCTAGCAGTTAAGGGTTGGATTTCCATGGTCATGACCACAAGTTCCCACATCTGTACTGGTGAATGCAGAAAATTTCCACTCCCTTAAAGTTTTGAAAGAGACACAAGGGCCATGTCTTCATGGCAACCTTATCTCGGATTCAAAACGTTTTCAATCCTCAGAGTCCGCAGGGCAGTTTGGCTTAACATGCTTTTCCCGTGTTAAACCACCCCAAAGCGTGGTGAATCTCAATCCTGATTTCAACAGGTCTCACTCCGGATCGTGCACTTGAAACATTTTTTACTGTGTGGACAGTACCATTTTAAGGGATGAGAATCCTTGTTTAGGGTTTCCCTCTCCCAATAGCTTGCTTCCAAAGACAGTGATTTCAGTGTTAAAAATCCACTCTTAACAGCAGCGCTACACTGTAGTGATGGAATCACTTCAACCTGATAACAATGTTGCAATTTTGCACAATTCCAAATGTTCTGACTTTAGAAAGGGAAAGGAAGGGAGGAAACAGCTGAATGTGAATGTTTAAAGCAAAGGGGCTTTAGTTGCCGCCTCTGCTGTGTGCCCTGAGCAATGGGGAGAGGAGGGGAAAGAATCGCTGGCTGGCTGCCTGCTGCCATTTTTCCTCCATCCATGGAAGCAGCAGCCACCCAGCCACCCAGTTAGGCTCCATGAAGGGGTCCCTTATGGGTGGCGCGTCCATGCCAGGAGGAAGAGGGCAGGGCAGCCCTGAAAGTGGCTTTTAAAAAGTAGCCACTTGAGTCCCACCTTGAGTCATGTACCCCACGTACGATCCTCAGAATCCGGATCCAACGAGATTAAGTTAAAAGTAATGGGAGCAGGAAAATTCGCGTTTGCATCCGGTTCTATTATTTCGATTTAGGGAAAGCGAAATAAGCTTGCTGTGGGGATTCGCCCAAAAAGTAGCTTGCAATCCATAGTATAACTATATCTTCCAAGCAACCAGCTTTTTTTTTTTTTTAATCTTTGCTGGGAAATCCAGATATTCATATTTTTACGTGACTGGGGATGCCCCAAACCAGTGTGTTTCTGTTGTTCCAGTTTGTTTACATGTTTGCTATTTAGCACTTTATTTTCTGCAGTTTCCAAAAGTTTAGCCTCCTTGCTATTCATTTGCCCTAACTTTCTTGATCTATTTTTCAAATAAAGGCAACCATTTCCTCCTGTCACATATCTAGATGACTGAATGTGCACAAGCACAGCATTATTATTTCAAATTATTTCAGATTTGTTGAACAAATTCACTAGTGGAGTATATAGAAAGAAACCTAAATTGCCAGAAACCTTCCAGATAAGTTGGGCAGATGTTTTATGCTGTAATGCCTATTTGCATCTGTGTACAAACTCTTCCCAAAGCATTTGGCATCATTTAAACATAAATTAGTGCATTCTCCTGGGATAAACAGCTAACAATAGGACCTTTTCGCACACAGGAGATAGATAGGGACAGCCTGAGGAAAGGGATGTGAACAACTATTTGTAACATTTCTATTTGTGTGAATTCGTATGAATTTGGATATTCATACATGAATCGAATGTTATGACATTAACTTTCTTATGAATATGAATGTTTTGGAACATTCGTAAGAATAGTTCATACATTCATTAAACTGGGGATATGTATGCATTGGTATAGGATACATATCCAGTATGTATGCATTGGTATAGGATCCTTATGAAGGATCCATATGCAAGATATGTATGCATTCGTATCGGATATTTGTATGAATTCATATGAATACATTCATATCAAATAGAATCCTACCACATTCAAAGGGGATCTGTTTGAATGAATATAAATTTTCTAACATTCAATTTGTTACAAATTGAAAGCACATCCCTACCTGGGGATGCTGTAGGTCAGAGAATCTGCCCACCATGAAGCCACTTCTGTCTTGGAGCAGCTCCAAGCCTGCATGGCCAACCCCATCTTCATTAAGCGTGTGAAGAGGAAGAAGAAGAATTGGCTTTTCTACCCTGCTTTTCTCACCCATTTAAGGGGACTCAAAGCTGCTGACAAAGCTTCTGTTCTTCTCCCCACAACAGAACACCCTGTGAGGTAGGTGGGTCTGTGAGAGCTCAGAAGGGAGCTGTGACTAGCCCAGGATCACCCAGCTGGCTTAATGGGGGAGGGTGGAATCGAACCTGGTATTCCCAGATAAGAGTCTGGCTCCCTAACCACTAGACCAAACTGTGAAGCAGCAAAAGCCTATGGCACTCCTAATACAGCCCCAGACAACCTTCACTCTTACTTTTGTGTGAAGGTTGGGCAGGGGGGCTGTGGCGGTGGGGCAGGCCAGGGCAGCTGTGGTTGCATCTTTGTGTGACACATTGCCCATTCACAATTACCCTCCTACAAGGTAAGATCAAGGTAGGCTTTGGACAGGGCCTCCAGCCTCCATACCTGACCTTAACTTCCCTTGTATGCTAACATATCCCCTCTGAAAGCATCACATCCACCCTGAATCCACTTTGAATCTGCTCTCAATCCATGTCGAATGCACTCTGGATCCATTGCAGATGTGACTGGCGCAGCCACTTTCCCACCTTCCCAGGTTCACAGATGTTCTGAAACATCTGTACGAATACGAATATCAATGTATGAACGTCGATTCAAATACAAATGTCCGCATTCATACATATTCATACCAATCTCAAACCTTATGAATATCCATGCCCATCCCTTCTCTGCTCATGTAAGTACAGATATCTGAATTTACGGATTTTCCAGAGAGAAGGAAAAAAATCTCGCCATCATTTGACAGGGGATGGAATAATTGCACTTACTGGTGGGAAAGGGGAAAGCGTCTCGTGGTCTCAGCAAGTCAACTGGCCAATCACATGACCCAAGATGGCAGCTCCATCAGCCAATAGCCTGCTACCAGAATTTTCAAGCAGGAGATTTCAGCAGTAATGTGAACAACTCTTAATCACATTTAAGATGAGAAAGTGGACTGGAAAAAGGAAAGGAGATGTGTCATTTTAAAAACACAACCCAAATCTGAACCACTTACAGTTAAGTATGCCGTAATCCGGGTAGTAGTACGTTAGACTGACGTTGGGGCTTACAATATGAAATTGTTCCTCCATACTCACATGCAACCGTATAAAAATACATAAAGAGAGAAATAGGTATTCTGCTTTATTGATTCTCTCGTTTTCCATGTATTGCAATCTGTTCGTCAGGACTGAGCAAGGAATATACTACCATGCAAGCCTTCATACCCTTTGAACAAGTTGAAGGGGCCTATGGTTGGAGGAGGCTGCATGAAAATATATAGAACAGACAGGCTGGAAGGAATAACATAAAGCAAGATTGCCCTCTAGTGGGACCTTTAGAAAAGTCAATCTAATTTTAAAAGACAATAAAAGATGTTGGGGATAAAAATGAAAGAAATGTAGACAGGCAGGGATGTCGGGCAAGCAGAGTCCCATTTTATTAGATTCATATACCTCTTCAGTTTCTGATTGGATTCAAACATAACAATGTAAGTAAACACCTTTCTGCATGCTCATGCCGAATTCCAATAAATGTAGCTACGCAAGTGTGCAGCAGTCATTGTATATAGCTCTCACCCACACAGCAATCAGACGGGTAGTATGGTGGGGGATTGCTTAGGTGAATGTCTTATCTTCCAAGGGGCACAAGTCCTGTGGGTGGTAGATTGCTGGGTGAGGCCCTCAGGCTTTCCACGCCCTCCATACCTGGGGCAGGAAAGCAAAAGGCAGGCTCTACGACAGTGGTTCTCAACCTTTCTAATGCCGTGACCCTTTAATACAGTTCCTCATGTTATGGTGGCCCCCAAACTAACCCTAACCCCCAACCTATCCCTATCCCTATCCCTAACTCCCAACCTAACCCTAAGCCCCAACCTAACCCTAACCCTAAGCCCCAACCTATACCTATACCTAACCCCCAACCTATACCTATCCCTAACCCCCGACCTAACTCTAAGCCCCAACCTAACCCTAACCCCAACCTATCCCTATCCCTATCCCTAACCCCCAACCTAACCCTAATCCTAACCCCCAACCTAACACTAACACTAACCCCCAATCTATCCCTATCCCTAACCCCCAACCTATGCCTAACCCTAACCCCCAACCTATCCCTATCCCTAACCCCCAACCTATCCCTAACCCCCAACCTATCCCTATCCCTAATCCTAACTCCCAACCTATCCCTATCCCTAACCCCCAACCTAACCCTAACCATAAAATTATTTTCATTGCTACTTCATAACTGTAATTTTGCTGCTGTTATAAATCGTAATGTAAATATCTGATATGCAGGATGTATTTTCATTGTTACAAATTGAACATAATCAAAGCATAGTATTCACATCAACCACAGCTGAATATAAAAGTGTCGTTTTACCTCCAATACTGCTGCTTTCTACACAGTAGCTGCTCTCTACTGTATTTGTATGGGGTTTATGTGATGGGGTTGGCGCGATGATGCCATCACTCCAGGTACTCGTACGTGGGCATAACTGCATGTGGGCAGACCCACCTGGAGACGGATAGAGGAGCAGTGTCTCAGTTCCTATGAGTTTTCTGATGGTCTTAAATGACCCCTGTGAAAGAGTAGATCGATCCCACAGGTGTCACGGCCCACAGGTTGAGAACCACTGCTCTAGGAGAATGGTGGGAATATCCGAATATTCAAATCGATTTGAATGTTTAAAATTTGAATGTATTCGCATTCGATTTGAATAAAATACATTCAAATCTATTCGTACAAATGTTTGATTTCTATTTGAAGATATGAATGTTGACAACATTTGTATCTGGCTGTACACATCCGTATGCAACCTGTTTTTATCCCATATGCATCCCGTTTTCATCCCATATGTATCCGTAGAAATGCATATGGATACGAATAAGATGCATATGGATACATATGTCATGAGTATATATCCATACACATACGGATACCTAGGCTGTGGCCACACCTTGCCGAAATAGTCCACCTTATAAAGAAACAGGACACAAAGCACACTAACTCTGACCACACCCAATACCTGATAATCCTTCCTCAGTTCATCCTCACCTTAGAAATTCTTTTCTTGTTCTCTCTGACCACAACCATTATCATAGCATTGTCTATACAGTCCCAGGTTAGTGAAGTGATAACCCAAAATAGGACTGCTATGAGAAGCTGGCTTCCCCTGTAATAGCGATCCTTACCTCCATATCTGCTGGCCTGTTTTATAACCTTGCTTCCTGGCATTGGGAAGACAGTCAAGTGTGTGAAAAACAAGAAAAGGGAGCTGTCAGGTTCTTGTCTGGCTTCTGGTAGCATAAAACAATATTATAATGAAATGGGCCAGCAGACACAGAAGGAAGAAGCAGAAGCAGAAACAGAAGAGGAAGAGTTGGCTTTTCTACCCTGCTTTTCTCACCCATTTATGGGGACTCAAAGCTTTCTGTTCTTCCCACAACAGACACCCTGTGAGGTAGGTGGGGCTGTGAGAGCTCAGAAGAGAGCTGTGACTAACCCATGGTCACCCAGCTGGCTTCATGGGGGAGGGCGGAATGGAACCTGGTATTCCCAGATAAGAGTCCGGCTCCCTAACCACTAGACCAAACTGGCACACAGATTGCTGTCCGGAGGCAACATGGATCGCTCAAAACATTCAAAATTCAATCAAAATTTGAATTTGGACATTCAACTTTGAATATAATGTCTATACATTCATTTTTTAACATTTGAACGAATTAGAATGTTTTGAATTATTCATATGAATTATTTGGACATTCATACGTGTACAGATACATATGTATTACATACGTATCCGTACACATCTTATTCGTATCCATATGCATTTGAACGGATACGTACAGGATGAAAACGGAATGCATATGGGATAAAAATGGTATGCATACAGATACGTACGGACACATACAAATGTCAACATTCATACCATCAAATAGAATATTTGTACAAATAGATACAAATGTTTTCTCTGTTTGTACAGATTTGGATATTCAAATATTCGATTTGAATTGAATCAGTTATCAAAAATCTTTCCTGCACAATCTAAACACACACACCCAGTGTGGTTTTGTGCAGTTGTACACGGTGCCCACTGAAATGGATGGGGCAGAGAGCAAGGGGTTAAAAGCAAGTGGTCCAAGTAGCCAGAACAGGTTTATCTAATGTGGAAGTGTAACCCAAACAGTTGGCCTGATGAGGAAGACAAAGAGTCTGGAGAGATAATTGTTTAAACTTAGCCAAAGCAAAATAGAACTGTAGAGTCTTGTAACACTATCGCCTCCCTTCTCTCACTCTTTATTTCTGTTATTTCCCTTGCTGAAGCAGAAGCCTTTCCTCGTGAATCGCTGCATTTGGCAAAACCAGCAAGAGATAACACTAAATAGCAAATTCTTTGTTTCTCCAACATAGAGCATTGCTAACTTAACAGTCCAACGCTTGAGAATGGAATGTAGGTCACACTGTTTGAGACGCCAATGTAACTAAACGCTGGTTGCTAGATTGACAGTTTTGATTCCAGAGTCCTTTGCTTTGACATGTGAATGTAACCTTTCCTCTAGTGTATAAAATCTCTGAACCCCAATGCATTGGTGTAGCTCTTGCTCATAGGGGAGCATCCCAGTGTTTCAGCAATAAACTGCAGTAGCCTTGCTGACAGTATTTGTTTCTGTTCTGCTTTGCTTATTTTCACTATGATACTAACAGTCAATGAGACTATTGACATTTTCCATTCCAGGAAATATTTTACTAATATCAATTCTGTGAGCAGGGAGATTATCTTCTCACCTCCTCAACAACATATTCATAGGCATTTGAAATCTGATCGAATGTGCTGAATTCCGACATTCAATTTTGAATTGTATATCCGAAAATTCAAATGTAAACACTCTTCGGATCTATTCGTTTGAATTTTCCGGACATTCCATATGTGCAAAGGTTTGTACACAATGCGTACTTGAAGATCCGCATCTTTCCCACATCCGTACGCATTTGTACGGATCCGTACGGGATGAAAACGGGTTGCGTACAGGATAACTATGGGATGCATACATACGGATGTGTACAGATGTAGGGAAGATGCGTACATGCACATACGAATGTTGTCGACTCAAATGTTTATTCGATTCAAATAAAAAATTCAAATGAATAGATTTGAATTTGGTAAATTCGAATCGAATCTTGTTAAATTCAAATTTAAAAGATTAGAATCAAATCGAATTTTCAGGTATTCGATTCGATTTGCATAGAATGTCAAAAAACATTTGTGTACATCTCTAATTAAGAGCAAGAAAGAGAGAAACAAACCTTTAGGCTGTGATCAGACACACCAAATAAGCCTCTCTGAGGTGCCTCTGAGGCAGCTCAGAAAGGGCTTCGAGGTGGGATTGTTCACACACCGGTCCTTTGCTCTTGAATGTTCTGTCCCGGAAGGATGGATTAGAGAAGTCCTGGGGAGATGAGGGCACAGACTGTTTCTCTTGGGCACCTCCGAGACTCCCCTTTTGTTATGTCTGAACACAGCTTTCAACCCCAAGGCTTAAATTATTAGTAATTAAGTGTATCCCAATAAATTATTGATGCTATTTGTAAAGCACCTTGGATATATCTGTGGTGTCTTTTTTGCTCTTTTATCTCTTGTCTCATTTGGAGACAAATGAAACCTTTGAATGGGGAAGCTGAAAATGTCTTGAGTTTCCTGTGAGGTGCAGTCTTCACAGGTCCAGGCGAGTTCCAACATCTCAGCATTTAGTTTCAGCAAAAGGGTAGAATATTACTGATAGATTTACTGGGTTGCTGAGCTGAAGGAAGAATCTGCCTCATGCCAGGCTCAAGACATATCCTCACCTGATTGCAAGAAGTGCTTCACCTGCCATGCAATGCCAAAGGGGGGAAAACCAGAAAAAATAAACCAAGTAAAGTATGTCCACTCTTTGTGAGCCAGTTTGCTCTAGCAATGAGGGAGCTGTACTCTTATCTGGGTATACCAGGTTTGATTCTGCCCTCCCCCACGAAGCCAGCTGGGTGACCTTGGGCTAGTCACAGCTCTCTTCTGAGCTCTCACAACCCCACCTATCTTACAGGGTGCTCTGCTGTGGGGAGGACAGCTGCTGTGAGTTCCCTTAAATGGGTGAGAAAAGCGGGGTAGAAAAGCCAACTCTTCTTCTTCTTCTTCTTCTTCTTCTTCTTCTTCTTCTTCTTCTTCTTCTTCTTCTTCATGCCTTCTACCTTTCTGTTCCCATTTAGTCAAGTGCAGCAGCTATGATAAATGTCAGCCTGTTTTCCTAATTGGCATGGAAGTCCTTTAAAGCCAGAATGGTGCTGTAGTTAGCGTGCTGGGTTAGGGTTCAAATTTCTATTAAGTAAACTTTCTGGGTGGCTCTGCGATAGTCACCATTTTCCAGCCTACTCACAATGTACCTGCAAGGATAAAATTTATTAGGAGCCTGTGTTCGCCCACTGTCCAGTCCTTAGAGAAAAGAGAGTAAAAAACAATGTGATTTAGAGACCAAAAATCTATCAAAGGCATCGGCCTTTTCTTGACCTTATTCCTGGCCCATTCTAGATGTGTCTTTCTGTGAAACAGAGACATTCTAGCAAACCAGATGATGGGCTTTTTTGCACTTACTCAAATGTGATGTTCTGTCTGCATGCCGCAATGATGCCTATATCGCAGAATGTCCCAGAATGCCAGATCCTCCTTAGCTTTCCTGGGGGTGTCTATGGCCCTCCTGGTGAACTCCAAGATTCAACAGTCGCACTTCTTCCTTGTGTGAAGGCTACATGGGGGCAAAGTGTCATGACTGCAGCTATGCTGTTGTGCACTGCATCATGATTGCCATAGCCGTGACCCAGCACACAGTGGAAGTTGCCACACCTGTTGCTGATGAGGATGGTCCCAAATGGACCATCCACACTGCAATGCCCCCCAGGTAAGTTGGAGACAGTGCCAGTGGTTGCAGTGCGAACACCAGCCACCATCCCTGAAGTACAAAAAAACTTTGCGTCTCAGAATAGGGACCTGCTGTCCACATGACCGTGCAAACTACAGCAGGCATATAGATGGTAGGTCCCTATTCTGGGATATAAACTGGAATGAACCCCAGCACATAGAGGTCATGTTGAAAACATAATAGTTGTGACAAATAAGTGTCTGGCACCCAACTTCAATTTCATGCAATCAAGGTTAAAAGACACGAGGCTCCAAGAAGAGTGGGATACATTGTCACTCTGTTTACTGCACTATGTCCCAGCTGCCCTCCCAGCTGAATGTGGCACAGAAACATAGCCGGGTGTATCCAGCTCCAAGGCCAACTTCACCTTCGAAGCTCCAAGAAAGGATGCTGTGACACCACAATAAAGTGTCCCAGGGAAGCTGCACATCACATTCTTTTCCCTTGTGGGTGGCCAGGGAACAGTAGAGCTTTGTCTGTTGCGCCAGGCATGATAATAGAGTGTTTACAGCACTGGGTGATCAATGGTTCACTTAAGAAAAAAGATTTACGGCACTGTAAATTCCTTGTCTAGACAGATTTGCAGCCTGATCCCTGTAAAAGTAAAGCTCTGACTCACTTAAAACTGCCACGCTGAAAACTGTTGCTAACTAGGGTAGGCTTGCACCATTGGAGGACCTGAGGCCTTTGACCTGCAGAATCTGTTGGGTTGATCCTTGTACACGGTCACGGTTAAAAGCAATCTTGTTCCACATTGTTTCCTTTCCTCTTAATCTAATTTTCTTAGTGACTGACAAAGTACAAATATTCTGTATTGAAAAACTCTGCCCTGGAGGCGAGTTCAATAACTGGAATCCTCGTAACGGAAGGCGATTCATGCCTTAAAACTATACAGTATACCTGACTGAGCAGAGCGCTTTTTTCCTTGGGCCATAAATTTCCAGAACTCCTTAGAACAGAAGAAAGGCACCATGTGTTCTGCTTTCACAAGCAGCTCATAAACTGCGACAGGTATCAAAAGACCAATGGATGACAATAATACTTCCTCAATTGCTCTGCCCCTGTGAAGGCAATCTTTTAAAATTATAACAGGCAGCTTTACAAGGCACAGGTGAGCACTTTATTCCCAGGACAACTAAGGTGACAACCGACCTAGGGCCTGTCTACAATTAAGAGAAGAAGAAGAAGAGTTGGCTTTTCTCACCCATTTAAGGGGACTCAAAGTGGCTGGCAAGCCTTTTGTTCTTCTCCCCACAACAGAACACCCTGTGAGGTAGGTGGGGCTGTGAGAGCTCAGAACAGAGCTGCAACTAGCCCAAGGTACCCAGCTGGCTTTGTGGAGGAGGACAGGATCAAACCTGGTATTCCCAGATAAGAGTCCACCTCCCTAACCACAAGACCAAACTGTGCAGCTTCAGAGTGAGCAAACACAACGGCAAAGTAACTTAGTCATTTTCTTTCCATATCACCTAACTCAAAGATGGATTTTTTGAGCTGGATAATGTTGAACAAAAACAGCTTGCCACTTTGCATGCTTGCTCTCTCTCTCTCTGAAAATGGCCTGAAACTGGATTAAAGCTTAAGTGTAGATCGTCTTCTGATTCAAAGGGTTTGGAATCACAGATGGGTATTTCTGAATTGGGGGGGTCGGGGAGCCAAGCTAGAATGGGCTTTCAGCAAAGTAACCACAATGAGAGGGAAACCATCCACAGAATATTAGAGTAACACCTACCGGCTCAGGCCATAGTCACATCTTCACTTTATACCTTCTTCATTTCTATCCATTTTATTTGTGAACTTTCCATTCGGGAAAGTCCAAATGGAGGGTGGAAAGTCCACAAATAAAAGGGATAGAAATGAAAAAGGTGTGAAATGTCAAACCCGAAGATGGACTGAAGAAGGTTTAAGGTGAAGGTGTGACCATGGTTTCAGCCATGCTGAATGTGCCTAGGCTAAATGCCCAGCTACCATGGTTCCTGGGTCCTTTGTGAAAAGGTAGGTCTTTCCTACACTAAGCCTTAATTTGGATTATATCCCAGAACAGGGACCTGCCATCCCATGACCTTGCCGCCCATGACCCTGGACCACACTGTCTCTTTGACCAAGTATGCTGGGCAGCTACAGCTTGAATCTGGTATGTATGATGGGCAGGAGAATTAGGAAAGTATTTTCCCCCCTAGGGGAAACAGCAACTAGGCTAGATAGCTTTAAGAAAAGATTAGACAATTTAATAGAGGTGTATCAGTGGGTATTAGAATTAGTACCTAGATATAGCCTCTAGCTTGAGGAAGAAGGCAGAATGTCTCTAAAGACCATTTCCAGGGAACTGAGAGCAAGTGAAGGGTTTGCCTTCATCTTCTGCTTGAGAATTCCCAGAAGCAATTGGTGCCCCATTGTGTAAGATAGCATGCTGAACTAGACAGGCTGTAGCCTGATCCAGTAGGGCTCCTCTGAATTATGTCTCTATGGGTATTTCTGCATTTGCAGCCAAAAAGTGGATCTAAAAAGGTCCACTTTTCAGCAATCCATCCTCCGGAAGACCTGTCACAAATAACGATGGATCTGAGGGACCCCCGCACATCCGCACACACTTGGGGAGGACGGATTCAGGAAGATGGATGGAGTGATTGCTGTGCAGACACATCAGCACCCATTCCAAGAGTCCTCCGCCCCACGCGCCACCGACGACGCCCCCAGAGCCACGGGACTGGAGCATGCACCTGCCAGTCACTGTGTGTTTCCGGCAGTGCCCAGTGTGCAGGGGAGGGGCTTCTGGAGCAGGCAGTCCTGCTTCCGCCCCTCCCAACATGGCGGCCAGAGGGAATCCATCCCTTTGCTTGGCCATGTGCGGAAGTGTCCTGCTTTTGCACACATCCAGGCGAAGTGACAGATTGAAGACCTGATTTTTCAGGTCTTCAATTTAATCTGGATTTCAGCAGCAAAACCGGTTTTAAAAACCAGTCTTGCACGCCAAAATGCAAAAGCAGCCTCCGCAAAGGGTTACAGAAGAGGACTCCAATGCGGAAGACATTTAAGGTACTAAGTGTCTTTAATCTTACTAATGGGGGGGGGGGGGTACTGGTTTTTTATAAAGAATAAATTTAAAAATTAAAAATGGAATAAAAATTCATGATTAAAAAGTACCAGACAAATAATACAAAAACATTAAAACTAACAAAAATGGGCTTCTGTACTTGCATGGACCTCATGCTGGCAGGATCTGGTGTAGGCTGGAGCCCCCAACTAAGACCCTCACTAATAATGATAGGTTAAGCGATATACTGTATTATTAAACAGTCAAAGCCCTTCTGCAATTATCTCAGAATTAGAGCAAGAACAATGTGTGTCAGGAACATGCTGTTCTCCAAGAAAAACAAATCTGTGCTCACCTGTCAATGCAGTTATCATTTGGCTCCTTGAAAGTGACTTGAGACTCAATTGGACAACAAAAACATACAGAAATAAAGAAAATTGAAGCATTTTTTGAAGTGAAGGGTCAGACTTGATGGCCCGAATGTCCCCTTCCAGATCTATAATTTTAAAATCTACAAACAAGGGAGGGAAAATATATAACCATTCTTCTAATTACCAAAAAGAAATGTAGACGTGATGCTTACTTTTAAAGTCTAGTTAATCCATAATTTTGAATACACTTATTATCATTGCTTTAGTTACTTCTGAATTAACACATACTTTGACAGTGAACTGAAGTCTCCGGTGTTGAAATTCTTGGCCAATTCACCACAAACCTCCCACCCATGCTAAACATAATGTTTTAAAAGTAAATCTGCAATGTCAGGTTCATCTTTCAGATTGATATACTTTTAATATCTGATTAACTAAAAGGATGTTTCTGATTTTTGCATAATACAGCTTATGGAGCATTCATAAATATAAAAAGCATACAATTTTAATGACAGCTTCTATGTTTCATTCATTCATTCATTCATTCAAAGAGTCACATCTATCACAAAGATCACATAAAATAGTCCACTCAAAATGGACAAGGTGCAAGGTTCTGATAAACATCTTGAGACTGTAGACCACTGGTATCCAATAGCTGGGAATGCCACGCAGCAATTGTCCCTGAGGCCAAACGTTTCCATTCATTTTTTTCTAAACAAAAGGCTTTTAGCTTGGTTTCCTCATCTTTCTGTGTCCACATCACCAAACCACTCTCAGTTCATGACCAGTTCAATACTCATTTTAGTTGTGTAGAATTCAATAAACCTTCATTAAAAACAACAGTAGCTCCACTATGCATCCATTATTCTCTGTTATTTTCCATTATGAACACGTTTACTAATATCTTACAATATTTCACCCCAGGATCAACAAGAAGGACTCCTCTTTCCTATCTTCCACCTTCTGGAAAAATCTTCAGAGTTTGCAATAATGTCTTCCTTCCACGTGATTAGGTTTCTTCACATCCATTTGAAAATCCAGAAACAGTATTGCAACATATAAAAATTAACATCAAAATCAACACAGGGTAGAAAAAGATTGCAAAACTCAAGATCTATGGACTGCAAAAGACAGCGACAAAAGATAGAAGTGAATAAAGAAGCAAGAAATTGTGTTGCTTGAAATGGCAGCCGGAACTAACAGAATGACCAGTCAGGTCCAGGATAGTTCTGTGGTAGACAATTTTGACATTGTGTAGCTGAAATTCACCTTATATGTTAACAAACATCCAATGATCCCTCATAGGACTATCTGCGATGATTTAGGTAGGACTGCATGTGTTTTACGAACTGATTGCACCACCATGACTGAAAATGCCTAAAAAACCTCTTCAGAGCTTCTTCATTTTTTCAATTTTTATACATCTGTTCATTAGCATATCTTGTATTTTTTCATTGCAGAAGACCCAAGAAGGACACAAGTATAGGAACCTTCCCTATAAGGATGCATAGAATAACAATAAAAATAATAACAATAATTAACATTTTACACAGGTGTCATACTTTATGGAATCAATGCTGACTGATACTTGCTGTTTCCATTCTCTTTTTTTACTTAGCAGCAAATTTTGGATAACAGAACTTCAAAGCTAGAGTTGACAATAAACGTATTTAAAGGTGTTTTCCCACCGCGCTCCTTTAATCCGGACCTAAGAAGATCCGGATTAAGGGAAGTACCCAATGTGTTTCCATGGGTGGTCTAGCACCCAATAGCAATGGGTGCTAGCCTCAAAGACGCTCCGGAGCTATTTTGCACAGACTTCGAAGTGACGTCGAAATGACTTCAAAGCTTATGTTTTGGGGCTCCCCCCCATGGGTGCCCCCCCTAGCCTCCTCTAGACCCCATTGCCAAACTAACATGGAAACAGGCTCCCTTCTATCCAGATTTTCTGGCTGAAGACCCCATTGTAGACCCCATTAATGGGGTCTACAGAAAATCTGGATTAAAGGCCAGAAAGTACCCATTTGATCTGGATTTCCCCAGCGGCAGTCAAAACAATAAGGTCCCAAATGGGTGCCGCGGTGGAAATGGGACCATCCGGCTCACACCCAAATGGGTCCTTAATGGGTGCAAAAATGGGTACTTTCTGACAGTGGAAAAACACCCTAAATGAATCCTCAACCTCATCCATGTGGCAGTGAGAAAGGCAGGATATGCATGTTGGTGGTTCCTCCTGAAACTTGCAGGCAAGGGTTTTTAGGGTGGGCATGCAAGAATATTTGAAACACTCAAAATTTGATTGAATTTGGACATTCAAATTCAAATTGAATGTCTATACATTTGTGTTTTTTTTAACATTTGAACAAATTCGAATGTTTCTAATTATTTGTATTAATTATTCAGACATCCATATGTGCGTGGATACGTATGCATCTTTTTCGTATCCGTACAAATGCGTATGGATACCTATGGGCTGAAAATGTAACATTGGTACTTACCGTGAGGGTTCATTCTTGAAGGACCTCGGACCAAGTTGCTACAACTGGGTTTTGCCCTGGTGTTGGCAATAACCGACCGGCACACCTTTTCCCTTTAAATGGCCCCTCCTCCTGCTTTCAGGCCAGTATTGCGAGAGTCCTCACTGTCCAGCCCCCTAGAACGCAGAACACTCACTATCATTAGCCTTTCCCCCCCATTAAGGGCGGGTGCAACTTGGTCCGAGGTCCTTCAAGAATGAACCCTCACGGTAAGTACCAATGTTACATTCTCTGAAGGCCTCGGCCCAAGTTGCTACAACTGGGACGTACCCAAGCTATACGGCCGCCTGTGGGGAGGGACAACTCACGGGAAAGCGCTCCAGCCCCCCAGCGGTGCCCCTCAGCCTACCGTGTCTGGCCGTGCGAGGAGCAACGCCTTCCTGCCGAATGCTGCCTGCGTTGAGCGGTACTCATCCATCCTGTAGTGCCTTGTGAACGTGGATGGAGTGCTCCAGACTGCCGCCGTACAGATCTCCTGGATCGAGGCCTTGTTCCGGAATGCCGCCGATGTTGCTGCCGACCTTGTGGAGTGCGCCCGTATGGGCCCCGGCAGGGGCGTATTTCGGGCCCTATAAGCTAAGCTGATGCAGGCCCTCAGCCAGGCCGCAATGACCCTAGCCGAGGCCTTTGACCCAGCTTGCCTTGCGTGAAAACAGACAAAGAGGTTCGAGCACCTCCTTATCTCCTCCGTGCACCCTATATACTGCAGCAGCGCCCTCCGTACGTCTATCATCTGGCAGTCCGTTTCCCCCGGGAGGAAGGCTTCCGGACCCAGGGCAGGTAGGTGAATCTCCTGTTCCCGATGAAACCGGGAATCCACCTTGGGCTGAAAAGACGGATCCAGCCTTAGGATTACTGCATCAGGCGTGACAGAACACAGAGGTGGCTCAACTGACAGAGCCGCAAGCTCCGAGACACGCCGCGCCGATGCCATGGCGACCAGAAACGCCACCTTGTAAGACAACAGCCGTAGCGGGATTGACTCTATAGGCTCGAAGGGGGCATCCTTCAACGCGGAGAGCACCAAATGTAGATCCCAGTTGGGATAACTATGCACCGCCGGGGGCAAAGAAACCTTGACACAAGACATGAAACGTTTTACATATTTATTCCCCAACAGGTCTGGTCCCGGAAAGAACTCCAGGGTAGCCGCAATTGCACAGAGTTGCTTACGCAGCATACCATATTTCAACCCCTTCTGGTACCCATCCATCAGGAACTTAACCACCTCCTGGGGTGAGGGGGATGTTGGGGACACGTGCCGAGGCTGGCACCAATGTACAAAGACTCTCCAGGACGCATCATACAGGCGTCGCGTAGACGCCCGCCGGGATGCTAACATAAGGTCGATAGCCGAGTCTTCAAAACCCAAGGCTTTGAGACAGCCCCTCTGAGTCTCCACGCTGCTAGGTTGAGCCAGCGTGGATCCGGATGCACGCGCGTGCCCTGCCGCAGCAGATCCTTCCAGTCTGGTAGTGCCAGCGGCTCTTCCAGCAGCAGAGACGACAAGAGTGGGAACCACGGCCTCCTTGGCCAGAACGGCGCCACCAATATGACCTCTGCTGCCTCCCTCTGCACCCTGCGCAGAAAGCGCCGGAGGAGAGGGAGGGGAGGAAATGCATACAGCAGCCCCTCCGGCCAGGGAGCCGAGAGGGCATCTGCCGCCAGGGCCAGGGGACACGCATGGCGGGTCATGTAGGTGCCTATCTGCGCATTGAGTGGGGACGCAAAGAGATCCACCACCGGCTGCCCCCACCGGAGCACCAATTCGGAGAACACCTCCGGGTGCAATTGCCATTCCGCCTGAGGCGTGATGTCGCGGCTCAGCTTGTCCGCCAGTTGGTTGGCCACACCCTGGATAAAAACAGCCGACAAAGAAGCGAGGTTAGCCTCTGCCCATGTGAAAATGTCCGTAGACAACTGCATCAACGAACGGGACCGAGTCCCGCCCTGCCTAGTGACATGTGCCTTTGCCGTCATGTTGTCTGTTTCTATGAGCACATGGCGGCCCCGAAGCACCTCCTGGAAGGCCAGCAGGCAGAGCCAAATGGCCTTGAGCTCCAACCAATTGATCTGGTGCCCCTGGTCCAGCGGGGACGAGGCTCCCTGAGCAGTATGGGGCCCGCAGTGACCCCCCCACCCCGTCAGACTTGCGTCCATCCGAACCTTAATACGTGGGGGATCAGCTATGGGCACCCCTACACGGAGGGTGCGCTTTGCCCTCCACCATTCCAGGGAGTGTAGGACGTCCACTGGGAGCGACACCAACCTGTGCCCCCCTCTAGCGATGACGCTGGAGTAGGGCAGCAGGAACCACTGCAGCGACCTGGAATGCCACCGGGCCCAGGTGTTCAGGTCCATGACTGACACCATCTTACCCAACAACGAGCTGAGCTTCATTAAGGACACCCTGGGAGAACTGAGGACCACCTCCACCAAGTCCACCAGTCCTGCAATCCTCTGCTCAGTGGGCGCCACGGTGTCGGCCCGGGTGTCTATCAGGGCCCCCAAGTGCACAATCGTCTGTGCTGGGCACATGGCACTCTTTTGCTCGTTAATTAGAAATCCATGGGTGGACAAAATGTCCACCATAGTCCTGACCCCTACTTCCGCCTCAGATCTGGAAGCTGCCTGGATCAGAACATCATCCAAATAGTAAAACACGCACACTCCCGCGAGCCGCGCCTGGGCTACAAGGCACCCTAGGACTTTGGTGAACACGCGCGGAGCCGTGCAGACCCCAAATGGGAGACAGCGATACTGATAGTGCTCCGCCCCCAATTGGAACCGAAGAAACCGTCTATGCCCGGGCCAGATCGCCAAATGATGGTATGCGGACTCCAGATCCAGGCTGGCCAGATAGCATCCAGGGAAAACCTGGGTCCTGACCTTAGCCAAAGACTCCATTTTAAACGAGTAATTTCTGATGAATTTATTCACAAACTTAAGGTCCAAAATTGCCCGTAAAGAATCATCCTTCTTTGGGACAAAAAACAATAATGAATAGACCCCTGCACCCTGTTCCTCCTTTGGAACGTGCTCAATTACCCCCGAAGCAAGTAGCTTCTGCACTGCGAGTAGCACCAACGCCCTTTTCCTCTTATCCGTGGGTAACGGAGAGCAAACCCTCCTGTCCCCCGGAACAGCCCTGAAGGGGAAATAGTACCCTTCTGTCACCGCCTGCACCACCCATGTATCTGACACCGTGCGTGCCCAGATGTGGGCAAAGCGTAGCAACCGCCCCCCCACCTGCCTGCTGGTCACGCTAGGTGTGGGCTCTGTACGATTTGTTGCCACGAAAGGAACCTCTAGACTGAGGCTTGTATTCTGAAAAGGGCCTGGACCAAGGGGTCCGGGACTTCTCCTGTTGCCGAGCGCTCCCCCTGCGCTGCGAAAAGGAGGCATTCCCATAGCTAGGCCTCTGATACGGTTTTCGATTACCTGCACCCTTTCGATCCTTAGGCCTGGCCCCTGCCTGGCCTGAAAGGGTCGAGGGCATCACCTTCCGCTTGTTGCGGTCCTCGACCAGCTGGTCTCTGAGGGATTGTTCCCCAAACAAAAACCCGCCAGAATATGGCACGGCCAAGAGCTGTGCCCGTGATCCATTGTCCACGTTCCAGTGGCGCACCCAGAGTGCTCGGCGGGCGACCACCGCTGAGCCCATGGTTCGCGCCAGGATCTGAAGAGCGTCCAGGCTGCCATCCGCTGACAGGGCAAGAGTCTTACGCATGTCCCTGAGGCGGCCCTTCCCCTGCTTGGAAAGACCATCCTCCGCGAGGAGCCCATCGGACCAGCGAAGGCAGGCTCTTGCAAACACCGAAAGGTTGGCAGAAATCCTGGCAGCCAGTGACGATGACTCATGGACCCGTTTCAGGGCCACTTCCATTCTCTGTTCCATGCTATCCCGGAGCACCCCAGCCCCCGAGTCCTTGGGCAGGATCTGGCTTGATACGAGTCCCAGAATGGGGTTATCCACTTTGGGCACCGCCCAAATGTCCGCCCCCTCGCTGGGCGCCCCGAAGATTTTCCGAACAGCGCCCGACGGGCGCTTTGCTGTAGCTGGAGCAACCCACTCCTGGGTCAATACCGTCTCAAAGGACTTGGGAAGGGGAAAAAGCTTCTCTGCCGCCGGAGGCGCAAGCAGAAACAGCTGTGCTTCTTCCTCCATATCCTGTGGAATGACCTCAGGTGGTTTCACCTTAAACAGGGTCATGAGAGTGTCCAATAATGGAGGCCACTCGTCCACCGGGAACAACCGATTACCCGTGGGTGATTCATCCACATCCGAGGCCTCCTCTGACGGGCTGGAGCTTTGGGACACTTGCTCCGGCGTGCGACAGCCCGGGGGTGCGCGTCCATCCACACTGGCTCGTTCTGGACTATCCGTGGAGGGAGACCTGTGGTTGCGTTTCTTGCTGCGCTTCCATGGTCTCTCAGCCGGGGACGGCGATACAGATCTATCCCGCTTCCTGCCCCTGTCTTGCCGTATAGATTGCAGAAGAACTTTGATCTGCTCCAGCAGGGCAGTCCCCTCCTGGGGTGGGGCCGTAGGAGCAGGCAAGGGGCGGTCTGGATCAAGGGTACCCCCATAGTCCTGTCCCGGGGTGCTAGGTCCCGATGCCATCCTGGGTGAAGTCAAAGACCCCCACGGCGGTTGAAAGGCAGAGAGAGAGGAGAGTGACTCACCCTTCCTGGTGCCCAGGACCTTCCGAAGGGATGGCTGGCCAGCCGCGGAGGAAAGCCCTGGGTCGGTGCTGCTAGCCTCCGCTGGCCCAGCGCTATTCCGCAGGGGGCAGGGAAGCCCAGGGCCGGTGCTTCCAGTCCCTGCCGCCTGCCCGGAGGCCCGTGACGAGGGAAAACGCCGCGAGACAGCGGTGGCTGCGCCTGGCGGGTCAGAGCGCGGTTGCGCGGAGCAGGGAAGCCCTGGGCCGGCGCTTCCTGCTCCTACCGCCGCCGACAACGCCCTCCGTGGCGCGCCGCCAAGCTGCAAAGAGCCGGGAAGCCCCGGGTCAGCGGTAGGTGAGTCCCGCCGGGCCGCCACCTGCGCTGCCGCTGCCGAAGCTGGCCGTCGTTGCCGCGCTGCTGCGGTGAAAAACGCCGGGGGCGGTGCTGCTCCGGCGCCCTTTCTAGCCGCTGGCGCGCCGCCCTCCGAGGCTACTTCCGCGTCGGCAGAACGCCGCCCGACGCTCTGGCCTGCGCCTCGCTGCTCCGTCGGCGGTGCTGACGTCAGCTGCAGGCGCGCAGCCAAGGACTGGAGGGCCCGAATCTGCCGCTGAGGCGGGCGAGCGAAAACCGCGCCTGCCAGTCCGGAGGGAAGCCCATCCAGTCCTTCAATGCAAACGGTATGCGTCGTCCTCTTCATTGCAAAATAAGAAAATCCGAAGTGTAGGGAAACGCAGCCCTCTTGGGCTGCTGCCGATCAGGTTATTCGACCGAGCAATACTGGCCTGAAAGCAGGAGGAGGGGCCATTTAAAGGGAAAAGGTGTGCCGGTCGGTTATTGCCAACACCAGGGCAAAACCCAGTTGTAGCAACTTGGGCCGAGGCCTTCAGAGAATGAGATGCATACAGAATAAAAATGGGATGCATATGGATGCATACAGACATGTACGAATGTTGTCAACATTTGTATCATCAAATACAAATTGAATATTCATACAAATAGATACGAATGTATTAGAATCCTTTTGAATTTGAATACTTTTTTTTCTCTATTCGTATGAAATTGAACATTTGAATATTCAATATGAATGAAAAATTGAATTCATGCACACTGCTAGTGCTAATCCTACTCTCCTCCGCACTCCTGGGTCACACCTTCATTTTAAACCTTCATCCATCTTCAGATCTGACTGCTCACATCTTTTCCTTTCTATCCATTTTATTTGTGAACTTTTCACCGTAAATAGAAATCAGTTAGTAAAATGGATAGAAAGGAAAAGATGTGAGCAGTCAGACTTGAAGATGGACTGAAGAAGATTTAAAGTAAAGGTATGGCCTTGAAAATGGGGACTTTTATTCCCTTATTCTGATGCTCCTGGTCAGGATTGTTTTGGGGGGACGAGGAAATGGTAACAGAAGTCAGCCATTTTGTGAACATTCCAAAACAGAGCTATGCTACCTTGCCCAAAGAAAATAATGTAATGTAGGATCAGGCACATGGCAGAGGTAAGGCAAGAGATCAGGATACATAGATCGGGATACAGGGCTGTGGACTGATCCAGCAGGGCTTCCCTTATGTTCTTATTCTAGAGATGGTGGCTTTTCGAACAACTTCCTTTTGATCTTCAGAAGAGGCAGTAGCAGCTCATCAACCCATCAACATTCAGATACGAGGCTGATGTCCATAATCAATGCTCTATAAAGCTGGAATCTGTTAATAGTTCTACAGCCTTTCTCTCCATATGGTATAGCGTCAGTAACACACAATATAAGCTGAAACGTTTTTTCAGAGCTGATGTGGTAATTTGTCTCTAGACAGCAATAAAGTCTTTCTCACTTTATAGAATACTCTCACTGTAGCTGCCTGGTGTCTCATTATGGCAATTCAAATAGTGTTTGTGTGTGTGAATAAAAATTTTAAACAGCACATGATTATATTGCCCTAGTCTTGTTTTTAAGAATTCTGTTTTATACACATTTAGCTTTTTATATATAGTTTTCTAACCAGTGGAAAGATCAGATATAAATCTTGAAATATACCATAAACTGAAGGAGGAGGAGGAGAAGGAAAATACGAATAAAAGTGGCAGAATAATTTTAATTCGCATGTGTACTGGCTGGAGTTTCAAGACTGTAAATGTGCCTCCTCTGCCAGAGGATTCCTATAGATCAGTGGTTCTCAACCTGTGGGTTGTGACCCCTTTGGGGGTCGATCTACTCTTTCACAGGGGTCGTCTAAGACCATCGGAAAACACATAGGAACAAAGACACTGCTCTTCTATCCGTCCCCAGGCGGGTCCACCCACATACAGATACACCCACATATGAGTACTTGGCGTGATGACATCATCGCGCCAATCCCATCACGTACACCCCATCCAAGAGAGCAGCTACTGTGTAGAAAGCAGCAGTATTGGAGGTAAAATAGCACTTTTATATTTAACTGTGGTTGATGTGAATACTATACTTTGATTATGTTCAATTTGTAACAATGAAAATACATCCTGCATATCAGATATTTACATTACTATTCATAACAGTAGCAAAATTACAGTTATAAAGTAGCAACAAAAACAATTTTATGGTTGGGGATTAGGGTTAGGGTTAGAGTTAGGGTTAGGTTGGGGTTCACCACAACATGAGGAACTGTATTAAAGGGTCGTGTCATTAGGAAGGTTGAGAACCACTGCTATAGATAGCTCTGTGGGGAAATAATTATGACCAGTACAGTTTCATTCAGGCAGCAATAGCATTGTGCCAGATGTGGAAAGACTACATGCCATGATCTAAGGCTTTTCTCGTTCCTGGCAAAGTGACAGGATTAAGTTGATACTTGTGGAACGGAGCCATATGTTAGCACTTCTAAGCTGCTTTGGATTCAATTTGCAATGCATGTGGATGCAGCCTTACTTGTTAATACTGTTTTGCACATTTGTGCTTTGCCATTTTTAATAATCTCTACGTATCTTTAAAAGTCTCTTGATTTAGGAGTAACAGGTATTTTGTTCTTTGGAATTTGCACCTTCAGCGACACAAACACAAACTGGCACTGGATGTAGTTGGATGTTGGCTGCCTTGCCATCAGGATATTTTGGCCTCGTGCTGTGAACATTTGCAGAGAAAGGGAAAGCAGTTGATAGAACTGGGAGATTTTAGGATTCATGTGGGAAAAGCGAGGCAGGAATTTCTTCCTCTAGTTCTCACTTGCGCAAGATGGGAGGATTAGAAACAATGGGATGAAACATCAAGGGAGTCAATAGAGTTTAGATATTAGAAACTTCCTGACAGTGAGGGTGATCAGTCAGTGGACTAGGTTGCCATGGGAGGTGGTGGGTTCTCCTTCACTGGAGGTCTTCGAGCAGAGGCTAGACGTACATCTGTCTGGGATGGTTTAGGGAATCCTGCATTCAGCAAGGGGTCGGACTGGATGACCCTAGAGGTCCCTTCCAACTCTTATGATTCTATAATCATAATGTCTAAGTACATCTTTCAGGCTGGAGGGGGGAGCAGGATGCTTCTAAGGCCATTTGCTGGGATTCAAGAGCAGGAAAACGTTTGTCCTTGTCTCTGCTTGAGATGCCCATGAGCATTTTGTGGGCCACCGTGTGCGACAGGATGCTGGACTGGATAGGCTGTGGCCTGATCCAGCAGAGCTTCTCTTATGTTCTTATGTTCTTATGTTTTTATGTTCTAATAGGGATGTACAAGAATATTTGAAATATTCAAAATTCAATCGAATTTGTTTGAATTCGGACATTCGAATTTGAATCGAATGCCTATACATTAGTTTTTTAAAATTTTAACAAATTTGAATGTTTCGAATCATTCGTATAAATTATTTGGACATTCATATGTGTACAGATATGTACCCATACATACGTATACATACGCATCTTATTCGTATCTGTACGCATTTGTACGGATATGGACGGGATGAAAACGGGATATATACAGGATAAAAACAGGATGCGTACAAATGCATACAGGCGTGTACGGATGCATATGAACACATATGAATTTTGTGGACGTCCATATATTCAAATAAAAATCAAATATTCATACAAATAGATACAAATATATTCAAATCGGTTTGAATTTGAATACATTTGTTTTTTCTCTATTCAGTCAAATTCAAGCATTTGAATAGTCTATTCAAATTGAATCCGAAAATTGCATTCTTGCAGACCTCTGCCTGTTAATAGATATGGGCAAATCTGCGATAAAATAAATGTATTGTATGAATAAAATTCAGAAGGCCTCTAGTGACCCGAAGTGTGATTAAAGTTCATAGTTTAGTTACCACTATTTCATGAGCCAGGCATCCATAGGTCTCATCACCCAGTGGGACATAGTCCAGAGATTGTCTAACGAATTCTTCTGGTGTTTTAGTTACGAGATTGGGTTTTAAATAATTGGTCATTGGGGTAGAAACGCCAAAAGGAGTTACAGCCTAAAAGAAAAGATAATGTAAAAGAAGAAGAAGAAGACAAAGAGTAATCATGGCTATTCCACATTTCTGGATAAAATGAATTTTTCTACAATGATAGCAGAGGGAATAATGGAACTTGTTAGAAGGGGACAAGGATGAAGACTTAAGGACGTGTCTCCTCTTATCTAGTTCAGTGCCTGAGGGCATGGCTTCAGGCAACACGTGCCCGCTGTAGGTGCCGTAATGTCCCCAGTGCTGAGTGCAATGCCCACCCACCCAAAGTGTCCAGGTCCGAGAGGGCAGAAGGACACTTTATCAACCAGTATATTAGCCCTCTCTCTTTCAGGCACCCACATGCACCAAAATGGAGACTGGGAAGTGCCCAGCATGTGACATGGTCAATGATTCAGCAGAAGACTCCCAGGCGCTTTGTGTGGAGACACAGGGCAATTCTGCACTGGGCAATATACTAGATGGGTGAGTGTACTAGGAGCCTCCCTTCTGCACACTGGTGCAGTCAAAAGGATGCTCTGCCTCCCTGGACCCAGACCCCCCAAACCCCTCCCACTGGGGGGGCTCCCTTAGACCAGATCAGTGTGTGGAAGGGAGGATCCTTGCTGGTCTGGTATATTGGCCAGTGCAGAATCATTCACAGGCTAAGGCCATGGTCACACCTTGTCGAAATTATCTTATTAAGAAGCTGGACTCAATGTGCACTAACTCCAATCCCATCCAATACCTGACAATCCCTCCTCAGTCCACCCACAGTTTGGGTTGCTATGCTCACATTTTCCTGTTCCTGTCCTGAGACTCCTTTACCAGACTTTTTTAGATCTCCACTCCTCACCACCATCACAACACCCCCTGTGCTCTGACAGGACAACACTTCTGTGACTCAACAGCATGTAATCATATATTGGGCAAAGGGGAAAGCAAATCCATGCAGTAGCTACCCAATATAGTATGGTTCAACCTCCTTTAGTCCTCCTCCTCAATCACACCTGAAAAATGAAAATGGATGACACTGTGTAATGGATTGAGACCTTTAAAAATCAAGAGTGAAGAAAGTAGAATTGAAGCGAGGAAAGTCCACAGATAAAATGGATTGGACTAAAAAGGTGTGAGTAGTGGGTTCTGAGGACAGGCTGAAGAAGGACTAAAATGGAGGTATGACCATGTCCTAAATCTTCTTCAGTCCATCTTCAGGTCTGCCTGCTCATACCTTTTAATTCCTATCCATTTTATTCGTGAATTTCCACCCTCTCTTCAGGCTTTCCTGAATGAAAAGGCCACAAATAAAATGAATAGAAATGGAAAGGTGTGAGCAGTCAGACCTGAAGATGGACTGCAGAAGATTTAAAGTGAAGGTGTGACCATGGCCTAAGAGGAAAGAAAGACTTTTCAAGGTTCCCCTCTATTCAGAGAATTCAGATTCCAAAAGGAGAAAGAAGCCAATCACCTGTATCATAATTCCTTTTCCTTTATATTCCGCCTGAAGGGCTTTGGAAAACGTGTATACAAAAGCCTAGATAGGGAAAATTAAATGCATTAAAGGATTAGCATAGCTTATTTATTGTACTGACCAAATAAAAATAATATAAAAGCAATATGCAAAAAAAAAGGAAAATGCATTCATTGAAATGAAAAAATATAAATTTTAACAGGATTATCTGAAAGATACTTTTGTCGCAACTTACACATGGTATAACAAAATTTTGCTACAGTATGAGAAACAAGCTCTGGCTGTCTGGAGAGCAAAACTGTAGATAAAATGAATCAGAACCACCTTTATGTTGTTCCTTTCAAGACCACTGTCAGTAGCATTACACGAGAAAACCCATGTTTGTTGCATATATTTTATACTTTATTATTGCAATGTCAGATTTTTCCTAAGGTTTCCTCTTCTTAACTGTACTGGTGCAATGTCCAATTGGATCACCAGTGTTTGTGGTGTGGCTGATCTATCTCAGACCACCCAGATTACCACAGCAATGGCCACTTCCTCTGCTGGTCTAACCGTTGTCATGGTAACTCTGTTGTGGCTAGGGATGTGCACGAATATTTGTAGGCATTTGAAATCCGATCAAATGCGCTGAATTTTGACATTCAAACTCAGATAGAATGTCGAATAGAATGTCCCAAAATTTGAATGTAAACATTTGAATCAAATTTTGAATTTTGGATCTATTCAATTGAATTATCTGGACATTCGTACATTGTGTACAGGTTCATACACAATGCATACTTGAAGATCAGCACCTTTACCGCATCCGTACACATTTGTACAGGTCTGTATGGGACAAAAACGGGTTGAATACGGGATAACTACGGGATGCACATGGACATGTATGGATGCCTACATGGGATGGGCAATTGCTGGCTATGAAACCACTCTCTGTCCTCTGGCTGGCTCTCGCACTGACACGCCAAAGGACAACATGTGCCTCCATGGCCAGCATTCACCTGGCCCATGCCTGAGAGATGTGAATGAATGTTTTTTGACATTTTATTCAGACTGAATCGAATACCTGAAATGAATAGATTTGAATTTGGTAAATACTAATCAAATCTTTTAAAATTCAAATGTAAAAGATTTGAATCTGTGGCGGCTCCCATCCCCCGGCGCGAGCTGTCTTACACTCTTTAACTGTCTTCTATTCCTGTAAGGGGCTTTTATAACTTTAAGATCCTGGTAGCGTGTTTTATATTTCTAGTAGCGTGTTGTGGTTTATTCGCGCCCTGCGCCCACAAGCGAATGCCAGCAATGCTTAATTCCTTCACCCCACCTGCCTGACCCTAAAAACTCTTATCTCCAGTCTACTGGCTGTTTATTCCCTTTGGCTTCAGCTTACTCAGTTTATGAAGAGAGGGGATTTTGTAACTGTAACACCCTTCTGGATTAGAATATAGAGAAGCTGGCAAAGTCTCTTCAAAGAAACAAAATAAAAAGCTTTATTCTTTACAACTGAAACAGAAATGGAAACAAATTCAGTGTTTTGAAGAATACAAGTACTTCAGTTCACAGGCACACAAATTAATTCCTTAACTTCACAATCTTTTTCCTTCTGCCCCTTCTGGCTTTATCCCTGGCCTAGAAGGTCTGGACCTATGCTGGGATCTATCCCGAGAGGACTAGACAGTCTAACCCACCTTCCCCCAGAACCCCAAAGCATGGACAGTTCTCTCTCCTGGCAGGTGAGTTTTATACCCCCTCACCAGATGTAACTCCATGCCTGATTGGTTGAGTGCTCTCTTCCCCCTCCCATTATACTAATAAGGGAGGTTTTGCCCCCTCCTTACCTGCTCTGGCTGTCTGATTGAGCTTCGTTGCTTATTGAATGCGCCTTCACTACAGTTTTTAAATTCCATCACCCAGCACTGAAATTTAGTGGGGGCATCACAGAATCGAATCAGATTTTTGGGTATTCCATTCCATTTGAATAGAATGCCTAAAAAGCATTTGTGCACATCCCTAGTTGTGGCACACAACTGCACAGGTGTGCTCGCCAGGTGCAAAAGCTGCCTACTGGGAGCTCTGGAGCAGCAAGGCAGCTCTGGGATGCTCTCAGATTCTCCAGAACACTGCAGGCAGTGAAGCATATGGACAGTTAGGTCCATAAATATTTGGACAGAGACAAGATTTTTTGAATTTTTGTTCTGTACATTACCACAATGGATTTTGAACAAAACAATTCAGACGCAGTTGAAGTTCAGACTTTCAGCCTGAATTCATTGGGTTGAACAAAACGATTGCATAAAAATTTGAGGAACTAAAGCATTTTTTGAGCTCAGTGCAAGGGATCAGAGTGTGTTTTCATAGCCAACAATTGCCCATCTCACCCCTGCAACCACCCACCCTTAAAGCTGCGAACCACTACTTACTGCAAGACCATGTTGGTGTTCTCAAATTTTCTTTCAGAGACACTCTCCCCCACCTGTCCCATAAATATTATTTCTAGGACTCTGTATCTACACAGTTTCACTGTTTCAAATGGAACCTATTCCTAGGAAGAGTATAAAGGACTTTAGATTAAATCTGTATTGCTCATAGGACTCTATTCTCTTTAAACCAACAATTGTAGCAGTAAAGAAATTTGAAATTCTTACTTTAGAGGCAGAATAGCTGGAATATAATGGACAAGGAAAGGTCCCACAGACAGAAGAGAGGTTCAAAATCAGTCCCTTTTGTCTAAAAAGTTAAAAAAAAACAGGGAAATTTGTTACCTTCAATTTAATAGAAAAACATTCAACGTGATCGAAGCTAATTACACTTCATGTTGTGCATTATTAAGATCATTAGGTCCCTTAAAAAAACACAAAACTTAAATTTGGCTTAGCCCTCTCAACATCATTGGTACCAACCTGTACCATAAATACTGTGTGGTAGCCTGTCTAGATGCCATGTGATGGCCCCAACCTTTGCACTTGGCAGGCAAGCCATGCTCATCACAAATCCATCTCTCCATGTTCGTATTAATCAAATCATCCAGTACAAGGAGCTCCCCTCCCACACCCATGAAGGAGTATCTTTGGAGTAAAGGATATGGGCACATCCTCTAAGGAATGGATCCCAAATAAAGGGGCCCACCTCTCTTCCTCAGCTTGATGTCCTCCATTTCTGAAACCTCTCCTAGGGAACTGAAAGGCTGCTAGGGAGGGGCATGAATATTTCCCACATTCAAAATTTGTACAGATTTGAAGCTTTGTTATATTTGTGAACCTGGGGAGGTAGGAAAACAGCTGCCCAGTCACAACTGCAGCGGATCCAT
The DNA here is from genome assembly GCA_023333525.1 of Aspidoscelis tigris stejnegeri. Classification (NCBI taxonomy): domain Eukaryota; kingdom Metazoa; phylum Chordata; class Lepidosauria; order Squamata; family Teiidae; genus Aspidoscelis; species Aspidoscelis tigris. The sequence continues at coordinate 67,936,670 of JALMGA010000007.1, read as the reverse complement.
GGTATATCTGAAGTGGATTCAGAACGGATTTGACATGTTCAGAGTGGATTCATAGGTGAGACCAACAGCAGGGATTCAAATCGGATACAAATAGCATTCAAAGCACATTCGTGTTACATTCAAATCCTACCACGTTCAAAGGGGCTTCATTCGAACAAATGTGAATTTGTTCCCTCACGTTTGAGTCAATTTGAATCAACACACAAAAAAAATTTGTGCACAACCCTAATATGAAATTGGATGCAAAACACTGTAAAGCCCCTATTCCCTTGCTGACTGTCCAGCTTTGTTACTACTGAAATTATTTTACTTTTAAAACTCAAATAATTATTTTAGTTTTTGGTACTATTTGAATTACTTTACTTTTAAAAATGATTTAAGGGTATTTTTCCACCATGCTCCTTTAATCCAGATCTAAGAAGATCCGGATCCAAGGAATGGGTACTTCCCTTAATCTGGATCTAGTAGATCTGGATTAAGGGAAGTACCCAATGTGTTTCCATGGGTGCTCTAGCACCCAATAGCAATGGGTGCTAGCCTCCCTGCTGTGGAAACACCAGAGCACCCATTTGCAAGTCTGGATTGACCCACAAGGGGTCTGCCTATCACCCCAGTTGTTTTGGGGGACAGGGGGTGCAATCTCCGAAGTCCCTCCGAAATCCCTCCGAAGTTGCCTTCGGAGGTTAGCAAAGGCTCCAAAGTTCCTCCAAAGGCAACTTCGGAGATTAGCAAAGGCTCCAAAGACAAACCCCTTGCGAGAGTTTGCATATTAATTAGCTCCTTGTGAGCAGGGATGAGTCAGCCTCATTAATATGCACCTCTTTCCATGCCTGAAGGTAACAGTCCACTTTGTTCTCCCTTTGTTCTCAGAGGTTTGTCTTCAGAGCCTTTGCTAATCTCCGAAGGCAACTTCGAAATGGCTTCGAAGTCATTTGGCCCCCTCCCCCTAGCCTCCTCTAGACCCATTGCCAAACCAACATGGAAACAGGCTCCCTTTAATCCAGATTTTCTGCCTGAAAACCCCATTGTAGACTCCATTAATGGGGTCTACAGAAAATCCGGATTAAAGGCTGAGATGTACCCATATGATCTGGATTTCCCTAGCAGCAGTGGAAACAAATGTGTCCCAAATGGGTGCCGTGGTGGAAATGGCATCATCTGGCTCACACCCAAATGGGTCCTTAATGGGTGCAAAAATGGGTACTTTCTGCCAGTGGAAAAATACCCAATATTAATGTTTTAGTAGTTGTTACTATTTAAATGGTCACTTTTTAAAGTTATTTTAAAAGCTTTCCTGATAATAGGTGCATACACCTTCGGGGTATTGGGCAGGATAGAAATATAAACAAACAAACACTGATTGGCCACTTAGCTACCTGGCTTTCTGTGGCCCTGACTGGTCACGCATCTGTAGCAGCCATTTCACACACTGAAATTGGCTGCATTTCCTTCCTCTATGCTTCTGTAATTTCTGGCGCAATTCAACCAAAGGAAATGACCTGTTTCAGTGCTATTTTATTTGGTAAGAGGCGGAGGCACCCATTCTCAGACTTCAGGGAGAGGTAAGGTGATTTTATGTCTGTCCTTACAGTCTTAAATTCACCTAGAGGGTGTCTTATTAAGTATATCTGATCACACCTTAAGCCTGCAGCAATCTCCTTTCCAGACAATTGTTCCAGCGCTGACCAAGTACCATTCTCACATGATACATGCAGTCAAAAAATTAGCTGACTATGCTGCCCATTAACTGGTACTGTATGTGTTGCATAGAATGACACTTCATTTGTTAGCCCAGTGTTATAACTGGGATCACCAAACTGCACATCAAAAGTACTCAGTTATTTGTCTGGTGGCTGCATGTCAATTGTATTACGCCCATCAATAACACATTAAGGTGAGAAAAACTAGTTTTTATAGTTAGAACCTTATGATACAATTTACCTTGACACCATCTGTTTCAAAATCATCCGAGTCATCTGAAGAAAAGAAAAAAGCATTCATATTTAGAATGTAATTGCACACATGAGATAACAGTAAACAAAAGGCATCATGTTTTTAAAGCTGTTCCAGCCTAGGCAAGAAAAGATGGGGTTGTTGTGTTAGATCAGCAGTTCTCAATCTTCCTAATGCCATGACCCCTTAATGGAGTTCCTCATGTTGTGGGGACCCGCAACCACGGGGGAGGGGCAGCTGGGAGGTGGGAGGGAAGGGCAGCGGGAGGCTCGTCGTGACCCCTCTGAAAGGGTAATTCGACCCCCAAAGGGGTCCCGACCCCCAGGCTGAGAACCACTGTGTATAGACATACATTAATTTTTTAATTGCCATGAAGTTTCTCAGGGCCTTTCTGCATTAACTTTTGCATTAGGTCAACAAAGGATTCAGAGCCTCTCTTCCACACGCTTGTGCAGTTTATGGGGAGCCCTGCCTCTGCTAGAGCACCCCATCTACACTGAACATAGCCCAGTCTAAACCAGAACATTGGTAGATATGTTTGCCTGAAAGTGACTTATTTCATGAATTCTACACAGAAAAGGAAGTTTATTTGCAGGCTTGCTGAACTTTGTGTAATAAGTACCTTAAGGAGAGAAATGATGTTGACATTGATCAGCTCCTGTGGGGAATAAAGAGAAGATTATGTGAGAGATTTTCTTATCTGCTGAAGGCAGAGAATGTTCACTTTGAGATCATGTCCTAAGGTCAGGGGAAGGGAATACTTTCAATGATGAACAAGGAGAAGAAGAGTTGGCTTTTCTACCCTGCTTTTCTCACCCATTTAAGGAGACTCAAAGCATCTGACAAAGCTTTTCTATTCTTCTCCCCTCACATGGATGACTTGAAGCTTTATGGAAAATCTGAAATCGAGATCCAGTCACTGACCAACACAGTGCGAATATTCAGCAGTGACATCAGTATGGAGTTTGGTCTGGACAAATGCGCCACAGTGGCACTGAAGAAGGGGAAGATTACTGAAAGTGAAGGCATTGAAATGCCAAATGGTCAAGCCATCAGGTCCCACCAGCCAGAAGCCTACAAATACCTGGGCATCTTGCAACTGGATAACATTAAGCATGGCCATGTGAAATCTGTGGTCAGTAAAGAGTACATCCAAAGGACTAGAAAAATCGTGAAAAGTAAACTGAATGGCGGTAACACCATTAAGGCCATAAACACCTGGGCCATACCAGTCATTAGATACACTGCGGGAATTGTGAACTGGACTCAGCTCAAATTGGACAACTTAGACAGAAAAACCAGAAAACTGATGACGATCCACCATGCACTACATCCTCGGAGTGATGTCAACAGGTTGTATTTGCCCAGGAAAGCAGGCGGTAGAGGACTTTTGCAAGTGAAGCAAACAGTGGAAGAAGAGAAGCATGCATTAGCAGATTACGTGGCAGAAAGCAAAGAATCAGCTTTGATTGAAGTCAACAACCAGAAGCTTCTCAAGGTGCAGCAAACCAAGAACCAGTACTGGAAAACTGCAATTCAATGTCGAACGGACAGCTGGCACAATAAAGCACTGCATGGACAGTTCCTGGAGAAGATCGAAGGCAAAGTGGACATGGAAAAGACCTGGTCTTGGCTTACGAATGGAACATTGAAAAAGGAAACAGAAGGACTGATTCTTGCTGCACAAGAACAAGCAATAAGAACAAATGCCATCAAAGCCAGAATTGAAAAATCAGGAGAAGATCCAAAGTGCCGACTCTGCAAAGAAGTGGATGAAACAATCGACCATATACTCAGCTGCTGCAAGAAGATCGCACAAACTGATTACAAGCAGAGACACAATGCTGTAGCACAAATGATCCACTGGAACTTGTGCCAAAAGTATCATCTGCCAGTGGCAAAGAACTGGTGGGATCACAAGCCAGAAAAAGTTGTTGAAAATGAACAGGCAAAACTACTTTAGGACTTCAGGCTTCAGACTGACAGAAAACTGGAGTATAACACCCCTGACATTACAATGCAGTCCTAGGTGCTTGGGAAGTGCCCAACTAGTGATATAATACAAAATACAGAATAGTCATCTCGTTTGCTGTGTGTAACTGCTGCTTTTACATAATAATAATAATAATAATAATAATAATAATAATAATAATAATAATAATAGTAATAGTAATAGTAATAGTAATAGTAATAGTAATAGTAATAGTAATAGTAATAGTAATAGTAATAGTAATAGTAATAGTAATAGTAATAGTAATAGTAATAAATGGTGATGATGATGATATGAGACTTCAGAATACAAACTGATAAAAATGTAGGACATAACGCCCCTGATATCACCATTGTTGAAAAGAAGAAGGTGTGCCTAATTGCCGTCACTATACCAGGAGATAGCAGGATTGAAGTGAAGCAACAGAGAAAATTACAAAATTCAAGGACTTTAAGATCGAAGTTCAAAGACTCTGGCACAAGACAGCAGTGGTGGTCTCAGTGATAATCAGCACACCAGGTCCCTTCCAAAAGACCTTGGATGGAACTTAAAACAGCTTAACACTGACAAGGTTACCATCTGCTCACACCATCCGCTGGTACATAATATCAACTTAGGATCTTGGGAACACCCCAATACGTTATGAAATATCAACGCTGACATGTTTAGCGTTATATTGTTGAGTTGTTACCCGCCCTGAGACCTTCAGGTATAGGGCGGGATAGAAATATAATACATACATACATACATACATACATACATACATACATACATACATACATACATACATACATACATACATACATACATACATACATACATACATACATACATACATACATACATACATACATACATACATACATACATACATACATACATAAAAATAGCATTAAATTCTAGCACCCTTTTCACCTTTCATTTTATCAGTCTTTACTACTAACAGCATAGTCAGTGAAACCTTCAGGAAAGTTGTTTGATGGGCCATTTCAGAGCCGTGAAAGGGAAATTAATCATTCCTGAAACTGGGGTCCTTCTCACATTGTCCCCGAGAAGAAGGAGAAGGAGAAGGAGAAGGAGAAGGAGAAGGAGAAGGAGAAGGAGAAGGAGAAGGAGAAGGAGAAGAAGAAGAAGAAGAAGAAGAAGAAGAGCTGGCTTTTCTACACATATAGGATACATTGAATGCAAAAAAACCATTCATGCCCATCCCTAGTCATAAGCTCCATTTGTACCTCTTAATGGGGGCTATTAAGGGTGCCAGACCCTTATCTGGAGATCCCCTAGTCTGATTCTGCACTCCTCCATGAAGCCAGCTGGGTGACCTTAGGCTAGTCACAGCTCTCTTCTGAGCTCTCACAGCCCCACCTACCTCACAGGATGTCTCTTGTGAGGAGAAGAACAGAAAGCTTTGTCAGCCGCTTTGAGTCCCCTTAAAAGGGTGAGAAAGCAGGGTATAAAAGCCAACTCTTCTTCTCTTCCACCTGGAAGAGGTGTGGATGAAGCATGCAGGACTCTCCCAGTTCTGACAGTAGTACTGATATACCTGGGAGGGGGGTAATTGCTGCACGTGCACAGCCGCTTCTGGTAAAGAAGCAGCCCCACGCAGTGCGGACGCAGCATCTGGAATTTCCCCCTATCTTCACCTATTTGCCTAATGTTTCATTTTTGGACTGAATGGATTTTCAGCGAGCTAGAGGAGGAAATATTAAGGAATATAATTCTCTAAACCCAACTTGACAGTTACCTTTGTGAAAATGCTCAGTCTGGATCAGAAGTCCCTTCAGTATAAATTCAAGTAAGTTCAATCAACTGAACTTACTGTAAAATACTAATTTCAACAGGTACGACTTTAGGAGAGACATCCTTCTACACTGAGCACGAATGAGGAAAAAACGGAAAGTAGCAGTTACTTTCAAGGACAAAAATCACTGTCAAATAATTCTTACATTGTCTTTGTTTGGTCCGGTAAGAAAGCGGTATGGGATGGCAGTTGGCAGCAGTCCAACATTGTTAACTAGTAGAAGAAAACAGAACAGAGCAGCTGAACCAACATCACAGGATCATAAAACATCTTCCCGTAAGTTTCTGTGAAACCCACTGAGTACATGGAGGGCACCATGTGAGCAATATAAAAATCCCTCCAGATCACTCACATGTTGGTCTGGTAAGAGCCTCGCTGCCTATGGATGGCAAAAGGAAAATGCTGGATCTTGTTCAGTTCCCACAATTTCCTCTCGCTGTTCCTGCCAGGCAGTAGAGTGAAATCATGCGGCTCCTTACCTTGTCCGGCACTGCTCCTGTGACATCCGGTTGTCACCGCGCAGCAGGTAAGCTGCACTTTTACCTTTAACTGCAGATGTATTCCACAAGTCTGGAGGCAGTTACGGTGCGGAAAGGGCCTTAGAAATTAAAATTAAACCATACTAAACTAGGGATGTGCACAAGTGGTTTTTTTGGCATTCGATTAGTAACTAATCGAATGTTAGAAAGTTCATATTTGTTTGAATAGATTCCCTTCAAATGTGATAGGATTCTATTCAATACAAGTGTATTCGTATGGATTTGTACAAATATCTGATACAAACGAATACATATCCAATATGTATCCAATATGTATCTGACACGAACACATACGTATCTGATACGTATCCCACATGAATGCATATGTATCGAATACGTATCCCATATGAATTCATATGTATCTGATACATATCCGATATGAACGCATACATATTGGATACATATCTGAAACATATCTGATACGTATCCCCAGTTTAGCAAATATCCAAACTATTTGTACAAATGTTCAGAAACATTTGTATTCATACTAATGTTAGTGTACGAATGTCATAGCATTCAATTCATGTACAAATGTCTGAATTCATCCGAATAATAAAATATTATGAATGTTTGTGCACATCCCTAGACTAAACTGATTCTGACAATAGAATTTAGTGGGCGTTTTGAATGACCCTCTCCTTGAAAATTTTTAATGAAAATAATTCCTGAAATATGAAAATACTTTCTGTTACACAGGTGCATATGTGTGGGTATTTTTTTAAAAAAAATCATTTTCCTTAGTTTATATATTCAAAGAATATTTCACTCACTTCTTCTAATTATTTTTTTCCTTATCCCATACAAATTTTAATACATTTTTCATTAATTGCATCATTTTAAGTGTTTTAATAATTACTTTTGTAAACCAACTTGAGACTTTTATAGGAAGCAGTATCAAACATTTTTAAATACATAAGTTAATCAAGAACATAATTTAAGACTATACATTTAGAAACAAAATGTTTCTCAAGGTACTATGGACTGCACTTTTTAAAAATGCTCTTTGCAAACTTACCCAAAATTCCAATTTCTAATCCTTGGAGACTTTCTTCAATATGCTCATATATATCATTTTTACTGAAGTCAGCTTGTATGATTTTTACACTTCTCCCTGTGGTCCCTTCTGTATATGAAGACAAAAAAAGACACCACTCAGTTCAGGATCCAATATGCGGACAACACACTGCTGTGCTCACACAATAAATATCACATTTATCAAAGCAAGTAATACAAAAAGTCATGTTGAACTAGTTCAGGAGTTCTTGCATTTATTGCTGCATTTGGAATTAATTTCAGTTCTAGAGACTTGGTTATTAATTGTTTTAAAATAATTTTTTTATCAATACAAAAATAACAATAAAACACACACAAAACGGTGACTAACATGCATCCCCCACCAAAAGACAACCTCTTTTAGATTTTTCTTCTCTTCTTCTTCTTATTTAGTTGGTCCAAAGAAATAGTCTTATTATTTCTTCTCTCAAGAATTCTGGTGCTTGGGGTCTCGATGAGTAATATAATAATTTTTTCCAGTTACCCTCCACTGTGGATTGTAGTTCCAAATCTTAGCTTTTAAATCTTAATTCCCTTATTTTTTCAAATCTATATTGTTCCATTAGATATTTATACCAGTTTTCTATTGTCCATTTTGTACTCTCCTTCCATCCCAGTACTACTGTAGATTGTCCAGCATATATCATTTGTTTGAATAAATATTGTTTACCTGCTCTTAGTCTCCCTAATGCTGTTTCTGGTGCAAAAAATGCATTTATATTTAATGTTATATATTATATGTTGTTAATTTGATTTTGGATAATTCTCCAAAAACTTCAAATACTAGCACATTCCCAGCAGAGGTGGAAATATGTACCTCTATCACCACACCTATGCCAACATTGTGTTGATAAACCAAAAATTATATGTGATATTTGTACTGGTGTTCTATACCATCTATAAAATATCTTAAGTACCATCTCCTGTACCCTATTGTTTTTTATTTTACTAATTATTTTCCATTTTTGCCCCACATTATCTCTTATAATATTTATATCTTGCTGCCAGATTTAAAACATAGACTTGGCCCCATAGGCAACCCACAGTACCCTCATAGATGGAGCATTTGCAGTTCAAGGAGCCCTTTCTGACTCAGAAATGGCCCCTTCCATGCAGGAGCTCACTGCAGGTTGACTATGAGTGGAACATAAAAAAGTGCTCCATGTACAGACTGACCACAACCTTTGCCTTTCTGTTCCATCCTCCAGTGAGCCCATCTGCACCTCTATGGTGCAAGTAGGGGGCATGTGATGTACTGCACAAACATGCTGGTGCATTACATGATTTGCCACCTCCAGGGTGTGTGCGCGGCCCATCACTGTTGTCCCAATGATGGTGCCAGCACACATGCATTGGTGCTGACATCCAGAAAGAAGATGGTGGCACCCAGGCATGTGTCTGCAGCACAGATAAGTGCCCGAACGCGTGTGGACAGGAAATGAATGTACTCCCATTTGTTAGCAGGTTCACCATTCCTGTCCACTGAATGGGATGTGAGAATTTGCCCATGGAGAAAGAAAAATTACCTTGCCAACTATGGAATGTTGCTGATTAGCATTTTCAGAAAGTAAGCAAAGAAATATTTAAAGCCCAGGTTCAGAATGAGCACAGATATTTGAAAATTTGAAAATCCGATCCAAATCTGTCGAATATCGACATTTGAATTCGAATTGGGTTTTCGAAAATCCAAATTTAAACATTTGATCAAATTTTGGATTTTTGAAAATCCGATACGGATTTTTGAATAATTCGACTGAATAGAATATCGTATATCACATCCGAATATCATGTTTGTTTGCGCTTATAATGAAAGATGAAAACAGGATGCACACAGGATGAAAATGGGATGAAAACGGGATGCACGCAAATTTGGAAATCGGATACAAATGTTGCCAAAATTTGCATTTTCAAGTTCAAATCGAATTTTCGAAAGTACGGATTTGAATCTTCAAAAATTCAGATTTTCACATTTCGAATTAACTCAAATATTTGAATTTTTTAGTCATCTCAAATTCGAATGCAAAAAATGCATTCTGCACACCCCTAGACCAGGCGCCATGAAACCTGAGGTTCCTGAGCCTGAGACATCACAGCTAATGTTCAGGGCTTACGGCGGTTAGAGTGAAAGACACAAGTTAAGCCCTGACTTAAACCAAGGACTATTTTCCCACTTTAGGGACTTACCAATTTCAGAAGCAATCTTCTGCAGTTTCTCAAGTGTTCTGCTGATCAGGACTATATTTAACCCACGTTTGGCCAACTACAAAAACAAATTTCATACATAGCTGACACACTGGAACCAATTGTGATGAAATTATTGAAGCACTGAAACTGAAGAAAGGTGCACGTTCATTGGCATGGGCTGCATCTAGATATTGGTTGCTTATTCCTAGCGATGTGCATGAATATTTGGAATATTTGAAATTCATACGAATTCGTAGGATTTTCAACATTTGCAGATGAATTGAAAGGTAGGCCCTGTTCATCCATTAATCAAATGGATTCGGCAGATTCTCACCCCCCCATATCCCCCCCTTAGCTTTGGCTATGGTGTCACTGCCATGTGCTCCTTGAAGGCCCAAGTAGGCCTCTGGGTCTGCATGGGCAGCTCCAGATCTAGGGATTGCCACGATCCCTGGATAAGGAGCTGCATGCACAGACCTGGAAGGCCTGTTTTGGGGTCAGAGCAGCACAGAAATGGGTCCAGAGATGCCACCGTGGGCCCCCACCCCACTCTGCTGTGCTCCTTTACCACTATGGAGGCCACAGTCTCATCGTCCGCTGTCATTTCTACCCATGAGCCCATGATCACATCATTCGCCGCCATTTCCACACTGTTCTGAAGCTGACACAGGACTTCCGGGTGTGCGTGAGCCGTTTCCCATCCAGGGATCGCGATAATCTCCTACGGGGCGTTGCATGCGCAGACCCAGAAGGCCTGTTTCCAGGTTGGAGCAGTGTGCAATGTCAGCACCGGCACGTAAGTGGAGGGGGGGGGAGGAAGAGGTGGGAGATTTGGTTTGCATTTAATCAAATGGGGGGATTTCGCTTTGTGCACATCCCTATTTATTCTGTTACACTTCAATTACCTGGGGTAAAGGATGGGTATCTCAGAATATCCATGTTTTATTCCAGACCATCCAATTATAGCAGAATAAGTAAGCAACATTTGGATGCAGACATGGTGTTGCAAAACTCGACCACACACTATTTTATCCCTTTTTCTTCCGCAGCTTATTCAGATGTTTGCTGTATTTGTTCTATAATCCAAAACTTTGGGGAACACTTGAGCGTGGATGAAACAAAGGACAATACCCGCCAGTGTAGAATCTCCCAACGCGGTGTTTAGATTCCACCATCCAACGTGAATCTGAATGAACAGGGAAATTCTGACCCCTAGTGGCAAAAACATAACACTATACTGTCCTTTTGCTTTAAGATCACAGTGAAAGACTAAGGTTGCATTTTTTCTCTCTACATTTTTATATTTCTCTGTACTATTTGAAAAAAAGGTGTGAAAAGAAGAAAATGTTAGCAATCTTTAAATTACTGAAGGGCTTCCCTATGACCAAAAAGAGTAGGAAGGAGTAAATGGCATTCCATTACAGGAAAATAGAGTTGAATGTATTAACTAGTTATCTAGTGGAATGGGAATCTTTCTTCCTAGAGCAGTGATGGCCAACCTATGACACGTGTGTCACATGTGACACGCCAAGCCCTTTTGGGTGACACACATGGTCACCCTGGTACCTGGCCTGTAGTGCTTGCTTGTTCTTGAAGTGTGTGAAATGCCAACTTTCAATTGAGGATTTAGCAAATGAAATTCTGCAACAAGTCACTAATGTAAAGAATTATTCATTTTTGCCCTTAATAAATACATATATCAAAAATATAACTTTTTTACTAGAGCTACAAATATCACAAAATTATGGATATTTCTAGAAGTGACACAGCACCTAAGCTAGGTTTTCTTGTGAATTTTGACACACCGAGCTCAAAAGGTTAGCCATCACTGTCCTAGAGGCAGAAAAGCCCAACTTCTAGGGGTAGCCTACTTTTAAGTTCCTTATGCTGGACTGAGGCTCAACTGGTCAGTCACCCTCTGAGAAAAAAATGCTCATCTAAAAGAAATGCTACATTGAATTTGGGGAAACATTTCCCCTATGGATTGATCTCCTGCCCGATCACATGGTTGACTTTCTTACAGATATTGAAAATAAATTAAAAATGGCTTTTTGCAGATAATCCCTGATTTGGCTGACTCTGAAGCCCTATTTGAACGTGAATGCTTTGCATGTTCCGCAGTAAAGAATGGGACTATAACTTTGACTTGGCTTTCTGCACTCTGCCGTATTCTGCATTTTATCTAGGAATAAGGAACTGCCCCAGCATGCAAATGGCAGGAGACATAATCTGGAAAAACGCACAGCACAGAAAGGTCTCCTTTCTGGTCCCTGAACAAACATTCACAATAGCTTACTATATAAGTACTTCACTATGAAAGATACATGGAAACCTCAGCTCTGAAAATGTTCCTGCCCTGAAAGGGATACTAAGGAAGGAGGGCTTCATACCTGGGCTGGAAAACTCAGTAATAGGGATGTGCATTTAAAAAAAAAATCCGATTCATATCGAATTGAATGCAAGGAAATTAGTATTTGTTAGAATAAACCCCTTTGAATGTAGTAGGATTCAAATTTGATACAAATGTTTCATACAATTTAGATGTGAATCCCATATGAATCCATAACGAAGCTTTGTACAAATGTATTGAAACATGTGATTCGAATTCAGATGTCCAAAGCTGGCCAGATTCGTACGAATTTCAAATGTTACAAATAATTGTGCCCATCCCTCCTCAGTAAGTCTCCTCTCCTTGCATTGAGTAGGACCTGCACAATGTTGTAAAGGTGCACCTGAGCCTTGAAAGAGCAAAAGGTTCTGCATGGCCCTGCATTCGTCAGGTGATCAGCTGCAATAAGCGCTCATAAGGGCATTTAAGTACTAGTGTGGGAGAAGTCATTGTGACAGTACTTTCTCCTGCTCTTCTGCCCTGTTTCCCCAAAGGAGAAGAATGACCTCTGAGCATTTTTCAGGCCAAATAACATGTCCTTCTTTTCTGGAACACAGAAAATGACTGACTTCCAGAGCTATTTCTTGCATTCCAGAAAAGAGATCTAGCTTGAAATACTGAAGCCAAGGAATAAATGTTTCCCAGCTGTGATACTTGTGTGTGTGGGCAAATAGTATGCTTATTATACTTAAGGGACACAGTGTCTGACTGAAAGCCATCTGCACTTGATGCAGTAGGAACTGTGTTATGTTGCTCATAACTTACGGTAACCAGATGGAAGGAAAGCCAAGGTTCCTGCAGTTTAAATAGGTGCATACCAGTAGAAGAGAACATCGTAGTAGAATGATGTAGCTTTTTATGCAATGTTCAATGAAATTTCTTCTTCTAAGCAACTATTAAAGAAGCCAGTTTGGTCTAGTGGTTAGGGTGGACTCTTATCTGGGAATACCGGGTTTGATTCTGCCCTCCTCCATGAAGCCAGCTGGGTGACCTTGAGCTAGTCACAACTCTCTTCTGTTTGGTCAAGTGGTCAGGAAGCCGGACTCTTATCTGGAAATACTGGGTTTGATTCCACCCTCCCCCACAAGGCCAGGTGGATGACCTTGGGCTAGTCACAGGTCTCCTCTGAGCTCTCACACCCCACCTACCTCACAGGGTGTTTTGTTGTGGGGAGAAGAACAGAAAGCTTTGTCAGCCACTTTGAGTCCCCTTAAATGGGTGAGAAAAGCAGGGTAGAAAAGCCAACTCTTCTTCTACTCCATCATATAAAAGTTCTCATAACAGTTTACAATATATATCTAAAACAAGGCCAAAAGGTTATTTGTACACTGCAGTCAAAATGCTTACAGAAATATTTCTTCTGTGGAATTCTATTGTCGTGTTGCCACATTTATTACACATTTTATATGAATGCCCTTAGTTGTCAACTATGTATTCATTCTTCGATAAAGCTGTACACAGATAACACAGATACAAGGACAACTGTGAAGATGCAGGCAAATTCCTTTGAATCTTTTTTAATGTGCACCATAATCTCCAAGTGTTCTGTACATATTGATCCTACCTCAAAGGCATAGGCTTTTCCAATTCCATCTCCTGATCCTGTGATCACTAAGAATGAAAAAAAAAGAAGAGGAAAAGAGATATATGATCTTTAGTTGCTTTTCTGTTTCTTGCATTTTGAACAACTCAGTTGTTTGCATCCTAATTTCCATTGCACATTCATATGGTTTAGGCCATGGGACCTATGCTGCAAAGATAACATAGATTTAGTCATTCTCAGATCCATTGAAATTAATTAGTTTTAATTTGCCTAAATCTGAGTTACATTCATCTTTATCATATGTATTAAAGCTACGTGTTATGACATTTGAGTGTATAATAAGCTGATAAAAGATGGAGCAAGGTAATAAAACAGAGAGACAGTTCTGTAAGAAATGGTTGTGCCTAATCAGTGCTATGTAAGGTTTTATATTTACTGAAACTTGATTTAGATATCTATCCCATGTGATCTGTTTCCAAGGGCCCAGCTACACCTGAATTTTAATCCATGTTCAATTCACTTTCAGAGTAAAAGAACAAAGTGGCAAGACATTTTCCTTCCACATTATTTGACTCAGAAAATCCACTTTTGGATTAAACAATAGCTCTTTCTGCACGAGCGTTTATTCCAGATTATGTCCTGGAATAGGGACCTGCTACCTGCATGCTGGTGCAGACTATGGCAGGTGAGTTCTGCCATTGTCTGCACAAGCATCCAGATGGCGGGTCCCTGTTCCAGGGTATAATCCAGAATAGAGATGTGCACAAATATTCATAACATTCGTTATTCGCATGAATTCGTACAAATTTGGACATCTGTACACTAACTGAATGTAAACAACATTCATATATTTACATTTCTATGAATACAAATGTTTTGGACATTCGTAAGAATAGTTTGGACGTTAATTAAACTAGGGAGATAGGAAAGCAGCTGTGTCACACATCTGCAACAGGTTCAGATTCATTAGGCATAGATCGAGACTGGGTTAAAAGTGGATTCAGGTCGGATTTGATGCTTTCAGAGTGCAATTTGTTACAGAATACATATCAGATACGTATTCATTCGTATCAGATAGGTATTCGTTCATATTGGATACGTACTGGATATTCATACAAATTTGTAAGAATATATTTGTTTCAAATAGAATCCTACCACATTCAAAGGGGATCTATTCAAACGAATACAGATTTTCTAACATTCGATTTGTTATGAATCGAATGTCAAAAAGCCCATTTGTGCATACCCCTAATCCAAAATAAGACCCAGTGCAGAAAGGGCCAATATGGAAGAAAAATGGCTAGTCATTTTGCTGATGTTTTTCTTCTCCCTGAACACAGAAAGAAAATGGATTGAAACTTAGGTATAATCGGTCCAGAGGACAAAATTAAAAGTTGGGCCAGTACCTAAGCCTCTTCAGAAGGCAAGATAGTATCAAGGGCAATATGTGATAAATGTTCAGGTGGTGAAGAAATCACTCTAAATCAATAATTAAAGGAAATTCATGAAAATAAAACACTAGTAGTAACCATTTCTCATCTTTCAATTCTAATAATCTTTTATTATTTACATTTTGTAAGGCAGGGTGGGGGCAATTTTTCTAATTAAAATTTAAGATTTGCTTTCCCCTTTGTCCCTATGGGAGGTCTCTGTCCTCACCCATGATATTTGGGAAGGCACACCATGTTTATTTACTTAAACAATACACAACGTCAGAATTGATATGACATTCAAACATTTAGAAAGACTATTTTCGATATGCCAAAGGCATAAAGCCAGTTGGAAAATACATGGCCATCAGTATGTCAGTAGAAGTAAGCATCTACAGATAGTCTTTTCAGATGGACTGAGAAACCCTCCAATGCAACCAGGGATGTGCACAAATATTCATAACATCAAAAATTCATACAAATTTGGCCGAATTTGGACATTTGTGTTCCTATCAAATGTTGGCACATTTGAAGACTGACATTCGAAATCAAATAGAATGTTTCGATATATTTGTATTAAACTTCATATGGGATTTGTATAGGATATGTATGGGTTTTGCATTAAATTCGAATCCCACCACATTTGAAGCGTTTATCAATTCAAACGAATACAAATTTTCATGCATTTAAGTTTTCATGCATTCAAATCAAATACCAAAAAAAATTAGTGCGCATTCCTAAATTCATCACCATGCATATTTGGAAGTAAGTCCCAAAGAACCTTCCTGGCCTGATGCGACAATTTATCTAGTCCAGCAGGTGCAACAGGTGGTCAAAGGCACATGAGAGGCTCACTAGCAGGACATGAATATCAGCGGCTCAGTCCCACTCATGTTCTTAGCAATTAGTCTTTAGGAACACATCTCTGTAGTGATCGGATGTGGCACAGGGCACATACCACCACATCCAAAAGAGGGCATCATAATTCGGCAGGATTGTTTCAAAGCCCAATGCAGTGGCACATTGCTCTTTGATCCAACCCAGAGGAGATGACAAAACAATGTGTCACTCCTGAGCGTTTCCTATGTAGGCACCAACCGCTGCTGATGACTTGTAGCTATTCAGTAAGGCTTTCTTTCTGATAACAAATTTCAAAAATACTCTATACCTACTCAACTGTTAGTTATCACTTGTGTTGTTTATAATATATATAATATACAGTGCATGCATTATAATGAGCTTTTTAAAAATAAAGAATAAAGGTACAGAATACAAGAAGAATTAGCACGATTTAACTAAATAAAACCTTCAAAGTCTGTAATCCTCCTCAACTTTATTGAGAAGTACTGGATTTCTGAATCTGCTTTTATGTAGCAGATTCTTTTACAAGGAGCAATTTTTGTGGATAAAGAAAAGCATGCAAAGCCATGAAAATAAGTGTTCTCTTTTTCTAGATGACTCCATCTGCTTTTTAGGCAGTTTGCTCTACTACTGAACTATGACTGTTTCTTTTCAAGTATTACTTAAACCCAAATGAACACCAAAGCTATTTAAAAAACCCACCATGTGTTGGGCCCATATACACAGAAGTTTTAATCCAACTTCAGTTCACTTTCTGAGTAAGCGAACACATCCACAAAGTTAGAAGCTGTTTTCTTTCGGCATTATCAGAAAACCTATCTTTGGTTTGATCATGTGGAGAGAAAATGACTAGTTACTTTGCTGGTGTGTTCTCTTGTGCGACAGTCACGCCTGTTTTAGTTCGGATTGAGTCCACTTTCAGAGGGAGAGAACAGAGAAGCAATGCGATTAGCCACTTCCTTTCTACTTTATCAAACCCAAAGGTGGGTTTCTTGAGCTAGATTATACTAAAACAGAACAGAGTTGACACTTTGCTGATGGGTTCTCTCAATCTGAAAGTGACCTGACACCGGTTTAAAACTTGGGTGTGAATGCAGCCTGACAATGGACTAAAGCTGGATTAAAACTTGGGTGCAGCTAGCCCAAGAACACAGGAAAGAAACAGCACATTACTCAGTAACAATTTGTTTTAAGAATCGCTTTAAAATGGAGTTGCACCATCCACCTTGGTATCACCTACATTGACCAGCAATGGTCTTCTAGATTTCCAGAGAAGAATTTCTCTCTGTCTTCCCTGGCAATGCCAGAGTTTGAACCAAGGACCTTCTGCCCTCCACGCAGATGCACCATTACTGAGATAAATGCCTTTTGTACATCATATCCCATTCTATCACAACCATAGCAATTTGAGAAATATTCCTTTACCTGCCCATTCTCCCATTGATCGGAAAAAAGACGGAGGCACTGGATTCCATAAACGTGGGAAAAAATACTTCAAAAAACAAATACATTTCACCAGAAAAAACAAGCATACACAGGCTCCAAGAAGCATAAGCAGCAGTTTCTGGAGTTCACCCATGCTGGACAGATACAGCTTGTTCACACAAAGTCCTGCCACTGTCTTCTGATGTTCTGCTGGGGAGAAACAAAAGGTATTTATAAATTATGTAGTCATGTGATCTTCTCCCCCTCTTATAGAACACGCAAGGAACTTGACAGAATAATTTTCTTAGTTCTGGTATGTAAACTACAGGGATACATTTATCAGCAGCGAAAATTTTTTTAAAGCTCTCTGGCTTCAGCTCAAAAAGAGGGAGGGAGTGAAGGGGAAAGCGTGGCTGCTTTGATCAGAGGATGCTTGACTGCAGGGTTTGCACTGCAGGGAGGTGGAGATTTGAAAGTCCTGTTTCCTGTGCTGGGGCAGTGAGTAGGAATGGCTGTATTCAGGTTAATCATCAGGCAATCCACACTCAGCCCCATCTGGGTTAAAAATAGTCCAAATATAGTCCAAACAGGACTAAAACAGAACTAAAACAGTCAAGTGGGAATGGGGCCCATGACTCATGAGGGTCCTGAAATTGCAAGTGAACTATTTAAAATTCTGAAAGATGATGCTGTTAAAGTGTTGCTCTCCATAGGTCAGCAAATTTGGAAAAACTCAACAGTGGCCACATGATTGGCAAAGGTCAGTTACATTCCAGTTCCAACAACCAATATATATATATATATGTTCTCATTTCCCTCCTACCAGGTGCAGTCAATGAATTGGATCACGTGTTTGCCAGTCACTCAGAACTTCACCCCCGCCCGCCACCCAGGAATCCAATATGCGGCAACATATATTCGATTTCAGCTAATCAGAATTTTATTTGGGTAAAGGACTTAAACCAGATAATCCTCCTCTGGTTTGCTGTACTGTCCAATCATCTGCCAATGTTGGGTACATGACATGTAATCTCTTAGCTCCTTCCCCCGGCT
Source organism: Aspidoscelis tigris stejnegeri (assembly GCA_023333525.1). NCBI lineage: Eukaryota > Metazoa > Chordata > Lepidosauria > Squamata > Teiidae > Aspidoscelis > Aspidoscelis tigris. Next base: position 67,918,449 of record JALMGA010000007.1, on the reverse strand, counting down.
CTAAACGAACTTGAGGCCACCTAAACGAACTTGGTTGGAGGCTCAGACTATGAAAATACTGGCTTTCACTTGGCTTGCTGAAGGGTAAGACTGTGCAGGACTTATGTGTAGCAGTTCTGCAAGAAAGGAAAAACACAGGTTGAGCACCAGTTGAGGGAGGGAGGAACAGAATCTTCTCTTTTTATTTTAAAAGTAGTAAACACACACGGGCACACACCTCCAAACTGGTGGCCCATGCATGTTTCTGCTAGCAATTACTTATCCCATTCCAGGACTGATGGAGACAGAAATAATGTGTGTAGACACTTGTGAAAATTGATAATATAATTTAAAAGGATGACAGAAAGAGGCAGTAGGTGATGTGGAGCAAGGAAGAAAAGAGAGAGTGAAACTTCCACTCCTTTTGAATACTCACAAGGTCAGGGAGTCTACTCACCCTGAAAAGTTTGGGGACTGTCTCCAATACTCCTCTTGCACGATCACAGCCTGAAAATAAAACCAGACTATGGAACAGGAGTGGTCTCAGGGTGGGGATAATCCGAATCCTGGACAGAAGGAAGAGGACTGGGAAGAGGAGAGATAGCTTGAATAAAGATCAGAAGGGCATTTTTAGGTGTGATCCCTGGGAAGCAAAGACTGTGTCAGACTGTCTTAAACACTGGGTGTGACCACAGCCTTACTTTGATAAAACAACCAAAGGATTGCAGTGCAATGATCATAAAAGCAGCAATACCACCCAGCGTCTGGTACTGTTCAATGTCTTACTATTCAGAAAGTTACTCTTATCTAGTATTCCTGTTCTTTTCTTGTTACAAGGCTGCCCCCGGCCCCAGTATGGCCTGTGGCAAGAGCTGAATGCCTGCAAGGTCTTATTAAGCATATAAGCATTTCTGCAGAACCAGTATTTCATTAGTCTTGGTACATTTTTGGTTTTGTAAAGCCTCCAAAACATTCAAGAAAATTTTGCTGCTTGTGTGTGTGTGTGTTATTGTGTGTGTGTGTGCCTTATTGGCTCTTAGGTGGGGTCACAAATGTCTCCAAAAGTCATCAGTTTTGCTCTCATGGAAGGACAATGAACTTCTGGAAGGCACTTCTGGAAAGCATAGCAGGCTTAGGGTGTTTTCCCACTAGCACTAAGTACCCATTGAAGTACCAAATGAGGACCCATTTGGCTGAGAGCCGGATGACCCCATTTCCACTACAGACCCCATTAGAGACACATCTGTTTCCACCACAGGTAGGGAAATCTGGATCATATGGGTCCTTCAGGACCTATAATCCGGATTTCGTGTAGAGTTCATTAAAGGGGTCTATAATGGGGTCTTCAGCCTTAAAATCCAGATTGTAGGGAGCCTGTTTCCACTACAATCTGGCAATGGAGTCTAGAGGAGGCTCATGGAGGGTTGTCCCAAACTCAAGACTTCGGAGTCCCTCAGAATCCAGCTCCGAAATCCCTCTGAAGTTGCCTTCGGAGATTAGCAAAGGCTCTGGAGCTTTTGACAGCAGCTTTGCTCTCGCAAGGGGTTTGTCATCGGACCCTGCACTAATCTCCGAAGTTGCCTTCAGAGGGACTTTGGAGCCGGCTCTCGCAAGGGGTTTTTCTGTGGAGCCTTTGCTAATCTCTGAAGGCAACTTCAGAGATTGCACTCCCTGTCCCCCAAATACCTGGGGTGACAGGGGGTAGATCAGGATTTGCAAATGGGTGCTCCGGTGTTTCCACAGCAGGCAGGCTAGCACCCATTGCTATTGGATGCTAGATGACACATAGAAACACACTGGGTACTTCCCTTAATCTGGATCTACTAGATCTGGATTAAGAGAAGTACCCATTCCTTAGATCCGGATCTTCTTAGATTCGGATTAAAGGAGCTCAGTGGGAAAACACCCTTGGTATCTGCAAGTATAACAAGTTACAAAGGGCGAGTTCCCATTTAAGGAATAAAATGGAATATACATCAAGATTTACATCTGGATTTGCATCGATACGTAAACTGCGTTAAAAGGAAGCAAAGAGCATCTGGCAATCAGATTCAACCTCAATTTTCTGTCCCCACTCTAAACGCTTAGAAGATTTCCAAAAACACATTGGGGAAAGCGATTCTTTCCCCTCCTCTCCCCATTGCCCAGGGCACATGGCAGCAGTGGCAACTCAAGCCGTGTTCACCCACTCACCTCCACAGCCACCCTCCCCAGCAGGGCTTCCCTCCAAAAAAAGCACCCTGGTTCTGCTGCTGCTGCCGCCTACACACACAGCCTTAAACATTCACACATCTCCCAGAACCTGCAGCAGCTTTCCTTCCTTCCCCTTTCTAAAGGTCAGAACTTTTAAAGAGCCAGAATTGTGCAGAATTGCAACATTATTATCAGGTGTGAAGTGGGTGGATTGCTGCATTGAAACCGCTGCCGTACGGGGTGTTTTTTTACAGTGAAACCGGCTGCTCTACCTTTTAACTGGTGAAACCCCAATCCATCTCATGACATATTTGCCCAAATGCTGCTCTAGTGTTCCTACTGCAGAAAGGAAGAAGTGTTTTAAAAGCCAAACCCAGAAAAAACACCTGAAAAATCAGGTGTTTATTTATTCTTTTAAAGCCAAATAATCCTCAAAATACCCCTGAAACTGATTGCCAATGGGGACGACGAGGATCCAAACCATTTTACTTGATTGGGGGTGGGAACAGTGAGGATCCAAACAGTTTTTAAACAGTTTTTAAACAGTTTTAAGTGATAATGGGAACGCCGCCAAAATGTACACCAGCATACTAAGATATGGATATAATACATGCAACATAATGTTACAATTCATTACAGGGAACTGACAATGTTTTTTGTTTATTTTACTGCACACTTTGAGTTTGATCTAGTGGTTAAGGAGCCAGACTCTTACCTGGGAATACTGGGTTTGATTCTGCCCTCCCCCATGAAGCCAACTGGGTGACCTTGGGCTAGTCACAGCTCTCCTCTGAGCTCTCACAGCCCCACCTACCTCACAGGGTGTCTGTTGTGGGGAGAAGAACAGAAAAGCTTTGTCAGCAGCTTTGGGTCCCCTTAAATGGATGAGAAAAGCCAACTCTTCTTCTTCAAGGCAAGAAAGCTGACCTAATATTGTATCCCTTTATTTGCTTGTTAAATTCTCAGCACTTTGAAAAAGTTACAAATTGGATCAAGACAGTGGTATTAGGAGAATTTAATACCTTCACCTCTTTCTTTTCACAATCAATTATAGTCCCACATAAAACTGCTCTTTAACACCTTAGTGGAAAACGCACAGGTACTGTTCCTGTAGATTTTGCCCATCTACAGCAAGATTTTGGCTGTGTCCAGACGTCTATTTATTCCACTATGATGGGATACTCCAGGATAAATCATTGATATTCTGGAATATTCAAATATAGATAAATATCCGGATGCAGCCTTAGGCTCCACTTCTACATGCTAATTAAATCAATTAAGTCTGGCTTGAGCTTCTCTATTCCAGCTTTTTTTTTCAGATTCCAGACCTTTTGTGAATTAAAGCCCCCAAAAGCAAGATAACCTGTATGCAGATTATATGTGTCCTTCGTAAAGATCAGTTTGTTAGCCCGATTTATTTTGCAAAGTGGGAACTGAAAAATAGGCTTTTTGGTTAATGGAACTGTACTTTTGAGGGCATTCTCCCTACGTTTTGTTTTAATACAGTTGTGAGTATTGTACTCAGAAGGCTGAGACAGTCACTATCTGGGGAAGGAAAAGAGAACACAATAGCAGACACATCAGAAGCTATATCTGCCTTTTCTCTCTATTCCATGCAGGGAGGAACAATATATGTTTCATTTCCTTTCTCTCGCCGCCCTGAAAATAATACTACACTTCATTTTCCCTCGGCAATGAATAATGGAAACAGTAACAGGATGAATAGAAAACTACCCATTTGTCCCCGCCCCTTTCCACCACAATCTCTGCCATTTTGCACTCCTTTGAAATTTCACAGTAGTGCAAACTCACTATTATAGCAAGGAAGCGAGACTGGGCTTTAAATAAGTTCAACCATGCTGTATTCATGGAAATCAAGTTGTGCTTGGGTGGATACAAAGCGGAGGGGGAGAAAGAATGAACGGTAGATGACAAAAGCGCTGCCAAGGGAATCCAGGTTCAGATGTGGCAGCAAGGAAATATGGAGGGTGGCATTTGAGTTTCCCCACCCTAAAAATGTCATGGTTTGAATGATGGACTGACATTCAATTGCTGTCTGCACGGGGAGGGTTTTGGTGAGGACTGGAGAGAGGAGAGGAGATAAATGAAGCACAGGAGGAATGAAGAGAGGGAATGAGCAAGTCTGTAGTCCAGGTATAACACAAATGTGGGAATGCTGGGAAACCATACTGACTCCTGATTAGAAGCTGGACTAAAAATTTCATGTCAGAACATGGCCTTAGCGTGGAGTAATTCTGAACTGAGAGATAATTAAGCTGCAAGACTCAAAAGTCAAGCTCGTTTAATTAACACTGTCACCCTAATTCACCCCTTTCCTTTTTGCTGCTTTTCACTGCTTAATCCATACCTACGTATAAGAGATCTGATAACATATTCATAGGTTATTTTGAATTATCATCTAAGGTACTGCGTTTTGCAGCTGTTGGCTTGATAGCCTAAAGAGAACAAATTACAATGTGAATCGAAGGTGGATTATTAGTACTAATGTTTACCCTGTTCATTTATAATGTGAACGTCCTTTTGAGTGCCCCCAATGGGTGAGAAAAGCTAAACAGAAATTTTACTATTAAAAATCCAGCATGAGATTACCTTACAAGATTTACAGGGTTTGTTTTTTTTTAAGCATTTTCCTTGCCCTCTGTTCCTTCAACTATATGTCGTTTGGATATACAGTATACACGCATAGAGCTCTTTTGATAGGTTGGCTCCATCAGAAGCTGACAGGTTAATCCCTTTTTAATTTAGACTAACGCCTGTCTCCAGGAAATAAGCAGGTTCAACCTGCATTGGTTGATGTGTGCTGGGAAGATTACCTACCTTCTATAGAATAACTAGCTTTTAAAAACATTTGTCCCTTAGATCTCGTACTATACAAAAAGTAATAATTCGACACTGGAGTAGAATGAACGTAAGGCTGTGATCAGACAGAACAAAAAAGAAAGAAGGCCTATTTGATGTAGCCTAGAGGAAGCTTTAAGGCAGGATTATTCATATACCACTTTGCTCCTGAACATTCTGTGCTAGGAAAGGTAGATTAGGAACACAAGGATTACACTGTATCTCTCTGAGATGCCCTCAGGGGACCCTTTTGTTACGACTGAACACAGGCTAAGAGTAGCTCATGGGCTTACCCTATGCCCTCCCTTGAGTTAAAAAGTGGGACTAGCTATTTTTATCTAGGGGGAAACAAAGGAAAACAAACTGCCCTCTTCTGCCTTGGCAGGAGGTTCTTCCTAGGTGTTGCCATTGGGTCCCAACAGGTAGTGGCTGATCGACTCTTGATTGACTACACAGGCACTTCCATGCATTCTCCTGGCAGAGATACGGTAGTGGTTTGCCATCCCCTACTACTGGAAGAAGCTAGGGATTGAAGTGGCAACCCTCTGCTTTCTTGGCATTTGGCTCTACACCTAAAGTACATGCTGTCCCTTATCCTTCGTAGTCACTATCCAGAAATTAAATTGACTATCTTTGAAACACAGAAATACGCATAACTGTAAGGCTAGCTGGTGACCAAACAACCAAGCATGCAAGCAAGGCTCCCTTCTAATTACTTTAATAGCGATGCTTCCCCACCTTTTGTGGTTGAAGCTGTCTTTTTATTTTAGTCCAAAAGAAGGGATGGGATCAAATGACTTACGGTTTACGCACGCAGGTGAGAGTCACAATGAAGGCTGTAGCTACTGGTACCTCTAAAGGCTTGTTTCCATCACTGATAGCCTCCTCTCATCTTCTGAGAATGTATATATTGTGTGAGCAAGAGAACTTGTCCTACTGGTAGGTATCAGTTGTAAGATCTTGCTCAGTGGGATTACCCAAGCATTTCATTTACATGAGCTAAGCATAGACAGACAGACAGGTAGGTAGGTAGGTAGATAGATATTTATATTTATTTATATTTATATTGTGCCCCATACCCAAGGGTCTCTGGGGGGCTCACAACATTTAAAAATGAACATATCAAAACTGCATCAGACAACAACAAAACCAGTACAAGACCCAAAATCCAGCAAAATAATAGTAATAGTAATAGTAGTAGTAGTAGTAGTAGTAGTAGTAGTAGTAGTAGTAGTAGTAATGATGATGATGATGATGATGATCATGATGATACAAAAAGTTTAAAAAAACAGTAGTGTTTGCAATGAGGGAAGTGTAGGGAGCATTTAGCCAAAGGCCTCAGTGAAGACGTGCATCTTCACCGCCTTCCTGAACATAAACAGAGAAGGGGCCTGATGCACCTCCAAGGGGAGACCATTCCACAGCCTGGGGGCCACTACTGAGAAGGCCCTCTCCCGGGTGCCCACCCGCCTAACCGCTGAAGGTGGTGGGATAACCAAGAGGGCCTCTCCTGCAGATCTTAAGATGCGGGCAGGCCGATATGGGAGAAGGCGCTCCTTTAGATATCTGGGGCCCAAGTCATTTAGGGCCTTATAAGACAGACAGACAGACAAACAGATAGATAGATAGATAGATGCAACTGGGCATTTCAAAGGGGAAGTTGGACATTAGATTCTCAAGGAGTAGAGATGTGCATGAATGTGTTTTTTGATATTCGATTCGTAACAAATCAAATGTTTAAAAATTCGTATTCATACGAATTCAAATGTGGCAAAATTCTTTTCGATACGAATGTATTTGTACGAACGAATACGTATCGGATACATATCTGAGACATGTATCCAATTCATATTCCATAACAAATCTGCTCTGAAAGTATCAAATCCAATCTGAATGCATTTTTAATCCACTCCTAATCCACGTTGAATGCACTCTAGATCCGCTGCAAATGGGCTGATGCCATCGCTTTCCCACCTCCCCAGTTTAATGTCTGAGCTATTTGTATGAATGTCAGTATACAAAATATGGTAACATTTGATTCGCAGAGGAATGGCCAAATTTGTACAAAATTGTACAAATAATGAATGTTATGAATAATCATGCACATCCCTATCCATGAGCAAAACAGTCTTTCCCTACAACTCTCTTTTGAAATAGGCTCAAACGGAGGAGGAGTAGCTGTTTAAAGGGGAGGGAATCCTTATGTGCACTCAGAGTCTGCCAAACTGGTTCTCTGAATTTATGTCTCTTAAAGTACACTCTAAACGTCCTTAAGCAGTAAGTGTCACAGTCCAAACAGAGAAAAAGTAATATAAAAGACTTTTGTCCTGGCAATGCTGGCAGCAAAACTATGGCAACACTTTAGATGGTGTTGTGCATGCTCACATAAAAGAATGTACTGCTGTGCCAACCCCACTGCACAAAACTACTGAAAATTAGGAAATATCAGGGAAACGAGTTTCAGTTATGATAAACAACTTTGAGGCATAAACCCAGCTTATTGTCAAGTAACTATGATTAGTGCCAATTCTGAGCTAGGCCTTATTCTGTAGCATATCCCAGAATAAGGGCCTGTTGTCTGCAGGCCCTTATTCTGTTATTCTGCAGGCCCTTATCATTTTAAAATTGGCACTAGTATGCAGAGAGCGTGCCCCTATTCTCAGCGGCTTTCAATACCATTGACCATGGTATCCTTTTGGAGAGACTATGGAGTTTAGGTGTGGGAGGCAATGCTTGGCACTTTCTGCTCCTATCTCCAGAATAGATCCCAGATAGTGGCTGTGGGAGACACTGATTCGACACCCTGTGGGGATCCCAAACCGCAATTCACCTCAGGGATCGATCTCACCTCCCATGCTATTTAACATCTATATGAAGCCGTTGGGAGAGGTCATCAGGAGATTTGGAGGTCTCATCAGTATGCAGATGATACCCAGCTCTATCTCTCTGTACCATCTGAATCAGGAGAGGCGGTTGAAGTGCTTGACAGGTGTCTGGAGGTGGTAATGGGCTGGATGAGGGCCAACAGATTGAAGCTGACAAGACAGAGGTGCTGTGTGTCACAGGATCTTGGGTCTGTGTAGTTGGGAGATACCCTGTCCTTGATGGGGTTGCAATGCCCTGGAAGAGACAGGTGTGTAATTTGAGGGTACTCCTGGACTCCACTCTAACACTTGAAGCCCAAGTGGATGCCGTGGCCAGGAGTGCCTACTCCCAACTACAGTTAGTCTGTCAATTGAAGCCTCTTCTGGATAGTGACAACTTGGCCAGTTATCCATGCTCTGGTACCCTCTAGATTGGACTACGGTAATGCACTCTACATGGGGCTGCCCTTGAAGACGGTTTGGAAGTTGCAGCTAGTGCAAAATGCAGCCGCTAGAATGCTGACTGGAACGTATAAGGCCCTAAATGACTTGGGCCCCAAATATCTAAAGGAAAGCCTCTTCCCATATCGACCTGCCCGTGCCTTAAGATCAAGTGGTGAGGACCTCCTGGTTTTCCCACCACCTTCAATAGTGAGGCTGATGGGCACCCGGGAGAGAGCCTTTTTGGTGATGGCCCCCAGATTATGGAATAGCCTCCCCCTTGAGGTGCGTCATGCCCCTTCCTTATATATATTTAGGAAGGCAGTGAAGACACACTTCTTTGCCCTGGCCTCTGGCTGAGCTGCTTATCTCCCCCTCCGCCCCAGCACAGATGCTATCATTTTAAACATATTGTGTATGGTTTTAGATTTGTTGATTTTTTCCCCTTAAAGTCTTTAAATGTATTCTGTTTCTAATCTGTTTTAAGGTTGTTACCCGCCCAGAGGCCTTCGGGTATGGGGCGGGATAGAAATGTAAATAAATAAATAAATAAATATTCTGGCATATAACTCAGAATAAGGCCTGTGTGGGAAAAGTCTAGGAATAACCAGCAGCAACAGTTAAATCAAGCTGCACCTGGAACTAGTACCTGGATTTTCTGGTTGTGCCCACGACTGCCAACCACTTCTGTTGTCAATTGTTTACTCTCTTTGCCCTTGAAATCTTCTTTGGATCACTGTATTTTCCTTAAGCAATATGAAGAAAACACTCTCTGACACACTGGCTAGGTTCCCACTGGGCAATTTAATCTGGATTTAAACCAGGGTTGTTGTTTTTTAATCAGCAGCGAGGTCTGGTTTTTTTGCTTTCCCACAGTTAGCTTATAATGCGGACCCGCAGGGGAGAAACCCCCTCCCATCCCCCTCAGCAGAACCACCTCCCCATGCAGTCAGCAATTGGACACCATCATATCTTGACTTCAAACCCCACCCCCTATATAAGCCTGTTTCCGATTCAGATCATGGAGCAGCAGTTTTTGTTCACCGTTTCTTCCCCCACTGTAACACAGCTTCTCATGTTAACAAGGCAGTAGAAAACTAAAGATCACTTTCCTTTCTGGTGCTTTGTGCTAGATCGATGGATCAGAGCAGCATGAAATTGCAGACAGTAGGGAGGGAAGCAGGCGGTCAGGCTTTTACACAAGAGCTGACAACTGCACTGGATCGTTACAGAGGATCAGTGCAAAATGCCAGGAAGGAGGAAAGAAGTATGTTTTTACACAGGAGCCAACACACTTTCACAACCCCAGGATGGAAGCTGCCAATTTTTACAATGATCTTGTTACAATGTTAGGTACTGCAGTTGCTTCTTCACCTCTCCCCTACCTTTCAGGCAGCCCAATCTAGCACATGATGGCAGAGAGCTGGGGAGGACATGGGACTAGGGCACAGGAAATCACAGCCTATCATTGGATCGGGGGAAACTGAAGAGAACACCCCTAAAGCATCGTTCCCTCTCCCCTAAAACCACTTGTATTTCCATTGCTAAATAGTGAGGATTATTTCTAAATCCAGCAGTGAGACCTATTTTAATGTGAATAGGGATACTTTGCATTTTGGGACCTTTAATCCGCAGAAAGAGCTGATCCCTTGCAAACTGTCGGAATGGGGAGAACGTGAAACGACTTCAAGCCTGACTAAATCCTGTGTCTGAATGGGGCCATTGTGTGTGTTTATGGACTTCAGTTTGCACTTTTTAGGATATGTTTCCATTTACACAGAAATCACAATCCAGTATCAAATCCTTAGATAAACTTAGATGTTATGCCTATAATCCTGTCATTTGGGTCTTTCATAGTTTATCTTCCTGTTAACTCTGGCTATTTTAGTCACTAGAAATATTGCCATATTTCATGCGTTTGTGAAGGAATGTTTGTGGTGCTCTGTCACTATTTGTAATACACCCCCCTGAATTCTCGAGTCTAAGAAACTAGGGGTTTTTTTCTGGTAGCTGGGCAAGGTGGGGTCATAAAATGCTGTTTTCCAGCTCTCTCACTATCCATGAATTTTGGTGTCTGCCCGACCTTGATGGAACCAAACCATCATGGGTAATAAATGGAATTCTCACCCTTGTGGAATAGTTGAACATAAAGAATAGGTGATGGATATATTGTCATCACATTTTCACAATGACTTGCCCTAGCTGTCAAAAGCTCAACATACAAAGTTGGTCAAAATAAAGCTAGCAGACGGCAGATATCAGAAAGGGTTGTAATGGAGAAAGAGCCCGATTTTAGATTTTGCTAAAAGAATCCATCTTTTTGGATAGGAAACAAAGTCCTACTTTTCCCCATGCTCGGACAAATGTGTGCATGCTTTATGGTCTAACAGTAGTAAAGAGACATTGAAATGAAGAATGTTAATATAGCTAATATTCTCACCGGGCAACTATCAGATTTTCAACTACTGCACAAAGATGGAGTCTTACAGTATGAACTCTATGATAGACATGTGCACAAATGCAATTTTCAACATTCTGTTTGATCCAAACTGAATATTCGAATGTCTGAATTCATACAAATAGAGAAAAATGAATGTTTTAATTTCAAACTGATTTGAATACATTCATATCTATTCGTACAAATATTTGCTACGTATTAGATACGAATGTCAACAACATTCATATGTATCTGTATGCTTCAATACTCAACTGTATGCATCCCATACGCATCCCATTTTCATCCCGTACCTATCCGTACAGATGTACACCGGTATGAATAAGATGCATATGGTTACGTATGTAATGAGTATGCATCCATACACATACGAATGTCCAAATTATTAGTACAAATGATTCAAAATCTTTCTATTAGTTCAAATATTTAAAAAAAATGGATATTCAATTCGAATTCGAATGTCCAAATTTGGCAGAATTCGATCAAATAGTGAATATTTCAAATATTCTTGCACATCCCTACTCTATGGTAATATATCAAGTGGAATGACAAATTATAAGGTATCTAAACTGGAAACGCTTCAAAGTCTTCAGAAAAGCCCACTTGGCTCTAGATGTTTTGGTATTTTCCTGCTCCAAGCACAGCCAAGGCTTGTGTGATCTTATCCTTTCTTCTCCAACAAGCTTTCTGGCCTCAAAGAAAGACTAGAGGAGAAAATAATTTCTCTCCCAAGAGTTGCTAATGGTCTCTAGGTTCCACCCTGACCTTCCAGCAGCTGAAAAACCTAAGGTCTGGTTAGCATTCTTCCCCTCTGTCACAGTTCCTTCACAGGCCTGTCCAGCACTTGCCTGCAGTAGATCGCAATCAGTGGATCTGGAATAACCAGACTCACCGATCTGTATCTTGTGGAGGCGTGAGCTGGATCATTGCCATCTTCACTAACAGCACTGATCTAGTCCATAACTCCCCAGAGCAGCGAAACTCATGCAAGCTTTGCAGCCACACCCCTCCATACCTCCGAAGGCTAGAAACTACAGTTCCTAGCCTCAGGGCTTGGAGGTGTTGGGTTTTGGTGGTGCACTATGGCACACTGCTGAAAAGCAGCTCCTGGTAGCATGGAGATAATGTCAACTGCATGCTTCCTGTGATCCAGAACAAGGTTGTTAGTCTTACTGTAGACCCAGTTAAAAGGTTCTACAGCCGATCTAGATTAAGGGCCTCTTAATTTGGATCTAGCTCCTTCTTGTGTGGACTGAGAGGGCTAACTGAGGTTGGGTCCTTGATCTTCATTAATGTGTGGATGAGGAGGCTCAGGATCTGTACCAGAGGCCCCAGATCCAGATGTAAAAATAAGAGCAGAAAGGGCCACAGAATTGACAACCATTGGAAGAAGTTGTAGAAGAGCTACCAAGAGCCTCCTTTCCTCCAGTTTCAGGGGGGGTGTGTGTCTGCAACTTGGATTCCTCTGGACTTGAGAAATGGAAATCACTTCCTCCTTTTATCCTCCTGCATTTGAGAAAGACTGACCTGCAGCGCTGAGAGTTCTTCCTCCCACCGCCTTTCCTAATAAGCCCTATTTCTCAACCTCCTTCTTTCCCCTCAAGTCTTCCTCCTCTCCTTGCTTTACATTTGTCCAGGACTGTATTTTGTAACTGAATGAAGCAAGTCAGTTTACCAAACACTAGTGATAGGAGCAGTTGTGGAAACGGGCAGAGCTTCGTTGTCACCAAGAGCAAAGTCTAGCAGAAGAATGCCACTCCCTTGAGCAAATACACCTACTGCTTTCTTAAAGCATAGAATAGGTTTTATAGATAGTTCAGTATACGCATTTTTCCTTCTTGACTTCCTTAGGTTTAAGGCACTATGCAATTTGAAACCTCTGCTTCAAAATTCTGTTTTATTAATATCCAGAAAGTCTCTGAGCTCACACAAATTATTAAAAGGCTAGCGAACCTCAAAACAGCCAGGTCACGAGTAAGCCGTACATTTCTTTTCTTTTCAGCTGCAGCACCGGAGAGCTCAGAAAAATCAATAGTAGAGACCTCTGATCTGAGATAGCACCATCCATACGACTGAATTATCCACCAGTAAAATCAGGAGGCCTTTTTGCACTTACTTGGTACACTGGAACAAGCAGATTTGCCTCTGGAGTCTGCCTTTCCACACAGGATGCAATGTAGGAGTGACATGTTTATTGGGATGGGGTGGGAGGAATTTCCTACGGAAGGGTAGATGGCAAGAAATGGACCAGGGGATGGACTATCCACATTGCTGGTGATGCCGGAACAGAGCAATGGCATCTCAGCCCTTGCAATGCAAACAACACCAACTGACCCAGAAACAGAACTTCTTCAGTGATGTATGTGTGGAAAACAGCCCAAATAATTAAGGCTCTGAACCAAAAAGGGCGAACGGCAATTCCGGAGAGGCCACCACGTTGCTTTTATGGTGAATGAAATAGGGCCCCTATTCCTTTAGGATAGCCTTTAGTAGCTGCATAGATAAGTGACTTCCATAGATGTTACTTGCAATGGAAGCAGTCCCAGATGAAACTTACTTTTCTATACAACTATTTAAGACAAAGGAACCCAGTCTTATTCTCTATACAGCAACCATACTTAATGCTTGTGAATGCATAAGACTGTTAATAATATTTTGTAGCTTGTATACACACTCTGGAGCTAGATTTTAGTCTGTGACTAAAATTCAATTCAATTCAACACTCTGGGGCCAAGGCTCCAAGCCACAGCCAGAAGCATGATGGGAAGGAATAGCGATCTAGCATCCACCGGTTTAGAAAGGGACCCTTGATTGAAGTATGTAAAGCAGAGTACAGTTCACTAGATTTGGTAAAGCACAAGAGTTTTCAGTAGAAGACACAAGAATTACAAAAATCCTGATATGAACTTATCTACAGAAGTTAGTCTTGGCACATACATTATTAAACATATCTGCTGTCTCCTGTTTTCCAGCCTTCTGCCCAACAACAAGACATGGCCTTCAATATCATGGGCTGCAAGGTAGAAAAATTCATTCCAAATCCACTTCTGTACAAGCTGGCCCAAAATCTAGAAGAATCAGCTTCCTTGTAGTCTTTGCTGCTTGTTTCTGTTAGCTTTTGGCATCTGGCATTGTCTTTTCTTCATCTGTTTGGTTCTTAGAATTATCCTGCTTCCATATAGTTAGAAATGAGTACCACAGTGCTCCTGCCATACTGCAGTAAAGAAAAGAAAAAACCACATACAAACAGAAAATCAGAAAGCTATGTCAATTGTGTTCTGTATGAAACTTACGGACATCCAAAACTCCACTCACCAGATATTGAGCCCTAAGAAGTTCAACCCAGAAAAGATATAGTCTTCACCAACCAGCATTCCAATATAAGCAATGGACACATTCTGAAAACACAAGAGCAGCGTGTCTAACTTGGACTTACATTATCACAGTAACTTTTGACATCCTTCCCAACAATGAAAGCATTCTGGCCAAGATAAATTGGGGGGGGGGGAATCTGGATGCTAGGACAGTTGAATAATGGACTCTGTGTTGACTTTAGTATTTTTTCTCTTTTTTTGTCTGCGTAGCAGTCTCCTTTCATTTGCTGAGCAGCACACTCATCTTGGAGATGCTGAATACTGAAAAAAACTGTTCAGTGTATAAACATAGCTAGACTATTGAGGCCACACTGGAGGGGCTGTTTGCACTTTGGTGGCAGGGCAATCCAGGCCACTTGCTGGATCGCACTGTCTACACCTGGGAGTGGCGGCAACTCACCTGAAGCTGCCTCAGCGCCAGGAATAGCCCACCCATAGAAATCACAGAGGAGTATAGGAGAAAGATGTTCCTTTATTGAGCTGATTGTGCAAGAAGGTAGGTAGGTCTAAGAAAGAATTTTATCACTGGCATCCAAGGCCAGGCCTAGAAAGTCAGATATCCTATTCGCTAGGGAAACATCAAGGCAAGAGTGTGAGGGGGCAAGCTGCTAGTACAGACATTGCCTGGGTGATCCAGGCAGACCCAGCTGGCCATTGGTACAAGTGCTGCTGGCCAGGTGTGGGCCTAGTTTAGCGCTTGTACATGCAAATGGCTGCCACCACAATGGATCCTTACAGGTCTGCTATGGTATTGTTATACGTATCTGATACAAATGATACGTATCCGTAAAATATCTGCACTCCGGAAACGTCAAATCCGACCCAAATCCACTTTTAATACGCTCTCGATCCATGCTGAATGTAATCTGGATCCCTCGCGGATGTGACTGGTGCTCGTTTTTCCACACCCCCAATCTAACGAAGGTCCAAACTATTTGTATGAATGATCCGAAACACTCATATTCATTCGAATGTTAGCATTCGAATATCGTAACATTCTATTTGAGTCTGAATGTCCAAATTTGGCCAAATTCGATCAAATTTCTAACGCTGCAAATATCCATGCACATCCCTAATTGCCAGGCTTACAGGTAATAGCCCAGTGGAAAGAGGACAAAAGACTTTTGACTGTCTTGCTCTGTAGTCGTAACTGCCCCGTTTCATTTCTCTGGGCAGCAAAAGAGTTCCAAGTCTTCTCCAAGTCTTGTGCTATCCTGGACAGTGATGTCTTTTCTTCTGTCCTAAAGAGCATGATATGTCTGTTTAAAACATTATCTATCACTTGCTTGGTCCAAAGTACTGAAATGAGTCCAATGCTTCAAAAAGAAAAAAGCTGCTTCTCCCCAGCCAGGTTCCTGTTTGACAACTTAATCCAGTTTTAAACCAGGGTTTTTAAAATCAGCAGCAAGGTTTGTTCTTTTGCGCTCCCACTGTTAGCTTATAATGCAGACTCGCCCTCCATTCTTCAGTGCTCAGAAGAGGAAGAACCCCCTCCCCATGAAGTCAGCAATTGGACACCATTATACCCTGACTTCAATTCAACCCCCACTCCCTATATAAACTTTCCACCACATCAGATCACGGAGTCCGCCAATGGAGCTTTGCACTGGATCGTTACAGCAGATAAGTATGAAATGGCAGGGATTGGGACCGAGGCAAAAAGGTGTGGAAGAGGGTACTAGGCAGAGGAAATCAGGGGAAATGGGAGAACGCCCCTAAAGCATGGTTCACTCTCCAAAAAAAACACTTGCGTTCCCACTTTGCTAAATAGTGTGGAGTATTTCTAAAACCAACAGCGAGACCCCTTTTAATCCAAATAGGGATACTTCGTGTTTCAGGACCTTTAAGCCACAGAAACAGTGGATTCCTTATAAACTGTCAGAACGGAGAGAACTCAAGTCGACTTCAAGCCTGATTATATCCTGTGTTATAACATGCAAGTAGCGAAAAGGAACAGCTTTTACAGAAGATTCAGGAGTCCTTACAGTAGGGGTGGCAGAAAGGAGTGCATTTTTGCTAAAGGAAATAGTATAGAAGGAAATCTCTTCCACTAGCAGCAAGCACAGGAATGTTCAGAATGTGATACAAGACCTTAAACAACTTGGAACCAGGTTAGTTACCCCTTCTGTCACAGACTTATATGATCTCTAGGACTGCGAGGAATTACGTGAGTGTCATCTTGCAGCTAAGGCTTCTCTACAGTGACACCCATACTTTGGGTCCCTACTAAAAACATGCCATTTTACTTAGGTGTTCCCAGTTCACTTTTTACTTTTGTTTTAATCAGTTTTGTAAGTGATTTATTATTTTATCTGCTTTCATTGTAGACTGCTTCACCTTTTTATCACAGCAAGCACTTTTTCATAAATAAATAAAATGCGCATCCCTTTCTATTACACCATTTTTCACATTCTTTAGAGCTGAGAATTGTCATAACCTTTAAAACTTTTTACTAATGATAACAGTAAATGTTATTAAAGGGGTAGTTCTTTGCTTACATAGCTACGGGTCTGTTCTGACTTGGTTTCATCCTGGAGTTATCCTGGAATAGGGACTAGAGATGCCCACAAAAGTTTTTTTGGCATTCAATTTGAAACAAATCGAATGTTCAGAAATCTGTATTTGTACAAATAGATCGTATTTGAATGTGGTAAAATTCTATTCAATACAAATTTATTCGTATGTATTCATATGAACATTCGGTACATATCTGATACAAATAGATATGTATCTGTTATGAATAGATAAGTATCTGATATGAACAGATACGTATCTGATACAAAGAGATACATATCTGATATGAAGAGATATATATCTGATACAAATACAGTATATTCTGGCGTATAAGACTACTTTTTAACCCAGGAAAATCTTCTCAAAAGTCGGGTATCATATTAATACGCCAGGTGTCATCTTCTTATTATGGCGAGTATATCCAAAACTCTATATTTTAACTGGAAAAGTTGGGGGTCGTCTTATACACCCCGTCGTCTTATACGCCAGAATATGCGGGTAGATAAGTACCTGATATGGACAGATACATATCTGATATTAATAGATACTGTATGTATGTTACATTTCCCCAGCTTAATGAATGTCCAAACTATTCATATGAATGTCCGTAAACATTCGTATTCATTCGATTGTTAGCATATGAATATCGTAACATTCAATTAGAGTTTGAATGTCAGAATTCAGCTGAATTCCAAATGTTACGAATATTCGTGCAAATCCCTAATAAGGGACCAGCTGTCCACATGCCAGTGCAGGTGAGGCCTGCCAGCGTCTGCATGAGCATGCAGACAACAGAGCCCAATCCTGAGATATATTCCAGAATATGGCTAAGTGCGAACTGGCCCTGAGATCCTATTCCCATACAGACCCAAGTCATCTATTGCCATTATGGCCTATCTAATTTTTCCTTAGCAAAAATCATTAATCAAGACAGCAAAGGTTCTCTTTTACAGGATAAAATTACATACCGCAGAAGGTGAACAAATGGTACCCACCCTCAAAGCTCTCTAATTCACATACCTTAACAGCACCAACTACTGTGGTTGTGAGGGCAGAATTATAATGGCTGCAGAGAACTGTAGAATACATCAGGAGAAATCTAAAATTTTGAAACAAAACGTAGATTGTAGCCTGATTATATTTCCGTGTTTTTCCTCAGAAGCAAGCATGCACAGGATTAAGTTTATTTATTTTAATACATTTCTGGATGTGCCTCTCTTAAAACAAAGCAAAAATCTCCCTGATCAATTTGCACAAATTATAAGAAAATGATAGGAGAATAAGGCCTATAGCCTTATCATCATACTTTTAGGATTTTGCTGTCTCTCTTAGAAACACCTATTTTGAACAGCTCAGTGCTATCTATATCTACTAGGCTACAATGGCTCTCATTCATGATGACCATGAACTATTTTCAGCACTAAGAGATTATATGTTCCAAAGACCAGCAGCAGAGAATTGGATGCCATCTCCATATGAAGTTGTCAGCAGCAATATTTTCACTAGATGCACAGGAAAGGCATCTGGACCTGTCTGGATGCCATCTGGACCTGTCTAGATGTCCACACCACAGACAGCTGATCTGCTCCACTGCCAGGAACACTGGGGAGACCTCCTTAAAGTAGTCTCTCTTGACTTGGCTCTGGCATGATTCTCACACTGGGGTCTGTTGCAACACTTGGCCCTTTGCAGAAAGAGCAGGTCTCAGGAGGAATGGCTTCCTGGGCTCAGTCCCTGCTTTAGCATGCAGATCTGCTGTTTCCCAGAGACTGCTGGCACAGTCTTACAGCGAAATATGGAAGCTACATTTTATATTGTGGATTTTCAGAAGACATTGGATGGCCATTGTTAAGAAATGTCTTCTAAATGGAGGAGGGAGCTGGCCTGATCTTACAAGACATTGCTTATGGTCTCAAATGTGGCTTCCTTTGTAGGCTGTAGCTTACTGGTAGGGCAAACTGTCTGGGAAACAGTGTTCTGGTTTCATCCCCAGGCACTCCCTGGAAGTAGGCAATTGCATATCACTTGTGTATCTCTTCCAAGAAACCTTCACAGAGATGCCCCTGGAGGTGCCTATGAAATCAATTTGGAGTTGCCCACGATTCAGGGCTCTCTAGCAACAAACAATGACAAGAACAACTCAATTGTGTTTTCACCTGGTGTATTTTTAGGAAGTAATTTTACTCTTGTTTTTCATCTTTCTTCTGTAAACCACTTTGAGATTTTTTTTATGGGAAGTGGTATATAAACATCTTAAATAAATAAATTATTGTCCATACCGACACCGTGTGGACTAAAGTGCACTGTTCTTGGCAAATCAGTGAAGATGTTGCTCTGTTCTATCACCCTTCTATGTGCACTGGTATAAAGAAACAAACAAGAAATTCAACAAAAGAATTTCTCCTGATAAATGACAATTCTCAAAATGTACTGGTATATTATTCAAAAAGCAATAGGCAACTAGACTGTATAAACTGCCACATCCTTTTTCTTCTTCTATTTTCTTCTATTTCTATTGGCTCTCAACTCATCCTGATGATTACAGACAAGCCAGGAGCAAATGTGCAAGATGCAAAAAAAACATTGCTGCTATACTTGCTTCCTTGTCAAAAGGCAAATTGGCCCCTTTGCTTCCCAGGGAGAATAGATCTGGTGTCCACATTTCACTAGGCGCTGGTGAGGTGCAAATCACCACCATTAAAGCAGTGATCACAGAACTATGGCAATGGCACCAATACACCGGCATGGTGCTGTGGCTGCGGTGACCAGGTGATGTGGTGCTAACTGCGCTTGCGCCACCTCTCCCCAGGTTCCCTTCTAACTTCTCCCAGCAGAGAGAAGTGCAGAAGGAGCTGTGTTGGGTGGCAGGGAGTGCAGATGTAGAGTAGTTAGAAGTCTTCTACACCTACGTGCTCCAATGGAACTGCTGCATGTGTGCAGCTGCACCTGGAATAGTAACTAACCCACGAAGTGCGGAAGACGCATGCAGGAGCTTCCCCAGAATTCCCCTAACAGGCAAGTGTGAAAAGGCTCAAAGCGTTCTTACCCTAGTACACAGGAAAGCAGAAATTGTAAGACAAATAAAAGATCTGTCCACTGCTTGAAACTGGTAGCCTATTAGAAGAGAAAGAAAAATACAGCATGTTTTATACATTTTCACTGAGTAGTTATTTTAATTATCAAAGTTTTAAAAAGGATGAGGAGGCTGCTTATCATACCAGGATACCTGTTCTATTTTCATTGTCATATTTGAAAATATAACAGCAATCAATATCAATCTTAAGATCTGCACCTTAAGATCTTCATCAAGAACTAACTAGAAGTTAACATCTGTCATTTTCATGTCAGTTGTTTTACTGTACAAGTGTTCAGAGCTAATACAGTAGAAAAGGAAGAAAAGTATATTTTAGAAGAGTTGGGTTTTCTACACCACTTTTCTCACCCATTTAAGGGGACTCAAAGCTGCTGTCAAAGCTTTCTTCTCCCACGACAGAACACCCTGTGAGGCAGGTGGGGCTGTGAGAGCTCAGAAGAGAGCTGTGACTAGCCCAAGGTCACCCAGCTGGCTTCATGGGGAAGAGCCGAATCAAAGCCAGTATTCCCAGATAAGAGTCCGGCTCCCTAACTACTAGACCAAACTGAACCATTTTTACATATATCTGGGAACTCTTTGTTATCTCGGTCCTATTGCCAAATTTCAGAGATGTGCACCAAAGTTGCTTGAAGATGATGGATAATGTTCTTTTTCAAATTTGCCAAAAAGTACAGGAGTTGGGGCATCTTCCAGATGTGCTGTGAAGCTCTTCTGTTCAGCTTTGGCTTTAATAGCCAGAAGGAACCAGGGTTTGCTTTAACTTTTTCAAGATCCGCACGTTTAATTATTCATTCCCTCATTTACCCCCCTAAAATGTGCTGCAACTCTAGCCAGAACTCTCTAAATAGTTTTTTTTAATTGAAACAAATTTGATTTTGTTCATCAGAGGTGTTATCAATTCACACTTTTGGTAGTAAAAGTTACTATCAATTATACTTCTAATATATGCCCTGCCGTATAATCCAGACTAAGGGATGTGTTCAGATTCAGTTTCATGAAGGGCCATACGCCAGTGGCAGAGCGACTGCTTTGCAAACAGAATGTCCAAGGTCCAATACTAGAAGACAACAGTGGCAAAGCACACCCCCATGTCTGCCTATTGCAGCCACCAAGGCTATGTCCAGACCAGTGGAAGAAATCTGAAATTAAAGCTAAAAGTGCAGCCTACCTGCTGGGCAGCGACGACCCGCCAGGTAGCTTCCTCCTTGGAAGCTGTGAGAGCTGAGTTGGCACGCACAGTCACATGGAATGAGGCAGCCAATCAGAGTTGAGCTGCCCTCCTGCTCTTGTTTGTCTCTTCAAGAGAGTAGGAGGGCAGCTCAACTGTGCCTGGACTGGTGGGAAGATTCAAATTTTCTTAATACTGCACAGCGAGTGTCCTTAATCCAGGATTAAGTTAAATGTGCAGTAGCGATGGGATAATGCATTGTGATGACGATCCATTGATCATCGTGTGTGACGCCCTCATTGCACCAGTGCATTCCACTGTGCAGTATTAATATGTCTGGAAGCACCCCAAGAGTTTGTTAACTTTTCAGTTTGCATCTTTCTGCAGAAGAAAATGAACAACATGACCAGATAACATTGTTATATTCTACTGTAAGCAAAAGTTCATGTCTATGACCAAGCAATCAAAAGAAGCACAGAAAACAGACATTCGGGCCCTTTCTGCTCTGAACTCTAGATCTGGATTAAGGCCCAGATTCTGGGCCTCCTGATCCACATGTTAATCTGGATCAAGCAGACCTTGCTCATGTTAGTCCAGCCCCATCTGCAAAAGTCAGAGGACCTTAATCCAGATCTATTGTATACCTAATATATCAGGTCTACAACCGAACTAAGGGCTGTAATCCAGATCATGGAAGTGTGCAGATGGCAGGAATTACTGAGACCTGTTATTCAGTTGCACACTATTGCACACTATCAATAATCACTCCTCAAGCCATGAGGCTAGTAACACTCACTCTTAGCTGTCAGGAGGTGAGGTGGGCAGCTATGAAGCTCACTTGAGTTTTGCAGCCTCAAGAAGGTTTAAACCAGGTTAGTGCATGGATTACATGCCTTAGTTGTTCCTCAAGCTGCATTTTTTTAAAAAGTGTGCTTCAGAGAGACAGTATGTGGCTTTTGTGTTCCAAAGCCTTCTCTAATGTTCCTTTTCTGGTACAGAATATTCAGGAGAGGGGGAGAAGGAGACTGGTGTGTGAACAATCCCACCTCACTGTCTCCTCTAAGAAGCCCCAGAGGCACTTTTTCTTTTGTCTGTCTGATCCCAGTCTCAGCTTCCTGAGGGCAATCTTGAAAAACAAGTTCTTGAAGACTCATTTAGATGGGCTGGTCACCCTAGCGCAGTGGTTCTCAACCTTCCTAATGCTGTGACCCCTTAATGGAGTTCCTCATGTTGTGGAGACCCCCAACCTTGGGGGCGAAGCAGCTGGGAGGTGGGAGGGAAGGGCAGTGGGAGACTTGTCCCGACCCCTCTGAAAGGGTAGTTCGACCCCCAAAGGGGTCCCGACCCCCAGGTTGAGAACCGCTGCCCTAGTGGCAACAGCAGACAGACATGGAACTTAAGAAGTGCCACACCAATGGATCTCATGATTATCATTGGGAGATAACATTCTACTGATACTGGGAAGACGGATGGCAAGGACTTAGATTTGATGGATGGACCGAGGGAGGAATTTGTTTCACCATGCTGGGCAATGATGCCAAGCCTCTTGATGTGAAAACCAACTTCTGAATAGTTTGCTCCAAAAACGCATGGCTCTGGATTTTCTGTTTCCCTTCTACAAACAGGACAATTTGTGCTCTTACTGGTCAAGAAACAATGGGCCCTTCTTCACTGAGACTTATTCTGGATTATATCCCAGAACAGAATGCTGCCATCTGCATACTGTTGCAGACTATGGTAAACCCTCCTCAGGGCATGCCACAGTCTGCACTTGCATGCGGCTGGCACATCCTTATTCCGGAATATAATCCAGAATAGGGCTCAGTGCAAAAAAAAGGACAATAGTAGGCATTCAAGTCACTGGATACTATCTTGAATTATTTGTTAACAATCCTTACCTGCTGGAAATCTCCAGTGAAAAAGCTTATGAGAACTGCAGGAATTACCATAAAACAGGCATTATAAAAAATGACTCCATATTTTCCCAGCTCCTGTGTAAAACAGACATATCTTTTGACAAGCTTGTTAAAACATCACTCCATATCTACTGGGATATGGGAAATAACTGCATATAAGAAGAGATTACTGGCCTAGAGCAGATAGATGTGGGTTTTTTTTAATTTTAAATTTGTATTTATTTTTTAAAAAAAGTTATTAGTTTTTTTTTACCATTGTTTTGAGTCCCCCCCCCTCCCAAGAGTAATACATAAATCAAAATTCTTATACAGATCATAGAAGAAGCTACATAATTCATAATACTACATTGAGAAAATTAAATGTAACTTCAATTTTTCACTTTCACTCCTAAGCTTATTGTCTAAATCAGTGGTTCCCAAAGTTGTCTGGGCTACGACCCATCTAATATAAGTTTACCAACTCGGTACCCACCTCTAGGAAATTTAACTGTTACCAATATGAATAAAGGACTTTTCAAATAACAAACAAAGTTTTAATACAATTTTTTAATTACTTGATTAAATAATTACATCAAAAAAGTTATTTCAAATACGGTTAAATTTCCTAGAGGTGGGTCCCGACCCACAGTTTGGGAAACCCTGGTCTAAATATGTTTTAACTATCATACATTTTTGTTTACATATTCTAACACTATCTAAGTTACCAATATAATTTATACAACTATTCAATACTTCTACTGCTATTATATTAATTATATAATTATACCATTTACTAGTGGAACATTTTGTTCTATCCTTCCATCCACTAACTAAGACTATCTGGGCCCATGTTAGCAATTCTTCTACTATTTCCTTTGACTGGATAGTCAGAAGATTATTTTATTTTATTAGTTGCAGCCCATTGTTCGAGTTTCTCTAAATCTTTTTGAATCCTCTCTCTCTCTTCTCAGGGGGGATTGCAAACACCAGAGAAGAGAGAGAGAGGATTCAAAAAGATTTAGAGAAACTCAAACAATGGGCTGCAACTAATAAAATGGTATTTAACAAAGAAAAATGCAAGGTTCTGCACCTGGGCAAGAAAAATGAAAAAAGCACATATACAATGGGAAGGATTTGGCTGAGCAGCAGCACATGTGAAAAAGACTTGGGTGTCCTGGTAGATCATCAACTGAACATGAGTCAACAGTGCGAGGCAGTTGCAAAAAAGGCAAATGCAATCCTGGGGTGTATTAGGAGAAGCATAGAGTCCAGATCACGTGAAGTTATTATCCCCCTCTACTCTACCTTGGTCAGACCTCATCTGGAGTACTGTGTCCAGTTCTGGTCACCCCAGTTTAAAAGAGACACTGACAAGCTGGAGCAGGTTCAAAGGAGAGCTACCAAGATGGTGAACGGTCTGCAAACCATGTCCTATGAGGAACGGCTTAAGGAACTAGGAATGTTTAGTCTATCAAAAAGAAGACTGAGAGGAGACATGATAGCTGTCTACAAATACCTCAAGGGTTGTCACAGGGCAGAGGGATCAGCCCTGTTCTCACTCTCTCAAGGAAGGACTAGAAACAATGGGGTGAAACTGCAGGGGAAAAGATTTAGTTTAGATGTTAGGAAAAAATTTCTAACAGTAAGAGTGATCAACCAGTGGAACAGGCTGCCACGGGAGGTGGTTGGTTCCCCTTCGATGGAGGTCTTCAAGCAGAGACTGGACGGCCATCTGTCTGAGATGGTTTAGGAGATCCTGCCTTGAGCAGGGGGTTGGACTCGATGACCCAGGAGGTCCCCTCCAACTCTACCATTCTATGATTCTATGATTCTATTTATCTCCCCATGTAATTCTCCCATTTCCCCTGTTACTATAAACTGTATATTCAACATGTCACTAATTTCTTTCTCTATTTTCTTCCAAAATTCAAATACTATAGGACATTCCCAGATCATATGGAAAAAAATACCTCTTTGTCTACATCCATGCCAACAATTACTATCTGTATTTGTGAAAAAAATGTGATCATTGTGCTGAGGTTCTGTACCATTTATGTAATATTTTCCTTCTCATCTCTTTAAGATTATTATATTTTACTATTTTTATAGGTTTTATTTCATTCTTAATTTCCTCCCTTTCAATCCTTGTATCTCTACTTCATATATTACATAACGCTTCTACCACTTCATCTTTAACAGATCACTGTGGTGTCAAAAATTATATACTTATTCAGTTTGAACAGAATTTTAAGGATCCTTGCTGAGTGGGTTTCTACTTATAGGATTTTTGTCTTTTCCTATGGATTTGCATTCACACTTCCATGCTTCTTTCTAAAGGTTTTTCCACCCACATCAGAAGGCGGACCTTCCCCTTTATCTTTTATTTTGTTAGTTATATAGTGGTCCTAAGAAAACATCCCCACATTTTTATCTTAAACTACTTCAGTTCAAGATGAAATTTCACTTTTAAGTGAATCTGATCCTGTAATGTGACTCTTTTTCCTATCACTGCTAGAAAGATATGTGAGAAGTTTGCAAATTCTATTCAAGTCTTCTAAGAACAATTTAAGAACTCTTAGGAAGCTTTGTAAGTTAAACCTTTATCCATATTTTAATATTTTAGAGTAACAATAGAGTAACATCAAGTATTAAAAATATATATGTGTGTGTCTACAAACATTTGCGTATATACACATTCAGCATATATTTTATGCACATATGCACATATGTTTACATACTGTATGATAAATTGACATTTGAGTTTGAGAACTTGCAGAAATGTGTCTATACACGTTTGCATACATAAACGTTCAGCATATGTTATCACATTTGCATACATATACATTCAGCATATATATTATGTGTTTTATTCATTATTTGCACAAATACTTACATATGCTAAATTACCATTTGAATTTGAACATGCAGAAATGTGAAAAAATGGAAACTTCCAGAAAAACTGATTTCAACCTGATGGGAGCCCTGAACTGGAATAAAAAGTATTTTAAAACTATGGGGGGGGGGGTTTCCACCGCGCTCCCTTAATCCAGATCTAGTAGATCCAGGTTAAGGGAAGTACCCAACGTGTTTCCATGGGTGGTCTAACACCCAAAAGCAGTGGGTGCTAGCCTCCCTGCCGTGGAAACACTGGAGCACCCATTTGGAAATCCGTATCTACCCAAGAAGGGTCTGCCTGTCACTCCAGGTGTTTGGGGGAACAGGGGGTGCAATCTCTGAAGCGGCTTCGAAGTCATTTCAAATTCATTTCGAAGTCACTTCGAAGTCTGTGCAAAATAGCTCATTTGAAGTCTGTGCTGATCTTCAGAGTGAACTTCGAAGTGACTTCAAAATGACTTCGAAGCTTAGGTTTTGGGGCTCCCCCCATGGGTGGCCCCTTCCCCTAGCGTCCTCTAGACCCCATTGCCACACAAATGTGGAAACAGGCTCTCTTTAATCCGGATTTTCTGGCTGAAGACCCCGGATTTTCTGGCTGAAGATCCGGATTAAAGGCTGAGATGTACCCATATGATCCGGATTTCCCCAGAGGCGGTGGAAACAAATGTGTCCCAAATGGGTGCCGTGGTGGAAAAGGGGTCATCCAGCTCACACCCAAATGGGTCCTTAATGGATGCAGAAATGGGTACTTTCTGACAGTGGAAAAACACCCTATGTGCAATAAATTTGTTTTTGTTTTAATTTCATAGTGTTATATAGGGCTGCTTACACAACAACTACTTTGAAAAGTCCTTTAGGCAGCTACCTTGAAGACAAGCTTTAATTAAAACACCTCTGCTGATTTTGAAAACCAGGGGCAGACCTATTTAATTATTTACTACCAGTAATTCCCAGCATTACAAGCTACAGTTGGACTAAGAAATCAAAGTTGTTCCAGAAGAATGGCAAATCACTTCTCTATAGATGCTGGGAAAGTAGTTGGACTTGCTTAAAGGGTCACCAAGAGCTGGACTTTTAGAGGTAAAATGTTTGTGTGCTAGACCCACAGAACTGCACTGCTTTCATGAAAACACTCCAAAATTGCATGAGAAGCCAATTAAAAAAAAAATCATAATGGAAATCTTAACCTTTTCCACTTTGTAAAGGCAAGATATGTACAAGATGATTTTACATCCAAAAGAAAGTTGGCATAGGCTGCATTCTCAGTGTACAATTTAGTGCAGCTTTAAATCCAGATGAATTTCATCTGCACTGAGCTCCATTTTTTCATGTCCCCATTTAAAGCTTTTTACGAAGATTTAGGGAGGAACCTGTCCCCCCTCTCTTTTGCATCATACCCCGACTATATGGGGTGGGGATCCAAACCCGAAACCCCATGTAAGCTTGCCCCTGATTAATATCATAGAATATAGTTAGCTACGGGGAATGAAGCGCGGAAGGCAAGGGATGAAGTATAGCCTAATAAACAATGCTACAAGGAAGTAGGGAAGAAGTAGGCACTGGCTTCACGCAGAATCGGCTCAGAGCAAAAGGGCAAATTCTCTCCGATCACTGTCTCTTTAAAATCAGACTCTCCATGCATAAAGCAGCGAGGGCAGGGGAGAGACAAAATAGAGTCCCTCTTCGCTGTGATTGTCAGAATCTTCCTGCCGTTACAATGTAATGTATCTCTTGTAACATGCAACAGCAGCTGCCAGCTTTGTTCTAGTCACTATAGCTGGGAGAAAAAAAAGAGGGAAATGAAAGAGAAAAGCCTTCCACACCCCCAAAAAAGTGTGCGTTCCCATTCACAAAAATTGAGGATTATTTCTAAATTCTGTTGCGAGACTACTTTTTATCCCAATATAGATAGTCTGCATTTCAGGACCTTTAAACCTCAGAAACTGTGGATTCCTCTAACCCTTTGGGAACGCTCAGCTCCGAAAACAGATTAAATTTGCTTTAAAACTTCGATGAGAATGCAGCCATTTAGACTAATAGTGGCAAAATTTGTGAGAATATATGACTTAAAAATTCTCACCTGCTAAGTATGGCTGAAAGAAAAATACATTACGAGCAGACGAAATGCAACAATAAAGGCTTATAGAACTGTGCTGGACTTACACAAAGCATTAACCTAGATTGTATCCTATACTGATTTGGCTTAATTTCTGCCTTGTGCCATTTCTTTATTGCACAGCCCAAGACTTTGAACATCTTCTGAAAACAAGTTCAGGAAGGATATCCTTCCAACTTTCAAACAATGGTTTTACTATCTGAGATAAACTTTTATTCAAAATGATCTGGAAATGATCATACGCAGAACTCTGAATTAATCTGATTTAAAATATGTGGAATGTTAGGACAAAAGAATTGAACTACTCGGCTGCCCACTATAGCAGTCAGACGATTTTTATTTGGGCCCTTTCTACACTGGCCCTTATTCCAGATTATATCCCAGAATAGGGTCCGGCTGTCCACATGCTGGTGCAGATTACAACTGGTCTTCGCTGAAAACTGCACTAGCCTGCTATAATATGGAATAGGGCCCAGGGCAGAAACGGCCTTGATGGCATCTAGCAAAGCACACACCTCTACTATTTGTTTGTTTGTTTGTTTGTTTGTTTACATACATTTCTATCCCACCCCATACCCAAAGGTCTCTGGGCAGGTGTGCATGAATGCAATTTTCGGCATTCGATTCTAATCAAATATCCAAAGGTTTGAATTGATTCAAATGTTTGAAATTCGAATGTATTCACATTCGATTTGAATCGAATACACTCTTATCTATTTGTATGAATATTCAATTCATATTTGAAGATACGAATTTCGACATTTGTATGTGTCCGTAGGCATCTGTACACATCTGTACGCATCCCATTTTTATCACGTATGCATCCTGTTTTTGTCCCGTTTTTGTACAAATGCGTACAGATATGAATAAGATGCACACGGATATGTATGTAACGCGTACCTATCCGTACACATCCGAATGTCCGAATAATTTGTACGTATGATTTGAAAGATTTGAAATTCGTTTGAATGTTTAAATTCCAATGTAGAGATATTCAATTCAAATTCGAATGTCTGAATTCGAACAAATTTATAACAAATTCAATCAAATTCCAAATGTTTTGAATATTCATGCCAATCCTTAATCTCTACTCTTAAGTATACATTTTACAGGACTTCTATGCTTAGGTTTGCCACAGAAATAATAAATTCCTACCTGACTGAGCAGCTAACCAAGCCCTGTTTTCACATGTTTCTGGCTTCTTCAACAGATAATACATCCTAAAAATAAGCTGAAAAATGGTTATCAAGTATCTAAATATTTCAATGTTTGGGCCAAGGAATGTTGGCATTTGGTCCATCCCTTGGGACTACACTTTTAAAAAATGGAAGCTTGCTTTAAAAATATTTTTATAGCCCTGATTAACATTATCTCTCCATCGCCACAAACACATGCACAAGCGAGCTACGGGTGAGAAATATCATCACCATATCGTTTACCTTGGGGTCGATTTTCTGCTTTGTGTAAACGCCATTTGCTGCTGTGAAGAGATCATTCAGCAAAACAGAAACGTAGCCTTCAAAGCTGAAAGCTAGATCAGACCTGAGGGGGAAAAATATAGGGATGAAAAAAATAGTTCTGTCAGTTCCCAAACCATATCCTATGAACGCAAACAACATGACGAACTGTTCCCAGCAGTAAAACAGAGCACAACTGACAATAAGAAATAAGACGCGTTCATTTTTCCCAAACGAGATTTTGCTCATAGCTTGGCTTGAACTGACTGCTTTATTAATTCCTAGAGAGTATTTCAGCGTTGGCTTAACCCAGGGCGGGCGGGCGGGCGGGCTGACTGATAGAACCCTTCAGGCAACATTGAACTACAACTCCCATCATAGCGCCGGTCATACCGCCTGTGGTTGTTTGGAGTTTTCATTCTGCAAGATCTTGAAAGTGACACATTTTCCCATCCCTGCCTTAACCACTCTTCTCAATCTTAAGATCAGACTAAGACCCTTTCTGCATGGGACCTTAATCAAGAGTGCAGCCGCAAAGACCTGCACATTAATGTGGATGCATGCAGCCACATCCCCCACCAGAACGTGCCCAACTGAGACCATTGGTACTCGTATCGTGACTACCCAAGTGAAGCTGCAGCCCTAATTCCAAACAAGGAGGTGTGCCATGCAGTTGCATGCGTCTGTGTGCAGGAATAGGAGGAAGTGATTTCGGTGAAGCAAAGTGCACCCTGTATTTATTTAAGGACCCAATAAGAATGAGGCTCCAAAGCCTAGGGACATATATTCCTAGCCCTCAGAGGCCTCTCTGTTCAGCCTTGGGGTATGGGCATGCATGCTATGAGGGGGTGGCAGTGCGACGCGGCGTGGGCTGATCAGAATCAATACCATTTGCCCTGGTGTTCAAGATCAGTGGGCTGGGCTATACCAGATCAAATGATTCCGACCCACTGCAGGTAAGTACAGAAAGAACCTAATTCCCCTAGCAGGTAGACTGGGAGATGTACTCAGTATAAGCAATCGTGCATTGCCACTGAATAGCCCCTAATCAGCTTGATATGTTATGGATTTGATGTGCTCATTTTAGATGTTGTAACCTGCCTGGAGACCTCTCGGTACAAGGCAGGATAAAAACAGACAGACAGACAGACAGACAGACAGACAGACAGACAGACAGACAGACAGACAGACAGACAGACAGACAGACAGACAGACAGACAGACAGACAGACAGACAGACAGACAGACAGACAGACAGACAGACAGACAGACAGACAGACAGACAGACAGACAGACAGACAGACAGACAGACAGACAGACAGACAGACAGACAGACAGACAGACAGACAGACAGACAGACAGACAGACAGACAGACAGACAGACAGGAAGGAAGGAAGGAAGGAAGGAAGGAAGGAAGGAAGGAAGGAAGGAAGGAAGGAAGGAAGGAAGGAAGGAAGGAAGGAAGGAAGGAAGAGAAATTGCACTTCATGCCAAGCATGGGAAAAAGACAAGCATGGGAAATGGGTGGGTGTTTGGCTGACATCCAGGTCTTTCAACCAGGAAGACAATTGGCACGGCATGCCAGATGGAGGTAGGCACCCAGGATTACTCCTACTATCAGCTCGAGGGCTGTGCAAGAATGCATTTTGACATTGGATTTGTAACGAATCGAATGTTTGAAAATCCATATTCATACGAATAGATCACATCCGAATGTGGTAAAATTCAATTCGATATGAATCTATTCGTATATATACGTATGAATATTCAATACATATCTGATACGAATGAATACGTACAGGGTACATATCCAGTACGTATATGTAACATATCCATGCTCTGAAAACGTCAAATCCGACCTGAATCCACTTTTAATCTGCTGTCGATCCATGTCAAATGCAATCTGGATCCATTGTGGATGTGACTGGTGCACTGTTTTTCCACACCCCCAATCTAACCAATGTCCGAACTATTTATACTAATGTCGGGCAACCATATTCGTACAAATATCAGCATACAAATATTGTAACATTCAATTAGTGTACGAATCTCCGAATTAGTACAAATAACAAATGTCATGAATATTCATGCACGTCCCTGAGCATCTGATGAGCATGCTAACAGGAAAGCAAACCAACTTCTTCCTGTGCTAGACACCTGAGTGATTAAAAAGGCAATGAATCAGATGGGGAGAAAGTCCATGTGTTGCCCAGAATCTAAAGCATTGCAGCAGCATTTTGCAAAGTTAACTTTCTACGCTGGTTCTTGTCATAGCCTCCTACAGTTACAAGAAGCAAGAAAAGGAGATGGATGTACAACTCACCCTGCTGCTATGAGAGCTCCAAAGACGATTGCAAACACACTAATGATAATGCTTGGTGGATAGCGTTTCCTGAAAAAGATAACAATATAAGATTCCAAGCTGACTTCATCAGGATTTTACTGATTTCAATGAAACACATGATGTGCAAACGTTTGGCAGCATTTGGGTGTGGGTATTTTTGCAAATAAAAATATTTTATTGAAATTTCTTCTGCTTTACCAATTGGAGAATTAATACATACATCCAATTGATCATACCATAAGTAACTTACTACTTCACCAAAGCCTGAAGCAATTATGTGTACAGTACTTAATTTTGTAAACATTCTGGAGTTACTCTGCTTTCCCTAACACACAAATGCAGCTTACATAGTGGCATGTGAACAGAGAAAGAAGACCCTTTTATTAACTCAGCTCATTAAAAAAAGAAAAATGAGATCACAGTGTTAATAAAGCCTCTGCTCTGGACTATCTGAGCTGTTTTAAAAACATTTTTATAGGAAACATGTAGCTGTTTGCCCTTCCCCATCCCCTGAAAATTCTTTGCTAGGAATAGTGGATTAGAGAAGACCTGGGAACATGAGGGTCACACAATACAGTCTCTGAAGTGCCTTTGAGGTAATGATGTGCACAAATTTTCGTAGGCATTCGAAATCTGACTGAATGTGGAGAATTTTGACATTCAAACTCAAATACCATGTCCCAAATTTGAATGTAAACATTCGGATTTCAAATTTTGGATATTGTATATTCGTTCAAATTATCCGGACATTCGTATGTGTATGGGTTTGTACATGATGTGTGCCCTTTTTATTATGTTTGAATGCAGCTGTTGTTCAGTGGAACAGTGTTTTCAAGTATTCGAAATACCCAAGGAATTAAGAATTTTTGCAAGCCAAATTGCCACAGGTGAGGGAGCAGGATCAGTTGAATTGGCAGTAAGGTGCTTCTCAGGCTAATGAATTTCAGAAATATTGAAACACTCAGGTAAGACAGTTTGGTCTTGCGGTTAGAGTGCTGGATTTGCATCTCGTAGTCACGAGGTTTGATTCTGCACTCCTCCATGAAGCCAGCTGGGTGACCTTGGGATAGTCACAGCTCTCTTTCTGAGCATTCACAGCCCCACCTACCTCACAGGGTGCCTGTTGGGGGAGACGAACGGGAATCTTTGTAGGCT
The DNA here is from genome assembly GCA_023333525.1 of Aspidoscelis tigris stejnegeri. Classification (NCBI taxonomy): domain Eukaryota; kingdom Metazoa; phylum Chordata; class Lepidosauria; order Squamata; family Teiidae; genus Aspidoscelis; species Aspidoscelis tigris. The sequence continues at coordinate 67,885,646 of JALMGA010000007.1, read as the reverse complement.
GCTTTGAAACCTCTTAAATGGGTGAGAAAAGCAGGTTATAGAAGCCAACTCTTATTCCTCTTATGAAAAATTCTCAGATGGTCAGGAAGCCGAAGGTCAGGTAGCTTGGAGACCTACTGGCTGAAGAAAAGGTGCAGTGGAAGAAATAACCTGAGGACAGGAATGTGAGGGGTGATTCTAAGGGATCGTCCAGACAACAAGGAGCTGCTGCTGCTTCCCCATGGTGCCGTCTGGGAGGCTGCCCCAAAGTTATATCCACGCATCACCATTGATGGCCAAAAATATGGCTGATTGTTCTGGTGCTGTGACAGCTAGGACCATGCCCAATTATGGTCTGCCTTAGGACAATGGGAAGAAGAGCAGCTTTCCCCAGAAAGTGTGGGGAATCCTGCATTTTCTTTAATCTTACACAACAGAGCATCATCACAGCATTGGGCCTGCCTGTACATCCAGACCTCTGTTCAGTTGCTAATCTATCTTGAGGCTTCCCTATGAAACAGTGATAATGAGTTGGGGAAGAGAATTGTACAATCTAATGCTGTGATCAGACACAGCAAAAAATACATCTCTGAAAGTGTCTCAGAGGCAGGTCTGAGGTATGATTGTTCATACATCAGTCTGCCCCTCTCCCCAGTCCTAAATATTGTGTTAGTAGGATCAAAGGAGAGTTGAGAACACAAGGGTCACACATCGTCTCTCTGAGGTGACTTTTGTTCTGACTGAACACAACCTGAATTGAACTCACAACCATTTCAGTGCCTACAGGACTCCAGGCATCCACAGATTTAATCTTGTCACGACGATTAATTTCTTTGCTCCTTCTAGCATTCTAAGCACTTGGAATATTATTTTCAAATTCTGTTAGCTAACAAATAGGTGTGCCTTCTGACTAGATACCTTAAGCACGTTTATTTCATAAGATAGGTTGCAGTGGTATTTTATAAATGGAAAGCAAATACTTACCCGAGAATAATGACTTCCAACAGTAATGTCAGAGGAATGGTAAACTTTCTAAGGACTGTAAACATTGGCAAGCTGATTGGGAAAAAAAGGAAAGAGGGGAAGAACAATACAGATCATGTCAGTTGCAAACTCTTTTATTAATGTTTATCTTTGGGCTTGTCCCCATGCAGGTTTTAAATCTGAATTCAGTACAGTTTGGACTATTTTGGGGGACTATCTTTATTCCAAATTGAGTTCTTGTTAATTAATCTGAATATAACCATCCCCATGCAGCTTTTTTAGTCCTGGTTTGGGGACTATTTTTTAGTGGGTTTTTAAAAATTGTTTAAATTTTAATTACGTAATACACTTAATAACAATAATACAAATATTTAGAAACTTCATACTTAATAAACATTTCCTTATACAAATTAAAACTATACATTTTACTATAACCTTATTAATTCCAAAATAATAAACTCACAACTTTTAAATTTTGGGTGTGTGCATGTCGTACTTTTTCTACTCATTTCTACTATTTTTAAACATAAAAAACAGGGCTTTTAAAACACACACACCAAACCCTTTTTGCACACGCAAACCCTGCCTGCAATAAAAGAAGCAAAAGCGAAGGGACTTTATTAATTACTTTCTTTTTCACACCTCTCCCTTTTGAGATTACAGGCAAATGTGCACAATAAAATGTATCATTCCAAAGTATTTAAAGTATTTAAAAGCTGTTCCTAAGCTTCTCCCATGTATCTTTTGAAAAGATACATGTTTCCAGTGAAAATGTTTTAAAATCTCCTTTAAATAAAAGACAAATAAAAGCCCCTTCTCCCCCCTTTCTGCCTTTTTTGTACCATACTGAGCTTTTGCGAGCATGGCAAGGGAGAGGGGGAACTTTATGTCTGTAAAAAAACACCCACAGCTGGCTGCCATTGGCCAGAAGGCTAGACCTCCACCCCAAATAGTCTGGCATTGTCCCCATGTGGGGGGAAGTAAGTCGACTTGGCTCCAAAAAAGGGACTCAGTTCTGTTTTCATAAGGAGTTTTTCTTCTCCAGATTTAGGCAGGATAGTCCTCATAAAATCCAGGAATAAGGAATTGCATGGGGACACTGGGTGCTGAATTTGGATTTTATTCAGATTAATTACAGTAGTCATGGGGATGCTCCCTTCATTAATGATATTATCTTCTGATAAGCTGAGCATTACAAATATGACCAAATGTAGCGATCACTCAGCTGTCTGGCCAGCAGCAAGGAGTGGCTCGTAAGCAGAGCCCCGTGCGGCCAGCTGGCAGCCACACCTTACCTCCCCGCAACTCCCAAGGTGAGGGGCGGCCTTCCCCCATTGGGAAGGGGACTCCAGACCTCAGATCCAGCCAATCACCTCGCTTGCTTTCTTCCATATCATTTCCTCCACGCCCCCTGGCTGAATCTCTGCCATTTTGACCAGGTCTCTAGCTCCATTATTTCACCACTGCAGCAGCATTCTATTGCTGCCCTCACCGCAGCCACTCCCTAGTAGCTGCCGGCATCACATGGGCTAATCCAGTCCCTGCCCTCATAGGATCAGCTCTCCTGCTGCTCTCCTCCTGTTTCCCTAAGCCCTTGAGGAATATTTCGTGAGCCAGACACACAATACCGAAATAGGCTGTTTCATAACCTAATGTCAAGGTGACATCAGGTTATGAAATAGCCTATTTGGTAAGACAACAGACCAGTTGGAGATGGAAATTTTAAGAAAGAGCATTTTGGCTCAGCATAATTCAGTCCCCACATTTATCTCTTCTAGTAACAAGGAACCAGAGGAGATTTTGTTGTCCACCAATTACAACTTGGGCTGGTTCCAGACGTGGTATAAAACCCAGGATTATCCTGGGACTATTTTCAGATTGCCATGTGCCTGTGGCAGTGCAAACTTTGTAGGTGATATCCTGTCATAACATTACTGAGGGATAATCAACTCACAATCCACTTTAAAAAAGAAATGAAAGCAAAAGGACTTACATTGTCTGGAGGACAACACCCACAATCCACCATTTTGGAAATGACCACCATTCAAGCGCCGGGTGAAAGTGGAACCAAAATGGCGGCGACACATGCCCATGGGTGACAGTCACACTGACAACGTTCTGGGAGCAAGCATCCAGACCAGCATCTGGCAAATAGCAATTATTCAGGAATTGCTTTCTTCCGGAATATTGCTATATCGTGTAAAATGTAGCTGGCATCTGAAGGCAGCCTTACAAGCTAAAGAATCTGTGGAACAACCTTGACTTTTAGACCTGTTCAAATTTTATCAAGGATAGACTGTGAAATCCTTGTCATGTGTACTCAGAAGGGTATTTCAGGGTTGCCATGGCGGCTGGGCTGGAGTACCTATCAAGGCTGATGCAGCAGATGTGGCCACATTCAGTTCATGCAGTATATGGCCAAGATTTGTCAGAATACTGACCATGGACCACTGCCATCATTTTACCAGCCACTGTTTGCGTTCAACGGCAGCTCAGCCGGAATGATAGCGGCTCTCATGTATCGAAATCAGGGCAATCCATTCACCTGAAAAGCAAGACTATCCAAGGCATGCAGAAGGCCCATAAATATATGAACTCAGGAACTTACCAGTTGCATTTAAAATGTTGGCACCCCAGTGGGGCTGGCAGACAGGCATTACACCATATCAAGTACTTGCTGTCAAAGCCAGCCGATCTAAGGAACGGCAGGAGTTTCCAAACATTCTTACAGCTTCAGCATCTTTTCTGCACATTCTTGACGTGCTGTTGCCTTTTATGACCTGCGCTGGCTTAAGCCCCAGACTGTGCCTCTGAGAACTTGCTGTTGGCACCAAACAACAAAGGGCTGGAGCTACAAGTCCCTGCATGACCCATCCCAGGCCGGCATCTTCACTCTGCTCCGCTGCAGGGAACTGCTGGCATTTTAAAAAGAAATGGCATCTCCTCACACTGTTTGGCGGCAAAGCCAAGTACATTATTGAGTACAGTCTTCTGTAGCCAGTGGGGCTTATCCTCAAGTAAGTCTACAAAAGACTGGAGCCTAAGTAATTGTTCATCATAAACTTTACCAAGGGTGTTTTTCCACTAGCACTAAGTACCCATTAAGGACCCATTAGGCTCAGAGCAGGAAGACCTCACTTCCACTGCAGACCCCATTAGAGCCACATTTGTTTCCACCTGTTTTAGGGAAATCCTGATTATATGGGTCCTTCAGGACCTGTAATCCAGATTTCCTGTAGAGCCCATTAAAGGGGTCTACAATGGGGTCTTCGGGCCTCAAATCCAGATTATACAGAGCCTCTTTCCACCACAATCAGGCAATGGGGTCTAGGGAGGGCACCCCCATGGGGAGTGCCCCCAAACCCAAAGCTCTGAAGCCTGTGCACAATCTCCAAAGCTGGCTCCGAAGAATAGCGCAGGCTTCAAAGAGGACCCCAAGCTAGAGCAATGCCATTCCTATGGACCTTTGTCAAAGGCTCTGGAGGATCTTCGGAGTTTACAGCAAATCTTTGGAGTTTATGGCAAAACTCCGGATAATCTTTGGAGTTTATAGCAAAGCTCTGGAGAATCTCCGGAAAATCTCTGGAGTTCCCCTTGTGGGGAAATCACACCTAAAGGGGAAATATCACGGCAAATGTGGAGTATCATGCTTTATACTGCACAGCAAGACCATCCCTTGTCGCCACTCACTTCATTTTCTTGTTGCGATCATAATGCAGATCTCTAGTGACTGATGTGGGCATTCCAAGGAAAGGCGGGAAAGTTTTTCCAATTCAAGTCGCTACTTTTTTTTCTTTAAAGAGCTTCTTTTCACTTTTGCACAGGGATAGAGAAGCACCTGAAAAGACGTGCCATCTCCGTTTTCTCCACAGCAGTGCTGTGAGGAACCTCAACAGTTACCTCTATTTTGCAACAGGAGGATTTTACCCAAGACTACAAAAAGCAGAAATGCCCTGGAGAGCATTTTGGAGGGCGACTGGAGGACTTTTTTCTGTGCAGGAGCATGGCTGGCAGAGGGAAGAAGAGGAAGAAGAAGAGAAGGAGGAGGAGGAGGAGGAAGAGTTGGTTTTTATACCCCAATTTTCTTACCCTTAAGGGGACTCAAAGTGGCTAACAAACCTTCTCTTCTTCTCCCCACAACAGAACACCCTGTGAGGTAGGTGGGGCTGTGAGAGCTCAGAAAGAGACTATGACTAGCCCAAGGTCACCCAGCTGGCTTCGTGGAGGAGTGCGGAATCAAACCCGGTGACTACAAGATATAAGTCCGGCACTCTAACCACAAGACCAAACTGGCTCACAAGCTGTAAACAACTATTAACAACAATGTGGAGGAATTTAGAATAGGGAGGGCTGGGGGCAGAGGAAGATGTTCCATGTTTGATCCAGAACATGGGAGAACAAATGTACCAGGAGCACATAAAGTCTTTTAGGGGTGTTATTCTGGCACAGAGGATTCTGTTTTGAAGTGCTAGGTAAGGCTTCAGTGTAACAAGCTCCTGAGTTTCTGCAGCTCACTATTTTGGTCATCTCACCATTTTTTCCCTATTTACAGAGGTTAAATACAAACCAAAACTGCCCAGCAACAAACCACTTTTCACTGTACCTTAGATTGCTTGTGCTTGACAATCCACTTATGTGATTTCCAACATAGATGAGAGGAAGTGGAAACAGCTGAAATAAAATGAGTAAATCATTTAGATTGAACTTGCTTAGGTCAAAAATGGAGGTGGGGGACATCTGGGCCCCTTCTGCATCTACCTGACATAGAGCCTGATCAGTGGGTTCAGAATAACCAGGCATACTGATCTGGATCAAGGGGAGGGGCGCCGATTTGGCCTACGTCTCCCCATATGATGGCTGTGAAGCTTGTGTGAGTTTTGCAGCAGCCACCCAACTCTTCCAAAGCTTTGGGGCCCAAGAGGGTAATGCTTTTTTGGTGGTGTGCTATGGCGTACTGTTGAAATATACCCCCTGGTAGAACCGGAAGACAGAGATTTGTGTTTTGCACATTTCACGTGTTCCAGAACAAGGCCCTCAGTCCCGGAAGGAAGGAAGGAAGGAAGGAAGGAAGGAAGGAAGGAAGGAAGGAAGGAAGGAAGGAGGGAGGGAGGGAGGGAGGGAGGGAGGGAGGGAGGGAGGGAGGGAGGGATGGATGGATGGATGGATGGATGGATGGATGGATGGATGGATGGATGGATGGATGGATGGATGGATGGATGGATGGATGGATGGATGGATGGATGGATGGATGGATGGATGGATGGATGGATGGATGGATGGATGGATGGATGGATGGATGGATGGATGGATGGATGGATGGATGGATGGATGGATGGATGGATGGATGGATGGATGGATGGATGGATGGATGGATGGATGGATGGATGGATGGATGGATGGATGGATGGATGGATGGATGGATGGATGGATGGATGGATGGATGGATGGATGGATGGATGGATGGATGGATGGATGGATGGATGGATGGATGGATGGATGGATGGATGGATGGATGGATGGATGGATGGATGGATGGATGGATGGATGGATGGATGGATGGATGGATGGATGGATGGATGGATGGATGGATGGATGGATGGATGGATGGATGGATGGATGGATGGATGGTCCCTCTAGCAGACTTGATTGAATGGATCTACCAGAGATCCAGATTAAGAGTCTCTTAGTCTGTACCTTGCACCATCTAGTGCAGATGGAGCTGGACCAGCAGGGTCTGCATTAACGTGTGGATGGGAGACTCAGAATCCAGATTAAGTGGCTCCTTAACGTAGAAGAATAGTAAGTACAGAAAGGGTCCAGGTTACATCAACCACACACCCACACGAGGTTTTTGAAATGCTATCTCAAATGCTTTTCAAACATCTAAAATGGCCACGCCCCTCTTAAATGGGCACTGAGTTTGTGGCCTGCTCCTTAGGCTCTCTGAAGTCAGAAAGGGGTAGTCTTTAGCCTCTATGTAAAAAAGGGCACTTCTGTCTTAAACGCCTTAAAAAACAGTAAATATACCATTTTATCCACCCCTAATAAATATATATAGCAGTAACAGCAGCAGCTATCAATCAGCTGCTATTATATTAGCTGATGGGGGCTGAGCTTTCTGCAAAACCCCAGTAAAGGATCTCGGGGTTCTGGCGGACATCTCAATGAAGATGCCACCCTAGTGTGCAGCAGCTGCAAAAAAAAGCTAATTTGGAAGGGAATAGAAAACCGAAGTCAGCAGGAGTCATTTTGCCTCTTTATTAATCTATGGTGAAGCCACATTTGGAATATTGTGTACAATTCTGACCACTACGCCTCAAAAAGGATATAGTGGAACTGGAAAAGGTACAGGAAAGGGCAACCAGAATGATTAAGGGGCTGGAACACTTCCTGTACGACATCAGACTGCAACCTCTAGGCCTCTTCAGCCTCGAAGACGGTGTTGAAGGGGGGACCTGACTGAAGTATATAAAATCATGCAGGATATAGAAAAGGTGGATAGAGAACATTTCGTTTCTCTATCGCACAACACTAGAACCAGGGGGCATCTATGAAGCTGACGGGTAGGAGAGTTGGATCAGATAAGGGGAAATATTTCTACACCGAGAGGGTCATCTCTTTATGGAATTTGCTGCCGGAAGAGGTGGTAACAGCTACCAGCCTAGATGCCTTTAAGGAAGAGTTAGACAAATTTATGGATGACAGATATATCAATGGCTACTAGAATGGATGCCTAAGTACGTCTTTCAGGCTGTGGGGACAAGCAGGATGCCTCTAAGGCCTTTTGCTGGGATCTGAGAGCACGTGAAGGTTTGCCCTTGTCTTCTGCTTGAGATGCCCATGGGCAATTGGTGGGCCAGCATGTGGGACAGGATGCTGGACTAGATGGGCTGTGGCCTAATCCAGCAGGGCTCCTTTTATGTTCTTATGTTCTTACTCCTGAATAAATCAAATGATCTTACTTCCAGATGAGTAAACACAGAATTGTCACCTAAAAAACAATGCAAAGAATAATCTATATCTCCTCCTAGAGAGCTCTAAATCCTATTGCTGGAAAACCCGGCACAGGTTGCAGGTTTCCCAGCAATAGCGCTTTCTACTTATCTTCTGGACAGAACCACAATCAAACATATGTGGAGACTAAAACAAACATCCACACATGTGCAGAGGTGCCAATGCGCACATCATGGCATTTGTCAGAGGAATGTTCAGCACTTTTTCTGCTACTAGGTGAATTTTGTCATGGAGGAGAAGCTCTAAAGTACTTATAACATATAAGATCAGGTTTCTCTCTTACTATTGTCTGCGTTACGGAGCCTCTTAATCTGGATTCTGAGCCTCCCATCCACATGTTAATCGTTAGAAAACAGAGACCCAAACAAACAGTTATTCTTACCTTCTTTGGAATGGTTTTATCAAAGTCAGGGAAGTGAAGGCATTTAGTAAACTTTGACACGTATAAGACCAGAATGGTAGTTAACATCTGGGGGGAAAAAAAGAAATAATGCATACTGCAATATGCTATTTCAAATACCGTACATATTCTCTGCTGATCTGCAAAACAGCCATAGTCACCCTTATGGGCAATTCGATTTGCAGGAAGCAGAGTTTAAATTTATGCTTGTAAGCGCCCTAATTTCTCTCTTCTGTGCAGATAGAAGAAGAAATCATATAACAAGTGTAATTAAAAAGAATCCTAACTGAGAGTCACAAAGGGTTTGGAAATGGCTCAGTTAAAAATAATCTGGAGTTAATGAACTGTGGCCCTGTTTGCACTTACTATGTGGGGATACTCTGGGACACTCTGTCCGCATACCATCCTGCTACCTCTGTGGCTGCACAAATGTGCCCCTGCATTGTGATCACCATGGCAATGGTTGGGCACATGGTGGAAACTGCCACAGTCATTACTATAGCAATTCAGATGGTCTGGGACAGACCGTCCACACTGCAAACACCAATAGTTAAGTTGGGATGGCACCAGCACTCATGATGCAACCATGGGCCACCATCTCTGAATCTAACTGTGCTGGGATGGTATAGTTCTACTATTCCATGCAGCTAAGTCCTACAGGGCCCATGATTCCTACCCCATACTAAGCCTAAAGGCTTGTTTAAGCCTGTCCTAACTCGTGAGTCACTAAAACCCAATGTCATAGTCAAAGATGTATTTTGACAACTCTTCCCATACACAGGAAAGGAACTAGTGACCTGCTTTATAATTTTCATCTTTAAATAGATCTAACCAAAGATGGACTTGCACATATTTTCTTCCGGGGCTCACCTGAGGCCTTTCTCTCTTCTATTCTTTTTTTTCCACAGCATGAGACTAAGGGCGCGTTTAGTCCAGTACTGAAATCCGGGTCAGCAAGGGCCGTCCCCATGCATTTTAGATTTGGCCCGATTTCCGCAGACCAAATCGCCCAAACCCATGCCAAACCAGGAACAAATCTGGTACCCAGAAAAACAAGTCTGGGCACGATTTGGGCAATTTGGTCCAAGCCGAGCCTGCACGTGGGCACGATCCAGACTTCACAAACTCAGCTGACAGGAAAGAGTCTTGAATTTTAAAGCCAAGCCTCTTTCCTGTCAGCCGAGACCGTGAACAGGCGGTGCAGAGGCTTGAGTGTTCTCTCTTTTCCAGGGGGGCAATAAGGTTGCCCCCCTGGAAAAGGGAGAAATCTCAAGCCTCTGCACACCCTAACTCCTTTTCCCTGGGAAACAGAGTAAGCTTTACTCCCCTTTCAAGGCAAGCAAGTGGCTTGCTTGGGAAAGGGAGTAAGATAATAATCCCAGTATGATTTGCATGAGGATGGCTGAATCCGCCCCCAGCCCAGTCCCAGCCCATGTTACCAGTAATGGCATGGGGATGCCCAAGATTCGATCTTGGTCCTGCACCCGGTCCCATGTGAACCCAATTGGCAACCAGTCAGCGCCAAACAGCTTGCATGTAGATGCGGCCTAAGACCATTTCCACACATTGTGGGCTATTCTGCATCTTGATGATACATGCTAGGTGGTCTGACCTGTGGTGGACTAGACTTCCACTAGCACAGGTTAAGGGTTTTCCACCCAGTTCCACTCAATGACTTCAAATGCCAAGGGGCCAACTTTGAAGGCTGGGCTCAGGCTTCAAACACTGGAAATGAATGTTTCTGGCCTTCAGCATTCCCAACCAGCCTTCTTCAGCAGAATACTCACTTCTAGTGACACTTCCTGGTGCCTTACTGAAAAGTGCCTGGCCACACTGTCCCCAAACTCTTTGTGGTCCAGGATACAGACAGTGAACAGATCTTGCAGGGTTGGGGTGGCTGATGGAGAAAAGGGCCCTGAATGGGGCTTAAAGTAGGGATGTGAACGAATATTCAAAATATTTGTTATTCATAGGAATTCAGACCTTCGGATACTAATCAAATGTCCAGACATTCAGATTTCCGAATCTGAACAAATACGAATATCGCAGGTTATTCATAAGAATAATTCGGACATTCATATGGGTATATATGCATCTCATACGTATGCATATTCATCCATATGGGATGTGTATGGGATGTGTACAGGACGGATATGTACCCGTAGAGATACAAATGTACAAATTATTTGTACGAATACATGCAAATGTATTCATATAGAATCGAGTGCCCAGACGTTTGCATTTCCTTATTCGTACGAATTCAGATTTTCAAATATTCAGTTCATTACAAATTGGATGTGGAAAATTGCACAGCCCTGCCTAAATCTCAGTCAGGAAGTGCCAACACTGGAATCTTAGTAACATCGGCAAGCGTCATGTTTGTGAAACATCCCATTTGTTCAGTCAGTTCTCATTTAATACTATTGAACCTTCTAACCTACCTGACCAGCCCCAAGAAAAACTGGAGATGGGAATCTAGAAAGAAATAATAAAAAAGGAAACCACATCACAGGCATATTTTAAAAAGCAGAACTGAGCATATTGGTATTTTTCACTTTAAGAAAAACACAAACTTCTTTAAAGCACCTATTCCACCCTCAGGAACCTAACACCAAGAGGAATAAATGCAGTCCTCCAGGCCTTCCTATCAGGAGTCTTCCTATAGCAGGTCCCCCATGCTATAGGGACATAGTGCTCCTGGACTCGGCGCTGATGCCTGAAGTTCAGGTGGATGACATGGCCAAGAATGCTTATTCCCAACTATAACTGGCGTGTCAACTTAAGCCTTTTTTAGACAGAGACGACATGGCGACAGTCACCCATGCTCTGGTAACCTCTACATTGGACTACTGCAAGGCACTCTCCATGGGGCTGCCCTTGAAGACGGTCCAGAAGCTCACCTAGTGCAGAATGCAGCTGCGAGGTTGCTGACTGGGACAGCTGGCCGGATGCACATCACACTGGTCTTAAAAGAGCTGCCACTGGCTGCCAATTTGCTACCGAGCCCAATTCAAGGTGTTAACTTTTAACGCATAAGGCCCAAAATGACTTGGGCTCTGAATATCTGAAGGAATGCCTTCTCCCATACCGACTTGCCCGTGCCTTAAGATCTGGAGGAGAGAGCCCCCTCGTTGTCCCACCACCCTCAATACTAAGACTGGTGGGCACTTGAGAGTGGGCCTTCTCAGTAATGGCCCCCTGGCTGTGGAATAGTCTCCCACTTGAGGTGCATCAGGCTCCTTCACTGTATACATTCAGGAAGGTGGTGAAGACACACTTCTTTGCTCTGACTTTTGGCTAAATGTGGTATAGTATTCCCCCACTGCAGACATTATTGTTTTATACCATTTTTTATATATGGCTCTATTTTAACATGTCTGTTTTTAAATGCTGTTACCTGCCCTGGGACCTTAGGGTACAGGATGGGATAGAAATGTAAATATAAATAGATAAATCTTAGGCCTAAGCACCTAAACATCCCCCATCAATGTTTTTCTTGGCTGTGATACATCTTTGAATTGCGACAAACTTTACTTAAGTTGCACGATTTACAGAAGAAGAGTAAAGCAAAGTGGTGAGAGCAGAACAAGACCAACCTTGCCAGTATGAGCTAGGTAGAGAAAGTCAGGGTTTACTGTTTATTTTTTGGATGCAAGGGCCTGATTTAGACACATCTCCTGGAACTTGTTTTTGTTCCTTTGGTAAACTAATTGTTTAAAATGCAACTGGCTTACTAAACAGCCTTCCACGAGGCCCAGAAGATGATCTTTGGCTGCATTCACTCTCATTTAAATAATAATAATAATAATAATAGCAGCTTTAAGGAAGCTTAGAGGCGGTTTGCAAATTGGACTGTTCCCACGTGCCAGTCTGCCAAACCCGCCTTTCATGAAAATGCTAGAAAAGGTGGATTAAAGACGAGATGAAAATATGAAGGCCACAGCTTAGCATCGCTAAAGGAGATAAAGAATAAAACAAACAAGTAAATAAGAGCTTCATAAGCACAGACATTCTGAACGGAGGGTAACTAAGGCCCTTTTTTCATTGGACCTTATTCTGGATTAATCCTGGAATACTGGCTGCTATCCACATGCTTGTGCAGACTACAGCAGGCCCCTCATAGCTTTGAGTCTCTATTCCCGCAGTAGCACACCTTTGGATCACTTCCTGTGGCACTGTGGGATAAGTATGGGCAGGAACTGGTTACGGGTATTACGACTATTGTCTTGAGTTACGTATCAAGGGCCTGGTGTCAAGCAAAGGTAAAGCAAAATTACAATTAATCCTGGTTTAAAATCCAATGAATAAACAATCTAAACTAATATGTGCTTTCAGGTTAATAAATAGGCAAGCCAGGAGGCCAGGATTCTCTTTGGGTTTGAGCCAAGCCTGACAGCGCTCACTCTCAGTCAGTGTCAGAGTTCAGTTCTAGCACCTAAGAGTCATATAGGAAGCTTAAGGGCATGTGAAGCAGGAGTTTGGGAGGCCTCACACACACTGTGAGTTTTGAAGACAACACTGGCTGTTTCTTTATTTCTTCTTTCTAAGCAATGAACGGCAGATGCACCACCATGTCCTTGGCGGTTATCCTGGTAGCTCCTGGGTAAGGACACTAGTGGCAGGCATTTAACTAGTGAAATCCATGGTTTCTGGTTTAGACTGGGAATGGCAAAGGAACAATGTAATTCTGCACCTGCTGATCTATAAAAACTATCTTCCAGTATCCCAGTTGAGTAGCATTTCCTTGTTAACACAGTCACTATGGAACTGAAGAAGAGTTGGCTTTTCTAGTCCGCTTTTCTTACCCATTTAAGGGGACTCAAAGCGGCTGAGAAAGCTTTCTGTTCTTCTCCCCACAACAGGCACCCTGTGAGGTGGGTGAGGCTGTGGAAATCCTGGCCAATTAGCAAAGTAGAGACCATCAGTTTGCTTTTTCACCCCAGCCTCTTCTATTCCTGCTCCATCTGGATCCTGCTTTCCCCTAGCCAGTTTGGTCTAATGGTTAGGGAGCCGGACTCTTATCTGGCAATACCGGGTTCAATTCTGCACTCCTCCATGAAGCCAGCTGGATGACCTTGGGTTAGTCACAGCTCTCCTCTGAGCTCTCACAGCCCCACTTACCTCACAGTGTGTTTTGTTGTGGGGAGAACAGGAGGTTTGTCAGCCGCTTTCAGTCCCCTTAAATGGGTGAGAAAAGCAGGGTAGTAGCAAATGCCAGGCTGAGGCTTCTTAACTTAAGGCTTCTGAGCCAAGGCCTACCCAGGTTGTTTGCAGAGGGGGGGGGGAAGCTATTTCTGCCCCTTTGTTTATTTAAACTTATTTTTGTATTTCATGTTTATTTATATTTTATGTATAATGCAATGTATATTCTCTAATTGTAAATCACTTTGAGCACTTATTTGACTTGGAAAGGCGACACACAAATAAATGAATTGGGGGAGGGGGGAGAAATGAAACCAAAGGCTTTGCTCCCCTTGGTGACTTTCTTCTAATATTCCTGGGTAAACTATTTTCCGAAGCGTGTTTGAAAAGGAATATATTCGTACCTTAAAGGACCTGATAAAACCAGAAAACAGTAGCAGGAATTGGAATCACCTAAGTTTGGAAACACATGGCTATGCTTGTATTATATTTCCCCTTTTCTGCAATACTTTGGACCTGAGGAGACAACTTTCCATATTGTGAAAGATGCTGAAGATCATCACCTGAACTCCTTTCCCAGGACCGTGTAAGAGCCTGGATGGGGGGGGGGGAGTATTTATCTGACTCCTAAAGCGAAGCTCTGTTTCAGGTAAACTTTAGAATCCAACAGGGGAGCAAAAGGGAGAGGATAATGAAAGAACCAAAGGTTGTGATCAGACACACACACACACACACCAAAGAAGCATCTCTCCGGTTGTGGTCACAATTAAGTTTTAATCCAGCTTCAGTCCACTTTCAGAGCGAGAGAATACATCAGTGTTAACTCAGAAAATGCACCTTTGGGATAGATAATGTGGAAAGATTACTGCTCCACTTTGCTGAGAGGTTCTCCAGCTCTGAAGGTGGACTGAAGCTGGAATAAACCTTCGGTGTGACCACAGTCTCAGAAAATCCACCCTTGGGACAGATACCTTGGAAAGAAAATTACTGCTCCACTTTGCTGAGATGTTCTCCCACTCTGAAGCTGGATTAAACCTTAGGTGTGACCACAGCCCCAGGGGTGGGAATGTTCACATACCAACCCTCCCTCCTCTCCTCTCCTCAACACTGTGTAGAAAACCCTCGGGCACCCCAGGCGAAGGCCCTCCTCTCTCTCTAAAGCTCGCATTGTGTTACGTCTGAATGGGCTCGGGCAGCCCCAAAGGCTTGTTGGCGGGAAGTCGAAGGCGCTTTCACGGGAGCAGGCAAGCGCCCTCCTCCTCCTCCTCCTCCTCCTCTCAAGCAATGAGGATGGTTGGGCGGGACGGAGGAGCCAAGCCGAGCCCGGCTGCGACGGGGCGACTCGCCTCGCCCTGGGCAGCCGCTTCTCTTCTCACCTGTACGCGGTCAGCACCGCCTTGTTTACCAGGACGATAAGGAAGGAGCAGGTGCCGTAGAAGAGGGCGGACGAGAGTTTGATCAGAGGAGGGGCAGCCGCCGCCGCCGCCGCCCGGTCCTCCGTCTCTTGCCCGGCTCCCGTCATCGCTTTGCACGAGCGAACCCCGCCGCACCGCTCGCCATCCCTCCGCGGGACCCCGGCGACTGTTACGCCTGCCCCGCCTCCACGATGGAAAGCAAGCCAAGGGCAGGAAGACGGTGACGATCGCGGGGCCAGCAGCTTCTCTTTCTCCACGCCTTCCTCCTCCGCCCTTTTTTGCCGTCGGAAAAGCTCCAAGTTACACCAGGGCTGCGTTAGAGCGCCTCCCGGTGGCAATGGTTCGTTTCTGCACTCGGCGGACTCCCGTTCACCAGGCACGCTTTGCATGGCCTGGGCTGGAAAGATTTTCTTTCTTTCTTTCTTTCTTTTCTTACTTACTTCTTACTTACTACTTACTTACTGACGTACTTACTTTTACTTACTTACTTACATTTCTATCCCGCCCCATACCCGAAGGTCTCTAGGCGGGTAACAACCTTAAAACAACAGATTATACGTTAAAAGACTCTAAAAATTCAACAAATCTAAAACAATAAACAGCATGTTTAAAATGATAGTGTCTGTACTGGGGGGGGGGAGAATATAGGGTGTTTTTCCACTGTCACTAAAAGTACCCATTGTACCCATTAATGGGTACAAAAATGCCATTACGTACCCATTTATAGGTACTTAATGGGTACTTTTCGTGACAGTGGAAAAACACCCATAATCAGCTCAGCCAAAGGCCAGGGCAAAGAGGTGTGTCTTCACTGCCTTCGTAAATATCCTTATCCTTCCTTCCCTTCCTTCCTTCCTTCCTTCCGCCGTAATAGCAACCCTCTCCCCGCTGCCAGCCAGAAGATAAGCATCTGGGGGTGAGGGTGTTCTTGGAGCGCATCCTGCACCATTTGCTAACATACCAGGCACTTGCGCCAAGCATGGATCAACCGTGATCTTTTGTGTTTGCAGATTGTCCAAATAAGGGGGTGGCAGTACTTTAAATGATCATTTTTGTAGTATTAATCATGGAAGCTGCACTTAAGGATACCAAAGGAGCGCAACATTCTGTCCGCTTCAGCTGAGCGGTACTGTCAAATTCTGACCCATCGATTGTTTATGGGTATCTCCAGCCAGAAGGGGAGGAACTGGGGCGCTTCTAAGGCCATCTGCTGGGACTCGAGAGCAGGAGAAGGTTTGTCCTTGTCTCTGCTTGAGATGCCCGTGAGCATTTGGTGGGCCATTGTGTGCGACAGGATGCTGGACTAGATGGGCTGTGGCCTGATCCAGCAAGGCTTCTCTTATGTTCTTCACCTGGGGCCTTTCTGCACTTGGCCTTATTCTGGAATATATCCCAGAATAGGTACCTGCTATCTGCATGCTAGTGCATTCTATGGAAGGCCCCAAGCGAGGCCTGTCGTAGTCTGCTTTGGCTGGTGGCTGACAGACCACTATCCTGAGAGACGTTCCAGAATAAGGCCAAGTGCAGAAAGGACCCTGCTCTTGGATCCCAACGAATGACCTGTAGAGTCATCCTGCCTGTCTCTCCAACCTGGAGGTAATACCTAAGCATTCAAACTAGTAGCCGTTGATACACCTGACTTCCATGAATTTGTCTAATCCTTTCTTAAAGCTATCTAGGCTAGTTGCTGTCACCACCTTTGCTAGTAGTAAATTCCATAGACCGGTGACCTCTTGTTGGTCATAACTCTCCCATCCATCAGCCTTATAGCTTACCTCTGGTGCCATATTTTGGAGCACTCCATACTCTGTTGCAGAGATGCATGAAGATAGGAGACTTAAGTAGTTCTCTCTCCTTTTTGAGCTGGACTGGGTGCCCATCTGACACTTTTGGGTAGAAGCTCTCAGCAGTATTTGCAGCCGTAAGCCATGCCACGAAGTTGTCAAACGCCACATGGTGCACTCTTGATGATGCAGCCATGATAGGGCAGCATGATGGGTTCCCAGAGGGGCCGGTAGCTTAAGTGGTCAGTCACCGCAGCTTTCACTGGCCGTTTGATCAGGGCCTAACCGGCACTGCTCACGCATAGGCTATTGCTGTTAAAAGCTTAACTCTGAAGGTGTTGCAATAAAACATTTTAAGTGAATTTTCCCCCAAAAGGTAACACACACAGTTTTGGGCTGTCATGCAGACTTTGCAACATAAATCACAGAAGTTGGCAAAACAAGTTTTAATTTTTTTTTTATTATTTTATAATACAGCCATAAAACTTCTAAATCCCAAAAAGAGATCACTCAGACATTTATATTACATCACTTACTTGTTAACTATAAATCACTTCTTCCGAGTACCTTTTCCTACTAGGGCTTAGAATCCTTCTAAGACCTCAGTAGGAACCCAATTGGTACCTGATTGGTACCAATTGGGAAGGCCCAGCCCCCACCTGGACCCCATTGAAGGCCCCCATCTGCAAGGCCCTGTCCCCACGATGGCAGGGGAAATCCAGATTTAATGGGTCCTTCAGACCCTTAAATCTGGATTTTGTGTGGACCTGCTTAAAGGTGTCCACAATGGGGTCTTCAGGTATCTTCAAGATCTGGATCTCCAGGAAGACCCCATGTCAAAGATCTGGATCTTTGACTGTGCATAGAAAAAGGGGGTGAGTCTTCATTTATTGTCTCTTCTTTTCTTCTCCTGGCTGTCATTTTCAGTGTAGAATGAAGGGGTTTGTTGCAAAAAAGGATTGTAATACCACTAGAAATAACTCTGGGGGTTCACTGGTGTTACCACTGAATAAGGTTGCATTCAGTGAAACATTCTGGCTTCAGCTACACCCATCAAGCCTGTCTTTATTGCAGTTACATGGGAATTTGTTTAAGAAGGCTAATGACTAACTGTGATTGAAGCAAGTCCAGTGTTATGAAATAGGAAAAGGAAACATCAGGAACAGGATTATAGAAATACATACTGCATTCTCAGAATATTGACTGAGCTCTTTTTGCCTCATCTCAAAAGGTTTGAGGCATAAGTTCAGGGGTGCTGGGAAGTTAATAATTAAGTGTGCCAACAGATCAGTTAACATAAGCCATAAAAATCATATTGCCATTCACACAGGCTGGATGTTCCCCAGGTACAAAAGCTGCTTGATGTTATCTTTCTGAGGTGCTCTATTCCCCAGGTTGTGTAGCCGCAGGCCATCTAGAAGAGGTATTTACTATGCAACAACTGCTTCCATTTATGTCTAGTTCCTTATCTTTTATATGCAAAAATCCCTTGATGTTTTGTGTCTCAGCAAACTCTAGTGATGCAAACTTCCTACCAGATCAGAAGACTAGGAATGCTATTCTGATGTTGAGTCATTTGTAACGCTTCCTTCCCTCCTTTTTAGAATTTGGGAACATTTCATGAGAATCTTCTTAACACTACACAGGCTAAGCAAGGGCTCTAAAAGAGGTGGCTTACCAGCACTTTCTCCTATCAATGATGCACAAGGATCAACCACTGGACACACAGCCTACATCGCACCCTACTACGTGGGCCTTCTCTGTAGTAGCACTCTATGGAATGACCTCCTGCTATTTGTGGGACATCTGCAATTACAGCTTTTAGGCACCCATTAAAAGTTTCTTTTCACCCAGACATTCCCTGCATACATGTTGTTCCTTTCCCTGACCCACCTAGTTTTAATGTATTTTGTTTATTTTGGGGTGTGTGGTCTTACCCTTGTTTTCAATCTCTTTTGTAAGACAGTTCAAGATTGTCTTAATGCAGTGATGGCCAACCTGTGACACGCATGTCACAGGTGACACACCAAGCCCTTTTGGGTGACACACATGGGCATGTAGTGCTCGCTTGTTCTTGAAGTATATGAAATACCAGCCTTCAATTGAAGATTTAGCAAATGTAAAGAATTATTTGTTTTTGCTTTTAATAAAATACATATATCAAAAATATAACTTTTTTACTAGAGCTACAAATATCACAAAATTATGGATATTTATAGATGTGACACAGCACCCAAGTTAAACTAGGTTTTCTTGTGAATTTTGACACACCGAGCTCAAAAGGTTCGCCATCACTGTCTTAATGGGAAGTGGCATACAAGTTCTTTAAAATAAATAATCTCTAGTACACAACCTGGACCAATAATATACCACAGAGTTAAAACTCAGGCAACTTTTTATTCAAAGCTTCTTACAGCATTTTAATTGGTGCCAAAAGTACAGCTTAATCATACAAAGCAGAATATTCTTGAACCACCACTTTTAAAAGCCAATATTTTTTCAAAAATATAACTTATTTCACTCCAAGTTTGTTTAAAGATGTATTTCTCACATAATAGATAAAGTCAGCTAGGCAGGACACATTTTGATCAAGCATTTTGGATATACATATATTTAATATGTATTGGGTATAAATACAAACAGATAAAAGGGAAAGTGTTTAAATCAATGAAAATATAATTAGATCTTATTCGCATAACCTAAGTAATGTAGCCATTAGCTTACTTTATTGTTTGCTGCTGAACTCCAGGAAGTGCAAATTTTTGTGTTCTAGCTTGACTTTAGGGAAAGTTAGCATTTGAAGGTCTTTGGTCTTGTTTTTTTCTTGGACTATATATAATTTTTTGTGTAATCAAAAGGTCCAAGCTGAAGTGCTTTGCTTTAAGTGGGCACAGGAACCAAGGAGTTAAAGTTACATATGATTTAAACCTATCAACTGCACTACCTTCTGTCTAGCTGTTTCTCACCATCATCAATACATAAATCTTAATATGCCAAAATAATGGTGCCTTAGCTACCATACAAAATAGGGATCGCCAACACTGCACCCTCTATAGGCTGCCCACTACAATTTTCAACAGTTTCTTACCACTGACCATGAGAGCTGAGACTGACAGAAATCCATCAAGTTCCAGTTGACATCACATTGGGTACCCCTATCTAGACTGATCCTGAAAGTATCAACAATGTTATCTGTACTCTGTCTTGCCAATCTGAGAATCTGTCATTAAACTTTACATAAATAGGGGGTTTTCCCCCTTAATAAGAATTCTAAATTAACAGTTTGAATCATAGGTTATTTGGATAAAGATCAAATATTTTCCATTTTTATGTCAGTAGCCTTTATTCTTTCTAAAGAGAACAACACAGAACTCGCGTTACTTTTTTTCTGGTAAGTTTGTTTGCAGACAGTGATCAAGGTAGACATCTGGCATATAAGTTAACTTAAAACTAAGAACAACACAGTGTGCTGCTAAAACTTTAAATTCCTTTCAGTGCAGAAGAGCACTAAGTGCTATTCTCTAACTTCATTTGGGGGAAGAATACTAATCCATAAATCTCACACCTGCAACTACAACTATTACTGGAAGCCTAATTCCCTAATGGTACAGCAAAGATGTACAATTCAGTTATCCATAACTGAACTAGCAAGTGAAGGGAAGCTCAGCATGTAAAGTTTCAAATAAAGCAATAAGGTGGCGTTATGCAGGAAAATCTTCTGAAGCAGTAATTTAGTGTTTGCTGAGCCTTCTCTGCTACCGGCACATATCCTTACGAATAAAACAAAAAATGCTATTGTTATGGTTCCTAAGTCTGAAAGAAGTCTCCAGCTGGTCTGAAGTTACCATGATACCTAAAAATTTGCAAGACAAATTTGCTCTAGGCAAATCCAACAATGTGCAAATGTCCTTAACAATCCATAAGGAACAACAAGTGCTACTTGAGCGCAAGACTTCTGAGAGATCACTTCACAAATCAGTCCCCTTATCAGCAGTCACAGTGAAGGTCCTAAGTGATGTTACCAATTGAATCTCCAACACCATTACAGAACTTAAGGCAGCTAATGTTTGAAAAAGCAAGGATCAAAAAACGAATCAACAAGCCTCCTGAAACACATGTACCATTTTTCCAACTTCCATGACTTTAGAAAGTGCTTCCTGTGAAAACTGAATCAAAGAATGACAGGGCCCTGTTCTTAAAGACTTTTATGTGGAGACAGATTATACTGACTCACTTTCATTTAAGTGATTAAAAACAAAGCCCTAACCTTTCCATAACATAAGCATTTCCCACACTGCATTATGCAGTCTATTTACAAATACTTTTAAAAGCTTTACATCTAGCTTTAACATACAAAAAAAGTGCAATCCTCTTAACCCCTTCCACTGGGGTAACAACATTCTTCATAAATTCTACAGAATAGCAGCCTATGAAAGCAAATAAGGTGCTTAGCTTATGCTCAGGAGCTAACTGGTTTAAGTACCAACACTGAGTACTTTTTTAAATCAGCAGATCCAATTATTCTATTACTGTCGCAGTGGGGCTGCAGCCAGGTTTGCAAGTTCAATAAGTGCTAGGGCACCATGCAAACGTTCCCGTTGTTCTTGAAGACGGCTGCAGGGGGCTGGATGGGTCATTTTCTCTTCCTCCTCTTCATCATCTTCGGATTGAAGATAATCCATGGGATCCTGCTGTTCTTGGTCAGGCTTGTGTGTAGTTTTACTTTTCAGTGTAGGAGTGCGCTGTTCTCTCATTTCCCAATACCTTCCAATGAAGATAGAACTTAGTATTACAAATCAGCAAAAACAGGCCCTTACACTATTCCACATAACACAGACACCTGAACTAGGAAGCCTTCTGAGAAAAAAATATCCCTGTGTCATGAAATACAATACTGAAAGATATGGTGGAAAACAGTTAGAACAGTTTAAAGTCCACAGCCAGAGCACCAGCACTTGAAGTGGAGATGGCCAAGCCTGGCCAGATCGTCATGGCAACGGCTACACCAACATCCAACCTGCATCCAGACACTGTCATGGTTATTGGCCTTTGGTGTACAACTGCACAGCCACAACTACCCCTCCCCACCCATCTGCAGCTTTGCACTCTGAAGAAGAAGAGTTGGCTTTTCTACCCCACTTTTCTCACCCATTTAAGGGGACTCAAAGCGGCTGACAAAGCTTCTATTCTTCTCCCCACAACAGACAAGCTGTGAGGTGGGTGGGGCTGCGAGAGCTCAGAAGGGAGTTGTGACTAGCCCAGGGTTACCCAGCTAGCTTAATGGGAGAGAGTGGAATCAAACCCGGTATTCCCAGATAAGAGTCTGGCTCCCTAACCACTAGACAAACTTACTCACAGGGTGTGAACACTGCTGACCAGGGGCTCACTAGCTGTTCCCAGTCAAAATTTCACTTGTCCACAGCCCACAAAGACTGGGGCAGCTGGAGTGAGATCTGGGGCACTCCCGGATGGTTGTGTCATATCACACAGACAGGCCTCCCTAGGAGCATCTGGAACTACTCCTGGAAGGTGTGGAAAGGCCTACAGTTAACCAGTTAAATTCAGTGGCATGGCCCAGCCACACATTTCAGTGTTTCTATTTCATAAAAATAGCTTATCTACTCACCTTATTGGGTTGTCAAAAATCAATAGGTCAAGCATTAACTACATACTATTTATGCCCAGAATAATCTCTAGATGCTGCTGCTATGACACAGGAATCTCCAAGTCACTCCTCAGTTATGCCAACCGTAATAAATTTCAGGGTCACGGGGAAACTAACCAGTACTATGATTCCTTGTGAACAAGGATAAAATGCCAAGTATTATGATCCAGGACACCCATGGTAGTCAAGCCAGCTTTAACAACAGTTAATTCATGTTCTAGCACAGACAGTATATTCATTGTTTAGTTCTATTAATTAACACTCAAGGTGAATCAAAAAGTAGGAGGATGAGTGCCTTTCTTTTAGTTTATAGATTAAAATATTCTTGCTGATTACATGGAGACTTCCATATAGCTTTCTTAGAATCAACGTGGATGTGGTTTGTCATTGTCTCTTGGGCAGTTGCTAACAACTGAGTTTGGGACCTGCTGTATGCAAAACTGATACCTAACCAATGTGTTATGGACACTCCCTGCATGCAGTTTAAGGGGAGCACATTTACTGCTGGTAGGAATAGCAAGGCTGTTTAATATGATACTTATACAGCCCTGAGGATTACACTGCGCTTAGGCTTTTATTTTCTAAAATATAATATAATGTATACCTAAGCATATGAATTAAAAATATAAAAACTTAAATCAGTTATTTTAAATTGACATTTTTATTTGCTAAACTAGGGGTGTTTTTCCACTGTCACTAGAAGTACCCATTAATGGGTACGTAATGGCATTTAAGTACCCATTAATGGGTACTTAAGGGTACTTCTAGTGACAGTGGAAAAACACCCCAATATTACACACTCTGTGATGTACTTTCTCAAAATACAAGCCTGCCTCTGTATCTCCTGCTCCAGTAACCGCAGATCCACTCAAGCAGTACCTTTAGGCTTCCTGGAAGCCTGGAAAACATGTGAAATCTCATGGGATTTCCTATGATCCCTTGCAAATCCTGAAGGATTTCATGGTAATTATGGGAAGTCTCATGTGATTTACCGGAATATGGTAAATCCCATGGGATTTGCAAGGAATCATGGGAAATCCCATGAGATTTCCCAATGTTTACTATATCCATGGTTTCCTTTACCCATGGTAGGAATAGGTAGGTATCCCTCCCACAGATATAGAGGCACACCTGTATATAAGATTATTCAATCATCAATGCTACATTTCTGATAGCACTTACTTTGCCAACCACTCAGCAACTGCTTTGTTGTCTGCAGTTTGTCTTTTATTCAGTCTGTCTGTTGGTTCTTCTCTTTTCAGTTTTGCATAAGGATGTTTGGGACAATGACGGTTTGCATGCGTAAATCTGCTGACGCATCCTTATTAAAAAAGGAAGAAATACTCAGTTGGTAAACAAAGTCATGTTATATTGTCTACATATCCACCAGCGTTCTGCCCCATCCCCATTCCTGCCAACATGCAACATTTGAGCAACAGCACGTTGGCCGAATTACACCATGGCTTGGATGGTTATTTGGCAGCAGCGTGATTCCAGTGATACTAGCTCATGCTGCTGCATTAGCATTGTCACTCCTTAGCATACATTTGCCACCATCCAGTCCACTCAGCGCAGACGGCACTGCCTGCAGTTGATGCAAATCTAGTTAATGCAGATTCACTGATGCGCATTAACTGAGTTAGGTGCAAAAAAGACCTCAGACCCCCACCCTTCTTCCTGCTTCCTTGTTTGGAAATGCATATTTGTAGCCTTTTAGGTTTAACATGTGTACCCTCCTTGCTACAAAACTCCTACAGTGCAATTCTAAGCTCCAAGAACTGCAGTTAACTCTTGCTCAAGAGTAACACTAGCACATACAAGTCAGTATGCAATTCCCACTTAGAATGAGATGACCAAGCCCTTCGCCAAAAAGCATCTTCCAGTTTTTATAAAGCAGAGAACAGAAGCAGGCAACTACTGTCACCAATACAAACACATGGGCATACAATAACATGCAATTTTGGTAAGGTATGTCAAAAGTCCCTTTATTGAATATGACTGAAGAGAACTAAAGCACATAGCAGAAAGGGCTGTAGCTTCATAAGCCCCCCTTCCCTACAACGGCAGCACTCTCTTGTCAGAAAGAGGCTGTATCTTCATGGATCTAATGCTACAGCCTTCCATCAAGGAGGCACAGTGCAATGAGAAGCATTTTCCATCAGGCAGCTACAACTCCATAGTGCAGATCTGGAGACCACACAGCTCCTGCTTATGTTGGTACACAGCACAGTATGTTCTGTATCCCTATCCATACACACACACGCAAATAATACATGAAGGACAATATGTGAATTGCAGCATGCTTTTCTTGCTACAGGGTAGGATCATCAAAGGGGAATCCACTATACCCAAACTTCTTTTAAGCTGAAGTAAGTATCTAAAAGATTTAGGGCTCCAACTCTTACTTTCCTTTTTACCACCCATACAAACCACAGCAAATATGGAATATATTCCACTCAATATTTACTGGCAGGAATAAAGCAGCAGTAAATCCCCAGAACAGGTGTAAAGATATTTTAAGAATGCGCCTCTTTAGGCAAACACAGCCCTTCTTCCCCCTGCCTTGAGATCACTTCCATCTGAAGACACCCGCCAGGCTAAGTTAAGCACTTTGCAAAACTACTGTCCTATTTAACTGCAGCTTGAATAACATAGACCAAGTGAGAGCAGGGTGGCACTGAGAGGCCGGCACTGCTAGAAAACTGTATCAAGAAGGTTATTTTTAAGGGCTTCAAATCTAGGTGCCACTAGTTTCTCAACAGTTTCCTCCCACTACCTAGCCTTCATAGCTACAAACACCAAACTGTATACTGTATTTCGATTTTTCAGTTTTAGCTGAATACTCTCCAACTGGTTTAATGAGAAGTGTTTTACTTTACAAGAATTATGCACTTCATTTTCCAGCTAGTATTCTACTTTTTCCCACAAAATGCATTTGTGTAATTGTAGCCAAAATCAATGTATTTGGAAAAAGGATTGTTTCACAACTCACCATTTTCTGCACAGACAAAAGGCTTTTCTCCTGTATGGAGGCGCTGGTGTGTTTTAAGCTGCCCACTCTGAACAAAAGCTTTCCCACACTCAGGATAGTCACACAAATAAGGCCTTTCACCTGGGGAAACATTGAATAACTAAGTAGATTCTGACATATTTAAAGATGCTTGGTATACATAAACACATTCCACATTCTTTCTGGAAGTTCTCTTCTGTTGTCCATATTACAATGTTACAGAACTTCAATGAGATTTAAAACAAAATTAAGGAATAAGGAGTAAAATAAAAATTTAAGATTTAGAACTGATCAGCTGTGGCTGTCCTAGCTGTTATACTAATTCACTGTTATCCTTTTATGAGTATTTTCATACAATTCAAATTACTATTTGCTATTTCTTACACCCCAATTAGTTATTTTCCTGAGGTTGAAGGGACAAATTGTATTTCTGTATAAAACTCATTAAACATTGCAAAAGGGCAAAATTCAAAGTTAAAACAACTGAAGAGAAAAAGGTTAAAACTGAATTAAATCATACTATTCAAGTGTAAATCTCATATACTAAATAATGCCTTTAAATTACTGTATTTTCAAAATAAAACTTCAAGAAAGTCAGAATAACCTTGTGTTAATCCTCATTTAATAAAATTTCAAGCGAAGTGTGCAAATTTATCTTTACAAATTTCTCAGGCCAAGAATTGCAGAGGCCCAATCTTTCACACAGCTCACAAGAAAATACAGAACACATATGTAGGTTAGGGAACTTTTTGAGTACTGCCCCAATAAAATGCATTTCCTCCTCAAAAGCTGCTGCAAAGCAAAGCATTTAGTAGATGGTTGGTATATGATTTCATTCTCCCAGCTACTGAATTCTACTTTTGACTTCACTGGAAATAATTTCCTAGGTTATATCCCTTAGATTATTAATAATAAACTTGGAGGTACAGAGCAACTTCCGTTAAGCTTTATTATGCACTAAAACTTCTGTGTTACCACAATTTTTCAATAGTTTATTGACAAACAGAAAATCCATGCTTTGCTTCATTGTTTTACTTACCAGTGTGAGTTCTTTTGTGGGCCTGTAAAGACTTCTCTCGTGGGAAAACTCTGTTACAAACACTACAGCGAATCCTGCTAGAAGAGTGCTCACCCTCATTTATTAGATCTCGAACTGTGTCCGCTCTTGGTCGGCCTCGTCTGATCCCATCCTAGTAAATTTAACAGATCATGATCAAAACAGGGATTCTTAGCAGGATCTTCTACAGTGGATGAAAATATTGCAAAAGAACTCAGAAGCCACAGGGAAGGCTCCATGCACCACCTAGGCAGGTGCTTGGCATAACTCCATCACCATCCCAAAGGGGGCTCAGCAACCTAATTTAAATTTCTTAAGGGAGTGAAAGCTGCAATGGTAACAGGACACCACGAAGGTGCAGCCAGATTCTTTCCATACAGTGCACTGAAGGGACCCTTTCCATACAGTGGAAACATCATTGTGAAGGACAATTGCTACTCTGTCCTCCCAGCTACAATTTGGGTCATTGGCAGCATTTGCAGATATTTCAGAGAAATAACTATGATCAGGCCCAACGAGCCACTTTGGTTGCGGTCACACATAAGGCTTAATCCAGCTTCAGTCCACCTTCAGAGCCAAAGAACACATCAATAAAGTGGGCAGTAATTTTCTTTCCACGTTATCTACCACAGTACACCTCTACACACCTTAAAAACCTCTAAACTGTTTCATATCTGGTCAAGTTAAGATCTTAAAATGAGGTTCTTAAATTTATCTAGTATTATTATCATTAAGAGTGTCCCTGTTCCCTCCCACATTTTCCTTTTGTATTTTGTCTCTTTAGATTGTAAGCCTGAGGGCAGGGACCTGTCTAAGATTGTAACCTCTGGGTATAGGGATGGATGGGTGGATAGGTAGATAGGTAGATAGACAGATAGATAGGTGAATTTTCTGGGTTATTTAACACTGAAAGAAAACGTTCAGAGCGAGAAGAACACCTCAGCAAAATGGAGGAGTAATTTCCACGTTATTAATGCCCATGGTATTTTCTGAGGCTGTGATCACACCTCAGGTTTAATCCAGCTTCAGTCCACCTTCAGAGCGAGAACACCTCAGCAAAATGCCCAGTGATTTTCCTTCCACATTATCTGCCCCAAAGGTGAATTTTCGAAGTTATTTAACACGGGAAGAGAACAGCTTGTCCCTTTCCTGATGTGGCCCCTCGCTCTGAGGGTGGACCGAAGCTGGATTAAACCTTAAGTGTGACCACAGCCCTCGGCGACGGACGCACCGAAGAACACGTGGAGTGGGCGTCGTCGTTTAAGGTGCCCGACTCCGCCTCAGGGGGCCGCCGGCCAGCGGGGTTTGCGCCGCTGTCGGCTAGTGGGCGGCTGGCCGGCCCGGCGGAGGAAGAGGTGGAGCTTCACTGACTGACTGACCGACCAGTGAGGGGAACGTAGTGGGCCGACGGTGACCGGCCGGGGCGCGACTGACTGACACCCCTCGCAACCGCGATGGCAACGGGGGTGGGGGGGGGGAGAGAAGAGCCGGCGTTTTGGCGCGCGGACGGTGTGTGTCGTCACTGGGAGCGTGTGAATCATTCGCGGAAGTGACTTAACTGCTCAATGGGGGGGCGGGGGCCACACGGACCGTTCCTCAGAACCTTTAAAAACAACCCCTCCCCCCTCCACCAACCGTCGCCGCGAGCGCTCCGCTCCTCTCCCCTCGCGCAGCGCCTCCTCCCTCCCTCCCTCCCAACCGCCGCCTCGTTTAACCCTTTACTGAGGCGGCGGCGACGGCCCTGCGCCCGCCCTGACTCACCCTCAGATGCCCGCTGCCGCTATCCGGGCTGCCTGCCGCCTCTTCCTCTTCTCCGACCGAGCGGGCGGCGGCGGCGCCTCGTACTCCGCCGCCGACACTTTTTCCTCCTCCTCCTCCTCCGCCAACGGCAGTAGCGCCGCCTCCCCCTCCGAAAGCCTGAGGCGCGGCGGGCGGCGGGCTGAAGGTGACGTTGTGCGCGTTCTCCCCCCAGCGCCACGGGTAGACCATGAAGTCGCTGAAGCCCGGGCTGGTGGGGATGGGCGGCGGCGGCGGGGCGCGGGTGGGGTCGCAGCCGCCGCCGCTGCCGCCCGTTGGCTTCACGGGGGTGGTCTTGATGACGGAGACCAGGACGCGCTTGGGGGAATTCCCCGCACACAGCACCGCGGCCGGAGGGCCCGGCCGCTCGGCCATCCTGCGCGAGAAGCCTCCCCGCCTGCTGCTGCTGCTGCTGACAGGATCGGATCCGGCGCCGCCCGCCGCTGCCGCTGTGGGCTGTTCCTCCTCGGAGTGCTAAGGGGACCCTTCTTTAGCTTCGCATGGCGAGAGAAGTTGATACGACGTCGGGGGAAGAAGGAGAGAGCGACGCGGGCGCCGTCCGCACACGGGCGTTCCCTCCGGGTTCCGAACTGGGGGCGGCCTCGGCCACACACACCCACGCGCGACTTTTTTCACCCGAAGCAACACCGCGACCCCCCGGCTGCCGCCGCCACACCAAACCCAAGACTTTCCCGCGTTACATTTCGCGCCTGGGCGTAACCAATCACCACGTCGGGTTCTAACGTCGAGAGAGTGGCAGGTATCTGCGCCCAATCACAAGGAAGGGAGCCTCTTTCGGCCTTCCCCTCGAGGACGGACGGCTGAGATGGGCCACTGGCTAGGTCGGGCAGGAGCACATTGGAGCCACGCAATTGGTCAAGAGTTTCCAACGCTAGCCAATAAGATTCGAAAGTTTGCGACAAGGCTAGGTCCGCCGGCGTCCCTCCCCGCAAGGCTTCCAAGTTTGCCTCATGCAAATAGCTCTGTAGGAACTTGATTGGCCAGCGCTGGAAAGAGGCGAGGCTTGTATTACAGTGGCGGTTAAATACACAGTAAACATGCATCGAGGGCCCCGCCCACAGGCAGCCGCCGGAGCTGCCAGGCGCGTTTGGCGCGCTATTCAGATAAGAGAGGCAGGGCTTCTATTAGGATTGGCTATCCAGCTTCCGCGGTTCCGAATTCTCATCATGTGATGCATTTAAAGAGCGGACCGAAGAGATAAGGGAAACACTAAAACGTGTGCCAGGAGTTTTTTAGATGCTATTTTATACTTATGACCGTGCTTAAAAGGCTTTGGAAATTATGACTTAGATTATGCTGAGACCTGAGATGGATCAGAAGAAGATTTGGAAAAATGAGAAACATGCCTGCCAGAGGCACAAGACACACAGGGACAAGCTGAGTAAAGGCTATCATTGCCCCATACATGTATGTCTTAAAAATATTTTTTTAAAAAATATTCTAGAGAAGAAATTAAATCTGTATCCCAAGGATGACAAATCTGTGTCCGTCCAGATGCCCCTGGCTGTCAGCTTCCATCAGGGTCAACCAACATGGATGACTGAAGAGGACTTGGATTTTCTACCCTACTTTTCTCACTCATTTAAGGGGACTCAAAGTGGCAGACAAAACTTTCTATTCTCCCCACAACAGAACACACTGTGAGGTAGATAGGGTTGTGAGAGCTCAGAAGAGAGATGTGACTAGCCCAAGGTCACCCAGCTGGCTTTGTGGAGGAGGGTGGAATCAAACCGGGTATTCCCAAATAAGAGTCTGGCTCCCTAGCCACTAGACCAGACTGGCTCACTTACTGTGGTCCAAGGAGGCAGATTTCTGCGCCATCAATTCCATGCCTGCCACCCTTTTCTATATTTAATCTGAATATTCCTTTACAGAAAATAAAGCAAACATTTGACAACTGGATGCATTTTTAAAGAGTGTGTTTCTGTGCTTTGGGGATACCCTTTGATGCAAAACCCCTATAGTACTGGGGGTGGGGGAAGCAAAATTGTGAGCTGTACAGTTGAGGCTTTTCAGAAGTCCTTCTCAGGAAAACTATTAAGTGCACACCAATCATGCAACCCTGAGTACAGCTTCCACAGACATGGTGCAGATTCTGTCACCTGTGCTTGTGTGTTTCATGATCAGGAAAGATGTGCAGATGTTATTTATACGATCCCACTAATCTTCACCTACATTCACCTGACAGAAAATGGATCCTTGGTTTCAGTGAGAAACGTTTTGTTCTTGTTTTAAAATGGATCTTTTCCCCCTTCTGTTCATTAAGGTAAAATCTGGAGGGTCTTTAGCAATATAATGAGGGTAGTAATAAAAACTGTGTGCATAAGCAGGAACCGAATGTAGAGTGACTTCTAAGTTTAGGCATTAGCAGTTCAAACAATTATACTTTCAGCTCGATCCTCTTCTGAAGATGGTTAACTGATCCTGATGATGGCAATAGCACTGAGTTTAGGGCAAGAATTCAAAACAAGAGTAAATGAAGTCTGGTAGCAAGAACTAAATGTATCATCTCTGTATTTCATTGGTTGGATTTTCTGCTATATAAGATTCGCTGGCATTTAAGATGCACCTATTATTTGACAAAAATTATTTAACAAAATGCATTTTAAATAAATGCAGAGCAATTTTGGGAGTCTTCTATAGCAGGAAATGCAGTATACTTATAGTAGAAAAATCACTGAACAACAGATTGGAACCATGAGATACAGGAAGCTGCACACTGATGACAAGCCTCATTTTCACTCACCGGAACTGCAACCCAGTGCCATGTCCTGGCAAGAAAATGAAACTTTTCATTGCTGTTCTACTTCTGTGACTCTGTGGACATGATTCACGGTTCTCCACCTTTCCTATTCCAGAGCCCTCATGCATGGACCTCTGCTGGATAGGGAAGATGGTATAAAGGGTGATTCTACTGCACATTTCTCTCATCTACCCTGTAATGGAAAGAATAAATTAATGTTGCACTAATAGCAGGCTTTGCAACATGGAGATCCTAGCAAATTCCAAAACTGTGCTTTCATTACTGACCAGCTAATTACAAAGACAGTCCACGGACTGCACAAATAATATGAGAACTACTACTGGTTTGTCATCATTTTGTATGAAAATATTGCCTCACAGGAACAGTGATTCAGCTGCTGCTAGTCACCCTATAGACTGCTTTTCAGTTGTCCACAGATGAATCACTCCTGGGAGAATTTAGGCAACTTTGGGTAATTTACAGCAATGTTTGTGTGACAACTGGCCTGACCAGTGAGTGGATTGAAGGATTCTAGCTGGTAAGTATGAAAAGGTCCAGTGACTATATCTTGGAGGAATCCATCAGTAAAGAGGGACAAAGCAAATTGAGAGATTGTGTATTGAATTACTTCATGTCTTATGGAAGGCATGAAGTACTATTTTCAATGGACAGAGGGGTATAAAGTGAAAAAAGTAGTGAGGTCATATATCTGTGAAATAAAACATGTAGCTTGAGTAAAGCATAAATGAATACTATACTAGGATATAGGGTGGGATAGAAATATAAATATTTGAAATTCATATGAATTCATATGTCCAGATAGAATGTTGGCTACAATTGAAGACTGACATTTGAATGTGAAGCAAATACTTTTGTGCTTTTGTTCGAAGCTTTGTTATATTTGTGAATGTGTGGAGGTAGCAAAGTGACTGCCCAGTCACATCTGCAGTAGATTCATAGGGGATTCTAATTGGATTCAAATAGCATTCACAGCAAATTCAAATTCTATCACATTTGAAAGGGGCTTTATTTGTACAAATGTAGATTTCCTTGCATTCAATTCAGTCACAAAAAAACCCATTCATGCACATTTCTAATGAGTACACATCTAATCACAGCAGCAGCTATTGCTGATTTTTTTCTCTTTGTTATGCCTTGTGAAAAAAATTCCAGGAGACAGAAGGAGGCAGGCAAAAACCTCAGCCTGCTGAGCTGGACTGTTAACCAGTTCTGTCCCCAGGAAATCTAACTCTAACTGTCCGGTCGTGTGTGATCACCTGACTTTCCCTCTCTGTGTGTAAAAATCTAAATATATTTTAGTGCAGGAAGAAGTTTTTTTAAAAAATCCTTAAAGGTGGGGTATAGATAACTGCAAATAAGTAAACATTACCAACATTTGTATGAAATGTGTGTTGATTTGGCAAGAAAACACAGAAAAACAATACAAGAAAGGCCTTGACATCACTGGGCCTTTTTGCATTTTCACTTCCCTGGGACAGCATCCCAGGGAAGTGAAGATGGGGGATAGATCTGGCATCTGCACTTTGGAATGCCAAATGTATCCCAAACCTCTCCAGCACTTCCCTAAGTGCTGGGAAGATGTGAATCACAGTGGTTGTCTCTACGCTAGAGGCAATCGTGGAGCCGCAACAACAGCATCAATGAGCATGCATGGTGCCATTGCCACAGTGACCAGACAATGCGGCACAAATTCATACCTGTGCTGCCCTATCACATCCTCCATCTGCACCTTTTCCACCTTGACTTTTTATGTACTTCAATAGGCTCCTTAGTTCCTCTTCAATTTTTTGCTATCAGAATTTATCATTAGCGTATCTGAGGCTGGCGATCTTAATTCCAACTTTTGATTCAGCCACACTGATATTTCACACAGTGTACTCTGCATATAAATTAAAGAAACAAGTTGACAATATACAGGCTTGTCACATTCCTTCCCCATTGTGGAACTAATCAGTTGTTGCTCCATGTTTGGTTGACTGTTGCTTCTTTATCCCCAAGTGCTCTTTCGACTTCTAATTTTAACTATGCTGTTTAATTCTGTTTTAATAGGGTATGTATTTATGTTTTGCTTACATATGGGTTTTTATTGTAAGCCTCCCAGTGATCTTCGGATATTGGGTGGGATATAAACATTTTAAACAAACAAACTTTTTCTGGAATTCCCTTGCTTTTTCCATAACCCAGTGAATGTTGGTGGTTTGGTCACTAGTTCCTCTGTCTCTTCAAAAATCAGCTTACAGTTCTGGTAATTCTTGGTTTTCATACTACTGGAGCCTTGATTGCAGGACCTCACATTCTTTTGGTAGTATATAAATGAGTGAAATTGTTCAGTAGTATAGACATGCCCGTGCACTGAGATCTCAAGGAGAGGGCCTTCTTGTAGTTTCTTCTCTTTCAGAGGTACAAGGCATAGGGACATGCAGAAGGGCCTTTTCTGTGGTGACCCCTAGACTCTGTAACAGCCTCCCTCTTGTGCCAGGTGCCTACGCTGTATAGTTTTTGGCACCTGCTGAAAGCATATCTTTTCACCCAGGCTTTTGCTGTTTAAATAGCTTCCTCAGGGTTCTGTCCTGTAGGGGTGGGAGTAAGTTACATTTTTAATTATGTTTTAATACTTGATATGTTTTATTAATATTTGATATCCTGGGGCCATTTGGTGAAGGGCGGGATATAAATAAATTAATACATAAATAAATATTCCTTGGCATTGCCCTTCTCTGGGATTGGAATTTGTTACATTTGACTCTTCCAGAAGTCAGGTCCACCAAAGATGGATATTGTAGCTATATCTGAAAGCTCAGGCTGACAGAAGATCACAGCATAACAGCCCCAAAACTGCAACAAGTGAGACCTCATCAGATACCCATTTTGCTCTACTTTTTGTTGCTGCTTTTTCCACAGCATTATAAACTTCCGTCCGTAATTCTTCAAGCATACTATCTACCAGATCTAAGCCCTTAAATCTATTATCTCCACTGCATATTCATAAGGGATATTACTTAGGCCATTGCTTTATAGTGTACTTGCTTTCCCTACTTCCTTCAATTAAGCTCGAACTTTGCAGTGTGAATGTCAGCTTCATGCCTTGTTTTTACTGACTGTATGAAGCTTCTCCAACTTTGGCTGCAAAGTATATAATTAATCTGATTTTGGCATTGACTGCTTGATGATGTGCATGAGTAGAGCCACCCTTAGGACTGTTTGCTCGTTTTGTATTCCAAGACCAACCTGGCCTGTTGTTCTGGTTATCTTTTGATTTCCTGCTTTAGCATTCCAGTCCTATGATGAAAGTGACATTTTTTGATGTTATAGAAGTTGTTTGTTTGGCATCAGTGACTGGACTTGGATTACTGTGATGCTGAATTGTCTGCCTTGGATTTGAACAGATTACTCTGACATTTTTTAGATTATACTTCAGTAGTGCTTTTCTCATCCTTTTATTGATTATCACAGCTATTCCATTTCTTCTGAGGTATTCTGGTCATCTGAATTAAATTTTAGGTGGCTGACTCCCAAGATATTGATACTGAATCTTGCCATTTCATGTTTGACCATATCCATATCCATCTTATCTTGGTTCATTAATCTTTCGTTCCAGATTCCAGTGCAATATTGTTCTTTCAATATCAAACTTTACTGATATCTCCAGACATATCCATGGCTGACATTCATTTTGGCAGTGGCCGAGTTGTTTCATTTTTTCTGGAGCTAATAGTAATTGCCTTCTGAGGGGCCAACATCCAGTAACCAATCAAATCATTCTGTCTGTCAATACGTGATTTATTACACAGAGGGTTGCAAAGTAATATTGGATTTATTAATATTGCACTAAGCCTAGCAACACTGTCATAGTACTGTATTGCATATACCAGGTCTAGTATAGTAATTCTATCATGCTCTTTCCTGTCCCGCACAATGGAAAGGAATGAATTTATCTGGACCAAGAACGTACTGTAGGTTGAAAGAGTATCTTCAAGCTACTGCAGAATCTGAATTACTGCAAAGGAAGCTTTTTCCATGCCCTGCACAAGGTGCCTTCCCCTTCCCATACTGGGCTGCAGAAGGTGTAGAATTGTTGCAACCTCCCTTCTTCCTAGGTTGGAGTGTCTCCTCTAACTCAACCACAGCCTAGGGCAGTCAAAAGCCAAAAACACTAACAAGGCGACATCCTGAATGTTCTCCCGGGCACACTTGCAACCTAGAATATTCAAGTCTCCTTTCTCCCTAAATCCTGACTTTTCTCAATAAACCTAAATTTTTCAAGGACATCACAATTCCTTTTTTCAGTATCAATCCTCTTTACCATTGCATCTTTACTGGAAGGTTGTCAGGGTAATAAGTTTGAGAATATTGTCTAGTTTTCTATACGGTACACTGTCTAGTTTTGGGCACCTGGTGAAAACGTATCATTTTACCCAGGCTTTTGCTTCTTAAACAGCTTCCTCAGGGTTTTCCACCCATGTCCTTCCTGAATATGAATTTTCTTCCTCCTTCCCCCAGACAGAAAGATAAAAAGGAAATGGAAACCAGAAAGTGGGGGTGGGTGGGTTACATTTTTAATTTTGTTTTACTATTCGATATATTTTTATTTCATTGTAAGTCTCCCTGGGACCATTCAGTGAAGGGCGGGATATACATTTTCCAAATAAATAAATATTCTGTGCTATTTAATTTTTTATTCCTTTACGTTAACGTCTATACTGCTTTGCCTTCTTCCCACAGCCTAGACCCGTGTTCTTGGGTGTTTTTCCACTTAGCACTAGAGTCCTCTAGTGCTAGTGGAAAACACCCCTTGTTTCTCTTTTGGGTACTGTGCATAATGCATAGGTTTTCCCCATAAACTCCAGAGAGACCCTTCAAACGAGTTGCCTTTAGGCACTGTGACCGCACTGTGAAGAAGTTCTTCAGCCCCACTACGCTGCTTCTACGCAGGCGCAAAGGAGACCGCCTCGCGCCCATCCACCGCGCTCCAAATGGGCGGGACACGTGACGCCACAGACGCTCTCCTCGCGTAGTTCGCCCCCGCCGTGGGAAATTTTGCGAGCGGAGGGAACTCCGCCTTTCCATTGGTCTACCGAGGAAGCAAAGAGCGCTGCGATTGGCCGCTCTCTCCACGCGCCCGGGAGGTGCATTATTGGGTATGGCCGGCCGGAGCGGAGCGCGCGGATTGGCTGCCCGCTCTGGCTCCGGGAGCGGGAGCGTCGCGCGCATTGGGCTGGGCAGTCGGACGGGGCGGGCGCGCGGCTATGGCGTGGTTACTTGGGCCGCGCTAGGCGAGCCTTGCTCTTTTCTGTCGCATTCGGCTAGGGGCGGCTGGAAGTGCCGCCGCCGCCGCCGCCGCGGGGATCATGAAGGGCGCCCTGGCGAGCCCCGTGGCCGCCGCCACCGCCATGCAGGAGAGCTTCGGCTGCGCCGTGGCCAACCGCTTCCACCAGCTGCTCGACGACGAGTCCGACCCGTTCGACATCCTCCGCGAGGCGGAGCGGCGCAAGGAGCAGAGCAAGAAGCGCGAAGACGCCGTCGGGGGCGGCGGCAGGAAGCCTGGCCCGGGGGGCGCAGGAGGCGCCGCCGCCGCCGCCACAGCCGCCAAGAAGGAATCCCAGAAGGACCGCAAGGGCTCGTCGTTCCCGCAGCCGGAGAACCCGCCCGCAGCCGGTGAGGAGGAGGAGGAGGAGGAGAGTCGCAGGGGGTGGGTGGGGGGAGCGGGAGAGCGCGCCCGTTGCGCCCGACGTGCGAGGACCTCGCGCTGGAGGGGCCCCACTCTATCCCGGGGGCACCGCGCGCTTCCTTGGGAGGAGATGCGCTCCCTTGGGGCACCCCCTCCCCGAAGAAGCTTCGCGGGATGCATCCTCTAACAAGGGCTCCCCGACGCCGTCCGTCCAGCTGCCGGGCGCGCCTCAACTCCCCCCCCCCCCCCGCACCCACTTTCTGGTTTCCATTTCCTTTTTATTTTCCTGCCCGGGGGAAGGAGGGAGAAAATGCTGATTCGGGAAGGACACGTGTGGGGAGACCGAGGCAGATCGAGGGCGGTAGGAAAGCCGGGCCAGGAGGCCGCTGCCCGGGCTCCTGCGCTGCACTTCGCGCTTCCCTCTGCAGACCTGCCCCGCCTGGGACTGCGGAGAGCGGGCGCAACGCCTCCGGAGCGAAGGAAGGCTGCGCAGCCGCCTGCCTGCCTGCCTCGTGGTTCCTGCCGACTCCTCCCCGAGCATGCCGTGGGCGAGCCCCGCTGGGCCGGGCCGGGACAAGGGCCGGGCTGTCGCCTGCGTCATGGCGAGCTATTGTGGCGTCTAGACCGGAGTTTCTCTTCAGCAGCGGCAGGAGCCCTTAAAAACGGGAGGCGGGTGGAGGGGAACCGCGTGGGTGGAAATTTATTTGCATTTCTATCCCACCCTATACCCGGAGGTCTCAGGGCGGGTTACAATATTATATTAATCTCTAGACAGGCCCCTTTTACAATCTAAAGAGACAAGATGCAAAAGGAAAATGGTGTGGGAGGGAACAGGGACACTCTGGCAGCAACGGTGTCCTTGCAGTGGTAAAATACTTTTATTTTCTTTTTCTCCTCTATTCCCCACAGGCAGTATGGCTCCTTCATAGCCTGTGTGGGTGGAAGTTGAGCTGGCCTTTTCCTTTCTTTAACCTCTAGTGACCCTGGTTGGGTGGCGCCCAGGAGATCTTCCTTGGTACCCCTCCCTACCCATCGCTATTTCCATTTTAATTCCACCTGTGCAAAGTCGCTGTCCGATTGTTCGGGCTCAGGTTGACTTCTGCTAGTTGACTTCTGGTAAGTCACTAGAGGCTTTGGAAACTTTTTCCTGAACATGGCTGCCCCTGAAGGTTCGGGTGGGTGTTGGAGCAGTTCTTCAGATGCTACTCAGTTAACTGGGCTCCACATAAAAGTAACTCTGGAATGTGCTGTCGGAAACAAAAAATAAAGATGCATTGGCCTGTTAATGCTCCCTTTCCTCATGCCTTTCCTCCCTAGCCCTGTTGTATTGGCATGCAAGGGGCAGGTTAAAATGATGAGGCGTAAGGACAATACTTCTAAGTCCTTGTGCCACAAGGAAGGCTAGAGTGTAGCTCCTGAAAAACCATTCAGCGAGAGTGGTTTGCTCACAGATGTTGTGAGCTCCTTTGTAAGGGGAAGACCCTTTCTGCACTGGGCCTTATTTCAGATGATAACCTGAAATGGGAATCTGCTGACTGCATGCTAGTGCAGACTATGGCAGGACCCAGGCAGACCCTGGTCTACGCTGCACCAGTATGAGGATAGCAGGCCCCTATTCCAGGTTATAATCCAGAATATGGTCCAGTGTAGAAAGAACCAAAGACTGTGAAAAGAAGAAGAAAAGCATCTCTGTGGCGACTCAGAAATGGCCTGGAGATGGGATTGTTAACACACCACTCTGCCCCTTCTCCCTCTCATGAATATTATGTGCTAGAGAAGGCTTGGGAGTGCAAGAGCCACACACTAGCTCTCTGAAACACCCCTTTTGCTATGTCTGAACACAGTAGCTTGTCCCTCAACCAAACTTGGATTCCACAGCAGAAAGGGGACGCTGCATGCAGGCTGTGTAGAGTTTGTCCAAATACCATTTGCTGTTTGAGGGCTAGAGGAAAACAGCATGCCAGGCCACACCTACTCCTGTGTTCCCTGAACTTGGAGGTATTGTGATCAACTGGTGAACACACGATCAGGCTCAGTCAGGAAGTGTTAATGCAGATTTTATATTTCCTCACACTCCATATGTATAGCATAAAATTTGCGTGCAGACTTTGTAAACTTCAAGTAGTTCTGTTATTGCCCACAAGATAACAGTCTGGCAGATGAGTGGAGTGCCTGCACTTAATTTAACTCGCACTACCAGGAACTGAATAACATCCTTGAAGATTTGGAGGGGTTTTCGGGGGTGGGGGGGAGGACCTACTCATGCATGCGCTACCTGCAAAATGTGGAAGAAGTTGCATGTTGGGAGAATTAGTAAAGTAGACTTCAGTATGACCCAAACTACTTATAAAATATGTACTATATTAGGAAACAAAAAACTGAAGCAACAAAATTGCTGTGAAGAATGTCAATTCAAAATAAATGTATCAATAATGATGTATCATGCCCTCTAGTTAGTTCAGTTTAACAAAGGTAGTCCATTCTGGTGAAATTGTTAACAATTCTCTTGTGATAGTTCTTGATGATCTGCTCAGAACTATTGAAATGGAGTCCAGGAACATCTGTAGATGATAAGATGTACTTTTTTTTGCCTTGTTTTGGTTGAGCTGGGACAGAGAAGATGTATTAGCTAGAAGCTCTGTTTTTGCACGCCTGTATCGTGTCCTGGTTTACAATGGTTTAGGACAAGGATGCAGTCCAAGTTTATGAAAACAAGATTTTCTGTTCTGTACTCATGCAGTTTACAAGAAATGTATTTCTAGTAAGCTGCAACTGTTGTTTCATTGTGCCACTGCTTTTGAATCAGGCCATAGCATGAGGTATTCCAGATGTGTGTGGGGTGGGTGCACACTTAAAGATCACATATCACTTTGAGCCTATAGATTTTCTTCTTTTTGTGTTTGAGGACCATCACTCATTTCAATCTTCCCTAACCTGTAGACTCTTGCTCCCATCTACCCCAAACTCACCATAGGTCAGAGCATTAGTTTGGAAAAAGCTGACATATTATTGGCAGAAAGAGGAGTGAAAGAAAGGAGTTGAGCTCTTCTTTGTTCTCCTTATAAATTACTTTTTGTTTATTAATTGCAGAATTGTGTACTGCAGAAAAACAACAACCCGTACTGAAATAATAAAACCACAAGGAAACTCGTGAGTGTAGTGCACAAAATAAATTATTATGAAAAATAGAAATAGGTCCTTTGTAAAAGCATTATCAAAAGGAGATGAGTCTGTGTGCCTCATTGTTCCCCACCCTGTTTCCTGGGTAGCAGATTTGTGAGGGAGTTGGGTGCAAGTAAGTTGTGTCCTAGGGATGTGTTGAATTCTTGTCTGATGAACAGACTGCCCAGAGAGGGTGTGAAATTGTACCTCGAGCCTCTGTAGCTGTTGGAGAGAGGGTGGAGGGGGCAGTTGAGTGTGAGTGCGCACATGAGTTTGTTAAAGGCAGACCTTTACTCACCTGCCCTCTTTGTGGCCTTCCCAGGGGCTTGAGTTCTCTTTCCGAGCTGGCCTTGCAGCCAGCAGTGGATGGAGCTGTGCTGGATGTGTGATGGCCATGTGGCTCCTGCCCTATTCCCTGAACTTTGCCAGGCTCAAACATGGCTCCCCCCCTTCGCCTCCCATGGCAAGGCTAGGAAAGAAAGATCAGCTGATGGGAAAGCCGCAGGCTTCTTCAGTTCCACACCTTCTGTGAGTGGTTTGTGTTTGTCACACAGGCATTCAAAACATTCTTATTGTGTTTTATATTATTTAGGGTGAACATGGTATATATTATTAATTCTAATTACACAGTCACGGGAACAAGAGTTATCCTTCCCTTTTCCGGGATGCTTTTTACTACATAGGAAGTAAGTTTTAACTATACAGGAAGCTGATTAAGTATACCTTGTGTGGAAACTTGATTTACTATGTAATTAATGTGTACAAGGTAGCAATATGTGTATTTAAATACGTTCTACCTGTACAGACATAAGGCAAGCCCCTAAAGAACTTCCCCTAAATAACCTAAATTGAGAGCAACCAGTGAAGACAGGACATTTGGGTTCTGCTCTGAAGTTAAGAATGAGGAATCTTGTCTTCTACAAAAGTGGGTAGGAGCTGATTGGCCAGTACCATCTAGAGCAGTGGTTCCCAAAGTTGTCTGGGCTACGACCCATCTAATATAAGTTTACCAACTCGGGACCCACCTCTAGGAAATTTAACCGTTACCAATATGAATAAAGGCTCGGTCAGTTAGTGTGTCGTTCTACAG
Source organism: Aspidoscelis tigris stejnegeri (assembly GCA_023333525.1). Taxonomy (NCBI): domain Eukaryota; kingdom Metazoa; phylum Chordata; class Lepidosauria; order Squamata; family Teiidae; genus Aspidoscelis; species Aspidoscelis tigris. The sequence goes on along the minus strand of JALMGA010000007.1, from coordinate 67,844,694 downwards.
GCAGGGCCCACTCAGTATTCGCTCGCGACCCATCGTTTGGGAAACCCTGATCTAGGGAGTCACAGCTTCCCAGTCCTGTTGTAGAATCTCATGTCAGCGTTTTGTATTTAATTAATTTTGCAGGCTGTCAAGCTGGTTGGTAGACAATATACAGATGGAGCACTCAGGGATCCTTCTCATTCTGAGTCACGCCAACTCCATGGCTGCTTGGAATGAGTCAGGCTATTCCATGGGGAGGATTAATGATTCCCTATAACATAACTAAATATTATACGCTGAAGATACTGTCTGTAGGCCAGCTTAATGCCATTGTACAACAAAGTGACTGGTGCACATTTTAAAATTAAAGGCATAGTTTGAATTCTTGCACTCAGAAAGATCAGCCTGATTATGGACAGTAGTTTACTGTTACATGTGGTCTACTTTGGAGAATACGTGGATAGGCGTGTACTTCAAACTCACAGGAGCATTTAGTGATTCATTTATTTCTCAGGCTACAGAAGCCGTTCTCCCAGCATATATTTTAGGAAACCAGCCTAAGCAGATACTAAAGGTGGTGTGGTTATAGCAAAACTAAACAGGTGATTAAGGAAACCATTTATAGTATATTAAGAGATAAGTTTTACTGACCATATCAATAGAGAAAGTGACAGTTTCCACAGCATCCTTAAGAAATGCGATCAGACAACATGAAGGAATATTTACATGGAAACTAGGGCTGTGATGAGACACAGCATGCACACACACACACAAAGCATCTCAGAGGCATTTCTGAGATGGCTTTGTTCTCTTGTCTCCTGACCATTCTGAGCTAAAAAAGGTGGATTAGAGAAGGCTTTATGTGACGTTTACACTTTGGATATAGAGTGAAACAATCGCTATTCCCTTTCAAATAGAGTCACATCAGTGACGGAAGTCTGTGATATGCTGTTGTCTTGAATGCAGGTTTCAGCGTGATCTGGGGAACTACCTTATGTTGAATTATAGCATTAGTCCATAAGAACATAAGTAAATGACCCACTGGGTTGAACCCATGGCCCATATAGGCCAGCTGCATAGGAAAGCCCATCAGCAGGACATGAGCACTCAACTTGTCTTGGAGCAACTGACCTTTGGAGACGGACCATCTCCCACTGCCATTAAGGACAATATCCATTGGTGGCCCTGACCTCCACAAATTGGTCCAAACTTTTTTGCTTATTAGAGTCTGGAGGGTAGTCGTCTGAAATTTAGGGCAGGGTAAGTAGGTCTTTCATTGTAGTAGTCAAGCTGATAAGCAAAATAACTTAAGAAAAATACATAATGTACTAAGAATAACCTTTTGTGCTGGACTGTAGAAATAATATAAGATCCAAACTGGTATCCTGCAGATGATACTGAACTACACCCTCCTCGTCTTTCATTTGTGAGCCAGTTTGGTTTAGTTGTTAGGGAGCCGGACTACCAGGTTTGATTTCATACTCCCCCATGAAGCCATCTGGGTGACCTTGGGTTAGTCACAGCTCTCTTCTGAGCTCTCACAGCCCCACCTACTTCACAGGGTGTTCTGTTGTGGGGAGAAGAATAAAAAGCTTTGTCAGCCACTTTGAGTCCCTTTAAATGGGTGAAAAAACTGGGGTAGGAAAGCCAACTGTCCTCCTCTTCTTCCTCCTCTTCTTCACTATCATCTATGTTGGTTGGTCCTGATGGAAGCTGACGGTCAGGGGCATTCGGATGGTCACAGATTAGTCATCCTTGTGATACAGATTTAAATTCTTCTAGAAACATACATTTATGGGGCAATGGTAGCCTTTATTTAGCTTGTCTCTGTGTGTCTTTTGCCTCTGGCAGACATGTTTCTTATTTTTCCATTATGTTAAAAGTCCCAAATCCACTGGTAAAGAAATTCATCTGTCAGCCTGATCTATACTACCCTTGCCTGTGAGTCTTTGTGAATTAGGAAGCTGTAATACTGAGATGAGGTCCCTCTGAGTGATTATTTAAAACACTTGGGATGAGTTGAAAAGACTCATATCCACCATGGCAAGCGGAGAGCAGTGATTCAGTTTAACGATTCCTGACAAATTGCTCATATGATTATTATTTACAGCAGAATTACTTAGGCAAGTATTGTCAAAGCTGGTGAGCTCTCTGCGTCTCTTGCCTCATTATATTGGCATTATTCTGCAAAGCGTGAAAATGACAAGTGCACACAAAGTGCCCTGATGTTCAGTCTGTTGGTCCAGTTACTCCAGCAGTCTGTTCCCGTGGTGCCTACCCAGCTGTTTGTGGAAACCCATGGAAAGACATGAACACATGACTTGCCTTGATAACATTCTTCCAGTTGCTGTCCTCTAGAGCAGCAGTTCTCAACCTTCCTAATGCCGCGACCCCTTAATGGGGTTCCTCATGTTGTGGGGACCCCCAACCACGGGGGTGGAGCAGCTGGGAGGTGGGAGGGAAGGGCGGCGGGAGGCTCGTCGCGACCCCTCTGAAAGGATAATTCGACCCCCAAAGGGGTCCCGACCCCCAGGTTGAGAACCACTGCTCTAGAGGCATACTGTTTCCCATAACAAAGGCCTTTCTGCTCTTACCTTTGATGTAGAATAGATAGCTCTGTTGTCCTTTTCTGGGCCTCTCTTTTTTGCCTGCTGGTATGAGCTAAAGAGTTCCCACTGCCTGCTAGTGTGCTCTGTTTGCACCAAATGGAGCATAATGCAGATCAGGGGGCTCGTGGTCTGGGTTACAGGTGGACCTAACTGAACAGTTCGCCTGGTGGACTAGCACCGGATAATCCAGACCATGGAGGGGTTCCGATGTGCCTTATTGCAGAATTGAAATGAGCCTCTCAGGGGCTCCAGATCAGGAGCTTTCATTGCTGGCTGTTGGAGCCCCTGGAGGCTGACTCTGAAGCTCATGTGAGCTTCGAGGCTGGCGTGGCAGCTAGACTGGAACCCCCGCCACAGTGCAAATGGCAGTATTCTTGTCCGTGATCCAGGTCAGAGGTGCCTCTGGACTGACTGATCTGGAGCAAGTCTGGTAAGTGCAGAAAGGCCAAAAGCCGTCACTGTTGCCAGTTCCTGATGACGGAGTCAGTAAACATAGAGAGGGAATTTGTAAATTTTTGTGGATGCCAGAGATACCATTGTGCTCTTGTGCCAAGTTGGCAAATATTTTTTGAGGGTAGGAAAATGTATGACTGCTAATCTGAGTAATTCTTCTAACGTCTTCCAGGCCAGAAGCGAGCTCCGAAAAGGGGAGAACAGCAAGGGTGGAATGAAATCAGAGCCACAGAGGTAAAGCAAGATAAAGCTGAATGGAGACCTTATCTCAGGGAATATCATCCTCAAGACACTGAGAGGCAAGCAGAGTTTACGCTAGAAAGGTATGTGTTGTTGGTGGAAATACAGAGCAGCCTCTATCCTTATCTCTGTGTTAGTAGTAGTGTGCACATGTGTTGCATACCAAAGATATCAGATTCAGTTCTTTGTAACTTTATGTAGGCCATGCCAATACTGAACGTGCTGTGACCTGATGCCTGTCAGAGCTGATGATACCAAACTCGAGCGATTAATGATGATGTGACTTAATTTCTATCTCCCTGTCATAGGATCTTAGATTTAAGAACAAAAGAGGAGCGCTGCTGGATCAGACCACAGCCCATCTAGTCCAACATCCGGTCTCACACGGTGGCCCACAAATTGCTCATGGACATCTCAAGCAGAAGACAAGGGCAAACTTTAACCTAGGGGTTTTTTTTCCCACTAGCACTAAGTACCCATTAGGGACCCATTAAGTACCCATTAAGCTCAGAGCAGGAAGACCCCATTTTCACTGCAGACCCCATTAGAGCCACATTTGTTTCCACCTGTTCTAGGGAAATCCGGATTAATGGGTCCTTCAGGACCTATAATCTGGATTTTCTGTAGTCCCCATTAAAGGTGTCTATATTGGGGTCTTCAGACATCAAATCCGGATTATACTGAGCATGTTTCCACCACGATCAGGCAGTGGGGGCTTGGGTGTGTGTGTGTGCCCCAAAACCCAAAACTCTGAAGCTTGTGCATATTCTCTGAACATGGCTCCGAAGGAAACTCCAGAGAATGGCACAGGCTTCGAATATGACTCGTCAGAGCAATGCCATTTCTATGGAGCTTTGTCCAAAGCTCCAGAGAATCTCCGGAGTGATTTGCTGCAATCTTCAAAGATTCTCTGGAGCCGCTCTGAAGGATCTTCAAAGAATCTCCTTTTAAATGTTTGAATCGATTTGAATCTTCGGATATTCAATTCGAATTGACTCCTGAAAACTGCATTCGTGCACACCCCTGGTTTTGTAAATTTTGTTGGGACATTTGCAACATTAATATCAAGAAGTGGTTATATTTCCAGCACGCATACATGACATTACTTTTTCAAGACATTTTAAAACAGCCTGAGATGTGTTACCTTTCAGACCAATTGACCGACTGGAACGGGGAAGGCCAATGAGGGGCCGTGGGGGAGGAAGAGGTGGAATGCGAGGCCGAGGAAGAGGTGGTGGAATGAACAGGACTTTCAATGGCTTTGATCAGAGAGGGAAGCGAGAATTTGACCGGCAGAGTGGAAGTGACAAGGTGTAAGTATGTGCGTTTCAGTTTTATGAGAATGTGTTTGGAATGTTTAAGGGAGTTTGAAGGGAGTGATGGGGAGCTCTGCGTGTACCTAATTTCCAAGAAGATACTTCATAGGATACTTTTTATTTCTTTAGAGGAGTCCGAGCAGAAGATAAAAGGGGTGGAAGCGGACCTCACAATTGGGGAGCAGTTAAGGATGATCTGAGGTATGATAATGGTGGTCTTTGAAGTTTAAGTTGCATGCGTTGTGTGTGCTATCACATGCTAAGCTGCTCAGATCTGAGTCGTATTATTTGACCTCTAGCTTGTACATTCCAAATTCTGCATCTTACATTCTAGCACCGTGACTCTCAACCTTCCTAATGCTGCGACCCTTTAATACAGTTCCTCATGTTGTGGTGACCCCCAAGCTAACCCTCACCCTAACCCCCAACCATAAAATTATTTCTGTTGCTACTTTACCACTGTAGTTTTGCTACTGTTATAGATCGGAATGTAAATATCTGATATGCAGGATGTATTTTCATGGTTACAAATTGAACATAATTAAAGCATAGTAATTTCCGATGGTCTTAGACGACCCCTGTGAAAGAGTAGATCGACCCCCAAAGGTGTCGCGACCCACTGGTTGAGAACCACAGTTCTAGCTGAAGACCATTCGCAGATAAACACAAGTTACTTCTCTCTGACCAGCTTATCTTCAGGTAATGTCGAATGGGAAGAAGTATAACTTGTGAGATGGAGCAATAAGTGCTCTGCTTCTGCTGCAAGCTTCTTTTGGGGATCAGGAGTCTGAACGTTTCTACAGGTTTAATAGAAGAGCTGCGTCCTGAACTTGCAGGTTTTGGGTCCTGGTTTACAACAAACAAATGTGATTCAGGCGAGTGGAAGCAAGGCTTCTGACCACAGCCTTAATCTCATCCTGCAAGCCCTGGTTGAAACCATCCGTATTTGTTAACATTGTTAGTAGTAGGGATGTACATGAATATTTGAAACATTTGAATTCAAACTGGATGTCTATAAATTTGAATTTAAACATTCAAACGAATTTTGAATTTTTGAATCATATGTATGCATTTGCCACATCCGTACAGGACGCAAAGGGATGCCTACGGGATAAAAATGGGGCGCCTACAGATGTGTATGTGCAAATTCAAGTAGAAAATTTGAACGAATAGATTCAAATGTATTCAGTTTGAATCAAATGTGGATACATTCGAATTTTAAAGATTTGAATTGGTGTGAGTTTTTGGACAATCAAATCGAACCCAGAAAATTGCATTCGTACACACCCCTAGTTAGGAGCAACATGTCCTTGACATTCATCACATTTTCACAATTACTTGTTAAGAATAACAGCATCCCTATGTCTTCCATGAGAATGCTTTGTTGAATGACATATTTTATACAAGTCGCAGCATTTTTTTCTGAACTGACACAGCTCAAAGCTGTATGATACTGTAAGCATATTAATGCAGTCTGAACCATGTCTGAAGTAGAATCTGTTGTGCTCAGTGATGTGGACTCGTTTTAACAAAATAACAGCAAAATTCAGAAGGAGATTAAAGAATTGACTCAAAGCCGTAAGAATTCTTCTAAGGTGATTTAGCGGATGTGAGACATACTCGTGTCCTTTCCATCTGCGGTGTTTGCTTATGGAGAGAAGAAAACCAGGTTCCGCAGGTTTTTCTTAGCTTTAGTCTGGCCTTGCCCTTGCCTCTGAATTTTGGAGCCAAGGATAGACTTCTGCTGAAATACATGCCAACTATATGTCAGCACTGTGTCAATAAAAAATCTGCATCATTTTCAGATGGTGCTTCCCATAAAGAGGATTTCGGGTTTAGACAGATCAGCTTTATTCTCTTCAGTTCTCATTGCTTAGAGAGTTGGGAAAGGCCAACTCTGGGATTCTGAGAAGTGATTGTCTGGAAAGCAGAGGATTGTTAGTCTAATCTCCAACTTCTTCTATAGTGGCCCTATGCGGTCAACCAGGAATCGGTCATGACTTGATGGTGCCCAACAACTTTATTCCCTTTCTGATTGCTTTCCTTGAAAATATTTTAAGGTGTGATGAAATGCAGTGCTGAAATTGTTAATTGTGGAACCAAACAATACTATCTTGAGCTGACCTAAGCTAAATTGTGCAGATTAATATAAAAATTGCGCAAGCGTTACTTCTTGTGTCCATATTCTGCCTTTGTGTCTTCGGAAGGATCAGGGGTTGGAGCAGATGCATCTTTTGTAGAACTGAGTTATTTTTTCCAAAAAGAATCATGTTAAAGTACTATGTTGTTTCTGTTGTTCCGTAAAAATTGTAGTGGGCTGATTGTAGAAACTGGAATTCTTTGAGGCCTCCAGTCAGACACCATGGAGGTACGCCTTTTGCTCTGGGCACCCCTTTGGATACATTGTTCATTATAACCCTTGGGCTTATAGATGCATTTACTGTTTCTGCAGCGAGCTGGAACAGACTACTCCTATGGAAGAGACTCCAGAAGTTGAAGAGAATCCAGGAGCACCTGAGGGCGAATCTCCAAACAAGTATGGGCTGGTTTTGAATAATTTGCTCTTGTTCCTTAAGTCGCTGTTAGAAAACTTGGCTCTTACCTGGCAAGTTGCATTCCATCATGGTGGATGTAAACTTCCTAAAACAGGAAAATGGAGTTTGATATTGGTGTGTGGTTGATTACGATGCTACTGCGGATTTCAACCCTAGAATGAAAACCTAATCCAAAGGAGGTGATTTACAGAAGTGGAAGCTGTGGTTTACACAAGCTGTAAATACAGCATGCAGTTCCTGATCTGCTGTACTTTTGACCAGCATTGACAATCAGCTGGCAAGCTGCTGCCTTCTTATTTCTCAAATCCTGGGGAGATGGGGAAAACTGGACTCTTGTCAAACTGAGGTACGTTGCCTGACATATAAGTAGTGGCATGCATTTGGTCAGTTGAGCAGTTACATAGTTTGTTTATTGATTTATTTACATTTATATCTTGCCCTGTAATTTTAAGGTCTCACGACAGGTAACAATAAAAATAGCATAGCGGCAATGAAGCTGAGGATGAAATTCAATTCACTAAAGCAGGAGTCTCCAACCTTTTTTGCACCAAGGACTGCCTTCCTTTCTCATGGGGGGGGGGCACATGACGGGGGGCAGCTTGTTGTGGCTGGGGTGCGGACTGGCAAAAATCCTCCACGGCCCGTGCCGGTTCGTGGACAGGTGGTTGGGGACCCCTGCACTAAAGCCACAGCTCTCAGTTCCTGAAATGGTGGGGCAAAGGGGTTCTAAGAATTTCCAGGGATGATTCTAGGTGCATCTCAAAGGGAAGATCACATCCTCTCAGGTTTTCTTTGATAGGTGATAGTGCTAGCAAAATCAAGAGGAAACAATAGTAGCAGGATTGTATGGGATGAGATGCTCCTTTTGGTATTGGGGCCCCAAATTGTTCAGGGCTTTACAAGTCAATGTTTGATCTATGATTTGGGCTTAGTAGTAGATCTGCAGTCAGTGCAGTTTCTGTAACACTAGTGTGACATGTGTCCAGCCAAGAGTATCCATGAGCTGTGTTATGCACTAGTTGCAGCTTTTGAACTGCCTTCCTGGGCAGCCTAGCATAGAGTACATTGCAGTAGTCCAGCCTTAGGTTACCCACGCATGGACCACAGTGGCCAAGCTATTTTTGTCCAGAAAGGACCATAATTGGTTGAATGAGTCTAAACTGGAAATTGGAACTCCTGACCTTGACTACCACTTAAGCTTCCACCAAGGGTTCCAAAACGCATGAAGCTTATGATGTATGCAGTAGAGATCTGGTCCCCAGGAGTATCATGTCAAAGCCAACTTCCATGATGAATTAAAGAATGGCTTAAAAGCAACCAGCCAACCAGCACTCCACCCTTCTGCTTTTGCCCCCAGCCTCTACTGACATGAAGTTGTCCTTGGACTGTTTTGATAACACTTTTTCTTTCATAAGACCTTTTGAGTGTCTTTCTTTTGTTCTGATTGCATTGGATGGAAATGAACTCCTGCAGTTGAGTAAACTTTTCTGATTTAGAATTCCACCTCTCCTTTGCTTCAAGAAGTTCAGCAAAGGCTGGCAGAACTCAGGGCATGCAATGTAAAACTAGAATTTGCATTGGGGAAACAAATCATCCGATGCAATAAATGTTGTACATAAATGTATAGCTACATTTGCCTCTTGCAGCAATTCCAACAACTTTAAATTGGACATTTTCTGTAATGGCATAAGCCAACCTCGGTTATTTTGTTGGTATTTTGTACTCCTGTTATCCTTGGCCATTAACTGTTGCAGTTGAAAACATCTGGAAACTCCAAGTTTATGAACACCAGAATAGGTGCTTGTGTATTTCAGTCTCCTTCCCAAACCTACAGCACATACAGTTATATCTTCCATAACATGATTTGTTTCCAAGAAATCACCATGTGTTAGGGGAAGCTTGCTCAGCTGGTGCTTCCTCTAATTGCCAACATTATATAGCCAGCAGTGATTTCTATAGCATGGTTGTTCTTGTTTTAAAACACAATCCACACTACACAAGGGAAACTGTACTTCATCAGTTGCGTGAAACTAGAAGCATGCAGTAGAAAAATTCACAATGCAAAGGACAATTGTCCATGTTAGTTTGGATGAGGCCTGTAGGAACTGGAATGCAGAAATGATCAGGGAAGAGAGAAATAATTAAAAGTTACATTTTTCAAAACGTGTGTTGACATTGATCAGTCAGTACAGGTTACCATAACTGAGATGTGTAAAATATTCTCTCTTTAGACATTCATGAGGTTAATGAAGACAGTTTTTTAACCAGAGCTTTAGCTAAGGAAGTGTTTACTCTTCTCAGCTGGGTACTGAACTTTTATAATCTGCTTCATTCTGCTTTTATACGCTTTAATTGTTGTTATTTGCCCTGAGACCTCAAGGTATAAGGCAGGATATAAATATGAAAAATACATACATAAATATGCTGAGTGATGGCACTAAACCTGCTCATGTGCTGTGGTTTGCTTTTGGATTTCTCCTTTGAAAGGAGATTGAAACACACATCTTATTTATGAATGCTCTGTGTGTGTGTGTGTGTATTTCTTGTATTTCATAGACTGAATTCCATGTGCCAGTGGAATCTTATGTCATGCTGGTTTTCTCATTTGGTCTTCAAGACAAGACCTTAAAAGTCTTTACTAGAATTCCCTAGTTTGAATATAGACTGGGATGCCTTTTCCTGACAATTGATAATCAGACTATGCAATTAGCTATTTAAAAACTTGTCCTGATAAACTTCCATGAAATCCACAAATTTTCTTGGTCTTTTGCCATTGTGCCATTTTGCACATGTGCAAGCTGTTTTGGTGTATCATTTTTTTAAAAAAACACCTACATTTCATTCTTTTTCTTCTGTCAGGTAGTAGAAGTGTGCAAAATGCTGCTTTGAAATGTGCACAGACTGGGATTTAAGTGTACTAGTGTGTGTTTACCAGGTTTTGGGAGGAGGAGCTTTTTCCTGGGCACAGGTGAGTTTGACATCCCTCCCAGGTTTACTGAGTTTGAAGGAGAGGGGTAAAGCTCTGTGGCATCATATGGTACTTGGAGACCTGAAGGAGATAAAATAGCTCAGATGTGCCCAGGTGAGCTTCTCCCCTTCCCCTAAGAATCCAGTAAAGGAACCCAAGCATGCGTAAAAAGTGGACTATGCTTTGAGGACCGCTGGATGTTTTGAATGTTCAAAATGGTCTTTTGCACAGCTCTGCTATATTGGATGGACAGGCTAATGCTCTGTTCTGCATTAGGATTCTTGATATGCCAGAAAATGGCAGCAGCCACTATGGGCGTGTCCAGACTTACAGATACTGTGCATTCCAGTGACACCTGATACTGCGTAGTAGTGGCACATTATACCGCTGACACCTGATACTGCGTAGTAGTGGCACATTATACCGCTGACACCTGATACTGCGTAGTAGTGGCACATTATACCGCTGCTATTTCAAATTTACCTACTGTGGAACGATGAGCACTCGCTCTGCAGTATTAGGTAAATTCGAATGTTCCCACCAGTCCGGACAGGATGGTGAGAACAGCGAACGAGAGCTGAGCCTGCAGCTCAGCTCCCATTGGCTGCCCCATCCCACGTGACTTGTGCCTTACCGCGTGTGCCACAGAACTATCACAGCTTTCTCCAAGAAAGCTGCTGGGAGGCTGCTGGATCTGGACGGCGTGTCACGGCCTTCCAGCAGGTAAGCTCCACTTTTTTCTGTAACAGTGGACTTTATTCCATTAATCTGGACACAGTCTGTGTAATTAGGCAGTTAGTCTTCGACACATGCTTTGAGCAAATAGATGGGAAAAAACTGTTTGTCTGCAGACAAATTTGTGTGTCTTAATTACCTAGTTGGATGAATCTGAGGACTGCAGTAGTGTAAGCACCCAGAATAAGGTCTTCCAGATCCTATAGTCAAGATTTCCTAGTGATTAGAATACTTTACTATTACTTGAAATGTGTTTTCAATTGTGCCCTTCTCTTCAGTTTACCTGCGCTCTTCTGATGAAAGTTCTCCCCATGCCTTCTTTAAAATGTTCTGTGTCTTCCTAAAGGAAGAATATTATCAGCATCAACAGTAACACTGTGGGGACACAGCAGCCGACTCCCCGATTTAGTGGTTTGGCTGTTTAAATGGCACCAAGCCAGCCTGGCATCATTTGGACAGTATGCCAAGATCAGGGAAACGGTTGCACGTTTACAAAAGAAGTTTTCCATATTCTGCATAAAATCCCTGTTGAACCTTAAGTTTTGTGCATGTTGAGCATGAGAAGAATGTATTAATTCTTCCTTTGCAAAGTGTATGTTTCTGCTTGTCTTTACCAGTCTCATCTCCCTCCTACTGCTGTTTTCTCTTTCCTTGATTTCTGCTTGCTTGCATACCTGTGTTTGGTGTACACAATTTGAAGTAGAGATTTTAATGACAGAAAAATTGAATAAATACTCCTCCCATAATAAGCAGACTTGAAATGTACTCCCAAGTTCAGGCTGCCTCCAGAGAAAAATAGGGGGGATCTTATTTAGATCCCACAGTTTCCTCTTGCAATTGTGAGGAAACCTCAGACCCTTAACCTGTTTGGTGCTGCTCCTGCCATTGTGCGATGGGTGAGCCAGTTTGGTCTAGTGGTTAGGGAGCCGGACTCTTATCTGGGAATACTGGGTTCAATTCCGCCCTCCCCCATGAAGCCAGCTGGGTGACCTTGGGCTAGTCACAGCTCTCTTCTGAACTCTCACAGCCCCACCTACCTCACAGGGTGTTCTATTGTGGGGAGAAGAATAGAAAAGCTTTGTCAGCTGCTTTGAGTCCCCTTGAATGGGTGAGAAAAGTGGGGTGGAAAAGCCAACTCTTCTTCTTCTGGGTATCTCAGTGGTGCAAAATACCCAGAAGTATGCAGTCACCAGCTACCACACTTGAGCAGTGGACATTTTTGTCCCCATCTAGATGCAGCCTTCATTTACTTGCAAAGTTTCAGGTGCCTTCTTTTCTTGGTCTTCTACCTCTGACAGGCACCAGGCTCTTTTAGTATTAATAGAATTACAGCTAATCACAACCTTCAGTGGTCCTTAATAAGGCAGCAGTGGCTGTTTATACCTAGAACATGTGAGCATGCACCTTCGTTGTTGAATTTCCAGAGATTTCAGAAGTTAAAGAATGAAACATACAGAAAAAATACTTGTGTATATTTCTGTTTGTATAGTTATACATTGCCTTTCTTCTCTTATGACTTCACGGGGTTGCCCAGTACACTAGAAGAATAATTAAGAAAATAACTTTATTATGTGTACTGAAGCTTGCCCTTGTGTCAAGCATTAACAAGTTCCATTTTCTCATTTCGGAACTGACGGTTGAAATATTGCCAATTTTTATTCATATCTGGTGGAACCAGTTTGGTTCTCTGGTTAGAGTGCCTGACTCATATCTCATAGTCACTAGTTTGATTCCGCACTCCTCCATGAAGCCAGCTGGGTGACCTTGGGTGAGGCATAGCTCTCTTTCTGAGCTCTCACGGCCCCAACTACCTCACAGGGTGTCTATTGTGGGGGGAAGAACAGAGGGTTTGTCAGCTGCTTTGAATCCTTTTAAGGGTGAGAAAAGCAGGGTACAAAAACCAATTCTTCTTCTTCTAAATACACCCTTGCTGAAAGTTACATCTTTCTTAATAGACCCGGCCCACAGTTGTCGGAAGCAAGAAGCACTTATTTTCATATAAGATTGCTGGGATAGATAGATGGGAACATAATATTTGCCTTGCTGGATTAGAATACAATCTGTTAGTGCAGTGGTTGGCCTGCTTTGTATAGAAACCTGTAAAATGGCTATACGCATGAATAATACACCTTGCGCACGGACTCTTTGCAGTTTCCGTTAGAAGGATGCTGCTTCCTACCTCAGTAGCCACTGATAACATTTTTGGGTGTAATATAGGGATATGCATGAATGTTCCAAACATTCAAAATTCAATTGAATGTGGACATTCAAATTTGAATAGAATGTCTGCACATTCAAATTTAAACATTTGAACAAATTTTGAATATCCCAAAAGATTTGTTCGAATGATTCAAAACATTCAAATGTGAAGATACTTACGTATTAAATACGTATCTGTACAAATCTCATGCGTATCTGTACGCATTTGCGCTGATAATATGGGATGAAAACAGGATGCATACGGGATGAAAATGGGATGTGTACGAAATGCGTACAGATACGAATAACACATACAAATGTTGTCGACATTTGTATCTTCAGATTCGAACCTAACATTCGAACAAATAGATTCGAATGTATTGGATTCAAATCGGATTTTGTTGCATTTAGATTCTAAACATTCTAATCAAATTAAATGTTTGGATATTCAATTCGACTCAAATTCGAGTGCAAAAAACGCCATTTGTGCACATCCCTAGTGTAATATCCTTTCTAATAGTTTCTGTGGCCCCTTTTGAGTCTCTTTGAGACATGGTGACAAAAAATGCCCAGAGTGTGGCTGTTGCAGATGCGCAGTGACTTGTATAAGGGTACTGTAACAGCAGCAGTTTTATTTTAGTGCCACTTCTTTTACTCCCTGCCATGTTGTTTGCCTTGACTAACCGTTATGTTGAATTGTCTGCCAACACACTAAAACCTCTTTCTGATGATTCTCAATGGCCTTGGAACCTATCAGTGTAGGTGGGTGGTCCTGATTTCTTCTGAAGCAATGCCCATCACTTTAATCTTGCTCACATTGAACAGCATCTGCCAACAACATCTGCCATTCTGTTGCCCAGCCTCTCGATGTGCAGAGATCTCTTTGGAGCTCTTCATCGTCCTGTTTTGCTTTTACCACCCTGAGCAACTTGGCATCATTGGCAAACATGGCCTTTCAGTGCTTGCTTTGGATCATTTATGAATGTGTGGAAAAGCACCTGTCCTATTCCAGAACCTTGAAGGGACTCACTTTACATCCCTACTCTCTGAGAAATGTGAATTTGCTCTGCTTTCTGTACCTTATCCAGTTGATTATCCATTAGATGCCATGCCATTTTATACTCTGGTTGCTAGATTAACTGGACAATGGACAGTGATTCAGCTTCTTCCACTTGTTTCTTGACACACTCAAAAGGAAGGTCAGCTAGACACAGGGAATTGGAAATGTATTCCCAGAACCCCAACTTACACAAAATAAGAGAAGTCCCTATTTTCAGAGGCAAATGTGAAAATGTCGATTTTGGGTAACATTTTTTCTTGTACTTCAGTCAGAAAGGGCCACGAAAACTTAATGTGTGATTACCTCAAGTATTGGGGGAAAGCTGAATTCAAATGGTGTTTTCTACATTCTTTTGGACTTGCACTGAAAAACACTGAACAGCAGTTTCACTGTTTAAAAATAGCAATAGAGCCCTTGAGCCACACATTTGCTGTTGCAGTGAAGGAAAAATAAACTTTAACTCTTTGACGGTAGGTTAAAAGATCAGTGATGCAATCCTGGCATGTAAAAGACTCTTTATTCTTAATATCAGAAGTCTGAGTGTGTTGGAAATTCAAGTGACGAAGTGACTATGTCCGGACTTGATATTTTTAGGTTAATGCCACTTAGAAAATGTGTCGTCACCAAAGCTGAGTTTGACTTTATTTTTAGGGTTTTTTTGTCCTAATTTACATTTCACACGTAAATATGCAGAGGGGTGTAATCATGAATACATAGGAACCAAATCTAGGGTGTAATTTTTGCATTAGTTGCCAAGAAATATGATAAACATATGCATTAAGATTAGAGATGTGCATGAATGTTCTAAATATTTGAAATTTGATCGAATTCGATCAAATGTGGACATTCGAATTTGAATAGAATGTCTTTACATCACATTCGAATTTAAACATTGGAGCAAATTTAGAATGTTCCAAAACATTGCTTCAAATGATTTGAATCATTTGAATGTACAGATATGTATGTGTTACATACGTATCTGTACAAATATCATACATATTTGTATGCATTTGCGCTTATAATACGGAACAAAAACGGCATGCATACGGGATAAAACGGGATGCGTATGAAATGCGTACAGATACATATAACACGTACGAATGTTGCCGACATTCGTATCTTTAAATACGAATCTAACATTCAAACGAGTAGATTCAAATGTATTGGATTCAAATCGGTTTTTGTTGCATTCGAATTCTAAACATTCAAATCGAATTCAAATGCAAAACAACAACAACCATTCATGCACATCCCTAATTAAGATATAGTTCACTTAAGCACTTATCTTTTGTGTATTTTATTGTCCTGATAAGTAATTGCATACGTGTATAAAAGCTTCTGAGAAACTTGAGGGCAATATTGGAACTTGGGGAAACAGCGAGATTTGTAAAACATCGGGAGACTTAAGTGAGCTTCTCCAATAGGATGGAATGTTCTCCCGGGAGAACGGCTGAGTGTTAGAATGAGGTAGGGGGAATGGAATGAAAGCAGCAGCCTGGGGGAGAGCATGGATAGAGTTCTGTCCAGGGACTGCCCACGCTACAAAGGGTTTTTTTGAGGTTTCACCTTGTACAACATCTATTTTCCACTCTGGAGAAGGTGTAGCACTATTTTGAGTGTTCTGTACAGATGTTAAGTAGCTGCTATCATTGAAGTTATGCCCTGCCTTTCCCTCCTTGGCATTTCACAGGCTAATGGTTTTTACTTTGCCACTATGAACCCTTAGAGTTGCTGAAGGAGAGCCAGTGGAAGAAGTAGTGCAAGAGATGACGTTGGATGAGTGGAAAAACCTTCAGGAACAAAGCCGACCAAAGCCTGAATTCAACATCCGGAAGCCCGAAACCGCTGTTCCTTCCAAAGCAGTGGTGATTCACAAGTCAAAATATAGAGATGATGTAAGCATTAACTTAGAATTTGGAAGGTTCTTCCTCTTGACCCTTTGTTAATTGATATATAAGAGCATTTGCGTACCTGAAGTTACTCTAAATAGAATGGAAGCATTACGCACTGAGTGCTTAACTGAGCAATAAATATTTTTTCTTGGCAACTTTGAGAAGCAAGGGGAACCCTTCTGTTTTAACTGGATCGTTCAGTTGTGAACTAACAAAACTATTTATATTGCTGTGCTTTGTGTGCTGTGGCTGCTACCTGAATTCATTTTGCTGTGTTGTTAGTCTTCAAAATCTGAAATTGTTGTCTAATTGTACACATAAGACACTTTGGCTGCCTCTAGGATTATCCTGGGGCTATATTGGGATTGCCTCACATGCCCCTTGCAATGCCAGCGTGGCCCTAGGATATTGGGGCGATATCCCATAGTAACATCATTGCAAGAAAATCAACTCCTATCCTGAGTTGTACAGGTAGCAGTGAGAGTGCTTGTCTGGTTGCCTGCTTGCATGATCCGCTGTCTCAGGAATGGACACTGTGCACGTGCAGTGCCAAACCTGGCTGAAAATTGCAGTTGCGCAAATGCACAGGCCCATGAGTGCAGACTTCTAGGTAATTTACATTATCAGAATATCTGGATGTTTGTGTTGGCACCATTGCAGGAACAACTGTCCACACAGGAAAGTGTGTCTACTTGCCTGTCAGGCTGGCAAAGAAAAACCACGAGATTCTTTCTTTAAAAAGATGAACAGTGATTTATTTCAGCTCAGCGTAAAGGCATTTTTTGTTGGGAGCAACTTAGAACAGAAAGCCCAGCATATTTATATGTTTCATAGCTGGGCAGGGTTGGCCCTTCAACCAATGATCAATAACTATTTTTTCAAAACCAGTTTAAACTTTGAGCCAAAATGTATCACTTGACCCCAGCAGGGAGGGGGGGAGTCAACTGTCACTTCCCAAAACAACAGACAGCTGCTATATACGTATATACAGAACCATAAAGGTGGTAGAGATCCTATATTCAAATAACATGGCAGGCAGCTAGCCCTGCCTGGCATCGCCCTGCCATTTGGACAATAAGTGATCATTTCCGAATGTTGCTAAGTAGTGGATGAGTCCACTAACATCTGGAGGCAGCCTTCCAGTTAGATGAAGTGAGGTGAGAGAAGGGAAGGTTTCAGTGGCACACTTCATTCAACTGTGTTTAGTTGAAGATACTCAGAGTCCCTTGCATGCAGGCCTCCTGTGATGGAACTCCCAACTGTGGAAATTCTGTGTGCCTTTAGCTGGAAGTACTTGGAACGCAGAGAGTGCAATTCCACCGTTTTTTTACCCTTGTTGTCACTAGATTAGAAAGGTATTTATCTCACTGCTCAAAGTAGTTTAATAGACATACAGGCCAACATGGAATCCCATATCTAATCAATCATGCAATTTTTGCATGTATTGCTTTGCAGAGTCTGGTCCAATTTTAAAATCAAGTTTTCCTAAAGTTTTGGTCTGCTGTTAATGCATCTGTTTTGGTAATTTTTGTTCTGTAAACATCCTAAACTTCCCTAATCATGATGGCTGCAAGTTAACACCGGCAGTGGTGGGCTGTTAAGGAGCTCCATGAGAAATACTCTCCTGTAGTTTTTTTGCCATTCCATAAGTTGGATGCACTGTGCCCCCAGCTCATGAAAATTACATTCATCTTCCTCTAGAATTTCTTCCTTTAGGGAATTGTCTGGCAATCTTTTGATATCTTTGTGACAAGGCAAAGGGATTTTTTTTTAAAAGGGAGACTTCAGCATGGATCAGTGTAAACTGTGTGTTTTGCCCTTTAGGACCTACATTTTTTTCCTGAATTATCTTTCGTAAATATTCCTTGGCAAATTATAGATGCACCTTGTATAGTTTGGAATATGGTATATTTATGTTGCTGTTTTGTTTTTTATGACATGCTTTAAAACTATAGGCTTGTAGATTTTAAGTATTTTGTACACTGCTCTGAATGTAATTTTGTGGAAAGCCAACTGTGACATTATACCTAATCAAGATGTTGCTTAATAATTAACAGGTTTTCAAGTTTTTATGTCAGTTCCCTTTTAAGTACGGTGCTTCTGAATTGCCACTCTCTCAGCTTCTTTGTTTTTCTTCCTTGCTTGTAGTTAAGAATTGAATGGTACAAAAAGGCTTTCTGATCAGTTGGTGGAAAGCATTTTAAAATTGTACTTGATCTTGTAAAAACTCAAGCAACTAAACCTGATAAACCAAAATATTTAAGATGACTTTGCGCAATTGATGCTGTTGATCACGAGAAGTAATTATTCCTCTTTACCTTGGTCAGACCTCATCTAGAGTGCTGTGTCCAGTTCTGGGCACCCCAGTTCAAAAAAAGACATTGACAAACTAGAGTAAGTCCAAAGGAGGGCTGACAAAATGGTGAGTGATCTGGAACCCATGGGTGTTTTTCCACCGTCACTAGACGTACCCATTAAGTACCCATTATGGGTACTTAATGGGTACTTCTAGTGACAGTGGAAAAACACCCCATCTCCTAAGAAGAAAGGTTGAAGGATCTAGGAATGTTTAGCCTACAGATGACTGAGAGGAGACATGATAGCGGTCTTCAAATATCTGAAGGGCTGTCACAGTGCAGAGGGATTGTCCCTATTCTCACTTGCTCCAGATGGGAGGACTAGAAACAACAGCATGAAACTTCAAGGGAGTCAGTACAGATCACATATTAGGAAAAACTTCCTGACAGTGCGGGTGATCAGTCAGTGGCATATGGTGCCACGGGAGGTAGTGAGTTCTTCACGGGAGGTAGTATTCAAGCAGAGGCTGGGCCTACATCCGTCTGGGGTGTTTTAGGTAATCCTACATTGAGCAGGGGCGTTGGACTCAATGGCTCTAGAGGTCCCTTCCAACCCTGTGATTCTATGATACTGAATTCCCTTGGAGCATTGGAAATTATAATAAATAAAGCTTTTTTTTCTTTTAAAAAAATTTACTGTGTGAAACAGTAATTAAAAGCTGCCATTTGTTTTGGCATCTCGAGAGGGGTGTTTTTTTCCCCTCAGAGAACAACAAAGGGCAAGAAGTTTAATAACTGAGAGTTAATTATTACTTTACCATTACTGTCATCAATGGCAAATGAACTGCAAGTATATTTTAAAAGGGAAGACCTGCAGGCCTCTGTTGACCCATGGTGAAGAATTAAAGTTGTAGGCTAACTGAAGGCCAAAAGTAAGGCATCCCTGGAATTTTTGCAGTGATCAGGAATCCGAGATGAATACCGTGATTGTATTTCTTGTGCCAAGAAGAGTTCTATGTTGCTTGTTTGGTTTCTTTGTTGATTACAGTGGATTTTTTTAGTGTCTTACGGGCACATGGTTTTTTGAAAATGTTTGGATAATGGCAGTAGAATTATTGTTCATTGTGACAGCACTGCATTTCTAATTCAGCCATATTAAGTTAAATGTGTCAGTCACCTTTTAAATCCATCGGGCCAGGTTTGTTTTCAAAGTTACTTCTCCTCATGTTCTGTTGTCACAGCTTCAAGGAAGCATTTGCTGCTCCTGTTGGAGTGGAATGCTTTTCAGACTGTGTTCTTAGTGCGGATAAATTCTCTTATAGGTAATGAAAGAAGACCTAGAGGATGACCCTCATTTTTTCCGAAAGCCAGCGAATGACATCACTTCTCAGCTGGACATTAATTTTGGGAATCTGCCCCGCCCGGGGCGTGGAACACGAGGAGCACGTGGAGGTCGGGGGCGCGTCCGGAGAGTTGAGGACTCAGGACCCAGGCCAGAAATTATGGTAATCTGTTTTATTTATTTATTTATTTATTTATTTATTTATTTATTTATTTATTTATTTATTTATTTATTTATTTATTTATTTATATTTTATTAATTCCCGTAACAATTTACACACAGCTAAGATGGTAATCCTATTTAATAGCTGTTGCTTCATCTGAAACAAGAGTGGTCTGATATAATATGGGAAACAATAAGTGAATATATCGCAGCACGAAAAAATAAATGCCAGTGAAGAGGTGGAAGCCTGGCAAAGAATATAGTTTGGTCGTGCCAGATATGGGATGTTTTTAGATTTTGCATCCTGTCCGTGGGACGGGAAAAGTGCATCTCTGCTGGAGTGCACTAGCATTTGCACTTGCTAGTGTGCACACACCAAACCAACCCCCAACCCAGCCACAGACCTACCTGGGTCTGGACGCATGTTCGGGCACCATCATCTTCTGTGCGGAGTCTGGCATCACCTTGATAACGGTGACATGCTACCCATGCACAGATGCATTTGGGATCATCTGAAGTGCCAACACACTTTTGTGGCACCTCAGATGACCCCAGGAATTGGCAAGTCGCAAATGTTTGCTGCTTTGGCTGGAAGAGGTAGCGGTTAGGACCTGTGTCTTGGATGATTTCATGCACCACCACTCGTAGGTCCTGGGGTAGCTTCTGGGATGGCTGGAGATGTTCCTGGCGTGGAAGCACCTCCTGCAAGTATAAATGGTGCTTCCCAGATGCTACCCCAAAGTGTACTAGCAGGCCAAGTGCAAAAGGGCGTAAGGTTGCATTCATAAAGTTTTCAACATAAATAACTACCTCACTAATCTTTTCCTTTCATAAATGGGGGGGGGAGGATAACTGAAATTTTGGTTTTTTTTCTATAAATGAAGTTACCTTTTGTGTATTCAGTGGGTGTTTTTCCACTGTCAAAAGTACCCATTTTTGCACCCATTTAGGACCCATTTGGGTGTGAGCTGGATGACCCCATTTCCACTACGGCACCCATTTGGGACCCGATTGTTTCCACTGCTATTGGGGAAATCTGGATCTAATGGGTACATTTTGGCCTTTAATCCGGATTTTCTGTAGACCCCATTAATGGGGTCTACAATGGGGTCTTCTGCCAGAAAATCCAGATTAAAGGGAGCTGTTTCCACTGGAAACAGGCAGTGGGGCCCAAAGGAAACTAGGGGGAGGGGATGCACCTTTGGGACCCCCTCCAACATTGGCTTCAAATTCAGTTCGAAGTGATTTTGAAGTTGACTTCAAAGTGAATTCAACTTCACCCCCCCCCCTGAAACACCTGAGGTAACGGACTGACCCCTTGGGGGTAGATCTGGATTCCCCAGATGGGTGCAAAGCTGTTTCCACGGCAGGGGGGTTAGCACCCATTGCTGATGAGTGCTACACCTCCTGTGGAAACACATTGGGTGCTTCCCTTAATCCAGATCTACTAGATCCGGATTAAGGAATGTACCCATTCCTTAGATCCGGATCTTCTTAGATCCAGATCTAAGGGCTGCAGTGGAAAAACACCCATAATGCATTAATATAACATTAAAAATATATCTCATTCTGAAACAGTGGTGGGGGACATAGATTATATCTGGATTTCAGGAACAAGATGCACAATCAGTCACGGCGTAATTTGCAAAACGGTTGCAAGATGTGAGGCTTTTCTCTCTCAGATGCAGGTTTCTGCACCAAACCCTGATGATCCTGAAGATTTTCCTGCTTTAGCTTAAAGAGGACTGACTTAACGACACCTCAGAAGTGAAGATGCCGGTCCTCTGTTGCTGTAGAAGAGAATCATCCAAGTCTACAGAGAAATGACTTTTGCGTGTGAATTTTGCACTCCTATTGTGTTAAGAGCCTAAACACGTACAGTGGGCTAGAGCATAGTACCACTGTCAATTAGCTGTGTGGAGGCTTACAGTACCAACATCAGAGATTTCCAATAAAAATTCAACATGATGTCAGTACAGAGGGAAGATTTTGTCCATGTGCCACAGAGGAAAGCTGTATGGGTTTATCTGTTTGGGAGACTTGATAGTAAAAAAAAAAAGCAGCAGCTGTTTTTCTGATTTCCCTATGCAAGCAATTGCACAATATCGAAAGGTTGGAAAATAAACAAAAACCTGCTTATTGGCTGGGGTGTAAGATGCTTTTTCACAGGGGCGTTTCACACTGTAAAACTCCAAGCCGCTTGTTCCGTCTCTGCATCTCTTGGGAGCATGGACTGTACGACAACCACTATAACATGGCAATACTGAGTGAGGTGAAGTCCTTGGTCTGATAGGAATTGTGGTTCAAAACACATGTGCAACACTCAATTAAGGGCCCAGCTACATCTTGAGTTTTAATCACCCTTCAGTTGAAGGATTCCATCAGAAAAGCGATGGTTTTCCTTCTGCATGTAAACAGAAAAGTTAATCATTTTGCTGACATTTGTTTCTGGAGGAGGATCAAAGATGGAATGAAGTGTCCCGCAGCTTGTTTGTACATTGCATGCTCTCTTGCTAGGTGTGTAAAAAAATATAAAAGTTGAAAGGCAGCGGTAGCTCATGCATCAAATTCTAGCATTAGTGGAAGGTTTTCCAATTTGCTTTGCATGTTCGTTAATGAAAGTTAGTACAAGCATCCTTACGTTCATTAATGAAAGACAGTATAGCCATTACTTTTTAAATAAGATGGTCACTTTTCAGAACTTCTAGTTCTTGTGCTTGTACTGGTTGCGCTAGTTAATTTTTTGTGCATCTAAAAACACTCATTTGTTAGAATTTGTGAGTTTATACACCAGTAGAGTAAAGATGTGTTTTTAAAGGTCTGCACTTGCCTTTTACGGTGGAGCCTCAGATAAGTAATAGACTTTATTTGTATACAGGTGGCTTTACAAGTTAGTCAATATTTATATAATCATATTACATTAATAAGAAATAACACACTATCAAATTACATTTCCAAGATAGTATTAAGTTTGCCTTTAAAATACCCTTTGCAAAATAAACCTCCAATCTGTTTTATTTTTAAAATACTAGAATTCTTTTAAAAATAGTACAAGCACAGATTACACCATATACTTGGAACAACAGTCTGTACAAGAGTTTACAAGGCAGGACCATTACAAAAACTATCAGACAACGGAATTAAGGACAAGTGTTTACTCTTAAAAAAAGCTTTATTTTTATCCAGTCTTCAAAGAACGCAGCTATCAGCATTGTAACGGGTGAATGTTTTGAGTAACTCCACCTTAAATTGATAAGTTTGGAAAGTGTACTGCAGTTGTGTTTGCAGGTGTATTGAAGTTTGGGTTTAGTGTGTTAAGAGATCACATTAATATCCAGAATGCCACCCGCTCATGAGCTGTTAATTCTAGCCTAAAGCAAACTTGAAAAATCAGGGGAAACCCCTCTTTGGCTTACAAGTTTGAAAAATGCAACAACACATTAATCAAACACTGGAAAAATCAATTACTTTTAGCTAGCCTATTATAGGTCATTTCTTTTATATATGTAAATTGTTCAGATTCTGCAATGAGATTACTGCCTACCAAGAGGGTTTTGCCAGCTGTTGGTGTACACAGAAAAGTGATCATGGTTTAAGAGAAATCTCAATGCCCAGGTCCTTTGTGCACTAGGCGTCATTTCAGATCCTATCCCAGAATAAAGGCCTGCTGTTTATATGTTGGTATAGATTACAACAGGACCCGCTAAGGCCCACTGCAGAAAGGCATCAGTTTAGGAATTCTAAGGTGCCAAAATGAGGTCACAAACCATGACTTGGAACTTCAGAACTTAAAACTTGTTGTTTTTCACTAATCAATTCCTTTTGGGACTCAGAAAACCCCTTTGACAGTATGTGCCTTTGGTGCAGATAGTGAAACTGGCCAACTCCTAAGCAATCACATCTTGGATTTTTTGGGACAAGCCTTTAACAGTTTGGTGTAGGCAAGGTGTATAAAGCAGCCGTCTAAACTGGACTGTAAAATTGCTTACCTATTTGTTTGTCCAATTTTAAGCCCATTTGGCACACCAACTGAAGTTTCAGGTAAATATGGTTTAAATTGTACAACAAAGCAAGCTTTGAGTTTTCCAAATAAGAGACATCTGTAGCTGAGCAAGTGGCCTAAATTATATATTGAAAATAA
Organism: Aspidoscelis tigris stejnegeri; assembly: GCA_023333525.1. NCBI lineage: Eukaryota > Metazoa > Chordata > Lepidosauria > Squamata > Teiidae > Aspidoscelis > Aspidoscelis tigris. The sequence continues at coordinate 67,820,746 of JALMGA010000007.1, read as the reverse complement.
CCATCACTTATTTCTAATACCTGCTACAAGTTCTGGGATGGGAGAGCTGTACTTTATAGAAATTGCTGTACTTGAATTTGTCTGTCCCAGCCCATAATCTTCAGAGGGATGGTAGTTGTAGTCTACTTATAAAAGGCACAGAATTGTAAGATTTGGATATTCTGGAATAAAGTGCTCCTGGGAGCGCTTTATTCTGGTACACCTAAATCTAGGAGTATAAGTAAGCCAAGTCTATGAAACTGGCACTCCAGCAACCATTCGAAGATTACCGTTTTTCCCTCGGTGGTGAACGCCAGCAAATAGTAAAAGTTGCTTACCTGCTACTGCCTACCTACCCTTATAAAGCATGTCTGCAAAGCAATTTTGGTGCATCCTTCCTTTCTAGCAGAGCAAATGCTTAAAAGGCATAGTCCCAAATTATAGTAGGCAGAAGGCTGTCTTAAGGCCATCTCTTACATGACTTCCAAAATGGCTTGGGGTGGCACTGAGGTCACCTCACCTCCAAAGCACCGTGTGCTGTAAGGGACATCAATCCCATTCGACTTCTTGAAAACTTCAGTGTGCAAAAGCAGCTGTGAATCTGCTTCTTGCACACTATGATCAAATGGGTCAGCGCTGTGTGCGGAAGATGAAAAGGCCCTCAGCACTGGCATTAAGACTTCAATAGGGAGCCTCCAGATCAGCAGCGGAGCTGCCAAACCTCTCCTGAGACTCCCTGAGGCCACCTGCACCATCCTTGGACACTCTGGTCATGGCATAAGTACCTATAGCGCTCTTAAGATACCTCCTGTCTGCTTCAGTTGGCATGGATTACAATGGACTTTTTTTTTAAAAAAATACCATCTGAAGTGACTTTCATTCATGACTTTAGCCAGGAAAATAGCTCCTAATGTTAAGAAATCAAGGCAAGTCATTGCCGTTATTTACATATTTAGAGTAACAGCACATAATTGGGTATTGCATGAAGCACCATGTGTATAGAAGGTCTCCCATCCTACTGCCCCTGGACAGGACACTGTTCGCACTTGGCCTTTCTCCAGAGTATTTCTCAGGACTGGGGTCTGAGGTCCATGTATTAATGCAGGCTCTGGTAGGACTCACCTGGAGACTGCTGTAATCTGCACTAGCATGTTGCCAGCCAGCCCCTATTCCAGAATCTATTCAAATATGTCCAGAACCTATAGCTCTGTCCTCTTCCAAGGTTAGTATCCGAAGAGAACTGGACAAACTCATGGGCTTGTGGATAACAGTAAGCTGGAAACCATCCCAAGTTTTGAAGCTAATACGCCTTTTAAATATCGGGTACTGGTCTTTCGGTAGCACTGCACTGGTGCTAGCCAGGGTGAGAAGATGCTGCTGGACAACATGGACCGTTAGCTTCATTCAGCATGTCACTTTGAGTTTTTAAAGTTAAAAGGAATTGTCTTCTAATAACAAACGTGCTCTTTTGTTCGCCTGCCACAAAACATACTGGTTGTATGGCAGTCATGGACATCATGACAGCTTTTACTTCCCTTGAAAGGCAAGATAAGACGCAATGCCTCCTAAGGTAAATATCTCCTCTACCTCTCTGAGGCTACGTTCAGGCATAACAAAAGAGGTGTCTTAGGGAGTCTGTGTGACCCTTCGTGTTGCCACACCGTCTCTAATCCACATTTTCTAACATGTTCAGGCGCCTCTAGAGATTTTGGCTTTTGTTTTGCTGTGTCTGATCACAGCATGTACCAACAGTAAGAACTTAAGAATTCACTTTCTCAACTTAAGCCCCCTGCGGCCTTCATAAATCATTTAAACTGTATGTGAAAGAGAGAGGGGAAGCTACTGCCACAGACCCTCCTTCAGTTATAGCTTGTCAGAGAGCACAAGCTTTGTGAGGAGGTGGTTCACAGTTCCCACAGCAAGGATGGAGCAGGTCTGGCTAAGTCCCAAAGTGCCGTTACCAGCAGTCAATGGATGATGCTAGTTGTTCTTCCTTTTCTCCCACACTGAAGGGTTTGGAAAAGTGTCCAAGCCTTCATTTATGGCACGTGGGACAAGTGCAAATACATGCACAGAAAGATGTATTATTTGCTCTACCATTTCTAGTAGCTGCGTTGTCTTTTTTTCCCAGTCCACCCAATTTCCCATTCCAATCCCCCAAAATGCCATTATCACTCCAGCTTTCATCACCCTGGCTGCTGCTCATGCTGTTTAGTAGGACTGATGACAATCCAAAGCATCATCTAACTAGTACCAAATTAAAAACTTGTGCTTCGGTATGTGACCAGGAAACATGATTTTAGAAGCGGCTTTAAAATGCAGCATTTCTGATCCTTTCAATTGCTTAACTAAACTGGTACGATAAGACGTTCAGATTGCGTTTCACTCTGAAAACAAAACTGTGAAATAAAGCACTTTGGTGTAAAGAAGTCCGTAAGCCAGTTAACAGCTTGATAAAAATCCTAATAAAAACAGGCTAAACGAAAACAAGAAAATAACTTTTCGATTCTTCCCCATCAGAGGAGACAATCACATTAGAATGACAAATACATGTTTCCAAATAGCTAAAATAGTCCATACAAGCACTTATTTGCGGTGGACAGAAACTAAGCGATTGCCATCGCACACTATATATACACCCTGTACAGAGAGAACAAAGCTTTCTTGGTAGCAAGAGTTACTTAAGACACAAAGCTGAAATTTACAAACTCTTTTTATCCTTTACATTTGGAAATTTTCTAGTATTAAATATCAAAAATCTTATATTTTACAATAATTTATCACCGTCATTACCCAATCATAAAATAAGACCATTCATTAAAAAAAACACAGTTCTTTTCATTATTTTAATTCCACCACAATGTCCCCCTTTATAGCCTTCTCTGCATTCACCTCCACTTGATTAACGCAACACAGTCCTTGCTCGTGGGACGGGAGCACTGCTGAAATGATAAAAATAAAGATTTGCAGGGCATCAGGTATAAATTTCAGTGCACAGACCTATCATTTATTCATTAGCATTAATTCAAATTAAGCAAGGAAATTAAAATAGCTGCCGGGGGGGGGCAGTGGGGGGCGGGGGCAGCAGAGCCCGAAACAAGGAACAGTTCAGAAAAGAATGCGATAATCACAGGCCACAAAGTACTGAGATTGCAGACATAGAGAAGAAAGCTTAGCTTCAGAGAGAAAAAGCGGGATCAAAAGTACCATAAGCGCATTTGTTGTAAAGCATCTCTTTTCCTTCTTTCCCTTTGTGGCATCATACTGTGGGAAGAGTAGAGAGAGAAAAAAATCAAGAAAATATTGGTTTGGCACTAGTCAGGATTTTATGCATCCAAAATTGTCACTCCTTTTCATCCAGTCCCCCATTTAAATGGATAGCCCAAGGTTAGAAACAGGTGGGACTCCTTAAAAAGAAAAAGGAAGGTAGCTTAGTACTTTGATTATACAAACATATGAGGCTAATAAAATTAGTATTTCCTACAATTTAATTAACAGGATAGCACTTACTGTGTACTTGCTATTCTTCAAGTCTTTTAAAATCCATCCACTCTCCTCTCAGCGTCTCAATAAAATCTTGCTCCCTATAACTGCTAACTGTAGCAACAAGGCATGACTCTGATTTGTAGTTTTGGTTTCCAGCCATTTTCAAGAGAAAGAGGGGAGGGAGTTACTTAAGCACTCTTGAACACTGTGTTCCATGAGCTTAAGATCCAATTTTAGCACTGAATGATGCATATCAGGTGCATCCACATAATTTTTAAGACAGGTTGTCATCACTGCTTGTGAATAACGTCTCTGTAGCTTGCAGCAAAGCAAAGCGCCAGCAAGATTTTGTCGCTGAGGCTAAGTTGAATCCATACATCAGACTTTATCTCAGTGAGTTTGAGACCCCCAAACAGGGCCTGAAATAGTTTGGGTAGAGTCTAATGCAGCATCTGCCTCTAGCGCCACCTAATGCTGGCTACAAACGCTTGCCAGAACTTTGTTTTTCGAGATTTCCATGTTTGCTTTTGGTTTTATCCTTAGCAACGGGAGCCCACCTGATCTATGGTATTTCGAGGAGGGTTGTGAGTACTTGTACACTCCTATTCATTACCATAAAATGGCATTCTTTACTTTAAAATATCAGTAAGAACAAAAGTGAGTGAGAATTAAAAAGCACCTTCAGTAGCGGCTCAAAGAAAGAATGAAACTTGCTCTAAAAGTGAAAGAGCAAAGTTTGGTTCCAACAGACTTCAAAGCCAAGATGTGGAGAATCAGAAGCAAAGTAGTACTCGTTCTTTTCCTCTAACACAGTGGTTCTTAACCTGGGGGTCGGGACCCCTTTGGGGGTCAAACTATCCTTTCAGAGGGGTCGTGACAAGTCTTCCATTGCCCTTCCCTCCCACTTCCCAGCTGCTCTACCCCTGTGGTTGGGGGCCTCCACAACATGAGGAACTCCATTAAGGGGTCACGGCATTAGGAAGGTTGAGAACCGCTGCTCTAACACAAGGATTTCCATGTTGACCAAATGACCATTATATGACTCATATTTCCATCAGTCCCAACAAAGAAGAGCAGTAGCTGGGGATAATGGAAGGTGCTGTCCAGCACCACCCGAGGGCGAAGGATTAGGCATTTCTAATAAAACCCGCAGGATTTGGACTCCCCCCCACCCCAGAATCTTGGGGCCTTTTTGCTCTGGTGGGACAGTAAGAGGCTGCTTCCACTCAGAGAATACGCACTGTGCCAAAGCGTGCCCTGCATGTATAGATGTAGGGCCCAGAAACTTACTCTACAGCTGTACTAGCCACTGGCTAAAATACCCTGCCAAAGCTCTGTTTGCATCTCTTCTGGGCAAATGGAGCCTGTGGTGGGGTGGTGCAGCTGTGGTTGCATGCCACATAACCTGGTTGCTGTGGCAAGGATGCCACATCTACCCGTTGCCCTGGCAAGGCAATCCCAGTGATCACACTCACCCAGTGCTTGGCAAGTTCTGGATACATTAGGCATTGCAAATTATCTGATGTATCCTAGTACTCTGCCGGCCTTCACGCCAGGCAAAGATACAAAAGGCACTGGCAGCATAGGCCATTTTTTGACACTCCTGTAAGCTGCCTTTACTCACAGGAAATGCACTCTAGCAGGCTAAAGGAGCCTCTGGAATAAGGACAGAGGGACTCCGCTAGGTCCAAAGAAAACAGACCCAAAAACTGTCGTTCTTTTGATCCAGTGGAAGTTCAATACCAGAGACAAGTTCAGTGCATGAGCAAGAGTCAGCTTTATCTGGAGAACCTCCATTCTTGATCCAGACACATGTTTGTGAACACAGCCCAAGCCAAATTCTGGAGGTCACAGCTAACTACAGTCTGTCCAATTTGGACATCCTGGTAAACATGGTGAGAGAAAAGCTGGAAATGAAGGAGTGGAAAGACTGTGCAGCTAGTGTGTGCTGTTTATTGGGAGTATTTCATTCTCTATGGAAGAAAACTTTGGTATTTAAATTGACTCAATTGAAACAGTTCGGAGGCTCAGTGCTTATACTAAAATCTGTGTTTTCCGTCCCCTGATTTCCAGTTCTAGGTCCCCAGGCCCTGTGACATTCTAACTGGAATCTTCCTAGAATATATTCCTTTGTATCACATTAGTAACTGGTTTAATTGAAGAGAACCAAGACTTTTAGTTCTGCTACTTTCTCCACTAAAGTTACAACGCAAAAGTTAGCCTGCTGTGTTAGCCTATGAAGCAAGGCTACAGTTAATCTGAGAAACTGACATTCCAATCATGTATTTCTGATTTGCTAGCGGAGCATATTTTTCAGACTGAAGATGGAATAATAAAAACAGAACAAAGGATAGAGCCCATATATAGGCACTGTACCCTGTTTACGTATTAATCCATGGCATGTTTGGCCCTCGGGCGTGCAGAATCTGTCCACTTACTGTTCATTATTTTCTTAGAAACAAAGGCTTGTGAACATCCTGGACATCATAAACAAAGGTATTTATTGTATTTTAACTGGATAACGTGAAAAGGGGTAGAACTCTGCACAGCCTTGCACCATGGACGTAAAAAAAAGGTCACTATAGAAACGTAACTGATTAGGAATATTTGAAAGCAGTAAGATAAATTAGAAGCACACCAATTATAGCTGTAAAAACTGACCACTAAGGTGCAAAGATGCCCAGCAAAATCTGGATGACAAGTCTCTAACAACATTCTGCTTCAGCAGTTAGGAAAACTGGAGATTTGAATCACAATTTTGAGAAAAGAAACATAAACACAAGGAAATAGAGTCTCTTGGGGAAAAAACCCAGAAACTAGTAGTGGACTGATCTAACTCCTTTTCTATAACAAGGATGAATGTGGAATAAAACATCATCCCAGAGTGTATAAATGCAATAATATTCTTTTCTTTTATAATATGCAAGATACAGAATATGCTTTTATAGCTTTAAACAGGGTGCTTTAAGAATTTCAAGAAGCAAATATTAACACACAGTGTACATAACACTTCAAGAACAGCTGGAGAAGGAGACTGAAATGCTATAGATTCTCCTTCACTAAGTATTTCCTGTGCGATTAAAGGGAACTCTGTCCAAGATGGGTTAACCCTAGCACAGGTCTCAGGTACTTCAGGGCTGGCTGGGGAACAGATCCAAAATGCACAGATCAAATTCACCCAAAAACACTTTGTATACACCTGCGCTTTTTATACTGTATTCAGTTTAGAAAACATTATGTAGTTCTTTCCTTCCATTAAATGAGCTAATAACCAGTTGCTATTTCTTCCAGGACTTTTGCTATACTATTAAAGAAACCTTAAGTTGATTAACTCTGCAGATTTTAATTCAACTGATCTATTTATTCAGTCGACACTGCCTAAAATTGCATACAAAGAGGGTACTAGACCTAAGCATAGTTCACAGGTGATATAAGCATAGCTCTCAAGAACCATTATTATACAGAATGAGCATGGAATTTCTCTTCCAAGAGGGATTATCATTACCTGCAAGGCTTTCAAGGCCCTTAAAGTCATTCAAGAAATGTTAAGATGTACAAAGGAAAGAGGGGGAAAAAGCTGCAATCCTGTTTGCCTTTTCCAAATGATGTGTTTTATCGTAACTACTTGCAGAAAGGTTATTAAAATTACTGTTTAACTCCTAAACTATCTGGCAATGAAGCGGGGAGGGACTATTTCTTTTTGATGTCTTTTTCCGTAAGGACGAAGCTGAAACTTTTAAAGATCTCCTTGCAGAATCTATTTTGAACCTCATGTGCATTAATGGTGCTGACAGGAATGGCATGAAAATTGCAGACTACCGTATATCTTCGAGACACAATGTATTGCAAAGCTTTCAGATTTACCTGCACAAAGTCTCAGTACAATACATGAGCAGGAATATTTTGATCCAGGCCAGATGTCACAATGAGCCACTATTTTAGCATTATGTGCCCAAATAGTTACCCTTATGATCATGTGTCCCCCACTTCTGGTGTAGCCATAGAGAATTTCTTAGAACACATTCAAATTGGAAGAAAGCTTTAGTTAACTTAAGGCACAGTCAGCAATTCATAAGCCACAGTCTGTAATGCAAGAAGGAGAGAGAGAATAGACTAAGGGTGTTTTTCCACTGTCACTAGAAGTATCCATTAAGTACCGATTAATGGGTACAAAAATGCCATTACATACCCTTTAATGGGTACTTAATGGGTACTTTAAGTGACAGTGGAAAAACACCCTAGAAGCACATGAACCCAGTACTGACTGCTGCTAATGTATAAAGCAGCAAAATTATACAGAGATGCTGAACTAGGAGTGACTAGTCAACTGTACACCCAGAAACTACAGGAAACCTGGCTTTGCCTGATCCATCTTAGCAACTAATCCATCCATATTGAACTAAGACTGCAGTTTTATTTGTGGATGGAACCCTATGCCTGGCTATGCGTTACCAAACAAGGCTTTAATGCAGTTCTGGATTTCATTACTTTCAGTTTCTGTTAACTGAATAACAGTCTCTGTTATGCATTTCTCAGGACAGCATTTCTCACCTTTTAAAACTGCCTTTTCTTGCAGTAGACCTGGTAGTTCTTTTACTACTGGCTACACTGTCAGAAATTGTACATTCATGACGTTTGCTTTTGTGAACACTGGACTGCAGAATGATTCTGGAAAAAGAGGAAGAAAATTACATAAAGCAAACAGAAAAGTATATAATACAAGACAAGAGTCTTTAAGAAGATGCTTAGGATCCCTGCAAATGAGTGGGAACGGTTAAGTTTATTTTAGAACATTTACACTCTATTCAGTTATTCCTGTTTCTGCGGAGAAAAGCCAAGGTTCTTTTGAGAAAGTAGCCAGGCTTGCTTTACAGTAGACTATGGGCAATTCTGCCCTGGCAAGTATACTGCTAGTATGCTTCATTCATACCATACCAGGAGGCCCCAAATGGCAGCTTGTTCCAGTCTACTGGTAGACCCATATGGGTCTACCAGTACTGACATCATGCCTTGGTGGTCTACCATGCCATGAGATCCACTGCATCAATGCAACAAGGCGTGCTGGCTTGGGTTCCCCAGGTCTTTAGAGCTTTCAGAGGTGCCCTACATCGGTTCCGAAGCTGGCACAAGCACTGAAGCCAGCACAGAGAATGGAACAGAACTGGGGCCTATTCGCACTTGGCTTTGTTCTGGAATATATCCTGGAATAGGGGCCTGCTGTCCACATGCTAGTGTAGGCTACAGCAGGCCCTAAGGGAGGTCTGCCAGAGTCTGCAGTAGCACCCAGAGCACAGGTCCCTATGCCGAGATATATCCTAGAATACAGCCAAGTGCGAATAGGCCTCTGGTTGCCCTGTTCTTGTTCTGGCTGGGGAGCCATCCATCTCAGTGAGGTCTGGCCTGATGAAGGTAAGTGCAAAAAGGCCTTAAAAACCCACATTATTTATACCACTGTATGTATCGTCAGTGAACTAAAATGAACTAGAACGGGCAATTCTAAATCAGATGACCGTTACTACTGTGGCCAAGAATCTCTTAGAAGACCTTATAGTCAATAAAAGGTTAAGATAAGCAGTACTGGGAAAAATGTCAAAAATGTCACAGTAATCTTTGTTCAAATTCAAGACAAACTGTTCACAGTAATCCAAGTCTAGGTTACAACCACTGATGCTAAAACAGATGAAGTTGGCCAGTTCTATGAAACCTAGAACTAACACCAGAAAAGAATGTCACTTTCACCATAGAGGACTAGAATACTAAAGTAGGAAATCAAACAATAACTGGGATAACATGCATGTTTGGCCTTGGAGTATGAAATGAAGCAGGGCAGTGACTAGTAGGGTTTTGTCAAGATAACTTGCTGGTCACTCTATTTTTCAAACGGCTGAAAAGGTATTCTACTCATGGACATCACCAGATGGTCAATATTAAAATCAGGTCAATTATGTATTTTATAGCCAAAGATGGAGAAGCTATATACAGTCAGTCAGTAAAAACAGTAAAAACTGAAAGAGATTGTGAAGAGCTCCATTGGATGGGCAGCCAAGCGGCAAATGTGCTTTAATCTTAATACGTGCAAATTAATGCACATCAGGCCAAAGAATACTAATTATGTCTATAAACATATAGGGGCTGAGCTTTCTGCAACACATCAGGAAGGAGATCTTGGGGTTCTGGTGGACAGCTCAATGAAGGTTGCAACCCAGTGTGCAGCAGTGTAAAAAAAATGCTAATTCAATGCTAGGAATAATTGCGCAACTGTGGTCACCACACCTCAGAAGAATATTGTGGAACTGGAAAAATTGCAAAAAAAAAAAAAAAGTGCCTCAAAGGGCCTCAAAGCAGCTGACAAAGCTTCTGTTCTTCTCCCCACAACAGAACACCCTGTGATGTAGGTGGGGCTGTGAGAGCCAAGATGAGAGCTGTGACTAGCCCAGGGCACCAAGCTGGCTTTGTGGAGGAGTACAGGATCAAACCCAGTATTCCCACATAAGAGTCCAGCTCCCAAACCACTAGACCAGAATCATGCTTGGTATAGAAAAGGTGGATGGAGAAAAATATTTTCTCTATTGCACAATATTAGAACCATGGGGCACTCCATGAAGCTGATGGGTAGGAGAGTCAGATCAGACAAGGGGGAGTATTTCTTCACTTAGAGGGTCATCCGTCTATGGAATCTGCTGCAACAACAGGTGGTAACAGTAATCAGCCTAGACAGCTTTGAGAAAGGGTTAGACAAATTCACGGGTTGAAGAAATAAAACTGCTGGGTGAACTGCCAGATTCAAGAATTCCTTTCCTCAGTGCACAAATAGGGAAGAGAGGGCAAGAGTTATTTAATTCTTTATTTAATTTAATCCCTTCTCAAGAACTTCAACCAGTAACATTAGCATATTCTGTGGACATTTCATCTGTTAAGATGAAATCAGTTTCCTCCTACTCAGGTAGCCCAACAGTACCGGCAAGACATCCAAGGGCCTTGTCCCACTAGGGCTTAGAACTCTTCTAAGTCTCCATTAGGAGCCCAATTGGTACCTGACTGGTACCAAGTGGGAAGGCCCTGTCCCCACCTGGACCCCACAGAAAGCCCCATCTGCAAGGCCATGTCCCCACAAGGGCAGGGGAAATCCGGATTTAATGGGTCCTTCAGGCCCTTAAATCCGAATTTTGTCTGGACCTGATTAAAGGTGTTTACAATGGGGTCTTCCGGCATCTTCAAGATCTGGATCTCCAGAAGGACCCCATCTCAAAAGATCCAGATCTTAAAGATCTGGTTCTTTGACTGTGTGTGGAAAAAGGGGGCAAGTCAATCAGTGCTCATGGCTAGCCTGCCAATGTGCAGGTAGTAATGTCTCCTTCAGGGGGTGAAACAGCATATTCAGCATTCCTTCAGGTATGTCCTAGGGACAACAGGACTGTTTCAATAAAACGTGAAACATTTAAATTCTTATAAATGTGGCATCTTTCCCTCTCTATAAAAAACATGACTAAAATCCCCTGGCAGGACAACATTAGGAAGAAGTGTTTCAGAGGAGTACTCTGGTAACTGCAAAGGAAAGACTTAGCTATACCTGTCAGTACAACTGCCTCTTTGACTTGACTATGGTTGCATTCATGTGTAGTTTAAAAACCAACAAACATAGGGTGTGATCTAGCCGATCACAGCATGGGATAAATGCTGCCAATCAGGGACATGCTAAACCCAAGGGATCAATTAGTGGCAACCACCTGTTATCATGAAGGCAGAGCCAGACGTCCAGGCAGGGGAAGAGCAATGTGTGTAAACATAAGGTAAACTTATGCCTGTTTTTCTAGTATCTACAGAAGGAACATATTTTTTAAGGGTGGTAACTGAAAAAAGCCCTGTCTGATAGCACCCTTAGAAGTAGCTTAAAGATAGTTGAGACATGGTTGGCAGGTAGGTCTCTCCCACTCTAGGCTAGGAGGTCTACATGCTTCTATCTCTAAGCCTATTTTGTTTTGAACTTTTTTTGATGTTGACAATGTTGCTGGTCCTGCTAACTGTTGCTACATTTACATCTTTTGAACTGGCTGAGGTGCACAGTTCACGGCAGCTGCTGTTAGTGAAGGAGTACATCACAGAAGTACCCAGGACTGAATAAATGCAAGTTTCCAATCACATTAAAATCAACTGTTTAAAACTTTTTTTTTTCATTTTTAAAATCATAATGTAGGATATGTTACTACTCTCTGGCAATAGTAAAACAATCCACTGCATGTTAAGGAATATTTAATCAAGTTCACGAAGCAAGTGTTTTCGATGGCGGATACAGCGCATTCTGATGTGCAGTCGGTGCATGGACGTCACACCTGACACCCAATGCTTTGTAGCCACGGTGCATTAAGCTGCCGCTACTGCGAATTTACCTGCTGTGGAACAATCAACAATCGCGACGCAATATCAGGTAATTTCAGAGTTTCCCACTGTCCTGGCAGGATGGCGAGAAACAGCCAACAAAACAGCCTCCCATTGGCTGCCTGATCACACGTGACGCACGCCTCACTGCGCATGCGATAAGGAAGAATTTAAACAATCCTTAAACAATCCTTCTAGGTGACAAAAATATAAGCAATCATGTTTTAATTACATTTCGCTTTATAATCTTTTATGCACAACTAACAGCAATTCAACTATCAAGGCTAAGTTTTAGCTTATGCAACGGGGCACATAGCATAAACAATGGGAATAAGTTGCTTACTTTGCCAACTATGTTACATCTTGTGATAAACTCTCGTGGTGTGGGCTGGGATATATGAAATGATGTAAAAACCTTCTGTTTATTCTGTATAACAAGAACTCAGCCCCCCCCCCATCCTTGCATGCAAGCCTCTGTACTTTCAAATAAAATTGAGATTTAATTAAAAGTTGAATGATGTCAGAATTTCTCTAACAGCATGCCACAGAAGTCTCATAGCTGCCAAGGAGGAAGCTGCGGACCTCCATTTCAAGTGGGGATAACGCATCGTGAATTGACAGCCAGGTAAGCTGCAAATTTACTAACAACTGCGGATTTTTATCCACTCGTCTGGAAGAGACCTAAGCTATTCACACTCAGTTTTTTGAGGTCTGAATTGCTGCAGAGAGCCTGTTATAGCAGTAAGAAGTGAGCAAAGTGAATTTTTGCCAGAAGTTACAAAAAAAAAAATCAACAAGAAATGCAATATTCCAACATAGCACAAGAGGGCATAAGACTTGATTTCTTACATCTTAAAAATGTCCCCCAAAAGAGACACTTTCAATCTCAATGTACACCAACAGCTATCCAGAAAATAGAATAAAACTGGGCAACACTACTGTAAGGCAACTGATTACTTCAGCTACAGACCGAATTCTATTTGGAAGTAAGAAGCCCCATGGCTTAGTGTCAACTCCTTATCTTCCTAACTAAACACTATTTACAGCTCTTTATTTGCAGTAGCCGAGAATCGTAGTTCCTCACAAATAATATCAGTAAAGGAATAACTTGAACTACTCCAGAAGGGGGGGAAAAAACTCAAGGCAACCCAACAGCTTCCCTATCCTAGCACCAAGAAAGCACTATTCATATATTTGAAAATTCTATGTTAATTGAACAAATTTCCCTGAACGAATCAAATAAGGTAGAGAAAAAATAGCCCCATTCCTACAGTTTGGCAGCTTTCTAAAGCAAAATTTAAGCCAGCTCCATGTAATCCATGTATTGTGCCCTCTTTTTCTTGTAAAAGCAGCTGGAAAAAGTTTCAGGGATCCTTGCCAAAATAAGAAAAAAGGCTTGTAAAAGCTTGATGCATGCGTTTATGAATGAGGCAGGAAGCTGAGCTGCTGTAAAGAAATAACAGGGACACTTACACAGTGGCTCTCCCAAAGGAGGTCCGGGTGGACCTATGTTCTTAGAGCATCTACACAGAATAGCAGGTTGGGAAGAAAGGAGCCACACATAATCCACCAGATGAGCATGCTACTCAGGGTAGAGACCAGCATAGCTAGGAGGCATCTAAAAAGTAGTGGCGGGTAGGGAGGAAGACATGAATGTAAAATCAAAGGGACAAATGTCAAGAATTTTAGAAAGGAGTGGCATGATATTTCAGCTTGCAGTAGTGTTAAAAAAAGAAAAGGACTAAACATGTTTGTTACAAACCACAACCCCTCATTGTCTGACCAAAGGCCTGCTACAGTTCACAAAATGCTATCTCCAGAAACAAGAACAATGTTATAGATCAGTTTTTCACCTAATAAAACAGCCTTAGCAGAGAATTAAATATTTTAGACCTGCTCAACATGTATTATTGATATTTTGCTGCCTCTGATTTAATACACATATACAGCCTTTATCTGAACTGCAACACAGGTGAAATGTTTGTTTTTCAATATTGAGTTTTCAAAGCAGGGCAAAAGTTTTACCCTATTCGTTTGTACGTTTGTTTTTATCCTTCTATCAGGACACATGCAAAGCATTTTATACAGCTTCAAAAAAAAAAATGGGGGGGCGGGGAAGGAAGGAACTTGTTCTAGCAGTAGTTTCCCTAAATGCAGAATCCTAGATTCTTTTAATTCGTTTGATACATAAGGCAGCTTTGGCCATTTCTGCACTTGGTCAGTCAACTGGACCAAGCAGCTGCCTAGTACAACTTAATCCACATTAGACTAGTATTATTTTGGCTCAGAGCCATCCCAAGAGGTCCATATTCCAGATTAACCATAGACCTGTTTAAGGAGAACATAAGAGGAGCCCTGCTTGATCAGGCCACAACCCATCTAGTCCAACATCCTTTCTCACACAGTGGCCCACCAATTGCCTATAGGCATCTCAAGCAGAAACAAGGGCAAAACTTCTCCTGCTCTCGAATCCCAGCAAATGGCCTTAGAAGCATCCTGCATTTCCCCACAGCCTGAAAGATGTACTTAGGCATCTACTCTAGTAGCCATTGATACATCTGTCATCCATAAATTTGTCTAACCCTTCCTTAAAGCCATCTAGGCTGGCAGCTGTTACCACCTCTTCTGGCAGCAAATTCCATAGACGGATGACACTCTGAGTGAAGAAATACTTCCCCTTGTCTGATCCGACTCTCCTACCTATCAGCTTCATAGAGAGCCCCCTGGTTCTAGTGTTGTGTGACAGAGAAAAGAAATTTTCTCTATCCACCTTTCCTATACTGTGCATGATTTTATACTTCAATCAGGCCCCCTCTTAAACACCTTCTTTCCAGGCTGAAGAGGCCTAGACACTGCAGTCTGAATTTGTAAGGGAGGTATTCCAGCCCCTTAATCATTCTGTTTGCCCTTTTTAAGCAAGGTGAGGACTGAGCATAAAAACATAAGAGGAGTCCATCTAGTCCAGCATTCTGTCTCACACAGCGGCCCACCAATTGCTTCTGGGCATCTCAAGCAGAAGAGAAACCTTCACCTGCTCTGGAGTCCTTGCAAATGGCCTCAAGGGGCATCATGCTTGTTTGTCCAACCTGGAGTCAGTATCTAGGCATTCATTCCAGTAACTATTGATACACCTGTCCTGCCTAAATCTCTGTGAATTTCACTATGACCAGGGATTGGGGGAAGGGGAGATTTATTTATTTATAGAATGCTAAGGAAAAAACAAGTATGTGTGTGATTATTCAGTAGTAATACATGGCCAGGTAAACTTTTAGATTCCACAAATACATACTCCCAGTCAGAAGGGGAAAAGCAGTTTACTATTTATGAAAACAAAATAAAATTTACTTACGTTAGTGGAGCAGAGTTTGCTTTTGCCTGCCTTTTACTTTTCAGGGCACGAAGCTTATCCCCTTGGGTAACAGCATTTATTTCTTCTTCATCACTGTACTGTAAATAAATAGTGTGCTGTTGAAATAATTTATATCAGACTTCAAAGCCTTATTACTGAAGTGTCATTTATAATACATAGTGAAGTGACTAACATTTAAGGTCAAATATTGATACTTTTCACGCTGTTCACTATTTATCATACTGTTACCATCTATGCCCAAACAAGAGGTTTAAGTGTGAACATGGAATAAAAGCACAGAAGCGGAAAGAGAGATTTCAGAATCTGTACACAGGTAGTTTAATTGAAGCTTTCTTGCTATTGTGTATCATCAAATCGTGACTGATTCCTAGCTTGTAGATCCATTCTTTTTTAGTCATGCAAATGTATTTCATGGTTCAGTGATCACCCATACATCACTTGTGTTATGTCCTCATAATTTTGCTCCATTGTTGCACATTTCCCCATTCTCAGGCAGAGCATAAAACAGCATACAAAAGGAATCCAGCCACTTTGCTTTATTATACCCATTTTTTAAAAAGAAAGAGCCTAGGATTTACAACACCAGAATTTTCGGGTGATTACCGGTTCAGCATCTTTTCTGTTGGCAATCTGACTTTTGGAATCATGAATTGAAATGTCATCTACTCCTGAAAGAATTTTTGTAACAGCAATACTCTGAGTCTTCCTTAACTTTGAGCGGAAAATGTCACCTTCCAACCAAAGTTCTGACTGTTTCCTGTTAAGAAGCAAAACACACATTAGATGCACACTGGTCTTCATTTAGATTGCAGCCTAAATAGGCTGAAGTAAAAAATGAGAGAAAATAACTTCCCTCCCATTCATTGTGGTCTCTGCTAGATCAAAAAGTCTACCATGTATGTGTGGAACCAACCCCGGCTGAAAATGTCAGCTGCACATGCACATGAGGAAGTAATCATGCATTTCTGAGTATTGCTCCCATCTTGAGAGTAACTACCATATTGGTAAATGTCTCTGACTTTTATTCTGGAATATCACTAAATAAGGATATACTCATGCATTGTCTGGAGGCAGCCTCTATCCCAAGGCTGTGACAATCTGCCCTTTGACTAGAACACCACAGTCTAATGTGGATGGAGCATAAGAGCAAGGGATGGTTCCTCCCTCATTCCACACTAATGCGAAGAACCAAGGTCCCTAGATTCCTTTCCGACCTAGGTCTGAATAAGTGCAGAAAGTCCCTTGTACTGGATCCACAACATTTTTTTAAAAGGAGCTCAAAAGCAGCTTCGTTTTCTAAGCATGAAGAGCCTAAATCCCATACATGACAGCTGTTAGAAGATTAAATTAAATAGTGGAGTTTGAATAGCTATTGTACTTACTCTAACAAGAAGTGCTGTTGTGTTCCAATCACAGAGCCAGGTCTGCATATTCTAATCCACGCAATAGCTTCAGCTGCAGTCATCCTATAATGCTTCATAATATAGCAGGCTATAAGTGTGCCAGTTCTGCCAAGGCCAGCTGTATGAAACCAAAGGAAACTTATTTTTCCCCCAGGCTCTCGCAAGCAGATCTTCTTTAAAGCATGAAAGCTGTAGTATGTCACTGCTGCATCTAACCAGTTTGGTCTCCCAGATAAGCCCAAACATTATGGAGATCCTATACAACCATATTTGTGGGGCAGCAGTTATAAATCAAGGAATGAATGCATACTCTGCATGAACAAGATCTCCCTTTCGATCACATTTTCCTCTTTCCCATCAGCCTTTGCACCACCTCCCACACTATTTCTGGAGGAGTCCCCAAGGTCATGGACCTGGCATTTTGGGGGGAAGAGGGTGGTTTCAAGGTGAAAGATCAAATCAACCCAAGTCTTCCTATTCTTCCCCCATGGAACACATGACTTTCCACTGGACCAAAGGGTCTCCTGTGAACAGACAGAGAATGTTGGGAAAAAACCTGAATGAAAAAGAAGGTGGACAAAGAGTAATTGCTGTGCACCCTTCATTCAACACTGTGAAAATTCTTTCAAGAGACAGAGCACCCTCTTGAATGGGATGGGTTGTGGCTCCAACCACTGGGGAAACCACTGCAGATTATGCCCTTTCCACCCTGGGCTCCATTCAAGAGCAGTCAACAAAAGAGACTTTTGAGAAGGCTACCAGAGATGAAGAGTGGGGAATTCATCTTCTGCCTCATTTTTGTTACTCCATTCAATCAAGGTTAACAATACTTGAAGGAAGCACAGTTTTAAAGCGAACTGACATGCAAATCTGTAATTATATAACAAAAGCAAGCGGTACTATAATCTAACCCCTAACTAAAAAAATACGATACTGCAAGGTTTAAAACATTTAGGTTCATATACTTGCATCATTCTTCTCCCTTTTCTTTTGTTTTCCACTGCCCCTTAATAACTTGGGTCTGTTTCTACAGGCAATATTGTAACAATGGGATATATTCATAATCATGCTGGTTTTTTTTAAAAGTATTTGTGCAGATAACTTCGACCAAGGTACTGAGTACAACAGAATACTTATTGATTTTGCTACTTAAATTACACCTGTACCGTGTTTGATTAACAAGCTTCCTTATGGTCAAGGAAGGAATCCAAGCAAGGGGCTGTGGATATGTAACCCTGAAACATTCTAAGGAAAAAGAATTTGTATACTGCCAATTACTTCAGTATTTCCAAAGGGAAGCTGGTATAGTTCTGGTAAGACCGACTAAAAATGCAGCAAGTGACAATATAGTGCTCAAGTATCTATACATGACGACTACTCTAGCACTGAATAATTCCATGTTGTAAAAGCTGTTCCAGAAGGTCCCTGGTCACACCTTTAGTATAGGATGACTTCAGGTTGTCTTCAAGTCGTGTTACTGACATTATTCAATTTGTTTTCCAAGCTGGTCTACCCCAGTTAGATCGTTTTAACCAGAGTCTTCTGTTCCAGAGGGCTCAGCCTGTCCTGGCAGACCAGGCCATCTTCTCCTCCTCAGTGTGAGGAGGGGGCGTGCCAAAGCAGGCCGAACCATGCTGTGGTAGGTAGGGTCCAGTTTTTCCTTTCATCCAAGGTCTAGGGGAGGGCAGCATGCACAGAGTTCATGAGGTACCTCCCACTCTCCTCAGTTTATGTGTATGATTCCTCTATCTAGTACTCTACCATGAATTTATTATTATTATTTTAGTTAATCGCACAGAGAAGAAAAAGCACAAGAAAAAGGAAGGGTATGTATGGAGGTCGGGGAGCAGGCTTAAAAAAGAACCGCAAACACACACCCTTGCCTCCCTTGAGTGACACAACCGTATCCAGTAAGAAAGGAGATAGATTTGGCAAAACAAAAGGGGTGGAGAGCCAAGAGTTCTGTGGAGGTGGCTCAGGTCGAACGCAGAGAAAGGTGTGAGGCAGCCCAGAGCAAGGACAGCCTGAGGACAACCTATAACAGTCTACGTGTAAACAGGACTGGTACGACCTCAGTTCAAATGATGAATATGTCCTGTGTCATATAGGTTTAGACGTCAGCGATCTGTTCAGCATTTCTGTACCTTTGCAATGAACTGCTATAGCACCTTCGGCATTCTCACAAATGTTTAGGAATGTTTTAACGATCGTATCATTAGGGATACTTCCGTCAGCAAAGAAGAGATCATAATGTTCAAAGCCTGCGTCTCTAAATCTTTTTGCATCATACACTCTCTTATTCAAGCGGATTATAGTGGTAACATTATGTCTCCTGAAGTAGGGAAAGTAGGCTTCAGGGGCATGATGTGGATAACCTAAGAGGAAGGAGAAAAACAAGAAAAAACAACAACAAGAGTGCATTAGTAAGAAAGGAGGAAATGAAATATAATATTTTTACCTTTCAAGTATCAGTTTTATCAGCCCAAATACTAACAAGTAGTAGTCGCTAACTGTTTTTGCATTATGTTTTATCGATTAACATACCATTTTCAACTCTACTTCTTGAATGAGGTCCACTGAAGGCAATGAACTTTTTTGGTATTATCCAGTTAAAGTCTCCATTTTCCGCCCTCTGATAAAAGAAAATAACAAAAACAAGGTAATTGTTCACTCCATCCCTACAATATCATTGGCATTAGTCTTATCTGCTTCAGTGAACAAAGTGAAGATGACAAGGAATGCTGATGTAACGTTTTGCATTATAATAATGTGTAATTCCAATTTCATTTGGGATTATAGACCGCATGCTCTCACACTGTCATGCGACAGCCTTAAGTGTATTAAAACATCTTTTTGTTATTTACCTTACTTTCCTTGACTCCACATATTTATAGACTATCTTGAAAACAGAAAAAAAATCAAAAAAGCTATAAGTAATGCATGCCAATTTTATGCAGACAGTCTCAGCAGTAAATATAAATAGCAAAGAATAAAGAAAATTACACTTACCTCATAATGCTCATATTCATCTACATCAAATGTATTGAAATCAAGGAAGCCATACTGCAAAGCCTAAAATCCAGAAGAAGAAAAAAACGGCTTAAGAAATGTAGAAGGCTTACAGAAGGACGAGAATTTTCACAAGAGCTTATTTAACAGCTTTTAGAATCTTCTACACTGGATAATTGCTTCACTTTAGTATTTATTTATTTAAGACTGCATCTAGACATTGCTTGCCTATTCCGCCTATATTTGGAAATTCTGGATATCCATACTTTTACTCGAGAATATCCAAATATATCAGAATAAGTAAATGATGTCTGGATATGGCCTAGGACATTAATATATTGCCTTCCATTAAAAAAAAAATAGAGTGGTTTATAGAACACAGGGCAAGTGATGTGTTTAAAACATTACTTAAGTACTTTACTAGGTTTATAAATTCCTATCCATCAGGCAAACTCATGGATGTGAGTGTAAAGCTACCTGCTTCTGTGTCAGAGCTTTCCTGCCACACATCACGTAGTGCACCCTCCTGATAATCTAATCAATTAAGCTGAATTTATTTCCAGGTCATGGGTCAATGTAACTAATAAAAGTGTGTAGCCAAGTGGCCAGTAAAAAAGTAATAATCTGATTTTAAAGTTCAAAGGAAATCTAGAATAGTCATTTGGTCTGGCATGACCTGCAGGAAGAGGACTGATTGGATTATCGGAAAAAGAAACTATCTTGCAAGTGTGAGTGCAGTCCCTGATTTGTAAGTCATAAGAACATAAGCAGAGCCCTGCTGGATCAGGCCACAGCCTATCTAGCGCAGCATCCTGTCGCACACAGTGGCCCACAAATTGCCCAAGGGCAAGCCTTCTCCTGCTCTCGAACCCCAGCAAATGGCCTTAGAATAGTGGTTCTCAGCCTGGGGGTCGGGACCCCTTTGGGGGTTGAATTACCCTTCAGAGGGGTCGCGAGGAGTCTCCTGCTGCCCTGCCCTCCCACCTCCCAGCTGCTCCACCCCTGTGGTTGGGGGTCTCCACAACATGAGGAACTCCATTAAGGGGTCGCGGCATTAGGAAGGTTGAGAACCGCTGCCTTAGAAGCATCCTGCTTCACCCAATATATTTAAGATCCACCCAATATATGTCCTTGGCCACTATCTCACTTCCAAATTCTATTGCTTTGTAATGCAGCATTTTAAAAAAATAAAGATTTGAGAAAGTAATTGACTAAAGCGAATGTATCCATATCAGCTAAGTATGAAATTTTACTAACCTTATTTATTGCATGAAAGCAGTCAAGCAGCGTTAGGTGAAAACTACACGTACCAAATGCGGCATCCCTGTAAGGCATACACAGCTGAACTTTGGACAACTGAATTAATTCTAGTTCCCTAAACGTTTCAAGCATTGTGTCCTAACAGAATTATGCTCTTATTCAGTGTTTTGTACCAAACTGCAGTAACCAACTAAACAAAAGTTAAAAGAAGCATTCTCCAATTAGAACATGTGGCTGTCCAGTTCTGTAGGCACAGGAGTGCGTCTGCACATGTATTTTACATAGAAAAGGACTCTGGGATTTGGCTCTGGCCCAGTCCAGACAGGGCCTAAAACCCAGGGTTATCTTGGGGCTTTACTTGGATCGCCACACGTTTGTGGCAATCCCAACATACTCCTGGGATATTGGAATGATGGTCCTCATGCATGGGTGGCAGTGAAACCAGCCAGAAAATGGTGGCTGTGTGCACACAACCATACACTTCCAGGCAACTGAAATACCCGGATCATGCAAAACACCAGACGTGGTAAGTGTCTGCAAAAGACCCATGATGTTACCCTGGGATCTAGCATGGATGAGAGGAGGCAATTACAGGATCCAAACAAGATCCTGAGTTCTACCCTTGCTGTCTGGAGGCAACTGTCAGGAGCTAATCCTGCACTGAGCAGGGGGTTGGACTCAATGGCCCTAGAGGTCCCTTCCAACTCTATGATTCTATAACTTCTCTCATCTTTAGGATAGAAGGACTCCAGTATGACTCCTTAAGCACTGAACAAGACCAATACTGAATGGGAGAGATCCATGATCTATCTTCCCACCATGAAGGCTCCTACAGATAGAGCAGGAATCATCATGAGAAAGCTGTATGTCAAAATATTCCCAGACATTTTAAAAAAACCAAACAAACAGATGCAAAAGAGAAACAAGGGAATGATCCCTGCAAAAGAAGTATAACCAGTATACATCTGGGAGGGAGGCAGGATTTATTCGAGGTATTTAAAATGTGGCTACACCCACAGCAATTTAAAATATGGCTTGAAAGGATCAGAGGGAGCAACATGTAGCTCCTAGTGTTCTCATCTCACCTCTAATCCATATTAAAGGTCAGAAAATGCATCTAGCCAGTGTGTGACAGCTACTAACTTTAAGTTGCTTTTCAATCCCTTTTTATTTTTATTTTAAAAAAACAACTGTGTGTGGGTGCAGCCAGGGTAGCAAATGGGTTTCCACATCCCAATACAAGATAAGCAATACCCCAAATCTAGACAAGTTATTTAGGTACTTGGGCAGAGAAAGAAGGGAAGACAAAAAAGTAGGAAATACATAGCTGTTTTTCTGTTTCACTCCTTGTATTTTTTTTTAAAGCAAAGTGAGTGGGAGGATCAGCACTGACCCTGGCCAATACAAGCCTAATTCTCCACTGGGAGAAGCAGTTTTAGCCCTATTATTCTATTTGGTAATACTGGCTCACAGGGAAGCCACGGCATAGTATAAAGCAGACATTTGCACCTTCCTAGAGAGCACCTTCTTTTGAAGAAGCGCTCTGGATCTCAAATCCTGATGGCTCAGGTGTCTGGGGATGGCCCTGTTTTTCCATGGAAAAAGCTATAGAGGAGGTGGGGTCAGACTGGGTTCTGAATGGAAGGGGTCTTTATTTACTACTCCTCAAGCAGACCTTTCCATCATTTTAAACTGTATTGTACCTGTGATCCAAACAATAAACTGCAGGATGGAAGGTTTAGCAATACACTTGGCTGGTCTGGCAGTCAATAAATTGCAAATTCAGTTACAAATTTTTAAACAATACAGTGCCTGACAAAAGTTCTGTCGCTTATCCATGTTGTTGAAACCAAAGCCTATAACCTGACTTAAAATTCATCCATTGGTTTTAGAAATGACTCATATGAAAGCTGAAACCCTCCCAAATGAGGTTTTTAAAAATAAAATAAATTTGCTTCACTGCTGAAATATTGATCATTTAATGAACACAGAAAGGTCAGATTTTGGCTAGACAAAAGTTTTGTCGCCCACAAAAAGTAATGTGAAAATCAAACAGATAATTCACTTCAAATACAAAGATATGTTTCATAACATTGGTGAATGAAGTTGTGGTGCTATTAGAGCCATATTTAATATTTTGTGTGACTTCCATGAGCCTGAAGGACTGCATCCATGCGTTTCGGCAATGATTCATACAATTTATTGAAGAAGTCATCAGGAATAGTAAAGAATGCAGTTTTACATGCCTCCCAGAGTTCATCAAGATTCTTTGGTTTTGTGTTCCAAGCTTCCTCTTTCATCCTACCCCAGACATGCTCAATGATGTTCATATCTGGTGACTGGGCTGGCCAGTCCTGGAGCACCTTGATCTTCTTTGCCTTGAGAAACTTTGATGTAGAGATGGATGTATGAGATGGAGCGCCATCCTGCTGCAAAATTTGACCCCTTTTATGATTGGGAATGTAAGAGGTAGCTAATACGTCTTGATATTTTAGGCTATTGATATTGCCTTCCACCTTGCAAATGTTTCGCACACCCCTATGCTGAATGTAACCCCAGACCATGATCTTTCCATCACCAAACTTAACTGTTTTCTGGGTATATCTTGGATCCATACGGGCTCCAGTAGGTCTCCTGCAGTATTTGCGGCAGCTGTGGTGTAATTCAACTGAAGATTCATCTGAGAAATCCACCTTCTGCCACTTTTCCAGCGTCCATCCGTTTAGTGGGCTGTGGGCCTTGGCAAATACCACACGGTTTTTTAATTGCCTTTTGTTTAGTGCTGGCTTCTGGGCACTGATTCGACCATGGAGGCCATTTCGAGACAGAATCCTACAAACTGTTCTAGTTGACACAGGGACTTGAGGTGACCAGGCCTGTTGGAGCTCTGCTGCAGTGGAAGAAGGGCTGGCTTTTGATTTTCGAACCAACAAACGTTCCTCCTGAGCAGTCGTCTTGCGGGGTCTGCCAGACCTGGACTTGTCAAAAACATCTCCAGTCTCTTCGAATCTTTTTGTAATTCTTTGTACTTGACGCTTAGACACATTAAAGGTGCCAGCCACCTCTGCAGAGGATCTGGTCTTCAGTCTCCTGATAATCAAGGCTTTGGTCGCAGGGTGGATTTTTGGCATGTTGTCAGAGGTCAAGTTGCAGTTCAAGTGAAGGTCTGGAGTGCTGGAGTTCTTTTTATACACACCCACTAATTATCTGATCAATTAGTGAGCACAGGTGAGGCTGTAAACTAGGATTAGGTGCATTATATGACAAGGCGACAAAACTTTTGTCTAGCCAAAATCTGACCTTTCTGTGTTCATTAAATGATCAATATTTCAGCAGTGAAGCAAATTTATTTTCTTTTTAAAAACCTCATTTGGGAGGATTTCAGCTTTCATATGAGTCATTTCTAAAACCAATGGATGAATTTTAAGTCAGGTTATAGGCTTTGGTTTCAACAATATGGATAAGCGACAGAACTTGTCAGGCACTGTACATTCATTCCATCTCAAAGCTTCAAGTCCCAGCTTTTCTGAGATGCCAGGTATTGTAGGGGTTTGTTTTGTATTTCAAAAGCTAGCCATCCTTCCTTCCATAAGATACAGCTATCTATTCCTCAGAGGAGGAGAAAAAAAACAAAATTACTATCCCTCAATGCTGTGTTTGAAGGTAAAATCCACAACCCCTGAATACAGTAGTTTTGGTTTCAACCCCAATAAACTAACAAGCTTGCATCTGAAACAGGGTATATTTGCTTAAAGCCTCAACAAAGGACAGCCTGACATGCTTGGAGATGGAGCATCTGCATACCGTGGTACCGCCTCTGTCCCAGAGTGGCCCAGAGCTGCCCTGATCGCCACCAGCTGTGAAGCAGTAAAAATTGCTCCACCTCTTGAGTGAGAACACTCTTGGTCAATCTCTGGATGCAGCCTTTGCGTTACTCGCAATGCAAAAGGTGAATGGGGGCAGCACAGGGTAGCTGCAGAGTTGCACACCAAGTCACTGATCACCACAGCAATGGCCCAGTGTGCATGGCTGTTGCTATGGCCATGTGGACAATCCCAGGGCCTATTTGCACTACATTCAGTAGTCAACAATTAGGGAACTTCTGGGGAAGGACATCCGCATTTGGAGGAGGCCGCTGCAGCCTCCAAGCACTCCCGTCTTCCCAGAGGTGTACTCCACACCTTTACCAATGTTAACTAGAAGTTTACCTGGAGCGTCCAGGCAGCAGCCATTCGCACCTCTTCTGGTGCTCCGGGGTTATCTGAGATTCCGCACAAGTGTAATGGTACCTCGGGCAACCACAGATGTGACTGCACATGTGCAGAGTGTCAGTATCATCACGGTGATGGCGCTAATGCATGCACAGTTGCGCAGGGCACCACAGCCAAAATGGCGGCACCCTGAACAGTTCCGGCCTTGAAACTGAATCAAGGTAAGTACTGAATCGCACACGGGGGTGGCTGGGGGAGGATAACATTGCCTAGCACTCCAAGTTCGAGCTCTAGTCAACATTGGTTCATCGTGCTCCTTTCCTGTCCAGTGGATGGGAAGGGAAGTGTGAAAACACCCCCAGATGGGACTGTCCACACTGCACTGGATGTAAGGTAGATTCTGGTCAGGTTTAGGACAGGGATGGCAGCACAATGTGAACACTGGCCACTGTGCCTTAACTTAATTTCTGTGGGGCATTGTCCCATGGAAGTGAAGTGTGACAAGGCCCAGTATAACTCTACTTATGGTGATTAAATATGTGGTGGTGATGCCTTAGGTGTCTATCTTCACTTAAGTTTTAATACCTCTTCAGTACACCTTCAGAGTGAGAGAACATATGAAAGTGACTAGTCATGTTCCTTCCACATTATCTGACCTAAAGGTGGATTTGCTGAGTTAGGCCACGTGTAAACAAAACAACTTGTCACTTTGCTGATGTGTTATTACTCTGAAAGTGGGCTGAAGCTGGATTAAAATTGAGGTGTAGATGAGCCTTTAGTCTGTATACATTAGGGATGTGCACGAATATTCATAACATTCAGACAAATTTGTACGTATTCAGACGTTTGTATACAAACAGAATGTTACAACATTCATACTTTTGACATTCATATTCTTAAGTATGCTTAGGAACATTTGTGAACCTGGGGAGGTGGGAAAGTGGCTGCACAAGTCACATCTGCAATGGAACCAGAGGGCATTCAACATGGTTTGAAAGCGGATTCAAAGTAGATTCAGGGAGGATTTGATGCTTTCAGAGTGGATATGTTATGGGATATATATCAGATACATATTGGATACATATTTGTTCGTATCAGATATTCATACGGATTTGTATGAATACATTTGTATTGAATAACATCCTACCACTTCAAAGGGCATCTATTCAAATGAATACAAATTTTCTTACATTTCATTCTATACGAATCAAATGCAAAAGAATCCATTCTTGCCCATCCCTAGTATACATACAATCAACTGTAGTTTTCTTTACTGGCCAGGAATCTACAGTAGTTCTTTTTTTAACCATACTATTGCAACTATAGTGTATACGTATATCTAGGATGCACAACTACACATGGCCTCCCAAGTGAATACTTTGGCTCTTTTGTTTTGTTTCTAAGGGTGTTTTTCCACTGTCACTAGAAGTACCCATTAAGTACCCATTAATGGGTACAAAAATGCCATTACGTACCCATTAATGGGTACTTAATGAGTACTTTTAGTGACAGCGGAAAAACACCCTAAGTGACTGAAAGGCACCAGCACAAATCTTAGAACTACAGTACTAAATGGTCAGCAGTAGGAATGCACACAAAGCCTATTTTTCCCATTCACTTTGCATTAAAGTGAACAGGGAAAACCTTTGCCTTCATGTACAAGTGCACCCTAAATATAGGGAAGCTTTGACTTCAACCCCAACCTTCGACCAATGTTTGGGGAAAAGGGAGCCTTAAAAGTGCTGCTGCCACCACTCTTTCACATGGGAGGCAAGGCTGAGAGAGCAGTCCCTCCTGCCTGCCCAACTACCAGCAGCTGGACAGGAGGTGAGAGGGCACAGGGGAAATCCCCACCCACCTCACCTCCAGCACTGGGAGCCCCCCCCCCCAGCTGAGGTGGCCTGGGGCTGCTGATTATAACAAAGCTTTAGCTGAAAGGTTGATAACTTTATTTCATGTGCAAAGGCTGATCTGTGAAAGTAGGCACTTTGGCAGACAAAGCCTCAAACCTTCATAATTTAATCGAACTGCAAAGGTACTGAAGCTTTTTGGCACATGCCTAGTCAGGATGTCTTCAACTCCCCCGCCCCCAAAACAACAACAACAACTGAACAGTTTCTTTAAAATATACAGGAATAATTATTTTTATTTACCTGAAAGGAGGATATGATATATTCCCAGACAATAAATGCCTATATATCGTTTCTGGAGACTCTCTTAGATATATTATCTATTTCAGAAAGAGAAAGATGTGGAGAAGAGGAGAAAGATTCATTGATATGGCAGTTTTATGAAGTTTTATTGAAATAAAAAATCTGTCTGTAAGCAAGACGTACATCTGTATTATAAAAGCATGCACATAATGACATGGACAACAGGCTAACATGATGCAAAAGAAAAAGAAAAACCCACACAAAAAATGTGGGGGTAGGATTAAGAACAAGACATTATAAATGCTTGGGAATGACGCCACTTTACAGCTGCACCTCAAAATAAGATAACCACCCAAAAATGCATTCTAACATTCAGTTGGTAAATACTGTATACTTGGGCTCCAAAAATGCTTAGATTCACCAAGCTTGCAAATGTCTACAGTAAGTGGACATTTAGTAGTTAAATCAGTCACGAACTTATTAGTCTCCTGAAATATAAAAGCAACCATGTTAGCTGGTGAGTAGGAATAGGCCAATGGTTAGTACAAACATTTGAGCACTTTTTCAAGTAAGCCTAAGCCTTTTGGGAAAAGTCCAGATCACGGAATGGGGTGGGAAGAAAAAAGAGTTGCAAGAGGGCCTTTTCCATGGTGCTATTACCTCTCACCGAGTTGTAACTTGCTACAATGAGCTCTACAGGTTTTTGAGAAGGTGTAAAATCTGAGACTCAAAGAATTTCTTGTATGGCCAGCCAAAGCTGAATTTTAATAAGGTGTTTTAATTGATTTTATTCATCTATATTCATGCCCTAGAACTCTCTTGGTGAAGGACAAATTATAAATGCCAAGTGACATGGCCACCCTATGCTCTAAAAATACAACAGAAAAAATGACACTGTATTTAGAATGTATCTGGTTCTCACGGCCAAATCTATCCTCACTTTTTAAGTTACAGTCGATCACTATTTAAAAAACAAATCACTCTTTCTGAGGTAAAACCAAGACGTATACAACTTGCAGAAGTGTAGCAAACATACATTTACGTCGGATTCTGTTCTACTTTGTTTTAATGCTAAAGAGTATTTTAAAAGTTAGGTGATATAACCTTGCAATCTGTCTCCCCAAACAACTGCATCTTCCTAGCAGGCAAAACAAAGGCTAAAATTACAGGCGGAACGTAATTCAGCAGTTGCGAGTCTTGATTATCCAATTAGCATCTCCAAGACAATATAGCTGTATACAAGGTAATTATCCACTGCATGGATTGAAGAGACAGCCTGCGTTTCAAGAACATTCACCTCCTGTTTTGATGAACAGATGTTACACAATGCAGTGCAGCAAGGTAGATTTAAGACCCAAGCTTAAATTGAGACCTTCCTTTTCAGATGATTATTTCGAATGGGACTTGAGTTTTCTGTCCAAAGGTTCTAGCCCAACTGCATCAACAGCTACCCATTACTATACAACATGTTAGTATTTTAATGCTGAATGGGAGGCATCACTAACATATGCGCCAATGTGGCAGATATGTTACAGCGCACATTAGATGATGCGGTAGATATGTTGGGTGCCTCCAGACATGCTTAAAGTCCTGCCAACCCTGCACAGCCACTCCCAATCATCCTGATGGGGTGAGGGAAAGCTGCATAGGGAGGGCAGAACCTCTTTAGAGCCACGCCCCGTCATCTCAACAGAATGAGCAATACTTTGCTGCATCCTCCCCCCAGGTGAGGGAAAGTGCGGAGTAAAAAGCTGCTAATTAAATTAATTAAATTAAGAGGTCTCTTCTAAAACCTGAAAGGTTCTGTCAATAACCAAACTAACATTTGGACTATAATAAACTAACAGAATGGCAAATTGCTGCAGCATACATCAGGACAGTAACAGTGCAAATCCCTAAGCTTTTTAATGCTTTAAATACTTTGATGTCTAAGAAAGACTGATCTTGTCAGCAAGAAGGCTGGGATAGCAGTAGTAGAGCAAGACAGCAGAGATTCAGTCTGGAGAGATAGCGTTTAAGAGGGGACCTGATTGAAGTATATAAAATCATGCATGGTATAGAAAAGGTGGATAGAGAAAATTTCTTTTCTCTATCACACAATACTAGAACCAGGGGGTACTCTATGAAGCTGATGGGTAGGAGAGTCAGTTCCGACAAAGGGAAGTATTTCTTCACCCAGAGGGTCATCGGCTTATGGAATGTGCTGCCAGAAGAGGTGGTAACAGAAGCCAGCCTAGATGGCTTTAAGGTAGGGTGAGACAAATTTATGGATGACAGATGTATCAATGGCTACTAGAATGAATGCCTAGGTGCATCTTTCAGGCTGGGGGGGACGGGACCAGGGAGCTTCTAAGGCCATTTGCTGGGACTCGAGAGCAGGCAAAGGTTTGTCCTTGTCTCTGCTTGAGATGCCCATGAGGATTTGGTGGGCCAGTGTGCGCGACAGGATGCTGGACTAGATGGGCTGTGGCCTGATCCAGCAAGGCTTCTCTTATGTTCTTAGGTTCTAAGATTTGCATTGAGCAGTGAGTCAACGGCCACCCAATGTTTGCACACCTCCATGTTCACACTGCATAAGCACAGTCTTATGATGGCCACACTTTTTCATCTCAGAGCAAAGGTTCACAGATGTTTATGGCTGCCTGTCACATATGAAGTTTCACTTATGCTCAGCTTCTGAAGTCAGACTTGCCTGGCAGTAAAACAACCTCTCAGTACAAATCTGTCCTACATAAAGCACCACCAGTAATGTTAAACCAGCAGCAAAGAGAACCAGAGAATGCTTCTAGCTCCCCTAACATGGCTTCTCTGACATAGTAGGATGTGCACGAATATTTGTAGGCATTTGAAAGTTGATCGAATGTGCCAAATTTCGACATTCAAACTCGAATAGAATGTCACAAAATTTGAATGTAAACATGCAAATCGAATTTTGAACTTCGGATCTATTCTCCTAATCCATCCCCTGAAAGAGGTAGTCATCACATCTTTTATAGCTAGGATACACACAGACCAAAACATTATCAGCCTTTAAATTTTTAAAATGGAACAACCTTCAGTGCAGGGCAGTGTTCCAGCCATTTCTTCCTCATCAGAAATTGTATTCTCTTCAAACTCAAAGTAGTACACGCATACCACTACTTTGCTAGAACAGCAATTAAGAAAAATCCATGAAAACACCAAGACCTTCCATTCTTGAGTATGAATCCCCAAATCATTAATCACATTTCAGAAGCTGGTCCGAATAGCAGACAGGAGCAGAAGTCCCCAGGAAATGCTTTGAATGCATGGTGAACCAGTTTATGAGAAGGCCATGTCTCCTGTGGAAATGTTGCGTCTTCCTGGGACGTGGCACTGGAGAGGGCCCCAATGAGAAAATGGTGACAGTGTCAATGGAAGATGACTTTGAAGCAGTTTACCCAGTGGTGGACCTACACAGCCACATATATGCAGAAGCCAGTGAGTAGCTGGGGCCAACCTACCCAGCAAGCAGAGCCAATAGCATTTTTCCTAGCTTCCAAGAGTGGCTCCAAAGACACACTACTTCTGGGAACCCAGCCAAAGCATCCCCGGCTGGCAAGTTTCATTCCCAGTCTTCAAACTTGCCAGCAGAGCTAAGTCTCCACAATGTGAATGACCCTTGGCTACTCCCCTGATTTTGGGCTGGGTTGCTTGACAACTGGTCAGGCACAGCATGGCATAGCACACTGGGATAACATAGGACTAGGTGCCAACAGCTTAAGGTACTATTAAAGGCTTTAAGTGCATAAGTAGAGGACCATTTGCAATCTCTTCATTGAAGCCAACAGTTCATTTGCACCTGTCCCAAGTAAGCATATTTAACTAAAATTTTAAAACACTTTCAGCCTTTCCGTATCCTGGAAATTTAAAATGCAGGTGATTTAAGTTGTAATTTAAAAATCTGGCTTGCATACAATTTTTGAGGCAGCTAGACCTCTAAAAAAGTCAACATCTTTTTTTTTTTAATGATTTGTTCTTTTAAATAGAATAAAAGAAAATAGAATAACAAAGATTAGCATATATATTGTTCGAAGAAAGAGGGGTATTTTCATTTCTATGCTTTTCTCCTAATCATTTAAATATAACTGTTAGGGCACCACTGCAGAACTTCCATCAATATATCATTTGAATAATAATGAACAACATTATGGGTGGTTCCGCACTGGGTGGTTAAACCGGTTTTAGACCCATTTTAGACCCTTACTTACTTACCTTCCACACTGGAGACCTCTTTTGGTACCCTTCCAGGCGATCGCTTCCGCATTTTGGCAGAAGAGATCCGTTTCTAAAAATGGTCTCGACGCCGAAAACCAGTTTAAATTGAAGACCTAAAAACTTAGGTCTCCAATCCGTCCCTTCACCTGGATCTGTGTGGAAGCAGGACACTTCCACACATGGCCAGGTGAAGAGATGGATGTCCTGGCGGCCGCCATGTTGGGGGGGGTGGAAGCAGGATGGCCTGCCTCGGAAGCCCCTCCCTCGCACAACGCCGGAAACACACAGTGACTGGCAGCCGCCTGCTTCAGTCCCGTAGCTCTGGGAGCGGCGTCAGCGGTGTGGGAATCAGAAGGACTTTTCAAGTGGGTGATCCAGCCGCCTGATCCGGCCTCCCCGCATGTGTGCGGACGCAGGGAGACCTGCTCAAATCCATCCCTATTTGGGACGGATCCTCCAGAGGACTGCTCACTGAAAAGTGGATCTTCTTAGATCCCGTTTTCGGTGGCAAATGTGGAACCACTCCCTAACGCTTAATTATATTTGCCCATATTTGGAAATCAACAAACATAAACCAGTTATTAATTGAAGTTTCAATAATACTTCACTATTTTGTGAATCCGTTAATGTACTAAACAAGTTGTTGTTGTTTTTACGTTCAGCAATAGTCACGCGAATAGCAAAAACCTATATCAGTTCCAGTCACATATTTCCAAAATCTGGCAACAGGTTGACCAGCAGAAAAGATAAAGTTACCTACCAAGGGTCTATGGTTTCTAATTGTATTTAATGAAGTCAGCTTGAGAGTCTAGGCTCCTTCCACATATACTCTTAATGCGCTGCTGCATCTGGGCATTTGCTGCCTGTGCCCCACCCTCCCTAAAGGTATAAGAACTATGGCTGGAGGAAAAAGAAGAATTGAGATGCCTGCTACCTTTCCCCGACAGTTTTGGGTGATTTATAATATACTACTTTGTAATGTATGAAATGTTATTATGTATTTTCATATGTAATTTCATAATGAATCATTTTGATTGTATTTTTTCTGTTTGTTGCGAACAACCTTGAGCTTTCTTCTTTTTGAAAGGCAGTATAAAAAAATAGAAATGGAAATGGACTGGGGCCTTTGGTCAGCTGTTCTGGACTCCACTTGGCCTCAGCTGCCTCAATTTGTGTATTTTGGCTTATTTTGCAGTGTTTTGTGTGATGTGCAATTTTTATAATGTTTTTATTATTATTTTGCATATTATATTTTCTGTTTGTTTTAAACCGCCTTGGGCAAAAATTTCTTTTGGAAAGGCAGTATACAAATAAAAATGGAAATGGAAAATGCTACAGGAAAAGGTGTAGGGGTCTCTCTTCTGCATAATGTTGCCAGATAAGAGGGGTTCTGCCTCACCTAAGAATGCTCCATCTGCACAGGAGAAAGGATAGACCAAGCTAGGGCATCCAAAATGGCATCCTAGTCTGGTTCACTGGTATAGCTCAATGTTGAAGTACTCTGACATATCAGACCACAGAGGAGTACAGACAGCAGGCATACCACAAGGACCCATTTTGGCAAACCTCTGGAGCACTTGGAGCCCCTTCCTCACTGACACCAAAGGTGGCAGAAAACTTTGGAGCTGGCACAAACGGGTTGTCCCAATGCAGATGGCCTTGTTCAGCACTGGGAACACCTAATCCCAGCTAGAGATAGATTGTGTATCATGGTATGGGGCAGCCTGCCCTGTTATCAGGATAGCCCAGGTTAAGTGCAGAAAATGGAGCTAATGAATTCTTCTTTGGAATTGTTCTACCTCCCATCCATATAGCTGCTCTGCAGGCTTCTTTTCCAATTCCTGCAGAGCTGAGATATAGGTGTTATTTTAATATCCCCATCCTGTGTGGCTGGCTGGCTTGAATGAATGAATGTAAACAAACAAACAAATAATGGATTTGCCAGCACTGTGGAAACTTCAAAAGAACCCACAGTGCAGAAAGGGGGAATAGCTCCATCTATACTTTCCTGCCAGTTGCCTAGAAATCATATTAATAGAGGTATTATACTATCTATGTCACTTCAGCAATGGCAAGAATTACCAAGTAATATAACCCTCAGTCTTTCCTCTTTAATTTCAGCCCTATTAACATAAGTTTTCCAGACAAAGTAAACTTGCTGTCTTCTATTTTTCTTGGATTTCTACATTTCTTTCGCTTCCAAACTGTGAGTTATAAACTACTGGAAGATTCACGGCTTCCTATTTCAAAACAAGGAGGTAAGTACGTATTTTTACTTTAGCAACAAGAAAAAACAACATCCTCTTGCATTAGGTCCACACGCTTTCCTTGAATTTCCTTTCTGTTGTTGATTTCACTTTAAGAAAACTTCCAAATGCTTTAGAAAGGTGAAGTAGAATAAAAATACCAAATACTGCAACAGAAATTGTCATCAAAGGGCACACAAATAACCAGAATATCAATGCAAATGAAACACTTCAGAAGATATATATTTAAAAAAACCATACATAGAGGATTACTTGTATAGTAATTCCTTGGGAAAATGTAAAAACATTAGTGGAATATGCATCCTAAGTGGAACAAACAAACAAACAAACAAACAAAAAACAAAATGAAGGACCATATATAAACAAACACAGGATTTATTTAAAAAAGGAATATTTTTCTCTCAAGTGAAAAGAAGGCAATGAAAGCCTAAAGCGATGGCACTTGAAACACACTGTTGGCATTACTTCCCATGCATTAACCTAGAAATGTCAAATCATTTGTATAGCATATTTTATTTCAGCTACAACTAGTAGTAGAAGTTAGGCCCATAACGTTCTTGCTTCAACAGCTCCATCTAAAATAAAGCTACATCTAGAAATGTTGGCAAACTGAACCTAGAAAGGATAAAAAGTAGGAGCACAAGAGGTGAAGGAATCTGCTTACCCTGGAGGAAGAAGATGAGAAAATAAAGGACACAGAGATGAGTCTTGGAGATGACCTGAATTACAGCAAGGGACCCAAGAAAGGTAGCCCTCCAAGGGGACATAATTAGCCTCAAGCCTGAGGAGAAGGAACACTGTTACTAAGTTAATGCAGAGTTGGGAAGGAAGCAATGGAGGAAGAGTTGGAGTCAGAAGACAAGAAAGAAGAATGGAACACAAAAACCATCTCCGATTAAAATGGATAAGCGGAGACAGAAAAACATACACGATCTCTTGACCACAGACATAGTAAATGAGAGCAGTAGCAGCTAATGTACAAATTCTC
Organism: Aspidoscelis tigris stejnegeri; assembly: GCA_023333525.1. Taxonomy (NCBI): domain Eukaryota; kingdom Metazoa; phylum Chordata; class Lepidosauria; order Squamata; family Teiidae; genus Aspidoscelis; species Aspidoscelis tigris. Next base: position 67,786,008 of record JALMGA010000007.1, on the reverse strand, counting down.
AAAGTATCATTCCAAATCACTGGCTAAACAATGCAGTTGTGCCTTTTAACTACCATCAAGTCTACCCATTAATCTGGGCTCCTTTCGGAGGAAGAATAGAACACAGTGACTTCATAAATTATGTTTAATAATGCAAAATCTGTTTCATGCTACTACTTTCACTTTGCTATTAAGCATTCCGTGTTTCCTTTTTCAACAGCTTAAAAGGGCTCATTACAATTATCTTCTGATGACTTTAATATAAATGGGCTCTGGAAAAATAATCAGAGTTATATACAGATGGCTAATAACACCTGAAGACAAATTAAGACTACTGGAAGAATATACAGCATTATTTATAATCAGTCTTCCTAATTTTTCCAAGGCAGAAATCTCCAAACAATCCATTTTTATGTATTAATAGCCACATGATTACTAAGTAGGGATGTGCATGAATATTTGTAACATTCGATATTCGTTCATATATGAATAGAATGTTGCGACATTCATATATTGACATATGTTTTCATACAAGTACTTGAGAATATTCATACGAATGCTTCTGAACATTTGTGAAACAGGGACACAATGGATCCAGAGTGCATTTGTCATGGTTTGAGAGCAGATTCAAAATGGATTCAGGGAGGATTCGACGGTTTAAGAGTGGATATGTTAAGGCAGGAGTCCCAAACTTTTTTGTACCAGGAACCGGCTTCTGTTTCCACGGTGGGGCGGGGCTGCTTGTTGTGACGGTGGCGTGGACTGCCCCCCCCCCAGCCCAGTGCCAGTGCGTCAACCGGTGGTTGGTGACCCCTGTGTTAAGACATACATATCAAATATGTATGTGTTTGTATTGGATATTCGTACGAATTTGCACAATTACATTCGTATTGAATACAATCATACCACATTCGAAGGGGATCTATTTGAATGAATACAGATTGTCTTACATTCGATTTGATACTAATCGAATGCAAAAACAAATAATCTGTGCACATCCCTATTACTTAGATCACCCATTCTGAAGCTCTTAGTGAAAAGGAAGAGCCAAGGAAGCAGAGGACACGGTAGGAATCGATAAATAGAAAGCAACTTTATCAGCTACAAAAAGCAAAACCTTACAAAAGTGTATTTTTAAGGTTTAACATACTGAAAGATCAAGAAGTTCTCTGTGCCTCCAAGGCATTTTCTGAAAGGAGTATGGACTGATACAAGCAGGATAAACTGTGTTTTTATTTCCTTTCATCTTAGCTTTTGCCATTTTTGCTCAAAGTTGTTATGTGACAAAATCCATAATTCGCTGGATGTGATCCAGATACCAGTTATTGGGATAATCATCTAAGGTCAGACATTCTAGCGACTGCTCCTTCCTTTCTTTACTCCATCATGATTTTGTGTACATTTTTATTTCCAAAGTAAATACCGCTAAGTATTCAATCTGCACTGGTGTAGAAATCCCGTCTTATGTACCCTGAGGCTAACAGCCCCTTTTTTTAAAATAAATAAACGTGTCGTTAAAATATGAATTACGGAATATGACAAACGTGGAATTTGTTTTCTGGTGGGGAGAATGAGAAGATATTGAACTATCTGGATAATGCATACTACTCTACACTGCTAAAAAAAACGCAAAACTTTTAATATGAATATCTTAACATTTCAAAATGCACTTGAAAGCAGTAATGTTTTGAAGAAGCTGTTTATTCTACACTTCTACGACACAACGAAACATGAGCCCCTTCCATATTAGCAGATTAAATCCACACAGTTATAAAAAAAATTAGCAGATTACCTGCTGCGAAGTGGGGATCTGGCATCCAGACTACAGCAGCCCCCCCCCCCAGCTACCAAGGAGGAAACTGCACGAGTTTGCGTGGGCGCGCACATCACATGGGATGAGGCAGCCAGTCGAAGTTGTTCTGCCATCCCTGTTCTCACCAGCAATTCTCACCGTCCTGTCCGGACCGGAGGGAAACTTTACATTTTCTTAGATTGTGCACGAAATGCTGATATATCAGCATTAAATAAATTCTCAGTAGTGTTGTTATAATGCGATGCCACTATGAAGTACTGGCTGTTGTGTGTGATGGCTCAATCTCAGCTCCACATTCCAATGTGCAGCAGTAAGAAGTCTGGACGCACACATGCAAGTTTTAATGATCCTTTAAGGCAGGCATGTCAAAGATACGGCCCGTGGGCCGGATGCGGCCCGCGGGGCATTTCAATCCGGCCCGCAGCCGCCCACGGCCGTGGCTACCACCACGCACCGCGCGCCCCCCGCCGCTCGACGCGGCCCACCGCCTCGCGCCGCCTCATTTCGCCCAACCGCCCCCGCTTGTTCTCGCGGAAACTCCCCTCCCCCCGCCCCCTCAGCCTGCCCGGCACACACATCATCTCGCGCGCGAGAGCTGCTCTTCGCTCTCGCACCACCCTGGGATGTTGGCGGAGGCACATCGGGCACGACGACGACAGAGGAGGGCGGGAGGAGGAGGCAAGAGCCGCTGCCGGCGCCGCCGGCGCTTCCTCCTCCTGTGAAAAGGGGCGCGGGAAGAGGCAGCAGGGGCAGCGGCGGCGACTTCAGCCGCCTGCCCCTCCACTCACAAAGCACGCTGCTGAGGGAGTGGGGCGGAGGACTCTCCTCTTCCGCCGCCGCCCGCCGCCGCCCTCCTTGGGCACGAAGGAGGCGAGGCGAGGCGAGCGAGCGGCGGGACCCTCCATTGCCCGCGGGCGCGGGCACCGCCATGACAGCCAGCCCCTCCCTAGCCACGCTCCAGCCACACCCCCAGCCTCTCCTCTGTTCCCTAGCCACGCCCCCAGCCCTCCTCTTTGCCCTGGCCACGCCCCCTGGCCCTCACAGTTGTTTTTTTTTAAATCCAGCCGTCGGCCGGATTGAGTTTGACACCTCTGCTTTAAGGCTTTCAGCCAAAAGGATATTAATATCTTCAAACTGGTGTAACACATTTAAAATTTTAGATACTATCTCTTTCAGTTCTCCTGAAGACATTCAAAACATTATCTGTAAACATTTACTAAATGGTCCAAGACATATCAGTGTACTGTACTGTATAGTATTTCCACATTAAACACAAGTAGATTTCACTTTTCTGCAAATTCTACAGGTCATTTTACAGTGCACTCGCAACACAGAGAAGCAGAAAACACCACTCTCTAATATTATTGAATAAACATTTAGTTTACTTCACAGTTGAATTTTAAAGCTATGTAGAAGCCAAAGACAACATACATAACTATTTTAAATCAGAAAAGATGGGGGAAAGGAAGTCCAATGACCAACTCATGAAAATTCAAAACAAAATTAATTTGTTGTTTTAAAACCTGTAACCCACCCTGAGACCTACGGGCATAGGGTGGGATAGAAATATAAACAAACAAACAAAAAGAATGGATGGGTAGAGAGGAAGAAAAAAAAGCCACTAATTACTGGCTTAAGTGAGGTTGACTAATCCACTGGTTGGTTTAATGCAGTCTTCAAGGGACTTGTTTAGGCTCCCTGTAGATTCCACATTATGCCAGACTTAAGTTAATATAACTAATAAATTACAACAGAGAATGGGGTAGATGAAGACATTTTAACTCTGCATTCAGCCCATACGGAATTGCCCATAGCCTCTGCTCAACCTATCTGCTGAAAAGCTGCAATATGTGCAATTTTGCAAAATATGTCCACTTGGCTCTGCATTGCATTCCTCTCTTCTGGGGACAATGAAGCCATCTGCTCAGGCTATTTTCGTTGTTGGACCCTCACATGCCCCATCTACTCTATCCCCTCACACAGTTTACATCTGGGACCTGTTCAGATTTTGCCTTTTTCCAGGGTACATCTCAGGATAGGGTATGTTGTCCACACGCTAATGCAGACTCTGCCAGGCCTGACTTGGATCCTGCTGTAGCTTGCACCAGCAGGTGGACAGTGGGCCCCTATTCCAGGACATATTCCAGAAGAACGACAAGTGCAAACAGTTTAAGCTCTACTTCTACATTCCTTTAAGTGAATCTCTAAGACTAAAAGGGCAGCCTCAGAAATCTCATTCTACACTTCTTAACTGATTAGTTAGCCAAAGAGGCTTAGACAAAAAAAGTGAATTTGGAGGAATTTCAAAGTGATGCATGTAGCTATTGCTGACATTATCTCAAAAAAAAAAGTTCCTTACATGTTCAAAACAAGGGACAATCACTTCCTTGAAACAACTTTTTAAAGTCAATTTTTTTTTCAAATGTGGTGCACATCAAACAAACACAGATTTGGTCAAAAGGTGTTTTAACGTGGCAACCAAACCGGCTGACTGTACATTACAGGTCTATGAAATGAAACAAAACAGATAAAATTTTAAGAAATGTGTAGGAAAGCTGCCATCTGGATTGTGTAATAATACCTGCAAATTACTGAGAAGCAGAACCTCACATAAAGGGTAATCCACACTCTAGAGTAAGATAACTGCATAATGTATAGCTCTTGAAACAGAGATCCTGCCCTTGCAACAAGATCAGTTATTAGAAGCTAACTTGGCTGGTCGAACTGAAATGGGGCCTGCCAGCTAACTACCTGTGCTCCAGCTGAGGAAACCTCTAAGGCTTTGAAGAGCATCATCCATAATGCAATGGCTGATCCAAGTCCAGTCAGTAGGCAGGGCACTTTGCACGGCCCCATATACTGGACATGGATACCTCCTATTCCTTTCCCCCATACCTAAGTTCAGTTTAGCTACTCTGAGGCTACATCCAGACAGGGTGTAATCCTGGGGCGATGTTGGACTAGTACAGAAAGGGTTAGTACAGAAAAGGCTATAGGCAGCACAATAAGGCATCAGCCTGATAAACATTCTGAAGGCATGGACGCCTTACCGTTAAGACTATACAAAAGAAGTGAACTATAGTTATGAGCACATGCAGTGAAAATAGACATATCTAAGGTGGCTGAGAAGTGGACTAATTACCCATACTTATCAAGAATAAATGTTAGATTTACGCCGCTTGGTGGATAAAAAGTGAGTCTATTCCTTAAAAAGAAAAAGGCTGCCTCCAGACAGCAAAAGGAAAATGCAGGAACTTGTTTAGATTCTGCAATTGCCTGTTGCCTTCTCTGCCCGATGGCAGGGCAAAACTGTGGGCAAGCCCAAACCCTTTCCCCATCTGCCACTGCTATCATGGTTCTTGGTACAAAATACTCAGAAGTATGCAAGCGCTTCCCATTGGGCATTTTAAACCTGGTTTTGCCGTCATTGTGCCATTTTCAAGAAGATGGATCCCAAGGGCAACAGAGATTTCACCCCTCTTCCCTGAGCTATATTGGGATTGCCTTGGAGATGGTTCCAAGCTGAGATCAGTCAACATGTCAGTTTGCCCTTCTTTGCTCTCATGCGCATTCTGGGCTGGAAAAGAAGGTTCAGAAACGGAACAAGAACCCAAGACTCCACACTATGGTCTCTGAGGAGCTTCTGAGCTGCTTTTGTTGTTGTTATATGTGACCACAGCTTACAGTGGGCTCTATGCACCTTTCATAGGTGTCTTAAGAAGTCAGGGAGATGGGAAAAATGTCTTGCAACAAATTATCTGCTCACTATCACATTATCCATTGAAGAACTCTGCATTTATTTAAAGAAGGTATTTTTTTGTCTGGATGCAATGCTGTGAATGGGCATGGTGATGTAGCTGTAGCTGTACAGTTGTGTGCCACATCCCCATTGCCATGATATGTCCAGCCACACACCAGATGTTGCTACAGGTGTTGCCTTGGCAATCCAGCCTCCCCATTGGCACTTCAAATGTTGGTGATCCAGTTTGGGACTTCACTAGCCCCTAAAGTGCAAATAGCTCTCTCTTCACTAGTATGATATTATACCACCATTCCAGTCAGGTAAGTGCAAACAGGCCCTTTAATTAAAACATGCTTACTTGAAAGTCACTGCTATAAAAACAATAGGACTTGGTTTGGAGAAAATACACACTGGATGGAGGCATTAATGAGAAATATATACATAGGGAAGAAAATCTGGTCCCTCACTCAAGAAATGCAATTTGCCCCTTATGGGAATTTTACCAGATTCTACCACTGTTCGTCTGTTTAGGTAAAATGCAGGCAACAATAAACAAGGGGTGTTTTTCCACTGTCACTAAAAGTACCCATTAAGTACCCATTAATGGGTACGAAATGGCATTTTTGTACCCATTAATGGGTACTTAATGGGTACTTCTAGTGACAGTGGAAAAACACCCAAGATTTCCTTTAGAAATCTTTGTCCCCTGTTTGCATCTTCTCAATAGCTGGGCAGTTTGTGTTCAAAGAAGCCAATGGGTGTTTTTCCACTGTCACTAGAAGTATCCATTAAGTATCCATTAATGGGTACTTAATGGCATTTGTGTACCCATTAATGGGTACTTAATGGGTACTTCTAGTGACAGTGGAAAAACACCCAAGGACTCCCTTAGCAGGGCCACATGTTCAGCCTCAAATTTATTTTACAAAGAGGTCTGTCCTCTAGCATGATTCACCTCCCAACAATTTCTATCCCGTATTGCATACAGAACATGGGCTATAGAAGCTCTTTGCATTCAGCACTTTATCCAACTGCAAGACTTTTTCTATTATTTTTAATAACATGGCTTTCACTGAATCTTCTCTGTGGCCCATGGCTCCTGATTAATTTAAAAGTTGGAAAATTGGGCTTGCTTGTGAGAAAACCATGCAGATGGAAGAAAACATCTATAAAGACAGCACAGAGATTACATTCCTTCTCTAAACTGCATTAACACATAAATAGCGAAGTATTTTATCACTAGACAAGAAGCCACACTGACCGGGGGGGGGGGGAGACAAGCTCTTGGCCCTTGTTTGCTTAATGTTAAACATTACAGCACTGTACTTACTGCATAACAGCCTATGAGGAAGGCTGCATTGACTTGCTTTTTCTGATCAAAGCCAGCATAGTGAACAATCTTCTTCCTTAACAGCGTAAAGGACTGTATTGAGAAATGAATAACAGAGTTACAATCTGAGCTCTTGGACTCCAAAAACGTGTACTTAAAACACTGAATATAAACAAACAGCCCTACCAGACAAAAATAAAGTACACCACTACATCAGATAATTATGGTAGTTCACTGCATTGAAGATGCAGGTTAAGGAAGAGGTCCCCAGTATCTAGGGGTCTGCATGAATGCAGTTTTTGGGATTCGATTCGAACACCCAAAAAGTCCATTCTAATTTGCACATATGAATGTCGACAACAATTGCATGTGCCTGTATGCATCATTATACATTCATGCACACACTGTAAGTATCAAATGCGTATGGATGCAGGGAAGATGTGTACATGCAAGAATGCATCATGTATGTACCTGCAAACATATAAATGTCCAAATAATTCAAGCAAATAGATTCAAAAATCTGAAATTCATTTGAATATTTAAATTTGAATTTATAGACATTCGAATTTTTAATGTTTCACATATTCGTGCACATCCCTACCGGTATCACAGCCAAGGGGAACAGAAGAAGAAGAGTTGGCTTTCCTACCCCGCTTTTCTCACCCATTTAAGAGGACTCAAAGTGGCTGACAAAGCTTTTCTATTCTTCTCCCCACAACAGAACACCCTGTGAGGTAGGTTGGGCTGTGAGAGCTCAGAAGAGAGCTGTGACTAGCCCAGGGTCACAGAGCTGGCTTCATGGAAGAGGGCAGAATCAAAACCGGCATTCCCAGATAAGAGTCTGGCTCCCTAACCACTAGACCAAACTGACAAAAACTTCCCTGATGCCTCAAAGACCATTGGAACTCCTAGAAACAAAATGGACCGTGGAAAAATTAATCTTCTCTCCAAGCTTAGATAGAAAGGCTATAGAATATCCCCAGAATTTTCCTAGAAAGGCAGTAGTGGCAAACAACTTTCATATTGTTGACAATGAAACTGCAATACTGTACCCGCTTGAAGCTGTCTTCACTAAAACCAAGGTCAAAGCAGCTTCAACTCACGCTTTGACTCTTGTGCAAAATTTTAAAACGACCTTCTAACTGAATAGCCTCCCTTTTCTCCACAGTGCTAGGGAGAGGTGAGAAGCAACAGATCACATTTTTGACACTATTTTCTTTTTCCAGTTAATTAGCACCCATTTTATAACTAGTTCCCAACCACAATTTCTTTAGCTTCACCCAGAAAGCACTAAATCACATTATCTGGATAATCTGGAGTAAAGCACACCCAGACACCTCGTATTTCAGATTATCCATGTTTTATTCTGGATTATACAAGCAATGCAGATATATTATACAAAACAGTGCAAAGGCTGGGGACCTGGATTTAAAGTATTCATTGGTCATAAAAAGGAGAATGTGAAGATGTAATAATTTTTAGTGAATAACTACAAGAGGTTTGTAGTTTACATACCAAACTTAGGCACGAAGACATTAAAGCAAGCACACTTTTATTTATTTTTATATTTATATTCATGTGTGTGTGTGTGTGTGTGTGTGTGTGTGTGTATATATTTATATATATATAAAAACGTATACATACACAAATATATATATTCACACACAGAGATATATCTGTATCTATATATATCTATATCTATATTTACATTTACATTTCTATCCCACCTTATACTGTAAGGTCTCAGGGCAGGTAACATTTAAAAACAGATATGTTAAAATGGAGCCATATATATAAAACAATAATGTCTGTGGTGGGGGAAACTTTAGCACTAAATATTGAACAAATCTATTTTTTACTTTTGAGATTACAAATAGTTTTTTGAAGATCCTGAGAAAGATACCGTATTTTCAATTTCCATTATAAGAAAGGCTTACTCTACAGCTTGGAAAATTTAAGGGATGCAGTAAGGGGTTCTGCCCTTTTGCTTCTGTAGAACAACATCAATTAATATAGATGAGCTGCAAAATAGGCTGTTTACCAAATGGCCCTCTTAACAACTGCATCTAGCTATGAGGAAAAAAAGAAAATTACAACCCTGTCATGCCTGCTAATTTATCCCAAGGCACAACAAGTAAGAACAAGCATATGTCAAAATTAGGACAACATTTCACAGATGCCCTTAAGGTCAAAATGGGTTTATTTCATTACCATTTGTTCATACATTGCAGCAGAAGTGGAACCTTGACAGAGGGGAGGAACCTACTCAGCTGCAATCATCTTCAGCTCGTGTGAGATTAACAACAACAACATTTAGCAAATCCGCACTGAATATAATTCTAGCGCATTGTAGAGATGTGCAAGAATATTTGATCGAATGTCTATACATTCAAATTTAACATTTGAATGAATTTTCAAATCTTTTGAACCATTTGTATGAATTATTCGGACACTCGTATGTGTACGGATACATACGCATTACATATGTATCCATACACATCTTACTTGTATCTGTATGCATTTGTATGGATACGTATGGTATGATCCGCTGCTGCCACGAAACACAGTTTCTACTATAAACATACCTTCACTGAGCTGTTTTGGCTGGGGTACAGTTCCAAGACTACCCCTTCTTTAGTCACTGAGACCAGGTGCGTAATCTAGGGCTTGGGCGGACCACCCTGCTTGCTGGCCTCCAGCTGAGGGGCCACCTCAGAGGAATACAAGATCCCATTATCCTAAATTTCTCCAGCCCAGCAAATTTCATGCTTTCCATTTGTTTTACTATCTTTTCCAAAAAACTGCATGGGAAAGGAGTGTAATCACTACAGCTCACGCCATGCACAATCGGTCACTCACCTGTGACCAATCCTAGGGCTGATCCTCTTCAGGGTGGTCATTTTGGTTGTCTTGGTTTCCACGACTGCGTATAAGCCGAACGCCATCACCATGATGACACTGGTGCTCTGCGCACACACAGTCACAGTCTATGCTTGTCTGAGGTGCCAGCACGCTTGTGCGTCACCTTGGACGACCCTGGAGCACCAGAAGAGGTGCAAATGCTCGCCGCTGGACACTTCTGGTAAGTCCCTGGGTAAGGTCAGTAAAGGTGTGGAGCACGATTTCATGCTCCACTCCTAGTGAATAATTAGGGAAGCCCTGAGCACACAGGGGGAGCTTGGAGGCGGTAGCAGCCTCCTCCAAGAGCAGACGCCCTTCCCCAGAAGTTCCCTAATTACAGGTATTCACTACCGACCTAAGTGTGAAAAGACCCATGTTCTACTAACTTCTCAGAAATCATTCTATTCTCTTACTGCATGGTTTTTTTTCAAAATCATCTTATGGCCGTGACACAGTTTTTTAGCTTCACAAAGTGTTCATAATGAAGACCCAGGATTTCCATTTTCTTAAGTGCAGGACTAGTAGTCACTACTTAAAACTTTAAAAGAAAAAAACCTCAATACATATTAAATAAATATGTGCTTCTGTGCCCTTAAGCACTTCAGACACTGGCAAGCAGCCAATAATAAGACAGTATCAAGCAGGGGCCCTTTTAAAGAATGTCCTCCCGACATTTCTGCTGTTCATGGTATCAGCAGGACATTTAATTTCTGTGATCCTGTGCTTCTCAGCTGCTGTCTTTAACCATTAACCACAGAATAAGTCACCTGCTGTTTGCTTAATAAAATACAAGCAAGTAAGTTCCAACACAGAACTCTTCCACACCCTTTTCCAAACCCGCTGGCTCTGACATTCACCAGGCTACAAACATGAATAGCAGCAAAACCTACAACAATTCTCCAAGTGCGTTCAAAGTATTAAAACAGTGCACCAAACACATCTCAGGTGAAGAATATTTGCCCTCTTTAACTCTCAGAGAGGAACATAGCCCAGCAATTCAAAGATACAAATACAAAATGATTTTTTACCTTTAGTTTTTTATTTAGCTTGCAACAGTATCTGTAAATCATTGCCAGATTGAGTGGCCCAAAATCTGCATAGAAGCTTGGGGGAAAGAAAAGGGGGAAGGAAGGAAGAGAAGAAAAAAAAAATCCTTAAATTGAAAGGTGCCTGTTGAACATTTTTTCCAGAGAACAACATGCTACTACTCTCCTACAATAAACAAAAATTACTGTTACAGCATATTCATTCTTTTAATTCTTATCTGTTACAGCTCAAACATTTTGAAAGCTTTCAAGAAAAAACCCAATTATGCAATTCTAACACAAATAAAACAGTTTTGTGGAATTTCCTAGATTACAGTGTTAGTTGAATGCCAAAATAAATTTGGAACGTGAAGCAAAATAGGTTGAAGACATTATTTCTCGCAGAGTATTCTGAAAGGAAACATAATAACAATCATTCCCAAACCTCTCATTGGCAACTTCAAACAGAATTTGGAAATGTTCAATTTTTAGGTGACCTCCCTCCACACACACACACCCACTTATCTACAATTGTCATTTAAGAATCACGAGAGATGATGAAAGGTACTTACTTTCCCAAATTTAATAGAAATATACTGAAGAAGATTAAAACAGTTAAGTCCCCTATTGTATGTCTGGGTATTTAGCAAGCAGCAAATAATAAACAATACAATTAGGCAATCCCGTACGTTCAAAGGCCCAACGTACAGAGGACACCACATGTTTTAATTCTGTCTTGTCCACTGGTCAAACCCCTACCTATTAGTTCTGGTCCAATAATACATTGGGTAGTTAAGATACAGCAATACAAGAGAAACAGCCACCAAGGGTGTTTTTCCACTTAGCACTAGAGTACCCATTAAGGACCCCTTAATGGGTCCTTAATGGATACTCTAGTACTAGTGGAAAAACACCCCAACTCACTGAGTTGCATATCTGCATGTGTTTGTGCTTCAAGCACTCTTTCTTGGGTTGCTTTCTCTCTCATAAGCTCTGCCATTTATAAAAGCAAAATATACACCCGTGTCTTAGCTATGAAAAATGGTACCACATGTTTTGGATCATTGAACTTTAATGCCCGAATGTTAAGCATGAATACCAGAGAGGAAATCCTCCATCTTCACAGTTTCTCCATCTGCAAGCAGATTAAACTACACATTCTGCTAGATTTGGATATTCCGGAATAAAGCACAAATATTTCAGAATAGCCATGGCTTTATTCCGTAATATCCAAATATAGCAGAATAAGTGACCAAAATCTAGATACAGCATGCATGACAGAACTCTGAAGCATTTTGTTATTGTAGCTGCTAACTTCTAAAAATAAATTCACATTGCTACTGGATTCCAATTCAGTTCAAAATCCTCTTAGGTATTGTTGTTCTGATTTGAGAATGAGTCACCCTATAAATGGGCATATAAAAGCCACGTTTTAATCTGCTTCTTCCAGCCTTTGAATCCTTAATATTTTAAATGTTTTTTTTTTTTAGTAAGCTCAACCTTTCTGTCATAACAGTTCAATACATTTCCCATATATTCAAGGGAACAGACCTATAGATACCAGAATTTAGAAGAAGGGTGAAGACCATGTGGTCCTGTAGATGTTGCTTGACTCTCATCTGTCCCAAACAGTCCACCTATTGATCAGAGCTGGACAAAGACTAACGGATCAGCTGGCCTTGGTTTGCACTTGGAGAAATTAGAAGAGGCCTACTGCCTTTGTTTACTTATACAATTTAATTACTGCACATTCAGGGTAATTGCTACCTTGGGAAGTTTAACAATGATAAAATAAAGGAATTATCACTGCACTCTTATAATCCTTTCCTCGCTAAACTCAGTGGAACTTACAACGTAATTCTCTCATTTTGTCCAGACTCTGATATATGTGTTCAAAAATCAGTATATTACAGACATTGTAAAAGTTCAAAATACCTTTAAAGACTTTTTGAAAAGAAGAAATTATGGGAGAAGACTGAAGCCATAATGGACATCAAAGAGATTTGATTGGAAAGTACATTCTAAAGAAATGGAGCTACGCCACATCAGAAAAATTCTTTCTCTAAATCACTCTCTGCTATAATACTGGGACCCCATTGATGGGCATTTCACTGGCTATTGCTGCTGGAAAACTGGTTACCAAATCCTGTCTCTGGTCTAATACAGGCACTAATTTAAATAATTCAAATTGTTTATATGCAGAAGTTTGCACACTACTGTCCATAGACATGCACAGAGTGATTCCACACTGCACAGTATACTGGATCACTAAGTGCACTAGGAGCCTCCCTCTTGCCTCCTGGTCTAAGATGCCTGAAGACCCCATTGTGGACACCTTTAATCAGGTCAGGCACACATACCCAGTCCCTTTAGGTGCCACTAACTTGCATCTATTTACAGTTTGAGGTTAATTGGTTCTGGACCCGTTCCTAGCAAAAGTCTAACTATTACTGATTAGGAACATCTAATAAGAAGAAGAGTTGGTTTTTCTACTCTGCTTTTTTCACCCATTTAAGAGAACTCAGAGTGGCTGACAAAAGCTTTCTGTTCTTCTCCCCACAACAGGCACCCTGGTGAGGTAGGCGGGGCTGTGGGAGCTCAGAAGAGAGCAGTGACTAGCCCAAAGTCACCCAGAAGAATCATGGAGGAGTACGGAAACAAACCCAGTATTCCCAGATACGAATTTGGCTCACTAATCACTAGACCTAACTCACTAATCTGGGATTGCCTAATGAAATGAAATGGTGGGAGATCAAAAGATCCTACTCAAGAGCTGGTAGTTAGGCCACTGGCTCATATTTTTCAAGACCTTCTAAAAGCTACTTTCCCAGTCTTCCACCTGCTCACTCAAGCCTCCTAACCATCTTGCTTGCTTGCAAAGACCTTAACAGCAAGCAACTAACGAGGGTTGGGACTGAGCACCCAGGAGAAGACTATGGGCCTTTTTCCACTAGAGTTCAGAATCCTTCTAAGACCCATTAGGAACCTGACTGGTGACTGATTGGTACCAATCAGGAAGGCCCTGTCTCCACGAGGGAAGGGGAAATCCAGATTTAATGGATCCTTCAGACCCTTAAATCTGAATTCCATGTGGACCTGATTAAAGGAGTCCACAATGGGATCTTCAGGCATCTTCAAGATCCAGATCTCCAGAAGGACCCCATCTCAAAGATCCAGATCATTGACTATGTGTCAAACAAGGGGTTGAGAAAGTGCTACCAGGAAGAGCCAGGAACAGTATGAATCAAAGAACCGCCTTCTGGCTTCAGAGCACAATCTCATTTATTCCACTTTAGTTGAGTTCAAAGAGAAACTAAGGCTGCTTCCAGGCAGGATGTAAAACCTGGCAGTATGCCAGGTCTATGTTGGGATTGCTAGACATGTCCAAAGCAATCCCAACATATTGGGATTCCCAGGATCCCAGGATATCCCAGGATATTGGGCCAACATCCTACGGTATCACCATAGCAGGAAAAAGGATTCTCCACTTACTTTTTCCTGCTATAGTGATATCCTCTTACCCGTCTGGGCACTGCTTTTTGGAACCGCCATCTTGGAGATGGTTACTGTGCACATGAGGGCCCCCAAATGGCAGCCTGCATGTACGGCTGTGGCATTCACATACTTCCAGGTCTTTGAGACTCTGAAATACCTGGATGTCTGAAATACCCAGATATGGACATCACGCCAATGGTGGCAGCAGGGCATCCAAACAAGTAAGTGTGTTCACTTGCTCCTCACCTGTCTGGACAATAAGCAATTACTCCAGAATAAGGTTATCCTGGAATACTGCTTAATAGTAGCATTTTGGCCACTCCCTGGAGCTGGCCCAAAACCATTAATGCAAGAGGGCTCTGCCAAAGGCTACTCCCTTCAGTAGCGACATGCCAGGTGAATTAGACTGAAAGGATACATCTCAAAAGACAACTGTGGAAGAAGCTACTACTTTCAAACTGAACTAGACTCTTAATTCAATTCTATTAGGGACTGATGTGTGCAACATCTTACATTTATTTTATTTACTTATTTATATTTACATTTCTATCCCACCCTATACCCTAAAGTCTCAGGGTGGGTAATGGAATTAAAAAAGAGATGTTAAAATAGAGTCGTCATATATATAACAATATAAAACAATAGTCTCTGTGGTGGTGGGGAAACTATACCACATTTAGCCAAAGGCCAGAGCAAAGAGATGCGTTTTCACCACTTTCCTGAACATATACAATGAAAGAGCCTGACGTACCTCAAAGGGGAGACTATTCCACAGCCTGGGGGCCATTACTGAGAAGGCCCTCTCTCGAGTGCCCATTTGTCTTCCTATTGAGGGACAACGTGGAGGGCCTCCCCTCCAGATCTTAAGGCACAGGCAGGTCAGTATGGGAGAAAGCGTTCCTTCAGATATTCCCATCAGTTACTCTTCCATGCTTATCCTCCAAGTATTTTCACTGTTCTGCATAATAATAGTATAATGTCATACTTACTTTTCATAAACAAATTCATCGTCTATGCAGAAATAATGTGTGCTCGTACTACCACTCTTTGGTTTATGGAAGAGTATTGCAAAATAAAGACGATCTGAAATTGAAAACAAACACCACACTAGTACTGCATTGCAAGAGAGTGAAAACAACAGTACCTGCAGAAAGTAATTTGAGATTATTACACTCATTAAAACTGAAAAACACTAAAACCTGGTCCAAGTACTAAGAAAAATCAAACGAACATGCATGTTTCGTCTGTTGTTTATAGCAGCTCAAGTGCTGGATTCAGAAGCAAAAAGCCTACCATCAAATTCATAGGTGGAGCTCACTGCAGAAATCTCAGGTCAAACTACCACTGCATTTAATTATCAAAAGGATAAAATAAGCAAGCAACTAAAACTTCATTCTTGCATCCACTGCTCATCAGGGATCATGGACAGAACTTGACTCCACCCCAACTTTCATGCATTAGATTGGACATCTGAGGGATATAGGACTGGGTTACAGAATGAAGGGGAAAGCTGGTGCGCAAAAACTCTACTCCTTTTCCATATGGAGGGCAAGCGCATCTAGCTTGCAGACACTTGGACAGAATCAGTAACCTTGTGTGCTATTAGGAACTGAGATCAAAATTTGCAGACTGGATCTACACTTAAATCCACTTAATACAAAATAGGAGGCAAAAGTGACTGTCGCCAGAGGTATAATTTATGGTTCTTAAAGGAAAGAAAGCAAACATGCTGTTCAGTCAAAAGTCTGTCAGTTTCTCAGAACTACTGTTCTATTTATCACCTTTCTTTAAAAACTCAAGTTGATTTGCAAAAATGGATCATTACTATCCACCTCTGACTTGTTTAGATTGTATAATGCAACTGGCAAAAGAATCACAAAAACAACAGAGGCAATACTTCCAAATTACAATGTTGCTAAAATGTCTGTCTGCTTTTTTCTAAACTGACTAGCTTCAAGACTTGCTTTAAGTGGGACTAACTCCTGAGTAAATAAATATCCTTTAGCTGGCATTCATGCAACACTTTGATAAACAGGTTCTCTTAGAAAGATTTGAAGCCTAAAGCTACAAATAGGAAGACACAGAACAAATAGGATTCACACTGTTATTTCTAGGTTGTATTGCTGACATCCACTCATTTGATTTCCTTAGAGAAGGGGGGAAATTGTGCTGCTGTTGGTATAATGACAAAGCCACAAATGCAACAAATTTCTGCCCCCCAACATATCCAGAAAGGCAAACAAAGGGTCCTGTCTGAAATCCAGGACAGTGAATGGCAGTCAGTGTATTATTTAATTATTTAATTAATGTTTTATTCCCTCCTTCACTCAGAGCTCTTAAGGGAGATTACAAATCAATTAAAATATATCAGTTAAAAGCTAATTAAAAACAGCCATCCGGCCCCCATGCGATGTCAAAGGCCTGGGCAAAGAGGTGGCTCTTAACCAAACGCTGATGTGGGTGTGTGGGAGGAGGAGGACATGCCATTGTCACTGGGCCACCACAAAGAAGGCCACAGATCTATGGACAGTACTGTCAACCCTTCAGGTCCCACAGGAACCCTGGGAATTTTGAAGACTGCCTGTAGGGTGAACTCCATCTTGTTACTTCTTTGTCCAAGCAAGTGAGTGAGGTCAAGGGCCACACGTTGACCCCGCAACATAATAAAGTCACCCTTCAGTATTATGGTTGTGAGCCTGGCTACAGAGGAGCCCTGCTGGATCAGGCCACAGCCCATCTAGTCCAGCATCCTGTCTCACAAAGCGAGCCACCAATCGCTTCGGGCAGAAGAAAAAGAGGAAAACTTCACCTGCTCTAGGATCCCTGCAAAAGGCCTTCGAGGGCATCCTGCCTGCCTTTCCAAAAGCAGTAGCAGCATCAGGCAGCCCTAAAGCAACTGGGGCAAACTGTGGCTTAGGGTTTGCCCTGTGCCTAGGGTGGTGATGGCCAACCTATGACACGCGTGTCACAGGTGACACGCCAAGCCCTTTTGGGTGACACACATGGTCACCCTGGCACCTGGGCATGTAGTGCTTGCTTGCTCTTGAAGTGTACAAAATATCGACTTTCAATTAAAGATTTAGTAACAAAAATCACTAATGTAAAGAATTATTTGTCTTTGCTTTTAATAAAATATACATATCAAAAATATAACTTTTTTTAACCAAAGCTACAAATATCACAAAATTATGGATATTTCTAGATGTGACACAGCACCCAAGTTAAGCTAGGTTTTCTTGCGAATTTTGACACACCGAGCTCAAAAGGTTCACCATCACTGGCCTAGGGGATTCCCCATCACAGTCCAGACCTCGCGGTCCACAGAATGCCGGTAAAGGATCGAAGCGCAGGAGCAAAGCGCTTCCCCGCATGCAGCCCAGGAACTGGAGGCTAAAATGGCTCACAGATTAACTAGAGGAGCGGAGGAGGGAAACGGCCAACGAGAAGTCGCGGTGGTTCTGCAGAGCTCCTTTGTTATGCAACACACAAGCCGTCGGATCCCTCCCTCCGCCCCTCCATCAACTTTTAAGCAAAAGGCAACAGTGCAAACGCAGGGCGGCGCGATCTGGGCTTAACAGACCAAGGAAAACAAGTTTTTTTCCCCCCTTGCAGTAGCTAAGTCCCCTGCCCCGCCTTCCCTCCCGGATCTTCACCCACAGAAACTTTTTGCTGGAGGAAATAAAAAGCAGAAAATAGGGCCGAACGAGGCGCACAGAAGCGCAGCGCCACGAAAGCGGTTTCGACTTCGCCCCGAGCGCACGCCAGTTATTATCCACACGGGGTGTTTCTCCACTTAGCACTAGAGTACCCATTAAGGACCCATTGAGATTCCTTAATGGGTACTCTAGTGCTAGGGTTTTTCCCCACTAGCACTAGAGTACCCATTAAGGACCTATTGAGGGTCCTCAATGGGTACTCTAGTGCTAGGGTTTCCCCCCACTAGCACTAGAGTACCCATTAAGGACGCACTAAGGACCCTCAATGGGTACTCTAGTGCTAAGTGGAAAAACACCCACGCTTTCTAAGGCTCCCCGTCGGACGCGCACCTTTGATCAGCTCCCCGCAGAAGCGAGAGTCCTTCCCAGCTTCCATCGTCCACAGACATCGATGAACCGCCGGATCCGGCGGGACGCGAAGCGGCCGAAGCCCTGCGAACGGCTACGGCCACCCTTACTGGACGGCGCCGGTGGGGCTGGGCGGGCGGGCGGCGGCCTCCCTCTCCTTCCTCCAAAGCGAGGACAAAGTTTCCCTCCTCCTCCTCCTCCTCTTATAAAGAGAACGAAGGAGGCAGCGAAGTTCCCGCTGCTTTAGACTCGGCAGACGCCGCCAGGCTCCTCGACGGGGCGCACCGCCGTGCTCCGCCGCCGCGCCTCCTCGCCGCTTCTCTCCGCCGAGCCTCGGTCGTCGCCCACGCCGAAGAGACTCCCCCGGGCGCCGCCACCGCCGCCGCCAAAATTCCCACCACAAGCTGCCGCCGGCACCTCCTGTATTGACCCTCCAAACGGCCCAGCGGCATCGTTTCGCCGATAACGCGCCTCTTGGGGGGGGGGGGCGAGAGGCACAGCAGGGCGCTTCGACTCGCAGCCCGCCGACCGAGCCGTCGGCGGGCGCCTGCTGCTGCTGCTGCTGCCGAAGCGAAGGAGCTGCTGCCACCGCTGCTGGTGGTGGTGGTGGTGATGGTGGACGCCCCTCCGACGGCTCAGCCCCACACCGCCTCCCCGAGCACGAAGAAGCGAGTCCCGAGGCCTCCGCGCTGCGCGGCTGCCATTGGCTGCCGGCGATGCGACGGCAGGCGGCGCCCCCACCCTGCGCCTCCCAAGGCGGGGAAGGGCCAGGCGGTGGCCGTCAGGCTTGGTTCGCCCGGCGGCCTGGCAAGCTGAGGGGAGGAGGGCAGCGCCTGCCCTGCCCTGCCCAGCGGCGGTACAAAGAGGGAGCTTCCGCCCAGCTGAGGCGGCCTGTCACTCAGCCACTGGCAGGCAGAAGAGCCTCAGGCGGGCTTTGGCCACACCACTGGCCACAGCTTCTCCAGAAGCGCTTTCGCCCCCTCCAAAACCGCGTTCACATGTAGTTGGAACTGAAGAGCTCAAGTGGTGGCTTTTTGCTGCCCCCTGTTCCCTCCCACACAATTTTCCTTTTGTTTCTTGTCTCTCTCGATTGTAAGCCTGAGGGCAGCAACCTGTCTAAGGTTAATATGATACTGTAACCAGCCCTGAGACCTTCAGGAATATAAACAAACAAACAAACAACAACAAAGGGACGCCTCAGGAGAGAGGGCGTGTGGCCCTCGTGTTCCTAGCTCTTCTCTAGTCCGCCTTTCCTACCCTGGAAAGTTCAGGACTCGGGGAAGGGGCAGACAGGCGTGTGAATGCCGTCTCGAACCCTTCCCCACAGAGACCAGGCATCAACACGGGGTAACTTCTAATGCCCTGCCAAAAACGAGTATTAATTTAGCCTTATAGCAATTTTATTTTATCTTTAATACAGTTGAAAATTCCTGTTAACCCCACTGGGACCTCTGTAAATAAAATATTATCTCAGGCATAGGGAAACATAAAAGAAGTCTCAGTCCTTCAAAAAACCCTGCGAAGACTTGATATTCACCATAATGATATATACTTCTCATCATCTGGATCTTATGATGGGCTGAAAAATCTATGAATATTTTTGGAAATGCTGCACGTGAAGTTGTTTATAAGCCACAGCCTGGAAGGGTGTGGACATGTTGTTTCAGGGCACTAACGTATAAGGAATCCTCATGCCTGCCCCACCTAGTACTATGAAAGAAACCATGTGAGGAAATTACAATTAAAAGCCCTGCCTAGCTGGGCCCACAGAGAATATTTATTGTATTCAAAGGAGGAGTTCAGTGTTTTGAGGTTTTGCAGTCGCTAAAGATTGGTTTTAATGTGCTGGCTGCAAAACACTTCAGGTTTGAAAATCATTTGTCTTTATTTGTGGGTGCATGAAATTATATTTCTCACTTGTACACAAGATAAAAATTCTCTTTCATTTTCACATCATTCCGTTTTAATGGTATCATGATTCTTGTTTTAAGATATAAGATCACTCAGGACTCATCCACATCTGGGGTTCCTTCATGCAATTTGCATAAACAACACCCAAAATTCCAAGTTTTGTTACTTGAAAAAGTGTCACAACATTGTCCCTGGGTGTTTTTCCACTGGCACTAGAAGTACCCATTAAGTACCCATTAATGGGTACTTAATGGGTACTTCTAGTGCTAGTGGAATGCCCCCCCCCCCCGCCTCTGCCAGTCCCGAAATGCTCCATTTCAGAATGTTGTGGCGAGGAGACAGTGGAAACAGCGAAAGAGTCTGCACAGGCCTTGCTTGCAATCTCTGAAATCTGCTGCTTCTAATGCAGCTCCTGATTTGTGAAGTCTCCTAATGCAGACTTCACTGACCGGTACTTCTTGTGCCACAACAAAGACAAAAAGGCTTCATCAAGGACTATGTTTTCAACTCACATTGTACCATCCAATTATCCTCTGGCGCTATGCATGGCAGGGCGTCATGGACATGAGAGCACATGGTCCTGCCCAAGAGGAGGCATGGCCTCCACTCACTTTGAAGGTGGGAAACAAAACTTCCTGGCTTTTAAGAGACAACACAGATGCCCTTTTCACCGCACCAGTAATGGCCCCAGAATGAGACCATTTCCTGCATCATGAAAAAGACGCTGGGATGGAATGTGGTCCAGATAAGGCACCCATGTATGTATATGAGTGTGAGTGGCTGAGAACAACATGCACTCTCTGCCCATTACCCCACTCAGAGGGCCCTTAGAGGATGGCTTGCAAGTCTTGGGGAACTGTGCCTCTCAGGCCACCATCAGGCATTTTCTGCCACTTGTATATATCTAGCCTAAACAAAAATAAGAGTTAGCTTTTCTACCTCACCTTTCTCACCCAACAGAACACCCTGTAAGGTAGGTGGGGCTGTGAGAGCTCAGAAGAGAGCTGTGACTATCCCAAGGTTACCCAGCTGGCTTCATGGAGGAAGAAGAGATGGCTTTTCTACCCCACTTTTCTCACCCATTTAAGGGGACTGAAAGCAGCTGAGAAAGCTTTCTGTTCTTCTCCCCACAACAGAACACCCTGTGAGATAGGTGAGGCAATGAGAGCTCAGAAGAGAGCTGTGACTAGCCCAAGGCCACCCAGCTGGCTTCTTGAAGGAAGAAGTAGCAGCTGGCTTCATGAAGAAAGAAGTTGTGTTGGCTTTTCTACCCAGCTTTTCTCACCCATTTAAGGGGACTCAAAGTGGCTGACAAAGCTTTCGTTCTGTTCTCCCCACAACAGGTAGGTGGGGCTGTGATAGCTCAGAAGAAAGTTGTGGCTAGACCAAGGTCACCCAGCTGGCTTCATGTAGGAGGGCAGAATCAAACCCAGTATTCCCTGATAAGAGTCTGGCTCTTTAACAGCTGCAGATTTAATATTTTTACAGAATATGCTTAGAACATAAGACCATAAGATGAGCCCTGCTAGATGAGTTCCACAGCCAATCTACTTCAGCATCCTGTCGCACACAGTGGCCCACCAATTGCCCATGGGCATCTCAAGCAGAGACAAGAGCAAAGCTTCTCCTGCTCTCCAATCCCAGCAAATGACCTTAGAGGCATCTTGCCTGTCTCCCCAGCCTGAAAGATGTATTTGGGCATCCATTCTAGTAGCCACTGATACATCTGTCATCCATAAATTTGTCTAGCTCTTGTTAGACTTATCACTCTTATTAGATCATATCACAACATTAATAAAATGCATCCTCTAGTGAGTAAAGCAAATGTGCATACCTTCATTTTTTTTAAAAAAAAAGCAGATTTCAGTTCAGTAGAAAAACCCAAACTCTGCTCCCACCCCATTTGTAGCCTTGATTTTCTGTTCCACCATGAGTTCTGTGTCTGTGTGTCACAACCCTCCTCAGCGACCCCTGGAACTTGCCATTTCCTTACATCTTCAGGAAGAGATCCAACCATCACCATTCATGCCTTTGAGGCTTCAGCACTTTTGGAAAATCAGTTGTTGTCAATATTTACTGAGTAAGTGCTCCAGTGAGAGCGTGACTAATGCATTTCATGAAAAAGCTCTGCAGTAATCAGAACAGACACATGAAAACCAATATCCTTGAGTTATGAATCAGAGTGCTTTGTTTTAAGTAACTACCCACAAATGGGGAATGGATATTAAACAATTCAAATTCAGTCCCAGGTATATATGATCCAGCAATTATTCCCTAATACTTAATTTTCCAGAATTGGGGATTTTCTTTTCTTTTCTTTTTGTGTGGAGGGAGGAATAATCCCGCCTTCTGATATTAAAATATTTCCTAGCTGCTGTTGTCAGGGAAGCAGAGCCCAAACCCCTGCAATATACTTTCAGTTTTAACTACAATCTGCTCGGGTTCCGTTCCTTGTCTTTATTCTCTTGTCATTACGCGCCTCACACCTCCACCTTCATGCAGTTTCATGATCCTATAAAAACATCTGCTGCACTCTATTCCAGCATTCTGCATTCAGGTTTTGCTACACCTTTGCAACCTGGAATTATTTTTAAATGGCCACTAGCTATATTCTTATGCTCTCAGCAGTTGGTGATTCCTCTAGGCTACAGTTCTAGCCTAAATGGGTTGGGGTTAGAAGAAGAGTTGGCTTTTCTACCCCACTTTTCTCATCCATTTAAGGGGACTCAAAGAGGCTGACAAAGCTTTTCTATTCTTCTCCCCACAAACAGAACTGCCTGTGAGGTAGGTGGGGCTGTGAGAGCTCAGAAGAGAGCTGTGACTAGCCCAAGGTCACCCAGCTGGCTTCATGGGGGAGGGTGGAATCGAACCCGGTATTCCCAGATAAGAGTCCGGCTCCCTAACCATGAGACCAAACTGGCTTACTCTGCAGGGTGGCAAACTCTGCAGATGGTATTGCATTTAATTGCCAGCACCTCTCCAAACCCTCCTATGGCCCCAAACTCAACTTACAGCCATTTCTGAAAGTTGAAGCAGTCCACTACCTAACAGGGCACAGGAAGTGACTGCCAGCCAAACAGGAACAACTCAGAGTAGAAGCCCAGAAGTGGGCACAGGCAAATGAAACCAGTAGGAGCAAGATTCAGGCCACTTTGCACTTCCTTCTCTCATTTCTCTCCTCCATTGGTACAGATCAGTTTGATTGGTTTCATTTACATAACTAAGCTTTGGAATGTGCTAACCTGGGAGAAGTGGTGAAAGGAATAAACCCCATGAGCCTTACATTGTGCTCTACAATTCTGCATCAATGATCCTGGAAATGTGCCAAGGGAGATAAAGAAGTGAAGGCTATCAACACTTTTGTCCACCTCACTTCCTGACAAATGCCCCAAGCTAAGACATGCATTTTCTCTGCGTATTAACACCTTATCCTCACATCCATAAGCAGCTGACACAAGGTATAGGAAAAGCTAAGTGTTTTAGGGGTGTGCACAAATGCAATTTTCAGGATCCAATTTGATTTGAATCAAATACCCAAAAATTCAAATCAATTCGACTCTTTAAAATTCGAAAGTATTCACATTCGATTTGAATAGATTCGAATCTATTTGTTCAAATCTTTGATTCGAATTTGCACATATGAATGTTGACAACATTCATATGTGCCCGTATGCAACATTACACATCTTGTACTCATCCAGTATTTATCCCATATGCATCCCGTTTTTGTCCTGTATGGCTCCGTACAATGCGCACAGAAGAGAGCTGTGACTAGCCCAAGTCACTCAGCTGGCTTTGTGGAGGAAGAAGAGTTGGCTTTTCTACCCCGATTTTCTCACCCATTTAGGGGACTCAAAGCGGCTGACAAACCTTCTGTTCTTCTCCCCACAGCAGAACACCCTGTGAGGTGGGTGGGACTGTGAGAGCTCAGAAGAGAGCTGTGACTAGCCCAAGGTCACCCAGCTGGCTTTATGGGGGAGGGCGGAATCGAACCCGGTATTCCCAGACAAGAGTCTGGCTCCCTAACCACTAGACCAGAGGATCATTGGTCTATGGAATTTGCTACCAGAAGAGATGATGACAGCAAGCAGCTTGGATAGTTTTAAGAAAGGATTAGAAAAATCCATGGAGGATATGTGTACCAGTGACTAGTTCTATGTATGCCCAGATGCCATCTCCAGGTTTGAGACAGGCAGAATGCCTCTAAAGACCATTAGCAGAGAGTTGGGAAGACGTGAGGGTTCTGCCTTTGTCTTCTGCTTGAGAGGTCCAGAAGCAATTGTCGGGCCACTGCATAAGGCAGGATGCTGGATTAGATGGGCTATGGCTTGATCCAGCAGGGCTCCTCTTATGTTCTTATGTCTTGCTAATCTGCCAGGGCTTGCCTAACAGATCCTGCCCAAGGGTTGGAGTAGACAAACTTTTCCTTTTTATTTCTCTGCCAGAATAAAGGAACTTCTGTGGCTGAGTGACTGGCTCCAAGCCAACAGTTGTCTCAAGTCTTTGGACCAGCAGAAGCAGATTGCAGCCTCTGGGCAGCTTGCCCAAGCCTCCAAGAGCCAGATGGAGAGAAGAGGGACGAACATTTGCCCCTGTTAACCAGGAAGGGTACTTTGAAGAGCTCCAGAGTGTGGGCACTTCCAACCAGGAGGACTAACACTGTTTATGGAGAATTAAGTGGCAAGAAAGTCAGAGCGATCTTAGCAGGGAGTCCGGTACAGGAGTTGGCTTTACCATTTGTTCTCTGAAAGAGTACACAGCTGGACTTGAATCTGGGACTCCCTGCTGAATTCCCCAGCTGAGCAAACCCGCCAAAGTGTGTGGCAACTTTGCCTGTGAAGTGTGAAATTTTGGAAGGGACCCAAAGTGTCTGATACTTCAGACAAATTCTACAGACCTCAAAACATCCACCCAGAGAAGAAGCCTTTCGGATAGGTACAACAAAGACTCCTTTTGCGCATGCTCCTGGCTGAGACGGTGTGGTTAAAAAGCCAGTGGAAGCTTCAGCTGAGGCATAGCCTATTCCCACTTTGGCTAAGTTGAGGCTTCTGTTCAAGAATCAGAGGAGAGAAAGGGCTTCTGGACAATTCACTGATGTTTGGGAGAGCTAGGATGGGAAGCTCATCATGGCTTTAGACCAGACCAAGAACTGGTTTGTGATCTAAGGGAGACCTCTTTTCCTCCTAGTACCTTCTGTCCTGGTCTGGTCTACTAGTAGATGTCTTTTTTGAGGTCTACAGATGTAGACAGTAATATACTGGACCATGGAGGCTGGTGTAAGCTTTGGAGCTAATTCAGGGGCTAGCAGCAAACAGCACCATGCGGATGGCCTTAGGCCTGTTCACACTTGGCCATATTCTGGCATATATGTCAGAATATGTGGTCTGCATGCTACTGCAGACACTGACAGGCCTCACTCGGAGCCTGCTGTAGCCTACACTATTATTATTATTATAGTTTATTTCTAAAGCGCCGTACATGTACTCAGCGCTGTACAAGAGAAAATCACATCAATAAAAAATATAAAAACCTGCCAGTGGCGAACAATCTAGAAATAAAATCTAGAATGTGGAGAGCAGGCCACTATTCTGGGGAACATTCCAGAATATGGCCAAGTGCAAACAGGCCCCTTCCTTTACTCAAGGAACGATTCATCTCAGCTTGGGATGGATTGCTTATTTTGAACTTGGACATCCCACTCTGGTCCAGGGGGCGAGGGGAGTGCATATGGCCTAAAGCCTATTGGTGTTTCCCAACTATGCCACCACCACCTTGTTGCTCGCTGTTGTCAGTGGCCACAACTCAGAAGTTGAGGGACTTACCCCGGAAGTGGACATTTGCCACAACGCCTATTTAGCACTCTGATGAAGGACACACTACAGAGCAGCCGAAGACCCTCCAGCACTTCCTCAGAGCTATCGAAGCTGGAGGGCACCCTGGAGATTTGACTGCCGCGCACTAAAGGATTCTTCACGACAACCCACTGCCATAGGTGTGAATGGTCCTTTAATTAAGCTCAACTCCTGCCCTTGGTGCAAACGCACAGGAAGTTCAGTTTCTGACCTGTTAGGCTTCCATTCACTTTCACCCAGAGAAGAATGTATACTTCCTCTCGAAGCTACAGTGCAACAACTTTGAAACAGGTGCTAGTTAAAAGTTTATGCTTTGCCATATACAAAGGAAAGAATCCAACTGGCTTGTTACATTTGAACTTGCTACTACTTTCTCACACCTTCATACAGTCTCCTTTAGAAAAACTTCACAGGTCCCCACCACCACCATGGCAGATACTCTTCTATATGTTACAGTTCTTTAATAAAAGGTTTTTTTAAAATTATGTGTTTGTCTGCCTTTCTCACCATCCCTCCATTTCAGATATTCGGTTTTGCACTTGTAAAACCAAACCTTTATGCCGAGATCCATGCTGAATATGGAATCTCATACATGTGATTGCCTTTGAGAATTTCCACAACCCGGTCTCCAGTCATGAAGACTGGACTGAAGGATGCAAGTCCGCACTACTTAATGGGCCGATGGTGTCCAGGGGTGGGCACAGCAGGAGCCATTTTGCAGCAGGGCGGCTCCAGCTCCGGCTCCACCCCACCACTCACAGCTATGGACACTTGCCTGGCCTCCACAGTGGTCTACGGAGTAGAGCACAGGCTTCATAGTCGCAATCAGGCGCCAGGATCCGGATCTTTCAGGGTGAGATTCATCTCCAAGACACTATTATTTTAAACATATTGTGTATTGTTTTATATGTGTTGAATTTTTGAAGTCTTTTAATGTATATTCTGTTTTTAATCTGTTTTAAGGTTGTTCCTCGCCCAGAGACCTTCGGGTATGGGACGGGATAGAAATGTAAATAATAAATAAGATCCAGATCTTCTAAATCCGGATTTTTAAAGGTAAGGGCAAAAACGGGGTACGAGCACAGCCTACTGGGAGCAAGGGTATAGGGCAGGATGGAAATATAACTAATAAACAAATAAATAAATAATAAAGGGGGATCAGAATAAGAAGGTGGCCCTATAAGACCCACATGACGGGCCATAAATGTTTTACACTGTTCCGGAGAGTCAGGAGATCAGAACTGCAAAGCCAAGAGAATAAATCCAGAAGTCAGAAGTCTTTTTGTCCCTTTTTAGCGTCAGTGAAGGATGGAATAAAGTCACAAATAGGAGAGGGAAAGGAACCTACTGGAGCCTTCAGGAGGTCGGAAGGAGAATGGTTTTCTCCACACCGACATGCCAACTTTGTGAAAACAACTCAGGCACAGAGACTCGCAAGCAGCCACAGAGATCCCTCTCCCCGAGGTCAGCCTTTGATATAACGGAACCGACGACCACCGAACTTCAACAGCAACGAGGGGAGCCTAGAAGGCAAAGGACGGCCGCCCTCTGCGCCTTGGCTCGCAGACGCTGGTCAGAGGGAACAGGAAGCCTTGATCTCACCGAAAGGATCGCCAAGGAAGCGCGAACCGCTGAGAGGCAACGAGCATCGCCCCGGAGCCCGGCGGGAGACGCGCGCGACCCCGGCACGTCCCCCTCCCCACGAACGCGTCCCGCCGGAGCAAGGCGAGCCAAGGGCACCCCCGAAAGCGCCTCGGAGGGACCGCGATCCAGGAGGAAGCGGGTCGGTGGTCCAGCAGGGGGTTCGATCCTCCCCACCCCCACCCCTTGCTTCCCCGGGGCCTCCCTCCTCCCCCCCACAAGGTTGGGAAACTCCGAGGGGCTCCGATCCCTCCTGCGCACAAGTTACTCCCACTCGGTCGGGGTGGGAGAGCGATGGAGCCCGCCCCCTGCCTCCCTTCCCGCTCGCCCGCCCCCTCCTCCTCCTCCTCCTCCTCGCCCCCCCCCCGGTGGGGAAACTCCTAGGGGCTCCGATCCCTCCTGCGGACAAGTTACTCCCACTCGGCCGGAGGGTGGAGCACTGAAGCCCGCCCTCTCCCTCCCTCCCTGCCCGCCCGCCGACCCCCTCCTCCTCCTCCTCGCCCCCCCCCCGGTGGGGAAACTCCGAGGGGTTCCGATCCCTTCTGCAGACAAGTTACTCCCACTGGGCCGGGGTGGGGGAGCGCTGAAGCCCGTCCCCTCCCTCCCTCCCTCCCTCCGTGCCCGTCGGGGGGGGCGCCCCCCTCACCTGTGATCTGCAGGCAGACCTCCCGCCGGGGGCTGAGCGGCGGCTCCTCCTCCGCCTCGGTCAGCGCGGGCAGCGTGGTGGAGCTGCGCGTCTTCTTGACGGCCGGCGGCGGCGTGGCCGGCAGGGTGGCCGGGGCCGAGTGCCGCCGTCCCCCCGCCGCCGACGTCTTGCGCTTCATGGCGGCGGAGGCAGAGGAGGAGGAGGCGGCGGCTGCAGGGCTGCCCCCGGGCTCATCCCCCCCGCTCTCCCCCCGCTGGGGGCTCAGGCAGCCCAAGGGAAACAGGAGGAGCGAAGGTGCTGCCGCCGCCGCTGCCCCAAGCGCCGCCGCTGCCGCTGCCGCCGCCCCGACCCGCCGCCGCCACCGCTCCCGCTCTCGGCCAGCGCTCTCTCCCCGGTCGGGGCCCCCTCCCCTCGCCGGCCGCTCATTGGCCCGGGCGAAGCGTGACGTCACAGTCGCCCACCCTCGATCGCAGTGATGTCATAGTGGTACACATGGACGTCACGCGACCCGGGGGCGAGAGAGCAGCAGCAGCGCAAGCAGGCGTTCCTCCGTTCTGCTCATTCCTCCAACACTGACTGCCCGCCTCCGACCCCGTGACGGCTTGTTTTCAATCAAGTTCTCCCACGTGTGGACGCGACTTCCTAGTCGGAAAGCGCTTGAGCTTGAGCTTCGAACACGGGCGGGACAGCAAGGGACCCGCAGTGAATGGGCAGCCTTTAGAAAGACTGCGCCGCTGTTGGAAATCGGGTGTTGCATGTTTATTTACATGTTTACCAATCGTCATTAAAACAATAACACTATCAGTCAAAACAGCAGCACCTGCGTCTTCACCGCCTTCCGAAACGTGTACAGTTGGAGGTGATAGGTGCACCTCAAGGGGGAGACTATTCCACGATCTGGGAGCCACCGCTGAAAGGGCCCTATCCCAGGTGCACCACCCCTTTTGCTGCTGAGGGTAGTGGGACAACCAGGAGGGCAGCCCCTCCAAGATCTTAAGGCAGGGACAGGTCGGTTTGGGAGTAGACTGTTCCTTCAGATATTTGGGGCCCAAGTCATTTCGGGCCTTGTAAGTTAGAGTTTACAAAAGACCACAGAAGGCTTGGACACAGAATGGGGGACCACTGGACTAGGGAATGTGAGGAGATCAAGGACTTACATCCCCCCTTAAACAACAAAGTACAGTGATGACCGGTTTTTAACTGCCCTCAAACAGTCACTGTGAGGATATAATGCAGATGTGGAGGAAAGTCGGGCCTGTAAATGCAAACACATATTTTCAAAGTAACTTTATATCCACTTCAGGGGGATTCTATAAACTAAACATGCTCTGCCTCTGTGTCACATGTTCTTTTAATCCACATTTGATCTTTCTGTGATGAACAACGCAAGGGAATGCTTTATCTTAATACCAACTTGCGGCCATTGGACACAACAGAAAAACAGAACAAAGCGGGAAACCCATCTCTCTCACACTGCGCCTGTTGCCATGGTTTCAAGGTGGGATTGTCCACACATGAGTCTCTCACAAGCATTCTGTGTCAGGAACACGAGGGCCACACACCCTGCGGTGCCTCTGAGGTGCCCTTTTTGTTCTGTCTGAACGCAGACTTAATTTCAAGTTTCCTGCTTGGCTTCTGTGAGCCAGGTTGGTTTAGTGGTTAGGGAGCTGGACTCTTATCTGGGAATACTGGGTTTGATTCCCCATGAAGCTAGCTGGGTGACCTTGGGCTAGTCACAGCTCTCTTATGAGCTCTCACAGCCCCACCCATCTCACAGTGTGTTCTGTTGTGGGGAGTAGAATAGAAAAGCTTTGTCAGCTGCTTTGAGTCCCCTTAAATGGGTGAGAAAAGCAGGGTAGAAAAGCCAACTCTTCTTGTTCTTCATCTCTCATGGCGGGTTGATCAGCATAGTGGGTCACTCAGGCACACGGCCACTGCAAGCTTACTGTGCCTATGGTCACTTCTGTAGCCGGTTGGTAGGCCGGAGGTTTGCGTACGGATGCACAAAGAATGTAAATTTCATGATTTATCAATGTATTTATACACCGACTTACACTGAAAAATCTCAAAAATGTTTCACAAAGTCAAAAACAACAAAACAATTAAAAACATATAAGGCAACACATTATTAGTATATAGGACAAGCAACCATTCACACAGGGAAGGCCTGAGTGAAAAGGAAGAGGGCACCACCACTTAGAGGGCCCTGCAAATCTGAGTGATTGTGTTTCATTGAACAGTTAGGGGGACAGTTCACCAGTGCTGGAGAGCCACGCCAGTAAAATGTCCTGGAGGAAAAGCTAATCAGCACCTCTCCAAAGCGAGAAATAGCTGAGAGACAGGAATGCAGATCCTAGTTTATGTGACGGTCACAACCTCATGAGATGGAGCCTGCTCTTCTAGCTCACCAACCAGAAAACATAAATGCATCAGTCTTCCAGTTTCTGATCCTCGGGACACCTTCATTTTCTACAGCTAGGTCACTCTAGAGCTTTCCATTATTACATCTAAGCACACAAGCAGGGGGCAAGCAGGATGCCTCTAAGGCCATTTGCTGGGATTGGAGAGCAGGAGAAGGTTTGCCCTTGTCTCTGCTTGAGATGCCCATGGGCATTTGGTGGACCACTGTGTGAGACAGAATGCTGGACTAGATGGGCTGTGGCCTGATCCAGCAGGGCTCCTCTTATGTTCTTATGTAATTTTTCATCAACACAATGTCAGGCCTGTAGGAATGATCCATGAAACAAAATGCAGCATAAAAGGGAAACAAGTAGCCATTTTGTGCTGCCTGCGTAATAAACTGTAAACCAAGTCTTGGAAGGGTCACAGTTTAGAAGTTGCAATGTGAGTTTGAGGAACTACTAAGAACGCTTTGCCTGCAGAACATAAGTTTCTAGCTGGGGTATAACAAGAAACTCTAGATGCTAGATAACTTGGAGTTCGCCATCTAATGGCCTTAAAGGCCTTTGAAATAGTATTCATTTAGAGTTCATTTTTAATTTAACTTTTATGTAAGAACTTTTAGTGTGAAGTTCTGATAGCATTTTTACTAGTGGGTTGGTGGTTATAGTAGGAAATCTGCCACTGATGAGAAGATTAACGACCAAGCTCTTTGGTTGTGATGAGAACTTGCTACACTTTTGTTGTCATAGCAACCAACTAAAAAATAACAGATTCTTTACTTTGGATTATAGTGTCTGCCTTATTTTTGAGTTGTGTTACAGAGTGGATGGGATTTCAGTGGGAAAAGTGAGACCTTTTTCAATTTACATTTGGGTGATTAAAAAATAAATAAAGGTGAAGCACATTTACTGAAAAACAATTATGATTGCACCAGTGAATCCACTTTTAACACAAGAAACTTGGCTGAAAAATTCTGCAAAATTAATAACAGTGGAAAAATGGGGGCAACTCTAAAAAGCTAAAACCATTGTGGACTAGAATCTTTTTTTAGTTACTCTTAATATAAATTACCGCATTAAACACCATGAACACAGAGAAGATGCAAACTAGGAACGTGCACAAATACTCAAAACATTCAAAATTCAATAAAATTCGATTAAATTCGGACAGTCGAATTGAAATCGAATGTCTGTACATTTCAGTTTAAACATTAGAACAAATTTTGAATCTTTCAAATCATTTGTACGAATTATATGTGTATGGATAAGTATGCATTACATACGTATCCGTACCCAACTTATTCGTATCCGTACGCATTTGTACGGATATGTATGGGACAAAAATGGGATGTATACGCGATAAAAACAGGATGCGTGCAAATGTGTATGGATGCATACGGACACAGTCTTTAATTACAGACTGAAAATTCGTATCCATACATTCAAATATGGGTGTTTTTCCACTGTCAAAAAGTACCCATTTTTGCACCCATTTAGGACCCATTTGGGTGTGAGCCAGATGATCCCATTTCTACCACGGCACCCATTTGGGACCCGATTGTTTCCACTGCCATGGGGGAAATCCGAATCTAATAAGTACACTTTGGCCTTTAATCTGGATTTTCTGTAGACCCCATTAAAGGGGTCTACAATGGGGTCTTCTGCCAGAAAATCCAGATTAAAGGGAGCCTGTTTCCAGTGGAGTCCAAAGGAGGCTAGGGGGAAGGGATGCACCCTTTGTCCCCCCCCCCCATACCTAGGCTCCGAAGTCACTTTGAAGCCACTTTGAAGCCACTTCGAAGTCATTTCAAAGTCATTTCGAAGTCTGTGCAAAATAGCTCTGGAGTGCCTTTGAAGTCTGTGCTGATCTTCGGAGTGAACTTCGGAGTGACTCCAAAGTCATTTTGAAGTGACTCCAAAGTCATTTCGAAGTTCACTCTGAAGATCAGCACAGACTCAAAGGCACTCTGGAGCTATTTTGCACAGACTTTGAAATGACTTTGAAGTCAATTCGAAGTGGCTTCGAAGACTGCCCCCCCTGCCCCCCAAAACACCTGGGGTAATGGACCAACCCCTTGGGGGTTGATCCGGATTCCCAACGTGGGTGCAAAGCTGTTTCCATCGCAGGGGTGGAAACACATTGGGTGCTTCCCTTAATCCGGATCTACTAGATCCGGATCTAAGGGCTGCAGTGGAAAAACACCCTATATTTGAATCAAACCAAATGTGAATACATTAGAATAGATTCAAATCTTCGAATATTCAATTCGAATCAAGTGCCAAAAATTGCATTTGTGCACACCTTTACTGCAAACACAACCTGAGAATTCAGTTTCATAATCTTCATGGAAGGGAAGTTATGTCTCAGACCTTAGCACCGCATAGTTCTTTGTCTTGAGCAATTCAACATATACGCGTCTTTATGCCGTACTTTTGTTTCTTCTGGGATATGCCTGCCATCTGCTGGATAGGAAAACGCTCTAATTGCTATGCATTTTCAAGTGTCATTTTTTAGGTTGTTTAAAAATACGATAGCTGTGTTTGTGGCAACAAAAAAGAAAAAGGAATAGTGTGTGGCCAGCATTAATGGAGCTTCATGAAATATGTCCTCTTCATCACATTTGTGAACAGAAGGGGGGAAAGCCATCGGCGGCTGAGGGTGAAGATCATAATAATGCAAGTGGCGCTGTCAATAATATTCACATGTGCCATTCAAATGCCCTATTCACGATAACCATAGAGACTCTTTATTATTTTGCCAGGGTCAGAGGATCAATGACATACAGTACCTGCACAGTGTCAGTACTTCCAGCTTCTTGCACACAGTGCTTCATTTTGGGATGGCTGATACAGTCTGATTCTGGCCCTCAATGTCCAATACTGAAGTTCCATTTCTACTTCCTTCCAATTTTACAGCCACCAAAAGCATCGGTTCTTGCCGGCCCCAAATCTTCCCAATGTATTCGAAATTCGATCAAGTCTAGCCAAATTTCGACATTTGAATTTGAATATAATGTCCACAAATTTGAATTTAAAGATTTGAACAAATTTTGAATCTATTTGTTCAAATTATCCAGACATTCGTATGTTTACGGGTTCGTAGAAAATGCATACTTACAGATATGCATCCTTCCTGCACCCGTATGCATTTGTATGGATCCATACAGGACGAAAACGGATTGCATACGAGAGAACTACGGGATGCATATGGACGTGTACAGATGTGTACGGGATGTGTAATGATGCATATTTATTTATTTATTATTTGTATTTCTATCCCGCCCTATACCCGAATGTTGTTGGCATTCGTAAGTGCATATTCGAGTCAAAATTCAAAGAAATAGATTCGAATTTGCTTAATTTGAATCGAATTTGATTAAATTCACATTTTAAAAGATTCAAATTGAATTTTCAGATAGTTGATTCAAATCAAATAGAATCCTGAAAATTGCATTTGTGCACACCCCTAGTGCAGAGAAAAGTCAGTCAGCACTTTCATTCTCAGAGTCTGTGTTCAGACACTGCAAAAAAGCATCTGAGGTACTTTAGAGAAGAGTCCAAGGTGGGATTCTTCACCCACCAGTCTGCCTCTCCCCCTTCTCCAGTCACCATCACCAAGACCCCCCCCCCCCCGGCTTTACTGCCATCATTTACATTAAAGCATGTAAAACACATGCATTCTGTATTTTTTTCACCTGTACTGATGATGATTAACATTTTTGTATGGCAAAGGCAAGAATATGATCCATGTTCTCCAGAAATTAGTAAAAGGCTGAATGGTTTGCAAAATATAAATGCAACAAACCCTTTCTGATTATAACAGTTTGTAACGAAAGATCCTAACTGTCTCTCCATCTTTGTAACAGAGGGTTAACATCTTCAGAGTAGAAATCTTCTCATGGGAAAGCAGGTGTGGGTGCAATTTCCCAAAAAGCAAGGTCTGCTTGACTTTGGAGTTGTGCCATCTTCAACCAGTTGCAGCTGGGAGTTGCCTCCTAGTTGATAACATTAACCGGCTACAGTGATGGGAGGGAGTAACTGCTCACATTACATCATGGGAGGAAGTTACTCACTCATCGTCCTGAAGATTCTAAGTTTGTCTATATTTTATTGGCTATTGCTTAGCACCTGATGTAGAATTAGGATTAGGGCTGTGCAGGAATGCGATTTTCAGCATCAATTCGTAACGAATCCATAATATTCTTTATTTGTACAATGGACATTTGTTTTGATATGGATATATTTGCACGTATTGCTTATACAAAGGTACTACATTGTGCCTTTTGAATATTTCTGGAATATCAAAGCTGGACCCAGTGACTTGCATGGTATATTACTTTTATTTACCTGGACTGTTATGATTTTATTCCTTTTTTTGCTCTTTCTTGACTTGCTCGGGTTTTGCCTTTCTATTTTAGTAAACCAAGTTATTCTTCATCTGGTCTAGTTTTATGTGCAACCTGAAACCAGGGATTTTTTTTGGTAAGGGAAGGCCTGACTTGGTCTCAGCCCTTCTGTTACATTAAGAGCATTTTCTTGTGCAAAGGATTTAAATGCATTTTTGGGGGAAGGAGTTTTACATGTAGCACAGCTGAAGCACTGCTTCATTGAACAGCATTTGAGCCATGAGGTTCTTACCCTTTCTTGAAAAACAATAGTTTCAATATCTTCCAATTAGCAATATAAGAGTCAACGCACCCTTAATGATTTGCTGGATCACACTGTTATCATTACACAAATAGGGATTCTCTCCTTCACACATCAATAATCGGGGACTTATTTGTGAAGTTCACTCCTTGCACTCCAGCAAGCTGTAACACTGTGTTAATTGGAGCATGATCCAGCCTACTCTTGTCAAGGTGCACAAAGTGGATTTCATTACCTGGAATAAATTGAAAAAGGGTTCCATGAAGCACTATGTGTTGTCAATATCAGAGAAATAGCCATGTTAGTCTAATTCAAAAAGTCTAGCAAGGTAGTTAGTAGCACTTGGAGACTAACAAGAGAAGGGTTGGCGGCATGATCTTTCGTAGACACGTCAACTTCTTCAGATGTGTTTTTCTTGGTATGCTTTCTAGTACACCCCTCCCTAAACATGCTGTCGTATTCAAAGGAAGAAGAGTTGGCTTTTCTACCCCACTTTTCCCACCCATTTAAGGGGACTGAAAGCAGCTGACAAAGCTTTCCATTCTTCTCCCAAAACAGAACACCCTGTGAGGTAGATGGGGCTGTGAGAACTCAGAAGAGAGCTGTGACTAGCCCAAGATCACCCAGCTGACTTCATGGGGGAGGGTGGAATCGAACCCGGTATTCCCAGATAAGAGTCCAGCTCCTTAACCACGATACCAATCTGGTTCACTCCCATCAGCCACAGCCAACAGGGCCAACGATCAGGGATAATGTGAGATATAATGAAAAAATACACTAAACATCACAGGTTCACCATTATTGTCCCCACACTAGACATACGTAATTACTTTGATTGTAAAAGGAGGTAGCAAAGCCTTTGCCAAGTTTTAATATGCAAGAACTATAAGATCGGCAGAGTCCTTTCCCTGTTTTTGTAATAGGAGGGCATAATTTACAACCAGTGCTTAAAGAATTGCATTAGTTGCTACTCCCGTTCCAGATCTGACTCAGGGTTTGGATATTGCAGGCAACTGTAATTCACCACCTTCTGCCATTTTGCAAAAGACCACCTTTCTATATAGAAGTTTGGTGATAGAGCTTATTGTAACTAACACAGAGTTATAGTTTGGTAATTTTTATTCTTGTTTTTTTTTGTTTATCCTGGATTTATTATTTTATTTCTGTTCACCCCCTGGGGGTTGCAACAGAAAAGCAGTACAAATACACACACATTTAACAGCAAGCTTGAAAGAGACGGCCAGAAGAAGGAAGCCATCGTGCAGCATTTCCAAAGGAAAAGTCCAATATGAGCAGATAATCATACCTGGGCCTAAAATTAAAGTACCTCCCTGTTGAGCTGGATCTCCTTGAAAATCAAATGCAGGACTGATCATTGCTCTCCACATACTTTTAATGCTTCCCAGAAGTAAACCGGATTTTACATGAGGGCTCCGTGCTGAAAAAATGCAACACGGAAAACAAATTTATTGTGGGAACCTTACTTTGCCCTTGTGGCAGTACATACTGTACACATTTGGCTACAAGCCTATGCACTGCTGCCTGGAATCTATCCATGAAAAATCTATAAACTTAAGTGGAAGTAAATGTGTTTAGGGATAGTCCATTTCCACATCTGTGGGGGCTGTTGCACTCCAGCTGGAACTGTTCCTATAGGAAGTTCCCCTGCCTGGGGAGTCCAGCTATCCCAGAATAAATAAGACTGTCTGCACTCTGGATGGCTGTTCTCCGCCCCTCCGAAATGGCTTCCCACCCCGGCAAAGGCAGCAGCTGCAGCCGTTGGCCACGTGATCTCTCTCAAGACTTCACTCTCAACACTTTCCCTTTGACTGTCAAAATCCACTCCATAGAGCAGCCGTTACACTGTAGTAATAATCCACCCACTTTGCACCTGATAGCAATTGCAACAATGTTGGAATTCTGCACTATTCTGGCTCTTTGAAAGGTCTGAGTTTTAGAAAGGGAAGGGAAAGGAAGCTGCTGCAGTTCTGGGAGACATGAGAATGTGTTACTGCTGTGTGTGCAGGCGGCAATCCCCACCTCTTTTGCCATGGAGCATCCCCAAGGTAAACGCTGCGAGGAAAACCCGTGACTTCCAAAAAGAGCACTGAAACTCTTTTTTAAAGGGCACTTTTTTTGTTGTGGGTTTTCCTCCTTTTGTAGCGTTGGAAGCTCATTGAAAAGCCAGGCATGGGGGCGCTCAGAGGCAAGATTTTTAGCAGACTTTAAATTGCTTGGGGACAGAGCCTGAGCTGCTGTCTGGGGGTGTTAGGGTGCGGCTTCAGACCAATGTCAAGTGTTGCACATGGAAAATGTGTAAAATCAGAAGCGACAATCACCACCTAGACCCATCTCCCTCCAAGTGACCCATCAGTGGGTAGCGCTTGTAGTCAGGGTAGCTGTTGCCTGATTTGGAGACAAATATAAACTGCAAAGTGTGGCACAATAAGGTAGGTTCTCAGTTGTATATTCAGACAAATATTTGTTAGGCTTCTTTGGTGTATGTGCCTGGGGCTGGGATGCTTTTTCCTAATAATATGATTGAAACAAGTATTGTCTGGTTGCACTCTATGAAAAGAAATTGCTTTTGCAGCCATCTCCCATTATTTGTGATACTGCATTTCTGTGAAACTCCCATGAATATGAATATCTGCAAATAACGAAGGAGACAAAAAAAATGGAAAATTTTCACCTTCTCATCTGAAAATAATGTAGGAAAGCACCAACTTTTTCTGCTAATTTGCAAATGAATGGGTCATGGATACTATAGATATTGTATGCAATTCTGCAGTTATGAATACAGTACGTAAAATTTGGAGTTACTAGAACTATGAATAAAAAGACAGGACTTTCCACCTCTCTGCAGCAGAATGAGAGCTAGATGGATGTGGGGACATGGTACCATAACATGCTGTAATCAACTTCTCTTAATGTAGCTACTTCTTTTTGAGCATTGGGGGTCTCATAATTTCAGTCTCTACCACCACGTACCTGGTGTAATGGATGCTTCTCCACTTTTCATGCCAAATTTTTTATAAATCTCCCTTTCAGGATCGACATACATTTCATGAGAATAATTTGTCAAATTACAAAATGGCTGCAAAACACAAATGCAAATATCAGGAGAAAGCTTCACAACGTTGATACTTCCTGGAATGTAAAGCTGTCCACTTAGGCCATGCTCACACTTTCCCTTTAAACCTTCTTCAGTCCGTTTTCAGGCCTGACTGCTCACACCTTTTCATTTCTATCTGTTTTATTTGTGGACTTTCCATTCAGGAAAGTCCAGATGGAGGGTGGAAAGTTCACAAATAAAACGGATAGAAAGGGAAAAGTGTAAGCGGTCAGACCTGAAGATGGACTGAAGAAGGTTTAAAGGGAATGTGTGACCACAGCATTAGTGAACAATGGTGACTCTGGAGCAGGCTGTCCAGGTAATCAGCCTAATTATCCCTACATACAACCATACAAATCATCCCTAAATACAACCTTACCTAAAAAAAAGCCAGGGGTATCTTATAACCTGGCTGATTTTAGCAAAATCTGGCCACCCTGCTCTGAGGTAGCAGGGAACTGGGTAACCATGTGACTGAAATAGGGGCCAAAGTAGGTCCTGGGTTCAAGATAGCCAAAGTGAGTCTATCTTGCCTCTGTCACCTTATGGTACAAACGCGTATACTGCAGTAGTACACTGAATGGGAATTTCTCTTGAGAAACATTGAAGATTGGCTATAATCTAAACATGTATTCCTAAATAGCCACATTAAACCTAGAGAGTCGGTGAATTGAGGACCAACAGAGTCTTCATTCAAAACAAAGCTGGAACATTTGCCTGATTTCAAGTAAAACATTGTCTAAACTTGGAATGAATCTTTCCTAAATAGTATGTCTACAGTACTTAAAAGTTTATCAGTTTAATCCAGCGCACTCCTTTATTGCATGATACAAAACTCACAGGCATGTACAAAATTAGACTATACTTTTCAGGGTTCAAACACCATCTCCAGTTGTTATCTTTCACCAGCTGTGCTCAATTTAACTTGCTTTACTGTCCTGTTCAAAATTAGACCACACTCATTATCTCTCCTTGGCCCTTTGCATACTGGGCCTTATTGCAGATTATATTCTGGAATAGGGACTTGACATCCACATGCTGGTGCAGATTACGATAGTCCCCCAAGGTTGTAGACATAACAAAAGGGGCATCTCAGGGTGTGGTCAGACTTAGGAAAACTGCACACACTTAGGAAAACTGATGCCCAATACTCCATTACGCTGCCGCTACTTCGAATTTACCTACTGCGGAACAATCAACACTTGCGCTGCAGTGTAAGGTAAATTCGAATGTTCCCACCAGTCCGGACAGGATGGTGAGAACAATGTGACGCGTGCCTCACAGCGCAAGCCACAGAAGTATGGCAGCTTTCTCTGACAAAGCTGTGGGAAGGCTGCAGAAGTCTGGACACCTGACCGCTGCTTTGCAGTAGGTAAGCTGCCTCAGGCCGCATCCCCATTGCAAGCTTATATCAAATTCAATACGGTTTCAATCCTCGCAGACCCCACGACAGTTTGGCTTAGCTCGCTTTCCGCGTGTTAAATCACCCCAAAGCATTGTAAATGTTAACCCTCATTTCAGCAGGTCTCACTCCGGATCCTGCGCTTGATATGTGTTACATTTTTTACTGTGGGGACCCTACCGTTTTAAGGGATGAGAATCCATGTTTAGGGTTTCCCTCTCCCAATAGCTTGCTTCCAAAGACAGTGATGTCGGTGTAAAGATCCACCCTTAACAGCAGCCACTACACTGTAGCAATCTAACCACTTCACACCTGATAACAATGTTGCAATTTTGTGCAATTCTAAAAGTTCTGACCTTTAGGAAGGGAAAAGAAGGGAGGAAAGCAGCTGAGGTTCTGTGTGAATGTTTAAAGCAAAGGGGCTTTAGTTGCCACTGCTGCTGTGTGCCCTGAGCAATGGGGAGAGGAGGGGAAAGAATTGTTGGCTGCCCGCTGCCATTTTTCCTCCATCCATGGAAGTGGCAGCCACCCAGCCAGGCTCCGTGAAGGGGTCCCTTATGGGTGGCGCATCCATGCCAGGAGGAAGAGGGCAGGGCAGCCCCGTAAAGCGGCTTTTTAAAAGTAGCCACTTGAGTCCCCCCTTGAGTCACGTACGCCACGTACAATCCTCAGAATCTGGAGCGAACGAGGTTAAGTTAAAAGTAATGGGAACAGGCAAATTCGCGTTTGCATCCGGTTCTATTATTTCAGTTTAGGGAAACCAAAATAAGCTTGTAATGGGGATGCGGCCTCAGAGAAACAGTGTGTAGTTCTCATGTTTCTAAGCCTTCTCTAACCTTGAGATGCCCCATTTATTACATATGAACACTGCCTGAGTTTAGAATATGCAAACAAAATACATCCAAACCCCCCACTTACCTTGATATGGTGAGGCAATGATTGCCCAATAACTACCAGTCTGACATTTGCATCCTAAAGTTGGAGGAAATAAGAGATTTGGAACGTGTAAGTTTCAAAATACACTACATGATCACCATAACAGTGTCTTTAGATGTGATGGTACAATTGAAGTATGAAGAATACAAAGACTTGCACAATATTGTGCTATTTTGTCTGATCTTACACATGTGTTGGGAGGGACCATGGCTCAGTGGTAATGTGTGCAGCCTGGAAAGCCTGGAGTTGCCAGTTTGATCTCCAGACCTCCATGGAAGTAGGCAATGGCAAACCACTCCAATA
The DNA here is from genome assembly GCA_023333525.1 of Aspidoscelis tigris stejnegeri. Lineage (NCBI taxonomy): Eukaryota > Metazoa > Chordata > Lepidosauria > Squamata > Teiidae > Aspidoscelis > Aspidoscelis tigris. Next base: position 67,744,804 of record JALMGA010000007.1, on the reverse strand, counting down.
TCTCTGCCAAGAAAACTGCATAAAGATGCCCATGCAGTAAGCCAGAAGTCGGCCACAACGTTGATTCTATCCAAGAACAACAATAAATGTGCTGTTCTAAGGTTGTTTTAAGAAGAATAAAATAACATATTTGAGCAAGGCCCAGGACTTGCTCATGAACATCATGCCTGAGCATATAAAATGTCTGACTGAGATATAGCACTCACAAGAAAACTAGAAAGCAGATAACCGAAACAACTCCAAAGCATAAATTACAAAGAAACTACAGTTTTAAAAATATTATTACTCACTTGTAAAGATTTCTTGGGAATTTTGCCCAGATCCTCCACATATTCTTTACAAGTATAGCATAAGAAATGCTGAAAAGAACCAGATGGCAATGTCAGAAGCTGCAAATGCAATAAAACTATAGGTTTCAAAATCAATAAAGCAGGTAAGTCCATTCATGAGAGGAGGCGAAGACTGGTAGTATGTGATCACAGCATTGCTTTAGGGTTGCTGCTACCTTTGCTTTCAGGGCACAACCTCCATTCATGTGCTTACTTAATTTTTCAGAAATTGCCTCCAGCTGCAGCAGTGGTTCACCAAGCCACCCTGAAGCCCTGTTTAGAAGAAGAAGAAGAAGAAGAGTTGGCTTTTTCTACCCTACTTTTCTCACCCATTTAAGGGGACTCAGTGCTTCTGCCAAAGCTTCTGTTCTCCCCACAACAGACACCCTGTGAGAGCTCAGAAAGAGAGCTGTGACTCACCCAAGGTCACCCGGCTGGCTTCATGGAGGTTTGCACACTCAAACCTGGGCCCTTTCTGCATTAAGCCTTATTTCAGATTATATCCCTGAATAGGGACCTGCCTCCGGCATGCTGATGCAGACTGTACCATCCCCTGCCCAGGGCCTGTCATGGTCCACACTAGCCTGTGGATGGCAGATCCCTCTTCCAGGATATAATAAAGGTCATGACAGATAAGGGCCCTGATATTCCCAGATAAGAGTCTGGCTCCCTAACCACAAGGCCAAGCTTTTTAGTGCTACTTATAGGCTGTGTTCAGACATGATAAAAGGGGTGCCCCAGAGGCACAGTGCACGGTCCTCGCATCCCCAAGCCTTCTCTATAAGCCTCTTCTGCAGAATGTTCATGAGAGGTAGGAGGAATGGCAGGGCAGTGTGTGAACAATCCCACCCCAAAGCTTCCTGTAAGCAACTTCAGAGGGTTCTTTTCCCCTTGTGCATGACGGACCACAGCCTTTCAGAATAGGTGAGAAGAATTCAGGGCAATTTTCTTGCCCCCCTCAGGACCACGAGGGCCACTGTTTCTTCCCTGACAGTGGTCACACTTAAGGTTTAATCCAGCTTCAGCCCATTTTTCAGAGTGACAGAAAACACCAGCAAAGTGACAAGCTGTTTTCTTTCAGTGTTAAATAACTCAGAAAATTCACCTTTGGAATAGATAGTGGGGGGAAAGAAAATTACCGGTCACTTTGCTGATTTGTTCTCTCGCTCTGAAAGTGGACTGAAGCTGGATTAAGCCTTAGGTGTGACCACAGGCCGCTTTGAGGAACTTGGAACACTAAGGGAAACTCTTCTTGTACAAGAGCTGGATGGAAACTATGGGTGCTTCTGCACCTGCCGCCAAAAAACAGATCTAAAAAGATCTTTTTTTTTTTTCCATCCATTCTTCCAAGGATCTGTCCCAAATAGGGACAGATCCTTGGAGGCCCCGTGCGTCCACACATGTGCGGAGCAGCCACGGCGAGGCAGGATCGGGCAGCCAGATTGCCCGGTTGATGTGCGGAAGCCGCAGCACCCAGGGCCGAAGGCAGCCAGATTCTTGTGCCGTTGCCGCCACCCCCCAGAGCCGGGGGACTGGAGCATGCAGCTGCCAGTCAGTGTGTGTTTTTGGTGGCACGCGGCATGCCTGGGAGGGCAGAGGAAGGCAAACCAGCCTGCTTCCGCCCTCCCCAAGATGGTGGCCACGGGGACATCCGGCCTTCGCCTCTCCGTGTGCGGAAGCATCCTGCTTCCGAAATGGACTGAGGCAAAGGGCTGGAGGAAGACCTAATTTTTCAGGTCTTCCTGGAGACCAGATCTTTCGGTGACAAGACCCAATTAAGAACGGGTCTTGCCTGCCAATATGTGGAAGCGTCACTGAAAAGGGACCCGGATCGAGCCTCCAGTGTGGAAGGAAAGTTTATATGTTGTCTGTATGTGTGTCTAATGTGTGTTTATATGAGGTTTAAGGGCCTGTGCGGAAACACCCGGTAAGTCATGCCAGACTCCCTCTAAGAAGCTTCAGATTTCAGAATCATTTTACGGAAAGCTGCAGCAGCCCCACAGGACGGAATAAGCGGCCGCCAAGCTCGAAAGTCTTGCACACAGATTCCTTAACCCAGGAGGCGTTCGGGGAGAGCTCCGTCCTGCCCTGCTCGGAGCAGACGCTGCGCCCGCCCGCGATCGCCACGCCTCTCTCTCTCTCTCTCACCCGCACGAACACCACAATCGTCTTCTGCTCCCTGTAGAGGGACCCGAAGGGGAGGCTCTGCCCAGCGGCGTCCACCACCAGGCACCGGGCGGCGTCCCGGAGTTCCATGGGCGGCTCTTCTGCCCTGAGCAGCAGCAGCTGGTCTCTTCGGGCGTCGATCTGGCATGTGACGGGCATTGGCGGCACCTCTAGCGGATCAGCAGCCATGCTGGAGCGCCTCCCTGGTCTTCTTGGGGAGGGTTGGGAATCCAGGAAGGGGTCATAGGAGAGGAAGAAGCGTGTAGCGGTCGTCACAGGCAGGCAGGCAGGGAGAGAGACGGGGAGGAGGTGCATCTTCACCGTCGAGGCGACTGGGGAGGAGCAGATGGGGTTTGGGTTTCCTTAACTCTTCTTTCCCTTCGCTCCTGAAGGAACTGCTTGACGGCACGCCGGCAGTGAATGCGCTCCAGCGGTTCTCAACCGTCCTAATGCCGCCACTCCTTAATGCAGTTCCTCATGTTGTGGAGACCCCCAACCACAGGAGTGGGGCAGCTGGGAGGGGGGGAGGGAGGGGCAATGGGAGACTTGTCATGACCCATCTGAAAGGGTAGTTCTACCCCAAAGGGGTTGCAGCCCACAGGTTGAGAACCACTGCGCTAGACTCTCTCTAGTGAGTTAGAGAGCCAGACTCTTGAATCTGGGAATACCAGGTTTGATCCCGCCCTCCCCCATGAAGCCAGCTGGGTGACCTTGGGCTAGTCACAGCTCTCTTCTGAGCTCTCACAGCCCCACCTACCTCACAGGGTGCCTGTTGTGGAGAGAAGAACAGAAGGCTTGTCAACCGCTTTGAGTCCCCTTAAATGGGTGGGAAAAGTGGGGTAGAAAAGCCAACTCCTCTTCCTCCTCTTCTTTCTCTATGAAGGGAGTAGATGGAGGAACGCACCCGCGATGTCTGTGATTTCAGTACATTCCTTGAGCCAAGAGGGAGGGATCAGGCCGCGCCAGGCACGCATCTTGCTTTAGTGCGCGTCTGTAGGTCTTTGGTTCAGTTTTGATGCAGGGTTCGCCAATCTTTCTCTGTGTCATCACACTTAAAGTTTAATTCAGCTTCAGTCCACTTTCAGAGCGAGAGAACACATCAGCAAAGCGACAAGCTGTTTTTCTTCCAGCGTTAAATACCTCAGAAAATTCACTTTTGGGATAGATAATGTGGAAAGAAAATGACTGGTCACTTTGCTGATGTGTTCTCTTGCTCTGAAGGTGGACTCAAGCTAGATTAAACCTTAAGTGTGGTTTTTTAGGTGTCAGAAGGAATTAAAAGAAAAAAACTCTGCTTTACATCTAATTTGACAAGTTTCAGCTACTCCACACAATTCCTAGGATGCGTGTAGGACAACGGGCCTTTCCACACTTGGTCCATAAGTCCATATTGGGTGAGCTCCCAGACAGAGCATCTACACTTGAAGAAGTCCTTTCCAAACCACAGACTCCTTCCTTGCAGGAGCTCACCCCAGGTGGACAACACCTGGTGCAGGTTGACCCTGCACTGGAGCTGGTAAGGCTCCATACAGGCCCACTCTCACCACTTTGGGTGCTGAAGGGATACGTGACACACCATGCAGACACACTGGCACGTGCATGGTGTGTCACTGTTGCCCTGATGACAGCACAGCGGCACTGGCACTGATACTGGCAATAAAGAGGGTGCCCCCCCCCCGACATCCATTTGCTCTAGGTGTCTGGATGGGTGGTGAGTGCGATACGTGCCTGGATGGGTGGGGAGAGGGATCACATGAACTAAGCATTTGCTAGTATGATTACTGAGTTCACACATGGGCAAGTTTGCCCTTTGCTTCCCTCAGATGGGAAGCGAAGTGCAAATTTCTGCTGCAAGACTAGGCTGCCACGTTGCATATGTGACATCATGGGCAGCCTGAGGCCTTCCCTAGGGGTTTGGACTACAGCTCCTGTTAGGCTTGAGAATTATGTTGCTTCAAGACAGCAACAGGTATGGGCAATGCAAGATCTAAACAAGATCCCGGAATTGTCTCTTGCCAGGTGAGCAGCAAAGCCCTGCTTACCTGCATGTCTGGTGATCAGCATCCTTAATTAGCCAGCTGGAAACTACCAGAAGCAAGTAAGGACACCTGTCCCTTTTCTTCTATTGTTGTTTTGCATGCTTGGCTGTCTTCTGGTAGTCTCCAGTGGGACGTTCACAAATGCTGGTAAGGCAACCTCTAGATCAGTGGTTCTCAGCCTGGGGGTCGGGACCCCTTTGGGGGGTCAAACTACCCTTTCAGAGGGGTCGCGACGAGTCTCCCACCACCCTTCCCTCCCACCTCCCAGCTGCTCTGCCCCCGTGGTTGGGGGTCTCCACAACATGAGGAACTCCGTTAAGGGGTTGCGGCATTAGGAAGGTTGAGAACCGCTGCTCTAGATGTAAGTTAAACTTTTGATCCTTGATTGCAAATTCCAGATGTATGTAAGGCACTGAGGTGCTATTATGAGAAATCCTACAACAATGCTGGGCTTTCTGTAGTAGCCACTTTCACCTGCACATCTGGTAGTGAGTATTCCTGACAGGTATACTAAAAAACACCAGAAGTCAGCCAAATGCTGAAAAATGACAAAAGAAGGGGGTAGGTGCTTGGTTGGCTTTCAGTACAGTTGGACCTCCGTATCCGCTGAGGATACATTCCAGCTCCTACCACGAACAGGCCTTCCGGTTCTGGGGTTGTGCATCATATGTAGTCACCTCGTAGTACGCTCTTGCAAGGAAGGAGCCATTTCTGGTTTTGGGAACAGCTCCTTGAAATGCACATTGGAAGGTGACTCTGGGGCCAAGAGCAAGAAAACCCCTGGTTTGAACGTTTATCTCAACTGTTCCTAAAAGGTTTGCTGATTAATAAGAGACTGCAGAAAAATTAAGTATTTTTACAGTGCACTTGCTGTTTAGAAATAGCATACACTTGTTTCAAGAGGGTTTATGCCATTATAGATTTAGGGTGTTTTTCCACTGTCAAAAGTACCCATTTTTGCACCCATTTAGGACCCATTTGGGTGTGAGCTGGATGACCCCATTTCCACTACAGCACCCATTTGGGATCCGATTGTTTCCACTGCTATTGGGGAAATCCGGATCTAATGGGTACATTTTGGCCTTTAATCCGGATTTTCTGTAGACCCCATTAAAGGGGTCTACAATGGGGTCTTCTCCCAGAAAATCCAGATTAAAGGGAGCCTGTTTCCACTGGAAACAGGCAATGGGGTCCAAAGGAGGCTAGGTGGAGGGGATGCACCTTTGGGACCCCCACCCCGAACATTGGCTTCGAAGTGACTTCAAAGTTGACTTCACATTCACTTCGAAGTGACTTCAAAGTCAGCTTCGAAGTGACTTTGAAGCATGATCTCAACTTCGAAAGTTGAGCTCATGCTTCGAAGTTGCTTCGAAGACTGCCCCGCCTGCCCCCCAAAACACCTGGGGTAAGGGACCGACCCCTTTTGGGTTGATCTGGATTCCCCAGATAGGTGCAAAGCTGTTTCCACAGCAGGGGTGTTAGCACCCATTCCTAATGGGTGCTACACCTCCTGTGGAAACACATTGGGTGCTTCTCTTAATCTGGATCTACTAGATCCAGATTAAGAAATGTACCCATTCCTTAGATCCGGATCTTCTTAGATCCAGATCTAAGGGCTGCAGTGGAAAAACACCCTTATTTCAGTTTTGTGCCAGTCACTTTCAGCAGATCTGGGGCTGGCCATTGGACATGGAGAACATCTGGTAAAGTGTAACATTACAGATTGGCCACATGGTGGCAGATGCATCCCATTTGTGCAGCTGCTGTTGCCTTCTAGAAGCAGGCATGTTGTTGACAGTCCTCTTGCTTGTGAGGTGGTTCTTGCCAGAACTGTGCATTATCCTTTGTGTTCTGATTTCCATTCTCTCTGACATGCCCTGCATGGCTCATCAGTTTCTATTTCTCCTTCACCTTCCCTTTTCTTTATCTGTATTTCCCTGAATGCTAAAACAATACTAACTAAGCAGCTGATTGAAAGGTATCTGACAGGAAATGTTAATAAAAGATGTACCGGCTTTCCCCAGGGATGTTCTGTATGCTGGTAATTAGGCCTGTTTTGAAAGAAAACATTCATCACAACTTCTAAATGGGGAATGCACTTTTTTGCTGAAATGGTGAATCCCATCATGAAAACATTGCTTTTGACTGCATTTCCTATTAGGCAAAAATCAAAATTTCTGGTCAGCAAACTGAAGGGAAGGTTTTAAAAAGTTCCAGGTTCTTGACAGTCTCAAATCGTTTTCCAACTGTCAGATGAAGTTTGGTTTTTAAATTTAGCATTATACTGTGTACAAACTGTTCTAGTTTTTAAAATTGTTGCTTTCTGTTGTGTTTTTATAATGATTCCTACCCTTCTAATCATGTAGTTTTTGTTACTTCTAGAAGAGGTGAACTATTTAAATAATTCCAGCTGAATTGTTTAAAAGCTTAAAAGATCATGTTATTAATGTGCTGCACTCAGTGGGCCTAAATTTGGAAAACTCAACACTCAGTATTAAAGGAAATAAACCCGTACTGCTCGCCGGAAGGATTAATACTGAAGCAAAAACTCAACTAGATACATTTGGAAGTAAAACAAATAATTGCTGAATTTTAAAACCAAAGTGTGCAGAGCACCCACAAAAGTTGACCTTTTTGTATTTGGCCTAGTGGGGCAGATGGGGGATGCTCCCACATGGAGCATCTGCACCATGTTTTGGAAGTAGCTCAGTGTCTGCCAGATTGTCCCCTGGGCAGATAGTCGTATAGTTGTATAGCATCCCCTGGTCACTGCAGCAACAGCAGATTACATTGCTTTTGCCACAGCGATCTTGCTGCTGGTTGAGGGGGTGGGGACTTGGGATAGGGCCTTCTCAGTGGTGGCTCCCAGATTGTGGAATAGTCTCCTCCCTGAGGTGCACCAGGCACCTTCAGTTAATACATTCAGATTGCTAAAAACATGCTTACATTCCCCTTGAAAAAAATGAAACATCTTCCCCTCCCCACATTTCAGTTTTAATATGTCCGTTTTATATTTCATTTTCTATTGCTGTTACCCACCCTGGGACCTTCGGTTGTAGGGAAGGATAAAAATGCAAATGCAAATGCAAATGCAAATGCAAATGCAAATGCAAATGCAAATGCATACATACATACATACATACATACATACATACATACATACATACATACACACACATACATACATACACACACACACATACACACACACATACACACACACATACACACACACACACACATACACACATACACACATCATGGTTTGGCTTTGTGAGGAATGTTCTCAAGGACAGTGTGTCTGCAAAAACAAACTGATAAGGAGCTTCAAAGAAGTAACTGGTCTGAACCAGTCAGCCATTTGGACTTGTCTCTATTGCGCATGTCAGAGAAATCTGATATGTATTTCTCTTTCTATCTAGAAGGCATTACGGGAATTTTGTAGTCAGCGACCGTGGTCTAGGTATAAATTGTGTCCTGGAATGTGGGAGGTTCGAAGTTTGTCTTGATGGGGTTATGGAAAGATAACTTCCTATGCTGCAGCATAGAAAATTAAAAGGAACCATTTTCTCTCTGACCCATCTGCTTATTAAGAAGCTAATATGAATAGCATTTAGCTGATAGGGCGGCAACTTGTTTTCATAGTGGTCTGAAATTTTCCTAACAGCTTCATGAACGAAGATTAGGGAGGGCTCGACCCACGCTTGCTGCATGCACATTGGTGGCAAAACAGACGAACGTGGGATAGACAAGTCCGGTTGCAGAAGATACAGAGAAAAGTCTCCTTGGGTGGTGCTGTGATTGCATGTTTCTTTCTGCGTTGTCTTTTCTCCTTAAGACTGGTTCTCTAAGCATTCTCAAAGGAGGCAGCAGCATTACGGATGGTGCATCTCCATGCCTCTCAGTTTGAGACCAGAGTGGTCCATTGATTGTGATCAGTATGGCCAAGGCTGATGAATTGCTTGTATCTCCTCCTTGGGGCTCCTCTGTTTCGGCAGCCGGTGGTATACATACATACATACATACATACATACATACATACATACATACATACATACATACATACATACATACATACATACATACATACATACATACATACATACATGAAGAAGCTAATTTCCCTTTTATTAAAAATAATACGTAGACAAAAGGGAGTAAAAGCTGTGAGCAACCAAATCATCTAGCCAGGTTGGGACAACCATTCTAACAAGTCCTCAGAAATAGAACTGGATTTGGATATGAATCCAAAAGTCAAACAAGGGAAAGGCCAGCGTAGTAAGAAGGAGAATAAGCATTTGAAAGAATGTATCCTGTAGACGTAGCCTTGCTGAAGGCAATGGGTATCCTAAGGAATCCTGTAATGACTGCCTGTTCCCAACCTTGCTTGAGAAAGGAAAGGAGCTGCCCTGAACAGGAAAATAGAATTGCTTCAACCTAATATTTAATTGTTCCATATTTGTTAATGGTTGCCCAAGAAATGAAGAGTGGCCAATTTGTACTTTGGCCCCTAGTTCACGACAGGCTGGACATCAGCTGATCCTTTTATAGTGCTAGGGTAGAAGGGCTGCATTCCTGGAGTGGGGCAATATTTATTGCTTTCTTATTCCCAAAAGTGTTGTGTCTATATAGCTTGCTTGTTTGTTGCATACAATGATATGAATCTAACATTCCTCTTCCCTCTCCGATTGTAGGTTTGTTTATAAATGGCTTCCAAAGCATATGCTCGGTCCTCATGGTATGTCAAGCCCACTAGATGGTACTATTTGTTAAATTTTCTTCCATGGAGCTGGCCAAGTTTATCTTACCATTGGAGAATGGGAGTGATTCATCATAAAGCCATTAATTCAATCAGTCCTGATTATGTTGCAAAATGAATATTTTATACGGTCATATTTTATATTAACAGATATGTACTTATAGAGCTGGTGATTTTGCAAAATTGCTTTTTAAACTTCGTGGATCTTTCCAATATTAACAGGATCACCGTCGTATATACTGTAGTAATAGCCATATGTGGGCTAAGGTTAAGGGGCAAAAGTAATCCATAAGTGAAACAGACCAAGAGCTATTTAAAAACAATCAGCTTCACGGCTCAAGCTTCAGGAAATTAGGGGTGAAATGTAATATTGAAAATTAGGAGCAGACACTCTTCTATAGCAGCCAATGCTGCCTACTGGGTATGGGCATGAATGTATGTAGATTCAAATGTCATAAAATCCAATTCGATTTGGATATTTAAGATTTGAGTGTCTTAAAATCCGATTTGAATCCATATGTTCAAATGTTAGATTTAAAGATACGAATGTTGACAACATTCATATCTGTTATACGTATCTGTGTGCATGCCGGAAAAATCCGTATGCATCCTGTAGTATCCTGTACACATCCCATTTTAATTCCATATTTTAAGCACAAGATATGGATAATTTTCAGGCAGATTTGTATACGACAGATATGAATCTACACAGCTGAATTATTCTAAAATCCGTATTGAATTTTCAAAAGTCTGTATTTTAATTCGAATGTGGAAATCCGGATTTTTGAAAATCCAATTCAAGTTCGAATGTCGAAATTCATCAGATTTGAATAGAATATTCACTTTTTCAAATATTCATTCATGCACATCCCTATTGCCTACAGAAAATTCACACTAGAAGATGGATTACAATGAGTTCTGGTTAGTACTCTAGCGGCTGTATGTAATACTACCTGCAACTTCCGGACCATCTTCAAGGGCAGCTCCAGTATAGAACAGATTGTTGAATAAAGGTGTTGGGATCAGTACTGAGTTGGTGGTCCTTGCTTTCTTATTGGTCTTTTTCAATTTGCACATCAGTTAAATATACTTTTGCATCTGTACTCTTCTGTAGTTTCCACTTCAAAGCTTACTCTATGAAGGTTTCCCTCTCATTGTCTCTCTCTGAAGCTGTGCGTTTGAGCTGCTGGTAACGTGTTGCCAAAGGAATTGATGCAGAATTTCTGGATGTTTTTGAGGAGTTAAGCAAACTAATTTGAAGGCTTTGAGAGCTCAAATGCACAAAAACAATCAAACAGTCTTAACGATCCGTATTTCAGAATCGTACTTCTCAAACGGCGTTCTAAACACTCGCTGTTCCCTCTCTCTCTCTTCCTCTGTTTCTCAAACTGCCATCCAGAGATGTGCTATTTTGCCCTATGCACCATGTCAAAATGAACGTGGGCACTCTGCCAGCACATCAACAAAAATGCAGAAGCCTAATTTACATTTGAAAATGATGCTGCTTCAAAAGCCCAGGCAACATATGCTGCAAAGCATATGAATCAATCAAATAACATCCACAGCTAATGAAACATGCTTCAATATGCTTAACACCAAATTACTTTTGATTAAAAAGCTTACTGGAGAGACAAACGTAAACCACTGTTAGGTGCTCTCTCTTCAGAGTTATGTGCCGAATCTAATTTGAAATGGATGGGATCCAGCAGTTCATTTCCCGTGCCTTTATTTATTTATTATTTATTTATTCTTTTTTTTTTTTTAAAGAATATCAATTTCAAACTTGTCATTCCAACTGCTGCGTTTGCTAGCAATGCCTGCATGTATAGCGGAGTCATCATGCAAATGAAGTTCAAGTGATTTAATGTGTGCACAATCTCAGGTAGATAACTTGATCAATGGTATATTTATGGTGATTGGAAAGACTACATCAGTGAAGCGTTTGAGGCTATTACATTTCTTAGCGTATATTGTTCAATTCAGAGCCTCTCTTGAGAACAAAATAGGGAGAGATCTAAGAATGAATGCGTGGAGTCTAACGACTGAAGAGGTGTGACTGCCCGTGTAATTCCAACAAAATGAATCCAAGCATCTCTTGGGTCTGGGTCCCTCTTTCTGCTCATTTGGGGCTAAACTGTGGTCATTCTCTGAAAAGGAAAGGTGTACAGCAGCCTTAATAAAGAGCCCTAGTATTTCCTCAGCCCCTTGAAATATTCAAGAAAATTTTGGTATTCAAGACAGGAAGTAATTTTTTCATGACCTTGATTTACCCCAAACGATCACCTGACAGTTGCCCTGCAGTCAGGTGAGTACGGGTATAGGGGCTCTGCTGGTGCTCTTGACAGCCCCTATACTCACCTGATAGCTGCTCAGCTGACTGCAGGGCAACTGTCAGGTGATCGTTTGAGGTAAATCAAGCCCTTACCTGGGTGATTAAGAGCTCAGGCAAGGGGGGTGGGTGGAGAAATCCTCGGCATCCCGATGCAGGGATTTACTGTGGTTTTCATGGGGATGGGTGGGTTCAGCTTGAACCCACCCTGTCCTCCATTGCCATGGGGACTCAATGCGAATTAAGATTCGCATTAAGGCTGCCCCAAATCCACTGTGAGGCAGTGGCAGCCCCATGGGAACACAGCCAGAGAAACTAATGTTAGATGTTTATGTGCGTGTGTGTATTTGGAGCAGAAGTAGAAAATAACCAACATTTTTTTTCTTGTGGAGGTAATGCTTTTATGCCACTAGAATTAGAATGCTACAAGAACTAGAAATATTTGGCTATTAATCGAGCTTTAATGGGACCAATTAGTTTGGTCATTTGAGAAATTCACGGCCAGAGTGTTAGACTGTCTGATCATGGGCATACTTCAGGTTGAACAGCTTGATAACTTTCATAAATGCACTGGGGGAAGCAGGAGGTATCACAGCTTTTCAGTCTTACAAAAATTGTAGCCCAAGAATGGTGGAGAAACAAATCACAGGGAGCTGAGTGCTATATTTGCATTATATTTGTTTAAGACTGTGTAGTTGCATATGAGAACGAGAAAAGGGATCTCCAGGCATCTATTAACACTGTAAAAAAAGAAGAAGCTATAATATCAGAACCACTATTGGAAGCGTATTGAATTGGTAGAGCGTTTCAGTAAATAGTGGAGGCAATATAACCACAACTTATCAGATTTCTAATTCTCACTTTGCCTTGTTAAAACAACCTGCTTATGCAACCTGAGTGAATTAACATCCAGTTAAGGGCCTCTTAGGTTTGGATATAGGCCTACATACCTACATATTAATGTGGATTGTGTGTCCCCCCCACACACCCCGGTATTAGACGGAGCCTTATCCAGATCAGTGGGCTGGGCTATTCTGGACCAACTGAGGTAAGAGCATAGAATCATAGAATCATAGAATGGTAGAGTTGGAGGGGACCTCCTGGGTCATCGAGTCCAACCCCCTGCTCAAGGCAGGATCTCCTAAACCATCTCAGACAGATGGCCGTCCAGTCTCTGCTTGAAGACCTCCATCAAAGGGGAACCAACCACCTCCCGTGGCAGCCTGTTCCACTGGTTGATCACTCTTACTGTTAGAAATTTTTTCCTAACATCTAAACTAAATCTTTTCCCCTGCAGTTTCACCCCATTGTTTCTAGTCCTTCCTTGAGAGAGTGAGAACAGGGCTGATCCCTCTGCCCTGTGACAACCCTTGAGGTATTTGTAGACAGCTATCATGTCTCCTCTCAGTCTTCTTTTTGATAGACTAAACATTCCTAGTTCCTTAAGCCGTTCCTCATAGGACATGGTTTGCAGACCGTTCACCATCTTGGTAGCTCTCCTTTGAACCTGCTCCAGCTTGTCAGTGTCTCTTTTAAACTGGGGTGACCAGAACTGGACACAGTACTCCAGATGAGGTCTGACCAAGGTAGAGTAGAGGGGGATAATAACTTCACGTGATCTGGACTCTATGCTTCTCCTAATACACCCCAGGATTGCGTTTGCCTTTTTTGCAGCTGCCTCGCACTGTTGACTCATGTTCAGTTGATGATCTACCAGGACACCCAAGTCTTTTTCACATGTGCTGCTGCTCAGCCGAATTCCTCCCATTGTATATGTGCTTTTTTCATTTTTCTTGCCCAGGTGCAGAACATTGCATTTTTCTTTGTTAAATACCATTTTATTAGTTGCAGCCCATTGTTCGAGTTTCTCTAAATCTTTTTGAATCCTCTCTCTCTCTCTTCTCTGGTGTTTGCAATCCTCCCTAGCTTTGTGTCATCAGCAAATTTGATCAGTTTCCCTTCAACTCCCTCGTCCAGATCGTTTATAAAAACATTAAACATAACTGGGCCCAGGACAGAACCTTGTGGTACTCCACTTGACACTTCCCTCCATTTGGATGTGCAGCCATTTAAAGCCACTCTTTGAGTACGATTACTAAGCCAGTTTTCAATCCACCTTATAGTTGCCTTGTCAAACCCACATTTGATCAATTTTTCAATGAGGATCGCATGAGACACTTTGTCAAATGCTTTGCTGAAATCAAGAAATACTATGTCTACTGCATTTCCTTGATCAACCCATTCAGTGATTTTGTCATAAAATGAAATCAAGTTGGTCTGACACGACTTGTTTGATACAAACCCATGTTGACTACTGTTAATTATTGAATTCCTATCCAAATGCTGACATATGTGTTGTTTAATAATTTGTTCGAGAATCTTTCCTGGTATTGAAGTCAGGCTAACAGGCCTGTAGTTCCCTGGGTCTACCTTCTTCCCTTTTTTGAAGATAGGAACAACGTTTGCCCTTCTCCAATCGTCTGGGACTTCTCCTGTTCTCCATGACTTCTCAAAGACTACAGCAAGTGGTTCAGCAATTACCTCTGCTAATTCCTTCAGTACCCTAGGATGTAATCCATCTGGACCTGGGGACTTAAATTCGTTTAAGTTAGCTAAGCGTTCCCTTACTCTCTCAGTGTTGATTTTGTGTCTTGATTCTCCTAGTCCTTCATCAGTACAGTGAAGGACTGTTGCATGCACATTATCCCTCTTGGAAAAAACAGATGCAAAATAGGAGTTCAGAATCTCTGCCTTCTCAAGATCACTTTCGATCACTTCTCCATTCTCTCCCTGCAGACTTCCCAAAACCTCTTTGACTTTTCTTTTGCTGTTGACATATCCCCAAAACCCTTTTTTATTGTTTTTAGTCTCTCTTGCAAGCCTCAATTCATTTTTAGCTTTAGCTTTTCTGATACTTGCCCTGCAGATTGTACTGATTTCATTATATTCCTCCTTAGATATGTATCCCTCCTTCCATTTCTTAAACATTTCTTTTTTCTTTTTTATCAAGTTTTTTAAGTTCTAGGTTTATCCACCCTGGTCTCTTTAGACGTTTTCCATTCTTCCTTTTTTGAGGAATTGTTAATGATTGCGCTTCTAATATTGCATTTCTCAAAATATCCCATCCTTCTTGGACATTTCTATCCTTTAGTACATTTAACAGAAGGCTAGTGGTCTGATCCACTTTGGGGCAACTTCAAATCTTCCTGATGCTCTTGTCTTCTGCCTCCTAGCAAACTGTGCTATTTTTCAGTCTAGTTTTGGGAGACCCTTAAGGTGGGCAAAACTAAGATTTGCTATACATCCTAATTGCATAGTGGTTAGGGAGCCGGTTTCTTATCTGGGAATACCTGGATTAATTCCACCCTTGTCCATGAAGCAGGTGGGTGACCTTGGGCTAGTCACAGTTCTCTTCTGAGCTCCCACAGCCCTACCTACCTCACAGGGTGTCTGTTGTGGGGAGAAGAACAGAAAGCTTTGTTAGCCACTTTGAGTCCCCTTAGATGGGTGAGAAAAGCGGGGTAGAAAAGCCAACTCTTCTTATTAGACTATGGGTGAATTCCCATTACAAGCTTAAAATGGTTTCGAAATGGTTTTGATCCTCGCAGTCCCCACATCAGGTTGGCTTAACATGCTTTCCGCGTGTTAAATCGCCCCAAAGTGTTGTAAATGTTAACACTCATTTCAACAGGTCTCGCTCCGGTTCGTGCATTTGAAATGTTTTACATTTCTTACTGTGGGAACCGTACCATTTTAGTGGGATGAGAATGCATGTTTAGGGTTTCCCTCCCCCAATAGTTTGCTTCAAAAGATAGTGATTTTACTGTAAAAATCCACCCCTTACAGCAGCTGCAACACTGTAGCGATCCACCTGATAACAGTGTTGCAATTTTGTGCAATTCTGAAAGTTCTGACCTTTAGAAAGGGAAAAGAAAGGAAAGCAGCTGCAGGTTCTGGGAGATGTGTGAATGTTTTTAAGCCTGTGGTGGTGAGCGGGCGAAGGGGGCTTGAGTTGCTGCTGCTGCTGTGTGCCCTAGGCAATGGGAAGAGGAGGGGAAAGAATTGCTGGTTGCCCAGTGTTGTTTTTCCTCCATCCAGGCGAGCGGCAGCCACCCAGCCACCCAGCTAGGCTCCGTGAAGGGTCTCTTATGGGTGGTGCATTCACGCCAGGAGGAAAAGGGCAGGGCAGCCCCGAAAAGTGGCTTTTAGAAAGTAGCCACTTGAGTCACGTACAATCCTCAGAATCCGTATCGAACGCGATTAAGTTGAAAGTAATGGGATCAGGCAAATTCGCCTTTGCATCCGGTTCTGTTATTTTGGTTTAGGGAAACCGTATTAAGGTTGTAATGGGAATGCGACCCATCTTTTATTGGCAGGATTTGAAAGGGAGAACAGGAGCCCGGAGAAGGAAGGGTCTGCAGATGGACCCAAATGGTGGTGCTTGGGAGAGAAACAGAACCATAGCAATAGGAGGCCCCATTCTAATAGGATTTTGTTGCATTTTGATTCTAAACATTCTAATCAAATCAAATGTTTGGATATTCAATTTGATTAGGATGCAAAAAAAAAAAAAAAAAACATTGGTGCACATTCCTATTACCACCATACTTTTTTTTTCTGCTTGGATTACTTTTTGAAATTTTCAGAAAGTTTGACTGGAATCAGATACTACTCTTGTGCATACATATTTGACAGTAGATCTATAGAAATAACATACCTCTCCATTAATAACATATTAAATTACCAAGTATCTAGCTGATATTCCATGTATCTTTTATACATGACCAGCTTGAGGTAACAAAGTGTAGTTATATTTAATGCTTCTTCACCTGATCTGGAGATTTCTAGAGGTAGACCCTGGTGAAAAGTAGTAACTAAAAAAAAAATACTTTGCTTTCCTGTTTTGAAATAAAATTGAAGATTGGGTAATTCTCACCCCATCTTTCCTTGAAAGTTTCATTATGTGCCATCCCCTCATCCTCGCCTTTTCATTGACTGATGGTGGAAGCCCAGCATGGTTGTGAAAATACAGCAAAAAGCCAAATATATGGAGTAGGGATATGCACGAATATTTGAGAACTTGAATATTCAATTAGAATCCGATGAATTCATTCGAACTCAAATCGGATTTTCAAATATCTGAATTTGCACATTCAAACTCAAATACGGATTTTTCAAAAATCCAATACAGATTTTCAAATGATTTGAATGTGTAGATTTCTATCTGTCGTATACGAATCTGCCCAAAAACTATCCGTATCTTGTGCTTAAAATAGGGGATTAAAATGAGATGCGTACAGGATAATATGGGATGCATATGGATTTTTCCAGCATGTGCATAGAAACGAATAACAGATACGAATGTTGTCGACATTTGTATCTTTAAATACGAATTTAACATTCAAACGTATGCATTCAAATGTTACGGAACTGAATCAGATTTTAAGACATTCGAATCTTAAATATCCAAATCGAATTGGATTTTATGACATTTGAATCTACTTGGATTTGAATGTCAGAAATACATTTGTGCCCATCCCTAATATGGAGGAGCTGAAAAAAACAACAGAACCAACCATTGGTCATTTTTGTTTATTTTCCCATTCAGTTGCCAATCTGTCTTTGTCTAAACAATTGGAATAGGAAATGCAGACTTGGGATGTCATTATTGCCATGAAGTTATCAAAACAATGGCCACAGGGTCATCAAAACAATTAGCCTTCCCACTGATGGATCCAATTAAGGTGTAGTAACTTCTATCAGAAAGGCATGGATGGGGTTAGCAATAGCAGCCTAAAATAAGGTTTAAAAACTTAGTTATTCTTGTTTCTTTCATGGGGGAAATAATTTTTACTACCCTACATCCTTTGGTTTTAGCATTGAAATCCCACCAGGATAACCAGATGACCTGATTGAAGGGTATAAAACCATGCATGGTGTGGAAAAGGTAGATAGATTTTTTAAAAAAACTCTATTGTCCAAGGCTAGAACCAGGGGAACTTTATGAAGTTAATGGGCAGGAGAGTTAGGATTTTATTTATTTATTTATTATTTACATTTCTGTCCTGCCCTATACCCGAAGGTCTCAGGGCAGGTAACAACTTTTAAAATCCAGCATATCAAAAAAACTATATTAAAACAATAACAGCCATCACAACATTTAAAATCTAACATGTTAAAAACAACACAATATCAGTTAAAACAGTAGTGTTTGCAGTGAGGAGAAAACATAACCAACATTTAGCCAAAGGCCTGAGCGAAGAGGTGCGTCTTCACCGCCTTCCTGAACATAATCAGAGAAGGAGCCTGACGCACCTCAAGGGGGAGACTATTCCATAGCCTGGGGGCCATTACTGAAAAGGCCCTCTCCTGGGTGCCCACCCACCTCACTGCTGAAGGGGGTGGGACAAGCAGGAGGGCCTCCCCTCCAGATTTTAAGGCACGGGCAGGTCAATATGGGAGAAGGCGTTCCTTTAGATATTGTGAAGGGGACCCATCAGGTCATTGTGATGACCCATCACGTCATCAGTCTATGGAATTTAGGTGGTGATAGCAATCAGCAGGGATAGCTTTAGGAAAGGATTTAGATCAATTCATGGAGGACAGGTGTATCAATGGCTCCTAATACTGCCTAGGCACTGCCTCTAGGTTGGAGAGACTGGCAGAATGCCTCTACTGTAAGGCTGTGGTCACACCTTCACCTAAAACCTTCTTCAGTCCTGTCTTATTTGTGGACTTTCCACCCTGGAGGGCAGAAAGTCCACAAAGAAAATAAAGAAATGAAAATTTGTGAGCATTGTGATCAGAAGACGAAGAAGGCTTAAAGTGAAGGTGTGACCATGGCTGAAAGGTCATTTGCAGGGATTCGGGAGCAGGTGAAGGTCTTGCTTTTGCCTTCTGCTTGAAAATTCCCAGAAGCAATTGTTGGGCCACTGTATGAGACAGGATGTTGGGCAAGATGGGCTGTAGCTTGTTCCACCAGGGCTCATTACAGAGCTTCTATGTCCTTGTTTGGACACTGGAAGACATACTGCATCTTTGAGCTGGCTTGAACTTATCTCTGAGGCACAGTCTGGAACGGTGTGGCCTGCTCCATCTGTGTGCCATGCTGCTGCCTTGGTCTTGGAGAATCTGGGATCATCCCAGAGCATCCCCAATTCTCTGAACTTGTGGAGCAGTTTTCACTGCTCCACAGCTTCACTAGGAGCTGTTAAGGAGCTGCTGGTGAGCTCCCAGTTGCATTATTTGCACCATCTTCCAGTGCAAGAGTGTGTGGCCAGGGTGACTGCACAGCTGTGTGCCACGTTATGATCACCTTGGCAATGTCTGGACACACATTGCCAAGGTGCCATATTTGGGCGGTCTGGGATGGACTGCCCATATTCTGAATGCCATAGTTAAGTATTTAACTGAACTGGAATACTCATTGTGACGGTTTCTGGGAACAGGCTGCAGACTGTTTTGCTTTCTGGCTTTGCAGGCTTCTTGCAAGCTGCAATAGCCAGCCTTGTTGCAAACAGCTTGTTGCAAACCCTGGGATTTGGGCTGCAAAAAGAGCGGGAAATCCTGTGCGGGCCCTGTTGCAGTGATTGGCTGGAGTAAGGTTTTGGAGGGAAAAGCTGTCCGGGGATCTGAGTACTGGAGGGGCTAGAGGAGGAGTTCCCACCAATCAGGCTGGAGGGACAGCAAGCTTTGTTAGGAATCTCCGGCAGCATTTTATTGCGGTTACAGCCAATCAGGGTCAGGGATGTGTGTATAAAGGAACACAGAGTACAGCAGACTATGTCTTCATGCTGGGACAAGAGCTGAAAGGAAAAGAGCTGAATCCTGAGGGAGCTGGAACCAGTAGCTGACCATTGGGCTGTTGGCTGAGCGATTTCTGAAGGGGACAATCGAGGAAGATTGGGGCTCCGAGGGAGACTTCGCTAGCAACTATCCAAGGCTGGATGATCGGACAAGCAAGGACAGACCGGGCCTTGTGATCATCTAGGGCCACGTTCTGGTACTCTGGCTTGGCTTGAGCTGTGGCAAAGCAAGGCAGAGGGGGAGGAACGTGGAGAGGTTTGTCTTTTAAAAGGGGAACTATTTTCCTTTAGGGAAAGGGGTAGCTCCTAACCTTAAGAGACATACTGAGTTAAACCTGAGTTAATCCAACAAATACCTGAACCTTATTTTTCATTTATAGTATTGCTTGTGTATAATAATAAACTTGTTTTTGTTTACTGTTGAAACGCTTGCTACCAGTGTTTTATGTCCACACTGTAGTATTCACTTGGCCGTTGCACGAACCCAGCGTCCTAACAGGGCCAAGCTTCTCCTAGAGAGGGCAGGCACTAACTGGACCGCTGGGCATCGTGGCACTCATTCCAGGCAATTAAGTGCAAACAGGCCCTATATTTTTAATTATATATATATACAAAACATCTTGGAAGCAAGGAGACACTCTTATTACACGTATATTCCAGCGTATAAGACGACTGGGCATATAAGAAGACCCCAACTTTTCCAGTTAAAATTTAGAGTTTGGGATATACTCGCCATATAAGAAGACGACACCCATCGTATAAGATGACCCCTGACTTTTGAGAAGATTTTCCTGGGTTAAAAAGTAGTCTTATATGCCAGAATATACTGTATATACCCTAAGGGCCCATCCAGATGGGACAAATATAGTAACATTATGATGATGCTATGGTGGGGTTGCCTCATGTATTATTTCCGTTAGGTCACGTGTCTAATCACTCGGGTGTCACCATTGTGATTGCAGTGCCTTGCATGAAGATGATGGTCTACACATGGGCAGGTGCATCAAGGACCATCAGAGGTGCCAGCATGCTTGTGTGGTACCTCAGATGACCCCTCTCCCTGGAAAGGAAGGAAGGAAGGAAGGAAGGAAGGAAGGAAGGAAGGAAGGTCTAGACTAGACGTTAGGCGTGACCAGAGCCTATCGACTATCCACTGTTGTAGACCAGGATGTGTAGCCTCAGAATGTTTCCCATGAGGGAATGAGGTTTGGAGGATGGAAAGAGGCACTCATTTCTTATTTACATGGAAGGATCTCATTGGCAGAATCTTTTGCTGGAAACAGGCATATTTTAGAAGAAAAGCTACTTTTAAAAGTTCCCACGTTTCCTTTACATATAGATTCTGTTTCATTCGCATACAAGTGAACAACAATTCTCAAATTGTTTGCACATCTCATTTTGCTTACATCCTACCAAGCTGCATGGCACATTATTTATTTATACTACCACAGATACAATCAGTATTGCACAAAATAAAAGATGAGAAGACAACAGATCTGGAAATAATTAGTTGTCATTTCTTATTACATGTCCGAGATTCAAAATAATCACAATAGAGGCACCAGCTGCAGGAACTGAATCCAGAAGTAGTCCTTCAAGTAAAAAAAAAATCAGTATCCTTGTAAACAGGGAGAAAACTCAAAGTCCACATTCATCAGAATTTTAAGAATGAAAATAAGTTGCCTTCTTAGGCTGCCTGAAAATCTTTTCCAGTAGAACTTATGTATCTTGGGAGAACTCATGAACTCCTGGTGATTTATGGGCAAATCACACAGCTTTCTTGCTAACAATATACAAGTGGTTTGCTATTGCCTTCTCTGCAGTTTGTAATTTCTACCTCCCAGTTTTGGATTAGTGACAGACATTATCAGATGGTCGCTGGGCATCAAACAAGGTTGATATGACAAACTTTGCCTTGTCATAAATTGTTATGATTATCTGGTCCATGACTGTAATACATTTAATTTTAATTCCAAAATTAATATTTTAAAGTGTCCTCCCAACAAGTTGAGGAAGCAAGCCTAGGAGTAACAAGAAGGATAAAATAAACCATAATCACATTTTCTCTGTGGCTGCGTTCCACTTGACTATTTTAATCTGGATTCAGAACCGAGTGCACATTCTGGATGTTTCCATTTGCTCGATGATAACATAGGCTCAACTCAAATACTGCAGTTCCCATTCAAACCACCGGAATCCCCAGCATAGAGAAACAGGATCTTTTCATCTCTGCCCCTTGTCCAAACCCTGTAAGCCTTCCCCCCTCAGAACCAGCTGAGTGAAAGAACAGATAGGACGAACACTCTCCCTTTCAAATAGGACACTCCTTCCATTCACTATGTTACTGAGAAGGCAGCAGCTTTGTGCATTATCAGCTGAGTAAAAGAACAGACAGGGCAAATCAATCTCTCCATTACAAATCAGCTGCTCAGGATAGTGTGGGGCTAAAAACAGATTTCCTCTGCCGATTGCTGTAACAATGTAATGTGTCTCTCATAATTACAATGGCATTCACAGAAAGGGGAAATCTATGTTCAAAGATTAACACTTTTTTGATCTCCGGGACTCTAGCATTGCAAGGATGGGAAGGATGAGGAGGGGGCAGACCTTCCCAGATGTGAAATCCCACCCATCTAATGCTGTGTTGATAGCGGTGGCAGGCATTAGCCAGAAGGATAGGGGTGGGGGACAGCCCCAAAGGCAGATCTCCTCCCCAAATAATCTGGCAACATTCCTATTGTTTTGATGCCTGGGATGCTGGTTTAGCTTTCTGGTATATTTGTAATTACCAGTGGCTATCACTTTCAGGGTGGCTTTACTTCCACCTGACTTCAGCTGCTGGAAAGTATGTCAGTGTGGTGTGTAGGTATTTTCAGCATTGACCTACCAGTGTATCCCCTTGCAGCTTGGGGGCCATACTGGGCCAAGCCATGTGATCATATGTTGCAGATGTCTAAGACATCATCCACACAGATGTCTAAGTTGTCCAAATGTTTTGAACAGGGTTGGGTGATTTGGTCCACGGAAATCGGACCAAATCAGAAGTGCATGGGCACAGCCCTTGCCAAACCTGATTTTGATTTGGACCAAAACATGCATGGGGATGCACACATACTAGCCAGTGCAGAAAGGCCCAGAGTGCTTTCTCCTGCTCTTCCAGGAAAGCACTATAACTTGGCAGCATTTTCCTCTTCTCTGGGCCAAGAACTAGAATAATGTTTTTGTTTTTTGACATTTCAGATTTGAACAAATGTGGTAGGATCATTTTCATTGTTGACAAATGCCATTAAAAAAAATACTGTTGGGTATTTCCTGAGGAAAAATTTGGGCTTCAGTGCTTTTATAAGGGCAAAGTCCAGATTTTGTGGTATAATGACTGGAGATTTGGCACTAGTATGTGCAAAGGACAGGGGTGACATTTGGATTAACTCTGTTCGCTCAATTCAGGCAAAAGAAAGTGATGTTTCAATCCCACCTTTGCCTCTCTGTCCCTTGTTCCACAGTCCTGAGCTCTGAACTGCTGCTGGTATCAGCATAAGTGTGACAATGTCCTAAAAGGACAGAATAACTTAAAAACAAATGGAGGGAACTTAAGGTAAATCAAAATAGTTTGTTTTCTGGAGTCCAGAAACCTCTTGCTGTAGCTATTGAGAAACAGGGCCTGCTATTTTTTACTCTTTTCTGTAGTCGCAGACTTCAGTCAGTCAGTCAGTCAGTCAGTCAACTATCTATCTGTCTGTCTGAATTGTTTCAGTTGCAGATCAAAACAGGCAATTTCTGCCGGGGTACCAGATGGCCTACCCCAGGGTGGGAGAACTTTGCTTCAGCTTAGGAGTTGGCAGATAGGTGGTCTGCTTGGTTTGTGCCGCCTACCCCCTGGTAAAGTTCTTTAGTATCAAAGTTTCTGTTCAGGCCCATCAAGCAAGGTTCCCAAAATGACCCTGGAAGTCAGCTATTTTGGAGAATCACTAAGGGCGAATCCCCACAGCAAGCTTAATCCAGTTTCCCTAAGCCGAAATAATAGAACTGGATGCAAATGCGAATTTGCCTGTTCCCATTACTTTTAACTTAATCGCGTTGGATCCGGATTCTGAGGATCGTACGTGACTCAAGGTGGGACTCAAGTGGCTACTTTTAAAAAGCTGCTTTTCGGGGCTGCCCTGCCCTCTTCCTCCTGGCATGGACGCGCCACCCATAAGGGACCCCTTCACCGAGCCTAACTGGGTGGCTGGGTGGCTGCCGCTTCCATGGATGGAGGAAAAATGGCAGCGGGCAGCCAGCCAGCGATTCTTTCCCTTCCTCTCCCCGTTGCTCAGGGCACACAGCAGCAGCGGCAACTAAAGCCCCTTTGCTTTAAACATTCACATTCAGCTGCTTTCCTCCCTTTCCCTTTCTAAAGTCAGAACTCCAAAGAGCTAGAATTGCGCAAAATTGCAACATTGTTATTCCAACCATCAAGGTGTGAAGTGGTTCCAGCGCTACAGTGTAGCGATCCCTGTTAAGTGGATTTTTACACTGAAATCACTGTCTTTGGAAGCAAGGTATTGGGAGAGGGAAACCCTAAACATGGATTCTCATCCCTTAAAAACGGTACTGTTCACACAGTAAAAAATGTAAAACGTTTCAAGCGCATGATCCGGAGTGAGACCTGTTGAAATCAGGATTGAGATTCACCATGCTTTGGGGTGGTTTAACACGGGGAAAGGGTGTTAAGCCAAACTGCCATGCGGACTCCAAGGACTGAAAACGTTTTGAATCCGAGATAAGGTTGCCGTGAAGACACGGCCTAAGTGTCATTGGGTTCCAAAGCAGAAATTAGTTTGATCCTGCCATCTAATGGCAACTGGAGTGAACATAGGCAAGAGTGTTTTTTCCAGCTCTGCAGACAGAGCACTCCTGGGAGCAGATTTCACCCTTGAGAGCAGGCTGGGTGCTTTGCACTGGTTTTGACAGAAAGCGAACCTGAAAAAAAATTGTCCACATCCCTAGTTCAACCTGTACTAGGAGGCCCCCAATGGTCATCTAGTTCAGTATACTAGTATACTAGGTGCTGATGTGTTGGACTATGGGGTGTGTGGACACCTCCATGGTCCTATATACCAGGTGACCCACTTTGGCGGTGTGTCTTGTTGCAACCACTGAAATGGGTTTCCCCAGAGCTGCATAGGGCAGGGACTTTTGTCCCTGGTTGTTGGAGTCTTCAGAGCCAACTCCAAAGCTGGTGCAGGTGTTAGAGTTGGCAAAGGGATTGGGCCAAAACAGTTGTCCCAATCTGAATGGCCTTGTTCTGGTTCAGAGACAAATCTTTCTGCACTGGAACAGATCAGTGGACTGATCGCTGAAGCTAAGTTGGAAATGGTCTTAGGTGTAGCTGGACCCACAGTAGGGGTGTCCACAAATGCAATTTCGACACCCAGTTCAAATAGAATATTCAAATGTCTGAATTTGTACAAACAGAGAAAAAATGAATATATTAAATTTTGAACCAATTCAAATGCATCCGTATTTATTCGTACGAATATTCAATACAAATTCAATGATAAAACTGTTGGCAACATTCATACGTATCCATACGCATCTGTACGCATCCCGTTTTCATCCCATACGTATCCGTACAGATGTGTACAGATGTGAATAAGATGTGTACGGATACGTATGTAATACAAATGGATACGTACACATACGAATGTCTGAATTATTTGAATGAATTATTCAAAATATTCATATTCATTCGAATATTAAAAAATGAATGTCTGGACATTCAATTCAAATGTCCGAATTTGTCTGAATTCTATTGAATAACAAATATTTTGAATATTCTTGCACATCTCCACAGCCTACTGAAAAGCAGCTCAGTTGCTCCTGGAGAGGTGGTTTTACACCCTCTTTTGGGTGTGGCATGATGAGTGGGATCCAGATTGTCATGGCAATGTCTGGCCTCTCACAGGGTATTGCTTTGCAGACTGCCTTGCCAATTTGGGCAACCCTAGGCTGGCTGTTCACACTTGCAAGCACTGCTGGGCAACTACCGGGCTAGGTTAGCGCTTGTAGTGCAAATGGCCACAACCTTGTCGGATCCTTTGCACAGGCCAGCAAGTGCAAATCTGCCTTAGCCTTTTGCTTTGTATAAAACTAATTTTAAAGCTGAGAAAAAAACCTACAAAATAACCTGAAGCATGTTGTCTGGAAGTGAGAAAAGGTGAGTGTGTGTGACTGGTGAATAAAACTGTAATATTTCTCTTTAAAAAGGAAGAAAGCAGTGACATTTGCAGAGAATGAAAAGAGAGAGAGAGTTGATGCATGCTTAAAGAGAATGGGAATGACAGTCAGGAGCTACCCAAAGCTGCTATTAGCATTGGGCTTGCTTTCAAAACAAATTCATGAGCAGCAGCTAGGGAAAGCTATTTCTGTTCTCAAAGAGCAGAGGGAAAGAATGAAAGAAAACGGACAGCATCGTTTTCGTTATACGGGATTGCATTTGATCAGGGCATTCTCTGTAGTTTGTAATCTCACATTCATGAGGCAAACAAATGAATTTGAGGCAAGTTATTTCTGAGACAAATCAGGCAATGCAGTGCGCTTCAGTATGCTTTTGAAATTAAATCTCAGGCTCAAGAGTAAGACTGGGGTTGAGGCGTTCTGTGTGTATACTCTCGCTCTTTCAACACATTTCTTTCTAATGCTAAAATTTCTGCTCTCTCTTCCTTGAAATGAACAAGGTGGAGCTAGCCTCTAATGATAAAATGTGTGGTGCTGCTCCAAACCCCACTCCCTGGAACCTCAACCAACTTTTCCATTTTCTTTGTTCCCCTTTCTGGATAGAGACGACTTGGCCACAGTTGTCCATGCTCTGGTAACCTCTAGATTGGACTACTGTAATGCACTCTACATGGAGCTGCCCTTGAAGATGGTGCGGAAGTTGAAGCTAGTGCAAAATGCAGCCGCTAGAGTGCTGACCGGAACAGCTACCCAGACGCACATTACACCAGTTTTAAAAGGGCTGCACTGGCTGCCAATTTACTACCGAGTCCAATCCAAGGTGCTTACTCTGACTTATAAGGCCCTAAATGACTTGGACCCCAAGTATCTAAAGGAACGCCTTCTCCTATACTGACCTGCCCATGCTTTAAGATACTAGTGGTGAGGCCCTCCTGGTCATCTCACCACCCTGAGTGGTGAGGCTGGTGAGCACCATTTCCTGTCAGCTTCTTTGTGTCTTCAAATGCAGGAAGTAGCCCAGGAGAACAGAAGAGCTAGGGAATGTCTGCATGGCTATGAGCAAATGGGAGACATGCAGAGCACACAGTTTATATTGCTTTAAAAAGTGCTGTCAATACGCAGTAGCACCCATCCTGTGGCTCTGATTCGGCCTGTTAGACCCAAGCAGGAAGGTCTGTTGGTGGCGATTGGTCCACCTAGCTGTCAATCAGGGGTCACTTCTGGTTACAGTGGGCACGGCGGAGAGACACAGCTTTGTAGGTGCCTATGTAGCCTCTGCGAATCTTGTGCTCAGCTTCGTAGACTTCTACAAAGGACGTGAGTATCTACATAGTGTGGGGTGCAAATGGTGGCCTCTAGGCCCACCCCAGGACCCCTTGCTCTGGTATATGTGTGGATGCATGGCCTCTGATCCGATCTTCATGGTGTAAGGCCAGATTGAAGGGGTCTACCATTAATCTGGATTTAAGGGCCCAAAAACCCCATTAAATCTGGATTTCGCTGGTGCTCATGGGTACAGCACATTCAGAATGGCATCCTAATGGGGTGCTTAAGGGGTCCTGTGTGTGGAAGGTACATAACTGATTTGTACCAATTGCATACCTATAGGGTTCCTAATGGGCTCTTCATTGCTAGTGCAAAACCAGCAAACGACCTCTTATGCGTCTTCGTATTCATGACCAAGTGGCCTCTCCTGTGGATCGCAAATGCAGGTAGCAGCAGACCTATTTAACTCTAGGATGGTGTGCTTTAGGAAAGAGCTCATGGGGGAAGCACTGATCTTCTCACTTATAGGCATGACAATCTATTTTAAGAATCAGAACTTAAACTTGGTTGTGTCTCCATTTCCTTTACCGGGCACTTTTCCAAAGGAGACAGGTTGCCACATTTCCAAATGCTGTCCAAAACACCCTTTTGAGAAGGGCGTGATTTTCTGTCTATGGAAGATTGCTTTGATCACCACTCCAAGATCTGAAATGGAACTGTGGAGACACCCTTGAGCACAATGATTGAGGTGCCTCAATCAAGGTACCTGCTTTAAGGCCCTTTCCTCACCACCTGGAGATAGGGCCTTGATACGAATACGAATATGAATACATATATGAATATAGATATGATCAGAGAACATACAAAAAGCACCTTTCTGTTTCAAAAGACAATGTAAAAGCCTGGACATGAAGGGAAGAGAATTCTGAATTGCCCAGGAATCAAAGTTGCAAACATAACATTTGGCGCTAGGTTGGCTTGAGTGTGTTGCCAGAAAGATGATGTCATGGTCCAAATAACTGCCTTACAGGCTCCACGCTGGATTTTCTGTCAGGGTTTATTCTTTCAGTGTTTGCCTTTCCCAAGGGACTCACAAGCCAGTGAGGCTATTTCACCTATAGCTGAAAAGACCCAGTGATCTTTCATGACAGAGTGGGGACATGAACAGGGGGGAACATAATACATGGGAAAATATAGCACATGAATCACATGACCGCTGTGTCAGATTGTGGGCTTGACAGTTTGTTTTCTCAGGCTGAAATTACGGAATACTAAGAGCGCAAAGGAAGCAACGCTGCTTTCTCCAAACTGTTCAGATTACTGGCATGCCTTTCCAATAATCTATTTTGGAGAATTCACTTTGCAATCTTCTAATGTTGGCTGTGTGTATGCATGTTGATGAATCTGTCATTTGTAGCTGAACAACACTACAGCTGTATGGCATGCCATAAACTTATTTTTAGGACACTAGTAAAGATTTTTTGTCCCATCTTGGGTACATGGGGAGCGATCTTTGCTAAGGAGTCATAATCCCAAGTTAAGCCATATAATTTCTCTCACCCCCTAAATTAGACCTTACGAAAAAATAACAGAGATTCAGTTTCAGGAATTCTGGACAGTGTTTTCTGTGCCTCTGCTTGCCCTTGATTCATTTGTAATACAGAAGATGACAAATAATGGGACAGCAAGGCTAAGGAACTCTAGAACTGTTTCCTGTACCCAGTGACAAAGTGACCATGGGTGGACAAACTCAGTGTGGATAGGGCAGAAGTGATGTTGCATATGAAAGCAATTCTTCGATGGGAAGTCAATTTGTTCAATATACATTTACTTGTCCTTTGAAAAATTGAGTTTGCAGCTTGGGAGAGCTCTTGGGTCCAGTTCTGCTCATGAAAATTCAGATGTCTGCTTTGATTTGGAGCACTATGGTGAAGTCATCTATTACTAGGGATGATGGGCTTGGCTGTGATTATATCTTCCTTGGGGGCTCTCTGGACAGCTTAGGGAAATGTTTCCGTGAAACATTGGCCGCCAGAACATCACTGGATTAACATTCTGGGAGCTCACTGAACTTGCTCTTTTTCATTTTGTACGTGCGGTGAGCTCTTGGAGCTCAAATCCAGTGCTGTGTTAGAAGAGGAGTCCTGCCAGATGCCTGATGATCTGAAAACATGCTGTGATGTGAAGATGGTCCAGAATTTCCCACAATGTCTTTCCATTTTTCAGGGTGATATACTGAGGGGCTTTCACAACTAACTTCCGTGAGATAGTATCTCACTGACGTTAAGTTCAGGAACGATGGTTGATGTTTGTACCAGAAGTGCTGGCGCTGTCCCCAACTTACCTCCCGGTATTCACAGTGCAGATGGTCTGTCCTAGACTGCCTGAGTCACTATAGCAATGGCCATAGCACTTTCTACTCTGTGCCAGGTTACTGTTTTGGCAATCAAAATGCAATGCACAATTGCATAGCCATGACACCCCCACATAGCGTTTGAACCGGAAAGCTGTGTGAACACTGTGGAGTCTGTGGAGGATTTGGACACTCTGGATGCTCTTGGACAGAGGTAACATAGTTGTGTGTGGATGAAGTATCCCAGAGTGCCCCAAACCATGCCCTAGCAGTAAGTTCAAACAGGGTATAAGAGTATCCTGATGTAGTGTCAGCATTGTCTGCTTGTCTTGCCACAATGTCAACTCATTGCTGGCATTTTTAACAAGTCTGAGTGTAGTTTTGAGATTATTGCATTGTGATCTCCATGGATATTCTCTTGAAGAGGATTTGGAAATTTTAGCTAATACACATGAGCTTGCACATTAGCTAGTGCCAGTTCTGGAGAAGATGGGTGTTTTTCCACTGTCCCTAGAAGTCACAGTGGAGAAACACCCAATATGATGTACTGTATGTCTAGTTTAATGATGGTACTGCTGATCACTGACTGAACATGATCCAGAGAGGTAGTTTATAGGTACTTAAAATAAACATTCCTTAATTACTAAACTGGCTTCCATGAGAATATTGTCGCCAGGATGACGGTTGCTGGGTAAATAGTTGAAAAGGGCAAGAGAAAATGCAAATATTAAAAATTTAATCCTAAAATTAAAAATTAGAAGATGAAGCAAAAGAAAAAAAGTAACTAAGAAATAATAAATATAAAAAATATTTTTTAAAATTGAGGGGGTTTGTCCCTGGGCAACAGTTTCCTGGGGAACTGAAAATAAAACAAAAACAAAAATTAATGGAATCATAAAAATATAAAATAGCAGAATAGAGTATATGAAAAAAACAAATAAGAAATACATAAAAAGAATAGTAAATAACAAAAAACTAAAATAAAAATGATATTTTGAAATTAGAGAATACAAATAAAAAGTAAAAAACAGGTGACAGAGACCTGAGGCCTTTTTACATTACAGCCAAATGGCTGTAATGCACTTAGGCAAAGACAGTTTGGGATGCTTTCCCCATCTGCATGTAGGCAGGAAAGGAACGCATTTACACGTGTTTCTACCTGCCTACGTGCGAACGGGCAAAATGTCCCAGACTGAAAAGGCCAGATGGGGGCTGGGACGTCCCTCCCATGCCTGCCAACCATTGGGTGAGAACACCCAGGGGTGGGCAGACCTGTCAGGGGCCTTCCCCAGGTTCCTGCACATTGTAGGGGATCCGACTGGGTCCCCTACAGCTGGCAGAAACCCACCCAGGCACCCATCCACCCCAGGGCCTGGGGATGCACACGCATGCATGCGCACACCTACCTGCTGCCTGTGCTGGGTCTGAAAGACCCGGCTGAGGTGGCGCCGCGCACACAGCGTGGCCTCTGATTGGTCGGCCGGCCCATGTGGGCTTGCTGGCCAATCAGAGGCCGCGCGGTGCCGCCTGAGCCAGGTCATTCGGACCCAGCACAGGCGGCAGGTAGGTGAACGTGCGCATGCCCTCAGTCCCTGGAGTGGGTGCCCAGGGTGGGGTGGGTGTTCTGAGGGCCATCTGTGAGTCTTTTCAAACGTGTCCAGGACATGCTGGGGCACTTGGGGAGGCCTGGAACAGATCCGGCCTCCCCAAGTGTGGGAATGCAGCGTCCCTGCATGTCCTACATGCATTCCGGATCCCCTCATGCGAAAAGCCCTCTTATCTGACACTAAGTTTGAGGTGACCTTATCTTAATTGTGAAGAAATGGTGGCTGACTCCAGTCCTGAAGCTCAGCCGAGGGTTTGTGGGCAGGGACAAGGATGTATAGAAAGTACCTTTGGCTAGGCTGGCTCTTTGCACCTCTGGGCTATGTAAATGAGGATATGATTGTAGACAAGAGTTCAGACAATGAGGCAGCTCACAAGAAATAAAAACAACTATCAATGGGTAGACATCATCCTACCTCAAAATTGCCCAGATTCCTAATGAGTGCAACATCTGGACTAAGTTACACAATACAGCTGGCCAGGGGATGCAAAAGGTGTCTCAATCACATGTGTAAATGCAGTGTACCAGAGCTGAGGTTAGGTTATTTGTTCAACAAGAAGCTAGATCTATTTACATCAAGATCTACAGTTCTCAGCCTTTCCTGGCAGGCAAATGGAGAGGGACAAGGAGCAGAGAAAATCCTTTAACTGCATTTTATTTTTGAGGATTGAATTCTCTTCCAGATGAAGCTGGTATGGCCTTGGGTTCCAGGAATATTCCGGTCCTTCTCTGAACCTGTCATGGACCTCTCATCCATGTATACCTTGGTAGATCCTTGCACATGGCTGCTGCTGTTTTCTTAGTACAGAACTGGCTTATACACATTCAAATGTCAATATTGGAGAAGTTTACCATGGAGCCTCAGAGGGCTAGGAATGAAAATTCATAGGTTCAGAGGCACAGAGAGATGCATTTTGGTGGTGGCATGGTTTGGTGTGTACCAAAATTATCTCCTCTGCTTCCCTCAGTATCCCTAACCCTCTGGTCCACCAATAGTCACGTTTAATCATGATTACTGGAATTCCCCATCAGTAACCTCTTGATCAGGTTACTGCTCCATCTAAAGCAGTTTGTTCCAGTGAGTGGCATGGCATCACAGATCCGCACTGATGTGTGGATCTATGAGGTTCTTGATTAGGATCCAGGCCCTGTGCAGACAAGGGCAATTGCGATGGCTCTGGGAGTGTTTAATCCCTATAGGTTATGTGTTTCTTTTGTCATATGGTTTGTGAGCCAGAGTATGTTTGAAGAGAAACCTCAGCACCGTTCCAGAGCTTTTCAAAATGACAAAGAACCATTTCTTGAATGTGGTAAGTGGAGCCAAGAAAGAGGATGCCCATCTGCTCAACAGCATCATCTGTGGAATACCAAAGGATTTGCCATAAATTATGAAAGGGAAAGCTGTGTGCAGTCTAGTGATGTTTACATACCAGGAAGACATTTCTCTCTTTTGTG
The DNA here is from genome assembly GCA_023333525.1 of Aspidoscelis tigris stejnegeri. NCBI lineage: Eukaryota > Metazoa > Chordata > Lepidosauria > Squamata > Teiidae > Aspidoscelis > Aspidoscelis tigris. The sequence goes on along the minus strand of JALMGA010000007.1, from coordinate 67,712,478 downwards.
TGCACTCAAAAATCCCCATAGATGCCTTTTGATTAGAAATGAAAGCCGTTTAGACCTTCACACTAGTTACAGGCCTACAGCTGTCTTTAATGAATCATATCAAGATCTTGATTAATAATGAAATGTATTCTTTGTAGTTGGAAGAACAAATAAGGCTCATGAGACTCACAATGTCCTTAACAGTAGGTTATCTGTTTATAGCATAAGTAATTTTTCATTTTTGTCAGCCAACTCTGGAATCTAAATTGCAACGTCAGCTCCAGGGAGGAACCTTTGCACCAGAAATTACTCTTGAGGAATCTCTTGGCGTTTTCGCACTGATCCTCCCTGGGTCCCAAACTTTATCTCAAACTTAACTTGTGGCTTCTGAAGCACGGACAGTTTATCTGGAATGATCCACATCACTGTAGCAATGGCTTTGGCTACTTCTCTGTGTGCCGGGCCATTACAATTGCAAAGTGGGGTGTGACTGCACAGCCACACCGCCACACCTCTATCCAGCCCTTAGAAGCCAGGGGAAAAGGTTTCCCAGCTCTGAAACTGCACACTGGGGATATGTCCCTGTGGCCCTTGAAATGGCTCCAGAAGTGGGACATCTTCTGGAACCCACTGAAGTGTCACTGGGCTCTAGAATGGAGTCTGGGATAGACTTACAGTCACTGGGACCCAGTCTGGATAGTGTCTGGAAGTGTAGCATAACCTTAGATAACATTGTACTATTCAGCAAAAGTTCGATGAGACTGTGGGTCATTTTCAGGCAGGCATGTATCTTCTGCTGGCAAGGCTATCCCTTATATAGTATGTGATTAGACCTGTGTTTGAAATTGCACTGCTGTCAAGAGACTTTGCTTAGTTAAAAGATGTTGAGGCTTCACTGAGCACATGAGCAATCACACACTTGCTGCAATTCTAAATACTTTTATTGATTGATTGGTTAACTGATCATTTCATATCCATTTCTCTTCTGTAATATGCACGCAATCATGAGATAGAATGAAATTACATTAAAACCTCAGATGAAAGCTCCATAAAACACATGAAACCAATAAAATGGCAGAAATTATCACCCACAGTCCAGAAGGCTAAAGAGGTGAAGATGTTTTTCATTTAGCTTGAAAGTAGGGTCAATAAGGGGAACAAAATAAGGCCGAATCTGCACTTACCTATCCTCAGTCAGAATCTGTCGGGTCTGGATCAGGCCTACTGATTCCAACCATGGGGAGGTGCAAGTGGGATCAGTACAATCTGCATGGCAGCACTGATCAATACCAGCAGACCCCGCAGCCTCAAAGCAATGTGTGAGCTTCATGGCTGCATTTCCATGCCCTTGAGACCTCTGGCGGATGCATTTTGGTGGCAAGCGATGGTCTGTCACTGAACTGCATCCCCCAGTAGTCCTGAATATGTTCATACCTAGCTGTTTCCTGGCATCACAGGAAACATGAGTGTGCACACTGTTAGGACACTCAGTCCCATCACCAGGCTGCTTGAGCAGGTGGAGACTTCACTATCGGTGGAGGCCCCAACAGGTCTTGCAACATTTTGAAGGCAGCAGCAAGCCCACTTCTGTTTATCGGTGATCACGTTGTCAGTGCCTTGGGAGATAGATGTGGCCTAAAAATCAAAGGCTACTTCTGCTCTTACCTCACCTGAAGTCATCGAACTAGTCTTCTTCAGCCTGTCCTGGTCCAAGGTCGTCTGCAATGTGCCATTTGCAATGTGAGGGCAGGGTGTCATTTGTTCCATATCATTTGTTCCACACCGGCAGTAATGCAAAGCCACTGTAGCTGTTGTGGTCCACACAACTAACACTCTAGTCCAAGACACCACCTATGCACGTACTAAGCCTTTGCACTGGTAAATGCTTAGTACACACGATCCTTCCTCCCATACATCTGGACACTCACAAAAGTGCAGAAGGTGTCCATGTCCCACCATCTTTGTCTCCCAATGTCAACACCAGCAAGCGTCCACAAGAGAGTGCCTTATCAGCTTTAAAGTTTAGGAAATGCACTTCCAAAATGCATCTTTTGGCCTTAATAATATGGTTTAGAGATGGAATGGGGACACTACTGCTTTTGAGTTAATTTTGTATGTGTGTGGATGCAGCCAAGGGTCTGCTCTCTATTTTCACTTCCTACTTTTTCAGTTCCCATCCCAGCTTGCCTGATATGGCTTTACCTACTTCTTTAACTTCTCTGGCTTCTTATTCCCTTGCTTCCCTAATTCCCAAATAGTTCTTCAACTTCTCTTATGAAATCTGAGCACTCCATTTGCTTTTCAAAACTTGTGATTAGAGTTCTTGTACCAAGAATGTCCGTGCTGACACTATTCAACACCTTGTCTCTAAACCTTGGCTCCAAACATTTATTATGAAGACTCAAAGGACGCATCCCCATTACAGGCTTATTTCGGTTTCAAACCGTTTTCAATCCTTGCAGACCCCACGTCAGTTTGGCTTAACACGCTTTCCGCGTGTTAAATCGCCCCAAAGCTTTGTAAATGTTAACCCTCATTTTAACAGGTCTCACTCCGGATCGTGTGCTTGATACATGTTACATTTTTTACTGTGTGAATCCTACCGTTTTAAGGGATGAGAATCCATGTTTAGGGTTTCCCTCTCCCAAAAGCTTGCTTCCAAAGACAGTGATTTCAGTGTAAAAATCCAACATTCACAGCATCCGCTACACTGTAGCAATCCAGGCACTTTGCACCTGATAACAATGTTGCAATTGTGCGCAATTCTAGCTCTTTGGAGTTCTGACCTTTAAAGGGAAAAGGAAAGCAGGGCAGGTTTTGGGAGATGTGTGAATGTTTAAAGCACCCTTGCTTAAGTTGCCGCTGCTGCTGTGTGCCCTGGGCAATGGGGAGAATTGCTGGCTGGCTGCTGCCGGTTTTCCTCCATCCAGGCAAGCGGCAGCCACCCAGCCAGGCTCGGTTAAGGGGTCCGTTATGGGTGGCACATTCATGCCAGGAGGCAGGTGCCAGGGCAGCACCGAAAAGCAGCTTTTAGAAAGTAGCCACTTGAGTCCTCCCCTTGAGTCACGTATGCCACCTACGATCCTCAGAATCCGGATTGAACACAATTAAGCTGTAAGTAATGGGAACAGGCAAATTCGCGTTTGCATCCGGTTCTATTATTTCGGTTTAGGGAAACTGGATTAAGCTTCTAATGGGGATGCGGCCAAACAGTATCAAGATCCATCATTCCTACAACAATCTGAGAAATGAAACTGTCCTTCCTTCCTTCCTTCCTTCTCAAACTCATTTTTAAAATTCTGTATCAGTCTGTTCAGATCATTAATCTGTATTAAGAATCTCTGCAATACACATTCTGGGCTTCTGCAGCTGCATGTTAACGTAGATCAAGGAGGCTCTGACTCATGTTGGTTCCATGGTCTGGATTAATGGAAGCCTTAATCTGTATCTCTTGATTGAGCTTAAGGCTAGGCTCCTAACACTCCAAATGGCTGGGACAAAATTTTCTAGCTTTGAGGCACCAGGGATGCCTTTTCAGTGGTGTGCTTTGGTGTTCTGTTTAGGAACATGGAGGCATGGTTTCTGCATGCCTGTGTGTTCTGAACTCAGGCACTCTGGTCCACTGGTAAACATCCATGTTGGTCTACTGGTAATCCTGATCAGACAAACCACACCAGTGGTGGGTGAGGGTTACAGATCTGCGCTAACTTCATGGCCCCTTGTTCTGGACTGTAGGTAAGTGCAGAAAGGGCCCCAGACTGAGGAAGCAATGACTGGAAGTCTTGCTTTGTTTTGTTTGTTTGTTTTAACTACAGTTCATTACATAATGGATCAAAATATAGTTTGGGAAGATTAAACTTAGGCTTCCAGATGAATTTGTAGATTCAGATTGGATTTGGAGCAGATTTGGAGCATTCAGAGGTGTGACATTCAAAGCAAATTCAAGTTCCAAGCATCACACATTTGAAGTAGCTCCATTTGCACAAATGCGAATTTCCTTAGCATTCGCTTTGATGTAAAGTGAATGTGGGAAACAATTGTGCATATCCTTATGGTACAGTATTATACAAATCAAAGCAGGTCTAGCGTGGGTAGAATATCAGCTGCTCTTCCTCAGCATTGGTATTTAGGCTGCTGTTTTATGCATTGACTGGAAGGATTCTATAGGTGATAGGCTGGTCTGCACTTTAGACATTTCACTGGTCTTCTGAATCATCCTAATTCGACCTTCCAGCCTCTGAGCCCATTCATGTCGAAGCCTGAGAACAAGGAACAAATATTTTTGTCAGTGAGTTCTTTGCCAACTTTTTCACATGTCTATCTCCTTTTTAATGATACCAGTGCCGTCTCTTTTCTTTCATCACCCCTGCATTTGCTTTGAATTAATTTAGCACAGGTATCTCTAGGGCTTTCTGGCTTGAGACGCACAGAGAATACCAATGGCATAGCTCATCATCATCAGTGTGAAACCTGGTGACATTGCTAGATTCCAGAGGAGTCAGGCAACTGGGAAAATGTTGTCATTAGAAATACATGCTGCCTTTACCTTGGAGTATTCCCTGGATAAAGCATGCTCCTGTTTACAGAAAAAGTCACATAATGCGTGTCCTGGAAAGAACATCAAGAAAATCTGTGACTGTAGTAGATACTATTTATCACACTCCAAAGCAAAAATAGAAGTCAGATCATTGTGGTAGCAATGTGAATTCAGTTTGAAACAAGAAGATGCAGGGTTTTTTTTTTAAAAAAAGATATTAAACTTGATAAATAATAAAGACATTACAATATGAGGAAATGTGGTTAACAACAGGAACTATAGCTAACTTCGAACTATCCAAATCACAGTACAGATAAACTTGAGGCAATAACCTAGGGTTATTGCATGTTTTGGTCCGAATCTAAATCGGGTTTTGCAAGGGTCATCCCCACGGACTTTTGATTTGGTCCGATTTCCATGGACCAAATTGCCCAAACCAGATCCAAACCAGGACCAAGTTTGGTACTGGAAAAAACAGGTCTGGGCACAGTTTGGGGGTTCGGCACACATTGCTTTCTGAGCCGAGCCTGTGCATGGGGACAGTCCTGGGCTATCTGGGGAGGAGATTGGCACTTATGTCTATGGGAGGTGGGGTTTGATGTCCTATGCTTGCCGTTCCTGCCCTATGCATTGGAGATTGCAACCGCTGAGATTTTTTGGGAGTAAATGGTGTTAAACTGAAACGATGATGGGGATGAATTGCCTTTGCTGACCCATGAGACTCTTTTATACAAGTATTCCAAACCTCCCCCACATTTCCGGATTGCTGCAGCAGGCAGGATAATGGCTTGATTTTTCTCCCTTTTACACAGAAAATATTCCACCCCTGTTTCCTGATTGCCAAGGTGGGCATGATAATGCCTTGATTTTTCTCTGTTTAAGCTTGCTGGGTGTTCCTGCGGTTCCCGGGTCGAGCGGAGGTGCACAAAACTGCTCAACTGCCGCCAAACCTCATAGTGGCTTTGCTTTTAAAAAAATTATTATTTTTCCGTTCAGTCCTGGCTTCTGTGCCGCTTGGGGGGATGTGGCATTTGCAGTGGGTGGCACAGGGGTGGGGTGATGTCAATTCGACTTCCAATGAGGAGACAGGGGGTGGAGAGGAGATGGCGCTGCTCCCCCATCCCGGGGTTTGGTGTGGTATGCATGGGTACGGCTGAATCCGCACCCAGCCCACACCCAGTCCGTGTTACCAGTAATGGCATGGGGATGGGCACAATTCGATCTCAGTCCCGCACCGGGTCCAGTGCGTGCCCAATCAGACCCAAATGGCTTGCATGGGGATACGCCCCTAGAGTCTTAAAACACAATTCTAGCCTACTAATTATATATCCCATTATAAAGGAATAATATCAATACAAATCTTGACTATATAACATTTAGTACACCAACTGGTGTTATATTACCATCTTTGCTTTTATAACAAGAATTGTAAAGTAGAGGAAGAAGGGAACAAGTCAGAACTTGGTATAGATAGAGAAGATATCTCAGGGGTCCAAATGTCCAAACAGATATTCTTTAGAATGCACCTTTGCATGAGAAGATTTTGAAACCTGTCTAACAAAGCATAGTCCCAAATCTTGTGATGAAGATGCACTTTTAATGTTGTGTCGGCATGATAGCTTCTCGTGATTCTGATTGAGCTTTAAATATATGACCTGGTGAATGGAAAGTATTTCACGGAAAGACTGGCACTCACTGCAGTCACACAGATATTGAGACTGCATCTCCTTCATTGGTTTCAATTACTGTGTTAATTGCTGGAGGGTCAATATGCATGGAATCTATGCGTTTGATTCTAGGAATTGAATCCATCTGTCATGAAACGGGGGCGATTAAACAGGCAGATCGCTGTTCCTTTTCTTGCTTTTTTTGCTGCTGAAATGGACTCCGTGCTGGGATAATCTGAATATAGGATAATCCTAATTTGAGAGGTATAGTCCAAAGAAGAAATGGAAATGCAGAGGACATTCTGGAACTAAGAATGGCCTGGAAACTTATTAAACATAAGATATGACCACAGCCTAAATGTTATTCAGAAGTATTTTAGGAAATGTTTCACAAAGTAGTTACTTGTGATCATAAACAATTATACAAAGATAAACATGTAAGAATTGGTAGAAACACATAAAAAAGGGATTTAGATAATGCAGACAGCAGCAGCAGTGTTTGTGAAAGAGCCCACTGTTGACAGATTAACTTTAAAATGGTGCTATTTGAATGTAAAACATCCAGTATTATAGGCCTAGAATGAATTGTCTCTGCACACTGGGCATGGTTAGCCATCTCCCTTATTGTCTTTATAAGAATCCTCTGGCCCTCTGAGGCTTCCTTGTTTCAGTGTGTTTGCAATCTAGACTAGAAATTACTGCTAATGCCTTTTCTTCTCAGTTTGATCTACCTTTTGGTAAAAGTAGCAATCTCAGAATGATATATTCAAGATGTCCAAAGTCCCTCTAATCAGCTGGGAATATCTTTACTCAAAGCACATTTTCTCAGTCTCTTTCTCTGGCCCAGTGTTTCTTGTTAACAGAAATATTCCTAGGAACACTTTAAAATTAGTTCTTGTCCTCAACGTAGGTTGTTCATGGGCATTCACATTCCTAGACAATAAAATTATGGAGCAAAGTTGAACCAATAATACACCATTCTAGCCATGTGCACAGATGTTTTTTGACATATGATTCAAAACAAATTGAATGTTCAAAACTCCATATTCGTATGAATAGATTGCATTCAAATATGGTAAAATTCTATTCAATATGAATCTATTTGTACATATTCTTACGACCATTCGATACATATCTGATATGAACAGATACATATCTGATACAAATAGATACATGTTTGATACATTTTCCCAGCTTGACGAATGTCTAAACTATTCATACAAATATCTGGAAACATTTGTATTCATTTGAATGTTAGCATACGGATATTGTAAGATTTGATTCGAATTGGAATGTCCAAATTTGGCTGAATTTTGAATGCTATGAATATTTGTGCATATCCCTACTGACCATTCAAATAAGAATCCTTTTGGAAACCTTATGATTCCAGATCTCACTAGACTACAGTGGAGATTTTTTTAAAAAAATATTACTATAATGTTGCCTACATGTGGTGAGCTTGCTATTTTCTTGACATTGTTGACCTTTGATAACATCCATACAGTCCTTTCGGACATTTCCAGAGTTGTGATGCCTGTATAGTGTTTGGTCTATACTTGTACTTGGCCCATTCTTTGATGTAGAATACATGCCTGGCCCACTCCCTATCATGGAATCCATTGCTGGCCTGATCCTGGGTGTAGAATTTGCACCTGGGAGTGTTCTATTTGTACATCACTTAAAACTACTCTACAAAAAAAAGCATGGATGACAATTGACCCTGCCCCTGCCATATAGACAGGAGGCGATAGCAGGAATGGCCCATTCTCAGTTTAGCTGAGGTCTGAAATTGGCTTTGGAGCCATTTCAGGTGCTCTGTGAAATGCACCCCAACTTTGCAGTTATGCTGGTCCATCTGTCCAAGTGGATATCTGTTCAGATTGCTCCCGCTTCTGCCCCTGCTAACTGTATGTTAGTGTGGACATCAGCGGCAGAAAAGCCTTTCTGCATAGACTAGGGCCTTTTCTGCACTTACCTGTAATCCTTTTTTTGCAATTACCCATAATCCTGCTTAGGAGCTCCCATAATTAGTTTCTGGTCCTCAGCAATCTTGTCATTAGTGGTGATCTATGAGGCCTTGTTCCCTCCTGGTATGCTCAGTTTGCATTAGATGGAGCAGAATCCCAATCAGGGAGACCTTGATTGGGAATCCAGAACATGGAAGAGTGCAGAAGACATACCTCCAGTGCTTGAGACTAGCAGAGGTGCATTTTGGTGGAATGCCAAAGCATGACATTGAAAGGTGTCCCTGAGAGGCTTCAGAGGTTCCAGCACTTGAAACCCAACCTTGAAGCTCATGCAAGCTTCAAGGTTGGAATACGTCTGGACCAGTGCCATCATGCAGATGGTGCTGTTCCAGGCCACTCCTTTCCATGGTCCAACCCAGCAAGCCTGGCTGGTCCACACCCAGTGGTTTTGGACCATGGACAGGAAAGTGCAGAAAGGGCCCACAAGTCTGAATAGCACCGGAACCTAGAGATGTGCACAAATGTTTTTTTGACATTCTATTTGAATTGAATACCCAAAAATCCAATTTGATTCGAATCAGATGCATCTTCCTCATATCTGTACACATCCGTACTCGTTCGTATGCATCCCATAGTTATCCTGTATGCATCCCATTTTCATTCTGTACGGATTCATAAAAAATGTGTACAAATGTGGGAAAAATGCAGATCTTCAAGTACACATCGTGTATGAACTCGTACACATACAAATGTCCAGATAATTTGAATGAATAGATCCAAAATTTGAAATTCAATTCGAATGTTTACATTCAAATTTTGGGACATTCAATTCACATTTGAATGTCAACATTCAGCACATTCAATTGGATTTAGAACGCCTATGAATATTCGTGAACATCCCTACTGGGATCTACATTTCATGGAAGACACGTATGAAGGTCTGAGGTTCTGCTTGAGATATTAGTGTCAATCCCCGCACACAAACATGGGATGAAAGTAGGGGTGTGCATGAATGCATTTTTTGCATTTGAATTCAAGTCGATTCAAATATTTGAATATTTAATTTGATTTGAAATTTGAAATATGGATTTTCAAAAATCCGATTTGAACCTGGATTATCCGGATCAGCATTTTCAAAAATTCAATTTGAACTCAAAAATACGAATGTCAGGAACACTCATATCCAATTTTTGAATTCATGCACATCCCATTTTTATCCCGTTTGCATCCCATATTATAAATGCAAATAAATATAATATTCCTATGTGATATATGATGTTCCATTCAGTTAAATTATTCAAAAATCCGTATCGGATTTTCAAAAATCCGAAATCCATTTGAATTCAAACATTTGGATCTTCAGAAATCTGATTCGAATTCAAATGCTGATATTCGTTGAATTCAAATCGGATTTTTGAATTTTCAAATATCTGTGCACGTCCCAAGATGAGAGTAAAGGAGGTGCATATCATGAGTGCAGGCAAAGGTCTTGTTGCTCCCTTTTGCACGCTGCCCCTTCCTTCAGATAAACAAAGCCAAATCATCTTTTCTGGTTTAATGCCCAAAGGAACCAGCAGCAGGGCATGGGGGGTCAGCAAAAATAATCACTTGAGTGACACCAGCAGCATCAAGCCGGTAGGCTCAATAAATCTTGGCTAAGTTCTGCCATGAAGGATTATTTCAGTAAAACAATGCAGGACCTGTAGAGGTAGGGATGTGACTAGATTGTTCAGAGGAGTATGGAGATGATCAAAAGCACTGATGAAACAAGATTAAGAAAATTAAGGCAGCAAATCCCACCTTGGCACTTAACAGGAGCAAACTCCCATCTAACTTAAATATGATTTATGATTCAAAGGCCCATTATGTAAGAGAAGGTTGTATATAACCCCCTTGAAACACTTTGTTGAGAGATTAGAAGGTCCTTTTTCAAGTCACCACCTCTTGAAAATGAAAGAATCTTTGACTAGTGGCTGCATGTTGCAGATAGCTTGGAAGCTCTTTTGAAACAGGCCAGCTCTATAAATATCGTTGCTTTTAAAATGCTTTCCTTCTTGCCAACCATTAATAGATTCATTCTAATGGACGGACGTTTTGGCTCCATCCTAGCTGGTAACCCGTACACTCTCTTCATGCACCAGTCTGTGTCTTTGTTCAGCCCTCCTACAAGTCTGCTAACAAAAGGACATCAGCAGGGGATGATCCCATCTGCCCTTTGCAATGCTGCAGAAACGTGGAAGCAAAAGATCTGAAAAACTGCAAAGTGAGCCAATGAAAGATCTTTTGTGGGAGGGATCGGTGTGATATATATTCCATTGCCTGTCACAGGATAGGTTGTGTTGTTACTAAAGACCCAGCTATACTGTTAGATATGTCTCCAGCTTCTTCCAGAAGGAAAGAAGAAAATGCAAGAGCCTGTTGCATCTCGTTACTGCCTCTCACATTCAATTCCCACTCAGGTTTTAAAACGTCTTGGAAAGGTTTTTGAAATCCTTTGTCCCCATTAAAATTTTGATTCCTGTACTTTCTGAGGAGTAAATCACCAAAAAATGCATTAAAAACACCCTTAGAAAAACAGCTCTTGCACCCCTTTTTGCTGCTAGCCTGTATTATTTTTTTGTCTTTGGGAACACTTCAGGACTATTTGGGGCAAGGATCTATCCTTCTGGCCAATTCCTGCCAGATGTGGGTGGGATTTCACAGCTGCAAAGGTCTTTCCTGTTCCTTCTCCATGCCTCCTCTGGATTGCAAGAGGAGAAAGAAAAAAAAATTAAGCACCAGCCAGCCTCAAAAGATTCAATTATAGCAAGGAAATTCTTGCTATTAGGAGAGATATGCCAGCAGGAAGTTTTTAAAGACTCAAGCGATACATTGTTGCAAGGACCGTACAGGAGCCGAAAGCCTGCATTTTACAGAGGGAAGCAGGGAAACTGAAAGGGGAGATTAACAGGGGTGGAGGTTAAAAGGTCCTGCTTCTCCATGGTGGGTTTTTTTTTTTAGTGGGAACGCCAGTCACATTCAGCCCATGTTATCCTCAAGGAAATGGGAATGCCCAGAATGCACACTCTGTCCTGAATCCGGATTTTAAAAGTTAAGTGGTAACACCTCACTGTCTGTGCCAAAGGGCAGGTCAACCTCCTGGGGCAAACACAGTCTAGAGCAGTGATGGCCAACCTATGACATGCGTGTCACAGGTGACACGCCAAGCCCTTTTGGGTGACACACATGGGCACCCTGGCACCTGGCGTGTGGTGCTTGCTTGTTCTTGAAGTGTATGAAATACCAACTTTCAATTGAAGATTTAGCAACAAAAGTCACTAATGTAAAGAATTATTTGTTTTTGCTTTTAATAAAATACATATATCAAAAATATAACTTTTTTACTAGAGCTACAAATATCACAAAATTATGGATATTTCTAGATGTGACACAGCACCCGAGTTAAGCTAGGTTTTCTTGTGAATTTTGACACACCGAGCTCAAAAGGTTCGCCATCACTGGTCTAGTGGCTTGCTTGCACAATGTTTTGGTTCTGTGCAGACACAATGGCCATTTCCAAGCTTGAAGATCATGGGAAAAAGTGTCCAGACAGGAAAACCCATGATAGGAGTTCCTTTATCCCAGACAGGAATAACACAGAATTCTACTCATTTTTTTGTGGGGCTTTCTTGAAATTGGCATGGATACGTGTGACAATCCCAACATAGCTCAGGATTATCCATTATTTTAGACCTTGGTTCTTTCTGGACCGGGCTTTATTATGGATTGTATCCTGGAATAGGGATCTAGCATCTATATGCTGGTGCAGACTATAGCAGATCCCACACAAGGCCTGGCATAGTCTTTACCAACATGTGGATGGCAGGTCCCTTTTCCAGGATATAATCTGAAATATAGCCCAGTGCAGAAAGCGTCCTCGCCTGGATGGGACCTTCCAGTTTCTCAGCAGGAAATGCCTGAGCCATATATTGGGCTGCTCGTGTAGTCTCAGGCAGCCCTAGAGAGAAGAAGAAGAGTTGGCTTTTCTACCCTGCCTTTCTCACCCATTTAAGGGGACACAAAGTGGCTGACAAAGCTTTCTGTTCTTCTTCCCACAACAGACACCCTGTGAGGTAGGTGGGGCTGTGAGAGCTCAGAAGAGAGCTGTGTCTAGCCCAAGGTCACCCAGCTGGCTTCATGGGGGAGGGCGGAATCAAACCTGGTATTCTCAGATAAGAGTCCTGCTCCCTAACCACTAGACCAAACTGGCTCACAGGAGGAGCTTGATGGCCTCATTGCCATTGCAAGGGCCATGGTTCTCAAGTCTCACGCCTGTGCAGCATGAAACCACGGCATATTTTGCTGCAGTGAGAGTGTGTGAGAAATCTCAATAAACCTTGTTCTCATGCACTGAAATGTGTGTGCCTTGAAGTCCCTCTACACATCCTTTGGCACCTTGGTTATTCTGTATTAGCTAGAGCTGTATTAGCCAGATCTGAATCACCTACAGGCAGAAACAATCTGCACTAAATGAGCTTTAGAACAGCAACTATGTGCTAAAGAGTGTTATAATGAACATTTTCATATGGAAACAAACTTAAGTTTTGCTTAAACGTTGAATCTGGAACAAGCAAAGCTTAATACTATAAACACATGTGAAATCGAATGTCAGATGAAAGACACATCTTTGGCATTCATTTTTCAAGAAAGCTTCTGTTTTCCACCTTTCGTTTGGCCATTTTTGGGAGGGGTGGCCAGATGTGACTGGTAGCATGAAGTTGCTAATGAATGTTAACAGAGGAGGGGGTGCTTGTGGGTTCTGATTGATGTGCCAATGCACTAGCAGAGCATTCTGGGATTTGTAGTATTAGTGGTGCACGTGCTGTCTACCACTGAGCCAGTTCTAGTAGACTAGGGATGTGCACAGATGTTCTAAACATTGGAAATTTGATTGAATTTGATTGAATGTGTAGATTCAAATTTGAATAGAATGTCTATACATTCAAATTTAAACATTCGAACAAAGTTATGAATCTCATACGTATGTGTACCCATTTGCGCTTATGGTACGGGACAAAAATGGGATGCAGACGGAGATAAAACAGGATGTGTACGAAATTTATATAGATACATATAACACATACAAATGTTGTTGACATTCATATCTTCAAATTCAATTGTCGACATTCGTATCTTCAGATTCGAATCTAACATTTGAACGAATGTATTCGATTTGAATCGGGTTTTGCTGCATTTGGATTCTAAACATTTGAATCAAATGAAATATTTGGATATTCAATTAGACTCGAATTTGAATGCAAAAAAAAAATATTGCATATTCCTATAGTAATTTGGTATTTTCTCACGGGCCAAATATAATTACGGGCCTGAGTTTGACATCTTTGTACTAGAGCCTTTCTCAGTCAGCTATGCCCTCACAAAATTGCTTCGGAAAGCAAGATTGCCCATGATTATAATTATTTTATTGCATTCTGTTGCTAAAGGGTGGAAACCATTGATCAGCACAGCAAATGTACAAGAACCACAAATTTAGAGCACGTGATACATCAATCTGCTCAGCATTTTAGATGCAAGGCAAAATTACCCACTTGTTCAAGGCACTTCTGTTTAAGCGGGCTTCTTCAACTTCCTTCTGCTTGGTTTGTGACTGAATAATTTCTTCCCAAAAGTTCTTCAGTCCATGAGCATCATGGACCACCACACTATGTTTGGCACCAAAATATTTATTCATTTTCTTTTAAAAAAAGAAGAAGTGAATTTAATACAGTTCTGTCCTGCAAAGTCTATTGTAAAACAACAGATATGACGGTTTTGTTTTAATAACATAATGATGAAAGAAACGCACTGCAGTCCATCCAGACCAGTGGTTCTCAACCTGGGGGTCGGGATCCCTTTGGGGGTCGAACTACCCTTTCAGAGGGGTCGCGACAAGTCTCCTGCCACCCTTCCCTCCCACTTCCCAGCTGCTTCGTCCCCGTGGTTGGGGGTCTCTACAACATGAGGAACTCCATTAAGGGGTCGCGGCATTAGGAAGGTTGAGAACCACTGATCTAGACCAATTGCATTTTCATTTTTAGTGACCAGCAGTTTTAACTGGAAGCTCAAAGCAGGGCCTAAGAATAAAACTAGCTCTGCTTAGAGTCTCCCAGCAGCTTGTTTTTAGAGTCCGTGGCCTTCTTGGTCAGAGGAGGAGGAGGAGGAAGAGTTGGTTTTTATACAGAACTTTTCTTACCCAAAGCTTCCTGTTCTTTCCTCCACAAGAGACACCCTGTGAGGTAGGTATGGCTGTGAGAGCTCAGAAAGAGAGCTGTGACTAGTCCAAGGTCACTCAGCTGGCTTTGTGTAGGAGTGCGGAGAGATACGCATGGCAATTCCAGCATAGCCCCAGGATAATCCCAAGCTTTATAACCTGTCTGGATGCAGCCTATGAGTTGTGTGAAAAAAAAAAAAGTTCCTTTTTGACTTTCGTGTCTCTTCCAAATTCAGTTTCACAGGCTGACTTCCATTTGGGGATGGGGTCTACAGTAGTGTGTGTATGGCAGAGGCCTAGAGCAGATTGTGTGGAAAGGGCCATAGTGTCCCTGTCTAGACATGTGCTTCTATTTAAATATTGTTGTAATTGTAGGTCCCTACAGTTTTGCTAATGGGCCTAATTTTTGCCTTCCACCTCTCTGCTTGTATTTCTTTCGCCCCCTTTGGGTTTTTTTTTCCTAAGAGGACAGCCCCTCCATTTTCTCACAAATGTTTCCGAGCTTCCTTGTTCAGTCATGTTTGTCTCATTCCAGCTTTTCTAGAGTGTTTTTGCACCTTCTCTTCCCTGGGATAACCTTCTGAGGGATAGAAGATGTCCACACCTCAGGATAGCATACGTGCCAGTGCATACGAAAGTGCTGGTGTAGGTGTCAACGGAGGCAACTGCAGAGCCATGGCAATGGTGCCAACATGCCTGTGTGGTGCCATTACTGCATCAACTGGATGATGCCCAGTCATATGCTCTGTTTGCACCTGGAAGAGGTGCAAATGGGAGCTTGCCGGGGTATCCCAGCCAGGAGGCTAGGATAGAGGTAAAGCGAGGGGGGTCTACTTCTGGTAAAGAAGCGGCTCCATGTCATACAGATGCACTGTCCCAGAGTTCTCCCCGTCTTCGCTTTTTCACCAAGTGCGAAAAGGCTCTTAATCTTTGAGTACTTTGTGACTAAATTTACATTACTGTTCTTTTAAATAACTTCAGAGATCTCTGGAGTTTGCTTTTTAAACCTTTTCTTTGACCTTTCTTTTCACTAGTCTTCTCAGTCTTGAGACGTTTCCTCTTTTGAAGTTGAGTATGATTGTATTCAACTCTCTTTGCCATTTTCTACTTTACATCAATTGACTTCTGTAGCATTATGGGGCACCTTTTCCATTTGGTTCAACTACATTTAATTCTCTCATCAAGTCCTCACCATTACTTAAGATTAAATTCAGAATCACCTCTCCCCTAGTCTGGTCCTCCACCACCTGCTCCAGCACATCTGTCATGATGTGAGCAAACATTAACTCAGTCGGTGTGTAACTGAGCTGTGCAATTATTGCAAGACTTTGGTTTCATCTAAATTCCCAAAATTTACAGGCCTTTGGCTGGGTGGAGAGAGATGGATTTCTGTTTCTTTTTGGCACATAACTGATGACTTCCACTGGCACCTACTGGTGCATACTGTGGAGGCTGATCTTGGCATAGATTGCGGCATCTGGACCAAAACTAGAATGGTGGCTGGCAGCATGCACCAAGGGTCATATGTAGGTATGTGCACAAATATTCATAACATTTGAAATTCATACAAATTCAAATTGAATGTTGGCACATTCGAAGCCTGACATTCGAATTCAAATCAAATGCTTTGGAACATTCATACAAATATTCATTACATTTGTGAACCTGGGGAGGTGGGAAAGCGGCTGCCGCAGTCACATCTGCAATGGATCCAGAGTGGATCCAAAGTGGATTGAGAGCAGATTCAAAGGGTGAATTCCCATTACAGGCTTAAAATGGTCTCGAAATGGTTTCGATCCTCGCAGTCCCTACTTCAGGTTGGCTTAACATGCTTTCTGCATGTTAAATCACCCCAAAGTCTTGTAAATGTTAACACTCATTTCAAGAGGTCTTGCTCCGGTTCGTGCATTTGAAACGTTTTACATTTTTTACTGTGGGAATGGTACAGTTTTAGTGGGATGAGAATGCATGTTTAGGGTTTCCCTCCCCCAATAGCTTGCTTCCAAAGATAATGATTTGTAAAAATCCACCCCTTCCAGCAGCCACTACACTGTAGCAATCCACCCACTTCACACCTGATAACAATGTTGCAATTTTGTGCAATTCTGAAAGTTCTGACCTTTAGAAAGGGAAAAGAAAGGAAAGCAGCTGCAGGTTCTGGGAGATGTGTGCATATTTTTAATGCTGTGGCGGTGAGCGGGTGAAGGGGGCTTGAGTTGCCACTGCTGTTGTGTGCCCTGGGCAATGGGGAGAGAAGGCGAAAGAACTGCTGGCTGCCCAGTGCCATTTTTCCTCCATCCAGGCAAGTGGCAGCCACCCAACCACCCAGCCAGGCTCTGTGAAGGGGCCCCTTATGGGTGGCGCATTCACGCCAGGAGGAAGAGGGCAGGGCAGCCCTGAAAAGTGGCTTTTAGAAAGTAGCCACTTGAGTCCCCCCTTGAGTCACGTATGCCACGTACGATCCTCAGAGTCCGGATTGAACGTGATTAAGTTGAAAGTAATGGGATCAGGCAAATTCGCATTTGTATCCAGTTCTATTATTTTGGTTTAGGGAAACCATATTAAGCTTCTAATGGGAATGCGGCCAAAGTGGATTTAGGGTGGATTTGATGCGTTCAGAGTGGATACGTAGGGGATACATATGGGATTCGTACGCAATGTGTGTCAAACATTGTATTGAATTCGAATCCTACCAATTTGAAAGGGAATCAATTTGAATGAATATGAATTTTCATACATTTGATTTGATAAAAATCAAATACAAAAACAAACAAAACACCATTTTTGCACATCCCTAGTCATATGCATTGCCATGACCTGTCCCTGCCCTCCTTCAGCTGCCAGGAAAAAATGTTCTCAGTCTCTGAAGTTGCCAGCAATGGATTTTCCCGCTCTGGTTGCCCAGAAATGGCTCATTTCAGGGGCTGCTTCTGAGGCTTGATGAACTGGCATCTGGGATGGACCCTTGCCATTGCACATGGCTAGTTGCCAACATCATGTGTAAGACCAGGAACTGGTCTGCAGTGCAGATTAAGTGTTCCCTCTGGGCTGCTGGAGTAAGCCAACAGCCCATTGTGGGATCTGCTTGAGGCTCCTGGAGAAGTGACAAGGACAGCCTTTCAGGAAGGTACTCTGTTTAAAGTGCTTTCAGGCAACACTTGTCACTACATTTGATTGTAGGTTTTCTTGTGAATGAGTGATTCTGGATGCCCTGTGGGGCTTCTGCAGGCAGTGTTCCATTGCTTCAGCAGTCTCCATGTGATCCAAGATGAATTGCAGTGTAGACCACACAGTACGCCCCTGGGATGGCAGCTCTGTGCCCATTTCCAGGTCCCACAACTGGGGAATTCAGCCTTATTCTTTTGGGATACCTCTGTGATATCCTTCTACAACTTTAGTTACCTGATATTGCTACCCACAGTGATACAGTAGAGGCAACTGCTACTTTCAAGATCCCACAATAGTTTGGTTCAATTTTCTCCTCTACTAGTAAGGCTTCGTCTTCTCCAGTCCACCTTTTCTTCTTCTTTCTAGAGTGTGTAACCATGAATCACCAGTGGTAGAATTCAGTTTTGGTCAGTAAGCAAGGGGGTTTAGTAGCACAAGCTTTTGTAGATTAAGCCTACTGATGCATCTAATGAATTTCTCTGCAACTTATGTTGATTTGAATAAGTTGGTCCAGTCCACTGATTGAGATTGCGTGAGAGCATGGGCCAAAAGATGCCTCCCCATGGTTGCAATGTTCACATGAGCTTTGCAGCTGCCCCGTCAAACATCTGACATGTTCATTCCTAGCCTGGGGGCGCTTTACAGTGGTACACTTATGGTGTGCCATTGAAAAGCAGCCTCTGGTAGACCTGGAATATGTAGGCATGCCGTCTGCACACCTCTTGTGTTCTGGATCAAGGCCCTTGGTCCCCTGGTAATACCAATTAAATGGTACTACCAGAGATCTAGATTAAGGGCCACTTAATCCAGATCTTGCTTTGTCCTGTGCAGATGGAGCAGGACCAATAGGGAGTGGGGTTTCCTTGATTCACATTAACATGTTGATGAGGAGTCCCAGGATCTGGACTAGAAGCTCCTAAATTTGGATCAAAAGGGACCTTTACACTATCAAGTTCTTTAATCTAATATTCTACTAGACTGTCTTGTTTGTTCTTATGAGTCCACCAACTTTCAGTTATGTGTGCTATGTTTACAATCTTTCCAGAGACCAAGCATTCAGGTTCACCCATCTTGACATGGAGACTCACAATACTGATGTATGAACACTAGAATAACTAGATTTGTGCAATTTTCCCTGGTTCCATTGCTGCAATGTTTGTGTAGCCAACTGGTAGGTATACAAAAGCATACCACTGGTTCCAGAAGAGTGCTACTCTCACAAAGCACATGTTAAAATGTTCTCATAACAAAGTGGACCAAAGCATTTCACAAAAGGACTGGTAATGGCCACACACAATGTTTCTAACTTTCATTTGAATTAGAGATGGATCACTAGCATCCACCTGCTATCTCCTCTAACCCTTTTTTGATCTCCTTAAAAAAAAAGTGGGAATGCAGCCTTACTGTACATGCTTAGAGATCTAAATCTTAATTCAACGACTTGCCAAATTGGGTTAATAAACAGAATGTCCTTCTCCTGATACACTAAATGTTTTGATTCCACCTAGACTAGATGATTGGAAACAAGCAGGGCTCTTAAAATATTGCTATGGGTGCTGTTTGGAGAGATGTCTTAAACCCTATCAACCTCACACCCTATATTTAAAAATGGAGGTCATTTCCAGTGGCCCACTCTAAGAAACCCAGTTGCTGGCTGAGGATGTTTTGACCGGGTGCCCAGAAGCAATGCACCTCTGGTGCTGCTTGAAGATCCCTGGCAAAATGGCTCCAGGCTTGGTGTACAGGACCACAGCCCACATATCTGCTAGAACACCCTATGGGCTGCTTGTAGGCAATCCATGGTTGGTGAGGGATATGGCATTTCTGTATCATGATGTGGATAAAGTCCCTTGGGCTAGTCTACCAACCCAACATGGACATGGCCTTGGGGTTCACAAGAATAACATTGAAGCCAGAAGAGGAATTCAGACTCCCCTGTACAACCAACAATCAGCATCATATGTTTACAGATGCACTTGGAACATTACAACCCTCCTCTATGGCTTGTTCTGAATGCACAACTTAGCATAGGGACAGAAAAACTGAAACGTGGATACAACACTTGATTTTTCTAGCCCTACTCAAAAATACAACTTCTGAGCCTTTGAGATCCCCCAATTTGATCTTCAGAATTTGGTGATACATGGTGACCAAGTATCCGTAAAGTGTACTTTCAGCCAAATTCAGCCTAAACCAAGCTGCATTTCTTTGTGCTAAATGAAGATGTAGTGTCAGAACAGACTTGCTGAGCGGCAAACCCTGTGGCTTGGTGAACAGATCGAATAAATGATGTTCTCACACTAAAAGAAAGTCAGTTTTCCTCATGAGAACATATTTTGGGTGAAAGCCATTATTAGGAGCCTGCATCTGATCCGTGCAGAAGAAGGGGAAAAGGCTTTAAAGTGCTGAGAGAAGTTGAGGAATCAAGCGGAAAAACTGAAGGAAAAAACCCTTTCCTGAGGATAGAATAACAGAACCAGATCTTACTTTTTATGTTTAAATTAATGCAAAGTATTTCAGTGTAAATTTGTATTAGATAACCGAGGCTGCATCCAGGTTGGATATTTCAGAATAAAGCATGGATATCCCCAAAATATTCATGCTTTATTCCAGAATTTCCAAATATAGCGGAATAGAAAAACCCACAGCCCTAACTGCACACTTGTAAACATTTTAAACATAATGGAAGATATTTTATCGACACCAGGATAATTTAAATTACTTAAATTTCGATTTGCTGCTTTTCCCCATGATTTCCCTTTCAATATATTCAAAATCTGATCTTGTCACAAACAATAAACTTTTAGTTTTGTAGAAGTTAGGTATTTAATTTAAGTCACCCTCGGTGTTCTTAGATTATTCCACAAATGAGGGTTAACATGTTTGTAGTTGGATTCTTCACAGGTTTAACAGTCCTCTGGGCTCATGTCTACATAAACTGTGTATATTGTTGTAGATATGGCAGCTTAGTTCAACAGTAGTAATTAAATCACATTTTTTTAAAAAGAAGCTTTGATAGTGTTAGTACAAAAATCATCACTCTAAATGTGGCTTTGGGGGTGGGAACATCTTAATTAGGTGTCATGTTTTAAGTTTTCTGGTTAACTGTTGAAATACCAGATATCAGACATTAATACAGCTATGAAGAACCACTAAAGTCAGAGGTCTTAGGAAAAAAATAATAATTCATCATTTAAAATAACTGTATAAAAAGACGAGCGGACAAGTGATATTGCCTTATAAGATAATATTAAATTAATCATCTCTCAAATAATTAAAGGCTTACTTTAACAACTGAGGAGATTCTTCTTTCACCAGGCTTTCTGTAGTTTTGGAAAGTGCTACTTTTAGCTTTAGGTTCCTCTCTTTCTAACAGTCTCACAGCAGTGTGTATGAACCTCAACGGTCTTTTTCACCGCCGCTCATTTTTATTTGGATTTCATGACATGGGCTATTTTTGCACCATTTCAATGTGAGGCGAAGAAACTAATCTCTGTCTGTAAAAGTCTACCACACATGAAGTGGAGTGGCCAGACAGCTACAAGGCGAAATCTCTGGATGCCACATTTGATCTGTGCTATAATTTCCGGCAAGTGTTACTGATGTCACCAATTGGCTCGAGGGTAACAGTTATTCTTTTACAAGAGCACCACTTGGGAACATGATGCCATGTGAATATCAAGAGAAAAAATGGAGAGCTTTTGATAGTGCTTGTTGTGTAACAGAGCTTGTGTCAGGATCATGTTACTTTGAGTGAGGGACACGGTGGGTGGGTGGGTAGGAGGGAAATGACTTCTTTTGAATTGCTTCTTGATAAAAGCATCTCCGTTGGTTGTGTGACAGGATTCCAGCGAAGCTGCTAATGCTGTTGTGCATAGTAAAGGAATCTAAACTCAGCTCAAAAGCAGCCTAAAACCTTTTAAGAATATGTAACAAATGTTGCACCCTCTCTTACTGCCATGGAGAAATAATCAGAGACTCTTTCTACACTGGGCTTTATTCAGAATTATATTCTAGAACAGGGACCTACCATCCACGTGCAGGTGCAACTAAGGCAGGCCTATGAAGGATATGCAGACAACATGCTTGTGTAGGGTGGAATATTCTGGCAGACCTGTTTCAGTGGTGTTCCAGGAAATTCCATCGAAAGTTGATGAATCTTCATAAGGGGTCCTCCTGGCAACAGTGAAGGCCAGCCTCAAATGCTCCATTGCTGTCTGTGAACGCAGCTGTGGCAAGATGTCTACAAATGGCAGTCTTTGGAGTGGGCTACTTCTAGCCTGTTCCAATGTGGCCTGTGCTCACCAGACTGCATCGTGTGGAGCAGAACAGTCCACACAGTGCAGAAAATGCCAGAATTTCAATAAAACAAACAAACAAACAAACAGAAAAGATGGAATGAAATAGGAAAAGTTGCTTATTGAGGTGTATTAGTAACATGAAGGAAGAAGGAAAAAATAATAGGTTGAGAAAAATTTGTTGCATTTTACCAAATATCTGAAGCAGAAATATAATATTGTTGTTTCCATGGTTGTAGTTTGGGTTCACAGTCCATTGCCCAATGTCCATTTTACTAGTACCAAAGGATTTAGGAATCAACAAGGTATCTTCAAAGAATGTGGTTAGTTCTCAGTAGTGCTACTTTTTGCAGTTGTGGGACTGTATTTTCATCTGTTCCAATGTCTGCCAAATATGTCTTGCGTTTCTTTGGTGATATGTATAATGTGTCAATAACTACTGGAACTATTCTTGACATTTTTTTCCAGAGGTATTAGAGATCAATTTGTAGGTCTTAGTATTTTGTAATCATTTTCCATTTTTTTCCCTCTCAACTCTGCTTGCCCTTGTCCAGCCATGTTTCTTATTTTAGCTTTCTTTTTCTTATCCACAGTAATGGAAGTCATATTGTATTTCAGTTGTTTATTGGTTGATATTCTTGTTGTGGTTATTATTTCTTAATCATTATCAAATGTTAGTAAACAGAAATAAAATATGAACATGGATGTAGTCTTATTTGTTGGAATTGTTATGGAAAACAGGGGTCTAGTAGCACCATAAAGACTAAGAGAGGGAAGAAGAAGAAGAAGAAGAGGGTGCATTCCCATACAAGATTAAATGCAAATCCAGTCTGATCCCATTTAAACTTTTATTCCCAGACTTTATGAGGACTATATTGCTAAAATCCACAGAAAAAAAGTCCTCAGAAAAACTGTGCTTGGTCCCTTTTTGGCGGCTAGCCCACTTTTCCCCCCAATGGGAACACTAACGGACTATTTGGGCAGGATATCTGCCTTTCAGGCTGCCCCCCCCCATCCTTCTGGCCAATGCCTGCCACTGCTCTCATCGTAACATTAGATGAGTGGGATTTCACATCTGGGAAGGTTTGCCCCCTGTCCTTCCCATCCCTCCAATGCTAGAGTCCTGGAGATTAAAAAAAAGTTAGATTTATGAACATAGATTTCCTGTTTCTATGAATGCCACTGTAATTACAAGAGGGACATTACATTGCAACAGCAATCAGCAGAGGAAATCTTTTGTTAGCTCTGCTCCATCCTGAGCAGCTCATTGAAAGCAAAGAAGGAGGAAGGGAATCCCCTCTTCTCTCTTTCAACCTGTGCAGGAACCATGATCCTCTGTTCTCCTCCCACCCCTCATTGATTTGAAAGGGAGAGATTGCTTTGCCCTGTCTATTCTTTCGCTCAGCTGATTCTGTGCAAAGCTGATGCCTTCCCGGTAACATAGTGAATGGAGGGAGCATCCGATTTGAAAGGGAGAGTGATCACTTTGCCCCCTCTGTCCTTTTGCTCAGTTGATTCAGAGCAGGGCAGGCTTACAGGGTTTGGAAAAGGGGTGGAGATGAAAAGATCCTGTTTCTCCATGCTGGGGATTTGGGCAGTTTGAATGAGCCTGCGTTATTGTCAAATAAATGGGAACAGCCAGAATACACACTCAGTTCTGAATCCGGTTTTAAATTAGTCAAGTGGGAACACAGCTGAAGAGCTGGCTTTTCTGCCCCACCTTTCTCACCCATTTAAGGGGATTCAAAGCACCTGACAAAGCTTTCTGTTCTTCTCCCCATAACAGACATTCGGTGAGGTGGGTGGAGCTGTGAGAGCTCACAAGGGAGATGTGACTAGCCCAAGGTCACCCAGCTGGCTTCATGGAGGAGAGCGGAATCAAACCCGGTATTCCCAAATAAAAGTCTGGCTTCTTAACTACTAGACCAAACTGGCTCAGTAGACCAAGGTAAGTCATGGTGTTATGAGAAAAAATAAAATTTGGAAGAAATTTGCACTTGGAGGAAGGCAGGGAGGAGCAGGAAGAGAAAAACTGAGAAGCAAGGAAGACAGGCACAGGAAGGGGAATAGGCCAGGGTCCTGCATTCAGCATCTGACAAAATAAACAGCATGACACTTCCCCGCCTTGCTTCCTGTCCTTCTAATGACTAAAATACGATATCAGGCCTAATTTTTAAATTGCCAGTGGAGATTGGATGCCTGCACAAACAACACAGAAGCAGATTGATAGTTTTGCAGAAACACAGGCATGCTATTAGTATTTTGGCAGCTGGGGTGGGGCTGCAAGGAAAGTTAACATGTTTCGAATGCCATCACTTGAGGCATTTGCAATCAGGATGGGCACTTCTCTAAAAAGGCAATCCTGAACTGGCAAAGAAACAGATTAGATGACCTTCTAGGTCTTTCTCATATATAACATCCATGCTATTTTTGGTCCTAGCCTTTTGTTTGCTTTATGCGTTTGCTTCATGTTGTTTTTTAACTGATAAAAGGATTGATGTGGAATGTAACAAGTCTTTACTGGATTATTTGTTTGACGAGCTGTTCTTTTGGAATAATTGCCTTATGGGATTTTGTTACAAAGCTGGATACAATCTAAAGCCTCCCTACTTCACAATTTTCTGTGCCACTTCTTGTCATTTGGAGGGATGGAAGAGTTCGCAGAAATCAAAGTACACTTTTTAAGGGGTGTGGCATTCGTGCCAAAGCTAGGCAGCAGAGCAATGGCTTGGCGGGCTTTTGGAGCCCCGTGATTGACAGGAGGGGTGGAGCACCAGCAGGAGCCATGCAGGCCCGCCAAAAACGGACCAATCACAGCTGCTGAATCACAGACTATTTAAACAGGCAGACAAGGCAGCTCACAGTCTCTCTCTCTCTTTCATTTCTTGTTGGGGTTTAGAGGGGAATCAGGGAGCACTGCTCCAAGCGTGTATGTGTTTGGGCCTCTTTGCTCGGCCCCAGAGGGGAGAAGAGCCCATGTAGGGAAAGAAAGAACTGCTACCAGACTCTGAGTGCATTTAAGTTGAAACTTTCCTCTTGGAGCAGAGAGGGAAAGGTCCAAGTAAAGGAGCTGTGGAAATTTAGCTTTTATACTGAACCTTATAGGGACTGTTTGCCTGCAGTGGAGCATTTGATAGAAGAAAAAAAGCAATGTTTTTCTTTTCAAGGAGCCTAAAGACTTTAAAGCTAAACTTCAAGCTTGCTTCTTTATTTTATTTTACTGTAACAATAAGCTTGAAGTGTTTTGCTTTATACGAGAGTCAGTCTGCTGCTTTAAGGGAGCCTTTACGTTAGGCATAAAGTGAGGGGACTTTTAGGATAAAGCCGTAAGGGAACTGGCAGTTGACTGGGGCACTTAGCTTCCAAGTCGCGTTACTCTGCGGAGGACAGGGAAGGGAGGGATAGGCTGGGTCACCACAAGGGGAGAAAATTCAGCCATTTGATGAGTCTAATATCTTTAGATATGGCCAGATTACATTCTTGAACATATATGATTTCATGTATAAAATGTAATAATGTATGCATTTCTAGTTCTGTACCTTATTCTCAGACCTCAGAAGCATTTACCCAGGGCTTGTTTTCTTTAGATGGAGGCAGCTGTAAGTTTACTGTAAGTTTACAGTATTTTGTAAACTGCAGTATTTTGTAAACTGCTAGATTGCTGACAGGGACACCTGGCTGGATGCACATCACACCGGTCTTAAAAGAGTTGCACTTGGGTGGGCACCTGAGATAGGGCCTTTTCAGTAATAGTCCCTAGACTATGGAATAGTCTCACCCTCAACACTACTCCATTGGGCATCTACCTCACAGGGTGTCTGTTGTGGGGAGAGGAACAGAAGGTTTGTCAGCTGCTTTGTCCCCCCTTTAAAAAGAGTGAGAAAAGTGGAGCATAAAAACCAACTCTTGGGCCTTTTTCTACTAGGGCTTAGAACCCTTCTAAGACCCCATTAGGAATCTGATTAGTACCTGATCGGTACCAATTGGGAAGGCCCTGTCCTTACCTAGACCCATTGAAGGCCCCATCTGCAAGGCCCTGTCCTCACAAGGACAGGGGAAATCCGGATTTAATGGGTCCTTCAGGCCCTTAAATCTGGATTTTGTGTTGACCTGATTAAAGGTGCCCACAATGGGGTCTTCAAGATCTTGATCTCCAGGAGTTCCCCATCTCAAAGATCTGGATCTTTCACTGTGTGTGGAGAAAAAGGGTTTCTTCTTGTGCACAATGGGGCCTTCCTTAGACCACACCAGCATGTGGAAAGGAGAATCCTAGGGTGTTTTTCCACTGTCAAAAGTACCCATTTTTGCACCCATTTAGGACCCATTTGGGTGTGAGCTGGATGACCCCATTTCCACTACGGCACCCATTTGGGACCCGATTGTTTCCACTGCCATTGGGGAAATTCGGATCTAATGGGTACATTTTGGCCTTTAATCCAGATTTTCTGTATACCCCATTAAAGGGATCTACAGTAGGGTCTTCTCCCAGAAAATCCGGATTAAAGGGAGCCTATTTCCACTGGAAACAGGCAATGGGGTCCAAAGAAGGCTAGGTGGAGGGGTTGCACCTTTGGCTTCGAAGTCACTTCGAAGTCACTTTGAAGTTGACTTCACATTCACTTCGAAGTGACTTCGAAGTCAGCTTGGAAATCACTTCGAAGTTGCTTCGAAGACTGCCCCCCTGCCCCCCAAACACCTGGGGTAATGGACTGACCCCTTGTGGGTCGATCCGGATTCCCCAGATGGGTGCAAAGCTGTTTCCACAGCAGGGGTGTTAGCACCTATTCCTAATGGGTGCTACACCTCCTGTGTACATTGGGTGCTTCCCTTAATCCGGATCTACTAGATCCGGATTAAGAAATGTACCCATTCCTTAGACCCAGATCTTCTTAGATCCAGATCTAAGGGCTGCAGTGGAAAAACACCCCTAGTATGCTTACTAATCCAATATACTAGCCAGTTTAGAATCACACCAAGGTGCTTTGTGGCAATGACTACTGAATCATTGGGCTACTTGACCAGGATTTCAGAAATCATGTATTTTCTGTCTAATAGCCCAGCTGGGGGAATTAAGAGAACTTCTCTGAGGGAGTACATTTGTTGCTATTGCTTGGCATCTTCATTAGTTGAGATTTGAAACTGTTCTGATCATCAAGCTGCCCTGTCAACAGAAATCATGCTGAATAGTGCTTGTGTTAGCTTGGACACACTGCAGATAAGAGTTGCTTCCTCAGTCTCCTTCCAAAACCTACTTTAAGAAGACCAAATTGTATTTTATAATCAAGCTATTCGAATGGCATTAAAATATAATCTTCATGAGCAGTCTGGCAATTTATCAAATGTTGCATTTGCTTTCCTGACATTTTAATTTCCAAGTTCTTTATTAGTAGATTGGCCTCCTTGATCACAATTACATGAAAGCATCTTCATCCTTCATGTTTGAAATCAACAACAAAGGAAGAATCTGTCTTTCTGATCTCAATTTAATCTGTGGGAACGCAGAATAGCTCTATTAAAGGCTATAGAATGTTATCCATATAACATTTTGACTTTGATTTAGAATCTCATTCAACTCTGGCACCTTGAAAAGGGCTTCTAAAGACGGAAATATTTAAAAGTGAATGATACTTGTAAATGAATCTTTCCATTTGCTTTCTTTGGTGATATTGTTAGTTTGTCAGAGATACCTTTTTCATCACCTTTCTTGCATTTTTAAGATCCCCAAAAAAGCTCCAAGTAGTGCACTATGAGTTAGGTAAGGCATAAGAGTGGTTGTTTAACGGTACCTTATGGGTTTTGATGTCCAAGTGGGGATTTATATCTAGACTCCCAAGCTCAAGGCCTTTTTCACACTTACATCTTTAATCCTTCTTTAATTTTGTGAAATTTGCAGCTCTAATAAAAAAGTTACATTTTTGATATACGTATTTTATTAAAAGCAAGAACGAATAATTCTTTACATTAGTGATTTTTGTTGCTGAATTTCGTTTGCTAAATCTTCAGTTGAAAGTTGGTATTTCTCAAACTTCAAGAACAAGCAAGCACTACACGCCCAGGTGCCAGAGTGACTAGGTGTGTCACCCAAAAGGGCTTGGCGTGTCACCTGTGACACGCGTGTCATAGGTTGGCCATCACTGACATAGTGTGTACCTGTGCCTATAAAGAGAGGAGTGAAATTGCTGGTATATTACAGCAAATGTACATCACTTCAGAGTAAAAGGGGTCAATTTTCTGTAGATATTAGAGTTGCAGTATGGGAACTGCTGATTGGTTAATTCTGCTGTAACAGTCTGTATATCACATGCTCTCTCTCTCTCTTCAAGTAGAAAGATGGACTCTAGCATCTCTAGATATGTATATCTGATGTAATAAAGTTATAAGACTCAACTTAAGTAATGTTGAACAAAACAAGGGGTGTGTCCAGGCTTACAGATACTTACATCTTTAATCCTGATAGTGTATAGCAGCGGTGCATTATGCTACTGCTACTTCAAATTTGCCTACTGCGGAACGACCAACACTTGCAACAGTATCAGGTAAAGTAAAATGTTTCCACCAGTCTGGACAGGACAGTGAGAACAGCTAACAAGAGCTGAGCCTGCAGCTCAGCTCACATTGGCTGCCCCATCCTATGTGACGCACACTACGGAAGTAACACAGCTTTCTCTGAGAAAGCTGCAGGGTGGCTGCTGGAGTCTGGAGGGCACGTTGTGGCTTTGCACCAGGTAAGCTGTGCTTTTCCCCTCTAACTCCAGGTTTTATTCCTCTAATCTGGATACAGCTGAGTAGATGTATGTTTCAAGTCTGGTTTTTGATGTGTTCTCTGCTCAAGTATAGTTTTCTTCGCATCAACAAAACAACAGAACTGACTGAATTCAGCATGTAGGCTTGCCTTGGTGATCTTGGCTGGTCTCAAAAGTTAAGTAGGATGGGGTCTGATTAGTACTGGGATGGGAAGTCACCTGGGAATACCAGATTTGTAGACTAGATTGGATAATAGAGAAATGTTCTAACCAAAGGAAACGTCATGCCCCTTCTCAATGCTCTCCGGCGAACTGCATAGACTTGTCCAGGAGTTAGGTTTCACTTGGTGTCACCTAACTTACAAGCATGCCTTGCCTGACTCTGGCTGATAGGGGCCCAGGTTATTGTGTGTGTGTGTGTATGACTGTGTAATAAAAGATATGTAGGAAGACAGCACAAATGCCAAGTTAAAGCAGCAGGGAAGCCGGGAAGCATTCAGTACATTGTGTCTTTTCAGCTCTGCGGATTCTTTTAGTGGCCTGTTTGAGGCCTCTTTCACGGTTGACGGAGACAAGTTTTCTGACATATGGAACATGGAATAAATAATTGGGACACGGTTTGAACTTTGGCCTGACAACAGGCCACGTGATAAATGTGACGGAAAGTTTTATGGCTGCTAAATACTTGTAGTTTTTTCGCTAGAGTATTGTTTTTCAACTTACCAGAAAAAAAAAAGTAAATTAATCATGCTTCCTTTTCACACTTTTGTGGTGTTGGAAGAATCCCTTTAACGTGTGAAGGAGGCCATGCATTAAGGAAATTGCCTGCCAAATGTAAAAAGGTCCAGGAAATGACAGCTCTTCTATGTGCTAATGCTACTGCTTGTACAAAGGCTCAAACTGAAATGCAATTCAAGTTGAAAGACACTATCCCGTGTGTCAACACTATTTTGTGTGCATCTTCCTGCTGTGAGAAAAGTAATGCAAAGAAGTCAGAGAAAGTGAATTGCTTCCCCCCACCCTCCACCCCTTTGCGGTAGTGGTGGGGAGAAGTTAAATTTTATTGTCTGCTATTTGCAGGCTAAATAATATAAAAGGGGGAAATGTTTAACAGTAATATCAACATGGACCCAGGAGATGTACTTGGCACAAGCTGCGAAGCAGAAACGTCTGTAATATTTTGAATATACAGGATTTGTGTCAGATCAGCCTCCGTGAGCAAATCCCTGTGAAGGTGATGATTGTTACTGCTGTGACGGAGTGCCGCTTGCCCAAAATTACTGCTGGTGGAAGTCCACTGCATTTGCCGTCTCTGGCAGCCATTCGGACTGCATTTTCGGTCTTTGAGTCATCTCCTGGCTTCTGTGCCCATTTACACAGCAGCCAGGAATCATCCCCAGCCCCAGCAAGGTGCTTTTGAGTAACTGACTAGGATTAAATGAAAGTTGCTTTTGTCAGAGGTTGGGGGAGCTAGAGCATTGGCTACGATCTAGGGGTCCCCAAATAATAATTATGTCTTAAGCAAAGATTTTAAGCAAAGTTTGTGCTGTAATTTGATCCTAGTATGGTCTGAAGCATGTTACAGATTGCAACATGTTTTGCATATGACTTCCATGGATATTTATTCCCAGTTAAAAGATATGTTTTTAAATCAAGCTTTTAAGGATTGTTTCTTAGGTGTTTTAAAAAATATTCAGTTTTGTTTTGTTGCTTTTAAATTGAATTTTAATTGCCATAAGTTTTATAGATTTTGAATTGGTTTTTATTTGCTTTGTTCCATGTTACCTGTACTGGGAACACCTGATGAAGTATAGGTTGAAAATGCAACCAAATAACACAAATAATTTGAGATGCCTGAGAGTTTCATGATAGAGGCCACTTTTGAGCAGATAAAAAAATTAAGATAATAAATGTGTCTTCACTGTGCCTGGGCACAATAGTACTTGAAGTGTATCTGATCTTCAGTGCATAACTCAATTCAGCTGAACACTACATTGTCAAGGTTAAAATGATTTTTTTCTTTAGAAATGAAACATCAGTTCTACAACATTATTAACAAAGTTATCCTGTCTGTATCTTTGCTTTGTAAAATTATGCCTCTGAATATAATAATAATAAGTCAGCTTTTCTACCCTGCTTTCCTCACCCATTTAAGGGGACTCAAAGTGGCTGACAAAGCTTTTCTATTCTTCTCCCCACAAGAGAACAGCCTGTGAGGTAGGTGGGGCTGTGAGAGCTCAGAAGAGAGCTGTGACTTGCCCAAGGTCACCCAGCTGGCTTTGTGGAGGATGGCGGAATTGAACCCGGTATTCCCAGATAAGAGTCTGGCTCCCTAACCACTAGACCAAAGTGGCTCACAGAATATAAGGTGCTAAATAGGGAGCTGAGCATTTCATAGTCAATAAGCCTATTTGCACTTGGCTTTATTCTGGAATATATCCTGGAATAGGGACTTGCTGTCGATATGCTGGCGCTGGCTTCAGCAGGACCAACATGAGGTCTGCCAGAGTCTGCATTAGCATGAGGACCACAGACCCCTATCCTGAGATATACTCCAGAAAAAGGCCCAGTGCGAATAGGCCCAATGTTGTGATTATGAGAGAAAAACCAGAATGTCTGGGGTGTGCGCGCGCACATGCTATGATCTGCCACTTTTGTTGTGTTTGGTGGATTGATTGACAAGACTGCTTTGTTACCTTTGTTTTTTGGCAGAAAACAAAGGCTGTCTCTAGACCTGTGGAATACATCCAGTTAAAAGTAAAAGTGCAGCTTACCTGCTGTGCAGCAAAGACCAGCCACCCTGACTTGATAAACAGCTCTGTAGCTTCCCATTGGAAGCTGCGAGAACTGAGTCGAGGCAGCGAATTACATTTGAGTTGCCTTCCTGCTCTCATCTTGCTCTTCTTGCCGTTCTGCCTGGACTGGCAGGAAAATTCAAATTTTATTTCTACCACGCAACGAGTCATTAGATCAGCTTTAAGGTAAGTGCGCAGTAGTGATTGGATAATGCGATGCCGCAACGATGCATTGATTGTCATGTGTGATGCCCCGATTGTGACTGCGCATTCTGCTGAGCAGTATAAACAAGTCTGGGTGCAGCCAAAGAAACAAAAAGCACCTCTGTGAGGACTCTGGGATAGTTCAAAGGTGGGATTGTTCACATGCCAGTTTGCCCCTCCACCATTTCATGTACATTCTAGACTAGAAAAAGTGGATTGTAGATGGGATGAAAACACAAAGGCCCCCAATACCACCTGTAAGGTGTGTGTTTTTAAGCTTTTTCTTGTTGATGTTACATATAAATGCAGCCTAAGACACTGCAGAACACTAGCTTCTCAGTTTTATTTAGAACCTAAGAGGAGCCCTGTTGGATCAGGCTGCAGCCCATCTAGTCCATCATCCTGCCCCACACAGTGGCCCCCAGTTGTTTATGGCTATCTCAAGCAGAAGACAATGGCAATACCTTCACCTGCTCTCAAATCTCAGCAAATGGCCTTTAGAGGCATCCTGGAGGAAGTACCTAGGGATTTTCACAAGAGTCCTCTGAGTAGGGTAGGCTGAAATGCCATGGGTGGTCCAAGGTCACTCATTGGGTATCCTTCCCTTGCTAAGTGTGAATGCAAAGGCAGGGAGTCTGCTGGTCAAACTAATCTGACACTCTAGCTTCTGTGCTACACTGGCTCTCATTCTTGAAATCCAGGTAAGATGTACTTGCCGCATGGGCATTTGACATCATGGTGCAAATTTCCCAGACACTCCAGTGCTATTGGCGACTCTCTTTCTAGAATGGCTATCACTAGGAACATAACTTTGTTTCAACAGAGTCTGTTTGCCCACTTGATGCATCACAGGCTATATACTGCAGAATACTTGCTAAAATGTGTGGTCTGTCCCAAAAGTGGGGGTTTTGTCTCCAAGCTTTTTACCTTCGAAGATGAAAGATAACTTTTCATTAGTATTGAAATACCCTTGGACAAATCAAATTTCCCTTGTCACTGCCTATCTCCCATGAAGAAGTGTATTTGCACGGCTTGTAGCTCATACAATTTCCTTGCAGGAGGCCAGTTATTTTCTACTTGGGATAAACAAAACAAGATAACAGAAGGAGCTGCAAAATGTGTGACTGTTCTCCATTGTACAACAGCCACATCTTCTAATTCCTCCCTGTCCCCAGTAGCTATTGTTACTTAGCACTGTGGATGCAGACAGTTCCGTGTTGTGGTGACATTTGTGCTCTGATATTTTAAAAATAATAATTATAGTTGAACTTGTATAATGCTATGGCTTTATTCCTGAAAACTATTATTTCATTACATTTTATTTGTATACTGTCTTTCCAAAAGAAAGGCTGCATTCCCATTATAAGCTTAATTCAGTTTCCCTAAACTGAAATAATAGAACCGGATGCAAGCACGAATTTGCCTGATTCCATTACTTTCAACTTAATCGCGTTCGATCCGGATTCTGAGGATTGTAGGTGGAGTACGTGACTCAAGGAAGGCCTCAAGTGGCTACTTTTTAAAAGCCGCTTTTCAGGGCTGCCCTGCACTCTTCCTCCTGGTGTAAACGTGCCACCCATAAGGGACCCCTTCACGGAGCCTAGCTGGGTGGCTGGATGGCTGCTGCTTGCCTGGATGGAGGAAAAACGGCAGTGGGCAGCCAGCAATTCTTTCCCCATTTCCCAGGGCACTCAGCAGCAGCAGCAACTCAAGCCCCCTTTGTCCGCTCACTCCATAATCACAGCCTTAAAAACAGAACCTGCAGCTGCTTTCCTTTCCTTTCCCTTTTTTTAAAGGTCAGAACTTTCACAAAATTGCAACAGTGTTATCAGGTATGAAGTGGGTATATTGCTACAGTGCAGCGGCTGCTTTAAGGGGTGGATTTTTACAGTAAAATTACTATCTTTGGAAGAAAGCTATTGGGGGAGGGAAACCCTACACACGCATTCTCATCCCTTAACACGGTAAAAAATGTAAAATGTTTCAAGCGCACGAACCGGAGTGAGACCTTTTGAAATGAGGATTAACATTTACAACACTTTGGGGTGATTTAACACGCGGAAAGCGTATTAAGCCAACCTGAGGTGGGAACTGCAAGGATTGAAACAGTTTTGAAATCAAAATAAGCTTATAATGGGAACGCGGCCAAAATCTGTCCAAGGAGGGTCACAACAAACAGAAAATACACAATGTAAAATAATAATCAAAACATTACAATAAGAATACATTATAAAAATTACACAACATACAAACCATTACAAAATAAGCCCAAAACACACAAACACAAATTGAGGCAGCTGAGACCAAGTGAAGTACAGAGCAGCTGACCAAAGGCCCCAGTTCCACAAAGAATCACCTCCTCCAAGATGTTCATGCCCAGCCAGGCTGGAGAGTCAGAAGGCAGTGTGGTCTTGGCTTCTACCCCCAGACCACCTCCAGGAGATATGGTAAGGTTCTCCTCCTCAGACAGGGCTTCCAGCAACTGAAAGCCATAAGCAGCTGTTCTTTATGGTGTCTGGTGTAGCTGAGACCAGATGGAGTCCACAGCAACTGACAAAAAGGCTGCAGTCTCACTAAGAATAATCTCCTCTAAGGCATTCGTGCCCAGCCAGGCTGGAGAGTCACCCAGAGGGCAGTGTGGTCTAGGACCACCAAGACCACCCCCAGGAGAGATGGCAAAGTTCTCATCCTCGGGTAGGGCTTCCGGCGTAAAGCCACGTTATGCAAGAAATTGCCCCCTAAGGGAAGCTGGAAGATAAGGGAGCCATTGGGGAAGGGGTTAATCTACCAATGTAAGTCAATAGTGTCATGAAAGGGAGATCCGGTCTACCTGTGTTAATCAATGACTTTGCAGAGGTTAAGCTTGGTTACCGCAAGTTTCTGAGAGCACCTTCAGTGAGGAAATTTGTTCACAGAAGAATATTGTTGATGATGACTTTTCTGCTTTCTTTTCATAGAATAGAGAAAAAGGTTGATTGAGTAATACAATGGTTATACGATGCTATGCTGCTCTCCGAAGCTGCTGACCTTCACAGCGTGCTTGAAGATGAACCTAATGGGATTTTCTCTCTGCGCCATCTGAAGTAAACAAAAAAAGGTAACATGAACATCTGTTTTGATAAGAAATGAGACTAGCAGGCATCAGTTAGTTTTTGCATTCTCCTCCTTCAAGTCAGTAATGGCATTAACAGGATTTTAATTCCTTCTCTTAAAAAGGCCCATGGTATTTTAAGAAATTCATATGATTTTGCGTGATTGGGGTGATGAGTGTGAGGCAGCAATGGCTCAAAGGTAACCTCAAGAGGGTGTTGATGGAAAGGGAAAGGTGTGGATCAAAATGAGTTCTGAAGAGATCAGAGAAAAGTTTCTAATTGGAGACTTGTGTCTCTGCCAACATCCTGGCAGCCCTAATCCATAGGTCACTGTTGGTGAGAGATAAAATTTCCCTCTGGGATGCTCCCTCGGCGAAAGTAAAAGATGGGACACCTGAATTTAATCTGATAAAAATGTATTTCCTCTTCATTGTTTTTGCTCGAGTTCTACTTTCTTACACCCTCTTCCTAAACCCACAGCACCTAGATTTGATAAAAATGAAGCCAGATTTCTGCTGGTCTATCACCTCCAAAATTTGTATTAAAGATAAGGGAGGATTTCCTGAACTATTTCCTGATGGTGGCCTGGTGTTCAGTAGGGCTCTTCTGGCGTGGCATGAGATTCAGATTCCAGATGTTTGGGGCTTTTCACACTTTGTTCGGTTTGATGGCCAGTGCACTTCTGGAATTGATTGGGTGCCCACACCTTGTGATGTATGATCCATTCCAAGGCTAGCTGGCGCTTCCCCAAGTATTGCCACAGCAACCAGGTGGTGTGGTGTGCAACTGTGGCTGCGCCACCCTGCCACGGGCTCCATTTGCTCAGGAAAGGTGTGATTGGAGCCCTGCCAAGCTGTACGAGCTGATGACATGTTTTTGTGCTATACAGGTAAAGGCACAGGGGATGTTCTAGCATAAGTGGAATCACATCTGGGACGGAAGCAGCTCCACACAGCACACAATCCTCCACGTGAGAGCGACCTCTGGCTATCCCAGAGGTAGTGAAAAATCCCTTTGTTTCACACCGGAGTAAAAACACAAAAAAGGATGAGGTGGGACGTTCAAGCTGGCAATGTGTTGAAGAAGCCTGCACCGTGTCTATGGTAACATTGCAGGGACTTGCTGGCATTTGTTTAAGGGTTGGCATTTCCACATGCTGTCTAGAGACAGCTCACGTAATGGCAGAAGGTCCCCACATTAAACCCACATCAGCCACAACAGTATGGAAAGGAACAAATGATTTAAATAGAAGGCAGTGTTGTGTTAAGGGCAGAATTCCTCCTCCCCCTGTAACATAGTCTTAAATATCACTTTTCTTTAAGGAAGCGCTGTTTGAGGAAAGGGTCTGCTAGCAAGTGAAGAGAGGAAAAGGTGGCGGTGGAATATTAATTGCATTTTTATTCATAGGCTTTTCTTGCTCCTTAATTCAGGATTTCACCCGCCGTGACACGGCACATCAAGACTGAAATGTCTTTTTTGGTCTTTAGTAAAATAAACCAATGAAAAGATTTTAGCCTTGTACTTCTGTCAGAAATAATTAAACTGCAGCAGGCCTCATTTAAAGCAAAGGAAAAAGCTTCCTTTGTATTTTATACAAGCATGTTTAATTTGCATAGTCACTTGCTAATGGAATCTGAATTACAGAGGAATGTTTTACCAGTGTTAACTATGAAGCAATTCTGTATAAATTATATCTCTTATCTTTGATTTCTCTCTTAAGTTCAACATCCATTACTTTCTACTACCCCTATATAAACATAATCGTGTCATTACAGAATTCATTGGGGGGGAATCATTTCCCAGACATTTTACTGTACAGCAGCACAAGTAAATGTAAAATAATTTCAGGTGTTTTTTTTTTTTAAAGAGCATAAATCATGTGAAAATGTGACCCAATACTGAGGCGGGCACCTCTGCTGTAGTGGACGTCCCTCATAACCAAAGTAATCGCATCACTTATGCATCGCGTTTTCATCCTGTATGGATCCGTACAAATGCATACAGATGCAGGAAAGATGTGTACGGGCAACTATGCATCGTATACGTATCCATACACATACAAATGTCTGAATAATTCTCATGAATAGATTCGAAAATTCAAAATTTGTTTGAATGTTTTTTTTTCTTGTGCAGTGGCCATGCTAATCTTCTCTGATTGTGGTGGCTTGGTTACTTCTTCCCATACGGATGCTCAGAGGAGGGAGGAGGTGACTTTCTGGGCCAGCGTCCGCATGCTTCTCCAGAGCACCAAAAATATCGGATCACTGGAACCATTTCCAGTGCTTTGAGAAGCGTCCCATGAAGAAATCATGGCCCTGTAAAGGGAGTCTCGTCATAGGAGTGTTTCATTAATGTGATGGGCAGTGTTGGTCTCCCTCCCGATTGGCCAGGGTCGGCGCCTACACAGAGAGCCTCCTGAAGCCAGGCATGGCTCTGACCAATCGGGAGGCACACAGGACGCATGCGCAAAGCGAAGTGGGACCCCGCAGCCAGAATCGGCCTGGCTGCATTAAGGTAAGGAGGGGATCGCTTGCGCTCTTCCCAGGGTTGGCTGGGGGTGGTGGTAGGTGAAGTCCCCCCTGGCTCCAGAAGCCACGATCCGTGGCTTCTGGGGTGAGGGGGAGCCTCGAGATAGGAGACCCCCGGCTCGCCATGCTCAGCTCCAGAGGAGCCAATCATGGCGGGCCGGGGGAGGGCTTCCGGAGATCTGGATTGAGGTGGGTGCTGTAGTTCCGCACTGCACCCACCTCATATTCATCTCTAAATCCGTCCCACCCTTGTGGGTGCGGACGGAAAAGGTGGTAGTACATCCATACCTACTAGATATGGATCTACTTACCAAGGATTTCAGAGGTCAGTGCAGAAACACCCCTTGGTTGGACAGAAGTTGGTTTGCCTTCTACAGTACGTCCCAGGCACTCTTGTTATACAAGCTTAAAGAGTTCTAAGGGTGATGTTTCTTACCTCATTCATGTTTGAGAGCTCGAGAGAAGTACTTTAGATATCCAGAGATCCGCTGGCATGATAGACATCCTTTTTGCTCTCCTAAGAAATTGTAACAAATTATGTAAAGTGGAGTGTGTAAGGAGGGCCTATTATTTCCAAGCAGACATTCATATATAATGATGACCTAGAAGCCTTCTGTTCAGAAGCACTTGTGCAGAAAATTTTGGAAATTATGGACAGTTTGTTCCAATAATATTTAGGCACCCTTACTGGTCTAGCCTGGAAGACTGTCACACTGTCACATCTATTTAGAAACTGCCTACAAGAACAAAGATCTTGCTCCCCCTTGGTGAATCAAGTATGGATGCCAATCATGTTCCCATGTAAGGTATTTCTTTACTTGGAATCCTCTAATTTGCTCAGAACCAAAATGTCAGTCAGTGCTTTATTGTGTATTTTCATGCGGGTGTCTTCAGCATGGCTGATAGGGTGTATAAAGAAACTCCTAAGCTATGGGAAGCTTGGGAGATCTCCAGCTCAGTGGAAACCTTTTTCAGTTAATGGCACTTGATCTACAGAATTATTTATAGAATAATTAGCAACATTGTCACTAAGGACCTTTTTCTAATCTGACAGCCCCTTCATATTTACCTATGTGGTGCAGAATGTAAGTGCAAATGAAGGCAAATGGCATGCAGTACTTGCCAGGTGCTATTTATATACAATCTATGAAAACATTACATTTTGGAGAAAACTCAACAGAGTCAAGGCCTGTGTTCACACCTGAGCCTTAATCCAGCTTTAGTCCACTTTCAGAGAGAGAGACCATTTCCTCCTAACTGCTCCCCTCCCTCCCTCCCTCTGTCCCTCCCTCTGTCCCTCCCTCCCTCCTGAGCCTGGGTGGGGTTTGTTTGTTGGCCTCACTCAATCACTAGGGTAGAGGGGGCAGGGGCTGGGTACACGACAGTTGTGAGGTGATTAAGGTGTGTGTGCTTGAACAGAGCCAGGTTTGTGGGGAAGTCACCACATTCTTGATCTCTAACCACCTAATTGCGACATGACCAGTGATGTGTTCTGCTACTATGAAGGAAATCTGAATTTTTAAACGTATCTGGAGGTACCCAATGACTTAAGGGGTACCTAACTGTGAGCCAGTTTGGTCTAGTGGTTACGGAGTTGGACTCTTA
Organism: Aspidoscelis tigris stejnegeri; assembly: GCA_023333525.1. Classification (NCBI taxonomy): domain Eukaryota; kingdom Metazoa; phylum Chordata; class Lepidosauria; order Squamata; family Teiidae; genus Aspidoscelis; species Aspidoscelis tigris. The sequence goes on along the minus strand of JALMGA010000007.1, from coordinate 67,673,645 downwards.
TATGGGAATACCAGGTTCGATTCCACCCTCCCCCATAAAGCCAGCTGGATGACTTTGAGCTAGTCACAGCTCTCTTCTGAGCTGTCACAGCCCCACCTATCTCAGAGGGTGCTCTGTTGTGGGGAGAAGAATAGAAAAGCTTTGTCAGCTGCTTTGAGTTCCCTTAAATGGTCAAGAAAAGTGGGGTAGAAAAGCCAACTCTTCTTCTAACCTTAACTCTAACCCTCCATTTACATACTAAAGGCATATCCACTTTAAATTTATGTCAGAAGGGAATACAATTGGACCCCCTTATCCACTGATTTGGTAAGCATGGGTTCAATTAACCATGGTTACCGGATCAGCCCCACCCCCACGGGTGCCATAAGGGGAAAGCACCCAGAACCGGAAGGCCTATTTCGGCCTCCAGAAGGGCTATTTCAGCCTCCATAGAGTATCTGAATAGGTGCATAATGCCACTGGAGCCCATCCCAAAATGTAAGGGGATGGGTGAGAGGCATCCGGTGGTGTTGCACGCCTATTCCAATCTTCTCTGGAGGCCGAAATAGGCCTTCTGGAGGTCAGAAAAGCACTTCCAGTTCTGGAGTTTCATGACCCCAGAACTGGAAGGCCTGTTTGTGGTTATCCATGGTTTCAGGTAACCACAGTAGGAGCCAGAACGTATCCCCAGTGGATACGGGGGTCCGACTGTAGACTCAAAATATTAAATGTACATCCAATGCTGTTTGTTCTCCATCTGAACCATCTCCAAAACACCTTTGTACCACCACTGAACCATCTCTCAGCATTTTCCCCTGCCTTTGAAAGCAGCCTTAACCTTTTCCTTTAAATGTTGAATGCAGAACCTTTAGTCTTCTAGGGGTTGTGGGAACCCACTTTTCACTGTATCCCAGAAAGCATGGAATATTATTAGAGATTATGGTATCCGTAAGAAGTGAAGTTAATTCTCAGTTATGTTTCAGATTTTTACATACCTGATCCTTGAATCGTGTTCACAGTGTCTTCCAGTAAAGTGTTTTGGGCATATGCAAAACGTACCCAGGATACAAGTACCTCCATTTTGGCAGCAATGCCTGTTGACTTTCCTAGCTGGAATCCAAAGAAAGGGATTTGAAACAAAAACAAAAACTCTGCATGGCTGGACTATAGACTGATATTGTTTTTTTAACAAACAAATAATGAATGAGAATGTCTGTATTAAGAAATTGCCAGTTTTTTCACCAGTTTTTTTCCACTATGAATACTGTCGTTAAATTAGCTGTATATTACAATATATTTAAGTCACCAAAAAGAATAGCAGGTCACAGAAGTACTGGCTTTCCTTTGCAAAGGCTGCTGTATGCAAAATGTAAAAGCTGATCTATACTCATGTAACTTTTTGGGCAGAGATGACCTGGCCACAGTTATCCACGCACTGGTAGCCTCCAGGTTGGACTACTGTAACACACTCTACATGGGGCTTCCCTTGAAGATGGTTCGGAAGTTGCAGCTGGTGCAAAATGCAGCGGCCGGAGTGCTGACGGGAACATCTAGCCGGATGCATATTATGCCAGTTTTAATAGAACTGCACTGGCTGCCAATTCACTACCGAGCCCAATTCAAGGTGCTAACTTTGACCTATAAGGCCCTAAATGACTTGGGCTCCAGATATTTAAAGGAGTGCCTTCTCCCATATCGACCTGCCCATGTTTTAAGATCTGGAGGGGAGGCCCTTCTGGTGATCCCTCCGCCTTCAGTAGTTAGGCGGGTGGGTACGCGGGAGAGGGCCTTCTCGGTGGTGGCCCCCAGGCTGTGGAATGGTCTCCCCCTCGAGGTGTGTCAGGCCCCTTCTTTGTTCCTATTCAGGAAGGCGGAAAAGCGTTCCTCTTCACACAGGCCTTTGGCTAAATGTCCTCCACACTTCCCCCACTGAAAATTACTGCTGTTTTTAACAATTCTTGTACTTTTAACACTGCATTTTAAAACTTGTTTTGATACTGTTTTTATACATCTGTTTTTAAATGCTGTGAGCCGCCCAGAGACCCTCGGGTATGGGGCGGCATATAAATGTAGATATAAATAAATAAACTTTCCCTCAAGTGTCTGCTTTCCCCAACTAGCCCCAAAAGTGATTACATGTGGATGCAACCCAAGATAGTACCAGTACCAGGTTTGTTATTAGAAACAGGGCTTTGCACATACCTTGTGTGAAGGGTACAGAAACTGTGCACATTTGGGCGTGACTGCTGTGCACTTCTGATAAAAACTGAGTAAAGCACATGTGAGACTTGAGACTTTAAAGTGTGGCCAACGTTCAATCTCTGCTGGCCAACAATCAGATGTTAAGTCTGACTGGGTCTTTAGCAAGAGTACCCAATGATTTCCTCTTGAGATAAAGTGTAGGCTGAGCAACACCTGTTTCCTCTGTCTTTTAACTAATGAAACATAAACCATTCTTATAATAACTGGTGACAATTTCTTTTTGAGAACTAGGACTTAATCAAGATGGAATGGGCCTCTTCTAAAGGTACCAAGGGGCTTTTCTGCACTTGGCCTTATTTTGGATTATATCCCAGAATATGGGCCTGCTGTCCACATCTTTATGCAGGCTATGACAGGCACCAAGCAAGGTCTACCATAGTCTGTATTAACATGGAAACAACAGACCCCTATCCCAAGATATATTCTAGAATAAGGCCAAGGGCAGAAAGGGCCAAGAACAGGTCTAGATGCTTCACCTTCCTAGTACATTCTGACTGTACAGGATGGAGCATAGATTGGACTAGGATGTCCAGAATGGCAGCTTAGTTCAGTTTACTGGTAGTCTTTACTGTATTAGAGAGTGGTCCACATGCCTGTTTGGTTCTGCATACCACAAGGAACCATTTTTAGTGATAAAACTAGTTGAGTCACCAAAATGAGGCTCCAAGGAGGTCTGAAGGCAAGAAACTTTCATTCTTGGCCTTTGGACCATTTCAAGCCCTCCTGTGCTGGGTAAATCTGACACAGGTTTTGGAGTTGTCACAGAACAGGTCATCCCAATAAGAATGGCTTTGTTCAGCACCAGGAACAATCTTTCCCAAAAAAATCAATACTTCAGCTGTATCATCAGCTCAGTAAAATGGAAACTATGGGACCATGTCTCATGCCTGTGGCTGAGCAGATGTGTGTAAGACTGTACAAGTCTCTGAAAAAAATTAAAACCAAGGGGTAAAATGAAGACCTACCATCCGTGAGTCCTGTTGAAGGTGAGATGTCAGAGGTTTTGGACTTCTTCCTCTCTGAGTCAAGATAGTTTAAAACATTAAAGGTGTTCAAAGGTGAATGGGGCTTCTCTTTGCTTGGATTATTATCACAATTTTCACAGGCTTTAAAGAGAAGAAAACATATTAAGCTCACAATCCTGTCTAAAACTGCAATTCCAGCACTCCCAAGAACAGACAACAATGCAATGTGCAGCAGTACCGTCTCAGTGAAAAGAACGATGATAGATTTGCAATTGAATTTACCATCATGAATTTTTATGCTGGGTCCTCTGAGTTTTCTTTGTGCTTTTCACATGCATAAACTCATTTCTGTTAAACTGTGTTGAGTGGACCAGAGGTAGGAAAACCAAGAAAACCGGGGCTGGAAAATATTATTCAACTGCGTATGTTTTTATGCTCATGTGTGGATATATGTGTGTGTGCATAGATGTTGTATAGGAAAACGTCTATGCTGTTTTCTTTGCACATACAGGAATCAAACCTGCAACCTTCTGCTTCCCAGGTGGTTGTTTTACTACTGAACTATGGCTACTACTTCTATAATTAGAGACATTCTTACTCATTTGTTTCCTCTGAAAGTGAGACGAACTGTGAGGCAAGCCAGCTACAGATCTTCTAAGATTTTCTAGATCTTAGAAATCATAGGGAGAATCTCCATGGCTATAGGAGCACCGAGCATATTAGGAGCCTCTCTTCTGTGTTTTGGTGTAGTTTAAGAGAGGCCTCACTCTGCCAGTATAGAATCATCGATCTGTACATAGTAGAGATGCTGCAATTTGATGCCCTTTTCTGTTTATCAGCCTATCCTTCCTTCCTTCCCAATCTCCCCATTTGCCCTTCAGATACTCCATACCCTAAGCTGATGAACAACCATTAAGGACAAAAATCCTTCATTTCTGTGAAGTTAAGGGGACTGATCGCTATTTGCTGGCCTCTCAAGAGAGTTACTTTTTAAAAAATTACATGCAAGAAAACATTTTGTTTTTAAGTTTCTTACCCTTTCCAAATTGGGTTACTTGTATTGCTACAGTTGCAATAATAAAACCTCTTAAATAGAAGGACCTAAACAAAGAGCACAAAATAAATTTCAAAACAACAGTGTTGATTTAAATTTAATAAAAACCTTACGGCCAAGTGTAGTAATGTAATTTAAAGATTTACAATAAAACTTGACTAAACAAAACAAAATGACACACCTTATGGTCACAATATAAATTAAAAGCAATGCACAGTACAAGTGTATAAGAATAAATTCTTAGGCATAAACTACTACTACTATTACTACTACTACTAAAACTTCAAATTCTTAGTGGCAGTCAAATATCTGGACTTCTGGAAATCAGAAAGACATTTGGGATTGCAAATTTTGTTTCTATACAAGTACTTCATTGCATTACATTACTTTACCTTAAACTCTGCATGCTTTCCATAATGTTGTTTCCTATGTACATGAAGTACCTGTCCGCTTGTTTTTTCTGCTCTAGAAAGTACCAAGACTTAACAGAAACTCAGAGGCTTAAAAAACAAATGAAATCCTAATGTCTTGTTTTATTTATATACAAAGCCTTCATTGTTTGTTTAAGCAATCAATACATTTTCCCATTTAGCTCCTCCCATTTGGTCACCTGACTCCATCATCACATTAATTTGCCTGAGCTTAATACTGAGACAGTGAAATTTAAGAAAATGTCAGTTTTGAGGCTTTTTGAGAATGTGGGTTTGATTTTAAATAAAACTTCAGGTATAAGCCTATTCTTGATGTTAAGATTTTGACACAATTCTTTCCACACCAATCAAACTAATTGCTATAGTTCACTTAACCAAATAATGTTAAAAGAAGCAGTTTTTTTCTTCTGGTCTCTCCTGGAATTTCTGCTGTTTGTGTTCTTGTGCTTTTCAAATAGATCTATGAATCCTATCTTGTTTGCAAACCAGAGCATCTGCACATGATATTATTTTGGTTTTAGTCATTTATGTTGTGGAACTCTATTGTCAGATAATCACACCTTGGAAATATGTTTTACCTGAATAACCTACTTGGTTATTAATGTTCCTTTTGCTGCACAAGTATCCAAATATTCAGTACTGCCCATTAAACTGTTAGACAGTATTAGTCATGGTGTAGCAGTAGCACCATGGTTTCTTTGCCATTAAAGCTCACTGGGTGACCTTGGGCCAGTCACAACTTCTTGAACTAACCTACCTCCCATGGTTGTTTACTTCTGTACAGATGCATCTTTAGTCTTGTAGAAAACTCCTTGGTTGATTAATGATGCCCTGTTACATGAAGCTGAAAGGACAGCTGGGGGCAAAGTCCTCTGAAGACTCACAGAGATAGATGTTAACTGAGTTGGCTTTTCTACCCTGCTTTTCTCACCCATTTAAGGGGACTCAAAGTGGCTGACAAAGCTTTCTGTTCTTCTCCCCACAACAGAACACCCTGTGAGTTAGGTGGGGCTGTGAATGCTCAGAAGAGAGCTGTGACTAGCCCAAGGTCACCCAGCTGGCTTCATGGAGGAGGGCATAATCAAACCTGGTATTGCCAGATAAGAGTCCGGCTCCCTAATCACTGGACCACACTGACCAAAGTTGCCTTGCTTTGATTGGGGAGAGTTACACTCCATTGTACCAGCAACAATCTCTGGAACAAGATCACTTGCCAATGGGGACAGGATGATAGGACAACTGGAAATCCTACTTTGATCTCCTCAAACTGGATTTGATTTTTTCACAAAAGACTGAAATGTGGCACAGGAAGTTCAGAGCAAGGATTCTAATCACTGCCTTGCCATGTGCCCATGTGCCCACTTTTTCTATCATCTTGATCCTCAGTTGACAATGGCTCAAGCTAATATATGTAGCTAATTAGTGTGACATTATTCTATTAAGGTTCATGTGGGTAAAACTTTATTTGACTAGTCATATGACCATTTCAAAATACATGTACAAACATACAAGACAAAACAAAAAGGCAAGGGTGAGTGAGCATCCTTCTGCTTATAGTCAAATTCTTATTTACCCGATTTTATCTTTCAAATGGTGTGCTCATGTCACCCAGAAGGAGTGCTCATGTCTTTCTTTTGAAGTTACAGCATTAACGTTTTGTTTTCAGGGTACTAAAACAATTAATTAAGGAGCTGGAATAGGCCATTGATGACCTACTGTATTTGTCCACTTGTTCCTCAATTCTATCATTTCATGCCAACTCCAACCAGACTGACTGGGGTTGGCACAGAATGATAGATGTTCAAGGTCTGCTGGAGTCTGCAATAACATGTGAATGACAGGTCCAAGATATAATCTAAAACAAGGCCCAGGGTTCTTCAGTAAAATTTTGGGCCTAATACCCAATCCCATATAGGAGTGTTTATTTGTTGAACAATTTATATAAGGAAGTGGAGATTTGTGAAAGCTCACAGGTTCTCTCAGGACTACAAAATGTTATCAACCCAGTATGTAGGACAAAGAAGATGGGTTAAAGAAAGCACACCCTTGCTGAACATATTTTCTTAAGATAAGACAAACTTGACAGTGCAACTGTTTCCCTAGGGACTGGGTTCTTCTTTGCTGGAAGGGTTCAAGCAGAAGTAATCCAGCCTATAACTATTTTCCCCCTCAACTCTTGTTGTTCCATGACCCAAAGTTAAGGCTAAAAAGTAACACAGACACAGAGCTTCATGAAGGTGTATTTCTTTCACAGATAGATACAAATATGTAACATGGGACACTGGTTCATGTCTCTCTGATCCTAGGATGTGTCTACTTAGAGCTCTCAAGGGAGAGCTATGTGAAAAAAAAACTCATTGTACAAAAAGTTGTGAGTCTGGCCACACACCAGCGTCAGCCTGGATTGTAAAACTGGGGTGGTGGTGTGGAAAGGGTGAAGCTCTGATTTCAGTCTCACATTTAATCTCTCTGAACTGTACGCTTGGCGGGGGGGGGGGGTACACAAAAAATCTGTTGGAAGGAATGGTGCTACCCCTTCTTCAATCATATGAACCAGAAATGGTGGCAGCTTTCTCCTACTTTTTGGGTCTTGCTATGCAGTCTTAAGGCTGTTAGAGGTGGAGGTGGCCATAGCCAAGAGAGGCTTAGTTGTCCGTCAGAGCTCTACTGAGCTCATGTTCCTAGGGCAAAAGCAAAACCTGATGATATAACTGAACATCCCCGTATGCTTTCAGGGATCCCTCTTTTCTGCAGTTATTTATTCACTACACAATTTATCACTGAATTCATCCAATTTATACCTAAGTAGCGAGGTATAGAATCTCACTGTTTATATGGGAAAGAGCACATTAGGGGAAACAGCCCACACTAGCAAACATTCTTAACTAACTTCCACTTATTGGTTCAAATAATTTTAAAGAAGCTGATATAAATTTCACTGCACTCTAGAGGATAAAGGGCTTAATATGGAATGGCCATCTAAACCTTTGCAAATGCAGAGCTAATGGAATGTTTAATGTGAAATGCAAAATTAGTAATTAATGGATAATTCTGAGGATTCATTCTCTGCATAGTTAGTGCATTAAATTCACTGCTCTTAACCAAAATGCCTGCAGACCTTTTCTCTCTCTCTCTCTCTCCCCTGTTTCTTTCCCCATCAAATCCCTGTTTGCCGAAGTCCATTAGGGCATTGCTTTGTGTGACAAGATTAATTACCTTAGACTAATTGTTTTATAATTGATTCTTGAAACTACACATTATTGATTATTTGATTCTGCGTAGCCTTTTACTTGTGCATCATTATTACGGATCATAAAAAGGCCCTAATGGGATCATTTGTGATGCTGATGCTGATGACATGCATTGTGGGGCTGGGATGGGTGTGTGGTGGGGAGGAAATAACTGGTTTCTCTTTTCTTTCTTTTGAATTAGGTGGAATGTAAATTTAAATAGAGGAATAGGGCAAAAAACAAAACAAAAAACCCTGTGCCTTTGAGATGCATTTGCCCAACAATAAAGATTAGCAGTTCATTAAGAGCTAATAGCTCAGGATTGTTCACAAGGATAAGTAGGACAGTTGCCCCTAGAATCTCTTGCCTTTGGCTTTTGAATTCTCATTGTCAGAATGACATTTGCCTGGCGGTATGAAACTGGTAAGGCTTTTCTTAAGCACAAATGAAAGCTCAGGCCTGTTATATACTCACTTTCAATGCATTCATTATTATTTCTTAAGCCATTAGGCTGACTGAACACATTTCCCTAATGCAGTCATGTTTTAATGAGCTTGCCATTCAAAAGTATATCTCTTCTCCTTTAGCAAGAGTTACAATGTGGGCCTGTGCCTGCTGCTGTTTTTCTGCAAAGCCTTGCCCTTAGCAGGTTTACGGCACACAGTCACTGGGTGGAAAGCATCACCAACACTTGCATCGCCTGCGTCAGCTGGGCTTTTCTCTCAGATGATACTTGAAATTTGGCCATTCAGTGAAATAGATTTCTCCATTAATCTGCCTCCGCGGGAAGCGTTTTTCCTCCCACATAACATACAGAAATAGGACAGTCAATTTGTCCCATAAGTACAAAGTTGACAGTTGATTAGCTTAGAATGTGACTCTAATCTTTCTCTAGCCAGTTTGGTCTAGTGGTTAAGGAGCTGGACTCTTATCTGGGAATACTGGGTTTGATTCCACCCTCCCCCATGAAGCCAGCTGGGTGACCTTGGGCTAGTCACAGCTCTCTTCTGAGCTCTCACAGCCCCACCTACCTCACAGGGTGTTCTGTTGTGGGGAGAAGAATAGAAAACTTTGTCAGCCACTTTGAGTCCCTTAAATGGATGAGAAAAGTGGGGTAGAAAAGCCAACTCTTCTTTTTCTTCATGCAATTTTCAGTTCAGGATTGACTAATGTGTTCATAATCTGTTGCGTTCAGTGGAGTCAATAGGCCTCTCCACACAGGACATTGCCCTGTGATAAGAAGGGATCTAGAGGCCCCACCATCCCGTTGCATGCTCGATCCATTTATATTGGGCTAGAAGCATCCAAAGTGGCACCCCAAACCAGTTTACTGGTAGATCTTGAGGTCTACTGACATGTTAGGGGTAAATATACTGGACCACAGAGGCATGTGAGTGGCATGCTTCTCTGGTCTGGTGTTTCACAGAGGACCCTTTTTGGTGACACTGCTGAAATGGACACTTGGGAGGCCCCAGTGCTGGCTCCAAACCTGGCACAAGCCAGGCTGTCTTGAGGTGGAAGGTCTTGTCCCACATGAGAAGCAGCCTATCCCAGCTTGGGACAGGTTGTTTATCCCAGGATGGGGCAGCCTCGAAAGACATTTTCATCTAAGATTACACAGAATTCCAGCCGGAACTCTTGTCTCACTTACTATCAGGTATACCTATTCAGCCCCCTGGTGCTGTTGTTCAGTCACATAGTCAAGTTTGGCTCTTTATGATCTCATGAACTTCTGCATACTATGCTTGCTATCAGCTACTCTTCCAAATTTTTACTACTACCAGTCTTTTAGTTCCCTTGCCTTCTGTCCCATTAATGTTCATGGGCACCAGCCACCCTGCACGTTGCAGCACCAACCCAGATGCTGATGTATGTAAGTTGTAATTATTTCCAACTGTTTGATTATGACTGGGGCTGAAGGACAGGGGTTTCCTACATCAGCAGGACCAAATGTTCTCCATCCCTAGTTTATGAGCTCATTGTCATAAGATGTAGGTATTGCCACTGGTTTAGATGCTTTCAAAAGACTGGTTTCTAAAATCTCTCATTATGACATTCATATAAAAGCTCAGTGATCTAGGATAGTATTACACTTAATTGTCAGCTGAATGGTAGCAAAATCTGGACAGACCTTTACATTCTTCTGAGTGTTTTCCAGTGTTTTCTTCCTGGCTCTTGTGGGAAGAAGGATAGATTATTGGACTGCTTCAGCAGGCCTATGTATAAATTCTTGTTATTAAAAAAGCTAGGAGCGAGGACATTTTGTTCCTTCAAACACTTCTGCGCTCCGGAAATCATCAACCTTGAATTGGTGCTGATAGAAACTGACACTTATCAAAATCTGAAATTAGGGTGCGTATTTGTAGTTTCTTTGTTCTTGGCTTAACAGAATAGGTTCTGTCAATACATGAGTTGTCTTCTCTGAACGTAAGAAACTGACTTGTCAGAAGAAATTGTGCTGTGTGCATACGAAAGTGTGCAGTCCAAACGATCATAAAGTACACAGGTAAGGCATGATCTTGCAGCTTCTGATAGACAGAATGGCCATCAGACAGGGAATGAATCTGTACGCTTCCACTGAGCATTTATATCCTTCTTTTATTCCATGTTAGCTGTAGGCCTCTGAGTAGTTCATGGTCCATGGGAATCTGGGAATGGGAATGCCTATAAAATGCAAGATATTGGGAAGAGTAACAACAACGACAATGTTTATTTATAATGCCCCTTTCACCACGGGATGGTACAGGATGTTATTCCTCTTCCTACTTCCTCTTCCTGAAAGACCTCCTCACAGATGCTTTTCTATTGGTTGGGCTTGATGATAGGATAAAACTCCCACGGTAAATAATATGATCACATTTGCACCTGATCAAATCACTGGAGCATGACAGGTTGCTAAACTGGTAGTAGGCAATACATCATACAGGGGAGCATTTGAGGAATGCATTGTGGTGATATGCGCTGAAGGATGGGTAGTACACTGTAACTGCTGAGTGCTGTTTGCATACATGTGGTGCACACTGCGTGAGCCACTGTGTGTACATTGTGCATATGTTGTACAATATTTATGCTATACAACACTTACTGCTTAGATTGGATAAAAATGGCAACTGTTTAAGTATTTTCCAGGAAACCACAACTCCCTTAAATTAAGAAAAATAGATCTTCCTAGTTAATATGAATAGCAGTTAAGGACTGGCTCTCCCCCCACTCATTTTATAACAAAACAACCCTGTGAGGTAGGTTAGGCTGAGAAGAAGATGCTTGAATGCGTGCATGCACATGCACGCACACACAAAATATTTCTCAAATCTTTAGTTTTCCATTGATTGTAGCATGTATAACCCATATCATTTGTAAATACAGGAAGCTCCAGATTCTACACTTCTTCCCCATAGATAATATCTGTCTAACTGCACTTCTATGTGCTTATATGTCTTTTTTTTCTCATCATGGATGCCAAGTCATTAGTTTCAAGGGATCTGACATTTTTCATGGGAGGTTTTGCTTTATTAATTTTCTTGTATAATAAATTAGTCTTGTAGCTTGTATATCCTTTACAAGGCAATTAAACAAGATTTTGAAGAGGCAGATTATGTCAGAACATTATTTTATATTACCTTATCAGAGTAGTATCATGGAAAGCCTAGCACTAACCAATTGAACAAAGGTTGTCTTTCCTTAATGGCATTCAGATTCTAAAAGTATCTATATGACAACTACATAAAGCCAAGATATTTACATCTGAGCACTCGACACCATTAAGACTCTAGCCCCTTTTCTGCACTAGTTTTAGATCTGGACTAAGGGACCTCTTAATCCCAACTGCACATTGATGTGGATCAAGGAAGCCCTACTTCCCATCCACCCCCCCCCATCTGCATAATATGAAACTAGGGTCCACAAGAGGACTAAGGTCCTTTTTTCAGATTGTGGTAGAAGTAGAAGAGTTGGCTTTTCTACCCTGCTTTTCTCGCCCATTTAAGGGGACTCAAAGCAGCTGACAAAGCTTTTCTATTCTTCTCCCCACAACAGAACACTCTGGGTGGTAGGTGTGGCTGTGAGAGCTCAGAAGACAGCTGTGACTAGCCCAGGGTCATCCAGCTATCTTCATGGGGGAGGGCGAAATCAAACCTGGTATTCCTAGATAAGAGTCCAGTTCCCTAACTACTAGATCAAACTGGCTTACTGAGAGGAGTGCAGATGGCATGCATCCATGACCTGGAAGAGGGTTGCTTTTTGGAGATGTGTTATAGCATGCCACCAAAACAACCCCCCCCCCCCAAGACATCAGGGGTATGTGTTTGGGAGTTAATTGCAAAGCTTGCATGGGTTTTGAAGCCATGAGGAGACATGGGCCAGATCAGTACCATCAGTGATCCAGATCAGCCCATGCCATGGCCTTGAACTTGCATGAGCTTCATGGCTGCACCTCCATGCCTCAGAGGGCTAAGGACAACATTTCCTAGCCTCACAGCCTCTAGGTGATGCATTTTGAGTCTGGCTTTCTGTCACAGACCAGGAAAGGGACTGCTGGTTTGTGGTGAAGGTGTTGACTAGGAATAGGCATGGGAACGGAATAGACAATAAATCTGTCTTTTCATAAATCTATTGTTACGCCATATTTCAGATATTGTGTATAGTTGCCAAACTTTAGGAAGGCAATTGGGGAACTGGAAAAAGTTCAGAAGACAAGAACCAGAATGATCAGGAGGTTGGAACACTTCCTTTATGAAACCAGGCTGCAGTGTCTAGGCCTATTCAGCCTTGAAAGAAAGCATTTAAGTGGGGATCTGACTGAAGTTTATGAGATCATGCATGATGTGGACAAGGTGGATGGAGGAACATTCTCTTCTCTATTACACATCACTAGAAGCAAGGGCACCAGGACTATGAAGCTGATAGCCAGCAAAATTAGGACCGACAAGGGGAATTATTCTTTTCACTCAGTGGGCCATTGCTCGTACACAGCATTCAAATGTGCACCAGGGGTGTTTTTCCACTGTCACTAAAAGTACCCATTAAGTACCCATTAATGGGTACGTAATGGCATTTTTGTACCCATTAATGAGTGCTTAATGGGTACTTCTAGTGACAGTGGAAAAACACCCCAGATGTTGCCTTGGCCATTTGGGCTAAAAGTGCTACTGGCTAGATACAGAGCTAGTTTAGCACTTAGCATGTAAATGACCACCACCTCACTGGATCCTTACAGGCCTGGTATGGTTTCATTTCTCTCTGTTAGTTTCTTATTGCTAAACTGACACCGTTGCTTATTGATCCAGACTAACATGGCTATATCTTTGAATCCAGTCACATCTACATTACTTGGGCTATGTTCACACCTGTTTTAATCCAAGTTCAGTCCACTTTCAGAGTGAGAGAACACATTAGGGATGTGCATGAATATTCTAAACATTCGAAATCCAATCAAATTGGTTCGAATGTGGACATTCGAATTCGAATAGAATGTCTTCACATTTGAATTTGGACATTTGAATGGATTTAAAATGTTCCAAAACATTGCTTGAATGATTTGAATCATTCGAATATACAGATAGAATCATAGAATCATAGAATGGTAGAGTTGGAGGGGACCTCCTGGGTCATCGAGTCCAACCCCCTGCTCAAGGCAGGATCTCCTAAACCATCTCAGACAGATGGCCGTCCAGTCTCTGCTTGAAGACCTCCATCGAAGGGGAACCAACCACCTCCCGTGGCAGCCTGTTCCACTGGTTGATCACTCTTACTGTTAGAAATTTTTTCCTAACATCTAAACTAAATCTTTTCCCCTGCAGTTTCACCCCATTGTTTCTAGTCCTTCCTTGAGAGAGTGAGAACAGGGCTGATCCCTCTGCCTTGTGACAACCCTTGAGGTATTTGTAGACAGCTATCATGTCTCCTCTCAGTCTTCTTTTTGGTAGACTAAACATTCCTAGTTCCTTAAGCCATTCTTCATAGGACATGGTTTGCAGACCGTTCACCATCTTGGTAGCTCTCCTTTGAACCTGCTCCAGCTTGTCAGCGTCTGCACGAATATTATATTTGCACTTATAATATGGAACGAAAACAGGATGCATAAGGAATAAAATGGGATGCATATGAAATGCGTACAGATACGTATAACACATACAAATGTAACAAATGCGAATAGATTCACATGTAACAGGTATGAATTGTTTTTTGTTGCATTTGGATGTTAAACATTCAAATTGAATGTTTTGACATTCAATTCAACTCACATTTGAATGCAAAAAATAATAAAAAATCATGCACACCCCTAGAACACAACACTAAAGTGAAGAGTCAATTTCTTTCCACATTATCTAACCCAAAGGTAGATTTTCTGAGTTAGATTATTTATTTATTTTATTATTTACATTTTTATCCCGCCCCATACGGAAGGTCTCTAGATGGGTAAAAAACAGAATATACATTAAAAGCCCATTTTAAAAAATAACAAATCTAAAACAATACACAGCATGTTTAAAATGATGATATCTGTGCTGGGATGGGAAATATAATCATCTCAGCCAAAGGCCAGGGTAATAAGGGGCATCTTCATCGCCTTCCTAAATATATGTAAGGAAAGGGCATGACGCTTGTCACTTTGCTGATGTGTTCTCTGAAAGTGGACTGAAGCTGGATTAAAACTTAGGCGCAAATGCAGATTTGGTCCTTTCCCACTGGGCCTGATTCCAGATTGTATCTCAGAATGGGGACCTGGCATAGTGTTGACTATTGCAAGGCCTGGGTGAGACCCGAACCAGTATGCAGAGAGGCCCCTATTCCAGTATTTATATCAGGGCTAGTGCAGAAAGGGCTTTGGTCAGTTCAGTTCTCTTTGCTCTCTACCTGAGATATTTGAAGGCCATTGACACAATAGTTCATAAGTTTAAAAACCACTAGGCCTTGTTTTATACAGTGGAAGACTTTTATTTGAACTTTCCTGAGCTATATTGTACTCGATTTTAATGACATTAATAAAATGTGACTTATATGAGAATAAAGCATGATGTGCTAATTATCACAAAGATCATTTACAACACCCATAAACTGTCTATTAGGATGGCTGTTTGGCTTCAAATAGACAAGGAGAAAAAGAGATGAGGAGAGCTAATTATGGGAGGAGAACCAGTTGACAGAAAGGCAATGAATGATGTCATTCACTGGTTACCTTAACTGGAACTATCATTGGACACACACCCCATACACAGCATATACCATTATATATATAATGTGTGTGTGTCTAACACTGAACATGTTTTCCTGAATATTAACCCCACTGAACTTGCTTCTCACGCTTCACAACAGAAATAAATAGGGATGAACAGTATGCTTCACTTCCAGAAAAACAAAATATTTTTAACATTTCCCATATTTTGATGAGGTGATGGGAATTATCTTTTGGCTTTCATTTTTGTGATGAGTTAATTAGTAAAATCTGCAGAATAACATGCTATTAGTATAACATTTTCTTTAAAAATATCCAAAGAAGGATGGCAATATTCCTGCCCGTTCTCATTTCTTTTGACAGCCCTCTGGGGTTTGTTATAACGAATTTGCACCTTCACTTCCTTGGGAAATAGTCCCAGGGAAATGAAGATGGGGGATGGATCTGGCGTCTGCACTTTGCAACGCCTGATTTATCCTAAACTTCCCTAGCACTTCGGTAAGCACCAGGTATGTGCAATCACCTATAGTACAGGTGGTCACCTTGCTGCAGCATTAGCCATGTGCACTGGCCATTCCCGTGGTGATGAGGCAATGCGGTGCACAACTGTGGCTGCATCACCCTGTCCCATACACCCATGGTCTGTGAATGGCTGCATCCTGGCTTGTACTGTACTAGCTGGTGGCTAGTATAGCAGTGGAGCACTTTATAGTGCTCTATTGCTATCTGACTGGAGGACAGTCAAGGACACCTGAGATGGAAGTGGCTCTGCACAGTGCATATACTCTGTGTGCCTCCAAACACAGCAAAAGCTATGAATTCCCTCCGCAGCTGCTGCCCGTTGGGCAGGCTGCACAATGGGAAGCTGTGAAGGGAATATGCAGACAGGAAGCTTGGAAGCTGCAGAAGGAATACACAGCTACTTCCTGTTGGATAGACAGGAAGCTGCGATCGACTATGATATCTGAGGAGTACCCTTGGAAAATCTGAAGTTAAAAGCTGCTGATTAATTAGCAGCCTTTTTACTACTTGGTGGGGGATCATTCTTGGATACTTGTGGGTGACTTTAAGTTGAAATGTACCACTGCAGTTTGAGCCACCCCAGTGTGAAAAGGCCCTTGCCTGTGTCTTGCCTCTGTGAAGATTCCTGTGGGGAGGTGCCAGTGCACAAAGGGCTCTTCAAAGACACCTAGGAATGTAACACATCACACTGCGCATTACTTGAATGTACGATGTGCCTTCCGGAGCAGGGATGTGCACAAATGTGGTTTTTCTGCATTCAGATTTGATTTGAATCAAATGTCAAAACATTTGATTCGATTTGAATGTTTAGAATCCAAATGCAACAAAATCCGATTTGAATTGAATACATTCAAATCTGTTTGTTCGAATGTTAGATTTGAATCTGAAGATAGGAAGTATATAAAATTATGCATGGTATAGAAAAAGTAGATAGAGAAAATTTCTTTTCTCTATCACACACTACTAGAACCAGGGGGCACTCTATGAAGCTGATGGGTAGGAGAGTCAGGTCTGATAGGGGGAAGTATTTCTTCACCCAGAGGGTCATCGGCTCATGGAATGTGCTGCCCGAAGAGGTGGTGACAGCTACCTGTGTAGACAGCTTTAAGGTAGGTTTAGACAAATTTATGGACAATAGATGTATCAATGGCTACTAGAATGAATGCCTAGGTGCATCTTTCAGGCGGGGGGGGGGGACTGGGGCACTTCTAAGGCCATCTGCTGGGATTCGAGAGCAGGAATGGGTTTGTCCTTGTTTCTGCTTGAGATGCCCATGAGCATTTGGCGGGCCACTGTGTGTGACAGGATGCTGGACTGGATGGGCTGTGGCCTGATCCAGCAGGGCTTCTCTTATGTTAACATTCGTATTTGAAGATACGGACATCAACAACATTCGTATGTGTCATATGTATCTGTACACATTTTGTACGCAAATGGGTACAGATACATATGTGAACATTTGTATGTGTGCAATTGTATCGGTATGTACGTATCTATATATTTGAATGTTTTGAATCATTCGAACAAATATTTCAAAACATTTGAAATTTCTTCAAACTTTTAAATTCGAATGTGTAAACATTCTGTTTGAGTTTGAATGTCCACGTTCGATCGAATTTGGTTGAATTTTGAATGTTTAGAACATTCATGCACATCCCTATTCTGTAGGTCAAATGATTACCTGAAGG
The DNA here is from genome assembly GCA_023333525.1 of Aspidoscelis tigris stejnegeri. Taxonomy (NCBI): domain Eukaryota; kingdom Metazoa; phylum Chordata; class Lepidosauria; order Squamata; family Teiidae; genus Aspidoscelis; species Aspidoscelis tigris. The sequence goes on along the minus strand of JALMGA010000007.1, from coordinate 67,656,340 downwards.
AAATGTAAGATACTATTTTGTACACATTTTTCAGGGGCCTTTTGGGGTAAGTGGGAATGGATTCAGGAAGCAGCCACTTGCAGTTTGGAACTGAACTGTGACATGGTTAGGGTGAGGCCTCAGTTGGACACTTTTCCTGGAACTTCCCAATCCATAGTGTATCAGAACTTGGCCCAGGAAGATCAAATGGAGCCTCTGAATAGGAGCATAGCTCCCCACCAGTCAAGCACCTAAGCTACAGGAATGTTTATGACAGGGACAAGGAGAACAGCTGTAATGAGATGTGTTGAATCAGTTAATAATAATTCAGGGAAAACATGAAATAATAAGGTTCATTGTCTATAATGTTTATTCACTAGTGCTGTAAGTATGAGAAATAAACAAGATGAACTCAAACTCTTAATATGGGAAGCTTAATATGGCTTAATAGCAAAGGCTCATGAGGAGAAATGGAAAAAAAGATGTCTCTGAGGCAACTTACACTCTAATCCCATCTCTAATCCACCTTTTCTAGCCTAGAATGTTCATTGGCAGACTGTCACGTGACTTATTCTACCTGTGAACCATCTCTAAGCTGTCACTAAGCCACCTCAGAGGTTGTTTTTTTACTTATTACTAATACAATCAAACATCAAATCACAAAAGAGAAGATAAAAAATAACAGAAGAAACAACAGAAGAGAACCAGAAAATTGTCTAAACAAGTAAAAAATGCATATTCATTTTGCCGTTAGAGCTGATGGTGAAGCCAAATGAATGCCCGGTGTGGACAGGTGGTTTACAATTGTGTATTTAACAAAGCTGAAGGAAAGGAGGAGTTTTATCCAACACTGACATATGAGTCTTTGCTGCTTCAAGGAGTTGTGTTTTTATTTTTGTTTTTGTGTGTATACACAGCCTAAGAACAAGTGAATATGGTTCGTTGTCACATGATGTGCCAAAATGGTGCTGTCTATGGAAGCTGCAGACTTTGGAGCCTTCTAGTTGCATTTTGAGAACCCGGAAGGGCATCACTAGATCTCTGGCCAGAACAGCTACTAGATGTTGCTAAATATGTGGCATCTTTTCAAAGTCCTATAGCCTGAAACATGGGTGACTAAATTAGAATGCAATGACATTGACATGTTAGAAGAGCAGGCAAATCTGGCCGCAGCTAATCTGATGGAGAAGGTGAGAATTTGCCACATCAGTTGTGACTGGATGAATCAAGAAACCTGTGAATCAAGGTTTAACTTTTGAACACTTTGGGGGGTGGGGAGAAAAAGGTTGTGGAGTATGGAACATGAGAAGAAATATATTTGGTTCCTGGACAATCAAGTGGGGGAATTGGGAGAAGAAGTCAACAGTGGAGCCTTGAATTGTGGTACCTTTTCTTACTGGGTGTGTTTATGGAGATCCTGAATAAGTAATCTGCTGGATGTGGTCTGTAGATGATGCAAAAGGTTGAACTTCATGATCTAAATGGCTTCTTCCAACTCCACCATCCTGTGACTCTGTGACAGAGCAGATGCAAGTGTGTTGGACCATCCCTCAGCCCGAAAGCCGTGGAGCACTAAAAAGGGCCTCTGGGGGACAAAATAAATAGCCCCACATGATAAACTTGAAAAACCAACAACCTGAAAAACCCACTGGATAGTGGCCTCATGTTAGAACTCAAAGGAGATTTTAATTTGCAAGAGAAGGGCTATAGAACTCTAAAACAATGAAGGCAGCATTTGCAAATTTTACCTGAGATGATGATCCTTTGCCTGCTTCAGTTACTGGAGGCAGATCCTCCTCGGGACATTGGAACAGAACAAAGGCTTATTTGCAAACATTATGGAAATGAAGTCAGTTTTAAAGAAGATTGCGCAGGCATTCAGCACTGCTGCTATGCATATTTGCCCCTTAAAGAATTGCAAATATTCAAGCTGAAAGCTTACCTTTTGTATGGTAAACCAGAGAGCATCACAGTTGCTCAGTCTATGGAGAATGCTGATATTTACGAGCAGAAATGATTTTTGGACCTTAATGACACTGATCCTTTGAGTTCATTCAGTCACTACATTTTATGCAAATTAGTACTTTGGAAAAGAAATACAGATATTGTGAAGTGTGTATGCACTCCATCTGTCTCCTACACTATGGAGATCAATTAATTCAGGTACTTGTGATCACCATAGTTTATATGGTGTGGAATCAAACTTTTTGTGAAAAAATCTTAGTGTATAGATGAAAGTGTTTTCATTTATAAATTCCTATATCTGGAGCTGATGGAGCAGAGTTCTTCACACTGAGCCCTTTGCTACATGGGCCCTTCATTCACAATAATGAGGACCTATGAGCCCCCGTCCCTAATGGCATGGCTTGTCTGCTTTAGATGGAGCATGCTAAAGGAGCATGCTTCATCAAGCTCCCAGCATTGGCACTTCCCTCCCAACAGTCACCACACAGGCTATGAAGGAGCCATCTTGCCTGTGGGGAGAGGAAGAGAGAAGGAAACTGGGTGAGCACCTACCATCAAGCTCCCAGCATTGGGCCCTCCCTCCCAACTGTTGTCACACAGGCTATGAAGGAGCCATCTTGCCTGTGGGGAGAGGAAGTGAGAAGGAAACTGGGTGAGCACCTTCCATCAAGCTCCCAGCATTGATTCCTCCCTCCCAACTGTTGCCACACAGGCTATGAAGGAGCCATCTTGCCTGTGGGGAATGGAGGAGAAAAAGAAAATAGAAGGATTTTACCACTGCAAGGACACAGTTGCTGCCAGTGTCCCTGTTCCCTCCCACAGCATTTTCCTTTTGTTTCTTGTCTCTTTAGACTGTAAGCCTGAGGGCAGGGACCCGTCTAAGATTAATATAATATTGTAACTCGCCCTGAGACCTTTGGGTATAGGGTGGGATAGAAATACAAACAAACAAACAAATAAGGATGAGGCCTCATTTGGTATTGCTGGTAGATCCATTTAATCAGATCTACCAGTGGGACCAGGGGGAACACAGGAGGCATGCAGAAGGTGTGCCTCACATGTTTGGGAATACTGGTGGATGCATTTCAGTGATGCCCCATAGAACAATGCCAAAATGTGTCCCCCAGAGGCCCTTTTTAGAGCTTTCAGGCTGAGGGATGGTCCAGCACGCTTGCATCTGCTCTGTCATGGAAGTGGCTCCATCCTATATGAACGCTCTCTGCTGGAGCATTCCCAGGCCTCTTCTTTTGCCTAAGTGTCTGCTGTAGTCTCCACTAGTGTATGAACAGCAAGGTCCTTGTTTCAGAATTTGTTCTGGATTAACCCACAAAATGGAAAGAGCCTTTAGCTTCAATGTACCTCACTATACAATAGTTCACATCGGGTCCCCCAATGTGCGGAGATCCCTTTGCAGCTTTTCACATTCTATTTCCCTTTTTTTCCACTCTGAACAATTTATTATCATCAGCAGACTTGGGCCCTAATTAGACAGGGGGCAGCACCAATATGGTATTGTCCACTTTAGCCCTTCTTCCTCCCCCTAAAAGGCAAAAACCCCTCTATTGCTGGAAAACCCTGTGTTGATTGCAAGTTTTCATTAATAGCTTCTTTTTTCACCTTGAGGGGAGAGCGAGTGCTCCATCCATACAGCATGCATGGAGGCCAAAACAGCAGGCCATGCACGCACAGCATTGGTGACGTACACATCTGGACATTCCAGATGCCTGGAAGCCCAGATGCAGCACCGGTCACGGTGCTGTCTAGTTGGGAAACGATAATGGCAGGGGAGCAATACCTCACATTATTGCTTCCTAGCACAATATCTGGCTGCCGTCTGGAGGCAATCTTGACTACTCCCCTGGTCATGCCTGACTCTAGATAATTTGTAAAATATGCTACTTCTCTCACTTGTGAGATATATCTATTTATTCCTACTCTGCTTTCTATTCCTTAGCTGCCTATGTAATTTATCTACATCCACAGATAGGTTTGTGGTTGGGTACCACTGAGTCGTGGCCAAACCCTGGTTTACTGCATGGTACCTCCATGGGCACCTCTGTGCAGTTTTCTTAGCAGACATACAGAAGCGGTTTACCATTGCCTACTTTCAGGAAGAAGTTGAGGACTGAGCCAGCAATTCTCTGCTTTCCAGGCAGTTTTTCTGACCAGGGGTGTGCACGAATGCAATTTTTGGGATTTGATTTGAATCTCTAAAATTTGAATTTACCCAAATTCATTTCGAATTAAGCAAATTTAAATTATTTGTTGGAATTTTTTATTCAAATTTGCACTTACGAATGTCGAAAACATATGTGCCCGTGTGGATTGTTACGCATCCTGTACGCATCCGTACACTTCTGTATGTGTCCCGTATTTATCCCATATGCAACCTGTTTCCATCCCGTACAGATCTGTACAAATACGTACGGATGCGGTAAAGATGCATATGTGCAAGTATGCATCGTGTACCAACCCGTACACATACGAATGTCCAAATAATTCCAACAAATAGCTTCGAAAATCTGATATTCGTTCAAATGTTTAAATTCAAATTTATGGACATTCAATTAAAATCTGAATGTCGAAATTTGGACAATTTTGATCGAATTTTGAATGTTTTTGAATATTCGTGTGTATCCCTATTCCCAACCACTGAGCTTTAGACACAAATAGATACACATCTGCTATGTTATTCTTGTTCTGCCAGCTACTAGATTAAATGATAAGCTAACCTGAATGTGAGTTGAGCAGATAATGAGTTGACAAGAAGAGCACTGAAGCTAATATTAAAAATTCAGATCACAGAAGCTGGAAGGCAATATATGTAAGGAATCATCAACGGAATAAATAACTATTTCTGAGTCAATTACTTCTTGTAGATATTGACTTCATTTATTGCAGAGATTTTCAGACTGTCACGTATTCTTGTCAAGAGCTCCAGCCGGGTGTTCCATAGAAAGACTGTAGGACTATATTCTTTAAATTGACAGTGGATATCAAAGCTGCTTGAATGGCGCTAGATTGTAAAGCATTCTGTTTTAAGGCTTCTCTGTCCTGGTGCCCTCCAGATATTATGAGCAGCTCAACAGAGGCAGAATGCCTTCAGGTGTTGGCTTGACAGCCAACAGATGGAGATGCTTTGATTTTAGTTCTTGAATAGAGCAGGGGGCTGGATTCTAAGTGGATCCCTTGAAATTGGGAAAGACAAGAAAGAAATTGGATAGAAGACAAGCAGAGGAAAACATCAGGGCTTACGCTTACGTGTGCTAAATGCCCTGGTGGTGTTCAGTCGCAGCTAGGCATCTCTGAAAGGATATACACATTGGGGACCATAAGCTCCCAGTTATGTCTGCATCCATGGCTCAGCAAATCAATTAAGGGAGGACAGGTGTATCAATGGCTACTAGAAGAGATGTCTATGTACCGCCTCTGGACTGGAAAGGAAGGATGCCTTGAAAGCCCATTTGTAAAGATTTGAGAGAGGTCTTCCACTTGTGAATGCCCAGAAACCAATGATGGGCCACTGAGCAGGACAAGATGCTGAACTAGATGGACGATGGTTTGGTCGGGTGGAGCTTCTCTTGTATCCTTATGTTAACATGGGTTGTGGGCTGTGTCATGTGCTATGTTTGTGATTTATGAACAGCAGCACATGAGAGTGCCTTATCAGTGGTGGCCCCCAGTATTCAGACTGATCTAGCTTCTCACATGTTGGGTACTGCCATTCTAAAGTGTACCTGTTCACTTTATTTTTTGGTAATTGGCAAAGGCCTCTTCTATGCTTCCTGATGCTCTGGCAACTCTGTGCTGTATTTCAGATCTGCCATTTCCCCTCTTACTCGGCCTTTCTAGGTTCACTAAGTACTTTGAGGCATTTAATTTATTTTTAATCTGTTGTGTATTTTGCGACCGGTACCAAACTGCAATTATGTTTGTTCTCTCATTGTAGAACAGTTTTAAATTAAATGTTCCACTGAGACTATCAGCAATTTCCAGTTGTACAGAAAACCCTGAAGCAACGAAACAAAAATTACAAATCTCAAGTGCCACCACCTTGCTGAATCCATAAATTGATGCCAAATCAAACAACTATGTGGCTTCTTGCTCTGTTTTCTGAATTTTTATTTATAGCAACTGAGAAATCAGCAATATTTCCCAGCCATCTGGATCATAACCTATCCATTGGATTTCTCCTTGTTCCTCGTTACGGTGATATGTTTTCTGAAATGAGTCAGCAGCCTGCTTTGTCTAAAGCATTCTGCATTCTTCAGCTGAAACCATTCAATGAGGGAGGACAGACCAGCTGGGAAAATGCTGCTGAACACAGATAATGAGGCATAACAAGATACCAAGGACATGGAGCACAGTTGTTGCATATCTCCCCCAAGTCAAATGGATGTGCTCCAAGGCTTATGCCAATCAACAGAGACTCTTTTTTGGCTTCCATGGGTATTTAGATCTGGCTGCATGTGGAAGGGTCCTGCAGTCGAGCCTAGGGTTATTATGGAATTGGCTGTAGGTCTCATAATCCTTCCTCTGAAATGTGTGCAAGGGTTAAATGGAGGGGTACTTCTGCACCTGCTGCTGAGAAACAGATTAAAGTAAATCCATTTCTCGGTGATACATCCTCCCGAGAATCCGTCCCAAAGAGGGATGGATCCTCGGAGGCCTCATGTGTCTGCATGCGTGCGTGGAAGATGGATTCAGCCGGCCAGATCCCCTGGGTGCTGTGTGGAGGCCGCAGCACCCATTCCAAAGGGTTCTAAAAAAATACTAGCCATTGGCTAATATACTCCATCCGCTCTTCTTCCTGGCAAATGGGGCATGTGATAGGGTGGCTCAGCCACAGTTATGTACTGCATCACCATTTCTATGGTAACACCGCCATGCATGCTCATGGTGATTGCACTTACCTAGTGCTTGGGGAAGTGCTGGGCAAGTTCTGGATGCACTGGGCATCACAAGGTGCAGATGCCCGATGCATCCCAGAACTTAACCGGTGTGAAAAGGCCCATGGTCTCCTGAGGTTTGCAACATGGTTTTTTTGTCCCTGTTCCACACTGGAATCCTTGGGTGTTTTTCCACTGTCACTAAAAGTACCCATTAAGTACCCATTAATGGGTACGAAATGGCCTTTTTGTACCCATTAATGGATACTTAATGGGTACTTCTAGTGACAGTGGAAAAACAGCCCTTCTTTCACATCTGCAAGTATAGTTTTTGTAACTGTCTTTGATATTCTTTAAAATAATTTGCAAATAATTCCTTCCTCTTGGCAAACCACGTTTCAGATTTGGAAATCCTAATGCCAGCAGTGTCCTCAAACTATAAGAGAAGATGATTCTGGCACCTAGACAAAGATCCTGTCCAGATGTGTGTGTGTGTGTGTGTGGGGATAGAGCACATTATGGGTACCACTATTGTGGAATTGCAATATGCCTCTGTGGCAATCTTACCACAGCTCCACCGTATCTCTCCCAAAGTGTGCTAAAACTATTGCAAGAAAACCCAACACTGGTAGCTGATTTTCCAGCAACAGCGTGTTCACTTATGTTATGGATGGAGCCACCATCATAGCTCCATCTGCTGCACATGTGTGGAGGCCAAAACTGATGGCTGTGTGAACTCAGTGGTTGTGATACAAACTTCTGGGTATTCTATGCTGAATACTCAGATGTATGTGTCACTTTAAATGGACAAAAACTAGGATGCAATACTGGTGAGGGAGCAAAACTCTTTATTATCCCTTGCTAGCAGGTTATCTAGTTGCCATCTGGAAGGGGCCAAAAATGGAACGGAGGTGCTCAAAAGGAAATACATGGACTTTCTAGGTGGCATCTGTGCGACCTTCCTGGACTGGGTCAAGCTTCATCCAACCAGCACTTCCTTTTAGTCCACATTATTTGGATAATAAGGAGTAAATCCATACTCATTTTGGTCCAAATTATCCATGCTTTATTCTAGACTAACCAAATAAATAGATAAATGCTGTCTGGATGAAGCTTTGAATGTATGCCCAGACCACAGAGTCCATGTACTAGTTACTTTACTCCCCAGCACATTTTTGCCTCCTGGGGAGTAAAGTAACTTCATAGATCCTCCTGGACCAGAAGGTATGCCCAAGCGCACTATAGTGGTAGATCACCTTAAAATGGTCTCCTACTCAGCCCTGTTCTTACTGCCACATGTAGTCAGGTGAAAGCAGCAGGGTTGGCCTAGGTTCTGTTCCAGAGCCCAGCAACATTTTTCTGTGCTATGGAAGATGGCTTATTTCTGGGGGTTTTCTAAGGGCCACATGGAAAAATGCCCAGCCTGCAGTGAAAGGATCCCAACACACACTGCGGCTGTCAGCTGCATTGATACCAATCTCACAAAAGATTCCTCCAGCATTTTCACACAAAGGTGCCTCTAAACTACATGATAATGGGTGGTGGTGGTGAGTGTTCAACTCTTTTTGGAGGGTCAGAGAAAGAAAGGGGAGTAGATGTCAAGGTAGAAGGAGATTCCACAGACTCTTTTCAGTGCTAGCAGTACCCTGGTTTTTCTCATCATTATGACAAGGGAAATGTTTTCAGATATGCTGCAGTACACTGAGAAGAAGGCAGCACCAGACCCTGCACCTTTGGGCTACTCACATGGCACCACTATAGTGCCATGTGGGTCCCGCTAAAGTCACGAAGAAGAAGAGTTGGCTTTTCTACCCTGCTTTTCTCACCCATTTAAGGGGACTCAAAGCAGCTGACAAAGCTTTCTGTTCTTCTCCTCACAACAGAACTCCCTGTGAAGTAGGTGGGGCTGTGACAGCTCAGAAAAGAGCTGTGACTAGGCCAAGGTCACCCAGCTTGCTTTGTGGAGGAGAGCGAAATCAAACGTGGTATTCCCAGATGAGAGTCTGGCTCCCTAACCACTAGTCCAAACTGTTTTGGAGACATGTGGCCTTTAGAACTAGAAGCACAAGGTGATTGGGCTTGTTGACAACGCAGAATCTGCACAGGACTGGAGACCCCATTGCATGAGTAGCACTTTAAACGATAGCGCTACACTCCCCTCTCCCCACTGTAAAGACTGGAGATCAGACTTTGGTTTTGATGGAGAAGTGGCCACCACTTGAGCGGCAGTGGCGGCAGGACCAGTGTGCCACAAGAGAAGAACAGTCTGAAGAGCACCGAGTTCTCTTCTCCAGCTCTGCTGATGAAGGGCAGTAGCGACCTTTATGCTCATACATCTGGGAAGAGTGTGGGGTCCATGCAGATGCTGTGCCTTTCTTGCACATCAAATGCACAAGAAAAGAGGTGCATTCTACAGCCATATAGATACTACGCCCATCCTGCCATTGTCATGCTGAATGGGTGGAAATAACTAAAGCAGAAGCTTGGCAGACTATGATATACACTAGAGGTCCTCTGGTGAACATCATGAGTGGAGTTGTCCTTGGTTGCCACTTTGTCCTCTTGCTACTTGATTTGAAGCCTTCATAAGAAAAGTTGCACAACAATGGTCACCCAAAGAAAGGAACACAGAATGAACAGTATATGTAGGTAGCCATTGGGTGACATTTTTCAAGGCATGCTTTAATTGTATTTTTTAGATGGTCTTTTCTGTTGGCTCTGTGAAGTGCACCTTGTCTCTCCTGCCAGCCAAAAGTGATGCTAACAGTTGGAATCGAGAAATGGCTTTTCTATCGCTCCAGGAGGTCATTTGTGTTCAAAACACAGTTTTATCTGATGTGTTTTTACAACAAAGCAAGCAGAAGAAAACTCATTCATGGTTTGCAGGGCACAGTTCATGGGGGAAATATAGACTCAATTAAGTGTCTAGAGAGTGCTGACTGCTAAGCAGTTAAAAGAATGTTCTGCTTTGTCAGCTGTTATCCATGCTGGTGTCGACCCTCAACAGGCCAGAGCAGGTTATGGCAAAGGGAATAGTACCCACCCAGCATCTTGATAAGAAGGCAAATAATTCTGTTCTTGCCAAATTGATCATTAATAAAGAGAAAGCAGCCTTAACAGATATGTTTGTATGCGTGTCTGTGATGACATCCAGACATCAGTTATTCATTCTGCTATATTTGGATATTCCAGAATAAAGCCTGGATATTCTGGAATGTCCATACTTTACACTGGAATATCTGAATATGGTGAAATGAGTAGCCAGCTGGGTTTTGGGTGTATATTGGTTGATATGGTCTTTGGCACAAAGGAATAAACAGAATTTGGACCTGTCTGCACTGCTGCTTACACAGTATCAGAAGGAGGACTACAACTCTCTCTTCCCCATGTTAATGCAGAGTACAGGAGGAACATTCCAGTTGCAAAGGACTGAGAGCCTTTTCATATCTTTGCCTAGTGCAAAGACTGGCTTATTCCTAGGATGCTTTGGATGTCCACACAATACAATACCTAATTTATCTGAAACTTACCAAGCACTTTCTCAAGTGCTGGGTAAGTGTGATTGCCATGATGGCCACACTGCAGCAACAGACATGCATGGTGCCATTGCCATGGCAACCAGGCAACCTGGCATGCAACCGTGGCTGCGCCACCCTGCCCCATGCTCCATTCACTCAGAAAAGGTGCCAACAGTGTGTGCAGGATTTTACTAGCCACTGTACACAAAGGGACACATGCTCTGGTATACATGGGATAGAAGAGGCTCCATGTAGTGCGTATGCTCCTTGTGGGATCAGTCTCTAGCTGTCCCATTAGAACAAATACAGAAAAGCCCTGAATGTGATCCAGATCAAGAGGCCTACTGCCTAGCACAGCCTAGTCCAGAAAATGGAGGCATGCCATGTCTCTGTGTTCCCAAATACCAGGGTACACATTTTGGTGGTGCACCAAATAACATTGCTGAAACAGGTTTCCACGAGCTCCAAGGCTAGAAATGTTCATTCCTAGCCCTTCACACACTCCTTCGGGCTTTGGGGCTGGTGTGGGGACTGGTCTGGACATTATGGAGATGGCATTTTCCAGACCATGTCAGACTATGGGCCTTTATGCACCATCACTTACTTGGGAAAGCCTCCCAGGGAAGTGAAGATGGGGGATGGATCTGGCATCCATGCTAGGGCATACCTGGACTTGTTCCCAAGGGTGAAGCTTCATCCAACCCGCACTTACCTTTAGTCTGCATTATTTGGATAATCTGGAGTAAATCCAGACTCGTTTTATTCCAAATAATTCACTCTTTATTCTAGACTAACCAAATAATTAAATAAATGCTGTAGTAGGTTCTGTGGTACAAACCACCAGGCCTTGCTGGTCCAAAGCACATTCTTTCAGTGCATAGAGCCCTTTGTGAAAGGAAATGGAGGGGGGGGGGATGGCGGGGGACAGGATCTCATGTCTTCATCATGTGTGCTTATGATATTTGTATTTTACAGAAGGTAGTGCTTTAAACTTTCTTTATGTCTTTTTTTTCCAGCTTTCTTATGTATAAGTGCTTTTAATACAAGTCCATGCCATCAGGCAGAAGAATGAGAGATCAATAAAAATAAGAAAGGTGAGGAACATATTTTAACAAGATCAGTATCACAGGTGTGTAGTGCTGCATTATTCAAGCAATAGTTTAAGTGGAATATTTTCCTAGTAATATGCCCAAAGGCCAGTGCTACTTAAATAAATCTTGATAAGTGTATTATATAAAAGAGAACACTCTTTGGCACTTCTCAGTTAAAACATTGTAATGCACAATTGGAGAAAAAAAGAGAGGGGGAAATCATTTTTGTATTTTATATACAATGAAAATGCCAATTAGCTCTCTGACCCCAATTTCTATAGTATTGAATCTGCTGGCATTGTTGGTAAAACATCTGTGGGACCTTGGCATGATGTTATGATTCTAAAAACTGTTGTGAATATTACTGTATATACGGTTTGGGGCAACCTTTCACAATTACCCAGTATCCAGCCTGAGGCGCTATTTACACCTGCTTTGATTCACTTTAAATCCACTTTCAGAGTGAGAGAACACAACAGCAAAATGAGCAAACATTATCTTTCCATATTATGTAGCCCAAAGGTGGGTTTTCTGAGTAAAATGCCAAAAGAAAACAGCTTATCACTTTGCTGATGTGTTCTCTCATTCTGAAAGTAGATTGAAGCTGGATTAAAACTTAGGCAAATTTGCCTACCAAACTGTAGGCATTCTATGAAAGTCCTTCCTTCCTTCCTTCTTTACTTCCTTCCTTCTTTCCTTCCTTCCTTCCTTCCTGATGAAAGATTTATATGGCTACCTTTTCGATTTACCTTAACTTTTTCTGACTAATGTACTTGGCGCTGATAAAGGTTCTTTCTTGGAATTGTGAACTTAAATTTTAGCTCTATTTTTTTTAATGGATGTTAAATGGTATTTATTACTGAGCGAAATAACACAGTTTTTCTGCAAGTAATTTATAAAATTGCTTTCCAGGTCATCCTCAGGAAGAAAAAAAAGGAAATGAAAGGAAATTGACTCTGGGATTTTGGTACTTGTATAAATATAGATAATATGACCCTGAGTCCTAAATCTACCATTGTGGAATCTGGTTCTAAAGTAATTCATCTAGACATTAAAGGTGAAATACAGGGTGGAAATGAAAGCGAAGTTAAATCCAGCAATAAAATATGTCTCTAGGGCTCTCATAAAGGAAAGTGGAAGAATGGCATAAATCAAAGAGTTCGCTTTCAACTTTCTTCTTTAACATGTCTCAATCCTATCTAGTTCTTGCAGTTGTACTTTCAAATAAATAGCATTACAGTGGAGAAAATGAGTGCATTTAGGAAGGAAGATGCTGGATTTGTTTCCCCCTAGGCTTCCTATGTAGTGCATTTCGCTGCATTCTGCAAAAGTTTCTAGAAGACCCTCTAGAATAATATGGGCTATGTGTGTTTTACAATATGTCTAAACAGTTGTCAGATTTGGATCTGGTTTGTACCTCTTTTGGAGATCACCAGAAATTCTTGCTGCTATGGGCAACACTGGGAAGTAGAAACTTGTTTTGGAAGAAGACAATGCAAAGCACCTCTTCCCGACTGACAAAAGAATACAAGTCCCGATCAGTGTAGTCACCAGAAGCCAAGCTTGACTTGAGGGCAACTTCACATATTATCAACAAGAGTCTTGATGAGGGAAAGAAGTCCTTTGTTGTATAGCACCATCTTTGGACAACAGTAGGGAAGAATGTCACGGTGAGTGATGCCTGGTGCATGTGGTATAGACAAGGGGTGTGCACGAATGCAATTTTTGGGATTTGATTTGAATATCTGGAAATTTGAATGTTTAAAATTTGAATGTATTCCCATTTGAATTGATTCGAATACATTCAAATCTATTCGTGCAAATTTTCGATCTCTGTTTGCAAATACGGATGTTGACAACATGTACATATCCCGTTTGCGTGCAAAAAATGATAAAAGAAGTGGTGCAGGTTATATGAATTGAGTTAGGCTACTTCCAGTGGCCGGATATCATGGTAGGAAGCGATAATCCAGGTTAATGTTTCCACACTTTTAATGCTTCCTGCCTACACAGTGTCTCGGCCTGCACTGTCTTTGCAGGTTTCTGTGATCTACAGTCCCGGTGTTTGGTTGGCATGAATTTCTGGAAGTTTATGTCACTACCCCTCTGTATGCATGGTCAGCTGTTTCAGCCTCCTGACCACTAGGGGCCAGCAGGAAGCAAATGTGGGAATTTCTGTAGAGATCCCACAATGCTTCTTGCCGTCTGGAAGCAGCTATTTTTGGTATAGGATTTGGGAATGCAGGAAAAGTCTCTCACACAACACACAAAATGCAACACATAATCTGTTAAGTATTATTTATTTATTTATTTGGCTATAAAAAGCTACATGCACAAGATGATACTGAATGTCCAATGATACAGAGAAGTTCAGTCAAAAGTCATGAAATCACCATTGCATTTCTGTTTTCAGTCTGATGCTGCATGCATATCTTCTTTGCAATACAAAAACAGGTATCTTTTTTTAAAAAAAACAATAACGGGGTAAGGAAATATTTTAAAAAAACATGAATGGAAAGGAACAATTTTGGGACTTTTAAATGTATTTGCTTTCTTGGAATCAGTATGAACCTACTAAAATAAAATTATTCTAGATGATTTTGGGGATATCTTGACCTCAGCCTTTGCAACTGGAAAGCAGAGAGAAGCAAAGTTATTTCACATGCATGCATTTCTGTTTCGTTTAAAAAGCACGGTAGCAGCAGCCACGTGAGACTTCAATACTGGCTGCTATTACAGCCATTTCTTGTAAAGCAAACAAATACGTGCTCAGAATAATTTAGACTGCTACTGGCACCATAGCCCATTCCAGCCATGGGCTGTGTGTAAGCAGTCCACACAGCATTCCAGACTGATATCTTGGACCAGCTGCTTATGTTAAGTCTTATGTTCAGTCTACCAGGTACTTGCTGCTATGGGCTAGGCTGGAAAGTAGAAACCCAGTACTATTTTGCTAGGCATCTGAAAGCAGTATTGGAAATGTGTTGCTTCTGGGTGCCCAGCCAAAAAAGACCACAACACACAACTATGGAGTTGGGCTAGCCACAATGCAGCCACACCTTGGCACAAGCCATCAGCAGCTCAATCCATCCTGGGCTGGATCACTTGATCTAATCTAGCATGATACGGGATACCCTGTGCTGTGCTGAAATGACCTATGATTATTGTAATATACACTTTTGTTGTTGTGAAGATTATGCTATTATATAATAGCCTTTCTGCTTAGGCTTCTGTCTTAGAGACAAAACTGGGAAACACAATTCAGTAATATCATGGCCATATAGGCAGTCTCTAAGCCTTGCTGGATTTAGTGTGTTTTAGGGCTCTGTTGGTATATAGTCAGTGTTCTTTATAAGGTGGACTGCAAGTTTAAATGATGACTTAGGGTGCATTCCTATAGGCATTTAAATACAAATTGAATCTGAATTCGGTATCCAAAGTTCCCATTTAATTTTCTATAAATCCGAACAGAATCCAAATTTGGTATCCAGCATCCCCATTCAATTTTTTATTCCTGGATTTTATGAGGACTATCCAGCAAAAATCCAGAGAGGAAAAGATCTGAGGAAAACTGGATTTTCCCCCTCTTTTGGAGCCAAGTCCGCTTCCCCCCCATGAAAAATGGGAATGCTCCTGGACTATTTGGGGTGGAGATCTAGATTTCTGGCCAGTGCCTGCCAGATGTGGCTGGGGTTTCACAGCTGCAAAGGTCCCCCCTTCCTTGCCATGCCTGCAGTGCTAGAGCCCCGATCAAGAGGCAAAGGCTTGGATTTCCCCTGAATAGGAAAGGGGGAGAGAGAGGCTTGACTCATGGCTTTGCTTTTAAAACCTTTTTGCTTGATACATATGTATCCTGATTATTAGCAGCTATTAGGAATATCTCTCTCATAGGTACATTTCTAGTAGCTGCTAACAATAATCAGAAAGATACATATGTATCAAACAAAAAGGTTTTAAAAGCAAAACCGTGAGTCAAGCCGCTCTCCCCTGCACGAGCTGTCTAAGCCTTCTGATTGTGCTGTGTTCCTTCACTGATCTGCTTGAGCGCAAATGTGCTCTTCCTGGTAATGTGGATGGAGGTAATGTTACTGGGAACATCCAATCTGAATGGGAAGGTGTGAAAAGGGGAAAGTGTGATTGCCCTGTGTGCGCCTGTTCTTCTGCTCAACTGATTCACCAGGGTAGGCTTACAGGGTTTGCACTAGGGGAGGCAGAGAATAAAAGGTCCTGTTTCTCCATGCTGGGGATTTGGGTGGTGAGTGGGAATGACATTATTTGGGTTCAGTCCAGTTTACCGTCAGGTAAATGGGAACAGCCCAAAATGTGCACTCAGCCCTGTATCCAGACTAAAATAGTCCAACCAGGATTAAAAAAATCAAGTGGGAAACACACTCTTAGACTTTGTACCATTCCACAATGCTTCCAATGTGAGCACTTGCTTTCACTCCCCATCATGGATGGATGGCAAGGGATGGAAAGTGACTTGGGGGTTAAAGACCATGCTGAGACTTACAAGGATGGATTGACAGTAGCTTACTTTTGCCCCCATTCCTGGTCCATCCCCTTGAGTCCCAGCATGGCTGCTGCTGTTGAGATCCAGATCTTTGAGATGGGGCCCTTCAGGAGATCTGGATTTTGAAGATGCTTGAAGACCCCATTGTCGACACCTTTAATCAGGTCCACACAAAATCCAGATTTAAGGGCCTGAAGGACCTATTAAATCCAGATTTTCCCTGCCCCCGTGGGGACAGGGCCTTACAGACGGGGCCTTCAGTAGGGCCCAGGTGAGGACAGGGCCTTCCCAATTGATACCAATCAGGTACTAATCAGGTTCCTAATGGGATCTTAGAAGGGTTCTAAGCCCTAGTGGGAAAAGACCCATATTGTGTACATATTAGTCAACTCTGAACTGAAACATGCAAATTTTAAAGCAAGAGTAAAGTCTGAGCTGCTGGGTATGGCAGGTCAATGCTCTGGACTGATGCAGATGATTTCTAAGGCCAAAGAACCTTGTGCTCCTTATATATCTAATTTTTAGAATATGCAATGCACAACTGAGAAGGCTCTTTAAACACACCTCATCTATCTTCTGAAAAGAAGCAACAAATGCAATTTTGTAATTGGATTTCTTCACTGACCATATCTAAAGTCACACAGATACTCGATGAAAAGCTACACAATAATATGCCCTCACAAGGGCACCAAAAACAAATATATGATATGATATAACACTACTTAACAATTGACTCTTTGCCTGAAGACATTCTGGGGTGATAAATAACATTAAGAACCCACATTTTAAAAGGATTTCACAATTTCTGCAAGAATTCAGAGTTAGGGTGAACTATCCTTGCTAAAAAGTTTCCTGTAGTTTGGGCTCAGAGAATGTGGAAAGAGTAAAAAATTTTGATAGCTGAAGGTTGCAGTCAAAGAGGCATCAAAGCAATCATGGAGATGTTCTAAAGGAATGCAAGCCAGATACTATTGCTTTGCTACAACACAAAACTTTTAGACTGGTGTTTCAGTCAGATCCTTCAAAGGTCAAGTTGCTATCTTCAGTGAGGAGCTCCTTCATTTTCCTTGATCATTTTTAATTTTTTTTCTAGTCTTGCTGCCCATTCACTTCTGAGTCTAATCAGAAACAAACAAAGAAAAACCACTGGTTAACAGATTAGGAACCCATTTTAAACCCTTGATGTTGCTTTTTCATGGTGCTATTTTCTTTGCTAAATTTATTTTTATCTGGTGTTATCTAGAAATCAAAGTATTTCTGCAGAGGTAGTGCTATATGTTCAACACTATTCCCACCTATATTTCCACTGAACGTCTTCTAAAATAATACTATATTCCTCTTATTTATTGGCATTTTAATACCATCCTATACTGAAAGTAGGGATGTGCACGGATATTTTTTTGCATTTGATTTGTATCAAAGCGAATGCAAGAATAAATGTGGTAGGATGTGATTCAGTACAAATGTTAGATAGAAATCCCGTATGTATCTGCTCAGAATGTGTCAAATCTGCCTTGAATTCACTTTGAATCCACTCTCAATCCACTTATCATGCACTCTGGATCCATTGCAAATGTGACTGGGACAGCCGTTTTCCCAACTCCCAAGTTCACAAATATAAAAAAGCTTTGTACAAATGTTCCAAAGCATTTGATTAAATTTGAATGTCAGTCTTTGAAATAATGAATAATATGAATATCCGTGCACATCCCTAACTGGAAGGCCTCAGGGCAGGCTAAGTGCACAAGACTAAAGACTATGGGCTAATTCAGACTTACATCAATGGGGGACTCTGTGGGCACTCCCACAGAGGGCATCCACATCATGCAGAGCCATTTCTATACCAGGAGCAGCTCCACATGTGCTGCTATAGTTTTCTGCTCTACAACTATACTAGTGGCCAGGCTGGGACAGTCTGGCAGCCTCCATTTGCGCCTCTTATGGGTGGAAGAGGTTTGAATAGAGTATGTGACTGGCAGCACAGGTGTGGTTACATGCTGGATCACCTGGGGCCTTTCTGCCCTTGGCCCCATAGTTTGCATTACCCTCCATCTCAGAAATGGCCCCTTCCATGCAGAAGTGCACTGCATGAAAACTATGAGTGGAGCATGATTTCGTGCTGGCACCTCAGATGACCCCAGACACGAGTGTGTGACGGTGCATGCACAGTTGCCCTAGGAAGAAGATGGCAGTGCCTGGAAGGAATCTTACCTAAGGTAGGGCTGCGGATGCGTGGGGGAAGGGATGGCATGCAAATGTGAATGCTAGTGTGCACCAGGGGGGATGCACTTTTCTTATCCCACAGATGGGAAGTAAAGTGCAGAAAGACCCCTGGATGCTGGAGCAACAGCATCACACTGTGGCGCCATGATGGTCTCCTAATGGAGGTGACTTGCACTTAGCCAGAATGTAGTTAAGTGCCAGCTATGTTTGGAGTATTTGGGGTGTGGACCCCCAAACAATTCCAAAATGTCACTTCTCTGGGATGTTTTCCTAGGGAAGACAAAGTGGGAAAAGGCCTCCGATGATTAGTACATGATAAACCTCCAGATTCTTTCTGATTCATCCAATGCCCCTTATTCATCTAGGCGCATATTCTGCCTGGCTCCTCGCTGAGGAAATGGGTGCTTTGGTATTTTACACAGCAATAGCTGGCACTAGTTCTGTTCGTTCCCAAGCTTTGAACCAGACCCCTTGCAAGGCTATCAGGATTCCGTATCAGGAAGGAAATCTGTGGCGATTCCCACGACAGCAGGAGCACCTGAGTAAGGTTAGGGCTCCCAGAATAAGTTGTCACTTGACCTCCTCCAAACTACATGTTGATCCACTGTGGATCCAAATATTCCCCCTTCTCTGCCCTGCTTGTTCAGATTTGCAGGTCATCATTTAGGGATACGCACAAATATTCGTAATATTCAAAATTCGTATGAATTTGGCAGAATCCGGACATTTGAATTTGAATTGAATGTTGGCACAGTTGAAGATTGACATTCGAATTTGAGTCACATGTTTTGATCCATTCGTAGGGGATTCACATGGGCTTTGTATGCTTTTCGTATGCATTCGTATTGGATTTGCGTGGGATTAAGCATTTATATCGGATATGAATCCTACCACATTTGAAGGGGATGTATTAGAACGAATACAAATTTTCCTGGATTCAATTTGATACAAATAGAATACAAAAGAAAAACGTTCATGGACATCCCTAGTCACCGCTGCGTTGTCTTAGGTTGTGTCCAGATATCAGGCTTTTCGAGTTTTGTTGTGACTTGTATGCATACGTATTCTGTCCTAGTCCATTTGATTTTAAATGAGGTTCCACTATCTATAAAGTGTCAGATTCACAATCCAGGAATGCTCATGAATTCAGGTCTGTCAGTAGAGGATCAAGTGACCCCTGCGGGTTTCAGCATCTTCTCTCAGCTTCAGCTGATACACCAGCTGTGCCCTTTCCTGAAGGTTGACGGGTTGGCTACAGTTTTGTACACTCTGGTAACCTCTAATCTAGCCCATTGTACTGCTTCATTATTTGGTTTATGTTACACAAGGGCATGAAATCACAGCCACGTTGCATTCATGCGTTATACATGTTTGAAATAGGCCAGAGCTTACAGTATGCTTAACTTCACTAAATAGAACGGTGTGTTTTGAACATATTACACCAGTGCTTCTTTGCCTATGTTGGCTCTGGTCCATTTTTGGGCCCAACTTAAAACCTACATGGCTTGGGCCTGCCTTATTTGGAATAGCAACGGATCCTAGGGCATCTGGATCTTCTGCCCCAGTGCCAACCTCCTGCCATCACACTATGTAGTAATAGCATGGCTTAAGAGAGGTGGCACAGCTTGAAGTTCGGCAACTCATACTACATTAAGAATAGGACTCCTTTTGCACTGAGCCTTGTTCAGGAATAGAAGCCTGCCATCCACATGCTGGTACAGACTATGGCAGCTTCTAGATTAGCAGAATAAAATCTGCTGTTATAAGAAAATACACAATTTACCTGCTGTGAAGCCATGATGTGCCATCCGGATTTGAGCACCCTCTCCACGGCTTCTTCCTCGGTAGCTGCAATACTTCTGTGGCGCATGTGGTGAGGCGTGTGTCACATGGGAGGGGATAGCCAATGGGAGCTGTTCTTGCTGTCCTGTCAGGACTGGCAGGAACATTGAAATTTACCTGAAACTGCGGAATGACAGTTGATTGTTCCGCAGTAAGTAAATTTGAAGCAGTGGCGGCATAATGCACCGCCACTACGTAGGATTGGGTGTCAGGTGTGACGCTTTCACCTCAGCTGCACATTCCGATGTGCAGTTTTCCGAAGTCTGGACACACCCTGTGATACCCTGCCATAGTCTGTATGAGCACACAAACCAAAATGGGCACCAGTGACCCCTGTATAACAAACACTTTTAATGTATAGCAAATTACTGAAACATACTACTGAAACATATTGCTGAAACATACTAAGAGACTGAGAACAAAGCTTCTTCTGCACTGAGTGTCATTCCAGAATAAGTCCTGGAACAAGGGCCTGCCATCTGCATGCTAGTGCAGACTACAACAGGCCCCAACACACAGTCATGCTTTGTCCACATTCGTTGTGCACACTTGACACACTGACGTTAGCTTACATCTAAGTGAGGGCAAAGGAGTGGTTTTGGAGCAACTCCTCCTCATATTATGGCTGCCATCATGGCCCTCATCTGTCTCTGAGTCCGAGAAAGAGTAGGCTGAACATCCCAAAGGTTCTTTATTAGTACAAGTCCCAATAGAAGTGTGTGATCACAGAAAGCTTGTTTCCATGGCAGCATGATTTGCATGGACTGAAGAAGAGAGGGCCCAGAGTGTGGCCAGCCCAAGTCACTGTGCACCAGAATGTGATGGTGCACAGTGCACACAAATGCAATTTTTGACATTTGATTTGTAACGCATTGAATATTCAAAAATCCAAACTTGTACGAATAAAGAATAACGAAAGTCTGGACGTTCAAACCGATACGAATACATTCATATCTATTTGTATGAATATTCGATATATATCCAATGATACAAATCTTGTACGCATCCATACGCATTGTTTTTATCCTGTATGCATCCCATATGGATCCGTATGGATGCGTACAGATACTCACAAGATGCATACAGATACATATGTGATGCGTATGTATCCGTACCTATATGATTGTCCAAATTATTCGTACAAATAACTTGAAATATTTGCATTCGTATGAATACTAAAGTACGGATGCCTGGACATTTGATTCTTCAACAAATGTCCAAATTTGTCTGAATTCATCTGAATAATGAATAATATGAATAGTTGCGCGCATCCCTAGGTAGTATGTATATCAGTGGTGCCTGGCCCACTCCCAGAATCCACTCTGTAGATTAAAGAAACCTTCTCTGCAAAAGATAGCTTGGATCTGGATCATTTCAGAGGCTGCTGTGAAGCCACTGGACCAACTGATGCAAAATGCCTAATAGCTCAGTTCTGGGACCATTTCTGGTCAAGGGGCCTAATAGATACATTAGTTCTGGAGAACTCCTGTTTTCCATCCTTAAAGTTTGCACAGGCTGGGATGTGTGCTTGGGTGGATGGACCACCACCCTGCTCCTGGGCCAAAGGCTGAAACAACAGTCAAATGCCACAAGGTCAAATCAGAGCCCATGATACAAAAACTCTTCCCGCCAAGAATTAAAAAGTTGGTGGCCTTTATTGCTTGAGAAAACTGCCTCAGTTTGCCCTGTGGTAGTGAAACTGTTCTGACAAATGAGCATCTGTTAAAAACGTAACTAGACATTGCATTTTAATTCAGTGGTCTAGCAAAGCCAATCGCCAGTGGAAACTGGAAAGGCCCTCAGTTGTTTTACAACACTTCCCCAAATGAGACAATAAAAATACTATATACTCACTTTGCCAATGCACTTTTTTGCTTGCGGTCTTTTTCAGCTTCGAAATGCTGAGTCTGTTTCTCAATTGTCTTTTCCCAGAAATTTTTCAGCTGGCCAGTTTCACAAGCAAACACTTCATGACGAAAATACTGGCTGTTCATTTTCTGTAAAGAAATTTTTAAGAACCTCCCTGCCCCCATAAGTTGGAAAAATGTCAAAATGCAGCAACAGAAGAAAAGACTAGCTTGGCTGTGCCAGTTGTCCATCTCATCTAGTACCATGTTCTTGCTGTGACTAACCAGAGGCCTTTTTGCGTGAGGGGTTTTTGAATGCGTGTGGAATGCGTTGGGATGGAGCATTCACTCCTCTGGGCTGGCAGCTCCGTTCCATGCGGCCCTGCCCCTCCCAATGCATCTACGTGCATTCAGGTTTCAGAGCACAAAATTGTGCTCTGAAACCGTCCTGGCGTGTTCAGCCCATCCCCGGTGCATTCACAGCTGTATTGGAGGGAAAGCATTCACACGCTCTCCCTCCATGACAGCTGTGCCCCGCCCCTGGCCTCCCCCCATTGGCTGTCTTGCAGCCATGGGTGGGGAGGCCTGTCAGGTGCCTTTCCTGGGGTCCCATGTGCTCCCCGGGGTGAGATCAGCTTCCCAAAGCCGGTGGGACCCCCACACAACACCCCCAACCCACCCCATGGGTGTGCACGCATGAATGGGGCTTACCTGTTCAACACCAGACAGCAACTAGGGTGAGGAGGCCGGCCGCATTGTGCAGATCGCCCGTTGAAGCCAGACAGGTGCCTGGCGAATCAGAGGCCATGCTGCGCACATGTGCACAATGCGGCTGGTCTCCTCATCGTAGTTGCTGCCTGATGCTGAACAGGTAAGCCCCGTTCATGTGCACACACCCCTGGGGTGGGGTGGGGGTGTTGCGTGGGGGTCCCGCCGGCTCCAGGAAGCCGATGTTGCCCCAGGGTGTGCGCAGGACCACAGGGAAGGCACCCAACGGACCAGGGGTGGGACTTATGAGTCCTGGGAGAGCCGTTCAAATTGAACGTGTCTAAGACATTTTACCATCCACCCGTAGGCAGGTAAAGGACGTGTTTTCAATGCATCTTTTACCTGCCAATGCAGATGGTAAAATGTCTTAGACGTGTTCAGGCCAAAGCATTCTACAGCATTTTCGCTGCAGTGTGAAGAGGCCTCATATGTCCACCAAGCTTCTGTGCAGAAGTGTTTATGTACTGCGTAGCAATTACTAAGCAGAGGGGAGAACAGCTGCTCCTGGGCTGCTTGGTCCAGTGGTTAAGGAGCCAAACTCTTATCTGGAAATTCCAGGTTTGATTCTGCACCCCCCCCCCCCACAAAGCCAGCTGGGTGACCTTGGGCTAGTCACAGCTCTCTTCTGAGCTCTCACAGCCCCACCTACCTCACAGAATATTCTGTTGTAGGGAGAAGAATAGAAAAGCTTTGTCAGCCACTCTGAATCCCCCTAAATGTGTGAGAAAAGTGGGGTATGAAAGTTCGTCTTAGTACACAGTTGTTGGCAGGTTCCTCAGAGTGGGAGAACTCTTGGAGTGATCTCTGTTCACTGTACTGTCAGTCTGTGAAGCAACGACATGCTCTTCATTCACTTGCCACTCCTCTGCCAATGGAAACATCAAATTAGGAAACTTTCATTCCCAGTTTGGACATTTCCAACAGGGACCTTTTCCAGAGCACAGGAAATGGCCATGGAACTCAGCATCTTCCTGTGCTCTGCAAAATGAAAAGTGCTATCAAATGGCAAATGCAGTCAGCATGGTGGGACAGAATTATAGGAAGTGCTCTTAAAGTTCTTCCTATACTTCTGCCATTATAGCACTCTATGGAGAATTTATGGCAAAGGGATGCTCCAAGGACACAGAAGTAGGCACGCCAAGCACTCTGATGATGCAACAGGGCACATAAATGTGCAGTCCATGCACCACCATGGCATTGTTAAGGTTTCGTGTGAATCTTGCCACAGATTTTTCATAGGCTACATTTTTACAGCTGAATTCTTTAATCGCCTCTGTGCAGCTGCCATTTTGACAAGGGATTATTTCCTGATTTGTTAGCTTTTAAACTTTGCCTTTTGTCACTATAGTTAACAGAAGTTTTTGACCTTTAATAAAGTTTTATTTTCTGACCTACTTTGTGGCATAGATGTTAGGAGAATAAATTAGCCTTTCATTCATACAGCTAGGACCGTTTCATCTTGCATAACTGCTCACTTAGTAATGACTGTGATAAAACATATTTTGTTTCCATGTAATTGCTACAGTGCAACCTTTTGGATAAAAATTCAGAATAAAGTTATTGCTATCACTTTAGCATATTAACAAAGACATTTGGTAACAGCCATACATGCAGAGAAGGAAGGGAGAAAGTAGCAGTGACATTTTCAAGGCATTGCAGAAATATCAATTACTGCAGTTAGCTAATAGGCTATTTGGGGGGGGGGGGTTGATAGCATGCCAAGCACTTACTTGTTTCTTCAAACGTCTTCAAAACCTGGAAATGAACAATGCAAATATGTATCATTTATTTAAAAGGTTATTAAATGCACTCACAGAGTCTACAAGAATCCAATTACAGTGTTCTTTCCACTTTCAACTAAAATCTCTAATAATTATAGGCTTCAGAATGCCAGGCCGCATCTTCACGGCATGAGTTATTTCAGTTTAAAGAATTCGAAATAAAAGAAATGGAACAAAGCTGTCCACACGACTTGCAAGTTGATCCGGTTCCGAGAGCATTCTTCTGCAGCCTTAACGCGGAATCAATCCTGGGAGTCCAGATTGCAGCCCTGTCCTCCCGCCATTGCCCAGCCCCTCTCTTGTGATTGGTGCTCCATCCGAGGATCCCACCCTCCCTTCCCTTTGCGTCATCCATGCTCTGCTGGGGATCCCCTGCCCGCTTTGCCCCGCTTCGCTGCTGGCTGCTCTTCCCTCGGTGCCAGGCTAGAAGAGGAGGAGAGCTGAGAGAGACGGGCGGCAGTGGGTGTGTTAGGTGGTCCCCACACGGCAGAGGGGAAAATTAGTCCCTAAAGAGAGAGAGGGGAGGGGGAGAGGGCAGCTGGGGATGGGGTGGGGGACTGACTGGCTGGCTGCTTGGGAGGGAGCTGGAAGGAAAAAGAGAAGGGGGAAAAACGGAGCCGCCGCCGATCAGGAACGGGGAGGAACGGAGGAAGCCAAATCGTGGAGGGGCATGAGGAAGATGAGGATGGGGGGAGACGGGGCAGCAGCAGCTGGGTGGGGGTGGGGAGGGGAAGGGAGGCGTTGCTAAGGCACCAAGGAAAAAAGACTTGGGGGGGACTAGCAAAGGGGGGGTGTCGTCCTTGCACAGACGGGATTCTAAAGTGAGAGAAGCCCCCCTTTCCCAAAAAGAGAGGGAGGAAGGAAGGAGGGGTATCTGAGAAGCCCCCCTTTCCCAAAAAGAGAGAGGAGAGAGGGAGGGGTTCCTAAGAAGCCCCCCCTTTCCCAAAGAGAGAGAGGAAGGAGGGGTACCTGGGGGGGGGGAGACATTGCATGAGCATCTCACGTCTCCCGCCCTCCCGAAGCCGGTGTATATGGTACATCAAAAAAGGAAAGCTGCACTGAGCATATGCAGAGTGCCTTACTGCCAAAAGAAGCAATCATAACCAAGCATTCCTATAAAAATAAGCACATGTGCGCGCGCACACACACACACACACACACACACAGAGGTACTGTCGCAGGTGCCAGCCCCAGAACCTCTGCTACGTTCCCAAGTTCTGGTCCCGCACATCTGAACGGGCTCTGGACCTTTAGTTTGTGGGGCAGGAGAAATGCATAAGGACTTTAAAACCGTCACCTTTAAAAGAGTTTTTATTTTTATTTGTCTGTGCTGAAGAACGCTATACCACTTTTGCTACAGCCTTCACACAGCGGCTACAGTGTTTCAGGGAACCCCTTCACTCCTGATTATCAATGTTGCAAATTTCCGCAATTTCAAACCTTCAGACATTTAGAAAGTGAAACGGGGCTTTAAACATTAAAGAGGCATAGGGTGGCTGTGGTGGGGTGTCATTCATTCATATTTTTATCCCACTCTATACACAAGGGTCTCAGTGCGGGTCACAACACATTGGTTTTAATGTGTTCATATTAAACATATTAAAGCCATAACTTTGCCTGAACGTGGGGAGGAAAAAGCTGTTTCTTTAGTCCACCCTCAGAGCGAGAAAACATGAGCAAAGTGACCTGTAATTTTCTTTCCACATTATCTCTCCCAGAGGTGAATTTTACCCTAAAAGAAAACAGCTTGCCACTTTGCTGATATATTCTCTCACTCTGAAAGTGGACTGAAAGTGGATTAAACCTTAGGTGTGACCACAGCCTATAATGGATTGAGACCAATAAAAACCAGGACTCAGGAAAGTATGCTTGAAGGGAAGAAAGTCCACAAATGAAACAGATGGACTAGTGGTTAGGGAGCTGGACTCTCCTCCACAAAGCCAGCTGTGTGACCTTGGGCCAGTCACAGATCTCTGCTGAGCTCTCACAGCCCCACCCACCTCACAGGGTGTCTGTTGTGGGGAGAAAAACAGAAAGTTTGTCAGCTGCTTTGAGTCCCCTTCAATAAGTGAGAAAAGCAGGGTAGAAAAGCCAACTCTTCTTCCTCCATGAAACCAGATGGGTAACCTTGGGCTAGTCACAGCTCCCTTCTGAGCTCTCACAGCCACCCCACACCTCACAGGGACCGAAGCTGGATTAAAACCTTGGCTTGTGGTCACACCTAAGGTTTAATCCAGCTTCACTCCACCTTCAGAGTGAGAGAACACATCAGCAAAGTGACCAGTAGTTTTCTTTCCACATTATCTAGTCTAAAGGTGGATTTTCTGAGTTATTAACCCTGAAAGAAAACCAGCCTGTCAGTTTGCTGGTGTATTCTCTCACTCTGAAAGTGAACTGAAACTGGATTAAACCTTAGGTGTAACCACAGGCAGAGGCAAAGTAGCCTCTGAAGGGGGCTCAAAGCGGCTGACAAACCTTCTGTTCTCACCCTTCAGGGGACTCAAAGTGGCTGACAAGCCTTCTCACCCTTAAGGGGGCTCAAAGCGACTGACAAACCAGTTCTCACCCTTAAGGGGGCTTAATGCAGCTGAGAAACCTTCTGTAATCACCTGTTAAAGGGGGCTCAAAGCTGCTGACAAACCTTCTGTAATCACCTGTTAAAGGGGGCTCAAAGCAGCTGATAAAGAAAATGAATGGTCACTTTGCTGATGCACAGGAGCAGCAGCAATGGCAAAGAAGGGGGGAGGAGGGCCACAGCTTTTAAAATACAGGCTCCAGGGCTTTCCTTTCCCTGTTTTAAAGTTCCGAACCTTCAAAGGCCTGAAATTGTGCAAAATTGCAACATTGTTTTTAAGGTGTGAAGTGCTTACATCGATACAGTGTATCTTTAAGGACTGGAGGTTTATAGTGGGTGTTTGAGGGTGGATTTTTTCAATGAAGGAAACCCTAAACATGACGTGCTTCTAATACGTTCAGCCATTGGTTACAGTGCGATTGGGGCGGCGGGACAGCCTTAACACGGAATCTCATCCCGGAACGATACTGTCCACACAGTAAAAAATTAAACACGTGTCAAGGGCATGTTCCGGAGTGAGACCTGTTGAGATCAGGATTTATTTCAAATCGGGATAACATCGTTTAACACGGAAATACCGTATTAAGCCGAAGTGACGTGTACACGGCCCGAAATCAAAACGTTTTGAATTCGAGATAACGACGTCGTGGGTATGCGGCCCCAGTGAACTGTGCTAGGGAGGACATTTCAGGTTTGGTAATTCAGCTAGGGGTACCTGTCCATAGGAACAAATGGGACAGTATTCTGCAAGGTCCATTTGTCCATACTGACTCCCTTCTGGTTTAGTTAATAGTATTAGGGAAGTGCACGGATATTCCAAACAGTCGAAATTTGAGCGAATTCATTTGTATTTGGACATTTGAACTGAATGTGTATAAATTTGAATTTAAACATTCAAACAAATTTCAATTTTTTGAAACATTTGTATGAATTATTTGGACATTTGTATGTGTACGGATACGTACATGATGCATACTTGCCTGTATGCATCTTTCCCACATCCATACGTGTTTGTACGGATCCGTACGGGACAAAAATGGGATGCATACAGGCACAAACGAATGTTGTGACACTCGTATTTGCAAGTACGGGTTGAAATTCACGTGAATAGATTTGAATGTATTCAGATTGAATCACGCGTGTATAGATTCAAATTTAAAATATTAGAGTCAATTAGAATTCTTGGATATTCAATGCGAATCGAATCCTGAAAATTGCATTTGTGCACACCCCTAAATAGTATGAGCATGAGCCATTATGTTCAGAGAGCTTAGTTTTCATGTAACTTTGTACAGATCACAGCCTTAACATCTCTCTCATACTATTCTGACCTCTGGTGCCTTTTTAAAAGTTGCCTTGCCCAGCAGTCACAAATAGTACCAGCCACCACTGTCACTGGTTAGCTGGAAGCTGAGGCAGAGAAAACGATGCGTCATAATCATGCCCTGAAGGCCGTGAAAGGACACACTGATAGGAGAGAGAGAAGGTCCTTTTCATTGTGCCCCATCAGAATAAAAACCCTTCGCAGGCTCAGAAGTAAAAAATTTTGTACGCCTTGTGGGAAGGATAAACTTAATATAGTGGCCTGTGCCTGTGAAAGAACACCCTGAAAAAACAAAGTTTGGGGTAGTAAACCATGAAAAGAGGGCCAGGACTGTTACGTAGCTGGGAACGAGGCATAACTGAAAATGCTGTCTGTAAACCTCCTCTTGCAAAGGCAATCTCAACTGTTGGGTGCTGTGGATTTTAACCATTCATATATATTTTTCTACCAGTGGGGTTATCTCAACCCTTTTAGTAATTGTTTTATTTTACATTTTGGATATAGTACCCTTGTTTGGTTTAGCGCTTGACAGGTGCCTGGAGGCGGCAATGGGCTGGATGAGGGCCAATAAATTGAAGCTGAATCCAGACAAGACAGAGGTGCTGTGTGTCACAGGTTCTCGGATCCGTGTAGTTCAGCGGTTCTCAACCTTCCTAGTGCTGCGACCCCTTAATGGATTTCCTCATGTTTTGGGGACCCCCAACCATGGGGGCAGAGCAGCTAGGAGGTGGGAGGGAAGGGCAGTGGGAGACTCCTCGCGACCCCTCTGAAAGGGTAGTTCAACCCCCAATGGGGTCCCGACCCCCGGGTTGAGAACCACTGGTGTAGTTGGAAGACATCCTGTCCTTGAAGGGGTCGCAATACCCTGGAAGGGACAGGTGCGTAATTTGGGGGTACTCCTGGATTCCACACTGATGCTCGAAGCTCAGGTGGATGCCGTGGCCAGGAGTGCCTACGGCCAACTATGGCTGGTGCGGCAACTGAAGCCTTTTTTGGACAGAGACGATCTGGCCACAGTTATCCATGCTCAGGTAACCTCTAGATTGGACTATTGTAATGCACTCTACATGGGGCTGCCCTTGAAGACGGTTCGGAAGCTGCAGCTAGTGCAAAATGCAGCCACCGGAGTGCTGTCTGGAACACCTAGCCGGACACATATCACACTGGTTCTAAAAGAATTGCATTGTCTACCAATTCACTACTGGGCCCAATTCAAGGTGTTAACTCTGACTTATAAGGCCCTAAATGACTTGGGCCCCAAATATCTAAAGGAACACCTTCTCCCATACTGACCTGCCCATGCCCTAAGATCTGCAAGAGAGGCCCTCCTGGTTGTCCCACCCCCTTCAGTAGCAAGGCTGGTGGGCACCTGGGAGAGGGCCTTCTCCGTAACGGCCCCCAGGCTGTGGAATAGTCTCCCCCTTGATGTGCGTCATGTTTAGGAAGAAAATGAAGACACACCTCTTTGCTCAGGCCTTTGGATAAACGTCAACCATGTTTCCCCCACTGCAAACACGACTGTTTTAATTGATATTGTTTTTTGTTTGTTTTTTATCATGTTGGATTTTAGACATTGTGATGGTTGTCATTGTTTTATTATATATTGTTATTTGATATGGTAGATTTTAAGGTTGTTACCCGCCTAGAGACCCTTGGGTATAGGGTGGGATAGAAACATAAATAATAAATAAAATAAATAAACTTGAGTTGGAATGTCGAAATTCGGCCGAATTCAATCGGTTAATGAATATCCCGAATATTCTTGTACATCCCCCGTCACAGATCTATGAGGCAATCCCAACATAGGCACAACATAATCACAGGTTTTAACACCTGTGTGCACACAGCCTCAGTCTACCTTCACAGTGGAAGAACACATTAACAAAGCGATGAGACATTTTCTTTGTGTGTTATTTAACCAAAAGATGGATTTTCTGGGTTAAATAATGCCAAAGGAAATCAGATAATCATTTTGCTGAAGCGTTAATTCACTCTGAAGGTGGACCGAATGCAGATTCAAACTTAAGTGTAGCTGGACCCCTAGGTATCCTTAGGTGTGTTCGTTCTCTTCCCTCTTTTCTATTCTGGGGGGAAGGAAGATAACAGCAGAATGATAGCCTGGAGCCCAGCTGTAAAGTGAAAGACATTTTTGGATATAATACATATTGTACCTATTTGTTTCTTTAGCCTTAGAGATATTTTTAAAGCCAGCGCTGTATGATGAAATTAACAGATCCTAAGCCTGGCTGCTGGGAATAACTCCTTGATAAATAATAGAGATGAAGGCAGTTAAAATGGCCCCTATGGACTACAGCTTGAAAGCTTCTACCTTAGAGAATGTCTTGAAAAGCTTCTGTTTTATTGGAATGCATTGATAGGAGACAGCGCCTGCTCCATTCTCTTCTAAGCCACTGTTATTGTTTTTACAGCTTAATTTTAAAAATGTGCTTTTACTGATGTGATCCACCTTGGGACCTTCGGGTATAGGGCAGTCTAAAAATAAAAATAATAAATAAATAAATAAATAGTGATACAGAACATGAGAAGAATGGAATCAAACCCCGTATTCCTAGACAAGAGTCTGGCTCCCTAACCATTAGACCAAACTGGCTCACATAGGATTTACAGCATAGAAACATTCCTTGCCTGCCCAGATGTTAACCTATTGCAAATTAGCAGTGGTGCAAGAAATTGCACCAAATGCAAACTAAACCTAACCCAAAATTTAGCTGTAGTATCCAGTTAGCAACCAGTAGCACTCTTTCTTGTGCAAGGGGTCATGTGAGGTACTGCACAAACGCACTGACACCTCAGAGGACCCCAAACACGACTGTGCATGTGCAGAATGTCGTAGTTGCCACGATAACAGCACCAGCATACACACAGTTGCACCAGGCTCTGCAATCAAAATGTCAGCGCCTTGCTGGTGATTGGACGTGCGCCCATACGAAGGTAAGTTTCCAGACCTGTGGGGCATAGGTACTACCATTCCCAAGTGCAAACACTAGGGCCACATCCCCATTACAAACTTATTTCGATTTCAAACCGTTTTCAATCCTGGCAGACCCCACGTCAGTTTGACTTAACATGCTTTCTGCATGTTAAATCACCCCAAAGCATTGTAAATGTTAATCCTCATTTCAACAGGTCTCACTCCAGTTTGTGCACTTGAAATGTTTTACATTTTTTACTTTGGGGACCATACGGTGTTAAGGGATGAGAATCCGTGTTTAGGGTTTCCCTCCCCCAGTAGCTTGCTTCCAAAGATAGTGATTTCATTGAAAAAAATCCACCCCTCAAAACAGCCACTATAAAAATCCACTCCTTAAAACTACACTGTAGCGATCTACCCATTTTACACCTTATAACAATGTTGCAAATTTGTGCAATTCTGAAAGTTCTGACCTTTAGAAAGGCAAAGGGAGGGAGGAAAGCAGCTGGAGGTTCTGTTTTAAAGGCTGTGGCTGTGAAGGGGGCTTGAGTTGCTGCTGCTGCTGCATGCCCTGAGCAATGAGGAGAGGAGGGGAAAGAATTGCTGGCTGTCTGCTGCCGTTCTTCTTCCATCTAGGCAAGCAGCTGCCACCCAGCCACCCAGCTAGGCTCCCTGAAGCGGTCCCTTATGGGTGGCGCATTCATGCCAGGAGAAAGAGGGCAGGGCAGCCCCAAAAAGCAGCTTTTAAAAAGTAGCCACTTGAGTTCCCCCTTGTGTCACGTACGCCACGTACGATCCTCAGAATCTAGATTGAATGCAGTTAAGCTGAAAGTAATGGGATCAGGCAAATCCGCGTTTGCATCCGGTTCTATTATTTTGGTTTAAGGAAACTGGATTAAGCTTATAATGGGGATGCACCCTAGTACACAATACTCTGTTATGCACTTTTGCCATCCAACAGATGGGAAGCTACGTGCAGAAATGCCCTATGTATCCAAAGTTTTATTTTTCAGTAATACTACAGAGGTGGAAGATGGACGGAATCCAGCTAAAACAGTGTTTAATTTTGGTTTGCTCAGCGTGTACTTATTTGGTATGCTTTTATCAATTGCTCCACCACCTGATATCTATATGTATAATTTAGTGTTGCTAATTAGAGCTAACAAAATCATGACTATAAAAACATTGTTTGAATGGAAATAATGCCGGATGAATTAGCACAGGCTCGAGAAAATCATGGTTTGAAAATGACAAAGAGGATGTCTTGGGACCAATGATCATGAAATTGGGAAGGCAGCAGATCATTCCATTAGGAGAAAAATGGTTGCCAAATGTTCTCTAGGGACCACTAAATGGCTGCAGCTGGTTGTACTTACGGTTTTATATAAAGGAAGTATTGATTTTTCAATTAATCACTGCAATATTTATCTTAATTTCAAATGGGACTGAGAGAGGTTAATATTTATCCGTGAAACTGAATGGAAGAATCATGTTCTATTAAAACATTATCATTTTTTTTTAAATGATTAGGTCAGGGGGCTTGCCTGCTGGTTTATGGCACTTTTCTTTCCATCTATTTCAGGGCAGATTGTATGTCAGCCTCAAAGGGGTTTTTTCCACTAGCACTAAGTACCCATTAAGTACCCATTGGGGACTCATTAAGTACCCATTAGGCTCAGAGCAGGAAGACCCCATTTCCTCTGCAGACCTCATTGGAGCCACATTTGTTTCCACCTGTACTAGGGAAATCTGGATTAAAAGGGTCCTTCAGGACCTATAATCTGGATTTCCTGTAGACCCCATTAAGGGGGTCTACAACCTGGTCTTCAGCCATGAAATCCCGATTATACAGTGTGTGTTTGCACTGTGATCAAGCAGTGGGGTCTGGGGGAGGGGTTTAGGGGGGCACCCATGGGGTGGGGATGCACCCACATCCAAAGCTTCAAAGCTGATGCCTGATCTCTAAAGGCGGCTCCGAAGAAAACTCCGGAGAATGGCACAGACTTCAGAGCTTAGGCCATTTCTACAGAGCCTTTCTACGGAGCTTTGGGCAAGCTCCAGAGAATCTCTGGAGTGATTTGTTGCAATCTTTGAAGATTCTCCGGAGCAGCTAAGAGTGGCTCCTGAGTCGTCGTCCCCCCGCGCAATGCTCCGCCAAAGCATGAGTTGACAGACAGGTCCAACGTGGGTAGAGTTGGAATCGCCACAATGTTTCTGCTGCGAGCATGCCCATGGAGACGGATTGGGTACCTCCTTAGATCTGGATCTATTAAATCCAGATTAGTTGAAGGACCCATTTCTTAGATCCTGATCATCTTAGATCTGGATTAAGGGAGGTAAGTGGACCCCCCCCCCCCCGGAAAAGTACCTTTGAGATATGTCATCCTGTAAAAAAATGAAATAAAATAATAAAAGGTCTGTGTTATTGGTTAGTGGCTGTGTGTTCTTTATAAAGCTTGTTCATACAACTCTTGTCCTGGCTCAATTCATGTTGTGTATCATGGATTAGGCATTTGCACAGTCACGCTCATATCAGAAATTATAAATTATTGGGTCTGATATAATATCTTTGAATGTGTTCCAAACAAGATTGGAAAGAATAATGGTGGCTCCTTCTGTTATTGTTTCTGTTACAAATACCTGGCTCGATGTTAGCCAAACCCCACCCATTTCCCCTTGGTTTCTTCCCATGCTTGGCTAGCATCCAGATATGTGGAACAAGAACAATAATGCAAGGAGCTGGCATATGGAGACAAGCAATCACCATTATGGGAAACCCATGCATTGTTGCCAGATTTCCCATAATAGCAGTGTTTTGGGATATCCTGGTTGAGAACACCATGGATATGTGCTGCATTCCCAATATAGTCTAGGAGAATCACAGGTTTCAATACACACCTGAAGGCAACTAAGGGCACATCCCCATGGACAAAAAAGGCTGCCTGGTAGGAATTCACTGGGAACTGCATGGCAGTGCCCTGTTGGGCCTGCTGTCCACCTCCAAGGGAGTAAAAGCACCCTCAGAAGTCCCCTTTGTACAAAATACGAAAAACAACTCCAAAAGTATTTGTTATCCTCTTCCATCTCTGTCTCCTGAGCTTTGAGGTCAAGAAGGCTACGGATGACACACCTCAGACTGGCAACAGATGTGGGATCCTTCTGGGCAGGTGGCCCTTTTTCAGGCTGTGAAGATGCAGCCAAAGATTCTTATTCTGTAGAAACCTAAGAAGCATATGGAACAGCTAAAAATGAGTATGCAACCCTGAATTTCAAAAGCAGATGCAACCTTTGTCTCCTCTGAAGGAAGATTAGAAAGAAGGGCTATAAAGCCAACATTCAAGCAGACACAGCTGATTATTTTTCAGAAGGGGAGTTCAGAGGGATGATAATTGTCCTCTGAGGGGTTTTGTTGGGTCCCAAGAAGTAAGGCCTATTCACATGAGGGCCTGAGGAACGCGTGCAGGATGCCCTGGGGCCAAGCATACGCATAGCTGGGCTGGTGGTTCGGTTCAGAACCACCCCAGCCCACTTGCGTTCCAGGTGTAGAGCACAAAATCACACTCTACACCCAGCCCAGGCCGTCCCCAGCTGTCCCGGGCCATCCCACAGATGTTCAGGAGGGAGAGCATTTGCTCTCTCCCTCTGGAACAGCTGCAGGCCACGCCTCCAGCGGCCAATATTGGTAGACCAGGCCCTAGCTCTCAGTGCTTCGGAATGGAGGCTCTGAAAGCATGTGGGTCCGGTGTACCAAAAGGAGCGGCACATCGCCCTGGCTGGCTGCGCAACCACCAAGTGGTCGTGAGGCTGGAGGGAGGGCGCCACCCCCCTGGGTGCACCTAAGGGGGCCCTGGCAGCTGGGGCAGCCCAATCCACATGGCCTAGCCTAAGTTCACTACAGCTGTTCAGCTCTAGTGCAAAAAGGCCTGTGGTTTCTGGGTATAATTTCAAGGTTTACTATCCTTCATTGAGACTTGTTTGCTGGGCCACGACCTTTAGCCTGAACTGCTAGTCTTTAGGGTCTTTTCTGCATTGGGATCGAGACCCCATCCAGATGGAGGGGGGAATATAGTGTCATTATGGTGCCACTGTGGTGAGGTACCACACATATCTGTGGCAATCCCACCATAGCCCTACTTCTCCCCCCCCCCAAAAAAAAAAATGTGCTAAAAGTTATTGCTGGAAAACCCAGCACTGGGTATCATTGCTCCATCTACCTCACATGCACGAAGGCTGACATCGATGGTCATGCATGGCATATGTGATGGTGGTTCTGTGCTGTTACATGCTTTATTCTTTCTCTGGTGAATGCTGCTGATGAGAAAATACAGCTTTTGGACAGATAAATATTCTCCACTATCCTGTATGGTAGGACAGTGATATTTTAAAATGAATATTGTGATAAAACTGTGGCATCCGGTAAGAAATCTGTACATCCCATGTTATCCCTACATCAGATGAATGTTATTTTCTTTTTCGCGTCTGTCTCCAACAGCCAGCTATTACTTGTTTCAAACGGTCCCATATCTCTTTCATTCTAGAGGAAATGTTTATTTGCTCGTACGCTTAGACGGGCCTGTCTCTTCCTCCACACAAATCTCATTAGTTTTACTTTACTTCCCAGTATTCAGGAACTACTAATCTTCACATAAATTAAATTAATGCACTGGCAAGTCCCATACGTCAAGAGCAGAAATAAACTGTTTGAAGTGGACTGTTGTTTTAAAGGTACGGCAGGCAAGGCCAAGAATTTGTACATGCCAGGAAATGTATTTGGCTTCTCCCATTCTCAAGTGGTAGATTCAGCTGACTGTATCAGGTACTGCCTTTGAAGCTTCCTCCAGCTTAAAAAAAAATGGCTTGCAAAACTAAATGACAGACTAGGGATGTGCCTGAATTCTTTTCATGTTCATTCCGCTTTGAAGAGAATGTGAACAAAATTCACAAATAGTGCCACTTCAAATGTGGTAGGATTTGAAACCACTCCGAATGTTATTTGAATGTTATTTGAATCCCTGCTGCCAGTCACGCCTCTGAATCCCCTTTGAATCTGCTCTGAACACTATGAATCCGCTTTGAACCCACTTTGGCTCTACTATGACTCTGCTTTTCAATCTGCTCTGAATTAGCTGCAGATGTGAACGGGCATCATTGCAGCCTCCCCACATTTGCAAATATAATGAAGCATCGAATGAATGCACAAAAGTATTCACTTCATGATGATGTTGGGAAGGGGGCTATTAGAATTGCCCTGAGGTACCTGCTGCCACCATGAACAAATTGTGGTGGCAACAGGTGCCTTCCTCAGTGGATGCAGCGCCTCACATGGGTAAGTGGAGCTGCTGTTTTCTTGCCAGTGTTATACTAAGTGCTTGTTTACAAGGATCCTATACTATAGTATGGTTCCAGGGAAAAATGAGCCCCTAAAGCACATCATGTGTGTGCCAAGGTTTGTTTGTGAATCAGAAGGAATCAGGAGGTTTGGTGATTCCTTTGGTAGCATTAAACTATAAACAAGTTTATCTGTTTACAAGTTTTGATTCCAAAAAGAAGATGACTAAGTAGGGTGACAGGAAATAAACAAAACTACTGTATTTATTTGTTTTTCCTGTCGGGATGCAGCCTTGATACAAGATTTGATAATGCTAATTTGGTGATACCTCGTTCTGTACACAAGGATTGTCCCCAGCCCCAGGCTACTTTGGTATGGCGTCTGTGTAAACGGAATTTAAGGTAGAGATGCACAAGAATATTTGAAACATTCAAAATTCGATCGACGTTATTTGAATTTGGACATTCAAATTTGAATCGAACGTCTATACATTTGTTTTTTAACATTCAGACAAATTCAGATGTTCTGAATCATTCGTATGAATTATTCAGACATTCGAATGTGTACAGATACATATGCATTACATATGTATCCGTACGTATCTTATTCATATCTGTATGCATTTGTAGGGATATGTACGGGACAAAACCAGGGTGCATATGGGATAAAAATGGGATGTGTGCAAATGCGTAAGGGTGCAGACGGGTGAGTACAGATGCGTATGGACACATACAAACATTGTTGACATTTGTATCCTCAAATACGAATCAAATATTTGTTCAAATAGATATGAATGTATTCGAACCAATTTGAATTTGAATTCATTCTTTTTTCTCTATTTCTCCGAATTTGAACATTGCTTTGTCCGAAAGTCTCCTTTTGTTTGCGTCTTTCTCAGACAGGACTTCCCGGCTCTTAAGGTGACTTGCAGATTGGGGTGGGTGGGAAAGAAAGTTACAGAACCTCATAGTCTTGAAATAGCCAGCCAAGCAACCAGTGACCTAGAAAAATTGTCTACTGGTGGCCAAAGGGATGCAAGCTCAGAAGATGGCAATGAGGAAGAGGAGCTGTAGGAGGCTTTAAAAAAGCTGTGTGATGCAGAGGTTTTTTCCTCATGTCCACAGATGCAACAATCTTTTATAAATAGGTGTCCCCCCCGCAAGCCCTGTTTAATTGCACCTAATGTAAGTTAGAGCTAGAAGGCTGATCTGCTAAAGTACATGGAATGGGGCATCATCATGACTTCAAACAGCCCTGCTAATGGTGGTTTATTCAGAAAGAACTGGAAAATCAGCTTCTTAAAGACTCATTTGGATGGGTGGTGTTATTTTGTACCATGCCCAAGTGAAGGAGTAGAATATATTTTGTATACATTTTGAAAAAAAATGATTATGTTGTATAAATTCGGCATTTTAGGATACCAACCCACTCTCCAAGGAAATGTCTTTGCAGAAATCAGACCAATATCATATAAAGATCAGCTGCAGGGTTTAAAAACATGAGGGATGTGAAACAACTACCATCAACACCTTGAATAATTTCTCACTACACTGGTAAAAATTAAAAACTCAGGTTAAGTACTCTTGTATGAATATTAACTAGATGCTAAGCAGGAATCTGGGTTCATCCAGGGGGAAAGCTGGCAGGGCTGAATGAACTGCTAAAAACTCTTAAGTGTCACCTGGATTCTTTGTGAAATGTTCAAAAACTATTATAATTCTGGAACAGTGCATAAAATCTGCATCTGTTGTGAAACAGCCCATTAGCATCTGTGGTTTTTGAATGAGACTTAAAGAAAAGGAGGCAAACTGTTAGTTTCTGGCTGTGGGAAGTCTGCTTTGAGAAAGCATGGCTGAGAAATTTCACAGGAGAGAGGCACTAGTTTTCTGACTCTGTGAGACTGCTGTTTCATCAGAATCAACCATGATCAGGTTGTATTTTGGTAAAAGCAGCCCAAATATCTAAAGGAATCCCTTCTCCCATACCGACCTGCCCATGCCTTAAGATCTAGCAGTGAGGCCCTCCTGGTTGTCCCACCGCCTTCAGTAGTGAGGCTGGTGGGCACTCGGGAAAGGGCCTTCTCAGTAATGGCCCCCAGGTTATGGAATAGTCTCCCCCTTGAGGTGCATCATGCCCCTTCCTTAAATATATTTAGGAAGGTGGTGAAGATGCGCCTCTTTGCCCTGTCCTTTGGCTCAGGTGATTATATTTCTACCCCAGTACAGACAGACACTATCATTTTAAACACTGAGTGTATTGTTTTAGATTTGTTGAATTTTAAAAGGGCTTTTAATGTATATTCTGTTTTAAATCTGTTGTTTTAACAGTTGTTACCCACCCAGAGACCTTTGGGTATGGGGCGGGATAGAAATGTAAATAAATAAATAAATAAATAAATAAATAAATAAATAAATAAATAAATAAATAAATAAATAAATAAATAAATAAAATAGGAAGGGTTACATTTTTGCTGATCTCTTTCCAAGGAAAGCGTACCCATGCCAACACTATTACTCAGCCTGCTCAGATGCTACTAAAAAAGTAGCAGGTGACGCATGCTTAATGTGGTCGCAAATGCCTGCCATATGCACTCTGTCATGGAAAGGATGGGAGGGAAAGAGCACATGGTAAAGAATTCCCATGGTGGCTCTGGTGCTTTCTCATGATCTGTTGTTTCATACATCTGTGAGATGTCTTTTGCCAGCACTGTGATGGGGTTGTCAGCTGCATTTGCGGCTGGTCCTGCTCCATCTACACAGCAGTGACAGCCCCTTGGTTCAGTGCTGGGTTACCGTGGCTTCCCTTGGCCCTTCTAATCAGGGTCTTAAAGTGTCCCCTGGGAGGGTTTGAAGAATCATTTGCTCTCCTTTGCAATGTGAAGCCTACCTTGCCACAAAGTAGAGTTAAACCAAATTCATATGTTGGGTAGAGGAAGAAAGAAGATGTAGGTTTACATAAATACTGTACAGTATGCCAATTTGGTTGCTTAAAATGGCATATTTAGGAGTACAGTAATAATTTTAAATCATGGTACAATACTGCTGTGCCTACACAATGCCAGGGCAGGTGTGGGTTTCAATATCCTGCCAGGAAGGGAGGGAGGATTATGTTTTAAATATGTTCTAGGTTGTTATGTGTATTTTATGTTTTTTATTGTTCTGACACCATCCTGGGATCTTTGAGTGAAAGGCAGGATATAAACAAACAAATAGGCCATTGTGGTGATCTGGATGGACACCCATGCTACCGTTTACGATGAGGGACAGGTACACTGAAGTCCAAGTGGGATTTCCTGCTCTGGCAACACTGTGTACCAGCTGTTAACTTGCGGAACTGAATGGAGGGATAGTGCCTGTGGCTGTGTAATATGGTTGGCTAATATGGAGAGGGTGAAAAATCAGCTGTAAGATATGGGCTCTGTCACCCCCTAAGCTGACCCAGGTATTTAAATCAGTGACTTAGAACATAAGAACATAAGATCAGTCCACAGCCCATGTAGTCCAGCATCCTGTCTCACACAGTGGCCCACCAATTGCCTATGGGCATCTCAAGCAGAGACAAGGGCAAACCTTCTCCTGCTCTCAAATCCCAGCAAATGGCCTTAGAGGCATCCTGCTTTCCCCCCAAGGCTGAAAGATGTACTTAGGTATCCATTTTAGTAGCCATTGGTCCATCTGTGATCCATAAATTTGTCTAGCCCTGAATATTGCAGGGGAGGGGACTGCTAACACTGAAGAAAAATAAGAAGAGTTGGCTTTTCTACCCTGCTTTTTTCAGCCATTTAAGGAAACTCAAAGTGGCTGTCAAAGCTTCCCAGTCTTCTCCTCACAACAGATGCCCTGTGAGGTAGGTGGGATTGTGAGAGCTCAGAAAGAGAGCTGTGACTAGCCCAAGGTCACCCAGCTGCCTTGGTGGGGGAGGACAGAATCAAACCCAGTACTCCACTAGACTAAACTTAACCACTAGACCAAACTGGCTCATTGGCCTCTCTTGTGCCAGTTAGTGTATAACCCTAACCCCAACCCCAACCCCAACCCTAACCCCTCTTCCTAACATGCCCCATCTGCAGCCAGTGCCCCCCAAATGGTTTACCAGAGGACATCAAGAAAGTCTACTAGCATGCTTGGGGTAAATGGTACATCTCTGTGATCTTGGACACCATGTTGTGCAACAGGCTGTACCACCAGAATGGGCCTCTTGAGAGCTTTGAAGTGCAGAAACCTTCAATGCAGGGCTTTCAGAATTTGGAGCCCCCTGTTCCAGGGTAAGTGTGAATTCACCTTCTGTCGGGCATGTCCCCATGCATGTTGTTTAATCCAAATATGATTATTTTTAGTCTGGATGCAGGGCCGAGATCACATTGTGCCTCTCTCTGTGTTATTGTCAACAACGCAGGCTCTATTCAAATATGGCCATCCCTTATAAAACCCCCCTGCACAGAGAAACAGCATTTTTTTCCTCTGCATTCTCTCTCCTGATAGGAAGTTGAGTTGACGCCACTCAACCCCTGTGCCACCTACTGTAGCGATTACAGCAAAACACATCTCTCCCCTTTGCGGCACAGTGAAGCTAGGGTAAAAAGGCAATAATAATAAAAGAAAAAGGCAGCTCATTAACCAAAGCCGCTACAAGGTTTGGTGGCAGTTTAGTGGTTTTGCGCATCTCCGCATTACTGCAAGTATACCTACTAAGGTGGTGCAGCACTTGTGCACAAAAGCAAGTCTGGCTTGGTGATCGTGGAAGGGTTGTGGAATAATGGTCATGGAAAGAGACTTGTGGGACAGTGAAGGCCATTTGACCCTCTTATCATTTCTGTTCTATCACCATTTATTTGCAAAAATGCTCAACAGTTGCAATCCCCAATGCAAAGGACAGGAACAGCTTGCACAGGATGTGAAACCTCACCCCCTAATGATGCTAGAGTCAATCTCCTCCCCAAATAGTCTGGGACTGTCTCCATAGGCAAAAATGATGTGGACTCGGCTCCGAAACTGTGCCAAGAACTGTTTTCTCCAGGACTATTTTTAGTGCAGATTTGGCCGATTTGGTCCACATAAAGTCCAGTAAGGAGATTTTGCATGGGGACGGTCCTTCCTGAATTCGGATTCTATTTGCATTAAAAGACGCATGGGGATGTGGCCTCAGAAGGGGGAAAAAACCCTCTTATGAAATGTTCTAATCAAGGCTGGGCACCATGTTCCAAATGGGTGCCTCTTTTTTTTTTAAAAAAAATAAAATTATTATTTTGCTTTGGCTGAAACTGGTTGCATATAAGAGCTGTATAACCTCCAGAAGCATAAAATTCTGAGTTCCAAATAACATACCCTGCAATTAATTCACCTACTGCCAATCATCTGGCTGTTTACATACCCACATGACAAGAGAAATGGTGTGAAACCTCTTAGAAAATTGGAATTTTAACTTGAAGCTGCCTGTAGTCAGGACCACTAAATGTCTGACGACGTGTAGATAGTAAGGTTTTGTTAAACTATGTGAAATTCTTCAAGTAGTTCTCCTGTAAATCTCTGGGGTTACAAGTGACCTGAGCTGCCTTCTTACAGCTGCATTAGCTCTGACTGAACGAGATTTAATTTAAGCTTGTGGTGACAAGCTCTTAAAGGACAACAATGAGAAACCTGCTTGTAGGCAATCATTTCTGACATAGCATGGCTTGTAAACAGTCCCAGCAGATGAGTTGGCTGGCAAATGAAAGAAATAACTGGACAGACTTCAGAAGGTGCTTTTACTACAGAAGATAACTCAGGAAGGCTTATTTTAGGTTTAATTATATTAGAGTACACTGATTATTTTTAGACTGGATTTGTGAAAGTAGACCTCCCCGGGGCAGAAGATGACGTTACCAGAGTGAAAATGGAAATTTGGAAATGCCACTAATATTGTTATATAGAAAGCAAGATCATGTGCTAGCATCTTGATTATGTTGCTTTCCTCAAGATCAAGGGAAAGAAATTGCTTATAAGAACCTTGCATCCACATAGAGTTAAAAAAAAACACCTGGAATGGAAGCAGATTAGAAGTCGTAGCATCTACACTAGTGTCTTTATTTCTCCTTCACAGCCAGAAGATGCACTTGGAAAGTTCTTTAATATGGATTAGAGATGAGATGAGAAGAAGAAGAAGAGTTGGCTTTTCTATCCCACTTTTCTCACCCATTTAAGGGGACGCAAAGCAGCTGAGAAAGCTTTATGTTCTCCACACAATAGAACACCCTGTGAGGTAGGTGGGGCTGTGAGAGCTCAGAAGAGAGCTGTGACTAGCCCAAGGTCACCCAGCTGGCTTCATGGGGGAGGGTGGAGTCAAACCCGGTATTCCCAGATAGGAGTCCAGCTCCTTAATCACACTACCATCTGCATGTTACAATCTCTAAACTGCTTTCAAGCCACTATTTCTCCTGTGTCTGAATGCAGACTAAGTAGTTTTTAAGATCCATTCAAATTCAGGCAGACGTGTTTAATACAGTTTGTAGGCCTGTACCATAAAAAAGGCCAAACAGTGGAGAGTTAGTGGTTTGAAAACTCACTCAGATAACACCTTTGATCTCACAAACAGCAGATAAATCAGGGGGAAGATTACTATAATTTTCTGCATATTCTATGCTCTTTACCTATAGAGTTATCATACAAATAAGCCCTGTCATTTGACAGGTAGAGGATTTTCCTAACTCGGGGTGGAATCTACTTGTGCCTAACCAAATTAAGAAAAGGAAAGGAAGAGAAAGAGAGAGAGAATAAAAGAGTTGCAAATTATTTTTGAAAATCAGATTTATACGTTCAGGCCCTGGTTTCCTCAGCCATCATTGAGAACAACCTGCTGCAAAGCTGATGACTCTCACTGGCGGATGGTGTAAGGATGCAACTCTGAAGCTGAAATCCTAGCTAAAATCACTTCCCAATGCAGGTCATGTTCCTGGTGGCAATTCTGACTAAGATGTCTGCTGCTTTGAATGGAATTCCACCAGCAGAAACGTTCTGGTGGAGACTTAGCTGTGTGGTTGATGCTCATTTGCTCCCACAGTAGTTTATACTTCTGCCACATTGGTACAGGGGCGGCGGCGGCATGAATACAGCTTAGTTGTTGATGGTTGCTTTCAGATAGGGATGTGAACAAATATTCAAAAATTCAAAAATCCAATTGGAATCCAGTGAATATTGATGTTTGAATTTGAATCGGATTTAACAACATTTGAATTTAGACATTCAAATGGATTTCGGATTTCCGAAAATCTGAAACAAATATTTAAATGATTCGAATGTGCAGATTTGTATGTATCGCATACGAATTTGTGTGAAAATTATGCGTGTTTGCGCTTATCATACGAGATGAAAATGGGATGCATATGGGATAAAACAGGATGCATTCGGAATGCACACAGATTCATATAAACAATATGAATGTTGTTGCCAGATTCGAATAATGCGGATTTGAATAAGATTTTCAGACATTCGGATTTTTACCATTTGAATCAAATTGAATTTTTGGATATTCGATTTGACTCAAATTTGAATGAAAAAAAAATCATGCACACCCCAACTTTGAGATACTGTTTCAGCTTACGCAAGGCTCTTGTTTTTGTTTTAACTTAAGCCATATTTTGATAAGAATGCCTTGCAAATACTTGCATAAGGCATCTTCAAACAGAGAGCTCTATGCTGCATTTGAACTAACTCTCTTTTAGGCATTGAATTTCTGCCCTTCTCCTGTTCCCATACCAAACCCATGCTGTTCCCGTTACTCCTGTTGGCTGAAAGCATCCCAGCAGATCTGGTGTTCCTGAGCTATGCACAGTTAATAATGTGGAATCGTCTCAGGATATTCAGAGGAAAGGAGAAAATGCTCAGCAGGATTCTTTCCATATTGCCAGCATCCGTGCCATCAGTGGCATTGGCTCCTATGATGGGGCATTGGGAGAGGCAATTGGCTTTTTGCCTGCAGTTATGCTGAACTGCATTGCAGACTCCTTTGGACCAAACTGTAGTTCAGTGCAATCAAAGTCCAGGCACCAATATTGGACTCATTTCTTTTTCACTGTCTCTTAGAACATAAGAGGAGCCCTGCTGGATCAGGCCACAGCCCATCTAGTGCAGCATCCTGTCGCACACAGTGGCCCACCAATTGCCCATGAGTATCTCAAGCAGAGACAAGGCAAACCTTCTCTTGCTCTCGAATCCCAGCAAATGGCCTTAAAAGCATCCTGCTTGTCCACCCAGCCTGAAAGATGTACTTAGGCATCCATTCTAG
The DNA here is from genome assembly GCA_023333525.1 of Aspidoscelis tigris stejnegeri. Taxonomy (NCBI): domain Eukaryota; kingdom Metazoa; phylum Chordata; class Lepidosauria; order Squamata; family Teiidae; genus Aspidoscelis; species Aspidoscelis tigris. The sequence continues at coordinate 67,611,505 of JALMGA010000007.1, read as the reverse complement.
TAGCCATTGTTACATCTGTCATCCATACATTTATCTAACCCTTCCTTGAAGCCATCAAGGCTGGTAGCTGTTACCACCTCTTCTGGCAGCAAATTCCATAAGCCGATGACCCTCTGAGTGAAGAAATACTTTCCCTTGTCTGATCCAACTCTCCTACACATCAGCTTCATATAGTGCCCTCTGGTTCTAGTTCTGTGTGACAGAGAATTTTTTTTCTCTATTCACCTCTTCTATACCATGCATAATTTTATATACTTCAATTAGGTCCCCTCTTAAATGACGTCTTTCCAGACTGAAGAGGCCTAGATATTGCAGTCTGAATTTAGCTAGTAGAGAAGCAATATGCCTTCCCTTGAAAGTATATTTGATAAGCAAGTGCACTTGGCAACAGAAAACAAATGTCTATAATCTTGTAAAATAGTAGGTGGGCTTAGATTCTATTTGTTCACTGAGATTAAATATGCCTATAGTTTGCTAGCTCTTAGCCACTGGGTAAACTGCATACACTAAGACGGAGGGGGAGGCAGAGACTGAGAAAGTGAGACAGACATTTGTCAGTATGGCTGTCTTTGGATTTTTAACTATCTTTCGTCCTGTTTAGAAGACAGAACATTCTGACTTTTGTGACATTCCCCAACTTTGATTTAGGCCCTGAGGCATTTTTGCTGGACAGGAAAGGAGTGCAATGACCTAAGCTTGACTAGCGCTCGTACTTGTGAGTGCTAGGTAATGACAACCCAAGTCAGTCACTCACCTGGGACCGATCCCGGGGTTGGTCCTCTCCTGAGCACTGCCATTTTGGCTGCAACACTCTTCGCGACTAAGCATGCATCAGTGCCATCGCCTTGACGACGCTGACGCTCTGTGCACGCGCAGTCAAGTCTATGGTTGTCTGAGGTGCCAGCGTGCTTCCATGGCACATCAAATGACCCCCGAGGACCAGAAGAAGAGCGAATGGTTGCTGCCTGGAAATTTAAGCTAAGTGTCTGGTAAACGTTGGTTAATGTGTGGAGCTTGGTTTTCTTCTCCACACCTAAGAAATGATTAGTGAACTTATTTATTTATTTATTTATTTATATTTATTTATATTTATATTTATATCCTGCCCCATACCCTAGGGTCTCTGGGCGGCTCACATTTAAAATACACACATATCAAGACTGTATAAAACAATGCTAAAAACAATACAAAATTTTAAAAAACCAGCATAATAATAATATTGAAAAAACAGTTTAAAAGAAGTAGAGTGCAATGGGGGGAAGCAGAGGGGGCATTTAGCCAAAAGCCTGGGTGAAGAGGTACATCTTCACCGCCTTCCCGAATATAGACAGAGAAGGGGCCTGATGTACCTCCAAGGGGAGACCATTCCACAGTCTGGGGGCCACTACCGAGAAGGCCCTCTCCCCGGTGCCCACCGCCTAGCTGCTGAAGGCAGGGGGATAACCAGAAGGGCCTCCCCTCCAGATCTTAGAACACGGGCAGGTCAATATGGGAGAAGGCGCTCCTTCTTATGAGGTCCAGCATGCTTGGAGGCTGTTACAGCCTACTCCACATGTGGACACTCTTCACCAGAGGTTCACTTGATTAGAGGCTGTAGAGCAAATATGCCTCTGGTCAGATTTTCACTGTAAACCTTCAGTCTATCTTCAGGTCCAATTACTCACACTTTTCCATTTCTATCTGTTTTATTTATGGACTTTACACCCTCCATTTAGACTTTTCTGAATGGAAAGTCCACAAATAAAACAGATAGAAATGAAAAGATACAATCAGTCACATCTGAAGATGGACTGAAGAAGGTTTAAAGTGAAGGTTTGACCACAGCCTATCGTAGTGGGCTGCAATACTATATATATGGCCAGAGATGCCTGGGGGAAGTGCCTCCATTGGCTTGGCTTGGCTGTAGCCAGCAAATATTCTTCCCAATGTGGGATGGTGATGGAAATCGCCTAGTAAATGTCTGCAGACTGGACTCAGAGCAGTGGCAACCTGTTGCTTACATCTGGCAGGTATCTTGCTCATCTGGCCAAGTCATTTTTTGGATCCACACTTAAGGTTTAATCCAGCTTCAGTCCAGTTTCAGCGTGAGAGAATACATCAGCAAAGTGACAAGCTGTTTTCTTTCAGTGTTAAATAACTCAAAAAATTCAGCTTTGGGATAGGTAATGAAGAAAGAAAATTACTGGTCACTTTGCTGAGGTGTTCTCTTACCCTGGACATGGAGTGAAGCTGGATTAAATCTTAGGTATGACCACAACACTGGTTCCCAGGCTCTGAGATGGTTAAGAACACGCTATGTGCATGTCTCTTACTGCAACACATCCATCATTTTAACTGTGCTTCAATGAAGTTCTTAATGCATTCAGTATTTGTTTTAAACATACTTGTTTATATTTTGATGCTGTCTTTACATTTGCTCATTTGATGTACATCACCTGGCTTTTTTTTTTAATAAAGGAGACTAATAAGCAAATAAATTGTAAGCAATTTAATTGTTGTAGAAAAAGGGATATGCAAGAAGGTTTTGCTTGCTTAAATCCCCCTTTCTATTCAGATTTTGAAGTTATAGGAGCTTTGTGCTTTTTTTCATATGGTAACCCCAAGACGCACACACCAGGGGGAGCCAACCTACCGTATTTCCCTCTTGGCAGCTCTCTAGCAAAAGCATTATTGAGGATTTTGTTATAAAATTACTCCCTATAAAGGTAAGGTAATTAATATTTCTTCTGTGGAAGATAGGCTTGCATTTATTCTATAATAACAACAATAATAATTTGCAAAAATGTAGAAAAACAAGTTAACAGCGGTACCAACAGTTATGGGATCCACACTGTGAGAATATAAGAGGAATTTGGACTGTTTCGACATGGGTAAAAATTACAACAGTTCAGCTACATGTGGCAGAACTGCTGGCTGTTTTACGTGTAATGAGACACTGCCTGATCTCCAAGCCCTCGCATAGGGCACAAATCATGAAGAAGAAAATCAGTCAGCAGTATCTGTCATACAAGACTTTGACTATGTTAATTACAGAGTTGTAACATGGCACATCATGGTTTGCAGCCAAGATTATCAAGCTCCCCACCACAACCAGATGTCTTATAAATTGCTAGGGATCTCCGTGGTCCACTTAATAATAAATAAATAAAATAACAAAGCTCCAGAACATCAAAACCCATGAGCTGGTTTGGTCTAATGGTTAGGGAGCTGGACTCTTATCTGGGAATACTGGGTTCGATTCCGCCTTCCCTCATAAAGCCAGCTGGGTGACCTTGGGCTAGTCACAGCTCTTGTTCTGAGCTCTCACAGCCCCACCTACCTCACAGAGTGTCTGTTGTGGGGAGAAGATTAGAAAGCTTTGTCAGCTGCTTTGAGTCCCCTTAAATGGGTGAGAAAAGCTGGGTAGAAAAGCTAACTCTTCTTCTTCTATATTCAGATATAACCTCAGAGGCACCTCAGAGAGACAGTGTGTGGCTCTTGTGTTCCCAATCCTTCTCTAATCCATGTTTTCTAGCACAGAGTGTTCAGGAAAGGGAGCAGACTTCTCTGTGAACAATCCTCAAAGCCTTCTCTGCATTGCCTGAGAGATGCCCCAGAGATACTTTTTTTTTTTGCCAAGTTTCATCACAGTCAAGGACCCTGTTGGGAAAAACTGATGCCACTGGACTTACCATCATTCAGCCATCCTTGGGAACAACGGCCTGTTTGCTTGAGCAGCTTCACCTGGGACTTTGGGACTGTTAACTTATTTGGGGTCAGGCAGTTACTATTTAGGCAACAGAAAACCAAGGTAGCTGTTGTATTGATTGTATTGATGTTTTTATGAATTTTGTGATCTGCCCTGAAACCGTTTGGTGAAGGGCAGGATATAAGGGGGGAGGGAAGGAAGGATCCCATACAATACTGGAAGAGTTCTATGAAATAAGTCGTAATAAGACATAGGATTGATTTTCCTGATTATCCTCTTCCTGTGCCAGTGAAAATCACATTTTTAACACACTCTCCTGCAGAGGAACAAGTGTATGAAGAAGCAAGATGTTTTTTCTGTGCTGGGATCTGTTATATAAAACACTCTCCGACAAGGTTTGATCAGTTGATTGTGTTTTGGGCCATGGTCACATTGGCTGCATTTACACCTACATTTTAATCCAGCTTCAGTCTACTTTCAGAGTGGAAGAACACAGCAACAAAGTGACTTGTCATTTTCCTTCCATGTTATCTAACTCAAAGGTGGATTTTTCTGAGTTAGATAAAACCAAAAACAAATGGCTGGTCACTTTACCAATGTGTTATCTCACTTTGAAGGTTTACTGAAGCTGGATTAAAATGTAGGCGTGAACACAGCCACCTTCACGTTAAACCTTCTTCAGTCTATCTTCAGGTCTGACTGCACACTTCTTAGAATCTCATTTTGTGGCTTCTGTATCAATGATAATGATAATGTATGTGATGAAGTTCACGCTTACTTTGAAGTCAGACTTGGTACCATCACTGGGGAGGTGCATCTGTACTGAGAATCCATGGCAACTTAACCCTGGTGTACTTGAAGATCCACATCTTTCCTGCATCCGTATACATTTGTAGGGATCCGTACGGGATGAAAAAGGGTTGCTTACGGGATAACTACAGGATGCATACGGACATGTACGAATGTGTACAGATGTGTACGGACCTAGGGAAGATGTGTATGGGCATCTATGAATGTTGTCAACATTTGTAAGTGCAAATTCAAATAAAAAATTAAAAAATAGATTCAAATTAGCTTAATTCGAATAGAATTTGGTTAAATTTGAACTTTAAACATTCTAATTGAATCAATTTTTTGGGTATTCCATTGGAATCAAATCGAATCCCAAAAATTGCATTTGTGCACACCCCTACCCCAGACTAAGGGTGTTTTTCCACCACGCTCTTTTAATCCAGATCTAAAAAGATCTGGATCTAATGAATGGGTACATTCCTTAATCTGGATTAGTAGATCTGGATTAGGGGAAGTACCCAGTGTGTTTCCATGGGTGGTCTAGCAATGGGTGCTAGCCTCCCTGCTGTGGAAACACCGGAGCACCCATTTGGAAATCAGGATCTACCCATGAGGGGTCTGCCTGTCACCCCAGGTGTTTGGGGGGACAGGGGGTGCAATCTCCAAAGCCATTTCGAAGTCACTTCAAAGTCTGTGCAAAATAGCTCCTTTGAAGTCTGTGCTGATCTTCAGAGTGAACTTTGAAGTGACTCCAAAGTCACTTCGAAGTTCACTCTGAAGATCAGCACAGACTTCAAAGATGCTCCGGAGCTATTTTGCACAGAGTTCGAAGTGACTTTGAAGTGACTTCGAAGCTTAGGTTTTGGGGCTCCCCCCCCCATGGGTGCCCCTCCCTCTAGCCTCCTCTACACCCCATTGCCACACAAGCGTGGAAACAGGCTCTCTTTAATCCAGATTTTCTGGTTGAAGACCCCATTGTAGACCCCATTAATGGGGTCTACAGAAAATCTGGATTAAAGGCAGAAAAGTATCCATTTGATCTGGATTTCCTGACCGGCAGTGGAAACAATCGGGTCTCAAATGGGTGCCATGGTGGAAATGGGGTTATCTAGCTCACACCCAAATGGATCCTTAATGGGTGCAAAAATTGGTACTTTCTGCCAGTGGAAAAACACCCTAAAACTACAACATTTTTGAATAATGCTGCTCCTCTCTCTATTTTTAATGCTGGGTTTTACTATCATACCAATGTATTGATTTCATCTAAGTTAGAAGTTTTCAAATACTGTTCTGTGGATCACAAATTCCATTAATTTGGTGCACAGAAAGTGTGTGGAATAGCGAAAAAACATTTGTACTACATTATTATTTTTCTGACAATGAACCAAGTTATTTCAATCAGGAGTGCATTATTGAACAACCTAATGAGTCCCTGACTCAAGGTCCATAATTTTTAGAATATGATTGTTGTTCAATCTATCACTTCCCTCTTTATATTCACCCCTGCAATTTATTACTTAAAGGTACCTTTCTTGGAAGTCTGGCTGAGAGCTTTTTTTTTCTTCCATAAAACAGTGCTGGCTTTGATGACTTGGAAAGAAATATGTTAAAAATACTTGCAAAATATGAGTTACACATGGGTTTTGATGTTCTGGAGCTTTTTTATTTTATTTTATTTTTGTTAAGTGGACCACAGAGATCCCTAGCAATTTATAAGACATCTGGTGGTGGTGGTGAGCTTGATAATCTTGGATGCAAACCATGATGAATGCCCTGTGCCATGTTACAACTTTGTAATTAAATATAATTAAAGAGGAGTAGAAAATGTGTAACCCAGGTGGATCCCATATTTGACGGAAACCCAAACTCCAGGGCAGCTCTGTATACAGGCATAATTTTAATGCATGGAGAAGGATGAATTGTAGACCCATACAATCAGAATCAATTCTTTCATACCCAAAGTTTACAGAGGTTTAAAAATGGAGAACATGCGTATGATCATAGTGGTCTTCAGAAATGTCCTCAAGACTCTTTCTTGATGTTGCTTTGCTTTCAAAGGCTTTAATCTGACCTGTTTATAACTATTGAAGTATGCATTAATAGTTTAAGATCCAAATAATAAATTTTCAAGGTGGGATTATCCTGAAACCTTCCTACCCAAGAACTCACTAGGTCTTACTTCTAAGTAGACTTGCTGAGAATTAAACTCACTGTTAGATTAAGAAAGAAGCTATGAATGGAGTGGGGTATTACAACTAACAGCATACATAGAGCACATGGAACAGGCGTTGCATCACTCATATGTATCTTCTTGGCATCTCACACATTTTAAGTTGTTCACACATCCAGCTGCATGTGAACAAGTAACACGTACACAATCACTGTTTAGCAGTTGTATACTTGGAGCTCACTTCCTGGATCATTAGATACAGAAGTTTTATATAGTTGGGACCATCATTTTGTGAAAAATCCATTTAGATGTTTTCAGGTCAAGCAAAAACATGTCATGATGTTATTAGTCTGGTTCTAGGAATGAAGGGGTCCGTTATGCTGAAATGTTATAAAGATAACATTTCAGCATGGGGTAAGGAGACGTTAGCCTAAAATAGTTCATTTATATCAGCAGCACTAAGCTTTATCAGAATGATGTTAAACAGGGAAGCTTTTCCTATGCTCTCTGTTTGTTTACATCACAGACTACAGCACGAAAGCATTCTCATGTCCTCCATTGCACCTGCATACATCATTGAAATGCATGACCCATACCGCAAACAAAAAACGTCTTACTTACTTTCAAGATGATTTCAGGAGATGGCAACTTTTCAAGTAATGGTCCTTGCTTCAGCCCAAGAAGCATGACAGCAGCAATGGCATACCTCTGTACTTTTTATCTGAAGTTGGGTGGGGTGCGGGGAGGGCAGCATAAATCTTTCATCATATGGCTATTTTGAAATAACTAGGCTCATTTCCTGAACTTTGCAGCCCCCTGCCTGAGATGACCAGGAAGCACAGCACTCTTGATTCCATCTGTCCCTCATGCATGATCAGATGCTATACCCAGGGAGTGAAGGATGACCTTGCAAGACTGTGGAGACTCCAAGGGCAAGAAGGAAGGCACTTCATTAAAGACCATAGACGTTTTCGCACGGGGCTGAACGGGACGCGTGGGAGACAGCTGCGGACACGGCATCCGCATTGCCCGAGCGGGGCTTGCGCTCCGACGTGTCCGCAGCTGTCTTTCTCGCGTTCGAAATGTAGAGCACTTTAAAGTGCTCTACATGCGTTCGAACGCGGACGAGCCGCCCGCAGGCGTTCGGGAGGAGAAGCATTCGCGCCTGCTTCTGTCTCCCGAACAGCTGCGGGCTCGCCTCCGACGCCGGCGCGGCTTCGACAATCAGCTGTTTGACAATCAGCTGATTGCCGATCTGCCTCCGCGGCTGTCTCCGCGCCCCTGGCCGGCCTTTGCCGGCTAAGACAGCTCCCGGCGCTTTGAGCATTTGCACACAGACGCGCCGGAACGCGTTTACACGCGTTCTGGCGCGTCTGTGTGTGAATGCTCAAAGCGCCGGGAGCTGTCTTAAGCTTTCCGCCTGAACGCGTTCCGTTTGGAACGCGTTGCAGTGCGGAAATCCCTCATGTTTCATGTGCCATGAGGACATATAAATGGAAGGTGTTCATGAAGCAAATAAATTCAGCAGTCCCAAGTGATTGGCAAGTTTGTATTGAAATGCTAACCTAACAAAGATGATCAAGAGTCTTGTGGTACTTTAAAGACTATGGGCGCGTCCTCATGTATGTTTGGTCTGGTACTGAAATCGGGTTCTCAGCAGGACCAGACGAGAACCACTTCAAAGGCCTAGGTTAGGGATGTGCACAAATATTCAAAACATTTGAAATCCAATCGAATTCATTTAAATTTGGACATTTGAATTCAAATTGAATTTCTATAAATACAAATCTAAACATTCAAACAAATTTTGGATTTTTGAAACGATTTGTTTGAATTATTCCGACATTCGTATGTATACGGGTATGTACATGATGCGTACTTGCATGTATGCAGCTTTCCCGCATCCATATGCATTTGTACACATCTGTTTGGGATGCCAATGGGATAAATATGGGATCCGTACAGATGTGTATGGACACATATAGATGTTGTTGACATTTGTATGTGCAAATTCGAATAAAAAATTTGAAGGAATAGATTTGAATCTATTTAAATTGAATCAAATGTGAATACATACAAATTGAATCCCAAAAATTGCATTCATGCACACCTCTAGCCTAGGTGAAGAGATGAGTTTCAAATAGATACTAAAATCCATTCAATGTTGGTGACTTGCATATCTTTGTTGGGAGGTTATTGCAAAGCCTGGAAGGCATCACAGAGAAATCCCTTGCATGTGAAGGTGGTAGAACAATAAGAAGGACTTCACCCCTGATGATGTTGCCGGAGATAGATATTATATCAATGTACAATCCTGACAGAGCAATGGGATTCACGTGAGAGCATTTGAGCAGTAGTTTGTTTTGTTGAAAGGGGAATGACTGATTTCAAACTAAAAGAAGACCAAACTGTAAACTAAAAGGTATTAGAAATACTACAGTGTTAAGAATGAGGACCTCAAACTAACACCATGGGTTATTGTGGTCCTCCAAGGTGCTTCTATATCTAAGGGGGCTAGACTGCTCCAGCTGGAATTGCTCCTACTCGAGCAGCAGCTGGAATGTCCCAGCTGCCCAGAACAATCCAGGACAGCCTTCTTGACATCCTGTGCCACCCTGAAGATTCTGTGAGGTTTCCAATAGCCAGGAACAAAAGTTCCTGGCCTTGGAGCCCCAGGGAGACACATTTCAGCAGTGCAATTTGATGCACCTCCAAAATCAGTTCCCCTACTAAACCAGAACAAGGTCTGTGTCCTGCCACTCCATGACTGGCATCTCCACATGGGTTCCACTGACATTCTCTACCACTAGTACAGAATAAATTAAACAAACATATAAACATTTTATTATATATTATATATATTATTATTATTACAGAAACAGTTGGTGCATTTGCTGCAACTATTAATATAAATATCCATCATTTATGGGATCTCTTAGATTGTAAGTGGACACATTTGTTGATGGTTTCTTTGGTATGTATGTCAATGCACATCCATTTGTTTATAGAGTTGTCTCTTATGTAAAGCTCTCTGTTCTTTACCTTATATATAGTTGCCACTGAAGAAGACGCAGGAGCCAGCAGGGCCAAAACATTTGGCCATTTCCTTCATTCAAATAGAAGGTCCCAAGTTTATCTGGGATATCGTTTGGACTGTCTGTGAGCTCAGGTTCCCAATTGTTTGGACTATACTGTTGGTATACTGTTCTGGCACTTGAACTGCAAATAGCCACCACCTCTGGGTCTAAGATGTGCATGAATGTTCTAAACATTCGAAATTTGATCGAATTCAATCAAATGTGGACATTTGAATTTGAATAGAATGTCTTTACATTCAAATTTAAACATTCAAACAAATTGCAAATGTTCCAAAACATTTGTTTGAATTATTCAAAACATTTAAAAATATATATAAGTATCTGTACGAATCTCATACATTTGTGCTTATAATATGGGACAAAAAAGAGATGCGTACGGGATAAAACAGGATGCATATGAAATGCATATATATACATATAACACATACAAATGTTGCCAACATTCATATCTTCAAATACGAATGTTGTTGACATTCGTATCTTCAGATTCTAATATAACGTTTGAACAAAGATTCAAATGTATTCAATTTGAATTGGATTTTGTTGCATTTGGATTCTAAACATTAGAATCGAATTGAATGTTTTGACATTCGACTTGACTCAAATTTGAATGCAAAACAACAACAACAAACATTCGTGCACATCCCTAGCTAGGTTTTTACCAGCCTTGTATGGTATTGTTATGGTACAAATCCAGCTATTTCCCTTAGCCAAAAGCTTGCTTAGGTCAAAACTACCGAGGCAGCTGAATTGTGGGAAATTACACTGTGACAGAGGCCTTGCTCCTCCCTGCCTTAGCTGCGGTTTATCTGAACATACCTGTTCTTGAGGAGAAGGTAACATGAAAAAGGAATGGTGTTCTGGGCTCAACACCCTGGAGGCCATGAGAAATTGGGAGAGATGAGCAAAAGCAAACTATAAAAACAGATGTGGAAACAGAATATGTGTATACTAGAAGAATGATACAGATGGTTTAAAAATTTAGACTACATCTCGTGTGTCTGAACTTTTGGTTCACAAATATGGTAAACACCTGTTTTGTGCCATTAACATTAACCTCTGTAGAACCCGTGAAACGTGTGACTATGAAGAATTAATCTCTGGTGGTGGTGATGGTTTCTCTTAATTGTAGCTATCAAATTCTCTTTCCATCTTTCAGTCGTGCTCTGATCCTATGTGGGTGGATCTGTGAAATTTGTCGTCTCCTTCAATCATGTGACTAATAATGTATTAAACATTTGGAGGATTTAATTTGGCATATCAGATGAGAATTGGATCAACAACTGCTTAAGAAAAGGAGGGGTATCAACGGACATTTTAACACAGTGGAGGAATGTCACAGTTGCAGTTCTTCTTGGACTTTTTTTAAAATATAGGGTGCTTCCGCACCTGCCACTGAAAAATGGATCAAAGAAGATCTGTTTACTTGTGATCCATCCTTCGGAGGATCCGTCCCAAATAGAGATGGATCCAAAGGTCCCTCACGTGTCCACACACGCGCGGGGAGGACAGATCTGGAAGGATGGATGGTCTGGGTGCTGTGCGGAAGCCACAGCACCCATCCCAAAAGTCATTTGGATTCCCACTGACGCCACCCCTGGAGCGCGGGGAAGGTGTTTCCGAGGCAGACGGTCCTGCTTCTGCCCCTCCCAAGATGGTGGCCGCAGGGACATCCATCCCTTCGCCTGTCCGTGTGTGGAAGCATCCAGGCGAAGGGACGGATTGAAGACCTAATTTTTTTAGACCTTCGTTGAGATCCGGTATTCGGCAGCGAGAACCGATTTAGAGACGGATCTCGTGTGCTGAACTGTGGAAGCGGCTGCCTCTAAGTGTCCCTAAAGAGGTCTGCAATGTGGAAGGTAAGTTTTAATGTGCCTTATATGTGTCTTTATTGTCTGTTTAAATGGGTTTCCACGGCCAATGTGGAAACACCCATAGGGTCCATCTTTACGGCCTGAAAAAGGGCTGTCTGTGGTGGAATCTGCAATCTGCCTACTGGGTTGGGAGGTACAATTTCTATGCTCCTTGCACCTTCTGCCTAGGCTGAATATGTGACAAGCAGGAAACAAGGGGGTGTTTCCTGCAACAAAGACCCCATTTAGACCCCATTAGGAACCTGATTGGTACCCGACTGGTACGGATTAGTCATGCACTGTTGGCACACAAGACCCCTTTAGGATCCCATTTGTTCACACTAGCACCAGTGAAATCTGGATTTAATGGGGTCCTTTAATGGTGTCTTTAATCTGGTCTTTAATCCTCCATTAAGACCTGATCAGAGGACATGCATTTTGCATTGTGACTAGGGCAATGGGATGCAGAGCCAGGCTTAGCAAATTTGAGCCAGGCTGCATAGGCAGATAAGAAGTCATGCCTCTCTGCCACACCCACTGTTGATGGAAGTGCACCTTGATTGACATTCGCATTGGCCAATCGCGCTGTGCTGCTGGCAGCCCTTTCACTTAGGGCCAAACGGATCCTTCAGATGCATGCCATGGTGTCTGCACTGTAACCCTGTTTAGCACCGATTCACATGGGGTGCTAGATGGACAGTGCAGATGCATGGGATCCTCTCCAAGGGCCAGATTCTGTGAAGACCAGACTTCAAAGATCCAGATCTTCTAAATCCGGATTAACAGAGCTCAGTGCGGAAACAGCCATGGAGAGAAATTGGCATTTTTTTGTCTGGTGCTTAATCACAGACAAGCAACTAGATGATCTTTGTCCTTATCATCTCTCCAGATGGGAGCAGCAGGGGAAGAAGGGAGTATTGTGCTCCCTTGGAGTTGTTTCCCAGGATTTACCAGCAGGGGCATCCAAGAGCAGTTTCTTGTCCGTGGGGCTGACTGTGGCCTGCATGGTGGCAGCGATGTATATTTGGCATGCTCCAAAGGCCTTTACTAGCCAGCCTTCTTTTGGCTAGCTGGATGCAGCCTTACTTATAAATGATCTAGGCCAGTGATGGCAAACTTTTTGAGCTCAGTGTGTCAAAATTTGCAAGAAAACCTAGCTTAACTCGGGTGCTGTGTCACATCTAGAAATATCCATAATTTTGTGTTATTTGTAGCTCTAGTAAAAAAGTTATATTTTTGATATATGTATTTTATTAAAAGCAAAAATATTTACATTAGTGACTTTTGTTGCTGAATTTCGTTTGCTAAATCTTCAGTTGAAAGTTGGTACTTTGTACACTTCAAGAACAAGCAAGCACTACATGCCCAAGTGCCAGAGTGACCATGTGTGTCACCCAAAAGGGCTTGGTGTGTCACTTGTGACACACGTGTCATAGGTTGGCCATCACTGATCTAGGCCTTTTCTGCACTTGCCTGTAGTAAATCCAGATCAGTGGATTAACCAGACTGATCTGGATCTTTTTGAGGCATGGGCTGGATCAGCACCATCTGCACTGAAGGCACAGATCCAGCCCAAGTCTCCCTGAGTCTCCCCATGCACAAACTTTGCAACTCCCCCACACAGTTCTGATGGCTAGAAGTGAAAGTTCCTAGCCTCAGGCCTACAGGAAGCAGGTTTGACTAGCAGTCCTCCCACACACCCAAAGCTGAGGAACTTTCACTCCTTGCTATTGGGGGTGTAGGGGGTGGTTGTTGGTGGCATGTTATAGCCTGCCACAGAATAGCAGCCCCTAGTATTTCCAGATCATAGAGGCATGCCATTCATATGAAGGCCTTCTCAGACAGTTTACAAGCAAGCTTTTCTTTTCCTCATTAGTTTGATCTTTGCATGGCTGTATTGGCACCAAGTCACTGTCACCACATGCACTCTGCAGCTTTTATGCTGGCAAAATAACAATCCTGCACATTGAAGCATATATGCACTTAGTAACAACTGGCCATTTCATCATTATCATCATCATCATCATCATCATCATCCTACTACTACTACTACTACTACTACTACTACTACTACTACTACTACTACTACTACTACTACTACTACTAGTAGTAGTAGTAGTAGTAGTAGTAGTAGTAGTAGTAGTAGTAGTAGTAGTAGTAAATTAATCTCTCCTAAATATATCTTGGAAAATTATATGTGCATCTTTTATGCCAGTGTATCTTTTATTGTGAGAAATATGGTAAATGGTTTTTGAATACATACTACTCAGTTATGAAAACTACCTTGAGACTGTTTGGTATAGGTGGTATACTGCTGGAGTCTTCTCTCAAAACTGAGTAAAACACTGGAAATGCAAATTTCCTAAATTATATGTTCAACACAAGAAAGAATATTTTACAAAAATGTAAGTTTCTCCCTAATAATTGTCTTTTCTTGTCTTGTTTACCTAAGAATAATAGAAACAAGTATAGCTTAAAAACCCATGCCTACCAGGCTTGTAAATCACATGATTTCCATTTTTAAAAGAATGTTATCTTGGTTTCTTCACTCAGTGTGGAATACAGAAGAACAAATTTGTTTTTAATCTCATTTTATAGGGAATGCTGAAGGTCACGGAACTATCAATGTTTTATTAGTGAACTGTAAGATTTTTCCCCCTGTGAATTATGGGACATCTGAAGCATTTATAGAGGGCTCATTTTGTGTTTACTGCCAAAATAATGTTGCTGCTGACACATACTGATAAAATTAGGTGCATAAGATCTATGCTGTGGTTACCTTGATACTTCACAGTAAAGGAAACATTTGGTGCTAATATCCTTTGCCATAGCAGGATTCACTACCCAATAGGTGAGACAGTGAGATGTTATCCTAATGTTTTAAGGCTCCAAGATGGTTGTTTTTAAATTTGGCTCTTTGCCTGATAAAAAATTACTCTAACCACTGACCTGTTTATCAGTCTTCAGAACCTTTAGGGCTTCATTACTCACTGTGGTTAAATTACGCATAAGTGAGAGATATCGTGGCAAATGTGGATTATATATCTCTTGTAATCATCATTGTTGTTACTATTATTATTATTGTGGAGCTTTTTTGTGCATTGAAAGCAAGTCATGTATCTTTTTTGGTTTATTTTCATGGGAGAATGAGAAGTCATGTCCTCTTTCTATTGGCAACCAAGCATACAAAGCAGTGGATAATTGTGATTACTACCTTTTAAAAAAATCTTCTTATTTCCTCTTACCCAGTGGGTCCCATCTATCAGAGTGAGCGCGCCTGTGCAATCGCACTCCTGGGCTTGGCAAGGTGAATGATTTGCACGTGGGGGGGGGACTGCAGGAGTCAGGGAGACACCCAGATTGGCTTCCCCTCACCCCTTTCTAGGGTGGGGAGGGGTTGATCTGCAGCTGTCTATGGGCTCGGGATGTGGGATCCCTTGGTAGACCGTCCTGAGCCATAGCGCTGAATGGCTAGGGGCTGTCTACCAAGGAAGCCCACATCCACTGGCCCATCAGGGCAGATTGTTGGCTTCTGCGGGCCTCAGCCACCTAGATCTAGGTGGCTGAACCCTGCAGAGGCTCCCCAGGCACCCCCCCACCCCAGGGCCTGGGGTTGTGCACGCGCATGCAGCACCTACCTGCTGGTTGTCCTGGGTCCCAATGACCCGGCTCAGTCGGGGCCGCGAAGCACGTGCAAGCGGCATGGCTTCTGATTGGACAGACTGCCCACGTGGGACCCAGGACAGCCAGCAGGTAGGTGCTGCGTGCGTCCCTGGGCCCTGGGGTGTGTGTGCCTGAGGGGGGGTTTCCTTCCAGCTGTAGGGGACCCAATCCGGTCCCCTACAATGTGCAGGAACCTGGGAAGGGCCCTGCCACGTCTGCCCACCCCTGGGTGTTAGTCACCCAATGGCAGGCAGGCCTGGGAGGGGCGTCCTGCCCCTGTCCTGACCTCTTCAGGCTGTAGACAAGTGTAGACGCGATCCTGCCTCCCTCTGTGTGAATGGGGAAAGCGTTCCCACGCGTCTTAGCCTTCTTCACTACAGCCGTTCTGGCTGTAGTGCAAAGAGGCCTTTGGTCTTTTATCTAGGAATGCCGGCTTTGGTTCCACGAAGCCAGCTGGGTGACCTTGGGCTGGTCACAGCTCTCTTCTGACCTCTCACAGCCCCACCTACCTCACAGAGTGTTCTGTTGCGGGGAGAAGAGTAGTAAGCCTTGTCAGCTACTTTGAGTCCCCTTAAATGGGTGAGAAAAAACAGCTTCTCTTCTTCTTCTTCTTCTTCTTCTTCTTCTTCTTCTTCTTCTTCTTCTTCTTCTTCTTCTTCTTCTTCTTCTTCTTCTTCTTCTTCTTCTTCTTCTTCTTCTTCTATCGTTCAGACTAAAAACGGAGGCTACTACTTACTTTAACTAAGGTATAAATTGTACCAATTGGTACAATTTTTAGAGTTTCTCTAGGATGTACTAGGATGTTTTACACTTATTTACACATTATTTAAAATGAAAACAAAGGACTACTCCTCTAGAGCTTAGCCAATAACAAACTGAACACTTGGAAGCCTTCTTCTGAGGCCTCCTAAAAAAAATCGCTGAGCAGATTAGGAAGGCCTACAACTTTGTCCTGGTTTCTGGTAGCAATCCTAGGTGCCAATAAAACACACACAGGTAAATTTCTCTCCACTTCACCCTCTTCCAGTCTGTGAGCCAGTTTGGTCTAGTGGTTAGGGAGCCAGACTCTTATCTGGGAATACTGGGTTTGATTCTGTCCTCACCCATGAAGCCAGCGGGGGAAACTTGGGCTAGTCACAGCTCTCTTCTGAGCTCGCACAGACCCACCGACCTCACAGGGGCCGCATCCCCATTACAGCCTTATTTCGATTTCAAACCGTTTTCAATCCTGGCAGACCCCACGTCAGTTTGGCTTAACATGCTTTCCGTGTGTTAAATTGCCCCAAAGTGTTGTAAATGTTAATCCTCATTTCAACAGGTCTCACTCCGGTTCGTGCGCTTGAAACGCTTTACTTTTTTTACTGTGGGGACCGTAGAATGTTAAGGGATGAGAATCTGTGTTTAGGGTTTCCCTTCCCCAATAGCTTGCTTCCAAAGATAGTGATTTCATTGAAAAAAATCCACCCATCAAAACAACCACTATCAAAAAGCTACATTGTAGTGATCTAGCTACTTCACACCTTATAACAATGTTGCAAATTTGCACAATTCTGAAAGTTCTGACTTTTAGAAAGGGAAAGGAAAGGAAAGCAGCTGGTTCTGTTTTAAAGGCTGAGGCTGTGAAGGGGGCTTGAGTTGCTGCTGCTGCTGTGTGCCCTGGAAATGGGGACAGGAAGGGAAAGAATCGCTGGCTGCCCGTGCCGTTTTTCATCCATCCAGGCAAGCGGCAGCTACCCAGCCACCCAGCTAGGCTCCCTGAGAAAGAGGAGAAAGAGGGCAGGGCAGCCCCAAAAAGTGGCTTTTAAAAAGTAGCCACTTGAGTCCCCCCCTTGAGTCCTGTATGCCACATATGATCCTCAGAATCCGGATCGAACACGATTAAGCTGAAAGTAATGGGAACAGGCAAATTCGTGTTTGCATCCGGTTGTATTATTTCGGTTTAAGGAAACTGGATTAAGCTTATATTGGGGATGCGCCCTGGGTGTTCTGCTGTGGGGAGAAGAATAGAAAAGCTTTGTCAGCCGCTTTGAGTCCCCTTAAATGGGTGAGAAAAGTGGGGTAGAAAAGCCAACTCCTCTTCAGCTCTTCTTCTTCCCTATAAGCCAGCTGATTGTGGCTGCTGAAATGTCTCCACATCCTTCCAAAATCAAGAAAGTTTGCTGCTTTTGCAAACCCTTCAGATGAAAAACAAAATGTTTCTGGCAGTATGAAAGGTGTCCCTACCTGTGGAGGCAGAGAGAGAGGAAGGCAGTTCAGATTGTCATAGGCATTTATTCTAGTCAGTTTTGGATGGGTGTCAAGGCAGCCTCCAGGCACTCTTTCTGGCCTGAATCCGCATGGGTGAAATCATCTGTGAATGCAATTATGCCTTTAAAACAAAACAAACCAAACAAAAACCCCAAGTAAATGTAAACGGGGCCTGAGACTATGCAAGACATTGGTACACTAGTCTTAAAGAGTGTTTAGAATGCGAAAAGCACATGAGGAACTTCTGCTACAGCCAAAGCAAGATAAAGTGTATCAGGTTTTTGTTTTGTTTTATTTTTAAATAGCAGAGCAGGTGCAGGGGTTGCACTGTCATCTTTATCGCAGCAGACATAGAGAGGAGGTTTAATGTGTTCTTCTACCAGTGCCAACAGATGCTTTGCAGAATGGGGTGAAGAGCAGAGCAATGGCAACTGGTTTGTCAGAAATTTGGAATCACTTGGGCAAAGGAAGAGGTGGCGACTGTCTTCCTTCCCCTTTTGCAAGCCCAGAGGAAAAACGCTTCGCTTCTGAGATAATTAATAAAGACTAAAGGACTTGTTATTGGAATGATTAACACTGCATTTAGTTTTGTTCAGAGTAAACACACCTAAGGGTACAAACCGAAACATTTGCTGAAGATATGTTCGGTCGTATCTGAGGTTGCAGATTATTACAGTTTAAATCAGTTTTGGTTGACAAGGGGAAAGTACTATAATGGGGGGGGGGAATTCCTCATGGGCCATACATATGTCCCCCCCCCACACACACAGTTCTTGCAACCATCAAAGCTTTTTGCCCAGTCCCATTAAAGTATGCTCAGGAAATGGACCCAGAAGTCACCCATTTTCTGTGCATTCTCAAATAGGGCTGGGCACTGGTTGGCATAGGTTAGTTGTCTGTACTGTCACTGTCCATCTGCAAGGGCTTCCAGAGGATGTTTGAGAGTAGACTGTAGGCTCAAAAGCACTGTTGATACACAGACACTGTGCCCCTCAAGTCCTCACTGGGAGCCTTTTTTGCCCAATGTGGTTGCAGCCTTGGGCTGTGATCAGACACAGCAAAACAAAACCTCTCTGAAGTGTCTCTGAGGAGGCTTAGTGATGAGAAGAAGAAGAAAAAGAAGTTGACTTTTATACCCTGTTTTTCTCATTCATTTAAGGGGACTCAAAGCAGCCAACAAAACTTTCTGTTCTCCCCACAATGGACACCCTGTGAGGTTGCTGGGGTTGCGAGAGCTCAGAAAGAGAGCTGTGACTAGCCCAAGGTCACCCAGCTGGCTTTGCGGAGGAGTGCAGAATAAAAACCTGTGACTACAAGATATTAGTCTGGCACTCTGACCATGAGACCAAAATGGATCAGTGTGGGAAGGAATCAAGGTGGGATTGTTCAGAAACTAGTCAGCCCCCCATTTCTTGAAGATGGATTAGAGAACGGTTGGGGTCTTTTAGCACTTGCCATGAAGAAGATCCCAGGATGTTCCATTTACTGTATGTGGGATTGTCCCCTGAATGGATAATAGTGGACCACTAACAGCTGTTCCACAGCTAGGATGTGGCTTGCATACACTGGCACACATCTTTTGCACCTCTTCTGTTTGAAGGGTTCATGGGGCAGCTCAGCACAGCTGCAGTTGCATGCCAGGTCACCACAGCAATGACCAGCATGCATGGCCACTCCTGGGGCAAGGTGATCTCTGCTCGTACAGAGGCATTTGCATTTGTCAGGG
This sequence comes from Aspidoscelis tigris stejnegeri, assembly GCA_023333525.1. Classification (NCBI taxonomy): domain Eukaryota; kingdom Metazoa; phylum Chordata; class Lepidosauria; order Squamata; family Teiidae; genus Aspidoscelis; species Aspidoscelis tigris. The sequence goes on along the minus strand of JALMGA010000007.1, from coordinate 67,592,268 downwards.
TTGGGCATTCAAAATGCAAATGCCTGATCTACCTGCATCTTCACTGGCATGTTATGAAGGTGTTAAAAGGCCTTCAGGTACCTCTGAAGGGCCCTTTTTGTTATGTCCAAACAAAGCCTTAAGTCTTGAAGGGAAATGATAGTGTATCTTTTGTTAACTTTTTATAGACGTGTAGTTTCGACTTCAAGTACACACTCATATAAATTAATGCTGAGAGTGCAAATGGATCCGAACCTTGCTTTTCTCTGTGGATTCCTTCTTGGGATGCTCAAGGCTGTTGTCTTAGCAAAAAAAAAAAAAAACTGCCTATACTATGCAAATCCATCCCTCAGAATTGAGCTGACTCTTTCATTGATTAACATCAGGATATTTGCAATAAAATATGTTGCTCTGCCAAAATCAAAGAACAGGAAGATAAGAACGTGACTATGAAGTTAATTAAACAAATTCCTTCCATCAAACTTCACTAAGACGATGCTGAACAGATACCATACTATCCACAGACCATCTCTGTTATTGGCAATTAGATTCCAGTGGGAAGAACCTATTCACAACCTGGTGTCTCAGACTTACCAACTTTCAATAAGTAAATGTTTCATGCACATTGGTTTGAATTTTTTACCTTTACATTTTTGGGGAGAGATTAATTTGATGTTGAGTTTATGGGATGATATATTCTGAATTTCATTTGACCTTGTGAATGACTCTGTGGCAAGTAAAAGAATATAAAACTAAAAAGAAAGTGTGCTATTTTAGCCTTTTTAAAAGCTTAAATCGCACTTTTGCCTTGCAGTATCCTTACCATGGGGACGCCCAGTAAGGCTGGTAAACTTCTGGTAAAGGTGGATCATTTGTACTTGTCATGAGGAAAGCTTCCCCAAAGCATCCATTATCAGCCAGAAGTGTGACTGGTCCACCTGTTTACCAGCCCGTGCCACTGCGACAAAGCCAGAAGTTCCACTTCCTCACTGTCGCGATTGGCCACCATTGCAGAGGAGCATGTTTGAGGAGGATCCAATCATGTCAGCAGCCATGATCGAATGCCCCTCTTGCAGCTCTATAATTGGATGCTACTCTTGGGAATCAGTGGTCTGGTCATGGCAGAGGTAAGCGATCAATCACAGCCACCACCGCCACCACCACGTTTGCATGGCCGCTGCCGCCACCGCTGCCACCACCAGGAGGCGCACTTTGGCCAGGGCTGCGTGCCTGTGCAGAGAGCCTCCTGAAGCCAGGTGTTGTCCTGGCCATTCAGGAGGTGCACAAGACGCAAGCACAAAGGAAACTGGGTCCTTGCAGCCAGAATCGGGCTGGCTGCGTTAAGGTAAGGAGGGGTTCACCGTCAATTGCCCCAGGGTGGGTTGGGGGGGCTTAGGTGAAGCCCCCCCTGCTCCAGAAGCAGTGATCCACTGCTTCTGGGGCAAGGGGGAGCCCTGAGATAGGAGTCCCCTGGCTCGCCATTCTTGGCACCAGAGGAGCCAATCATGGCGGGCTGGGGGAGGGCCAAGTTAGGGACCCTTTTTGCTGTGCAGAGGCATCTGAAACGGATGTGTCCTAACAGTGAAAACACCCATTAAGACCACATTGTATGTGGTCTTCCGGGAAGCCGGTTTAAGGGCCGCTTAGCACCCATTAGACGCACATCAATGCGGAAGCGGCTTTCCCGATGTGTGTCTAATGGGTGCTGCTGTGCGGACGCGGTTTTCCCAATGTGTCTTTAATGGGTGCCGCTGTGCAGAAGCGGGTTTCCCAGTGTGGTCTTAATGGGCGTTAAAGGGTCAATGCGGAAGCACCCTTAGAGAACTTTTGGGGAAGGCTGGCACGCTTGGAGGCTGTAAAAGAATAGTCCACACACAGATGTTCCTCCCCAGACATTCACTAATTGTTGACTACCAGCCTAAATGCATCTCGGCCTCGGTCTTGAACCAGCAGCTACCTGCACTCCGGGCAGTTTGTTCTGCCTCTGAACTGCTTTAATAAATATGTATGTATATATATCTAAGATAGCATTTTCCAGCTGAATAATTGTTTTTACTGTTAATACTCTCCAAAACTTTGAGTTACACAGTTGTCTAAATGAAATACTTTATTCTTGCTATGCTGTCAGGATGTGGGATTCACATCATGTTTGTTAGTACAGTACATATGGATACTGGTAGAATTTCTTCTTACATTTCATTGCAACCCATCCTTCTTAGAATACCTGGCTGTAAGCTATTTACTCAGCCTTGGCGTATTATTTACCTCAGTTCAAAATTATATTTGCATCATATATACTTGTTCTCCCCAAAGTGATCCGTTTGCCCTTTGGGGGGCCAATGCAGGCCACAAGAACCAAGCAGTCTCTATAATGACACCGTCACATGGCACGAAGCATCAAGGTCTGGTCTCTCAGGCTCAGAGAAAGCTGAAGACACACCAGAAGGGTGGGTATCCTCAGGTAAGGATTTACTCTGCTCCTGAGGACAACACAGCCAGCTGCCTTTTCAAGACCGTGCAGCTGGCAACAGCAGAGGGGTGTGGGCCCAAGGTGAACAGAAAGGAAGATGTGGATAGAGCTGGTGATGTGCAATGGGATGTGGGCGTGGCAGGATATGGGGGTTGGTGGGGCAAACCCCATGGAGGTGGAAGAAGGGGGAGAGGTTGTGGCATATTGAGAGGCCTTGGAACCAATGGTTCTTTCTGAACTGGGCCTTGTTCTAGATTGTATCCTGGAATAGGACCTGCCATGTACATGCTGCTGCAGACTATGGCAGGCCCTGAGGTCATCTGCACTAGCATTTGGATGGCAGTGGAGGCCCCTATTCCAGGGTATAATCCAATATAAGGCCTAGTGCAGAAAGAACCAATAAACTGTTCATCAAATTCTGTCTGCTTCAGCTTGCTGTCGATCTGAACCCCAAACCACCCGTTTTACCACCAGTTCTAAGGGAACTGCTTCTTGCGCAACCCTATTCTTAACCCTTATCAGTATGTTTGTTTGTTTATTTATTTATTTATTTATTTATTTATTTATTTATTTATTTATTTATTTATTTATTTATTTATTTATTTATATATATTTCTATCCTGCCCTATACCCGAGGCCCCAGGGTGGTGTAACATTTAAAATCAGTATACGTAGAGTAACTTTATAAACCAGCCAAATGAAAGCCTACATTTATTTTAGTTTGCAGTAGAAAAATATGATTATGTACCAAAAAATATTAAAGCACCTCTTGTCTGAGAAAAATCCCTGGAGGAATCGGCCCAGTTCCATATAAAGATTGGCTGCAGGGATAACTTTCTGCCCATACTGATGAAGGCTAAATACCATGTCTGATCTTTTAACGAGTTTTACAAAATACAGAATCAGGCTATAAAAGATCTACAGTAGCATAATTCATGCAACTTGAGAGTTTTTTCTGGGGATGAACAGAACAGTCCTGATGCTTCTAAGAACTGGGGCTGTATCCAGAGATCGGCTGTTTACTCCGCTATATTTGGATATTCTGAAATAAAGCAGGATGCTTTCACAGACTGCTTCTATAGAAAGAAGGAATTAAGAGTTGTATTTAATTACAGTTTACATATCTCCTGGATATCTGTGACCCTCACTCACTAACACCTGGAAATGATTAGCAATCACAACATACTTTCAGAAGGGAAGTCATGCTGCAGGTGATAAGATATTCTAGTGCCTGTTACTAGTAATTAGAGCCAAGAGGACACAGAAGATTAAAACAAAGAAACAAACATGAGGATGCCAAGAGCTGATGGGCAGGTTAGGTCCTTGTAATACAATAAAGTTATTAATTTTGAGGTGTCAGCTGTGAGACCACCCATGGAAATAGCTATTGATATTTCATGGCACACTGGGTATTGTCTAGGGAAGGGGTTCTCAAAGTGATCAGTAAAGACTCCTTTGGAGTTGACAATAGTATTATTTCATTAGAAAAGCCAACTCTTCTTCCTCCTTCTCCTTCTCCTTCCTCCTCCTCCTCCCTCTCCCTCTTCTTCTTTGCATCCCCCAAGGTGCTCCATGCTTATAGCAGTGGCAGGAGGTGTGTGTGGCTGGTGGTGTAGGCACAATAACATGCTATGTTGCCAAATTTCCCCAGTGATGGTGCCACACAGGCGTGCAGGTGACATCACTGGAGTTCTGTGTTGGCCGTAACCACACTTAGGGTAGGTTTTTAATAGAGATGTGCGCAAATGTTTTTTTGACATTCTATTCAAATCAAATCAAATACCCAAAAATCCAATTCGATTTGAATCTTTTAAATTCAAATTTAACAAGATTTGATTTGAATTTACCAATTTCAAATCTATTCATTTGAATTTTTGATTCAAATTTTCACATACGAATGTCGACAACATTGGATGATGCCTGTTCGCATCTTCCCCGGGTCCATACAGATCTGTACACATCCATATGCATCTCCTAGTTATCCTGTATGCAACCTGTTTTTGTCCCGTATGGAAACGTACAAATGTGTACGGATGCGGGAAAGATGTGGATCTTCAAGTATGCATCGTGTATGAACCCATATACATACGAATGTCTGGATTATTCGAACAAATAGATCCAAAATTCAAAATTCGATTTGAATGTTTACATCGTGTACACATTGGGTACCTCCTTATATCCAGTTCTAATAAATCCAGATTAGTTGAAGGACCCATTCCTTAGATCCGGATCATCTTAGATCCAGATTAAGGGAGGCAAATGGGAAAAAACCCTAGTGAATGGAGGCATAGTGTGACTTCCCAATTGCCACATTAGTGAATGGGTGAAAAGTATTATGCACACACAAAAAGCACACAGGTTTTTTCCCACTGTATCCAATTTCTCTAGTTCATCATTCACTAAGGTTTCCTTAGGAATGATTTTTTTTTTTAACCTAGCAATATTGATTGAAACAGAGATATTTGTGATTACTGGCTGATGACAAGATTTCTCGAGGCTGGAAGAACAACTTGCATGATGGACCATTTGTTTTAGCTTTACAGTTGATTGTAGCAAGTAAACGAAGCTGTTAAGTGTTTGATAAAACAGCTCTGTCCACTGCAAACGGAGCAGGCCTGATAAATTTGTAGCCCTAGATGCCAGGCTTCTCTTCTGACTCATCCTATTTAATTGAATGACCTATGAAATAGACCTGTGGGATGCTTGGAATAGAGTTTACTGCATTCTCTAAACACTCCTCCCTGCCTGGCTTGGTCTATCATGGTAGTGGAGTTTTCCCTTTTATCTACTATCCTGAACAGCTGGAGACAGATAAGAGTGGAGACATTGTGGCCTAGCCAGAGAGTCTGCCCGAAATCCTTTGACTGCTTCCCCTGGGATGTCTACTACAGACAAAACCTTTCTGAAGAGTTGGTGTGGCTTTCCTCACCTTGGTGAGACTCCCGCTGAAGTCATAACTTCACCGAATTGTGGTGATGCAGCTCAAATGCTAGAGCAGTTCAGTTTTTGCTCTTAATAATAGTTATTTTTATGGGCTATGAGGCATCTTTTACCAAGGATACTTGAAATGAGTCTTGCTTTTCTTCCTGGACCTGTCAATAGCCAGGCAACTTCTCTTGAACTCTTCTTGTTGTTGGGTACCACCAAGTCGTGGTCAACTCCTTTATGCAGTTTTCTTAGCAGAAATATAGAAGTAGTTTGCTCTTGCCTATTCTGAGGAGAGCTTGCAGTGTGACCTAGCAACCCTCTGCTTTCCAGGATGCTTGTATTATCACTGAGCTACAGCTTGCTTTGAATTTTTACTGGATGTAAATATGGCCCCATCCAGACTTGCAGAATATATCCACAGTTAAGATAAATATTGCAGCTTATCTGCTGCGACCTGTCCTGACCCGAAACATAGCTTTGTAGCTTCCCATAGAAAGCTGTGAGAGCTCAGCTGTTGCATGGGATGAGGCAGCCAATCAGATTTGAACTGACCTCCTTGCGCTCCTCATCATCTTTGAAGATTCAAATTCATTTAATACTGCGCAGTGAGTGTTCTTCACCCTGCACTATGATAAATTGGCAGTAACGATGAGAGAATGCATCGCCACTATGATCTATTGATCGCGGTGTGCAATGCTCCCACCACGACTGCACATTCCGCTGTGCAGTATTAATGAGTCGGGACACACACTATGTCCAGCTTCTCTTCACCAAGCGTATAGTTGCTATGAAATTTGTATGCACAGAAAGTCATTGCATCCACCAACTTCAAAAAGAAATTTAAATTCTTTAGTTCAGCAGATTTTTAATATTTCTTTGCCTTTCCACCCAATACTTTCAATGCTTAATTATGCTCATAACACCTAAGGTATTGACAGAATTAATTTTTTTTATGATCTTCAGGGTAAGGATCTGTAATGCACCGTAATGGAAGATTCGGTGCACTCCTTGATCACAGGATTAGAGTCTGAAACTTGGGAATATGTCTCATTCTCTAAATTATTCATGGAGCTGAATCATCAGACATGAGAGCATTTTCAGAAGACTTGGTAACATTGCCACCGGTTTTAATTTTGGACAAAATGGACTTAATATTTATACCAGTTTTCATTTTTAAAAACCCTTAAAGTGGTTTACGAAACAGGAAAAACAAGGAAAAAACAAGCTAAAAATAGCAGTTAAAAATATTAAAAACTTCCTTATATGGTTTTGTTTAGAGATTAGTTTACATATCTGATATTGTTTTACTCCTATGTCATGTTATTATTATTTTTTTGTATGCCCTGAATTCATAAGATTACATGCCCCCCTGTCTTTTTGAATGTTATAGTGTAAGAGATAGAATATATGAGAACATTGTTTTCTGGAGAACTACCAATGGAGGGTGCTATTACTCTCATATCCCACTGTGGGAGCTTCAGAGCTACTATCATGTTTGACCGATTAAGCCTCAGAAAGGTCCTTATCTACATGTCTTATATATAGCTGCATAAGCAATAGCATACATGTATTCTTCCGTTTCAGCTTGCCTACAAACGCTGAAGAAAAATGCTGGCATAGTTCAGAGAACTTATAGAGCGTTCACCTGCTTACATTGCACACATGTATGATTCTAGATATTTTGATCTTTCAATCTGGCCACTTAGTAAAATAAGGGGGATCCAAGAAGAAAAGAAACAAAATGCAAATGCCTTAAGTGTATGATTCTACAATTTGTATTAAAATACTTGAGATCTGAAGCAGAAGAAGTTGGCTTTTCTACTCCACTTTTCTGACCCATTTAAGGGGACTCGAAGCAGCTGACAAAACTTTTCAATTCTTCTCCCCATAACAGAACACCCAGTGAGGTAGGTGGGGCTATGAATGCTCAGGAGAGAGCTGTGACTAGCCCAAGGTCACCCAGCTGGCTTCATGGGGGAAGGTGGAATCGAACCCAGTATTCCCAGATAAGAATCCAGCTCCCTAACCACTACACCAGACTGGCTCACACCAGTACTGGGATCCAAGAGAAGGTGACAAAATGAATGTATAGAAAAGGAAATTGTAACTTGAAATTTGAGAGTTAAGACCTTTTTGCATTTACCTTACTGGTAAAGATGGTTTGGGAGACTTCAGCACCGTACATCTGGACTATGGAAGGCTGCTCATTTACTAGAAACAGCTCTACACATACCAGAGTTCCCCTCATGCGTATATATGTGGAGCAATTAAAACTGCTCTGCACTTATACTATGAAATGAACTTTATTGATTAGTCATTTGACCATATCAAGTTTTAAGTATGCAAAAGATAAAATCATATAAAGCATGCAAGGATAAAATTAAAAAAACAACAAAATAAAATATCATTACCTGTCCTCATCACCCTTACAAGGCACCCCATTCAACTCAATGAATGATTTCCTAAGTAGGGCAGTGTTAACAAAAAACAAAGGTACCATATATGTCATCTGGATATTTTCTCCTTGCAGAAGATAAGTCACCTTATGTTCTGTATTCCAGCGGGACACATTTTGCAAAAGGGGCCCCAAACAAGTTGTTCTTATTGAGGAATACAAGGAACAGGTTAACAAGATATGAAAAAGATCTTCAACCATTGCTGAGCCACAAACACACAGTCTTTCTTCATAAGGTACCTGATGGTATCTTTCATAGTTCACCATGGAGTCAACACCCCTTTTTCCACACGCAGTCAAAGATCTGGAATTTCAAGATCTGGATCTTTGAGATGGGGTCCTCCTGGAGATCTGGATCTTGAAGATGCCTGAAGACCCCATTGTGGACAACTTTAACCGGGCCAACCAAAATCCAGATTTAAGGGCCTAAAGGATCCATTAAATCTGGATTTCCCCTGTCCTCGTGGGAACAGGGACTTGCAAATGGGGCTTTCAGTGGGGTCCAGATGGGGACAGGGCCTTCCTAATTGGTACCAATCAGGTACCAATCAGGATCCTAATGGGGTCTTAGAAGGATTCTAAGCCCTAGTGGAAAAAGGCCCAACAAGTTCAAAACATGTATAAGTAAATTTGTTGCCTTAACTGATGGGACATTTTGTAAACTAGATATTTTTCAAGTTGGAAAATAGAATTCATTTATTCTAGCCATTTTAGTGATTTTATGTTGGAAAAGCTCACACTTGTACTAGCAGCAGGACTAGTATAAATATGCACACTGTGGAAAATGTGTAGGGGAGGCATGTGACCAGAGATTTAGGCGTGACTTGCACACTATATCACCTGGTTGCAAGAGCATCGTGCATGCATGCTAACACTGTTGCCACGGCAAAGTGATTGTCACTGCAATGGCGGCGATTTGCACTTAGCTGATATCTAGTAAAGTGCTGGGTAAGTTCTGAATGCTTTGAGCATCTGTAAGTGCAGATGCCCAAAGCATTCCAGAACTTCACCTCCCTGAGATGAGACATGAAGTGTGATAAGGCCCAACACCATCTCTGCCTCTCTCCTTGATTGTATACAGCCTCCATGTTTGTGTGGCAGAGGTGTGGTAGATGTCACCAATCTAATGCGCAACCCAAGGACACAGTACTGCCACTGAAAGCTTTCCTCCAATTTCTTTTAGCGTGGGGAACAGAAACCATCTAATTTGGGCCCTTTCTGCACTGGCTGTATTCTGCATCTGTCAGGGGCCTGCTGCATTCTGCTCTAGTATGCGGATGGGAGCTCCCTATTCCAAGCTATAATCCAGGATAAGGCCCAGTGCAGTAAAGGCTTCCATTCATGTGCTCAGTCATGTATCAAGTTGTTCAGCTACCTCCTAAATGGACAAGAACAAAAAATAGTCACTAAGTATATTTAAATGTTCAATCATGTAACCAAGTTGCATTCAAGTATCACTAAATGCAATGGGGATGGAATTTGTATAAAATCAAGGCACAATTTAATCACCTCTTCATCTCCTGCAAGTGATGCTCTATAGCCACAGGAATCATTTTGTGATTGTTAGCAAAATAAGAGAGAGGCATATTATTTTTAATGAGGCTATTCTACAGTGAATTAAGGGAGGATCCTCTACCCCCCCCCCCCCGGGAATAAGTATATTGTACTTTGAGAGTCCATAAAAGTAAACATTTTAGCAGAAATAATCTTGAGGGAAGTCAGGCAAAGACTGTACGCAAGGAACACACAAGAGGCCCTTAATTGTTCCATAAACTATCCTGAAGGAAATGTGGGTGGATGAGAAAAACTAAAACCAATGTTCTTAAAAGCTTTGATGTCCTCCTCTCTTGCCGCTCCTCATATGACCTCCAAATCTTCATTGCCCTTCAAGCTTTGTAAATTTTGGTGAGGCCACACTGGGACTGGATAGATGATCCCTTTTTAGAGAAACAAGGGCTGTGGTCACACTTAAGGTTTAATCCAGCTTCAGTCCACTTTCAGGGTGAGCGAATACATCAGCAAAGTGACAAGCTGTCTTCTTTCAGTGTTACCTAATGCAGAAAATTCACCTTTGGCATAGATAACGTGGAAACATAAGAACATAAGAACATAAGAGAAGCCTTGCTGGATCAGGCCACAGCCCATCTAGTCCAGCATCCTGTCGCACACAGTGGCCCACCAAATGCTCATGGGCATCTCAAGCAGAGACAAGGACAAACCTTCTCCTGCTCTCGAGTCCCAGCAGATGGCCCTAGAAGCGCCCCATTTCCTCCCCCCCCCCCTCAGCCTGAAAGATGCACCTAGGCATTCGTTCTAGTAGCCATTGATACATCTGTCATCCATAAATTTGTCTAACCCTACCTTAAAGCCATCCAGACTGGTAGCTGTCACCACCTCTTCTGGCAGCACATTCCATAGGCCGATGACCCTCTGTGTGAAGAAATACTTCCCCCTGTCAGACCTTACGCTCCTACCCATCAGCTTCATAGAGTGCCCCCTGGTTCTAGTGTTGTGCGATAGAGAAAAGAAATTTTCTCTATCCACCTTTTCTATGCCGTGCATAATTTTATATACTTCAATCAGGTCCCCTCTCAAACGCCGTCTCTCCAGAAAATGACTGGTCACTTTGCTGATGTGTTCTCTCGCTCCGAAGGTGGACTGAAGCTGGATTAAACCTTAGGTGTGACCACAGCCTAAATCCTTAGTACTGAAACTGACTGACAGAGGCCAGTACCGAAAGAGAACTAACAGAAGATTGTCTTGAAGAAGGAACTTCCACCTGCAAAACTATAGGTATGCTTTGTGCATTTCTTATGTGTGGCGCCTGAATTTTGATGGGAACTTACTCCTAATCAGAGAGTCATTTTATCTAGGTTGATGGAGAGAAGCAGCTTTTCACCCAGACACCTACTGAAAAACAATGGGAAGAAATGCAGAACTCAATTATAGTGTTTAAACCCAGCATTGACTCTAATACTCCCTGAGCTGCTTTTTCTATGCAAATCTCCACATTTCTTGAACTTGTTAAAAGGAAGGCAAGAATTTTACATAATAAAAGTACTGGAGATTTTCTGATCCTTTTACTTCCTGCCTACTGCCCTTCTGCTGCTAAAGTGAGAGAGTTCCCCCCCTTTTTTGGAGGAACATTGGAAATGCTGCACTCATTTAGCAAGAGTTAGCTGTTAATGTTCCCTCCACCAGTACAGAAACTATCATTTTAACCATATTCTATATTGTTTTATATGTGCTGAATTTTTAACGTCTTTTAATGTATATTCTGTTTTAATCTGTTGTTACCCACCCAGAGACCTTCGGGTATGGGGCGGGATAGAAATGTAAATAATAAATATAAATAAAGAAATAAAGAAGAGTCCTCCTTTAAGCTGCATTTTATTCCAGCTTCACTCCACTTTTGGAATGTGAGAAGAAAACAGAAAAGTAACCAGCTGTTTTTTCTTCTGGTAGTTATCTAACTCAGAAAAATCCAACTTTGGGTTAGATAATATGGAAAGAAAATGTCTCCTCACTTTGCTGATGTGTTCCCTCACTTGAAGGTGGATTGAAGCTGGATTAAAGCTTGTGTGGATACAGTCAAACTCTCACTGGATAAAGGTGATTGGTGCTGGGATTTAAAGTACAACACCATCTAGACACAAATTTATTGCCAGTTCTTTTTAGCCAGGTGGGTTGTGCCTCAGTTCCCCACCCAAACCATATCAGACACAGCTGGGGGGCTACATCTGCAGCCTTTGAGGGTTGTTCAGAACTTTTCCGCGCTTCATCTTAGGATGGGAGGTGAAGTTCTGTAATGCTTTGGACCCCTGTAGGTAAACAGACAAACGCCCAAAGCACTCAGAACTTAGCCAGCACTTTCTAGATGGGGATTTGCTTTGGTGCAAAACCAGCATGCATGTATGTTGCCATTGCCAGGGCAACCAAGTGATGCAGCCCACAATCACACCTGTGCTGCCTGTCATGTGTTTCTGCCTGCACCTCTTCCACCCAGAAGAGCTGCGGATGGCGTGCAGGGCTATCCTAGTTCTGCCATTAGTATATATGTGGAGCCATTTTAACACCTAGGATGTGTCCAGACTCACAGATATTGCACATTCTGATGTGCAGTCAAGGTGTGGGTGTCACATCTAATGCCCGATACTGTGTAGCGACAGCACATTATGCCGCTGCTACTTTGAATTTACCTACTGCAGAACAATGAGCATTCATTCTGCAGTATCAGTTAAATTCAAATGTTCCTGCCAGTCTGGACAGGATGGCAAGAACAGCCTTCAGCTCAGCTTCCATTGGTCACCATGCACGCCACGGACTGGACGGCATTGTGGAGTCACAGCAGGCAAGCTGCACTTTTTCTCTAACAGCGTATTTTATTCTGCTAATCTGGATACTACCTTATCTGTGTGGGGAGAACTCTGCCATGTTCAGAGCCATTTCTAGTAAAGAAGCAGCACTGTGCAGTGGAGACACACTGTGTGGGAGTTTGCCCTGGCTTTACTAATAACACCAGTGTGAATTTGCCCTGAGAAAAAGAACACAATTTGGCACTGGCAAAGCTCAGGCCTTGCAATCCTCATATAAAAACCTTGTGCATCCCTGCATTATAGTGTTTGATAAAGAAAGCTACGCCTTTCCCCGCCCCCCTTTTCTTTTGCCTTGTATAAAATTTAATGAAACACTTGAGAACATGACTGCACAAATTCTGTTCTCATTCGGAGGAGTCTTTCTTAACCAAGACTGTAAATTCTAGGAGGCATACTAACCACCAGCACAGCTCTATGTCAGGTCAAAATTAACTCTTCCAATGCAAAGGTTCAAATATATGTTTATTTATAAATCCAAAACAGGCTTCCTTATATTATGCATATTTATATATAAAAACAAAAGCAAAGTGTTCACCATTTTTTAGTACTTGGCTGTCATATATGGACTTTCTGCATGTTTAATCTGGACTTCAAAAGAATGGTGGTATGGAATGCTACAAATTAAAACTCAAAAGTAAGAATTTGATTTTGCCTTAGCTCGTAATACCTGAAGAATTTGATTTGTGAATCCTTATAACTGACTCTGGCCCTTTATCCACTGAGCTTTATTCCGGATTATAACCCTGACATAGCCTGTAATAGAAAGCAGATGGCAGGTCCCAATTCCAGGATATAATCTAGAATAAAGCCCAGTATAAGAAGGACCTCTATCAAGTGGCTTTTAAAATAGCCCTTTGAAAGGCTATTTGAAAGAGTACATATTAAAAGTGTGCAAAAGTGAATATATTGCACAGTTTTCCCTAGAGAACAAAGGCTGATTTATCATTAAACACTTACAAATGTGTCCTTAGCCCTTATTAATTTGCATTATGGCAACCCCCCCCCCCCCAATAATTTTTCAGACATATAATTTGGATTTGGAAAGATAACACATTTTTAACAAGTGTAAGTAATTTTCTTTCAAAATTTAAAATGACATTTGCAAATATGTACAATATTTACTGAATTTAGAGGACTTGCAAATCAGAAAATATAGGTTTTTCCTTCCATTGGAAGAGTCACTATTTCAAGATAATAAGGAACTGCTTAACTCAGATTCAAACAGAAACAAGAATTAGCATACATGCATAATAGTTCTGTCTCATCAACAAGGACATCAGTAATGATGGTAATAGTACTTTTTAATAGAAACCTAATAATTTTAGGGCTTGCATTTCAGATTTTCATTACATACTCCAGGGGAGTGAAAAGGATTGTGGGACCAAATCTAAAACCCATGGGCCTTCCTGCACTGTGTGGGTTTTCTTCTGCCAATCAAAGACAGGTAACCTGGGCCACAATTGCCAGGGTTACCTGTGGCCTTCTCTGAAGCTTGTCCAATCTGTGGACAGCCCATTCTGGCTCAGCTTCAGAATCGGGAAAAGGCTCCGGCTTCTGAAATTGCTGCTTGGGACAGATTTCGCTAGAGAATCAGAAGGGGCCTATTTCTGGCACTGCTTTCAGGCAGCAGCTGTGATATATTGAATCATCACCTGCAGATTGTCTGCAACTGGGCTGTTGATTCAGTATACTAGCTAGACTACTGTGTGGACTGCTTTCAAGCAACCCATGGCATTTTTCGCACTGGGCCTCATTCCAGATTATTGCCATTCGAATATTAGTGCAGACTATAGTGCAGTGATGGTGAACCTTTTGAGCTCGGTGTGTCAAAATTCACAAGAAAACCTAGCTTAACTCAGGTGCTGTGTCACATCAAGAAATATCCATAATTTTGTGATATATGTGGCTCTGGTAAAAAAGTTATATTTTTGATATATGTATTTTGTTAAAAGCAAAAACAAATAATTCTTTACATTAGTGACTTTTGTGGCCAAATCTTCAATTGAAAGTTGGTATTTTGTACCCTTCAAGAACAAGCAAGCACTACATGCCCAGGTGCCAGGGTGGCCATGTGTGTCACCCAAAAGGGCTTGGCGTGTCACTTGTGACACGTGTGTCATAGGTTGGCCATCACCGCTATAGTGGGCTCTGGGCAGGCCAGAATAAGGCCCAGTGGAGAAAGGGACCATATTTGGAGCAGCTTACAGCATTAATTTTGTACCATGGCCAGCTGCAAAGCTTCATCCCGTGTGGATGGTGTGTTCTAGAAGGAGTTATGGCCTCCTGTTCAGATCAATCTGATGGCAAGGTCTAACTGGTCCCCTGTGTAGTCAAACATCCAAGTGTGGACATATTCTAGAACTATTATTCCTGCCTACATGAAGTAACACACTCTTCTGAGATGCGATATAGATATGAATAGATATGCAGTGAATGCACTTGTTTCCAGCTCTTATCAGCTCTCATTGTGTCTTACACAAGGATAGAAGCACCCCTGTTTAACAGGCAAATAAGGAAAAACCCCTCAAAGCAACCCCCTTATGAGTTTTGAAAGGCAGAACTCCAGTCCCTATAAATGCATTTTTATAGCCAATCAAAAGGCTCTGAAAAACAACATTAACAAACAACTGAGCAGAGAAATCACAGAAAACGTTGTCTGCTGTAATCTTTGGCAATTTGAAAGTAAGTGGATGAATTCTTCTTCCTCTTTTACATCTGAAATATATATATATAAATAGAAAAGGTTAGTTAGTTAATATAGGGATCTCTACACAAATACTTAAGTCTTTGCAATTTCCTCTTGGCTTCTCAGCAAGTACCAAGTTAAAAATTATCTGTTGAATCTCAGATCCTACTCTCAGAGGAAAGGTGCAAATGGGGCCATGAAGAATTCTCTGAAAAACCAACTGATAGCAACTTACCAGCTCTTGCAGGCAAGAATCACAACTTAATCAAAAGCAAATAATGAACAACAGGCAAGGAAGTTAGTTAGCAATTACTCGGATCTGTGTTAATCTCTTTTCTTACAGGAAAAGAAAAATAGATATAGCATCACCCTATCCTGAAAACCTAAAACCCATTTACCTGGATCATAAAATGTATGGGACCTTTATGTTTTGGTTTGGAACCATACCCAGTCCTATATCCTTTATTGTAAATAAGTTCCAATACATTGTATTATAGGGTTTTTCCCCATTGTCACTAGAAGTACCCATTAAGTACCCATTAATGGGTACTTAATGGGTACTTCTAGTGACAGTGGGAAAACACCCATAGTTTGCATTTCTCTTTCTTCTGGAGACCTTAAGTTAGTGAATCTTATCTTTCTCTTGATTTTGTTCTCAGAGCCCTGCAAAAGAGGATTGTCTGCAAAATAGTGACTGCCTAAAGACAAGCCAGGAAGTTTTGATACCAACTTGCTATGGATGTGATTATATCCCCATGGGTCCGTGTCAGTCTGGCCAATGGCAAGCAATGATGGGAGCTACAGCTCAACCACAGAAGAAAAGGGTATAGCTTTGCCATCCAGTTATACTGATGAAACTCTTTTTCCTAAGGATTGCAACGGAGATGGGACTGCAGTTTTTCCAATATTCTGGCCACACAAGGACTGATTCAGAAATCTGTCCTGATTGTTTATTGATCAATCTCTGCAAGAACAGAGTATGCTCAATGTGTTCTGTTGGGAAAAATGCTTAAACCTAATTTGGCAAGTGCATAAGATGCATAAGTAGTATTCTGTAAAGCAGATCAGTCCTTCTTTAGTCCAGTTTGGTCCAGGGGTTAGAGAACCAGACTCCTATCTGGGAATACCGGGTTCGATCCCGCTCTCCCACGCAAAGCCAACTGGGTGACCTTGGGCTAGTCACAGATCTCTTCTGACCTCTCACAGCCCCACCTACCTCACAGGGTGTCTGGTGTGGAGAGACCAATAGAATGCTTTGTCAGCTGCTTTGAGTCCCCTTAAATGGGTGAGAAAAGAGAGGTAGAAAAGCCAACTCTTCTTCTTTAATCTGGATCTACGTCCCTCATCTACAGATTGCAAGTGGCTGCAGCAAGACAGCCTTTGCACAATTGCACTAAGCAAGCCTGAATGCACACAGGTACACAAAGCCTGTGTGGTGTACAGGCAGATGGAATATGAGGCAAGATGGCATACCCCCCTCCTACTGCTATTAGGGCTAACAGCCATTGATGGCTTTGACTTCCTTTAACTGGACCAAACAATTTTTGAATCCATTTAAGTCATGGGAGTGAATGTGAGTTTAACTGTACATTGTGTGAACCAATATTGCCTTTCGCCTATCTTGATTCTTCTAGAATTCCAGGTAACCTTTAGTCAATTGCTGACTTCAGAGTAGCCTCTCTTACAAGGTTGCTATAAGGATAAAATGGAGGGAAAGATGGTAATAAGCACTGCATTAAGCTCTCAGGGGAGAAAAACCCAAGAGCAGGCTATAAATGCACAAACACAATACAAGTGATTACAACACCGAAAGTTCATATCCAGAATGTTT
The DNA here is from genome assembly GCA_023333525.1 of Aspidoscelis tigris stejnegeri. NCBI lineage: Eukaryota > Metazoa > Chordata > Lepidosauria > Squamata > Teiidae > Aspidoscelis > Aspidoscelis tigris. The sequence goes on along the minus strand of JALMGA010000007.1, from coordinate 67,575,543 downwards.
TGGACACAAAGTGTTCAAAATTTGCAAGTCTGTTTTACGATTTTATTCTTTTGTGTTTTGGAATCTGCGTTGAATAATACCGCTTTATCATCAAAATATAAACTTAAGGAAAAAGATACAATAGATGTAAAATTTTACAGAACCGGCCATGTTCAATGTTTCTAGTTTTGTCACACGTGTGAGACCAGGAAACTTAACAGAGCACCTTTTCTGTTATGAACTGAGATCACTACAGACACCTTTGGAGGTCCTGGTACTATTGTCACAATTTACTGTCATCCTGGTCTTTCTCTGTGATGGCATCAATCTTCTGAAATACTCTGCCTTCTGATATTTAGGCATCATTTTGGTATTCACTGAAAATGCACTTCACTCAGACCTTCAAAATGCATATGGTTGTGCTGTTTGATTGGATATTTGAATATATTATTGCTTTAAAGTGCTTTACAATGTTTGCAAACATAATCAAGGAGTATATAAATATTCTAAATAAATAGGTAATAAATCTCCTTCATCCACTCCGTATTTAAGTATTACTTTTCATATGGATAACATATTAACTTTGTTTTTAAATTGCCATTTATTTAAACTGCTTTGGAAATTTTAATAGGAGTATAGAAATTCTTTAAATAAATGAATAATAAATAAATCACGTGAAGAACTTAGTGAAAAGCTGTCGCTTCCCAGAGTTTTAAAGTAATTTTGTTTGTTTATTCCCTGGCCCTAGCTTAACCACAACATTATTTATGAGAATACAGTCTGTAGTTGCTACCAGCACTTCTTCAGATTTCTGGGCTTTGTGCCTTTATGTGGCCAAGCATTTATTTAATTATTTAAAATATTGTCCTTTGTAATTATTTCAAGGCAGCTCATGTTTTGACATGTGAAGCTATTCTCCAATGTAATGGCTTCCCCCATTGAACTTCCACCTTGCATTAAAGTGCTGCTAAGGGATAAAAAAGGGGTAGAGAAAATCTAAATTGCAAATTGAAAGAATGTTTAAAAATTGCTTCTGTATCACTCCAATTAAGTTGCAGTGCCTCCGATGGGGAGGGAAGAATTTGAACCTTGGTCTGATGCATGTTTGAGAGCTTTTTCAAAAATACTCATTTAGCAAACATTTTATATGTAACCAGCAGCAATGCAAATACAGAGGTAGTTCTTTGCGGCCTAATTGCCCAATGAACTTTTGTCAGATAAGGCATTTAAATGACAAATGATGCCCTAATTTTCCAAGATTTTTAGGAGTGGGGAACAAGATAACAGATTTTAAATTTCTATAGGTGGCCCACGGCAGAATCCCCCCCCCCCCACCCAACAAAGCCTCTTCTGGCCTTGGACAGTTCTGTCTGTTGATATTACAATTATTTCAAGAAAAGGGTTATATTATTCAGACAAGAAGCCTCTTTGCTGCTTTTAAAAGTTCATATCCTAGGTTACCAAACAGTGTTCCTGCTTCTTTAAAAGTAGTATGGAAGAGGAAATTCCAGGAGGTGTAGCATGTCTTCTGGGCAACATCTGCTGAAATCCCTTTTCTACACTATTTATTTGCATTTTCATCCCACCCTGTACTCAATGGTCTCAAGGCAGAATACAACATTAAAAAACAAATATAAAAATTAACAAATTTAAACAATACAGTACTTGAAAGTGGGTGGGTGGGAGCTGTTTCTTTAGTCAAAAGCCAAGGCAAGGAGGTGTGTCTTTGGTGCTTTCCTGAACATGTGTTAGTGAAGGTACCTGACACATCTCAGTGAAGAGACTATAATCTCGGAGCCATCACTGAGAAGGCCCTATCCTGGGAGCTCACTCCTTTTGCTACTGAGGGTGGTGGTTCAACCAGGAGGGCCTCCTCTACAAGTCTTAACGCAAGGGCATGTCGTTAGATCAGTGGTTCTCAACCTTCCTAATGCTGCGACCCCTTAATGGAGTTCCTCATGTTGTGGAGACCCCCAACCATGGGGGCGGAGCAGCTAGTAGGTGGGAGGGAAGGGCAGTGGGAGACTTGTTACCCCTGAAAGGGTAGTTTGACCCCCAAAGGGGTCCCGACCCCCAGGTTGAGAACCACTGCGTTAGATATTTGAGGCCCAAGTCATTTAGAGCTTTACAAATTAAGGTTAACACCTTGAACTGAGACCGGTAGTGAACTGACAGTTAGTGCAGCTCCTTTAAGACTGGTGTGATGTGCGCCTGGCCAGCTGTTCCTCTCAGCAGCCTAGCAGCTGCATTTTAAACCAACTTTTAAAGCACTAGGATCCCTATTCTCCTTTTATATAGGGTTAACCTTACCATATCCAGCAAGTCAAGGAATAGTTTGTGAGCTTCTAGATATTACAGGGCTTTAAAGTGGCCATCTGAAAAGGAGGACAGGGATCATGAATCCTTTATAGTGTGAAGAGGAGGAATTTCAATAGATGAGCTTGCTATGCTGAATCCTTCTTCCAAACAGGAAACCTGGGGCCTATTTGCACTATAGCCCATAGTGCATGATTAGGGAACTTCTGGGGAAGAGTATGTGCACCATGAGGAGGTTGTTACAGCCTCCAGGCACCCCGACTTCCCAGAAGTTCCCTAATAATGCCATTTTGTGCTCTGCACCTTTACTAAACTTAATTACTTACCTGGCATGTCCAATGGTGAGCATCTGCACTTTTTCTGGTGCTCTGTTGTCGTCTGAGGTGCCACACAAATGTGCTAGCACCCTGGACGACCATAGATGCAACTGCACATGCACAAAGCAGCATAGCAACAGTGCTGGCACGCATGCAGCAACAAAGGGCACTGCAAACAAAATGGTGGCACCCTGAAGAGGAAAGGCCCCGGGACTGGTCACAGGTGAGTGACTGAGCATGTGGGGCTTAGGCTGTAAGTGCCTAGCACTCATGTGAGAACTAGTCAATGTTGTGTGATCACGCTCCTTTCCCATCTGGCGGATGGGAAGGGAAGTGCGAAATCGCCCCTGGTCTCCTTCCCAGCTGTGACGCCCAACGCCTAGCTTTTGGCACAGTATTTGGGCCTGACAGAGCTTTGAATTCAATCTATACAGCATTCCTGAACTGGAGAATTAAGATCTTTCAAGTTATGAGAAGGGAAAAAATATGCCCGTGTAAACTAGTGACAAGTTTTCAGCAAATTTTTTTTTTTTAAATGGAAGATTTCAAATACAGGCAACAACATTAAAACAAGCTTTGCTGACCCCTGAGAAAGTGGGACCCTAACTGAAAGATGAAAGACGTTCAGCACCGATTATGTTTTCTTCTTACCACAGTTTTGTGTGTTCTCGGATAAACAGTGGAGGACGCCATAAACACATCGGCAGAACCGGCAACTCTTCCATATCCATTCCCCATGCATGAACGGGCCACAGTTGCTGCCAATGCAAAGTCAGAAGGTTCCAAACTGATCAATGATGCTTCCAGAAGGAACATCCCACATACACAAATAATTTTGCATTTTCAGCCCAACACCTTTTGTTAAACAGATTGCAATGAGATGCCACTTAGCCGTTACAGGAAGTGCCAAGCAGAAGTAAACAAAGTGAGGCCACCAATTAATAGGTGCTGGAAAGAATTCAGCAAGTGCTGAATTAATAGGTGCTGGAGAGAATTCAGCAGCCTTCTCCCATATCGACCTGCCCATGCCTAGCAGTGAGGCCCTCCTGGTTGTCCCACTAGTGGGCACCTGGGAGAGAGCTTTTTCTGTGATGGCCCCCAGACTATGGAATAGTCTCCCCCTTGAGGTGCATCACGCCCCTTCCTTATATATATTTAGGAAGGTGCTGAAGAAGATGTACCTCTTTTCCCTGGCCTTTGGCTGAGGTGATTATATTTTCCCCCCAGTACAGACACTATTATTTTAAACATGGTGTGTATTGTTTTAGATTTGTTGAATTTTTAAAGTCTTTTAATGTATATTCTGTTTTTAATCTGTTGTTTTAAGGTTGTTATTCGCCCAGAGACCTTTGGGTATAATGAGAGAGGAATGAGGTATTCTTAATCATTCCTCCTGGAGTTTCCTAGGACACCTTTTACCTTATTTTAGGTTTGTCCAACTGTATGAATATTTTCAGAGAAACTGAGGGCCTGCATCAGTGAAGACAGATGGGAAACTATCATTCCCTCCCTTTTATTTATTTATTTACATGTTTATCCTGCCTTATACCCAGGCGTCTCTGGGTGGGTAATGACATTTAAAATCAAACATTATTAAAACAATAATGGTATGCAGTAAGTGGGAAGGGAAAGGTGTATCCCCATTTAACCAAAGGCCAAGGCAAAGAGGTGCGTCTTCAATGCCTTCCGCAATGTGTACAATGAAGGTGACAGACGCACCTCAAGCGGGAGCCTATTGTATAGCCTAGTGGCCATCACTGAGAAGGCTCTCTCCAAGCGCCCACCCCTTTTCCTGCTGAGGGTGGCGGGACAACCAGGAGGGCCTCCCTTCTAGATCTTAAGTCACGGGCAGGCCAATATGAGACTAAATACTGCTGCTTCAGAAAAAAAAAATGGTTTCACGAGTGGAGTTTCTCCTCTTTCTTTGCTTATGCCTCCACATCTTATCTTTACCAGTATATTTGGTATATTCCCCTCTCTATGGAATCCAGGCCTCGCCTTGCAGTTTGCTTCCTCACCTCTTCCTTTCGTCATGTTCGCAGTATCTGCCAACGAAGTGTTTCGGGCAAGCACAGAAGCTTCCCAGGATACAAGTGCCCCCATTTTGGCAGCAGTGTCGGTCCAGCGTTTTACCTGAAAGGGAGTGTGCGACAGTTTACCGAAAAGAAGCAGACTTCCTTGAACCTACTTTCTCACTTGCTTCACCAAGTCTCCCGTGCTGTCAAAGTTCTGGTTTTATGACCCTTGAGGGGATAATAAAATTAGCTGCCTGTTAAAGAGTGTTTGCTCAGTTAAGCCTGGCTTGTTTGGATAAGGATTAAAAGCACACTGCTAGGGATTACCGAGTGGCCGAACCAAGGCAACCGCTTGACCTGTTCCACTGAAGAAGAGCGCTAGGCTAGAAACTGATCCTAGGTACCGTTCTAATAAATCATCTTTTAAAAGAGGAGCATCACCACAAGTGTTTTATCCAAATATGGGGTTCCAAGGTCTTTGACATTGCCTCACATTTATGCCCCTTTGAATCAAGGACTTGACAATGGTTTTGCAAATCTGTAATCCAAGTACATGTTTGTATTTTTAAACAAAAACAATATGGATCTTCCCATTATCCTTGGGGAAAAAGCCCTTCTAAAAGAACTCTGGAACTTTACTGCTAAGATGATATTTCTATGGAAAATTATACATGCGAACATGAATGTTTCTCAAGGGGATTCATAAATGGAATCTCATGGATACTATCCTATCCTGTTTAAAACACAACTACTGCTTTGGGATGACTTGAATTCATTATAACTAGTTAGGATTTTCACGGAATGAAACACAAATGAAGCCCTGAATATGATGCTAGAGATCACCCTATTGGTGTAATAGTAATCATAGATGGAGCACGCAAGGCTCAGGGGAATCATAAAAGAATTTACTCAAAAGGAACTACAGTGCTCAAAAGCAAATGCAACCATCTCTAGAGAATAATTTTCTAAACCAACCATTTCTGCCCCACATATTGATATGCATACGTTTAGCCAAGGTATGAGTTTAGCCAACTTTCGCACATGCATGAAAGGAAGGCCTTCTATGTGCACAGCTGCATGTGCCCAGTTTATACTAGAAGTTGTTAAATTTAGCAGGAAAACCTGAACCTCAAGCAGTTTTTCTTCAGCCTCTAAGGCCCTATTGATTTTGACAGTGGCAGCAAAATGGGAAAAATAAAAATACAGTAGCAGAAGGCAGGTGTGGGCATTATTAACCTTCTTGCACACTGTCCCACTATAGATACAAATGCCACCACCATGACCATCACCCCAGGATGTCAAAATGATAATCTGTTGGCATGTTGTCTAGACCTGTTCATCAATGTGCAAAGGGAGCATGCAAGGGTGACGTGGTTAAGATAATTTTTGAAGTACGGTCCCCAAAATAAGAGCTGCTCTGCAGGGATTCTACTACTTCAAGAGCAGAGACAGGCCTTCTCCAGCCTGTCCCTACAACAGATGGCTGAATGGTCCAAGTTCCTCCATGGTACAAGGCTCATGTAGAAATAAAGCCCCTGAACACACCTCAGAACAGCAGGCATTAACCTCTGCATGGCTGAGAAAGAATCTGAACTTTCAGGACTGGGCCTTATTCCAAATTATACCCCTGCCATCCGCATGCTAGTGCAGACTACTATTCCAGGTTATAATCCAGAATAAGGCCCCGTGCAGCATTGTTATCAAAAATAGACTTTGTGTTGCCCCCCCCCCCCCCAAACACCTGCAAAAACATAAGAACATAAGAGAAGCCTTGCTGGATCAGGCCACAGCCCATCTAGTCCAGCATCCTGTCACACACAGTGGCCCACCAAATGCTCATGGGCATCTCAAGTGGAGACACGGACAAACCTATTAGTGCTCTAGAATCCCAGCAAATGGCCTTAGAAGTGCTAAAAACTGCCTATAAATAATGAGAACATCAATATTTAAGGAGCATTCGGCAATGGAAAAAGACAGCAAGTTACCTACTCTGGGTAAGTCCAATGAAAGGCACTATTTGCCTAGAGTTCAGCTGTTTTCTGCTCTCATAGCTTTGATTCATGTCATGAAAGGCATTTAAGGTAGGGACTTGGTCCTTCGTGTGCCGCTTTTGGCTTGTGCTGTCTGTATTTCCTTCAACATCTTGCTCATGTTCTTCTTCACTATAGCCTTGTAGAACCCAAGGGGGCAAGAATGTAAGGAAAGGGAAAATAGGTCATTTATATAGGCTTAACCCCAGCCAAGGGAAGCAGACAGAAAACCAGACAGAAGGCAAAGTTCCTCACCTTTTCCAAACTGAATACTTTGAAAGACCATAGTCACTGTTAAAATACACCTAGAAATGCAAAGCCCCAGGGAAAAACAAACAAGAAAAACCAATCAGTTCACAAAGAATAAACTACAAAGTATTATCCATCCATCCATCCATCCATTCCTCCCTATACCCAAGGGCCTCAAGGTAGGTTACAACATATATAATGAACACATTAAAAACAATAACTTATTACATATATTCAAACCATGGCAGTGTCTGAATGTGGGGAGGAAAAGGCTGTTCCTTTACTTAGCCAAAGGCCAGGGTAAAAGAGGTTCATCTTCACAGCTCCTCTAAACACACAGAGTGAAGGAGAGAGAAACTATTCCATAGCCTGGGAGCCACCACTGCAAAGGCCCTAAGCTTTAGATCCGAAATAAATTCTACTGGATTCAATAGGATTTACTCCTATTTAACTATATGTAGATGAACACAATAAACCACTAATGAAGCCCCCAATACTAATACGCAATTATTAAGGAGCAAATCGTACTGAATTCACTTATGACTACACAAACTTAACATCATGCTGGAATACGTTGTGACGATTTCATAAAACAGCCATCACTGTTATCAATGAAATAATGAGAACAATCTTGAACATATTTGTAGAAACTTAAAGAGCTGCATTATTCCTTATAACTTTACTGAGCTATCGCGCCGTAACTGCATTTATTATCTTCTTTAAAAGGTATAAATTAAAGGCTATCCCAATTCCGTCATTGCCAGGAAAACAAACTCTCATATAAAGCCTATATATATATATATATTTGTTCGTTTTACTAATTTGGCATACATTTGCTTTTCGGAATACAAACACTAAGATGCCTTAATGAATTTACAGGTAATTTTAGGACTCACCTGGTGCTGTGCATCCAGAGCATTTTGTTACAGTCTTCGCCCCTCTGTATCTATTATTTTTAAATAAATCACACACAGAGTTGCAACACAGTTTCCAAGCTTTCTGGATGTTCTTTCTGTGAAGTTACCTTCTTAGTCTCAAAGCAAAGAAACTGAATCAGAGCAATAAAAAAGATATGGCAAAGGAAGGAAACTGGCAACTTGTCCAACTATCTCCAGCCCCCAACACAGCACGGAAGAAATACGCGTAGCCCTCCCTTTAGGTCTTCTGATGCTGGGATTGCGGTACTTCCCAAAGTATAGCCCATCAATTCTAATCTCCGAGTCTTCTAGTTCCTCCTCCAACCCCTCCCCTAAGATACATAAACACCGCTTGCAGGAGGTGGAGCAATACGTTGGAATCACAGCGTGAAGTAGAATCCCATTTTCTCAGGGGAATATCTCTATTTTTTTTTCTGTTTAGCATCTCTTCAGTCTGGTGTAGTGGTTAGGGAGCTGGATTCTTATCTGGGAATACTGGGTTCGATTCCACCTTCCCCCATGAAGCCAGCTGGGTGACCTTGGGCGAGTCACAGCTCTCTTCTGAGCTTTCACATCCCCACCAACCTCACAGGGTGTTCTGTTGTGGGGAGAAGAACAGAAGCTTTGTCAGCCACTTTGAGTCGCCTTCAATGGGAGAGAAAAGTGGGGTAGAAAAGCCAACTCGTCTTCTTCTCTTAAGAACATAAGAGAAGCCTTGCTGGATCAGGCCACAGCCCATCTAGTCCAGCAACCTGTTGCACACAGTGGCCCACCAAATGTTCATGGGCATCTCAAACAGAGACAAGGACAAACCTATTCCTGCTCTAGAATCCCAGCAAATGGCCTTAGAAGTGCCCTGGTTCTAAGTGGGTGGGGTTGGGCTTTGGCCCTGACATTGGAAGCTGTGCGGTCTCTGTCTGATTCAGGTTGCACAACTATCACAGCAGTAGTGCGTTTTGCTTCCTTCTGCAAACAAAGCCATAAGGAATCATGTGCCTTTCGTTATTTATTTATTTTATTTTCAGAAATTTATATCCCACCCTTCACCAAATGCTCCCAGGGTGGGTTACAATAAGAATAAAGCATATCAAATATTAAAATATTAAAATGTTTTAATTGCCCAAGGATGGTGTTTAGCAAGGATGATTATTAATTGAAAACAGCTTAAGAAGGTATGGTCTGAAGTATTATTTTCTTTAGTCTGCTATATCAGAAGTCCTCTGCCTAACTGTGGGGGATAAGAAAAGCGATATGATCCCAAAAGTTTGCATGCAGTGCAACCCTGCCACCATTTCTTTTTGGAAGTAATGTTTATTGCAGACGTACATGAGTATGTATGGGCAGTCCACAGTTTTAGAAGGATGCAGCTTGAAATGCAACCTGGGTAGGTATAAGCAAACACCTACTGGTAGTAATACATTGAAAGCCGGACCAATGGTGTGCCGTAATAGAAATCTAACTAGTTTGTGCATTACTGATCTGCACAGTCTTTTTCCTGCCTGGAACATCCCATTTACTGGCAACTGCTTGATAAGGAATGTGATAGTTCTAGGAGCTGTTAGCTTCCTCACGTTTTATCTACCTAAAAGATCAGCCAGTGATTGAGGACAGTCACTGAATTTTGTGGCGCTCAAATGCCTTCATGGACTGCTTTGTTAAGCCAACTATCTGCTAGTCTGAAGGAAAACCAAGGCTGCACTTGGGTGGAGTTTTATAACTTTGCCTACTGTAACTACAAAACAAAATTTGATGCTTGGAGTTAGAATTGGGCAGCTATCCCTCAACTGTTGGAAGTATTATGTAAGCAAGACCAGCAAATGTACTAGAAGCTTCACTTCCAGTCTAAGGAAGTCCCTGCCCTGGCCTAGTATGCCCTGTCCAAACAGAACAGAGCATGGATTGGACCAGGAGGCCCAAAAGAGCAGGCTGGTTCAGTCTACCTCTTTATACAGGACTATAGAGGTGTACGTGGTCCAGTATATGCTAGAACCCATTGTGCAGGTGCAACAAGGTGCAGCATTGCAATGGAGATTTCTCCAGGTCTTCAGAGCTTTGGAAGCCCCTGGAAGGCAATTTTAGAAGAGAATGACCCCTTAGCCACTTCATACAGATGTTGAATGCTAGTGGTCTCAGAGATTGGTCTTACAAGGAGGAGTGAAATCACTGTAGCATATTCAGTTTGATCTAGAGGTTAAGGAGCTGGGCTCTTATCTGGGAATACTAGGTTTGATTCCACACTCCTCCATGAAGTCATATGGGTGACCTTGGGCTAGTCACAGCTCTCTTCTGAGCTCTCACAGTCCCACCTACCTCACAGGGTGTTCTATTGCGGGGAGAATAGAAAGATTTGCCAGCTTCCTGGAGTCCCCTTAAATGCATGAGAAAAGCCGGGTAGAAAAGCCAACTCTTCTTCTTGTCTCCCAGGGTACCTTGGTTAATGGTACCAAAAATCACTGAATGTGCAAGTGGAATCGACAAAGCAATACTCTTTCCATCTATCTCCTGCAGTAGGACATCCATCGCAGCTGATTCTTTTTTGAAACTAGGATTGAATAAAGTCTGAAATGGATCAAAATTATCTGTTTCTTGCAAGGTCACCTGCAGCTTGCAGCCACAACCTTCTCTAGCAGGTTGCCCTAATACAAGGGGCATCCTTGGGTTCTGTATGAAGTGGCTAGGGGCAATAGTCAGGAGCCAGATGTCAGCAGTCTGCTAGCAACAGTCAGCTTATCACATCTCCATAATGTCTGAATCAGGGTGGTTGCGAATGTCCTGAATGGGTTTCAAGTTGGCTGAGGATGAATCTGCTAAGTCTGAATTCCTATAAGGATGGAATTCTGTTGGTAGGAGGTTCCCATGTTCAGGAACAATATGTCTTTTATAAATGGGTTGTACTCCCATTACAATGATAATTGATCCTCTAATGACTTAATCATGCTGGGTGGAAATATTGAGGTGACCCTTCTATTGGCCTTGAAGACGCTGCTAGCATGCCTTGGTATGAATAGGTGTTTTCCCACTGTCACTAGAAGTACCCATTAAGTACCCATTAATGGGTACTTAATAGGTACTTCTAGTGACAGTGCAAAAACACCCAATGAGTAATAAGAACATAAGAGGAGCCCTGTTAGATTGGGCCACAGCCCACCTAGTCCAGCAACCTGTCTCACAGAGTGGTCCACCAATTGCTTCTGACCATTTTCAAGCAAAAGCTTCACTTGCTCTTGACTCCCTGCCTATCTCTCCTCTCCATAGGAGGCATCCATTGATTCTAGTAGCCATTGATAAACCTTTCTTAAAGCTGTCCAGGCTGGTTGCTGTCACTATGGCTGGGATGAGATTAGTGGATTAAACCTGCAGTTATAACAAAACACAGTTTACCTGGCTGTGAAGCCCCAACGGGACATCCGAACTCTAGCAGCCTCCCATAGCTTTCTTACAGAAAGCTGTGATACTTCTGTGACACGTGCGGTGAGGCACATGTCACATGGGGTGGAACAGCCAATGGGAACTGAGCTGCAGGCTCAGCTCTCATTTGCTGTTCTCACCATCCTGTCTGGACTGGTGGGAAACTTCAAATTTACCTGATACTGCAAAGTGATTGCTCAGTAGGTAAATTTGTAGTATTGGTGGCATAATGCACCATGGCTATGAAGTTTTGGGCATCAGGTGTGATGCTCACACCCCAACTGGGTATCAGAATGTACAGTATTCTCAAGTCTGGACGCAGCCTCTCTCTATACTACATCTATACCACCTTTATTCAATGAAATCATAAACCCAGTTTATTCAGAAGTAGCTACCATTACTTCCTATGGTGCTTACTTTTTGGGAACATCTAGAAAACAGCAATCTTATAAACTTTACACATTAAATATATACAAATAAATAATAATAAGAGTTGGGTTTTATATCCTGCTTTTCTCACCCCTATGGGGACTCAGAGCAGCTGACAAACCTCCTCTTATTCCCCCCACAACAGTTACTCTGTGAGGTAGGTGGAGCTGTGAGAGCTCAGAAAGAGGCCACCCAGTTGGCTCCATGGAGGATTGAAGAGCTGAACCTGAAAACCAGCAGATGAGAGCCTGACTCTTTAACCACAAGACCAAACTGGCTCACTTCTTGTTGATCAAGGCACCAGAGTGGCGAGAGTGGTGACATGTGGAAGCCTGGTTTGGCTTTCCAATCTCCATTTTGGTTTGCTGTGGACCAATATGTGGTTCATGAACGTTGAAGTCAGGCTTCTGAATGTCTCCACTCTCTGTCCCTGCCGCCTGTATGAAGTGCCGATGCCTACTATAAAATTGTCTAATTCCAATCTTAACCTTTCTAAATTCAAAATATTTTATAACCATTAGGGGCAATTCACTTCGCTCTGCATGAAATTGTGGCATTCATCTTTCTTATTTACCACCTGCTATTATTGCTAATGAACATGGCTTATCCTGTTAGCTCTTCCACATTTCCCTTATGCTACTAAGCAACTTCTCATACAATCTGTTTTTCACACAGCAGCTTTTCTAATTCTGGTGGCAGTGGTCTGCTTTTGCAAGAAGGTGCTGGCCTACCTAGTAATTGAATTGGCTCGCCTCAGCTACTGAGCAGGAACAAGTCCTGCTGAAGGCCTGCAAAGCACCCCTGGTCAAAGGACACCGGGATCTGGGTGCTGGGAATCACACAGGTTACCTCCAGACTTGCTGGAAACTGTGCTGTCCCACCACTGCGGCCTCCCACCTGGCAGTGAGGTTGATCAGAAGTTGCACAGGTAAGGTGCAGCTGCTTCTGGTCTACCTGAGGGACCACTCAGAAGCTGCGTTGTCCTTTTGACACGGCTTCCTGTCCGCCAGACAGGACACTCCACCGCTTGCCGTAGTGGTGCAGCATGTCCTGAAAGCATCGAGCAAAAAGAGGCTGATTAAGCAGCCTCATTTTACTTCAGTGAATGCTGTGCTGATGCTGCTGCGGGCTGAAAGAAGAAGGAGGAGGAGAAGAGTTGGCTTTTCTACCCCGCTTTTCTCACCCATTTCAGGGAACTCAAAGCAGCTGACAAAGTTCTCCATTCTTCTTCCCACAACAGAACATCCTGTGAGGTAGGTGGGGCTGTGAGAGCTCAGAAAGAGAGCTGTGGCTAGCCCAAGGCCACCCAGCTGGCTTCATGGAGGAGTGCGGAATCAAACCTAGCATTCTCAGATAAGAGTCCGGCTCCTTAACCACTAGACCAAACTGGCTCACAGCTTTGGAGCAAGTCTGGATGCAGCCACCGCTGCCTTTCAGAGACCACCTTTTTCGAATTCCGTCTGTGAGTATAATTTGCTGCTGCCTGAATTAATAGATGTTTGCCTAAGAGCTGGGTAGTGGATGCAACCAAGGCTGTGCCTAGACGCATTTATACTGTGCAGTGGAATGCTCCGTCGCGATTGAGGATCATCGTTGATCGGGACTGCGCTCTTAAATTAATGCTCATAAGAGGACACTCGCTGTGCAGCATAAACAGAATCCAAAGTTTCCCTCACTGAAGGCAGAACAGTGAGAAGATCAAGATGAAAGCAGGAAGGTCAGCACAAATAAGAGAACATAAGAGAAGCCCTGCTGGATCAGGCCACAGCCCGTCTAGTCCAGCATCCTGTCGCACACAGTGGCCCACCAAATGCTCATGGACATCTCAAGCAAAGACAAGGGCAAACCTTCTCCTGCTCTTGAGTCCCAGCAGACGGCCTTAGAAGCACCCCGGTTCCCCCCCCCCCAGCCTGAAAGATGCACCTAGGCATTCGTTCTAGTAGCCACTGATACATCTGTCGTCCATATCTGACTGGCTGCCTGGCTGCCTCAAACCACGTGACAGTGCACACCTCCTTAATTCTTGCAGCTTCATTAGAGGAAGCTAAGGAGGTGCCTTTTGAGTTGGGATGGTTGGTCGTCGTGCGCAGTAAGTATTCGGCGGTTTTACATTGAACTACAGATCTCTTCTGCAAGTCTGGAGGCAGCCCAAGTTTGTCTGCCGTCATCCTGTGTGTCTTTTCTTCTCCTTTTTGCAGGCAGTCTGCTTCTGCCTGTATTAACAGCTGCCTGGCAAAGGACTGGGTCGTGGTTCAGTGGATACAAATGGGTACCTCTGCCTGAAGTCACGCCTGATTTTATGTCCGCTGCAGCTAATCTGATGCTGACTGAATTAAAAGCTGCCCGGCTAAGGGAAAGGCGCTAATAGTGGCTTAGTGGATATACAGTAAGTGGGTTTGGCTGCTACCTGCCTAATCCTACTCCTTATCTTTTCTCTTCTGTGGGGATTTTGCAGTGGTTTAAAGACTACTGCCAAACTCAGGGTGTGAGTCACCTGTCAGACTTCTTGTTTAGTGTTTTTCATGGGATGAGCTTTGCTTCCATTTCCAAATTTTATGTGTATTATTGTATGTAATATTTTATTTTGTACTGCTTATATTATACATTGTGTTTTTCTTGTCACCATAAATCACCTAGAACAGTGATTGATAAGGTTCTGAGGATTCATAGCTGCTATAGGTCTGCTTCCAGCATCCCTACAGTGCTCCTTCTAGCAGCATTTGTTTGCGCTGGAGCATCCAAGTGTGGCCATCCAGATGTACGGCTGAAGTGCTCTAAGGCTGGTACACGTGGGGGACAGGTTGAACATTCACTTTGGCCGGTGAAGGAAGCGTCCAAAAGCGTCCCTTACTGGCCAAGGTGCTGCTACCATGGGAGCCAGACATTCCGCCCCTGGGCTGCTGCCATTGGGCACTACCGGCCACGCCGGCTGGCGCTCCAATGCTAGGGGCAGGTTTGAACCAGCCCGATGGCACGTTAGGGGGCTGTGGCTCCCACTGCCTGGATCAGGCCAGTGGCAGCCAGCAGGAACTTTCCTGGCACCCGTCATTGCCTGGGGGGGGGCATGGCCTCCTGCCCCCCTGCATTGTGTTCACCTGTCTGGACTGCCAGTCCAGCCTTGATGGGTCCCCGCACTGGCCTCCCATGACCGATCTCACATTATGGGCAGGCGCGCACTGCGATGTCACCCCATGCTGACCTGACATATCTTTTGTCTAGATGCAGCTTTGGCCTTTACTGTTGTTATTCACTTATTCAGTCATGCCCAACTCTTCATGATCCCATGGACCATAGCATGCCAAGCAACACCTTTCTGTCCTCCTCTGTCTCCCCAAAGTTTGCTTAACCTATTTATCCCTCTCATCCTCATTTCCAATGCGGACTGTCTTCTCATTTTTTGGCCACAGATATGAACTTCAGCATTTGTCCTTTCAAAGAGCAGTCAAGGTGGATTTCCTTTAGTATTGACTGATTTGATCTTCTTGCAGTCCAAGGGATGCTCAAGCATCTTCTCCAGCACCACAGTTCAAAAAGTGTCAATTCTTTGGTGCTCTGCCTTTCTTGTGGCCCAACTCTCACAGTCGTACATTATTCATGGGAATATCATAGCTTTGACTACAAGAACCTTTGTTGGCACGGTAATGACTCTACTTTTTAGGTTTGGGATTGTTTTCCTCCCAAGAAGCAACTATTTTAATTTCATGGTTGCAGTCACTGTCTGTAGTTTGCTTTGAGGTCAAGGAAATAAAATCTGACACTACCTCCATTTCCCTTCCCTCTCTATTGCCAAGTAGTGATGGGACCAGATGCCGTGGCCTAAGGTTTTTTTTTTTAATGTTGAGCTTTAAGTCAGTTTTTGTACTCTCCTTTTTCACCCTTACCAAAAGGCTCTTTAATTCTTCTTTACTTTCTGTTACCATAGTGGGATCATCTGTGTATCTGAAGTTTTTAATATTTTTCCTGACAGTCTTTATTCCAGCTTTTGAATCATCTAGCCTGGCATTTTGCATGGTACTCTGCATATAAGTTGAATAAACAGAGTGACAATGAAAAGCCTTGTCATGTTCCTTTCAACATCTTGAATCAGTCAGTTGTTCCATGTTTGGTTCTCTTGCTTCTTGACCTACGTACAAGTCCCTAAGGAGACAGGCATGGTGGTCTGTCTTTTTGAGAACTTGTCATAATTTGTTGTGATCCACACAATCAAACCCTTTAGTGTAGTCAATGAAGCAGAAGTAGATTCTTTTTCTGGATTTCCCTTGCGTTCCCCAAAATCCAACAATTTGATCTCTACTTCATCTTCCTCGTTGAAAACCAGGGGAAGTTCACAGGACAGGAATGGTGTACTTGCCCTGGTGTGTACTAGCATTTGTATTTGTACATGCCATCCCTACTTCCATGTGTCTGCAGATTTACTGAAGAAGAAGAAGAAGAAGAAGAAGAGTTGGCTTTTCTACCCTGCTTTTCTCACCCTTTTAAGGGGACTCAAAGCAGCTGACAACGCTTTCTATTCTTCTCCCCACAGCAGACACCCTGTGAGTAGGTGAGGTTGTGAGAACTCACAAGAGAGCTGTGACTAGCCCAAGGTCACCCAGCTGGCTTTGTGGAGGAGGGTGGAATCAAACCCAGTATTCCTAGATAAGAATCCGTCTCCCTAAGCGCTAGACCAAACTGGTGCAGATGCATGGTCCAGGTGCTGCCATCTTGGGGTCCCAATGGTGGCACCAATGCATGTGCCATCACTGTGATGATGTGACACAACACACACTCACACTCACATTTTGAGGTGTGAATGGACTCTATCAGAGATGGGAAAGGCTCTCTCTGGTAAAGGTAAGTCTACCTGAGCTGAGCGTCTTTTTGGCTTTGGCCCAGCCACTGCATAATTACTTTGAGGGAAAGATGAGAAGAACATTGGACCATCTTTGGGGTCAATGGTTTGCCATATCATCTTCTGGGAACATGTTGGGGATTGAACCCAAGACCCTTTCATTTCCAGGCAGTTGCTCTTCTAATTTATGATTACTGTAGTTCCAATAGGACTACATTAAAATTAGAGTTGTAAAAAAGTAATTACTGCATTCTGAGATTGGAGCTGTTTGAAAAGCAGATACATTTTAGAGGCTTAAGAGCATAAGAAAAGTCTCCATACTGAAGGCACGTATATGTCCTTCCCATTAGGTTAAAGAGGCTCAAATATGGCAGAAGAAATGATGATATTGTATACATTCGTTTCAAGGAATGTAACCTTGATTGAAACCTTTTTGACATGAGTATATTCCTAATACACCCCCCCCCCTTCCCTGCCCCAGTTCATTGTTAGGAACAAGAGGATGACAGGTTCGAAGTATAGATGAAATTTCACACTTGGTACCATTTGCTTAAGATCAGAAGTCTTTTTTAACTGGTAGATCTAATGGCCCTAGCCACTGTAAATCAACTGTGAACTGTTTCTCACCACGATGCTATGCTTTCTTCCTTTCCTTTCCTTCAAGACACTGGAAAGTATATGCATTAAATTAAGGCAACAGAACAGATGCAAGCAACTGAGCTGCTGTTTTTCCTCCACTGACCTGGAAAGAATTTGACATGAAACTGCTGATTGGCCTCCAATGTTTGCTGTCCAGAAAGCAATTCTTCAGATCCCAAAGTTGAGAGATACAGTAAGGAGATGACCTCCTCCTCTTTCTCCTTTATCAGCTCCTGGAAACAAGATAAGATTGGCGACACCAAGGAACAATTCCAATCAAGCGCTATTTACATAAGAGGTCTGGTTGCAAGATTAAACACTGCAGGGCCCTTCTTTCCTTGTACTGCTTTAGCAGACTCCATAGGCTTGTCAAATTACAATAGGGAATGTGAAACTTCATATATTTCCCCAATTAGCACCTGAACATGGCTGGTTGTTTTACCAGATTATTTGCAATTGCGACCTATATTCTTTATCAGTCTGCATGAATACTTCTGTTAGGGACAGGGGAGCAGTAGATCTGAAATGCTGTTGCACTACAACTCCCATTTGCCCCAGCTGCCAAAATTAATATTCAAGGATGATGGCTGTCATACTCAGTATCTGGAAGGCCATGGCTTCTGCAGTCTTGATTCACAGCAGTGGCCCTTAGACCATAGCCAAGTGAGCACTGGGGTTGGGTGAGCCCAGTTGCAGGACTCTCTTAGATCTCATCAAACTTCATTTTGGCCATTGTGGGTTGAGACCCAGTGATATGAGATTAAATCAAGGTCTCCCAGCTGGAGCAGCTCTGTGCCTCCATTGCCTCATGGGCCCCAGCTGGGGGTGTGCATGAATGCAATTTTCAGGAATTGAATATCTGAAAATTCAATTTGATTAAATTCTTTAAAATTTGAATTTAACCAAATTCAATTCGAATTAAATTTGAATATATCCATTTGAATTTTTGATTCAAATTTGTACTTACGAATGTCAACAACATTTGTATGTGCCTGTACACGTCTTTCCCACATCTGTACGCATCCGTACACATAGTATGCATCTTGTAGTTATCCTGTATGCAACTCGTTTTTGTCCCATACGGATCCGTACAAATGCGTACGGATGCGAGAAAGATGCATATGTGCAAGTACGCATTATGTACAAACCAGTACACATGTGAATGTCTGGATAATTAGAACAAATAGATCCAAAATTTGACATTTATTCAAATTTTAAAATGTGAATTTATGGACATTTGACTCAAATTCGAATGTTGAAATTTTGCCAAATTTGATTGAATTCTGAATACCTTCAAATATTTGTGGACATCCCTAGTCCTAACACTTCAGCCATCACTGATGACTTAAACCATCTGCAGAGTTCCAGACATATCAGTGTTTCAGCAAGGCATTAACAAAGATGGCTTCTTTCAACTATGGTGCTCTTGCTCTGGAATGTTCTGTTGAAGTAGCCTACTGTGGCATTCCCATCGCTTTCCTGGACACAGGGAGCTTCCAATTACCTTTAAAGAAACAAAGACTCTCACATGATCAGTCAGTACCTATGTACATAGTTTAGACACTCTCTGAATGAGTGAATTTATTTGTATTCAGCTCTGAGATAACAGATTTCACATAGATAGGTGTTCTCCTTGTTGCTATTGTTAATTTAAAAAGTGTATACTCCAGCTTTCCATAAAAGTACACAAGGCAGTTCAGAAGAGGAATTGTTTAAAGAAAAGAGTCCCTTGATTGAAGGAGGGGCTATGTTTGAAGGCCGCTAAGTTCATATGTTGTTCAAAGAAACAAAACCAAAAACTGGGAGAGCAGAAGGGGTCTTATCTCTGTTTAAGTTATAGTAGTTATTTTTACTGTTGCACCTCTATTTTGTGCATGGTTTGTCTCTTTTTTGCCAACTTTTTTTTTCCTTTTGGGATGGTATGAAAAATCAACACAATACAAAATAAAATAGAGGCAGGCTCTAAAAAAGAAACCACAATAACACACCTTTGCCTAGTTGGCTGCTACCACTTTTAATCTGGATCCCACCCCCCGAACTTGGAATACCCAAAGATTTGAACATTGGGAGATTAATGCCTGATCAATTAAGGCCTGGTATGTGATTGCAAAAAATCAAAACTAGTTCTTTTTCATCATATACAGAATAGAACCAGCATGGACTGAGCTCCGGAGAACAGAAAGTGGCCCTTGGAAATAATGATGCAGGTTGCCCACATTTTGGACTCACCAGTTCTAAATACATGATTCAAATGAGCTTTCTAAACCAGTATAAAGAAATAATTTCACTTGTGAAACTTGTGGACTTTTCTGCACTTACCTCGGTCTGATCCGGATCAGTGGATGCAGAATAACTGGATCCACTGATCCAGATCATGTGGAGGTGTGGGTAGGTTTAGCATTGCTTGCACTGTCTGCACTGATCCAGCCCAGGTCTCCTGCGGCTGCAAAGCTCACAAAAGCTTCACAGCCATTGCCCCATATCCCCAGTGGCTGGGAATGAAAGTTCTTAGCCCTGGGACTTGGGCGTGTGTTTTCTGTTTTGGCAGTCTCCCCTGTTGTTCTGGATGACAAAAGGATGGCATCTCTGCACCTTCCATGATCCAGAACAAGGACCTTGGACCTCTCGTGGACTCAGTTAAATGGGTCCACAAGAGAATTGGATCAAGAGCCTGTTAATCTGGGTCTAGCAGGAGTCATGAGGGGGCAGGGCCTTCTTGACCTATGTCAATGTGTGGATGGGAGACCAATGATCTGGCTTAAGAGGCTCCTTAATTCAGATCTGAAACAAGACCAGAAAGGGGCTATACCCAATATGAAATTGCAATAAAGATTTGTGAGAATTTTTTATTTTTTATTTCAAAATATACAATTAAAAACATTCGAAACAAAGATAAGAAACAAAACAAAACATTTAAAACAAAACAAGGTACAAACAAATACAACAACCAATACTTACTAAAACAAAAACACCCTTACACCCACTATATACATCAAACTAAATATCATTTACCTCAGACTTATAAGAAACTTATTTATTATTTCCTTCAAGTTGTAATTTACTTCCAGTTTAGTAATACAGCTATATACCTTTTTTTCCAACTATCTTCAACTAAATTTTTAACATTCCCTCCCAAGATCCTGATTCTTCTTTGCCTGATCATATCATATTTAAACTGCTCAGATATATAATAGTACCATGTATCAGTTGTACACTTATTTTTCCAAGATGCAGCTATGGTTGATAATGCTGCCATAAACAAAGATTTGTGAGAATTTGAGGTTCTGGTGAGAAAAAAAGTTAAGCTGAGATGGGAGGGTATATAATCCCACATCCTCCTTTAATTTATCCCCCCCCCTCCCAGAGAACAGGAATAGAACTGATTCTCGTAAATATGAGTCAAATCATAATTCACTGTTGTCTATTAAAAACAATAGCTAAGACACTGGTCACAAAAATTTAGGTAACTGATCACCGTGTCATGACAAACTGTGTGTATTTTTGTTTCTAGTTCTTTGAGATTTGCACAAGAGTGAGAAGATGCTTCACATAGTCCAGGAAGATAACCCAGAAGCTACTGGGCTAATAGTCCGATACATTCTCTGGGGTTTCTTGTGAAACTGTTTCAAATTAAGATAATCTAAATTGGTTTCCCTCATGTAATGAATTTGATCTTCCACAAATGAAAGCAACCTGACTTCGTATATCTATTGACTAAAGTGTTTTGCAAGTGTGTCAGCTGTGTAAATTAAGCTTTTGGATGTCACATTTCTTCACTGTGCTTTCGAGGCAAAAACCCAAATCCAGGAAGTGGAATTCAGCTGTTATTTAAATAACACATGGCAGCAAAATGAGGCCCAAGGCAGTAGATGAATAGAACTATCCCTCTGTCAGACTTAAGTCTCTTCAGTAAGTCTGACTGTTGTAAACTTGAAAACAAGATTAGAGCTGATGAACAACAAGACCAACAAAAGGATTTTACAAGGACCTGCACAGATAGAATCAAGTTCTTAAGGAAAGCTGTTGAATAACATCTTGAGCTTAACTTGGGAATTATCTCTTGAAATTGCTTTTCCGTTTTCAGGTTGCAAAAGCTGTCAGAAGGGCTCACGGACGTTTAAGAGAAAGTGATCAAGATTGCCTTAGCTATTTGGTTGGGGATGCCTAAAGCAGCAAGCTTTTAATTGTGCTTCTGCTTAAAAGATCCTGGAAATATTTGAAACTTGCCTGTTTTCAAATATCCCATTTAGCTCAGAAACATAGTCTGATGGATATAAAGGACTTGCATGTCTACTTGGCGTAGGCTGTTTCTGCATATACCTTGACCGGGTCACAGGTGGAACAGTCCACCAGTTAGAGAAGCCCGCATGTCCTGGAAGAAGGATTTCTGCATTTGGACAGCTGTTCCAGGACAGCCCACCCCCCCCACCCCCCCAGGAAGGCCCTGAAGCTTCTGTGAGCTTTGTAACAAGCCTATAAAATCTCCTTGTCTTGAAACTCCCAGGGAACCTCTTTTAGTGGTGTGCTTTACTACACTGCCAAAATTGGTCCCCCTTTAAACAGCAATACCGAGATCTTAGTTGGGGTAATAGCCAGTGCTGTGTACTTGTAATTAATTTTTATTTATTTTCAATGCAACAATTGTAACAATAAAACTTCAGAGTTCCTTGTCACCCCCTTTCCCCGATTATCCTGCAATAGTCCATTTTTACACTTAGTGACTTTCTTCATTTCCCCCCACCCCCCCAGGATCTTATCTTATTGTCTTTATACCTTCCAATTCCACCGGTCCTCAGAGAAGAAAAAAAAAGTCAGTCAAAACCAGCAGTTGTTAGTCCTTCTTCCTGCAGAAATTCTATGTCGGGTCTCCAGTCTTTTAAATACTTCTCCATTGTTCCCTCTTTTAAGAAATTCATCAGTTTGTCCATTTCCGCCAATTCAGACAGTTTAACCAGCCAATTGTCCACTGAAGGTATTTCTGAATCTTTCCATCTTTTTGCATAGATTATTCTGGCAGCTGTAACCATATACATAATTAGATCATATGATCTAAGTTACTATCTATTAACCCCAATAAAAAAAAATTCTAGTTTAAATGGTATAACTATTTTTAATATATTTCCCATTACCTGGTGAATTTGTATCCAGTATTTTTTTTTTTTGCCATTTTACAGGTCCACCACATGTGGTATAATGTTCCTTCATTAGTCTTACATTTCCTACATTTATTGGACATATTTTTGTAAATCTTTGACATTTTATAGGGAGTTAGATACCACCTACACATCATCTTAAATATGTTTTTAAAAGAAAACATATTTAAGATGATGTATTGGTGGTATCTAACTCCCTATAAAATGTCAAAGAAATTATGGAACAAAGATATGAAATTTACTATGTGCACTATGTTAAAAGACATAGTGCACATAGTAAATTTCATATCTTTGTTTTGTTTCATAATTTCTCCCAGATGTGTATGTATACTTGAAGGTATACAAAATTCTATAGGATCTGGCAGAATTTCAATATTCAAATTTGAATTGAATGTCCATGAATTTAAATGTAAAGATTCAATTTTGGATCTATTTCTTTGAATTATTTGGACGTTTGCATGTGTATAGGTTTGTACACGATGCGTATTTGCAGATTTGCATCTTTCTTGCATTTGTACGGATCCGTACGGGATGAAAACAGATTGCATACGAGATAACTATGGGATGCATATGGACGTGTACAGATCCGTACAGGATGTGTAATGATGCGAACGGGCACGTACAAATGTTGTTGACATTCATAAGTGCAAATTCAAATCAAAAATTCAAATGAATAGATTCAAAGTTGCTTGATTTGAATTGAATTTGGTTAAATTTGAATTTTAAAGATTCTAATTGAATTGAATTTTTGGATATTCAATTCAAATCGAATCTAATCCTGAAAATTGCATTCATGCATACCCCTGGCTGTAAGTGATGTACATCCTGTTGATTAAAAAAAAAATGTTTGCTGGAACAGGCTCAGCAACAGACCATTCTTGCTGGGTGGCTGTGCCTCCTTTTCAATCCAACAACCTCTTGGTTCGGGATCCAAACTGCATTATACCAAATCAGTGGTTCTCAACCTGAGGGTCGGGACCCCTTTGGGGGTCGAACTACCCTTTCAGAGGGGTCGCGACGAGTCTCCCACTGCTCTTCCCTCCCATTTCCCAACTGCACTACCCCCGTGGTTGGGGGTCTCCACAACATGAGGAACTCCATTAAGGGGTTGTGGCATTAGGAAGGTTGAGAACCGCTGTACTAAATAAACAGGTGCATGAAAACCAAGGTGGGGTCACAATTCACTTAATGCGCAAGAGAGAAAAGACACTGTTGAAAACTATGAAAACAGAGGTACAAGTCTTTTCCCTTGCATTTCCCCTTCCCTTAGGCCCGTGGAGCCAAAAGTGAGGCTCTTGACTGGGGAAGATAGAAACAAATAGGGTTACGCCACACTGAGATGGTTCCTTGTTGACCCATAAGTTTTCCCTTGTCAGAAAATATTATCAGCTAATGATTTACGGACTAGAGCCTCACAGCATTCAAACATGTCAGAGTTTTGGACTTTGACTGCTGTTTGCTATCAAAACAGAGCTAGTCTGAGATCATGTTCGCAGTTAATAATGGGAGTGCTTCATGCAGGGGTCCCTGCTGAGAAGATCCTATGACTGACAGATAATCAATGGCTTGTAAGAATCAGTGGTACCCTTTCACAGCACCACACAGGAAGAACAGCAAGCATAAGTAAACATGAGAGTTTTTAGAACACTATTTGGTGCAATGCAATACATGGACAGTGAGTATGAAAAGGGTATGCACAGTTTGAAAGACCAGATGCACCATATAGATAATTAGGTCTGGTTACCTTAAGGTCATTAGCAGATATTACCTCCCACCAGTTGTATCATGTTAGGCATGATGGCATGCGGGGCTAGCCTCTGCTACTGGCATTTGCATTGGAGTATTTGCATTCTCCTAGAAGTCTACCTCAGTGAAGCTATTTTTCAGTGGATTTTTCTAATACAAATTCATGGGTGCTGAGTATTCATGGTGGTGAGTAGGGATGTGCACGAATATCCATAACATTTGTTATTTGTTTGAATTCAGACGAATTCGGACATTCGGACACAAATCAAACGTTATGATATTTGTATGCGAACATCCGTGCCAATTCAAATGTTTCCGGGCATTCGTACAAATAGTTCGGACATTTGTTAGATTGGGGGTGTGGAAAAGTGGGAGCACGAGTCACATACGGACTGGATCCAGATTGCATTTGACATGGATTGACAGCAGATTGGAAGTGGATTCAGGCTGAATTTCACATTTTCAGAGCGTGGATATGTTACCGATATGTATCAGATACGTATTTGTTCGTATCAGATATGTATTAATTTGTTTCCGGTTCAGATACGTATTCATTCGTATCCGATATGTATTGAATATTAGTACGAATACGTGGTGAGGGAACGTACAGAGAAACTATACCGGCTAGGACTTACGGTAAAGGGCTCTAGCTGAGGCCACTGCACTTTTATATTATTTTTTTTTGCTAATGTTCACTCTTGCCTGCTTTCATTCTTCATTGACCTCCCAGTTGCCTCTAGTCTCACAGGATAGATAGCTTGGTGTGACAACTGTTACCTTTGCAGTGGAATTGCTCAATCATCCTTGGGGCCTAAGGATAGTGTGGGAAAGTGTAGCTAACTGGTTGTCTTCTGTTTTTGACAACAGATTGAAGAACATGTTGTGGATTTACTCATGCCTTGTTACTGACACAGTGGAAATTCCCAGTTGTGAAGTAAAACATCAGATCAGGGCAGAAAAATGGCTAAGAACTACATATACCTTAATGCCGTTTCAACCCATGATTTGGGACCACGGGGGCAAGGTGAGCAAGATTTAAGTGGAAGCCTACTTTCAGTTTTCAGAGTTGCTCTGGTTCACATTGGATCAAAATACAGTTGAGAGAGTTGAAAACAAGAGACGTTTTCGCACGGGGCTGAACGGAACGCGGAAAAGACAGCTGAGGACACGTCATCCGCATTGGCCGCGCGCGGCTTGCGTTCCGACGTGTCCGCAGCTGTCTTTTCCGCGTTCGAAATGTAGAGCACTTCGAAGTGCTCTACACGCGTTCCAACGCGGACGAGCCGCCGGCAGCCGTTCGGGAGAAGAAGCGTTCGCGCCGCTTCTGTCTCCCGAACGGCTGCCGGCGCGCCTCCGACGCCGCGCGGCTTTGACAATCAGCTGTTTCTCAAACAGCTGATTGTCGATCTGCCTCCGCGGCTGCCGGCGCGCCCCTTGCCGGCATTTGCCGGCTAAGGCAGCTTCGGGCGCTTTGAGCATTCGCACCCAGACGCTCCGGAACGCGTTTACACGCGTTCTGGCGCGTCTGTGTGTGAACGGGGAAAGCGCCCGAAGCTGGCTTAAGCTTTCCGCCTGAACGCGTTCCGTTTCGAACGCGATTCAGTGCGGAAATGCCTAAGGCTTCCAATTGGGGCCTCATCTCCCTCCTTCTGTCCTGTGGTCCCGATCCACCAACCGCTGCTGTCTTAATAAATGAAACTTAACTTACCTAGAAGTACAGTAGTACATAAGTAATAATAGATACAAGAGCCATTAAAGATCATTTTTGAAACCCTGACATGGAAGTAGGCACACTACCTTTGAGAACTATTCTGTTTAGGCCTGCCCTTGTACACCAGGCATGAAGTATGAGTGATAGGCCCTGAACTGGCAGGGGTGGATGGTGCTTTGAGGAGGAAGTCAGTTGTGTGTACCAGTCTAGTGATGGTGTTCCTGCATTGTTGATGAGCTTTACCTGGGACAGACAATGTCCCTGCACTGGCACTGTGGATAGAACCTGCTATACTTGATTCAGGACAGGCTGAATTAGATAGTTAAACCACTCCAAGCAAGATCAGTGTAGAAATGAACCAGTTTGGTCTAGTGGTTAGGGACCCAGACTCTTATCTGGGAATACCTGGTTAGGGACCCAGACTCTTATCTCGGAATACCTGGTTTGAGTCCACACTCCTCCATGAAACCAGCTCTCATGGCCCCACCTACCTCACAGGGTGTTCTGTTGTGGGGAGAAGAACAGAAAGTTTTGTCAGCATGGGAAAAGTAGGGTAGAAAAGCTACCTCTTCCTCTTCTCCTTAGGCTGAGATGCTAAAGAAACTTTCTTGAGTATGAGCCTTGTGTTTTTCAGAAAGTGAAAAGAAAAAATACTTTCCTTGTACATAACTTCAGTATACTTTTTCTTCAGCCTAGATGGTGTGAATGTATTAGAATATGTATTTGTTATCTGCTTGGATCATCATTTCAGCTGATTTTCTCCAAATGTAAGGAAAGGCTCAGGAGGAGGAGAAGGAGGAGGAGAGAGACATGTATATTTTATTCTGACTTACTTCAAGAAGAAACCACCCTTGTGATAAATCAGTCTTCCCATGGTATATACTGTGGCACAACACGGTTCGTTTTTAATGGTTAAACAATACGGAGTAGTCTTTATCCGTTAGAAATACGTTTCCCAATTATGCACATGTCTAATCCTGAACTCACCAGGATGTCACCGACTGAATTACAACAGAAACATGATTCTGCAAAGGCAATTGATTTTCTTTCTTTTAAAGAAATACAAATCCCAGTGTAAACATATGGAAGATGTTTCCTTAAATTGTGAAGCGTATATTATTCCTTGCACAAGCTGTAACTTAGGCACCGGCTCTTGCTGTGAGCACAGCAGGCACGCAGGGGACCCAAAGAAAAGCAGGCCGGCTTCTGTTGAGCCATCACTAAAAAGTTCAATTACTCATGAGGAAACTTTGTCTCAGGGTTCTAGTGTGATCTAAAAAAATCACATTACGGGATACTTCCCCACTCCTTTTTAAAACTAGGGGGTGGGGGTGGGGGTGGCAGCAGCTGTTTAATTCTGTGGTTGATGAATTGCTCTCCCTTGGCTCTCAAACAAAATAGTTGAATAGATAAGCAGATTAAAGTAATCAAATCCTAAGTTCTACATCAGTTGTATCTTGCTTGCTTGCTTACACTTAAAAACAGAAACAAAAGCAGAAAAAACACAGTCTTTTTCTGTCATTGGTTGCCCATATCCTTAAACAGGAGAATAGGAGTAATCTGTTAGGCCTCTTATGGTCTTCCCCTCATCCTCATTACCAAGGGTGATAATTTCAGGCTCAGATGTTTAACTTCCTTTCTTTTCTGGCTTGCCATAATCCCCAGTTTCTCAAATGGGTCTGTGTGGGGAGGGCAAGATGAAGCACCTCTGGACCTTGGACTGCATCCAACCTAAGCACTGGATAACATTTTGTCATTTTAAAATAATTCATTTTGGAATCCTGTTAGTTTTACACAAGTACACATTATATTAAATAATCACAGCGTTACCTCCCACATTACCTCACGGTTTGGCATTCACGCTTAAAACATTGACAGTGTCAAAAAACCAAAACAAAAGACCCAAAAGAAAAACTGGTTTGTGGGAATTATTTTTAGAAGTCATAAAGAAGTCAATATACCATTGATGTTCCTGGTAATTCCCTTGACAGCCTCTATGGAATAAAGATAATATGTTAATGGAACTGATCAAATGGGCCATTGTCTATAAACACTCCTGTAATAATACACCACTTGTTGTAAACTATTGTCTGTTCTTTACTATAACTTCCATTTTGTAAATTAAATATAGGGTGTTTTTCCACTGTCACTAAAAGTACCCATTAAGTACCCATTAATGGGTACTTAATGGGTACTTTTAGTAACAGTGGAAAAACACCCATAAACTGATTTTGTGATGATATAGCTTAAAAGCTAAAAGCAAGAAGATGAAAAAGAAGAGTTGGCTTTTCTACCCCGCTTTTCTCACCCATTTAAGGGGACTCAAAGCGGCTGACAAAGCTTTTCTATTCTCCCCACAACAGAACACCCTGTGAGGTGGGTGGGGCTGTGAAAGCCAAGAAGAGAGCTGTGACTAGCCCAAGGTCACCCAGCTGGCTTCATGGGAGAGTGCAGAACCAAACCCGGTATTCCCAGATAAGAGTCCGGCTCCCTAACCACTAGACCAAACTGGCTCAGTGAAGCAGTGAAGAATGAAGCAACATTTATGCCAAATGTTTCTTTAAAACATTTTATAGTTGACTTTCTTAAAAATAAACCTTGGGGATTTACAAAAAGTAAAGGAATTCAAAACCAACTGCTTACAAAAACAGATACAAAACATCATTAAAATGCATTAAATGTGTAATCATTAAAACATTAAGCTATGATTATCAAAATGATGGGTAGCCAACAATATAAAATATAAACAGCTTCTAGACAGCAGCCGGATTTCCTTCTAGGAGGTGATAATGTGGGAAATCTTCCCTCCGCAATTATCCAGGCTGCATCCAGACTCACGCTATAGTTTGCCGTTCCTTGAAAACTACTTCACGTCTGTCAGCCCTGACTATTGGAAGCTATACAGGGACAGCGCAGTCACTTCCAGTACACCTGACAGGGTGATCGGAAGGTATGCTGTCCCGCCAAAGCGGCTTCCCATCAGTCAGACGGGAGATGCCATCAACATCTTTTTACTTCGCACCCTTCAGTAAGATGCCACACTGCTGTTCCGGGTAGAAGAAAGCTGCATTCCTTTAAGGTAAGTATGGATGCAGCCCTGGATAGACAGTGCTGCGGCTGGAGCTGTCTCTGCATATTTGACTGACCGGTGCATCTGGGCGTTCAGTCATCCGAAATGTCTGGATGCGTGCATTAGCAACTCCACACATGCATTGGACAGAGCTATGAGGGTGGTTCTGTCCATAATGTAAGTAAAAGTGTTATTACTGGAAACCATGACCAGCACTGGTTTTTCCAGCAGGAGTTTCTAGTGCTTTTTAGTGGGGAAATAGCAGGATGATGTGGTGCTGTATAGCAGTGCTGTAATAGTGCTATATTTTCTCTGTCTGGATGGCGCTATAAAGGCTGTGGTCACACCTAAGGTTTAATCCACCTTCGGTCCACCTTCAGCGCGAGAGAATACATCAGCAAAGTGACCAGTAATTCTCTTTTCACGTTATCTAACCCAAGGGTGAGTTTTCTGAGTTATTTAAGACTTGAAAGAAAACAACTTGTCACTTTGCTGGTATATTCTCTCACTCTGAAATTGGACTGAAGCTGGATTAAACCTTAAGTGTAACCACAGCCAATGTGTGTACAGTACTTTGGTATCTTTAAATGCTTGGTGTAAAAGCATTTGTCTTTATCCAGTGCCTGAAAAAACAAAGCAAAACAAAACAGCTTAGGTTCCAGCCAGGCAACCCTACCTGAGCATGAACTTCTGAACCTCAATCACAGTTGGAACACTGAGGGAAGCATTTTGCAAGTAGCTTGGTCTGGGTCATATCAAAGAAGTTGATATATATCCGACAGATATTGTGGGCCTAAGCTATGCAGGGCTCTGAAGTCCTGGATCAGCACCTTGAATTAATCTTAGAAACCTATTAGAAGGCACTGTAGAGGAACAAAGTCTGGTATAATAGGAGGAAACTCAAAAGTTCCAAGGTAATTACTTTATAATGAGTAAATAAATTTCAAGTAAAGTTGTAAATAATATAGAGCACCACTTATGGGACCCCTTCAAATACCTTGCTGCCTCATTCTGCATTAACTTTCGTTCCTCAGCTACTTTAAAGGGCTAGCCCACACAGAGCACATTAAAGCAGTTCATATACTGTACTAGACTCATAGTGCACAGGTTACTGATGTCAGAATAAATCATCTGAACAGCACTGCAGCTAGGTTGACAGTTTAAGAAAAAATAAGACTACTGGTACATTTTATTTCCACTTCACACCACTTGCTCTCAGAGTGAAGAGCAAGGAAGGGAGAAGAGAATCATATGAACATCATATGATCAGACCACAGCTAGTTTGGTCTAGTGGTTAGGGAGCCTGACTCTTATCTGGGAATACCAGGTTTGATTCCGCCCTCCCCCATGAAGCCAGCTGGGTGAGCTCTCTTCTGAGCTCCCACAGCCCCACCCACCTCACATGGTGTTCTTTTGTGGGGAGAACCGAAGCTTTGTCAGCTGCTTTGAGTCCCCTTAAATGGGTGGGAAAAGTGGGGTAGAAAAGCTAAATCTTCTTCTGATCCAGCATACTGTCTCACACAGTTGGCCCACCAATTGCTTCTGGGCCTTCTCAAGCAGAGGGCAAAGGCAAAACCTTCACCTGCAAATGACTTTCAGAGGCATCCTGTCTGTCTCTCCATCCTGAAGGTATCGACATCTCATCCATGAATTTGTCTAGCCCTTTCTTAAAGCTGTTGAGGCTGGTTGCCGTCACCACCTCTTCTGGCGGAAAAGTTTATAGACTGTTAGTTCTCCAGCTGAAAAAAATATTCCCTTTATTAGTTCAGCTCTTCTTCCCATCAGCTTCAGCTTCAGCCCCCATCAGCCCCCTGGTTCTAGAATTGTGCACTAGAGCAATTTTTTTCTCTATCCACCTTTTCCCTACCATGCATGATTTTATAGACTTCAATTAGATTACCTTTTAAATGCTGTCTTTCAAGGCTGAAGAGACCTGGCCATTGCAGCCCAGAACTCCCTTGTCTTTGGGTTATCCAGATTAACACAGCTACAACTTGGAATCCTCCCAAGAATATTAGCAATTGAGCAATAATTGTCCAGCTGCTAAGGATCTAAGGAAAGCATTTTACAGTAGTGGACAGATCACTGTCAAAACTGTTTAGGGCAGGCTCACACAACTATGAAGGAATTTATTACCTTCTTAGCCCATCATTTAACTCTCTTTCTTGTCACATTTTATTAACCATGAAGGGAATGATTCAAGGTGACATAATGGGTGGTTGAAAGCATCCAATAATCTTGTCCACGTCCTTGAGTTCCAGTAACTAATATACTTTTAATAAAATGAGATGAGAAAGCCTGTGTTCCCAGAACCTCTACAGACTGTGCAATAATAGCTGAATTATGCTCCTGATGAAAGCAGAGAAACAGCATATGGTGACTAGCCATAGCCGGCAATGATTTCCTTAAAGCAGAAAGCACCTCTTCCAGCAACTAATGGTGGAATGTAGGTTGTGTTCGATGGAAAGTATAGATAGGCTGACTCCTCACGAGGGATGTGCATGAATATTGGAAACATTTGAAATTCGACTGAACTCAATCAAATTCGGACGTTCAAATTTGAATCAAATGTCTCTAAATTCAAATTTAATATTTGAATGAATATTTGAATCTTTTGAATCATTCATACGAATAATTTGGACATTCTTATGTGTACGGATACATATGCATTACATACCTTTCAGTAGGCATCTTAATTTGTAGGCATCACATTTGTACAGATACGTATGGGACAAAAACGGGTTGCATATCGGGTAAAAAGGAATGGATACAAATGCTTACGGATGTGTATGGACACGTTCAAATGTTGTTGACATTCGTACGAAGAGATTTGATTGAATTCACATTTTAAGCCTTCAAATCGATTCAAATCTTCAGATATTCTATTTGAATTGAATAAAAAAATTCATTTCTGCACATCCCTACGGCACACTTCTTTTCATTTCTATCCAATTTATTTGAGGACTTTCCACCCTCCAAATAAAACAGCTCGAAATGAGAAAATGTGAGCAGTCAGACCTGAAGAAGGTTTAAAATGGAGGTGTGACCACAGCCACGTTTTTCTATGCCTGAGTGAAGCCCCATTTATGGGCAGGTTTTCACACCCACACCACAAAACTGTAAAGAACTAATGGGTGGCTGTGAAAACACAGTAAACACGTGTTAAAGGCAAGAGGTAACATCCATTTTATTTTTCCAGAATATCTAGCTAAGAAACAGTGTAATCTGACTCTTATCTGTGGGTTCAATTCCGCTCTCCCCCATGAAGCCAGCTGGGTGATCTTGGGCTAGTCACAGCTCTCTTATGAGCTTTCACAGTGCCACCCACCTCACAGGGTGTCTGTTGTGGGGAGAAGAATAGAAAGCTTTGTCAGCCGCTTTGAGTCCCCTTAAATGGGTGAGAAAAGCGGGGTAGAAAAGCCAACTCTTCTCCTCCTCCTCCTATACTGACCTGCCAGTGCCCCAAGATCTGGACATGAGGCCCTCCTGGTTGTCCCTCTGCCTTCAGGAGTGAAATGGATGGGCACCCGGGAAAGGGTCTTTTTGGTAATGGCCCCCAGGCTATGGAATAGTCTCCCCCTCAAGGTGCGTCACACCCCTTCCCTGTATATATTCAGGAAGGCAGAGAAGATGTACCTCTTTGCCCTGGCCTTTAGCTAAGGTGATTATACTCTCCCCCCCCCCCCCATATACTATTTTAATATTTAGGATATTTTAAAAAAAAATGTTGAATTATTATTTTTAAATTGTTTTAAGTATTTTATTGCTTCAATGTATATTGATTTGTAATTTATTGTTATAAAGGTTGTTACCCACCCTGAGACCTTCGGGTATCGGTCGGGATAGAAATAGAAATAATAAATAAAATCTTAAATTCTAATGGGCCAAAGTAATGGCCTTATGTCACTTATGCAGAGCAGCATTTGTTCGAGGATCTAAACATGTGGTTCTTATCTTTGTTGTGCTTTAGCTCAAAAATGGAAGATCAAAGCTAGAAATTCAATTATTATGAGGAAGATGGCATTTGATACAATGTAAAAAGTTACACAAATATATAATTGTGGAGAATTGGCCCTAAAGGTCAAAGAGAAAAAGCTTTGGTTTCATATACAACAGCACATCACCTCTGTGAATGAAATAAATTGAATTTGAATAAATTATCCTAGCCGAGACAAAATTCTAAAGTGATTATTGTGTTCACCTAGGGGGAAAAAACTTGCAACAAAACTTGTATCATTTTCTTATGCCTTATGATGTGATCAAAATTCTTGCAAACTTATCTCAGCCTAAGAATGGGTGTTTAAGGAGGTATAAATAGTTGCTTTGGAGCGGGTGAGACTTTTGATTTGCAGAGAAATCTAGATTTTGGACTGTGATTTGGTTTTGATTGGGATGGGGGAAGGGACACCTAATCTCCCCCCCCCCCCCAAAAAAATGCTATGAAGCCCATTTTTCAAGATACAAGATGCTTCTTTTTGTTAAACTGGGCTGGAACAATTAAACAGGATTTGAAATCCTGTGTAATTTCAGAACTACAAAGAAGTGTGAAGCTACCACTGAGGAGTCACTGAAGAGGTGATGATAGCTGTTCTTATCTCCTTCATGGAAAGATTCTGAGTATGAATACTTTTGTAAACCAATCCACGGTCATTTACAAAGTTCCAACTCTACTGTATGGGCTGACAAAGCCAAAAGGGATTTTTGCATTTGAAAAGCTCCAGTTTTGTCCTCTCCTTCTGCCTTCCCCCTTCTTTTTTCTAGTTTCGTTCAAGCTCGAGATACATTTGCAGAAATTGTCGAGGGGGTAATGTCAGGACCATAAAAATTCAAAAGCAGTGATCCTTACATCTCTGTTCTCTTGTTAGTTTTTTAAAGCTGTCACTCGGATGGTTAAGGTGCTAGTCCTCTGGGAAGGAAAAACACGGTGCACTGCACAGTGGATTACTTCAGTCGTTCGTTTTAAGAACTGTGCTATTGAATTGATTTCCCTCTGGTTCAACTTCTGGGCAGCATCGCCCGAAAGTAAGAGTGTGAATGGGGGTTGTACAGCGACCCCTAGAGGACCAAACATTCCATTGTATTGGGTTGATGACACCCTAATATATATCAGAGGCACTTGGTAAACATGAAGGCAAACAGTTCACTAGGTGAGAGACTTGAAGAAGAAGAGTTGGTTTTTCTACCCCACTTTTCTCATTCATTTAAAGTGTCTGACAAAGCTTTCTTTTCTTCTCCCCACAACAGAACACCCTGTGAGGTGGGTGGGGCTGTGAGAGCTCAGAAGAGAGCTGTGACTAGCCCAAGGTCACCCAGCTGGCTTTGTGGGGGAGGGCAGAATCAACCCCAGTAGACCTGAGTGTGAGTGCTGCCTTTGCCACAATTACAGAATCTTCTATAGTGGAGGAAGATGGACTTTCCTCCTCATATGTCAAGGGTGAAAATAATCTTGGCTGCCACTTCGTATTTTAGGGTTAGACAAATTAATGGATGTGAGGTGTATCAATGGCTCCTGGAATTGATGCTTAGGTACACCTTCCAGGCTGGGGAGACAGGTAGATTGATTAGAACTGGACTCTGTGTTGGAGCATTTTGATACAGATGCTCCACACTAAGAAAAGCAGGAAAAAAAATAAGAGTAGTGCATTTGCCTTTATTCCACTTCTTTATCTATTAAGAACATGGCCATTTCTATTTCTAGGGCATTCCAGGCACCATTCACATAAGTAGAAATATGATTCCTTCAACATTATTTTGCATGGGGAAATTACTCTCTTCTTTGTAATGGATAGGGAAGCATCAGAAATTATGGAGCTCTATGTTTTTCTCAAGACATGCAATAGTCTTTAAACTGGATGGATTCACTGGAGTGAGTGAGAAGACCTATGGATGGCAAATAAAGACAGAACAATACACTATATATACTTTTTTTTTTTTTTGAAGAGGCAAAATCAGCTTTCAGATAAACTCATAAGATAAGAACATAAGAACATAAGAGAAGCCTTGCTGGATCAGGCCACAGCCCATCTAGTCCAGCATCCTGTCGCACACAGTGGCCCACCAAATGCTCATGGGCATCTCAAGCAGAGACAAGGACAAACCTTCTCCTGCTCTCGAGTCCCAGCAGATGGCCCTAGAAGCGCCCCATTTCCTCCCCCCCCCCCTCAGCCTGAAAGATGCACCTAGGCATTCGTTCTAGTAGCCATTGATACATCTGTCATCCATAAATTTGTCTAACCCTACCTTAAAGCCATCCAGACTGGTAGCTGTCACCACCTCTTCTGGCAGCACATTCCATAGGCCGATGACCCTCTGTGTGAAGAAATACTTCCCCCTGTCAGACCTTACGCTCCTACCCATCAGCTTCATAGAGTGCCCCCTGGTTCTAGTGTTGTGCGATAGAGAAAAGAAATTTTCTCTATCCACCTTTTCTATGCCGTGCATAATTTTATATACTTCAATCAGGTCCCCTCTCAAACGCCGTCTCTCCAGACTGAAGAGGCCTAGATGTTGCAGCCTGGTTTCGTAAGGGAGGTGTTCCAGACCCTTAATCATTCTGGTTGCCCTTCTCTGCACCTTCTCTAGTTCCACAATATCCTTTTTGAGGTGTGGTGACCAGAATTGTACACAGTATTCCAAATGTGGCCTCACTATAGATTTATAAAGGGGCAAAATGACACTTGCTGACTTATTTTCTATTCCCTTCCTAATTATTCCCAGCATTGAATTTGCTTTTTTCGCTGCTGCCGCACACTGGGTTGACACCTTCATTGAACTGTCCACCAAAACCCCGAGATCCCTTTCCTGGCGTGTTGCAGAAAGCTCAGACCCCATCAGTTTATAGACGTAATTTGGATTCTTGGCCCCAATGTGCATTACTTTACACTTGTTAAGATTAAAGCACATTTGCCACTTGGTTGCCCACTCACCCAATGCTAAGAGATCCCTCTGGAGCTCTTGGCAATCTCTTTCAGATTTTACTACCCTAAATAATTTAGTATCATCAGCAAACTTTGCTATTTTACTATGTACCCCCTTTTTCTAGATCATTGATGAATAAATTAAAAAGCATTGGTCCCAGTACTGAGCCTTGAGGGACCCCACTTTTTACTTCTTTCCACCCTGAGAAATTGCCGTTTACTACTACTCTCTGCTTTCTGCCCTTAAGCCAGTCACAAATCCAGGACAGAACCTGTCCTTTTATTCCATGGCTGGTGAGTTTACTCAGTAGCCTTTGATGTGGGACTTTGTCAAAAGCCTTCTGAAAGTCCAGATAGACAATGTCTACTGGTTCACCTTTATCCACGTGTTTATTGACACTCTCAAAGAATTCCAACAAATTTGTGAGGCATGATTTACCTTTGCAGAAGCCATGCTGGCTTTTGTTCAGCAATGCCTGCTGCTCCATATGCACACTAATTTTGTCTTTAATAATGGTTTCCATCACCTTACACGGAACTGACGTTAAGCTAACCGGTCTGTAGTTTCCTGGATCACCCCTGGATCCTTTTTTGATGGCTAGAGATGCTATGAAAACTTAAGGCCACAAGTCAGCACGGCAGGGTAAGGAAATGATCTATTTCCAAAGTTCCTGGGAGATTATTAATTTCCCGTGTCACTGGGAAGTGCCTTACAAGACGTTAACTTTTCCAGTTGCGGTTGGAAGTATTAAAACTTCACTTAGAGATCCCAGTGATTAATGCAGGCCCTAATGTGACACCTCACTGCCTTTTGTGCACTGCATGCCATTTAAATTGTCCTTTCCCCCCCATCATTACCTTCTCTCTTGTTAATTATTTTAAAGTTATTATTTCATCTTTGTATTAAGACATGGACAGAAGTCATTAGTTCTCTGTGTAGGGTTTCTTGATTCTTCCACATAATTTGTCATAGATATGATGGAGTGAATTGTCTCCACCTGTAATTACCTTTTCTAATTATCACTGCACATCTTTACCCTCCCTTCGTTGTAATATTTGTGTGACAGACCACATCCCCCAAAAATACCCTGTTTAATGGAGGGCTCTCATTTGCAGCCTGTTATTGGTATGCGTAATGCTCCAGGCATTAGGCATGTGACATGTGGAAACAGACAGCCTTCCACAAATTCATTCTTCTTCTCATCTTTCCTCCTCTTTTTCTGAGGACCAATTCAGATATGACTAGACATCACTGAACAGCTTCATATTTGATAGCTTGCAGCTGAATAAAATACTGTGCCACAATTAAAGCGCATTACACAGGGCCCATTGTGCCTTTTATTACAAAAATCCAATGTATCAGAATTTAATCTGCGGTTACTGATTGAAATATAAAAGTAAGAATCAAATGTTGAAATTCTCAAGAAAAGAAGGTACGTGTACAAATTCACCTTTGACTGTACTGTGAAAACCAACGGGCTGCTTTGCTAACCTTGTGAAACATTGTGGCTGTGTTTACACCTAAGTTTTAATCCAACTTCAGAATGGAAGAAGACATCAGTAAAGTGAACAGTCATTTTCTTTCCACATTATCTAACTCAAAGTTGGATCTTCTGAGTTATATAATGCTGAAAAAAATAAGCTTGTTGCCCTGCTGATGTGTATGAATGCAGTGTGTGTGTGGGCATTGTAGCTCAACCACCTTTATATATACCAAAGCTGCTTCTGAGCTTCCTACAATGTTGGCAGACATTCATTCATGGCAAATAGTATATAAATATCACATACTCTTTTTACATGTCTTTTTACAGTGGAAAAGGCTGCCACTTATACATTCTAGGAGGACTTGGCAGTGTTTCTCTGTAGTGTATCTGCCTCCTTTCCCTTGCTATAGACAATGTGTGACCCTCGTGTTCCCAAACCTTCTCTAATCCACCTTTTCTACATCTGTTCAGGAGAGGGAGAGGCAGACTGGTGTGTGAATAATCCCACCTCAAAGCTTTTCCTAAGCTTCCTCATTTTTTTTGCTGTGTCTTATCACAGCCCTGGTTGACTGCATGGTCAACTCCATGGGCACCTCTATGCAGTTTTCTTGGCAGAGATACAGAAGTGGTTTGACACTGCCAACTTCTGGGGAAAAGACTAAAGATTGAACTGTCAACGCCCTGCTTTCCATGTCTTTGATCTAACACTCAAAGGCTACTTGAGCTGACTGAGGCAACAGGAATAGTTTGGTTCATCTTCCTCCAGGGATGTTTCTGTACTTATTGTGCCTTATCCTGGGCCAGTGGTCCAGAACATGGTAAAGCCAGCTGCACCATCTGCATGTAGGCACTAGGCTGGACCAGTCCCTGCACAAACCCAGAAGCTTGCAAGAACTTCAGGGCCAGCCTCCAAGGGCTCCACAGGGCTAGGAATTAAAGACCTATCAGAGAGAGGGGGGCTGACTACATGGTCAGAATAATCCTCCCTGCTACTTCAAACTATTAGGATGATCTGTTCTCCCTGTGGAGTGCATTTACTACACCTATTAAACTTATGTCTGGAAGTACCCTGTGTCTTCTCTCATGTCAAAGTGTTCATGCCTTAAGATCTGCAGTGGAGGCCCTAGAACCAGGGGGCACCTATAAAGCTGATGGGTAGGAGAGTCGGGTCCGACAAGGGGAAGTATTTCTTCACCCAGAGGGTCATCGGTTTATGGAATTTGCTGTCGGAAGAGGTGGTGACAGCTACCAGCCTAGATGGCTTTAAGGAAGGGTTAGACAAATTTATGGATGACAGATGTATTAATGGCTACTAGAATGAATGCCTAGGTACACCTTTTAGGGTGGGGGGGGAAGCGGGGCATTTCTAAGGCCATCTGCTGGGATTCGAGAGCAGGAATAGGTTTGTCCTTGTCTCTGCTTGAGATGCCCATGAGCATTTGGTGGGCCAATGTGTGCGACAGGATGCTGGACTAGATGGGCTGTGACCTGATCCAGCAGGGCTTCTCTTATGTTCTTATGTATTAAGGCAGCCTTCAGATTAGAGGATTAAATCGGCTGCTGTTGAAAAGTTTGCAGTTTACCTGCTGTGAGGTGATGACATTTTGTCCCCACTCCCAATGGAAGTCTGTAGCTTTCTCTTTTGCGGCTGCGAGACTTCTGTGGCCTGTACCGTGAGGTATGTGTCACATGGAAAGCGGCAGCCAATGGGAACTGAGCTGCAGGCTCAGCTCTCCTTCTGCATACTTACAGTCATGTCTGGACTGGTAGGAACATTTGAATTTACCTTATACTGCAATAAAAGTGTTGATTGTTCCTCAGTAAGGTAAATTCGAAGTAGCGGCTGCTAATGCACTGCCACGACACAGGATCGGGCATCAGATGGGACCCCTGCACCTCGGCTGTGGATTCCAGTGCATAGCTTTGTTAAGTCTGGACATATCCTGAGTTACAGCCTGCATCAGGCCTCTTCATCATCATCTTGCTCTATTTATTTGTATACAGCCTATGTATTTTTTTAAAAAAACTTGGAAGCAGTATACTAATGTTTTAAATAAATAAAATGGTCCCTGATTTATTTTGAAGTACAATTTAAAATATGATTGCATTTAGAAGTCTTCCTGTGATCAGGAGATCGTAAGAAAATGTGAAGGTTTCGCTTTAAGGCATCTGTCCACAGAAGGTGTTGGCAGGGATATATGAATCAGGCTAGACAGCAAAGATTTTGTGTACCTTCGGCAACAAAACAAAACAAAACAAAACAAACAGGCTGCCACCTCTAGTGTCCAATTTCAGGTATAAATGATGGAGGTTTCCCGTGTGTTGCAATCATGCACTCTGTCCTGTCATTTACCTAACTCTTTTTGCAGTATGCCCATCAGTTAACATTTTACTCGAAAAATGTTCCAATGTGTATTTGTATAGTAACTTGATCAACTGTGGTAGTGCAAACTAGAGATGTGCACAAATGTTTTTTTGGCATTGTATTTGAATCGAATTGAATACCCAGAAATCCAATTCCATTTGAATCTTTTAAATTCAAATTTAACAAGATTCAATTCAAATTTACCAAATTTGAATCTATTTGTTTGAATTTTTTATTCGAATCTGCACATACGAATGTCGACAACACTTGTATGTGCATGTACGCATCTTTTCCACATCTGTACGCATCCATACCTGTCCATATGCATCCCGTAGTTATCCCATATGCAACTCATTTTAGTCCCATACGGATTCATACAAATGCGTATGGATGCGGGAAAGATCTGGATCTTCAAGTATGTATCATGTACGAACCTGTACACAAATGAATGTCCGGATAATTTGAACGAATAGATCTGGAGTTTAAAATTCGATTCAAATGTTTAACATTCGAATTTCAGGACATTCTATTTGAGTTCGAATGTCAAAATTCAGCACATTCTATTGGAATTCGAATGCCTACGAATATTCATGCACATCCCTAGTGCAAATTGCCTGGAGAGCTGAGGCCATTTCACACTTGGCCTGGTGGTTTGTGATAGGTGAACAACTGGGCAGATGCATTTATACTTGCAGGAGGTGTTTACAGCCTAGAAATGCCCTCTTCCTGCCTAGATATTCAGCCATTGAAACCAGCAGTGCTACATGAAATTGTGCACCACACATAACCCAACCCTACCCAATCCTGACCTAAAACCTACCTGGCCTGTCCATGACATGACTATTCACACCATTTCCTGTGCAATCATGCTGGTACCTCAGACGACCCCAGATGTGACGGCGCATGCACAAAGCATCATTGTTGCCACAGTGCTGGTGCCAGCTCATGCACGGTGGTGCAGGGTTCTGCAGTCAAAATGGTGGCACCCTGCCGGGGCTGGACACACAACTAGATGGAGGTAAGTGCTTGGGTGTGTTACGGGTAGGCTACAATGTACCAGCATTCCCCAGTGCGAACGCTAGTACATGTTAAGCTGTTCTGCGCTCTTCCCATCCAACAGATGGGAAGGCAACTGAAGAAATGCCCCTCTCCCTAGCTTCTCCCTGCCAATGGCACGCCACCACCTCTGGGTCTCATAAGCCAGTTTGGTCTAGTGTTTAGGGAGCCAGACTCTTATCTGGGAATGCCGCGTTCAATTCTGTCCTCTCCCATGAAGCCAGCTGGGTGACCTTGGGCTAGTCACAGCTCTCTTCTGAGCTCTCACAGGCCCACCTACCTCACAGGGTGTTCTGCTGTGGGGAGAAGAATAGAGAAGCTTTGTCAGCCACTTTGAGTCCCCTTGGATGGGTGAGAAAAGTGGGGTAGAAAAGCCAACTCTCCTCCTCCTCCTCCTCCTCAGAAAACTACAGAGAAGTACCCATGGAAGAGGCCACACTGTCAACCATTGCTGTGATCATACACAGAAAAAAAAAAAGATAAAAAAAGCTCCTCTGAGGTGTTCCTGAGGCAGCTTGAAGAAGGCTTCATGCACCACTTTGCCCCTCTCCCTCTCATGACAATTCTTTGCTAGAAAAGGTGATTAGATAATGGTTGAGAACCACGTGCCATCTCTCTGAGGTGTTCCTTTTGTTCTGTCTCATCACAGCCCAGGAGTCAGACAAAGCTTGATAGTACCCAAAAACAAGAAAACTTGATTAACATCTATTTATTAATCATTAAAAAAATTAATTTGGTATCCCTTGAAGCTAGGCTAGGCAGCTGTCTGGTAACACAGTATGATGAGGTCAGCCCTGGCTGAATATGTTTATAAAAGCAACTCAAATCATTAACACTTTTCAGTCAGCAGATGGCACTGTAAGTTTTATTGTTAATGTATCCACACCCTTGAAAAAGGGAATTTTCAATAGAAAACATTCAAAAGGTAACAATGAACTTGCACAAGACTTTGTTTCCTTTGATTATCCAATAGAAAGCAATGGTATTATACTGTTTTATGGAGGCCTAGACATGTCTATTTTGGGATTCTATAGACACCAGAGGTGAGTTCCCATTACCACTTCAAAACAGTTTCGAAACAGTTTGGATCCTCGTCATTCCCACCCCCCAATCAATTAAAATGGTTTCAAAATGGTTTAGATCCTCTTCATTCCCATTCCCAATCAGTTTCAGGGGTATTTTGAGAATTATTTGGCTTAAAAATGGAATAAATAAACATTGGAATTTTCCAGTGTTTTTTTCTGCTTTTGCTTTTAAAATGTTTCTTCCTTAGTACTGTGGGAACGCTAGAGTATTCCCCTGTACAACAGATTGTTTCATTGTAACAATTCAGCCACTTCACACCTGATAACAATGTTTCCTTTCCCACCCATGAAAGCCTAAAGATTGAAAGAGGCAATCCTGCGCAATTCTGTCTGTTTCCCTCCTTCCTTGATCTTTAAAAAGGGAAAAGGATGAAGCTGCTGCAGGAACTGGGAGATGTGTGTATGTTTAAGTGTGTGTGTGTGCAGGCGGCGGCAGCAGCAGCAGAGTGAGCCAGCCAGCCAGGGTGCTTCCCCCCCCCCCCCGGAGGGAACCCCTGCTGGGATGGTGGCTGTGGAGGTGGAGCGGGCAAACGGGGTTTGAGTTGCCTTGCTGCCTTGTGCCCTGGGCAATGGGGAGAGAGGGGTGCGGAAAGGCTGAGGAAGGAAAAGAATTGCTTTCCCGATTCCGTTTTAGGAAGCATTTTAAGTGTTTAAAAGCGGGGATACAATATTGGGGTTGAATCCGATTGCCAGATGCTCCTTTGCTTCCTTTTAACGTGCTTTACATATCGATGTAAATCCTGATGTAAATAGCCTTGTATATAGCGCTGTATTCCTTGAATGGGAAGTCGCCCCAGGACTACTAAGAAACAGAGATGCTATCCAGGCATCCTAAAAAGATCAGCTCTCAAACCAGCTGCAGGAGACAGAAAATGCTGAATGGAAGGAGGAAGGAAAAGAAGGAGTAGAAAGTAGAATTTTGGGCCTTTCTGCACTTGCCAAGAGATGTACGACACTCCCTTCCTAATGCTGACATGGTTTAAACCGTCCTCCTAGTAGATTCCATCTGCACAGGACAGAGTATAGATCAGGCTAAAGTGCCCAAAATAGTCCAGTCCTGGTGTGATCTACAGGTATACCCCAGGGACCGATTTTGGTGGTGCAACAAGGTGTGCCACTGAAATGGGCCCCCTGGGATCTTCAAAGCTCCTCATGCCAGCTTTGAAATTGGTGCAAGCTTCAGAGCTGCTGTAGGGGGCTGTTGTGGAACAGGCTGTCTGCACTGTTCTGTCCCAGCTTAGGGTGGGCGGCTTATTCCAGTACGGGTGGCTTGCTTGTACCAGAATAAACTGAGGTACTGTATTTTCTGGTGTATAAGACTACTTTTTAACCCAGGAAAATCTTCTCAAAAGTCAGGGGTCGTCTTATACGCCAGGTGTTGTCTTCTTATACGACGAGTATATCCCAAACTCTATATTTTAACTGGAAAATTGGGGGGTCGTCTTATACGACGGAAAATACGGGTAAGTGCAGAAGCAGCCTTACATTCCTTAACTTTATCTTCCTCACCCTTCTTCTTTCAGCTGGGAGGACCCCCTTCCATGGCAGACAAAAATGTGGTGCCAATGACTTCATTTGGATCCAAACTGTTCTCCTGGCTGGGCATTCTCTGTCTAGAGGAAGGCAAGTTAGGCACTATTTATCTGCTGCTATGGATACTTCGTCAGCTGAGGTCTATCCAGAGTAGCCAGTTTGGTCTAGTGATTAGGGAGCCAGACTCTAATCTGGGTACACTGGGTTTGATTCCACACTCCTCCACAAAGCCAGCTGGGTGACCTTGGGCTAGTCACAGCTCTCTTCTGAGCAATCACAGCCCCACTGTTGTGGGGAGAAGTACAGAATGTTTGTCAGCCGCTTTGAGCCCCTTAAATTGGTGAGAAAAGTGGGGTAGAAAAGCCAACTCTTCTTCTTCTTCCTCCTTGCTCCTTGCCTGAGATGGTTTTTCATCCATGAAAGAGTGAGACCTGAGTGTCTCCAAGGAGAGGACCTATGCACCCATGCTTGAAGATGTCCAAAACATTATCAGCAGCCTATGTCCTCTGTCTGTTTCATGCTGCTGCCTAAGTTAAAATTCTTCAATGCAGATGTTAGTTGCAATAAATAGCAGTCACTATGACTGCTAATCCACACTCTACTACTAACAAGCAATTCCCAGTAGCTGCTCCCTGTAGCCTTGATTTTTCCCTGTTTCCCTGTGATAGTGTTAACCATCTGCTGTTTCATTCTTTCTAATGAACAAATG
Organism: Aspidoscelis tigris stejnegeri; assembly: GCA_023333525.1. Classification (NCBI taxonomy): domain Eukaryota; kingdom Metazoa; phylum Chordata; class Lepidosauria; order Squamata; family Teiidae; genus Aspidoscelis; species Aspidoscelis tigris. The sequence goes on along the minus strand of JALMGA010000007.1, from coordinate 67,531,584 downwards.
TCCTACCACGTTAGCAATGGCAAAATAAGCTGAAAAGTAGAAGTGAAAAATCTAATTTAGAAGAGTCTTCACTTCTTTTCCCAGCAGTTAAGTGCACTGAAACTATCACAGCAATCAAATATATTTCTCAAAGGCCTAGTGGGTGTCATGCAATTCTTGCTGCCATGCTTTTAAGTACAGGCTGAGATTAAGCTTTTATAGGATCATATTAATCTTCATCTAGTGGTTTGGTCTAGTGGTTAGAGAGCTGGACTGTTACCTGGGAATACCGGTTCGATACCACCCTCCTCTATGAAGCCAGCTCTCTTCTGAGCTCTTGTAGCCTCACCCACCTCACAGGGTGTCTGTTGTGGGGAGAAGAATAGAAAGCTTTGTCAGCCACTTTGAATTCCTTAAATGGGTGAGAATAGTGGGGTAGAAACGCCAACTCCTCCTCCTCCTCCTCCTCTTCTTCTTCATGAATAGGGAAGCATCAGAAATTATGGAGCTCTCTGTATGCCTCAAGACTTGCTTGGATCATTCTGACTTGTTTGGCTGTGGTTAAGAGTTCTGTTATAAAGGCTGCCAGAAAATTGGGTAAAACTCACCTGTGCAGTTTACTTGGTAAAAAAATATGAAAATGGTTTGACATCCTTCTTCTAGGGAGACACTGAGGCTTGAATCTCAAAACTTTGGCATTCAGAACAAATGCTGGGAAACTAAGGGTGCGTGTCCATGGTCTCTTTTTGCTTCTCTTGGGTCAGATTTTAAAAATGGGCATTGTAATTTGAAATAAAGCGTCCCCATGTGGTTTGGGGCAACGCAGATTTAAAACATACTTTTCTGTCTCCATGCAAGCTGCTTTTTGTGAGCCCGCATCTTTTTCTTCCCACCCCCACCCCCCGCCCGCTGCAGCGATGACAGGCAAAAACCTCAACTGAACCACCAAAACACAACACAGATCATTCCTTTACTTGGCTGCCAAGAGTTAAAAGCAGTTACAAGCACAACTGAAAGCAGTTCACTCTCTCCATAACTAATGCTTGCAACATAGTTACAAGCATAACTGAAAGCACACTCCCTTCAGCTGTCAAATTCAGCTGCCTGCATTCACGTAATGGCAGCTGATTAGCGTACAAGCAGACCTGTGAAGTGAAACTTTGTTTCACTTCGGGGCTGCATTATTAGGAGGGGGAGAGAGATATTTGCTTGCTGAGAAACAATCTCCGTGGTAATGATAAGTAGTATCACCTTTCCCTGTTAGCAAGCACAAAATCTCTCTCCCCCTCCGAAGTCAAACAATGTGACAGTTCGGAGCTCTGACAGCCAGTTCTGCAGGGATCAAAAATACCTAAAAATTCAGTGGAATATGGGAGAAGATGTGGAGAAAGCAACTCCATGTTCCCAGGAAAATCCGCGGTTTCCCCCTAAGTTGGATGTAGTCTTGTTTAAATGGTTTTTTTTTTTCTGGTGCGGATTTTCCTCCTTTACACCTGATATAGCCTGAAGTAAAGCTGTGCATGGAGACGCTCCGAGGCAAAACAAGCTTAAACCCAGAGTATTTTTGGCATGTAGATGCACCCTAAGACTGGATGGTAGCCAGTTATTCCACTAGAGCTATGGTCACACCTAAGGTTTAATCCAGCTTCAGTCCACCTTCAGAAGAAGAGTTGGCTTTTGTACCCCACTTTTCTCACCCATCAAAGTGGCTGACAAAGCATGGGAGGCGCCTGGGATTTCCCACCACTGGCCACGTCATGGGATCAAACCCAATCAGGAGAGAGGGGTGGGCAAAGAGTGGGGAGAAAAAAGAATTGCTTTGCCCAGTCTGTTTTTTGGAAGTGTTTGAAGTGGTATTTTGTGTAGGGACACAGTTCAGGGTTGACTGTGACTGCCAGATGCGAGTTTGCAATGGGTTTTGTTGTTTCATTTTTACAACCGTTTTAAACAGCTCAGGTGGGATCATGCCCTTTGGCTCCAGAGAAGTAATGCAAACTTGAGATCTTGTGCAGCTGCATAGAAGTCAGCTATAAATGATTGAATGAACAACCGAATGGAGATGAACAATAGATGGTTTTACCTCTGTGCATGGGCTGCAGCAAAAAATATGCAAAATAAAGGAGTTACAGGAGGGTTCCTTCAGTGCTGCACTGAACTTTGTCCAAGTACAAATGAGTGATGGTTTCATGTTCTGTGAGCAAGGAGGGGTGGAGCAAAGTAACCTATGCGCCTTCAAACTCTGGATATGTTAAGCAAGGAAAGGATGACATCCTTCTCTGCTCACACAGGGAGGTCCCACTGTGGCTCCCAATACAAATAGTCCATTGCAGCAGCCACACCACAGCAGTGAGTCAGACTATTGGTCAGAAAAAAAATATTTTAAAAATCCGGTGACTAGAAATGTCAGATATTGCTGGAAATAAAGCAGAGCCTCTGCCAGTGGATGAGCAACTGTTCTGGAAGTGTGACCACGTCATAAACCCTTTCTCCTTTTCTCTTGTGCTGTGTCTATTAAGTGCACAGAGCTTCCGCATAGAATGAAAGGCTGCAGCTTTTTCTTACAGCGTTCAGTTTCAGCCTCAGCAGACTGTTTACTTGGTGAGTCCATGAGTGTGGTAGGTTTTCTGGTGCAGCCAAGTCCCACATATATTTCAAAGTGGCTATATCAGAAATTGAGCCCTGCTGGGAAGCAGAAGTTGGAACCGGTCCTTAAAGTCTGAGGCTATATCAGGAAGAAAGGAACTTGCCAAGTTCAGAAGGACAGTGACACCTTTCCTTTTCACCCTGGGCTTGCCCTGTCTGAGTGGCACTACAGTATCGATCACCTACAGCCCTGACTCCTGTGGGTACTATATCTAAAGTCCTTTTTAATTCCTTTTTAATTTTTATTTTTTTAGGTGAGGGCTCTTGGCAGCAGCAGATTATGCTAATTATGGGGTCAGGGGATGGTAGGAGAGAGAGTTTTGTTCTCTCCCAGATAAACACTCTGGCGTCTCTTATGCGATTTGAAATAACGTTCAGATTATAGGTCAAAGCAATATTGTTTTTATCACTCTCGCTTTTGTTCCAGAGAGATGTTTGTGCCTCCCCCCCAAAAAACCCCCTGTTCTTTTCTCCAAGTGGAGCCTTGTGGTGTTGATATTCTATCATGCTTATAGTTGCTTTCAACACAAAGATACATGTCAGCACATTACAAATATAGAACATTAGCAAATCTGGAAAGCCAGTCACGCTGGCGAGTTTAAACAAATAGAGATACCATGCTGTTCGGCAGCAATGTTGTTGCAGTAAACATGCTCAGGGTTTCAAGTTTATTTTCCCCAGGTACACTGAGGAGTTAGGACAAAAGTGTACTTTAGGTGTAGGTAAGTGACCCTTTTGCTGAATGCTTAAAATGATTGTTCTTGGGGTATGTGGAGGTCAGGTGGGCAAGTCACCATTAATGATATCTGCTTTTTGTAATGCTTCAGTATGAGAGAGGGCACAGATAATTAAATCAGGACCATTATGCCCTTTTGAAAAGCCCAGTGTTTCAGATGTAATGTAATGACAGATAGCTAAATACACACTTCTATGAACCTGAACTTCACCTCAGATTTAAGTCAGGATAATGTACATTTAATTGCTGCACATTTTTTAATTAATTAAAGCATACCCGTGGCTTTTTTTCTCTCTCTTCTATTAATAGCTTCGTAAAGCCACCTGATTTTATGTCTCAAGGGCATAGGTTGGAGTGAAAATGATTTATTAGAAAGAAAAGTGTTGGTAAGTTTGGCTGCTCATCTGTATACCATGTGTCAGGATTCTGAGTGAATTTTCAAAGGGGAGTAGAAAGACAGATTCTGACGCAGGAGTATAGCAAATATCATATGTAGATAAAACTTATCTAGTTAAGAGAGTGAGTGGGAGAGATGTTTGTGTGAAAAATAAGGGTTGAGGAAACAGAAAAACCACACTATAGATTAACAAGTTATCACCTGGCATCCATCATTTTAAGGATTCATGTTTGCCACAATGGCGAAATACATGCCTTTAATCTACAGAGAACATTACCTTGGAATCAAATATGGAGGATAGATTATTAATCTCTGTCAGTCATAATGGCCTGCTGGAATGTTTTCCTTTGGCTAAGAATGGGATGAAAGAGAAATTGCTGCATACTATCTACAGTATATCGTTGTCCATGAACACTGTTCATAGTAAACAGGATTTACAAGGTATTTTGTAATCATTTAAATATTTGGGAAAATCCTGTTGACTAAATCGGATGCTGACCCTGGAGAATGTACATATGTGTGTTTGTTCCTATGGTAAATCATGCTTCTGTCATCAGCTCCATGCCTTTTTAATCAGATGATGACAATGCTATGTTTTCAGCAACTACACTTTTTTAATTCTTCTGCAGAACACTGATGGTGTAAAACATCAGCAATATTACATAACCAGGGAATACCAGCAATGAAGATAAATGGGCATCTAGCAATCTACACAAAAGTAATTTTATTGCATGCTCTTGAGACCTTTGGGACATGTGTTAGAGTGAACAAGCTGTATTTTGCAAATTGGTCTTTGTGTACAGAAGGAGTGAGATTTAATTGTATAAACTATATCTGCTTACAGCGAATGCAAGATTCTGCTACCAAAGCTCTACTGAAATATTGTAGATTCAAGTGAGTTGAAATGTGTCTGGGTTTATATTTAAGGGAGAGAACTCCAGGCCTTCAAGCTGGCTGGGATTGCAGTAACCAGAAAACAGTCAGGCTGCATCAGACATCAGTCATTTATTGTTGTAGTGGATAAGCTAGCAAAACTTAAAATGTGTAATAGAAATCTTGTAATGAACCAAGCTGACTCCATTTTGTGTATCTTGCTGTTGGGAAGGAGGTTTTCTTGTGAGATATTCTGTAAGGAGATTCTGGAAAATCCATAATTTATGTAGTGGAATAAGTGACTAATGTCTGGATGCAGTCCTTGAGAGGTTTTTTTTCACCCCTGTGATGGCTGAGTTGTCACAGGAACCTTTTGGGCTGGAGGCTAGTTCATCTGTCCTATCTTACCTCGCTCCATCACCACCACCACCCCATTGTCTAGAAGTTGGCTAGAAGCTAGTGATGTGCATGAATATTCATAACATTTGTTATTTGGACAGATTTGGACATTTGTACACGAATCGAATGTACAATATTTGTATACTAACATTCATACGAATACGAATGTTTCTGGGCATTCGTACGAATAGTTTGGGCATTCGTTAGGGTGTGTGGAAAACATAGCATCAGTCACATCCGCAGTGGATCCAGATTGCATTCAACATGGATTGACAACAGATTAAAAGTGGATTCAGGTCGGATTTGACATTTTCAGAGCGTGGATATGTTACAGATACTCATCAGATCCTGTAGCAAACTCTGGGCTGCCCCCCGGGCATCACCTCGCTTCGCCTGACTGTGCAGCCCTCTGCTCTGTCCCGGCCGTGGTGGCAGCTTTGCATGCAGAGCTTCAGGGCTGCTTCTGCTTCATCCTTCATCCTCCTCCTCCCATCACAGCCAGATTCGGCCTCCCTCTTGGCAGCGGGATGCCCTGGAGGGCCCTGCTGCCGCTCTACCTCTGCTGCCCTGCTGCTGCTGCCTACTGGTCCCTCCCTGGCTGAGGAAAGCTACCACTGCTGCTTGGGCTACTCCTGCTATCACTCCAGGGACACAGGTGAGGCATGGAAAGGCTGGCTGCCGATCATCATGGAGTCCACCTCAGCCCAGCCATGTGGGATGAAAGGATTGCTTTCTTTTCCAGTATCACAGGATGTTACATCAGGGAATCCCACACCCAGCTCCTCCAATCACCTCTCAGGACTCGCTCTTATGTCATTTCCTCCACACCCCTTTTTGCTGCTGTATAAAAAGCCCGGGAAGATTAAAATCAATCTCTTTTTTCCAGCTGATGTCTTGCCTTGAAGACTCTTTATTTCCCCATTTCCCCATTTCTTAACTTTTCAGGCCAGCCACAGCCATGTGGCTGATTCCCAGGGCTGGGCCAGTCGGATCCTGGATTAATACCTATTGCAACACCCAGAGAGATTGCGCAGCAGCCCTAGCTGCTGCCTCTCTGCCTCCCAGATCAATTCAGGTTGTGAGAGCTAGACTTGCAACATGATACGTATTTATTTGTATCAGATACGTATTTGTTCATATTGGATACGAATCGGATATGTATTCATTCATATCCGATACATATTGGATATTTGTATGAATATGAACAAATAGATTTGTATTGAATAGAATTTTACCACACTCAAATGCGATCTGTTCATATGAATACAGATTTTCAAACATTCAATTCACTATGAATTAAATGTCAAAAATGCATTCATTCACACCCATACTAGAAGCCATTGTGTAGTTGGTACCTGACTTAAGAAACTGACAACTACTGGTCCTTGAGTATCAGCTTTGCTGTAGGGCTCTCTCGTATTCTAATCTACCAAATGTGTTTTCTTATTTTTCATAATCCATTTTTGGATTGTAAGATGTTTGGAATAGTAAAATAGATTATCAGTATACATGCAGTCTTGAGATCTCAAACTGTATCCAGATTAGGGATGTTCACAAATGTTTTTTTTTTTGCATTCAAATTAGAATTGGATCCAATATCCAAAAATCCAGTTTGATCCAAATGTTTAGAATCTGAATGCAACAAAGGGTGTTTTTCCACTGTCACTAAAAGTACCCATTAAGTACCCATTAATGGGTACATAATGGCATTTTTGTACCCATTAATGGGTACTTAATGGGTACTTCTAGTGACAGTGGAAAAACACCCAAAATCCGATTTGAATCCAATACATTTGAATCTATTCGTTCAATGTTAGATTCAGATCTGAAGATAAGAATGTCAAAAACATTTGTATGTGTTATACATATCTGTACGCATTTCATACACATCCTGTTTTATCCCGTATGTATCCCATTTTCATCCTGTACTATCAGCACAAATGCATACAGATATGTATGAGATTCATACAGATACATATGTAATGCATATGTATCTGTACATTCAAATGTCTTGAATCATTGAAATGAATGTTTCAGAACATTTGAAATTCGTTTGAATGTTTACATTCAAATGTGTAGACGTTCTATTTGAATTTGAATGTCCACATTTGATTGAATTCAATCGAATTTTGAATGTTTAGAACATTCATGCGCATCTCTAATCCAGATCCAGGTATCTTATGCTTTACCTCCAGCAGACTACAAGAACAGAACAGAAGTCTGCACACTTTCATCAAGAAACCATCAATATTTCTTGCCAGACTACGCTTGTTTAGACTGTAGCTTCCAGCCCAACTGTTGTCAGATGACCAACATAATGACTTTATAGAGGCTAGCTGGCCATCAGGCTCTGGCCTTATTCCTCCGTGTAAGCAGCATGTTTCTTAAGTGTAAGCCAAGCTGCTCTCAGCCAGTTCATTTTTATTATAGTATTTGTCTGGGAAATACTAATCATTGCAATTTAGTCAGGGGAGAAAGGACGATGTGAAACTAGCAAGGATGCAATTTTATATATTTATTTAAACCTATCACAGGTGGGGAAATTTGCACAATGTGTTTGCCAGCTCACTGAGGAGATAAGGGAATACATCTGTAGTAAATTCCTCTACATATGTATTAACAGTGGCATCCATCAAGCTTGATAGCAAGCACGTTAGTGCCGTGAGATCAGGGGAAGTACAAGAAATACACTCAGTCAACCACTAATTAATCCATAATTAAAGACCTAACTAATGAACATCCCCATGAGGATCTTGACTTAGTGGGCCAAAAACACAGCGAAAGCAGAAAAACTCACTGATTGAATAATTTCCTTTGAAGAATTCCTGTGTGCGATTTGGAAATAACATCTATACCCAAGTTCTCTTTCCTGGCAGGGCTCAATTTCTGATGCAGCCCTTGTGATGAATATTTTTTTTAAAAAATCTCACCCATAACACATGTTAAAGCCTCCCACAGAGGCTTAGAAAATGTAACATCATGCAAGTCCCTGTATTCAGGTTTGGAATCTAAAAGGCACAGTGAAGAGGAAAGGGGATTTAAGGGGAAGCCTTTGAAGATGGACAAAAGATCTAGCAATGATGCCAGATTTCCTATAATAGCTCCTCTTTCCTGTGTGTCTGCTGAGCAGCAGACTAGATTGACCTGAGAGGGACTCCTCAGGTTAGCCAAGCAGACAAAGCAGGCTGATCTGGTCATAGATGCTGCTTGCCAGATGCACAGGTAAGAGGGTTTGTGGTTCTGAGGGCATCTGGCAAGGAGCAATAGTGGTATCTTGTTTAGATCCTGCATTGCCTCTTGCCAACTAGAGGCAGCATGCGCCACATTTATCCATGGCTGTGGGCAGTTATTTAACCAGATTCCAGGCCATTGTCTATTTTCAGAGATCACACAAAACATCTTATTTCCATTTCTTTCCTAGACTTTTCTTCTCGGTTGAGACTATCTTTTATTTGAATAATCCCAGCACTGAGGTTGTGTCAGCTCATTGCTAAGTTCAATTTGCAAGGTGTGATTGCTCAAAAGGACTATTTGGGGACAGGGTCAGTATGTTAGTGAATCGTTTTCCTTCCACCTTCCAACAGTGTCTGACCTTGTGGGAATGGTCATTCTCAGGTGGGAGAACCCTGAGCATTGGGGAGCTCTTTTCTACCTATCTTCTCCCTTGTGCATTGTTGTGGAGCAGTTGGTGAAGGCAGCTCTGCCTTGGGGAAATATTTTGTTTCCCACCTGACCCTGGGGGATGGGAAAAAGGAGGACGACGAAGAGGAAGATGTGGTGGAGTGAGGAATGGTAGGACCAGCCAACCAAGTGAAAGGGCCAGTGGCTTCCCATGGGCCTCTCATCCAACTCAACCCACCCACTAGCTGTGCACCCAGCTCACCATCTTCCCAGCCGTGCCAAACCTGCTGCTACTGCTGTATTCAATTTGTTTCCCATGTGTTATACCAAGCACCAACCCTGAAGCAGCTGCAGCCCTATCAATACCTGACTTACACTCTAGGAAAGAGCTCTTAAATTCTGTGAACAGTGGTAGTCCTTGTAGCCTCAGACTCTCTTCCAAAAAGCCCCAGATCCCACCTTGGGGAGACACAGGGAGACCAGAAGTTGGGAATTGGTTCTCTGCTTCTGATAGACCATTTCTTGAGTTTTGTGCACTTTCAGATTTATGTACAATAACAGCAGCACATTGAGAAAGGCTTAAGGAAGTGCAGATTGCACCTTGTGTCCTCTCTGCAGACAAAAGCCCCACCCCTGCCAGCCAAAGTGAGGGAGGCACACCTCAGGGGCCAAACTTGGGATAGTTCAGACTCAGTCATACACAGCATGACTCTCTGAGTCCTACTTAAGAAACTCCCAACTCTGCACCTGCTGTTGCAAACAATCTCCTTGGCAACCACCTACTTGTGTGAACCCTGATTCTTGACTCCTGACTGACTTCCCAACTTACAGTGACCCTGTGGTACCCCGACTCTTGGCCTGTTTTGACTCTGTGAACTCTGTATCTGGAAACCGACTTGGTGTCTTGCTGTCACTAGCTGTGTGCATGAGTGAGTGCTTCACTGTTACTGGCTGCTCTGGGCATGGCAGGCACTAAGGAGGGTAAGAAGAACTGCAAAAGGTGAGCATGGAGAAAGGGACAGTTGTGGACTGACCATTCAACTTGCTGCATCTTGCCAGGACTGGGACTTAACTTGCCACACTATCCTTCCGTTCCCTCTTTTTCTTCTCAGGTACGGTATTATATTTATTATTACTAAATGATGCAAGCTTAATCACCTCCTTTTTCTTTTCATCCCGGTGACATTGAGCAGAAGGGCCCTAAAGAAGCCAACTCAGTTTGAAACTATGAAGCAGTAATGGCAAACAGAAGGAGGGGCTGCGTACGGATGCATATGGATTTGTATGGATACATATAAATGTTGTTGACATACGTATCATCAAATACGTATCGAATATTTGTACAAATAGATGCAAATGTATTCAAATTGTTTCAAATTTTAATACATTAGTTTTATCTCTATTTGTTCGAATTCGGACAATCGAATATATGTCAAAAATTGCATTCATGCACAACCCCTAGTGTGGAGCATTGCTCCCCATTGCAATGATGTCACAGTGCTTCCTTTTGTATTTCTGCCCTTGGCAGACTTTAATGCAGCCCTTGCCAAGTCTTAATGTAAGGGAGTTTGATGGTGCTGGTATATTTCAGGGCAGATGTAGTTCCTTCCACCATCTCTCCAATAGCTTGATGGAATTGTATGGAAATACAAATGTGCACAGCTGGAAGCTACTCCTCTCACTAGGAGCTAGTAGTTGAGCAATATTCAGTCTAACCATGAAGGACTTTGTGGCAATGGGTTTTTGGACATTGTGCCTCTCTGTTCGTGATTACAAACTTAAAACAGATCTTTCTCGCATCCATAAACATACAAGGTTCACTATTTTCATAAGAGTCTGTTATTATTTCATCTAGACTGCGCTGCATTGTCAGAGATCTCTGAGCTGATTTCTTTTTCCTACAGAAGATTTTCCACCAGACTAGGCAGCAGCATCAGTGCAAATGCTCTTTCCTAGCTCCTGGTGAGCTGCATGGCAGCCAGCCTTTGCTCCTTGTGCGTAATTGGCAAATGAATGTTCTTTGCTTTTGTTTCCCTTGGCACTTGTTTCCTGTTGAGTTAATGTGTCTATCATTCCCTGGTAGCCTTCTTCGTTGTGTTCTTTGTGCCCATCTTTCCCTGGCAATCTCTCTTCGTAATTGTAGGAAGCTGTTCTTTCCTATTTGTCTGCTTGTTAAAGGTATTGAAAAACTTCAGCTACCTTCAGATGGCAAGAGAGTCTTGAGATTGTCTCCTGCTACCCACTCCTGGCCAAATGCAAGGAGCAATCTCTGGCTTACCTCAATGTCTGTCGGCATCTTTTGTGATGGGGTCAATTGGAATTAGTGGGTGTCAGCCAAGTTAATACCTGCTTCCTTTTGTTGCTTTTTTGAGAACTTGACTGGCTTTCATCCCTAATCAGACCCATCCCAAAGGTTGTTGGCAGACCTCAAGTAAGCATTGCGTTTATGGGAAACCCAGCATGATTGCTGGATTTCCCATATTGTGATATATTGGGCTTTCTATAGGTTAAAATTGGAACTGTATTGGGAATACCTCTGTTGTGTCTGGCATTCCCAATATAGTGCTGGGAGTACAGTGAGATAGGTCTTGCATCTTCTCTCCTTAACTGTTGGTGGACAATAGTGGGATTAGGTGTGGAAGCTAGTCCTTAGTTAGTTGGATTCTTGGCTTTTGTTTTGTTCAGTGTTTTTCTTTTGAGTGGTCTTAAATTTCAACACAGGAAACAACTTGCCAAGGATCAGAGAAGGGGAAAAGAAGTGCTATATAATCCATCACCAACCAAGAAAGAGTATGAGGGTGCTCACTGACTTGACAGCAAAACATCTGCAGGTAGAACATTGAGCACAGAGAAGTTCATTTACACAGCATCCAACCATGAGTTATAGATATTCACTATTATAGCAACTAGAGGCATTTCCGCACTGCAACGCGTTCCAAACGGAACGTGTTCAGGCGGAAAGCTTAAGACAGCTCCGGGCGCTTTCCCCGTTCACACACAGACGCGCCAGAACGCGTGTAAACGCGTTCCGGAGCGTCTGTGTGCGAATGCTCAAAGCGCCGGGAGCTGTCTTAGCCGGCAAATGCCGGCCAGGGGCGCGGAGACAGCCGCGGAGGCAGATCGACAATCAGCTGATTGTCAAACAGCTGATTGTCGAAGCCGCGCCGGCGTCGGAGGCGAGCCCGCAGCTGTTCGGGAGACAGAAGCAGGCGCGAACGCTTCTCCTCCCGAACGCCTGCGGGCGGCTCGTCCGCGTTGGAACGCATGTAGAGCACTTTAAAGTGCTCTACATTTCGAACGCGGAAAAGACAGCTGCGGACACATCGGAGCGCAAGCCGCGCTCGGGCAATGCGGATGACGTGTCCGCAGCTGTCTTTTTCGCGTTCCGTTCAGCCCCGTGCGAAAACGTCTTAGATTGTGATTTATTCTACCCACAGAGATAGATATCTTCTGCACACCTCTGGATTAAATAGTTTAGGGGCAGCCAAATTATAATCCTTCAGGTATTCCTGAACAACAACTTCTATGACGATTAAGTAGTCTGGACAAAAGCAAGGGGTGATGGAAATTTAATTTGTCCATCCCCAAATTTGTCTGCTGTTCTACACAAAGCTAGAGACCTGCAACAGAAATCTTATTTTCAAATCCCTACCAAATTATTGCCCAAACAAAATAACGCATACCTCTGATGCCTATTTCCTTGGCATTCGGGCCAGTTTGATCTAGTGGTTAGGGAGCCAGACTCTTATCTGGTAATACTGGGTTTGATTCTGCACTCCCTCACAAAGCCAGCTGAGTGACCTTGGGTTAGTCACAGCTCTCTTTTGAGCTCTCACAACCCCACCTACCTCACAGGGTCTTCTGTTGTAGGAAGAAGAATAGAAAGCTTTGTTAGCCACTTTGAATTCCCTTAAATGGATGAGAAAAGCAGGGTAGAAAAGCCAACTTCTTCTTCTTCTTTTTTTCTGATATATGTGCAAGCCCCCTTAACTATTCTTTTTCTCTGCCCTCCCTGTAATGATAAGATCAGTTTGCCTTAGTGGGAATTTGTGTAAGGCAATAAAAATGAGTGTATACATTGAGGAAGTGAAGCTTGAAACTAAAGTGGCAGAGTTGGTTTTAAAGAGAACCTAATTATAGCCATTTTGCCTCTTTGCCTCTTTATTTTCATTTGTGTTCTTGTGCAGACTCAGTAAGTGAAGAAATTAAGGGAAACACAGCATTCAAGCCCTGGCATTCTATACAGTTCTACAATCAGCCGTCTGAGGATGAACCTAACCAAGGATTAACAACTTTTATCTGAATACAGAGACAGGATTAACAGTTTTGAGTCACAGTGACCCTAATGAACTGAAAAGCAAAGACAGACCTGTTTTCAGTTTTAAAATCCCCTTTTAATTGGCCTTGGGGAAATTCTTGTCCCTCATGCAAGCCCTACCTCACCTAGTGCTAGCCTTGTTATGTCCCATGAGATTATTTTTTTTTCCCAGTAAGAACTTTCCCACCTTAGGAAGCAACCATACAAACCTTGGATACGATGTCTCATTGAGATAGTTTGCCCATTTTTTTTAATGCACCCTCAAAGACCTTGCCCAAAAATTAGAAAGAGGCAGCTTCGTTTCAACCTTTTTCTTTGTCGCTTCTGTTCTTTTCTCCTCTCATCATTTAGGCTGACTTTTCTTTTAAATAAAGTTTGGCTGAATGCCTGCAAGTATGCCATCCCAGAATGTTACTCCAGTAGGTTTTTTCATGTTGGATTTGAATAGAATCAAATGTGAGGAAATTCACATTCATTCAAACAGAGACTCTTTGAAGGTGGGAGGATTCAAATTCAATACGAATGTTCTTCAAATGCTACTTGAATCCCTACAGATCTTCCATGAATCCGCACTGAATGCATCAAATCCACTCTGAATCCACTTCGAATCTGCTCTGGATCTGCAGCCTCTTTCTAACGAAGCTTCTTATGAATGTGTAGAAGCATTCAATTTGCATTCGAATGTCAATCTTTGAATGCACCAACATTCAGTTTGAATTGAATGTCCAAATTTGAATGAACTCATACGAACTTTGAATGTGATGAATCTCTGTGCACATCCCTACACTCTAGTAAAAAAAGATCTCCTCCCTTTCCCAAGTTTGGATTTTTGGAGGCAGTTGCATATTCCGTACTTGACTGATAAATTGTTTTAGCATAAGACCTTGGGCCAATTCGCACTTGGCCTGGTAGTGCACACTTCGTAAGCTCCCAGACGGAGCATCTGCACTTGAAGGAGGCATTTCTCCTTCCACATGGAACTTACCGCATGCAAACTGCATCTCATGCAGGTTCAATTGCACCACATGTACACTAGCATTGGTGCTGGTAAGACTCCAGATTTTCCATCCCATGTCTTCCTGTTTGGAAGACATGCAGGGGGGTCATGTGCCAGTCAGTGCATGTGACACATTCATCCTGGTAAGTTCTATAATTGATTTTGCTGAGATTCCTCTTTTATTATGTAAAGCCGTGGTGCAGAATGCTCACTGAGTCAGGGTCAGGCCTCGGGACAGCTGAGATAGATGTACACTGTTCCTTACCATTGTTTTATCTGTTTTATCTCCCACCCTATAAAATATGAGACCATTCCCTTCCATTGTTCTTTCAGTAGCAAAAAAAGAAGCAGAGGAAAAGCTCCAGTGTGAGCAAATGGCTCCTCATTCAATAGAAAGGAGTAGTGATGAGCATAAACAAACAAAGAGCAGGGGACGTCTTTTTGGGTTGGTGAGATCTTCATTTTTTGAGCCATTGAAAGCTATGAAGAGCCATTGAACAGGTATGAAAGTTGCTAGAACTACGGTCATGTCTCCGGTTACCAAAACTGGATGTCCTCATCAACCCAAAAAGACGTCCCCTGCTCTTCCACCTTCAAAGTGATTGTGAATGCCATTTTGTGGCACAGTTAGTTGCAGAAGCAAGTAACTTTGAAGTTACTTTGAATCATGGCAGGGAAGCTTCCACTCTCTAAAATCGATATAAGCTGGGTGCTGGAGGTCAGATTCTCCCCCGCCCCTGTCCTCCCCCAACAGAGCTGCCCCTTCCAGAAGTGGAGACATGGCCTATGTTTAAACTAAGCTCTATCCAAAAGATAAATCTCGGGGGGGGGGGGGCTGCATGCAGTATATTGGTTTCATTGAATCTTGCTCATTTTTTTCTGTTGCAGAATTAGATCTGTAGGCAAGAAAGACAAATATGTGAATTGCTTTGATTTCTGCAATATAAATGCAAAAGCATCTGAACAAGGAAGAATGAGAAAATCTGATTTACAAAACAGAATCAATTATTAGAAATAAACCTGTTATGACATGCAAAAATAGAACATTAGATACCATAAGGGTTTGGTTCCTAGGAAGTGGCTTGTTGTGCAAAACATGCTATGTAAGCCACTTAAGTGAATGGGAATCCAGGGGGAGAGAAATTATGGGACCCCAGAGAGGCCAACAGCCCTGGAAAAGGGCCATAGGCATGATTTTGGCAGCTTCCAAGGGCTGGAGAAAGTCCTTTGCTGAAAAGGATATCTGCCTTGGGAGGGATCTTGCTTTTGGAAGAGCAAACAGAAGAAGTCAGAGGAATCAGAGATATGTGGTTTAGAAAAAGTAATGGCAAAGAGCTCACACTACAAGCCGTTGTCTCAGCTGATCAGAGAAGAAGTGAAGAGGAAGGAAGGAAGGAAGGAAGGAAGGAGAGTAGACTTTTCTACCCCACTTTTCTCATCCAGTTAAGGGGACTTTCTATTCTCCGCACAACAGACACCCTGTGAGTTAGGTGGGGCTATGAGAGCTCAGCAGAGAGCTGTGGCTTGCCCAAGGTCATCCAGCTGCCTACATGGAGAAGGGTGGAATCAAACCTGGTATTCCCAAGAGTCTGGCTCCTTAACCACTAGACCAAACTGGAAGGAAGGAAGTGGTTTACAGAATAAGCCAGAGAAAGCAGACTCTCTGGGGTTTCCTCACACAATGCTCTGATTGATCTAGAGAGAGAGGCTGTCCAGCACCTGAGCTCTGCCTCCTGTGTTTCTTCCATTATAAATGGCCTGCTCCTTTAGCTTGCACTCCAATTGATTTCGGCAACAATTTGCAGAAAGCCTTTCCAGCAAGTGAGTTCTGAGCCTTTGCTTCTTCCATGCTGTGAAAACCTTCTTCCTCCAGCTTCTGCTTATTCCCTGGACTTTTCTGAAAGTGAGATCCCTCCCAGAGCTGCTGTGCTTGCCAGCAAATTCCTTCCCTCTTCAGGTCTCTTTCTGGAAAGCTGCAAATTGTGTAATACTAAACAAATAAAATAAAAGGGCGTGTGTGTGCCTTATACAAGACATGATCACAATTTCAAAACCACAAAATACCAGAAAAAGGTTTCTATAAAAATGTATTATGCAAGCTTCTACTGAAGTCGAATAAAAAGAGCTTCAGTTCTCGCTATTATGGGTAATGTCAGCAGAACAATGCATATGCTCTGAAAAGCTGCCAAGGACTTTGCAGCAGGTGTGAATTATAGCTGATTCATTGACTCATTCTTTGTATAAATCTGATGGAGCCATTGGAGAGGCACCAGGGATGAATCAAACTCGGTATGCTTAGCGTAAGCCTGTTGATTAAAGACCAATAAATTCCACATGCATAATTAGGTGCTACTAAATCTACGATTACCTGCAACTATGCAGATCAAATTACATTGGCTGTATTTGTGTTTACCTTATCTATACCTGTCCAGGATGGGTTGCACTTTACCCAAAACAACCAATCTGTCCTATTCTGGCCTGGAACAAGGTTGTCTACATCGGGGTGATCTGTTCGATGCTAGACCATTTACCTGGAGTGCCTCTTGGTTTTCAGACCTCCTGGGGAGCTCATATTGCTGGCACACCTTATTGTGCCTCCAAATGGGTCCTCCATGGTATACCAAGCCATAGAAGGGCATCATATGCAAACTTAGTCTAGTATAGCACCCCCTAGTAGACCAGGTGTGCAATCACCTAATGTTGACTAGGATTCGCACTTTGATTTCTAGTCAACGTTGCCCTATCCCCCACATGATCAGTAACTCACCTGTGATCAATCTCCAGGCTGGTCCTCTCCTGGGCATCACCATCTTGAGTGTGGCTGAGGCACCCTCCATGACTGTATCAGTGCTGTCACTATGATGATGCTGAAACTCTATACACTCCCAGTCACATCAGGGGGTCTTCAGAGCTGCCAGCGCTCTTGCTTGGCAGCCCTGAGGACCTTCCCACCTGGCAGAAGTGCAAATGCTCTCTGGCTGGACATGATAAGTAAAGTTGGGGTTGTGTTTGGATGCACGTGGAGCATGATTTCATACTCCACAGCTAGTGCATAATTAGTGGACATCTGGGGAGGCAGGGGACGCTTTCAGGTTGTAAGCGGCTCCTGCAGGTGCGAATGCACCTTCCCAGATGTTCACTACATATGCGCTACGAGTAGATCTCAAAAGAGAAGTCTTCCAGAAGACCAGAACAGGGTGCCATTTGGGACATCCTTTTCTGGTCTATGCTCCATCTTGTATCAATGAAGCATACTAAAAGGGATGTGTGAGTCTCTGGTCTGGTCCGCCAACGAGTGCAGAAGGGCTCATAGCTATTACAGATCACAGCTGACACCTTTATAAATTGTTCATCAGTTCCTTCTTTTTTAATGGTCTTGGAACCTCAGGCTTGAATTCTACTTATTTTATATTATACTGCAGAAAAGACCAGCTTTCATGATATCTATGACTTAATAGATCATACGCTTGAGTGATACTGTAATGGTGCATCATTTAGGAAAGATGGGACTTGACCTAAAGAATAATTCAAAAGGAGATGTTCTCTGGGAAGGAAGGTATTAAGTAGCAAACTTCACAGGTATAGTCTAAAGCCATACAGAAACTGCAGCTAAGTGTGTTTTTTTTCACCCAAGATCTGTAAACTGCTTGGAGCAAAAACTCATCCAACAGAAGAAATATCATAAATTAGCAAGAGCTTTCTGACGGATTTCTCCATAATGTAAGACATTACGCAAAGAAGGCTTATCCAAATCACTCTTATCCAGATATAAGTAATGTTGTCACCTTCTGTGCTTGTACAGAGTTGGGTATTTATGGCAGATGACAAAAATAATAAATTGTACATGAGTCAGAGGACAAAAGCAAGGATAGCAGAATAGAAAATGGAAGGCTTGTGAAAGGTCATTGACATATATGTATATGATTTATGCTTACTCATTCGCCTCCAGAGGCACACAAATTACACAGGAGTGATGAGTCTTAATAGTGTTGCTAAAATGACCTTCCCCAATTTAGGGTCCATCAGGCAAGGTGTTCCCATCTCAAGAGGACCTCCCTGGGCTCAAGAGTATTGGGCAACTATTGCTCTACTGCCAATATACACATTTAGAACAAGATCCTAGAAAGGGTGGTGCACCAGTTCTGGCTTCAGGCCTGCATGTAGCAGTGAATCTGTTTGTTTGCTTCTTTATAATTATATCCTGCTGTATACCTAAAGGCCTCAGGATGGGTTACAATAAGAACGTTAAAAACAAAGTTAAAAATGATTAAAAACCATAGTGCTTGAAAGGAGGGAAAACTGCAATATTACTCAAAGGCCAGGGTAAAGAGGCATGTCTTCACTAATGTTCTAAATGTATATATTGATGAAGCCTGAGGGGAGGTCATTACATAATCTGGGGGCTATCACTGAGAAGGCCCTTATGCCTTTAATTGTTGGTGATGGCATGAACAAGAAGGCCACAGGTCTGTAAAGGGGGAGGAGTTCTTTTGGATTTCTGGAGCCCAAGTAATTTAGGGCTTTATAGATTAATGTTAGGATTTTGGTCTGGGCTTGGGAGCAAATAGGCTGTCATTTTAGATTTTTTAGAACCAGTGTGATGTTCACCTGGTCAGTGGTACCAGTCAAGACTCTTGCGGATGCAGTGTGCACCAACTGCAGCTCCCAACTGTTCTCAAGGGAGCCCCATGTAGACTGCATTACAGTAATGCAGCTGAAAGTTACTACAGCATAGATTACCGGGGGCAGATCATCTCTGGGCAGAAAGTGCCACTGCTAGTGGACCAGATGTAGCTGGAAAGCATCAGTGCAGAGTCCAAGAGGTAGTACCTTTGATCTTGTGGTATTCTTTTGAATTTTTTTTAATTAAAGACAATAAAGGAAATAAAATGTAACAAGTACAGTGTATAACAAAATACAGCAGGAAAAGACATGTATCCCTTCACCCTCAGTGCACATCTATTGGCAATGTTTTAATTAATTCTCCTCTTCTTCCTTTGATTGAATTGGGCCAAAGAAATAGTCTTGTTATTTTCTCTCTCAAACTTTCTGGAGCCTGGGGTCTCATTGGAAAGTACAATAAATCTTTCCAATCTTCTTCTGTCTTGGAGAGCAGTTTCAAGCCATGTCTTTAACATTTTATTTCCCACATTTTATCAAACCTATACAATTCCATTAGATATTTATACCATTTATCTAACGTCCATTTAATACTATCCTTCCATTCCAATACAGTTGTTGACTGTGTGGAATATATCATTTGATCAAAGAAATACTGTTTGTCTGCTCTTATTGTCTTTGCTGTCACAGACCAGTATACCAGACGAGAATTAACATAAACTAAAATCTTTTCTTTGATGTTTAATGTTTATAGCATTATCAAACAGGCAGTACAGGAGGTTAAGTTAGAATATCACATTAAGATAGTGGGTCCATCGACCCAAAATTCCTTGATTTTTCAGTAAGAAAGTCTCTCCTTTCTCTTAATTTAACCAAGCCTGGACTTATTAGACAAGAGTATCTCAGGAAATGCACAATTAGATTTCCTGCTTCCACATTGAATGGGAAATTATGATGACATGTCTGTGCTATGAGTGCTCCATAAATTTTTTCTGCACTTCCTAAATTACCTGGATGCCCTTATGAGATGAAGGGTGCAAAATTACAATTGATTTGTCATAGTAGTGAATATCTTTAGCTTCTCATAATAGTTGTCTGAGATGAAAGATGGTTCACGTGATCAGGAGGACACTGGAGAGCCCATGGGTGTGTAGAGAACCAGTTGGAATAATAATGTGATAAATATCTGAGAAAGAATTTAAGAATACAGTAAATGTTTTGATGGATTAGAGCAAGAATACATTCTGCTTTTTGCTGCCAAATGTAGATAAATACTTTCCATGACCAACTTGTCTTTGGTCGTGTGATGTTGCTTCAGGGGTGTTGCTTGGACTGCTATTCTGTTCAGTCATCATCATTAAAATGTATCCTTCATGCATTTGCCTAACCATTTAAAAAAGAACTGAAGAAGCAAAGAAAAAAAAGGTCTCTCCTTCATTACAGATGGTAGCTACCATTTCTGCTTTATTAAGTACAATGAAAATGGCATCTAATGAAATTTCAAGTGATGCTTTCAAAGGGGAAAAATATAGCAGTTTTTGATCTGTATGGAAGCAATTATTTTTTAAAAGAGTTCCTATGTTACGCTGCTTAAATTTCTCAGTCTGACTCTGTGAACAACTTCATGAAAAAATAAGCATAAGAAAAGGTCCATGTAGATTGATTAGCTGCATTTGTGATAAAAAAGCAGGAAGAGAAATTAGCCCAGACGGGTTTTCTCATTGTATTTTTGTCAATCAAGTAAGCAACAGACTACTTCTATGTAGGTAAAGTAGCCTATAAGTAGGGATATGCACAAATGTTTTTTGGCATTTGATTCAAAATGAATTGAATGTTCAAAAATCCATATTCGTACGAATAGAACACATTTGAAAGTGTTAAAATTCTATTTGATTCAAATCTGTTCATATGTATTCATACGAACATTCAGTACGTATCTGCATATGAACAGACACATATCTGCTATGAACAGATACGTATCTGATGCGTTTCCACAGCTTAACAAATGTCCGAACTATTCCCATGAATGCCTGGAAACATTCGTATTCATTTGAATGTTAGCTTATGAATATCGTAACATTTGATTCAAGTTCAAATGTCCAAATTTGACTGAATTCAGCGAAATTTCGAATTTCAAATATTTGTGCACCCTAATCCATAAGTACATAGTACAGTCCTGTCAGAGATGCTGCCCTTCAGTGGTGTATCATATGTAGCCCAGTTGTGTGATCAGTGAGAACTCAAACAGAAGTATACTCTGTTTCATTTGCATGAAGTAACTTGAAGCTAGTTGCCTTTTTTAAAATATCATTTAAACAGTGATCAGCTTATTTAGAGTATATTTATTTATGGCAAGAACTTAAGACAGTGCACACAGTTTGGTTAAAACAGTAACAGTGTCTGTGCTAAGTGGGAAGAGACAGTATATTCCCATTTAACCAAAGGCCAGGTCAATGAGGTGCATCTTCACCGCCTTCCTAAACATATACAGTGAAGGAGCCTGATGCGCCTCAAGGGAGAGACTATTTCATAGCCTGGGGGCCATCACTGAGAATGCCTCCTCCTAGGTTCCCATCCCTTTTGCTACTGACTACTGAAATGCAGTCTTCAAAAGAAAGGGATGCAGATCTGGCTCCTCCAGCTACTAACTACCATGATGAAGCCACACTGTTGCAACAACTGGACAAGTGAGGCCAACCCAGAGTCAAATAAAGGATACATCCAATTCTGCAAGTAATCCTGGCTCTCAAAGGCCTACCTTCAGACAAGAGAAAGAGCTAAATGAGATGCAGACTTATTTTAGTATTTTTTTTAATTATCCCACTTATTAATAGGGATGTGTATATCTCCAAGCACTGGCTCAAGGTGTTCACAGACTCTTGGCTCAGATGCAATTGAGAAATAGAGCTGGGTTAGATTCAAGCACTCAGTTCCAGTCCATATGATTTGGCCTGGCCTAAGCTTCTGCTTCTACAAAGGCCTTGCATTCCAAAAAGTGAAGAGTCACTTCCACTTCAGGACACCTAGGCAAAGACAAAGTCTACCTAGCAGAATTTGGAAGAACTTTTATAGCAGTGGCTTGGGCAGGTAGATGAGACTCAGGCTTCGGGGAGATGAGAGGCCATAAGGGAAGGAGAGGAGAAAGGGGAGGCCAACTCCTAAGGAGATAATTTATATGGGAATTAGTTTGATAGCGAATCTCACAGAGCTGGGATGGCTGTAACAAATCTGTGTCATACATCTCTAGTTTTGCATACTTTGGATCATGTGGAATACCACTGGTATGCTTAGTTGCAAACTGTTACTTTGGATTGCTTGTACTGGAAGTCACAACAGCAGAACAGGCATATGGCCTCTATTTGAACTGTAACCCCCATCTGAACTCCAACTATCTGTCTGCTTCTTGGGGTCTGAACTGGTAGTGTTCTCCTCAATCAGTGTCCAATCCACTGTTACTAACAATTGAAATTATTTCAGCTACTCATCCAGACAGAATAAATCAGCTTGAATGTCAATTCATTCCTTATTTTGACCCCTTAACTTTTCTTTGTAGCCTACAAAGAGCCGTGGAGGTTAGCTCTTGGAACATGGGAAAAAAAAACATTTAATAAGCCACTACCCACCTGAAAAGCTTGAAAAGAAATAGGATGCGTCCAGACTCATTAACAGTGTGCAGCAGAATGTGTCACACACCACGATCGACAGATTGTAGTGGCAATGCATTAGCCCCTTTTAACTGCGAATTTACCTTAATGTGGGTAAGAGAACACTCTGCAGTATATGAAAATACTAATCTTCCAGCTGGTCTGGATGGAACTGGGAGAAAAGCCAATGAGAGCAGGAAGGACATCTCAGTTCCCATTGGTTGCCTCATCTCATGTGACCATGCGCACCAGACTCAGCTCTTGTAGCTTCCTGGGGGAAGCTACAGAGCTGTGTTTTGGATGGGGACGGTGTGTCATCACTTCGCAACAGGTAAGCTGTGATTTTTCATATAACTGCAGATTTATTCCTCAAGTCTGGAAGGGGACTTATCCCCTGCCACCACTGAAATTCAAGTAAGTGGTAATGTTGCCCCACAACAAGTTTGACTTTTGTTATCCTT
This sequence comes from Aspidoscelis tigris stejnegeri, assembly GCA_023333525.1. Lineage (NCBI taxonomy): Eukaryota > Metazoa > Chordata > Lepidosauria > Squamata > Teiidae > Aspidoscelis > Aspidoscelis tigris. Next base: position 67,508,896 of record JALMGA010000007.1, on the reverse strand, counting down.
TGGCTGGCTTCTTTAAAGTTATTGATGTCCTGCATATCTTATGGTTTGAGAAAGCTTTTCTTTAATGATTGAATGGTTTGTACAAAATAAAAGGTTAGAATTACTTGGATATATATGTGTGTCAGAAAAACTGAGAAGCATTGTAGAGTGAAAGATTTATATCCCAACCTCAATCCTAAAAGAGTCTCCAGACATAGCATAAAGCCTAATAACATTGTGAATATTGTCCTATCACTTTTTTATTTTTAGTCAGTTGCTTAGAACAGTGGTCCTCTTCCTTATATAATGATGCTCACATGATAAAAATTGTTTTGTAGGCTAATCTTAATGTCAACAACATGGGGCATCAGGTGATCATATTTGACTTCTCAGCTATACGAAGTTTATGGGAGATTCGGGTGAAGAAGCACAAAGAAAAGGAAAAAAAGGAAAAGGAAAGAGTAGCTCAGAGTGCTCTCGAGAAGTAAGGAATATTTTTCTTTTTTTAAATGGTTTTCTCACATGAAATATGAAATAAATTTACTAATCAAGCCATTAATTTAATTATTTGTGCTTATGCAATTAATATCCCTTCCTTTCTTCCAAAGGGCTTGAAGTAACAAACATTTTCCTCATTTCCCTCCCTTTATCCTTGCAGCATCCTTATCAGATAGGGTAGGCTAAGAAGAAGGTATGTGCATGATTTTGTTTTGTTTTTGAATCATATCAAATTGAATGCAAGAAAATTTGTATTTGTTCAGATAGATTCCCTTTGAGTGTGGTAGGATTCATATTCGATAAGAGTGTTCAGTCCCATATGAATGTACACAAATAGTGTACGGATCCTATATACGAATGCATACAAATAGCATATGGATCCTACAGTATATACGAATGCATACGGATACCATACGGATGTCATACAAACGCATGCAAACTGGATACAAGTAGCATGCGCATCCCATACACGAGTCTCATACGGATCCCATATGAAGCTTCATATGAATGTATCAAAACATTCAATTCACATTTGAATGTCAATCTTTGGATGTGGCAACATTCCCTTCAAATTCGAATGTTCAAATTTGGCCGAATCCGGCCAAATTTGGAATGTTATGAATATTCGTGCACATCCCCAGTGCCAGGCCATCCTGATCACCTTAGTGTGAACAGGCCAAGAAATATTTTTGAGTATAGAAGACCGCCATATTTCATGCAGAAGAATCATGCAGTAGTTTTTTCTTCTGGCTTTCTAGCAGGTTTTGAGGAACCATACGTTTTCATTTGTGGTTCCTGTAAGGGTAGCATTTCACCATTATACCTCTGCATATGAGTTTGCCCATGCTGACTGCGTGCAGACTTTCTGATCCATCTGCTACTCTGAGTGCACACATTAAAATTCTCCTCACAGTCTTTGAGCTTTTCCTGCTTGGCCAGAGATTAAAAGAACATGTGGAATGAAATGGCTAACAATTGATCTAGTTGCTACTTTTCTGGGCCAGGATGGTTGCATTGATTCATTGAATTAATCATGATGCCCCAGCGGTTGCAAATGATTACAGTATCTGATCTTGAATTCTGTAAGACTTTTATTCAGAACAAATTGGCTGTGTGCTATTCTGGTCAAGAAAAAGACTCCAGATAGAATTAACTGTGCCATATGGGCACTATTCTGAAATCAAGATCTCATTCCCATATATTGCATGAGAAGATGATGAATGATACCTTTGCCATCCTATGCACCATTTTGTAACTGTTCAACTGGAAAGATGCTGCTGAACATTTGCTTTTCCACAAAATTACAGGGCAAAACCATGTACTGTGCATGGAACATCAGTGGAAATGATGGACCATAGCAGTGTTAGCAGTAATATTTATTTATCTATTTATTTGAATTTTTATCCCGCCCTATGTCCAAAGGTTTCAGGGTGGGTTACAATATTAAAAGCCAATGAACATATAAAATGAACAGATTAAAACATAGGAGTGTCTGAGTGTGGGGAGGAAAAGTCATTCCTTGTTTAGCCAAAGGCCAGGGTGAAGAGGTGTGTCTTTACTGCTCATTGTCTCACTGAAAAGGCCTTATCCTGGATGCCTACAACTTGTTTTTGGTAATGGTCGATAGGGCTGTGCATGAGTGCAATTTTTGGGATTTGATTCAATTCGAATATCTGAAAATTCAATTTGATTTGACTCTTTAAAATTTGAATTTACCCAAATTCGATTCGAATTAAGCAAATTCAAGTCTATTCATTTCAATTTTCAGTTCAAATTTGCACTTACAAATGTCGATATTTCTTTGTGCCCATATGCATAGTTACACATCCCGTACACATCCATATGCATCTGTACACTTCCATATGCATCCCGTATTTATCCTAAATGCAACCCATTTTTGTCCTGTACGGATCCGTACAAATTTGTAAGGATGTGTGAAAGATGTGTACATGCGAGTATGGATTGTGTACGAACTCGTACACGTACAAATGTCCAAATAATTCAAATGAATAGATTCAAAAATTCAAAATTCATTTGAATGTTAAAATTTGAATTTATGGACATTTGATTTGAATTTGAATGTTGAAATCTGGCCAAATTCAATCGAATTTTGAGTGTCTTTGAATATTTGTGCACATCCCTAATGTTAGAGTTTAGGAATGGGCAAAAAATGTTCATCACCTTTGCAATTTGTATGAATCTTCGAAGTGAAAGACTTTGTGCCTTTGCTACATTTGCAGAGACAAAGCGGCTGCCCAGTCACCTTCAGAGCGGATTTGCAGCACATTTGGAGGTGTGACTGGTGGAGGCAAGGCTCAGGTGGGGGTGCTGCTGTTCATGAACATTTGATGAGTATTCAGAATTTGAAGTCTAGCGCATTCAAAGTGGATTCGTTCACCCTAATGCAAAATTTTGTTCCATTTGCTTCAATGTAAAGGAAATGGGGGGGGGGGGGAGTTGTCATTTACTGCCTGTAGTGCCCACATAACCACATTTCAGGTACCTTGCACAAGAATAACAACTATTGCAATCTCTGTGTTTTATTCCATATCCACAATGAAGAACATTTGAAAAATAAGAACAATATGAATAATCTCTGAGGCTTAGGAGAATTCTAAAAACTACATGATTAGAACAGCAGCAGAATTCAAATCTCTTCATTCTACAAAGGATTAGATAAGACGTACATTTTCTATAGCAGGTACTGTAGGACAGCAGAATCCACAGCATCTATGAGGATTGTTCCCGGAGAAATCTTTGCTCACCATTGCTGCAAATGGTACACATTTTTAGCACTGTATGGCCCTGTTTCCACTGGGGTTTTCTTGAGCTTTGAAAGTGTTTTGAAAATACTTTGACCCCATTAAAAATTTGCTTCCTGCACTTTCCAAGGAGTAAATTGCCTAAAAGCGCAATAAAAAACCCTTGAAAAAAACAGCTCTCGCTCCTGTTTTTGCTGCTACATTTTATCTTTTTTGCTTTGGGAACAGTATTGGGGGGAAATCACGTCTTTTAGGTTGTCCCCCCCCCAATAGCTTTCTGTCCAATGTCTCTTGCCATTGTGGGTGCGTCATTAAATGGGTGGGGTTTCACTCTATGCTATGCCACACTTATACATTATAACTCCCAAAAAACCCAGCCCGTCTAGCCAGTTAAACTTTCAGCAAAATGTCAGGGTTGCTTAATGATGTCCTTTGCCCTGGCCCTTGGCATGCTATTCTGCCTGGAAAACTGTGATTTTGGTGAGATTTGCAAGGTAGCAATCAGAAATAGTGCATTTTGAAAAAAAAATTACCCACTTTATACATAGGCTGGACAGAATTATTTTCACCCCATTAAAGACCTAATCTAGTTAACAGTATAAGTCCTAAATACTGTACACAAATTTTGCATCTTTCAACATTTCCAAGGTGACACTAGGAACATATAGGAAACAAATAAGGAATATTGAGTATGTATAACACCTTTATTCCACACCATGGATTACTATTTGAAGGGTTTCTCTGATCTCTTACACTCTACTAAAAATGTGTCTTTCCCCACAACATACCGTGCAAATAGCCTGTCATGTACAGATTGTTGGAGCCACAAACCTTTGTAAATGGAGAGCAGTATTTTCATCAGAATCTGCCCATCAATTGCAGTAATTCTCAGATGCCCTGTCTTTCCTTTCATCACCAAAGGAGGTAATGGGGATAAGTACCATAGGCCAGAACTTTTCCAAGTCAGTGCCCTGACTGTAGACAATCATTTTTTCATTATTTCTTATGCCTTCTCTGATACATGCTTCAGTAGGTGCTTTGGACATCCCTGAAGGCTTTAGTGTTTCTAACACTGTATTAATGCTGGAAGATTTATGTGTGCACTGCCATTTCCTTTAGCATTCCACTTCCAAATTGGTCTTTAACCTCTCTAGTCTTTGGGTGTTTTTCCACTATCTCTATAAGTACCCATTAAGTACCCATTAATGGGTACAAAAATGCCATTACATACCCATTTATATGTACTTAATGGGTACTTTTAGTGACAGTGGAAAAACACCCTTTGTATCTGAACAACTTTTTTATTTGGACAGTTTTAAAAAACAGGTCTTGCCAATAACAACAACAACAATAATAATAACAATAATACAGATCTTATACTTGCTTTTTAGACAACCACCACCACCCACACAGTGGCAAACAGTTGTAATTCAAACACTTTGAGGGTGTCTTATATTAGTAGGGTGTTGCGGTGACATGTCCTTTTTAAAAATAGCTATTTTTATTTAAGCAATGAAACAACAATATGTTCAGTAAACAGCGTATAACAAAAATAACAGGAAAAACACATCTAGCCACAACCAATGAACTGCCAATTGCCAACCAGATCATAACACAAAAAGAAATTGTACAGTCCTATGTGTCAAAGGTAAAGCATATAAACACTAAATGTGGAAAAACAGAGCGTAACTGAGCATTAAAAAAAGCTGAATGGAAAGAAGGGTTCTAACAGAGATCAACATGAGTCTTTGCTGCTTCAAAGAGAGGCGACCATCTATTGAGAAGCCAACTTTGCTCTGTGTTTTCTGGCATTTTGTTTTGTTGGCTCTTTATTAAGTCATTTGTAGCAGTTGTCCACACTCGAGCAAGCCAGAGGCATTTCCGCACTTGCCCCCATAATATTCAATTAGTTAACCTCTGGGCAGGTGCATCTGCACTTTCAGGAGGCATTTACAGCCTACAAGTGCCCCCTGCCTGCCCAGCAGTTCACTAATTGCATACTAGCTGTGGTGCATGGAATAGTGCACCACAAGCAACCCAACCGTTCCCAATCCTGACCAAAAGCTTACGTGGAACATCTAGGAGGTGACCATCTGCAATGGTACCTCAGATGACCTATGATGACTGTGCATGTATAGAACATCAGTGTTGCCATAGCACTGGCATATGCACAGTCGCATAGGGCATCACAACCAAAACTGCGGCGCCAGACCAAGGTAAGTGTCTGATTGTGCGGGACTTAGGCTGATATGTACTGGTGTTCCCTAGTGCAAATGCTAGTACACGTTAGTCTCTAGTGCACCTTTTCTGTTCAATGGATGGGAAAGCAAATACAGAAACACCCCAGGTTTCCTTAGTAAGGTCTTGAGCTTCTTTCCAATGTCAAGTCACTTCAGCTATAGCAGCAGTTAGAAGAGATTTAGGGTGTTTCCGCACTGGATGGTTAAACCAGTTTAACCACCCAGTTAACACCCATTTAAGACACTTATCTTGGAGGCTTCCACACTGGAGACCTTTTGGAGACCCCTTCCAGGCAGCCGCTTTCCCAATTTGGCAAGCAAGATCCGTTTCTAAAACGGGTCTTAGCACCGAAAAACGGATTAAATTGAAGACTTCAAAAATGAGGTCTTCAATCTGTCCCTCTGCCTGGATCTGTGTGGAAGCAGGACAATTCCACACATGGGCAGGCGAAGGGATGGATGTCCCGGCGGCTGCCATGTTGGGGAGAGTGGAAGCAGGATGGTTTGCCTCCTTCGCCTTCCCCCACGCGCTACCAGAAACACGCAGTGACTGGCAGCTGCCTGCTGCAGTCCCACAGCTCCGGAGGCGTTGTCAGTGGCATGGGAATCTGGTGGACTTTTGAAATGGGTGCTGTGGCATCCACAGAGCACCCATCTGATCCATCCTGCTGGATCTGTCTTTCCCGCGTGTGTCTGGATGTGCGGGGCCTCCGAGAATCTGTTCCTATTTGGGACGGATCCTCAAGAGGACAGTTCGCCCAAAAACGGATCTTCTTAGATCTGTTTTTTGGCGGCCAATGCAGAAAGACCCTTAATCAATTGCTGATGCTTGAGTAAAGAGTGGTCTCCAACAAAAAGGAACAGAAATACCAGGGGTTGTGTGAGGATGGTATTTTGCTCTGTTATCACTTGAATGGTGCTTTGAACCAAGTCCCAGAATTGTTTTATAATATCCCAGTCCCACCATATGTGCTTATAAGATCCTCAGCGACATGTCCATTTCTAGTTCTGTGGGTGTTTTTCCACTGTCACTAGAAGTACCCATTAACGGGTACAAAAATGCCAAAAATGGGTACTTAATGGGCACTTTTAGTGACAGTGGAAAAACACCCTATGTCTCAGTAACACTTCCTGTTCTTGGGAGAATAGACCAATAACAATAAGTAGAGCTGCTAGAAGGGAAGTCCAACTGACCCTCCATCCCAGCCATACAACATTACTTCAAAGAACTCTAGGGTGCGCATATTCTTTTTTCTGTGTTTTGTTTACAAATATTCCTTGTACCATGATTTTAAAGTGCATTGTCCAGAGAGAGAGACTTGACCCAAGTTTTCCTGAATATTGAATGAAATCTTCAAAACCCAATGTTACAGCAGCTTTTCTTGGAGAGAAAAAAGGGAGGAAGATAAATGCTTTCATTTGTACTATTTCAGGATCAGGCAGGAATGGGACATCATCCTTGAGTGCAGGAAAAAAGGCATTCCACAAGCAGCGTATCTGAATAATGGTTTCATAGACACAAACCGAATTTTGGATAAGCTTGAAAAGAATTCATCACTCATTAAGAAGATTGGATTGTTGAAGGAAACAGAAGAGAAACAAAACAAATTCAGTTTTCAGCTTTCAGGGGAGCAGTGGACAGTAAGTATGATATCTAAGTGTCCAACTTTGCCATCATCCTGTTGACCTCAATGGACCCTATATGGGCTGCATCCATACAAAGTTTTAAAAAAAAGTCTCCAGAGAAGCTTAGAGGTGTTACAATTTGTCTGATACAGTAGTGTTCTCACCCAACAAGGACATTTGAAAGAGAATGTTCTGACATTTATATAGACTAAATGTAGAATGGGTTAGCTCATAGAGGCCAGTCCCAGTGGTTTGGAACAGTAGCATCTACAAAATTGTGCTGGTCCAAACCAGCCCCAGCCCCAACCCTGACCCTCAGGACACTGAGGGCAAGGAACAAAGGTTCCTAGTGTCAGAGCTTGTGGAGAACCTATTTCAGTGGTATGCTTTGGTGTACTGCCAAAATGAGTCCCCTTAGTCCCATACACAGGTGGTGTTCCTTCTTCAGCCCTCCATGTTTTGCACCACAGTCTTCTGGCTTATTGATGATACTGATCAGGAACTCTAAGGCCAGAAGCATTTGTTCCTTGCCATTGGAGCTTAAAGAAGTCAGTTCTGAAGTTTGTGTGAGCTTAAGGATGAGCGTGGGAGCTGTTCTGGAACAGCTGTGACAATGTGGATAGACCATGCACCGGGATGCATGGACTGCACCAGCTGGTGGACCACTTCAACTGATCAGGGCTCATTATAACAGCCCATTGAAGGTAAGTGTGAAAATGGTCTACTTTTAGGTCACATCCACTGTCAATAAAGTTTTGCCCTTGCACCATAGAGTTAGGCAGCCATCATCAGTGGTGACCTCTAGATGGAGATGACAGGGTGACAAGTGAAATATGAGGCTCTGATTCATGAACCATTCTCTGTGCCCTGTAGTGCTGAACTATGGAGGCACTGCTGGGACACTTGTAAGAACATTATTGTAAATACCATTCCTTTACATAGTTCATCTACACGGTACATGTTCAAGGGTTCCCTCCCTTCTATCTCATTTTAAATATGAAGACTGGACTTCTATGTGGCTGTCCCTTTGGAGTAACTTATCAATTTTCTGTGAAGTGACTGAAGATTACTGAAGAGCATGAGGGAATAGGAGAGAAGAGCCAAAAGGATGCCTGTGTAAATTTCACTTCCTATCATAAGCTGGTTTGTAAACCAAGAATTAAAATGCCATACAAGCCTGCAAATAACCATATCTATGGCTGCAAGCAGAATTCTGAAAAGCCACTTATAATAGACTTTCTAGTGTCCTTTAAACTTCTTCCTGGATTCCTTTTAAAAATCCTCTCCCTTATTTATACATCTATGGCAATAGGAATAGGAAAATTATGTTGTCCTTGGCTTGGTACAGAAGTAGTTCTATTTCTTGTTTGTTTTTAATTCTAAGGAGGAAAACATGAAAATGTACTAAAAGCTTTGAGAGTTCTGGGTTTAGAGTTGCGTCTCAAAATTGTTTTACAGAATGTTTCTTAGAGGCAAAGGCTCCATCTCAACTGCAGGGGCCAGACATCTTTGATAGGTCCCTAGGGTAGCCAGTTTCCACATATCTCCCCGACCAAGGTTCTGGAGCAAGATGGCAGCACTTTAGTGACCTATCAAGTTGGGTCCTGATGCAGCAACATTGTGGTGTTGTGAAATGGTCATGTTTGGCTCCAGGGGTTGTTGTACTTGTGCCTTAGGGGCCTTTCTGTACTTATATGTCATGATCCAGAGTGGTGGTATCCAGATCAAGTGATACCTTCTGATCTGGATCATGGTAAGGCCTGGCCTGGAACTGTGACATATTCACAATGATGGTGTGTTCTAGCCCAGCCCTCAAGCTGGCTCCAAAGCTTGAACAAGCTTTGGAACCAGTTTCTGAAGCTTTGATGGTCCTGAACTTAGAAACCCTGGGGGACCAATTTTGGTAGCCTACCTTCTGCATGCCTCCACGATCCAAACCATCCTCTGCTAGTATGCTGGTGGACCTGCCTAATCAGGTCCACCAGTGATTCAGATCAGTATTCTCCTGATCTCAATCATGCTCCTTCTGGTGCAGATGGAGCATACCAGTGGGGTTGGGTCTCTCTAACATGCACTGATGTGTAAAAGAAAAAGCCTTGAAGAGGACTATGGAGTCATTTGGTCCAGAATTAAGGTAACTTCAGAAAGGTCATAATGTGGCTCACATAGCTAACATGGGTGATCCTGGCTGGTATATTAGACCAACGTACAAGCAGTTTCCCTTCTGCATGCTGGTGCAGTCTAAACACAGGGAGAAGGGTTCCTAGTATACCAGTTAATGCAGAATCACTCTTAGCTGATCCTTACCAAATTGTGATCCCATTATGGCAGATGTTTCTGTCCCTGTTGCCTGCTGTTGTTGTAATGCAAATGTTACCAGATCTGCTTCAGTAATAAATTGTAAGCAAATGTGGATAATCTGGGCTATTGTAAAACCCAGAAACACCAAATTTAACTTCCTTAGGGGAATAGGTAGCTAGATCTACAGGTTTTAATAACGAGGAATAACCAGAAAACAGAGACAAGACCAATTTCAGACGCAAAAAACAGTATTTCTTGTTAAATCAGAGCAAAGAATTTATTAGAGAATACAGAAAAGAAGTTAAAACGAAATATAAAGTCACACCAAAAATATATTTCATTAGACATTTAAACAAAACAAGGATGAGTATGCAAGGACTTTAAACATGGCTAAATAACTCAACAATTTTATACATTAAATTGGTAACTTCAGTTTTGGGGGAGATATATGCCCAAGCCAGTAAGGAGGTAAAAAATCACCCTTAATACTAAAGGTATTCCCTAACCAAAAATCAGAAAATATAGAAAACCATAAGAAATAAGGGAAAATAAGGAGGACTGGGATAAAACTTAAGGATTGTTTCTCACCACTGTGCCTCAGTGTACCCAAAAACCGCAGATGTAAAGTCTCAGCTGATCCGTGTCTTTTCAGGAAAAATAATAATAATAAAAAAGTAAAAATGATCTTCTCTTCTTGTTGATCTGTTCTCCAAAAATGTAAAATATATCACGGTTAAATGTTATTTAAAATGAGCCTTTTCAATTGCTCTAACCAAGCAAAAACTCAGAAAAAAAACCCTTCAAAATTTAAAATGTAGCTTTTGCAATAAAACTCCTCCTATCTGAAAAAAACAACAACCAGGAAGAATGGAAGGCAGGCAGGCATCTTCAGGTCTCTCTCTCTAGCTCCACATGACAGAGAGAGAAGGGAGAGACACCATCCCTTTTCTGCTGGCCCTTTTTATAGCCAAAATTGACCCAAAAATTGTGATGTCAGAATAAATCCCTTTGAGAGGTGTGTTTTACCCCAAAACCAATGTACTACTATGGAAAATTCTGCAATTACTCTTTGGATGTGATGAAACACATTACAAATTAACCAGACATAATCAACCCTTCTTGATGAAGCAAACAATACAAGTAAAGCAGAAAAATACATCTGAAATTCAAATATTTTATTTCCCTTGCCTTGACTCTAAAAGAGATTATTTCTTTCCTCTTGGCTAACAGAGATCTAATCAAGTCTTGGAAGGCACTGAGTTAATCGTTGTCCTCTTTCACAATGGGATTGCCCCTCAGTGAAGATCCACAGAAAAAGAAAAAAATGAATAGGATAAAAAACCCTCTTATTTTAGAAAATAAGGTTAAATAATTTCTTATTGAAAAGAAACCCCATTAAACCTGTTTCCCGCTTCAGAAAATAAGGGAGAACCCAACTTTTATTAATATGAAACCATGCTGTGTCTCTGTGTTATGTCTCTGCTTGATTGCAAAAAGTTACTGACTTGTATACCTTAAATTAACATTTCTAATTAGCACCTCTACTGGCTCACTTAATCCCTTCAACTGGACTCACTCAGTGTATGCAGACATCAGCAAACTCTTACCCAATTCTGTTAAGATGTAAACAAAGGTGTAAACAGTGAGTCACCTCCAACATCCTGACATTCTAATACTGGTGAACGGGCCATTTCCAATTTAGATAGTAATTCCAAATTCTGGTATACTTATTTTACCCAGATCTCTTCCAAAAATCCATTCCATTTTATTCTTTATTATTTTATTAAAATTAGACAAACCAACCTCTGTCCCAGATTCCATGGTTTTATTTCTCCTATATTATTTAAATATCTATCACCCCAAAAGGAAAGAAAACAATGACTTTTCAGGTGCTAGGACTCTGTCTTGACTCAATCATGATTAAGTCTCAGGCTGTGTTTCTTGCATACAGACTTTTATCTTTTGCAAACAGCCAGCTTGTGACTTTAGAGAGGAAAACTATGTCCTTTTTTTTAAACTCCAGGCTTGTCTTCTCAACCCAATATGGCTTCAGTCTTGCTATTTTAAGGCCTTTCCACGTTTCATGGTCTGCCTTTAGCTTTTAATTATGCCAATCATAAAGCCAAATTCATATGTCAAAACCCTGTATATTTCAAATTCAGGTTTTGTAGTTAACATTTCGGATGATACTTGTACATCCAAAGTTGATCTGGTAACACAAACATTGCCAAAAAGGAGCTATATTTGGGGGAAAAAACCCTATGGTCTCTTCCAGACTAGCAGATTAAATCTACAGTTAGAATAAAAATCCACAGCTTACCTGCTGCAAATTGATGAACCACCATGCTCACTAAAAGCAGCCTCCATAGCTTCCTGCTTGGAGGCTGCAAGAACTGAGACGGGTGCATCCAATAACATTGGGTGAGGTGTGCATCACGTGAGATGGGGCAACCAATGGGAGCTGAGCTGCCTTCCATTCCAGCTCTCGTTGGCTGTTCCCGCCTTCCTGTCTGGACTGGCGGGAGATTTTGAATTTAATTAATGTTGTGCAGTGAGTCCTGCTATATCAGCATTAAGTAAATTCACAGTAGCACCACTATAAAGTGACACCACTGTGAAGTCTCAGCCGTCATGTATGATGGCTCAATTTTGGCTGCGTATTCCAATGCATAGCATCAATACATCTGGACGCAGCCTATTTCTGTATTCTGAGATCTGGCTTTCTGAATGTGGAATTCAGCTGATAGTTTTCTGTCTGTTTTACCTTAATTTCTTCCTTTAACTTTTCAAAAGTGTTTTGCTTTCTGCAAACTCTAAACTTGCAAAGTGAACTTAATGTCATTGTCAATGAAATGGAAATGAATACGGTAATTTTTGTGTAGGTGTTCTGGAAACAGAAGACAAGATTGTTATTTAAATATATAAATATATTTGTGGTTACAATTTCTGACAGGAGATGGTTGCTGTTGCTGTTCAGTGAAACCTATCTTGTAATTTTGTATAAATTAATTCTGTGAGGGCACATTGCTAAGAACAATTTACAGTAAAATATTAGTGTTGGTTTGTATTAAAATGGTACTGGGCAAAACAGGATGACATATTGCATTTCTGTGATTGGATACACCATTTCTTTAAATATCTTCTAACAATAACTGCCAAGCTGTTAAACAGGTGTAAGCCACAGACAGATGGGGAATCTTTTGCAATGTTCTATTTTCCTGTTGTTTTCACATTAAAATAGAGATGTTTCTCTGGAGATACTTTACATTATGTAAGCTACATAGAATAAAAATAGATAGCCCTGTACTTCTACAAATGATTATTTAGATCATCACTTCCCAATTACTTTTAAATCCAATTTAAAGAAAGAATGGGAAATTTTATTATGAATCTCCATCTACCTGGAACCTAAACAAATATTGTATATCATGGTATTTGTCACATGCTGAAATTTATAAATTGGGGTTTTCCCCTTTGCAATGTACATCTGTATGCATGCCAAAGGTAAAATGGTAATCTGTCCCCATCAACCCCATTTGTTATTGATAAGATCCTTGTACAGGAACAGAAAATACCCATATATTCCGGCGTATAAGATGACCCCCAACTTTTCCAGTTTATAGAGTTTGGGATATACTTGCCGTATAAGAAGACAACACCCAGTGTATAAGACGACACCCAACTTTTGAGAAGATTTTCCTGGGTTAAAAAGTAGTCTTATACACCAGAATATACTGTATTATTTTTGATGCTATTGCCAGATCCTATGCAATACATGAAATAAAGGGATAATGAAATTAAGTGCAATTCTACTTTGGATAACATTGGTTCACACCTCAAATTCTGAGCATACTTCTTAATAAATAACTTATTGAATCTTCTCTTCTTAGGAATTCCCTGATTCACTGAAAGAACAAACACACCTGAAAGAATGGCACATAAACAATACCAAGATTGCAACCATTCCATCCTACATTGCCTTATTTCAGGATCTGAGAATACTAGAACTGTGCAGTAACCAGATCACAGATCTTCCCATTGAAATTGGTAAGTGCATTACTCAACCTTAAAAACTTTTCTATATGTTTATCACATTTAGTACTCTCCATGGTAGGCGCTATTCTCATTTTCTTTTTTAAAAAAAAACATTGCTCATTTTATGGCCTGTCCTCCACACTCTGTTCAAAGGATGCAATAAAAGGTGTAGCTGTTCAAAAAGCAGGCATCCAGACCATTAAACTAACAATCCCACTTCATATTTCCACATGTTTCTTTCACCTTGAAGTTTGGCAGTGCTTTCCTGACAAGAAGTACCCACCACTGATTGGCCAGTTACCTGCCTGGCTTTGTGGGCCAGGATTGGTCACTGGCCAGCAGCATTTGTTCTCATGCTGTAATTTGCTACATTTCCCTTCTCTGTGTCCCTGATCAATATGACTGAAAGAAAGAGTTGCCCTGGGTGTTATTTTACCTGGCATGAGGAAAGGGCAGCCATTCCCGAGCTTCAGGACCAGGTGAGGGACACGCAGAGGTAAAATGTGTGGTGTCCTGGACTCCAATGCTCAAGGGGAGCACTTGTTTAAGCCTGCCTGATTGCTTGCACCCAAAATATCAGTATGCTATTGCTCTTATATCCTCATATGAATATGTCTGTAGATGTTCTCCATCTGCCTTGCATTATTTTCAGTAGAATGTCTCTTCAGATAACAGGTGCCCTTTTGAATAGATGCTATGTAGAAAACCGTTAATCCACATTGGAAGGTAGGTAGTCTGCCTCTCCAGCCTGTTACTTCTCAATGAGCTCAATGGATTAGTTTAGTGGAATTTATTTGCCCTTAAAGTTCCATTTAAGTATTTGAGCCTCTGTGTATCAAAGCAGCACTGCAAGAAACAATCAATTGGTTGTCTCAGCAATATAGGGCCTTTTTGCACATGCCGCCGAAAACGGATCTAAAAAGATCCATTTTCGGCGGAAACGTTTTAAGAAGGGAATCCGTTTCCAGCAGAAACGGATTCCCTGCGCCCCGCGTGTACGCACATGCGCGGGGCTGCGGCGGCAGGGCCGGATTTAAAAACGGTTTCAGGTGGGTGCTGTGCAAATGCGCCAGCCCCCACCCGAAACCGGCCCTCAGCTGGGAAATGTAGTCCTGGGCTCGAGGGGCCGGCAGAGGTGAGGGATGTGCATGCGCGATCCGCGCCAGCGCTTCCAGGCTGAGAACGGAGCTCCCGGCGAAAGGGTAAGTGAAAGGGAATCCCCAAGGGGGGGTGAAAATAGGAGGGGAGGGCTGCCCTCCGGGATTCCCTCTGACTTCCCCCATCGTCTGTCATCCATAAATTTGTCTAACCCTACCTTGAAGCGATCTAGATTGGTAGCTGTCACCACTTCTTCCAGCAGGACATTCCATAAACCGATGACCCTCTGGGTGAAGAAATACTTCCCCTTGTTGGATCTGACTCTCCTACCCATCAGCTTCATAGATGCCCCCTGGTTCTAGTGTTGTGCGATAGAGAAAAGAAATTTTCTCTATCCACCTTTTCTATTCCATGCATAATTTTATATACTTCAGTCAGGTCCCCTCTTAAATGCCATCTCTCCAGGCTGAAGAGGCCTAGACGTTGCAGACTGATTTTGTAAGGGAGGTGTTCCAGACCCTTAATCTGCCCTTCTGTTGCACTGCAAGAGTGTTCCGAGGACACAGGGGCACAATGTACTCACAGTCCTGTGTCCTGGGAGCACTCACTTAAGTGTGAGTGCTCATTGGAGGGCTACAGGGATGAAGCACTTTTCATCCTTCTCTCCCCAGATGTCCCAGTTCACAATGATTTTTGTTTTGCAAAGCACAGGAAAATGACTTTTTGTGGCCATTTCCGGTGCTCCTTGAAAAGCTCCCTTTGGAAACAATGTATTTGAGAATGAAAGTTCCTTGATCCTTGTTCCTGGGAGCAATAGTAGGTGTGTGAAGCGGAATTAGTGACATTATAGGCCCGGAGCAATCTTCACTTTTGGACTGCATTCCCAAAGGCAATAAAATCTGGACTGGATTTGGGCTCGGCATCAAGGGATCCCACTGAGTTCCCCAGTTGTCCGAATCCAGGAAGGGTCATCCACATGTCAGTTCTTTCCCCCCAGATTTTCTGCAGAACCCCCTGCAGAAATCTGGGGGGGGGAACCCTTATTAATGAGGACTTTTTCCAGTCCAGGCTTCACCAGGCCGTCTGTGCAGGCATGGGTGGCTGACCAATGAGGGACTGCCCCACGAGCATGTGCACATCATGCTGGGCCTCCTGCAGGCAGAATTGACCTGGCAGTCTGCAGGTAAGGCTGCGAATGCATGCACATGACCTGGGGTGGGTTGAGGGGTGTAGGATGCAGGCCCTGCTGGCCCTAGGAGCCCTGATCTTGGTTTCTGGAGACAGCGGGAGCTGAGGGAAAGGAGGCCACTGGGCTGCCCACCACTGGCTCCAGAGGAGCCAATCGGAGCAGCCCAGGGGAGAGTCTTTGGCCCAAACAGGCTGAGAAAAGTTCCCCATCTGTACGAGGGAAGGTAAAGGATGCATTTGGAACACGTCTTTTACCTGCCAGTGCAGATGGGGAACTGCTCTCAATGAGTTCAGGCTGAAGCATTCCGAGGTGTCTTCGCTGTAATGCAAAAATGCCTCTGGTTTTTATAAGCACATTCAGGCCAGAACTAGATGAAAGCTCTGTGTAAATGCTACAAGACTGCAGCAATTCAAAGATGTTATTCCAATTCCAAAATGCTATTGCCATTTTTCATTAAATATTTATCCTCTGCCTTTGCCAGCCAGACTGTTCTGTGAGACTTTTGGAGAGAACAAAAAAAAAAAAAAAAAAGGGGGGGAATTGCATCAGTTCTCTCCCTTTCTCTTCTTTCCTTTCTTTGGGTACTTCCAGATGTGAGGTAAAACCCTATAATTGTCCTGCCACTATACTGCGAATGCTGTTGATATCTGTGGCATTCCAAATATAGTGCCAGGTTACTTATTCAAGAACTCAACATATTGCTGTTACAGGAAATGTGGCAGTGATTCTGAGTTTCCCCATGATAGAAACTCTTACCATGACATCTGCTGAACTTCTTTCATGATCATGTTGTCTGGACCTACTGGAAACCAGCCAAGCAAATGAAAATAATCCAAACAGTTGTTATGTCTTTTCTATCAATCACAGTAATCGACGAGCCTACTTCTTAAACAAAGAGTCGGTTTATTAAGAAACCAGCATATTCAAGATAGAAGAAATCCACTGGATACACAGACATTTAGCAGGTCCTTTTCAAGAAAACACACCTGCTCTAAAGAAACTACATACAGGTATATCCTGATGCAAAACAGGTATAATCCAAAGAGGGTGTGTGACTTAAAGAAACATACAATAAACTTATACATATATCACATCCCTCTTTTTCAAAAGAAAAAAGTGTTTTTTTTATTTTTACAAATATCATTTACTAACTCAAAACCACGTGATCATGAAAGGAGCTCACCAGATGTCAAGGTAAGCCCACGAATGCTCTTTGTGTCTAGTGAGAGGTTCAAGTGACAAGAAACAATCATGGGATCTTGTTTAGATCTCACGCTGCTTCTTGTGGTTGTTGCCATAATGGCAAATTTAAGGGATATGGGTTCACTATTGGGAATGCCATGTCTAGCTTTCCCAATTTAGGCTGCATCCAGACATCACTTACTTACTCTGCTATACTTGGATATCACAGAATAAACCATGGATATATTGGAATATCCGACCTTTGGAATATCCAGATGTAGCAGAATAAACTACCAACATCTGGATGCAATCATGGTTCCAGAAGAATCACAGGTTTTCCTTTTTGGTGAACTTTTGAGCAACCTTATTTAAAAGGTGTGTGTTTGTGGGAGAGAGATAAATACTAAAATTATATCACAGGGTTTTTTAAAAAAGATACAAAACATAATCCAAAGTGACGGATGGCTTCTTAAGTATTTAAGCACTATATTCTTCAGTGGATTTCTATGGAATTTCACGTTGGAGAGACTGGGAATATTCACACTTAGTATAGCTTTTAATTTAATGTTATTTACATTTTTCAAACAATAAAACCACAAGACCTCTAATATATTTAAAAACAATTTAAAAACAATTAAAAACAGAACAAGGCAGCCTTTAGCTTGAAACAGAATGAATAGCTTCCTGAATTTTAATTCAAGCATCTCTTAGATCAGACATTATAATAACCCATTAACCACCATAATCAAGGATAGCTTATAACTTCATCACTCTTACCTGTTTAATAAGGCAATTACACCTTTTGATGGAATTAGATGTTGATTTAGGTGTGTAATGAAGTCTAAAGTGGTTGCCATATATGGTCAAAATAAAGACTAGATGTTTCCCATCTTGTTTTCTGGGCATGGAATGTAATATACCATAAATATATTTGAAGTTAGGAAAGCATTCTAGCATTACTAATAAAAGGACCTACTTTCCACGTGTGAAAATGTCCACATTTTAAATAACATTTGACTGTATATACTGGAATTCAAAACAGGAATTGTTCCTATTTTATTTCTGTTGGGTGAAGGCTACACAGAAATTCTGCCATGTCCCTCAGCATTCAAAGAAGCTTGCATCAAGTGGGAGAAATGTATCCAGTGCTTTCTACACACTAATCCTCATGATGTGTGTGATGGTCATCCAAAGTTCCTTGTTTCACTAATGCCCTAAATAAGCCTCATAATGCAAAGCATCATAGGCCATTTGCATAATGTTCACAAAGGCCATCAGCCATCACTTTTGTATCGTTCAAAAATATTGCACAAGTTCAATCAATGTGATATGCCTAATCATAAGACATATAAGATTAGGTGATATTGACACTGTATATTTGTGTTGTCAGTAAAATTCAGTGAATTCTTATAGCACTTCTGCTGATTATTTTGCAAGCTGAACCAAGAAAGTTATGCATTTGTTCTGACTTGTTGAATCATTATTTTATTTTATTTATTTAGCTTTTATCCCCCACCATTTCCACCTTGGTGGACTCTGAGCGGCTAACAAAGTTAAAAACACACACTTCATTCTAGTGCTTTAAAACATTAAGTTGCTTTCCTTTTGGTACAGAACAAGGCAAATTCAATTACTCAAAAGCACAATTGAACAATATTAAAATGGATTATTTTGTACATTTGGACATTTTTAAACAGCTTGGGGGATACTACCTAGTAAAATCTACTTATGGGCTTTCTGCATTTACCTGCAGTATGGTCCTTGGCAGGGTTCAGGAGGCTAACTTCCACATCCTAGTGCAAAGTTGAAGAAGCCGCTCCTCTCTGTAGTATGACCTGTGCACACTCGACTAGGTCATGGACCTTTATCAGATTATCCATG
Source organism: Aspidoscelis tigris stejnegeri (assembly GCA_023333525.1). NCBI lineage: Eukaryota > Metazoa > Chordata > Lepidosauria > Squamata > Teiidae > Aspidoscelis > Aspidoscelis tigris. The sequence continues at coordinate 67,490,105 of JALMGA010000007.1, read as the reverse complement.
AAGAAGAAGAGTTGGCATTTCTACCCTGCTTTTCCCACCGATTTAAGGGAATTCAAAGTGGCTGACAAAGCTTTCTGTTCTTCTCCCCACAACAGAACACCCTGTGGGATGTGTGGGGCTGTGAGAGCTCAGAAGAGAGCGGTGACTAACCCAAGATCACCCAGCTGGCTTTGTGGAGGGGTGTGGAATCAAACCCAGTATTCCCAGATAAGAGTCTGGCTCCTTAACCACTAAACCAAACTGGCACCATGAGTAGATCTCTGTATTCTAGACTATGAAAGGTGTGAGGAGAGCACACTGCTGTAGTCCAAAATAGATGGGAGCCCCTTTTCAGCACCACATAAAGAAGCACCAGCAGAATGGTTCCAGAAGTTGAACTGGGCCCAAAAGGACCAATCATAATCTGCAAAGGGTGGAAACTTTTATTCCCAGTCTTTAGAGGCTGAGCACTGGCTTTGAGGGTTGGCCTCAAGTGTGGCATTCTGACCTGACCTGAAAACAGGCTGTTTGAATGTGGACAACCCTTGGAGCAGCATCCAGTAATCTGCCTCAGCATGGCTTGAACTCAATAACCTACATTACATGGGGCAGAACAGCCCACATAATGTGGAAATGTCTGTAGTCTTCTGCCAACTTAGACATTTGCAGCCATTAAAATAATTCTAATAGCAGGTTTCTTTAAAAAAATTTTTATTATCTTTTAAATGATCATTGCTAACTGATAGAAAAGATATTTTATGAAGAAATATGAAAGCTAAATGCATGTTAAAAATAAGCAAAGCATAAACATAAGTTGATAGATAGTAACATTAATTAATTAATTAGTTAAATAGTATTCGTTTTGTTGACATTTTGATCTTTCAGATGAAATAAGCCAATATGCTTAATTTATATGCCACAGGATGGCAGTGGAGAATAGAAGGGGCGAAAAATCAAATAAACTTTAGATTAGAATATATCTCACATTTCCCCCTTTTCCTCCTGGTAAGACACACTGTGGCTAAATAAAATTACCATAGTGAACTGTCTATACTCAGTCAAATTAGTGTGTTTGCTGGAAGGTATTACGTATTTGTGTACACAAAAATGCCACATTTCCAAGACTGAAGCTGCATCTCCATTAGGTATTAAAGGGATCTTAATGAGGCCCTCAAAGTGATGATGTCCAGTGGGAGTAATGGCAACCAGCCTCACTTAAGGTGCCTTTGCTGCTTAATGGAGATACAGCCTAAGTCAAGCTTGACCAGTGCTTGGACAAGTAATCACCTGAGACCCATATATGCACTACACTGGGTTCTATGATAGTTGGGGGGAGATACACTACTGATATAACAAAATATATAATTGTAGAAGGCAAACATGGCATTTCAAATTGCCTGGAAGAAAATGTTGAATGTTCTTAATTAACTCCAGTATTACAAAATCCCTAAACATAAATTGGAGGCTGGTTTTTACTCACATTGGTTGAAATCCCAGACTGGTGCTCCCCTCAGGAAGAGGCCCATAGCAAGCCAGGAGTAATTTTTGGAAGTCAACAAGCTGATTTTAAATGATCAGATATCCAGAATACTCATGACAGTACTGGGTCTAGAATTATCCAAAATGATCTTTGTTTAATGTGAAACTTGAAAGCCAGAATCCAAGTAACCCCCTCTTTTCCTTGTTTAAATGTATGTATATGTGTATGGAATGTGCCAATGTGTCAGTGGTACAATTTGGATACGCTCAATTGTTGTGGTTAGAAAACAAACAACAGTGCAAAACCCTCTTCTACCATTACAGACTTGATTGAAAAGAATTCAGAAAGCTGTTCAATGTGGAACTGACTATGTGGTGTTTTCACACTACCCTTCCTGTCAGCTGGACAAGAAAGGAGTGTTATCACCCAACACTGGCTAGTGCTTATACTTGAGCACTAGTCAACTTTACCTGCTCCCTACCCCCAGGATTGGATACTCACCTTATTCGATGCTGTGGTCCATTTTGGCAGCGGTGCCTCTGTGACTGTGTGCGCATCAGTGCCATTGCCTTGATGACACTGATGCTCTGTGCATTAGCAGTCATGTCTATGGCTATTCAAGGTTCTAGCATTCTTGCGCAGCACCTCAAACGACTCCGGAGCACCAGCAAGAGCGAATGTTCATACTGCTAGATGCTTCAGATAAGTAATTGGGTACTACCCTCCTAGTATGTTTTGTCTGCATAGGATGGAGTGTAGACTGGACTAGGATGCCCAAAATTATGTCCTGGTTTGGTATACCAGCTGACCTTTTAAAGATTGATTAGCGTACTAGAGGGTAGTATACCACATCTCAGATGTGGGTGGCCGGAAGACCACAGGGAACCCATTTCAGTGGTGCAACAAGGTTTGCTGCCAAAATGTATACCCCTAAACCCTGCAAAACCTCCAGGAAATTTGGTCTTCATCTTCAGAACTTTTGGAGGCCCCTAACACTGACTTGAAAGCTGATGTGAGCTTTGGAGCCAGCATGGACAATCACACCATGGGCGATCTTGCTCCACACCATGAGCAATCCATCCCAGCTTGGGAGAGATTACACATTTCAGAAGAGCAAACCATGGAGATTCATAGTGGAAATGGCCATAGATTCTGAAATTTGGAGTAAATAAAAGAGGAAGAAAGAAAGCACCAGTTATCTTGCTGACTGGGACTAGGGGTGCAATCAAAAGGAGTTTTTCAAATGCCCCCTTTTAAAATTGCACCCCTTCTGAAGAGAAAAACAAAAACAGTCCTTCACAACTCCTACTACGTTCCTTCACCTCAAAATCTGGCAACACCAGCCTGCCAACAAATGCTCCCCACCACCAATTTGCTCACTAACTTGATTTTTCAGGGTCCTGATTGGTTGCTCACTGGCAACGTTTGTTTCCATGCTGCAGTTGTCTATTTATTTATTTATTTATTTATTTATTTATTTATTTATTTATTTATTTATTTATTTATTTATTTATTTATTTATATTTCTATCCCACCCTATACCCGAAGGTCTCAGGGCGGGTTACAATATTATATTAATCTTAGACAGGTCCCTGCCCTTAGGCTTACAATCTAAAGAGACAAGAAACAAAAGGAAAATGGTGTGGAAGGGAACAGGGAACAGCAAAAAGCAAGCGTTTGAGGTCTTCAGATCCAATTCTTCAGTTCATTTCTTAAAGCTGGAATTTTCTTATTATCTTTACTTTGATTTTTCTCTTCATTGATGACAAACTGGATGATGGTAGAGATGGTCAGCCGGCATCTACTCAGCCCCACCCTGCTCGGCCTCAGGACCAGACGTTTTCTCAACTGGTGGATCCGCTGCCATAGTCTCTTTGCCATCTTCTGATGGGAGCAGTTGGAGGAGGGAGGGCACTGCTGGGAGCAAGATGGCAGAGCCCAGCCTGCTGCCTCTTCTCCACTCCTCTCAGGCAAGATGGTTTTCAGCCTTGTGATGATGGCAGTTGGAAGAGGGAGGGGTACTGCTGGAAGCAAGACGGCAGAGCCCAGCCTGCTGCCTCTTCTCCACTCCTCTCAGGCAAGATGGTTCTCAGCCTTGTGATGATGGCAGTTGGAAGAGGGAGGGGCACTGCTGGGAGCAAGATGGCAGAGCCCAGCCTGCTGCCTCTTCTCCACTCCTCTCAGGCAAGATGGTTCTCAGCCTTGTGATGATGGCAGTAGATTTCTAGATTTCTCTCCTCTGACCCCTCCTAATGCAACTTGAAGAACAAGTTGCCTTCAGTCTTAAGATTGTCCATTTGAAGAAGGAATGGCCCTTCCAAGACTTTTAGGTATGGTAAGTAGGGATGTGCACAAATATTCAAAGGTATTTGAAATTCAATTGAATTTATCCGAATTTTGACATTTGAATTCAAACTGAATGTCTATAAATTTGAATTTAAACATTCAAATGAATTTCAAATTTCTAATCTCTTCGTTTGAATTATCTGGACATGTGTATGTGTACGGGTTTGTACATGATGAGTACTTGCACATACTCAGTTTTTCCACATCCGTATGCATTTGTACAGATCTGTATGGGACGAAAACGGGTTCCCTATGGGATAACTACAGAATGCATATGGACATGTACAGATGTGTACAGATGTGCACAGGGTGCATAACAATGCATATGGGCACATATGAATGTTGTTGACATTCATGAGTGCAAATTCAAATTGAAAATTTGAACGAATAGATTCAAATTTGTTCAATTCAAATCGAATTTGGGTGAATTCAGATTTTAAAGATTCAAATCAAATTTAATTTTTGGATATTCGATTTGAATCAAACCAAATCCCAAAAGTTGCATTTGTGCACACCCATAATGGTAAGGCACATGCAAGGGTTAAATGTTTGGTCCCCCACTTCAAATTCACCCAGAAGGCATCTCTTTCAGCATGCCTGATTGCAGCTTGAGTAGCCAAGAAGGCTTCAACTTTGTCTGGAAACCACCTTTTTATCCACTGTGCATGTGAACCAAACTGCAATTAACGAAGATTAAAGGGAAGTTGCTTCTATGCTTCACGCTTGATCTATGAGCAGCCATGAATCATGCATCTTTTACTTAAAATGTTTAAGTATCTATGTACTCTGAGCAACCTTAAGGAAGATAGCAGCAAGGAAGCCCATTCCGCCAAGTACAATACACATAGGATTAGAGGGAGACAATAGTCGGTCATAGACACTTTATGTTTTTATTTTATACTTCGTGTTTGTAATTTAAAACTGTACACTGCTTTGGAGGCTGCAGCAGGAGGTCCATACTTAAATATAGCAAGTAAACCGCTTTATGAGCTACCCTACAAAAATGAATGACCAAAGTGTGTGGCTGACAGCTAAGTTGCCCAGTGTGGATTCCATCCAAGAGATCAAATTCAGGGCTCTGATCCAATACCCCTCATGATGGATTGCCAGACGTGGTGACCTTTGGAGGTCCAGAAATAACTTCCCAGCTCATTTGGCTTCACTTCCTAGGGGTTGAGATTTGTTTTGGAGCCTTCTTGCCCCTCCACTTCTTCCTCTGTATGATGCATGTAAACAATATCTATGCTTGCCTGTGGGTATGAGCTATACAAATGAAAGGTAGAGATACCCTTGAACTGAGCTATGACTCTTGGTGACGGTGTGGATGCATCCATGCAAAAACTTGCCTCTTTTTTTTGTACATTCAAATGCATGTAGGCTATTCAGTTATAGTTTCCAGTCAGATGAAGCTGGACACTTTCTGCTACTCAAAAGCTTCTGCTCTACAGATGTTATGTTAATAGCACGTGCTGTTAACAGGCAAACGTAAGGGCCAAGGATGGGAAGCCGATCAATGGTGGTGGAATTCACAGAAGGCTCTTAGGTCAGATCTCCACATGGGAGAGGTGCCACAATCTGCCACTGAAGGAGACACTTCCCTGTCTTCATTTGCAAGTGTGGTTGTGTCATTCTCTGCAGCAGGAGATTGTTATAGAGAAAAGCCTCTTTCATGTCTCTTCTTCTCTAGCTTCTGAGGATGCTGGCAATGCCAAGAGAACCTCTTCACCAGTTCATATATATATGTGTGAAGGTGCTCATGACTTAGAGCTTTAAGAGTCAGAATTTGCACTTGGGGCCTGTTGGCACTTGGCCATATTATGGGATATATCTCAGCATAAGGGTTTGTTGTTGTCTAGGGATGTGCACGGATGGGTTTTTTGACATTTGATTCATAATGAATTGGATGTTAGAAAATCCGTATTTGTTCAACTATATCCCCTTCAAATCTGGTAGGACTCTATTCGATACATATGTGTTCATACGTATCAAATCTGATACGTATCTGATATGAACGAATCCGTATCCGATACGAATGAATATGTATCCAATACGAATATATAACATATCCAATATGTATTCTGTAACATATTTGTGCTCCGAAAGTGTCAAATCCAATCTGAATCCACTATTAATCCACTCTCAATCCATGTCGAATGCAATCTGGATCTGGTGCAGATGTGTGGCACAGCCGCTTTCCCACCTCTCCAGTTTGACGAATGTCTGAACTATTCATTTGAATGTCCAAAACGCTGGTATTCATTGGTATTCATATTCGTATTCGAATGTCATAACATTCAATTTGTGTATAAATGTCTGAATTTGTCCAAATTCCTGCAAATGATGAATGTTACGAATATTCGTGTGCATCCCTATTGTCTGCATACTAGTGCAGAGTCTGGCAGGTCTCACTTGGAGCCTGCTGTAGCCTGGCATGTGGACAGCAGGTCTCTATTCCAGGATATATTCCAGAATAAAGCCAAATGTGTACAGGCCCCTGGATGACTGTGCATGCCCAAACCTTACAACCTGTCTCACCTCTGTGTGCGTGTGTGTAGGAAAAGAAAATTCCATTCATTATTTATTTCCAGATTCATCCATTGCTTTTCACTCTTTCTGTCTTTCCCAGTGCTGAGTTTCTCTGTTCACCCACAGAAGAGTTTCTTTTTGTTCTCCCCCTTCATCTCCACTATAAACAATCTTCGTCATATAAGTACTGAGAATGCATCACATTATTAGCAAAATAAATGATGGTGGTGCCAAACTTGCTCATGGGTAATAGGCATTCCACAGGACACTATTAGCAAATATAACTAGAATCTTTATGTTCCAGAAAAGCTTTAGGTTACGAAATGGCTTTATAATGATCTCTGCTTCTAATTTCCTTAACATCCACTTAGGAACCTTAATACAGCATTTCTATATCTTGAAATTGCATAACAATGATTCGGCACTCAAAATTAAAAGGTGCAGTTTAATTACTGTTTTTAATGCACTAATAACATTTTTATCTTTAAAAGAAAGGGGGGAAAAGCAAGCATAAATCATGACTCAGAAGTGACTGAGATGGCACTGGAGCAACTAATTAAAAATAAAATATTATCGGGCATGAAATTACCAGAGAAACCTGGATTTCATTATTGCTCCTTCACCGAAGATACAGAATAGAGGTTAGCTGTTCTGATTCCCTCCTTATCCTTTTTTAATGCACAAGGATATTTTCTACAACAAACCATTTATGTCAGAATGCTTCCATTTAAAGTCAATTGATTTTAATGGGGGTAAATATTTCAAATCCTATGTCTGCAGTGTCTGTGTTGTTTTCTCAGTGATGTTCCAGGGCCAATACAAGTCACTGGAAGTGAGACAGAACAACTATTACCTCCATATACATCAGCAGGCTCCCTTCTTATTTTAAAGTAATATCATCCTTGGTTTGTGTGAAGATATAATGGGTCTTCTCTAAGAACAAGGTACAAGAGTCCTGAAAGTGCCAGTGCTCCTCCCATTCTTGCAGTAGCATATAGTGTTTAAAGCAGTTCAGTGTGATCATGGCAAAACACAAAATCCTGTGTCTTTAACTTACTTGTCTCCTCAATAGAAGGCAGGTACCTATGAAAGATGATCTTTGGGGAGAAGGCAGCTATGGAGAAGCTGTTACTCCATGCAGCAAACCATGATCAAAACTCTTGCAAATGAAAGCCTCACTTGCTACACAGAGCAACACATTGGCTATCATCAGCCCCTTTCCCTACCTTCCCTCATCAGCTGTCAGCCAGGGTTGCAGTGCTTGCCCCCACAACTTGTTAGAGATTCTGCATTTTGATTCAAAAGTCACATTCATAACCCTTTTTTATTGTTGTGACTTCCCCTTGAACTTTTGATATAAACTCAATGAATGAAAGAATGAATGAGTGAGTGAGCGAGTGAGTGAGTGAATAAACCAACCAACCAACCAACCAACCAACCAACCAACCAACCAACCAATCAATCCCAGTAATGAGAGATATATGTGGCAAAAGGGGCTCTGGCCATGTATACACTCATACACACTCATCTCACTTATATGCACACTCATATAACACAGAAGGTAGCTGGGGAGTCAGTGATTATTTTCCTTTCCTGCTCATTAATTGATCACTTTGAGGATAGGAAGGGCGCATTCCCACAGGGCTTAAAATCTCGAGTGGATTCAGCTTTGGTATTAGGGGTTTCCATTAAATCCCCCAATACCCTGAATCCACCCCGGATTTTCCAGCCCTGTCCCCATGCCATTTTTCATTCCTCCAGATTTTCCGGGGGAAATCCAGAGAAAGAAAACCCCTGTATTCAGATGAATGATAGTATACAAATATCATTATATTCAATTCGTGTATGAATGTCCATATTTATACAAATTCATACGAATAACAAATGTTATGAATATTCATGCACGTGTCTACTGGAGGACTAATTTTAATGCGAAATGAATGAAATCTAATCAATGATTTTTTTCCCCCTCTACGTTAAATTGACTGTGGGTAAAGCTCCATTGTGGTCAATGTTGCTATGATTGTACTGTATTTCCTGCTGTTATGGGAGCCTTCTGGATGACTACTTAATTTATTTTAGCTCACTCTGTTTCAACAGGTTGCTTGAAAAAACTGATGGAGCTCAATGTGAGTTTTAATCGCTTGAAGACTATACCTCCAGAACTGGGAAACTGTGAAAATCTGGAAAAACTTGATTTGGCAGGAAATCTAGAATTAACAGAGCTTCCATTTGAAGTAAGATTTTTAACCTCAGATTTTATAAACTGATAAATATTCATTGTGAAAGAAAGAAAAAAAACACCAAGATTCTTGCACCTTTAGTGACCTACAAGGGAGATTTAAGCAGGTTCCTCAGATGACAAGCTGCACCTGCTGAAATTATCTCATCTGTGCCACGATTAAGAGATCAAGGATCTTGTCCTCTTTTTCACATGGTAAATCCATCCAAAAGTGTTTTACTGATACACCTTTTAAAACCATGTAACTAGCATGTCTTGTTTATAATGCAGAACAAAGCAAACAATTGATCAAATATTATTTATATTATGCTTTTTTTCTTGTATAGAATAACAAGAAAAACTGTGCCAGAAAGCTAATAAAAGTGTACAAGGCTACACTTTCCCCCATGAAAACAAAATTATGCAGGCAAGTGGATCCATGCAGTGACCTATTCCTAGGCTTTGGCCTATTAAAAGCATATGGCTGAGCTCCAAGTCTGCCATCATCTGTTGGGGGGAAAGAAATACTTGGAGGAAGTTCAGTTGCATGTGTCCAAGTCTGCAGTACAGCTAAGATCTTTCTAAAGAATACCAAAGATACTATGCCAAGGAACGTTTAGTCCTCTAGCAGGATTAGGAGTGTATATTCAGTAAAATGGGATCTGTCTAATTGTAAAGAAGAAAAACGTAGAGGAGTTTAAAAAATGACTAGCTTATGCTAGTAAGGATAGAAATATCTGCATCATATGGAAAATGGCACAGGAAAGGGATCTGAAGTCATAGTATATTCTATTGTGAGAATTAATATCTATGGAGTGTATAATGTTTAATATTAAAAAATGATGTATATAATGACAAAAATAATTTGAGATTTGCACTCACAGATCTGATCAAATTTTTGAATTCACAAATTTTCACATCAAAGCAAACGTACAGACATTCAAACATCTGGTCCTTTGAATGAAACAAGCAATGCTGCTGGCTCACGAATATGAAAATTCAAATGATAATATTTTCATCGTGTTTTACTGATGAAAATTGGCTTTTTCAATGGAAAGAAAGCTGTGAAAATGGTTGTCCAGGAATGCAAATGTTTGAATATTGGAATTAATGATTTGACAACAAAATGAATTTTCATTTGTTTCGATTGTGAAGCGATGTGCACATCCCTAAAAGGGGATTTCTTTACTATGTATGATTTTGATTGATTTGCTTCTGTGTTCTTCCCTGTGTGTGGTCAATCAATCAATCAATCAATCAATCAATCAATCAATCAATCAATCAGTCAATCAATCAATCAATCAATCAATCAATCAATCAATCAATCAATCAATCAATCATCATCATCATCTCACCACTACCACTACCATCATAATCTATATCATCTGCCTACCTTCATATCTACCATCCTGTCTCTATCCATCCATCTAGATCAGTGATTCCCAAAGTGGTCCAGGTGGACCCCCACGGATCCACAGGAGACGCGACGGGGGTCTACGTTGGCGTGAAAAAAATGGGGGTTCACAAGTTGTAAGTGGGGGTCCACGAAAATTTATCAGGTTTCAATAGTAAAGAACAAAAATTTGGCTTGGCTTTACCTATCAATGTAGGCAGATAATATTTTAAGAAGGTCAGTGACTGTTACTTATAAAAACTTGCATATCCAATATTCAGTACAACACGTGTCGAGACTTGCAAAGCGCCGCTCACCCGCCTGCAATGCTTGTTCAGATGTGCAAAGGGACAAAATACTATTTTTCTTTTTCTTTTTACCACTCTGAATTTAGGGTTGGAACTCAGCCATGATGCAAATTTCCATCATTAGATCTAATCTTCACATTTTTGACAAGTTTTGGGAATATGGTAGAAATGTAGCAGCAGGGGGTCCACCAAAATCAGTAAAATTTTGAAAGTGGTCTACAAGGGAAAAAAGTTTGTGAACCTCCGGTCTAGATATTTAAAAAAAGAAAGATTAATATCTTTTTATACACACTGAGGCATACATTACTTGAGAAACTGAAGATACAATTTAAATATGGTGCTGGATGGAATTGCAAAATGGAATATTGTAGTATACCAGTTGTTGAATTAGATTATTACTCAAGTTGGTGTGTGTAGATTAGCAACAATTTTCAGTAAGTTTTCCCTCATAATCTGATAGTTTGTCTTGGTGGAGAAATGAAGCACTGTAGCTGGAACCTCCTGGTTGTACAGTACTTTACAATTGATAGATAGTGGTGAGGCATTGTGCAGACTGTTGTTCCATTAGACAAACCTAAACTTAGTTCTCATCTATGGATCAGAAATAGGTTTAGTACCAATAAATATTCTATGAGTATTGCCATTGTACCTCTCACTGGCCACCTACTGCAAATGAGTTACTGGCTATCTCTGTTGATTCATAAACTATCACTCAAATTTTAATCATGTCAGAAACAGGTATAATCCATGGAACATTTCTGCAGTAGAAATTTAAGTACGGCTGAATTATGATTCATTCTACTGTTGATCACATACCACACCCTTCAGCTGCCACTCTTCCCTTTTTTATTTCCTGTAGTGATTTTTCATATGGAACATCCTGGACAGGAAGAATTATGCACCACATCTGCAACTGTTTTTCCCATTTTTTATTGAAGCAGGATAATATAATCTCTTATATCCAGTTTTAAGGCTTATATCCAGTTTGAGTTAATGACCAACATCCCAGCATATTGCTTGTACCACATGTTCTATGATATAGGATTTTTGTGAGTTACTTCTGGGATTGGAGTCTCTCTCTCTCTCTCTTTCTCTCTCTCTCTGTGTAATGTGAGCATCACACAAACAAGCAGTTTATAAGAAGTACGCGTTAGTCATTAAGGACATTATGAATACTTCCTTTAAAATCTGTGGATTATGCTGGGATGTGAATGTATCTTCACACTTAAGTGTTTACAAAACTTTGGAGGTCCCTTGTGAAGGTCGGTTTCCACCAAAAATTTTGAATTCCTAAATTAGTGGAAATTGAAAGTTTCAGAAACAGAAGGAAACCTCAGGAAATTGCAATTTGCTGGGCTCAGTCTTGTGAATATAGTACTTTAGCTTGTGTGCCATTTTGACTCTCATTAGTAAGAAAAGATCACAAATTCCAAGTTTTGAGTTCAAGAAATTTACATATTTTAAATCCATTAACAGAAATGGGCTTTTGAAATGCCTTGGTGGCAGCCCTTTCTCTTAGATTTGTGATGCTAAATGCAGACCTTTGTCTTTTATGGAAATTTGGGACATGTCATCCACCAACATAATCTGATGTGACATGGGGTGCATCCATACATGCTAATATTGTGCAGTGGTAATATCCCATTGGTACTGCACATTTACCTTAATCCTGGATTCACTGTGAAGTATTAAGAAAATTCAGATCTTCCTGCCAGTCCATGTAGGATGGCTAGAAGAGATGAACAAGAGCCGGAGGGCAGCTCAACTCTGCCCTCTGACTCGCACACTGGGGAGGAAGCTATGAAGCTGCTTTTTAGTGGGGATGGTGGGTTGTTACTGTTTTGTTTTTGTTTCTGGTTTCTTCTGCAGGTCTGGACATAGCCACAGATCATTCTATAAGTCCCAAAATAACTGTTTTGTTCTATAAAAATTGTCTGAAACTCACCGGAGCCTATGATTGTAAGCACACTTTAATTAGCCTGACACATTTCTACATAAATATATTCGCACTATCATCATCAGGTATTCATGTATTTTTAAATTTATTTTCATATATTTATATCTCTGCCTTTGCCAAATGTTCCCAGAGTAGGTCACAACATTTGTAAAAAAATAAAAAATCAGTAAATTCAACCAAACATCCTTACATATAAAAATATGATTGATCTGTGCTCTGTATCCCATCTGGCTGGTGCTAATGGGAAAGAGGGAAAAAGTAGTTAATGCAAATTTAACAACAACAATAAGAAAAACAACAACTTTGTTAGTCAGATGTGAGGAAAGTTCCCCCCCAGAAGTCAGAACATAATTATGCTTTTCTCTTTCCCAAGAAGGACTGCTTTTCATTTAGTGGGAGTTGATGTCAAGCAGCATTTAAAATATTGCTTTGATATTGATACTAGTAGCATGCATGTTCTTAGCAAAACATTCTGGTCAGGAATTCACCTATGCCATATTTTTTTACCCCTTGAACAGCGAGGCTCAAGTTAGGAGAAAATAAATTATAGCATCTGTTTATGCATTAAAAGTGAAGCAATTTTCTGTGAGTTGACTAACTTTTGGTGCCTACATGGACACACCCACAAAGGATTCTTGGCAACAATACAGAAGTGGTTTGCTGTTGTTTTCTTTGAGGATCGATTGGGAGTCAAATCTGGGAATGTCTGCATGCAGATGTCTATCACTGAACTATTATAGCAGTTCTCTCTTTGATTAGGCAGACTTCCATTTTGAAATCTTGTTAAGAGATTTTCATCTCAGCTTCTTCTATGACCAGTGAAGACAAGGCTTGGCCAAATATTTTGCGTTTGCCAAAGGTCTGCCAATCTAAAGATGGGAGCAGCTGTTTTGTTTTGTTTTTGGAAGAAGGGAGGGCAAAGGGTGAAGCTTAGGGCATAAGTATTAGCTTGATGTATAATTCCCAGTATTAGTCGGAGGATGTGAAAAGGCAAAGGGCAGGTGGTGAGGTGTCAGTTGTCAGAGCAGATTCCTTTAAGCATTAGCACTGCATGATCTACTCTAAAAGTTTGGAAGAGGCCACAGCTATAGCCCTGCTCACTTTCCTAGGAGTAAGTTCCACTGATTACAGTGAGAAATATTATGTTTGGTTAGTCTTTTAAAGAAGGACAGTCAAATAAGTAGCTAGTAGAGGACTTAGTGCTTAATTTCCATTTAACAGTCCCTTGTCAAACAATCTGTAGTTCCTTAATAGAATTCTGAACACTATGGTTTCTATCAAAGTGAATTATGGTAACCAGAACTGCTGTATATGCATGTATAACGTCTGCCACCAGATGTAAAGGCTGCCACCAGTTGTAAAGGCTGGTTGTTATAACATTTCAGGTTAAGTTACTTTACTGTTTTGGGTAGCGTTTATTTATATCTAAAATAATGATTCAAAGTCAGAACTTCCCTTTACCAATGGGTCTCTTCCCTTTGCTCTTAAGTCTTGATATTAACGTAGCAAAACATCTAGACTCACTGTCTGAGCTCCTCCCCCAACTCTGCCTAACCAGCAGTGGGTTACAGGATCTGTTTAGAACTCCGGCCTAACTTGGCTTACTTTGAAAACAGAGTACTCAGTTGAAGCTTCTTTAAAATAACAAGAAAACAAGTTTATTGTGTACAGCTTTCTTATTAATAAACAGGTAAGTTCACTATGTCAAACACAGGTCAATTCACCCTTTTGACAGAACTGTCCCCAGCTTCCTCACTCAGCCCAAGGACTCCAACCTATTCCAATTAATGCCAGCAACATCAGTAACATATAACCATTTCAATTCTTTTACTTTCTAAACACCATATATTCACTAATGACTCAGGACTCTATTCCCCAGCTTCCCTCAGGACAGCTTAGAGCCCATTTCCCTCCTGTTAACCACCCTCTCTGGTCAGTTAACGCCAGGCAGAGAACATTAACAACTCCCTCAAGCTCCCTTAAATATGGGCCTGGCTGGCTAGCTTCAACCTGATTGGTGGAGACTCTGCCAGGATTCTATTTCACACTCCCTCCTGGAGAGCTTGACTAGCCCCTCCCTTAAGCTACTTAACATTTCTAAAAAACACACTTTGACAACACTTTTAAATGTATAGACATCCCAATTTCACCACACTTTGTAATTTTGCCAAAATAACTTAATTTTAGGGTGAGGGGTCCTCGCGGGCACCACAGCATGTTTTCCCACAAGCAGGATTTTTAAGAACTAAAGATGAGGTTGACTGATAACAGATTGTCCATTGTTTAGCCAATGGTTGTGTGGAGGGCATATTGTCAAGCATTCACTGTATAAAGCCAGTTTGGTCCTGTGGTTAGAGTGTTAGAGTCTTATCTAGTAGTCTCCTGGTTTGATTCCACACTCCTACATAAAGCCAGCTCCTTTTGAGCTCTCACAGCCCCACCTACCTTACAGGGTGTCTGTTGTGGGGAGAAGAATAGAAAGTTTTGTCAGATGCTTTGGGCTCTCTTAAAGTGTGAGAAAAGTGGAGTATAAAAGCCAACTTTCCTCCTCCTTCCCCTCCTCCTTCTTGTGAAAATAATGAGGAAAGAAAAAGGTGGAACCATGTCCTAATATGATGTCACAGAAAAAATAGATTATACAGTACAGGCACCTTAATCAGGCCCTCAGGGTAATGGGTCTTACATTGGGAGGAATAGAAACTGGTCTCACTTAAGGTTAGGAATGTGCAGATTTTTTTTTTTTTGCATTCAAATTCAATTCAAATTGAATGTCAAAACATTTGATTCAATTAGAATGTTTAGAATCCAAATGCAACAAAATCCAATTCAAATCGAATACATTCAAATCTATTCGTTCAAATGTTAGATTCGAATCTGAAGTTACAGACATCGACAACATTCCTATGTGTCATACGTATCTGTATGCATTATGTACTCAAATGCATTCAGATACGCATGAGATGCATACAGATACGTATGTGTACATTCATATGTCTACATTCCTGTCTGTACATACGTATCTGTACATTTGAATGTTTTGAATCATTTGAACGAATGTTTTGGAACATTCAAAATTCATTTGAATGTTTAAATCTGAATGTATAAACATTCTATTCTACTGCATGAACATTTACTGTGTATAAGAAGCTTATTATATTCTGATACGTGCTTACCAAACAATGAGATTCTCTCCTTCTCTTTCCAATAGATGTCAGACCTTGACTAGAAATTTTTAGAGAACTTTTAGTCTGACATGTCTTCAGTTTTCAAAGTTCTCTTCAAAGTTCGTCATTGTAGGTGACATTCAAAATGCACAATGCTACTTTACAGAAAGGCTGTTTTTTTATTAGCTGAAGGGTAGGAAAGTAGTTTTCCCAGCTATTGTATAAATACTGTATATGATTCAGTAATGCTATGGGTAAGCAATTGCCATCTGCAACACCCACATCCATCAAATGAGCTGATAACATCTCCAAAGTATCAGTCATTGAAATGTTGCTGCCATAATAGCACACTTCCAAAGATCAGTGTCTTTCAGCTATGCCATAACATTTACCTCCCATCTTTTTCCTTGACATTTATTTAGCATTGGCCATTGCTGTCCTATTCCAAGACTCCATTGCAATGATATTATCTTTTAAAATATTCTCAGTCTTTTTCACCCTACATTGAGCAGACTTTTACACACACAAACACGCACGCACGCATGCCCATGCACACGGGCACCCGCACACACGCAGAACTGGTAGGAATTTGTATGGATTTGAACATTTGCATTTGAATTGAGTATTGGGTTTATTCGAAGGCTGACATTTGAATGTGAAGCGAACACTTTTGTGCTTTTGTTTGATACTTTGTTGTATTCTCAAAGTGATAAAATGGCTGCCCCAGTCACATCTGCAGTGTATTCAGAGCAGATTCAAAGTAGATTTGGAGGGGATTTAGAGGCGCAACTGGCAGCAGGGATTCAAAGTGGATTTGAATTAGGGATGAGCATGAATGTTCTAAACATTCGAGATTCGATTGAATTGGATCGAATGTGGACATTCAAACTCGAATAGAATGTCTTCACATTGGAATGTAAACATTCAAATGAATTTCAACTGTTCCAAAACATTTGTTCAAATGATTTGAAACATTCCAATGTACAGATACATATGTACAGATGCAAATGCACAGATATGTATCTGTATGCATCTCATACGTATCTGTATGCATTTGCATATGCAATGCGCACAGATGCGTATGACACAAACCAATGTTGTCAACATCTGTATCTTCAGATTCAAATCTAACATTCGAACAAATAGATTCAAATGTATTCAATTCGAATCATTTGTTGCATTTGGGTTCTAAACATTCAAATTTAATAAAATGTTTTGACATTTGATTCGAATCAAATTCAAATGCAAAACAACAACACAACAAAACACCGCGTTTGTGCACATCCCTAATTTGAGTAGCATTCAAAGAGAACTTGAAACCTACCATACTCAAAGTGGCTCTATTCTCACAAATGTGAATTTCCTTCGTTTTGATGCCAAGCAAACACACACAAAAATCATGCATATCCCTACACAGTAGTGTTTTATAGTTCTGCTCTCTTATTTTTTTTTTTTGGGGGGGGCGGAGAGGTAAAAGGGATAATATTTCTTGGAATAAAGCCTGCAAATAAAATTATCCCTGTAAGAACTTCTTGCTGTTTCTGTCTGAAGTGGTGATTGATTTACTTCATGAATCAGAAGAATTTCTTCCAGGTGGCAGGTGATGACAAACAGTAGAACAGGTTGCATGACACTAGCCCCCAGTTACACTGAAATATTGTTGATTGGTGACTTAACAATCTTTTACTAGGGCAACATTTCTGTTTATTTTAGCCCTGTGCCTTTCTTAAGAGACACAGAAGAAACGTGTCAACTAAAGGGGAAGAATGAAGTTACACAAAAAACCCAAGAAGGCTAGAATAAACTGCTGTGACTCGTGTGTTCTTGGCCTACATATATTATATAGAATCCCCTAATCCTACCAGTTTGGTATACATTTATAAAACAAATATGGAAGCAGAAAAGAATCTATCTGTGTTAGATATTTCTAAGAAAGCAGACTTGTGTAAGACTGTAAGATGTAAGGATGTGCACAAATGTGTTTTTTTTTTTTGCATTCAGTTCCAATGTTTAAAATCTGAATGCAAAAAAACCTGATCCGAATCTGATACATTTGAATCCATTAGTTCAAATGTTAGATACAAAGTTGAAGATGACTGAGATATAGAAGTGGTTTACATTCTCTACTTCTGGCGAGAGGCTGGGGATTGAACTGCCAACTCTCTGCTTTCAGGCAGTTTCCTCTTCCACTGAGCTACAGTCACTGCCACAATTTATGGATGACAGATATAGCAATGGCTACTAGAATGGACGCCTAAGTACATCTTTCAGGCTGTGGGGACAAGCAGGATGCTGTTTGCTGGGATTTGTGAGCAGGAGAAGGTTTGCCCTTGTCTCTGCTTGAGATGCCCATGGGCAACTGGTGGGCCACTGTGCGCGACAGGATGATGGACTAGATGGGCTGTGGCCTGATCCAGCAGGGCTCCTCTTATGTTCTTATATGAATATTGCACTGAGTTGGCCACTTGATGTGTGCTTGATAAAGAGTATGCCAAGCATTTGTGTGTTATTTAAGTAGGTGTTGTATGCATTAACCTTGTTGAGCTAACAATGGGGTCAGGTGTGTCCATAGAGGCTTGAGCTATCTAATTGATCAGTTGAATTTAACTGATGGGAACTGTTTGAGTGGGAAGATAGACAAAGACTGCATTTTGACATGTCAGAGAGAGGGCAGTTTCTGCTAAAACTACAAGCAACCAATCTTATCAGTGAATTCTTTTCAATGACAAAAAAGGAGGGGGGAGTAAGAGAAAGAAATAGAAGCATAAGCACACCTATTAATCAAAAAACCCTTTTCACTCAGGGACATGGAGTCCGTTTCTCTGTACTGAAACCTTAAGTGCTAGAGAACTGGGAAGCAGTGTGGTCTCCAGAATGTTTCACAGGCTGTATTTTAAAGTAAAATTATTAAGATAAGGAGAAATATGGGTCATTTGTCAAATAAAGATGACAACTTTGATTAAAACTCAGGACAGCAGTAATGGTGGCCTGGTAGTTTTGGCTGTCAAATTCCGTGAGAATATAAAATGAAGCTTGCATAAGCCTGCATTATAACTGATTCAAAGTTGGATAACAAAGTGCTTAAAAGAGAAAAGAAAAAAAGAGAGAGGTGGTAAAATAAACTGCCGAGGTAAAAATGATAAGGTTGGTGTAGTTGTTTAAAAATAAAATGTTACCAGAGGTGTAAAAGCCCATCAGTCTTCTGAAGCAAATAAAATACACAGACTTCTTTTATTAAATATATTACTCTGCTGCCATAATTTCCTTTGTGCCCTATTCTATAGGGATTTGTTCCTAGCATTTGAGAAAGAGAAAATAAATATATAAAGCCACCATTTGGCGTCAGTGCACTATATAAACTGACAGAGTTTATTAAATATAGCCCCCAAAGAAAGAACCCCAAAGAAGTGTTCATTTTATGATATATATGGCATTATCCGAACCCCATATATCCTGAGGTACAAGAAAGTCAAGTTTGTTTTCTTTGTGTTCATCTGTGTGCTCATATTTCTTTGTCAAATCCCATTTCCAAGGGGCTGTAAAGTATATGTAATGTATTTTTCTGATGAAATTAAGAAAATTGGGGGAAATTAATGGCTCCCACATTGAATACAATATATACTGTAGTTGTCCTGTCTGTGTCGCAGTATCTTCAAGGTTCTGAATATATAATAGAGCACAGAAATCAACTGGAGATTTAGGAAATGCCAGTGGAGGCCGGTATAGGTAGGCACAGTCAGAGGGCCTTATTGAACAGTTGATCAGGATCAAGGAATCGGTTCCACAACTGGGACGGATTGTCCAAAATTAGAACAGTGCTAACTCTACACAATGGCTGTTCCTGTCTATCCTCTATGCCTGTTCTGAAGCTTGCAGAAGCTTCAGAGCTAACCTCTGAAGGCTCTAACAGTTGGGAATGAAAATTCCTAGCTTTGAAGCCCATTTGGGACCCTTTTAATGTCTGCCAAAATAGACTGGCCCAAGCTAGTATGTTGGTGGATGTGATAGGTCAGGTCTACCTGGCAATCTCAATCAAGACCTTCTTGGGTGCTTCCGCATTGACCCTTTAACACCCATTAAGCACACATCTAGAAAACCATGTCCGCACAGCGACACCTATTAAGAACACTTTGGGAAAACTGCATCCACACAGTAGCACCCATTAAAGACACTTCGGGAAAACCGTGTCCGCACAGCAGCACCCATTAAGGACACATCCGGAAAACCACATCCGCATTTTTCTGTCTTTTATGGTACTTAATGGGGTTTCCAGGAAGACCACATTGAAGGTAGACTTAATGGGTGTTTTTGCTCTAGATCCGCATTAACGGAGGACACGTCTGCACACGGACGGGAGAGATAACACATGGGGCGGGACAGGAAGTTGCCAAGTTGAGTGAGGCGGCCCGTCAGGGAGCCGCCATGTTGAGTTGGTCGGTGGTCCATCCCTGACGCGCCCACGCATGGCCAGAAAGTAGCGGTGACTGACGGCTGGATGCTCCAATCACACAGCTCCTGGGCCAGCCGTCTTCAAATCTGTGCTACTGCTTCCATACAGTGAAGGCAGAATCTGCTGCTCACAATCTGTCCTTCCCACACATGTGCGGATGGAAGGGGTGTTGGTAGATCCGTATCTATTAGATACAGATCTACCTTAAACCGGATTGAGTAAATCTGGATCTACTCTAAACTGGATTTAGTAAATCCAGATGTAGTAGATCCGGATTTCTAGTGGTAAGTGCGGAAGCACCCCTTGATTTGAATCACACTCCATCTGGTGCAAACAGAACATACTAATGATGGGTGGCATCTCTCTAGTCCACATCAGCATGCAGATGGAAGAGGCCCTAAAGAGGACAATGGGAGACCATAATCCATGGTCTTCTCCAGATGGTGCAAAACATAATACTATTTAGTGATACTTTGGAAGAAAACAATTCAGGAATAATTGTTAGTTGCCCAGATGGCTGGGCAATCACACTGGTCAAGCCAAAGCACTAATCATCATCATCATCATCATCATCATCATCATCATCATCATCATCATCATCATCATCATCATCATAAACTGGAAATAACAATAATATAGCCTGGATGCTTTCTCCCACGAAACTGTGATGCAGACATCCAAGTATTAAACCCCAGATGTTTGTGATCACCACCCTGCACTTGCCATTTTTATCCCAGTTTGGCCCTGCACATGGGTGGTGGCCATTTTCAAAATGTTGGATCCTGAGAGCAAGTATCTACACCAGGTGAAGCCTTTTCCTCTTTTTGTTTTGTTATTTTAATTTAAAAATCCTTAGTTGGGAGTTGATTTTCCTTCAATAATGTTATTACAGTATACCTCCAGGGTATGTTGGGACTGGCACACCCCACCTGGATGCAGATGTTCCTCCCTAGGCCTTAAGGAGATTTGGGAACTTCCTTTGAAGTCCATGCTGCACAATGCCCACACATTTGCCTCTCTGTGTGGAACTGGAAAACATGCAGAAAAAGGCAACAGAATGATTAAGGGGCTGGACACCTCCCTTACAAAATCAGCCTGCAACTTCTAGGCATCTCCAGTCTGAAAAGACGGTGTTTAAGAGGTGACCTGATTGAAGTAAATAAAATCATGCACACTAGAACCATGGGGCACTCGATGAAGCTGATGGGTAGGAGAGTCAGATCCAACAAGCGGAAGTATTTCTTCACCCAGAGGGACCTCAGTTTATGGAATTTGCTGCTGGAAGAGGTGGTAACAGCTATCAGTCTAGATGGCTTTAAGGAAAGGCTAGACAAATTTATGGATGACAGATGTATCAATGGCTACTAGAATGGATGCCTAAGTATGCTGTATCTTTCAGGCTGGGGGGACAAGCTGGATGCTTCTAAGACCATTTGTTGGGATTGAAGAGCAGGAGAAGGTATGCCCTTGTCTCTGCTTGAGATGCCCATGGGCAACTGGTGGGCAACTGTGTGCGATGGGATGCTGGACTAGACGGTCTGTGGCCTGACCCAGCATGGCTCCTCTTATGTTCTCATGTTCTTATGCCACTGGTGAGAAAGAGAACCAGAGAGAAGAATCTGACCTAGCAAGACACTAGATGTAGTGAAACTGGCAGGGTGATGGGGACTGGGGGCAACGAAAGAAAAAATGAAGAGAAACTATGAAACAAGTTTGGTAAGAATAGCATAGATGAAATTTGGCAGGCATTCTACGTATACTGGGTTTTGTATTTCCTTTTTATCATTTAGTGAGCTTAGTATAAATTGTAGAAGATTCTTCAAGTCATTAATTTTTAGATTAACCTTACATAATTGCAATCCACTATTTGGCTTCTGAAGCCAAAATACTTGTCAGCTTCTGATGGGCATGATGTCTCTCCAGGTTTTCTGAAACAGGAAGACAGAGATCTTCTTACAAGGAGAAATTGACAGTTGATCTAATTACAACTACTTAATGTTGTAGAATGACTTGCCCCTTAGTAGATCCTTATATAAGACAGTATACCTCTGCCATTTACTTTTCCAGTATTTGTAATGCATTGTTGTCTTGATTAAGCATCCAGAGTAGTTATTATAATAGCCAACGTTAATAGGATTTGATTGCTTGTTTGATGATCAGCCTCAGCAGTAAAAATTCATGTAATATGGTGAGCCCTGTGGACAGAAACCAAGAAATTGCTTGCTGCATTTGAAGATCTGTGTCTTAGCTGTGATTGAGACAACTTGGTATTTATTTTTCATGAAAACAGATGCTAATGCAGAATAACAATCTTAAATCGTGTTTGCACAAACAAGCTATATATCTTACTCCTCATCTGAGATTTGAAAACACTGTTAGAGCTGATGTATGCAATCATCTCTGCATAAAATACTCAAATATAATAGACGAGGGAATTGAACCTCCATAAATGAAAACATTGTTTAAAATGTTTTCCTTGTTTACTTAGTTCTATTATGTCTTTGTCTAGGAAAAAGGATCTGATTTGATTTCTTGGTTTTCATATGCCTTTCCTATTCTCTAAAATAGGTTGCTTCCACACACACATAGGCCTCTTCTGCACTGGGCCTTATTTCAGGTTATATCATGGGGCAGAGACCAACTACCAACTGAATTCTAGTGCAGGCTATAGCAGCCTCCGCCCCTGCCCTGATGAAGTCTGCACTAGCATGCAGGTAGTAAGTCTCTATTCTGATATATAATCCAGAATAAGGGCCAGTGAAGAAAGGGCCACACATAAATTGCTATTCTGGATCAGAGCAAGACATGCCAGTCCAGGATAGGAACCACATCCCACTTAAAGAGATGCTGCTCCTGGACTGGAATAGGGCTGTCTGCATTGGAACCGTCTGTCCTGTCCCAGCCCTGGTTGCCAGTTCTGAAGGCTGGACCCAACCTTTGAAGCTGGTGCGGAGACTTGGAAGGCCAATAATGAAAATTTCCCATCTTCTAGAGTTCCTGGGCAGGCCCCTTTCATGGATGGCGTCCACATCCAGCAGCATTTCCTGTTGCATCATTGGAACAAGGGGCTGTATGCTTTCTGCATATGGTTGCTGCTCCACTATAGACTAGGGGTGTGCATGAATACAATTTTTGACATTCAGTTCAATTCAAATAGAATATTTGAATATCCAGATTTGTATGCAAAAAGAAAAATGAATGTCTGGACATTCAAACCAATACGAATATATTTGTATCTATTCATTTGAATATTCCATACATATCCAATGATACAAATCTTGTACTCATCCGTACACATCCTGTTTTTATCCTGTATGCATCCCGTTTTCATCCCATATGTATCTGGATAAGTACAAATATGCACAAGATGCATTTGTATGAATAACTCAAAATATTCTTATTCATACAAATACTAAAAAATGAATGTTTGGACATTTGATTTGTATATGAATATCTGAATTTGTCCAAATAACGAATAATGTGAATATTTGTGCATGTCCTTAGTATAGACTATCAGTAGACATTGTTGTGGTTTATTGGTAAACTGGGACAGGATGTCAAGTCCACAAATAAGATGGATAGAAATGGAAAAGTGTGAGCAGTCAGACCTGAAGATGAAGAAGGTTTAAAGTGGAGGTGTTGACTATGGCCCCAGTTTAACATTAGGGTTATTGGAATAAATTGGATATGCTCTAAGCATATCTGAAGAGAAATGTATGAAATTACATAACAAAAATAAACAATAGTTTTGTTGTATGATATGGTTATGGAAGGAGTTGTGTACACATATTTTTATAGCTCGAATGAGGTCACAATGCTTTTGGTGGAAAGGTATTGGAAGACATTTGCAATTTCCATAAGCAAACAGACATCTATTTCGCTCATGGAATTCGTTAACAAGGTAAACCATTATTTCCTTACAGCTAAGTAATTTGAAAAAAGTGACATTTGTAGATGTGTCAGCAAACAAATTCCCGTCAATTCCAGTGTGCGTATTCCGGATGCCAAATTTGCAGTGGCTGGATATGAGCAGCAACAACCTCAGAGATTTGCCACAGGACATAGACAGGTAGGTAATAATTCTCAGCTCAACCATGCATGCTGTCCTGAGTCCTTTTTGCACTATAGCTGGTAGTCAATAATTAGTGAATGTCTGGGGAACAGCATCTGCACTCAGAGGAGGCTGTTACAGCCTCCAAACATGCTCTGCCTTCCCAGAAGTTCACTAATTGTTGATTAGTTCCACATCTTAACCAGCCTTAACCTTAAGCTTACCCGGAGCATCTGGGCAGTGGCCATTAACATATTTTCTAGAGCTCCGGGGGTCATCTGAGGTGCCGCACAAGCACACTGGCACCTCAGACAACCATAGACACAACTACAAGTGTGCAGTGTCAGTGTTGTCATGGTGACAGTATTGATGTACTTGCCATCATGGAGGGGGCTGCAGCCAAAATGGCAGTGCCCTGAAGAGGACTGGCCCCGCAATTGAATAAGGTAAGTATTCAATTGCGGTGGGGGCAGCTAATGCTGAGTAGTACTCTAAGCATGAGCACTAGTCAACATTGGTTAATCATGCTCCTTTCCCATCCAGTGGAATATGAATAATTTTTTTTTGAATTATTCATACAAATAATGTGTACAGATACGTATGCATTACATATGTATCCATAGGCATCTAATTTTATCTGTACGCACCTGTACATAGACATACAGGATGAAAACGGGATGCATACAGATACATACAAATGTTGTCGACATTCGTATCATCAAATACAAATCAAATATTCATATGTATAAATACAAATGTATTTGAATCAGTTCAAATTTTAATACATTCCTTTTTTCTCTATTATTCGTATGAATTTGGACAGTAGAATGTTGAAAATTGCATTTGTACACACCCCTATTGTTGCCATATTTGCAAATGCCTGATCTGCTTTAGCCATGCTCACAGAATTGTGGGATTTTGAAAATATACATACATCACTGCCCTAAGCAAGGTTCCCCTAACCTGCACACCTGTATTGTAGCACATCTGCCTGCTTGCTTACAAAATCTTGCTTGTTTCTTCTTTGCACTATACAATGGAAAACGATAAAGGGAAGAGATTTTGTAAGCAAGCAAGTAGGTGGATGAGCAGGCTACATGCAGGAAGCCTCATCAGACATAATCTATGCATCTGGTTAGAGACTCATTACATTAATAGAGAAGATTACTCATTATTTTAATATTAATAAGACAAGAGAATCCCTATAATTTTATCTGTACTTGGTTTAAGATGTATTATATTGTACAGCTTCAGACTTTATCCATTAGCCATCAGATGTAGTCCTTCAGATTTGGAACTCTTAATCATTGATGTAATTTTGCAAACCTTTTGTTGGTTCTCTTGTTGTATTTTGTGTTTGAACATGAACTTATTTGCTATCGCCTATCCTCAATGAAATGTCCCTTTTTATACACCCCATTTGGTTAAGATGCTTTTGGTGAATTTGATGAGATGCTCTAGCCAAATGCTTGCATTAGTCATCTTATATAAACAACTATTTCTGGAGCAATGCACTCGTATGGTTCTCTTCACATAAATGAACTGATGAATGATTTTTCAGTTGCTGTTGTGGAGGCAACCAAGAGGTGGTGCTGTCTCCTTTCTTTATAGATAGAGAGGAGTGGGTGAGTGTGAAGGCTTCTTTCATGATAGTTTTGGAGCTCTGCTGCCCTGACAAATGCAGCCTTGACCGCTAATATGATTAGCTCGGGATATTTTGGAGCTTGAGGAAAATAACAATATGGGGCTACTGTGGAGTGCGGATAGAAATAAAATATTTGACAGGCTTTTTTTAAAAAAATATTTTATTAGTATAGTCCAAGTCACCCACAAAATAATCCAATGCAGTAAAATCCATGGAATGGATTGGAGCTAAATTTTTAATATTTCCAAACATATTTTAAGTGATGAATCAAAATTGTTTCCTTTAAAGATTGTCTCCCAGGGGTGTGCATTAATGCAATTTTTGACATTCAATTCATAACAAATAGAATATTCAAAAATCCAAATTCATATGAATAAAGAAAAATAAATGTCTGGACATTCAAACTGATATGAATACATTTGTATCTATTCGTTCAAATATTCAATACGTATCCAAAGATACGCATCTTGTACACATCTGTACACAACCCGTATGCATCCCATTTTCATTCTGTACATATCTGTAGGGATGCATACACAAACGCACAAGATGCGTACAGATATCCATACACATATGAACATCTGAATTATTCATACGAATAACTCAAAATATTTGTATTCATACGAATACTAAAGTACAAATGTCTGAACATTTGTTTTGTATACAAATGTCCAAATTTGAATTCGTCCCAATAATGAATATTTTGAATATTCATCCAAATCCCTACTGGCTCCCCACTGTACTGAAGCTGTACAGTAACATTTTATCCCATTTCTGTTGCCAACTAATAAGAATGTACAAAATATCTGACAGTTTCATATAAGGGGACATTGGACACTCCATGGGACAAGACAGGCATGACTTGTTTTTAGAATACAGTGATTGGAACTAAGAATATGTTCAGACCTAAGTTGTAATGCAGCTTCAGTCCATCTTCAGGGACAGAAAAAAACATCAGCAGATTGACCAACCATTTTCTTTTCAGATTATCTATCTCAAAGGTGAATTTCTGATTTAGATAATGCCAAAGGAAAACAACCTCACACTTTGCTCACTTTGTGAGCCAGTTTGGTCTAGTGGTTAGAGAGCCGGACTCTTATCTGGGAATACCAGGTTTGATTCTGCCCTCCTCCATGAAGGCAGCTGGGTTACCTTGGGTGAGCCACAGCTATCGACTGAGCTCTCATAGCTCCACCCACCTCACAGGGTGTTCTGTTGTGGGGAGAAGAATACAAGAGCTTTGTCAGCCACTTTGAGTCCCTTAAATGGGCGAGAAAAGTGGGGTAGAAAAGCCAACTCTTCTTCTTCTTCTTTGCAGATGTGTTCCCTCACTCTGACAGTGGACTAAAGGTGGATTAAAACTTAGGTGTGAATGCAGTGTAGAAAACTTTATTATAGCCAATAACCCAAGTAAAACCAGTTTTAAAAGATTAAAACTTAAAAAAAAAAAGGATATGAAAAAGTCATATCCCATGGACAGACTTCACTTTTCAGACCTTATGAAGCAACTCCTTAGTTTTTAGAAAATTTTCCCATGCTTTCCTTGCTGTCCATCATGGTATCTTTGAAGCATGGCAAATGATGCTTTCATCAAAGTCTTGTTGCCTGCCCATCAGTGACATATCAGAAACATACAGTGAATACTGAATCACCATTCAGCAATTCTACTGCGTCCTGCCAGGAAATGCCCATCACAGTCAAAATTATCTTCTCTATCAAAATCCTCTCCTGCCCACCAGGACCATATGTTTAAGGCACTTCCATCGAGGTGGAACTGCAAATGCTGTAGACACTTTGCAAATGTAATGAAAAAAGCTATCTTGTCTTGTTCATTTAAATGTGCAAATTTTGTTCTTCTCCCGAGGCTTGAAGAATTAAAAACTCTTCTACTGCAAAAAAACAAACTGACTTACCTTCCACAGGCTGTGGCCAACATGCCAAAACTCACTTTACTGGTAGTGAGTGGTGATGACTTGGTTCAGATGCCCACAGCTATTTGTGAATCAACCACAGGTTTGAAGTAAGTAAATAAGTTTTTTAAAAATGCATACCCCAAACACTTCCTCTTCTCCTTTCTTTTGCTTTCAGTTGTTCAATAAGTAGAGGTAGATAAAACAACCTGATTTTGTTCATTTAAATTTTACTTGGAGTTCATGTTTTAATTGTGTTTCTATATTGGTTTTAGATTGGCCTTCTGAATATAGGGTGAGATAGAAATTTTGATAAATAAATTTTGCTAGCACTTTACATGGCATATTGCAAAGCAGGATTAACTCCAAGTGAGAAGTTCAACCTCATCTAGTTTTAACTAGAACTCACCTGGCTGGATAAGCCACAAATCAAAAACATTTCCATTTTGATTGAGTTTCAGTTCATTTATCCTCATTCAGTTTGTTCCCACATCCAAGCACTGATTCAGGATATCTGCCATATTCCCTGGATCAGATAAAATTAAGAGATAAAGCTGGGTGTTATCTAGGCCATATTTCAAGATGTCTTCTGGCCATCTTCTCTTCTCATCACTCACATCCTCCCCCACCCCCTGGGATCATCTTGGGCTAGGTTGTGCTTCCTCAAGGCAGCTTCTCTAAGTCCACTTTTACACAGGACTCAATTCGTTTTGGGGGCGCAGTCTGTTATCTCTTGTCATGTGTAAGCAGGGAAGCGGGCTAGAGGAGGCTGAACCGCACTGGGGTGGATCCAGCCTTCCCCCCTGCCCAATGCCTTTCTCATCCTGCCATCCCATTCCCCTTTGTTCTGACTGCAAGCTTGCAGACTCTGTCCATCATTTTTCTAAAAATATAGATCTCTTTTGGGTTAGACTGATGATGCAATAGATCATATTTCTTTAACTGCTCTTTAGTGGTTTTGCAAAAAACAGGGAGGGATTTAAAAAGTAAATGGCCAGAAAAGCACTGTTGGGAAGGGGAGAGTGGAGCAAGAGTATCAATGATGTAATTCTAAGGATAATGTATCTTCCTTTGTCCTTCAGCAATGGGCATGGGAAACAGTGTTTTGTTTCGGTAAAAAATAAAACTGGAAAGTGAAAACTGATAAATGGAAGTGCTTTAGCAACTTTAGGTGGATGGCAGATTACAGCCTCTCGTTTATTTATGGGAAGGGCTGCAGAGGTAGAAGTGCATGCTGGTTGGGATATGCCTGTTTGGTGGCACAGTCCTCTTATCCTAATGGCACCCTGTGTTAGCACTGAGTATGCCATCAGCACTACGCAACTCCAAACATACACTGTTGATTGACAGAACTTTACCCTATTGGAATCCAGGTGGTGCTGATGCAGTCAGAGGGTTGGAGAACTAAAGAGTCGTGTAAAGGAGCCCAAGCTTAGAACAATCTGAGGAATTGGGTGTGAACAGGATTAAGATGGCTTCAGTCCAGTTTCTTAATGGGATGGATTATTTTTGCCAGGTGTGATCATGGCCCGTATGCTCCTAGGCAGGATTCACTTGGGGACATGCCACTGACCTGTTAGTGCTGGGGCTGCACATCTATGTAACCTTGTTGTGCTACAGGAACATTCCCAGGGCATAAGATGTGCACATTCATGTGTAGAGTGCTATAATGGCAGACTGATAAGAGTTTTAACAGTTTCCTTTTATTCTCCCTTGCGACTTACCATCTTAGCACTGGGCTGCATCTAGACATCATTTAGTTATTGCTCTATAAAGCATAAAACATGAATATTGTGGAATATCCATACTTTATTCCAGAATATCCAGATAGAGAGGAACAAGTAGCAGTGTCTGGATGAACACAGAAAACAGCTGACTTCCTCTGCCATTACTGGCTAGAAACACAGAAATTATTTCCCCTAGTTTTGATGGTTTTTTTCTTCTAGGATGCTGGTGGCAGTCCTGCAAATAACATACCACTTCTGTAGCCTTTAACAATGCAGTGACTGAAGATGGGTGAAGGAAACATCTTAAGTTGCTGCACGTTGACCGCCATTGTTTGGAAGTTGCTTATTGCACTTATCTGCCTTCATAAAGCACACCATTTCTGTTGTACATAATCAGCGTTAAAGGTCTGTGACTAACATGCCCATGCACAAAGTAGCAAACTTAGGCCCAGAGATAAATTGACTTAGTTCCATAACAAAATAGGAAGACCAGAAAAATTTACAAGGTAATAAATCATTTGGCATATAGCAAGTTACAGTCTGCTCGTGATAAGAAGCATTATGTAACTCTCTTCATGCTAATATTTCATCTGCCTGCAGATTTATAAGCCTCAAGGATAACCCTCTTGAAACAACCTCATTTCCAGAGATTGAGGAAATAACAGAAAGTGACCGTGATCGTGAGTTGTTTGAAAAAGAATTTATGAAAGCCTACATTACAGACATACAAGAAAGAGGTACTGGCATATATAAATGGAAGTACAAGCTAATTTCCTTTTCATTTCAATGTATTAAGATGATTTCCTGCAGGTGTCAGGAAAATATTATTCACTTATTCACCGCAATGTCATTTAATAGAAAATCTAGAATTCCATTTCAAGCAGAATCTGAAAATTCTCAGAATAGGGTAGGGGGGTTCTTGCTGTAGAATGCAATTGAACTATGCAAGTAATTTTCGTTTTTGTTTTGGGTTCCATTCTCAGTCTCCTAACAGCGCCTCAAGATGCCAAGAGGCAGAGAGGGGTATAAAAATGACCCCACAGATTTGCTTGCCTTTTGTCTGACAATGTACATACAGAGTTGCCAAATTGTTCTCAATTGGATTCAAGTCTGGGGAATGTGAGGGCCTGTCAATGGCATCAATGTCTTCTAGGAATGTACACAAATATTTGTATTATTCATTATTCATATGAATTTGTACGAATTCGGGCATTCGTACATGAATTGAATGTCCAGACATTCATTTTTTAGTATTTGTATGAATATGAATGTTTTGAGTTATTTGCATGAATAATTTGGACATTCATATGTGTACGGATACATATGCATCGCTTCCGTATCTGTACGCATCTTGTGTATATCCGTACGCATTCATATGTACGGGATAAAATGATATGCGTACGGATGAGTATGGGATTTGTATCATTGGAAATGTATCAAATATTTGAACGAATAGATACAAATGTATTTGTATCTATTTGAATGTCCACACATTCATTTTTCTTTATTCGTATGAATATTTGGATATTTAAATATTCAAATCTAATCAAATTGAATGTCAAAAGTTGCCTGGGACACATCAGAGGTGCCATGCTGAACTGGTGGCCAGTTGGGGAGGGTGTAGGCCACTGTCCGCTGCTGAGGAAAAGGAAAAAAAACCACACTGGGAAAGGGTACCTGCTGCACCCATCAACTGTGGCCAAGTGTTCTACCCTGTCCCAAAATATCCATGTCTGGATGCAGCCTGTTTGTGGTTCACAGATTGGACTGCAGTGTACTATTAAGAGATGGCCAAAGGGTCATGTGCCTTTGATTGTGCCCTTGATTTCTTGCCTGACACTTGCCTCTTCCTCTCTGTTTTAAAAATGTAAGCCTGCAATAACATTCACCAAATGTCCAGATTGTTTTATTTTGCACAATGGGAATGGCAAAGTGGAGTTTTTGGGGAGGCAACTGTACTTTTAGGGGCATACTCCCCATTTCTCTTTATCCAATTAAAAGTGTTGATTTTCTCTGACCTTCCCCCCTTTTTGTCATGCTCTCTGCTTATTATGTGCTGCTTGCAAAATCTCCATTCCTCTCTGTTTTAAAAATGTAAGCCTGCAATAACATTCACCAAATGTCCAGATTGTTTTATTTTGCACAATGGGAATGGCAAAGTGGAGTTTTTGGGGAGGCAACTGTACTTTTAGGGGCATACTCCCCATTTCTCTTTATCCAATTAAAAGTGTT
Organism: Aspidoscelis tigris stejnegeri; assembly: GCA_023333525.1. Taxonomy (NCBI): domain Eukaryota; kingdom Metazoa; phylum Chordata; class Lepidosauria; order Squamata; family Teiidae; genus Aspidoscelis; species Aspidoscelis tigris. The sequence continues at coordinate 67,458,716 of JALMGA010000007.1, read as the reverse complement.
GATTTTCTCTGACCTTCCCCCCTTTTTGTCATGCTCTCTGCTTATTATGTGCTGCTTGCAAAATCTCCATTCCTCTCTGTTTTAAAAATGTAAGCCTGCAATAACATTCACCAAATGTCCAGATTGTTTTATTTTGCACAATGGGAATGGCAAAGTGGAGTTTTTGGGGAGGCAACTGTACTTTTAGGGGCATACTCCCCATTTCTCTTTATCCAATTAAAAGTGTTGATTTTCTCTGACCTTCCCCCCTTTTTGTCATGCTCTCTGCTTATTATGTGCTGCTTGCAAAATCTCCATTCTAAAAAAAATTGACAGAACTTTATCCTATCAGAATGCAGGTGGTGTTGATGCAGTCAGAGAGGTGGAGAACTAAAGAGTTGTGTAAAGGAGATTCAGGGAGGTAACAGAAATGGTGTGAACACAGCAGCTGAAGCTGAGGTTGATCTGAGAACTGATTATCAGGAATTGGTTGTGAACATGATTAGGACGGCTTCAGTTTCTTAATGGGATGGCCTATTTCAGCCAGCTGTGATCATGGCCTTTGAGGCTGCAGTGGTCTCTAATTAGCAGGCCAGGGCCTGCCTGTTATCAGAATTAACCAAATTGCTCTAGCGACTAAGAACATACATGCACCACCAGCCACAGAACTGAGAAAGAGCTATCAATCCATCAGTCCTTTCTATGTCTGGGACATCTAAGGTTTCCCATGTTGGCTTCAGGCCCTTCCACCAAAAGACCAGCTTTTGGAAAAAGGGTATCACATCCATGGTAATTTTGGAAGCAGTGTGAATTGCGATAGTAGTGGGAGAAAAGATTTAAAGCTCATGTTCCCAGTGCTAGAATCCCATTTTTAAAGAATGTATTTAAGGGCATAAGAACATAATTAAGTTATCGCCCAACTTGAATCTTTACAAACAGTGAAGAAAATTCTTTGATATTAGGAAAATAACTACTTGTAAAGCAGTACTTTGTGCAGTTAGATTTCTGTAGATTACATTACATTAACAAATCATGTGGATTAGTGAAAAAAGTATTTGGAATTTAGGTAGAAGAGTAGAGGTTTTCTTTTTTAAAACCAGCAACCATTTCAACATATTTTTTATTTTTTTCTAACAGAAAATGTTCCTTGCTATACTACAAAGATAACCCTTAGTGTCCAAATGTGAGGAGGAAGCTGTAAATCGCTGGAGGATTCAACCTTTCAATTCTGCCAAAACAAACAGGAAAATATTGTAAATATTAAGCATGACAAAATGTGATTTATGTTTGTAGTAATTGATTCATAATGGAGACATCAAACACTCAGTCTTTTATGTCATAACTTTATCCATTGAGAGCAGTCACGGTTGTATCTTTCCTCACAAAATAATTCTTATGTACAAATAAAAGCAAGTGCCTTAAAATGTGAGACTCTAATTTAAGACCAAAATTGGGCAATCAGAATATTTTAGGTCTTGTCTTTGTGTAGTGGCCATTTTCCTCTCTCTTGGAGCACTGTAAAAATCAAAGCCTAATAAAAGCTGTTTCCCAGGTGAAGTATTTGCTTCAGATGTCTGTTGCACAGAACCACAATGCCTGACGTTTAGATCCTGTAAGGGGACTGCGTTAATTCCCTTGCAGGCCTGTGTTTGGACTAGCAAGTATATGCATCACCATCGAATCAGTGGTTCTGGCAGCATGAACCCTTCTGCTGATAACTGGTCCCATTTTCTAGCAGTCCCTTTTCAGTTTAATGGTAAAATCACCAGGGAAACCTGCCGTCTGGACACAGCCATGGCTAATGGCAGATTTCTGTAATTGTTTCCTAGGAGAAAATGTGTCTGTTTGCAGTTAAGTTGTTTACTTGGCTGTTCAAAGGCTTTTCTCAGGGCCACCTTCCTGTGGAAATAAATCAACAGAAATAAAGACTGTGGCAGTCCCAAAATCCTCAAGCCATGTGTCGTACCTCTGTATAGTTCTGGATTCTCCATTCCCTGTAGATTTTCCTCACAGTAAACTCAATGCTTTCCCAGCATTGAACGACTTATTAGAACCTCAGAGAAACAAAGTAGGTAAAAATGCACTTGGGCAATTGAAACAGAACTCCAGTCTGAGGAAGCAGAAACCTGGATTTGCACGTTTTCTGTCGTTTTAAGAAGTTTGATTATTTGCCTGAATTCTGAATGATAACATTTTGCCTCACCAAAAGCATATTTAAATATATGTGAGCAGTTTGGAAATTGCTTTTTGGGGAACGGGTTTGTTCATTGGCTTTGAAGCATCATTACTAAGAACAATAGCTAAAAAGGCTAGCTGTTTAGAGCCATGAAAGCTCATATCTTCACTTCAAACCTTCTTCAGTCCATCTTTGGGTCTGACTGCTCACACCTTTTCATTTCTATCCATTTTGGGGGGGACTTTCTGCCCACCCCCACCCCCACCCCCAATTTGGACTTTCCATTAAGGATAGAAATGAAAAGATGTGAGCAGTCAAACCTGAACATGGACTGGGGAAGGTTTAAAGTGAAAGTGTGACCACTAGAAGATAGGGATGTGCACGAATATTCATAATATTCCAAATTTGATTGAATTTTGTTTGAATTCAGACATTTGAATTTGAATCGAATGTCTATACATTCATTTTTTAACTTTTGAGCAAATTTCAAATGTTTTGAATCATTCATATGAATTATTCGGACATTTGTATGTGTACGGATACGTACGCATTACATACGTATCTTGCCAAGGCATTAATTTGCCAGATATTTGTTTCGATTATAAATCAGGTCTTTGCTTGTTATTAAGCAATAGGATCCCTGTGTGAAGCAATGATGTTCCCGTCTAATCTCAGTACAGTAGGGAACGAATGTAATCTACCACCTGGCTCCATCCAAGGTTTTCCAGCATAGGCACAACAGGATGTTGCTGTGGAAAATCACTGACTCTTAGGCCATGAAAGTTTTCCATTGTGTTCTCTATACAACAGGAATAACCATATTTGGTCATGTCAAATATGCAGTCTGCATCCTGCTGCACACAGACATAAAAAGGATTTTATCTCCACTTTTGTGGCTGTTCTCTCTTAAGACTGCCTATTGCAAGGATGCAAGATGGTTACCTAAATTCCAAGTATATGCTTTCTGCAATGAGTAACCAGTTTATGATTTCTGGACAGTTATAAGTTTGTATAATTATTTTACTTTCATATATCCATGCACCTATGTAATCCATACAAGTATGTAGTCATTACTTGCCTAATTCCTTAAATAAACAAGGATCTTACAAGGGTGCAAGTATCACTTTATTCTTCTCTGTGTGCTGGCAGAGTGACACCATGCACACTGCGCTACTCCTGCTACATCTGCCTTACTTTTCTGAGCTAAGACTTATGTTCAGTATAAAGGGCCGACAAGATGACAAGCCAAATCCTTGAACGTATCTGTGCACGTCTTATTCATATCCGTACACATTTGTACAGATACGTACAGGGTGAAAATGGGATGCATTCATGATAAAAATGGGATGTGTACAGATGTGTATGGATGCGTACAGACACATACGAAAGTTGTCAACATTTGTATCTCCAAATTCGTATGAATAGAAATGAATGTATTTGAATCGAATTCGAATTTGAATACATTTGTTTCTCTCTATTCGTTCAAATTCAAACATTCAAATATTCAATTTGAATCAAATCAAATTCAAAAATTGCATTCATGCACACCCCTACTAGAAGATGCTAATCTGGCCTGCTTCTGGACATTTTGAAGCAAGCTGAACTACAGAATTCCCTTGGAAGAGCAGTTTTAAAACAACAAGACTAGCTAACATGCGTTTGTCATTATATTGTTAAAGGAATAATTAGAACAGCTAGCTGAAAAGTTGGTGAATTTAAGAGTATTCATCCTTTGTATAACACTATGACCTGGTTCCCAAGAACCACTGTGTAGTGCAAAACTGTGTTATTCAAATAATATCCACCTGTGGAATACTGTGGATTAGGAAAAAGATGGAGGCCCAGTTTAGTGTAAATCAGTGGCACTGAAGAGGGGAGTCCTAAAAGCCTCCTCCTGGCAGGACTTTGTAGTGCCAGACTGAATGTGGGTGACTTCCAGTACTATCTCTGGATCCACAGCAGCATTCTGAGAGCCATGTCAAAGTCTGCATCGTTTGCCGACCGCTTCAGCCACCCTGCTCCATCTTGGCTCCATGCTCTCTGTCATTCTGGGGGCTGTGTAGATAAAGCCAGTGACACCTCAGGGGTAAAATCCCTTTGCTGAAAATTTCCAGGATTGCATTAAACAAGAGAAGTTAGATTTTTACTAATGGTTAGGGATGTGCAGGAATGGTATTTTTGGATTTGATTTTTATCAAATTAAATGTAAGAAAATTCATATTCATTCAAAAAGATCCCCTTTGAATGTGGCAGGATTCTATTTAATACAAATGTATTCATACGAATTGGTATGAATATCAGATATGAACACATACGTATCAGATACGTATTGGTATGAATTGGTATGAATATCAGATATGAACACATACGTATCCTGTAGCATATCTGTTCTGAAAGTTTCAAATCTGCCTTGAATCCACTCTCAAACCATGTTGAATTCATTCTGGATCCATTGCAGATGTGACTGGCACAGATGCTTTTCCATCTCTCTGTTTCACAAATGTTCCAAAGGTTCATACGAATGTTACGGAACATTCGTATTCATACATATGTACTAATGTCATAACATTTGGCTTGTATATAAATGTCCAAATTCATTTGTACAAATTTGTGCACACCCCTATGATATAAAAGCAAAACAGTGTTATGTAAGGGAGAACTGTGCTAGAGAGAGTGAGAGGGCAAGGAGTTTAGCTTTCGCCTAACAACTTGCTCAAGAGAACTCGAATGAGAAAAAAGAGCTCAGGAAACATGTTTCAGTTTTTTAAATACCAGGTTCATGTTTTAAAAGCAAGCACTTTAATCAATATTGTAGATAGCTCTGTATCAGTCTATTTTATTATGAAACATTTTTATTTTCTGGTAATATTGTAGCTTTTAAGTGTATTATTGGGGTGAAGATTTGTCTTGTGAACACACTTCTTTTGCATAGTTATTTTTTCATTCAATAAATAAATTATTTGAATAACCTTTGTGCTTTTGATGTTATTTCAGTCCTTCATCTTCTTAATACACACGGGCAAGTCACTGGTTATATTCTTGACCACAGAATCCTTAAGCAATGATATGCCCATAAAAGTTCCCCCTATATGATTTTTCAGTTGGATAAGTCACGCACAGTATAAACTTCTTTATGAGAGTCTTATTGACTATTTTTGTTATTTTATAAAATTATTTTTCATTCAGTGCTGAAAATCATTAAGTGACATTATTTTCGAAGCTTTGTTAGGTCATTTGGGACATGGACCTGAAATACAGGAAGATCCCATCAAACCCAAGAGAAGCCAGTGAGCACATATCCCAGGGAGGGATAAAAGGACTTCTTAGGGCCAATTCATACTTGGCCCAGTAGTCCATGTGGAGTGAGCTCCCAGGTGGAGCATCTGCACTTGAAGGAACCATTTCTTAACCAGAAATGCCTCCTTCTGTGTGGGACCTGTGCTTCACATCCAGAGGGTGAGATCCATGTGGTTTAGAGATCCTTGTTTTAGGACTAGCTTCCCCCATTCCAGCATTCCAGGTAATTTGTGTTTGTTTCTTAACATGTATGAATTGTTCTGAGATAGTAGTGTACAGGGGTCAGAGAGATTATTTTTAATTTAATTCCTGTAGTTGCAGTTCACTATACTGATAGGAAGTAACAATCTTTATCATTTTGATGTTTAGAAAGAAAATCTGTATAATTGAGTCCTGGAACTAGGTGTCTCCAGTAATTAATTTGTCTCTTGAAGCACTAATTGCCTTAGGGCAATTATCATACATCTCTGTTCTTTACACTTCTTGCAGTACTGTTGTTGTCAAAGAATGTTAATGCATTTTTACTTCTAGCTTGACAAGACATGGTTGTGCAAGTTACAAATGTTCACATCAATTATTCTTGTGTTCTCTTGTAGATGGAAAATAGGACTCTTACATGCGATGCTTTTCCTCCCCCCCCCATATAAATATTTGTTTAAAAATGTATGATAGCAGCACAATACTGTGGCTAGATCCCCAATTGCTTAAGGATGTGGCTTCATTCTGAGCGTACAGGGGAAGTACTATAATAACTCCCAAATGGATGCCTCTTTATTTTCATTTCAGTTTTATTATACAGAGTGGTACTCTGAACCATCTCCACTAGGGGTGTACATGAATGCAATTTTTGACATTTGAGCATTCACTTCAAATTGAATGCTCAAATGTCCAAATTCATATGAATAGAGAAAAAAATGAATGTATTAAAATTTGAACCGGTTCAAATACATTCGTATCTATTCGTATGAATATTCGATACTTATTTGAAGATATGAATGTTGACATCCGTACGTATCAGTATGCATCTGTACACATCAGTACGTACCCCATTTTTATCCCATATGCACCCAATTTTCATCTGTATGGATGCATACAGATGCGTACAGATATGAATAAGATCTGCACGGATACATATGAATGTTCAAATTATTTGTACGATTGATTAAAAAATTGTATTTATTCAATTATTTAAAAAATGAATGTGTGATTCTAATTCTAAATGTATATTGTGATTTAAATATATATTGTCATCCTAGTCCTATATGATAACCAATATTTCTACCCCGCTTTCCTTACCCATTTAAGGGGACTAAAAGCGGCTTTCAAACCTTCTGTTTCAATTAGAATGTGTAGACATTCTATTCAAATTTGAATGTTCACATTTGATTGAATTCGATTGAATTTTGAATGTCTAGGACATTTGTGTACATCCCTACTCAGCAGTGGTATTTTGGTTGTTATTATCTGCCTGTGGATGCAGTTTTAAATGTAAATTGTGATTCTAGTTCTAAATGTATATTGTGATTTAAATATATATTGTCATCCTAGTCTTGTATGATAACCAATATGTGAAAGTGATAAATTTATTTGCTGAGGAGTTTTGTTATTAGAAATAGACCCCCGTTTTTTCCACTGAGCTCTATCCAGTGGTCTAACTAACCTTTTAGCAGTTCTGGCAGCTGCAGATACTCCTGTTACCATGGAAATGGAGGTATAAGAGGGATGGGGCAGGGTGAATTGCTGGGGTAGGTGAGCCACCTGTTTCTAAACCTATTTAAGGTGACTAAGGCTAACCGTAATGTTGCTAAATATCTGTTTGCATACAATTAAAGCAATTTTCTTATTGTTTTTCTTACAGGCTTGTATGCCTATACTTTTTTAAAAAATAAATGTAACTCTTGAGATTAGAACAAAGAATGACATACTTTCCAGGTATACCTGTAAACAGGTGTTCCGCAGCAAGTTCCATTCTCCACAGCTACAGCAGACAACTTCATGCCAGGGGGAGAGGAGACTCTCCAAGATAACTCTCAACCCCCTTTATCAACAGTCCGGACTTAGATCTACAGGCAGTCCATGTTGTTGCTGCAGGGACACTGTTACCTATGATGCTTTGGGCCAAGATCCAGGTCACAGAGCATTTTAAGAACCTCTGGATGGCCCAGCCGACCCCAAGTGCCTTTCCATATAGCCCTATTCACTTTCACCCTTAAAACATGTGGAATGGGCAAAAGAGGCATGTAGCACTTAAAAAACAAACGTGTTAAGGAAAGGCTGACTTCCCTCTGACATTCTTGGAAATAATGGGTGCTTGAAAGAATGACCAGAGCTATCACAGAAAATAGCATGGCTCCAGATCTGCTCTTCCTAGGGCAATGTTGGAGTGAGTAGAATCTGACTGTTGTGCCCAGTTTTGAAGAACTTCAAGGAGATGCCAAGCTTCCATCTGCATTTCAGAGAGATGCCTTTACATCTTACTTTTACCCATTTTATATATTTTAAAGATGAAGAGGAGTCTTCCTGACTGATGCGGAGAAGCCACCATATAAAAAACTTGGGAACTAATGTTTTACTGGTCCCTAGGGGTGTATATGAATGCAATTTTTGACATTTGATTCAATTCAAATCGAATATTCAAATGTGTACAAATAAAGAAAAAACGAATGTATTAAAATTCAAGCTGATTCAAATACATTTGTATCTATTGGTACTGATATTTGATTCGTATTTGATGATACAAAAGTCGACATTTGTGTTTGTCCATATGCATCCTTACACATTTTGTATTTATCGACATTTGTATGTGTCTGTCCGTGTGCATATCCATCCCGTAAACATCCCATACATTTTTATCCCATATGCATCCTGTTTTGTCCCATACCTATCCGTACAAATGCGTACAGATACGAATAAGATGCATACATATCCGTACACATATGAATGTCTGAATAAATCATATGAATAATCCAAAACGTTCAAATTTGTTCGAATGTTAAACATTCGAACAAATGTATAGACATTTGGTTTAAATTCAGATGTTTGAATTTGAACAAATTTGATTGAATTTTGAATGTTTCAAATATTCTTGCACATCCCTACTGGTCACTCATCCAGTTTTTTGCCATTTGTGTTTTGTCATTTGCCATGAAAACTTAAACTTGATTTCCTTTCAGCCATGTTATACTATACATAAAATCCAATTGCATTATACTTAGGCTACTTCCAGATGCAAGAACATATCTCATAATGTTCTTGGGACTATATTGGGAATGCCAGGTTGGTTAATTGACTAAGTATATTAGCAGAAATTAAGCACAAATGCTGGATTTCTTGTAATAGTTCCCCCATTCTTAGAGTTTATTTGCAGTTAACTTCTTTGGGACAGTGTCCCAGGGAAGTTAAGATCAGGGACAGAGGCCAGCATTTACACGGTGAACATTGGCCCCCATACCAAACTTATCTGGAGCAGGATAAGTGGTGGATGAGACCATTTGGCAGTGTCTGCCTCACCACATTAACAGCCATGCATGGCCAGCTATTACTACAGCATTCAGGAAATGTAGTACATGACTGCACAGTGGTATCCACTGCTCCCCACTCTGATGCATCCTTTGAATGGGAGTAGGTGCAAAGGTTGTATTGGGAGCTATATTGGGAGCACTGTTGGCACTCCTAATATAACTTTGGAGCAGTTTTTATTGTTCCATAGAAGAGGGGATATTCAAGTGTGCTAGGAGCAGCTTCTGGAACCAGAAGAGGATTTATGGTATGTGTACACTTTGTGCCAAAGCGAACCCAAGTGTCCTCATCTTCAAAGTGCAAAAAGGACCTCAGTATTTGTCACTGGCTTTCAGAGTAATCTTGTCTACAAGAAAGAAGAAGAAATGTTGGCTTTTCTACCCCATTTTTTCTCATCCATTTAAGGGGACTCAAAGTGGCTGACAAAGCTTTCAATTATTCTTCCCACAACAGACATTCTGTGAGGTGGGTGGGCTGTGGGAGCTCATAAGAGAGCTGTGACTAGCCCAAGGTCACCCAGCTTCATGGAGGAGGACAGAATCAAACCTGGTATTCCCAGAAAAAAGTCTGGCTCTCTAACCACTAACCAAACTGGCTCACAATTGCTTTTAAAGAATAAAGTGGTTCACTTTTAATAACCACAAATGTTGGTCAGGATTCATTTTATAGTAAATTTACAAGTGGTTGGTATACTTTTAGATATAGAGGTAGAACTTCATCATTACAATATTTCACTAATATAGATTACCAAATTCAAGACACAAAATTGTTTATTACACAAAAAACTTCTAAAAATATCTGCTGCTTCTACAAGTTTTTGTAAAAGAAAAAAAAGAGTTTATGATCCTTTCCATACAGCCAAACATGCAAAAATTAAGTTAAAAAAGGACCCTTGGCTGGTAGCCCAAAGTGAGCACATGCTGAAAGATGCTGGCAGCTGTGAAGGTAAGTTCACAATTGCTCTTCACATCTGTCAGGGATATGGAGGTGCACAAATATTCAAAATTTGATCAAATTTGTCCAAATTTTGACATTCAAATTCAAACTGAATGTCCATAAATTCAAATTTAAACATTCAAACATATTTTGAATTTTTGAATCTATTCGTTCGAATTATTTGGACGTTCTTATGTGTATGTTTTTATACATCATGCCTACTCTCCTGCATCCATACATATTTGTACGGATCCATATGGGACAAAATGGGTTGCATATGGGATAACTACAGGATGCATGTGGAAGTGTACGGATGTATGGATGTGTACGGGATGCATAACGATGGGGAGAGGAGAGAAGAGAGAGAGAGAGCCAAATAAGAAAATAGGAGAGGAGAGAGAGAGATGTGAATCTCTGGAGAGCCCCAGGGACCTGTGAAGGTCTCACAGGCATCCACAGTAGACTAGCAGGGGCTTTGGCTTGGGGGACGGTGGGGGACAAAAGGCTGGGGGTGGATGATGCAAGGTCCATAGCAACCAAAATTATGTAAAGGAGGTCAGTGGTGAATAAAAGGTTAAGAACCAATGGTTTAACCTATTGGAGATTTGTAGCACTGAGCAATGCAAAGCTAATCTTTAGAGAAAAAGAGATAGGAACTGCAGATACCATTCTGCTATCACTATATCTCCTGCCACTAATGGTCAGTAGTTTTATAGATGCAGAAAACTATTGCTTGCAAAGTTAAATTCCAATACTTCTCTCCACACTTGAAGGCTCCAGAATGCCAGGAACATGCAGGTGAGTGTTGGTGTGGACAGGTAAGGGTTTCTTCTTCCTTGCATCAAATGTGAATTAGCATCTACAAACAGTGGACAATGTGGGGCTGTTTCGAAAGATACCTGCCTCAATTTTGCCTTTAATGTTTGTTGTAACTTGAGAAAAATCTATTGGGAAACATGTAAAAATGATACTTGCCCACAACAACTGGTAAGAATTATTATATTTGACAGAAAACTCTTATATTAGGGATGTGCATGAATATTCATACCATTCGTTATTCATATGAATTCATACGAATTCAGACATTGAATGTTAATGACATTCATACATTAACATTTGCACAGACACAAAGGTTTTGGAACATTTGTATGAATAGTTTGCACATTAATTAAACTTGGGATACATATCGGATACGTATCGATATGTATCCGTTTGTATAAGATATGTATTGAATACATATCCGATACATACTGTATGTGTGGTTACAGATACGTATCTGATATGTATGCATTCATATGGGATCCGTCCCAGGATCCGTCTCCAGGATTCGTATGCATTCTTATTGGATATTCATACAAATTTGTAAGAATACATTCATATCAACTAGTATCCTACCACATTCGAAGGGCATCTATTCAAACGAATACAAATTTTCTAACATTCGATTCATTACAAATCGAATGCCCAAACACCCATTCATGCACATCCCTATCTTATATATGTGCATGAATGTGCATGTATAAACAGCAAGGGTCTATTTTTCTCTCCCCACGCGCATCTGAATTTTACTTTTAAACTCACTGCATTTAAGATTAAGCCCATCAACTAGAGGTATACTTGTTTTGTAATCAACATGCAATTACTTTTCAGGTTTGGGTAGAGAAAGCTGAAAAGCAGGACAGCCTTCACAATGAACCATGTACATTCATAGGAAATCATGGTGAAGAGCATCTACAAATGATATTTATTACTGAACATGAAGCCAGATTTGTGGAGCTAAAGAAGTCCTTTCCAAGGAAGGATTTTGTATCCATATTGAGCATTAATCCTGGCAGTGGAGATATTTATTAACTGGGACAATTTTGGATATAATAAAATAATTTTATGTGTAGCAGTTTTTGGGTTGTTATGCTGTATTCCAGGTTTATTCTGAGAATCTAAGCTTTTGGATATTGCTGTGATATCCCTCTTCAGAGGATTTCTAGTACCTTCCTAGAACTTGTTTCCTTCTTATAGATGTCTGCTGTTTGTTTAGCAGTTCTTTTGGTTACCAGAGAGGTGATTGAAATAAAACAATGTCCCCAAAACTTTAACAGGGATCAAGGCCTGTTTCTCAGCAACATATGGAAACTCTTATACAGAAACAAGCAAAACTAAGATTCACACTCTAACTCAGCAACTGCACAACCCACATCTCATTCAACCCCAGGGATTATGCTAATACATTATAAACAGGAAAGCCTCAACAACTCACCATTAACATCTCCAGCAAAGAAAACAGTATTAATAGATTATAGCCAGGAAAAGACCAATGCCTTATGAACAACACACACAAAAGAATTGCCAACCAAACAGCAGACATCTATAAAAAGGGAAAGAAAGAGACCAGTTGCTTTTGATTCTTCTAAAAGCCAAATTTTCTGAAGATGAATATCACAGCAATATCTGAAAGTTTAGGGTCCCAGAAGAAATCTGGAACATGGCATAACAGACCAAAAACTGCAACAGATTATATTGAAACTAGCTATGAAAGCCTACATATGACCAATAAAATTATTAATTTCAGCATGTCATCACACATAATGCATATAAGCTTTCTGATATTTTGTGTTTTGTGTGACAATTGCGCATTATTTCTGCCTGATACAGAATGCAATATAGGAAACCCTCTTAATCAGTACCAGCTGGCCATTATGGTGGCACAGCAAATAATTATCTGCCCCTGTGCCACATTTCCAGGCATAATGTTTCAGTTTGTGTACCTTGGCATTTGAAAATGTTTCTGTTTTGCTTACCAGAACTTACTGCTGAAGTTCATTTCACTTGCAGCCCATGTGGGGTAACAGGCATTGAAAAGAAACCTAATAAACTACATCTGGCAGTACTCGGGAAAAGTTATTGCTCTTACTTCTTAACAGAGTAGAACATTCTGAACCAATTTATGAATAGTTCAGTGTGTGATATGTCCTCAAGGAACCCAGTATTGCAAAATCTGAAATAAATTTTCTGGACAAGAGAGATCCAACCATTCACATTCACATAACTGTGGCTGCAGATAGGCAACCGTAATTGGGGTGTGCATGAATCTTCTCTTGCATTTGAATTTGAGATGAATTGAATGTCAAAACATTCAATTCGATTTGAATGCTTAGAATCTGAATGCAACAAAATCCGATTAGAACAGAATATATTAAAATCTATTCATTCAAATGTTAGATTCAAATCTGAAGATACGAATGCCAACAACATTTTTGTGTTATATCAGTCTGTATGCATTTCATATGTATCCTGTTTTATCCTGTATGCATCCTGTTTTCATCCCATATTATAAATGCAAATGCATACAGATATGTATGAGATTTGTACAGATACATATGTAATACATACATTAAACTGGAAGATATGTATTTAACTTCCAGAAAGACTGTTTGCTGTTCAGGAGAGCCCAGAAAGAGGCCCATGGCACCACCAGAGAAGTTAAGGTCTTCTGGGGGGGGGAGAGTTTGGGGGTAGGCTGGTCTAGGTAGGGAGGCCCCAGGGAATCCAGTATCCTTAGAAGTTTCTACTGAAGCTTCTACGGATAGTGGATTATTTGATTCATGGATTGATAGGCCCCTTTGAATAGAGCCCTATTTGATCCATCCATGAATCTCTGAATTCTGAAAGCATGAATCATTTGTGCACATCACTACCCTAAACCTTAATAGGGAAGAAAAATATCATTGTATAAAATACAATATTGAGAACATTCTGTTAAATTAACAAGAGTTTACTGGAAAAAGGAATGTTTGTAACGGAATGGGTGTAGAATGGAATAAGAGACTAATGTTTCTCTCCTTGTCAAAATGATGCATTCCCACCACTTAATGATACAGTGTTTCTAAAAGGTATTTGAAGTCCTTTATCCAGTTTTTCATCAATTTTCTGAACTACTCTTAAGGAGTATTTAGATGTCTTCTGTGCTCTGCAGCTTGGCCTGCATAGCAATTAGATAAAATCTTCTTCACATTTCTTAAGTGATCTAAAAGAGAGCCTTGATTGCAGTTGGTAAGATTTTATTCCCAATAACATAAACGGCTTCTTGTGAGATATATTTCAACCAAACCTATATGACAGGTAAAGTAATTGTTAGAAAATCTATTCAGTGCTTTATTTTAAGTGTTTGTATAGCTGGATGCATTTTGAAATAAACTCATTAACACCATGGGGGTCCTTTTAGAAAAGAAAAATTGTGTATTTTCTAATACTGTAAAGAAAAGAACAACAGGAGGCTTGCTGTGTTAGAGTAAATCATATTTGATGCAATTTTTGTTATGTTTTTCCCCACTGCTTTACAAACTGCTGTGTGTAATTTCCTCTAACTTCCAGCCTGTTCTTAGTGTCTCCATTAGCACAGTACTTCTACTAGCATCTTGCCAGGGTAGCGCATTGTTCCTTCATTTCACCTCCTCCTAAACAAATCTAGCAGGCTTTATAATTTCTCTAGCAAGCTGAAGTGGCTTTGCAACAGGCATTTACCTTTTTCTTTCTTCTCTGATTTACACAAAGAGTATAAAATTGCCACTACTTCAAAAAAAAAATGCTCGTGGATTAGTAGCTTTTAGATCAGACCCCCTTCCTGCACTTGATTTAAATATTGGATTAAGGAGCCTTTTAATCTGGGATGCAGGCCTCCCATCTTCAGGTTGATGTTAGGGAAGTACATGATTTTTTTTTTTTTTGTATTTGATTTGTATTGAATCGAATTCAGGAAACTTCGTAGATCCCCTTTGAATGTGGTAGGATTCGTATCTGATACAAATGTTCAATCCCATACAAATCTCATACGAAGTTTCATAGAATCTGGATGTCAGTCTTCAAATGTGCCAATATTTGATTCGAATTTTAATGTCCAGATTCAGCCAAATTCATACGTATTTTGAATGTTATGAATATTTGTGCACATCCTGAGGGTGCTTCCGCACTGCACCTCCAAAATCCAGATCTACTAGATCCGGATTTTGGAGATCCATGTTAAGGTAGATCCGTATCTAGTAGCACAGCACCCACCTCAATCTGGATCTCCGGAGGCCCTCTCCTGGCCCGCCATGATTGGCTCCTCCGGAGCAAAGCATGGTGAGCTGGGGAACTCTGACTTCGGGGCTCCCCCTCACCCCAGAAGTTGCGCATCACCACTTCTAGAGCCAAGAGGAGCTTCACCTAACCCCACCCTAGCCCACCCTGGGGCAACCAAGTGGGATCCCCTTCTTCTGGCCCCAGCAGTGGTGATCCGCCGCTTCTGGGGTGAGGGCGAGCCCTGAAATTGGAGTCCCCTGGCTCACCATGCTCAGCTCTGGAAGAGAGCCTTTTTGCTGCATGGACGCATCCATTTTGGATATGTCCTAACAGCAAAAACACCCATTAAGACTACCTTTTATATGGTCTTATGGGAAACCATAAGAAGCAGACTCCCCGATCACTGTCCCCATAAGGGCAGGGTAAATCTGGATTTAATGGACCCTTCAGGCCTTAAATCTGAATTTCAAGTGGACCCGATTAAACGTGTCCACAATGGGCTCTTCAGGCATCTTCAAGATCTGGATCTCCAGGACGACCCCATTGCAAAGATCTGGATCTTGAAGAACTGGATCTTTGACTGTGTGTGGGAAAAGGGGGCTTTTCTGCCTGCACAAGATGGAGCTAAATCCAGATTAAGGCCCTTTCTGCATGGAGCTTTAGTCTGGATTATATCTCAGAATAGGGACCTGCCATCTGCATGCTAGATTGGACTACTGCAATGCACTCAACATGGGGCTGCCCTTGAAGACGGTTTGGAAGTTCCAGCTAGTATAAATGCAGCCGCCAGAGTACTGACCAGAACAGTTAGCTGGATGCACATCACGCCGGTCTTAAAAGCATTACATTGGCTGCCAATTCACTACCGGGAGCTGCTTTTCAGAAGCAAAAACATGTCTGCAAATCCCAAACTAGGAACACTAAGTGCCTTCCACCTCTGAGGTCTTGAATAGTAGGTGTTACAATCTCCCATGCTGGGCATGCATTCTTACATCACATTTAATTTATTTAGGTACATGATTTTTCAGTATTTGCATAACAGCTGCAGAAAAACTTTGACTTTTTTGGTATATGTTGCACGTGGCAAAAGGGTTTCTTTTTTTACTTCTAAGCAATAGAAACATGAAGGACTTTGCTTGGTTGTGAATCAGAACTTTTACAACATCCAAGTTAGTATGCAGACTTGTTAGGAAATTAGTGATCGCACAATGAGGAATTTTTATCTTAAATCAATTGTTTGAGTATGCTTTTTCCCTCTTGGCAATTTAAACCCTCTTGGTTTAAATCAATGCAGTCTGGCTTTAAGTCCACACACTTTGATCAAATGTTGGGAATTCCTTTTGTGGCAGAGTGATGGATGGGCTATATGGAGAAAAGGATGGTGCCTCTGTGAATAATACACACTTTTCAGTCTGAGTGAAATGGGAAGAATAAAAAATTAAATGGCCTCAATTGAAAATCCAGCCAGAAATACACTGACCTGGATTCATATAAAATTACTGTGTCATTTTGTTTTCATTTCTCCTTTACACATTTTCCATCTTCAGTGTCTCAGTTCCCTTTTCATGTTTTATTTATTTATTTTATTTCTCTTCCTTTTCTTTACCAATCCTAGTTTTAAAATTAATAGGTGTTCAAGAAAGGTGTGAAAAACGCACCCCAAAGATTCCTTTTTTTTTCCTTTCTGAGAGAATACCGTGTAAAAGTGAAATCATTAAAACAGTTCAAGGGGCCTTATTCTGAATTTTATTTATTTATTATTTACATTTCTATCCTGCCCCGTACCCGAGGGTCTCTGGGCGGGTAGCAAAAAATAGGGGCTGGTCACCTGCATGTTGGTGTGGCCAACAGAAGGCCCGAATTGGAACCCACCACATTCTGTACTGGCATGAAGATGGCAGGTCCCTATTTCGAGATAAAATTCGATCCATATACAAATGTCTGAACTCATCCGAATTCATACAAATAATGAATGTTATAAATATTTGTACACATCCCTAATGCGTGTGTATGTGTGTGTGTGTATGTGTGTATGTGTATGTATGTATGCATGCATGCAGGTATGTATGTATTCTACTTGTATTTCATATTTATATGCATATACGAACAAGGTACAGAGTGTTGGGGAGGAGAGTGAAAGAGCCCCCCTGTTCGTATCTCCCATCCTCATTCTAATTAACTTAGAAGGTGGCAGGGTCTGAATGCCACTATAGTGGAATCATGGGATGACCTGAAGAGCATGGGATCTATATACCCATTGGGCTGGAAGCCCACCATCAAGAGCTGAAAAGCCCTGTCCAAAGCTCGCTCTCACTGCCTTCCTTCCTGCCTTCTTTGGTGGACTTTCTTCTTTGCTTGCTCTGGCTCTAAAAGCAGCAGGATGCGCTGTCATGGGGATCCTGGTGCTATTTCTGGATTCACAGAAACCATATGAGAAAGTGTTAAATTTAGTGATGGTGACTTGCCGAAGGCACAATATTGAATAACTGGAGGAGTTTTAAATGTAAGTACTCCTGAGCCTTCAATATGATCAAAAGAAATATGACAATTCTCTTTCTAATGTTTAGATCTTTTCCTTTGTAATGTAAACTACTGCTTTAAAACTAGCTTTTATATGATTGCATTTTCAATGTTTCATAAACTCTGAGAGTTACTACATAGGACTATTCATTAAAAATAATACAGGGACCTGTCTAAGATTAATATAATACTGTAACCCACCCTGAGACCTCCGGGTATAGGGCGGGATAGAAATACAAACAAACAAACATTCAAAAGCAATCAAAGGTCACTGGTGGCCTTTCAGTCTGTGATCTAGAAATAAGGCATTTTTGTTTTTCTTTGTTAACCCCCCGAGTGGGCCATCAAAAGTAATTTTGAAGTGTAGTTTTTAAGTCATAAATTCACAAATATCTTTAGGAAAAAGCCAGAAGAATCTTTGGATAAAAAAGAAGCTGGAAATTGGAAAGCTTGAAATACCTGTGAAGTCTGTTTCTGAAAGTTCTTCTGAAAATGAGGTACATTAAATGCATCTTGCTTCATTCCCATCTTTATGAAGCATGCTCATTAAGAATTCATTATATTGCTGCACACTTGATTCTTTAAACTAAGCTGATAAAATTATCAAAAAGCTCTAGGGGAAAAATTGATAAAGAAGATAAAGTTAATGTGCAACATCATACGAAGAAAAAAAGACGAAAAGAACAAACCATAAAAAGAGAAACGAGAAATTAAAAGTCTCTAAGCCATGCTTTTCAACCAAATAAACGTGAGACAATGGCAAGATGTAGTTCAGACAATCCCATCCCACTGAAGTTAAGTTTTAGGATGGTGAGGTACAGTGGCGGCTGGTGGGCTTCAGGGCTGGGTGTTCACAGCCCTAAGTCCCAGGGAGGCGGGGCTGCTGAGTTCGCTGGGTGGAGCCTAAGAGGTCGCTGGGCGGAGTCTAAGAGGTTGCTGGGCGGAGCCTAAGAGGTCACTGGGTGGAGCTTAAGAGGTCACTGGGTGGAGCTTAAGAGGTCACTGGGTGGAGCCTAAGAGGTCGCTGGGCGGAGCCACAGGTCAGAAATTCTCAGAACCAGATAGGTGGGACCACAGCCAATCTGATGTGTTCCCTGGCTGAGTCTTAAAGTGCACTGAAGCTGGATTAAACCTCAGGCGTGACTGATTAAACCTCAGGCGTGACTGCCGCCAATGAGAAAAGACAATTACTGTTCACACTTGGCTAATTAGAAACAATGGGGTGTTCACACTTGGCTAATTAGAAACAATGGGGTGAAACTGCAGGGGAAAAGATTTAGTTTAGATGTTAGGAAAAAATTTCTAACAGTAAGAGTGATCAACCAGTGGAACAGGCTGCCACGGGAGGTGGTTGGTTCCCCTTCGTTGGAGGTCTTCAAGCAGAGACTGGACGGCCATCTGTCTGAGATGGTTTAGGAGATCCTGCCTTGAGCAGGGGGTTGGACTCGATGACCCAGGAGGTCCCCTCCAACTCTACCATTCTATGATTCTATGATTCTATGATTCTAATGTCTTCTCTGGCTGTGAAAGTGGATTAAAGCTGGATAAATCCTTCTTAGGTGGGACCTAAGAAGTGGACTAAAGCCAAGGTGGAAAGAAAATTGCTGGTCACTTGGGCTCAAGGAAGGTACTTTTCAACCCAGGTTATCCCCTTGTCAAAACATTATAGTGAAAATTGAAAACCATCCTTTTAGGCACATTTAATCAGGCAGATCAAAAATGTTTAGACTGCTTCATTTTCTCAAAGCACACAAGATGCATTTTTTTTTTCCATGTGCTGCAACTACCATGAAAAGAAACATCAGGTAGGAAGGCTGACTGGGGAGGAGAGAGGAATTAAGAAAGGGAAGGAAGGTGAGAAGAAGAAAAGTTGGCACTCAGCAAAGCAAGAAGAAACTCTTTAAGCCTCAGTCATATGGTTTCTGCCTTAAAACTGCCAGGGTTCAGACTGCCTCCAACAAGACCCAAGTCTCCTTAATGGGTACTCTAGTGCTAAGTGGAAAAACAGCCCTAGTCCCATTGATTTCCTAGGATTTAGTTTATTAAGACCTGCAAATACCTCCTTGATTACCTCTACCACCGCGATCCAGCTTCAGTCCACTTTCAGAGTGAGAGAATACTGTTTTGTTTCAGGGTTAAGTAACTCATAAAATTCACCTTTGGGAGGGATAGTATGGAAAGAAAATTACTGGTCACTTGGCTGATGTGTTCTCTCACTCTGAAGTGGTCTGAAGCTGGATTAAACCTTAAGTGTGAGTACATGTCATCTTTAATCACCCCGTTCTGATAAGAATATAAGAATAAATAAGAGATAAGAATTTAAGTGCATTAGAAAATTGGATGTTATGTCTTCTATTCTAACTACTCCTGTCCTTCAGAAGCACTTTACATGAGAAGGCAAAACAAAATCTGTTGTTCAGTTTATTTTATCTAGACTGACCCCCCCCCAAAAAAAAACACTCCTAGAGACCTCCATTATCACAGATCGTAGTAATCTTCCACACATTTTTTGACATCAGGTTTCAATTTCATAAAAGCACCCTTAAAACCTTCAGGAAGGTGGCAGTGGTTAAACTATTACTCTAATAAAAAAATGCTTCAATACTAGTTGCCAAAAATACATCAAACAGTGTGAAGCCCAACAGAAGCAACATCACACATTCTGAAATAGCAGGAGGACCACTTCTGTTGTAAGAACTTCAGAAGAGACTGTCACTGTCATGTTAGCTTTATCCGCTGAGGATGAGTTTGAAAGACAGGCCCCTGAGTTAAAGGACGATGCATAGATGAGACTGAATTTCAGGATGAAGGAGGGAGAGTTGGCTTTTCTACCCCACTTTTCTCACCCATTTAAGGGGACTCAAAGTGACTGACAAACCTTCTGTTCTTCTCTTCACACAAAATGCAGGGAGGTAGGTGGGCTCAGAGTCAGCTCAGAAGAGAGTGACTAGCCTATGACGCTGGCTTCAGGAAAGCAGGCAGGCAAGAGTGAGCTTTTCTACCCCACTTTTCTCACCCATTTAAGGGGACCCAAACCTGGCTTTGGGAAGGAAGAAGGAAGGAGTGGGCTTTTCTACCCTGCTTTTCTCACCAATTTAAGGGGACTCAAAGAGGCTGACAAAACTTCTGTTCGTCTCTCCACACAACATGCAGGGAAGTAGGTCAGCTCAGCTCAGAAGAGAGCTGTGACTAGCCTAGGAACAGTAATCCACGCTCCTATTTCACAAGCCTATCATGCCTTTTGTATTTCTCAGTTTAGCTGTGTTGGGGAATGTGGTGTTAAAAACTTATGAATGCACATGATTCAGTTTGCCCCTTCTCCTCTGAGTTAAAGATCTTACACGCCAGACAAAATTAGAATTGGTCCAACAACAAAGAAGACTTTTTTCACTCATTTAAGGGGACTCAAAGCATCTGACAAAGCTTCTGTTCATCTCCCCAACAGAACATCCTGTGAGATTAGTGGGGCTGTGAAAGCTGTGAAGGAAGGAAGGAAGGAAGGAAGGAAGGAGGGGGAGGGAAAGAACAGAGGGAAAGGGAAGGAGTGAAAGAGAGAAGGGAGGGAGGGAGAAAGGAAAGAAAGGAAAACCCTGTGGCTCAACCATAACCAACCGATGCCTCGTGAAAAAGGGAAGGAAAGTTAGAGGGGGGAGGGGAGGGAAGGGAGATGAAGAGAAAAGATAAAAAGCAAAGGAAAGGAGTAAGAAAAAAAGGAGGGATAGAGGAAGGAATGAAGGAAATAAAAGAAGAAAGAGGCAAGGGGAGGGGAAGGAGGATGAGAGAGAAAAGGAAGAGGAGAAGGGAGGGAGAAAGCGGTTTGAAAGAGAATCCACTCTGCTTCCACAGAGGCAACACAGCTGGGGGCGGGGGGGGGGGAGGGAAGCCCCACCGGCCTTCAGATTACCGTGGGCCCGATTTCTCTCTCTCCCAGCCATCCCAGGTCTCTTCCCGCCCTGGACGGCTCGGAGGGAGCAAAATCGGGCCCACGGTGGCCTGTCCGAGCGCCCGGCAGCCTCGCTTCTCAGCAAAAGGCTTTTCTTCGCAGGTCTGGCCGGCAAAGAAAAACCTCTCACCGGGAAGCGACGGCGCTGGGGGCGGGGGGGGGGGAGGGAAGTCCCACTGGCCTTCAGACTACCGTGGGCCGATTTCTCTCTCTCCCAGCCATCCCAGGTCTCTTCCCGCCCTGGACGGCTCGGAGGGAGCAAAATCGGGCCCACGGTGGCCTGTGTGAGCACCCGGCAGCGTCGCTTCCCAGCAGGCAAGCCAGCCCGAAGCGAAGAATGAGCTGCTGCCGCCACCGCCGCCGCCCCGTGCTCTTGCGGCCTAGTCGGTTGGGACGGAGCCATGGAGGGGAGAGCAAAAGCAGGGAAATGGCGAAGACCACGCGGCGCATTGTGGTGTGGCAGCGGCGGGCGGCAGCTCCCACAGGCAAGGCAGCCCGAAGGGGAAAAGTAAGCCGCGCCAACATAGCCTCCCTCCCTGCCCGAGGGGGTGGTGAACAAACCGTGCCTGCCTGGAGGAGGGCAGGCGGCGGCGGCAATGGGACCCGTGTGCTCAACAGGGGCACACGCTGGCCCGTGGCTGAAAGAAATAAAGTTCAATCATGGCTGGGCATTGTGCTAATGAATCAAAAAATGCCCAGTAGCCAGCCAGTCCTACCTCTATCTCCTCCCGCCGAAACCGAAAATGGCGCCGCTGAAATGCGCCAACTCTGAATTTGGAAGGAGGGGAGGGAGGAGAGAGGGGGCGTGTCTATTTACATTTCAGACCTCCTTATTGGCTAGGTGCGGCGCACCCAAATAGGCTATAAATCTCCCGGTTCTTCCAATGAAGAATCGGGATATTTTTTTGGATTTTTCCTATTGGCCAGAAAAATTGTCTTTCTGGCTATCTTTTCTTTAAAAAAATAATTTTCTTTCCCTAGCAATGGGTGAGCGGCGCACACTGCGCTACCATTGGCCAGCCTCCTCTGGTGAGGTAGGTGAGGGTGTGAGAACTCAGAAGAGAGCTGTGACTAGCTCAAGGTCATCCAGCTGGCTTCATGGGAGAGTGTGGAATCTAACCAGGTATTCTCAACACGGTCTGGCTTCCTAACCATTAGACCAAACTGGCTCACAAAAAAAGAAGACCTTTTTTGATTCACAAGAGTGAGTCACCTAGATATAGGATTGTAGTGGTATAAAACATCTGGTGAGGAACTGGGGTGTTGATAATAATTAATAATAATAGTAATATTAATAATAATTAATAATATTAATATTATTATTAATAATAAATTTGCCTAGAAAAATGAGTTCTTGCCTAGAAAAACAGGTGGCAGAGGACTTTTGCAAGTGAGGCAGACAGTAGAAGAGTGACAGTGGGAAAACGCCCTATGTGAAAGAAAGCCAAGAATGAGCTCTGATTGAAGTAAATAACAGGAAGCCAGTACCGAACCAGTACCGAATAACAAGAACCAGTACTGAAAAACTGTACTTCCATGCTAGACTGATAGTTGGTGCAATAAGGTACTGCATGGCCAGTTCTTGGAGAAGATTGAAGACAAAGTGAATTAGGAAAAGACCTGGTTGTGGCTGACCAATGGAACACTGAAGAAGGAAAGAGGGACTAATTTTCGCTGCACAAGAACAAGCCATCAGAACGAGTGACATCAAAGCTAGAATTGAGAAATCAGCGGAAGAACCAAAGTGTAGACTCTGTAAAGAAGCTGATAAAATGGTCAACCATATTCTGAGCTGTTGCAAAAAGATCATACAGACAGACTATAAACAGAGGCACAAAGTAGTGGCACAAATGATACACTGGAACATATACCAGAACTAGGATCTGTCAGTGGCAAAGAACTGGTGTGACCATAAACAACAACAACAAAAAGTGGTCTAAAATGAACAAGCCAAACTACCGTGGGACTTCTGACTTCAGACTGGTTGAACACTGGAACATAATATGCCAGACATCACAATCATGGATAAAGACAAGGGGCTTAACATTGACACTGCTATTCTAGGCAACAGCAGGATTGATGAAAAACAGAAAAACTTACCACATATGAAGACCTGAAAATAGAACTGTAGTGACTGTGGCATAAACCAGCAAAGGAGGTCCCAGTGGATCTAGTCAGGAAGGGCCCAACTAGTGACAACAATTACCAAAACCAGCATAAACTTCTTGTTTGTGGTGTGTTACTCTTGTTTTATGTCAATAATGATGATGATGATGTTCCCCTGAAGTTATAGGATATTCTCCAACATATCAGTTGCAAAAGCAGTTGCATTCTACCATACAAAAGCCTGAGGTAAACAAGCAATTGTTGAAAACGAAGAGACTGGTGATGAAGAGACTGAGTGAGAGAGAGAGAGGGAGAGAGAGAGACCTTTCAAACTTGTGTTCTTTATCTAATGAGCCAAGGTTTTCAGCTAGAAACACACTATGTACCTTGGGGGATTTCAGTTTTACTGTTAGTTCATTCTCTTCAGAAAATAAATGAGTTTATTTTACAGGTCATAAAATAAAGTGTGCATAATTTTGAGACTCAGATCTAAGGAGATATATGCTACTGTAAAAATGGACACTATAAAGCACAGATCAATGGAGAAACTAAAAAAACAAAACCCACAGAGGGTAAGTGCAATAAACGCAGCAGAATTCACTTGTTGAAGAACAAGCTGTAAGATCAAAATTTTAATATGATTAGGGGTATGAAGGAATGCATTTTTAGCATTCAAATTTGAGTCAAATTGAATATTCAAAAATTCAATTCAATTTGAATTTTAAAAATTCGGATTTTCAAAAATCAGATTCAAAATCGGATTATTTGAATCCATACATTTTAAGATCTGATTTGAATTTGAACATACAAATGTTGGTAACATTCAGGTATCCATTTTTCAAATTTGTGCACATATTGTCCTCATACCATATGCATCCCGTTTTCATCCCACATTATAAGCACAAATGAGCACAATATTTGTACAGATCTGTTCATTTGAATTATTTGATAATGAGTAAATTCAGATTTTTGAAAATCTGATTAGAATTCAAATGTCAATATTTGACAGATTTGAATCGGATTTTTGAATTTTCGAATATCCATGCCCTTCCCTAAATATGATAGATCTTATGACTGTATGAGTGGCAATGCTATACAATAGAAAGGAGTCAAGCACAATTATTCTACCTTTGATGCAACTTTATATTTAATTATGTGCTTTCTATGCAGGTTATAGGAGTGGTTCATTTCCATCCTTCTCAACTGCAAATATAAGAATACTGCTTGTAAAGCAGGGGATCACAAGTTTGATTCCTAGAAGGAGATGAGACCAGAAAAAGGGGCTTTCTTGCATCTTGGTTAGGTGGGAAGGGCAGCAAACTTCTGGGATGCATTGGGTGCCTGCACTTTGGGATCACAGATGCATCCCAATTTCCCTAACCCCAACCTTAGCCAACACCAGATTATGTACTGGGTAAATTCACACAGCAGGGCAATGGCAGCTATAGCCATGCATATCACCATTGCCAAACCAGCAGAGTGATGCGAGTGCAGAAATGTGGCTGCATTGCCCCACTCCAGGTGCAAATGGTTCATGTGGGGCAGTAGTAGATGTGCCACAGCTGTGGCTGGTATATCTGTGGAACATGTTTTCATCCTCCACTGATATCCGGCCCAGGGGACGATCTGGCACGTGCAGAGAAGATTCCATGTCTCCACTAGGGGTGTGCACAAATGTAATTTTGGGGATTTGATTTGATTTGAATTGAATATCAGAAAATCTGATTTGATTCAAATCTTTAAAATTTGAATTTAATGACATTCAATTCAAACGGAATACATTCAAATCTATTTGCTTGAATTTTCAATTCAAATTTGCACATACAAATGTCGGCAACATTAGTTTGTGCTCGTACACGTTGTTACTCATCCTGTATGCATCCGTACGCATCCGTACGCATTCCGTTTTCATCCCATATGGATCGGTACAAATGCGTACAGATGTGGGAAAGATGTGCATGGCAAGTACAAATGGTGTACGTATCTGTACACATACGAATGTCTGAATAATTCAAACAGATTCAAAACCTGAAATTCATTTGAATGCTCAAATTTGAATTTATAGACATTCAATTTGAATTTGAATGTCCAAATTCGATTGAATTTTGAATGTTTTGAATATCTGTGCACATCCCTAACCTCTACATGATGTGTAAGTCCTATGCTGAGGCATATTTTTGAATGTCCCCTTTTTGCCAGGTACAAAAAGGCCACAATTCTCTATTTGCCAAGAAAACAGCACAGAAGTACTCATGTAATAACCAGGAACCAACCAAACTCAATGTCACCTAATAACTGTAAAAATGAACTGTAAGACCAAACCAAGCTGGCCTTTAAATAGCAAGATCCATGCTTTCTATACAATCTAAGGTACCTTCCTAGGAAGTAGAGCATTGTATGATAGTGCCAGAACCTTCTAGGTACCATTATGTCAACCCCATGACCATGTGCAGGACGTAATTCTTATAACGTAAAAGTACTTAATTAGATGCCATATAATTTTTATCTGAAGGAAATTCTTTGGAAATCATTGCTATTAAATGAGAGGTAGGAAGGTGGCTGAGGCCAGTTCTATTTCTTTTCTTCCACAGAGAAACAGTAAGCAGATATATTGGAAGAATATCAGACAACTATTTCATGTTAGTGTTGCAAGTCAGCAGGAAAAGATATGTTGACTCTATCCAGTTGACTCTTTCTTTACAATGCAAACAAGAAAGGATTACGAAATGTAAGTAAAACAGCAGAGGAACCTTTTTAATGAGGTTTCTGATTGTGTTGTGCTTTCCAAATTATGCACACACGGTAGGGAGTTTATATATATCTAAATTATTATGGTACATATAACGGAGGTGGTATTTAGAGTCCTGGGGTGTGTAGCAGATGGCACTAAACTGAAAATGTGGTTGATAGTCAAAGCAAGGGAAAAAAAGAGCCCTTTAAATGCTATTGACAGGTGGTACAGAGGTGAAAATGCACCCCTATGGCTTGGTAGGAAATACAATGCCCTAGTAATAGGCAGCTACAGTATATGAAAAGAGACCAAGAGGATGTGTTTAAAAAGAGCTTTAACTAGCTTCTGAAGTGTTTCTTCTGGCTGAAATAAAAACGGGCAAATCAATATACTTGTTATCTTTAAGACTTGCCTATTCTTGCTCATTTTCTGTGTTCTCGTGTGAGATTACTAATGAGTAGCACATTCCTGAAAGACATTCAAGAGATACTGTTTTTTATTAACGGGACTGATTTTGGCCATAACTTGAAACTTTACAGCTGAAGTTTAAACTCAGAACATTGTTCTCGCAGGAGCTCAGCTTGCATGTGAATTTTGAAGTTGGAAATCTCTTTAGAAATAATGCTCACCTGTACATTGCAGGGAGAGTGAAGAAATAATTCCATGCCCACAAGCATTTCTTCTTGGCTTGTTGGTATTTTTCCGGAAGCCATCCTAGTACCCTGAAGCTAATAAAGATGACTTGTCATTTCTGTTTGTATAATGCAGCATATTGAACATAAGCCTGGGTTTTATTAAAAGGTTTTATTTTCTAAAAACAAAAACAGCTGTTGGAGTGAAATAGGATATTAAATTGCAAAGGCCCAGTTCAAAGCCCTTTTTGCACTGGGTCTTATTCCAGATTATAGTCTGGAATATAGCCTGGCATCTACTGTTTGTAAGTATGCTGTATACAGTGTTTGAGAAGAAACTAGTCTTCAGCTGCAACTGGTTGACTTTTTTTAAATGCGTGGTCAGACCATTTTTAAGCATTTCATGTTTTTCTTGAATGTGCCTATATTCTGAAAGCCCCTAGCTGTGAAGTATAGTTGCATTCACTTTCACGTGGAAAGTTTTTGTTTGGTTCTATTTTGCCTTGGTTATTTCATAAAAGTCTCTTGATATAGTAAATGACATTTTTCACCCATCCTTCTCTGAACTTTGCTCTACTAATCTATCTCTGCTGAGATTACTTTTTACAATCCAGTTTTTAAATGAAGCAAACTGCCAAACTGCATGTTTGTGCTTCACCTGCTCATATCCTTAAGGAAGATTCGTGCTACTAGGGTTTATCTCTTTCCAAAGGCAACTCTCCAGAGAGACATTTTTTGTTAGTTGGTTTTGGTTTTTGTCACAGTGCAGCAGCTCTACTTGCACCCCAGGAAAGATTTTTGCACCTGAGACCATATTCTGAATTCTATCTCCCAGAATAGGGACTTGCCATCTACATGTTGGTGCAAATTGCAGAAAGCTCCATCTGCAGATGGGCCAGCTGTACTGTAGTTCATACCATTTCAGGAGCTTTTCCTCCCCACATCCAGGCACTGAGCATTTGCACACTTCGCTTCCCATCTGCTGGATGGTAAAGGAGTGTGATTAACCAACAATGACGAGTGCTTCGACTTGGAGTGCTAGTCAACGTTGGCCGTTCCCTTCCCCAGCGATTGAATACTTAGCTTATTTGATCTCGGAGCCAGTCCTCTTCTGGGCACCACCATTTTGGCTGTGGCACCCTCCACAACTGTGTGTGTGTCAGCTCTGTTGCCTTTATAACGCTGATGCTCTGTGCATGCACAGTTGTGTCTATGGTTATTCAGTTTGCCAGCGTGCTTGTGCGGCACCTCATACGACCTTGGAGCTCTGGAAGAACTGCAGATGCTTGCTCTGCTGGACACATGAGGTAAGCTTTTGGTAAATGCCAGTTAAGGTGTGGAGCACAATTTTGTGCTCCACACCCAGTCAACAATTAGTGAACTTCTGGTGAGGCACGTGCAGATGCTGTTCACCAGAATTTCACTAATTCTTCACTAGAGGCCATAGTGTGAATAGGCCCCCTGTTATGGTTTTAATATCTTACAGTTTTAATATGTTCATTTTATATGTTGTAACCTTTCCTGAGACCTTTGGGTATAGGATGGGATAAAAATTCAAATAAATAAATAAATAATCCAGAATAAGACCCAGTATGGAAAGGTCATGAGACTTAAAAGAAGAAGAGCTGGCTTTTCTACCATGCTTTTCTCACCCATTTAAGGGGACTCAATGTGGCTGACAACACTTTTCTATTCTTCTCCTTATAATAGAACACCTTGTGAGGTAGGGGGGGCTGTGAGAGCTCAGAAGAGAGCTGTGACTAGCCCAAGGCCACCCAGCTGGCTTCATGGAGGAGAGTGGAATCGAATCCAGTGTTCCCAGATAAGAGACTGGCTCCCTAGCCACTAGATGTCATGTTCCTAATGAACTCATGCCTAGAGGCTCGGAAACTGAGCTGGAAGTATTCAGCACTAAAAAATCAGCAGCTCTTTGTGGACATCTAACCCTCTTCGAACTTGCTCTTTTCAACTTTCATGGATTACAAAAAAGTCTTTATACTTGCAGCTGTTTGTGGATGTGCCAAGCATCTTGGAGCTGTGCGGAATGGGCAGGTATTATTTGGTTGTATTTAGGATTATGTTGTAAGAATCACTGATCTTCAGCAAGAAGTATAAATATACTGAGGCTTACTTTCTGGGAGCATGCTTATCACAGGCCTAGTTGTGAAAAGGCTGTGGCACAAAATCTTTATTTCAACAGTTTTCGTTAACTGGGTTTGCTTACTGAAAAAGAAGGGCAATAAAGGGCACCTGGATAACACAGTGGTTAAACACACAGTTTACCATACAGTTACCTGATTCAAATCCCAGCGGTAACATTCTTTCAGAAAGGATACTTAGGCCATGATAACACCCATAGTTTTGGCCAACTTCTCATCAGATTTTTTTCTCCTGGGATCATCTTGGAGACAGACTGTCCCTTCTCAAGCCAGCTTCTCTGGAGTCCACTATTACAGAGGATTTAAGCCGTCTTGGGGAGCCAGTCCATTTCCACTCGCCCTGTGTGGGCATAGAACCAGACTACAGAAGGCTGAATTGCCCTGGGTGTGGTGGATCCAGCCTTCCTTTCCATGAATGCCTAGCTGTGAGTGGCACATGTGTGATCCCCCTTCCTTGCATCTATTTCCACTTCTGCTGAACTCCCAGGGAGTTCATATTTGTGCAGGAGGGGAGGCTTAGCATAAAGCTGTGATCACAGACATAGTTTCATCTTTGCTTGCCAAGCAGTTTGCACTTTGCTTGTCACTATGCCTAGGGTGGCCTCCTTTCCCATCCTCCCCGCCCTGATTCCCCTTCATTCCAATCAAAAGCTTGTGGACTCTTGTCCATCATTTTTTAAAAAAATATAAATCTATTTTGTGCTAGACTGATAATGCATTTTTCTGAAAAACAGGAAGGTATTTAAAAAATAAATGGCCAGAATAACACTGTTGGGAGGGGGAGAAGGAAAGTGTGGAGCAAGTGTAGAAATGATACATTGTAAGGACAATGTAGCTTCCATTTTCCTTCAGCAATGTGCAAGGGAAACAAGGTGTTGTTGCTGTGAAAGGGACTGAGAAGTAAAAGTTCTTCAGCAGCTTTAGGGAAAAGGGCAAATTACAGCCTGTCCTTTTTCTAACAGAATAGCTGCAGAGGTGGAGATGCATGCTGGCTGGAATATGTTTGGGGGCACAGTCCCCTCAACCCAACAGTCCCCTGAATTAGCAACAAGTTTTTCCTCAGGACTACACAACTTCAAACACACCCGATTGCCACTATTGATTGACAGAACTTCATCCTATTGGAATGCAGGTGGTGTTGATGTAATCAATAGGGGTGGAGAACTAAGGAGTCGTGTAAGGGAAACTTGGGAAGATAACATAAAAGCTTCAATTCCATACACATCCCATACAAATCTCATACGAATGCAAACAAATAGTATACAAATCCCATACAAAGCTTCATATGAAGCTTCATATGAATGTATCAAAACATTTGATTCAAACATCAATCTTTGAATGTGCCAACATTTGATTCAAAATTCAAATATCCGAATTTGGTTGAATTTGTAAGAGTTTCAAATGTTATGAATGTTCATGCACATCCTTACAAGGAACAAGTCTAAACCACAATAATACTGAGAAAATCTTGGAAATGCAACCATTTGAACACATTGGTATATGCCAATTCTAGGGCAAATTCACACCATGCCTTTGTCAAGTATAGGTAGTATAGCACTAGAATGCTCTAAGCATCCACACGAGAAAGCTTAGAGCATTCTAAATATACCTCCAGTGTGAATGGCAACCCAGTGGACATTGTGGAGCCTGGCACAGGGTCAACCAGGCAACACATGTCATTGCACTTGTGTGGCCCATCACAACCTCCTGTGCACCTTCTGCACAGGAGGAGATGTGAATGGCTCCTTCCTGGCTCACTGCTAGTATAGACATGGAATATGTTAGTGTGCTCCATGCCTGTCAAGCCTGCCTGGAGCTCCAGGAGCCATTTCTGATGAGGAAACTGCTCCTTGAGATACAGATACATTGTCTTGGAGCTCTCCCCACCTTGACCAATTGGTCAAGTGTGGAAAGACCCCTGGAGATAGTTGGCTACAGGACCAAGAAGCTCAAATGATGGTAACAAATTTAGGGGTGTGCAAAATTTAATTGGAATTCACAAATCTGATTGAATATTTCATACTTGCAGACATTCACATTGAAATGAAAATCCAGAACTCCAGTCAAAATGAACCAGTGTCCTGCTTATTTATTTATGTATTTGTTTGTTTGTTCATTTGTTTACATTTCTATCCCGCCCCATACCCAAAGGTCTCTGGGCAGGTAACAACCTTAAAACAACAGATTAAAAACGAAATATACATTAAAAGACTTTAAAAATTCAACAAATCTAAAACAATAACAATAAAATGATAGTGTCTGTACTGGGGGGGGGGTATAATCAGCTCAGCCCAAAGGCTGAAGCCATCACATAAAAGGCTCTCTCCCAGGTGCCCACCAGCCTCACTATTAAAGGTGGTGGGACAACCAGGAGGGTCTCACCGCTTGATCTTAAGGCATGGGTAAGTTGATATGGGAGAAGGCGTGCCTTCAGATAGTTGGGGCCCATGTCATTTAGGGCTTATAAGTCAGAGTCAAAACCTTGAATTGGGCTCGGTAGTAAATTGGCAGCCAATGCAACCCTTTTAAAACTGGTGCGATGTGCTTCCGGCTAGCTGTTCTGGTCAGCACTCTACCAGCTGCATTTTGCACTAGCTGCAACTTCCGAACCGTTTTCAAGGGCAGCTCCATGTAGAGTGCATTACAGTAGTCCAATCTTGAGGTTACCAGAGCATGGATAACTGTGGTGAAGTCATCTCTATCCAGAAGAGGCTTCATTTGACAGACTAGCCGTAGTTGGGAGTAGGCACTCCTGGCCACGGCCTCCGCCTGAGGTTCAAGGTTTAGTGCAGAGTCCAGGAGTACCCCCAAGTTACGCACCTGTCCCTCCCAGGGCATTGCAACCCCATCAAGGATAGGGTATCTCCCCATTACATGGACATGAAACCCTGTGAGACACAGTACCTCTGCCTTATCTGGATTCTGCTTCAATTTATTCGCCCTCATCCAGCCCATTACCGCCTCAAGCACTTCAACTGCCTCTCCTGATTCAGACGGTACAGAGAGATAGAGCTGGGTATCATCTGCATACTGATGACACCTCACTCCAAATCTCCGGATGACCTCTCCCAATGGCTTCATATAGATGTTAAATAGCATGGGAGATAAGATCAACCCCCGAGGAACCCCACAAGTGAGTTCCCAGGGTGTCGAATCAGTGTCTCCCACAGCCACTATCTGGGATCTATTCTGGAGACAGGAACAGAACCAGTGCCAAGGATTGCCTCCCACTCCTAAACTCCATAGTCTCTCCAAAAGGATACCATGGTCAATGGTATCAAAAACCACTGGGAGCATTCCCCCTGTCTCTTTCCTGGAGAAGGTCATCAACCAGGGCAACCAGGGCCATTTACATGCCATAATCGAGCCTGAAGCCAGGTTATGCTTACGACATTTAATTGAAAATTTGTGTTTTGCTGTATTTTTGGCTTTTCTACAACATCACAATATTCCACTTGTTTCAAAAATGAGAAAAATTACCACACCCATAAAAGGCCAAATAGTTACTTCTGCCAAAGTCTTTCTTTGGTGCTTGAAAGATAGCCTACTGATCTATTTTAGCCAACTATTCATGTGCATGCAGAGTTGCTATGAATGCTTATGTATGAGTCTTTAAAAATTCATGTGCTGAAAACAACTTTTTAAATGTCATAAGATGTTTGCTGTTGTTCAATAGGCCTGGAAGAAACATACATGCTAAATGAAAAGATGGAACCTGGGGGGAGAAAAAAAAACAAACCAAGCCCAAGTTGTGATAAATTATTGGTTGGTCTCATGTTTGTTTTCAAAGTCATTGTGGTACTTGACTTTTGTCCTTGTGATGTGAATGGAGAAATGCAGTAATGGGCTATTTGTCCAAAGCAATTTCTTCTAAAATCCCTTTCCTTGTGTCTGTCTCCTTATTTCTTTGGGGCCATATTATTACGAGACAGAACCAACATGGTTAAGATAGCACTGAGCAGGGTTGTTCTTTTAAAATCTAATTAAATTTCTAACCCGCCTTATGATTGAAGGTTACAAGATAGGCAAAAAGAACTGAAGCAAGAATGTGAAGCAAGCCTAAAAGCTCAGGGTTGCAGGATAAGGAGGAAGAGCAGCTTAGCTACAAAAGATCTAAGTAACAGATGCATCTTGATTTGACCTTGAGAGGAATATAACAACTGGGAGAGTATTTCATAAACTTGGGGGCCACTGTCAACAAGGCTCTTTCACATGCTGTCTTCCTCTTGGGCAGCTGACAAAAACCTGCATGTTGTCTTGAAACCTTTTTGGAAATTTCATTTCAAACCAGCATGACAGCCATTAACGGCCTAGCGGTGCACATTCTCACATTGCATTTGAACAAATGGTGGCCACTATTGCTGTCACATACGGCCAAAGAGTCATAGCAAGTTTTCTCTGTATGGCAGCCGGAGAGAAATGTGCTGGGCAAAAGTATACAGCACCTGCCCAGAGTCCTTACTATTATGCTTATATGCATGGCACCTCTCCCTAAAGTGCAGCAATTATTCAAAGTTTGCATTCTGTCAGGATACACCAAAGATGTACTAATAAGGATCACTTTGGCCCTTTCCACACTGGTTCTAAAAACGGATTTAGAGCCAGATGTGGGAAGGACTAAGATGCGGCTTTTGCAAAGGGAACCCAGGAAACTGCATCCGCATTTTGGCGCGTAAGACTGGTTTCTTAAACTGGTGTTGCCGCTAAAATCCTACCCAAATGTAAGACCTAAAAGATTAGGTCTTATATCTGGCAGGGGAAGAGCTGGATTGCCGGCACATGCTGGGCCCTCCCCGCGGCCCCTGAGATTGGTTCCATTTGAGCCAGCACTGGGAGGCCATCAGCCAGCTTCCCCGACTTCCCCTTTGCCCGAGAAGGCTCGATGCACATTCTCTTGCAAGGGGGAACCCACAACCTACCCACCCCACCCTGCCCGGGGTCCGGTGCACGCAGTCCGCTGCTTACCTGCTTGCTGCTGGGCCGCTTCTGGCAGCGGGAGGCCCGGCGTGCATGCGCATGCATGCACCATGGCTTCCTATTAGCCAGCCACCCTTGCGCCTTCTCTTGTGAGGGGGAACCCAGGGAAGCCAGCTGACAGCCTCCTGGTGCTGGCTCCAATGGAGCCAATCAAGGAGGCCAGGGGGCGGGCCCAGATGTCAAAGAGGGAGATTGGGTTTGGTGCTGGTGCGTCCGTACAGCACCCATCCCAATCCATTTCCCCCATCTGGCCTTGCTGCCACCGCCCCACGCCTGTGCGGATGTGTGGGGCCTTGAGGATTTGTCCCAAATAGCGACAGATCCTCGGAGAAAACGGTTCGCCGAAAAATGGATCTTCATAGAGAAGATCTTCAACCTTCTCCAGGTGGATGATCTTCTTCATAGATCCGTTTTTTTGGTGGAATGTGCGGAAAGGCCCCTTTTCTCCTCTGTTTTGACCCCTGAATTCTGGCATATGCTGGACAATACAGCCACTCATGTGGAGATATTAGAAATCCTCTCACAAGATTCTTTCAGTAACCATCACTTTCATTCATTGATTTTTTCCTTAAGAGAAAGGTTGCTGCAAATCAGGACTCATTTCATAATGATGATGATGATGACAATGACAACGACATTTATTTTCTCTCCACCCCCAGAAAACTTCTGTATGGTACCTGGGGACCATGCTAGCTGCCACTGCAGAATAAAGGGAATGCTTTGTCTGCACAATTCTGTCTTCTGGCCCATTCCCCAGCATGAAAGTGACTCAAGGGAGTACTGTTTTCCATGGTGGACCAATCTAGACATCTGCCATATGGGCAGTTAGGCTGGTCCAAGCAGCACATAGAGCCTGGTGCAATTTTACTGGCATTCCAGAAATTTTCCCAGAATTGTTCCACTTTTAGTGTACTGCAGTAATCTCACTGGCCTGGAACCCTAGAGGCTGGGAAACTTTCATTCCTGGCCTCTGGAGTTAGTTCAGCTCCAGCTGCCCTTGGTGAATGCTGCCATCCATTACTCTAATCCTTACGTGGGGTGATTTTGCGCTTCCCTTCCCATCCGCTGGATGGGAAAGGAGCATAATCACCCAATGTGACAGAGACGACTTGGCCACAGTTATCCATGCTCTGGTAACCTCTAGACTGGACTACTGTAATGCACTCTACATAGGGCTGCCCTTGAAGATGGTTCGGAAGCTGAAGCTAGTGGAAAATGCAGCTGCCAGAGTGCTGACCAGAACAGTTAGCTGGATGCACATCACACCAGTTTTAAAAGGCTTGCATTGACTGCCAATTCACTACTGAGCATGATTCAAGGTGTTAACTTTGACTTAAAAGGCCCTAAATGACTTGGGCCCAAAATATCTAAAGGGACATCTTTTCCCATACCAACCTGCCCTGGCCTTAAGATCTGGTGGTGAGGTCCTCCTGGTTGTCCCACTGCCTTCAGTAGTGAGGTGGTTGGGCACCCAGGAGAGGGCCTTTTCGGTAATGGCCCCCAGGTTATGGAATAGTCTGCCCCTCGAGGTGCATCACAGCCCTTCTCTGTATACTGTACATTCAGGAAGACACACCTCAGCTTTTGGCTGAGGTATTTATACTTTGCCCCCATTACAGCCACCATTATTTTAATATGGAGTATATTGTTAGATATGCTGATTTTTTAAAGTGTTTTTATGTATATTAATGCTTTTAATACATATTCATTTGTTGTTTTAAAAGTTGTTACCCGCCCTGAGACTTTCGGGTGTAGGGTGGGATAGAAATACAAATAATAAAAAATAAATAATACAAATGTTGACTATGACTCACATTTTTGAGTGCTAGTCAATTACAGCCTAAGCCCCATGTGATTGGTCACTCACCTGTGATTGATCCCGGGTTGGTCCTCTTCTGGGTGCTGCCATTTTCTTTGTGATGTCCTGCGTGACTGTGCATGCCTCAGCACCATCACTATGACAGTGCTGACCCTCTGCACAGTCGTGGTCAAATTTATGGTTGTCTGAGGTGCCAGTGTGCTTGTGTGGCACCTCAGACGATCCTAGAGCACCAGAAAAGGTGTGGATGCTTGCCAGGTAAGGTTTCAGGTAAGGGTAGTAAAGGTGTAGAGCATGACCTCATGCTCCAGACCTAGTGCATAA
This sequence comes from Aspidoscelis tigris stejnegeri, assembly GCA_023333525.1. Lineage (NCBI taxonomy): Eukaryota > Metazoa > Chordata > Lepidosauria > Squamata > Teiidae > Aspidoscelis > Aspidoscelis tigris. The sequence goes on along the minus strand of JALMGA010000007.1, from coordinate 67,422,543 downwards.
TTAGGGAACTTCTGGGGGTGCCCCGAGGCTGTAGCAGCCTCCTCTAGGTGTGGATGCTTTTCCCCAGAAGTTGCATAATTATGCACTATGGGCTGTAGTACGAATAGGCATCTGGATTGAGCAGTCCAGGCCAAGGCTAGCTACAAAACTGTGCACAAGATTGACATACATTAGTTGGCTGGATCGCATCTCTGGCTGACAGTGACTTACATTGGTGGACTGGATATCTGTGGTTTATTTAACCCCTATCAGTGCAAATTAGTTGCATAATAGCACAATTTTGCCCTCAATTGGAACTATGCAAGAGATGAATGGATGGCCTATTCATATTATCCAGAGACAAAGTGCTCTTGTGAATTCCCACTTTGTAAACATGTTCTTAATGTGATAGCTGAACAGTTTCTGTTGCCTGTAATCTATTCACTTAAAAGGGAGAGGTTAGGAATATATTTAAAGATCCTGCCCAGCTGAGAAATTATGCTGGAGAGAAAAAAAATGGAGATAAGACAAAACCAGGATCGTGATCAGATGCCTGTTTTGGAATCCAGCTGACTTGGCCTGTGAGTAATTATAGGATTACAGACTGGGAGGAAGGTCCATTAAACACAGCAGGGTTAACTTCTAAATAAGCATGTTTAGGATTTGTGCTGTCCATCACATCTGGGTAACTGTATTTACTGGTTAATGGACAGTCCATCTCAGGAAGGTTTTTTTGTGTTTTTTAAAAGGAAAATCACATCATCATAACTTATTATAACAGAGTAATTGCAAAATACAGTGTCTTAATTTCTTTAGCATTTCCAAGACCTTTCATAGTGAAACAGGGAATATAACTGTGTCAGTTTTGCAATGCCTCATCCTTTCCCCCTAGGCAGGCAGGTTTATGGTAAGACCATAATTAATCATGAGATTTAATGGAAACTGTGGCCTTCAGCAAAATGTTCACACCTTTTTCATTGTATTGCTTTTTATAAAGTAGGCATTAGGCCACCCTGATTTCCGTAACTTCTTAATCAGGCAGGATGCCTGCTTTGTATTAGTTCAGTACATTTACAGGGGCTATATCCATACCTGGTGGCCTCCCAGCTAAGGAATTTACACAGATATTTGCCACATTCAAAATTCACTGGAATTTGTATATTTGTATATTTGAATTCAAATTGAGTGTTGGCTGCATCCGAAGATAGGAAATGCTTTTGTGCATTTGTTCAAAGCTTCATTATATTCGTGAACGTGCGGTGGCAGCAAAGCCATCACTGCAGTGGACCCAGAGTGGGTTCAAAGTGGATTCATAGAATCATGGAATTATAGAGTTGGAAGGGACCTTTTTAGGGTCATTAAGGCCAACCTCTGCTCAATGCAGGATTTCCTAAACCATTCCAGAGAGATGTCTGTCCACCTTCTACTTGATGACCTCCAGTGAAGGAGAACTCACTACCTCCCATGGCAACCTATTCCATTTATTGATTATTGCCAGGAAGTTTTTTCTAACAGCTAATCTGTATTGACTCCCTTAAAGTTTCATACCATTGTTTCTGGTCCTCCAATCTTGTGTAAGGAAGAATAGGGATGATCCCTCTGCACTGCGACAGCCCTTCAGGTACCTGAAGACCACTATCATGTCTCCTCTCAGTCTTCTCTTCTGCAGGCTAACTATTCCTAGATCCTTCAACTCTTCCCTATTGGACAGAGAAGCATTTAGAGCAGATTCATAGAGGATTTGTAGGTGTAATTGGTGGTAGGGTTTGGATTCAAATAGCAATCAAAGAACATCTGCAGTGAATTCAAATCCTACCAGATTTGAAGGGTCTCTTTTTGTGAATTTACTTGCATTTGATTTGAATTGAACAAGAAAAAAGTATTTGTGCACATCCCAAGATGTTGACCTATTGCAAACTACGAGGCCAAAAGTGAATAGGCTTTTGGTTAGAGCTGATTGCAATAGTTCACTTTTGGATCACATGTACTTTCAGTTCCTCACATGTTGGAGAGAACAAAGTTCAGCTTTGTTTGAGCATTGGTGAGCCTGGATTTAAAGAAGAATTCTAGTCAGTTTCATTCAGATAGGAACTTTTGACATTTGAAAAAGAAATGATATAATTGGCTGGTCGGTTTTCATGGGATCTGTTCCAGCTGTTGATGCCTGATGAAGTAGACAAGATGCTTGAAGTGGTTCGAGCTACTACATTTGACCCTTGCCCTTCTTGGCTGATTAAAGCCAGCAAGGGCAGTCTGACTGAATTGGTAAAGGGGGTAGTTAATGCTTCCTTATGTCAAAGGAAGGTATCTGCTGCCTTGAAGGAAGTGGTGGTATGCCCTTTGCTGAAAAGGACCACCCTCGATCCAGACATGCTTGACAACTACTGCCCAATTGCAAACACTCCATTTCTGGGCAACTTACAAGCAGCACATAACACCTGTTTTGAAAGAGCTGCACTGGCTGCCTATATATGTTTCCAATCTGAATTCAAGGTGTTAGTAATGACGTTTAAAGCCCTAAACAATTTGGAACCTCAGTACTTGAGGGAATGTCTCCTCTCATACAGACTTACCTGAGGTTTAAGATCTGCTGGAGAGGGGCTCCTCTGCATCCCACCAATTAGAGAAATCCATTGTGTTGAGACATGGGGGGGGGGGGCTTCTCAGCTCTGGCACTTCACTTATGGGACACCCTTTCTTCTAACTTTTAGGTGCCAAGTAAATACCTGCCTTTTTATTAAAGCCTTTGGGCACTAATTCACTCCAGCACTATTCTAAATTTTTAACTTTTTTAAAAATTTATATTTTTTATTTCAATTTTTTAAAACAACAACAACATAAAAACTTCTTACATTTTCCTCATATCACACTGGTACATTGCTTTAGTGTTCTCTATATGACTTCCTCTGTTTTTCTGGCTCCTCTTCATGATGTCGTCTGTTTCTTTGCTTCCTTTTGATGTCTCTTTGATGTCAACCGACCCCCTCATTTTTTTAGTCGAAACCATCTGTCATTACTTCTATTTCTCGTAGATAGTTAATAAAGGGGCTCCAGTCTTTCAGATACTTATCTGTTGTTCTGTCTTTCAGTAAGTTTGTCAGTTTGCCCATTTCAGCCAAGCCCATCAGCTTAATTAACTTAATTTAACTTTTAACCTTTTTAACTATGTTGTTTAATACTGTTTTAATGGGGTCTGCATTTAATATTGTTTGTCTATGGGTTTTTACTGTAAGCTGCCCAGAAATCTTGGAATATGGGGTATAAATAAATAAATACATGATAGATAGATAGATAGATAGATAGATAGATAGATAGATAGATAGATAGATAGATAGATAGGCAGGCAGGCAGGCAGGCAGGCAGACAGGCAGACACACACACACACACACACACACACACACACACACAGATAATTGCCAGTTTGTGGCCTAATTTGTGGATTCTGCTGTATTCCAACATCCACCAGACATGGCCACAATGGCAAGTGGTCAGGAGCCCTTTTTGGTGACTTGCCACTTCCATCACTACTTCTGGCATAAATTCCCAGAGTGCTGCCCCAAAAAGTTCCCTTTTGATTTCTGGCCTGTGGATGTGTGCTGTCCACAAGTCTCTATGGTCTAGGATACTGCCCTGGCCCCTTGGTAGACTTTATTATTGTTTACCAGCCCAGTCTGTGCTCTGTCCTGTGTGGACAGAGTGTGCTAAGAGAAAGCTGGGCCTGCTTATTCCACACCATGACCCTTTCTGCACTTGGCCTTATTCTTGCATATATCTCAGGACAAGGGCCTGTTGTCCACATGCTAATGCAGACTCTGGCAGGCCTCACCTGGGGTCTTCCACAGGCTGCACTAGCATGCTGATAGCAGGTCCCTATTCTGGGATATATTCCAGAATAAGGCCAAGTGCAGAAAGGCCCCAGCATACTGAAGGGAGGACCCTGAACAATTTCCTCTCCCGTGTGGGAAGGGCTTAAGCCTATGGCACAATTTTTATTTTTATTTTTTGCTTTTGCATGTTCTTTACAAAAGCTGCTGTATTACTTGGTCTAGAAGGGCTAATTTTAAAGTTTTACACTGTGAAGAAAACAGTTTGTATTATTTTAATTGTGATTTTGTATTCTTTCTGCTCACAAAAGGAGCTGTAGCCAAGCTATTTGGCTAATGTTTTTAACAGTTTGGTAGCACACATTTTATCTCTGGGGAACAGGGCTGAGATGAACAGTAAATTAGAAGAGGATTTGACCTGAACAGTGTTTTATAATTGGTGACAATTTGGGAGAATCACAGCAAAGCGAGCATGGGGTGAGTGCTGGCTTGGCTCATTAAATTTGAAAGCCTTAAATTTGTGCTTCAGTGCCGCACTTTATGCATAAATAATCAATTTCCACCACAGAGAGAGATCTGGTGTTTTATGCCTTTGCTAATAGAGAATCTATAGTTTTTCATTAAAGATTCTGACAAAGTATTTGTTCGTATTCACACCGCTTTGTAAAAATATTGAACAAAGTATGCCTGAACTTCAGACACTGTCGCCCGCTGTTTGCCCATTGTTTGCTTCACCAGGTTTGTTTTGCGTTGTCTGCTTTGCAGCATTTGTAGCACCATCGTTTGGTCAGAACAATGTAGATCCATGTGCAAGATGTTAATTGCAGCAATAAGGTGAAGCAAAAACTTTTGTGCCTTCATTCAAAGCTTCGGGGTGGATTTGGAAGTGCGACTGGTGGAGATAGGGATTTGAAGCAAATTCAAAGTGAATCAGAAGTCTAGCACATTTAAAGTAGCTCCATTCATACAAATGCAAAGTTCTGCCCTATTTTCTTCAATGCAAACTGAGGCTGCATCCAGACAAGGGCCGTTTCTGCACGGACCCTGAAGACCCCATTAGGAACCTGATAGGGACCCATGTTGAATGGATCCTCCACCTACCTTTGGCACAGACGACCCCATGAGGACCCCATGAGGGTCGCATTATCCATTCAAGTGCCTCCTGATTCCAGTCCTAATGGGGTCTTCGGGCCCTTAGATCTGGATTCTCGGTGGACTCCTTCAATCATGCCTTTGATCTGGTCTTCAGCCATGAAAACCAGATTGCCGAGTATGCTTTTGCATATACCCTTGGGCAAATGGCATCCAGGGCCAGGCCTAGAGGAAGTGACCCAGAGTGGCGTATACGTGGCCAACTACGCTATGCCACCAGTGAAACTTCCTCTTTGGGCATAATCAGGAGGGGGGTCCCCCCTGAAACCCAAAGCTCTGAAGCCTGTGCACAATCTCTGAAGTTGGCTCTGAAGCAGGCTCCAAAGAATAGCTCAGGCTCCAAAGAGGACCCCATATGACAGCAATGCCAATCCTATGGACCTTTGTCAAAGGCTCTGGAGAATCTTCGAAGTTTGCAGCAGATCACTCTGGAGAATCTTCAAAGAATCTCTGGAGCATCTACAGAGATTGAATCCCCTGTTCCCCCAAAAACCTGGGGTGATGGGCCGGCCCCATGTGAGTCGATCCAGATTCGCCACATGGGTGGCACTCATTGGTATTGGGTACCAAATTTACTAGATCCGGATTAGATGAAGGGCCCATTCCTTAGATCCGGATCATCTTAGATCTGGATTAAGGGAGGTCAGTGGAACCCCCCCCCCCTTGAAATCAGGCAAGTTGCCCACATTGTAAATACTCCGGAGTTGGGAAGCTGTGATAAAAGGAGAGAAGATGTTTAGGTAAAGCAGCTGACAGTCTTCTGCCATTTGTTGAGCCATGGACAGCAATTTGTCCGATCCCTAGTAGAATGGCTTTGACTAAGAATAAAACTTTATTTTTCATTTCTCTTTCTCCATCCTTTTGTGCTTACACACACACAGAGAGACAAACATAAGAAGGGAGGGAGAGATGAAGAGAGATGTATGTGGGATGGTGTGAAGATTCCCAGGGAATCATACTAATACCCGAGTTTACTGCAGAAATATGTCTCTGTAGGAGGGCTTAAAAAAAAACACTTTTATTCTCAAACCTGCATCTTAAAATGGTACTGTCCAATGCTTTACAACCTTCATAAATAGTTTTGCCAAAGGTGGGAAAAATAAAGCATTAAATCATTCCAGAAGCAACAACAGCAAATACCTTTGCCGTTGCCTCTCTGCTTATAGATATTTCAAATACCACTGTTGCAAAAGTGATGAAGAATGTCTGCAAAGGTGTATGTGACATCTGGTGAGAAATGCTATTTGGAAATCACCTTGGAAGAAGCTACTGAAGCCCAGAGGCCTATTAGAAAAGTGAAAGGGAGGCCGCCTCTCTATGGCTGTGGTCACACTTAAGGCTTAATCCAGCATCAGTCCACTTTCAGAGCGAGAGAAAACGTCAGCAATGTGACAAGCTGGGGCATTTCTGCACTTGCTTTCCCATCTGTTGGATGGGAAAGGTGCATGATAGACTAATGCTTACTAGGGATGAGCATGAGTATTCGAAACATTCAAAATTGGATTGAATCTGATCAAGTTCAAACATTCAAATTCAAATTAAATGCCTATACATTCAAATTTAACATTCAAATGAATTTTTGAATCTTTCAAATGATTTGTACAAATAATTTGGACATCTGTATGTGTACGGATATGTATGCATTAGATCTGTATCTGTACGCATTTGTACAGATACGGTTGGGACCAAAATGGGATGTATACGGGATAAAAATGGGATGCGTACGGATGCGTATGGACACATTAGAATGTTGCTGACATTTGTATCATCAGATACGAATGGAAAATTCGTACAAATAGATTCATATGTATTTTATTCGAACTGAATGTGAATACATTCAAATTTTAAACATTTGAATCGATTCAAATCTTCAGATATTCAAAGTGAATCAAATTCCAAAACTTGCATTCATGCACACCACTAATGCTTACTAGTACTCACTGCTGGATGCTCCCAAATAAGTTCTCAATTGCGTTAGGTTAAGGTTAGTGTGCTTGTTGTGCACGAAATTGTGCACCACAGCTAGTATGCAATTAGTCAAACTGTGGGCAGGCAGGGGACATTTGTAGGCCGTAAATGCCTCCTGAAAGTGCAGATACACCTGCCCAGAGTTTGACTAATTGTATACTATGGGATGAATTGCAGAAATACCTCTGGTCTCCTTCAACGTTAAGTAACTTAGAAAATTCACCTTTGGGAATTACTGGTCACTTTGCTGATGCATTCTCTTGGTCTGAAGGTGGACTGATGCTGGATTAAAACTAAGGTGTAACCTTAGATGTCCAGTGTGGCTGTTTTGCCCTCATGCTGCTAGGTGCTTCTGCATATCAGGAGTCCATATAGGGAGGCATTTGGGTAGGGAAGCAGGGCCAAGATACTTTCTTCAAGAGTGCTATTTCATGCCCCCCATGCCTCAGGTGAGCATTGTGCTATCTAGTGGACACAGAGCATGGAGGCATGACTTCCCACCTGCATTGCATAGGCATGGTTGGGTGGTGTGAGTGGAAACACAACTAGAGTTGATTTATAGAGGGCATCTCTCACTGGCTTCTCCAGTTAGGCTGTTCATAATATGTTGTCTTTTAACATCATGTCATCTTTCTTGTATGGCTGTTATGCCCTTTCTGCACTGAAGCTTATTCTGGGATCCCTCCCTCCTTCCCTCCCTCCTTCCTTCCTTTACTATTCTGCCCCATGCCCAAAGATCTCCAGGCAGGTTACAGCAAACAAATGATAACAATGCCTGAAAGAGGGGAGGGGGAGCAGTTTCCTTATCTAAAGGCCAGGGTAAATAGGGGTGGAATATCCCAGAGCTGGCGACTGTGGTCCACATTCTGGTGTAGATTATGGCAGGCCTCACTGTGGGGCTACCATGATCTGCATTGGTATGCATTTGACAGGTCTGTGTTCTGGGATATACCCAGAATAAGGCTCACTCAGGAAAGGGCCTGAGTAGATAATGGGTGTTTTTCCACTGTCACTAGAAGTACCCATTAATGGGTACCAAAATGCCATTACGTACCCATTAATGGGTACTTAATAGGTACTTCTAGTGACAGTGGAAAAACACCCAATGTTGCCCTTTAAAACATTTGAACTGCTGCCATTATTCTGTAACACTTCCATGTTTTTGTGTGATTAAACTTAGGCAGTTAAGTGTATCTTTAGCTGAAAGGACATATTCAGCTGTCTTGCTTGTGACACATTTCCTTACCCTATTTTGTCATTTTGTGGATTTATTTATTAGCCTTTGGGTAGGTATTTCAGAACAGTTTAAAATGAGACAATAAAATCATTACTACAGGAAAATGTCAACTAGGAAGTGGAAAACTAAAACAGCACTGATGCTAATCTCAGCAGGCCTCTTTTTAAAAAATGAACATCTGCATTTGAAGCTGAAAAGACATTAATGTAAGTCCTTCAAAAAAATCATCTAAGTGAACCAGAGTTTTCTAGAATTAGAATTCAAATTTCTGAAAATGGCTATCATATCTCCTTCTCCATCTGCAGTCTTCTCTTTGGCAGGTTAAACATACTTAGGACTTTTAACCATTCTTCACAGGACTTCCGGTTAGGAGTGTGCATGAATGTATTTTTTGCATTTGAATTTAAGACGAATCGAATATTTGAAAATTTAATTCGATTCGAATTTCAAAAATCTAGATTTTTGAAAATCCGATTCATATCTGAATATACAAATGTTGATAAGATTCATATCTGTTATATGAATTTGCGCAAATCCATATTTAGCCGGTAAGCATCCCGTTTTCATCCTGCATTAAATGCACAAATATGTATAATTTTTGCGCACTTTCATATATGATAGATATGGATCTACTTAAAATTCAAACTGATTTGAATACATTTGTATCTATTTGTATGAATATTCAATATGTATTTGATGATACAAATGTTGACAACATTCGTATGCATCTGTATGCATCTGTACACATCCCGTTTTTATCCCACATGCATCCCATTTTCATCCCATAGGTATCTGTACAGATGTGTACGGATATGAACAAGATGTGTACAGATATGTATGTAATGCATGCGTATCCGTACACATACGAATACCCAAATTATTTGTCAAATGATTTGACGTATTCATATTTGTTTGAATATTAAAAAATGAATGTCTGGACATTCTATTCAAATTCACATGTCCTAATTTGGCCGAATTTGATCGAATAATGAATATTTTGCATATTTTGCACATCCCCAGGCAAAGTAGCATGGCAGAGTTAGCTCTTGTTGATTTGAACCCCATGATCTTCTTAATAGATCTCAAGATGGTGTTTGCTTTCTTTGCAGCTATGGTTCATGGCTAGTGCATGTTCAGCTTAGGAAACACAAGCTATACCACTGGAATACTCAACGTATTCCAATACTATGGTGGTCACTTATGTCAACTACCCCTCTTTGAGTCCTGGGGTCATTATATTACAAAATGACATAATGCATGAACATGTCTTCAATGAAAAAAATGCAAGCCTTTATTCAAGCTATGAATTCCAAAGAGATCTCTTTTGCATTCTTAAAAGAACCCTTGTGAATGTTGTTTTCATTAAATGTTATGCTTTTTCTTTGCATATTCGGACTATTTTTTTTATCCCCCCAAATAAGGTCAAATAATATGCTTTTATATGATCTGTATGTTTGTCCCATTATAAAGTTTAGATTTATAAGATTATCAGTTCCATGCTGAGGAGATACTTGAAAGAGAAGCATTTACTTAAATGTAGATTCCACTCATATTGTTGATTTTGTAAATATCCAGATATTGAGCTTCCCTTGACAATTACTGGCCTGCCTGTTTCTTGGATTTCTCATATTCCTGAAATTAGTGCCACTAGATGGCAGAAGAGTTGTTTTTAAATATCATTTTTATCAGGTTCCTTTCTAAGTCATGTTGTAGAGCTTGAAGGGGGGCTGAGCATGCAACTTGCTCACAGTGGGCATAACTTTATGAAAAGTTATGCAGTGCACAATAGAAACATTATATTGCACCTAAGATTCAATTCACAATCAGTCCACTTTCAGAGTGAAAGCACATGTCAGAGAAGTGACAGTTTTCATTTAACATTATCTGCCTTAGAAAGTTCCCCTTTGAGTTAGATAATACAGAAATAATAATAATAATGCAGAAAGAAAAGAGCTTCTCATTTTGCTGATATGTTCTCTCTGAAGGTGGACTGAACATGGATTAAAACATGTCTTGCTGGGTCCTTAGATACAGCAGAGTTCTTCATACAGTAAATGTGACTTTTTAAAAATGGATGTTTTTAAATCCCAGAAGAGTACAGAAGGGTAATGATAAAACCAATTAGAACCCTTTGCAAGCATAATTGTGGGTATAAGACAACTGGTTGTTGTTGTTTTGGTAAACGGAAGCATGATGTGTTTATTGCCCCCCCTCATTAAATAACTTAAATTTTATCAGTTTTATCATGATTATATATAGAAATGAAGATCAGTCTCAAAACCTGAGGCACAGGTGGAGAATGCAGAACAATATAGATGCAGCATAAGTCATGACAAGACTTGTTACTTTTTTGTTATCCCACTCAAAGGAGGAAACACTTGGAAGAGTATTGTTACTCAGCAGGTAACAAAATTGATGATATACACCCTTGCAAGACAGAACAAAAGATAATTTTTATGGGTGCCACTAAGAATGCATAGCCTTCATCATATAATCGTATAATTCTATTCAGGAGCTGAGCTGAATTCATGCTTCAGCCCATAGTATGCAATTCGGCAACATTTGGGCAGGTAGATCTGCACCGTCAGGAAGCGCTAACAGACCAGAAACACCCCCTGCCTGCCCAAAGGTAGCCTAATTGGATACTAGCTGTGGAACACAAAATCATGCCCCACAAGCACACTAAACTTTCCCAGAGATTTACCTGTCCAGCCAGTAACCATTCACACCTCTGCCGGCTCAGAAGGTCATCGAGCTGCTATGCAAGTGCACTGGCAGCTCCGATGACCTCCTGACACAACTGTGACTGCGCAGAACGTCAGTGTCATCAGAGCGATGGGATTGGCATAGTCGCAGAGGGCACTGCACTCAAGATGGTGGTGTCCAGAAGAGGAGCAGCCTGGCAATCAAACACAGGTGAGTGTTCGATCATGCGGGGGGTGGACTTTTAGCTACTAGCACTCACAAATGTTCATTGCACACCTTTCCCATTCTTGGGACAGGGAAGAAAGTACAAAAACGCCCCTGGTTCAGGTTTTAGGGGAAAGTACATATTTCAAAGAATGGATGACACTGTTCCCAGATATTATTTCTCTAGTACTTTATCTCTCTTTTTGTTGTTGTGCTGTTCTTTAGTTGCATAAGGGTTGGGTGGTGTTTTTTTTTTTTTGTGCTACTGCTAGTTGAGGAGATGAATATAGTCCAAGGATCTTTTTTTTAATATAAGTTAAAACAAAACATAAACATGTTCCCGGATAGAGGCAGAATCAAGAAAGTTTTTCCCGAAGTAGCAAGGAAATAGTTCCAGAATACTTTACTTATGAAACCGGGGGCCTGTTAACACTTAGTCATATTCTGGAATATATATCAGGATAGGCATCTGTGGTCTGCATGCTAATGGAGACTCTGGTAGTCCTGAAAATGGATTAAAACTCTCTAGTGGCTTGAGACCTATAAAAATCAGGACTCAGGAAAGTACAATTGAAGGAGGAAAGTCCACAGATAAAACGGATTGGACTATAAAGGTGTAAGTGGTGGGGTCCGAAGATGGATTGAAGGAGGATTAAAATGAAGGTGTGACCACAGCCATAGTGATCATTCCAGTAAAGGGAGTGGCATGATCACCACAGGGCACCTGCTACTACCATGAATGGAGATGTAGAAGCAATGTGTGCCTTCTTCAGTTGTGTCAGGTGCCTTGCATAGCTGAGTGAAGGTGCAGCCATCATGCTTTGATAATAAGGTGGCATGACCTTATATATAGAAGGTAGGAATGTGCACGAATATTCATAACATTAGTTATTCATATGAATTCATAAAAATTCAGACATTTGTACATTAATTGAATATTACAATATTCATATGCTAGCATTCGTATGAATAGTTTGGACATTTGTTAGATTGGGGATGTGGAAAAATGGAGTTCCAGTCACATTCGCAATGGTACCAGATTGTATTCAACATGGATCAACAGCAGGTTAAATGTGGATTCAGGTCAGATTTGATGTTTCAGAGTGTGGATATGTTACAGATACATATCGGATAAATATTTGTACATAGATACATATTCATTCATATCGGATACGTATTGGATATGTACAGTATTCATGCATATTGGATATGTATCAAATATTCATATGAAGAATAGATTCATATCAAATAGAATTTTACTACATTCAAATGTGATCTATTTGTATGAATATGTATTTGTGCGCACCCCTAACAGAGGGAGTCACAAATATCGGAAACACAGAAGTCCAATGGGAGAAACATTTTTTCCAGGATGGATAATAGTCCTCCCCTTGCATACAGATTCTGAAACTATCTGGCCAGTAAAAACAATACCAATCCCACCCCCAAACCCTGTTTGAGAACTTTTTGACTTTTACAGATAAATCTTCTGCACTGTTCCTCGCTTGAAAGCTTTTCCCTACACAGCTAAGGTGAACAGGGCACAACTTTATTTCATTATTTTTTTTGGGGGGGGGGTTGTTTTAAATTTCAGCCAGCTACAAACACTATCATAAACAATAGAGGAAAGAAATGGATGAAAAATATGTGTGCAGAATACAGCCAACAGCAGACCAGACCCTTTGTGCTCTTCAATCAATATGCTGTAACCCTGACCTGGGAAAACTCTCTCTAGAGATAAAAATTAGTGTTGGTGATAATCTTTAAACCTTGGTCTTTCTGCCAACCAGGGCACCAATTAGTGTCAGCTATGATGGTGATTTTTTATGATGTGAACCATTAGAAAGATTCAGTACTCTCTTGCTGAGGGTTGAGCATATGGGACTTTGTGTCCAGCTATTTCTCCAAGCTTCTCTTTCACCTATATTATTTTAGAATTTCAGTAGTGAATGAGACAACTTGAACACAGTTTCGAAGGACTAACTGAACTCCACGCATTTTCTAATGCTATTTTCTATTTCAGAGCAATACAGCACTGAACCATCCTTTCACAGAGCAAGAACTGGGCCATGGAGATCAAGTTAAAGTTAACCCATGAAAAACTGTGAAATGGGCCTAATATCTCAAACCTAATAATTACACCAGGCATCTTTCTTAATTGATTTCGTGTCTTTATCACATACTACCATGAGGGTTCCAAGCTTATTTTTTAAATGGCTGTTAAAAGTTTTCTTTTACAGAATGAAGATTGGTAATCTTGTTATTTTTGTGAGGCCTTGTGTGACGGTTTCTGGGTGCAGGCTGTTTTGCTTTCTGGCCTTGCAGGCTACTAGCTAGCTGCAATAGCCAGCCTTGTTGCAAACCCTGGGACTTGGGCTGCAAAAAGAGCGGGAAATCCTGTGCGGGCCCTGTTGCAATGATTGGCTGGAGTAAGGTTTTGGAGGGAAAAGCTGTCCGGGGATCTGAGTGCTGGAGGGGCTAGAGAAGGAGTTCCCACCAATCAGGCTGGAGGGACAGCAACCTTTGTTAGGAATCTCCAGCAGCATCTTATTGCGGTTACAGCCAATCAGGGTCAGGGATGTGTGTATAAAGGAACTGAGAACACAGCAGACTATGTCTTCATGCTGGGACAAGAGCTGAAAGGAGAAGAAGAGCTGAACCTGAAGGAGCCAGACCAGTAGTTGACCAGGGGTCTTCGTGCTGGGACTGAGGCTGAAGGGAACAGAGGAGCTGATCCTGAGGGAGCTGGAACCAGTAGCTGACCAGTGGTCTTTTGGGCTGAGTGATTTCTGAAGGAGGCAATCGGGTGGATTGTAGCTCTGAGGGAGGCTTCACTAGCAACTGACCAGGCTGGATGATCGGACAAGCAAGGACGGACTGGGCCTTGTGATCATCTAGGGCCACGTTCTGGTACACTGGCTTGGCTTGAGCTGTGGCAGAAGCAAGCCAGAGGAAGAGGAACGTGGAGAGGTTTGTCTTTTAAAAGGGGAACTATTTTCCTTTGGAGAAAGGGGTAGCTCCTAGCCTTAAGAGACTTGCAGATTTAAACCAACAACTACCTGAACCTTATAATCTTTTTAGTATTGCTTGTGTGTAATAATAAACTTGTTTTAGTTTACTGTTGAAACGCTTGCTACCAGTGTTTTGTGTCCATGCTGTAGTATTCACTTGGCCGTTGCACGAACTCAGCGTCCTAACAGGGTCAAACCACTCCTAGTGAGGGCAGGCACTTTCTGGATCGCTGGGCATCGTGGCAATTTGGTGGCAGCTCGGGACGAATCTTGATTCAGTCCGCTTTGGCCAGAATACTACAGTAGCAAGCAATACTGTGTGTGATTGAGAAGGGCAGCCAGAGTTGGCTCCTTTGTGAATGAGTCTGGTGTCTGGACACAGAGCCCTACGGTAGTGCCGGTGGGTCAGAACTCCTCCATCCCTGAAGTGTGAGTGTGCTAGACATCAGGGAGGGCTAGCAGGCACAGGTCCTGAGGTAAATGCTTACGGTATTTTGTAAGGACCTGGTGTGCTGTAAGCCCTAGTATTTGGGTGAGCCTAGCCACAGTATAGTGGGGTCAGTAGGTTTGGTGGCCGGAGGTAATTGCTTAAAGTAAAGAGTACGGTCACCAGCCGGATGCTGAACCACGTGGCTACACCCAAATAGACCTGGTTCTGGAGGTAATCTGCCTGGGTAAAGTACGGAACCAGGGAGGGAATTACGTTCCCTGTGTGTTGGCTACAAATATCAGCAGCCAGCACGGTAGATCAAGTGGTGGGGAGTCCCACACTTGATGCTAACTAGGAGAGGGGCTAAAGCTGTTCCAAAGGGTCTAGGGGGACTGCCAGCTAAGCGTGTTAGTGGCAAGCGGCCCAGAGCCAGACCAAGGAAAGCTGTTATGGAGTCTGTGGTGGAACAGGAGGTTTCAACCCCAGAGCCAAGTGTGGGTGCAGGCCCAGGGACTCCTGAAGCTGTGCCAGGAGCGGCACAGGACAAGGGGCTCGCTGAGCTCAAACTGAGGCTCGAGTATGAGCGGGAGATGAAAAAAATGGAACTGGAACTTCAACTAGCCAGGGAAAAGTCTGCTAGAGAATTGGAAATGGCCAGGGAAGCTAGAGCTCATGAGATGGCTGTTCTCCAATTAAAAGCTGACCAAGGGCAGGGTGTCCATGGGGCAGTCCCTGGACAGGGTGAGGGTGGAGCCCCTAACCCCATGAAGGTAGACATCAAAAGGTTTCCTTTGTTTACAAAAGGGGATGATGTTGAGTCCTTTCTTCGGGCTTTTGATCGGGCATGCATGGAATTTGAGGTTCCACAAGGGCACAAAATGATGTACTTGAGATCACGTATTAGCGGTGATCTTTTGGACCTTTATGCCGCCCTTTCAGATGAGGAAGCCCGGGACTATAAGGTGTTCCAGGAGCGGGTTAAGCAACGCTTTAACCTAACCGCAGAACACTATAGGCAAACCTTCCGGAGTGTTGAGAAGAAGGAGGGGGAAACCTATATGCAAGTTGCAGCCCGCATGGTGCGGCACTTATGGGATTGGGTGAGAGAATCGCAGGTCAGTACCATTGACCAGTTTGCAGAATTGATATTAAAGGAGCAATTCATGCAGCTGTTGCCCAACCACATCCGTTGGATTGTGGAGGACAAGGAATGTGTCACAGTGCAAGATGCAGCCCATTGTGCTGACCGGTTAGTGGTGACCAGAGGGAGTGGCAACGTGAAGCAGGCAGATGGGGCAGGGAGGTCATCATCGGTTAGGAACAGTTCCTCTGGTCATGCTAACTCAGGTAATGGAGAAAGGGCACAGTCCAGAGTGCCAGACAAGGCCAGAACCTGCTTCCGGTGCGGCAGTTTGACGCATCTGAAGGCCCAGTGCCCTAAGGCAAGAGCATCTGGGCAGGAGAAAGCAGAAGCACATCATTCTTACTGTGTGCGAGCCCCAAAACAGCAGCACGAGAGTGAGAATGATGGGGCTAGGCAAAGCCAAGTGGGACATTCCCTGCCTGAGCCTGAAAGCTTTGTAATGATGAACGCTGAGCACCCCCCAGATGTGGAATACATCTGGAAGGTCCAGGTTCATGGTCAGTCAGTGGATGCCTTGAGGGATTCAGGCTCCGCAGTCAGCGTGATTAAGCCACAGTTGGTACAAGAGAGAGATTACATTCCAGGCAGAAAGATCAAACTGAAGGGGATTGGTGGCAGTTCCTTCAGGGCTCGAGTAGCAAGGGTTCCAGTACAGATTGGGGCAAGGTACATGGAACAGGACTTTGCAGTGACCAGCAGCCTCCCTGTGCCACTGCTGGTTGGCAATGACTTAGCCAGGCGTGCAAGACCGAGGTTGGGTAGCAGTTGCCCAGCCCAAACCCTCAGCGCAGGTGTAAAAGAACTGCAGGAGGCAGTAGGGAAGCTGAGGGAGGAGGCATCAACCTTGCAAGGAGAGATTGCACTGTTGAAACAGAGCAATGCAAACAAACAGCTCACAGAACCCAAGAGTGAACCAGCTGGGTTAGGAGAAATGACCAAGACGGAGGGCCAAGAAGTGTCACGAAGTACTGGTGAGCTGAACAGTGCAAGTGGCGTCTCTCCTGTAAGGGAGGTGCCAAGGGAGGCTGAGACTAAACAGCTTCAGCAAGGGAGCCAGATAAAAAGACTGGGAATGCTGATAGCTGGAATTGCGTGCTTAGCAAAGGGGATCCTTAAGAACCTAGGACTCCGAATGCTACTGTGGGTGAGCCATGTGAGTGCGGAGTTGCTGACATCACTGGAAGGGATCCAGGGAGCTGATGTCGTGCCGGATGGGTCAAGGACCACAGCATCCAGTGCCAAGACCGGGGAGAAAGACAGGACAGCGTCTCCAGGCAACCGGGTCAGCAAGGAGCCAGATCCCACAGCAGGACCACCGCCAGATGGGACCAGCACCACAAGTGTCCAGCACTGGAGTGGATCAAGCAGGCGACCTAGCGCCAAGGACCCAGCTGACCAGTGTTGCGGAAGGAAGACCAGCAAAGAGCCAGACTTTGATCTTGGACACAGACAACTATTTGAGTGACTTTGGGACACTGTGTAGAGTTGTATATAGCTAGTTAAGGAAAACCTGTTATAGAGACTTTGGACTTTTATAGAGTGTGTTTATTAGATAGTTAGATTTATGTTTAGTCACACTCCTCTTTGGGAGACAAATGTCCATGGGACAGTTGTGCCCCAGGTACATTTGTCTTTTTTGGGGAAGGGAGGGGTTGTGACGGTTTCTGGGTGCAGGCTGTTTTGCTTTCTGGCCTTGCAGGCTACTAGCTAGCTGCAATAGCCAGCCTTGTTGCAAACCCTGGGACTTGGGCTGCAAAAAGAGCGGGAAATCCTGTGCGGGCCCTGTTGCAATGATTGGCTGGAGTAAGGTTTTGGAGGGAAAAGCTGTCCGGGGATCTGAGTGCTGGAGGGGCTAGAGAAGGAGTTCCCACCAATCAGGCTGGAGGGACAGCAACCTTTGTTAGGAATCTCCAGCAGCATCTTATTGCGGTTACAGCCAATCAGGGTCAGGGATGTGTGTATAAAGGAACTGAGAACACAGCAGACTATGTCTTCATGCTGGGACAAGAGCTGAAAGGAGAAGAAGAGCTGAACCTGAAGGAGCCAGACCAGTAGTTGACCAGGGGTCTTCGTGCTGGGACTGAGGCTGAAGGGAACAGAGGAGCTGATCCTGAGGGAGCTGGAACCAGTAGCTGACCAGTGGTCTTTTGGGCTGAGTGATTTCTGAAGGAGGCAATCGGGTGGATTGTAGCTCTGAGGGAGGCTTCACTAGCAACTGACCAGGCTGGATGATCGGACAAGCAAGGACGGACTGGGCCTTGTGATCATCTAGGGCCACGTTCTGGTACACTGGCTTGGCTTGAGCTGTGGCAGAAGCAAGCCAGAGGAAGAGGAACGTGGAGAGGTTTGTCTTTTAAAAGGGGAACTATTTTCCTTTGGAGAAAGGGGTAGCTCCTAGCCTTAAGAGACTTGCAGATTTAAACCAACAACTACCTGAACCTTATAATCTTTTTAGTATTGCTTGTGTGTAATAATAAACTTGTTTTAGTTTACTGTTGAAACGCTTGCTACCAGTGTTTTGTGTCCATGCTGTAGTATTCACTTGGCCGTTGCACGAACTCAGCGTCCTAACAGGGTCAAACCACTCCTAGTGAGGGCAGGCACTTTCTGGATCGCTGGGCATCGTGGCACCTTGCATCCCATTTAGAGATCAGAAATTTTGTGGTCTTGGCAGGTGAAGTAAACTTCGGTCAAGATCAGCTCTTGGAGGTAGCAAATTTAATGTGAACATTTCTATTCCATGAATGAGAAGGTGTAGAATTTTTTTACTGTTTTGATTGCACTTCAAATTCTGCTTGATGTTCTCTGCTGAATTTCATCTCATTCCTTCATCCATGGAAAAACATTTCTCTAGCAAAAGGTCTCAGAGCATGTCACAATAATAATAATATATATAAGATATTAAAACATATTTAAAGATGTGTCCCTCACCCCTCCCACTGCCCCCAGGAGTACAACCCCCTGTGGAAGCTATTAAACATCAAAAGCTTGAGGGAAAAGATACTGTATGTTTAACCACATGCTGAAAACCATACAATGTTGGTGCCTGGCAAACTTAAACTGGGAGGCCTTGCAGTGTGGGGATTTTTCTGACCAATCAGAATTTGGTTGCTAGGCACAGGCAGGCAGAATTCAATAAGAAGGTGATCCAGGTCCTGACCCCATTTTGATTTGGGGAGTGGCAGCAGTGTGGATTGAAGCCCCTCAACTTGAGTAACTTCCTCTTCTGAGATTCCTTGGGTTTGAAATCCTTCAACGGTTCCTCTCACACTTTACTTATCTGCATCTGAGATCATAGCATGCATCACAGGGACTCTTTCAGACTGAGGCTGCTTGGCCATTATGCTGCATATCCTGAAGTTGAATGAAACATGAGGTGAGTGGATGCAATTTTCGGGATCTGATTTGAATAGAATATCCAAAGGTTTGAATAGATTCAAATGTTTAAAATTTGAATGTATTCACACTTGATTAGAATCAAATACATTCAAATCTATTTGTATGAATTTTTTATTCGTATTTGAGAATACGGATGTCGATAACATTTGAATGTGTCCATACACACTCGTACACATTCCTACGCACCCTGTTTTTATCCTGTATTCATCCCGGTACATATCGGTACAAATGTGTACAGATACAAATAAGAAGTGTACGGATACATATATAATGCATATGTATCTGTCTGAATACTTCATAGGAATGATTCGGAAGATTCAAAAATCCTTTTGAATGGTAAATTCAAATTTAGAGACATTCAGTTTGAATTCGAATGTCTGAATTTGATTAGAATTGATTGAATTTCGAATGTTTTGAATATTTGTGCACATCCCTAGAGATGAGCCATTTTGGTCTAGTAGTGAGGATGCCGGAGTCTTATCTGGGAATACTGGGTTTAATTCCACACTCCTCCATGAAGCCAGCTGGGTGACCTTGGGCTAGTCACAGCTCTCTTCTGAGCTCTCACAGCCCCACCTACCTCACAGGGTGTCTGTTTTGGGGAGAAGAATAGAAAGTTTTGTCAGCTGCTTTGAGTCCCCTTAAATGGGTGAGAAAAGTGGGATAGAAAAGTCAATTCCTCCTCCTCTTCTTCTTCAAAGGTTTTTGACTCTATCAACACTTTTATACCCAAGAGCAGAATTATGCAGAGGTCTTTATTCCATTTCTCAACTGGAAAGGAATGATGAACTTGGCCCCAGAAGTTAAGTTTAGACTTCTGAATAACTGTGCCAGGTAGAAAAAGACATTACAGTTGAGGGGAGTGATAAATGGATAGGAAACCTCATGGGGAAAAAAACTGTTTCAAGTTGAATTACTCTGGGAACAACTTGAAAACCACAGGGCCTAAGTTGCTAATAGTTCCATTATTTCTCTTCCTGAGGTTTCCACTAAAGGATAAATATACCCTCTGCAAAATGCTACTTTGGAATCCCATATTTTGGCTTCTGCCAGATACTGTGAAAGAAGACTGATCTCCTCCTATTCTTCCTTTCACTGTTGCTTTATTGTTGTGTACATTATAAGATATGGGAATGGGAGAATTTCCACATGCTCAGATTGCACTATTGTCTGATTTCCTGCATGAAAAAAGGATTGGTTTTGAAATTTCAAAGTCTATTTTCCTTACATAGAATTGATTTTTTTTAAAAAGTTTGTTGTAAAGTATGACATCCACACGAATTCTTTAGAAAAAAATAATTCAGAAATAGGTTTGAATCTTCAGACATTTTGACCAACTTGAGAAAACAGATGGCTTCCTCATGGGTACTTGAAGGGAAGATGCCACATTCACCACTTGAAATGATGCTTCTTTGCCTCCATTTTGGAGCATAGAGGGCAACAATTGAAGTGATCTTGAGAAGGCAGAGATTCTGAACTCCTATTTTGCATCTGTTTTTTCCAAGAGGGATAATGTGCATGCAACAGTCCTTCACTGTACTGATGAAGGACTAGGAGAATCAAGACACAAAATCAACACTGAGAGAGTAAGGGAATGCTTAGCTAACTTAAACGAATGTAAGTCCCCAGGTTCAGATGGATTACATCCTAGGGTACTGAAGGAATTAGCAGAGGTAATTGCTGAACCACTTGCTGTAGTCTTTGAGAAGTCATGGAGAACAGGAGGAGTCCCAGACGATTGGAGAAGGGCAAACGTTGTTCCTATCTTCAAAAAAGGGAAGAAGGTAGACCCAGGGAACTACAGGCCTGTTAGCCTGACTTCAATACCAGGAAAGATTCTCGAACAAATTATTAAACAACACATATGTCAGCATTTGGATAGGAATTCAATAATTAACAGTAGTCAACATGGGTTTGTATCAAACAAGTCATGTCAGACCAACTTGATTTCATTTTATGACAAAATCACTGAATGGGTTGATCAAGGAAATGCAGTAGACATAGTATTTCTTGATTTCAGCAAAGCATTTGACAAAGTATCTCATGCGATCCTCATTGAAAAATTGATCAAATATGGGTTTGACAAGGCAACTATAAGGTGGATTCAAAACTGGCTTAGTAATCGTACTCAAAGAGTGGCTTTAAATGGCTGCACATCCAAATGGAGGGAAGTGTCAAGTGGAGTACCACAAGGTTCTGTCCTGGGCCCAGTTATGTTTAATGTTTTTATAAACGATCTGGACGAGGGAGTTGAAGGGAAACTGATCAAATTTGCTGATGACACAAAGTTAGGGGGGATTGCAAACACCAGAGAAGAGAGAGAGAGGATTCAAAAAGATTTAGAGAAACTCGAACAATGGGCTGCAACTAATAAAATGGTATTTAACAAAGAAAAATGCAAGGTTCTGCACCTGGGCAAGAAAAATGAAAAAAGCACATATACAATGGGAGGAATTCGGATGAGCAGCAGCACATGTGAAAAAGACTTGGGTGTCCTGGTAGATCATCAACTGAACATGAGTCAACAGTGCGAGGCAGCTGCAAAAAAGGCAAACGCA
This sequence comes from Aspidoscelis tigris stejnegeri, assembly GCA_023333525.1. Taxonomy (NCBI): domain Eukaryota; kingdom Metazoa; phylum Chordata; class Lepidosauria; order Squamata; family Teiidae; genus Aspidoscelis; species Aspidoscelis tigris. Next base: position 67,400,931 of record JALMGA010000007.1, on the reverse strand, counting down.
ATCCTGGGGTGTATTAGGAGAAGCATAGAGTCCAGATCACGTGAAGTTATTATCCCCCTCTACTCTACCTTGGTCAGACCTCATCTGGAGTACTGTGTCCAGTTCTGGTCACCCCAGTTTAAAAGAGACACTGACAAGCTGGAGCAGGTTCAAAGGAGAGCTACCAAGATGGTGAACGGTCTGCAAACCATGTCCTATGAGGAACGGCTTAAGGAACTAGGAATGTTTAGTCTATCAAAAAGAAGACTGAGAGGAGACATGATAGCTGTCTACAAATACCTCAAGGGTTGTCACAGGGCAGAGGGATCAGCCCTGTTCTCACTCTCTCAAGGAAGGACTAGAAACAATGGGGTGAAACTGCAGGGGAAAAGATTTAGTTTAGATGTTAGGAAAAAATTTCTAACAGTAAGAGTGATCAACCAGTGGAACAGGCTGCCACGGGAGGTGGTTGGTTCCCCTTCGATGGAGGTCTTCAAGCAGAGACTGGACGGCCATCTGTCTGAGATGGTTTAGGAGATCCTGCCTTGAGCAGGGGGTTGGACTCGATGACCCAGGAGGTCCCCTCCAACTCTACCATTCTATGATTCTATGATTCTATAAGTGGCAATTCGATGCAGCTCTGCTGAGGGCAGGAAATAGGTCCCCCAAAATGGCACCCTGGACAGCAGTTATACCCACAAATGGACTGGTATTCTCACCCCAAAACACCGATTCTTACCACAGATGTATTCCGAGGTTCTTTTTTCCGGTAAGTGGAGACTTAGCCACTGCTTCTTTTTCATAGATTGTTAACTATAATGATTGCAGGCAGCAAGAATAGGCCTATGTCCATAATTATATATCTTACCAGCACACTGCTTTTTGGTAATGTCCCACGCTTATCCATGGAGGAATGACATCTGGAGCCAGAGACTCCATCAAGGATAATGAGGACTAGGCTAAACAGAAACCTGTTTGCATGATTCAACTATTCTGAACTCTTTTTCCCCATTGTGTTTATGTTGAAGAGAATGACTAAATTTTGCAGAGTGCCAGTCTGGGGTAGAACCTCCAGCTATAAGTGCAGCATGCTGGTTTAGCATAGAAGCTCCCGAGCTGAGAGAAACGAATTGGTAATTCTTCCAAAAGAGGCTTTATTGCTTAGTTGTTGCAGAGTTACAAGCAGGATATATGATACATGATGAGTAAATGCATGGATATAAGTAAATACAGTGATTATTAATTGTTAAGAGAATATGTGCATATTCATATGAGAACATATAGTTCAGAAAGGTGAATGATAGATGAAAGTAAGTGAATAAGGTGACATTCCCATGCTGAAAAAACTGTGAGGCAATTGCAAGATCGCCTCGGTAGCGTCCCCAAACAAAGCACTAATACGTGGCACACGGGAGTCAATACATGTTAAAAAAAACCCACTTTGCAAGTGTTTTCCATGTGAAATAGGGGGTTAACACATATTGCCCAGGGGTCATGCAGAAGTTCCTGGGTTATTAGCAGGCAGGGCTTCATTGACCCTGCCGCTAATGCCATGATGGCAACGAGTACAGCCTTGCAAAAATGTTTAATATTTTAGTGGAGCTGTGCTTGTGCGCATTACAGCCCCTATATCCACTTGGCAGTTGTCCAGCTGGGTGCCCTATACCCATCTGTCAGTTGCCCAGCTGATAGGTGGGCATAGGGTACCCAGCTGGGCAACTGCCAGGTGGATAGAGGGGCTGTAAAGAGCAGGGAAGCTTTTTAAAATAGACACGAGAGCTGCATCCATTTTAAAAATCTTCCCTGCTAGTGGCAGAGTGAGTGAGCAAGTGAGGTTATTTTCCCATTCATGCCCTCCTTGTCCATGTCCGGCAGGGGACGAGGGGATGAATGGGAAAATACCCTCGCTCACTCACTCGCTCTGCCAGTGGGTGGATGAGGAGATACTGTAATGCTCCGCTCGCTGCCATCGCCACTGCTGCCATTCCCACCATTCCATGGGGACAGGCACTTACAGTTTGAATCTGCGTTGCCCCAAAGCACATGGGAATGCTTTATTGCGTGTTACAACATGGATTTTTATGACGCGCATCACCAGCAAAGCAAGCAGCTTCCATGGGGATGCTCCCTAAGTAAATGATTCAGAGAGCATGTGTATATTATGCACCACAGTACCCTCTGTCAGATGATTTCATGCATCCAATTATTCCACAGAGAATTTTCTGAAGTCTAATCAGCAAACTCTCACAAAAAACTGTTTAAAATTCTTAATCAGGAACTAAAGAGTCACAATGAGTCAGCAACTCATGACTCAGAATCTTATGATTCAAAGTCTCATGCTGTTGCAGTAATTAGATGACATCATTCTAAAACCTCATCATGACTTGCAGTTTGTGGGCTGTCTCTGTATTGTAAAAGTTTTGTCTTTGGCTTCTTGTTTAAAATAGAGGTTTCTCTCAGAAAGGATATGAAATAAAGCAGCTGAACCTTTCTCTGAGGAAAGAAATACTTTGTCTCTGGATTTATTTGACTGAATGACTGTCCAGCTATTCTCTGAGATTGACAAGTGATCTGACTCCAGTCCAAATCCACCACATGACATGAACTGGATATTGGTAGTCACAACAAGATTTAAACAAGAAGATTCTATTTACAAGCTGTTTTGGCTTGGATCTGCCATGAGTTTCCCATCCTTGCTCTAAGCCTTAGACTGTGGCTCTCAACACTAAAAGGCTTTTCTTAATGAAATTTTTCAGTCTCTGGAATTTTGCCATCTTGTATTTATTTCTCTCTTTCTGCTTTCTGAGGTCCTTAGTGAGAACTTACAAGACTGTTTTCAAAAAAATATGGTAGCCTGTTCCCACATACTTGGCCTTAGATCTTTTCTATATTTACCAGAAGTTCAGATAAAGAGGGAGTCTATGGGCCTCTTTTTTACATGTTATTGTGGTTTACGGGAGCCCTTCAAGTATGCTACATAGACTGGGTTAAGATGCCTCCAATGGTGTCCTGGTCCAGTCTGCCGGTAGATGTACTGGTGTACTGGGATGAAATACTGGACCAAAGAGGTGTGCCTCTGTGATCTGGAATACCACTGAAGACCCATTTCAGAAATTCAGCAAAGCACGCCAACCAAATCCTCCATCCCTGGGAATTCAGAAGGCCAGGAGCCTTTGTTCCTGGTCTTTGGAGCATGTGGAGGCATCCTGAACTCACACAAAGCTAGTGTGAGCTTTGGAACTGGTGTGAGGGCTGGTGCAGGAGAGGCTGTCCCAATGTGAATGGCTTTGTTCCATGCTAGGAGCAATTTGTCTCAGCTTGGGACAGATTGCTTATTCCAGGATAAGGTGACCTGCCCTATACTGGAATAGCAATTATAAGTGCAGAAATGGCTAGAGAGCTTAAGTCCTGAACAATAAATATTTCTTGTTTTAATTTCTGCTTCCAACCCATCTTGTTTCTTTTCTGTTGGGTTGACCTGTTTGTTATGATGTGACATGCTTATAGACTTAAGTGTAGATTATTCTAGTTGACTGCTGACATCCTAACTCTGACCTTGATTGGTTCATGATCTTTTATAATCCCTGTGTTTTGACAAACTCAGTCTAAACAATGCTGACCTTTCAGCCTCAGCGGTCAGTCAAGTCTCGTATTCCCAATGCAACTGGACTTCTTCCAATCCTTAGTTAAACTGCTACTTTTTATATGCCAGAAAATCATGTTGACTTATATATTGGTTTTATTCATACACTGGCTAAGAAAGTTATAAGAAAAAGAAGTGTTCTTTCTTTCTTTCTTTCCAAAAGTTTAGAAAAGCAGTTTGGCAATATTTTCCAGTTTAAAACTAGTTGTGTACTTATGAAACACCATGAAATCTCTTAGAAGAATTTAAATAAATAATTATGGAAATGTATCTCAGAGTCCCATTGCAATTTTAGCACAAAGTTATGATTATAATATAATGCCGGGGGTTCAAAATGGTTTTAATCAACACCAAAGCCAGCATCTTATGCAAAGGATTGCTTCTATTTTAAGTATTAGGAATCACACATCATAGGTTAATATGCACGTAAGAAAAAAACTCCCCCTGAAAAAAAGGAATGCATTCATCAGAATCATTATCGTTGTAGCCATAGCAAGAGGAAGCTATAAGCTAAAAAATGCAAGATTAAAAGGAAAGGAAGAAAATTGCACTGCTGTAGATTAACAGATAAGCAAATTATAGAAATTATTCCATACTATCAAAACAAATGGTTTAGATCATCCAAATTCAAAGTCTTTCTGAGTTTAATGGCTGCTAAAACAAATGTGGCTACTTGCAGAGTGATAAAAGGAAAAATATCAGCTAAAAGAAAGCTATCTTGAACAGCACCATTATAAATTGTAACAATGCCTCCAAGTTTATTTTCCTTTTTGAATCATATAAAGGATGTCTCGGTAAGGAACTGGTTAAGCCAGCAATTTGTGTGTCGAGAACTCAATGCAATTTTATTTATTACTTATTACTTGAATTTCTAACCTACCTATCACTTGAAGCACTGAATTCACACCTCAGTTTTAATCCACTTTCAGTCCACTTTCAGCACGGGAGAGAAGAAGAGTTGATTTTCTACCCCGCTTTTGTCACCCATTGAAGGGGTCTCAAAGTGGCTGACAAAGCTTCTGTTCTTTTCCCCACAACAGAACACCCTGTGAGGTAGGTGGGGCTGTGAGAGCTCAGAAGAGAGCTGTGACTAGCCCAAGGTCACCCTGCTGGCTTTGTGGGGGAGGAAAGAGATTGCCAAGAGCTCCAGAGGGTTCTCTTAGCATTGGGTGACTGGGCAACCAAGTGGCAAACATGCTTAATCTTAACAAGTTCAAAGTAATGCACATCGGGGCCAAAAATTATATCTATAAACTGATGGAGTCTAAGCTTTTTGTAGAACACCAGGAAAGGGATCTTGGAGTTCTGGTGGACAGTTCAATGAAGGTATCAACTCAGTGTGCAGCAGCAGTGAAAAAAGCTAATTCTATGCTGGGAATAATTAGGAAGGGAATAGAAAATAAGTCAGCAAGTGTCATTTTGCCTCTTTATAAATCTATGGTGAGGCCACATTTGGAATATTGTGTACAGTTCTGGTCACCACACCTCAAAAAGGATACTGTGAACTGGTAAAGGTGCAGAAAAGGGCAACCAGAATGATTAAGGAGCTGGAACACCTCACTTACAAAACCAGGCTGCAACATCTAGGCCTCTTCAGTCTGGAGAGACGGCGTTTAAGAGGGGACCTGATTGAAGTACAGAAAATTATGCATGGTATAGAAAAGGTGGACTGATGAAGCTGATGGGTCAGAGAGTTGGATCCAACAAGGGGAAGTATTTCTTCACCCAAAGGGTCATCGGTTTATGGAATGTGCTGCCGGAAGAGGTAGTAACAGCTACCAGTTTAGATGGCTTTAAGATAGGGTTAGACAAATTTATGGATGACAAATGTATCAATGCCTACTAAAATGAATGCTTAGGTACATCTTTCAGGCTGGGGAGGGGAAGCAGGATGCTTCTAAGGCCATTTGCTGGGATTTGAGAGCAGGCAAAGGTTTGTCCTTGTCTCTGCTTGAGATGCCCATTAGCATTTGGTGGGCCACTGTGTGCTACGGGAAGCTGGACTAGATGGGCTGTGGCCTGATCCAGCAGGGTTTCTCTTATGTTGTTATGTTCCTCTAAGATGCTTTTAAGATACTTGAGTGTGGGTGCACTCTCAGGTTCTTTCTGCATTACCATAAGTATGGTACAAGAAGGGGTTTATGGGCTTCCCTTCTGCATGCTGATATGGGATAAAGGAGGCCCTTTCTCCTTATAATATACTTTGCCCTACAAAGTCTAGACTGGGACAAAGCACTTAAAATGGTGTTCTCTGAATACATATGGGTTATCCTCATCATGCTATTCCAAGAATGACCGCTAGTAGGTGCAGCCTAGAAAGTATAAAAAGTCTGGTCCAGTCTACAAGTTAGAATCATAGAATCATAGAATCATAGAATGGTAGAGTTGGAGGGGACCTCCTGGGTCATCGAGTCCAACCCCCTGCTTAAGGCAGGATCTCCTAAACCACCTCAGACAGATGGCTGTCCAGTCTCTGCTTGAAGACCTCCATCGAAGGGGAACCAACCACCTCCCGTGGCAGCCTGTTCCACTGGTTGATCACTCTTACTGTTAGAAATTTTGAGATCTGGAGCCATCTGAGACCCACTCAGTTACTTCTGCTCTGGATCCTGCCCCAATTGAGACACTTGGCCAACACACAGCAAGAAAGCATAGAGTTGCACAGGTCTGAGTGCCTTCACTTTAAGACAAGAAGACAAAAGGACCTCTCCACCTCTGACTCAGAGTGATTGTTGAACCTGGCTAGCTGGGCATGGATAAATCTCAGCTATATTAGGAATTTAGACTCATGACTTCTCTGCTGGAAACAATTTTGTCATTCAGCTGCCTAGTTTCTTGACTTTTTCTTTTGTTGTGACCCTTGCTTGGCTTGACTCTGATTTCAATGTAACCCCTGGACTTCATGAACTGATTACTGGCCTTTTCTGCCTGACTGATTTGGCCAAGTAAGAAGACTGAGACTTTGTTGATGTTGAACTAGAGCCAAACTCTGTTATCTCATTAGGACTTGGCAGATCATGATATCTTACTGGATGTCTAGATTTCTGTAATACTGTGTCCCTCCAAGATAATAATTCTTCTTTTTCTATGTATTTTTACAGTGTAAAATCACTGGAGTTACATAGAACTCATAATAATACTTTTACCAGTAAATAAATTTTATCCAACAATAAAGTTGATGTATCTCAGTGAATGAATAATAAACAACAAAAATGAGATCTTATTAATAAAGTTATCTATATGTAGAAAACATCTATTTATCTGCAAGCATTAGAAACAATTTTATCATATTAATGTACATAAATCTACTATTCTCCTAATATTGCTGAAGAGACCAGAGGCATTTCTGCACTTAGGTGATTAGGTTGTCGTGAACTAAGGCTGGTAAACTTCTTGTACAGGTGGACCTTTCGTATTTGTCGGGAGGGAAGCTTCCCCAAAGCGTCCATTACTAGCCAGAAATGTGAATGATCCTCCCATTTACCAGCCCATGCCACCATGTCCTAAGGTGGAAATCCTGCCTTCTCGATGCTGCAGTTGGCTGCTCAGATGCCATTGTGAGAGGGGCATGTTAGATCACAGGCTAACCCATGATCAAATGGCCCTGTCACGATTCTACGATCGATCACCATTCCTGGGATCGGAAGTCCAATCATGGCATGGGTGAGTGAGCGATCAGCACCAACAACAGTACTGCGTCTGCGCAGATGCCACCTTCCCTGCCCACCAAATGCAGCGAACAGACACAGAGCAAATGGTTGCACTGCTAGACGCTTCAGGTAAGCTTTAGGTAAGCATTGGTAAAGGTGTGGAGCACGAAATTGTGCTCCACACCTAATCAACAATTAGTGAACATCTGGGGAGGGTGGGCACACATGTAGGCTACAGTAGCTTAGTCGATGCCCATCGTATGCTCTTCACCAGAAGCTCACTACTTCTTCACTACCGGCCTAAGTGTGAATAGGCTTTAGGTTGCTACTGAATGGTGCAAAATGAGAATGATGTCAATTTTGACAACTGACCCTGAACAATGCATATTTAATATGAAATAAATTCATTAACCATTTATTCTCAAACGTACATGTATGATTTTCAAATAGAGACTTTTATACTTCTATCCACATGATTCTAAACAGGGAACTTGAGGTCCAAAGAGTTGGATAACAATGGCTGCATCCATATGTCACTTATTAAGTTATACTTGAAAATGCCGGAATAAAGCATGGATATTTTTGTTGCTCTACAGCTAGCAGTGATCAAGGCAGCTCTTGGCCACTTTGGGATGGAGCATGCACTGCACTGTGCACGTGCTCTGTCCCAGAGCATGCTGGGCCATCCTGATCACGTTAATGAAGGTGTCATCCCAGTGCGCAGCAATGGCAAAAAATGCTAATTCAGTACTGGGAATAATTAGGAAGGGAATAGAAAACAAGTCAGCAAGTGTCATTTTGCCTCACATTTTGTCTCATTATGGTGAAGCCACATTTGGAATATTGTGTACAGTTCTGGTCACCACACCTTAAAAAGGATATTGTGGAACTGGAAAAGGTGCAGAAAGGGTATCCACAATGATTGAGGGGCTGGAACACCTCCCTTACAAAATCAGACTGCAACATCTAAGCCTCTTCAGCCTGGAAAGACTGTGTTTAAGAGGGGACCTGATTGAAGTATATAAAATCATGCGTGGTAGAGAAAAGGTGGATAGAGAAAATTCCTTTTAAATTCCTATTCTCTATCGCACAACACTAGAACCAAGGGGCATTCTATGAAGTGGGTAGGAGAGTCAGATCACACAAGGGGAAGTATTTCTTCACCCAAAGGTAATTTGATTCCAGAAGAGGTAGTAACAGCAACCGGCCTAGATGGCTTTATGGAAGGGTTAGACAAATTTGTGGATGGCAGATTATCAATGGCTAATAGAATGGATGCCTAAGTACATCTTTCAGGCTGGATGGACAGGCAGGATGCCTCTAAGGCCATTTCCTGGGATTCAAGAGCAGGGGGTTTGCCCTTGTCTCTGCTTGAGATGCCCATGGGCAATTGATGGGCCACTGTGTGAGAAGGATGCTGGACTAGATGGACTGTGGCCTGATCCAGCTGGGCTCCTCTTATGTTCTTAGGCCCTTTGGCTTCTATATATGTTTTGGGGTCAACATAAAATGTACTTAACAAAAATCTATTGAAATTTCCATCTGTGACTGCTAAACTAGCAATAGTTCAAAGTTGGAAAGACTATACAAATCTAACATCAGCTCTCTGTTATGAAAAATTTTGGAGCTTTACTATAAATGAACTTCTTAACTGGAGAATAATAACCTGAGATGGCAAGTACATTCCAAACACTTTGGTTCCCTTCTACTTAACGCTTTATGAAGGCTAAGTAGATCAAATTGGCTGAATCCAAAGGTGGCAAATTGGTGGTTTTAAAGGTTTATCTCCACATAAGTTAATCTTAGCAGTATTTAATGTTGGATTAATATCTACTTTAAACATATTTGTGAGACACATGGAAAATTGTTATTTGTTTATATGTTTTTATGTTTAGTTACAATACTGGATAATGTTTGTTTTGCTATACTGTATTACTTTGAATAAATGAAATTAATAATAATAATAGTGATCATTAAGCAAAATTCTATGAGAAAGAAATTGGAACACTTGCTTTCTCAAACAACAGTTCCAATGAAAATCAAAGCTTCTCTTATGTTTCTCCAAATTTTATACAAATTAATTCAAATGGAAAATGAAACAAAATTTGAATGCATACACTTCGTGGAAGGAGCCAACTGAAAACTCTTGTGAGAAACTGATGTCATTCTTTTATTATTTAAAATAACCATGATTTGAAAACAAAAGTTAATTACACCCTAATATACTTTCATAACCACCAGAAAGCCGTAAAGCCTACCAAAATCACATTTGATTACAAAAATGTGCTGGTGCTTTTTTTCTTCCAAGTTTGTAATGCTGACAACAAGACATCAAAATTAGAGCAGCCTGTTGTTTTACTGATTTCACTTTTTTTTTGTCAGCACAAAAGGCATGACATGTCAAAGCTTATTCTGGCAAGGGCCAAAACTAATTTCGGAAAAGGAGTCTATTAGCAAAACGGTTAAAATTTCTAGTGTTAGAAGACTTCATTAAAGTAGGTCAATAGGATGTGAGCAGTTCAACTTTAAACTTTGTACTAAAACAATCATTGTACTGGGGGTTGATAGTAGCAGAGGTGAGTGCTTTTTTTTGGTAAAAAACAAACAAACAAAAACAAACAAACAAACAAACAAAAACCCAGGGTTACTAGGTGTGACATTCCCAGGCAAACCAGGAAGCTAGGTGGTGGTTTTGTGGGCATGCAGAGGGCTTTGAGTGACAGCAGAGGCATGTCCACCAGCTGGAGCCATGCCAGCCTGCCAAAATGGACCAATGGCGAGCCAGAGATCACAGACTATATAAAGGCTTGCAAGAGCAGCTTCTGAGTCTCTCGTCTGGGTAGAGGGGAACCAAGGGGCGTTGCTCCAAGTGTGTGCATATGTTCTCTTGTCTCGGAGAAAGAGAGGGAGAGGGAAATGAACTAAAGACTTACCAAGAGCTAATTACTACAGTTGGGCTATTGGAGCCTAAGAGGGGATCACAAGGGAGTTATTTTTCATTTCAAACCATTAAGGACCTTAGAGCTGGCATTAAGCTTGCTTCTTAATTCTTTTCAGTTGTGGCAACAATAAACTTGGATAGTTTTCCTATAAAGAGGAGTCAGTTTGCTGCTTTTAAGGGAAGCTTGTATTCAGGGCTGATAAAGCAGGACACCAGAGAGGGTGCATTAATTGCAAGGAACCCAGGGGGTCTGGCAGTACCCCGTGGCACTTTGCAGCTTGCTTCCAGACTGCATTACTCTGCAGAGGATGAGTAGGGGAGAGGCACGAAGAGTTGCCACATTAGGGAATGAAAACTTGTGCACTAAAGCTTCTTTATATATGGGGGCTTTTTGCACTTGGATTCTAGAATAGGAGGTCTAAAGCCCTGCCTTCCACACGCTAGTGTGGAATAGAACAAGCCTCACCCCCTTTCAGTTTGCTTCATTTGCACTGGGTAAAGCTAAAGGTCAGTATATAGGGCAATATAATGGTCCCCTCTCTTGATCTTGGGATGGACCTCTTTAAAGAGGTCCACAGCCAGACCAGGCACTGTATTCCAAACTATGATGGCTGTGTAGACATCACACCTGCATAGTCCATAATAAAATTCAGTTCCATTTTGGTAGCAGATGCCGAAGGTGCTCATGTTGTGTGGATCAGAACAGCCCACATAGTGCAGAAATAACCTATGTTTCTTTTCTGTAGCAGTATTGACTTGAAACTGGAAAACTGGATCTGTTCTCCATGGTGCCTTTGGTTGACTGGCTTTGCCCTTTCTGTTATTAACTTGTATTAGTAGACTCAGCCTCTGTGGTTCACCCAACGTCCCCACTCTCTTTTTCATAGGTGGCAATTACTTTTTCATGAAACAGTTTGCCTTTACCCTGTGGTTTGTGTGAACCAGATCATAGCCGTATACAAGGAATAGCCATAAATAATGCCAGTGAGATGTTTTCATTTTTCAGAAGAAAAAAGAACATATGGAAAACTTAATGTTGAAGCTAAGACTGTTTTTGTTTGTTGGTGCTTTGCTTTCCCCAATGGTGGAGACTAGCAATTGCTCCCATGTAATTAACAAACCATGGTCTCTTGAGTCTCAACAGGATGGTCTGTGCTACAGATTAAGGACTTCCATAGGATGTGACCCAGAATAGGGTCTTCTTGGTAGTGGCCCCCAGATTGTGGAATGATTTCCCTTCTGAGGTACACCAGGCACCTTCAGTGAATACATTCAGAAAATTGTTAAAAACACACTTAGGTAACCTAGGGCCTTTCTGCACTTGGCCTTATTCTGGAATATATCCTAGAATACGGGCCTGTTATCTACATGCTCATGCAGATAATGGCAGGCCCCAAGTGAGGCCTGCCATAGTCTGCATTAGCCCATGGGCAGCAGTCCTCTATCCCAAGATGTATTCCAGAATAAGGACAAGTGCAGAAAGGGCCTTGGCCTTTGACTGAAATAAGGAACATCTTCAGTTCACCACATTCAGTTATTATTTTAGGATCTTATTACAGGATATTCTGGTGTATAAGCCTACTTTTTAACCCAGGAAAATCTTCTCAAAAGTCAGGGGTCGACTTATACGCTGGGGGTCGTCTTCTTATAGGGCGAGTATATCCCAAACTCTATGTTTTAACTGGAAAAGTTGGGATCGTCTTATACGCCCAATCATCTTATACGCCGGAATATACAGGTATTTTAATTGGTTCATTGTATATTTTGTTTTCCATTGTGGCCACCAACAATATATGTGATCTGAACCAACAGGTGACAATTTTCTCCTTTGCTCAGGGATTTGTGGAATCTTTAGTTTTTCCTTTTCCGCTCCCCTCTTTTAGGCTGAAGTCCCCTTTGCTCCCTTTTTGTTTGCCTCAAGGACTATGAAGAGAAACAGATAAGGTCTCAAGAGACAAAGGAGAAAACTGCTTCCAATGTCTTTCAGACAACAGTCGAAGAAAATATTTATCAGAGTTTCCAAACATGCAGAAAAGAGAGCATTAAAGAAAAAGCAAATTGGTTTAGGCTTTGATGAATTATTTAGCCTATTTCTTCCTCCAGTGAATGCTGCAGTTCCTTTTTGTGAGATCGCTTATCTAGTAGTTTTATAATGCATGTACAGCAGGCAGGGCTTTATTATCTAGGATGAATGATTATGTTCCATATATTTTCTATGCTATTTTGCACTCGCATTCACTGTTAGGATGCTAAATATGTGTTTGATTGAAATTCCTCATTAGAATCTGCTGGCAGTGCTTGCCTTCCTTGACACCCATTATTAGCTTGGCATCAGAAGATTTGGCACAATGGAGCTGTTTTCATTTGGTATCAAATCAGTGGAGTCCAAATTGTTCCATGCCTGTGGCCCAGCTAGTAGAATTTCCCCTGTGACCCTTCCTCATCAGGCAGGCTATTATTATCTGCATAAAAATTGACTGATTTTATTCATGCAATTGTTAGCAAGGAATCTGTTCCCTGCATTGTTCAATACTGCCCCTGTCCCTCCTTGAGTGAATAAATAAATGACTAGCCATGCCTGTTGTTACGATACAGAAATAAACAAATTTTCAGTTGCAATTGCCAGAGCACTTTACGAGGAGTAGAGTCTTATCTCTAGGAAAGCAACTGGAATTATAATGCATCACAGTACTCAACTGTTAAAAGAAACAAAGTCCTTTACAAGAAAAGCAACTACTTTGACAGGGGGGAAAACTTTTACTGTTGTCTTTTTCGTTCTTAAGCTCTATGTGCTTCAACAATCAGTTCAAAGAAAAACACAATTGGTGCCTTCTCCCTCTTTCTCTCTCCAACAGACCAAATCTTTTACAGGCCAGAAGGTGTGGATTCTGCTCCATAAAACTGATGCAAAAGATTCCCACCAACCCACCTCACTTTTGCTGCAATTGACAAGCTGGCCTGTAGGGGTGTGCACAAATGCAATTTTTGACATTCGATTCGATTCAAATTGAATACTTGAATGCTCAAATTCATATGCATATGTATCTGTACGCATGTAATACATATGTATCTGTACACATATGAATGACCAAATAATGTGTGCAAATGATTCAAAACATTTGAATTCATTCGAATGTTTAAAAAGGAATGTATAGACATTCAATTTGAATTTGAATTTTCAAATTTGAATGAAGTTGATCGAATTTTGAATGTTTTGAATAATCTTGCACATCCCTATTGGCCTGTTACTTGGTAGCTGCTTGATACAGATAAATAGACCTGTAGGCCCAGCCCTCCCAAAAGACTATCTTAAATGGTAGACAATGAGAGTAGGTAACAGTTAAGGTGGTATTAGAGAACTGAATGGTACACTATGGGTGTTTTTCCACTGTTGCTAGAAGTACCCATTAAGTACCCATTAATGGGTACAAGAATGCCATTAAGTACCCATTAATGGGTACTTAATGGGTACTTCTAGTGACAGTGGAAAAACCCTATGTATTCTTTTCTGTTCCATTGTACTAAAAGTCACCATAAGGCCTGATGTATACATGATTCAAGTATAAACTATGGAAACCAGCAGGGAACCTATAGCCTTCTGGGGCAACTCCTTTTGGTAAGTATTAAGTATAGGCAGTAAAGCCTAGAGTTCAGGGTAGCTTAGGGCTTAGAAGGGGGCGTGGCTTACCAGCACAGGCAAGGAGGGGTGAGTCAACCCAGAGAAATGTCCAGTGAGAGAGAGAGCAAACTCTTGAGATGCAGTATAAAAGGACTTGACAGGAGAGAATAGAGGTTCTTGATCTGTACAACACTGATGGGTTGGTGTGGGTAGGATCAGAAACAGGTCTCTAGTGCCTATGAAGATTGATAGGAGGGGATCCTAATAGGTAGCTGAGGGGCTAGTAAAAGAAACTGTTTATGTTGAAATATGCTGAAAGTAATTGTTGATAAACTTGAAGATGTAAACAGATAAAGAAGTTACTGAAGTGTTTTAAGATCAACTAGCATGTTGTTTCTAACAGCAGCTGGGAGCTCAAGGGAAAGGGCTCTGTCTCTTTAAAAAGTAAAAGTTATAAAGAGTGCACCTCGATCGGCGGCAGTAAGAATCACTTGGCCAATTGACAACAAAGAAATGGAAGAAGTAGTGAATGTCGTAGCTGGGGGTTGATTTGTAGATACCAGGAGGGAGTGCTGAGGGTTTATTTGTAAATAAAAGAGTGTGAGAGCTGTGGGTGTTGGGTTGAGGGCAATTAACTCCTGGCTAGGCACCACACCTTCCAAAAAGCATCTTGGTCACCACTCAGATGGTCTTTTCTTAGATAAAGAAAACATCCTGGTGTTTGGCTTTGTAAAAGCATGCCATATCTTACTGGCAATAGCAGAGAGCACATGATTTATGTTTGATTCTAACATGGCTGTTCCCATGGAAGCTTGAATGTGCTGGCATTTAATGACCCCCCAGCTCCAACCACTAGGAATGCAGCACTGCTGGTATAGGTTCAAAGGACCAAGCTTTGGGTTTTACCCAATCTTCAATTGAGAGGAGCTGAGCAAACAGTGCAGAAAGTGACCACGAATTGTCTAGCTTTCTAAGGGCAAATTTGCACCTTTACTTCCCAGGGAGCACCTTCTCAGGAAGTGAAGACGGGGCTAGTTGCGGTATCTGCATTTTGTATGTTGGATCTCTCCTTAACCACACCAATGCTTCCCTAAGTGCTAGTGAGGTGCAAATCACTCCTGCCATTATGTTGGTGTTTGCGGCACCATTGCATCGGTGATAAGGTAATGCAGTTCTAACTGGGCTTGTGCTACCCTTCCCCAGGCTCTGTTCAAATGCAGCCAAAGATAAAGGGGGAAAGATGGGAGGCTGGGGGTGGACCCCTGCAGCCATTTGCATGCTCTTCATAGGCCCAAGTAGGTTTCTCTAGTGGCACATGAACCTCCCACGTCTGAGAACAGCGGCAATTCCCAGAAGTGGGAGGTGCACATGCAACTCTGGGATGCAGCAGCAGAGACAAAAGGTAAAGGGGCACAACCTGGCGAGGGAAGGCTGGGGGTGGGGAGATCTGGCCTTAAAGCTTTGTCGAAGCTTCAGCAAAGGTCAGATCTATTCAATTTGTCTGTGAATGTCACAGTTTATATGAATTTGTATGAATTTTGAATGTGCTGAATATTCATGCACATCCCTAGCCATGTGTAGTGAAATAGAGTCTGGTTCCCTATGGGGTTTGGCAAAATTAATCTGGCTCTATTGGTTCTATGTAACTTTAACAGTGTATCCAGCCTACAGGGGACCAGCTGGAATACATCTCCGGATGATGCTCCTTGAGCCTCTCCACCCAATTCCAGACACCTGGTGACACAAGTCCCTAATTGGTCCAATGCCGGGGTTTGGGGGATAAAATAATCTTTGGGGGAGAAGCAAGGGATCCTTTATCTAACTAAAGATAGAGAGATCGAACTCTGCTGGACCAGATGCCATAGAGTAAGGAATAGAGCTTGTTTTATGTTCACTTGCTTGCTTTGTTCACGTCCTTTCTCTTTTTATGGTTTGTAACTGTGTTCTAGGATTCATCGGCTTGTTTGTAGAACTTGCTCAGTTTTGTCTTCTGTATCTGTTGGCACATAGCCTGAAGAGCATAGTTCCTGCCGGTTGGTGTCAGTTGAATGCTTGTTACTCTTTGTTTTGTCTTTTTAATCAATCAACATAAACCTTCCAGCTCTTGTGATTTTACTCCTGTGGATGGCCGGCAGGAATTAAAGGGATTCAGGGGCTCTTAGGAGAGCGTGGGGGGTGTCAAAGGGGCCCCAGACGTGTTAAGAGTCACAGAAATCCCTACATCATGTTTCAACCTTATTTGTTTTTTAACGCTCTCATATCTCATCTCACCAGTTCTTGCCCCATCTCACTTTGTCTAACAGTAGAGTAGAGTTGGCTTGTCAGTTGTCATAAATACAGTTTTAGACAAACTGTTTCATTTGCTGGATAGTCAGAAATTTGCCCACTGACCCTTGAGGTTGTTTTTCTGCAGCTGTTCATATCTCTGTGTATACAACGTCTCTTGGCAGGAACAGAATTACTTCTATAAGCTTTAGCTGGACAGACTGTTGTCTTCTTTGCAAGCTGTTAAAACAAACAACAAACATCCCTTTCCAGATTCTGGGTAGCAGTGAATTTCAACAAGGAGATTAGAGAATGGACTACCTGTATAATGGGAATTATATTCTTATAGAATTTGTCTAGCCAAGTAGAAATATGGCTGGATCTCCTCTTATCTTAGAAGATGCCTCAACTGGTTGTTTAGGTGAAGAGTAGAGATGTACATGAATGTTTTTTAAAATTCGGTTTGTATCGAATTGAATGCAAGAAAGTTTGTATTCATTTGAACAGATCCCCTTCGAAAGTGGTAGGATTCATATTTGATATGAATTTTCTATCTCATACAAATCCTATATGAATGCATACAAATCCCATATGAATCCCACATAAAGCTTCATAAGAATGTATCAAAACATTCAATTCAAATGCCAATGTCCAAATTCAGACAAATTTGTACAAATTGCAAATGTTATGAATATTTATGCAACAGCAGGAGGTGAAGGAATAAGAAATGACACAGCCATTCAGATGACCTTGTGTACCACAAAATTGAGACACAGAAGCTTCCAACAGCACTGTGGGAAAAGTGCTTGAGTGGAGACATCTTCTTCCAGGTTTCTTCTCCCACAGCAGTGGAGCCATGGCTTACATATGTAATCAGTTAAGCAATTGGCAGAGTCTCTCACCTAACTGACTTTTTGTCTTTCCCACTTTATTCAGATCTCATTCTCTTGTCTGTTGTTACACACTGGACCACAGATCTTCATCCAGCATCCCCTACTTTCAGTAGTAAACCTCTGGATGTTTCATCTTTATTTGAATCCACCTTGTCCTATTAATCTTTTTCCTCGTGCATATAAATTGGTTGTATGATTTGGAAGAAATGCTGGAAACGTCACTGAACTTCATTGTCCACATGGTTAGTTTAGGTTGATTTAACAGTTGCGTCTGGGGTCTTTGTTTATCAAATTGTTTGTGGTGATGAATGGCAGACTGGTCTAGTCTGGTTTGATCTGTCATGCCCCCTGCCATCAGCACCCCTTCCTCTGAGGATGAAAGGGTAGTTGTGATGCCAAGCCAAGCTCAGGCAGACTACCCGGCCAGGCAAGATGAGGAATGCTTGCCACAAGCAGCTAGTGAGGCTGCTGAGGCTATACTTCCAGGTGACAGCACCTCAGGTTCAGAAGACATCTTCCAGGTTCCAGAGGGCTAAACACCGGGCAATGACCCTCACCAACCATTCTGAGACGTGAGCATGAACAACTGTGCAAATCAGCTAGAATCCACTCCCGTCACCTGTGGTGAAGAAGGCATGACTTTGACCCACCTACTTAAGGCAGAACATTTTGATAAGCTTTGTTGCAGACAAACACTCGTAAAACTGCAGCTCTGGAAATCTGTGACCTTGCTTTGTGATTGATTGTTGACCTTCTGTTAACTTCAACCTTTGAACTCTTTTGACTACACATTTAATTGTCAAGCCCCCAAGGCACTTCAAGTTGGGCTTTTGCTGTTACTGGCTATCATTGCTGACTGTGGCTGCTGCTTCTCTTCTATGCTAGCGTGTGTGTTTGCTCTCCACAGCTCGTCGGCTGGAGACACAACATGATCAAATTAACAGATATCTGAAGAAATTGCACGTTTGGTTTGATGTGAACATTCAGCAACACAAACCCTTTGATCAAAATTTTGCATATTGAATTTTGCACATCCCTAGCATGCTTTCAGTAGGGGAAGGACTTCTAGCTGCACCTGAACCACCTTTGCTCTCAAGGTAGGAGCTGGTTCACTGATTGAGAAGACACAGTGCTGTTACCAAGAGGTGCTTCAGAAAGGTGCAGTGACAGCTTGTGAACAGAACCACAAGTATCCAAGGAGGTATCAAGAGGTTATTCTGATGCATTCCTAATCATGCTACTCAGAAGTAAATCCCACTTAGTTCAGTTCTGCTCACTCCAGTAAAGAGAAGTTCAGATTGTAGTTTGAAGTAGCTGGCAACAATCATGAGCCCAAAATAGCTGCAAAATTAAGATTGTTTCTTTTGACTTAAATCCTTGCTCCTTTCCGATACCTTTTTGGCATCCAAAGAAACAAATATTTCAATACATCCACAGCGCTTCCACTTTGTGCATTATGCTGGCACTAATAAACTTCAAAGTAAGGATATATTTTTCCTCCTTCACTTCTTCCTCCAGGAGGTTGCCGATTTGTGGCAGATCTCAGGAGATTTCTTTGATGTTGCTAAACTAACAAAAGGTAAGAAGCTTTGAATTGATTTGTGAAGATTCAATGAATCATTGCAAAGACTGCTAATTAAACAGTTAATCCAAGCTCCTTTAAACTGGAAGACATTAATAATTAAGCAACATCTTTCAGTAAATGGTATCTGTTACCAGCTGTGAGCCTTCTTCAGTCCAGTGGTTTGGAAAACAAATAATGCAATGATGTAAAATCTGCGCTTACATATCAGCCTGTGGGCAAAAAAGGATGCAACAAATTAATACAGTTTTTGGAAAGGTTAATTTAATGAAACACTTCTGCTTCTTGCAAGAAGGAGCTAATTACAGAGCTACAGGGTAGATAAAATATACAAGGGTACAAGGACAATCAATGGGGGGGGGGGGCAACGCCAGTGACCTGGATTCCATGATAAGTTTAAATAATAGTAGGGCTGATAGAAGGACATAAATAAAGCCACCAAAATCAAATTTATATTCATTTAAGCCCATGTACTGTTTGGCAAGAAGAAAACCAGTTTGATGTAGGTATCTCTAGATACGTGGGCAAGGCAGTCAGCTGTGCATTATAATGTTTCTTTGGGATGAAATTAATATTTCAGCAATGACATCTTACTCTTTGGAGGGATAAAATATTCCTATTTTCTTCATGAAAAAGCTACCTCATAGGAGATAGAGACCTCATATCTTTATAAAGCTGTTGTACATTAAGGGTGCTTCCGCACAGGCCCTTTAACACCCATTAAGCACACATTTGGAAACGCGTGTCCGCACACGCGTTCCTGTTTCGGACACTTCCGGTGAGGTGTGTCCGCAGAGCAACACAGATTAAGAACACTTTCAGGACGACGCGTCCGCATTTTTGGACCTATTTAGCACACTTTCGGTGGGGTGCGTCCGCACCTATCTGTACCTAAAGTGTGCTAAATGGGTGTTAACTGCACACTACATATAATGTGGGCTTAATGGGGGTTCTGCTGTGAAAACACATCCTCTTAGGATGCGTCCACACAGCGGAACGGTTCTTACCCAGGGCCCTCCCCCGGCCCACCATGATTGGCTCCTCGGAGCCAAGCATGGCGAGCTGGGGGACTCCTACCTTGCAGTTCGCCCTCACTCCGGAAGCAGCAGATTGCCACTTCTGGAGCCAGGGGGAGCTTCCCTAAACCCCTCTCTAGCCCACCCGGGGGGAGCCCACGCAATCTCCTCCTTACCTGCTCGGCGTCACCCCAATTCTGGCAGGAGGAACCCAGGGTGCAACCTGCCTGCGTCCTGCGCGCCCCCTGATTTGCCAGGGCTGCTCCTGGCAGCTCCAGCCTTCAGGAGGTGTTCTGCGCAGGCGCGCTGTCTAGCCAGACTCTGGAAACCCATCTAGCCACCCAGAAGTGTTATACTTCTGGTGCCACTTCTGGGTGCTTATTGAAATGGTGTCAGATATCTTGGCTGTGGTATACCAGGCCACAGTTTCTGAGCTGTCCACACATGAGCTGCTGCACCAGCATAATATACCACTCTGGAACACTGTGTGGACTGCTTACAAGCAGTTCACTGATGGAGAACTCTATGATATCATTTTCAAACAATAGCCCATTCTAACACTGCATCCTGTGCAATGGAGTGGTCTACATGGAAGTGTGATCACTGAGTAGACTGTGGCTGCCTCTAGACTTGTAGAATAAATCTGCAGTTAATGTAAAAAGTGCAGTTTACCTGCTGCGCAGCGACGACTGACCATTCTGACCTGAAATGCAGCTCTGTAGCTTCCTATCTGAAGCTGTGAGAGCTGAGTTGGCATGCACAATCACTTGGGTTGAGGCAGCCAATCACATTTGAGCTGCCCTCCTGCCCTCATCCTGTTCTTCTCACTGTTCTTCCCAGACTGGTAGGAAAGTTCAAATTTTGTTTTTATTGTGCAGTGAATGTCCTTATATCAGCATTAAGGTAAGTGCGCAGTAATGACTGGATAATGTGATGCCACGATAACGTATCAGTCATCGTGTGTGATGCCCTGATCATGACTACGCATTCTCCTGTGCAATATAAACAAGTCTGGATGCAGCCTGACTCATAGTGTGGATGAAGCATTCCAAAAGGTGCCCTGAACTGGTCTACTGGCCCATGCAGACATGGTCAATGAAACCACTCCTTTGCACTTTGCCCATTGATGATTTTGCCTTGCTTGTGTTGCTTAGCAGAAGTGCATCTCCATGGGCTCCTTTGAGCAGGTATAAAGTGGTTACAGGAAGTGCCAGAAATAAAGGTGAAGGGACTGATGAAGGCAAGGGAAATGTCAAACTTGCACTTCACAGAATGAACCTCACAGGGTTAGACAAGTTTATGGACGACAGATGTATCAATGGCTACTAGAATGGATGCCTAAGTACATCTTTCAGGCTGTGGGTACAATCACGATGCTTCTAAGGCTATTTGCTTGGATTCAAGAGCAGAAGGTTTGCCCTTGTCTCTGCTTGAGATGCCCATGGACAATTGGTGGGTCACTGTATGAGATAGGATGCTGGACTAGATCGGCTGTGGCCTGAATCAGCAGGGCTCCTTTTATATTCTTATGTTTTTATGAACCTGTTTTGCTGAAGTAAACTCCTTTTGCTATTGGGGCTCTTTCCTTAGTGTAGTTTATGGTGAAAGGATTGAAGCAGGGCAAGGCAGACATGTATTTCACCACCACTCACCCAAATGAAACAATGCCAGTGTGCACTGCTGAAATGAAGCAATGCCAACACACACTGACATTTAGACGCTAAGGCTTCAATCACAAAAATAATTTTCTAAAGAAACCACAAGAAATGTGGCAAAATTAAATAGCAATTTACATTACTTTGGATGCATTATTTGCCACATACACTCCCAGTCATAGTAAAAATATGCAATATTATGTCAGAGGACAATTTAAACTTGTTATCAATGCAGTGAAGAATATTAGTGAAGGCAAAAAATGGTAAAACAACAACAACAACATCCTGCTCTTTTACTGTCTTAGATTTACCACAATTGTTGTTATTGTTGTTTGTTAATACTTTTTGTCTCTGGCTTGGTAGAACGGAATTTTTTGAAAATGAGAATTAGAAAAATACAGCAAAAAAAGCTTTTTTATTAGGCAAAATAGTTGCATTAAAATATAAGCACAGCAACAATGTGAATTTAAGAGAGCGCAATACTATCACCTCTGTCGATCAAATGCTTATTATGCTGATGGTTGGCTCCAGAAACACTAATTAAAAGGCAACACACTAATTGGAGTTTAAATAAGGGCCATAAATTTATTGATCAGGATCAACAGCCAATTAGCCAGTCATTCAAATCAATCTAATCAAGTATCTGTGCCAACTTTTTCTACCAGAATGTATCTTGCTGGCTCACAGAGGGACAAGTCAGGTGTCCAACGTAACTTGGAATCCCCAGCTGTGGCAAGACACACCACAGCAACAAACGGAGCCTTTTTTGTTTTTAAATCAAAAAGCTGAAGTCTAATTCAGCTTGCTTCAAGCTGGTGCCCATCATACTGTATGCTTAAAACACCAGCTTTTATGCTACTCATTTGGCATGCTTTCTTGGCATGATAAAAACTGGATTCTAAAACTAAAGGAAAATTCCAGGTTAGATAAACCTAATCAGAGGAGAACAAACAAAGGTCTTTTTATTTTATTTTAATATTTTGGTCTAGGGATGTGCACAAATATTTTCTTTTCTTTTTTTGTATTTGATTCATATTGAACTGAATGCAAGAAAATCCACATTCATTCAAATAGATTTCCTTCAAATGTGATGATTCGTATTTGATATGAATGTTCAATCCTATACGAATCCCATACAAATGCATACAAATAACATACAGTATGAATCCTATATGAATCTCATACAAAGCTTCATACGAATGTATCAAAACATTCTATTTGCATTCGAATGTCAATCTTTGAATTAGCCAACATTCGATTTGAATTCTAGTGTCCGAATTCAGCTGAATATTGAATGTTATGAATATTCATGCACATCCCTACTTTGGTTCAGACTAAGAGCCTGCAAAGTCCACTTCTGGGCTTCACGAGTTCACATGTTAGTGTAGACCTGTGAGGCCTTGCCCTGAGCCAGCACACTCCAACTTCATTAGACGGGAGCATAGTCCTCCTGACCATGGAGGACTTGTTGGGAATACCAGCAGACCTGTTTAAATGGGTCTTTCTGCAGACCAGTGGGCCCTGGTTTAGACCACGGAGGCACGCAATAGGTGGTATGTGGTATATCAAAGTGCACTCTTGAATGTGTCCCCTGGTGGCTCTGGGGCTAAGTTCCTAGCCCTCAGTGGCCAGCCCTGAAGCTCATGTGAGCTTTGGAGCTGGGACGGAGGCTGTTACAGACCATGCCTTTCTGTGGTCGGAACCAGCGGGCCTGGCTGGTCTAGACCAACTGGTTCACATACCACAAAAAGGTAAATGCAGAAAGGGCCTAAATCAGAGATCCTACTGCAACAGGACAAGATCATCTCAAGCCTACCCCCTTTTCCCACCCATAGTCAAAGATCTGGATCTTCAAGATTCAGATTCCTGAAAACCCCACTGTGGACACCTTTAATCAGGTCCACATGAAATCCAGATTTAAGGGCCTGAAGAACAGATGGGGCCTTCCATGGGGTCCAGATGGTGACAGAGCCTTGCAGATTGGTACCAGTCAGGTACTAATTGGGTTCCTAATGGGGTCTTAGAAGGGTTCTAAGCCCTAGTGGAGAAAGGCCCCTACATTCTGTCTCTAGCAACAAACATCTCAACAGTTTCGTTGCTGTCATGTTAATGCCACTCAGATTTTTAGTACAGTATTAAGCAGAGCGTATACAGCAAGTAGATTGGGTATTATAAAGTTAATTATTTAATGAGGAATACTTTTAATAGGTAAATTCTGTAGCTCTTGATTCAGCCTGTCTGCATGCACTGATCAGATGGAGTAAGTTTCATGAGACACCAAAGCATCTCTCTCTCTCTTCGTAAACTTGTTTTATAGCCCACCAAAGTAACTGCTTAGAGACATACATGACTTATTATTCTGGAAGTTAGATCAGCCTCCTTATTGATTAGCTTTAGCTACTAATGGGAAGAAACATAATCACTTCTTACTGTAAAGACCCATTATAATCAGATTTAAATTCGGAAGCCTAGTTTTATTGTGCATGTCATTGTGCCTGATTTTACTGCATCCTTCCTGCTGTTTGCAAGACTTAACATTTAAAATTATTCTTGCCTTTCCAAATGCAGGAAGTTTCCAGTCCTTGATGACTTTTGAGTATCTTCTACATCTTTACATTCATCTTTCTAATAATATTGATAATGGGCAAGGGAAGAGATTTCTGCAACTCCACTCTATTAAAGCACAATCCCATGTTTCTCTTATCCTGGTTTGAAAATTATTATCAGACACTTTACACATGCAGTTTTAGGTAATAAATTCTATTTGAGTCAATTCAAATAAGTGAAAATTCAATTCGATTCAAATTATTTAAATTCAAATTTAACAATTTGATTCGAATTATGCAAATTCAAATACATTCATTCAAATTTTTTATTTGAATTTGCGCTTAAGAATGCTAACAACATTCGTATGGGCCTGTACACATCTTCCTGACATCTGTACACATCCGTACACGTGGGCATGCGTCCCACAGTTATTCTGCACGCAACCTGTTTTTATCCCGTACGGATCTGTACAAATGCATACGGATGAGGGAAAGGTGCGGATCTTCAAGTACGCACCATGTATTAACCCGTACACATATGAATGTTTTGAATAATTCAAACAAATAGTCCCAAAATTCAAAATTTGATTCAAATGTTTAAATTTGAATTTCTGGACATTTCTCTTTCAATTTGAATGTTGAAATTCATCACATTCGATTGCATTTCAAATGCCTATGAATATTCGTGCACATCCCTATAATAAATAGCATTTGGAAAAGTCCCAGATGGTGCAAAAAATGGGAGATGCAATTCCAGTGTCTCCTGGAAGACTAATAAGCGCATCAAATAGGGTCTATTTATTTATTATTTATGCTGCTGCTGTTGCCCAGATGGGGCTAAAAAACCAAAGCAGGCGGGCAATGAATGATGATGAGAACATGCCTACAACGTGGTGTGATGGTGGCCAGATTCTTGTGTTTACTAGCCATTGGTGGCATAGGGTTAGGAGAAGGAAGAGTCACAATGTTTCTGGTGGTGGTAGTGGTGGTTACATGCTGTTGCCTCTTCTGGTCCCTCCCTTTCCACATAGGTGGCATGCTTTCTGAGTCCTTTTATATGGTAACAATGCTGCTGAATGCCAGGACAGTTCATAATAAAAATCTCTCTGTTCATGTTCTTGTTATGGATGAAACTGACCTAACATGCATTACCTAGGGTCAGATATGGGTAGAGTAGACCTGACACAGCTGTGTCACAAGCTTCCCCCCCCCCCAGTGCTGCATTAACCCATATGAGAGGTCTAATGAGGGATGTGGGTGACTGTGGTTTAAAGACATACTGTCCTCACTTGAAAACCTCTTCAGACTGAGGTAGGCTATTAAGGATTGACCTAGTATTTGGCCAATGAGACAGGCTGGGTAAATTGATAGTGCACTATCCATCCTGCTACCCGACAAATTCACAGGCCAAGCTGGCAGAAGTGATTTCTGGTGTGGTGCTGGAGAATCCCAGAACAGTGTTCTTGGGAATTCAACATTCATGCTGAGAAGGATTCTGTGCAGCCAATCTATTTTTCAACTTGAAAAATATTTAGTTTACAAAATGCCCCAGCAGTTAAGGCATCAATTTACTTATGCATGCTTTCAACTTATTGACTTTATGGTGAAGTACAGGAGATACCATTGGGTACCCTATGATGAAAGACTGTGTGTTTGTGGTGCAGCAATGGTTGGAGATCTTTTTTCATATCTTGTTTAGCAGTTCCTTGTATTTCTCAATAAGAACAACTTGTTTGTGGCCCCCTTTTCAAAATGTGTCCCACTGGAATGCAGACCATAAGGTGACTTACCTTCTGCAAGGAGGAAATGTCGAAGTGACATAAAGGGGAGCTTTGTTGTTGTTGTTAAGGCTGCCCGATATAGAAAATTATTCATTGAGTTGAATGAGGTGCCTTGTAAGGGTGATGGGGACAAATAATCATATTATTTTATTCTTGCTTTTTTCCTCGTACGTTTTATATGACTTTATCTTTTGTAAACCTGATACGGTTTGTTTCAAGTTCATTTGTTTAGGACCAATCCAGGAATTCATTGTCTCCGTGACAGAAATGGTACTGTTTCAACACATAGGAGAGGTCAAACTCTTGATTTGTTATTTTTTCCTCAGTCCAGTGTTCACTGAAAATTGTTTTTGGAATTCCCTTGAAGTATGTGCTTGTGAACCATATAGGTCCTGAATATGAAATTCTGATATAGTTAATACTTCCTGTTTAATAGCAACTAAAAAAATGTTAAACATTATTATTGTGGATTTCCTCCCCTCCCTTTCTGACTAGAATTGCAAATAATAGATGTATGTTCTTCAACCATTAAGTTCAACTTTGATCTTCAGCTACCATAGTGACCATGTGGCCTTTACAAGCCATTCTTATAAAACAAATGCAATGTAATCTTTAGGATTATGTGCTGCTATCTGTCAAAGAACAGGGAAAGCAGGCAAAGAAAGAAGCCTAGAAAGTCTTCCCTTAAAAATCTGCTTTTTCAGTCTTGTGGATCATGTATTCAAACTTTCCCCGCACCAAGTACTAAGATATCAAGGAAGAAATAATCTATGGGCCAGATGCTTCACCTGTATTTTCAGTTGAATGCCTCCCACTCCCAGTAGTAGTTTCTGTGCTTGCAACTACACAGCACAGAGCAAATGTACTCTGTTCCTTTTATAATATTTGATTATGTTATTTGCCAAGCACCATTGCCTCCAGTTCTTCTCCGCTTTCATCTTAAAACTGATTTTGTGTACTCGTTTGCAGCAGAAATGAACAATTTGGTACTTGGGCAGATGATGCTACACATAGATGGCGCCAGCTTGAAAGAGGTGTAGAACTAGGATGATTTCTTCCCACCTTTGCTTCCTCTGCATGTTTGGGCCTTCTTTGGTAACATTCACGTGCTTCTGCAATTTGCTTGACAGTCCTATTGCAGTTCCTGACAGTTGCGATCTCAGCTCAGCGAATGGCAATCTACTTATCCCTGGAGCATCCCCATGCTCCTAGGATAATCTGTTCTTGCCTCCTAATTTGGAGCAAGAACAGTTAGAAAGGTGGGAGTTTGCTCCGTATCTTTGCCATTTGTCCCCTGTGAAGCCAGGATTAGGGGCTGTTCTTGGGGAAAGTCCGAGGTGAACTCAGGTTTGCCTTGGATTATTCTGATCATGGGAATGCACCCTTTGTTAAAAGCAACTACTAGGGAATAAATGGGTGGGAGACTGCATTGTTGGGAACAATGAGCCAGAGGGACCATATTAAGCACTCAGAATTTGCCTACCTGAAAGTTAAGCTCTTGGGACAAGCCATTTAGCTGCTTGCCCATTTGTCCAAATCTTTTAGCTGTTACTTTATCCTACAACCCAATGCTAAATACACCTATTTGTCGAGTTCAGCGGGATTCCTTTCCTGTTAGTAAATGTGCTTAGAACTGCAAACAACAGCATTACACTGTTAAAATTCTATGGAACATACTTAAGTGGCCAGGAGTCCTTTGTCTGAAATCCTTATAATAACTTTTTAATTAGAAGACACCTTTGAATATATTTCTGTAATAATCGTCTGGAAGACGTATTATCCTCATTAGCTTCTTATGTTGGTCTCTCTACGTCTTCTCGCAATAGGTTCTATAATGAGGGGAAAAAGCTCTGAAATTCACTTGTTTTGCCAGAGCTGGTATGACCCTTCCCATAGCACCTTTGTCACCATTACACAGAGTAGTAATAAAACAAATTGTGACTCTTCCAAAGTTCCATGATCATTCTGCTCACAAACTTCAAATTAAACCCTTATGCATGTAGCAGGCTATAGAATTATTTATATTGTTGATGCTGCACTTTGGTTAACCGGATGAATCTATGGGTCTTTCTGCAATTACCCCAGATCTGGATTACTGTTCCCTAAGTCCTCTTGAGGGGCCAACCCCCTACTAGCTGCAGCAAGACTGTGGTGAGGGATCATGGTGACTGCAGTTGTGCAATCTTGCTCTGCACCACTCAAACCCAATAGCAACAGCCATCCATGCATGGCCATTGCTACGGTGTGGCAGATGCTGCCAGATGGCAGTGTTCACACTCTGCTATAAGGTAAGATCAAGGTAGGTGCTGGATGGGGCTGACATTCCCTGGGCTTAACTACTAGGTGTGTCTAACTGGAGTGTTCACTTCCCTTTCTACAGTACATGTACAGCTTCTTCGGGAGTTTCTTCAAGAATTTCTTGAGAAGTAGCAGAGACCCAACTCAATTTCCTTCATATTCTTCTCTGACACCTGCACAGATAAATTCATTTTTCTCTTATGAATTAATTGGTGCTTGATGGAGCTCAGGATGGTGGTGATTATTGTGTTTAGTCCATGAAATTATTGCATTCTAGCATGTTTATGCCACATTTATTCAGAATTATTGAATGCTGAAGAGTTCCACTCCCTTGAGGTATGTCAGGATTCTTCACTGTATATGTTTAGGAAGGCAGTGAAGACGCCCCTCTTTGCCCTGGCCTTTGGATAAATGGGAATATATTTATTTATTTACATTTTTATCCTGCCTTATACCCGAAGGTCTCCGGGTGGTAACAACATCTAACACTATTAAAACAATAATCGTATGTATTAAAACAAAATAAAGCCTCAGTTGCTCAAACAGATGCTTAAATTACATGTACATACAAAGTAAGGATTTGAAAAAATATACATGACTTGAAAACATGCATTGCCCATATTTTATTTTATTTATTTAAAAGTCTCAGTAATTACTGAGAAATAAAAGAGAGCAAAGTAACTAAAAGTACAAATGCGTTCAATTAAAACTGCAAGAGGAGGAATCTGAAAGTCTGGCTCTCTCTTCAAATTGCTTGTCCACCACAAGTTCTAGAGCTTGAAGGAAAGCTGCCATTGTAACATTGGGTGCCTGAATGTATAGCACATGGGCTAGAAAAGGGAGTTTCCTTAAGATGTGGCCACTAAGTCCTTCACTCTTCCTTGAAATTTCTTACAATATTAGACTTAGCTTTATGACATCGTATACTGTCTCTTCCCAATTTACAGACACCGTTACTGTTTTAATACATAGGGTACATTCCCACTTTGTGCCTTCTGGACTATTCTGGTCCGGATGTGACAAAATTCTGATGTGGGTTTGACTTTTTCGAACAGGAATAGCACCGAGTGCGCATCAGGATGTTCCCATTTACTTGCCAGTACATCGGAACTGCAAATGTGCTCAGTCACATCAACAATTTTAAAATGGTGCAGAGTGGCAGTTTTTCTCAAAAGAGAGGTCCGGAGATACCGCCGTGAAGAGAGGGAATTAGGAAAAAGCAGATTTCCACTTCTGGGTAGGGAAATGGAAGAGAGGGGGAGGAAGGAGCCACCGCCACAGTTGCCCATCGTGGCAGTGAGCCCAGTGCCCCTTTCCTCCTAGCCTATCATGTGCCCACAAGCAGACCAGAGGATTCTAGAGGCTTGTAAGGTGGTGCTTTCAGCAACATAATAACCAGAAGTTCTTAACATTTAAGCAGATGGGGGGGGGGGCTTGACTAGTTTGGCTTTAAACTTTAGCCGTTTGCCTTTTCTTGGGCATGGTGGGGTCTCACAGCTGTGGCTGGTGGGGTCTCACATGTGGCTGGCATTGAGCAGGAGGATGTAGCTCCACCTCAAAAAGCCCGGGAGGGTTCCCACATAAAGGAAAAAAATGGGCTTGGCTAGGAAACTGTAAGAAAAGTCCTGTATCACCAGGGTTCCCCTCCCCCTCCCCCCCCCCAGGATTTCTGCAGGATAGTCCTCAAAAAATCCGGTGATAAGAAGTGGAATGGGAACAGGGCTTGCCAAATTCGGATTACTGGCCAATGTAATGAGAACCATGGATGCTGAGTTCCCACCCAGTCCGGATTTTAGTGCCTTTGGGAACGCAGCCATACTGTTGTTTTAATATATGTCCAATTTTAAATATTGTTCCCCGCCCTGAGATCTTTGAGTATAGGGTGGGATAGAAATACAAATAATAAATAAATAATAAATAAATACTGTACAAGCAATATTTGATCCACTGGATGCTCTTTCTAATTCAGCCAGTTGTGTTTGGTTCAGAATGACTCTGTAAGCTCATCAAAACATAATATGGTTTTAATTGGTTCATGCTGTTGAAGGATTATCAGCATTTAAACACTCAAGTGATGAGATTGCAGGATATAAAACCTCTTTAGAAGTGCTTTCCCGCTAGGGATGTGTAAGAATTGCTATTAACAGTTCAGTCTGACCCTGTAGAAACTTTGTCTGTCAGATTTGAATCAAACCAGTGAGATATCAGACCAAGTAAGATGTGAACTGAACTGAACAGTTTAAGCCCTGGTTTAACTTAACTGGCTAAGCACCCAGAGAAGAAGAAGGGTATCTTGCTTCTCTGTAATGGCTTGATAGGACAGGCATTATCTATTTTACTGGAAATGATTTTGCCTTTTCCACTCTCTTCCCCGTTGTTCTCCAGGGAAGGGAAGGGGATGGGAGAAAAAGCCAAATTAAGCGATGTGTGCACATAATATGTGGTGGACGCACTACATGGGGAGGGCAAGGAATAAAGTTAGTTGGTGTGTTGATGCCACTGCTGTATCAATAAGAATGAAAAAAGGAGGTTGAAAGTGGCTTAGAAGTGCTACTCCACCAGTAATCCACATTAAAGGCCAACAACGTGCATTTTTGGTCTTTAATGTAGATCAGAGACACTAGTGTGTTGATGTTTCTACTTCTAAGCCACATTTAAGTCAGTTTTTATTGTGTGTGGATACAGCCTTTGAGTACGTCAGGCCCTTTCTGCATTAGGCTTTATACTGGAATAAATTCTGGAATACAGCACTGTTGTCTACATGCTAGTAAGGACTATGGTAGGCCTTGCTCCCGAATCACATTTTGTAGGTGCCCTAGGCTGATATAGTGTAGACCTCATCACAGAGGTCTACAATAGTGGAGGCATGTGACCATGGAGGCATGTGAATGGTATGGGCTTGTGGTCTGGCGTTCCAGAGGGGACTCATCCAGAGATGGTCCAGGAAGCATCATCAGAAGTGGATCTGCCCTAAAGGAAGTGAGGCCAGAAATTGCAAAGACAAGGAACTTTTGCTTCCAACCTTTGCAGTCTCCTTGATACCTCCATGGTCTTTCAGAGGCAGTGGATGGACTTGGGTGGAATAGGCTGTCTGAATGTGAACCTAGGGTGCAATGGGCTGTCTGAATGTGCGATGGGTTGCTTGTTTTTGCAACCTGTCCCAGAAAAGTGAGAGTAATTGTGAAAAATGCCTCAGAAAAGGACACAACATTGTGTGTATCTCCTCAGGCAGATAAAGACAGTAGGTCATAGATTAGATGGAGGTAGAGTGCTAGTACAACTGAAAGCTTCATATCAACCTTGGTGAATCAGGGATGATTGTATAACAGAATGGTACCATGACTGGTTAAGTGAAAGTGTGGCTTTGAATCTAACACCTGCTCAGTTTCCACTGTGCTGCAGTACTGATCTATTGTTTCATCCCCAAATGTTCCAAACGACTTTGAAATTTTGAAACCACTGCTGTACACAAGACGATTCATTCATCGATGATGTTTTAGTTCTTATTTATTTATATTTGAATTCGATACACATGCAATAAATTACACACACAATCTCTCCTTGGGAAACTTTTAAATCACAGAAAGAACCTTGGCTGAATATGCTTCTGTTGCATTTTGGTGCTTCTGAACTTTCTGCAAAATGTTATATGAGTGATTTGGACTGCTTGTGAAACCCATGTAAATGTTAACAAAGAAAGGCAATGACATATTCCGAAGTAGTAAATTATCTAGATGGATGAGGGCCCCATACAATCACTTTCATTCTCCTTTTGCCAAGCAGAGAAGCAAACTTAAAATCCGTTCATTGGTCCTTTACTACACTGATTCTTAGTAATGAAAATTTTATTATTTTACTTATGCCTCTATAAACTGCGCACTGGAGAGGCAAGTGAAACGTCACAAGTTATTTCATGCCTTCTGACTAAGGACTTGGTGAGTTGGATTAGATTAGTACAGAAACATGACTTTTAAAAAATCAAACCTTTTTTGGGATACCGAGAAAGCACAATACATTTTTTTAAAACCCAACTTCTAAGATGATATAATGAACAAACAGTGATTTGTTCATTCTGGAGCCTATGTATTTCACTTATCTGGAAAGGTGGAAGTTCTCTGGTGCGATGTCTCCATGTCTACAGAGCATTGTTCTGAAAGCACTGCAGGTGAGGCATTCTCTAGCATTGCCTTGTCAGTACAGATGGTGCTTTTTATATCTTTTGCTTTAGCATTCCCTACTTTTCTGGAAGTCTCTGCTCTTGAGGATTACACGCTGCCATTCAGAACATAAGCATAAACATTGATTCTATGTCCCTGCCAGCATATTAACAGCAAGTACAACCTATAGATTTCCCTACCTAGGAAATTTGACAAGGCTTATGATATGAAGTTATTTTGCCGTTGGCATAACAGTGAAAATAAAAATATTAGTTAAGGCCTACATTGAGAAAGAGTGTTGAAAAGCACACAACCAAATCCCACCATTGCTTTAGGAAAAGAAGGGAAGAAAAAGATGAAGGTTGAACCAGTCTTTCAGAGACCACTGTTCCTTGATATATATTTTATGTATTCACGTATGTACTGTGCTCTAAAATGTAAAAGTGACCACAGCAAGTGCTGTATTAAGTATAGCTGTTAGCTTGAGAGTTTTCAATGAAGATTTAAACTGCCCTGAAACAAATACTAACCTAGGAAACAGAGGAATATTTATTGAGTCACACACAGAAAGTAAATAATTAAAAGAACAAAATCATGGGCATGCTACAACCACTCTCCTTTGGTGCAGACGTGAACAATCCCCCCTTGAAGCCTTCTCTAAGCTGTCTCAGAGGTGCCTCAGAGATTCCTTTCTTGCCAGGTCTGATCACAGACTAATTGTCACAGAACCAAGGGCCTGTCCCCAAGCAATTTAAAGTCTGCTAAAAATCTTCTTTTGCCTCTGAGCGCCCCCATGCCAGGGTTTTTAATGAGCTTCCAGCACTACAAAAGCAGGAAAACCCGCGACAAAATATGTGCCCTTAAAGAAGAGTTTCAGCGCTCTTTCTGGAAGTCACAGGTTTTCCTCGCAACATTTACCTTGGGGATGCTCCGTGGCAAAAGGGGCGGGGATTGCTGCCTGCACACACAGCCATAAAGCATTCACACATCTCCCAGAAATGCTGCAGCTTCCCTTCCTTTCCTTTGTAAAGGTCAGAACTTTCAAAGAGCCAGAATTGCTCAAAATTGCAACATTGTCATCAGGTGTGAAGTGGGTGATCTGTGAAAGTGTTAAGAGTAAATGAGTGCACGATTGCGCGGCCGATGGTTGCAGCCAAGCCATTTTGAACAGAGAACAGAGTGAAAGTAAGCGCTGAGAGTGAATGACTGAGCGATCACTCCTTTTGCCAGCACGGGAAGCCATTTCGGGGGATGGAGATCTGGCTATTTTTTCTTTGAACAAGAGAGGGGGCAGGGAGAAAAAGATGCAGGGAAAGAAAATACGCTTCTGTGGGGATGGAAGGTGCATTTTAAACACGCGTTTTGCTGAGCCTCATGCGGACGCTTATTCCGGAAGTGCAGGGCACTTTTAAAGTCTGCTTGAATACAGTGACAGTAGAGGGGGACTAGAGAGGCAAATAAGTCTTTTGGGGACTCAGCCCAAGACTGCAGCAATAGCTTTATTTTGCTTATGGAAAGTCCTGGGCCCTTTCTGTATTGGGCCTTATTCCAGATTATATCACAGAATAAGGACCTGCCAACCACGTGTAAGTGCAGACTGTGGAAGGCCCCAGACAGGGTCTGCCATAGTCTGCACCATCATAAGAATGATGGATCCCTACTTCCAGATATAAACCGATGCAGAAAGGACCCTAGTGAAGGAGCAGTGCAGGGTGAGTAAAAAACTGGTAGGGGGATGACTAAGAATTGTTTTCATACTGGATGTCCTCATGGGAACTAGCTCGAAGTATTTCACACATTTTGCAACCTGAAGACAGTTGTGACTATGTCATGATCCCCAGCATTCCAGTAAGTGCCTGCCCTCACTAGGAGTAGCTTGGCCCTGTTAGGAGGCTGAGTTTGTGCAATGGCCGAGTGAATACTACAGTGTGGACACAAAACACTGGTAGCAAGCGTTTCCACAGTAAGCTAAAACAAGTTTATTATTATACACAAGCAATACTAGAAAGAAAAATAAGGTTCAGGTATTTGTTGAACTCAGTAAGTCTCTTAAGGTTAGGAGCTACCCCTTTCCCTAAAGGAAAATAGTTCCTTTTTTAAAAGACAAACCTCTCCACGTTCCTCCCCCTCTGACTTGCTCGGCCACAGCTCAAGCCAAGCCAGTGTACCAGAACATGGCCCTAGATGATCACAAGGCACAGCCCGTCCTTGCTTGACCGATCATCCAGTCTGGTCAGTTGCTAGTGAAGTCTTCCTTCAAGATCTTCCAGCCAAAAGACCCCTGGTCAACTACTGGTCCAGCTCCTTCAGGATTCAGCTCTCTTCTGTTCCTTTCAGCTCTTCTCCCAGCACGAAGACATAGTCTGCAGTGTTCTGAGTTCCTTTATACCTTATTCTGTGGCCCTGATTGGCTGTCACCTCCTGGGGAAAGCTGCTGAAATAAAATGCTGCTGGAAACTCCTGCTAGAAACTCCTGATTGGTGGGAACTCCTGCTCTAGCCCCTCCAGCACTCAGATCCCCAATCAGCTTTTCCCTCCAAAAAGCAGCTGCAACCAATCATTGCAGCAGGGCCCGCACAGGATTTCCCACCCTTTTCGCAGCCCCAAAACCCAGGGTTTGCAAAAGGCTGTTTGCACCAAGGCTGGCTATTGCAGCTAGCTAGAAGCCTGCAAGGCCAGAAAGCAAAACAGTTTGCAGCCTTTACCCAGAAACCGTCACAGACTACAAAATAAAAATTCATAGGTTTGCTTCTTAGTGCCAAGACCTGTGCAAAAAAGGCGGAAGGAAGAGAGGAGGAAAATCTGGCATTATAAAAAGGAAGCCTCACCTGGAAAGACTGAATTAATTTGGATTTCAAGTTGGGAAGAGGGAAGAAAGAGAGGAAATTGTCCACACACATTGCAATCTTGTTTTGGAAACACAAATAAGTGCCTAGAGTAGGCTACACATGGCTTGTGGGTATTCTGCAAGAGACAAGAAGCATCCTTTATTGGGCTTGCTGTTATTGTTGATGGGTACCATCGAGTTGTGGCTGACTCCTGGTGGACTGCATGGGCACATCTATGCAGTTTTCTGGGCAGAGATACAGAAGTGGTTTGCTGTTTTCTACTTCTAAGGAGAGCTTGGCGATTGAACCAGCAATCCTCTGCTTTCCAGGCTGCTTGCTACAGCCCCCAAGACAATTCTTATGTTTGGCCATGGTCACCCCTCCACTTTAAACCTTCTTCAGTCCATCTTCAGGTCTGACTGCTCAAACGTTTTCATTTCTATCCATTTTATTTGTGGACTTTCCACCCTCTATTTGGACTTTCCTGAATGGAAAGTCCACGAGTAAAATGGATAGAAATCAAAACGTGTGAGCAGTCAGAGCTGAAGATGGACTGAAGAAGGTTTAAAGTGAAGGCGTGACCGTGGCCTTTGTCTCCTGCTTATTTCTGTTAGGCTTTGCAGATGGGCAACTGCTGTAGAGACACCCTGCCATTAACAGGAATGCTTGGTTAGAATTTATATAGTTGCCTATCCTTGAATGTGCTAGTCTAATTCCTAGAAGCCATTACACTATGGCAGGATCAGCACAGAAAGAGCAAAAGTACTACAACTCCAATGCGTTGCCCTTTTGCATCGACAGAATACTCCTAAGCTTGTAGCTCTTTTTGTGACACAAAGGGTTAAAGATGTGCAGGAATATTCAAAACATTCAAAATCCGATCTAATTTCTTGGAATTTGGACATTCAAATTTGAATCAAATTCATTTTTTAACATTCAAATGAATTTTGAATGTTTCAAATCATCAGTATGAATTATTGGGACATTTGTTTGTGTACGGATACATATGCATTACATATGTATCTGTATGCATCTTATCCGTATCCGTACGCATTTCTATGGATATGTACAAAGGGTGCTGTCCACATGCATCTGTCCCTTGCTGTCTATTTCCAAGACCAGGGACAGTAGTATGAGGAACTCTGGGAGCTTCTTTAAACTCTGTGCTGCTAACGGATCACAACTGTGCTTATAATGGCATGGTGAGGAAGGATCTTGGCATTGTGTAGATATTGCACCCTCACTGCACATGGACAGCACCATAAAGATGCTGTGTGGATCCCGCCATTGTAAGTTATTTCGTAGGAACTAGAAGCAATCACAGTTTCCCAACGCCAGTTTTTACCCATTGGCAATTAAAACACAGGTTTCACATCATGATTTAATGCTATATGAGGTCAGATTTTAGTGCCTGTGAATAAGGGAACTTTTTTCTTTTTCTGTTGAAAGCTGTTCTCGAAGGGATAACTGCATATCTTTTTGTAGACTTGCTTTGCAATTCTTAAGCTTGCCCCAAAGGCAAACAGAGTTTTAACGCACACTTGGCTTTATTCTGGGATATATCCTGGAATAGGGACTTGCTATCCATATGCTAGTGCAGGCTTCAGTAGGCCCTAAGTGAGGTCTGCCAGAGTCTGCATTAGCATGTGGACCACAGACCCCTATCCTGAGATATAATCCAGAAAAAGACCAAGTGCGAATAGGCCCCTTGTCTCCACCAGCTTAAAGAACCAAATGTTCACTGATACTAAACATCTTTAACAATGATTTCAATATTCAGGCAGTAGCTAAGAGAAATCATAGTGACTGACTCGTTAAGAACAATCTGTTTGATCAAAATTGACAATAATATTGAATATAGGGTTGCCTACCCAATTTCAATCAACAAGACCTAAAAAAATCTAATCAACACTTTCAACAATGGATAAGATATTAACAGGTGAATTTCAGTTCCCTCCATTCTAAGTATGGATCGAGACTGGACAGTTCAGGAACAGTGGCCGGCATTCACAGAAGCAGCAGCAGTACTCTCCCTGACTTCCCTACCAGCCCTTGCGGTGCAGATGGTTCATCCCAGACCTTCCACATTGCCCTAGTAACTGCCACAGCAACTTCTGGCATGCACCAGCCATTGCTACAGTGGATGCAATGCAGCCTGTGATTGTGCAGCGGCAGCCACCCCTCCCGACCCCAACACAGAGTTTGCACCAGGACATGGTGTGAATGCTAGATCTGGGAGCTGACTGGGAGCATACTAGATGCTCCCAGTAAAGCTTTGAAGTATCTTTTACATCTCCACAGCTATGGAAGATTGGGACAGCCTCACATACTCTGGAAGCAGTGCCATGGTGGGCATGTAGATTAGATCATACCAGAACATGTGAGTCTGTCCTAATCAGGTAAATGCAAATAGGTCCCAAAACCTCTCTCTCTCTCTCTTTCTCTCTCTCTCTCTCACACACACACACACACACATGCACACATGCATGAACACAGCTCTCTCTCTCTCTCTCTGTGAGAGAGCTCTCAGCTACCTGCTTTGATGGTTTTAAACAGAGGTTGGGGCAAATCAGGTAAGTCAGGGCTATTAATTTCTATTAGCCCTGATGGAAGCAGGTGGTGGTGATATGCATTTGAAAGCCAGCTGTTAAGGGACTGCAAACAAGTCAAGATGTGTGCTCGTGTCCTGTTGTTTGGCTTTCCTGTGCAACTCACTGGCTGATAAGAGAACGGACAGCTGGTGTAGATGGGCCATGATCTTGTAGGGCATCTCTTATACTTTTATGATATAGTTTCTTTCGGCACACACAGCAAAATATCCCAGCTTGAATTTCTCTCTTTTCTGTGAAGGTCAAAACTTGAAGTAATTTATCAAGTTTGCATAATGTGGCAAGTAGTTCCTGCCTTGAGGTTGTTCGTGTTTTCCAATCAGTTCTAGTGAAATGTACAATTATAAATGTCTAATGCTGCTTCCATTTGCCCTTCAGGCGTCCCACATGTACCGGATGCATAGGAATGTTAATTTTCACACTTAAGTATTTAAAACAATTCAGCATGTTAAACTAGCTCTGCAACACACACATAAATGGTGGACATTATGGCCGCGTTCCCATTACAAGCTTAAAATGGTTTCGAAATGGTTTCGATCCTTGCAGTCCCCATGTCAGGTTGGCTTAACACGCTTTCTGTGTGTGAAATCACCCCAAAGCATCCAGGCAAGCGGCAGCCACCCAGCCAGGCTCAGTGAAAGGGTCCCTTATGCGTGGCGTGTTCACGCCAGGAGGAAGAGGGCAGGGCAGCCCCGAAAAGCAGGTTTTAGAAAGTAGCCACTTGAGTCCCCCCTTGAGTCATGTACGATCCTCACAATCTGGATCGAACACGATTAAGTTGAAAGTAATGGGATCAGGCAAATTCGTGTTAGCATCCGGTTCTATTATTTCGGTTTAGGAAAACCGTTTTAAGCTTGTAATGGGAACCGGGCCTATGCCCTGCAACTCACAGCAGGCTAATTAAGTCAACATCACACCAAGTGTCATTTGACAGTGCAAATCACCTTAGTAGCAGAATTTAGACCCACATTTCAGCTGACTTCATCCCTACCTACTAATATTAAGAAGTGAGATTCCTGTGAAAATCAGTCACAGGAAGGAGGATTTATTTGAACTGAATTTACTGGTTTCCACCTTTCAATTATTTCATCTTAAAAGCTAAAAAGGGTCCTTCCCGATATTGTCATTATTTGAATTTCTGGTATTATACTGGTTGAGTACAGAGGTCTCTGGGCTGATGTGTAAAATGGTGGTGGATGAAAGTGGGCACCATCTTAATGTGGATGCCCATTCCAATCTCTGCCTTCCTCGGTTCACAGCACACTGATTTGTGGTGCACACAGAGAGAAATTAGTATTGCGTAGATCAGAGAGATTCCAGCAATAGCACTGGGTAGTCAGGCCTTGCCTCTTTGGCCAGCTGAGCTCTGATTCGGAGCAATAAAAGCCAGCAGAGTGTTCAGCTCAGCTCAGTCATTGCTGGTAATTGTTCTCATTGGACTTCTGCAACTTCATGTTTGTGATTCTTGTCACCTGGTTTCCTGAATTCTGGATTGTCTTTTGACCTTGGCTCTCAGATTTGTCCCTCAAACGGCCTTGGTTGTTGAACACTGGCTCGAGTTCCTGCACTCTTCATTGTATTTGTCTCTGGCAGCTGACCTGAGAATGTTTGACCTCCGCTTGTTTCTACTCCTTCTGTCTGGTAATTACAAGCTGCTACCTTTGCTCTGTACTGCTATAAAAACTTGTGTGAGTGATGTAGTTTCTGCCCTTTCTTGCTCTAGATAGGGCAATGGGGGACCCACTTTGATGGTGTAAAAATTATCTAACTGGGTTCCCCATGGCCCTAGTATGATGGTAGGCATTGTTACCAAGTCTACTAGTATTCCTACCCAGAAGCACACCAGGAAGCCATATGGGTCCTCCCGATCCAGAATATGCCTTGTCTTGTTCAGACAAGATGTCCTGGGCATTGGGGTGTGTGTGTCACAATGTGCTGACAAAAGAGACCAAGAAGACAACTATGATATAAACTGATCCAGATATAGATCAAGTACAGAAATGGCTTCAAGCTAGTGTGGACTATGAGTAGTGTGGACTATGGCAGGCACCACTCTTGACTGTTAAACTTCATCTATATTAAACCGTATGGACTGGGCTAGGGTGCCTAAAATAGCAGTTTAATCTGGCAAGACTAAAATCTACAACCGGTCCAGGGCCAGTATGGACTGCCCCTTGTAGCCTGGTATACCATGGGAGGCCATTTCTGTAATGGTCCAGAAAACACCACCAGAAGTGGATCTGGTTCAAAAACAGCCAAGTCTTTGTTCCAAGTAATGCCTCCGAAGGCTCTCTGGAGGCAGTGACGAGGGCTGGAGCAAAATGAGTTAGCTGTTCAAATGGGGACAGCCTTCCAGGATCATCCCATCCCAGCATGGAACAGGTTGCTTGTTCTGAGTTGGGGTATCCCAACCTGCCCTGGACCAATAAAGGTAAATACAGAAAGGCCCACAATTTTTATCATGACAGAACCACTACAAAGGGTGTTTTTTCCACTGCAGCCCTTAGATCTGGATCTAAGAAGATCCAGATCTAAGGAATGGGTACATTCCTTAATCCGGATCTAGTAGATCTGGATTAAGGGAAGCACCCAATATGTTTGCACAGGAAGTGTAGCACCCATTAGCAATGGGTGCTAACAGCTTGCTGTGGAAACAGCTTTGCACCCATGTGGGGAATCCAGATCGACCCACAAGGGGTCGGTCCATTACCCCAGGTGTTTTGGGTGGCAGGGGGGTGCAGTCTTCGAATTCACTTCAAAGTCCCTTCGTAGTCCCTTCAGATTCCCTTTGGAGTCCCTTCAAAGTCACTTCGAAGTTCACACCGAAGATTAGTACAGACTTCAGAGGCACTCTGGAGCTATTTTGCACAGACTTCGAAATGACTTCAAAGTGACTGCGAAGTGACTCTGAAGTCAATTCGAAGTGGCTTCAAAGTGACTTCGAAGTGACTTCGGAGCCTAGGTTTAGGGGCGCCCCAATGGGTACATTCCCTCCCCCTAGCCTCCTTTGGATCCCATTGCCTGTTTCCAGTGGAAGCAGGCTCCCTTTAATTCGGATTTTCTGGCAGAAGACCCCATTGTAGACCCCATTAATGGGGTCTACAGAAAATCCAGATTAAAGGCCAAAATGTACCCATTAGGTCTGGATTTCCCCCACGGCAGTGGAAACAATCGGGCCCCAAATGGGTGCCATGGTGGAAATGGGATCATCTGGCTCATACCCAAATGGGTCCTAAATGGGTGCAAAAATGGGTACTTTTTGACAGTGAAAAAACACCCAAAGGAACACAGTCCTCCCTTTAGGAGTTCTGTAATGTCTTTTGGGTTAATATGGGTTAACAACAAAAGCACACTCACAATTAGGGATGTGCACAAATATTCAAAACATTCAAAATTCAACCGAATTCAATTCAATTCACACATTCGAATTCAAATTGAATGTCTATACATTCAAATTTAACATTTGAACAAATTTTTTAATCTTTTTAATCATTTGTATGAATTATTCAGACATATGTATGTTTACGTATCCATACGCATTACATATGTATCCATATGCATCTTATTCCTATCCATACACATCTGTACACGAATAGGTACGAGATGAAAATGGGATGCATACAGGATAAAAACAGGATGCATACGAATGGGTACGGATGTGTATGGATGCATATGGGCACATTTTAATGTTGTCGACATTTGTATCTTCAATTACAAATCGAATATTCATATGAATAGATTTGAATTTATTCAATTCAAATAGATTTGAATGTATTTGGTTCGAATCAAATGTGAATACATTCAAATTGATTTGAGTCTTTGGACATTCAATTTGAATTAAATCGAAGAATATTGTAGTCTGGCAATCATTTGCCTTAGCCAAAGAGAGAAAAGACAATGATAGGTCTGGCAGGCATTTCTTTTGAATATTTTGTCTGGGTTAGTGTCCTCATAAAAGATTGGTCTGTATGATCTACAGTATCTGTTGAGTTCTCTACATTTAGAAGTATATTCTCCTCAGCCTAGTAAAAATGGAATAATAAAGAGGTTCCATTAGTAAGAATAAGAACTCTTCGAAGGAGATAAGATTATGGAAGAGAAGATGAATGAGTGCATACGTTCCTATTTTCCTCTGTTTTTTTTTAAAGGAATGCACATTTCCCCAGAGATGAGATGTGTAACATATATCTTTGAACATTAGGGGATGCATCAGCAAGTCATAAAATAAGAACAGCAGGCAATGGACCAAGAATTTCATGGCCCGGAGCTGGATCTGTATCTAGTGAGGTAATGCTACCATCTCAAATCACTCAGCATATTGAAGAACAAAAGAGTACACCACCACCATTTAGAAACAGCAGATTTTACAAAAGATTTAAATCAGCCAGCACCCTTACATATCCTAGGGATCAACCCTTTCGCCCTTGCCTGGGTGACAGAGTAGGACCACCTGCCATTCCTAGGCCCCAGCAGCTTATTTTGGACTTTCTGACTTAAATGTGCTTATTTTATGGGTGTAACAATTTATATTACTTCCTGGCTTTGGGCAGCAT
This sequence comes from Aspidoscelis tigris stejnegeri, assembly GCA_023333525.1. Taxonomy (NCBI): domain Eukaryota; kingdom Metazoa; phylum Chordata; class Lepidosauria; order Squamata; family Teiidae; genus Aspidoscelis; species Aspidoscelis tigris. Next base: position 67,358,916 of record JALMGA010000007.1, on the reverse strand, counting down.
CTGAAAGGTGACCAGAAAAAAAAATACTCAAGCATCTATTTTTCATGTGCTCTTTGAAGCGGTAGAAGGATTGCCACTTATTGAGAAAAGGATATCTAAAAAGAGACCACAGACAATTCATGCATTACATTTTTATATAAAGGGACAAATTTGAATTACTACTAGGGATGTGAGTGAATATTCATAACATGTGTTATTCAGATGAATTCAGACAATTCGGACATTCATACGTGAATTAAATGTTATGACATTTGTACATTAACATTCATATGAATGCAAATGTTTCGAGACATTTGTAGAAATAGTTCGTATATCCAGCACCGTGGGTTGTGCACGCATGTTCGCAGCCTTACCTGCTGGTTGCCAGGTCGATTCTGCCTGCAGGAGGCCCGGCAGGCTGTGCACGTACATGCATGCACCACGGCCCCTCATTGGCCAGCCACCCTCCTGGCTTCAACAGGCCATCTGTGCAGGTGTGGGTGGCTGGCCAATGAGGGGCCGCCCCGTGCGCACACGCTTAGCAAGCCAGGCCTCCTGCAGGTAGAATCGACCTGGCAGCCTGCAGGTAAGGCTGCAAATGCATGCGCGCATGACCAGGGGTGGGTTGGGGGGTGCAGGTTCCTCTGGCTCTAGGAGCCACGGTCTCCTGCTTCCACCCTCCCCAAGATGGCGGCTGCCGGGACACCCGGCCTTCACCTCTCCGTGTGTGGAAGTGTCTGAAACAGATTGAGGTGTAAGGCTGTATGAAGACCTAATTTTTCAGGTCTTCCCAGGGGCCGGATCTTCCGGTGGCAAGACCCAATTAAGAATGGGTCTTGCCTGCCGATGTGTGGAAGCACCGCTGAAAACTGACCCGATCTGGCCTCCAGTGCGGATGGTAAGTTTATATGTATGTCTAATGTGTGTCTAAATGTGGTTTTAGGGCATGTGCGAAAACGCCCTGAAATTCAAATGCTTTGGCCAGGTCTCATTGGGAAATGAGCTGAGGCCAGGAAAGATTGAAGGAAAGAGGAAAAGGGGATGGCAGAGGATGATATGGATAGATAGGGTTCTGGTGGCAACAAAATGAGCTTGGACAAATTTTGGAAGACAGTGGAAGACAGATGGGCCTTGTATGCTCTGGTTCATGGGGTCTGAAAAAGTCAGACAACTAAATAACAATGACAAGATATGTATAACTTGAGTAGTTAATGGGACTCTTTATGGGGCAATATTTCCTTTCTCGATAGGAGGGACAGAAATATCTCTCTCCCATGAAGCAATGAACCTTTATTCAGTTCAAATGCATTATCCAAAATATTTAACTAGCAGTCCATTAAGCACCCCCACCTTTATTTGATTCCTTTCTTGCACAGCTCACCTATATTTAATTACAGGCCCAAATTACTTCCATATCATTTATGGAAACATGATTGTTTATACTGGTAAATGGAAATGTTTGTAGCCGCATTCAAATTTTTCATAAATCAGATGTGATGAAATTAAAACTGAAGGACACCAAAATTACTATGTGTTCAGCAAATATTCAGCTTCAGTTGGTTGTATTATAGGTGACATTTATGCTAATGAAAATGTTTGTGCAGCTGTATATTATAGGCAAACAATTCAACATGCTACAGTCAAGGTTGTGTCAGTTTGTGAGCATTAGGGACCATGTGCAAGGTGTTATAATTTAACAAAAGGAGAGAGTGGGAAAAGATGGCTCAATTTTAGTGTATTGGCAGACAGCCAAGAAATATCTTAAAATAAATTTCAGAACAATATATTGATCCCAGATATTCTGAAATTTGCTGCTAGAAGAGGTAGTAACAGCTACTAGCCTAGGAGGCTTTGGGTTGGACAAATGTATGGATGACAGATGTATCAATGGCTAATCAAATGGATGCCTAAGTACATCTTTCATGCTGGGGGGGACAAGCAGGATGCTTCTAAGGCCATTTGCTGGTATTCAAGAGCAGGAGAAGGGCTGAATTTGCACTTAGGCCTCTGGTATGCAATTAGGATAGCTCTGGTACCAGACCTGTCCTAATTGCAGGGTTTTTTGCAGAAAATCTGAGGAAAAAGAACTGGCATGGGAATGGCCCTTCCCAGAATCGGACTACTGGCAAATTTAATGGAAACGCTGGATGCCAAGTCTGAATCCAGTCCAGATTTTAGTGCCTTTGGGAATGGGGCCTGAATGCTGTTAGCTATGAACATGTACATGGGAGGATTAGCTCAGGGAATGAAAATAATAATAATCCCCAAAACCAAAAGAGGAATCTTCTGCTTTTCCCATGATTCCACCTTTAAAAGCCCATACTGGAAAAGAACAACAAACTCCCCCTCCATTCTTACAACGCCTGTTACTAGCTAAATGTGAATTCTTATTTTTTTTTTTGCTTCAATTTTATATTTCATTAGAAGTTATCATTCTGTGGGGAAGCCTCATTAAACGTGAAGTATACAATTGGCATAGTAGTCTGGAAAATGACCTCCAAACTTTCCCGCTTTTTGTGTTTCATATTATATGCTGCATTTTAGTCTACTTTTAAAAAAAATTATGTACTGCAGTGTATTGTTTATTCAATCTCTTGCTCATCACCTTTGGTGTGTACAAGAAAGGCAATGCACAGATAAAGCAGATAATACTGATGAAGAAGATGATGTGTCTGTGTTATAGACAGTTTCACTGCTTAACTGTTCATGCAGTCAGGAAATACAGGCCACTCTAATAAGAAGTTCTTGGTCATCTTCTATAAGCACCCTTACCTGGTGTTATGCTGGGCTGCATCCAGATGTGGGTTACTTATTTCACTATATTTGGATATTCTGGAATAAAGCATGGATGTTCCAAAATATCCAACTATAACAGAATAAGAAATTGATATCTGGAAGCAGCCCTAAATAGACAATCAAAATTATACCTGAGGGTCATTTTTTAAGGCAGGAATTAGCCCATTATGCCCAGGTCTTGCATGCTAAGCAGAAATCTACTTTGGAAGTTCTTACAGCTTTTCCTTGCCCTCACATAAGCTCTTACTACTCATTGGAATTCTCTGCAACTGAATGATGTGACTCTGGTCTGGTTTCTGACTCTATGAAATACTGGTGGAAAACAGTGGCAAAATGAGAGTGACCAATGGTTTGGTCAGTCATTTTGTTAGGAAGTAAGAGAAGGAAGGGAAAGATTACATAGAATGGGATGCTCAAGGTAAGAAATTTGAAACTTTTAACAGTCATAACCCTCTGAAGATAAGAACATAAGAATGTAATAGAAACTCTGCTGGATTAGACCTCAGCCCATCTAGTCCAGTATCCCACCAATTGCTTCTGGGCATTCTCAAGCAGAAGACCAGGGCAAAACCTTCACCTATATTGGACTCCCTCCAAATGGCCTTTAGAGGCATCCTGGCTCTCTCTCCAACCTGGAGGCAGTAACTCAGGGTTACTGGCTAGGCATCCATTCTAGTAACCCTTGATACAACCCATGAATGCATCTAATCCTTTCTTTAAGTTTTCTGGCTAGTTGCTATCAGCACCCCTTCTAGCAGCAAATTCTGTAGACTCATGACTCTCTGAGTCAGTGATGGTGAACCTTTTGAGCCCGGTGTGTCAAAATTCACAAAAAAACCTAGCTTAACTCGGGTGCTGTGTCACATCTAGAAATATCCATAATTTTGTGATGTTTGTAGCTCTAGTAAACAAGTTATATTTTTGATATATGTATTAAAAGCCAAAACAAATAATTCTTTACATTAGTGACTTTTGTTGCTGAATTTCGTTTGCTAAATCTTCAGTTGAAAGTTGGTATTTCGTACACTTCAAGAACAAGCAAGCCCTACATGCTCAGGTGCCTGGGTGACCAGGTGTGCCACCCAAAAGGGCTTGGCGTGTCACCTGTGACATGCGTGTCATAGGTTGGCCATCACCGCTCTGAGTAAAATATATATAGAAAAAAAACATTCTCACTTGTCAGTCCCAACTCTTCTACCCATCAGCTTCATAGTGTCCCCTGGTTCTAGTGTTGTGCAATTGAAAAAAAAAATACTTTTCTCTATTCGCCTTTTCCAAACTGTGCATGTTTTATACCCTGGGCAAAACTTGATGTCAAACCCATATCCAAACATTTAAGTTCAAAACAGAGCTATGTAACATTGCATAACGTCCCCCAAACTGCAACATTATATGAAAATTGGCTGTGGAAGACCCCATTCTTCCATTGTTCCAAAGAACAACAACAACAACAACAACAACAACAAAAATTGAAAACGTGCAGGAAGGAAAAATAATATATGAAAGAAATCACATACCTCATGCAGGGAATGCCTATAATCCAATTATACTCACTAGATGAAATGACTGTATTTTCCTATTCCTGATTACTTTTTTTATTGCAAGAGAAAGGCAGCAGAATACTGAATTAAATATGTCACAATGCATTGACCTATATTAATATGGTTAGCTGGCAGATGAAGTGGCATACTTCTCTTCTCATACCTGTTTATAACTCCACTGGCTTGTTAGATGGAACTAAATAGCAACCAATCAAAGCACGGAGATTATAAAAGGTCAGAATCATACAGATTGAAATTATATTTGATCTGATATTCTTAATGTGTTTAATGCCTTTTGTACTGGACAAAGACACTGAAGAGAGCAGGAAATGACACTTGATTAATCTTTTGTCCAGGCAAACTATGTGATGAGTATAAGATATAGTACAATCAACCTTCTAACAATTCTGAGTCTCTAATTTCCTGATTCTCATTGCTTGTCACATCTAATTTAGTTGGTTCATATGTGGTATAAGACCACATTTCCATTCCATATTTAAAAATCTGGAGTCAGTAGTGTTTGTAGCTAAATTTCCTTCTTTAATGGATAACTGGATCGCAAAACTGAGGCTGCATCCAGACATTGGTTACTTATTTCTAAATGTTTACAGTAGTATTCTTTAAAAAAGCATGAGTATTCTGGTTTATTTCAGAACATCCAAATATAGCAGAATAAGTAACTGAAGTTTAGATGTAGCTTCAGAGACTTTACAGTCACCTAAGCAGAAGAAAGGTAATTAATTGGCTGAATTAGTCAACAGAGTGTGTATGTGTTAGTTTCAAAAATTCAGTTTTTTAACAGAAGGGTAATCAAACTGCTATGTGAAAACCATGCTATTCCTATTTAAGAGTAGAGGGTTGATTAAGAAAGTGAGTCCTGCAATACAAATAAAGTCTTCTTCACAAAGATTGCTACAAATCGAATGCCAAAAACCCCATTTGTGCCAATCCCTAATTCAAACTGTAATTTAAGTAAAATTTATTTCTAAATTTGGTCACAACAGATAAAAATGTAGCAATTGCAAAAACAGTATCATAACGTTGGAAAGTAGGAGTGTATAATAATTTTTAGTTCTCCTTGGAAATGTTCAAATGATTGGTTGAATTAATTCACTTCTAATAGTGTGGTAAAAATACACTCTAAGGGAGCATATTCTGCTGTCTCAATGGGCAGGCTCTATGGGAAGTTTAATGTATCAGCCTGCAAACATATTTGCTAGTAAACCATTTAAACAGCTTTGGCAAAGGCTGTTAAATTGCTATTTAAAATTATTTTGGGGTTTCTTTTTTTCCAAATAAGAAACCACGGGCGTTTTTGTGCTTCCCTTCCTGTCCTGTGGACAGGGAAGGTGTGTAACAAACTAACCTTGACTAGCACGCACACTTGCAAGTGCCAATCACTAACAGCGTACCCTCCATGCGATTGAACACTCACCTGTGTTTGATCTCCAGGCTGCTCCTTTTCTGGGCACTGCTGTCTTGACTGCGGCATCCTTTGTGACTGCACAAGCATCAGCGCCATCGCTATGATGACACTGATGCTTTGCACAATCTCAGTCGCATCAGGAGGTCATCAAAACTGCCAGTGTGCTCGTGCGGTAGCTCTGATGGTCTTCCCACTCAGCAGAGGTGCGGATAGTCACTGGCTGGATGTGGCAGGTAAGTCTCTGGTAAAGGTTAATATGCTTGTGGGGCACGATTTCATGCTCCACAGCTAGTACGCATTTAGGCAACCTCTGGGCAGGCAGGGGGAATTTCTAGTCTGTGAACTAGGGATGTGCACAAATATTCGTAGGCATTCGAAATCCAATTGAATGTGCCACATTTTGACCTTCAAACTTGAATAGAATGTCCCAAAATTTGAAAGTAAACATTTGAATCAAATTTTGAATTTTGGATCTATTCATTCGAATTATCCGGACGTTCGTATGTGTATGGGTTTGTACATGATGCGTACTTGAAGATTCACATCTTTCCCAAATGTGTACACATTTGTACGGATCCATATGGGACAAAAAAGGGTTGCATACCAGATAACTATGGGATGCATACAGACGTGTACAGATGTGTACAGATGTGGGGAAGACGTGTACAGGCACATCCAAATGTTGTCAACATTTGACCCTACTGTAAATGCCTCCTGACAATGCAGATGCACCTGACCAGATGTTGCCTAATTTCATACTACAGGATGAAGTGCAAATTCGGCCCACCCTAAAAGAGTATTCATCACTTAAGTTTAAAGCAACCCTAGTAGTCTTAGAACATGGAGGCATCTGTATACCTTCTGTGTTCCAGAACAAGGCCCTTAGGCCCTCTGGTAGTAGTGATTAAGGAGTACTACCAGAGATCTGGATTAAAGGCTTCTTAACCCAGACCCTGTCTAGTACAGATGAAGCAAGACCAAAGGGGGCAAGGCCTCCTTGATCCACATTAACATGTGGTCAAGGAGGCCCAAAATATGGTCTAAAGGAACCTTTAGAAGCCAAGGGAAAATTACCTTAGCATTGATGATCTGGATAGTTGCCTGTATTTAGTTATATGCTCTTACGATGATAAAAATTTAAGAAAGCAAAAGAAATATCAATTTTCTGCTCAGTAAACATATGGTACAAAAATCAGAAGAAACTATGGCCAAGCTTAATCCCTGAATAGATGAAATCTTTAACTTGCTCTTTTCTGTTTGTTGTGATATACCAATTACAATTTTGGTGCCTTTTCTCAAAAATTGATACCTTAGATTCATTACAATTGATTTGCTATTGATTCTCATCACAGTAGCAGCAAAGGCCAGTTAAACCTAATTAGCCATGGTTCAGGAGAAATACATCATCTGCATATAATAGGAAGCAGATTTTCCTGTTCCCCAAGAGAGGGAAACACCCCTGACCTGAGAAAGGAAAGTGTCTAAATCATTTCAGTAAATATTGGAAAGGGTAAGGACCAGCAGGCTACTTATACAGATGTTTTAAGAGACTTCTGGGAGCTCTCCCAGACCCCAGTTCTGTACCTTGGATTGGGCCAAACGCATGTAACACGTGACCACTGTGCACAAAAGCAGCCCTTGCCATTACCAGAACAATGGTGGCATGGTGGGTGTTGCCTATCTCATGTTACTATTTCTCATGTAGGGTAGCACAGGTCTCTCTACTAGGGACGTGAAAGAATATTTGAAACATTCAAAATTTGATCAAATTCATTTGAATTTGGACATCGGAATTGAATCAAATTTCTATAAATTTGTTTTTTTAACATTCAAACAAATTTTTAATGTTTTGAATCATTCCAACAAATCATTCAGACATTTGTATGTGTACAGATACACACACATTACATACATGTCCATACGCACCTTATTTGTATCTGTATGCATTTGTACAGATATGTACAGGATGAAAAGGGGATGCATACGGGATAAAAACAGGATGCCTAACAAATGCGTTGTCAACATTTATATCTTCAAAATGAATTGAATATTCATATGAATCAAATGTGAATACATTAGTATTTTAAACATTTGAATTGATTCAAATCTTTGGATATTCAATTCAAATCAAATCAAATGCTGAAAATTGCATTTGTGCACACCCCTACTCTCTACAGAAATATTTATATTTTATCCATCCATCTGCCCGCCCGCCCGCCCGCCCGCCCGCCCACCCGTCCGTCCGTCCGTCCGTCCATCCATCCATCCATCCATCCATCCATCATCTTTGGGTTTTTGTATCCCACCCTTCACCCACGGGTCCCAGGGTAGACCACAACAAATCTTTTCTTTGCATAAGACCCCAAATGATTAACCTAGAAATCTGTTTAAGATTTTCGTGTTCTTCCCTTACGCCATAGTACCAAGGTAATGAACAAAACTCAGATTCAAACTAACAATAAGGCCGCAGTTGAATTCTTCTTCAGCCCAAATTCCAGCCTCTGTGACTACATCCTTCAGTGGAAAGTTGGGTTTTTCTTCTGGATTTTCCTTCCTCTATTCAGGTTTTCCTTCATTCAGGCCAACACAGCATTAAAGTTTTAATCCCCTTCTAGGAGCCCACCACTCCAGCTCCCCAGCTGCCCAGAAAATGATACTTATTCAAGTCTCTGCTCTTAGTCTTGCCCCTCCCCCTTGCCATGAAAGTCCTTCCTTTGCCTCATCATCACAATCTCCTTCCCCCACTCCCCTCGTGCCTTGATTTCCTTTCCCTATCACCACTGTCATCACAATGATCTCTGTCCTCCAGCCCCAATTTCCCCCTTCCCCTCCCTCTTGCCTTGACTTTCTCTCCCCACCTTGTCACCACTGCCCCAATCTCCCTCTTCCCACCCCACCTGTCACCTCACCCCCCCTTTACACTCCCAGAATGCCTCCCCATCAAGAACAGCATTTCCTCATCTGTTGCGGTCCGGCTCTCATGACCTGAATTGACCTGGGAGGTAGATATGCAGCAGCTGGGGCTGCTGCACTGGATTGCTGGGTGTTATGATATATTATTTCCAGGCCCCAACCGGCCTGGTCCTGGAGGCCAACCAGAGTGCAAGCCTGACCTGAATTAGGCTAGAAAATGAGGGAAGGGAATGAAGAATCTTGAGGCAGGAGTCAGCTGGAAAAAGAGGCAGTTTAATGTTGCAAGGGAGTTTTATACAGCAAAAGGAAGGGACATGGGGAAAAGGACATCAAAGCAACATTAGGGGAGGTGATTAAAGGAAAGCTGGTGTCTTCTGGGTCAGAGGTCCTTCTGATGTCACTTCCTCTGGTGAGCAGGAAGAGAAGGCCGTTCTCTTAAAACCATGTGCTTGCACACTCCATTAATGCCTAAGGGCAGCTACACAGAGTGGAAAGAATTCAGCACCCTGGTGGTGCTGAGCGTGTAGTACAAGTCTATGGAACAGAAAAATTATTGTTCATTTTACTCTGAGGTTTGAAATAGAGGGCTGAAGAAAAGGAAGCCAGGGGAAAAGCTGTGCAGTTTTTGTGGTTACTACACCCATCCCATCACCAGCTGAGGATTACCAGCTACAGCAGCAGGAAGGTGTAACCAAGCTATTCAAGGCCCCAAACAGCTTGGATACAGCTGTGTTTCTGACATGGATTAAAATGGTAAGGTGTAACCACAGCCTAAAATAAAGACCAATAAGATTACCAAACAATAACAGTGGCTATGCACAAATTCAGTGATCTCAGAAGCATTGCAAACATTGGAAGCTGAGGTCAATTTCACCTTTCATCCATCTTTTCACTTGTGCACTTCAATAACCATGCAGCATGATCACTGTGCATTTGTTTTCATATATAAGTCTGGATTTTTTTGCCTACATCTAACATCTTACAATAGAGCAGCTATACTGCTGCTCCATTTGGTTTTCAGATGAGGCTAATTTCTTTCTTTTGCAAAATGTGGGAAGAAGTAGATTTAAAAATGGCCACAATGCTTTTGAACATGGCATTCTAAATGTCCACTCCTCCTTCCTGTCCACCTTTTTTATCCTTTGCCTTTATTTCTAGTACATCTGTTTGCATTAGAATGGAGGCGACAACTGCATAAACCAGATACCTGATGTTAAGCAGAATCATGCCTGATTAGCATTCCATACAAAGGCCTTTTTCTGACACTAGTCCTGAGCTAGCTTTGAACACATTTTGTGCATGCAGCCTCTGCTGCAGACAGTGCTACAATTCAACCAGAACAAATCTCCTTTTCTTTGTATAAGACCCCAAATGATAAATCTGTAATTGAGGTATAGTTCTGCAAATCCTGTGATTTCCCCTTCCAGAGCAAGATGACAAAGGCAGCATTTTCCCTGTAGTGCTAATGGAAAGAAAGGAATCTGTCATTTACAGGTTTCAATCTGTGCAAGAATTTCTGACCTCTTTGTAGTCAGAATCATGGAGTAAACAATTGTCCTATACTGCTATTATTAGTGATACACCATAGTAAAGGATGTCACTGTGGAGTGTTAGCTGAAAATGCAAGCAATGTGTCCTAATTTATTTCATTTATTTATTCCATTTCTCTCCTTTCTCTGTTATAGCCCAGGGCAAAGAACATCATAAAAAAAGGAAGTCAATACATGGTAATAAAACCATAGCCATAAAAATATAATCTAATAATGCAAATAAGCTAACAGTAACAATGATAATAAAAAGCAGGTAGGCTTGCTGCTAAATAAATTGTAAGGGGATCCAGTTGAACCAAAGATTATTCACATTGGCTTCGATTGATTTTAAGTTGATAATGTTCAGATGTTACTTTGGAATTGAGAGGGCTAGGTTAAAACTGCTAGAAATGTGTATGTTTCCCACTGAAAGGTAAACAAATTTTGAGCATGACTGTGAACCTTGAAAAAAGAAGACATTTGATTTAGGGGTGTGGCTGAATGCAATTTTCGGCATTCGATTTGATTCAAATAGAATATCCAAAGATCCAATAGATTCAAATGTTTAAAATTTGAATGTATGCACATTTGATTCCAATTGAATACATTCATATATATTTGCATGAATATTCAATTTGTGTTTGAAGATACGAATGTTAACAACATTCGTATGTGTCCATATGCATCCATAAACATCCGTATGCATTTGTACACAACTTGTTTTTATCCCATATTCATCCGTACATATCCGTACAAATGTGTATGGATACAAATAAGATGTGTACAGATACATATGTAATGCGTACATATCCATACACATACGAATGTCCGAATAATTTGTATGAATGATTCAAAATTTGTTCAAATGTTTAAATTTGAATGTAGAGACATTCGATTTGAATTCGAATGTCTGAATTTGAACGAATTCAATTAGATTTGACTGCATCCAACTTGTACACCAGTGGATTCTTCCATGCATGCCAAACTCAAATGGAATATATAGAATATAAGAGAAGCCCTGCTGGATCAAGCCATAGTGCATGTATTCCAACATCCTGTCTCATGGTACCCACCAATTGCTTCTGGGCATTTTCAAGAAGAAGTCAAAGGCAAACCTTCACTTGCTCTTGAGGTTCTGCAGATGGCCTTGAGGGACATCCTGTTTGTCTCTCCAACCCAGAGGCAATACCTGGGCATCAATTTTAATAGCTATTGATACCTGTGTACTATTAATGGATATGATGCTATGCCATCCTTTATATTCATTCAGAGCAATTTCTGAGGAACATTTGAAGACCGTATCACAATTTTGACCCTTTATGCCTTCTTCCCACCTCATTCCTCTCAAGAATTTACATTTGTAATTTCTGTAGTAACCCTCAAATTTGATAGAAAGATTTCATTTGAAACTGTACCCAGAAATGACCCAATATTTTTTGTCTTATAAATAAAGATAGTTTTGTTTTGTTTTTAAGATGTGAGTATAATATATGATGCATATCTAGGAAGCGAAGGCTTTGTAGAAAATATGGAATTCCTCTTGCACCCTCTTTGAGTATGTAAGAAATGACCGTAGTGAAGGGCAAATGCATGATAAGGCATAGCTGAAGCGAACCACTGATATGTGTAGACTCAGAGCATTTCAGGGGTATGACTTGAATATCAGTGAGCCTTAGGCTACAACCTAGTGAGTGAATGCTTTCTGTGCTTTGAGTGCTAATTACTTTGAGTGCTAATTAATAGGAATCTGCATGAATATGCACAACATTCAAAATGTGTACGAATTTGGCTAAATTCAGACATTCGGATTTGAATCAAATGTTGCAACATTCAAAGACTGACATCTGAATTTAAATCAAATGTTTTGATACATTTGTATGAAGCTTCTAATGGGATCTGTATGGGATTCATATGCTACTCATATGGATTTGTATTGATTCATATGGGGTTAGTATGGGATTGAAAATTTCTATTGAATTTGAACCTTACCATATTTGAAGGGGATCTATTTGAACAAATATGAATTTCATGCATGAAAATTCAATATGAATCAAATACAAAAAATATCTGTGCACACCCCTACAATTTTCTATTTATGGGAGTTTTTTAGACTATCTTTTACCAAAGTCTCAGATTGGTAATCCCTTTTTATGTCATATAAGCCTTACTGATGAAAAGAATGTAGCAAGAAACATGATGGGGATGGTGCTGAGCCTTCCAGCTGTCCTTCACAGGATAGATGCCTCATCTTGGTCTACCTTCAGAGGCAGGAAATGAACGTTCCCTCACTTTGAAGTTGCAGGTTGGAAACAGTTCAGCTGCATGCCTTGTAATGGACTTTCAGAGCTTGGCGAAACGTTGCTGGGTGCTGGGTACTGGGTTGGGGTTGGACGGTTCCTGGCATTGCTACCTGTGTACATCGTAGTAGCAGGAGAGCAGCCCATACCTGTGAAATGTGGAAGAGCACTTTAATGTGGCTTCTTCTTGGAGCATTCCCAGAAGCAGAACATGCTTAAGGTTCATGTGGTTAGCACGTTTCCTGGGAGACATAACTCTGGCATGTATAAATAACTACTAGGAATTGGAGGCTTGGGTACTGCCTCCAGGTTGGGGAGACAGGGAAGATGCCTCTAAAGTCTATTTGCAGAGAGTCAAGAGCAGGTGAAGGTTTTGTCTTCATTTTCTGCATGAAAATGTCCCCAAGCAACTGGTGGGCCACTGTGTGAAATAGGATATGGGACCAGATTGCCCATGGCCTGATCCAACAGGACTCCTTATGTTTTCATGTGGACTACCATAGACCTAGGCGACATCTAGAAGTTCCAAGCAGGTTGGCAGATGTTGTCAGTTTGGTCAGCTTAATAGTCAGGTATCCTAATGGTGGGTGAAATAAATGAGCCACAGAATTCCATCACTCTGTGTACACCCACACATCCACACAAAGAAGCTATATATTAGTTTGATCTACCTGAAACCATGCCCTCCTCCACAAAATTATATATTGTTCCCGAAGAGCATATGTACAGAAAAAAAGTTAACGGAGTTTTTCAGTTGGGTCATATTAGGACACTTACATATGACAGTTTGACAGATGCAGAATGACAAGCTCCACACCCTTTCCTCTGGAAGTTCTTTTCTTGATGACTTTTCTCAGATAACAGGTCTTCTGCGGAAGATGAGCTGGCACCTCAATTTAATATGCCATCCTAAGCCACAACAATATGGTATTAAGCAATTTTGTCTGCTATTTTGGATGTGAAATTATTTCTAGTCTGACAGAAAAATCCCTAGGCCACTCACTCTAGTTAAAGACTTCTTTAAAAAAACAAGTTATACAATCAGTGATTAACTGAAATTCTTTGGATTTTATCATCATCATCATGATTTTCCTATAATTTTATAAATGCTTATTGCATGCCTCTATTATTGTTTCATGTTCCCCTACCATAAATACTAAACAAACAAGCAAAACTACTCCCCTAAGGCGTGTGCAGTAGGATGTCCACATATTGAATTGAATGTAAGAAAATTCATATTCGTTTGAATAGATACCCTTCAAATGTGGTAGGATTCTATTCAGTACAAATGTATTTGTATGAATTTGTATGAATATCCAATATGAACTCATATTTATCCCATATGTATCCAATAAGTATCCTGTAACGTATCTGCTCTGAAAGCTTAATATTTGCTGCCCTGTTTCAGTTTCTCTGTTGAATCCAGTGGACTTTCCCCACTACCCCTTGTTACATTTAGTTCCAAACTTACCAAGAATCAAGCACATTGTACATAGCTATGTGCAGTCTGAATCTGACACAGTGCAACTGAGAAACAGCCTACTCCTGTTCATCACTGGGACTTGTCAGCCAGTTTTGTCTTGTGGTTACAGTATCAGACTCTTATCTGGTAGTCTCCTGGACTGATTCTGCACTCCTCCATGATCCCAGCTGGGTGACCTGGCTTGGGCTAGTCACAGCTCTAATTCTAAGCTCCCACAGCCCCACCAACCTCATAGGGTGTCTGTTGTGAGGAGAAGAACTGAAGGTTGGTCAGCTGCTTTGAGATCCCTTATGGGTGAGAAAAGCAGAGTATAAAAACCAACTCTCCTCCTCCTCCTTTTAGAAGAGTTGGCTTTTCTACCTCACTTTTCTCACCCATTTAAGGGGATTCAAAGTGGCTGACAAAGCTTTTCTATTCTTCTCCCCACAACAGAACACCCTGTGAGGTAGGTGGGGCTATGAGAGCTCCAAAGAGAGTTACGACTAGTCCAAGTCACCCAGCTGGCTTCATGGGGGAGGGCGGAATCGAACCCGGTATTCCCAGATAAGAGTCCGGCTCCCTAACCACTAGACCAGACTGGCTCACAGTTCTTGGTATGTACCCAACAATTACAACAATAGTGAAATAAACATGTATATCTTTTGTTTTTACTTCTATATATAGTGGTACACGTTGTTTGTGGTAAGCACTACAGGCTTCACCTCCAGGAGCACAATATTACAGATTGTGTTTCTTCACTTTTTGCACGGCGCCATCGCTGCTTTGGGCTGTACATACATAGGCCTCTGCCTGGGTGTGCTTAACATAAGTATCTCTAAAACTTCTATCAGTAGCTCCCATGAACGGATAAGCTGCTTTTGGGAAGGAAGACAGAGGAAACAATGAATGCTATCTGATGCAATATGATAAGTAGAAACAAGTGGAGAGCTATAAAGATGACTTGTTTCAAGAAGAGGTGAGAGAGGGTGGGCCAAATGAGGCTTCCCTGTAGAGAGCTGCTTGAGGATTACATCCTCAGATGAAAGTTCCTGTCACTTCAAAATATACCTTAAAGCATAGATTGACAGATACTTCTCCTCTATAACCCTCCCCCCTCTGAAGTCACTCCCAGTTACTGTTCTGTCTGATCATTAAAAAGAAACCTTGTGGGAAAAAGGAAATGCATGTTATCTTAGTTCTGGATCTGCAAGAACACTTTTTAGAAAGCAAACAAGGACTTTACATAGAATTAAATGGAAAGTTTGCAAGTACTTAGCTTCTAGCTGCTTCATTCTTCCAAGGGTAAAATTTTCATTAGCCCCTGCTTGTCCCCATTGTAAGCATGTATATATGTATGCATGCCATTAGATTTGTATCCCACTGGTATTTACTGGTAGGTCCAGGGCAAGTCACAGCATTTCAATGAAAATAACGTTAATAAAAGCAAAATAAATTAAAATGTAACTCTCCTGCCCACAGGAGAACTATATTGAAAGGAAGCTAAGCATCAAAGACCTCAGGCCTTTTTGCACTTAGGCTGGTAGTGAATAATTAGGGAACTTCTGGGGAAGGGCATCTGCACTTGGAGGAGTCTGCTACAGCTTCCAAGCACCCCCTGCCTGACCAGAAGTTCCCTAATTATTCACTAGGTGTGGAGCACAAAATCATAACCTTACCCAGGAACTTACCAGAAGTGTCCAGCGGTGAGCATCTGCACCTCTTCTGCTGCTTTGGGGTTGTCTGTGGTGCTGCACAAGCACACTGGCAGCTGGGGTGACCATAGATGCGACTGGGTGTGTGGAGAGTGTCAGCGTCATCATGGTGACAGCACTGATGCCCGCACACAGTTGGAGGGTGCTGCAACCAAAATGGTGGCGTCCTGAAGAAGACCGGTCTGGGAGTTACCTAGCACTCACAAGTGCAAGCGCTAGTTAATGCTGGGTGATTTTACTCCTTTCCCATCCAGCACAAAATCAACCCTGGATGAAGAGATATATTTTTTAACCAGGAACAGAAAAACCATATAATGCTGGTCCCCTGGTGCATTTCCAGAGAAAGGTTATTTCAAAGCTTGGGGGCCAGCAGAGGAAGAGCCTCCCACCTGCCACCATCCTTCATGCCTACAAGAAGGGTCTTCCCTTCAAATCTTAATGGCCAGGAAGGTCTTTATTGGGAGCCCAAGCCATAGTCAGTTTCAGAATTTCATCCACTGTCTTATCCAGAGACTCCCAGAAGCAGGCAAGCTGTTTCATTCTGCACTAGTTCTTCTGGGTGATCTTGGAAATAGAATAAAACGGTGAAAAGCAAAACGGTGGATGAAATTCTGAAATTCTGAACCTCAGTAACTGCTACAAAGTCCCCCCCCCTTTATTTTCCTTTGCTCCATATCTACACACAGATAAATATAAATAAAATACTGCCTCTTTAAAATATCTATCCAGGTGACGTTTGAAAATAAAATAAAGAAAATATAAACGCTTGCCCCACTAACTTCTGAATAAAGGCAAATTGAAAGGCGGAAGTCACATTAACAGTTATTATTTTGTTTCATTTCTCTTTTTACCATTCAAAAGGAAAAGTCTTTCCCTGAATGAATCCTGCTGTTTTGATAAAACATCAAATCTGTCAGATGACAAAATGAGAATCCTAACAAGTTGAGTGTGACATTCAACCATAGCAAGGCCTCCTCTTTGTTAACACTTTTTTCTAGTAATTGTCTACAACACT
Organism: Aspidoscelis tigris stejnegeri; assembly: GCA_023333525.1. Lineage (NCBI taxonomy): Eukaryota > Metazoa > Chordata > Lepidosauria > Squamata > Teiidae > Aspidoscelis > Aspidoscelis tigris. The sequence continues at coordinate 67,342,246 of JALMGA010000007.1, read as the reverse complement.
GACATTTAGACAAAAAAGAAGCCTGTGAAATGTTTACTTGTAGAGAATGGAGCCAAAACTAATCCAGCATTTATCTGAAGCTTTGTGTTTAATGTTAAAGATCGGCTCTAAACTTTGAGAGAAGAAGACATTTCTGTTCCTCAACATAAAAATATAGGATCAAGGCACCAACAGCAAATTAGATTTCTGACCTTTCATTATTACTATTTTGAAGTGTACCATAAATAATCCATAACAACAATGCTTCTTTTTTAAAAAAAAAACTTACTGATGATTAGAAAACATGAGGAAAGGCAATTTATTATTATTATTATTATTATTATTATTATTATTATTATTATTATTATTATTATTATTATTATTATTATTATTATTATTATTATTATTATTATTATTATTATTTAAAAACAGCAGTTACACACAGCAAATGAGATCACTATGCTGGATTTCGTATTATATCACTAGTCGGGCACTTACCAAGCACCTAGGACTGCGTGATGTATCGCCAAATTATGCGAGCAGACCCCAGTAAAGTGGCTTTTTGTAGTTGGCATATTGATATTTTGTCAATGCCAATGGTTTTTAGGTGCCTGCTGAGATCTTTTGGCACCGCACCCAGTGTGCCGAGGATGACTGGGACCACTTCCACTGGTTTTGCCAGAGTCGCTGAAGTTCAATTCTCAGGTCTTCATATCTGGTGAGTTCCTCCAACTGTTTCTCCTCAATTCTGCTGTCACCTGGAATAGCAACGTCGATGATCCACAACTTCTCTTTCTCAACGATTGTAGTGTCAGGGGTGTTATGCTCCAAATTTTGGTCAGTCTGAAGCCTGAAGTTCCAAAATTGTTTTGCCTGTTCATTTTCAACAACTTTTTCTGGCTTGTGATCCCACCAGATCTTTGCCACTGGCAGATGATACTTTTGGCACAAGTTCCAGTGGATCATTTGTGCTACAGCATTGTGTCTCTGCTTGTAATCAGTCTGTGTGATCTTCTTGCAGCAGCTGAGTATATGGTCAATTATTTCATCCAATTCTTTGCAGAGTCGCCACTTTGGATCTTCTACTGATTTTTCAATTCTGGCTTTGATAGCATTTGTTCTTATTGCTTGTTTTTGTACAGCAAGAATCAGTCCTTCTGTTTCCTTTTTCAATGTTCCATTTCAATGTTCCGAAACATTTATATTTGTACGAATGTTAATGTACAAGGGTCTTAACACTTGATTCATGCCTGTCTATAACTTACCAGTTCTTAACAATCAGGCTGCATCCCCATGGGCTCCGTTTACTTCAGGGTGGATTTGGGGCAGCCCCAATGCAAATTGTAGCTTGAATTAAGACATCCCCATGTGATTGAGGACAGCATGGGTTCAAGCCGAATCTGCCTGCCCCCACGAAAACCAGGGTAAACCCCTGCAGCTTCAAGTGGCTTGTTGCTTGAAGCCGCGGCTGTGCTTCAATCATTTTAGCAGAGGAGCGCACCTCCGCTTGACAGCGGGCATACCTCCACCTGACAGAAGCTTCTTCTGATCTTGCTCAGCAGAGTGCAGGGAAGCCATGGGCTGTCAAGCACTGGTGCACTATATCAAGTCCTTTACCCCTGTGTGCCTTGCTTGTAGCTGGAGAGACACTAGCAGGGAAAATGAGAGCTCACCACTTGTCTTTCAGCAGAATTTCTTTGCTGTCTTCCCCAAGAAGTTGTGATCACAGTGCGCATGGCAGGGACAGCGAAACCCTGCCCCCTAATGCTCCAATCACCAAACTCCTCCCCCAATAACCTGGGAACGTCCCCATGATAATATGGTCTTGCCTTCCAAATTTGGAGCGAGAACAGTTGGGAAGCGGGGGGGGGGGGTGCCACGGATTTGTGACATTTGTCCCTCATGTAGCCTGGATTAGAGGCTTTCCATGCAGAAGCTCCGAGGCAAACTCAGGTTTGCCTCGGAGTATTTTGGTCATGGAGATGCACCCTCACATTAATCAAACCAAATACTAGCACAGTCAACAGAACTGCTAAATGTCACATCCAAATTAACAACAACAACAACATTTATTTCTAAAGCCCTTTCCAGCAAAGGCAGGGAACAAAAATGCAAAAAATAAAAGCAAAAAAAAAAAACTTAAATAAAAAACAAAATGAAGAGCCAAAAAGGCATAAAGGGGCAGAGGCTGGAAAGTTATCTGTCAGGGAGGTCTATTTACTGAATCCAGAACTGAGCAGGTATTCAAGCTCTGAGGACCCTTCCAATTATAGAGTTCTGTGATTCTACCAGCTTTCTGTGCCAGCAACCATTTGGAAGAGAAATGGACTGGCAATGGAAAAGAGCCAGATGTTTTAGTGTGAATCTCTTCCAAAGCTAAAGAGCCAGAGCTTTTCTTGCAGAAGCACAAAAATGAGACCCCCGTCTACCTAGAGCTTATAATGAAAACACTTTGGAGCTTTCATGCTCTTCCCATGGCAAAGCAGTTTGTGGAGGCAAAAATGACAACATGAAAAGTGGCATCAGGGAGTGGGGAACTTCTGAGTTTGTCATGCCCTGTCCTGCCAGTCCACTTTCCTCAGAGGAGGAGGGTGCACGTGCAATGGCACCACAGCCGGTGCAGCAACCAGAGCCTGGCAGCACGGATGTTGTGGATCAGCAGCCAGCATTGGGGGAGCCCTCGGATGCCCCTGGGGATGAGAGCTCGGAACCCATAGCGCACCCCTCCCTGCTTCTTCTCTGCCGGCAAAAACACAGATCACAACGGTTGGCCCACCTGAGACAGCAAGGGCTTGGTGCTGCTTCCCCTACTTAATTGAGTAGCATACACTGCGCCAATGTTGCAGACCATGCTGATGGAACTCCTGCCGTGTGAGTGTATCTCAACTCTCGAACCTCTGGAAACCCTGACCTCAGATTGCCTGATTCTTGCTGTGACTTTGCCGTATCTCTGGAACTCTGACTTTAGGACTGAACTGACGCTGAGTACTTCTGAACCCTCAAGGATGCTGTAAGTACGCGTGCGTGTGTCTTGCCTCACTGCCCACGCCTGCCTGGGACACGACAGAGTTACCAGTAGAATAATAAGAAATAACATCTAGCAACCTCTGTCTCTTGTGGATTCTCGATAACCAAGGCCCTTTCAGCACTTACCTAATCTGTATTAACTAAATATGAGACCTATTCGAATGAGGGCTGTCGGAATGCATGAAGGACGCCCAGGGACAGAGCATTCAGCCCTCCAGGTGAACCACCCCAGCCTGTCCCAAGGCGTCCTAGACAATTAAGTGCTCTACACCTGGCCCAGGGCATTTGGGGGCATTCTGCAGCTGTTAGGAATGGAGTGCATTTGCATGCTCCCTCCCTGACACATGCAGACCCCACCCCAGGCCTGTCCAGATGGGGTCTGGCTGGACCCAGGGGTGGGCAGGCCTGTCCAGTCCCTTGCCTGGGTTCCTGAGGGTTCTAGGGGACTGGATTGGGTCCATTAGGGCTGGCAGGAAACCCCCAGACACCCACCCTCCTAGGCCCGGGCCATACGCAGGGATACATGTGTGTGCAAGGTAACTTGTCCTCACTGGGTCCCCAAATGGCAAGCCGGGTGTACCTGCATGCACTGGCTGCTCTGATTGGCTAGCTACAGCTGTAGCTAATTTCAACCAAATGGCAGACAGGCCTGGGAGTGGGATCCCGCCTCCGTGCTGGCCTTTTCAGGCTAGGACACTCAAGGACGCTTTCCTCATTTGCACGTAGGTGTAGAGACACATTCCTTACCTGCCTGTGTCCCCGCATGTCCTACCCTAAGTGCTCTACAGCCATTCAGCTGTAGTGCGAAAAGGCCTATATGCTAGTTTATGATTAGCTAGATCCATATCCATATCAACCACAGGCAAAGGTATCTACATTGAATGAGCTTTAGAATAGCAAATGTGTGCTACAGAGTGCTAGCACAGATATCGACCACATTTATGATCCAGATCTACTCTACTCCAGTTCAGACAATGAATTCTTAGCAGCTCCTTGATCCAGCTTAAAAAGTAAGTACAGAAAGCCCCCCCCCCATTGTTTTACTGTACCAACATCAACCTGTGATATGGCTTTGTCATCACCTCATGTCTAGATTTAGCGAGAACTGCTATTCATAGCTTTGTGACCTTAAGAACATAAGATGAACCCTGCTGGATTGGGCCACAGCCCATCTAGTCCAGCATCCTGCCTCACACAGTGGCCTGATGGAAGATCTTAAGCAAAAGACAAAGGCAAAACTTTCACTTGTTCTTGAATCCTTTATCTAATTCTTCCTTAAAACTATCTAGGCTGGCTTCTGTTACCACCTCTTCTGGCAGCAAATTCCATAGACCGATGACCTTCTGGGTGAAGAAATACTTCCCTTTGTCTGATCTGACTCTCCTACCCATCAGCTTCATAGAGTGCCCTCTGGTTCTAGTGTTGTGTGATAGAGAAAAAAAAACCAAGTTATTGATTCTCAATTACTTCAATGTGGCTTAGCAGAGGCAGCATGTGTCAGCTAATGTTCCCATCCCAACCTTGGAAGTGCATTTTCTGCCTTCTAATGTGGATTCAAGGTGGGATGGGAACACAGCAGCATGTGCCAGCTACCACCTCTAAGCTAAGTATTTTTTCTGCCTGCAGATGCAGCCTTAGAAACATTCAGCTAATCTTTCAAAGGTGACACATCTCTAGGCAACAAGAAATTAAATTTAAATGATTAATTGGAGTATGAGCAAATGAAAATATGACAGAGTATTTGGCAAGGCATTTAATAAAGCAGAAGGTCAACATTTCACTTTACATGAGCAAATTAGTCCAGTTCTTCTTCTAAACAAGGTACCATTAAGATATGGAACTGGGCCTAAAGCATTTAGGAGATTTAGAGCATTAATTAAAGCCGTTAGCACATCTGTGGTCCTTGATGCATTTATACTGGAAAGAAGTTTGGAAAGGTCTTTCTTCTTGAGCTAAAGTCACTGTTAACCCACAGGTAAACAAAATAAAAATGTTATCTATAAAGCTACTAAGAACTTTACTGTACTGAAAAGGAACATAGGAATCATTATGTTTGGACAGAAGTATTCCAACCGTTACTAGAAACATCATCATCTGACATCCTGTTGTGACAATGAGGAGAAAGTGTTTCTTTATTTGTTTAATTTTAAATGGCAAGTCTGTGAATGCAGGGAAGTCCTAAAATCAATTTTCAATTTATAGTACACAAATTGCAAGATACTTCACATTTGCTTTGACACCATCTGTTCTCTTCAAGGATAATTTTAAGTGATCTCAGTTGCATCTGCTTTTGCTTTATAAAAGGACTATAAACAGTATTCCCACTAGGTATGGGTTGGAATAAAAGAGAGCAAATAGATATCTACAATGCAATTGCACCATATTCATTGGGAAATATTTGGTTTATATGCTCAACACACCGTGCTCCATACATTTATACCGGAGCTCTAAGATAATTAAAACTCTTTCCCGGATAAGATATATCATTTCTGAGTACAGATCTTGAACACCCCATTTTACAATTGACCTTCATATTGTATTTATTACTTCAGCAGATGAGCTTGCTAAAAGTGACAAGTGGCTCTTTCTCCAGACTTCAAGAAAGACGCAATGGACAATCAAAAGAAAGGTGTGCTAGAGCTGAGTCTGCTATGTGTTCCTTGCTTGTGCATAGCAAACGCAGTTCCCAGGTAAGATGAGTAGGGCCACTTCAAATGATTTGGACACAGCACTGGCAACTCATAATTATTTCATTTTTGGCCCAATATCCTGAAGTACTTTTATGTTAGTTTGAAAGGTAGCCATATACAATTATTCTGGCCCGATACAGAAGTATCAGAGTAGGGATGTGCACAAATATTTGCAACACTTGATATTTGTACTAATTCATATGAATTTGGACATTTGGATTCAAATTGAATGTACAACATCTGTACACTGACATTTGTAGTCATACGAATGTTTCGGAACATTTGTGAACCTGGGGAGGTGGGGAAAAAGCTGCACCAGTCACATCTGCAATGGATTCAGAGTGCATTCGACAAGGATTGAGAGTGGATTCAAAGTGGATTCAGGTTGGATTCAACGCTTTCAGAGCAGATATGTTATGGGATACATATTGGATACATATCGGATATGTCTTGGATATGTATCAGATACACATTTGAAGGGGATTTATTCAAATATGAAATTTCTTACATTCAGTTTGATACAGATCAAATCAAAAAGCCCCCATCAGAGTCTTGTCCATGTCTCTGACCCACAAACTGGGAGGCAGATCCAATAGAATGACTGTGGGACTAACAAAAGCTACTGGGGCTACTTCCATGACATGTACCTTGGCGCATGATGCAAAGGCTTCTCCAAACCCAAACTGAGCAACTTTGGCCAGGAATGGGTTGGGCTGGGGCAAAGCACAGCAGCAGCTGCCTACATAACCGTGGTCCCACCCCAGGCTATTATTGGAGTAGGGAAACAGAAGTTTCTCCACATTGATACTGTAGGTTGGGCGGGGGAGGTGTTCTGTGGTGCTTCTGTAAGTGATATTTTTACAGATCCCAGATAACATGTTATTGGGCTCCTGGGCACCATGTGGGTCTTTCTAGTCGACTGTCTGTATGGTCGTGGCTGTAATGGAACCTGGCCCAAGAATGCTTAGGAGACCACTTTCAAGTGGTCTTCTTCCAGAGCACTGCTGGGTGCAGTTTTCAGCCCTGGAATCACTCCAAGTGGAAAGCTCATGCCAATTCTCCCAGAGCCTAGCTGGCATGATCTAAATGGGCTTTGGGCAACCTGCCAGGGACTCTAAACCTGCATCCCGTATGGTAACATAACGCTGCTTAATAATGCAACTGAAGTCCTTGCTCCCATACACTGATTGGTTAGTCCATAGGCTAGATTCCTGCCATTAGTCACATGGTTCTTGAGCAGGCCCATCAGTCTGCTTTCCTGGCCTAAAAGGTCTTTGCCATGTATGGGAACCTTGCCTAACTGCATTTTAGACATATCAGGTCTGCTGGAAATATCTGGTAGGCCTGAAAAGTAGGCCAGTCAACCTGCTGAAGCACTGTGACCTGTGGTATCAGCTCAGCTTGGGGCCATCTGGAAAATAGGGAACAAAAAATAAGGGAGCATAGATGTAATCAGGGAGTTCATGGTGAACCAATTTGGTCTAGTGGTTAGGGAGCTGGACTCTTATCTGGGAATACTGGGTTTGATTCTGCCCTCTCCCATGAAGCCAGCTGGGTGACCTTGCTCTCTTCTGAGCTCTCACAGCCCCACCTACCTCACAGGGTGTTCTGTTGTGGGGAGAAGAATAGAAAACCTTTGTCAGCCACTTTGAGTGCCCTTACATGGGTGAGAAAAGCGGGGTAGAAAGCCAACTCACCTTCTACTACTACTTAGGAAGCTTATGAATCCAGGCAAACAATAAGGGGAGTATTGCAATGTCTGTATTTTTGACAAAATAGTTTGCAGACTATCAAACCTGTTCATACAACTAGTCCAGCAGTTTGAGGTTCATAAAGAACTAGTTCATCCATAAATGTGGTTCAGTTGCAAGCAACCACATTTCAATCAATCAATCAATCAATCAATCAATCAATCAATCAATCAATCAATCAATCAATCAATCAATCAATCAATCAATCAATCAAACTGTTTGTGCATATCTCTAATTTAGAGTGATTTCAGGGGAAACTGAAGTAATGGAACAAATCAGAACTCTTAACATTTGAATTCATGAAGTAAACATTTTCATTATCCAAAGTATTTTTATAAGGTATGTTTTCAGGAGCCAGCTAGGTGCGGCTAATGGGAGATTAATGTACATGTCTTATATAAATCACATGCAGCAGAGGTAGAACTACCTCTGAGTAGAGATGTGCACAAATGTATTTTTGACATTCAAATCCAAGTAGATTCGAATGTCATAAAATCTGATTCGATTCATGTCGTGCACACCCCTGTTATAGAGCAGGGATGCGTGGGCAAGAATGCAATTGAAAGCCTTGGTTCTTTTCTCTGTCACACAACACTAGAACCAAAGGGCACTCTATGAAGCTGATAGGTAGGAGAGTCAGATCCAACAAGGGGAAGTATTTCTTCACCCAGAGGGTCATCGGTTTATGGAATTTGCTGCCGGAAGAGGTGATATCAGCTACCAGCCTAGATGGCTGTAAGGTAGGGTTAGACAAATGTATGGACAACAGATGTATCAATGGCTATTAGAATGAATGCCTAGGTACATCTTTCAGGCTGGGCGGGGAGGGGAGGGGAAGCAGGACACTTCTAAGGCCATTTGCTGGGATTTGAGAGCAGGAAAAGGTTTGTCCTTGTCTCTGCTTGAGATGCCCATTTGGTGGGCCACCTTGTGCGATGGGACGCTGGACTAGATGGGCTGTGGCCTGATCCATCAGGGCTTCTCTTATGTTCTTAATGTAATATTTGATTTGTGTATGAATGTCTGAATTTGAACAAATTCGTATGAATAATGAATGCTACAGATATTCATGCACATCAATAAATGGCATATTTCATTACTGCAGCTCTTAATCCTACTAGACAATTGGAGGAGCTCAGAGTATTCCAGATATAGTTGGCATGCCCATATCCAGTTAGTAAGGATCTGAAGACACATCCTACATGCCTTTTTTCTTTTTGCTCTGTATTATATTTTTTAAAAATATGTAGCAATTTGTATGTGTGTTTTTTTAAATGACCACTGTCTCTGGATTAAAATGTCTTTTTTACTTCCAGGAAGAGTAATTTTTTACCTAGTTCTTTCAAGCTGGATACTGATATTATTCATTACTAAGAAAATCAGGGGCCTATAACATCTGAACAATCAGAATGAACTCCTGGAAACAGACAGTCCTGAATAATGGTATAGGATAAATCTCTAATAATAGATCCAAATGCTTCAATCAATCCTTGTTCCTGCCCTGTGATATATTCAAGCTCAACCTGAAAATTGTATGTCAGTTAGCATCTTCTAAAAAGAAATGTCATTGCCTTCAACACCATTTCAAAATAGATTCTTCCCTGCTGTGGTCATAGAAGTCTCTTTCTCAGACACCCACACGTATGTGCTCTGCTACTGCAATCAGTAGCACAGATGTACCAGTACAGATATCATTACAATCTATTTTAGTCAATTCAGTTCATGAATCCATTATAACAAGAACATGCAGGTGGGTTTTCTACAGCCAACTTAATCAGTACTCAAAACAATTTTGGGTAACAAGAGATTTCATGCATAGAAGCATAGAAGGAATTTCCTTGTAACACAGAAAGACATTATTCTGTTTTTGTTCAGTTAATAAAAGGAAGTCAGATAGGCTCCAAACTTAACTAGTTGTTTTCAATTCTTCCTAGTAACAATGGTTCTTCTAATAAAAAAAAATCAATTAGCTTTTAGACATTCTGTGGGTTGGAAATGTGAATGAGGGCAGATATTTAAGCTTTTATCGGAAGACTCCCTTTGAGCTCTCTGAAAAGTGGATCTTGCTCCAATTCAAGATCAAAGGGAGTCTTTCTAATCATGCCATTTGAGAAATTTTCTGTGGGCCATCACAGAGGTGGAACTGTATCTTTTGCTGTTGTGCGCCACACTGATCATGCCATAATGTCATTCAGTTTTTTTAAAAATCAATACTATCTTGATTACTTGGGGAAGTTTGCAGCAATAAACAACTGCCAGGATAAATGCTAATTATGCTATAGTTTCTGAAACATCATTGGAAAAACATAAGAAAGCGTAATGGTGTGTTCCAAACGTCTTCTTAAATCTGTATTTTGGTCTTATGGTGAAACAGTGACCCATGTATCTCAAAACAGCCTGGAAAAGTAACACACTCTACAAAGAACTAGGGAAAGGAAATAACAATTGATCTAAACAGGGCCTTTCTGCACTTACCTAATTAGTCTGCCATGTACTAGGGCTGGCAAACTTCCAGGAAAGGCGACCCATTTGCATTTGCCACAAGGAAAGCTTCCCCTAGGCATCCATTACCAGCCAGAAGTGCAAAAGCAGTCAGCTGAGTCATCATGATATGTGATGTGTTCAGATGCCCCTGCAGAGGGACCTGTTAGAGCATAGGGACGTGTTGCGGTAATTGTGTCAGTGGCGATGGGGTGTGACTGAATGCAGCTGTGTTTGAACATGTGGCACCCGCTACTCCATTGCTGATTGAACACCCCCCTGGCGACTCTATGACCGGATGCCACTCCCACCATGACCGGGTGTGGTCCCGGAACTGGAGGTCCAGGCATATCAGAGGTCAGAGATTGAACATGGAGGCCACTGTGACTGCATCTGCACAGACACTGTGTTTCCCACCAACCAAATGCAGGGAACCAGAAATAGAGTGAATGGTCTCACCGCTGGACACTTTCAGAAGTGGCAGGTAAATGTTGAAATATCTGCAGTTTTCAGTAACCGTGGTAAGGCCTGGAACTTATCCCCTGAGGATATGGGGGTCCAACTGTATTCTGATGACTTTCTTGTAGGAAATACATGTGTGCCTTATTTAGGGGGAGGGTGTTTTCCTATGGCACACTATGATGTGCTATTGAATAGCAGCCACCACACACCCACCAAACCTATGAGCAAAAAGACGCCCCCCCCCCAAGTCCATAGGCTAGGAACTTTCATTCTTAGTTGTTGGTGTGTGTGTGTGTGACTGTGAAGCTCACACAAGCTTGAGAGAAGGATTGAGACAGATCAGCACCATCAGTGCAGGTGGTGCTGATTGGGCCCATGCCTCCCCATGATCTTGTCAAGTTAATCTGGATCTAGTGATCCGGATCTAAATCCAGTAAGCACTGAAATGGTTGCTGTTCCAAAGTTATATGCTGTGGTTGTACTTAAAATTGCACTTACAGGTTTAGGTTTATTACAGCCATCATCTTTAGAGCAAAATGCGTGCAAAGCCCAACTGCCAGCTAAACTACCACCATTCAATGCTTTGAGGATTTCAGCCAGATGAGCAGGTACTTGTATGAGCTTTTCAGTCTGGAAGCTGTATTGTGTTTAGTAAAGCCTGAGTGAACTCTTTGAGAATTTAAATGCCGGAATCATTTTGGTATTCATAGAAGTCAGATCGGATGCCAAGACAAACCCTCCACTAATATTAATGGGCAGGCCAGAAGGCAAGCAAGGGTGTTTGATAACATGCAGCAGTACGTGCAGAAGTCGGATATGGTTTTATGAGAGACTTTTGAGTTTGAATAAAATTCATTTGAGTGCTAATAGTCAAAAAGATCTGAGGAAATTATCCCTCCTGCACTCAATGTGGCACTCTTGAAAACCAGTTCCTGGAAAATTTGAGTAGAAAAGAATGCTATTATACTTAATTTCTGCTTACTGACATCTGAAACACATCTAGGCTGAATCTGCACACAAACTCAAAGGCAGGTTTGAGGTGGTGCCACAGTAGTCCTCTGCAAATCTGCTTGAGTGGGAATGTTCTCATGCCAATGTAGTTTTAGTCCCACCTAGCTGCAAATTTTCCTTAACTTTGGGCACTCTCCCACCTCCTTGGAACCCGAATTACTCTAGTCCGGAGTAATCTGACTTCTGATGCGGGTTAGGATTGGAGGCCAGGAACAGCAGTGAGCGCACATCCCAAACCTGTGAACGGCACGACGTGGCATTTTTTTTAGGACAGGAGCCACCACCGCCACTGCTGCCCCAGCTGCCACCACCATCCAGTGCTCACTCGCCCCGTCCTCCTCCTCCTCCTGTTCTGATTCTACAGCAACCGTCTGCCACCACATTCCCTCCTTACACCCGCCGCTTGCCCTGGCCTCCTCCTCCTCCAATCCTGCAACAACCAGCTGCTGCTGCCACATTCCCTCCCTGCACCCCCGTCGCTTGCTCGCTTCACTCACTTGCCCCAGCCACTGGCTTTTGCTGGGACTAAAATCCGGACTGGATCAGAAAGTCCTCATTTCACCAGATGTTTTTTTTCCTCCAGGGATTTCTGCAGAAAATCTGGGTGAAAAGAACCAGCATGGGAATGGCCCTTCCCAGATTCGGACAACTGGTGAATTTAATGGGAACACTGGTTCGCAAGTCTGAATCCAGTCTGGATTTTAGTCCCTATGGGTATGCACCCCCTGTTTGTGTAGCTCTGAGGTTTTTTTTTGCATAGATTCTTAATTTGGATTTAAGGGCCTGCATAATAAAGTCTAGATCTACACATTAATACAGATCTATGAGGCTGGGCCCTAGCTGGTCTGCTCTGTATGCATTAGATGGAGTGTGATGCCAAACAGGGAAGCCTCATTTAGTATCACTGGTAGGTGTGATTAATCATGTCTACCAGCATGCCAGAGGGCCTGATCCAGAACATGGGAGGCATGCAGAATAGGAACACACATGTCAGTGGTGAATGTGAATGCATGTCAATGCAGAATTGAGGAACAATGTCAATGTGCCATTGTGCGCCTCTGAAATGCATCCCCTATAGCTTTAAGGCTAGGAACCTTTGTTCTTAGTCATCAGAGGTGCTTTGAGGCCATGGTACAGGCTGGTCTAGATTAGCACTGTTGTAGACAGCACTGATCCTGCTGACACTTCCCTGTGGTTAGAATTCAGTAGGCCTGGCTATTCAAAACACACTGATTCTGATCATTGGCCCTTCTGTGCAGAAAGGCTCATAGTTAGGTTTGTTGCATGTGAATCAGTAGTCTGAAGGAGTGTTTCTGCATAAAGCTACAAAAGAAAAAAAAACCCTAAACTAAAAATGGCAAAGTGTCTGTGAACATTGTATTGGAATCTCTCATCGCTATAAATGATTGGTATTGGCTGCTTTCACAAGAGAAGCAAGAGGGAATACCTTCTCACCTTCCCCAGAATGCTGCCTCTATAAATCTACGATATGGGCACGCCTTAAGACAAAACAAAACAAAAGGGCACATTGGAAGAAACAACAGATTTTCTGTACAGGAAAAAAAAAAGCATTCTGTAGAAAATGAGAATTGGAAGGAAAATACTGCGCATTACACATGAGCTCTCAGTGGTGTGATTTCCTGGCAATGGAACCTGTGAGTAGCTATCCTCTTAATTAACATTTTACAAAGAATGAGAGGATAGTTTGCTGACTCCAAGGCCTTAAGAATTCAGAAATTAGGTACCAGAAGACTATGTGGGAAGGCAGAGACATGTGCTCATTGCTATTCCATTAAGAAAACCAAAAACATTTAAAACTTTCCCCCCTCAAATTATACTTAATCTATTATTATTGTAGGAAAGGTGCGAGTATAATCATGTGTTTTTATTATTTCAAAACTTGCCATATAGAATGCTGGAGTTTAAAAGGCTTGTAAGTAGCGATGTGCACAATTATTATTATTATTATTATTATTATTATTATTATTATTATTATTATTATTATTATTATTATTATTATTATTATTATTATTATTATTATTATTATTATTATTTTGGCATTCAATTCGTATCAAGTTGAGTGCAAGAAAACGTGTATTTGTTCAAATAGGTCCCCTTCGAATGTGGCAGGATCTGAATTTGATATGAATGTTCCATATGCATTCGATATGAATGTCCGATATGAAACCCATATGTATCCCATGTGTATCCCATTCATATCTGCTCAGAACACATTAAATCCACCCTGAATCCACTTTGAATCTGCTCTCAATCCACTTTGAAAGCACTCTGAGTCCATTGCAGATGTGACTGGGACAAGTGGTTTACCACCTCCCAGGTTCACGAATGTAACGAAGCTTCATATGAATGTATTGAAACATTTGATTTGAATCCAAACGTCAATATTCAAATGTGCCAACATTCAGTTAGAACCTGTATGTCCAAATCTGGCCAAATTCATATGAATAATGAATATTCATACACATCCCTACTTGTAAGCCTTACAAATCCACCACGTTTTTATTAATCAAGAGCCAAGTTTGATTATTCCTACAAATGCAAACAAATTTGTCACAACATTCATACATTAACATTCATATGTTAAACTGAAATTTGTTAAACTGGGGGGGTAATTGAGGGGGATAGGCCACTTGGAAAAACAGAGAGAGAGGCAGGTGGTGTGTGTGCAAAACAGGAGAGGAAACAGGATATGGGAAACAGAGAGAGAGGTGAGGTGTGTGTGTGTGTGTGTAAGACAGGAGGGGAAGCAGGATCAGGAAACAGTGAGAGAGATAAGGTGTGTGTGTGTGTGTGTGTTTAAGGCAGGAGGGGGAGCCATATCTGTTATGTATATATTTGTATAGGATCTGTATCCAGGATCCATATCTGATACATATACATTCATATCAGATATTCATACAAATTCATACGAATACATTCATATAAAATAGAATCCTACCACATTCGAAGGGGATCTATCCAAACGACTATGAATTTTCTGACATTTGGTTTGTTACACACCAAATGCTAAAAAACCATTTGTGCACATCCTTAGGCCAATCAGACAGCAGGCATCTGAATGCCCTTCTGCCTTATCATGCGAATAAATTATTATTTTGAACTGTTCTTGGGCTTTTCTTGAAACAAACAACAACAAACAAATTCTTGGATATGTGTGTCATCACCTCTGCATATTTGTGGTCAGCTGTTTTGGCCTCCACACATGAGCCCTGGATGGACCTATGATTCCTGTTCTGTCCAGAAAGGTAAGCCGCTCCCTAAAAGGGAGCTACACCTGGAAAACCTGCAGAGAGCGTTGGGTTTTCCAGCAACAGTTAAAAGCACTTTTTAGGGGTGAAAAAGCAGGCACATAATGGCAGTCAGGTTACTGTCCCCACCCTGTGTTCGTGCTCAAGAATGTGAAAGTTGTGAAACTTTTGCTTTATGCCATGGAATGTCCTTCCTATGCCAATGAAACTGCTGCAGTTTTGTATATGGTCATTGTCACGATCCCCAGTGTTCCAGTAAGTTCCTGCCCTCTCTAGGAGTAGCTTGGCCCTGTTAGGATGCTGAGTTCGTGCAACGGCCAAGTGCGTACTACAGTGTAAAACACAGACACAGGTAGCAAGCGGTCTGAACAGTAAACTAAAACAGGTTTATTATTATACACAAGCAATACTAGAAAGGAAAATAAGGTTCAGGTATTTGTTGGTTTAAGTCTATGAGTCTCTTAAGGTTACCAGCTTCCCAGCCTATCAGCTCCCCTTCCTCTAAAGGAAAATTGTTGACCTTTAAAGTCAAACCTCTCCAGGTTCCACCCTCCTGACCAGCTCTGCTTCAGCCCGAGCCTAGCCAGTGAACTAGAACATATCTCTGGATGATCACAAGGCTCCTTCCGTCCTTGCTTGCCCGATCACCCCCAGGTCAGTTGGCTGCGAAGTCTTCCTCCAAGATCTCCCAGTCAAAAGACCCCTGGTCAACTACTGGGCCAGCTCCTTCAGGATTCAGCTCTTCTTCTCCTTTCAGCTCTTGTCCCAGCACGAAGACACCCTCTGCTGTACTCAGTGTTCCTTTATACCCTTTTTCTGTGGCCCTGATTGGCTGCCACTTCCTGGGGAAAACTGCTGGAATTAAATGCTGCTGGAGAGTCCTAAGAGAAACTCCTGTCCCTCACCCCTGATTGGTGGGAACTCCTCCTCTAGCCCCTCCAGCACTCAGATCCCCGGACAGCTTTTCCCTCCAAAAATCAGCTGTAGCCAATCCTTGCACTCAGGCCCGCACAGGATTTCCCACCCTTTTTGCAGTCCAAAACCCAGGGCTTGCAAAAAGCTGTTTGCAAAGAGGCTGGCTATTGCAGCTTGCTAGAAGCCTGCAAGGACAGCAAGCCAAGCAGTTTGCAGCCTGCACCCTGAAACCGTCACAGTCATCTTTCTTCTATGCGATTTGTGAATTGGGATGCTTTGAATGATGTCCCCATTCTCTCCGATCTGCATAGAACGGCTGCCTTTCCCCTCCCCTTTTGCCACCCTTCTTTTGCAGAGATTAATTCACCAGAACCTGAATTATAGCAAGGTATTGATCCGCCTTTCGCTTACACTCTGGCTCATCCCAGCTGTGTCAGAAACCGCACGCAGTATGCCAGAAATCAGGCATTGATTTAAGCTGTATCGGCTGCTGCACACTTCATAACAAATTTCCACTTGCTTTGAATGGCTCTGCCAGTGCTGGCTGTACGTGGTTGGGATTGTTAGCTTCTCATATGCTTGCTGAGCAATCTTCAGTCAAAGATTAACTGAGCTTATGAAAAATTCTGCTCTTCCCTCTTTTCTCTCTTGCTAGTGATATAGATTTCCAGTCAAATGCTTTTAGTCCACATTGCATGCCCAGATGACATTCTGGTCCAGTTTTGTCAATTTTTATGCTCTCAAACGACACTTACAATGCCAAAACCGTTCAGCGACACAAGCCAAACACTGATATACTTTGACACCCTCTGACTGCATTTGCATGCTTCGAGTTAGTTTCCGGCTTCATGAATAAGAACTGCCTTTTGTTCTGAGCTCCCTTCGGAACATAATGAGAGGTGCTATGGTAGTGTTTCAATGAGATCTAAGAGGTGAATTTTGAAGTAACAGCATTTGCTGAGCATTAGAAGAAGAAGAAAAAAAAAAGATAATAATTGGACACATGCTGTGATGGCATGTGTTACCCTAAAGACTGCTCATGGGTTGCACGCATTCTGGATTCATGTTTCCGTGTAGGCTTTCTACGGAGCACATGGAATTAAGATTTGCACATTAGAGGCTTGATTGTGCATAGCTGCGGGAGCTCAGTTGCAACCATGCCTTAACAGATGACAGTCAGATCACTAGTCAAACTCATGTCTAATATGTAATACACAGCCAAAGATGGGCAGGACCAAAATTCTATGTGTCCATGGGCCAAGAGAGTTGGCAAGGCCAACTCAAAAGCTTGCTCGTTGATATGTTAATGATTCAAATATCAAAGCTATTGTGGCTTGTTGTTATTTTTTGTTTAGTTCTTTTGATTTAATGGTCATCTGACCATAATCACCTCAAGGCTTCACATCTAAAGTCAATATTAGTCAATCTGCTCACAGCTCTGTTGACAGCTGTCACTATTTCAGGGATCTTTGAGGATGGCTGGGTGATCTACCATCAGCTGGCGCTCTTTTTTTTCTGCTGCCAGCTCATCAAGCTGAATCTGAAATGTTTGGATTTGTGTCTAAATATTATTATTGCAAGGGGCAAATAAGTACAGATGAAAGCAGTTTGCAAGCCATCTTAATTCTTAAACTAAAATTAAGAAAAAGGAAATAATGGACTGAATTCCCAGGGAAAGCAATGAACAGATTAACCAAGCAATAAAATAACCATTTTCTTTTTGCTGCCACCTGTTCCTAGCCCCATCTCCCCTTTCCTTGTCTCTGTTTAGTTCATTTAAAGACACTGCCATTATTTTTCAACTGCGGTGCCTCTTGGTTTAATAGGAAATATTTTAAAACCCACCGTGCTGTTTTTTTTGAATTAGGAGATTATTCTAATTACTGCCACCACTGATGCTTCCACACTGGGCAAAAGGAGCACCCAGTGAGGGCCCAATGGTGTAGTGACTGCATGGTGGTGGCACCCTAGGCATGTGGCATACCTGAGGGCCAGCAAGTACCTTCAGAGGTATGGTTTCCACAGAGCAAGAATTACTTTGAAAACACTTGCCACTCTCAGGCATTTGTGCCTGAGATGAACCTCATATTTATGGATGAACCAGGGGAGGCCCAAGACACGGAACATAAAATTATAACAAATGAAACCAAACTGATTAACAAAGCACCATATAGGCTGACTGGGCAATGCGCAGACATAATCGAGAAGGAAATGCAGGAGATGGTCATTCAGAATAATTGAGACAGCCGAAAGTGACTGGGTACCACCCATACTGATAGTACAGAAAAAGAACACCACCATAAGATTTTGCCGAGATTTCAGAAAATTGAATGCAGTCATGCAGTGTACCCTCTACCTCATATTGATGATTTAGCGGAGAGGATGGGGAAGGTCAGATTTTTATCGACTTTAGGCCTGGCTAAAGGTTATTGGCAAATACTGATCAGGCGTGAGAACTGATCGAAAACTGCTTTTGCAACTCAAAATGGATTCTATCAATTTAGGCGAATGCCCTTTGGACTAAAAAAATGCACCAGCAACATTCCAGCGCATGATGAACAAGCTCATACCAGAATGCAAACATTCCACAGCACTTTATATTGTTGATCTAGGCATGTTCAGTGATGCGTGTGGGTTGTGTGAACAACTTAGTTGTCCCATGCTCCATATGGTCCTATTTCATAACTCTCAGAAAAAGAAGAACTTATGGGGCCATTTCCTGTGTTTCCCAAAATAGGGTATAGTGCTCCCCATGTGCCTAGGAAGCTGCTGCCTCTGGGAACACAGCCTGTGGAGGAAAGGATTGGAAAAACAAGAATAGTGGTGTGAGGTGCCTTCCATTTTCTTAACAATGTGGCCAGAAACAGAATGTATAGCAGAGAAGAAAATGAAGTAATTCCAAAGCATAGAATTAATGGCATCTGGCTGTTACACATGTATTTGATTCGTATTGAATCGAATGCAAGAAAATTAGTATTCCTTTGAAGAGATCCCCTTCAAATGTGGTAGGATTTGTATTTGATACAAATGTTCCCATATGAGTCCCTTATCAATGCATATGAATAGCATATGAATCCCATACAAATCCCATACAAAGCTTCATATGAGTGTATCAGAACGTTCAATTTGAATTTGAATGTCATTCTTTGAATGTACCAACATTTGATTTAAATTTGTCTGAATTTAGCCAAATTTTGAATGTTATGAATATTCATGCACATCACTACATCTGACAGTTTTTAAAAATCCAACCAGTTCAGTTCTTATTTGTTCCGAGCATTATTTTAAACCTTAATGTACCTGTTGCATTCAGTTTTGTGCAGAAGAGCTTTCTGAAACCTTGGCAATTTTTACACTCAATGTGTTTGGAGTGGTTAAATATTCTACTCCAGCCTATCCACATCACAGGGTTGGGGTATCTATCTATCCCAGGCCAACAATGGCAGTGGTATGGAAGCATCATAGCCGTTCTGGTCCGTTCAACTGACCCTTTGCCCAAGGCCCCAACCCTCCTTGCCAGCAATTGGTCCAGGACCCATCTCTCACAATCTGCTGCATAAGGGCTGAACAGAACAGCCTTCAAAAATAGTGTGCCTATCTCTTGGTGTAAGCTTTGAAAATGGGACTGCAGCATTCTCTTTGTTCTGAACCAGGAATGGAAATGCTGGATCAGAACAAGACAGCTTGGAATGGTTGTAGAGCTATCCAGGCATACAGCCAATCCAGAATAGGGACCTCCTGAGACAGTTCTGGTAAAATTAAACTCTGGCCTTAAATAATTTTCATTCCATCCTTCCACTCCAAGGAAGAATTCCAAGCATTATAATAGGCTATTTATTTTTGGACTGAAATGAAGTGCCATTAGCACTTTAATGCAAAATCAGAAAAACAACTGGTCATAAATTATACACAGTAACCAGAATTATTGAATCAGCATGAAATAACGCTTTCCTGTTTTGTTCAGGTTCAGAACTGGTCCAACCACTGCAAAGAAACAGGCCAGGTTCCACACTTACGTGGCTTATCCTGGTACAGGGTGGGCTGCCCTGTACTGGGATAAGCCATTTGTCCCAAGCTGGGGTGGATTGATCCTGGTGTGGAATAAGGTTGTCTGCATTGGGATAATCTGTTCCACGCAAGCCCCTATGCCAGCTCCATGGTGCACCACTGAAATGGATCCCCCATGGTAAATTATGGAGGCATGCTGTCCCCATACCTCCATGGACCAGCATACTGTTCCTAGTATGACGGTATACCTTGAAATTGGAAAGGTGGATTTGGTTTCCTAGTCCAGTGTATGTTCCAGGCTGTGCAGAAAGAGTATACTAGAAGGAATGAGGCCTCCCTTATATCAGAGCATAAGAACTTAAGAAGAGCCCAGCTGGATCAGGCCCAAGCCCATCTAGTCCAGCATCCTGTCTTACACAGGGGCCCATCAATTGATTCTGGGTATTCTCAAGCCAAAGATATAGCAAAACCTCCACCTGCTCCTGAATCTCTGCAAATGGCCTTTAGCATCATCTTGCCCATCTCTCCAACCTGGAGGAAGTACTTAGGCATCCATCCTAGAAGCCTTTGATAGACCTGTTCTCCAGTGTGTGGAAAGGAGGTCCATAGTCCCCTTTCTGTTAAGGGATGTGTACAAATATACATAACATTATCTGTATGAATCCATCCAAATCTGGACATTTGTATACAAATCAAATGTTAGGACATTCGTACATTAACATTCATATGAATATGAATGTTCTGGACATTTGTATGGATAGTTTGGACATTTGGACAAATAGTTTGGACATTTGGATGAATAGTTCAGACATTCGTTAAATTGGGGAGATGGGAAAGCAGCTGTGTCAGTCACATCTGCAACGGATCCAGATTGCATTTGACACGTATTGAGAGCAGATTAAAAGTGGATTCAGGTCGGATTTGATACTTTCAGAGCATATATATTACAGGATACGTAACATATTAGATACGTATCGGATACATATGTATTTGTGAGGATATGTATTCATTCTTATCAGATATGTATTTGTTCATATTGGATACATATTGGATATTCGTATGAATCTGTATGAACACATTTGTATCAAATAGAATCCTACCACATTCGAAAGGGATCTATTTGAATGAATATGGATTTTCTAATATTTGATTAATTTTGAATTGAATGCCCAAAAACGTGTTCGTCCACATCCCTTGTACTAATGGCAAGTACAAGTGTGGAAGGTCAAAGGAAGCTATCTGCAAGAGCAAATCACTAGTGTGGTTTCCTTGCTTTGACAAAAAGAAAAAGAAAAAAGTGCAACACGTCCAAGACCACCATTCCTGACAAAGGGAGAAGAAATGGTACTTTACCTAAAAGTTGCCAGGCAATAATTTTTATGTTATTATTTTTTTTTACAACTTTGCTGTGACTGAGGAATTTAATCTTCTCATACATATTTATCCTACGAAAGAGCAACTGATGAAAATTGCCTCTCACCTTGATTAAACAGACCTTTCTGGATCCAAATTTGTGTTAATAAATATTAATTTGCATTTCAACAGGAAATCAGATTTCACCTCATGTTTAATTATGCATCTTTACACTTTTAATTGCTATTTTGTAGACATTTGCTATTTCCCCCCCTTTGTTTTGTTTTGTTATCACATAGATAACGTAGCCTTCAAGCAGATAACAGGCATTCTATACTGGCACCTTGCTGCTTCTTCATTTAGTAAACAACTCACTCTCAGTAGTAACTCTTTAATTAGTATCATTTATGGACTCTAAATGTTGTCTGCAAGTACACTTAAGATGAAATTGAATTTTTAAATTACAGTTTTGAATTTTATTACTTTTTGGTGACTTGACAGACTTATATAGTTTTCACAATGCTCACAGAATAACTACTATGACAATAAGGGCAGGACAACCTTCAGTTACCTCAACGAATGAGTGTACTTCATCTCTTTTCAGAGTTCTTTCTTTTACTGTTCTATTAAAAGTGGACGTAGCCCTGAAATGGAAGCAAACAGCTTTCAGGGAGTCAACCAAACAGACCTTGAACCTGCTATAAATGTCCTATATCAAAATTTCACAGATATTGCCACTGCTGAAAGACAATTATCAAGAAAAGATTTCATTACAGCCCTTCACATATCATTTTTAAAGTCAAAGTGGTTTTAGCCATCTGAATAAATATTACATTTTGCTTTCTCTTATTCAGAAGAATAAGTTAAAATAAATTCTGCATTCTCCCGCTTCATTTTCTCTCTCAGGCTCAGCTAAAGCGATGGCAGGGCAAAGTGGCAATCCATGGCTCACCTTTGATGGCAGCAAAAGTGCCAATCATTTCTGTGTTACTCATGCTGTCTGGAGTGGCTGTCAACTTACTGCTAAGATCTAAGTAACTTCGGCCCAAATATGAAATAATGTATCTTCTCCAATATTGCCCTGTTCAAGTGTTAATATCTGTTACAGAGGCCCTATTAGTAATATACACATTTTAGGTCCAAATGGACAGAGAAAGGGGCTCCTGAGTGGAATTCATTATGGATTAACCTCCCTCACATGTGCTTCAGGTGACATTGATTGGATTAATGTCCAATTTGGATTTAACCCCCAAAATGAATATCCTGAATCAAAAACCCCATGGGAGGGCAAGAAGTTTTAGCACAGGTTTCAAAAGCATGAAATTACCCACAAGTTCAAACAGATCACACCTAAAAATGCATCAGGAGTAAGCATTCTTCAAAAACTGCTATTTAAGTACAGTAAAAATCCAGAAGATAACACAAGAATCAAATAAATATCAAAAATGACAGGCAAATATCAAAAATTGTCAAATCCAAAACAGGCAATAGGAAGAGAAAAATCCTTAGTATTCCCTGAGGACATCTCATTCCTGGTTCTTCAATATGCACGTGCCAAACCATTAAATTAGTGCAGCAAACTTTCTTGTAATAGATTCTCAACAGAATGGGATCATAAGATGAACTGTGACAGATCTCCTATCAAGATCCTCATTCAGGTAGGACTTCTTGAGTAGGGCATTCAATATCCCCTAAACCCACCCAGTCTTGGGAATCTAAACAATGTAGATTGTTACAACAATCACAGTCAGTTATTACTCATAGTAGATATTTAATTTCCCCCCCAGACTTTAGTTTTTTTGAGTGACTTGTTGTGGCTTTTGCTACAGGAATAAAGGTTTGATTGTAAATTATAAATAGTCGATTTTTGCATTCCCATCAGTAGTGGACAATGAACCAACAGTCTGGGAGCAGAGGCATTGTAATAAATCTTGTTGCAGGTTGGATCACTCAAAGCCTGAGGCCTTTTTGCACTTAGGCCTCTAGTAGAGCTGTCCTTATTGCATACCAGAGGCCTAAGTGCAAATAGGACCCTGGTTCTAACCCATAGTTGATGGAACTAGGTGGAAAGAAAGGCTCTCAATTTTCACATAAGTCTGCATGAGGAATGATTTAACATGGATGTTGTTGATACGCACTGTAAAGAAACACGGTTTAGTAGTGTTTTTTTAAAAAAATACTTGCCCTTCTGTAGGAAATAATGAGGAATAGAAGAAGGAGTAGGAGTTGGCTTTTCTGCCCTGCTTCTCTCACAAATTCAAGGGGAATTAAGGTGGCTGACAAAGCTTTCTATTCTTCTCCCCACAACAGACACCCTGTGATGTAGGTGGGGCTGTGGGAGCTCAGAAAGAGAACACTGACTAGCCCAAGGTCACCCAGGTGGCTTCATGGGGGAGGGTGGAATCAGACCCAGTGACTTCCAGATAAAACTCCAACACTCTAATCATTAGACCAAACCTACTCAAAACTTCATGTCATCAGTGGGGCAAGGACTATGGATGTTTTTGATGCTATAACATTATAAATTATTCTCAAACTTTCTTCTGCTTTTTTTTTAAGTACATATATAAATTTATTACATTGTTCCTTTTGATTAGATGAGTTTCTATCAAGAATTTGTTTAACATGTTACTTCCATAACAAAGTCTGAGATTCTGCTCTTACAACATAATCCAGTACATACACCGAAGCTTCTGGAATAATTTCAGTCTGCTGTGCTAATTTTCTGAGCTTTGTAACAACAGAAAATCATCATATTGAAATGGCCAAGGAACAGGTTCACGTGACGGCCAACAATGTCCTTCATTGCCATCCATATTATGACTGACTTGTCTAGACCATCTGTTCAGGCAGAACGTTCATAGCTTTCTATATGAGTTTCTTTCCTATAATGAAATAAAGCAAATAACATTCTGCTTAGGGTAGAATATGATCTTCAATGCAGCTTGAAATTCCTGATTTTTTTTTTAAATGCAGGCATTTAGGATCAGGTTATAGTTATTATCTGAATGGAAGACCAGCATTAGGGAATGGTAGTAGGGATGGGCACAAATGGGTTTTTTCTTTTTTTTCTTTTGGCATACAAATTCGGGTTGAGTTGAATGTCAAAACAATTTATTCAATTTGAATGTTTAAAATCCAAATGCAACAAAAACCGATTTGAATCCAATACACTGAGATCTATTCGTTCGAATGCTAGATACAAATTAAAAGATACAAATGTTGCCATTTGTATTTAAAGATATGAATGTTGGCAACATTCATATGTGTTATATGTATCTGTACGCATTTCGTATGCATCCTGTTATACCCCGTATGCATCTCATTTTTGTTCTGTATTATAAGCGCAGATGCATATAGATACGTATGATATTCATACAGATACCTATGAATATCATATGTATTTGTATGCATTTGCGCTTATAATGCGGAACAAAAATGGGATGCATATGAATGTAATACATACATATCTGTACATCTGAATGATTTGAACAAATGTTTTGGAACATTTGAAATTTGTTTGAATGTTTAAATTTGAATGTGAAGACATTCTGTTCAAATTTGAATATCTATATTTGATTGAATTCAATCAAATTTCAAATGTTTAGAACATTCATGCACATCTCTAAATAGTAGACCTGTTGTTTCACCTAAGAAACCAACAAAATACATCTACAGTATATTGTTTCTGAGAAAACTACACAGATATGCCCATGTACAGTCAACAAAGAGTCAAGGGCATCCTTAGTGTCACCTTTCTGAATATGAATATAATTTCTTCTTTAATAATTTTTGCACTGGTGATGGTAAAATGTTATAGATTTTATGTGCTTCTGGACTCCTGCTGGAGGAAGATTGACATTCTTAGACTCATAAATAAATTTTTGATTCTTGAAACTGTTGGTTTTTTTGCCAAATGCTTTGGGATAATTATGTGCATTCTGTACACTTCATTATTTTCAGTTCTGGACTTTGTGGGATACGGATGGATAAGCCTGTTTGTAACATCAACATCTCTTGAAGTCTGTGAATATATGGAGTTTTGTAGTCTGACAATTGCTCTTTTATAAGCATTGAAATGTTCAGTATTGCTGGGTATCTGTACTGTATGCCCATTATTTTTTCCCCTTCAATGTATAGACTACTGAATTTAGAGACATGAACAGAGCAGAGCAGAACATAAACCATTTGGAAGACCTAGGGCCTTTTTGCATGAGCACAAAGAACCCATCTAAGATCTGGCCCTCAGGAGACATCCTGTGGGGTCTGGATGGCACCTTGCTTAGCACACATTACAGTTGGGTGCTAGAGGGCTTCTGTGGATGCATGGGGTCTTCCTGGAGATTCAGATCTTCAAGATCCGGATCTCCAGGAGGACCCCTTCTCAAAGATCCAGATCTTCGAGATCCGGATCTTTGAGGCACTGTGCAAAAACGGGACTAGTGGTAAAATGGTCCATGTGTTTCACAAGTATGATGGAAGATAACAAGAACAATTGACTTCAGGGTTTTCAAAGCTTTTTTCCTCCTCACAGTATACTCACTAGACTGACTCCACCTTTGAAGCACTCAGGTTTATGTGCTCTTTATTATCTGAGTCATGACAGTAATTTCAAATTGTTCCTCCTCACAGGCACAGAAGACATGTGAGCCACTATGTAGAAACATGAATTATTCAATCCAAGCTGTGTGTACTATTCCAATAGCAGGTCAAACCCAATTTCTTTCTGAGTGTGTGTGCAGGAAATAGATAGCTTGGTTCCATGCGCTGTTGAATTTTGCTTGTCTGCCAATCTATGGATCACTTGTCAAATTGCATTTGACAAGTAACTTTGTCTCCTTGTGTTAATGTTTGCATTTATATGTTTTCAAATACTTTTTGAGAAAACTGAGCCCCCCCCCAAAGCCACACATTACAATTCTGATTTTTTAATTCACTAATAAATAGTGACTTTTCATTGCTAATCACTTTACTAAAGTCAAAGTCTATAAACAAGTACGGCTAGAGAGAAAGAACCACCAGAGTGGGTCTGGCCAGAAAAGTGCCAGACCAGAAACTCAGAACCCTGCTGTCAAGGGTTTTCCAGAGGCAGTGGCTAAGGCTGAAGTTGAATGGATCATACGAATGTAGATGGCCCTGTTCTGCTGAAGCAGGAACCCATCCCAACATGGGATGGATTGCTTCTTTAGGGACAGAGCATCCCGCCCCCTCTTGAAACAAAGGAGTTACATGTGGAAAGGCCCATGGTCTGCTATACTTTCTACCTCAGAGATGCTGTGAATTGAGATGGTGATCCTCAGTTTTCAAGGAAGTTACTCTGCTTCTAAGCTATGAGTCTTTCCGGTGCAAATTAAATCTATGATCATGGTCGCAAACCAGTAAAAATTAAATGTTGTTAAAACTTTGAATGCCAAGATAGTCACCCAATTACTATATGGATTAGGGGTGTGCACAATTTTTTTTTTGCATTTAAATTCAAGTCGAATAAAAAACGATTTGAATCTGATACATTCAAATCTATATATTTGAATATTAGACACGAATTTGAAGATATTATGTCAATAACGTTTGTATGTGTTATACGTATCTGTACGCATTTCATATGCATCCCGTTTTATCCCATATGCATCTTGTTTTTGTTCCATATTATATGCACAAATGCATACAGATACGTATAGTATTTGTACAGATACATATGTAATATATACATATCTGTACATTCAAATGATTCGAACAAATGTTTTGGAACATTGGAAATTCGTTCGAATAGCTAAATTCAAATGTGAAGACATTCAATTCGAATTCAAATATCCACATTCAAATGAATTCAGATTTTGAATGTTTAGAATATTTGTGCATATCCCTAATATGGATCAGCAGTAAGAGTAAATAATAACATTAAGGATATGACAGCTTTTCAAGCCAACTTCTTGAGGACTATTGTAAAGGTGCACAGATGTGTATCACAAGCAGTGATACTTCTTGAAACAAGTCAACTGCCATTAGAATCAGAAATTTGGCTCTCAATTATTAAAGCATGGTTTAAAATACATATTTTTCAACCAACAAACCAATTATTAAAAGAACTAATAAATGACACTTTTGTCAACACATGGCATAAAAAATTAAGTTGGAACATCTCCCAGGTAGGAATATCAGCAGACTATCTGTTTCAACTAGGGGCAAAAAATGCTTTCTTGCATATTAAACAAAGAGTTTGGGACTCTGCTACCCAGAATTTAATTGCAAGAGCAAATACTATCTGCTCCCCTTTATATATGGGCTTAAATTATAGCTACCAATTAAATATGCTATTATAGCTAAAAAAACCTATGCATAAAAATATTCATAATTGCCTTTGGAAAGGCCTGACTAAATGTTCTACACGCAAATCTATTGAAAACTAGATACCAATATATCCCTATTACCCTCAAAATACACCCCTAGTAGAGATACTCTGAATTAATGAAAATTATTCCTGATCCCATATATTTTAATTTGTTTTTTATTGTCTCTCATTGTAAATTGTTTTTATCTGTTTTTATATATTATCTCTTGAGTCTTCAGACTGAAAATAAAATTTGATTGATTTGTAAAAACTAAAAGCTATTTGTATGAGCACATACTAATCATATTTACCCATTCCCTCAATATTAAAGTTATCTTGAGAACGATAACTTCTCCTCCTTCACTTGTTGTCTAACTTTTCCCTGCTGCAGAACATAATTTTGAACCAAAAAACCCACAGAGTGCCATGGATATTTCCTTATGAGGGCCACAAATACATAACAAAACATCATTTTAGTTAATTATGATTCATTTGATTTTCAGGGAATAGATATGATCTCTTTGGCTGGTTTTATGTTTCTGTTATGTTCTCATGATTTTATCACTCTTATTTTTAATGAGTTTGTTGCAATCTGTTTTGAAATATTTAAGGCAATTTAGGGCATTAATTTTCAAATTAAATAGTAAGATATGTGTGTGTGTTTATGCACATATGCTAGTGACAAACAAGGTGCAAGCAGATTGTGTGTGACAGTGTGTGCACATTTGCAACTTGAGTAATTTACTATAGGAAAAAGTGACACTTCCTTTAGACTTTTCCATATTTATTATCTGAATTCATTCTTTATCAGTGTATTTTTCATATTTCTGCCAAATTAAGCATAACGACTATACCTCTTAAGGAAGAATTACACTGAGTAAAAGGAGAGAAAAGGTCTGTAAGTTCATTCTAAATATGAACACCGAATACACCTCCTAACAAATCAATTCTAATTTATGCCATTGAGCACTCAGCATACTGTTCGTGTTCACAAGTTGTTTCTGGTCAAATGAATGGGACTAGAGAAACAAAACTGATGATGCACTATAAGAATTAATTTTTTTCAATTAAAAATCAACTATCTTTTTATACTAATAATGATCATAATGATGATGATGTCATTTTAAATTCTGGCAGCTGTCATATAAATAAGCTATGGGAAGATCTTTTCTACCCTGTAAATTATGTAGCTTCCATTGTTGACAGCCTGGTAACATTTTATATGTATTTTCCTGCATAGTAAATTCTTGCGGAAAGCTGTGTTATTTAATTTCTATTGAACACATATTTGTAGTAAGAAAGAAACAAGTAAGTTTTGTATAAAGTGATATAGGAACTCAGATTGGTCAGTTTTGTGAACATGAATGCAGATTTCAGTCTTCACTTATTACTAGGGATGTGCACAAATACTCATAGACATTCAAAATCCAATCGAATGTGCCAAATTTCAACATTCAAACTTGAATACAATAACCTGAAATTTGAATGTAAACATTCAAACCAAATTTCAAACTTTGGATCTATTAGTTCAGATTATCTGGACACTTGTATGTGTATGGGTTCGTACTTGAAGATCCGCATCTTTCCCGCATCCATACGCATTTGTACAGATCTGTACGGGACGAAAACTGGTTGCATATGGGATAACTACAGGATGCTTATGGATATGTCCGAATGCATACAGATGCATACAGATGTCCAGAAGATGTGTATGTGCACATGCAAATGTTGTCAACATTCGAATGTGCAGATTCGAATCAAAAATTCAAACAAATAGATTTGAATTGGGTAATTACAAATTGAATCTTGTTAAATTCGAATTCAAAGGAATTTCAAAATTACATTCATGTGCATCTCTACTTATTACATTTGTCTTCTGTTCTTCTCCTGAGAGCACATGGTGAAGCCATAATATAGTATAAAAATACAAGCCCTGCAGCAAGGAACATTCGGTCCTTGCTGGGGGAGAGTGTGGGGGTGCATTTTGGCAGCATGAATAACAGTCCCTTGTAGTTCCAGATGACAAAGGCATGCCATCTGCATGTCTTCATGATCTCGATAAAGGTCCTTAGACTGGTTGTCAACCTGATTTAACTGGTTTTCAATAGATCTGGATTAAGAAGCTCTTAATCCAGATCTGACTCTGTCTTATGCAGATGGAGCCAGGCTCACAGAGCCTTGATTTGCATTAACATCTGGATGAGGATTGTCACGATGCCCAGCGATCCAGTTAGTGCCTGCCCTCTCTAGGAGAAGCTTGGCTCTGTTAGGATGCTGAGTTCGTGCAACAGCCAAGTGAATACTACAGTGTGGACACAAAACACTGGTAGCAAGTGTTTCAACAGTAAACTAAAACAAGTTTATTATTATACACAAGCAATACTAAAAGGAAAATAAGGTTCAGGTATTTGTTGGTTTAACTCAGGTTTAACTCAGTAAGTTTCTTAAGGCTAGGAGCTACCCCTTTCTCTAAAGGAAAATAGTTCCCCTTTTAAAAGACAAACCTCTCCACATTCCTCCCCCTCTGGCTTGCTCTGCCACAGCTCACGCCAAGCCAGTATACCAGAACGTGGCTCCAGATGATCACAAGGCCCAGTCCATCCTTGCTTGTCCGATCATCCAGCCTGGTCAGTTGCTATTGAAGTCTTCCTTCAAGATCTTCCAGCCAAAAGACCCCTGGTCAGCTACTGGTTCCAGCTCCCTCAGGATTCAGCTCTCTTCTCCTTTCAGCTCTTGTACCAGCATGAAGACCTAGTCTGCTGTCTTCTGTGTTCATTTATACCCATATCCCTGACCCTGATTGGCTGTAACCTCCTGGGGAAAACTGCTGAAATAAAATGCTGCTGGAAACTCCTGATTGGAGGGAACTCCTGCTCTAGCCCCTCCAGCACTCAGATCCCCGGACAGCTTTCCCCTCCAACAGGCAGCTGCAACCAATCATTGCAGCAGGGCCCGCACAGGATTTCCCGCCCTTTTTGCAGCCTCTGCCCAGGTCTTGCAACAAGCTGTTTGCATCTAGGCTGGCTATTGCAGCTTTGCAAGAAGCCTGCAAAGCCCGAAAGCAAAACAGTTTGCAGCCTGTACCCTGAAACCGTCACAACCCCCCAGGATTCAGAGGCCCCTTGATCCTGTTCAGTATTCCCATAAACAGTTCAGGCCTTCTGGTATAAAATTAATGCCTTGATCTGCCCGTATTTTGCCTTGGTGAAAAAAATATGCTCAAAAGTGTGCTTCTGTATTTGATAAAGCAGTTGCTTCTGGGTAAGAAGTCACATATCCAATTATTGGCACTGTCCACCTCTTTCCCTTTCTTCCTAAGTGTACAGAAATGAGCCACAATGGCTGCATCCAGACACGTTTTATTCTTCACACGGAATGGGCAGTCCCTATTGTCCTGTCACGCAGGACAATCAATCTTTAGCAGTCATGTCACATTATACACCCTGTGCTGTGCATTTACCTTAGTGCTTTTTGTTTTACCTACGGATTTAGGTAGCCAGTCTGGAGGTAGCCAATATCACTCTGAAAAAATGTTAGCCTATAATGCATAGTCCATCTTTAGGTCTGATTGTTCACACTGTTTCATTTCTATTCATTTTATTTGTGGACTTTCCATCCTTCATTTGGACTTTCCTGAGTGGAAAGTCCACAAATAAAATGAATAGAAATGAAAAGGTGTGAGCAGCCAGACCTGAAGAAGGTTTTTAAAGTGAAGGTGTGACCACGGCTATTGCAAAAGCTTAAACTTGGGAATGTGATATGGGGAGGAACTTGAATGAAGTAGATTGGAACAATCTAATCAACTCTAAACCTAAGTTTAGAGGATAAAATAATCCTTTACACCCAGGATAAAATATTCCTTTACAAAACTATCCAGATGGCCCAAATAACTCACTTTCACATGTTCTGGAATTACCCAAATTGATCAGGAACTCAGTCCAAAGAGAGAAGGGCAAAATATACATGCAGAAACTTTTATCTAATTCATGCTGCTACGTGAATGAGGCAACCTATCTGTCCAAACAATTATAGTAGGTATACTCTGGGACTTGATAGATAATGAGTACATAGCTGCTAAGAAACAAATACCTGTTCAAATGAAATCACTAAATGTTCTCCAGGTGATATGGGAACCTCTTTGGAGGTTCCTAATACCAACAGTAGGAATTAGGCAGCCCATCTGACTGCAACTATGTTTCGAACTAGTTAAGTTTCATATATCTGTAAAATATATCATTTCTGTATAGTTCAATCTAAGCACTGCTGGAATGGCCCAGAACTAGAAGGAAGGGAACTGATTTTCTATATATACGTATATGTTAGCCAGGGAAGCCCGTATAAGGAAAATGCACGGATGTGCAGACAGAGGTAACTAAGAGTTATCAGCAAAGTGTCCAAGGACAGGATGTGCTTGGATGACGTAAGGATTGTGCAACACAGTGTTCAGGGGAAGCACAGGATTGTGCAACACAATGTTCAGGGGAAGCACAGGATTGTGCAACACAGTGTTCAGGGGAAGCACAGGATTGTGCAACACTCAGGAAATGAGTCACCATCTATGATAAGAAAAAGGTATAAAACTGCCTTTGCACTGCTGGTTATTGTTGTTGATTGCTGGACGAGAGCTTGGATGGAGGATGTATACTTGTACATGAAGCAACCTTTAAGAATAAACCTCTGCGAAGAGAGAAACCTGCCGTTTCTGTTTGTTTCTTAAACTGCGGGCAGAAGAAGGAGGGAGTTCCTGAAAAAGGCTGGACAGCTCCGCAGATGGCAGCAGAAAGTTTCCGGGACGGAGCTTGTCTTTTCCAACACGAACGCGCAACTGCTGATTTTATACTAACGGGGGCTGACACTACCACCTCCCAACAGTATATACCACTTTATGTATAATTTACTTAAGCATGACATATGTCTATTGTACTCTTATAGAAAATTCTGCAATAAAAAATTAAATAAAACAGGAAGAATACAGTAGCTTCTGTTTCTATGATTGCCAAACTATCCTGTCCCTAGTCTTCATTGGTTCTCTTATTAGATTGTTCAGCTTCTTATAGTTTTGTAATTTAAAAGCCACATTTATGTGACTTTTCAGCTTACTTATTTATAGTGGCTTTCTGAAGAGAATTATGAAAGCTGTGTTGTCAATTTTGCTTTTCTAAACTATCTGCCTTCAAATGCCCTTTCTTCCCACTGTTGAAATAAACAGGAATATTTTCTGCTTTAATAGAAATTCTGTTTTTCACACTCTTAATTTCTTTCTTCGGGGAAGCCTTATGCACAAGACGTGGTTTGTAAACTAGTTGAGTAGTTTACAACTTCATTTACCTCATAACTTGTTTTTTCTTCAAAACTTGTTTCTCTGTATTAAAATTATCAGCAAGCTGCTGAAGGTTTCTGGTGATAGGGTTTTAATCTGAATTCTTCACTTTCTGTGGAATCTGTGTACAGAACTGATCTAAAGCTACCATACACATAATCTAATTCAAATCGGCGACTTTTGAGGCTTCAAGCCATTTTCTTAACAGATTAACTAGGAGGCAAAATTTACATTTGAACTATTTGTTTGTAAACTTCTTCCTGAATATTCAGAACTGAGTCTGAGGACCTTTCTCCACTGGACCTTAGAACCATTCTAAGACCCCATGAGGAACCTGATTGGTACCTAATTGGGGTCCACCAAGCAGGCCCGGTCCCCACAAGGCCAGGGGAAGTCCAGATTTAATAGGTCCTTCAGACCTTTAAATCTGGATTTCCTGCAAACCTGATTAAAGGTGTTCACAATGGGGCCTTCACATTAGAGGACACCCGACTGCGCTACAGGGTCCAGGTCAGCAGGAGCGGAGCTGCGTACACCTGTGGCACCAGCTTCACCCCCACTGACAGCTACGGAGGCTTGCATGGACTTTGTAGCCATGTAAGGCAGCCCCTATGGCTGCATGGGAGTGTGGCATGGGGGTTATAAGATACCAGGGTGTCAACTGGCACTGCAGCATCCAATCACTCTCCATGCAGCTGGGATCCACCACCCTCCCATGCAGTGGGAGGGGCTCCTGGACAGCCAAAGCCCCCTCCACTGCCCCCTCTCACATCCCACCTGAAGCAGCTGTCATCGGGACATGGGAGGGGTGAGCCATGACATTGACCACCATGGTTGCTGTCGCAGCAGCAGCAGCCACCTTATCTCTCCCATGTCTCAATGACAGCAGCTTTGGGCAGGATGTGGCAGCAGCAGGAGCTTGCCTCCACCTCCACCATCTCTCCTCTCATTGTGGTTGCCTCGGGGAGGAATGGTGGGGCACAAATGCCCCTCCTCTTCCCCTCCATCTCTCCAGGTGCCTGCATAGAAGGGGAGAGATGGCTACCCCCTCCCCTGTTCCCTCTGCCACTCTGGGGGGCCGGGGGAAGGGGAGGAATCGGTGCCCATCCCCTACCCACTCCGTCACTCTGGGTGCAGGTGGAGGGTTGATTGCCAAGATGGAGGGCAAAGGGGAGATGGCAACCACCTCTCCTTGACCTCAGCCGCCACCCGGTGTGGCAGAGAAGGAGCTGAAGGTGCTCCTTGTGTGCTAGGTAAACAGCCACAGAGGCTCTACAGGCCTCCGTAGCTGTCAAAGCTGGCCCCGCCAGGGACACCACTTGCAGCTCCATTGCTGCAAGTGGTGGGGCGGAGCCAGCCCTGACAGCTACGGAGGCCTGCAGGCAGGTCTGTAGTTGTTTATGGAGCTGGGCAAAATCATCATGGCTGCTGCACAAGCAGCTACGAAGCCTGACTCTCTGCCCTGCCCCCTTCTGGCTCCTGTCAAAAGGAGCCGGAAAAGTGTTCTTTGGCATCCCCATGGCACCCTGCTCAGTGCCCACTGCAGATCCCTCAGGGGAAGGAGTGCTAGGCAATGACAGACTATCTCCCACACAATCGATCACTTGCCTAGGGTCATTTGAGGCCAGCGCACTTGCATGACACCTCAGATGACCACTGTTGCACTGGAAAAGTTGCATATGGTCACTGCTGGACTCTTGAAGTAATGCTTTGGTTAAATGTTAGTGTGCTTGCGGTGCACAATTTCATGCACCACAGCTAGTTCATAATTAGGCAACATCTGGGAAGGCAGGGGCCACTTGTAGGCTATAAGCGCCTCCTGCAAGTGCAAATGTACTTGCCCAGATGTTGTCTATTTGTGAACTACGAGCCATAGTGTGATTTGCCCTCTGGATTAGCGAGATACATGCTAGCTATGTCTGGATTAGCTAGATATTGATCAACCATGGCCAGACACATCTACACTGAGTGGGCTTTACAATAGCACATGTGTGCTAAAGATGTATGGATGCAGACAACATTTATCTGGTCTACCACTAATCCAAATTAGTGACCTGTGAGCACAGTCCTGATCCGGATATACTCTATTCCCATGCTGATGGTGGCTGTTTTCTCACTTACCTCATTAAATCAAGATTAAGAAGAATCAGATCTTTGGGTTCTGGTCCTCAGGGAATTTGGTCCATTGTGTTCCAGATCTTTCTGGAAACCCCATACATCCACACAGGGTGTTTAGCACCTGATGGCAATGGGTGCTAAACAGGGCTGCCATGGATGCCCTTCCCTAGACCCCCATTAGGCCTGAAGAAGAAGTTCTGCCGGTGGCACGCTGCAATTGGTCTGCGCATATGCCACTCAGGGGTCGCTTCCTTTAGGCCTGCCCCTGGACCCCTGTGCAGAAGTGCACGCTGCGATTCAGTCTATATGGAGGAAGACCAGATCAAAGACACCACTAAAGAGGTCCACTGAGAATCCAGATCTATGGATCTGAAGACCCCATTAGGAATCAGGAGGCACTTGTACAGATGATGCGTCCCTGTGGATGCAAATTGAGGACTCATTCTGCGTGGTCCCTACCTGGTTCCTAATGGGGTCTTTGAGGCCCATGCGGAAATGGCCAATGTGTTCTTAGCAGCTCCTTGATTTGGATTGCTGGGCAGACAGCATGCTTTTAATGGCTCCTTGTTCGGGGTTAGAAAGTAAGTGAAGGGGCATATGGCAGGCCCTTCCCGGGACCTACTAGTTTGGACCATCCAGAATATAATCCAGAATAAGGCCCGCCTTTTTATATTGGTATATGTATACTTTACTTTTGATATGGTCTAATTGGACTAATCAGTAAACGTAGCTATCAGAATAAGGCCCAATGCAGAAAGGGCTTTTAACATTCCTGACTCACTACCTTCCTGCTTTCCCCTTTCTCTCTCTCTGCTACTTCTAGCATAATTCTGCCCCTGAATAGTTTATAAATCTTAAAGGAATAGGCACATAAGAGAGAAATACAAACAGTAATTTCACATTTCATCACACAACACATCTGCAAATCCAAGACTGAATAAAAAGTTTGGTCACAAAAGGAACTCTTATTTGAAGCTGTTTACACAGCTGCTAGCTTCTTAATGGCAATTATATCTGTATATTATGTGTAGTATATTTGAATGGGTGACATGACAGGTCTTTTTTTTACATAGTCTTCATTTCTCAAAGGCCCAGTTAAACACAGACAAAGGAAACAATATGTGAAATCATATATTTTGTTCATTCTACTTGGGTGAGATTTGTGAGCAGGCTTAATGGATTTTTGTGCTTATACAATAATTGTAATTCATAATCAGGATATTATGCAAGGCCGTGCAAATAATGGTGCCATTTGAAGAATTAAGGAATTATCCCATCTTGTAGGCATTAAGTGAAAATCTAATTCAGAGTGCTACACTGAATGGTCCCCCAGATGTGTCGGATTAATATTGTCAATCAAATATATCATCTAGGGCTGTTTATCATCCAACATAATTTTGTACTTTTCTTATATTTTCTTCTTTTTCAGTTTGTCGTCCTGCACTATCCACAAAAGTGGGAGTCAGGAAAATAAATATATTGACCAGACTTAGATGCATGGGGTAAGAAAGAGGGAGAGAGAGAATATAGAGAGAAAAAGAAGGAGAGACTGTTGTACTTCTTTAAACTGTAACAAGTTTTCCAAATGGCAAAAAAATACGCAATCTCAATAATCTAGCAAATATTGATGATTGGATATCTAGCTCCTCTGCCTCTTTGAAAATCAGCTTGCACTTCTGGTGTTTCTCAGTTTACATATTGCTTGAGCCTAGCTTGCAGGATCTTGAACATTACCTTCCTAGTGTGTGGAATGAGCACAGTTGTGCAACAGTCTGGAATTGTCCTTCCTTGGAACATAAAGTGATCTTTTTCAATGCAGTGAGTTTTCCAAATTTACTGGTATATTCAGTGCAGCACATTAATAACATCACCTTTTGGGATTTAAAATAGTTCAGCTGGAATTCAATCACCTCCTCTAGCAGTGCTTCTTTTCTATATGAATAGCTTGAACTGGATCAAAGAGCCTCTGATCCAGATCTGGAGTCTTCTCATTCCAAAGTCAATGTGTATCAAGGATGCCTGACACCACCATCACCAGCCCCCGTTAGACTGGCTCGATCTGCACAAAACAGAGCCAGGTCTGGATCAACAGGCCTTTGATCTGGATCTAGATCTGACCTAGTCACCCAGGTTATGGAGGCATGCAGAATTACAGGAAGCAGTCATTCAGTGGGGTACCAAAGTGTACCACTGAAAAGCACCCCCAAATGCACCTGAAAGCTAGGATCTGTCTCTCCTAGCCATCAGGAAGTGGAACAGGGCTGGCTATGAAGCTCACATGTACTTTACAGCCTCGGTAGGCTTGATCCTGCTTAATGAAGTCACTGCAGACAGTACTGATCCAGCCCTTGCCTCCCTGTGATCCCAATCAGTAGATCTGGTAAATCTGGATCTATTGATCTGGATCTAAAGTACTTCAGTTCAGAAAGGCCTCTAGGTCAGTGATCACACCAATGTAGTCATCAGTGATGTCAAAATCTTTCTTATCACAAAATTCTGTGTATTCTTATCACCTCTTTTTAGGCCCCTACGATTTTTATCATGCCCCTTTTCACATGAAACGGCCTCTTGATATCTCCAGTTCTCATCAAGGAGATTTCTTGTCTTTCTCATTCTCTTGTTTCTTCTATTTCTAGGCATTCTTTATTTTAAAAGGCCTTTTTGTGTCACACTGCACATCCGTGTATTTATGTGGTGCTGAATACCCATAACTGTGTGCCCCATTACCACACATCATTTCTGGCCTGCAAGCATGCATAGTGGATGGAGCAACGATAACCACTCTGTCTTCAAGGTGATTAAGAGCACTAATGTTGGAAAACCCATGACCAATGCTGGATTTTCCAGCAATCGTTTTTAATTAGGGAAGTGCAGGAATATTTCTAAAATTCAATATTTGTACAAATTTGTACAAATTCAGACATTCGTATACGAATTGAATGTTACAACATTTGTACACTGACATTTGTATCCATACAATAGTGAACCTGGGAGGTGGGAAAGCAGCTGCACCAGTCACACCTGCAACAGATCCAGAGTGCATTTATCACAGATTGAGAGTGGGTTCAAAGTGGATTCAGGGCAGATTTGACACTTTCAGAAAGGATATGTTGCGGGATATGTATCGGATACTTATTGGATATGTATCAGATACATATCAGATATGTATCCAATATGTTTGCCTATCAGATATGTATCCAATACATATACGTTTACATCAGATATTCTGGATGAGACTTTGCTCTTTGCAGTATCTTATCATATCTTTATTGTGTGAAATCCATCCATTTCTGAATCTCCTTAAACATGGAAGATGAGGCATCAGCCTCTGGTGGACATATTGGTTAACCTGTATTTTATTTTATTTTAAAAATTAAGTTCCCGTGTCATGCAGTCTGCTCTGCTGCTTTAGATCTTTAGAAAATCATTGCAGACTCACGTATCAGTCTCATCATTTTCTCATTGAAAAAGCAGTGTTCATCAGCTGAACGTATAGTGCAGTAATGATCGAATAAGAAAACAATGTAGGCTTTTACCAAGAGGGCCCCCTTTGTTGTTTCTCATTATAATGAGGCATTGGAAAGCTCCTTCTCAATTCTTATAATGATTTCCCTGACAATCACGAGCCAAGTAATTAAAAAAATAACAAAGGAGGACATTTTGAGAAAGTAACTGCATGCCAAACTTTATCTCCAACAGCAGCTTTTAAATCAAAATGCAAAGAGATTTTGGAAATTATGCACCAAAAATAGAAACTCAATGTCCACCTAAAGACTGAGTCAAAGAATGCTTTAGCCTGGGGAAAAAAAATACAATCTGACGGAAACATAGCTGCATTTTTTTTTTTAAAAAAATCAGTTTGGTATTCTGCATTATTTATTTCTCCTTATTAAGATTTTTTTCTTAATTCTGGAAATCATGCAAAAATGATGCAAAGCATCAGCAAATATGTAGCCAACTTTTTTTTTTAAAAAAAGAAGAAATATATTATAAAAATGTAAAGAAGGCAGTTTTATAAAGTCAACCCTCAGTTTTCCATTCCCCCCCTGCCCCCGGGTTGGCTAATGAAAATCTGATCTCTCAGCGTTCTCTCCTTAGTATATATAGCAAACATAGAAGCCGTCTGGGGATTTGGGCCAGGGGAAAGCAGAAATGGGGCAGCTGTCCATCTATTTAGTTCATCTGGTTTGCTGAAACTAGGATCCAAATTTAGAAGTGCACTTCTTACTCTGAGCAGAAAACATGACAGAATGGCCATATATCAGGATCTTAGCTGGACACACTGTAAAGGAAAATAAAATAAGCCAGGCCTCCAGTTTGGTCTAGCAGTTAGGGAGCCAGTCTCTTATCTGGGAATACCGGGTTCAATTCCACCCTCCCCCATGAAACCAGCTGGGTGACCTTGGGCTAGTCACAGCTCTCTTCTGAGCATTCACAGCCCCACCTACCTCACAGGTTTTTCTGTTGTGAGAAGAATAGAAAGCTTTGTCAGCTGCTTTGAGTCCCTTTAAATGGGTGAGAAAAGCAGAGTAGAACAGCCAACTCTTCTTCTTCCTTCTCCTCTTTCTGCCATGAGAGTTCCTTTCCCTTATCTCATGATAGAATTAGATGAAGGCTTGTCCACATGACCCAAGAAAGGG
The DNA here is from genome assembly GCA_023333525.1 of Aspidoscelis tigris stejnegeri. Taxonomy (NCBI): domain Eukaryota; kingdom Metazoa; phylum Chordata; class Lepidosauria; order Squamata; family Teiidae; genus Aspidoscelis; species Aspidoscelis tigris. The sequence goes on along the minus strand of JALMGA010000007.1, from coordinate 67,302,894 downwards.
AGGCAATATACTCAGACTTACCTATGAGTTTTTCTGTTCAGCTTCGCAGTTCTCTTGTAAATCCAAAGTTCAAATTTTGCTAATGATATGACTGCAGCTGAGCACGTTGTGTTAGTGTTTACGGATGACTTACATCTTCCAAAAAGGTAAGCGAAGATGTGGCCTTAATAAAAAACATCTCATCTCAGACTTCTGCAAGCAACTTTTTTTTTAAAAAAAAACAAAGTTCAACAGCTGCTTTAATAGCTTCTAATGAAATAGAAATCTTCTTCCAGTACCCCGAGGCTATATTTTGTTTCTAATTAATGTTGCCTTCTTGGAAATCTACGTTTTATTCTGCTCATGTAAACAAAATCTGTCTATTGAGGAGAGGGTATGTCCAAGTCCAGGGGACGGGGAAACCCACTTAATTGCTCTATGGTCATTAACTTTACAAGGTGCCTATGATTTGTGACTAATTGCAAGTGTTTTCTGAAGCCTTGCTTTTCATAAAAAGAGGGGGAAATTTCATTATTGCAGTTCACATTAGGGACATGCACAAATATTCAAATGCATTCAAAATTTGATCGAATGGATCAAATTTCGACATTCAAATTCAAATCGAATGTCCTTAAATTCGAGTTTAGAGATTGAATTTGGATTTTGGCTCTATGCATTCAACTTATTTGGACATTCGTATGTGTAAAAGTTTGTACATGATGCGTACTTAAAGATCTGCATCTTTCTTACATCCGTACGCATCTGTATGGATCCGTACGGGATGAAAACGGGTTGCATATGAGATAACTACAGGATGCATACGGATGTGTTCGGATGTGTGTGGATGTATATGGACCCAGGGAAGATGTGTATGCTTAACTTGAATTGAATTTGGTTAAATTCAAACTCTAAACATTTGAATTGAACCACATTTTTGAATATTCAATTTGAATCAAATCCCCAAAATTGCATTCATGCGCACCCCTAGTTCACATCTGAAGGAAAACCTATTCTCTTCCCATCAGTGTCAGCTGGTATGCACAGAACAGGATGCCCATGGCACAGAATGAGCACTCCAAGCAAGGGATGGAGTGTCACAGAACATAAATTTGACTGGGAAGAAAACAATCTCCATGTTCAGAAAACTGAACATTGGTTGTACCCTTTAAGGTTTGTTTGTTTGTTTTTGCCAGATAATGATAACCTAAGTTCTGAAGGCACCATTCAATGGTATCAGAATTCCATGAGTAGATCGCAGAACTTTTTCATGCTACTGAGACACATATATCAGAAGTGAAGAAAGGAAGAAAGAGAATTCAAAATGAATAAAGTTGAAATGAAACACACTAAAAGAGAGTAGAATGTCCCACTTTAAGTAATACAGTTATATGATTCAGGCAGGAGTCCATATGTAGAAATCCAGTGACATTGATGCCCAGGAAGGACCCTGCTAAGTGTGAGCTCTGCCATAATCTAGTAAATAACAAGAGGCCTATTTGCACTATGGCTTTTAGTGAACTTCTGGTGAAGACCATCTGCACTTCGAGGAGGTCGCTACAGGCTCCAAGCATGTCCTGACTTACCAGAAGTTCACTAATTGTTGAACTTAACCAACATTTACCAGGAACTTACCTGAAGCATCCAGCGGTGTGACCGTCCACACCTCTTCCTGTGCACTGGCACCTCAGACAACCATTAGACACAACGGCACATGCACAGTGGTCATGGCGATGGCACTCATGCATGTGTAGCAGCAACCATGGAGGGACTGAATCAGGTAAGTATTTGATTGCAGGGGAGAGTAATGGCCAGCAGATGGGAAGGGAAGTGCAAAAAGGCCCAAGATCACACCTGTCACAATTATGGGATCGTCAGTACATCTAAATGTACTCTTGCATTAAGTGATAGAAAATATTTAAGAATTCTAGGCAATGGTGAATTTTTGTTGAAGGGGGGTTACAATACAAAGCAAGAAATGTAGATGCAATATGAATGAAAGGCATTCTACTATTAGTTGGGGATAGGAATGGAAGTATAGGAGAGGAGAAGTGGAAGAAGCTGGCATCATGGGAAAATTCAGGCTTGGTATGCACAATAATGCATATGATAAAGAGCTTTTTATTTATTGAAAACGCTCTGATTTAAGCAACAGAAACTCTCTGGCTGTAATAGCACCGACCTCTAAAAGGGGTGGAATTTTCAGGAGCCAGGACTATAGAGAAGGAGGTGCTCCTTCAAGTATCTCAAGTCATTTAGGGACTTAACAGTCAGAATCAACACCTTGAAGGAGTGTGGAAGCCAAGTGGCAACCAGTGTACGTCTCTGAGGACCAGGGTGACGTGAGCTATACACCAGTGAGAAATCTGGTGGCAGCATTTTGCACGAGTTCCGGTTTCCAAACAGTCTTCAAGGGAAGCCCAATGCAGAGCACATTGCAATAATCCAAACTGGAGGTTACAAGAGCATTTATTTCTGTGGCCAGTGGATCTCTTCCTAGGAAGGATTCAAATTTTATCATCAGTCTGAGCTGGAGAACTGACTGGCATACCAAATTTCTCGATGAGTTCATTGATGACTTATCTAGGAAGTCACAAAGGAACCCAGATGAACATCTAAGGAACTGCAAGCCATGAATGAACCATTAGAAAGACACTGGGAAAAAAATGGTATCCATGGGAGAATTGCAAGGTGAAAACCACTTTCAGCCAAGAAGAATGTAAAGATCCTGTGTGTTCCTCTTACTGCCCGGAGACAGCCTTTGCCTTGTATTAAATGTTGTTTAAGGTTCTAAAATGAGAGTATGGAACAAATATAGAAACACAGAAGAAATTGCGGAAGGAAGACCAATAATTTATTACAGTCCTGTTAGAAATATCTCTGATTTTAAAGGTACCCATACCCAGTATCAGAAGCTTCTATAATTTCAGTGTGGCTGCTATGGGTCCTGTTTTTGTAATAGTCTGCTAGGTGGAATAGAAGATAATTTCTCCTACGTTCAAGCGTTCTTGTTTATTTTGAGTTTTGTTCTATAGACAGAAGAAAATGACAGGGAGCTTGGACAATCACGACAAAACACCTGTGTCAAAATGAACTAAAAGAAATCTGTCACATATGCCTTCCAAGTTATTAAAATCCAGTCTAGAACAATGGTGTGCCCTATGAATGAAGGGTGAATTTCAGTACTGAAGTAAGCCAATTTGAGAGATTAGTTTGAAGTTCATGGAAGTTAATTTTCATGCAGCTGTCAGCCTGCAAAATTTAGTCTTCCCCAAAGAGGAACTGATTTATGCAAAGTTGTGTTTGGAAGATTTATGAATGCTCCGTAGTTATTCTTCTTGCTCCCCCTCCCCCCCAATTCTTTCCCCTAGATTTAACATTAGCTTTTTGATAGACAGTTTTGAATTTATTTTTTGAAATGAAATGTTGTCAAGATAGACCTGCTTGTTTCGTTTTTCAGTTCAATATTCATTTTTATAGCAGAGGCATAAAGCCCTGAATATGGGATGTTAATAGGAAGGCCTCTCAATCCCTGAACTGCAATAATATGAATGGCAGTGCCATAACTTAATATGTAAGAATTTCATACATTTTGCAATAGTTTGTTTAAAAGTGTTCTAAAGTATTTAAAATTTGTTCCCGTTCAAACAGGATTTAAAGAGGGCAATATCTTATTTTTTCCCCCTAGTGAGTGCCAGAAAATTTTATTTTATGTACTCTGCCAATAATCATAAATCAAATATATGCATGCAAGTATAGTATTTAATCTGATTTGCATTCAACCTTTGCAGGTTTGCTCTGTGCTCTCGGCTAATGCCATATCATGATTTCAAAAGCTGGTCATGAAGAAAATAAGAGGAGAAAGAATAACGTGAGGAAAGTACTGTCAGCAGTACTAGAGTGTTCTGCATTGAGATATTGTGGTAATTATGTTTTATTACTATTTTTATTATTTATTACTATTTAATAAACAATAATAGTAATAGTAATAATTTTTAGGAGTATCAGCATGGAATGCATGTAGTTCCCAGGTGTGCAATGTAGTAATCTCCAAGCTGCATCCCCTCCCCAAAGTCAACAGCATTGGGCAGCAGCCCTCGGCAGCAGCGGCAGTGGATGCTTTCACTCTCAGGGCCTCTGTAAGGGTTTAAACCACCCCGCTTGCTTCCAGCTGCCACACGCTGGAGGAGCTGTGCTCGAGGCTACCTGGGAGACACCGAGGGCTCCTGATGGTGGGGCACGGTTGGATGGCCTCGAATTCACCCGAGCTGCTCCAGAGCCACTTCAGACCCTGCACTTCTTCTTCCTGGACCTTTGGTGGGACTGCGAGCTGACTCCATTGATGGATCGGCTTGAGATGGAGGCCACCTGCAGGCACTATGGGGTCCTCAACCATGTGGAGTTTGTGATTCCTTCTCTTCCGGCTTTGCACAGGATGTGACCTTCCACAAACTGCTGCCCTGCCTGACCCCAGCCTCTATCCAGTCACCTTCCAAGACATTGCATCAATGTCATTTCCCCCACACCCCTTTTCTTTGCTGTATTTAAAGCCCTGCATGATTAAACTGGGATCTCTTTTCCAGCTGATTCTACTGTCTCCAGCCTCTTTGTTTTCCCTCCCCCATTTTCTAACCTAATTTGGTTCAGCCATTAACATCTGCCTGGTCCCTGAGATCCTGATGGGTGGAAGCTCAGATTAATATCTATCAGCTGGCACTAAGTAGCCTTCCAAAGCACTCAATCTTGGTTGTGTTTCCAGGATGCAACAGTGCAACTTTCTATACCTGATGGAAAAGGGTTCTGTCAATGCCCAAGGTGTTAAGAAGTTGCTCCATTTCTTTTGGACCTTTTCAGTATCATTACTATTCATGGAAATATTTTATGCAGGTGTGGAAAAAATGCTTCAAAGTAAGTCTAGGAAGTGATGTTATGGCCCCTACAGTGCCCTGATCTCAACACCATCAAATCTGGTATCACATTAAGAGCAGAAGGATTTGGGCAAGCCTACATCCACAGAAGATCTTTGGTGTCTTCTCCAAGATGTTTGGAACAATCTCCCTGTTGAGTTCCTTTGAAAACTCTGTGCAAGTGTACCAAGAAGAAATGATGCTGTTTTAAATGCAAAGGGTGGCCAGACCAAATATTGATTTGATTTAGAATTCTCTTAGATCATTCACTTTGCAGTTTGAATAAACTATTGACACTTCTATTTTTGAAAGCATTCTTTACTTTTCAGCATTTTCCACAGTACTGTATATGGACTCCTGTTTATCAGCAATTGTACTTCACCTCCTAACTTTCCAGACAATTTCAGATCATACATATAAAAAAGATTGAGAGCTTTGATAAAGTCTGATATCCTTGGCCTGTTTTTTCAATATCACTGACAGTGGTGTCAGAGATATAATAAATCATAATGGTCTCATTAAGTCACCCTGAAAAATATCTCTTCGGATGTTGACCTGGTCGATCTCTTCACCATCCATTATCAGCTCTGTACTCCATACTTTCATTGCTTTCTCAATAAACATTTTGATTTTGTCATTAACTTCTGTCATCTCTAAACATTTTAAGATCCAACAATGTAGTAACAACTGAAAGACCTTTTTGTGATTGATCCAAGAAACATATAGGTTGGTTTTCCTTTGTTTACAATTGCCTAGAATCATTTTATCTATTAGAAGCAGTTTTCTATTAGTTTCCCATCTATTCTGCTGGTACCAGATTATTATCCATGTGATCTTGTATAGTATTTGATCTTGTTCCTGTTAGAAGCTAAGACATATTTGGAAAATAGGCTATGATCTGTCGTTGCTATTTATTATTATTATTAGATCACGCAGTCCTAGGTTTGCTGGGAAGTGCCTGACTAGTGATATAATAGGAAATCCATATAATAAATCATAATGGTCTCATTAAGCCACCCTGAAAAAATCTCTTTGGATGATGATGATGATGATGATGTAAAACAACAGTTACACACAGCAAATGAGATCACTATGCGGGATTTCGTATTATATCACTAGTCGGGCACTTCCCAAGCACCTAGGACTGTGTGATGTATCGGCGAATTATGCGAGCAGACCCCAGTAAAGTGGCTTTTTGTAGTTGGCAGATGGATATTTTGTCAATGCCAATGGTTTTTAGGTGCCCGCTGAGATCTTCTGGCACTGTGCCCAGTGTGCTGAGGATGACTGGGACCACTTTCACTGGTTTTCGTCAGAGTCGCTGAAGTTCAATTCTCAGGTCTTCATATCTGGTGAGCTTCTCCAACTGTTTCTCCTCAATTCTGCTGTCACCTGGTATAGCAACGTTGATGATCCACACCTTCTCTTTCTCAATAATTGTAATGTCAGGGGTGTTATACTCCAGTTTTCTGTCAGTCTGAAGCCTGAAGTCCCAAAGTAGTTTTGCCTGTTCATTTTCAACAACTTTTTCTGGCTTCTGATCCCACCAGTTCTTTGCCACTGGCAGATGATACTTTTGGCACAAGTTCCAGTGGATCATTGTGCTTGTAATCAGTTTGTGCGATCTTCTTGCAGCAGCTGAGTATATGGTTGATTTTTGTTATTATTATCCCCCTGATGGGTGTGGCCTTGTTGGGGCAGTGGGGCTTGAATGCTCCAATGAAGCTGAGAGCTGGGCAGGTGGTAGTGCAAACTACTGGCAGGTTCAACCATGCCGGAGTGGTCGAAGCAGAGGAGCCAGACTAAGTGCACCCAACCCATTTATCACAATGGAGTCAAAAACAAAAAAGAAGTCTATACTGGCTCGGTCGTCGCCCAGGATAAAAAGGACCGCGGCGGTTGCTGAGGAACCTGGGCAATCGTCGACAAATGGGCTACAGGAACAAAATCCACAAAAAAGGAAGCGGCAGAAATTCTCAAGATCAGAGAATCGTGTAGTCATGAAGTGTTACTACAAATCAGAACCTGGAAAACGAGGCTATCAAAAACGGATGCACCAGCTATGGAAACAAGAATACCCAGATTCGAAGATAACAGAACTGCGGCTAGCTGATCAGAGAAGATTCATAAGCGGGACTAAAGTGTTCAGTGAAGCTGAACTCAAAGAAATACAAAAAACTAATGAAACTGAAGCACTGCAGCCTATTGTGGCAGCAATAGAAGCTCCAACAAGACCAGGAGTCACTGATCAGCTAGAACCTGATGAAAATCTGGAAATTCTGCAAGAAGAGGAAGAACAGCAGCATGAAGTCATGGATGAAACACCTGGCACATTGTCTCAAAGACAGCAGGAACTGAAGGACAGAATACTGGCTCATACAGCATCAAGTACAGAGCGAAAGCGACTGCCAACCCTAAAAACTATAGGCAGAAAACGACTTGTCCCACTGATGAATGACATCAACTCTGCCCTTGTAACTGTTAGGTAGCAACAATCAAAGAACTGAACCAGCTCGCCTACAGTACAGCTGTGATAGTAACAGAAGAACAAGGGTTACTGCAGCCAAAACCATCTAGAAAATCAACTGGAAATCCAAGTGGAAAGTTCGACTGGAACTGAAAATAAAAAGCCTGAGATCAGATGCCAGCAACCTAAAAAATATGAAGGAGCAGAAATTGAACAATGAGAAGACTAAAGAACTTCTGATCAAAAAATACTGGCTGAATACAAGGAAAATTGATGAAGCTTTGGAAATCGTGAAACAGCAGATAACAGCTACAGCCAGGAAAATCGAAAGATATGAAGCAAGAATCATCCAGTACAGGCAGAACCAAATGTTCCAGTCTAATCAGAGGCAGTTCTACCAGAGCCTGCATGAGCAAGTAGACAAGAAAATGGAAAAGCCAGAGAAAGAAGCAACAACCAACTTCTGGAAAGATCTCTGGGAGGCTGAAAAAGAATACAACAAAAGTGCTGGGTGGATAAAGGATTTCGAGAAGAAATTCTCCAAGAACAAAATGCAGCAGCTGGAAATAACACCCGAAATGGTCACGAAAAGAGTGAAGAAAGTGAAGAACTGGACATCCCCTGGCACTGATCAGTTGCATGGCTTCTGGCTCAAATACCTGACCAGCCTGCATGCAAAAATGGCCGAACTGTTTAATGAAATGCTGCAAACAGGAAACATCAGTGAATGGCTAATAACTGGCAAAACATACTTAATACAGAAAGATGCAGCAAAGGGAGCCACACCAGGAAACTATAGGCCGATAACTTGTCTACCTAGTATGCTCAAGCTGCTGACAGGCATAATAGCAGACAGGATTCAAGACTACCTCAAAGACAACAACATCATCCCAGTAGAGCAAAAAGAAAACAAACGGAGAAGCAGGGGCACAAAAGACCAGCTACTGATTGACAAAATGATTCTGGAGAACTGCAAAAGCTGAAAAACAAACCTGCATATGACTTGGATCGACTATAAAAAAGCTTTTGATTCACTGCCACATGGTTGGATCACAAAGTGCCTGGAAACCATCGGGATCAGTCAGAACATCACAAAATTTATAGAAAGAGCGATGAAATGCTGGAAGACTGAGCTTTTTGTCGGAAATGAAAGCTACGGACTGATCAACATCAAAAGGGGCATCTTCCAGGGGGACTCATTGTCCCCACTGTTTTTCATCATCGCTATGATCCCACTGTCACATCCTACAGAAAACAAACCTGGGCTATCAAACTGCCAGGAATTCACAGAAAATTTCACATCTTCTGTACATGGATGACTTGAAGCTTTATGGAAAATCTGAAATCGAGATCCAGTCATTGACCAACAGAGTGCGAATATTCAGCAGCGACATCAGTATGGAGTTTGGCCTGGACAAATGTGCCACAGTGGCACTGAAGAAGGGGAAGATTACTGAAAGTGAAGGCATTGAAATGCCAAATGGTCAAGTCATCAGGTCCCACCAGTCAGAAGCCTACAAATACCTGGGCATCCTGCAACTGGATAACATTAAGCATGGCCATGTGAAATCTGTGGTCAGTAAAGAGTACATCCAAAGGACTAGAAAAATCTTGAAAAGTAAACTGAATGGCGGTAACACCGTTAAGGCCATAAACACCTGGGCCATACCAGTCATTAGATACACTGCAGGAATTGTGAACTGGATTCAGCAGGAGTTGGACAACTTAGACAGAAAAACCAGAAAACTGATGACGACCCACCATGCACTACATCCTCGTAGTGATGTCGACAGACTGTACTTGCCCAGGAAAGCAGGTGGTAGAGGACTTTTGCAAGTGAAGCAAACAGTGGAAGAAGAGAAGCATGCATTAGCAGATTACGTGGCAGAAAGCAAAGAATCAGCTTTGATTGAAGTCAACAACCAGAAGCTTCTCAAAGTGCAGCAAACCAAGAACCAGTATATGGTTGATTTTTGTTATTATTATTATTATTATTATTATTATTATTATTATTATTATTATTATTATTATTATTATTATTATTATTATTATTATTATTATTATTATTATTATTATTGACATAGCACAACAGTAACACACAACAAACAAGATATTCGTGCTGGTTTTAATTATTGTTATCACTAGTCGGGCACTTCCCAAGCACCTTGGACTGAGTGATGTGTTGGCAAATGATATGAGGAGATCCCAGAAAAGTGGTGTTCTGTAGCTGGCAGATGGATATTTTGTTGATGCCAATGCTTTTCAAGTGCCCACTAAGATCTTTTGGCATTGTCCCCAGTGTGCCACAAACCACTGGGACCACCTTTGCTGGTTTATGCCAGAGTCACTGAAGTTCTATTTTCAGATCTTCGTATCTAGTAAGTTTTTCTCTTTTTCATCAATTCTGCTGTCACCTGCAAGAGCAATATCAACAATAAACCCTTTGTCTTTCTCCACAATTGTGATGTCTGGCGTGTTACATTCCAGTGTTCAATCAGTTGGAAGTCGAAATTCCCACAGTAGTTTGGTTTGTTCATATTTGACCACTTTTTCTGGTTTATGGTCCCACCGGTTCTTTGCCACTGGCAGATTGTAGTTCTGACATAGGTTCCAGTGTATCATTTGTGCCACTATGTTGTACCTTTGTTTATTGTTGTTGTTGTTATCATCATCTTTTGATATTTCATCAGGATCTTCCCAAGGTCCTAAGATGATGTTATGTACCAGCAGATAATGTGAGCAGAACCCAGCAAGGTGGCATTTTGCAATTGACAGATGGTAACCTTGCCAATGTTAAGGTCTTTTGGAATGGCACTGAGTGTGCCGATCACCACTGGGCCTACCACTACTGGCTTGTGCCAGAGTCTTTGGACTTCAACCTTTAAGTCCTTGTATTTCATAATTTTCTCTGCTTCACATCAATCCTGCTGATTTCCTGGTATAGTGACACCAATGAGCCACACCTAGTTGAGCACTGATTGGGGCATCTGCCTCATGTGTCCTAGATGCAGCCACCTCCATTTTCCAAAGGCAATGTCAGGAGTATTATGTTCCAAAACTTTATCAGTTAGTATTCTGAATTCCCATAATATTTTGGCCTGTTCATTTTCAACCACTTTTTCGAGTTTATGATCCTGCCAGCTCTGTGCTGCTGGCAGATGGTAATTGTGGCATAGATTCCAATGGATCATTTTGGCAATGGTGCTGTGTTGCTGTTTATAATCAGTCTGCGTGATCTTTTTGCAGCAGCTGAGTACATGGTCGATTGTTTCTTCAGCTTCTTTGCATAATTGGCACTTGATGTCTAGAGTTGATTTTTCTATTTTGACTTTTATTGCATTGGTCGTGATAGCCTATTCTTGAATTACAATGATGATGATGTCACCGTCATGACTACTAATACTAATATTATTTTGTTGTATTGTTCAACATGCATACTAAGTTGCTCGGAATTAAGGAGAACCTTCCTTTGATAGACTGGATTATTCATAAATGCATAATCAAGGAAAGGAGCTCTTCCTCATTTCAGGAACTTGAACTGAAAAGAGGAGCTGCTATGAATCCCTAGAAAACACAAGTCATACCCATATGGATGCATTTCTTATTTATTTTACATTTTATATTATCTTACTATTTTATTTGCTTCAGGTGAGGATGCAGTGTATTCTGCTTTTACTGCAATTTTTGACAGTTGCTTCATTCACCAATGAGAAAATTATGTTCCATCAACTTTTGTTAATTGCATTACCTTCTTTAGAGGGCCAGAGTAAGATATAACCTTTCATCTAGTTCCTATTCAATATATGAAATTTAAGATCTAGGTGCCTGGTAAAATGTCTTCTGCTGCTACTTTCCTACCTGCAGCAACAAAAAGCACCATGTCATGATTGCTAGGTTGACTGAGGTGACATTTTGTGAGGGCTTGATTTCAACACTCTAAGGGTGTTTTTACACTGTCATGTAATGGGATTTTTGTACCCATTAATGGGTACTTAATGGGTACTTCTAGTGACAGTGGAAAAACACCCTAAATGGGCCCCATTGCAATGCAGCTCTGAATAACACCTCCTAGTTCTAAAGTATAGACAAAGAGTAATCTAGTTGAGCACTGATTGGGGCATCTGCCTCATGTGTCCTAGATGCAGCCACCTCCATTTTCCAAAGGAAACATGGTCCTACACAATGCCAAACTGAAACCTAAGACCTGCCCCATCTCAAACTGATGGATATTTGTCCGGTGCTTGGAGACTCCACCTTGCCACCAAGTAAATGTTCCTTCTTTCAGATGCCTCTTGTTATCAAGTAGCTTCTCCTAGTGGTCAGCTGAAATGTGCTCTGCTACAATGTAAGCCATTATAGATTGTTCTGCCCTCTGGAGCAAGAGACAGCAAGCTTCTATTCATGTTTTTGTGCTGATTGGAGGTGTGCATGAATATTCAACACATTTGGAATTAGTATTAATAGGTATGAGTCTGAAGATTTGCCACTGAATCAGATAAGGCCCACATTCATAGGCCCGATTCATCCACAAATTGGATGATCCGGTATTGTCGAAGCTTCAATTGAAGCTTCAGCTGATCCTGAATGCCCCTGAGCCTCTCCCCTCCACAGCCTCCTGCCCCCCCACAGCCTCCCATCGCCCCATTTATTTTGCACAGTTACTGTTGCTGTACCCTCATTCTAGGCCTTCCAGTTCTGCTGTGCACACAGAACCGGAAGGCCAGTTTCAGCCTCCAGAGAGCACGGAAAAAGGCCCTGGGGGATGCCACCGCTGGCTCCCACCCCCTCTGATGCACTCCCTCACCTTTTGGGGAACCGTAGTGGTGTCCCTGGGCCTATTTTAGTGTGATTCCAGGATGGAGAGCTGCGCGTGCAGACCTGGAATTGCCTAGAGCAATGTTGCACGGCAGTGACAATGGCGACAGTCATGGCGGTGGCAAGGACAGGTGAGTTGGGGGAGGCAGAAAGGGAGGGGTAGGTTTGCTTTGTTTCATTCATGAATATTCATCTGAACATTTGTGCACAAATATGAACCCCACCCCCACATTCATGGGGGGGGATAGTTTGAAGTGAGCCTGAACCAAAGAGTGTTCTAATGAACCAAACAAATTATAATGAACTAAGAATTGTTCATATGGCTCACTTGGTTGACATGTGAACCAAACCATCCTGTAATTAGGAAAAGAAAAAAAAAAGGAACCTAGCCAAGAGAAGTTGGTTCAATTCAAACCAAACCACTAAATTTCAGTTCATGAACTTCTTTACTCTGTATGCCTCCTTACATTAAGGATCTTGTTTTATTTAAGCTTTAATCCACTTTCATAGTGAGAAAACACATCAGCAAAATAACCGCTTGTCACGATGCCCAGCGATCCTGTAAGTGCCTGCCCTCTCTGAGAAGTAGCTTGGCCCTGTTAGGATGCAGGGTTCATGCAACGGCCAAGAGAATACTATGCGTGGACACAAAACACTGGTAGCAAGCGTTTCAACAGTGAACTAAAACAAGTTTATTATTATACACAAGCAATACTAAAAAGATAATAAGGTTCAGATAGTTGTTGGTTTAAATTTGCAAGTCTCTTAAAGCTAGGAGCTACTCCTCTCTCTAAAGGAAAACAGTTCCCCTTTTAAAAGACAAACCTCTCCACGTTCCTCCCCCTCTGACTTGCTTGGCCACAGCTCAAACCAAGCCAGTGTACCAGAACGTGGCCCTAGATGATCACAAGGCCCAGTCCGTCCTTGCTTGTCCAATCATCCAGCCTGGTCAGTTGCTAGCGAAGTCTCCCTCGGAGCCCCAATCTTCCTCGATTGTCCCCTTCAGAAATCGCTCAGCCAACAGTCCACTGGTCAGCTACTGGTTCCAGCTCCCTCAGGATTCAGCTCTTCTCCTCCTTTCAGCTCTTGTCCCAGCATGAAGACCTAGTCTGTTGTCTTCTGTGTTCCTTTATACTCATCCCCCCTGACCCTGATTGGCTCTAGCCGCAATAAAATGCTGCTGGAGATTCCTAACAGAGGTTGCTGTCCCTCCAGCCTGATAGGTGGGAACTCCTTCTCTAGCCCCTCCAGCACTCAGATCCCCGGACAGCTTTTCCCTCCAAAACCTTACTCCAGCCAATCACTGCAACAGGGCCCGCACAGGATTTCCCGCTCTTTTTGCAGCCCAAATCCCAGGGTTTGCAACAAGCTGTTTGCAACAAGGCTGGCTATTGCAGCTTGCTAGAAGCCTGCAAGGCCAGAAAGCAAAGCAGTTTGCAGCCTGTACCCTGAAACCGTCACACCGCTGTTCACTTTCCACATTATCCAACCCAAAGGAAAATTTTTTGTGTTAGAGAATGTGAACTCAACAAGGTGGGAAGAGATGCAATAAATCTAGGGACCCCCGTCTGTGGGAAACATGTCCTGATACTCACTGCTGGATTGCCTAATCATGCACACCCAAATACATTTGAACAAAACAGAATAAAATGCAGGTGAGGGGCTCCAGCCTATATAGTGCCAAAACATACTAACAATTATTGCGTGTTTTTAAACATTTTTACGTCTTTTGTAAATACTTGTATTTTTAGCATTGGTTACATCGAGTTTGTAGACCATACAAATAAACTTATTATTATTACTAACAATTACATGGAAATGCAATGTTTATAGTAGTTCTCTTCTAGATTTGGTTGGCTGCTAGCTGAAATTTCTGCAACAACCATTGCTCTTTTAAAAAAAGTTTTCATAGCAATCTTGTTTTTCTCGCCTGCTAAAGTTTTAGCTAACTGAACTCTCATTTTTGCAGAAAGCATCTCTTGGTATTTTCCATATAGATAAGCAATATGGAAGATTAGTCAGATAACTACTTTACTTCATCAAAGATAAGGAAAGCAATTAGAGTTTAAATGCCTATGTATTGCCTAATTAATAAAGAGATGTGATAACACCAATGATTGCAAGCTACTCGTTTTCCAAACTTGTGCTCTTAATTCATAAGTACAAAGTTGCAGTTGCACTGGACCTTGGAGTTTGCTCAAGTTCAACATTAATTAATTTACTGCAGTCACAATAGGCGAGACCTGTCTTTCATCTTGGGGGCATGGCACAAAAAGGCATATTTCCTTCTTAACTAAATCCGCCTACCAAGCTGGTAGGGTGTGCCACTTGGACTCAGAGAGGTGTTATCACAACAATTTTGGAAACTGATGAATGAGCAGGATTTCTGAAGTCTTTTTCTTAAATATTTTGAACAACCTTTCAGAGGTCGATATGAACTTTAGAAGAAGAAGAAGAAAAACCCCAGGCCTCCTTGGCATCAGAAAGTATGACAATGTATTAAACACTAATTATGCATCCCACCGCCTGCTGTTTTGAGATGCATTGCAAATATGATTCATTCACAGATAAGATGGAGGTATAGCAAGATCTGACAAAAGCTTTGATCCCGATAACCTTCCAAGAAATGCTTATCAAATGCAATTAGTTAGGATAACCATTCAAAGTCAAGGTTAATTAGTATATATAGCAAGGACACAACTATCTGCTGTAATTTCCATCCCCATGTTGCATAGTATAGAAGGGCAGCCTCAACTTTGTGTGTCTTTGGCCCAAAAAGAATTCTCTCTCACACTTGACATCAGGGTTGTTTTTTTGGGTTTGGTGGTTTTTGTGTGTGTATGTGTGTGTGATTCTAATAGGTTTCAGATTTGTGCTTTATTTTCTTAAGTTGCTTTGAACTTAGGGTATAGGGTGGAATAAGAAGATAAAGTAGTATTTCATACCTCCTTCAGGCTACTGCCTGTATTGTTCTCCTCTCTAAATTACAAGGGCCTTTCTTCACTTATTTCCTGTGAGTTGGATCAGCTGGAATGGACTGTGCTTGGATCAGAACAAGAATGTTTGCTTTGTAATGGCTTTTGACTTTTCACTGCCTGAAGTTGACATGCGTTAAGGAGCCAGCCTCCAAAAATCTGATGGTCAGGAATAGAAATTACTGACCCATGAGCACCTGGGGGACCCATTTCAATGGTATGTCTTATTGGGTTGCCAAAAGGGGATCCCCAGAAAACCTGACTGTAGCAATTGCAAATTTGCCAAGGTTTTCCCCACCAGCTTCTCTAGCCTCAGGGTAAAAGGATTCTCCCTGCTTCCAGAAGCTTGCAGTATACACCCAACACAGCAGGGTGCTGGATTTGTAGCCTGAAGGCTTAATGGAGGATGGCCACATGCTGCACGCAGACAACAGCCTGTTCTCTTCCTGCCTGCCACAGGATATGACATCAGAAGGACTTCTGACCTGCCCAGCTGATGGACTCCACCTATCACCTACTTGGATTTTCTCTTGAGGTCACTTCCTTCCCCGCCTTCTGGTGGGGGATATAAAAAGTTTGGCCCAGAAATAAACTCTCTCTTTTCCAGCCCATCTTGTCTCCCGCCTAACTTCTTTCTCCTGTGCTCTCTGTCTTTAAATCACCATAAGAGCACATGGTGATCCCTTATAGCCTGCCAGTGGCTAATAAGGGATTTACTTTCGTAACACCCGGTGATCGTACCAGTCTACTGGTACCACGATCGTTGCAGCCCATTTGGGTTGTAACCACGTATCGCTGTGGTCTCAGGACTGCAGCCACGATCGAGGTAGTCAGAAACTACCTCCCCCAGGTTTCCCAGAGCCAAGGATTCAGGTTGCTTATCCGGATAGCGACACCTGACCATGGAGGTATATGCTTTTCATCATGCCTCCTTGGTCCAATTTACCACCTAGTAGTGTGCTAGTGGATCTGTTTAAGAAGGGCCATCAGTGTTCTGGATCTGGATGCCATCTTTGGCCTTCTGATCTGGATTAGGGGTGTTCACGAATGTATTTTTTGCATTCGAATTCAATTTGAATATTCATATATTTGATTTTATTCAAAATGTGAAAATCTGAATTTTCAAAAATCCGATTCAAATCCAGATTATCCGGATCCGTACTTTCAAAAATCCAATTCAAACTCGAGCATACGAATGCTGCCATCCTGTTTTTATTGTGTTTTCATTCCATATTCATCCTGTTTTCATCTCACATTATAAACACAAATAACCATGAAATTTTTGAATATCTGTGCACATCCCTAATCTGGATTATACTCATTTGGTGCAGACAGAGTGTAATAGCAGAGGATGGGGCATTACTTAAACTAGATTACCACACAAAAGGGGGGATCCTGAGTCTGTTTATAAGCCATAGAATCATAGTTGGAAGGGACCTCTGGGGTCATCAAGTCCAACCCCCTGCTCAATGCAGGATTTCCTAAATCATCCCAGACAGATGTAAGTCCAGTCTCTGCTTGAAGACCTCCAGTGAAGAACTCACTACCTCCTGTGGCAACCTATTCCACTGACTGATTGCCCTCACTGTCAGAAGGTTTTTCCTACTATCTAATCTGTATTGACTTCCTTGAAGGTTCATCCCGTTGTTTCTAGTCATCCCATCTTGTGCAGGTGAGAATAAGGACAATCACTCTGCACTGTGACAGCCCTTCAGTTTAAGGATAAGTGCAGAAAGCCTCTCCACCCCCAAGGGATTCTTGTTTGGTCCTATCTGTTCTCACTCTGTTGAAAAATCTCTCAACTCAAGACATTTTATGCTCAGACCATCTCTCCATTTGAGCAGGACACGGGTGACTCTGTAAGAACTCAGAAACAGTTCCATACCTGAGATAATTGCTGCTGAGATATGAGGATTGGGTTTACCTGCAAATACCATTTTTCACTATCCAATTTTTCACCAGCATACATAAGAACATATGCAAAGCCCTCCTGGATCAGGCCACAGCCCATCTAATCCAGCATCCTGTCACACACAGTGGCCCACCAAATGCTCATGGGCATCTCAAGTAGAGACAAGGCCTTTGAACAGTGATGGTGAACCTTTTGAGCTCAGTGTGTCAAAATTCGCAAGAAAACCTAGCTTAACCCACATGCTGTGTCACATCTAGAAATACCCATAATTTTGTGATATTTGTAGCTCTAGTAAAAAAGTTATATTTCTGATATATGTATTAAAAGCAAAAACAAATAATTCTTTACATTAGTGACTTTTGTTGCTGAATTTCATTTGCTAAATCTTCAATTGAAAGTTGGTATTTCATACACTTCACGAACAAGCAAGCACTACATGACCAGGTGCCAGGGTGACCATGTGTGTCACCCAAAAGGGCTTGGCGTGTCACTTGTGACACGTGTGTCATAGGTTGGCCATCACTGCCTTAGAAGCATCCTGCTTCCCCCCCCCAGTCCGAAAGATGTACCTAGGCGTTCATTCTAGTAGCCATTGATACATCTGTCATCCATAAATTTTTCTAACCCTACCTTAAAGCCATCTAGACTGGTAGCTGTCACCACCATTTTAGTCAGTTCAAGAACCGCTTGGTTCAGTTTGAACCAAGATCAATCCTGGCATA
Organism: Aspidoscelis tigris stejnegeri; assembly: GCA_023333525.1. Classification (NCBI taxonomy): domain Eukaryota; kingdom Metazoa; phylum Chordata; class Lepidosauria; order Squamata; family Teiidae; genus Aspidoscelis; species Aspidoscelis tigris. Next base: position 67,285,120 of record JALMGA010000007.1, on the reverse strand, counting down.
TTAGATCAAATTAATTAAGAATGTTAATTCATATTTCCTGAACACAATGGAAAATCTTGCTCAGCCTTTTTATTTTTTTTATGACCTATAGCAAGAGAGTGGTTGATACACTTGATAAGCTGTTAACCAATCTTATACCAGATATTTAGCCTGCACAACTTTAGCAAATTATAATATAGTGTCAGCAACTGAAATAGTAAGCAAAAACAGAAAAAAAGACAGTAAGTTGGAAAAAAATACCATGCAATAATAAAATAGAAAAAGATATTAAGAATTTGGGCAAAAAACATAAACATGTATGTAAATGAAAGCATAATTATAGCAATTCTATAATTTGGGTAACCTTAAGTAAATCTTATCTCAAAGTCCAGCCTGTGAGGTAGTTTTTATGATGATATAGTCCTTTTGAAATTAATTTGAACATTACTTTTTCATACCTTCTTACAAAGTTGATCCAAAATAACAATAAAATAATTAGCAATCATTTGGGGAGAGTGGTATTCAGAAAATAGTCCGGACAACCAAAATATGCTAAGTTTTTTTTCTTACATTTTTTTAAAATTCTGATGTTAATTAGAATAGAGCAAAAGGGGATGCTTCCATGAGAATTTGGGGCCCAAGAGATTTTACCTCATTCTGAAGATGAGGCTTGTTTGCCCCTTTCAGAGATAGAAAGTAATAGCTCTTTGGGTGTGGTCACATCTTCTTCAGTCTCTCTTCAAAACCCCCATTCATAAGTTTTCAGTCCTGTCCATTTTATTTATGGTCTTTCCTCTCATCAATCATACTTTCCTTAGTCTCAAGCCTTTATTGAGTGTTAATCAGTTTTCATTTTTGGGATGTGATTGCAAAAGAGTCCTAAAGGGGTCTGAACTGTATTACAGTGTGGTGGATACTGCATGAATTTGCCTTCCCATTTACCCAATGTGTGATTACACATTGTTGAGTTAAAGAACTTTTATCCTATCAGAGCACAAGGGGTGTTATGATGATGGAGAGGAGTCTAAAAAGTCTCATAAAGGAGTCTCAGGATGGGGACAGAAAGGTGTAAGCATAGTGACCCAAAGCAAGGATGAGTCCAGTTCTTAATAAAATGGACTATTTCAGCAAGGTGTGACCATGTACTTGGAGTGACTTTCAGTTTAGGTGAAAAGGGTGGGAAGCTACAGAGACTCCTGTAGCCAAAGGCAGCCCTAAAATTGCTAGTATGGAGTACTTGGGTCATGGAATATGAGGCTGGTGATAGCCATTGGGAAGTGAGCTGTAAGGTGACAATGACAAATGAGGCAGAAAGCTTTTAGCCACTTATTTTTTTTAAAAAAACTGTGAACACAGTTATTTTCTGTGTCCACAGATGAGGCGATCCTTTGTAAATGGTTGCTGCAAACAAGCCCAGTGTGATAAGTGAAAGTCATAGCGGGGGAAAAAATCCACAGTTAGTAGAAAAATTGCAGCTTACCTGGCTGTGAAGCGACAACTCATTGTCCCCACCCAAAGCACAGGTCCGCAGCTTTCTCCTTGGCAGCTGTGAGACCTCCGTGGTGTGCGCAGTGAAGTGTACATCATGTGAGATAGCGCAGCCAATGGGAGCTGAGCTGCAGGCTCAGGTTTCTTTCACTGTTCTCGCCGTCCTGTCCAAACTGGTGGGAAGCTTTGAATTTACCTGATACTATGGAGCAAGTGCTCATCATTCTGCAGTAGGTAAATTTGAAGTAGTGGCAGCATAATGCATTGCCGCTAGGAAGTATTGGGTGTCAGGTGTAACACCCACACCCTGACTGCACATCTGAATGTGAAATATTCCCAAGTCTGGATGCCTCTGTAACTCTGCCCATCATTGGCCTCAGTTATCAATTACCGCCTAAACTTCAGGACAACATCATATATTCATTTTCTTCCTTAACCATTTGACTTTATGCTTTCTTCCCAAATAGCCTGGTCCTTCTCAGTTAAAGTAGGGATGTGCTCAAATAGTTTTTTTTTTTTTGCATCTGAATTCAAGTCAGATCGAATATCCGAAAAATCAGTTTGACTTGAATGTTGAAAATCCGAATGTCTGAAAATCCTATTCTAATCCACAATATTCAAATCCGTACATTCAAATGTTAGATTTGTATTTAAAGATACGAGTGTCGACAACATTTGTATCTGTTATGCGTATCCGTGCACATTCAGTATGCACCCCTTTGTATCCTGTATGCATCCTGTTTTCATCCCACATTATCAGTGCAAATACGCATAATATTTGCACAGATACATATGTAATACATACGAATCTGTGCATTCAAATATTTGAATTTTTGAACAAATGTTTCAGAAAATCCAAAATCCGTTCAAATGTCTAGATTCGAATGTTATTAAATCCTATTCGAATTCAAATGTTGATATTCATCAGATTTGAATTGGATTTTTGAATTCTTGAATATCCCTAAGTTAAAGCCATGAACAGGACCCAAGTATATCGAACAGCAACTGAAGTAATTCCCAAACTGACTGTAAAGAGTATTTGACGAAATAGCACCTGGGAGGGGGCAGGGGGCGGGAGAGGAGGCAGTATATGTATAAAATCAAGATGGATTATTGGTTTTGATAAAGTTATATTATGGATAAGATGAAATAAAGGTGTATAGTAAAGTCATAAAAAACATAATGAACATCAAAATGCTACAAAACAAAATAATGTTAAATATAGGGTAGTTATAGGTGATATAGAAAATCCAAAATTATCTAATATTCACAGGAAGGCTTCAACAAGAATACAACTGTCATAAACAACTTGTATATGTATTTACAAGGAATGTGTTTCAGTGGCTTTCCCAGCAAGAAAAAAAAAAGCCTGAAGTCAGTCATTTCAAGAATTATGAAACCAACCTGCTTTGTGGTTATAGTAAATTGTATTGCTACATTTGAATTATTTAGAAAGCATCATGCTTACAGCTGCATTGCATTTTGCTTTTCAGAGGCACATATATATTGTGGTAAATGGATGAATGAGTTGTAGGCTGTGTTTTGCTTGATTATAGCATCTGTCTTTAAAGTTCACTGCATATATTACTCATATAAATAAACAAATTTAGCAAAGAATCAGAGCTTTTTCAATCTTGCTTGGCACTGAATGTGAGCACTAAAACTTGAAAATCCTCACTGGAGTCTGATCTAACCCAAGAAAACACAGGCTGCTCCCACATCTGGAACCTCTTGGTCAGTATTAAAAGCAGCTGTTGAGACATCAGGCTGATTATGTGTTGTCCTGCTGAAATGAGACAAGCATCTACTCCAGACCAGCCCTCAATAACCAAATCCCTCCCAGTTAATCCAGGCTAAAAGCATTGGCTCCATCCAACTGAAAGAAGCATGGCTTACTCGCTTACTGAGCCTGTCCTAAAATGGACTGGCTACTTTTCCAAAAGGGATGCTTGAAAAACACCCAAGACCCCTTTTCTTCAAACAGCCCATAACTGTGTAGGTTTTCAAGGCAACCCACCTTCTCGATTGTAGCTTGGCTCCCATAGGGATGTGAAATGTGGCTGTTGGAAGTGAGAGCCTTTCTCAAGCAGTCCCAGTTGGGGGCATTTACTTAAAAACACAAGAGGAGCTCTGCTGGATCAGGCTATGACCCATCTAGTCTAGCATCCTGTTTTACACAGTGAACTGACCACCGATTGCTTCTCAAGCGGAATGCGCAGGCAAAATCTTCATCTGCCCTCGACTTCCTGCAAATGACTTCCTGCAAAAGTCTCTTCAACTTGGAGGCAGCAGGCCTTTTGCACTTACCTTCAGGACACCCCCTGAATCACTCCATTCACACCCAGTCACTGATGCCACTCAAATGGATTTTCTCCATCCCTCCCCAGAGTGGATCAAGCTATGGACTGCCAAAAAAGCAGTCTGAAGTAGGGATATGCATGAATTATCCGTGCATTGGGAATCTGGACAAATATGTCCGGATTCCGAGATTCATGAACAGATCTGTATTTAGCACTTGGAATCCTTTGGCAGTTCCAGCGGGCCCCAGAAAAGGTCCACACTGGCACCGGACCTTGTCCGCCAGGTAAGTGGGCCCCAGGGAGGTGGGTGGGTGAGCTCCAGTGGTGGCAGTATTTACCCCTCCGGTGGTATTTACCCCTCGGAACCCTTTAGTGGTTCCAGTGGGACCTGGAGTGGCAGCAGCAGCGGTGTGGTGAAGGCACCGCGGCAGTAAGTGGGGAGGGGGTGGGAAAGGAGGGGTGGGGGATTCATTCTGGGCACAGATATTCTATAGATTATCCATGCCCGGATCCAGATACCCCCAAATCCCTAGGGGATGGTATTCGGATGGAGCCAAATTTTTCCACATTCTATTCACCTCAAATAGAATGTGGAAAAATGGCTCTGTGGATGCCCCGAGGCTGCAGACTAGATAAGAGTGACTGGATTTCTTCTGGATGGCAGATCTTGCATCATCTTCTGCGTTCTGTGCTGAGTGGTGGTGGTGGGAGGACTGTTTATACAGCTGCTAAATCACCATAACCATGTCTGATTGTGCACTGGATATCGGTGCGTACGTTACCTTGCTAATCCATGCTGGCCATTTGCGCTGCTAGTAAAGTACTAGTTACTTTTTGAGTCAATGCCCACATTTGGTAGAATGTCCCATTTTGAATGTTCACATTTGATCGAAATCGATTGAATTTTGAATACTTAGAACATTTGTGCACATCCCTAATCTATAACTTATCACTCCTTGTCTATACATTAGATCATTACCCTGGGTTTAAGCATTGTATTGGGAGCACTGTGATCATGTCTGAGAAATCAGGCACAATTAAGAAATAATTGCAAGTTTTTGACCCTGTCTGGATGCAGACAGAGAGATAAGAAATCCAGGGGAGAGAGCAGAAGGGCAGATCAATCATTTTTGTACGTACTTTAATTGCTTTCATGAAGTATCCACCCAGAATCACATTTGCCAGTCATTTACACTCTTATTTGTGACACCTAGACTTTGGATTATTCTTAACAGGTCTGAAACTGGGCAGAAGCTTGGGAAAGCTCAGGAAAACAGAATCTTGCACTTTAAGAAACTGGCAATTTCCCTGCTGTTGCAAGTTGTGTTTGCTGCCTGCCATGTGAGCACATGGATGTATCGATTAACCATATTTTCCACCAGAGATTGTATTATGGGCCTGTAAAATGGCGCAAAGCCCCTCCTTTGTGCCAAGCTAATCTGATTGCTTCTTTTAAGGCCACAGAAGGGAAATGGTGGCATTTTTGAGAAATAGTCAATGCTTCCCCTTGCTGTTTGGAGAATTTACAGTGTTTAAAGAGCAATTGGGAGCATTCACAGCTTTGTCAGGGAGAAGATCTATTCAAACACAAAATTATTTGAGGCAGAACTATAATTTTGCAAGTAAACAGAGCAGAGAAGTATACTTCAAGAGTTAGGCGTCTCAGGCTGATTTGCCCTAAAGCAACAGACTTTTAACAACATAGGAACATTATCTCTTGTGTGATGGGGCTTTGTTTTTTGCCAGGTTTTTGTTGTTATTGTTGTTCTGTAAATCTTTTGAATAATAGTCCTTTTGAACTGAGACAAAACCGTCTTCAAATATATATGCTTCCATACATCAGTGAAAGAATGATTTGCTTTAAAGAGTTTTTTTTGGGGGGGACAGGGTAAAAACTCCTTTAACATGTTGATTGGCTAGAGTCTATGCAGGCAGAATACAGAATAGCAATTTAACTTTCCTTCCTTAACTCTCCCTGTTTTTGCATGGGCATACTAGGAAATCATTTGCAGAAGGACCCTTTGAAATAATCAGATTCCCCTCTTTCCTTGACAAAAGAAAAATGTGTGTTTTCCTCTCACTTTCCCCCCTCCCTCTCTCTACATGCAAATGCTGAAAAGCTGTTGCAGTGAAGGCTGATTAAGTCCTGCGCTAGATATGAGTTTGAAGGCAGTGTCAGAATAGAGCCTGTTGTCCTTGGAAATCCACTTGACTTTGAGTAGCAGTCGTCTCAAGTGGCCATTTTTGAAAATAAAGTGCTGGGGAGGAAAACAACATCATTGTCCATTGTGTGAGATTGGAAGCTTTTAGGATACACCTTGAAACAGTGCTAGCTCATGCTCAAGGTTTTGTACAGTGACGTACAGTAAAGTTTGTGAATGTGTACATTTGATCAAATTTTAAATGCAAATTTATTCGTGCACGACCCTTTCTTCAGGCCAAATAGCATGACCCTGGTTTAAAAAGCACATAAAAATGACTCAACCTAATTTTTGCTCCAGGAAGGTGAAGTTCTGTTGGTAGGCGAGCTTGTAGTGAGTCTAGGCATTTTCGCACCAAGACGAAGATGCCTCAGAACGCTTCCCCCTGAACAGGTTGAGAACACTTTCCCTTTCGCACGAGGGCAGGTAAGGAATGCTTTGAGAGCAGTTCCCTTACCTGCCAGTGTGAATGGGAAAGTGTTCTCAACCCGTTTGGGGGGAGGAAGACCCTCCCCCGGGCTGCTCCCATTGGCTCCTATGGACCTTCTTTCCCTGCATTCATGCCCGCTCCCGAACCCCAGATCGGGCTCCGGGGGTGGGCAGGAATGCCAGCCAAAAGCCCCCAGGGTCGCACAAGCGCGTGAACAGGGCTTACCTTCTCCTGTGTAGGCCGGGCTGTTCTGAGCATGCTTGAGGGGGTGGCCCCTCATTGGCTGGGCACCCGCACATGCTCAAATGGCCAGTTGAAGCCTGGTGGGTGCCCAGCCAATGAGGGACTGCCCCCCTCAAGCATGCTCAGAACAGCCTGGCCTAGTCTACACAGAATTGGGCCTGCAGGAGAAGGTAAACCCCATTCACATGTGTACACAACCCTGGGGATGGGTTGGAGGCTTTTGGCTGACGTTCCTGCCCACCCCTGTAGCCTGATCTGGTGTTTGGGAGTGGGCAGGAACACAGGGAAAGAAGGCACCCGGGCTGCCCACACTGGGTCCATAGGAGCCAATGGGAGCAGCCTGGGGGAGGGGCTGTCACAGAGAGAGAGCGTGCGAATGCTTTCTCTCTGAGATAGTTCGGAACGCGCCGAACAAGCAGAAACTCGAACACATGGAGGGCAAATTGGGATGCTTGGGGGTGGCCTGGAATGGATCCCACCACCCACAAGAGCGAATGCTGCATCCCAACGTGCTCTCCATGCATTCGAAAACCCCTTGTGCGAAAAGGCCTTCTATTTGGACTTATGATGTCAGTGCTTCACTATAGGATTGATTGAGATGGTCCACTTTCAAAGACTTATGAAATCTAATGGATTTCTGATGATTCTAGGCATGTTTCTGGTTGGCATGACTGGTGCTCCTGTTGAGACTCTAGACTCAAGTAAAGCTAGTGACATGATTGCTTCCAAATGTCTTTAGAGACTTTGCAGAGCTCATAAGGCACCCTAGTAAAGCAGGGACCTGTGTGTGATGCAGTGGGAGGGCAATGGCTAGAACACAAGAGGTGAAGAGCCAAATGCATGTCTGATCAAACACAGAGAAGTGTACAAGGTCATGCTTATCATTTGGTGGCAGTGGCAGTGAAAAAGTTTAGTTATTCTGCCTCCATTGTGTTCTCAACTGGCTATCCAGTAGGGCTGTTCTGAATGGTTAAAGGGCTTTTATTGATGCTGTTGCAATGGTAGCCAGGATAAGTGCTTACCTCTATCTTCAACTGCTTCACAAACTTTGGCCTTTCTTGGATAGGAACAACTTGGTCCCAGTGTTCCAGGCTCTAATAATCGTTAGACTAGACTACTGCAGTGCACCTTTCATGGGGGACTGGTGCAGATGGTAGCAGAGTGACTGTTGATTAGGGGTGTACACGAATGCAATTTTCGGGATTCAATTCAATTTGAATTGAAAATCCAAAAATTTGAATCAATCTGAATTCTTAAAAATTGAATGTATTCACATTCAATTCAAATTTAATGCACTCAAATCTATTTGTGAAAAATTTTGATTCGAATCTGCAAAAAATGAATGTTGACGACATTCGTATGTGCCCATATGCATCCCGTATGCATCCGTACACATTCATATGCACGCCGTATTTATCCCATATGCATCTTATTTTCATCCCATATGTGTCCATGCAAATGTATACAGATATGGGAAATATGCATATGGGCAAGTATGCACCATGTACATAACCATACACATACGAATGTCCTAATAATTCGCACTAATAGATTCAAAAATTCAAAATTTGCTTAAATGTTTAAATTTGAATTTATAGACATTTGATTCAAATTTGAATGTTCAAATTTGAACGAATTTGATCAAATTTTGAATGTTTTGAATATTTATGCACGTCCCTACTGTTTATGGAAGTTTCTGGCTGGGTACATATAACAATCTTAAAAAGATCACACTGGTTACCAGTTCACTTCTGTGCTCAAACCAAAGTGTTGATATTGACATATAAAACACTCAATGGCATTCCTGAATATCTAAAGGAGTGCCTTCTCCCATATGACCAGCCCATGCTTTAAAATCACAAAGTAGTGTCATCTTGTAGTTCCACTACCCTCACGACTGCAAGGGGTAGCTGCACATGAGGGGACCTTTTCCATCATGCCCCACCCCAGCTCTAGAAGGTATACCAGACACCAATTTTATGTAATTGTTGGTATCTGATTAAGATATGCCTCCTTTCCCAGGTCTTGATGCATCATTTCCTCTCAGTGTAGTTGTGCCAGGGTAGGATGAATGAAGGGAGGGGGGCTATATTTTAAATATGTTTTAGAGCTCGTATTTTTATTGTATGTTTTGACCTGACCTGGGACCTTTGGGTGAATACGAATAGAGTGAGTGAGTGAGTGAGTGAGTGAGTGAGTGAGTGAGTGAGTGAGTGAGTGAGTGAGTGAGTGAGTGAACTGCTTTTTAACCACTTTTTAAAAAGTGTGTAGTTTTTAAATGCAGCAATAGAAAAAGTTCACTATTTGTAGGCAACTGGTGTTTAATGGTGCTCCATTGAAGAATTACTATAGTGAAATGTTTAAAATCCTCTGCACAGGATAATTACAAGGAATTGAAGAGATGTCTTCTCTGCCACTACCAAGAACATTCCAAACAAGAAAACATTAATTATGCCAGCTTGGGTTGGGTGAGACTAAAAACAAGCTTTGGAGCCTTTGGCACCCAAAATGGAGGGAGTCCCCAGACATGTTACAACTGTCAGCAATGCGCCAGTGCCACAGAGAAAGTGACAGACATATGTGATGCCATGCCAAGGTGTACTTGGTCTACTGCACCCAAAATCAAATTAAAGATAGTGCAGGAAACCCTATTCTATCTTAAATGGTCTGACACGTGGCCAAATTATTGGCCACTGTTGGGATTCCTCCAGCATTGCTTTGGATTCAACTTCTGGGAGTTCACTGTGGATACCTTCACAGATGTTCATTCTGGGGATGAGATAAGGTGCCCTGCCAAGTCTAGCAGCCCACAGTGCAGAAAAATGCAGGCATCTCTCCTTGCTGCCTGGATACAGCCACAGTTGCTTTTTATCTGTCAGTCTGGATGGTGAAATCTCACAAAATTTTGCTTAGCTATTTTATTTGTGATTTTATGTTCCCAGTAGTTCCTATTAGCTGGGAGTCCATACTTTTTACTTTTTTGGCAATATTTTGCTAACTCCACCCCTGCCCCATTGTTTAGTTGTGCAAAATATCTCATATTTTATAAGTGTCCATAGAAGCCAGATTTTTTATGGTTGTTTTATTTAGAAGCTGAATGACTTCACACATTTAGTGATTTCCCTGTTCTTTACTTCAGTGTGGAGAACTAATTCGGTGGCTTTGCAGTTTGCAGTGAACAATTTAGTTTGCAAACTTCACATTGAACTGAATATTTGGTCATTCAGCTATCCAAAATTACAACTGAACAGTTTGCTGCATTTTTGCCCTTGAAGAGGGCTTTTCTTTTTCCAATGGAAAAATGTACCTCTTGTTTTCAAGCCGGTTCAAAATCAAATGCGTTGGTTTGATTAATTGCTTTGCTGCCAACCTGAACATGTGGGTGTTTGGCTCAATGTTGAATAAAAGACATGCTTTTAGTTTGTGCACATCTTTACTTCAATGCTGTGCATTTATCAAGTTCAAACTACATTGCAGTATCATCACTGTTTTGTAGTGATTACAGCTAAGATTTTTAGTCATGCATAAAAAAATGGTGAAATTTTTGCCAGTTGCTAACCATGTTTTACCATATTTACCATATTTGTTAGTGGGATCCCTGCCAAATTAAATAATGATGGTGATAATGAATCACCTTGAAAGATCCCCTTTATTTTCACTTCACATAATTCATCATCATTAAAGATGAACTTTGCCCTTCATGATTTCATTGTTGTTTGTAGAAAATGTTGGATATTTTCATTGTTGCCAAGAACTTCGATGCTTTTTATAATCCAGTTAAATGGAAGAGAGCCAACAGTTTTGTAATAAAACCAAGCGTAGATCAACTTATCCTGTTTTGACTTCTTTAATATTGCTTTATCAGTATGTAGCTGATATTTTTGTTCAGTTGGGTGGAAGCAACTTTCCTTCAAATAATTATTCAGTGACAGAGCAGGTAAGAAGATTATCCTGTAGTTTGCGGGTATGACTCATTTTTCTTTATCATTCATTATTTAAAAAGTTATTCTGCTTGTCATCCAGTCTTCATTTGTTCCATTTTGTAGTGTAACATTAAACTGATGTTTAATGTTGCATGCATGGAACTGATTAGGTGTTTAAGCCAAAATCCATGCAACCCACCATTCCTAGGTTTACTTCTGTTCTTGACTTTCTTAGACAACTTATGACCATTACTGCTCATAGTAATTTCCATAGTAATTTCTTTCATTTCATTTTCTGTGGTACAAATCCATGGTGTCCCCTTGTTATGCTCCATAGAGTGATCCCATAGACTTCTCCAGGAGTTCTAAGCTTGTGAAGACCATGCAATTAGGCAACTTCTGGGCAGGCAGGGGGTAATTCTAGCATGTAAATGCCTCCTGCAAGTGCAAATGCATCTGCCCAGATGTTGCCTAATTGAATGCTAAGGGCTGCAGTGAGAATTCAGCCCTTGTTTTGAGTTTGAGTTTTTCAAATATTTAAATCTGCTTGGATTGTTTGAAATGCATTTTCCAGTTTGGCTTTCTAGTCTCCACTTTATTTCATTTCATGGATTTTAGTGACAACACGAGCAGCACAATACATTTACAGGATTGTTTCACCAAGCATTGATACTGCTATGGCCCTAAATGGCTTGGTCCTTAAATAGCTCAAGGAATACCTTCCCCCATATAGGTCTACTCATATCCTAGGACCTGCCAGCGAGTCTTTCTTGACTAGAGCACAATTTCAGCAATTTGGGAGAAGACACACCCTGGCCTTCACCTGAGGGAGCAGGATCCTCTCCCCATACATGCACTTCTGTTTTAGATAATCTGTTTTTAGAGTAATTTTATTATTACCTGCCTTGAGACCTTAGGTTATAAGGCATAATTGAAATATCAGTCAGTCAGTCAATCAGTCAGACAACAAATCAACAAATAAATAAACTGTTTGTCCATAAGAGTTCATTCAATAATGATTGAATCTGGATTTGTTTCTTTCTAAAGCATTTTTTAAAATTTCCTCTTTGAGGGATCCAACTGAAAATAACATTTTATGATCATCTTGATTTTAGCAATAGATGATTTTGTTATTTGCATTTCCATGCCCTTGTTGCTTAACCGAGTGAACTGAAACCTGTAACTCAATTGTCTCTGTTGTCCAGAACCCATGAAATGAGGTGCTTGTTGATATGAGGCCCTTGGTAATTGCCAATCTTAGATGGATAACTTTGATTTTGCCGTTGTAACTGGAGCTGTGATCAGAGACAGAAAAAAAAACCCCACACCTCCAAGGTGCCCCAAAGACAACTTTGAGGTAGGATTGTTCACAACCCGGTCTGCCCCTCAGCTTTCTCATATTTCCCACCGAGGACAGACACCATCATTTTAAACATAATGTGTATTGTTTTAGAGTTGTTAATGTATATTCTGTTTTAATCTGTTGTTTTAAGGTGGTAACCCGCCCATAGAGCTTCGGGTATGGGGTGGGATAGAAATATAAATAATAAAATAAATAAAAAATAATAAATTCTCATGAACATTCTGTGTTAGAAAAGTTGGGTTGGAGAACGCTTGAGAACCCAGGGGCCACACACTCCCTTACACACCTCAGAGGTTCCCCTTTTGTTTTGTCTGTATTCAGATTGTGGAATGCTCTGGGAGTGGCTCTCCAGTGAAGACCTTTCTGGCCTGGGTAACACAGCTTAGCTCTCAACATAACTGGGGCCCTCAGGTCCATGGTGTTATAACAAAGCATCAGCCCATGGCAAGGAATGCTGTTGTTTTGAAAGAGTTGGATATATATGTGCTCCACGCTCATTGACTTTGATCTTGCTTGGTTTCACAAGCCAGCCTTCTATGTCATCTAAAGTAAGATGCAAAGAACATCATTCAAAGTTGTTTTTCATTTTTCTGTCTCCTTCCAGGCTGTGGTCATGACTGAAAACCAACTCAGTTCTTTTATCGTGCTTTGGTGACAGTTTGATTGTGGGATAATAGCTTTGATGATTTCAATGGATTCTGCTGGGTTTTGCTGACCTGCTTTTTATCATGGGAAGAAGGACTTGACAAATTTTTGGAGCCTCTCTCAGGTCTTGACAATCTGAAGCATGAAGTAATTGATGAAACTCCTCTAAACACATTTGTGCCAAGTGCATGTGACTGATGTACAGCTGGAAACTGTCAAGACTTCTTTCTTTCTTTCTTTCTTTCTTTCTTTCTTTCTTTCTTTCTTTCTTTCTTTCTTTCTTTCTTTCTTTCTTTCTTTCTTTCTTTCTTTCTTTCTTTCTTTCTTTCTTTCTTTCTTTCCTTCTTTCAAAACCCAAACCCATATGCATCCGTACACATTCATATGCATGCCGTATTTATCCCATATGCATCTTATTTTCATCCCATATGTGTCCATGCAAATGTATACAGATATGGGAAATATGCATACGGGCAAGTATGCACCATGTACATAACCATACACATACGAATGTCCTAATAATTCGCACTAATAGATTCAAAAATTCAAAATTTGCTTAAATGTTTAAATACAAATTTATAGACATTTGATTCAAATTTGAACGAATTTGATCAAATTTTGAATGTTTTGAATATTTATGCACGTCCCTACTGTTTATGGAAGTTTCTGGCTGGGTACATATAACAATCTTAAAAAGATCACACTGGTTACCAGTTCACTTCTGTGCTCAAACCAAAGTGTTGATATTGACATATAAAACACTCACTTTCAAAACCCAAACCACTATGCAAGAACAGGCCTTCAAAGTCCTTTGAATATTTATATACTTTTTTCAAAAAATGTTGCTTTCCAATTTGCAGCAATAGCACTGATACTAATGGACTTGGTACGAAAGTAAACCTGCAACAAATGGCACTTGAACTGAGGCCAAAACAGAGTGCTGATAGATTCACAAAACCTTGTTTGGATGTCAGCTGGCATAAATTTTTAATGAAAGACTTTTTGGCAATGCATAACTTGCACAGAAATGTCCAAAGGGAGATGTGTTTTCAGATAGTTAATATGCATCAGAAGAGAATATTTTTAAAAAAATTCTTGTCAAAAGAAGCAGCTGAGAAGTCCATTGATATAAATGCATTTGTGCACAAGGTTCTTTTCCGTAATACAGCCAACATTCTATATAAAGTCTGAGACAATGTGCTGTTATAGATCCAAGTCTAAAGTTCAATATGGTAGTCATGGATGTTCCATTGTAATGGATTATGGTTGAGTGGATTTCTCTGTTTTTGTTTATAGGAGTTAAATGATTCTGTCATACTCTAGTGAAGACCAAGATAGAAGAAAAGGGTTAAGTTCACAAAGTACCCATTCCTTAGATGTGGAGGAGGTCAGTGGAAAAACACCCTGAGTGTCTGTGAGACAGGAAGTGGCTGAACAGTCCTTGCTTAGCTTCCAATTATTTTATCTGATAGATTGGAAGTTTCTCTCTGGAAGTGGAAGATGAACAGGGCTATTGACATGATTGCTCCCAAATGCCCTTGGCATGCTTGTAGAGTTTAGTATTCCATGGAGCTAAGAGTCACGAAACAGGAAGGTTGACGGCTAGAGAACAGGGGGCCTATTCGCACTTGGCTTTATTCTGGAATATATCCTGGAACAGGGACTTGCTGTCCATATGCTAGTGCAGGCTTCAGCAGGCCCAAAGTGAGGTCTGCCAGAGTCTGCATTAGCATGTGGACCACAGACCCCTATCCTGAGATATACTCCAGAAAAAGGCCAAGTGCGAATAGGCCCCAGGTGGTGTAAATCCAACTGTGAGTCTGACCAAACATAGGTTAGAGCACGCTATCATGCCTACCAGGTGGTGATGACAGCGGCAAGTAATATCTGCTGTGAAAAATTTGCGAAGCCCTTTGAGGATAAAGTTGCTCAGATTCATAGGGGATTAGATGTAACAACTGGACATAGCCTAACCGAGGTGTCCAGAGAACTGTCTGGTTCAGTTTGCTTGGATCAGTTTCAATTATTGCGGCCTGAGGATGTGGACAAGCTACTTGTGTGGGTGTGGCTGACAACATGCTCTCTGGATCCCTGCCCTTCCTGGTTGATAAAGGTTAGTCGACAAGGTATGACTGGGTGGATCCAGGAAGTAGTGAATGCCTCTCTGAGGGAGGGGGTGGTTCCACTGCCCCTGAAACAGGCTGTGGTGTGCCCCCTTCTGAACAGGGCCTCCCTGGATCTGGAATACTTAAACAACTATTGCCCAGTGGCTAACATACCTTTCCTAGGCAAGGTTCTGGAGAGGGCCATTGCTGTTCAACTGCAGGTTTACTTGGAAGAAGCTGATTATCTAGACCCATTTCAATTTGGCTTCAGACCCAGTTATGGCATGGAAACTGCCTTGGTTGCCCTGATTGATGACCTCCTCCGGGAGAAAGACAGGGGAAAATGCTACCCTGTTGGGTTTTTTGGACCCCTCAGCAGCTTTTGATACCATTGACCATGGTATCCTTTTGGAGAGGCTACGGAGTTTAAGAGTTGGAGGCACAGCTTGGCATTGGTTCCATTCTTATCTCCAGAGCCAATCTCAGATAGTGGCTGTGGGAGATACTGATTTGACACCATGGCAACTCACTTGTGGGGGTCCCCAGGGATCTATCCTATCCCCCATGCTATTTAATATCTACATGAAGCTGATGGAAGAGGTCATCAGGAGATTTGGAGTGAGGTGTCATCAATATGCAGATGATACCCAGCTCTATCTCTCCATGCCATCTGAATCAGGAGAGGCAGTCAAAGTGCTTGACTGATAGTCTGGAAGCAGTAATGGGCTGTATGAGGGACAATAAATTGAAGCTGAATCTATACAAGATAGAGGTGTTGTGTCTCACAGGGTCTTGGGTCTAGGTAGTTGGGAGTCACCCTGTCTTTGATGGGATTGCAATATCATGGAAGGGACAGGTGCAAAACTTGGGGCTACTCCTGGATTCTGCGCTAACGCTTGAAGCTCAGGTGGAGGTTGTGGCCAGGAGTGCCTACTTCCAACTATGGCTGGTGTGTCAACTGAAGCTTTTTTTGGACAGAGACGACTTGGCCACAGTTACCCATGCTCTGGTAACCTCTAGAGTGGACTTCTGTAATGCACTGTACATGAACTACCCTTGGAGACGGTTTGGAAGTTGCAGCTTGTTCAAAATGCAGCCACCATAGTGCTGACCAGAACAATTAGCCAAATGCACATCATGCTGCTCTTAAAAGAGTTTCATTGGCTGCCAATTCACTACCAGGCCAATTCAAGGTGTTAACTCTGACTTACAAGGCCCTAAATGACTTGGGCCCCAAATATCTAAAGGAATGCCTTCTCCCATACTGATCTGTGAGTGCCTTGAGATCTACAGACAAGGCCCTCCTGGTTGTCCCACCATCCTCAATAGTGAGGTGGGTGGGCACCTGGGAAAGGGCCTTTTTGATAATGGCCCCTGGGCTATGGAATAATCTCCCCCTTGACATGTGTCACACCCCTTCTCTGTATACATTTAGGAAGGTGGTAAAGATGCACCTCTTTGCCCTGGCCTTTGGCTAATGTGGCCATTTTTTCTTACCACTGTAGATTTGTTTGTTGTCAGCTTGTTTGTTTTTTAAATGTGTTTATGGACATTACTGTTTTAACCTACTGCTTTAGACTTGTAACCTGCCCTGAGACCTACGAATAAAAGGTGAGATATAAATATAAATAATAAATTGATGCCAGGACTTGCTGAGTCCTTGTCGGTCTTGTAAAAATGAGGACTACAGCTAAGACATTCTAACGATGATAGGCCAACAAGGAAAACAAATCAAATTAAAATAATGTGAGTAACCCAACCTGAAGATGACCTGAGGTTATCCTAAACTACTCGTATGACCAGGGCCCTGGAGATGTGTGTACAGCTGGAGAGGCTGCCCCCATTTGGGAGTCACAGGGACCCTTGCATGATTTCCCGGAAATCATGGAGAGTTGTGCAAGATTTCCCACAATTCATGAATGGGGGCAGCCTCTTCAGTTGTGTATGCACCTTCAGGAGGACTAGTTGGTCCTCTGAGGAGGGTGTGAAGGCGACTGAGGTGGCAATGGAAAAAGGTGAGTGGACGGGAAAGCAGGACCCAAAGGAAGGGAGGGGGTTTCCTTTGTACATGACCATTCACAGTGGGAGGACTTTTCACAAGGCTGAACATTCCACCCCTTTGATTCAAATTGAATTGAAGGTGGGGAGGGAAAATGTGCTTTGTGCACATCCCTATGGCAACTCAAAGAGTGAAGTTCCTAAAGTAAGCAGTAACTTGCCTATAGCACAGGAAACAGAACAGAACAATTCCCAGTGTTTCCTGATGTAGAGGAAAGGCAAAGAGGGGGAATCAAGATTTTAGATGAGTGTACTCTGTGTGAGGATATTTTAACCGATCAGAGTTTGTTGCTAGGATAGGAAGAGCAGAGTTCTTGGGAGAAATAACATCTAGTTGGCTCCACTCCAACAACTGGGGAGGGGTGGCATCATTGGCTAATCACTAAACGACACCATCCAAGCACTATGAAACTACAATTGCTTTTATAACACATGTCCACGTATTTATACCTGAAAGATAAATATGGATGATATTGGTTGTTTTGGTAAGACCAAAAATAGATAACGATAAATATACCCTCCTAGATTCTATAGGCTTATATTAGAGACAGAATAAAATATTTGTATGCTAAACATGTTCATGGCTGACTCAAAATATGTAATATCTGTTTAGCTATTCAGAGAAAGCATATAGCATACGTAAACCGCATCAGTTCCAAATGCTAATGAAATGCATAGAGGAGCAGCTAACCCAACAAGCCTTTTCAAACTGAGAAAGAAATGAAAAATAATTTGAATAATTTATTAAGGGAAAAAAGGAGTTTTGGAATCAATTATTTGTTGACTAATTTTTCACTTGGTTCCCAACACTGAAATGAAAAGATGATTTGACTGAGAAAAAGATTATCTTAATGAACAAACATTTTTATCCTAATATCAGCTTCAAAGACTTTAGTTTTGGAAAGGATTTACAAATCAGTATAGTCTAGGCAAGGAAGAATGGGTTGTTTATCACAGTGGGTGCATCCAGACACATTAATACTGCACAGTGGAATGCACAGTCATGATTGTGGTGTTACACAGTCATCATCACAATGCATTATCCCATTCTAACTGTGCATTAAGGACATTCGCTGTGCAGAATTAAGACATTTCGAATCTTCCTGCCAGTCTGGGCAGGATGGCAAAATGAGACAATTAAGAGCAGGAGGGCAGCTAAACTCTGATTAGCTGCCTCTTCCCATGTGACTGTGGATGCCAACTCAGCTCTCTCAGCTTCTGAGAAGGAAGCTACAGAGATGCTTTTTAGTTGGGATGGTAGGTTGTTGCTGCACAGCAGTTAGGTTTGCTTTTAGCTTAAACTTCAGATTTCTTCTGCAGGTCTGGACACAGCCAATGTCTTGAATGGATATTTTGGGTTTTTCTGCACTTACCTCAGGTTAATTCAGGCCCACTGATCCAGCCCATACTCCCCATGGCAGGGAAACATATGGGCCAGCTGTCCATTGGCAGACAGTCTAGGAATCTAAAGGAATAAATAGGTAGCAGGCAGACACATATTCCTTAAGTCACCTCACCTGTTGCCTTTCTAGTCCCACTCTGTCGGTAATAAATCTTATGAGATAGGCAGTTATAAGGTGTGTGTGTGGGAGGGGGAGGGGGAAGATTCAATGAATATTGCTAATCTGTTTTCCATACATCAGTGTGATTTGTGTGACTCAGAATATAATGCTAAAGGTTTCTTGTCTATTGTATAATCTTCTGCTTCCAGAGTGATTCCCAACGAAGTCAGACCTTAATACTAAATCTCTTAGTTCTATATGATTCTGGATTGAAGTGACACATTAATCTTGCAAGCTTCATCTAAAAGTAACTCACATTTCATTACTGCATTATTGTTGATAGATCTTCGAGGCATCACAGAGACTTCCTTTGAATCAGCAGACATATCAAGACAAGGGAACCTCAGATTTAATATTCTGAATGTATTTTCTGCTTGATGTGGTGACTATGAAGGAATTAACATCTGAAAAACTGTCAGGAAAGTACATTTTCTTTATATAGAGATAATGTTGGCTGTAATTCATTCTTGGTGGAGTCAGCAGAGAATTTTAAGAAAGGCTAGGAACCGACAGAAAAAGAACAGCACAAAGTCCTCCAGGATTTTAGTAATGCAACAAAAATGTTCCAGCCAAATTCATAACAGGGAGAAAGCTTTAATACAGTGCCACTATTAAGCATATAAAAATGGGACGCAGATAAAAAACAGTTAGGGTGCGTTCCCACCTACTACGTTCCTGGATTATTCTGGTACGGGTTCTGGCATGGGTTTGAGTTTCCTACCGGGAAGAGCACCAAGAGTTCATTGGGCTGTTCCCATAACCAGACCCACAAGTGCGCAGAAGCACACAAACATTTTTTAAAAAACGGCACAACACAGCAGGAGCTGCTGCTGCCACCAATGCTGGGCTCAATATTGCCTGCCCCCCCCTTTACTCAGCTCATTGTTGCCTGCCAGGCTCGTTGTTGCCTGCTGCCCCTCTCTACTCGGCCAAGCTACCGCCACCACTGCTAGGCTTGATGGTATCGAGCTCACCCATTCCTCCTTTTCCTTTTTGAAGGCTTTAATCTATTTACTGGTATGAAAAGTCCTGTTTCAACAGCCCCCCCCCCCCGGATTTCTTCAGGGGTTTCTGCAGAAAATCCGGGGGAAAAGAAGTGGAATGGGAACAGGGCTTGCTGGATTCAGATTACTGGCCAATATAATGGGAACCCTGGGTGCTGAGTCCCATTCCAGTCCCTATGGGAATGCACCCTAAGATGATATATAAATGAATACACATATGCATCCTCATAACTGGGGGAAATTCCAGCTGGCAAGGTTGTCCATTGTTCAGCAAATCAAACAGACACACAGCCTGGTACTCATTCTTCGTGCCTCTTCCAAATGAAGGGTATCTGGAGTGGGATGACATGGGATTGCTGCAGTGAAGCAAATGCTTCTAGTATAGAGGAAATCATACTAACCTGGCACTTGCTAGAGGTGTGCGTGAATGCAATCCTTGGCATTCAGTTCGATTCAAATTGAATATCCAAAGATTCAAATTGATTTGAATGTTTAAAATTTGACTGCGTTTACACTCGATTTGAATACATTCAAATCCATTTGTATGAATTTTCAATTTGTATTTGCAGATATGAATATTGATGACATTTGTATGTGTCCATACCCATCTGTATGCATCCGTACACACCCCGTTTGATCCTGTATGCATCCCATTTTTGTCCCATACATATGCGTACAAATGCATATGGATACGCATAAGATGTGTAGAGATATGCATGAAATGTGTACCTATCCATACACATACAAATGTCTGAATAATTCGTACAAGTGATTCGAAAGATTCAAAACTCATTTGAATGTTTAAATTTGAATGTATAGACATTCGATTCAAATTCAAATGTCGATGGAATTTGATCGAATTTTGAATGTTTCAAATATTCGTCCACATACTTACACTTGGTAAATTGCCAGGTAAGTCTGGGATCGATCGACTGTTGAAAATGCAGATGCCCAATCTACCCCCCCCCCCTCGCCTGCCTTCATTTTCCTGGCATGGTGCAAATTTGCTGCATGCCCTGTATCATTTGATCCTAATGTATCTATCAGCCAACATGCACACATAGAATGACTTTCTAAGATGTTCAAGGGCTTGTTCACACTAAGGTGATCAGGACCACTTTGGCACACTCTGGGACAGAGCATATAGGCAGTCTAGAGTCACCTGATTGACACCAGCTATGGAGCAGAAAAAAAACTGTTCTATCTACAGCTTTACCGGGAATTGTCTAGGATCCTCCCAGTAAACCCTCAGAAATAGGGTTCTCATTGCTTCTCTCTACAAACACTGTCTGGGGGCAGTGCCATGCAGTGTGGCATGGTTCAGTGCCACATCAGTGACTGCCATAGCAATAGCCCAGCATGCACATGACTGTTGCTACAGTGATCAATCCCAGACGGGACCATCTGGGCCTCTGGGTCACTGCAGGTAAGCTTTGGGAGTGTCAGCATTTGCAATGTGAGCACTGTAGGGATGTGCACGAATATCCGGAACATTAGATCTTCGTACGAATTCATGCAAATTCAGACATTCGTATACGACTCACATGTTACAACATTCATACAGTGACATCCATATTCGTATGAATATTTCAGAAAATTGTGAACCAGGGAGGTGGGAAAGTGGCTGCACAAGCCACATCTGCAATGGATCCAGAGTGCATTTGACATGGCTTGAGAGTAGATTCAAAGTAGATTCAGGGTGGATTTGATGTTTTCATAGCAGATATATTATGGGATACGTACTGAATATGTATACGTTCATATCGGATATTCATATGAATTTGTATGAAGACATTCATACCAAATAGAATCCTACCACATTCAAAGGGGATCTATTTGAATGAATATGAATTTTCTTACATTTGATTTGATACAAATTGAATGCAAAAACTCCCACTCATGCCCATCCCTAGATCACTGGCCTCCATCCCAGAACTTCTGTGGGACACTGTCCCATGGAAGTTAAGTGCAAAAAAGTCCCAAAGAATGGAGCTTATTAGTTGGGACTCCAGCTGCTTTTCCTTTGTGGTTCTTTTATGGACTCTTTCTGGTGTGTCTGTCGAAGGACATGATGGATATCCTCAGTGGCCATCAGGCTCATACCTGCTGATTGGAGCTCATTAATCCATTGACTTGCGTATCCAGGTCCACCATATGGACATCTAGTGGCCAATTCAAACTGTTCTCCATTGACTTCTACAATATCTAACAGCCACAGTACCCCTAAGCCAGGCTTTCCATAGGCAGCAATTACTTTTACAACCCAGTTTTGCATAGCACAGCAATCCTGTGAAACCAAACCATCACATTATATGCGGAATGTCTGTCTTCTTTCCTTTTTCCTTTTTGTTTAGTACTCAGCGTCATAATGGAAACATGTAGCACTGGGTTTATTGGTGAGATACATTGAGCACAGCTTTAGAATAACAGGGCTTTACATGATAATCAATATTCCAAATGAATGTAACTGCAATCTGATTGTCACCATTGACCAATTTATCATCTCTTCTCAATTAATAATGCAATTAGCACATCATACTTTGAAAATGACGAGATAGTTAAACAAAGTACAGTTTGTATTTTCTGCTATCTAAAATTAGCATGTAAGCAATTATGCTCGGGGAGCAATTACTGATGTCTGAATGTGAAGTACCTGGGTAGGCAGCAGGAATTAAGTTAATTGCTAGCAAGTATACGTGCCATGAAAAAAAAATCATTTATGGGGTATAAAATATAGTTAGCTTGCAGTTGTAACTCTTGAGACGAAATTAATTACAGCTTGCTATTACAGGTAGGAAGTCCCCAAAATCTACAGAGTATGCCAAAGCATCCTTTAAAGTAAGAATTGGAAAGGTACAACTTCTAGCTGACATGAAGGGTAAAATAAAATCAAGCTTTCAAGAATCTTTTCAGTAGAAAAGTCCATTGAAAAGTTGACATAACAGATTCACAAGATTTGGTGTCCCAAATGTTCTTGGTGTAACATGAACCTAAAAGCAGTGGATTGGATGATACCTATTAGACTGGCTGAGTAATGGACAGGATAAATGGAAGTGGTTCCAGGGATCAGAAAAGACTGCAGTTTTAGTAAAGTCACATGGACATGGACATCACTGAGTATAGTGGAGTATGTACACATTAACCAATCCTTTTCACACTTCAACTCCCTTGGGAAAATGTCCCAGAGAAGTGAAGTTCTGGAACAGTTTAGGCATCCACAGTTGAGGACACCCAAACCATTCAAAACTTAGCCAGAACTTAACTAGCTGCCACCTAAGTGTAAACTGCCTCCACGAAGGAGGAGATCACATTTCCACAGCAATGGTGCCAGTACGCATGCATGGCATCATTGCTGCAGTGACAAGGGAGTGCAGCATGAAATTGCACCTGTGCTGCCAGTCACATACTCTAGGCTAACCTCTTCCACCTGGAAGAAGGACCTTTTTTGTACTTGGCTTCCCAACTGTGGATGGCAGCAATGTTCAGAACCTGGGTGGAGGTCTGTAACCAGGGCGACTGTGTCATGTGACATGTCACATGATGGTTCACATGGGTGCATGTCACATCACACGACTCTCCCCAAAGCCAGGAAATATGGATGGGGCATCTAGAGCTTGACTAGTTCCTGTGCTAGAGCAGGTAAATAAACATGTGGTGCATGAAAACCTGCACCACACATAGTTTATGTGAGATTACAACTCAAGAAACCAGGTGATTTGTAGTAAGGTGATGTATCATTGATGCCAACCAAACCTGTTGAGGTAGCATAGAGAGAACAGACACTACAGGGTACCATATGTACAGTAGCTAAGGTAGGCAACATCTGCACTTCCCCTTGCTTTGTGGCAGGAGGCATGGAAACTATTAGGGAGCAACTTTGGTCTCAGGCATGCAGCCAAGTCCCAGTGGATACGAATGGATACGTATCCGATATGAATGTATACGTATCCAATACGAATGCATACGTATCCAATATGAATGTATACGTATCCAATACATATGTGATACATATCTGATATGTATTCCCAGTTTAACAGATGCCTGAGCTATTCGTATGAGTGTAATGTATGAATGTCGTAATATTTGATTCATGTACGAATGTACGAATTCATATGAATAATAAATGTTACAAATATTTGTGCACATCCTTAACCTGGACTCTTCCTTCTATTTGCAGTGTTTTCATGTATTTTCCAATTTGAAATTTCTTCCATTGTATTCTACATTCTCTTTAATTCTTACTACATGCTAAACCTTGTTGGTTATGTTTGCCCCCTACTGCAAACGCTACTGTTTTATTTGATATTCTGCTGATTTTTAATGTGTTGGTTTTAAATTTTAATATTGTTTCTTTTGATATGCTGGATTTTAAAAGTTGTTACCTGTCGTGAGACCTTCGGGTATAGGGTGGGGTAGAAATATAAATATAAATAAATAAAAGGATTAAGACCCTTAACAATGTTATGGTGTTTACCCTACAATGTTTTGTTTTTGAGGCAAACTGAAATGATTTATTTGTTCAAAATATTGAGAAAAGTGAGAGTTTAGTAATGCCTTTTACTTTTTGCTGCTATACTTTCTTGATGGTTTATATATTTTATAAAGTAAATATTAAATCATTTTATTGTGTATTAACACCAGTTTGAAGTTTGCATGTGGGTTAAAATGTATTGGAATTATTGGAAGTAATGTAGAGAATGTTAATCATGCCAAAGATAATTTATGCTAAGGTATGTTTGCCTCTGCAGTAGAATTAAAATTGAGTATGTTGACTGTTCCCCCTTTAAAAGGAAATGGAACTAAGTTATCTTTGCAGGTTCAGAAAATGTTTTTCTCTTTCATCCTTCCTCTATCATATTTTGGCCTTTAATGTTATCTCTAATACCTTCAGGCCAAGTGGTACCGTTTCATGTGCGTCTAGATTGTTGAATGTCACTGAGAAAGCAATGCCTGAGGATGTTGACCTGGGAATACTCATGGCACTGTAAAAGGAGCAAGATAATAAAGATGTGAGCAGAAGCCATAGGGGAAAACAACAAGGCATGGAATATATACTCACCACTGGACCTTCCAACCTTCCTATTATAATCAGAGATAAATGGCAATTGATGTGTCACAGTGTATTTCAGCAAAGAAAATAAGAAGAGTTCATACGAGGATTTTTAAGCAGACTAGGAAGTTCCTTGAAAGGTTTTTATGTCAGTGGGGTCAACACCATATAATGTATCATCAATTTTAGCATCATAATGATGTCTATTTCATTTAAGTGGAGATACGATCAGCATAATAAGGATATTCCTAGGACAAGTTTGTAGATAGTAAAATATGATGACTCCCAAAACTGGGAGTGTGTAGACTGGCAAATTAAAACATGAGTTCATTTCTTGATATACAATAGAGTGAATAAAAATGTAATTTGCATATCCCAACTGAGTCTTGGGCTCATATCTGTGGCATTCTTAAAATAGTCCTGGGTAAGCAGATTAAAAACAAACTGATAAATTAATAGTACAGAAAATCAGGCAACACTTTGGGTGTGTTCCCATAGGTGATTAAATCCAAATCAAATCTGAATTCAGTGTCCAGAGTTCCCATTTAATTTTCTATAAATCTTGATAGAATCCAAATTCGGTATCCAGCATTCCCATTCAATTTTTTATTCCTGGATTTTATGAGGACTATCCAGTGAAAATCCAGAGAAAAGAGTCCTGAGGAAAACTGGACTTTTCCCCCCTTTTGGAGCCAAGTCCACTCATCCCCCAAAATGAGAACACTCCCAGACTATTTGGGGCAGAGATCTAGCCTGAATGGTGTGTGTGTGTGCGAGAGCAGCTTGACTCACGGTTTTGCTTTTCTAGTAGTTGCTAACAATGATCAGAGGGATATATATGTATCAAGCAAAAAGGTTTTAAAAGCAAAACCATGAGTCAAGCTGCTCTCCCCTGCACATTTTGTCAAACTTCTTATTGCGCTCTGCTCCTTTGGTGATCTGCTTGAGCACAAATGCTGTCTTCCCAGTAACATGGATGGAGGTAACGTTACCAGGAACATCCAATCTGAAAGGAAGGGTGTGAAAAAGGGAAAGTGGGATTGCCCTGTATGTGTCTGTTCTTCCGCTCAGCTGATTGACCATGGCAGGCTTACAGGGTTTGCACTAGGGAGGGGCAGAGATTAAAAGGTTCTGTTTCTCCATGCTGGAGATTTGGGCAGTGAGTGGGAACAGCAATATTCTGGTTCATCCCGCTTTATTGTCAGCTAAATGGGAACAGCCCAAAATATGCACTCGGCCCTGTATCTGGATTAAAATAATCTGACCAGCACTAAAATAATCCAACCAGGACTAAAAAGGTCAAGTGAGAACGAGGCCTTTCAGGCACTGTTATAGCTTTGTTGTTCATTTTATATATTGGCTTTTAATGTTGTTACCCACCCTGGATATGGTTTTCAGTGACATGTACAGTTACAATGTAACTGCAAAGATGCCTTCACAATGCCTTCCTGACAGCAGCTATGTTAACGGCAATGCCTGCAAAGACACCCGCACATCGGCAGCAAAGGTCTCTTCATACTACTTTCTAAGGTTACCTGCTACCTGGATGCAATTGCATTGGGTCTTAGAAGTACTATGGTTCATTTGCATTGTGGTTTGGGCAGTTCTTATGGCAGTAGTTTACACTGACTGATGTTGAATAGGGCTGAGATATCTGCATTGCATCACCCCTTAGCATGTATTTGATGCTCTAAAGCCCACGCAATGCAGATGCTTCTGCCTGCAGTTGATTTGGATCTAGCTAATCCAGATTCACTAATACATATTAAGCTAGGTATGTACAGAAAGGACCAGAGGTGTTGTTTGAAGCAGCAATCAGAGTGCCCCCTCTAGATGCCCACACCAAAGCTAACTTCTTAGGCAAGTGAAGTTCCCACTATATTTTCACATAGAGAAATGAGCTCTGTAGAGATAACAGTGTAGAAATGAAGAATTATTGAGTGGTGATGGGGAGTGAGACCCTGCTAATTTTGTTTTCCTCACACTATATTTTTGCCTTTCAATTTCTGTGGTTTTTTTTTCCTCCTCTCTCTTTGTGATTTTGATTTCAGCTCTTTTGATTTGTTCATCTAATTGGTTCTGTATTCCTTTTTGGACTTCTTTTTTTAAACATTACTCCTTCTGACCTTTCTTCACCCCGG
Source organism: Aspidoscelis tigris stejnegeri (assembly GCA_023333525.1). Taxonomy (NCBI): domain Eukaryota; kingdom Metazoa; phylum Chordata; class Lepidosauria; order Squamata; family Teiidae; genus Aspidoscelis; species Aspidoscelis tigris. The sequence continues at coordinate 67,258,628 of JALMGA010000007.1, read as the reverse complement.
CCTTCGAATAAATTAAAAACAAACAAACAGTTTTCCCTCCCCACTTTCAGGCACTGTTACTGATTTTGTACGCTTGTTTTATATTTGCCTTTTAATACTGTAACCTGCCCTGAGATCTTTGGGTATAGGGTGAGATAAATAAATGAATGGATCGATGAAGAATGATCCATTTCTCATTCAAACATCTCAAAGCAGAGATACAAAACATGGAGAATTTTGAAATGCACCCCCCCCAACAATGTGGAGAATGAAAATTAAACTAAAATTATAACAGTTATAAAATTATAACAGTCATAGAAGGAGAAGAAGAGTTGGCATTTCCACCCCACTTTTCTCACCATTTAAGGGGACTCAAAGCAGTTGACAAAAGCTTTCTATTCTTCTTTCCACAACAGAACACCCTGTGAGGTAGGTATGGGCTGTGAGAGCTCAGCAGAGAGCTGTGATGAGCCCAAGGTCACCCAGCTGGCTTCATGGAGGAGAGTGGAATCAAACCCAGTATTCCCAGATAAGAGTATGACTCCTTAACCACTAGACCAAACTGACTCATAATCATAAAATATCATATAAAATATAAAAAAATATGATCAAACTCAAGGATGTGGGAAACAAACATTTTCTCTGGAAAGGCCTAAGTAAAAAATATAAGTCTGTGTCTGAAAAGCATAGAAATCCTATGGATATCAAAGTGGAGATTACTTCAGAGTGTAGGTGTCATCACAGAGAAGGCCTAACTACGAGTAGCCAAAATATGACATCCAGCAATTTGTGGAACTTGCTGTAGGGAGCCCCCTGGTTGTCCCAGGTTGTTAAATGCTCTGTATTCCAAAGACAAAATCTTCAATATGCCAGCTACGATATGTATCAGCCCATTACATTTTCTATCCCATTGAGGCTTTAGAGAACCACCACTATCCAATCCTTTGGAGGATTAAACAATGACCAATGTTTCTGTCTTCCACAGTTGTATTTCTTTTGGGAATATCAGTGTTTGACTACCAGTACTGCCCTTCTAGTTGAAACTGTTTTCTGATCAGGCATTTGCTGATTTGCTAAATAATAATCTCTTGGAATATTGCTAGAACAGGAAACACTTTTTAGCTATCTGTCTCACCAGGAACATTCTGGTAAACATCAGGTGATGTGCTATTTCTGTAACCTAGACACAACTAAGTTTCGGTTTTCCTGTGGGAACAGTGTGGTTATCTCAACCAGTCCTCCACTTTACTGCAAGGAACAATCCTATTCCAGATAAACCGAATATGTACATATGGGGGCTGAGCTTAGTGACTTCATGCAGTCTCACAAGTGCTCATATTGCCTTAACAATACTGTGATGTGTGTGCTACTGCTGCTTTTTGAATTGTATATTCTGGATTGAAGATGTAGATTTTAGTGGTTAATCTGTACCATGTATTTACTTTCATATATCCACTCATTTAACCAGGAATTAATTTAACTAGAACCTATACTGCAATCATGAAGACAACAAAAGCCTGCCTTATTGGAAAGAATCAACGTGTCTGCTCTCATGCTTGTGAATGTCATCTGCATGCATTATCTGCTGTGATTCTAGCGATAGGCAACCTCTGCAAATCAACAAGATACCCCAACAATCTTAGATATTTACAGACAGAACTTCTACCATAATCTGTGATAATACTTTTCAGCCAATACTGATTACTCTCTCTTCTTTATACATTTTAAATGCACGCAGCCTGTTATAGCTACTCACCCTCTAACTAAAGTTTAGTGCTCTGCATGTTGTGTTTTAAATACCCCCCCTCCTATATATGAATATTGTTGTTTCCTTAAGTTCTTGGGTTTCTTTGTGCTGCATTCTTCCCACGAGATAGTTCACAAACTAGATGTAGATACTTGAAAAAAAATAATCAAGAAGACAAGATTACTATTTTAACACTTAGTCTGTAATTTATCTTCAACCACTTTCGTATTGAAGTTTACTTACAGCTTATCATCAGGATGTCAGCAACATGCTTAATAGCCTAGAATATTACTGCTTTCCTAATGTTGATTTGTTGAACCCTCATGGGTAGATCTGGATTTCCAGATGGGTGCTCCGGTGTTTCCACGGCAGGAAGGCTAGCATCCATTGCTATTGGGTGCTAGACCACCCATGGAAACACATTGGGTACTTCCCTTAATCCAGATATACTAGATCTGGATTAAGGAATGTACCCATTCCTTAGATTCGGATCTTCTTAGATCCGGATTAAAGGAGCGTGGTGGAAAAACACCCAGGATAGCAGTCGGATCTCTTAAATTGGATTTTTTATAGACTAGTGCTTTATGTAATTAATGCACCACTTTCAAGGAAGGATTCAACTGAAAGTAAGAATTACATTTTTCGAATTTAAATTGCACTATTACACTACTACAGTAAGATAGTACTAATTAGTAATACCAATTTAATACCAATATATCAATTATGTGGATAAATTAATCTTATAATAACTACATTTATCTAACTATATTTCAGTTCAAAATGTGCTGGTTGGAAAGTTGGAAAGCTGATGGGTAGGAGAGTTGGAGCAGACAAGGGGAAGTATTTCTTCACTCACAGGATCATTGGTCTATGGAATTTGCTCCCAGAAGAGGTGATAACAGCAACCAGCCTGGGTGGCTTTAAGGAAGGGCTAGACAAATTTATGGATGACAACAATGACTACTTTCAGGCCGTGGGGACAAGCAGGATACCTCTAAGGCCATTTGCTGGGATTCAAGAGCAGAAGAAGATTTGCCCTTGTCTCTGCTTGAGATGCCCATGGGCAATGTATGTGACAGGATGCTGGACTAGATGGGCTGTGGCTTGATCCAGCATCTGTTCTTATGTTCTTATTGTGTTGAGTCAGGCCTTTCTATATGTCTTATTATTGGGTCTTATTCCAAAATAAAAAATTTCCAAGCTGGAATTATGTTACCTGTAATGTAGGCTGCATCCCCATACAAGCTGTTTGGGTCTGATTGGGCACACATTGGATTGAGTGTGGGATTGAGTTTGAATGTTGCCATCCCCATGCCATTCCCGATAACGCAGGCTGGGTACATACCGCGCCAAACCCCAGTACAAGAGAGCAGTGCCATATCCTCTCCTCCCCCTCTTCTCATTGGAAGCCAGATTGGCATCACCGCACCCCTGTGCTCCCTGCTGTAAATGCTGCATCCCCTCTTTAGTGGCACAGAGAAGCCAGGACTGAACGGGAAAATAATAACTTTAAAAAACCATAGCTGGTACAAGATTTGGCAGCAGTTGAGCAGTTTTGCGCACCTCCCCTCCACCCGGAAACTGCGAGCACACCTGGCAAGTTTAAAATGGAAAAAAATCAAGCTATTATCCTGCCTGCCCTGGCTATTGGGAAATGGGGGATGGAATACTTGTATAAAAGAGTCTCATGTGGCTGTGAAGGCCATTCGACCCCCTCATCATTTCGGCTTTAACACCAAAAGTACACATTTACTCACCCAAAAATCTCAGTGGTTGCAATCTCCAATGCACAGGACATGAAACCCCACCTCCCACTGACGTGAGCACCAATCTCCCCCCCCCCAAATAGCCCAGAACCGTCCCCATGCACAGGCTCGGCTCGCAAAACAATGCATGCCAAACCCCCAAACTGTGCCTGGACCTGTTTTTTTCTAGTACCAAATTTGGTGCTGGTTTAGACCTGGTTTGGGCAATCTGGTCCACGGAAATCAGACGAAATCAAAAAGTCCATGGGAACGACCTGTGCCGAACCAGAGGCCTTTTCACACACGCGGTTTTCGAACGCGCGGAAGACAGCCCGGGACACGGCATTTGCATTGCCGCAGCCAGGTTTGTGTCCTGGCACGTCCCGGGCTGTCTTCCGCATGTTCCAGATGCAGAGCACTTTAAAGCATCCCGGCGCATTTGGGGAGAGAAGCGTTCGCGCACGCTTCTCTCCCTGACAGCCGTCGGCACACCCCCAGGGCCAGAATGGGCTGAAAACCGGCATCACAGCTGGCCTCTGGGGGGTTGATGACCAGCTTTGCCAGGCTGGAGATCGCGCCAGCGTGGCGAGGCCGGTAGATGGGACCCACCGAATCGGGGGTCCCCTCTCCCATCTGCCAGGGTCAGTGATCCTGGCAGATGGGAGAGGGGACCCCTGATTCGGTGGTCCCTTCTGTCACCTACCATGGCCGCCGGGACGTGGCTCCTTCCCGGCTCCAGCAGCCCGATTGCGGCCGCCAGAGTCGGGGAGCTGGCAGCATCGGCTTCCTGTACCCCCTTTCCGGGGTGGCAGGAGGCCGATGCCGGGCTGGCTGGGGGCGAGGAACCCCTTGGGTGACCCCCCGCCCCCATCGTGACCACCCCCACCCCTCCAAGCCTGCGATCTGCCAGGGAGAAGGAAAACATTCACTCCTGCTTCCATGTTAGAAGCTGGAGTAAAAGTTTCTGATGCCGGGATGGGGATGGTGAGGGGGAGGGGGAGAGTGAGAGTGAGGGGGAGCCCCCACCACCCCCACCCGATCGGCCCCCTTCCCTATTGCCCCCTCCCTATCGCCCCCCTCCCTGGACATTGGGGACAGTGTGTGCGCGCAGGGGACCTACCTTCCCGGCATCCTCGCTCATTGCAAGCCAGGACTCTGGGAAGGTAGGTCCCCTGCGCGTGCAGAGTCCCAATGCCTGGGGTGGGGGGTGATCGGGTGGGGGGCGATTGGGTGGAGGTGGGGTTGGGCCCCTCCCCCTCCCCCTCCCTGACCCATCCCAGGGTGGGTGTGGGGTGAGGGTTAGATGCGGTGGGGGGTGGGAATCATCTGCGAGGTGTAGGCGCATAGATCCATGCACCTACACCCCGTAGACAGCAGCGATCGGGGTGGCGGGGAAGCCTTCAGAGATCAGAGCCAGGGGCTCTGATCTCCGAAGGGCTCCTGCCCCATAGGCAGCTGCTCCAGGGTGGGTGCCCGGATGCCCGGGCACGTTCGTGCCGGCTGCACGGGCCCGATGCAGAGCAGGCGGCGTGACAGGGCTGCCCGCCCCTTGGGTGCTCGCAACCAATGGGAGGCAGCCTCACCGGCCGTGTCCCCGCCCCTGGCCGGCCTTTGCCGGCTAAGTTACTTTGGGACGCTTTTAGCATTTGCACACAGGCGCGCTGGAACGCGTTTACACGCGTTCTGGTGTTCCTGTGTGTGAATGGTGAAAGCGTCCGGAAGTGTCTTAGGCCACCCGTCGTACACTCGTTCCAAGTGGAACGAGTGTAGTGCGAAAAGGCCTCTGATTTCGATTTGGACCAAAACATGCATGGGGATGCACCCGTATTGTTTCTGACCACTTTACATAGAGAAAAGCAATGCCTTATGAAACGAACAAAATAATCAGATCCTTCATCTGTTCCTTTCCACTGGAGTGCAGCTATGAATGGCCACTGGAGTATGTTTTCTCTTTCCTTTTGTTGCTATTCAGACACTGATTGTAATCCAGTTTATGCACTGATTGCAGACCATTTTACACTATTCCAGTCCAAAAACTGCACTGCTTCCCATCGCTTCAGTTTCAATCACTTCCTCTTTCTTCTGCAGCCTTTTTCAGCCTGCGAAGGAAGCTAATATTTTGCATAATTTTTCATTTTCAGAACCTGGCTAGATCAAATGCTCCATACAGAACAGATTGACATTAAATTGGTGTACTTTATGATTCTGGATGTGTTTAAGTGCTAAATTGTAGCAATAAGTATGCCGACCTTAATGTGCAGCTGTTTTCTGTTCCTTTATCTTTCTCTCTTATGCTCAAAATTCTATATAGTGGAGATTGGCTCCTCAGCTTTGAAAAAATTGTAGGAAGGAGTTAAAAAGCTAATTATAATTTCTCTCTTTTTTGCGATTCTTGTTCATAGGAGGAAAATTGTTACTCCCATCATATTAATTTGTACCGAAAAAAAGATTGGAATAGAGGAAGTAGGAGATAGGAAACAATAAAGTGGAAATGCAAAAAAGAGAAAGAAACAGTTGTACATTGCTGATAAAGGAACTGGTGAGTCTATCAAGCCCGCCTTATTTTATCTCAGATCCATTTATCAGTGGAATGCTCTGGAAATAATGTGGGTACTTCTTTATCCTGGCTTCCCTTCCTCAGTTCATTTTCAATGTTACAGTAATGCCTGGGAATGATTGAGCTACTTTTCATCAATGACCGGGTCTCAATCACTGCTGACCTTTCTTGTGGTACTTTAGCTGAAAGCTCAGATATTACTTTGGTTACCTGTGTCAGTGGTGGTGCATCTTGCATGAATTCTTTCTAATCAAGTGCTAAATAATTTGCATTGATAGTGTAGGCTATCTCTGTTTATAAATGACAAACACATTAGTCAAGCTATTGATCCTCCCGGTTCTTTTTATGTTACTTATACAGTCTAGGTCTTCCTGGCCTGGAGGCAGCAGGATAAATTTGCAGGATTTTAGGATTTCCTCAGCTGCAGGCAGCTGGCAGGGAATCAATAGCATAACTTTGATATGACTTTACTTAGTTTTCATCCTAGAAGGCAAAAGGCTGATGCTAAATGCCTTTCACAGAAGTGGCTCATTGCAGAATTTGGCTGGAATCCTAGCAGATAAGGCTGTTGGACCTTGCTTTATCCATATAGACAGACAGACAGAAAGAGAGAGAGAGCCCCTTTTTGTACCTTCGCCTTACTTTATGGCTTCATTTGCACAGGTGCAAATGGCTGATAATATGGACAGTCAGGGACAGATGTGTCTGCATGCCTCCTGTCTCTTCCTCAGGAAGGGAGGATCTGTTCTCAGTCAGGAAAATTAACTTTATATTTGGAAGATGCAGATTACCACCTTGGGCTGGTGCTGACCCTTCACCTGCAAGATTGGCCCTCGTGCATAGTACTTAACATGACTTCCAATGCTACTTCTTGACTTTAGCTGGGGAATTCCAACAAAGAATAAGTTTCTGCTAGCAGATACATTTCTAGGTGCATGTACAGCAAAACCTAAGTGGAGCCACTGTAAATAAAAGTTGAAAAAGGGACAAGAGAGTCAGAAGCATGGATGTATACAAAATGTTTTTTTTTAATTTGCAAGAAAATTAGTTCAAATAGATCCCCTTCACATGCTGTATTCAATCACATATGAATCCCATACAAATGCATGAGAATAGCATACGGATCCCATACGAAGCTTCATACAAACGCATCAAAACATTCTATTCAAATTCAATTTTGGATGTTGCAAATATTTGTTCACATCCCTCATTGGAAGAAGAAAATAGATGTGCTACACCATTCAATTGCTGTTTCAATGTTGCATAGGTCTGCTTTTTGTTTGCTTTAAATCTCATTTTAATGTTCACAAACTGCTTTTTCTCTTTAAGAACTAGGAATCTTTCACACTTTAGTCAACAACAGCCTAGCCCCTGTGCGATAGATCACTTGGCTGTGTTTGATGTTGCTGCTGATTCTCTGCAGGGCGCTGCCATCTCGAGTTTGGTGCCCTGCACAACTGCGTATGTATCAGCACTGTCACTATGGCAGTGCTGACATTTTGCGTAAGCACAGTCATGTTAGGGGGTCATGTGAGCTGCCCGTGCACTTGTGTGGCAGCTCAGATAACTTCCACAGCTGGACAGAGTGCAGATGCTCACCAGCTGGATGCCTAAGGTAATGATATGGTCAGGATTGGGGGGGTGCATGATTTCATGCACCACAGCTCGTTTACAATTGGTCAACATCTGGGCAGGCAGGGGGTACTTGTAGGCTGTAAACACCTCCTGTAAGTGCAGATGCACTTGCCCAGATGTTGACTGATTCTAAACTTCAGGCTGAAGTGTGAATCAGGCTATGGAATGCCCTAAATAAAGTATGGAACAGTCCCTACTTGTGTTGCTCTGTTTGTGTCTTCCTTTAAATTATCTAGAATACTGTGTCCAGTTCTGGGCATCTCAATTTACAAAAGACATTGACAAACTAGAGCAAGTCCAAAGGAGGGCTACCAAAATGGTTAGTGGTCTGGAAAGCATGTCCTACGAGCAACAGTCGAAGGATCTAGGAATGTTTAGCCTACAAAAGAGAAGACTGAGAGGAGACGTGGGCGCGTGTAGCGGACTAGCTTTAATAGCCACATGTAGAACCAAACCATAAAACACCTTAAGACTTCATTTTGTGTACAGAGAATTAGTTCTCGTGGGAAAGAGTTTCCCTGAGACATCTCAGACACAAACTGCAAAGGGGTCAGTGTTACTTTAACCCTGCTGTGAGAACATTCACACCTAATGTTAACATCTGTCTTTGAAAACTCATTTAGATAACTATCTCGGAAGCATGAACATCAAGCACACAGGTATGAACTACCTTATTGGCTAATCCTAATCACCTGGTTACATAGAATCAGGATAAGATATGCACATTTTCTCTGCTGGGTTATGTATTCTTTCCATCACAATAGAATGTGTTGTACGCTCTTTCTGACATGATTGAGTATAATATACAGTAAGTTTGATTTGTACGTTTTATAGAAATGCTTACCTCATTGTAGCCTATCTCATGTTTATGTTGCTGATGTTTTGTACGAGCTTCTGTGTTCTATGTTTTGTTTGTCTTTTGCTTTTTATTTAATGAAACTTACCAACTAAAATAGTTCCAGGCATCCTGCCTACTTGTTGGGGATGTGGAGGAAAGTTTTTCCCCGGTAAAAGCAGTCCCTGCTCTGACTGGGAAGCTCTGTGCAATCTCATGCCACCAAATCAGTGAACTAAGAATTAAAATTACCCAGCAGAGTAGAGGAAGCTGTTACATGGTCTTCAAGAATCTGAAGGGGTATCACAGTGCAGAGGGATTGTCCCTATTCTCACTTGCACAAGATGGGAGGACTAGAAACAATGGGATGAAACTTCAAGGGAGTCAGTGCAGATTAGATATTAGGAAAAACTTCCTGACAGTGAGGGCAATCACTCAGTGGAATAGGTTGCAATGGAAGGTGGTTAGCTCTCCTTCACTGGAGGTCCTATAGCAGAGGTTGGACCTACATCTGTCCAGGTTGGTTTAGGAAATCCTGCATTCAGCTGGGGGGTTAGACTTGATGACCCTAGAGTTCCCTTCCAACTGTATGATTCTATGTGAAAATTTTATTGGAAACTTATTTTTTCCATTGAATACTTCCTAGAAAGTTGAGATGTTTTTACAATTAGGATTCTAAATCACAGGTAGAGTCTTTGGCTGTGGTCAGTCCTGGTAAAAGAGTCAGGCCCAAGGGGCAGACATAAAATATGAAAAATGACTTACTACATCCCCAAGCCTCTGATTCTGTACCCTAATTAGAATAAGTAAAGTGAGACATGCAAAGCCCCATGAAGACAGATGTCGCCAACTTTATTCATATTTTACCCACATTATTCTACTCTGAATTTAGATGTATAAAAAACAATGGAAAGAAAACACAAGTTCTGGGCTTTGGGATGTGGTGTGATACTTCCCACTTTACTTTATGGTCATTTTACCATAGTGTAAAAGGATTAAAAACCTGGGAATATTCTCTTTGTCTCCCCACTTTGTGTGTTTGTGTGTGTGAGAGAAAGCAGACATATGGGATAGACCTTGAACTTATTTCTTAGTGTTTTGTCTTAGCTGATTTGGTGACTATGTTGTGCTAGAATGAATATCCATTGAATTTTGTTCTACTATCCAAATAAGCAATGCTATTATGAATGGATGTATTATCATTTACAATTTGCTAACCCTATTAAATCAAAGTTATAGCTTTCAGGTTCAGAGCAGCAGAACAAAGGAGAAATTGATCTCTTTATCTTAATCATTATTTTAACTATAAATTGAAACATCTTCTTTCATTGCAATGGTTCATCAAGAAAATTTGTCAATTCTGTTGAGCACTGGGAAAATTTATTAGGAAGGTGGGGCTGATGGTTGAGGATAGTTAAACTGGTAAATCTGAAAGCTGATAAAACTTGTTGAAAGATTTAAGGGTGGGGGGAAAGAATGGACATGTCCTTTTAGAATATATTAGCTTATAGTGAAATAAATTCATTCTATAAGGAGTCCCAGTATTGCTAATGTTCAGTATTATTAATGTTCAGTGTTTTGAAATAAATTATTGAGTTTCTTTTAATTCTACAGTAAAGGATAAACTGGTGTTCAGTCAATTTCTTCTTTCTTCATATAATTAAGCAGAGGTGGTTTTAGATAGAATTCAAATGGCCTATGAAATATTGATTTAAGAACCACATGCCATAATTAAACTTTAGTCAGTCTTAGTGTGGTTTGTATTGGAATGGAGGAAAGGAAATAAGCAGTCATTAACACCAAGGACCTCTGCTTTCACATTAACTCACAAATAAAAGTAACATGAAACAATTGTCCTGGAAATGTTTGAATGGCTCTGTTTTGCGTTCTCACTCTTTTATGATGATTGATTATTAGAAGTAATGTTATGTGAAGGAAAATTACATTAAACTGGTCAGGCTGAAGGTATGCTGAATCATTCGTTATGCATATTCTTAAGGATCAGTCATATCTTTCATTTATTTGCTTTTCTGTTTCTTTCATAGTACTTTAATTAACATCTTACTTGGCACTGTTTGGAAGTCTTGTAAAACTACGCCCAAATTATTTTATCTTCCTGCCAAAAAACAAATTAATTTTAAGAACAAGGCAACAAATATTACAAATATACAATAGACAACAATAATACAAGTTTGAAAGTTACCTCTTTGACATTAGCCTGCAGGCCCATTGAAATCTTATGAAGCAACAAACGGAAGGATGAATTTTCAGATTTACACTGTTTGCTCTACCCTTGAAAATTCACCTGGCACTTATGCTGATGTCCTTTTCACACTGATTTCTGCTGGTTTCTGTAAGGAAATCTTGAAATAGTTTTTACTGAAATGCATAATGGTACAATAAAATTGGCAAACTTCTCTATTCTAATAAGATGGAGGCACTCTGCCTACAAAACTCTCTGAGGAAAATCTAAATGATTATTTTCTATACACTTAATTGAAATTAACCCTGCATTGATTTTTAACAATCACACCCAGAATGGCTTGTTGGTTAAGGTACACTGAAGGACAACAGAATTCTTTAGTGGATAAGTGAAAGTGATGTTTGTACCACTGTTATGAAAAATTCTTCTGAGCATACACAAAGTCTTCAGAATTTTGAGACCTTCTTGATAAATGGTAGGTTTCACAGATATGAAATCAGTAGTGAATTTCCAAGGAAGAAGTTAGGGGGAAACGATCAAAGTAAAGTGTTCATGAATATTTTTATTAAGTCATTAATATGAAAAAAAATCCAATTAAATAACTAGTAAAAATATTCATTCAACTATTTTAATCTCTTAATAGACGAAAACAAATAGAAAACAACACTGAAACAAATTAAGAATTGGCAGTAATAAAGGAGTTCAATAACTTAAGAAAGAGAAAGAAGATTCATAGTTTCCCCCTCATTTATATAACATACTGTTAGATGAAAACTATTCCTGTTTTTCTGTACAGCTGAAACTAAGGAGGATTACTCTTGGATATAAACTTCAAAAGGAAAGATCATATATACCTCTTCTAAAGATTTCAAAAAATTGCTCTAGATCCTTGTCAAGAAAGGGGTAGTATATGTTTAGAAAGGGGTTAAGGAGGTTCATAGCTTGTTATTTCAGCCAGAGCTTAGAAGCACAGAAAGGATAAACACCAATTGTCCTGCCAAAGCAAAGGAGATAAATCTCAAAAGATCCTTCAGTACATCCACAAATATTACCTGAAGTGTACTCAGCCTTCCATTGGACCTTAAAATCCAAGCATGATTCTTAGGTCCGTTATGAACTGTGGAACTTATTTCTTGTGCACAGCTAAGGCATTGGGCAGGAAGTCTAAGTAACGATTGTGGTCTATGGAGCTTGATCCTAGGAACTGGGTCCAACTTAGCTTCATACTTTAGCTCCTTTCCCATCTCTTCAAGATTTTGTATTTGCTTCTAGCACTGTTCAAAAGATTGCAACATGTTCTGCTGGCTGTGCTACAAATCAGCACAATGCAATTATATATTTCAAGGCAGGAAGATTCCACTGAAAAATTTAAATATTTTATCACTGGATGTGGTAATGTGATATTAAAACACAAAGCTGAGAGTCACTAAGCAATATCAGGTTTGATGGTCAATTTTCGTTTGCTTCCTGAAGGAATCAAAAGTGTACACAGATCTTTTCTCAGAATCACTTCTCTTGCAACATCTGCATGACCATGTCTCCAGGATATATTTGCAGGTATAAAAGGGAAGGGTCTGGGACCTCATTTCTGTGTGTGTACACATATCCCAATAAACTGAAATTGCTCTATCAAGAGCTAAATAGAACAACATTTGCTAAAACACTTTGGGCAAGAAGAAAGATCTGTCTCATCTCTCCCCCAAACCTTTTCTGAGCAGAACTATTGCCAAGGTTTGGGGCAGCCCAGCAATGAGAGTTGTATTTGGCATTTGTGTGAGTAAGGTCAGTTACATTTCTGCTTATTAATCTGTGACTCATAACATTTTTATTGGCTGAGACTGAGTGGATATTTTTCACGGATTATCCCCCAGGCTCTCTGGACTCCCTGACTTTCCCAAGTCTTGATAGCTGAAGTAGTTCAGCTATTACTCATTTGCCTGAAAGATTTTCAAAGTACTTCTACCAAAAGGGAGCCACGTTCCGTAGAGTGTATTCCAACCTGGTTTATTCCAACCTGATCCTATCATCAACCTAAACCTTGAACCTGGAGTCCTTGTGACCTGAGAATAGGAAGGGAATATAAGGACTCAATTAGAGATGAAACCCAACTTCAGGAAGTCTGCACACCAAAATGTGGGAGAAGGATAAAGGTTTCCAACCATTAATCAACATGCTTAACACACCCAGATGGCTGAAGATATCAAGAGACAGTATTAACCCACTATAAAACTATATTTCCCTCTTTCTTCTTTTTTCTTCGGTACTTTTAACCAAACCAGTTTCTCTGTCTATATAAAGGAGTCCCAGTTGATTGTGTGAGGAAGAGGTAGTGGTCAGTGGGAAAGTTTATTATGGAGAAATTTATTGGTGAGAAGGCATGCTTCCTTTGAGGCATCACTACTACAACAAGAATTTTTCAGCCTTAAGCTGAAGAACTGAGGCACTTTCTGCCCTAGGCTTTATTCTGGTTTATATCTCAGACCAGGGACCTTTTATTCTCATGCTGGTGCAAACTACAGCAGCCCTTGCGAAGGGCCTGAACATAGTCTGCACTAACATGTTGGATGGCAGATCTCTATTCTGAGAAATAATACAGAATAAGGCCCAGTGCGAAAGGTCTGAGTCCCCTAAGGTCTCCCTGCCAATGGCTACTGAATGGCTCCCCTCCTTCCTGGCTTGTAAGATCAAATAGTGCCTTTCTCTCCCTTTCTTTGAATTTTTCCCCATTTATAAGAAACCAAGAATAGTAACATTTTGACCAATTGCTACCATTGCTATTTTACTGTAAATAAGAAGTAATTGTGTTTGCCATTTTTGTAACTGAAGAAAATTTTTAGTGTAATCAGCTTGTTCTCCTTCCCCAAGGGTTGACCATCAGCTGCATGCCAATCAAACCGAATCTGTAGTTCTTAAAAATCTTGCTTGTGACATCTTAAAGTGCATGGATCCAGGAAAGTCTTGCAACAAACCTCACCAGTGCAAACTCTCAAACCTGAGAGTGTACCATCTTTCTGAATGTTGTTATGTTCAATATCTGTACTAGCCATAGAATGAATCTAAATGAAAGAGGAGGGGAGGCTCATCTTATACCAAAGAGAGCTTAGCAAATTATCTCAAATTGGGCTTCGAACCTTGCTTTTTTGTAATGAAAAATGTCTGCCTTCAGTGGAAAAGACCTAATGAAAAACAAACTTGAAGTTTACACAATGAATGCTGACAGTTGAAAATTTAGCTTTTCCCTAAATTTAGGTCTGTAGAGTGTCCCTGTTCCCTCCAACACCATTTTCCTTTTGTATCTTGTCTCTTTAGATTGTAAGCCTGAGGACAGGGACTTGTCTAAGGGTGCTTCTGCACTTAGCGTTGTAAATCTGGATCTACCTCTTCTGGATTTAGTAAATCTGGTTTCCAGTAGATCCGGATTTACTAAATCCGGATGCAGGGTAGATCCAGATTTATGGCAGATCTGTAGATCTGTAGCCAATAGATATGGATCTACCAACCCCCCATCCTTCCACACACACGGCAGAAGGACAACTTAGATCCAGATTTGAGTTGGGTGATGTGCAGATGCACAGCACGCGCCTCACATCCGTGCTCCGGGGGCCCTCCCCTGGCCCGCCATGATCGTCTCTGCCAGAGCCGAGCATGGCGAGCCAGGGGACTCTGCCCTCGTGGCTCGCCCTTGTTCCAGAAGCGGCGGATCGCCACTTCTGGAGCCAGGGGGAGCTTCTGCAAACCCCTCCCTAGCTCACCCGGGGGAGAGCGTGAGCGATCCCCTCCTTACCTCTTTGTAGTCACCCCGATTTTGGCCGCGGAGTAACAGGAGGCTACGGGCCTGCATGCTGCGGGCCTTCTGACTGGCCAGTGCAGCTTCTGGCAGCGCCTGCCGTCAGGAGGCTCTCTGCACAGGTGCGCTGCCAGCAGCTGCACTGGCCAGTCAGGAGGCACACAGCACACAGGCACACAGCCTCCTGGGCCTCTCAGCCAGAATTGGGGCAACAGCGAAGAGGTAAGGAGGGGATCGCTCGCGCTGCCCCCTGGGTGGGCTAGGGAGGGCTTCTGTGGCGAGGGCAAGCCGCAAAGTAGGAGTCCTCCAGCTCACAATGCTCGGCTCTGGCAGAGCCAATCATGGCGGGCCGGGGGAGGGCTCTGGTTAGGCATCTTTCCACTGTGCGGATGCATTCTAAATGGATACATTTCCATAGCGGAAACACCCATTAAGACTACCTTCTAGGTAGTCTTCCGGTAGACCCCATTAAGCCCACATTAGAGACAGATAGGTGCGGAAGCGGCTGCCCTTATCTGTCTCTAATGGGTACCGCTGTGCAGACGTGGTCTACCCATTTTGTTCTAAATGGGTGCCGCTGTGCGGACGCGGTTTCCCACATGTGTGCTTAAGGGGTGTTGCTGTGCGGACGCTGATTAGCCAAAGCGTTCTTAATGGCTGTTGCTGTGCAGTTGCAGCTTTCCACCTGTGTCCCTAATGGGTGTTTAAGGGCATCTGTGGAAACACCCCTTGACTAATATAATATTGTAACCCGCCCTGAGACCTCCGGGTATAGGGCAGGATAGAAATACAAATAAATAAATAATTTGACCATCGTTCCAGGAAAGGGAGTGGTTTTTAATTGTTAATTTACTACCTTAAAAAAGAACCTTATTTTGCCACAACCTAGGAAATAAATAATCATGGCATTATCTCAGGGAAGAAGGAAACAAAAGATACTTACCATTGAAGGGAGGGAGGGAGGGAGGGAGGGAGGGAGGGGGAGAGAAAGGAAGAAAAAGAAAGAAAAAGAAAATCAGTTCCTGAAGTACTCCAGCTAAACACTGATCAGATGGTTCATCATTGTAGCAAGCACAATAAGCATGGGAGGCATGCTGTTGCTGTTTGGCTAAGCAGGAAACTAAAGCTTGATGTCCCAGGTCTAATATTCTGTCCAGTGAAATATGCAAGATCTTAATATGCTTGATAGCTCAGTTACATAACGTTATCCCATATTATTATTATTATTATTATTATTATTATTATTATTATTATTATTATTATTATTATTATTATTATTATTATTATTATTATTATTATTAAAATGAAGTATATTCCTAAAGTTTTGGAAATGGAACAAACTATGAAAGCAAAAGGACAAGACTACGAAACTACATTAAAAGGATAAAATGAACATATAGCATAACTTCACAAATGCCTAGATTCTACATACCTTCCTTGCCAGTAAGAAACATAAGTGTATGTGTTGTATGTGTGCATACTGATATCAGTACCAAGAAATACCTACACCAGATGGAAGTTCTAATTGTGAAGCCATTGTGAATCCCATCTGTTAGACTATATGATAAAGCTCACAGGTAGGCAGATGGGAAGGAGAAGGAGGGGTAGCGTATCAGGCAAACAAAGCATGAGAACTGAGGAGAGATCAGAAATTCTGGAGATAGCAAGAAAAAGTGAGGAGAGATCGAACAATTTGGAAACAGCAAGAAAACTGTAAAGTTATTGTAGTCATAACAGAATTGTAGATGGAGTGTAGATTGTGAATGGATCCATGTCATTCTAGAAAACATTGTTCACAGTGTTCTCATTCACACCCATGTCAATTTAGGGCCTGTGGAAGCATCACTCCATGGATCATGGACCTATCATGGTAAAGGGGCTTGTGTAATTCAATAAACCATATAGGGCCACCCAAAATCAACAAGTAATAGTGAGCACTTCTGATAAAAAGTGATCCAGTAGAGAAGAAAATGGAAACCACTCCAGTATTCAGGACAGGAAAATTTTATGGAAAACCGTCACTGGAAAAATGATATGACACTGGAAGATGAAGGTCCAGGCCACAATGATATTTAGGAAAGGTGAAGAGCAAGTAAAAGTAGCCCCTATGTGGACATCACCAGATAGTTAGTTCCAAGATCAAATTGATCAGGTAAAGATGTAGCAAAAGCATGATTTGGGGTGTTTCCACACATGTCCTTAAACACCCATTAAGGACACATGTGGAAACCCGCATCCGCACAGCACACCCATTAAGGACGCTTTGGGCAATCCACGTCCGCACAGCAACACCCATTAAGCACACATGTGGGAAAACGTGTCCGCACAGTGGCACCCACTAACAATGGAATGGGAAGACCGCGTCTGCGCACCGGTACCCATTAGAGACAGATAGGGGAAGCCGCTTCCGCACCTATCATCTCTAATGTGTGCTTAATGGGGTCAACCGGAAGACTACCTAGAAGGCAGTCTTAGTGGGTGTTTTCCGCTGTGAAAACACATCAATTTAGGACATGCCCGCACAGTGGAAAGGTGCCTAACCGGGGCCCTCCCCCAGCCCGCCATGATTGGCTCCACCCTCACCCCAGAAGTGGCTCGCCCTCACCCCAGAAGTGACGGATCACCGCTTCTGGAGCCAGGAGGAACTTCCTCGAAACCAACCCTAGCCCACCCAGGGGGAACGCGTGCATTCCCCTCCTTACCTCCTCGCCGTAGCCTCAATTCTGGCTGTATGGTCCCAGGAGGCTCCGCACCTGCGTGCTGCACGGCTCCTGACTGGCCAGGGCAGTGCACCTGCGCAGAGAGCCTCCTGATGGCAGGCACTGCCAAACGCTGCCCAGGAGGCACGCAGCAAGCAAGCGCGGAGTCTCTTGGGACCGCGTGGCCAGAATCGGAGTGACGGCAAAGAGGTAAGGAGGGGATCGTTCACACTCCCCCCCCCAGGTGGTCTAGGGTTGGCAAAACAATGTCCTGTTTGTTTCTGGAGTATATTGGCCAAATGTGGACTATTTTGCTTTTGGATTAACCAGGAGGGGTTTGAACCCTACCAGCTTCTCCTTCACTGCTTCTTTTTCTCACATCTTTATTATGAGTGGCATACCTATTTGTTTTCCACCCACAATTTATGTGTTAAAATTATATATATATAATTTTAACACATAAATATATATATATAACACACATATATATATAACACATATATATATAGTTATTTTAGTAAAGTTATTTTGGCAAATGATGCCATCTATGTTGATCACAATTAGCCAGTGTTATTTATTACATATACTTAAAAAAACACCCACCTTCATTGCTCAGCTGATATAAATAAAAGACCTCTGAACCTCCAAATAGCTAGGGATGGGTGGTGTTACTTTTCCCATTTGAAGGTTATGCAATTAGGAGCCAAAGTTTTCTTTTTATGTCACTCATAGAATGTTAGTCCTTTTAAATCTTAAAGATTGTGTCAGTCTTCACAGCTGCAGGCCATGAAACTAATTTTAGAGATATGCCAAGGCAACCATGTCCAATGCGTACTGCTGAATATATTTTAATACTGTTTATGACAGGAGGTAATTTATACTTTACAAAATGTTGCCATGAATTAGCCCCAAACTTTCCCACATCATTATGGTCTGATGCCAAGGAAAAGCATTTTTAAAATTAGACTTGCAGTAGCAGTAGAGGGTTTCTAATCAAAACTATCAGTTCACACCTTAGAAAGTGTAATTAAAGAGCACTGAATACCTTTCCTTTGGGAAAACGCAAAGTTAATCCTTTCAAACTTTTTACAACATTCGCTAATACTGTAGCCTTGGTAAATTCTCTGTGTTAGGAACTAATTTGCTGAAAGTACATGTAAAAGACAAACAATATTTCCCAGGAGGAAAAACTGGGTATCCAAAATTAGCTGAAGCAAAAGACAGCTAAATGTGCTCCAAACAAGCTGATAAGTATACCACAGGCTCAATGCCTTCGGGCAGAAACTGTGAGCATTTTCACACTTTGATGAGGTGCAAAGGCCAGATAACCTGCAGGGTACATTAGGCATCCACACCCCACAATGCCTGATGCATTCAAAACTTACCTGGAACCTCCCTTAGCACTAGGTAAGTGTGATAGCCATTTAACTAGTGGCAATCTCCTTGATGGTTTCACTGCAGCAACAGCCATGAGTGGTATTATTGTCTGATAGGGCTGTGCAAGAATATTCAAAGGTATTTGAAATTCAATCTAATTTATCTGAATTGTGACATTTGAATTCGAATCAAATGTCCATAAATTTGAATTTAAAGATTCAAACAAATTTCAAATTTTGGATGGACTTGTTCAAATTATCCAGACATTTGTATGTGTACGGGTTCATGCACAATCTGTACTTGCAGATACCCATCTTTCCCACATCTGTACACATTTGTATGGATCTGTACAGGATGAAAATGGGTTGCATACAGGATAACAGAATGTGTAATGATACAGAATGTATAACAATGTGTACAGGCACATACAAATGTTGTTGACATTCATAAGTGCAAATTTGAATAAAAAATTCAAACAAATAGATTTGAATTTGCTTAACTGAAATAGAATTTGGTTAAATTTTAATTTTAAAGATTCAAATCAATTGAATTTTTGGATATTCAATTCAAATTGAATCCAATCCCAAAAATTGCATTTGTGCACACCCCATTGTCTAGGTTTTAATCACATACTCATTCCCCCTTTCCCCCCTTCATAACCTCTGCATTATTGCCGTTCACTACATATCTGGAAACTGGCTGTCTATGCAAAGGTGCAAGAGAGTGTTTATCAGTAACTCTGATCTTTATCAATAACTCTGGAAAAAAAGGCTTATACCTTAGCAAGGGGTAGTTGGAACAGCTACCTCCAAGAGAGTCTGCTGGAAACAGTGGCTACAAGGGGCATTTCTACACTTACCATTCCTTTCCTGGTATAATAGGACCAGTCCAGCCTGGACCAGACCTCTCCTACTGTTTTGGGACAGCCACCATATTAGCTCTAAAGATTGTGTGATCTTTAGAGCCAGCCTCAGCATTCCCCAATGGCTAGGAACAAACGTTCCTAGTGTTAGAACCCTCTGGGAGCCCATTTCAGTGTCACACTTTCTTGTGCTACCAAAATGAGGTTTGTGCTCAACCAGCTCATGGAGGCATGCATCTTTCTGTGTGCCTCCTGAACTGGTTTACTTATAAGTAGGGTGGCAGTAGACCTTTTTAAAAAAGTTTAACAATATCCCATCTAGGTGACCATTTTGGGCCACCTAGACTGGCCTACACTCCGCCCAATAGGAATAGAGTATGCTATCAAGGGGTATGGCCTCTCTGGTCTGCATCAAGTATAGAAGAGAGAGACCCAGAGGTGGGCCATGAAGTGCAGAATACTGATAAGTGTAGAAAGACTCAAGGTCCATTAGAAAGAAAGAAACATTGAGTAAACTGCAGTGTTTTAGAGGTGAGAAGAATAGTTGGCTTTTCTACCCCACTTTTCTGACCCATTTAAGGGGACTCAAAGAAGCTGACAAAGCTTTTCTATTCCTCTCCCTACAGCAGACACCCTGTGAGGTGGGTGGGGCTGTGAGAGCTCAGAAGAGAGCTGTGGCTAGCCCAAGGTCACCCAGCTGGCTTCATGTGGAAGCGTGGAATCAAACCCAGTATTCCCAGATAAGAGTCCAGCTTCTTAACCACTAGACCAAACCACAAGACCAATGAGGTAAGGTCATTGAAATGAACAAGAATTAGAGACGTGCAAGAATATTCAAAATATTTATTTGATTGAATTCGGCCAAATTCAGACATTCGAATTCGAATCGAATGTCCAGACATTTTTTTTAATATCTGAACGACATTTGTATGTGTACGGATACTTACGGATCATGTACGTATCTGTACATATCTTATTCATATCCGTACGCATCTGTACGTATAGGTACAGGATGAAAACAGGATGCAAATGGATGCATACAGATACGTATGAATGTTGTTGACATCATATTGAATATTCATATAAATAGATACAAATGTATTTGTATCATTTTGAAGTTTAATAATTCATTTTTTTCTCTATTCATATGAATTCGGTCATTGGAATATTCAATTTGAATCAAATCGAATGTCGAAAATTGCATTCATGCACACCCCCTAACAAGAATAGTTCATAAGCATGATAAATAAAATGTGGAAGAGAACTAGTATTCCTACTAATAGTTTCTTAAGGGACCTTAGAGGACTATGCATAAGAATCTGTTCCTTAAGATAAAATCTGCAAAATGTTATTTGGGATCAACCATTCCTTGCATAGCACACAGATCATTTCCCAGGTGACGTGCATTTCAAAGATGGGTTTTATGCAGGTAACACTTACTAACGAGAGACATGCATCCAAATCCCCATATATATCACTCATAGGTATAAAGTTTTGTTTTTATCCTATGGCTAAACGCTGAGATATGACTTGCGCGTTTACAGAATTATGACAATAAGGTATGCTGATTATTTCACTGTGAATGTCTGATTGAAATATTTATTTTCATTCTTTCTTCTCCCTTTTCAACTATCACAGGTTCTTTAAACTCCTGCACTAAGGGTTTACGCAACCATCTGTTTGTAGGATTACTGCTATTTTTAAACAGAGCTCTCTTCAGTGTGAAATCATTTATTATAGGAGATGTCTTTATAAGAATTATATATTCAGCATTTGCTCATGCTTAAGGGTACATTTAACAGCACAAGAGTTTCTGACAAACAAGGAAGTAGGCCATTAATACTGTGGGATAAGTGAAACCTTGAGAAAGAATTTATTTTGGAGTGGAAGATTATTTATTGCATAATGTGCTAATTTAAGGACAGACTTGAGGGCCAAGGTAAAAGTCACAGAAAAGATGTGTGTATGTCTGTGGACACATGCACAAAGGAAGCCCATGAATAGCATCCTGTAGTAGATCAACATTAGTAGGTCTGGATTTACTGGATCTCCAAGGCTGTGAAGCTTTTGAGAGCTTTGCAGCTACCCCACCCAGTGGATAGGAGTGAAAGTTCCTAGCCTCAGGGCATGGGTGTGTGAGATTTTTGGTGGTGTGCCATGGTGCGCCATTGAATTGCAGCACCCAGTAATTCCATATTACAATGGTATTCCATCTGTACACCTCCATGATCCAGATCACAGCCCTTATGCTGGAGCTGCCCTAATGCGTGTGGAACCTCCTTGATACAGATTAACATGCAGATGAGAAGACCCTGGATTCAGATTAGAGGTATGTTGATCCAGATCAAATTGCTTCTAAACACATGAAAAAGATGGCTAAAAAGTCCTCACTGGTGGTACCATGGGAAAGCTAGTGCCCCATCCCAACTCTAATCCACAATAAAGCCCAGAAATATTGGGAGTGCATTTTCAGAGTAATATGGAATAGAGATCAGACAGGAACTCTAGTGTGTGGCAGCTTCCACTTCTAAGCCACTTTGGAGCTGCTTTTTTATGCATGTAGATGCAGCCAAGCTTCCATTGATTGTCTCATCCCTTCCCACTATTGTTCTAGAAGTGCTCTATAGAATCCTTTCAGCATTTTCGGCATTCACCACCATGACCCCTGGTCAATTAAACTCCAATATTTTCCCAGCCTATATTTTTTTGGTACCATTGCAAAATAGATATATTTAATGCTGTATGTGGAAGAACATCTAGGGGAAATAGCACTGATTGGGAATTATGGATGGGGGTAGCACTTGACCCTTTCCTGACACTTTTAGGCATTTAGCAGCCACTTTTTGTGGGGTGAGGAGAGACCCCATATGGTCTTACATGTCAACTTCCTTGCCTAGCAGTTTTATTCTGTTCTGAATAATTGTAATGGGAAGTGTGTCATTAATATTTTAAACACACATCATCATCATCACCATCATTATTAAAAATCTATTCATCCATCAATAAATTATTGGGTCCTAGCTATTATAGAGCAAAAGCTTCCTGACGCAGCAGATAAAATTGTCCATAGATAAAACTAACTCTGTCAAATTTTAAAAATAGA
This sequence comes from Aspidoscelis tigris stejnegeri, assembly GCA_023333525.1. Taxonomy (NCBI): domain Eukaryota; kingdom Metazoa; phylum Chordata; class Lepidosauria; order Squamata; family Teiidae; genus Aspidoscelis; species Aspidoscelis tigris. The sequence goes on along the minus strand of JALMGA010000007.1, from coordinate 67,236,099 downwards.
AAGCCTACAATCTTGCAACAGTAACTTTCATTATATTATGTATGCCTTCCACTCACAGAATTGAAATAGTTGTGGACAACCAATTTATTCTGGCAAAAGTAAATTGATGTCGCCAGCTTCTTACTTCTAATCCAGAAAAAGTTTGCTACTGGCTGAGGAATTTCTTGTGGAAACTAATTCTTCTTTCTTGATATAAGTGAAGAAACAGGCAAAGCTGACAGCTGCATAAAGTTTCCCCTATTTCTCTTTTCTTAAAGCTGATTAGGGGATGACTGGTTAATACACAAAGAACCTTTCATGCCCATGTACAGAGTTTACCTTTTAGCTTAATAGAGGTGTAATGAAACTGGCTAGGCAAAGGTTTCACATGATCATAATTTATGTGATGACATTCCTAAAGACAGTGTAGGGAATCATGGCTCTTGTCGATGACGATGAGGAAGCTATTAACTAAGGATGTGCATGAATATTCGAAACATTCAAAATTCAATCAAATTCATTCGAATTTGGACATTCAAATTCTCCTTCTCCGTCTTCCTGGTGTAGTTGTGGACAAGTTTTCTTTAAATTAATTCACAGCTGTTAGAGATTGGGGCATGGTGTGTTTGGGGCATGGACCTTCTCTGGATTGTCTGAAACCAGTCAAGGAAGGAAAGTGCAAACAGGTCCATATTAGGGCTAGAATCATTTCCCTCTGTGTAGCTCTAAAAATCTGTAGAGCCAGAAGATTGAAAGCAGACATTGTGAGAATAATTTTGTTTGTGTTGTTACTTCATTTTGTCCTTATAAAATACCTCATTTATTTTGTTTAGTTTTTAAAGGTTGTCCCATTCTGCTGCTTTCTCTTCGTATAATTGGACAATGGTCTCCTGGTGGTGCTTTGTGGTAACCTTTTAGAACAACAGACCTAAAAACAAAACAACACTTTCACAACCTTTTCAGATCTCTCCTGATGCATACAAACTAATTGTATTGAACATAGAGATGTTAATATTATAATGCCCTTATAAAAATCAATAGTGAAGCCGCATCTGGAATGTTGTATGTAAGTTTTGGTTGTTGAAGAAACAGCACAGTTGAACAAGTTTCAGAGGAGGGTAGATCAGACGATCAAGTGGCTGAAATAGCATCTCTACAAAGAATTATTGCAACACCTGGGCTTTTTTTTTTTTGTCTAAAAAGTGTATAATGGGAAAGTGCTAGGGAGTTTTTGCTCTTTCTCAAATTACTAGAACCAGAGGTCATCGGCATTTTACTCATAAAATACAAAATTCAAGGAACTTGCAAAATAAATGACAAACTCCAACTTGATTTCTAAAAATCAATGGCCGTGTCTTCACGGCAACCTTATCTTGGATTCAAAACGTTTTCAATCCTCAGAGTCCGCACGGCAGTTTGGCTTAACACGCTTTCCCCGTGTTAAACCATCCTAAAGCGTGGTGAATCTCAATCCTGATTTCAACAGGTCTCACTCCGGATCGTGCACTTGAAACGCTTTACATTTTTTACTGTGTGGACAGTACCGTTTTAAGGGATGAGAATCCATGTTTAGGGTTTCCCTCTCCCAATAGCTTGCTTCCAAAGACAGTGATTTCAGTGTAAAAATCCACTTAACAGCAATCGCTACACTGTAGCAATGGAACCACTTCACACCTTGATGGTTGGAATAACAATGTTGCAATTTTGTGCAATTCTAAAAGTTCTCCTTTAGAAAGGGAAAGGGAGGAAAGCATATGAGGTTCTGTGTGAATGTTTAAAGCAAAGGGGCTTTAGTTGCTGCTGCTGCTGCTGTGTGCCCTGAGCAATGGGGAGAGGAGGGGAAAGAATTGCTGGCTGCCCGCTGCCATTTTCTCCCCATCCATGGGAACGGCAGCCACCCAGCCACCCAGCTAGGCTCCGTGAAGAGGCCTTATGGGTGGCACGTCCATGCCAGGAGGAAGAGGACAGGGCAGCCCCGAAAAGCAGCTTTTAGAAAGTAGCCACTTGAGTCCCCCCTTGAGTCACATACCGCACGTACGATCCTCAGAATTCGGATCCAACACAATTAAGTTAAAAGTAATGGGAACAGGCAAATTCGTGTTTGCATCTGGTTCTATTATTTCAGTTTAATGAAACTGGATTAAGCTTTTAATGGGATGTGCCCAATACTTCCCTAAAATGTACTATTACTGTTTGTATGAAGTTATCTTATATGGGTTATTTTGTACTACCCTTTGGTGGAAGGAGCTATAATTATGATTATCCATGGAAACTGAATGCTGGACAATCAGAAAACACAACAGATCAAGGGGTCTGTTGTTGGACCAGCTGGCCCTGATCCAGAACACCACAAAAGGTATGCATAGAAGGTACGTTTCCATTTCCCACACTATCTGGGGATGCATTTGGTGGACCTCCACTCTAACCCTTTGGAGCCCAGCCTCAAAACTCATGCTAGTTTCTGCACAGGTGTGTTGGATAGTCTGGACCAGTGTCATCATGCTCCAGACCAGTGGATGTCATGATCTGTCATCACTCCAGCACTTCAACAGCTCTGACAATGACCTCCTTTGCAACCATACCTTTCCCTCTGAGAAACAATTACCTGTATCTAACAGAATGGGAAAGGAATCAGGAAGCAAATAATGTATAGCTAAAGCCAAGCAGCAACAAAGTAATTTTATAAGTTCTTGAACAATATAATATCCATAATGTAATCTGGGAATACCGGGTTCGATTCCACCCTCTTCCACGAAGCCAGCTGGGTGACCTTTTTTTCTTCTTCTTCTTTTTTGAAATTACAAAGCAAGTTTTAAATTTTAATATCCCCACATTCAGATATGATACAATGAGCAATGCAGAGCATTCTATCTGTATGGTCATCACCTGCCATATTTCAATGTGAAGGTGATTGGGTGATCTGGGCTTTTCTGGGGCTGGTGTAGAACATCATCACAATCAAAGTGTGCACAAAATCAACTGGACAAAGAGGCTTTGATGCTTCAAATAATCTTTTCCGTTTGACAGCAATTTTTTTCCCTAGTTAAAACATTTCCAGCATTTTCAATGGCAATGAACACTAACAAGCCCAAAATTGTTCTCTTTGATATTCTTTCTGTGCCTCCATTAGAAAAGCCTTGATTACCCCTGTTAGTTTTGATAAGTAATCCTTAAAGCTCCATAAAATATTATGCAGCTTACTAACATTCTGGTAGTTAAATATCTAGATGGTAGCTTAAAAGTAATTCATCATGTTTTCTTAGCAATCACATTGATCTCACACGTCATTTAGGGCTTAATGATGATTAAGAATATTTAATGAAGTCTAACTCACTTTGATAAATTGACCTTACATTTGCTGTAACTAGCATTTTAAACTACTGAAAGTTCAACAAAGACAGTTTGAAATACTGACATAACTTAATATTTCCCCCCTCTTGTTGTATTAGAAACCAGTAACATGCCACAGTAAATTTCCATATGAAAGTGTACTCATTATTTTATTCCTTTAATGTATATATATAATGTATATGTATATATACCTGTCCTTGAAGTCTCAGAGTTCAGTACAAAAGGTATATATTTAATGAGGCATTTAAGTGAATTTGAGGTTGTAAGAACAGTCATGTTCTCCCAAAATTCACCTTACCACACCCTGAAGCTTTGGGAATGAGGGATCTCCATGCATTATGTTCAGTTCTAGAGCATTCCCAGGGTCCCTTCCCCCCCCCCAAAAGGTGCTCCACAGCTATCCAGACTCAGGAACATCCCAGCATGCATGGAGATGCTTCCAGATTGAAAGAATCTCTGTGCAGTGTGAAAGTGCAAAAAGGCCCTAACCCTTAGTGATCCCATGGACCTTGTACATGTCCTCTACTGGCTCCCAAAGTCTGCCCAAGCTCATATCTGTTGCATCCATGGCTGTATCCAGACATTGGTTACTTATTCTGAGGCCTAGCTTGCAGAATTTTTGGTGTAGCCCTGCTAACATTTGACATGAGCCCAGTTGTTTGGTAATATGAACGTTCTTCACCATTGCCCTTTTTGAACCTTTTCAAATCAAGTGATCATTTTAACATCCATGTCTGTTCCAGATCCACTCTCATATATAAGTGCATCCACTTTATCTTGGTTCATAAAGCTTACTTTCTAGGTTCCTATGCAATATTGTTCTTTACAGCACTAGATTTTCCCTTCACCACCAGACACATCCACAGCTGAGCATCCTTCCAGCTTTGGCCCAGCTGCTTCACTCTTTTTGGAGCTACTTGTAGTTGCCTTCTGCTCTTCTCCAGTAAGGTGTTGGACACCTTTTGACCTGAGGGATTCATCTTTAGCTTGTTGATAATGTTGATGGGATTTTCTGGTCAAAGATACTAGAGTGGTTTGCCATGTCTTTTTCCAGTGGATTGCCTGTAGTCAGAACTCTCCAGAAGCAGGATGCTTCTAAGGCCATTGACTGGGATTCAAGAGAAGGAGAAAGTTTGCCGTTGTTTCTGCTCGAGATGCCCATGGGCAATTGGTGGATATGTGACAGGATGCTGGGCTAGATGGGCTGTGGCCTTACCCAGTAGGGCTCTTCTTATGTTCTTATGTTCACTATGACTTGACCATCTTGGGTGGCCCTATGCAGCATAAGCACATAGCTTCATTGACCTGCACAAGAACCTCAGCCAGACAAAGCAGTGATTCATGAAGGCTGTATAGGAAGCTGAATAGCTGGGGTTTTTTTGTTTTTTTAAAAAAGTATGACCCAATCTCAGAGGTACTTCATCTACAACTGCTGGACCTTCCAATCTCCCCAGAACACTGCCACGAGTTTAGGTCCCCAACATTGATTCAGACTGAAATCTGGGTCCTCAGCTCTACTCTTGTTCTCTGCACATCTACACAGTTGTGGAGAATATGACTTCCTCTGATGCATGCCCTTGGAACTTGAAAGTGTTTGAAAGGAAAAGTACATTTTTCAGGGTTTGGGGGTATCTTGTGGGGTGAAAGCATTTGCTTTCACCACGTACTGGTTGCCTGGGGTGACAACTGTAGCTGTCCAGAAGAACGCTGGCTAAGTCATCTTTTTTCAATCTCTTTATTTCTTTTTGAAAAAACAATTGTAATATTGTGGAAAAGGTCCTGACCTGTCTGTCTCTTTCGTTTTGCTTTTGTGTACCTTTTCCTGCTCTAATTTTTTTTTCTTTGAAAAATAGCACCTACAGCTCTTCACACTATTACAAGTGTGGATGCACAACAGATTTTTCATTACAGTTTGATGCTGGCAGTCATGTTTTGATGCCAATTCCTAACGATTTGTAGCATGAGATTCACTTTCTCACAGCAGTCACAGACTGATTCAATATTTTCCTTGAGTTATCCACCACGATCCCTGTCAGTACAACCAGTGTACGTATAACATTAGGTTATTTTGTCCTGATGTGTCTCTTTATATACTCTATACTTGCTCACAGCTAACTGCATTTTTATTGTCATTGAACAATCCTAGGCGGTCCTAATCCTGTTCCCCACAAATCTTCACAAATGTGAACAATGGAATAATATAAGATTGTTACGTTGATCTAATCCTGTGGTGTCCTTTGGTGACATTTCATATGACCTTTACCTTCCATATATTTTTCGCTTAAAAATAGTGCTGGAAATTTTTATTTTATCTGGCAGATAATTGAGAATACATGGGCACAAAAAGCATGCTTTCTATACTTGTCAGACTTCCAGCAGTTTAGTTTTATTTCTTTCTTAAAAATAATACTTCGCATTGCCAGTCTGTCACAGGCATTTACACCTTTCAATTATGAGACTTATTAAGAGTCTGAAGCTATTTTTTAATAATGGCCACTGGAGATAATATGTGCAAAGGACCACAAAACAGTAAAATCTTGAATGAACAAGAAAATAGTGAAGATTACAGATGGACATAAAGAAAATCTACATGTTCATTTCACTGTTGAAGCAAACATTCATTTGTCTGTTTTGCCATTGAACCATTTACTTGAAAAAGCAGTTGTTCACATTTGATTTCACACTGTTTTGAAAAGAAAAATACACACACACACCTTTGAAATAAGTTTAAATGGGCCAAAATACAGTGAAACATGAATGCTGTATCTAGTTGTTCACACTTGCAAGTGGAAGACTGGTTCAGTTTTATTGAATTTTTAGATATACAAACAAATGGCTTGGGCCCCAAATACCTGAAGAAACTCCTCCCATATTGATTTGCCTGTGCCTTAAGATCTGGAGGGGTGGCTCTCCACCTTCAGCAGTAAAATGGGTGGGCACCTGGGAGAGGGCCTTCTTAATGGTGGCCCCTGGGCTATGGAATACTCTCCCCCTTGAGGTGCATCAGGCTCTCTCACTGTATATATTCAGGAAGTCAGTGAAGATGCACCTATTTGCCCTGGCCTTTGCCTTTCCCTTGGTCTAGCAGTTAGGGAGACAGACTCTTATCTGGGAATACCAGATAAGTGTCTGGGTTCAATTCCACCCTCTCCCATGAAGCCAGCTGGGTGACCTTGGGCTAGTCACAGCTCTCTTCTGAGCTCCCACAGCCCCGCCTACCTCACAGGGTGTTCTGTTGTGGGGAGAAGAATAGAAAAGCTTTGTCAACTGCTTTGAGTCCCTTTAAATGGGTGAGAAAAGTGGGGTAGACAAGCCAACTCCTCCTCCTCCTTCTCTTCCCACTTGTAGCCACTGGTAGTCATTTGTAGATACTATTGTTTTAATATAGATTGTTTACTGTTTTAATGTATTGAATTTTAAATGCCGTAACCCACCCCGAGACCTTCAGGTATAGGGCGGGATAGAAATATAAATAAATAATAAATAAACCAAATGTTTGTTTTGATGGGAATATTAGTGGACACAAACTATTTAATAGAAATTTAGAACATGATTCTAATTTTGCACATTTCTAGTGCAGCTTCATAAATCTGTCAGAGCAGAGTGCATTCCCATGATTAAATAAATGACCAGAGGCATGAGTAAGGGATTAATTCTGAATCTATTTAAATATATATATAAATAATAGTGATCCAAAGGACTTATAGGCCCTTTTCAGACTTTGCAAAAAGATGAAGACCAGGGATGTTCTGACATGGAAGTGTCCTACACAGTTTGGGTGCTTCCACATTTGCCACTGAGAAATGGCTCAAAGAGCCGTTTCTTGGCGATCCCACCTCCCAAGTGTCAATCCCAAATAGGGTAGATCTGAAGGGCCCTCGCAAGTCTGCACACAAGCGGGCAGGCCGGATCCGGCAGAACGGATGGTCTGGGTTCTGTGCAGAATCCAGAGTCTGCCAGATTCCTTCACCACTGACGACGCCCCTGGAGCCATGGGGCTAGAGCAGGCAGCTGCCAGTCACCACGTGTTTCTGGTGGCGTGTGGCGTGTGAGGGAGGGGTTTCCAAGGCAGGCTGTCTTGCTTCCGCCCCTCCCAACAAGGTGGCTGCCAGGACATCCATCCCTTTGTCTGACCATGTGCGGAAGCGTTCTGCTTCCACACAGATCCAGGCAAAGGGACGGATTGAAGACCTAATTTTTGGGGTCTTTGTTTTAATCCAGTTTTCAGTGGCGAGACCCGTTTTAGGAACAGATCTCGCTCACCGAAATGGGGAAGCAGCCACCATGAAGGGTCCTTGAAGAGTCTGCAGTGTGGAAGCTAACAAGCTAAGTGTTTTAAATCTGTCTTAGGGGGGTGGTTAATCTGGTTTCCGCACCCAGTGTGGAAACACTCTTAGGCCACATCCCCACGGGATCGTTATCACGAATTCAAAATGTTTTGAGTTCTCCTCGGCCAGATGGCAGTTCGGCTTAACACGGTATTTCCGTGTTAAACGACGTTAAACCGTTTTGAAATAAATCCTGATTTCAACAGGTCTCACGCCGGATCATGCGTTGATATGTGTTTCCTTTTTAACTGTGTGGACAGTACCATGTAAAGGGAAGAGAATCCGTATTCAGGGTGCCCTTCCCCCAATCGCAATCTACCCAATGGCTGTCCGTATTTTGCGGACGTCATGGGGGGGGTGTTTCCCTGCCTGATCTGAAGCAAAAACTTTTTTCGGATCACTTCTTGCAAGCCTGAACTTCTTGGAGCAGCCTTCACACAGCAGCACTACAGCTCCGGAGTGCATGCGGAGAGTTGGGGGGGGGGGGAGAGACGGAGAGGAGGGGATTGGGCAGGAGGAGGGTATCAGCGTTTTGGATTCCCCTGGGGCGGGCAAGAAGAATTTGGCTGAGGGAGCCCGGCCGCAGAAAGCCTAGCTAGTCTTCCCCTCCTGGGGAGGGAGCGAGCGGTAGACACACACACACACAGGCAGGATTCATGACAGCTATAAAATCAGACACCCTCACACATGTTTAGGATTCCCTCCCCCAATAGCTTGCTTCCAAAGAGTGATTTCATTGAAAGAATCCAGCCTCGAAACAGCCACTATAAACCTCCAAAGCTACACTGTAGCGATGTAGCTTAATAACAATGTTGCAGTTTTGCGCAAATTCTGAACTTTAAAAAGGGAAAGGAAAGGAAAGCCCTGGATGGATGCAGGGCTGGAAAAACACAATCCAAAGCTTTTGCAGCCTGGAGGCAGATCGGTCCCTCCCTGCCAGGCAACTTTCTCTATGTCATGAACAGCACTCCAACCCCGATACACCAAAAATCTCTGACCTCTGGGGCATCTTTCTCTCTGGCCATGGTCACACCTCAGGTTGAATCCAGCTTCAGTCCACTTTCAGAGCGGGAGAACGCATCAGCAAAGTGACCGTTCATTTTCTTTGTCAGCTGCTTTGAGTCCCCTTTAACAGGTGATTACAGAAGATTTGTCAGCCACTTTGAGCCCCCTTAAATGGCAGGTCACAGCTCTCTGCTGAGCTCTCACAGCCCCATCCACCTCACCGGACCATCCCATGATTTTTTTAATTTAATTTTATTTTTGGGGGGGAGAAAAAAGAAAGAAAGAAAAAATTCCCCAGAGCGCTGCTGGCTGGCTCTCCCTCCTTCCCTCCCTCCCTCCCTCCTTCCCTCTCCCTCTCTCCCTCTCTTTGCTGGCCGGAGTTCCTGCTGGACTTTAAAGGGGGTGCATGTGTGGGAGAGAGAGAGAGGAGGCTGCCCCCCCTCTCGGGGTCCCCCCCACCCCAAGGCTGAAGAGCGACCGCGATCGCCATTCTGGCCGGAAAGGACGCTCCAAGAGGCTCGGCTCTCCTCCTCTTTCAGCCAGTGGCGGCAGTGGAGGAGCAGGCAGGGCAAAGTGGCGGCGGCTCTGCCACCGGGCAATGAGGAGCCCCAGGGCGAAGCCGCCCGCGCCGCGCCAGGATGGATGGATGGACGGATGGACGGATGGACGGATGGACGGATGGACGGATGGACGGATGGATGGATGGATGGATGCTGACGTCCTTCCCCGCCTCCACGCCACCATTCATGCCGGCCGCCGCTTTCTCCAGGTTCCCCCCCCCAACAAACGCACTGGCCAGGAGGAAGAGGAGGAGGGAAATGCGCCTCCGATGCGCGCGGGCGGCCCGGGAAGTGAGGGGGGGAGCAGGCAGGCTTTCATGACAGCTATAAAATCCTTCCCCGCCAGTTTCAACCAGCCTCATCAGCCGGGGAAAGTTTTGATCTCTGTTACTTTCAGAATGAGAGTATAGGCTGTGGTCACACCTAAGGTTTAATCCACTTTCAGTCCACTTTCAGAGTGAGAGAATAATATATCAGCAAAGTGGCAAGCTGTTTTCTTTTAGGGTAAAATTCACCTCTGGGAGAGATAATGTGGAAAGAAAATTACTGGTCACTTTGCTCATGTTTTCTCGCTCTGAGGGTGGACTAAAGAAACAGCTTTTTCCTCCCCACGTTCAGGCAAAGTTATGGCTTTAATATGTTTAATATGAACACATTAAAACCAATGTGTTGTGACCCGCACTGAGACCCTTGTGTATAGAGTGGGATAAAAATATGAATGAATGACACCCCACCACAGCCACCCTATGCCTCTTTAATGTTTAAAGCCCCAGTCCTTTGATACAGAATCTCAGCTGTATTACTTCCTTTCACTTTCTAAAGGTCTGAAGTTTTGAAATTGCAGAAATTCGCAACATTGTTAACATGGTTCCCTCGCTACAGTGTAACGCTGCGGTCCAGGGATGAGAATCCATGTTCAGGGTGGGCGGGCAGACTGGACTCGCAGCACCGAGCGCTTCTCCTGCCGCTGCCGCTGCGTTTGCATCTGGCTGGCTGGCCGGCTGCTGCTGCTGCGCTGGGGAGGAGGATGGGAGGGGAGAGAAGGGGCTGGATCGGGCAGGGGGTCCCCGGTGGAGCTGAGTGCGCCGGAGGGACTCGGGCAGGGGGCGTCCCAATGACAGCTGATCAGAACACAGAGGCAAAAAAGGCATGCATGACGCACAGGGAAGGGAGGGTGGGATCCTGGCAGGGAAAACCAATCACAGAGAGAGGGTGGGCAATGGGCGGGAGGACAATGCTGCCATGTGAACTCCGCATATTGATTCCGCGTTAAGGCTGCAGTCAGAATGCCCTCCGAACCGGATCAATTTGCAAGTCGTGTAGACAGCTTCGTTCCGTTTCATTTATTTCGAATTATTTAAACTGAAATAACGCATGCCATGAAGACGCAGCCTTACTCTGTATTAAGGGTCTGTGCAGAAAGAGTCTATAGCACTTTTCTCCTTTGCTCATCTGCAAGCAGCCACTGCATTATATATAATGCACATAAATTAATTTGTCAGCTGAAAATTATGCAGGAGAGAGACTGTCACTGAACTTTGGCTTTCATGGCACTTATTCCCACCAAAGTCTGCAGTTTAGCTATTTATCATTTGTCACTTACATGCCTCAGTGTACACAAGAGCATGGATCTCTTAAGGTTGAATGTATGTCGTTAAATCCTTTGGGAGGCTTTCTATTGATTTGAGTAAGCGTCTGTTTTCTTTTAAAAAACGGATGTCTTTAAAGCATCACAAACACAATTGGTTTTCATAAATGCTGTTGTAGCCTTCATGACTAGACCAGAAAAGTTGAGAGATGGATGATGTCCTAGCCTTTCTCACTCTATCTTTGTCTTGGAAATGTACTGGATTCCTGTCCACACAAACTGGGAGGCTCAGAAACTAATAAGGCCCTCTTCTGCTAGGAGGAGGTCCCTCTTCACCTTTTATCTATGCCTTTTTGCAATGAAAAGAAGCACTATGGTCTGTGGTCTAGTGGTTAGGGAGCCAGACTCTTATCTGGGAATACCCGGTTCGATGCCGCCCTTCCCCATGAAGCCAGATGGGTGACCTTGGGCTAGTCATAGCTCTCTTTTGAGCTCTCACAGCCCGACCTATCTCACAGGGTGTTCTGTTGTGGGTAGAAGAATAGAAAGCTTTGTCAGCCTCTTTGAGTCCCCTTAAATGGGTGAGAAAAGCAGGATAGAAAAGCCAACTCTTCTTCTTCTTCCTCCTATCCATAAACTGGAGACACTCCAGGACTTCCAGAACCCTGTCTTTCCAAAGCTGTAATTTCATAGGAAAAAAGACTTTCCTTTTCTTCCCAGCAGGTGCCAGGAGTGAACCTCCTAGATCCTTTTCTGTGCAGAGCACATTGGTTACTAATGAGGTATGGGCCTTGCTTACTTGTAAAGTATATTAACGCACTGCAGATCTTTGCTATTTTCTTTTTAACGCTGCATACTCTCTGTGTTGCCTCCTCCCTTCTTTAATGCTTTGTGGCCAAAAGCCCATCTCTCTTAATTTCTTTTTGGCACAGACCAGCAACAGGGGCATTAGGCTACTCTCGCCCCTGAACTATATGAAAGTGCGTTTGTTGTTCCAAAGCTTCATGAGTTAAAAAGCTGTAAGGAATTGGGACTGAGAAATAGAAAAGCTCTCCCCTTCTCTGAAAAGTGGTTTGAATGTTTGCTTGTTTGTTTGTTTGCTCTAGCCGTGTCCTCCTTAGTGAATAGAAACAAGTGAGCAGGGAGATGAAGGCCTGCTGTTTCGCACAGCTGCTGTATGGCTGCCTCATGAAATTTTCATTGGCCTTCTCCCACAGACACTTTTCAACTACACTTCAGGCCTCTACCACTAATTTTAATGGCTCTATAAGTTAATCACTCTGATGGAGCCACTGCAATGAAAAGCACCAACCATCCCAAATCCCCATTTTACACAATGGTTTGATTTTGTCAACAGAAAATGGCGGCCTGTGGTAAGTATCATTCAGTAGGTAAGCAAATTTACATGCTTCTTATGTATTGGTTAACAGTGGGTTTCTGTAATTTGTTGAATTCTTTCAGTCTGTGGAAATTCTATAGATGTCTGAAAATGCAAAAGATAAAGTAGTAACTCTGACAACATTCACTCGTGCATGAAATATATTATCCACTTTCAGGCATTTACTACGGCCTGCTGGGATTTGTCCACAAGTGAATGGTAGTGCTGAATATTTTAAATTGATTTCAAAAGCACTTTGCTGTATCCAAAATACTTTAAAATTCCTGCTATATTTCTCCTCACAACATCTTGGCATAGCATATGCAGAAGAAAGAAGAAATGGCGTGTGGGAAAAAAATTACCCAGGCACACAAAGAAAAATTGACAGCTGAGCAGGGATTTATAGCTGGTTTACTTAATCCACTATTTTGCCTACAGTACCAAAATGGTCTCTGTAAGGGTTATTTCAATAGGCTTAGTATTTTGCATGCCAGAATAAGAAAGTGAATCTTTCTTATTTTTTAAAATAAGAAAAATGTAAAACCAGAGGTGTAGCAAGGGCAGGGTGAGTCTTTGGTAAGAAAAGCCAGATAGATCCCTCATACTGTGAAAACTGAGGGGGTGGGGACTCACACAAAGAATAAAATAATAAACACAAAGTTCATAAATCACCCACATTTTCTCAAAGTTCCACTACTTTGAGCCAGTTTGATCTAGTGGTTAGGGAGCCAGAATACCGGGTTCGATTCCGCCCTCCCCCATGAAGCCAGCTGGGTGACCTTGGGCTAGTCACAGCTCTCTCCTGAGCTCTCACAGCCCCACCTACCTCACAGGGGCTGACAGGTGAGGGGACATTGCATTTGGTACTGGAGGTCAGGGTGGGCCTTGAGGTTTGGACCTTCAACCCTTGAAGTTCTGAATCCTAGTAGGTGCACCATTCCCAACACCACAGGGCAGCTTGTGTACAGCATTTAAGCTGTCCACAGCAGGTAAGCATTGAGAACAGGTTGGGATGCCTTGGGGACAGTTGCTGTGGATCTTTAGCACTGAAGAAAATGGAGTATTGTTCTTCCTTTACCTTTGCCTATGTAGAAATTGCCACAAAGGTTTTTAAGGTTTCACTCCTTTATAGGGATGTTCATGAATATTTGAAACATTCAAAATTCAATTGAATTTGGACATGTGAATTTGAATCGAATGTCTCTAAATTCAAATTTAACATTTGAACAAATTTTTGAATCCTTTGAATCATTAATACGAATTATTCAGACATTTGTGTGTGTACGGATATGTACGCATTACATACGTATCTGTATGCATCTTATTCATATCTGTATGCATTTGTACAGATATGTACAGGGTGAAAATGGGATGCATATGGACCCATTTGAATGTTGTCGACCCATTTGAATGTTGTCGACATTTGTATCTTCAAATATGAATTGAAAATTTGTATGAATAGATTCGAATGTATTCAATTCAAACTGAATGTGAATACATTCGAATTTTAAACATTCAAATTGATCCAAATCTTGGGATATTCAATTTGAATTCAATCCCAAAAATCACATTCGTGCATATCCCTACTCCTTTAACTATGGGGTAAAAAATCTGTTGTAATATTTTGCCCTAAATACTGTAGACCAGACTACCAAAATTAATCTGATCATTTTTCCTCTCCTGTGCACCAAATTTGTACCCAATGTATTCAAGTGTCTATGTTAATTCATTTTCTCCCTTAGGTGTCGAGGAAAAGAAGAAAGAGGGAAGCTGGATAAATATTGTAAGCCTTCTCCAAGTAAAATAAAGGAATTAAATTCTAATCATAGTACTACATTGTGAAGAATAACAAATTAAAAACCCTCTGTTTTTTTCTTTTTAAAATTTGTTCCATGCCCCCAGGAATACCCTGATGATATTTCCAGAATAGAGTTGATTTTCTAGGTCATCAATCTGATTGTTCAGCATATCTCAGTCTTCAAAACTGCCAGTTCGAACACAATGTCCGTCCATCATTTTCCTAATGATTTACATATTTTTTCTAACTGCAGTTAAACTACTTTCCCAGAAAAAAAAAGAGCAGAATTTAAATTTAAAACTTATAGCAGCTAGCAAGGGCTGCTATGGCCCTTTCTGCACTTACCTAAGTTAATCCATGTTAGCTAGATTGGTATTAGTTAGGGCCCTTTCTGCACTAGGGCTTAGATCTGGACCAGAGACCCTCTGATCCAGATTGAGGGCTTCCTCATCCTCATGTTATGTTATTCCAGATCGAAGAGACCCTGCCCATGGGAGATCCCATTTATCGGGTCTACAATCAGGCCTAAGGGCTTTAATCTGGATCATGGAGGCATGCAGATAGCACCCCCCTGCCCCACAATATGAAATTTCTGGAAGTTGTTTTCAGCTCAGCATGCCATAATGAACCACCAAAAATCACCTTCCACATGCCCTGTGGCTAGGACCTGTCATTCCTACCTGTTAGGGGATGGGGGAGGTTGCAGCCTTGGGAGGTTGATCTGTATTATTGCCATTTGTACAGACAGCACTTACCATTAGGCCCTCACCTCCCTATGACCTGGATCGGTAGATCCAGTGAATCCAGATCTACTGACCTGGACTACTCTTCTGCACCCTCAATGCAGAAAGAACCTAGTTCTGTATTGGCTAGATCTGGACCAACTACATGCAGAGGCATCTGCACTGAGTGGGCATTAGAACAGAAAAAGCATGCCAAATAATACTAGCATCGACCGTCTTTATCTGATCTGGATCTACTCTACTCCAGTGCAGATGATGTGTTCTTAACAGGTCCTTGATCCAGATTAATAAGTAAGGGCAGAAAAGGACATGTATCTCTCTGAACATATATCTATCTGGCTGGGCACCAAAATCAGGATCTACTTGTAACTTTTTAAGTTGGGGATTTATTCGACACTGGTTAGACTAATTCCTATGATCTAACTGTCCTTGCATTTCCCATCAAAGAGGTACTGTTGGAAAACAACAGCAAGAATGAGATAAATCTTGGATGCTGAGTCATTGAAGGCCTCTGAATTTTTCATTGCCAGATATTTCACTATAAGACTAGTCTGTTCGTTCGTTCGTTCATATTTCTATCGCATACCTACACGTAAAGGCCTCAGGGTGGGGTTACAATAAAGTTAATACAATAATATCAGCAGTGCAAAGGTTCTTCCTTATTCTGACATCATTCTGCTGTATAGACCAATAGCAACCAAGAAAGAACCTTTGCACTGATAACATTACTTATTCTGGCAGAAAAACATCTGCATAAGGAAAAAGAAATAAGCCCAGAGAACTCGATGCAGCATTCCAAACCTGAGCTACACACATTCAGCACTATCACAAACCTCGGATGCCCCAGATACAGCTCTAGTTCTATAGCTATAGTTACAGATTATCTTCGAAGCAAACCCTGCCAAGTTCATTAAGAGCTGCTGACTGTTAGAATTCATTGGCTAGGCTAAAGGAAAGAAGTACACTTGCAGGATCAGCACATTAGCCAATTATCTCTTGGGTGACTTGGAAACTGGTGTAAGATGTAAGCCTCCAGCTTCCAAAGCACTTAGTCTGGCCCAATGTTAAAGAAGAACTTCTCTGCTCAGCCATCTCCTCAACCTTCTTTCCACTCATCAGCTTTTTTTTTTCTGCAGGCAGAGAATGCTAAATCAGTGCTCTTTAGCTGCAGAAGGGAAGCACCTAAGGTTACAGTGAAAGAAAGAGGGTTGGTTGTTCCAATCACTTCACTGTTACATAAGAAAATTGCAAAGGGAATTGTCACCAAGTGTAGGTGGAAAGATATCAATCCAGTGTCATCTTCACATCACTGCACTGATGCTGTGTGTACAGCTAGAAGTTAAAGGGAACTGTTGAACCAGGCAATCTCTGGCGAACATACTTTGTTTTTTGTGCAGTAGTTGTGCTTTTTCACACTTGCATCTAAAGGCATAGATCAGGGCACTCTGGGATGCTTTATTTACAGACCACAGTGCCACCTCTGTCCTGGAGTATGTGAGAATGTCCTAGAGAGCCACAGCTTTACCTGGAGCATCTAGAATGCATTTGGTAAGCTCCCAAATGCAGTTTTCATGCTACTTCCCAGGGCAAACAGTACATGGGGATGGGGTATCACTGGTGTGGCTGTGCAGTTTAGGGATGTGCATGAATATTCGTAGGCATTCGAAATCGTATCTAATGTGCTGGTTTTCGAATAGAATGTCCCAAAATTTGAATGTAAACATTTGAATCGAATTTTGAATTTCGGATCTATTTGTGTGAATTATCCAGACATTCATATGTGTATGGGTTCGTACACAATGCATACTTGAAGATCCACATCTTTCCCACATCTGTACACATTTGTATGGATCCATACGGGACAAAAATGGGTTGCATACGGGATAACTATGGGATGCATATGGACGTGTGCAAATGTGGGAAGGATGCGTACATGCAGATACGAATGTTGTCGACATTTGTATGTGCAGATTCAAATCAAAAATTCGAATGAATAGATTAGAATTTGGTAAATTCAAATCAAATCTTGTTAAATTCGAATTTAAAAGATTCAAATCAAATCAGATTCTTGGGTATTCAATTCTGATAGAATGTCAAAAAAACCATTTGTGCACATTTGTGCAAAGCATTGCACTGTGATCATGATAGCAATGGTGAATTGTGATCCTCTGGTCCAAAATGACAGCTTACGATGCAGAGCTTCTTCAGTGCTGTAGCAGTTGATTTGTGCCAAGGATGGATAAACAAACTGACCATGTTTTGTTCCCCACAACTTTGTCTATTTTTATCCTCCCAGGAAAAGATCACTTTATGTGACTTCAATGGGTGTTTTTCCACTGTCACTAGAAGTACCCATTAAGTACCCATTAATGTACAGATTAATGGGAACTTAATAGGTACTTCTTGAGTGTTTTTCCACTGCGCTCCTTTAATCCAGATCTAAGAAGATCCGGATCTAAGGAATGGGTACTTCCTTTAATTCGGATCTAGTAGATCTGGATTAAGGGAAGTACCCAATATGTTTCCATGGGTGGTCTAGCACCCAATAGCAATGGGTGCTAGCCTTCCAGCTGTGGAAACACTGCAGCACTCATTTACAAATCTGGATTGACCCACAAGGGGTCTGCCTGTCACCCCAGGTGTTTTGGCGGATAGGGGGTGCAATCTCCGAAGTCCCTCCGAAGTTGCCTTCAGAGGTTAGCAAAGGCTCTGAAGTCCCTCCAAAGGCAACTTCGGAGATTAGCAAAGGCCCCTAAGACAAACCCCTTGCAAGAGCTTGCATATTAATTAGCTCCTTGTGAGCAGGGATGAGTCAGCCTCATTAATATGCACCTCTTTCCATGCCTGATGGTAACAGTCCGCTTTGTTCTCCCTTTGTTCTTGGAGGTTTGTCTTCGGAACCTTTGCTAATCTCCGAAGATGCCTTCAGAGGGACTTTGGAGCCGTTGCTAATCTCCGAAGGCAACTTCAAAGTAATTTCGAAATGGCTTTGAAATGACTTTGAAATGACTTCAAAGCTTAGGTTGTGGGGCTCCCCCCCATGAGTGCCCCCTCCCCCTAGCCTCCTCTAGACCCCATTGCCAAACTAAAGTGGAAACAGGCTCCATTTAATCCAGATTTTCTGGCTACAGACCCCATTGTAGACCCCATTAATGGGGTCTACAGATAATCCAGATTAAAGGCTGAGATCTACCCATATGATCCGGATTTCCCCAGCAGCGGTGGAAACAAATGTGTCCCAAATGTGTACCATGGTGGAAATGGAGTCATCTGGCTCACACCCAAATGGGTCCTTAATGGGTGCAAAAATGGGTACTTTCTGCCAGTGGAAACCCCCCCCTAGTGACAGTGGAAAAACACCCAATGATTCACTATAGAAATTTCACAGACTCTCACATCCGGAAAAATGCAAATGAGTATGGAAATGTGGTGCTTATGCAAACTTGGTATATGGGGTCAACAGCAATTAGCAGCAATCAGAGCTCTTTTAACACTTTGCTCTGACCCTTGATTGCAACTTAACTGTGTTAGATGAAGACAAACATCAGTGTTGCCAGTCTAACAAAAACCTCTAGAATTTGGTTTAATAGTTGAAATGATATTACATTTGTAATGTACAGTTCACGTAAACTAACATTGATTGCAAGTTTTGCTGTCTGTTTTCTGGAATTTCCCCACATCTCTGATTCTACATCTTAAAGAAACATTTGTTTTTAACTGTCAACCCCATTCCTTGTAATTTTTGTTATATATATAGTGTTTTCTTCTCTCTCTATATAAAGTGTTTTCTTCTCTTAAATTCTTTTAGAAAACCAAGTGTACATTTTCTCAGAAAAATCTTTCCAAATCCAAATTACTTCAGCCTCTGTTAATAGTTGCAGGCCACAGCATTTCCTTGCTTTTTGTTTTCCAGCAAATAGAGGCCTTTTCACACTTAACCCAGGAGATGTTCCCACAAGGAGGGAGTTCTGCACATAGAACGTCTTTCCAGAATCTCTAGTCTGTGCTATGTTCTATCTCCATATCAGCCAATTATAACCAAATTCATATACCAATATCCCTCATATAACAATACCATGTCTTACAATCCAGAAGACTTCTTAAAAATCATATTTATAAGCAAATCTGCTAGCACTTGCTGTACACATCACACCTGTGATTAACCACCTTCGTTGGTTGCCATTTAGCTAACAGGACTGTTTCAAGGTTTATCTTTGGTATACAAGGCCCTTAACAGTTCAGAATATACTGTGAAGTCACAGTAGAGGCCTGTGAGATCACTGAGGGAAGGTCCTGCTGTGGGTACTATGAATAGCTGAATATACCTCTGGAATCATCGCTTTCTGATATTCATTAGGTGCCTACACTTATGGCTTTTATGCACTGACTGAACACTTATCTTTTTATCCAAGGCCTTCTAAAGTGAATGTTTTCTCCCTTGATTTTAATATTTTCCTATAACTATTATGATTTTTAATAAATACCAATAAATATTGAATCAAGTGAACTCACCTGATGTTAGTGTGGTAGCCCTAATGGGAGAATATTGCAAGTTTATTCAACCTTATTACAGTTGACATTCACTGATGATGGATAAATCTGTATTTAGCATTGAATCATACCCAAGAGCATTCCAAATTAGGGATGTGCACTAGTGTTTTTTTTGGAATTTGATTCAAAACGAATTGAGTGTTTGAAAATCTGTATTCGTATGAATGGAAGGCATTTGAATGTGGTAAAATTCTATTCTGTGCAAATCTATTTTTACATATTTGTACAAACATCTGATACGTATCGGATACAAATGAATACCCAAATGGGAGAATATTGCAAGTTGAATACGTATCCGATACATATCCAATACGAACAAATACATATCTGATATGAATAGATATGTATCTGATATGAACAAATACGTATCTGATATGAATAGATATATATCAGATACAAATAGATACATATCTGATACAAACAAATACATATCTGATACAAACAAATACATATCCGATATGTTTCCACAGTTTAACGAATGTCCAAACTATTCATGTGAATGTCCAGAAACATTCATATTTGTTCAAATGTCAGCATACAAATATCATAACATTCAATTTGAGTTCAAATGTGTAAATTTGGTGAGCACCAATCTCCTCCCCAAATAGCCCAAGACTGTCCCCAATGTGCAGGTTTGGCTTGCAAGGCAATGCATGCCGAACCCTCAAACCGTGCCCAGACCTGGGTTTTTTTTCCCCCAGTACCAAATTTGGTCCTGGTTTGGACCTGGTTTGGGCAATTTGGTCTGTGGAAATCGGACCAAATCAAAAGTGCATGGGGACGACCCTTGCCAAACCCGATTTCGATTTGGACCAAAACGTGCATGGGAACATGCCCTATAGGTCAGGTAGTTTGCAGTTGCAACTTAATTCTTTTTAGGCACTTGAAACTTATTGTATATAGGTTTTAAAGCCACAGATGACCTATAATATGTATTGAAAGGAAACTTCACAGAAAGCACTTAAAGGTTGTGCTCTAAGCAGATAGTAGCCATAATTT
Source organism: Aspidoscelis tigris stejnegeri (assembly GCA_023333525.1). NCBI lineage: Eukaryota > Metazoa > Chordata > Lepidosauria > Squamata > Teiidae > Aspidoscelis > Aspidoscelis tigris. The sequence continues at coordinate 67,215,819 of JALMGA010000007.1, read as the reverse complement.
GTTGCTTGAAATTGGATTGGCCCTGTGAGTTTTTCCAGTCCGACTTCTTTGTGTCCAATAGATGCTTTTTAATGTCAGCAGTTAGTTGAAACTCAATTTATAAAACTGAAATAGCCACTTGCATTGTATAGGAATACTCATGAGATAAAAACTTTGTTATGAAATGTGATTTTGCTTGGAAAATGTGACTGTCATAATCAACATGACCTATGGCAGAAACCAGCACAGTTTCTGAGACCCAAAGTCCAAATGTACTCAGAAGTGTGATTGACTCTATTGCAATTATTTAATTTAGCATGCAAAGCTACAGATGTACTATACTATATTGTATATATTCTTTCTCAAGGGTAAGTGCTTCTTTATCTTTAAATCTAAATCTTTAAATAATTGCCTTTGAATTCATATAAAATTAATGAGGAAATAGCTTCATATAAAGCTGTGGTAAATTAATTTTTTATTACAAATCAGAATTAAATTATAGCTGGAATTGCTCTTGAAATCTCACAAGGAAGAATGTGCTAATTAATTTGTTTTTATTGCAAATAAGAATAAAATTAGTGAACACATATTTTTTATTTTTCTTTTTTAAAGTGATAGCATCTACACTGATTGATTTGTTTTTAGATCTTTAAATATTGCTGAGAGGAATTAAATAGCTGAATAAATTTCTTTTGCTTCCTAATTGCACCTAAATAATGGAATACTCTACATAGTTTTAGAGATTAACGAAGGAGATTAAAGTATTGTAAGTAAAATTAATGTTGATGGTTGTTGAGTGGAGCAATTCAGCTCTCTAGTGCATTTTGTATCTGAGCAAAATTATTTAGTCAAAGAGCCATGCATTTCAATCCCATACACATACCACTCTTAAATTACAGCCAGGTCCAATTATTTTATATCATTAATTTAGCAGGCTGATAACATGAGTTTTGTATGGAAGAAAATACAGTTCTATGTTTGTTGTGTGTCATGTCCCAGGCAGGGGTGGGCAGTGAGGCAAGACACGCGCGGACACGCTTATGACAGTCCTCGAGGGTTCAGAAGTACTCAGCGTCAGTCAGTCCTAAAGTCAGAGCCCCAGAGATACAGCAAAGTCACAGGCAATCTGAGGTCAGGTTTTCCAGAGGTTCAAGAGGCAAGATACACACACACGGCAGAAGTTGCATCAGCATTGTCTGCAACGTTGGTGCAGAGTGTGCTGCTTAGTTAAGTAGGGGAAGCAGCACCACATCCTTGCTCGCTCAGGCGGGCCAACCGTTGAGACCTGAGTTTTTTCTGGTGGAGAAGAAGCGGGGAGGGGTGCGCTATGGGTTCTGAGCTCTCATCTCTGGAGGAGTCTGAGAGCTCCCCCAATGCTGGCTACTGGCCCCCCAACATCTGTGCTGCCAGGCTCTGGTTGCTGCACCGGCTGTGTTGCCATTGCATGTGCGGCCTCCTCCTCTGAGGAAGGGGACTGACAGGATGGGGCATGACATTGTGTTACATGCTGTATTTAATCACATAGGTACATAAAACTTTTATGAATTGAGAATTACTCAAGAGGTGAATTTACACTTGACCTCATAGTTTATAATTAGTCAACATCTGGGCAAGTGCACCTTACAGCCTACAAGTGCCCCCTGGCTGCCCAGATGTTGACTAATTATAAATTAGTTGTGATGGACAAACACACAAACTAACCATAACCAAAGGCTTACCTGAAGTGTCCAGTGGTAACCATCATCACATTTTTCCAGTGCAATGGAGGTTATCTGAGCTGCTGTGCAAGCATCCTGCAGCTCAGATGACCCCTAACACAAGCATCATTGTTGCCATAGCAACCGTTTAGTCGCAATCGCGCAGGACTCCAGATGCAGGATGGCAGTGCCCTGCGGACAATCAGATGCATGACCGGACCCAGGTAAGTGACCAATCATGTGTGGGCTAGGCTATCATGGAGCGCGAGCACTAGTCAACGTTTGTATCTTCTGCTCCTTTCCTGCCCAACAGATGGGAGAGCAAGTGCAGAAACACCCATGGTTGCACTGAGTGTTCATTTTTAAAAACATTGTCCCAAAAGATTTATGGTGGTAATTGATGTAAAGCACATTTTCCCAGAACTTCTTGTTTGTTTAATCCTGACCTCATTATGCAACTGAATATATTGTTTTATACTGTTTTATTCTGTCACAAAATAAAAAAAAGTCAAGATTTTTAAAAAGCACATTCAATGGGCTGAAGCAGTCCCTGATTTTGTGGATCACATCCCAAAATGCCCTTCCAATCACCCTTCCTCCAATCTTATCTATTTGGTATTTAAATTATCATAACACCGAAACTATTTCTGCTCCTTAGTCCTGTTTCAGGGTATGCTCATAAGAACATAAAAGGGGCTCTGCTGGATCAGGCCACAGACCATCTAATCCAGCATCCTGTCCCTTACAGTGGGCCACCAATTGCTGATGGGCAACTCGAGCAGAAGACAAAGGCAAAACCTTCACCTGCTCTCAAATCCCAGCTAATGGCCTTCAGAGGCATCCTGCCTGTCTCCCAAGCCTGGAGGATCTTCTTAGGAATCTATTCTAGTAGCCATTGATACACCTGTCATCCATGAATTTATCTAGCCCTTTCTTAAAGCTATCTAGGCTGGTTGCTGTTACCACCTATTCTGGCAGCACATTTTATATAATGATGACCATGTGGGTGAAGAACTACTTCCCCTTATCTGATCTCCTACCCATCAGCTTTATGCAGTGCCCCCTGGTTCTAGCGTTAAGTGATAGAGAAAAGAATTCTCATTGTATACAGCTATGCGTCACCTTCTGTGTCTCCGTTACAGAAAGCCTGTCACCTTGTCCAGATGTACATGCACTTAGTATGGCATGTAGATTTTTGACAGGGGAAACCAACATCTTTGTTTTAAATAATTTCTTCAGAAAATTTTTTTCCTCTAGCCACCTTTTCTATGCCATGCATGTTTTTATATACTTCTATCAGGTCCCTTCTTAAATACCATCTTTCAAGGCTGCAGAGGCCTTGACATTGCAGTCTGATTTCATAAGGGAGGTGTTCAGGCCCGTTAACCATTTTGGTTGCCCTTTTCTGCATGTTTATCAAAATCCTTTTTTAGGTGTGATGACCAGAACTGTATACAATATTACAAGAGAATTATTGGGTGAGGAGAAAGAGGAATTCCCTTTCCTTCTCTGACCAGTGCCTGATCTTGTGGGCATTTTAGCAGGGAATAGTTCTCGCCTTCTCTAGTGAGTGGCACATCTCTTTGGGGTCTGGGTGGAAGAAGTTGCCCTCCAGGGGCAGTGGTGTGCATCAGAGGAAAAGTTTCTCCACTGGCCTTGGCTTGCCTCTACTCATTCAGATACAAGGTCAAGACATGTAAAAGGCCAAGCATCCAAACCAGGAGGGCTCCCTCCCCTCTTGCCCTACAGCCATGCCTCTAGCCCTTGCCTTCTTCCTGACTGTCTCAACCTACTGGGGTTTGGGAGCAAAAAGGAGCTGTGGGAATTGAATGGAACCAAGTCCTTTCCTCTCTATCTGACAAGCAATCACACCATGAAAAATCAAGGCTGGACCTGTAGTTTTGCACAATTGCAGAATTATGCAGCATTTTGAAGTTCTCATATTCATTGCTCACTGGAGAAGATGAGAAGCATTGCACCTACTCAGTATCCCCAGGTGCTAGAGTAATGCCAGCTCGACTCTTGGCCCACCACTCAGAGACGATTTAAAGTGCAGCTTCAGCTCTGTCAGTGGGGAGAGGACAGGGTCAATTGTGTAATGCAAGGAAATTACCCCAAATGTTTTGGAAACTCTATGTGATGAAATGCAAATGCTATGAGCAATTAGTACAACATTTCTTGTCAAAAACTTAAAGTCTCTTTTACCTTCTTCAAAGTCACTTAGGGCAACTCCTCAAGGCAGCCCTCATCTCAGGGTTATTCTTAGAACTTCCATCACTGAGTGAGGTTTGACTATAGTAGGAAGGAACTTGCTACATCTGTGGTATGTCCCATGTGATCTGAAGCAGTCCATGCAACAAAATTCTGCACTGAGGTCCATAAGCAATCTGATTCCTGTTCAAATGAAACCACCTGATGGAACAAAATGAATAAGGCTGGAGTCAACACAAAACTGAATTAAACAGTAAAGAGACATGTCCTATTCCACCCACTCCATAGCATCCATGTAGCTTTATGCCCACACAAAAATCTTAATTTTAACAAAATGCAGGGAGAAGCAGTGTTGGAGAGGGCAGCTTAGGGCTTCATCCAGACCTTGGTTACTTATTCCACTGTATTTGGATATTCTCAAACAAAACCTTCAAATTTCAGTTCGTTCCCATAAATGATTTGGTCTCCAGGGATCAAGACCACTGGGGTACCCAAACTGCCCCCATTCAATTGCGGTGCAAATTATCCCTTTTTCTATGTTCAGTTTCCCATGTCATAGATTTCTGATGATAATTTTGTTAGTTACTTTGTACTTCCTAGTACAAACACACACACACACACACAAGAGGAACACAGAAACGAACTAAAGAATCATGTTGCAGCAGGCATGAAATATACCAAAGAATATCCCTTTCTATTACCAATGGTTTGATTTGATTGAAACCAAGTGAGGGTTAAACAGTTGCCTTTGGTAAATGTCGGCAGCAAAGTGGAGAATATTGCTGTCCCATGAATGCAGTAAAACAAAACTTGTGATAAACAAGGAACAGAAAATAACGCAATAAAATTCTAAATCTACAGCCATGCAGTTGTGGGTAGGCAATGATAGACTGAAACAGAAAACTTGGTTTCTAGCACCAAGATAGAGATGGAAGACAAGAAGAAAAAAATGTTGGATATGTAATTCCCTTCATGCCCGCTTAACCAAAGCAAGATAAGACTAAGACATTTATAACTTCTTTGGAGCTGAGGTCTCTACCTTCCTTTAATAGAATTGTAGTTGCCCATCAGATATAGTTAACTCCAGTGGCACATAGGGAAATGCTTCACAAAACATACAGAGGTTTTGTTTTCACTACATAATTTTCTTTGGCTTTATTTCTCTTCTGAGCCTTGCGAAGAAATTTCAGCACCTTTTCAATCCCAAAGCGAACATTTAAAGCAGTGAGATCTATAACTTCCCTCCACAGCTTGATGTTAAGAGCAGAATTTGGGGATCAGACCTGTGAATAAAAAGTTTGCATTTCACAAAAATCCAAGCAAGCTTTCAGCCTTCTAATTGCTCTAGCAGAATATGTTCGCTTCAGTGCCATTTTTCAACTATGCTTTTGTCATTTCAGGACTGGAACAATGTCAAATTCCTAACAAGTAGAAAGAGACAGTCAGCAAAGGGGGAACAAAATCCCATCAGAAGTTCAGTGTCAAGAGGTGCTTCACTGTGTGAGCGAATAATATGGAGTGAATGTAAGTAGAGATTTAAACCTCACCATGATTTGTAGACGATAATTTGAGTAGCTGAAGACTTAATTTTGGAAATTTAATAGTTTAGCAACTTTGAAGTGACTCATGAAATGATGGCAAGTCTTCTTTTTCCCCAGCAAGTTTTCATACTGAATTAGATATGATCATATCTTATGTGTGATTTCCCACTATCTTATCCATTTCTGTTTCCTTTAAAGCCATATAGAATATTAATAATGCAAACACTGGATGCCATAGCAACTGTTCTTGGAAATCTATGCGAACAGTGCTGAAAGTGCTGGATGTATTTAAGTGCTGCCTTTTTCTAATAACTTTCAGACTGGGGAAAGGGAAACCAGTGACAGGAAGGAGGAAAATCAGTCAGAAGTTCAAATCTCTCCCCCCATCGCCACCAAAAAACACCTCAAAACCTTTGAACCTGTGGACAGATATGGAATCCAGAAAAATGTATTCAGCCATCTAACACAAAATGGCTGCTGTGAGAATGGAATAAAGGAACATATTGTACACAAATGCTTTCACCCCCACTGGCTTCTCATCAAAGTGAATGGGAGGTACTTCAAAGGTCTAAAGCAAAGGCAGGCCTTCCAGAAAAGTGGATGATTTGAAGTGGTCGGCTGCCTTCCCTGGTGGCCTTGCCGGCTATGATCACAAACATTGCCAGTTGTGCCTCTGAAGCTGCACTTTCCCTGATAGTGTTGTCCCAGATTCTGTCCAGGCAGTTTGGTTAATTCAAAAGCAGATTCATATTTCCTTTTTTTATTTTTAGTTGAAGGAAAAAATTTTCAGTCGTCCTTATCCATTTTTAACTCTGTAGCTTCAAATTTTTGTTAAGCTTCTGAGTTGCAATAAGCGTTTCCTTCTCTGCTTTCCCACAGAAAACAACTCACTCAAGATACAGTTAAGTCGCCAAAAGGAAGACGAAGATCTCTCTTAGATTTTAAAGTTGTAGTCCAAAATAAGTCAAGAAAGTGATGGTTTTGCAGAACTTGTGCCTCTTCAGAGACTTGTTTTGGCAGCCAGATAATGGCGGTGATTCCTCACCTTTGTATTGCTTCACTCATGGTTGGCCATGAGGACTCTTCATTTTACTCACCAGGAGCAGTGCTCCAAAACACACATGGTGTTCTTGATGTTCTGTTCTTACCCAAGAGATCTCTGATGCATGGGAACAGCTTCCTCATCACCACTTGTACTGCTGAAGCTTCCTCATGTGCAGAATCTCCACTTGAGACATCAACCCACCATTTCACCCCAGCTGGAAGTCCAGATAGGTGGAGATGACTGAATGGGTGGTTGCAGATACTCTGAATAGGACAGTGCCACTTCCTCGAGAGTCTGTCTGTTTGCCTGTCTGTCAATTATAGAATTGTCCTTCATTGTAGTTCCATCTTTGTGACATCAGCAGCATGATTTCTCTTTGGTAGAGCCCCTCAGCATGAATGTTCTCCCTCAGATGTTCATTGGCCACTTGCTGTTCTAACTTTAGGAGTCTGTTGAATACCTATATGCTTACCTAGGTATTCCCAGTTTGTATGAATGCTTGCTTCATATCTCCATCGCGTTCAAGTTTTAACTTAGCTTTGGAATTTTTAATAAGAAAATTAGAAATTTAAATAAATAATACTATACACGGATTGTGATCATACTATGTAACAATGCCCAGTCTTCTTTCCTATTTCATAGCCCATTGAAATTCATAATCCATGTCAAATGCTATTTCTTGTTAAGAATCTGAATTTTGAAATTCTCTGAGGATGTTGCTGAGGTATCTTTGTGCTGTATTGTTGATATCCTTGTGTGGGCATTAATCGGATCCAAGGTTAATTTCCTTCCCACTTTCAGCTCAGACCATTAGCTAGCCTTTTTGTTGGGTTGATGTTGCAGTAGTTGAATTTCACCTTCATATCCATGCACAATCACAGAGATAGAAGCAAGAAACTTTCAAATGACCATGGGGGGGGGGCATGATCAACTGTGGCTGGCTATGGAGGTTCTATTTATACTCTTGGAGCTTTGCCCCCTAGCGGTCAGTCCTGGTTTTGCCCGATGAGGGTAACTCATATGTATTCTGCTTGGAGCACACAATCCTGACAATGATAAAATGATGTTCAGTGAGCGAGCCAGAAATAAGGGCTTGATTGAGGTTTTGTGGCTCTTGGTCATTTACTGCAAGGCTGCCACAAACCAAATACAGGAATCCAGGGAGAAAAAAAAAATTGGCCTGATTCCAACTTAGGCTGATTTCAGTAGGTTTAAGGAAGCCTCATCCTTTGCTGGATTTAAGCCTCTGAATTTATTCTTTTATCCTAATTGTATATTAATTTGGTCAGGGAATGGAGTTTTAGCATTTATTATGTTTGAGGTCATTTATTTTATTAATTGATTAGATTATTGTCTGAATTTTAGAAGTCCAGATTTGACTTTCTCTGAGTTTGTTAATATTTAAAGGTAAACATTTCATTACTTATTGAAGAGCCATAATACTAATCTGCATTCACGGAGGATTAAATCAACTGATTTGCTCTTTATTTCCCTTTTCATATATTAGATTGGCATACCGGTGCCATGGTCCTCTAAAAATATTCCATGCTCCTCTTATTTTAAAGGAAGAGAGAAGAAGAGAGGGGAGGGTAGGGAACAGGAGTAGCAAACTTTTTTTTCCACGTTATGAGGCAGTTGGGTGTATTTTTTAAAAAATGACTACAGTATTGATAGTCCGTGATGCATAAATTTTGTTTCCCTCATATGCATTTCTGCTATACAGGGATTTTACTAACAGCTTATTTTTCCTATCTTGTTTTTCTCTGTTTAAAGCAGGTAAAAATGACTGCAAAATTGTATTCAAATATTCATTACAGATAATTGTTTTTTCCCCGTTAAAACAAACAAACTATTAATTTATCCTGAGTAGTGTAAATGAACTGGAAAGATGCTGTTGTAGCTTTCCTACTATAAAGCTTGAAAGAGGGGGGGCTTTCTTTATTACCCATGTTCTGCTCAGGTAATTCTCTAAAGATCCACTAAACTTCCCACTAGCAAAGTGTCATTTCGACACCCCTTCAGCCATTTCTTCATACGACATTCATGGACCTGTGTCTGAGTATAACTTTCTGCAGTCTAAACTACAAGCTTTAAATTCCTGGTAAAGAACAACTGAGCGGGGAGAGAGAGAAAAACCAAGGAAGAGGGAAGAAAAGGAGGAAGGACAAATATTGATATGTGTAGCAGTCTGTCTGACTGATTCTATTACGAGACAATTGGAAGCAGTTGTATACTGAATCTTCCCTTATCATAAACACAGGCATTTTGGAACATACAGAACTTTCTTGTTCAAAAAAGCCTTCTCTTGGTACTATATTTGTACAGTAGCCTGATCAGTGATAGGATTTCTTACTCAAATAATAGGTCAAATAAAAGAAATTATAAAACATTCACGTGTTTTAGTTCATACTATTCAGTGGTCCACCAATGGATTTTTAGTGCCTTTCTGCACTTACCTCAGGCGATCTGGATCAGAGGGTCTGTCTCAAGCAATCCATCTCAAGCTGGGATGGGTTATGCTTGGATGAGATCATCCACATTGGTACCATTGTTCCAGCACAAGTGCTGTAGCTCATGAGCCAGCCTCCAAAAGCTTCAAAGGCCATGAAGGAGGAGGAGGAGGAGGAGGAGAGTTAGTTTTTCTACCCTGCTTTTCTCATCCATTTAAGGGGACTCAAAGTGGCTGACAAAGCTTTCTATTCTTCTCCCTACAACAGAACACCCTATGAGGTAGGTGATACTGTGAGAGCTCCGAAGAGAGCTGTGACTAGCCCAAAGTCACCCAGCTGGCTTCATGGAGGAGTGCAGAATCAAACCCAGTATTTCCAAATAAGAGCCCAGCTCCCTAACCACTAGACCAAACTGACTCACTGAACATATGTTCCTGATGTCAAATCCTGGGGGCCATCTATTTTGGCAGTGTGCCTTGTTGTGCCACCACAATGGGTCTCCCAAGATAAACAGGACCATGGAAGAGTAACTTCCAAATTTGTCCTTGGTATGGTATGCCAGTGGACCAATTTAAACAGTTCAACTGGTAGTCCAGATCTAGACTAGATCAGGATCTCCTGATTTGGACTAGTCTACATCTGGTGTAGCTGGAGTATACTAGCAGGGCATGGAGCTTCCCTTAAACTGGGAGGTCCAGAGGCCCAGTAAGTGCAGAACAGCCCTGAAGCTGCACAGCAATGATTAAAAATCTCATTTTTATCTTCCTAAACAAGATTTCAGTCCATTATAGAAGTGGGGAAAATACTTTTAAGTATGTCAGCAAGTATATTTCAGATACAAACTTAGTAAACAGCCAATAAAGATATAACAAAATACTTAAAATGTTTCCTTAAAATAAATAATCAATGACTAAAATAGGAAGGGAGGAGTCATGAAGTTCATTACCTCTTGTATTCAACCTCACTGGTGTGTGTCTGTGTGTGTGTGCATAGCACACTACTAAAAAAACCAGGAGGTCCCATGCAACTTGAAAAGAGGGATGAGACTGTGATCCCAAAGTTCCTGTGAACTTAATGGCTGTGGCATGAGCTTATCTAGATTGGCGATGGCAGTGGTCTTTCTGATTTTTTTTCTAATATAATAGATTTCCCACATAGAACAGTATGTTTTGCCATGTTATTTTCACTTATTATTTTTCTAATATGCTGTATCAAGTGTCAAATAAACTAATTGTCTAAATTTTTCACTTCTACAGGAATATAGTTGGGGACCTATTTAGGTAATTTCTGATGTTTTAAAGAAGTTATGACTAAATTTATCTTGTTACTGTTCTCATTTGTTAACAATCCAATCAATAATTAGGATAATTATAAAAACAAACATATCTTATATCTTTCTGTTATGAACTCTATGGACTTATTTCAATTTTTACAAAAGTCAAAATGGGGGACTGAATAAAATGTTTGTGTTCATTTCCTAAAACTGTTTTCTGCATTTTCCTGAAAAAGTAAACTATTATCAATACTCACAACCAACACCTTCCCATTTCACTCAAAAATACTGTTTTTTCCCCCTACCCTCCTCCTCTTCTTCCTCCTCCTCCTTCTTCAGAACATAAAAACATAAGAAATGTCCCATTATACTGGAGCCATAACTTCTTCTTGTCCAGCAGTCTCTTCTCGCACTGACTAACAATCTGCAAAGTGAGCCTACCTTCAAAACATGAGCACAAAGCTTGCTCTGCTTTCATTTTCCCAGAAGAAGGCTTTTGGGAGCAAAGCACCTCTTATTCCACTCTGCTCTGGAATATCCCCAGATCCTAGAACCTGAATGTCACCCAGGCCCAAATCCTCCTCAGATTTCTTCAGTTCAGGTGGAGGGCTGGACACAAGAGCCCCCAGCGAAACCTATCTGAATAAAATTACAATAAGGGGTTACCTCTAGAGGTGTGCACGAATGCAGTTTTTGAGGTTTGATTTGAATCAGATTGAATATCAAAAAATTTGAATCGATCTGAATGTTTAAAATTTGAATGTATTCACATCCTGTTCAATTTGAATACATTCAAATCTATCCATGTGAATTTTGTTCCGTATTTGCAAATATGAATGTCGACAACGTTTGTATGTGCCTGTAGGCATCCGTAAACATCTGTATGCATCCCATATGCATCCAGTTTTCATCCTGTATGGATCAGCACAAATGCATACGGATGTGGGAAAGATGCATACAGGCAAGTACGCATCGTGTACATATCCGTACACATATGAAAGTCCAAATAATTCATATGATTGCTTGAAACATTTAAAGGTTGTTCGAATGTTTAAATTTGAATTTATGGGCATTCTATTTGAATTTGAATGTCCAAATTTGAACGAATTCGATTGAATTTTGATTTTGAATATTCATGCACATTCCTAGTTACCTCCAGCAGTGTTACCTTTGTGATTAACTGGAGTTTGCCACCTTAGCTGCATGCATACGGGCAAGTACACATTCTAGGCATCCAATGACAGCTCCTAAATGAACAAAGCAAAGCAATGATTGAGATGTATTTTCATTTGGATACAAAATAAATGAGCAAGTTGATGTCAGAGACAAAATACACAAATATTTATTTTAAATTGCAAGGTTCTTTTATATTTTCTGGAGTTATTTTACACACACACAGGCATGCACATGGGAATGCACATACACAGAGAGCACACATACACTTTAAACATTTTTTTTTTCATATTTATCCACCCTTTTCCCATTATTGTGCAGTGCCACTATAAAATTCAAGGCAACTCACTAATTCTACCCAGGGCCTGGTTATCATTTTCTTTCTTAAACAAATCCAGTGATAGAAAAGTCTCTCAAATTTGAGAAAACAAAATCTTCCCATTCTTGCAATTATTATGAGATATACAAAACGCAAACAACGTTAGGTAAAATTCTGTATGTTGCCTGATGCATCAGTGTCCACTTTTCCCTTGGATGCTTATAGTGCTGAACATATTCAAGCATGGATTTTGGATCTACCTGTGAATTTCCTTCTGCTTTCTCAAAATCTTTTACTTTTCAGTTTTTAAAATTTGCATTCATGGCACTGGCTATTTTCCCCATGCCTTAAAAGTGTACAAACAGTCAGTATTCAGGAACTTGTGACATTACACAGACTCTTTTGTGTGTCCAGTCTGAACTTGATAAAGCTGATCTGTGTGAAAGAACGTTTATCCTTTTTCTCTCTTATCATTTTCCACAGCAATTTCTAATGCCAGTCTATCTTCTCTTTCAAATTTAATTGCTCGCTACTTAAGTGCTATTTGCATTTTTTCTTTTTTAAAAAAATCTAATTCATTTTTTGGAATATTTCCTGGTAGCATGATAAGCCATTTTGTGAAAACACACACACACACACACAATAATTGTAGGTGGCTGTCAGTTAGTGCCAGTGGTTGTCTCTCATGCATCTTGGCACAATTTATCTTCACTGGCAGATGGTGTTCAAGAGGGGTTCACTTCAGATATGAGATGTGTCGGAAGGCATAGGGAAATGTGAAATGCTAGTGAGTTGCCTGTCATACAATATTGTCAAATGCTCTTGGTTTCCCTAAGCAATGAGAAGTACTAAGAATGCAGATAATGGGATTAGTTTCTTTGGATGCAAATACATAGTGCTTATTGTGTTTATAATATTAGTAGTGTTTGAAATACACAAGCAGAAAAGGGGGGCATATCTTCTGAAGGTAACAAACCTGTCAAGCCTATTTCAGAAGATGTACTCCTGAATACTGAGTTAACCATGGGCCTGTTTGCACTTCACTCACTGGAATGTTATAATTATGATATAATAATACCATTCCAGTGAGAAGATCAGGCATAGAGGAAGCCATCAGCACTTCAAGTGTTGATGCAGTCCTGAATTAGACCACCAGCACCTAAAGTGCAGATGATTCAGCCCAATCAGGCCGGATCACCATGGCAACAGCCACAGCAACATCCAGCACATGCTCAGGCCTTGCCATGGTGGTCAGAACACACCACATTATTGCACAGCTGCAACCATGCCACCACACTCACTCATAGCTTTGCACCTGGAAGAGGGTTTGAAAGCTGTTGACTAGGAACTCACTAGCTGCTCCCACTCAAGCTATGGAGAAGATTTTACTAATCCACAACTAGTGAAGACTGGGGCAGCTGTAGTGAGCTCCAGGACAGCAACCACAATTCATTGTGGAGACACACTGCACCAGGAATGACTGGAACCACTCCTTCAAGATAAGCGTGAACAGGCCCTAAATCTAGTTCAAAAGCGAGTTATTTAGCAGTCAGTATCTATTCTAATATTGTGGCACCTTTTTATTTGATTTACTGTATATTATGTTACTTTACAGGTTGCCATGACAATCTTTTAGATAAATTCCTAAAAATAATCACCAGATTTGAAGATCCAGATTTGAAGTGTTTTTTAGGTTTCCTCCTTAATTTGAAGGTGCTGTTTTATAAAATGTGCAGCTGGTTCTCCATGAAGGTGGAAGCTATTTTGCTTCCCCAGTTCACTGTTTCATCCTCGTGTCTTCTCAGGAAACACAGGCAGTGTCTGTGGAAGTTGACCATCATCTTGTGATAATTAATAAAGGCCCTTTCTGCAATTACCCTAAGTCCTGAAGAGGAACCAAGGTAGTGAGCTTCTGGGAATCATCAATCTGAATGTCAATGCAGATTCTGAGGCCTCACTCTGGGTAGATACGTTCTGCCTGCACAGGATGGAGTGTGATTCTAATTAGGGAGGCCCTAATTGGGAATATCAGTGAACCCTGGTTCAAAAAACAAAGAGGAACACATTTCAATGGTGCACCAAAGCACATTACCAAATTTTGTTCCTACACTTTAAAGGGTTCAGAGTCTGGCTTTCATTTATTCATTTCTTTATTTACATATTTATCCTGCCCTGTACCCAAAGATCTCAGGGCAGGGTACAACTGTCAGGGGGTAATGGGGTGTCAGGTACCCCCCGTTGGTAATAAATCTTCAATCGCAGAGTTGCGCTTCTGCGTGCTGAGGAAAATACACTTCTGCCGTCCCGGAAAGGCTTGCTTCTCTCTCTCTCTCAGCTCGGCTGTCAGCCTTGTCGCTGTCCATTTCAGCACCTCGGCCCCTCCTCTCTGCCCACAGTTCCCAGCAAACAGACAGAGACAGATCTCTCCGTAGAGTTGTTTATTCGTTGCGGTTACATCTTAGCAATTGCATTCCTTCTCCCTCTCCAGTCATCAATCAGCTAAGGAGCTCAGCCAGGCAAGGCTAAGCAAGACAACACACAGCCGTGTGTGATCCCTTTTATACTCTTTCTCTATCTCAAGAAGGTGACTCACATCCTGGTATTTCACAATTCTGTGCTTCCCCTGTGTTGCACAAGCCTTACATCATTCAGCCTTCAGCAACTGGTGACAGTCTGGTGATTCTTGACTCTTAGTTACCTGTTCTGCACACATCACTACATTTTTCCTTATATGGGCTTTTCCAGCCTAACAATCCCCTCCAAAATGTATGGATGTGTGTAGATGCTATTTACACTTTATACCTTTCGAACTATGCCACATAGCGCTCCAGCTCTTGCTCACTGCCTTGGATTACTAACTTTCTTTCTTTGGTCCCCTTTAAGTACCTTAGCAGGTGTTTCACCTTGGTCCAATCCTGTACCTTAGGATCATTCACCTTTCTGCTATCCCTATCTTCATCAAACCCTTGAGGCTGTTCCAAAGAAATCTCCTCATCTAGTGGAGCATTCAAATAAGCAGTCTCAAAATCAAAATGTCTCCCCACGTGGTTTTTCCTAGCTGCTAAAGCTAGCACTAACCTTAAACTCTCAGGTTTTACTGTAGGTGAAAAAGTTTTGTCAAAATTCTCAAACCTCTGCTGTGAAAAGCCTTTTGCAACTAATCTAGCTTTGTATCTCTGGGTTCCATCTGGCATTTGCTTCCTTTTGAACACCCATTTGCATCCTATTACCTTTCGATCTGTAGGTCTCTGAACTACCTCAAACACCTCTTTCTCTCGCGAGGATCAGTATTCCTGATTCATTGCATGAAACCACTTTGCCTGTTCCCCTTTAGGATAAGTCAGTAAGTCTTTAAAACTTTCAGGTTCTACTCCTGCTATCACTGTGCAAGCGTTTGCAGTCTGTATTACAAACCTGTCTGGAGGCTTTCTTACTCTCTGAGTCCTCCTTGGTAGAATTACCTTTGTCCTGCCTTTTTCATCTTCACTATCTGAACTAGTCTGTGTTTGTGTTTGTTCATCTGCAGAAGTGCTAGTCTCACTGTCTGTAGATCCTTCTTGCTTTAGTGCCCCTCCATTTCCAGCATCTGTGGCACTCTGCCCTAGCTTGAGAAAAACCTCCTTGTTAGCATGGAGTCTTTCCCAGCCAGAATGGTTTTCAAAGTTGGCACTCTTGGACAGTAAGATTTCTCCATGACCTGAATAAAATCTATAGCTGTTTCCAGAATACCCCACAAACATCAACCTTCTCCATTTTGGATCCCCCTTTTTCCTGAAATTTGCAGGTACATATACATTTGCATATTGCCCAAACACTCTCAGATATTTAAGGTTCGGTGGTCTACCATACAGCATATGATAAGGCGTTTTCTTTACAAAAGAATTCCAAATACGGTTAGCAACATGATTTGCGGTCAAAATTGCCTCCCCCCACAATTTCTGTGGTGCTTTTGCATCCATTATCATACAGTCTTTCATCTGCTTTAGGACCCCTACGTGCCTCTCGGCGAGGCCACTCTCCCGGGGTTCTACTGCTGGGTTGGTTGGCTCGTGACAAATCCCTTTCTTCCTTAACAACAACATTAAAAACTAAATATACTAAAATAATAAGAGTGCTTTAAGCGGGGAGGAAAGGCTGTTTCCTTTTTTTAGCCAAAGAGGTGTGTCTTCACAGCTCTCCTGAACATGTAAAGTGAAGGTGTTTGATGCAACTCAGTGGGAAGACTATTCCATAATCTGGGAGCCATAACTGAGAAGGCCCTATCCCAGGTGCCCACCCCTTTTGCTACCGAGGGAGGGCCTCCTCATGCATTATTGTTTCCTCCTGGGTTATCCAGCTGCCATATAGAGGCAGTTCCAGTTGCTTGCAGAAGTATTTTGCCCACCCAGATGAAGAGGCTGATGGCAAAGAGGCTAGGCCTTCCTCCATATCAACCTGCCCATGCCTTAAGATCTGCAGAGGATATCTTATTTCTACAGCAAAGGAAAAGCAGGGTCAGTGAAATATGCAAGCAGGTATGGCCTGGTACTACAGAGCTTCAAAGATAGACTCTTATAAGGATACATGTTACTACTTATATAAGCAGAAGCACTCTCAGTATTGAGAAATTATCATCAAGCAATAATCACCTCTGTTACTGACTGCTGATACAGCAGCTGTATACAGATATTTACTGTAACTGAAGGGAGGAAATCAATAATTTTCAAAGTGACAAGCAACAGTCTAATGAAGCACCTAAAAGGATAGTTGGCAAGGATGAGAGCAGAGCAATGTGTATCACCCAACAGAAATAAAAAAGGGATAAATGAAAATAATGTGCATAAATCAGAAAGGGAGAGAGAACACAATTTTCATAATTGAGCTTAAACGCTGTAAACTATGGATCTACTATGGCTTGAGCAATTAAGATAAAAGCAGAAATGGAAAGCAGCATCGTGTTGGCCAGATTGCTGAGAAGCCATCAGTCATTTTCAAATGGTCCCAGTCCATTTATCCCATTTCTTGGGTCTTTGGCCTCTTAAACGTGGCTAAAATGAACCTCAAGACCCAAGCCCTTCTTCTCCACACTAATGCGTGAATGGGTGAGGGATTAGGCATATCTTCTGTCTTCATTCTAAAAACAATTCTTTTGACCTTAAAAAAAAAAAATCTCCTGCTGTTGTCACTAGGGTTGTGCATAAATGAAAAAATCCACATTTGATTCACAAGTGAATCAAACGTCCAAAAATTTGTTTGTTGAATAATTCATTTGACCATCCAAATGTTCACATTTGCAAATGAATATATTCCTGCCATTTTCTACCATTGAAAAAGTGTGAACATTCGATTGAATGTTTGTATTTGCAAACCAGGAGCCTTGTTCAATTTGTTCAAACATCTGGGCTTTGAATTCAATGGAAAAAAAATGTGAATTCAATTAATCAATTGAATTTTTGAGTGCAAATTTTTTTGTGCACATCCCTACTTGCCCTGTACTCCACTATTTTTTGTGTCTCAGATGTGGCTTGCACAGTGGGGGAGTAGACAGAAGTAGTAACTCATACATCACCACTGATAGTACCAAACTAAGCAATGACGGGACAGAATGCTGAGGAGCTCTAACCATCTATTAACTATAACTGCCTACTTAACCATTGAATCTCCTTCTCTGCCTGAACTGTCAACCAGAGGGCAGCCATTCCGGGACAACAACTGCTCACGTCTGTGACACTCCCTAAGTCACACGTGTTCCCTGGGTGGTGCTAAAGAGCAGTCACTTCAGGGCTACCTTCTAAAACCTCAAAGGTGCAGCAACTGTAACCAGTACAGTCTGTATCCCAGGACTGGAGACCTCCACGCAACTACCATCAGAACTACCAAAACATGGAAGATATAGAGAGCCAGGCTGATGAGGCCCAGGGACAGAAGCCACCTCAACATCAATAACGATGCAACTTCCATTTCCTATGCTGATGCCAAGAAAACCCTAAACCACAAGATGGCAAAGAGACTAAGGCAGGCTGACCCACCAGCTGAGAACATGTCTGCTCCTGAGGTTGAGCAGGGCTGGGCTGAGTAAACGCCACCTTACCTTCTCTACCATTATTCGGTTTAATCATCAATGAAGAGAGAAAATTTGAAATAAAGAGAATATGAAAATTCCAGCAGTTAGAAATGAACTGAAGAACTGGAACTGAAGACCTTAAGTACCTGCTTTTTTGCTGTTGGGCAGATAATGAACTATCTGCATTATCTATGTAGCATGGGGTTTTTATAATTTTTACCTAAAGTAGGTAAAAATCCTTTTGGGAGTGACAAACATGTTTTTAAAGACCTTTTTATTTCTCAGTACACCTTTAAAGGTTTTAAATTGTTTCATATCTGGTCAAGTTAAGATCTTTAAGATCCTCATTTTAAGTTGTATGTAATATTATTATCATTAAGAGTGTCCCTGTTCCCTCCCATACCATTTTCCTTTTGTATTTTGTCTCTTTAGATTGTAAGCCTGAGGGTCTAAGATTAATATAATATTGTAACCTGCCCAGAGACCTTTGGGTATAGGGCAGGATAGAAATACAAACAAACAAACAAACAAATAAACAAACAAATAAAAAGTGCTAATAGCCAACTTATCCTTCACTTGTTTCAAGGTGGCTCATCAGCAAAGTATATAAATACGTTTGTATTTAGGGATTTGTATGGATATTCAAAAATCCGAAAACCCAATTAGAATTTGACAAATATCAACATTCGAATTTGAATCAGATTTTTGAAAATCTGATACGGATTTTTGAATGATTCAACTGAATTTGACATCGTATGTCGCATCCGAATATCAAGTCTATTTGCACATACAATACAGGATGCAAACAGGATGCAAACAGGATGCAAACATGAAAAAACAGGATGAGAACAGATTAAAAAATTGGCTATGAATGTTCCCGACCTTTGTATCATTTGATTCGAATCAGATTTTCAAAAATACGGACCTGGATAATCCGGATCTGAATCGGATTGTCAAAAATATGGATTTTTGAATTTCGATTCAAATCAAATATTTGAATATTTGATTTGAACCGATTTTGAATGCAAAAAATGCATTCATGCACATCCCCTATTTGTATCTATTCATTTGAATATTTGAGATGTATCCAATGATATGAATCTTGTACACATCCGTACGCATCCCGTACAGATGTGTACAGATATGCACAAGATGTGTACTTATCCGTACACATACGAATGTCCAAATTATTCATATGAACAACCTGAAATATTTGTATTCATAAGAATATTAAAATAGACATTTGATTTGTATACGAATGTCTGAATTTGTTTAAATTCTTTTGAATAACAAACATTTTGAATATTCATGCAGATCTCTAATCAGGATTAGTAAAAACTAAGGGTTTGTGTTTTTTTTTAAGAAAGCCAGGCTATGTCACAGATTTCATATAGCCTTCCTTCTATTTTTCTTCCATCATTGACTGAATTAAGTTTGTTCGCAATGGAAAGAGTTTGGGAAACCTCAATTAAACCTTTAAGTCTAAATATCTTTCACTATGTTTTCCCCAAAGGAAATGATAATACACATGTTTTTATAATTTCTAATAATGTTAGTTTGGTTAAATATGATTTTGCATACTGATAGGAGCTGAATATGTCAGGGAGATGGAGCAGTTTGCTTTCACTCATAGAGAAGTATATATTAAAACATGTTCATTGGGAATTTTCCCCCCATCTGGAGGTGAGACTGAGGTTAGAAGAATTGATTATATTGTTGAAATACACAGATGGAGTTCATTGAAGAGCTTGTAATCTATTTTTGCAAAATCATTTAGCAACAGCTAAGATTGTGCAAGCTTAGTATTGGAAATCAGTGGCAATTCCAAGAATAGCAGAGTGACTGATCAAGCTATTGAAATGTGTAGAAATTGTTCTGCTAATAGATAAGATACCCTAAATAAACTGATCTCCATGAATTGGGTGATGGATAGACTTTGGGGGGAAATCTGTACGTTTTTTAACTTAATCCTTCCAATATACATCTACCACCATGATAAGCTTTAAAAACATTCTTCTTCTTAATTTCATCTTTGTTATGATAGAGATCAGTATGAAATTGAGAAATACAAACTAAGGAAAATTATTTGTTATGCTGCTCAATATATGCTCAACTGAGATTAAACAGAATAATACATTTTTATAAAGTAGAACTTAATAACTTCAGGTGTTGCATCTTTTTAAATTGGATATAGTTATTAAAGAAAACTAATACCTTCCTAAACCTATCTCAGTCTGGAACATAATTTCCTTCTTTTTTCCATCCTATCAAGAAGTCAATAATTTAGTTTCTTGAATAATCTTTTTTCCCTGACCTACCTTCACAAGGTACTCATTAATTTGATGCACTTTCAGCTTGGGAAGATAAAAACCAGTTTTAGGATGAATCTGCTTCCTGAATTGTTTTCTCTGTATACAAATCTTGCTCTCTCTTAGGCTGTATCCAGATTAGTGGATTAAAATCTGCTGTTATAGAAAACAGGACAGCTTACCTGTTGCAAAGCCACAATGTGCCGCCTCGGGTACAGCAGCCTCCCTGTAGCTTTCTCACAGAAAGCTGCAAAATTTCTGTGGAACGCACAATGAGGTGTGCATCATGTGGGATGGGGCAGCCAATTGAAGCTGTCCAAACTGGCAGGAAACTTCAAATTTTTCTGATACTCTGGAGTGAATGTTCATCATTCTGCAGTGGGTAAATTTGCAGTAGCAGTGGCATAAAGCTACTGTATCAGACATCAGGTGTGACACCCATGCCCCAACTTTTTTTTTTTTGGATGTAGCGCTTAATATACCAGTAGGATCAAATTTTAAATATAAATTGTGAGTGTGATTTCCAGTTGATTGTTCAAGACAAAAACTTGTATGCTACAATAACAGCACCTTCAGTATTGATTGTGCCTGGAAATTGGGTGGCGTGATCACAGAAAGGTACCTGCTGCCACTGCTAATGGAGATGTGATGGTAGTGGGCAGCTTCTCAGATAGTGGTGGTCACCTGCTTTGACAAGTGGAAACTTGGCCTTCGTAACCATGATCAAGACTTGTCAATAGTCAACTGTCTATGCTTTACTAAGGTCCCAAGTCTACACAGGTAATTTGGTGTTTTTTTAATTCAGTGCCCTGAGCGTGGCCTCCAGAGTGGCCTTCTCCTTCAGCAGGCCCTTTTAGGTGTGCACCATGTCTCCCAGCCGCACCTGGTACTGTGCCAGCTCCCTGCACTGCGCCTCCAACACTGTCTCCAGTGCCTTCTTGCTTGCGACACCACCGCTGCCGCCTAAGCTCATGCTCAGCTTTTCTCATGCTTCACGCACACAGGCGGCGGCCCAGGTAATTTGTTTATTTCAAATATTTCTAGACCATTTCTTCATATCAAAATCTTTAACTGCTCTATAATAGGGATGGGCACAAATATTCATAACATTTGTTAATTGTATGGATTTGTACAAATTCAGACATTTGTTCAAAAATTCAATGTTATAATATTAGTATATTAACATTTGTATGAATAGTTTGTACATTTGTTAAACTAGGGATGCGTACTGGATATGTATCGATAAATATGAATTTGTATAGGATACGTATCTGATACTTATCCAATATGTATGCATTTATATAGGATCTATGTATAGCATCCATATCCAGGATTTGTATCTAGGATCCGCACGCATTCTTATTGGATATTCGTATGAATATATATCAATACATTTGTATGAAATACAATCATACCATGTTTGAAGGGGATTTATTCAAATGAATACAAATTTTCTAATGCTCAATTCATTGCAAATTGAATGCAAAACCCCACACACATTTGTGCACATCTCTATAATAACACTTAAGAATGAGGCTATAAGTAGGGATGTGCCCAAATATTCATAGCATTTGAAATTCATACCAATTTGTCCAAATTCAGACATCCAAATTCAAATTGAATGTTGGCACATTCCAAGACTGACATTCGGATTTCAATCTAATCCTTCGGAACATTCATACGAAGCTTCATTACATTTGTGAACCTGGGAGGTGGGAAAGCGGCTGCACCAGTCACATCTGCAGCGGATCCAGAGTGGATTCATAGTGGACTGAGAGCAGATTCAAAGTGGATTCAGGTTGGATTTAACGCATTCAGAGCAGAGTCATACGGGATTTGTAGGGGACTCATATGCGATTCATATGGGATACATAGGGGATTCATATGTGATTGGTGTCAAACATTTGTATCAAATTTGTATCAAACATTCATATCAAATTTGAATCCTAGAGGGAAAAAAACAATTTTTTGGCATTCTAAAAAAACATTCATGCATGTCCCTACTATCAACTCTTTACAAAGTGGAATATAAAAATGCTATTAAAAATATAGTGAGGAATTTACTTCATTTTGAGCTAAGGTATTAAACCACAGTGCAAAATACATAACCATTAATAACACTAGGTGTCTTTTTAAAAAGCAAAGAAAAAGATAATACTGTAATAACTGTTTACTGACTTTGTGAAAATGCCTTTCCACATGTCCCTGTGTTTAATAAAGTTTCAAGTGCATAATTAGAGATTCAGGTGCATTTCACAAGAAAAAAGATAAAATATACAGAGTTACAACCTCTGTGGGCTATATTTTACACTGGGCTTCTCTGCGCTTACCTGGGCCTTCCACAGCAGCATGCAGATGGCAGATCCCTGTTCCAGAATGAAATCTGGAATAAGGCTCAGAGCATAAAAGTCCCTTGTTAAGAAAATTTGGGACGGATGCCTTACAACTTTCTGTCAAAAACCTCTTTTATCCTGTGAAATTATTGTTAGTCCATTTATTTTGCCTCATATGGGATTTTTCTATTAACGGCTTGGCATTACTCTGAAGACAACCTGGGTCATCATAACATTTTTGCATCGCCCATTATTGGATACTGACAGCCAGACAATGATGCATAATAGAAAGCAAATATTTGCTTAATCTCCTTATTAGTCTCTCAACCAGAATGCCATTACATCTTTACAGAAGAATTACAACATTTTTGTTACTGTTTTCATTACCCTAGGCTAATATCTCATCCACTGTGATGTTCTTTGCAGAACAAAGCTAGCTAATAACCATCCTTTTAATTTTTTCCTCCATTTATTTATACAGCATTGATTTAATGACAATCTTGCATGCACTTCTTTCTTCAGTGGTTTCCTTGAACCACATCTTAAGAGATTTATTTCCTCACTCTAACTGCTTAGCTAATTTCATAGGAATGGAAGAGATGCTTTATGCTAAGACAACTAAAGCAAAATATGTCAGCTTATAATAGTAATTTATCCATACAAAGAGAGGTAATCTGAGTAGCATCCATTCTTTTCTTCAGCACTGGATTGCAGCTCTGCTTTGGTCTTAACAAGCATCCCATGAGACATAGGCTGCAAGTGGAGCAAAGCCTTGTTCTCTAGTCCATCTCAACGGCTAGGCTGCAACTTCTGGTGAAGTTTTGCTGCTGACTCTTGTGTATCATTAACTAGTGGGGAAATGAAAACAACAAGAACCAGGGATCAATAAGTAAATAAAGAAGGGACAGTTCAAGAGCTCAGGAAAATCGCTTTATAGTTGTGGGTCATCTTGCACAAGTCCACCATCATGGGCTATCTAAGGTGAAAGATTCTCAGTATTCAGAGGTCAGTAATACTAAACACAGAGAAAACTCCAGGTCAAGAAAGCTAGGCAGCTCTCAAACCCATACAGATCAAGGGGACTGATTTTCTTTCTCACTCTCTGTTTCCTTTCCATAGACTGGTAGTACACGCTTGGCACCACCAGTGTGCTGAATTCTTTCCACTCCATGCAGCTGCCCTTAGGTCATAATGGCAGAGAAAAAGAACAACTGCTCTTCTCTTCCTGCTGACCAGAGGTTACCCTTGCAGTTGGCTGGGAGGCCTCAGGGGTCAATGGGGAAAGTGGGACTGTTTGCCTGTTCTCCCCACTGGTTACCTCAAAAAGGGGGTGCAAAGTGATCATGCTAATGAAGCCTATTATTGTTTTGAGACACCCATATCCAAAAAAAGGCATCTGGATGTAATGTCAGTCTCGTATGAAATAAACACATATATATTCTCACAACATCTATTTTAAAAAAAGCATGAAAGGACAAAGAAAGCTAAAGGAAAGACAAAGAAAATAACATTGTCTTATAGAGGAAAGAGGACAGACAACTTTCAAGTCTGTCTGGTTTAATGATGGCCACTTCATTTGGAATTCATTTGGTTCCATCAAAAAGAAAGAAAAAAGTTAATGCAGTAAGGTAATGAGATGAAAGCAAGGTGTGGGATTAATAATCCATCAAAGGCATCTGTATCTTTAAAATAGTTCTGCTGCATTTAATTTATATGAAGTAGCACTTCAGTGTTTTAACAATGAATGTTTCTAGAAACATGTATATAATGTACAAGATTCAAACAAATGTGCATGAATTTTTTTCATTTGAATTTGATTTGAATCGAATGTCAAAACATTTGATTCAATTCAAATGTTTAGATTCGAAATGCAACAAAATCCAATTTGAATCAAATCCATTCAAATCCATTCATTTGAATGTTAGATCCGAATCCGAAGATATCAATGTCAACAACATTCTTATTTGAAGAGACAGATGTTGACAACATTTGTATTTGTCATACGTATCTGCATGCATTTTGTATGCAAATGTATACAAATATGTATGAGATGCATACAGATATGTATGTGTACATTCATATCTGTCCATTTGAATGTTTCAAATCATTTGAATGAATGTTTTGGAACATTCGAAATTTGTTCAAATGTTTAAATTCGAATGTGTAGACATTCTACTCAAGTTCAAATGTCCACATTCGATCAAATTTGATCGAATTTTGAATGTTTAGAACATTTGTGCACATATCTAACATTAAAACCACCGATTTAAATGCAGAAACTGAACATACTTATATGCTCTGCCCACTGCTTACCTGCTGTCCCTTATCTACAATAAATACATTACCTTAAATATTTTAATTTCTATACATTGAAATACCTTAAATAATTAAATACATTGCCAACATTTACAATAATTATACAACATGGCCCACAATAAATTCATCCAACAAGTGTAGGCATGCAATTCCTGAGCCCTTGAAGGACTCCCACGGGCCTTTTTGATGTTGTACTGATCCTACCAGTGGGAGACACATCATGGAACAGTTTAAGCCTGTGGATCAAGATGGTATTGGGAGAGGAAAGAGAGGGTGAAGCATTGATCAGCAGTCTCCATGAACCAGTTTGGTTTGACGTGCAGAAAAATGTAGTTCAGGAAGATGAATGTGACTCTTCCCATTGCCACCTTTCTCTGCCCTGTCCTTCATTCCACTGGCATGAAGTTAATGCTTCATGTCAGTTGCAACTTAGAAACTGGGCTGCCATTGATGCAAAGCATTAACTTCCAGAATCAGTAAGCTAACAAAAATACATGGACACCTATAACTTGCTCTTCCCCAAAAGGCCATACGAGGCTGGTACCAGATGCTGCTTGAATATTGCACTATCAAGCAATATTCTAGAATAAACCCGCTCTGGAATAATAGCTTGTTCACTAAACAGTACAGGGGTAGTACTATTTGTGCATGATATAGTGGCACACATATCCTGGTATTCTGATGGCACAAAATATCCAAAAGTTCATGATTCCCAATATTGCACACAGAAAGCTGGGTTTTTTGGACCCTTGCACATCCATATGGCCAACTTCAAGATGGCGGCTGCCAGTGGAAGCATCCAGGTATGTAAGATGTAGTGCCATTTCAATAAAACCCATGTTCATAATCAAATTTTCATGAAATAGAATATATTAGGGTTTCACACCAAGATCATGACTAGGGATGTGCTGTTGCGATCCGGCTTTGTGACCTGACTTGGCCCTGGGAAGCAGGGAGCAGCAGCTGGGGGCTGCTGCTAATCGCTGGATGTTGTGATAGGTATTTCCTGGGTTCCCGACCAGCGCAGGTCCCAGAGATTAACCATGTGGCTGGTTGACCCGATTAGGATAGAAAAATGGGGAAGGGGAATAAAGAGGCTGGAGGCAGAAGACTCAACTGGAAGAGACCTTGTTTAATCTGTGCCGAAGGGTTTTATACAGTCAAAGAAAGGGGCGTGGGGAAAATCACATCAATGCAACATCTGGGGAGGTGATTGGATGAAAGCTGGTGCTTTGTAGGTCAGAGGTCCTGGTGATGTCACATCCTCTGGTCAGCAGGAAGAGAAGGACAATTGTTCTTCTCTCCACATGGTTGAGAAACTCCATTATTACCTAAGGGCAGATGCATGGAGTGGAAAGAATTCAGCACACTGGTGGTGCCAAGCATGTACTACAACTCTATGGAAAGGAAAATCTCTGGCTCCTTTTTACTCTCGAGGCTTGTCTTTAACCAGCAAAAGAGCTATACTGTGAGGGGCTGAAAATGA
The DNA here is from genome assembly GCA_023333525.1 of Aspidoscelis tigris stejnegeri. NCBI lineage: Eukaryota > Metazoa > Chordata > Lepidosauria > Squamata > Teiidae > Aspidoscelis > Aspidoscelis tigris. Next base: position 67,189,644 of record JALMGA010000007.1, on the reverse strand, counting down.
AAGCTGGGGGCAGGGAGGAATGTGCAGGAATGATTTTTTGGCATTTGATTTGAAATGAAATGAATGTTCAAAAATCTGTATTCATACGAATAGATTACATTCGAATATGGCAAAATTCTGTATTCAATATACATCTGATACGAATGGATATGAATCTGATATGAATAGATCCATATCTGATATAAATAGTTCTGTATCTGATATGAACAGATATGTATCTAATATGAACAGGTATGTAGCTGATACTTTCCTCAGCTTAAGGAATGTCCGAACTATTCGTACAAATGTCCAGAAACATTTGTATTCATTCAAATGTTAGTATATGAATATCGTAACATTAGATTTGAGTTCAAATGTCCGAATTTAGCTGAATTTGGCCCAATTTCGAACATTACAAGTATTCATGCACATCCCTAACCATGAGGCAATGTTGGGTTTGCCACAGATACATTGTCAAGCCATAAAAATGCTATAGATACCCTGTCTGGATACAGCCTAAGAAATTTATCAAACTTAAGGAAGTTTCAGGCATTTTAGAAGTAAGTTATACAATAGATGATAATTCCATTATTATTTTATCTCTTTCCTATCGGTGATATGCAGTGTTAGCAGATCGTGGATTGTGATAATGGGGGAAATTTGAACTAGTTGACAATGAATACTGTACTGGGAGATGTTAGGGATTATTATTTTTCTCTGTCAGATATAGAAAAGAATTTTTTTTTTGAAGGGACTGTTTCAGTGTTGTTTTCAGATTTGCATTTGTTATGGTATGCACTAGTGTGATAATAAGGCTCTCAAAAGAAGTAAAGGATATAAAGCTTAAAAGGGAACAAATATAGTTCTTGATCTAACCTGGGAACATAGACATATTTGCATTTCACTGTGTGAAACTAGCATTTTCGTCCTTACTAAAAAAGCTTTTCTGAAGGGAATAAATGACACTTCTTTGTGGCAAATCTGAAAGCCATCATTTCCTTTCATACAGATATGCCTTCTGAGGAGAGTAATTTGAGATGAAGAATGAAAGTGTAAGTCAGATTTTGCTAATGACCAGTCTTTCTTCTTTCATAGTTTTATTTTTACTTTGTTTATCTTACGCTTACGTGATGAATGTGACTTTCTAGATATTATATTTCTTTTAGTGAGTATATCGAAAATGTCCAGGCTGCATAAATATTTTTATTTAGGGAACTATGTGTGCTTGTATTGATAAAGCATATAGGGGAGCTGAATGTGACATCTGTTCATTAATTATTTGGAAATTATATATGGAAAAGTAGTTTAATGGTCTTCAAAGGACTCCTAACAAGGAATGTGCACAAATATTCATCACATTCAAAATTTGTATGAATTCATCCAAATTCAGACATTTATATTCTAATCAAATGTTGCTACATTCAAAGATTGACATTCGTTTTCTAATAGAATGTTTTGATACATTTGCATGAAGCTTTGTTATATTCGTGAACCTGGGCAAGTGGAAAAGTGGCTGCCCCACAGATACAGTGTGGATTCAAAACAGATTCAGGGTGGGTTCAAAGTGAATTGAGAGTGGATTTGATGGGTTCAGAGCAGATACATAAGGAATACATAGGGAATTTGTAGGGGATATGTAGGGGACTTACAGTGGGGATTTGAATCAGATTCGTATTGAACATTTGTATCAAATTCAAACCCTACCACATTTTTTAGTTAATCTGGAAGAAAGATTTATTCTGGATTATCCATGCTTTATCCATTTGATGAGAAACTAGGTGTTGATTTTATATAGCTAGAGTTTACTTTTTATATGAATATATAAAGAGTACGAGTGCAAATCCTGTTCTCTTTTATCTCTTTACTGGTTTTGGTCATGGTCTCCTTCTGGGGCTTAGGTGTGAGAGACAGTAGATTGTTGTAGTTTCACATCTACACATGTGGCTGATACCAGAGAGCAGTCATGAAAGATTTTTCTTTGACACCTTGGAAAATTGATTTCTGAATTTCTCCAGCAGTTCATCATATCTCCCATGTTTTTGAACATCTCTATGAAGCCTCTAGGAGTTGTCTTCAGGAGATTTGGATTGAGTTGCCATCACCATGCAGGTGACACCCACCTCTATCTCTTCATTCCATCTAACACTAAAGAATAAGTTCTAGAGTTTGACTTTTGCCTGGAGGTGGTAATGGGCTGGATGGGAATGGACAAATTGAAGTTGAATCCAGGTAAAATGGAGGTACTATGTGCAACTGGCTTTTGAATCCATGAAGGAGAAGATATCCTGTTACTGAAGGGGTTGCACTGATGGAAATGACAGGTGTCCAGTCTGGGTCTACTTCTGTCACTTGGAAGCCCTGGTGATCTCAGTGGCTAGGAACACCTACTTCCAACTGATTCATGCTCTTGTAACTTCCAAATTTGGGTACTAAATATTTAAAGAAGCACCAATCAGACATTTATTAAGATCTGTTGAAGAGCCCTGTTGGTAGTCCCATTGCTTTCAATTGTCAAAGAGGTGGAACCCATAAGAGGATGATGAAATGTACCCCTATAGAGCTGATGCAAACACCATCACTTTGCACTTTCTGACAAATAATGATACATATCTTTTACTGTGCCTTCAGATGAAGAGACAGTTTTCCTTCTCTAGCTGCTATGCTTTTAATAATTGTTTTTAATTATTCTGAATTGTTGTAACCTGAGACATTGGGTTTAGGGGGCAGGATATAAATGCAAATAGTAAATCCGTAAACAGTGTTGACCATATGGTGTGGACCATATTTTATAGCAACAACTATTTCATTAATTATCATGGTCCTAGCTGTGTGGTGTAGTAAAGGTCAACAACAACACTTTCAATGGGGCTCCAAAATATTTAGGGAGATCTTGCAGTGTGCATGAGCTGAAGAAATCAAAGCAAAACATCCCTTGCTCAATGGTTGTACAGTCTGCATATTAGGCAGTGTATCTGCTTTTTTGCACTTACTTTATTTGTAAAGATGGAGGAACTCCCACATGGTGCATTCACACTGCACAGATCTGTTTCTTTAATAGAAATAGCTCCATGCATGCTGGAATCCCCCCCCCCATGTGTATAGGTGTGGAGCAGTATAGTTCTGCATGGTGCAGGAGAAGCAGATGACCAGTGGCACAGGTGTGATTGCATGCCGTATTGCCTGGCTGCCCGAGGAGTGGTGTCATAGAGGCATACTGGCAGTAGGGATGTGCAAGAATGTTTTGTTTTGCATTCAAATTTGAGTCGATTTGAATATCCAGACATTCTATTTGATTCAAATATTTAGAATCCAAATGATACAAAATTTGATTTGAATAAAATACATTCAAATCTATTCGTTCAAATGTTAGATTCAAATCTGAAGATACAAATGTCGACAACAATTCTCATGCCAGTAGCTGACCCCATATTTTCTGAAGAGTTAAACTGGACAGAGGTAACCAAAGAGGAGGTCCTTGCCTGTCTTAATAAACTAAATGTTAACAAGTCACTGGGACCAGATGGTATTCATCCAAGAGTCCTTAAGGTCCTTGCTGACCTTCTAGCAAATATATATATAATCTTTCCCTAACATCAGGCTCTGTACCTGAGGACTGGAGGGTAGCAAATGTAACACCAATCTTCAAAAAAGGATCCAGGGGTGATCCAGGCAATTACAGACCAGTTAGCTTAACGTCAGTTCCATGTAAGGTTATGGAAACGATAATTAAAGACAGAATTAGTGTGCACATGGAGGAGCAAGCATTGCTGAACAAAAGCCAGTATGGCTTCTGCAAAGGTAAATCGTGCCTCACAAACTTGTTGGAATTCTTTGAGAATGTCAATAAACACATGGATAAAGGTGAACCAGTAGACATTGTCTATCTGGACTTTCAGAAAGCTTTTGACAAAGTTCCACATCAAAGGCTACTGAGTAAACTCATCAGCCATGGAATAAAAGGAGAGGTTCTGTCCTGTATTTGTGACTGGCTTAAGGGCAGAGAGTAGCAATAAATGACAAATTCTCAGGGTGGAAAGAGGTAAAAAGTGGGGTCCCTCAAGGCTCAGTGTTGGGACCAATGCTTTTTAATTTATTCATCAATGATCTAGAAGAAGCGGTACATAGTAAAATAGCAAAGTTTGCTGATGATACTAAATTATTTAGGGTAGTAAAAACAAAAAGAGATTGCCAAGAGCTCCAGAGGGAACTCTTAGCACTGGGTGAGTGGGCAACCAAGTGGCAAATGTGCTTTAATCTTAACAAGAGCAAAGTAATGCACATTGGGACCAAAACTCCAAATTATGTCTATAAACTGATGGGGTCTGAGCTTTCTGCAACATACCAGGAAAGGGATCTTGGGGTTTTGGTAGACAGTTCAATGAAGGTGTCAACCCAGTGCGCAGCAGCAGCAAAAAAAGCAATTTCAATGCTGGAAATAATAAGGAAGGGAATAGAAAATAAGTCAGCAAGTGTCATTTTGCCTCTTTATAAATCTATGGTGAGGCCACATTTGGAATATTGTGTACAATTCTGGTCACCACACCTCAAAAAGGATATTGTGGAACTAGAGAAGGTGCAGAAAAGGGCAACCAGAATGATTAAGGGGCTGGAACAAAATCCCTTACGAAACCAGGCGCCAACGTCTAGGCCTCTTCAGTCTGGAGAGATGGCATTTAAGAGCGGACCTGATTGAAGTATATAAAACTATGCATGGTATAGAAAAGGTGGATAGAGAAAATTTATTTTCTCTATCACGCAACAGTAGAACCAGGGGGCACTCTATGAAGCTGATGGGTAGGAGAATCGGATCCGATAAGGGGAAGTATTTCTTCACCCAAAGGGTCATTGGTTTATGGAATGTGCTGCCAGAAGAGGTGGTGACAGCTACCAGTCTAGATGGCTTTAAGGTAGGGTTAGACAAATTTATGGATGACAGATGTATCAATGACTACTAGAAGGAATGCCTAGGTGCATTCAGGCTGGGGGGTGGGGGGCGGAAGCAGGATGCTTCTAATGCCATTTTCTGGGATTCAAGAGCAGGAAAAGGTTGTCTATATTTGAGATGCCTATAAGCATTTGTCAGGCCACTGTGTGCGACAGGATGCTGGATGAGATGGGCTATGGCCTGATCCAGCAGGGCCTCTCTTATGCTCTTATGCTAACATTCATGTGTGTTATACCTACCTGTATGCATTTTGTATGCATCCCGTTTCATCCTCGTATGGATTCCATTTTTGTCCTCTAATATAAGCACAAATGTGTACAGATACGTATGAAATTCGTACAGATACATATCTAATACATACGTATCTGTACATTCAAACATTTTGAATCATTTGAACGAATGCTTTGGAACATTTAAAATTCACTCAAATGTTTAAATTCAAATGTCAAGACATTCTATTCAAATTTGAATGTCCACATTTGATCGAATTCAATCAAATTTTGAATATTTAGAACATTCGTGCACATATCTAACTGGCACCATTGCTGGAAATTTTCAATTTGCACTTATTCAGTATTTTACTAGGCAAGTGCAGATGCCTAAAGCATTGTACAACTCCGTCTCCCTAGTACTGGCCTTTGGTTAAAAGGGAATATACTGTCTCTTCCCACCTTACTGACACTGTTGTTGTTTTAATATATGTCTGATTTTAAATATTGTCACCCTCCCTGAGACCTTTGGGTATAAGGCAGGATAGAAATACAAATAAATAAACAATAAGTAAAATAAATAAATAAAGTGCAAAGACAGCCTGTGTCCTGAAAAAGAAGTCGTCGTCCCCCCCCAAATTATTTTGTATAGCTGCTAAGAAATTATTTTTACAGCATCAGGAACTTTACTGTGTTTGGGTGGTACAAATGAATCGCTGTAATGTTTTTACCATGGCAAACGTGACAGTAAGTTTCTTATCTCCCTTTCTCAGACTGCATTTGCACACTTTTATAAAGCAGCACAATAGTGCCTTAGAGGTAGGGATCTGCATGAATATTTGAGATATTCATTATTGGATTGAATTTGGATAAATTCAGACATTCGAATTCAAATCAAATGTCCAAACATTCATTTTTTTAGTAATCGGACAAATATGAATATTTCAAATTATTCATTTTAATTATTTGGACATTCTTTTGTGTACGGATATGCATGCACCACATAGGTATACGTACGCATCTTATTCGTATCCATATGGATATGTTCAGGATGAAAATGGGATACATATAGATGTGTATGGATGCATACAAGATCCGTATAATCAAATACATATCGAATATTCATATGAATAGACATGAATGTATTCATATTGGTTCAAATGTCCAGACATTCATTCTTTCTTTATTCATATGAATTCAGATATCTGAATATTTGATTCTAATCAAATGGAATTGAAAAACTACATTGGTGCATACCCCCTAATTAGAGGTAGTAGCATGTGGAAGTTGAAGTTCCCATCTCACCTGTAATCCACACTGAATGTGGATTTTTCTGGCCTTTAAATAGGTTAAGGTACTATCATGGGTACTCTACCATCTCTAGGCTGCTTTTGAACCGCTTTTTATTACGGTGGGTAGATGCTGTCTACAATTCATAATGGAACACCTATTCTTTCCATTAAAATAGCAGTTGCAAACCTGGCTTTCTTGTTCTCTGTGTCCGATAAGTTCCATCGGTCCATCATCATGGGCTCAATCATGCCTTAACCATACTAAAAATAAAGCCTTAACTATTTTATTTATTCATTTAGAATTCTAATTTTACACCTAAGCTGTTCTTTTCTTAATTGGAAGAAGTCCAAGAATCCAGATTACGTCTATAAATTGATGGGGTCTGAGCTTTCTGCAGCACACCAGGAAAGGGATCTCGGGGTTTTGGTGGACAGTTCAATGAAGGTGTCAACCCAGTGTGCGGCAGCAGCAAAAAAAGCAAATTCAATGCTGGGAATAATTAGGAAGGGAATAGAAAATAAGTCAGCAAGTGTCATTTTGACCCTTTATAAATCTATGGTGAGGCCATATTTGAAGTATTGTGTACAATTCTGGTCACCACACCTAAAAAAGGATATTGTGGAACTAGAGAAGGTGCAGAGAAGGGCAACCAGAATGATTAAGGGTCTGGAACACCTCCCTTACGAAACCAGGCTGCAACGTCTAGGCCTCTTCAGTCTGGAGAGACGGGGTTTGAGAGGGGACCTGATTGAAGTATATAAAATTATGCACGGCATAGAAAAGGTGGATAGAGAAAATTTCTTTTCTCTATCGCACAACACTAGAACCAGGGGGCACTCTATGAAGCTGATGGGTAGGAGCGTAAGGTCTGACAGGGGGAAGTATTTCTTCACCCAGAGGGTCATCGGCTTATGGAATGTGCTGCCGGAAGAGGTGGTGACAGCTACCAGTCTAGATGGCTTTAAGGTAGGGTTAGACAAATTTATGGATGACAGATGTATCAATGGCTACTAGAACGAATGCCTAGGTGCATCCTTCAGGCTGAGGGGGGGAGGAACTGGGGTGCTTCTAAGGCCATCTGCTGGGACTTGAGAGCAGGAGAAGGTTTGTCCTTGTCTCTGCTTGAGATGCCCATGAGCATTTGGTGGGCCACTGTGTGCGACAGGATGCTGGACTAGATGGGCTGTGGCCTGATCCAGCAAGGCTTCTCTTATGTTCCTATGTTCTTATGTTCTTAAGTCATTTCAGTTTGTTTCATTATGTAGCCAGGCTGAGGGGTAATTCTTGGCTGCCTTATGCGGACGTTCTGTGGAGACCAGCATGGTAAAATGTATATTTGGTTGCTAATGGAACACTGAAGAAAATGAATTGGCAATGACTTTGAGAAATAACAGCTTCTCTGAGAAAATAGCACTCCCGTGTGACAAACTACAAATTTTCCAGCATTCCAGCATCTGTTTTAAAAAGGAAATGTTCTCTGATCGGGGAAAAGATCTCCCCATCTTTTTATTAAGTCAACTTCTATCATCTAATTACAAAGCAAACTCCAAACTTGCAGTATTGCCAATAGGTAATGAAATATGTCTTCACTTGGGAGTTGCATCTGTGCTGGAAACTGAAATACAGAGAGCACCTGCCTGCCAGCCTTTTACCTCCACCTCACACATCTCTAAAACATTTGTCCTAAGCATGTTCATTGGCCTTCTGGGTCTCAGTAGGGAAATAAATGTTACAGTTTTTGCATAAAAGCTTATGTCAGTGGACATTAAATACTGCCAAGTATTGATTTTTCAAGCTGGGTGGAAGAGTAGTAACTCTAGTGAGGAAATGAAATGATGATACAAATACAAGTATAAAATGTCTATGTGCATGCATTACACACACACACCATATTTTATAGCAAGAGGTTTTAGCTCTTGCTGAACAGTCCTTTTCAAATGGAAGTTGCATCCAAATATGCCAAGGTGGCTTCCTTTGAAACATTCCTTCTGCACAGTGGGAAAATAAACCACTATATATCCAGGTAAGAGGTCATTCCAAAGGCATGGAATTCACTCTTGAAGATGCCCTAGTTATAGGGAAGAAGAGAAAACTTTTCCATAGTGTACAGTTATGGTGGAAGAAAAAGCCAGAGAGGTAATTGCTACTTTTTCACGAATCATTGATTTGTTGTGGTGGAGGGACTTGTGTAACTCAATGAAGGTATGTGCTATGCCATGCAGAGACACACAAGATGGGCAAGTGAGGTGGAGAGTTCTTATTAAAGGTGATCCACTAGTGAACAAAATGGCAAACCACTCCAGTATGCTTGCCCAGAAAACCTCAGGAACAATATCAAAAGACTAAAAGATAAGACACTGGAAGATGAGCGCTGAGGTCAGAAGGTGTGGAAGAACCAAAGGCAATTTCATATAGCTCCAGAAAGAGTGAAACAGCTGGGCCAAAACCACAAGGATGTTTAGCTGCAGATATGTCTGGTGATGAAAGGAGAGAACAATCTCACACAGGGACATAGAATGTAAAGTTATTGAATATAAGATGGCAAGATCTTAAATATCAGAGAATTAAAATGAATAGGAATGGGTGAATTTAATTCAGAAGACCAATATATCTATTACTGTGAGAAAGTATCCCTTTGAAGAAAGGGAATGGCCCTCATAGTAAATAAAAGTGTGAGAAAAGCTGTACTGGGATATAATTTGAAAAATGACAGGATGATTTTTGATCAACTTCAAGGCAAACCATTCAACAACATCACAGTAATCCAAGTCCATGCTCCAACCACTTATGCCTGCAAGGGTGAAGTTTCTCAGCTCTATTGAGACCTATAGCAAAAAATTTGAACCAATAGATTTGAATTTACTCAATTCAAATCGAATTTGGGCAAATTTGAATTGTAAAGATTTGAATCAAATTGAATTTTTGGACATTCGATTTGAATCAAATCCCCAACATTGCATTTGTGCACACCCCTAGCACGTTCTAGAACACCAAAAAAATGTCACTTTCGTGATAGGGGATTAGAATGTTCATGGAGGAGCTCAGAAGGTAACTGGAATAATAGGCAAGTTTGGCCTGGAATATAAAAGGATGAGCGGTGGAGATGAATAGAATTTTGTTAAGGGAAAGCAAACCTACTTTTTCAAGAGCCCAAAAAGTGACTCTACACATGGAGCACATCACCAGATGGTCAATATCCAAATCAGCTTGATAATATTACATGCAGCAAAAGATGGTGAAGCTTTACATGGCTCAGATCATGAGATTCTTATTGTAAAATTCATCATGATTTCACATGGGCCAGTACACCAGACCAGCAAGTATACTCAGAGCTTCCCCTCCACATGCTGGTGTGGCCTAAGGGAAATAAACACCATTCATTTCAGTGGAACTTTGCCTGTCATAGAGAAGGTTATAGAGAAGCATGAACAATGGAAAACAATGTATTATTTTTAGGGATGTGCACAAATATTCATAACATTTAAAATTTGGCCAAATTTAGCCGAATTTGGACATTTGAACTTGAATTGAAAGTTATGATATTCATGTGCTAACATTCAAATGAATACGAATGTTTCTGGACATTCGTACAAATACTTCAGACATTTGTTAAGCTGGGGAAATGTATCAGATATGTACCAATTTGTTTCAGATATGTAACTGTTTTTATCAGATACGTATCTACTCGTATCAGATACATATCTGTTTGTATCAGATACATATCTGTTCATATCAGATACGTATCTATTTGTATCAGATACATATCTGTTTGTATCAGATACGTATTGAATGAATATGTATGAATAGATTAGTATTGAAAATTTGTGATGTTCTTTAAAATGAAACTGGGGAAAAACTATAACATTAAATATCCCAGTTTTATAGGTGGCAGGCACTGAAAAATATTGGTATTATTTCAGAAAGCTCTTTTTCTTTTTCTAATTTATCTAGACATGTTATTGCCTTACATGCTTCAAGATATGACATATCATTAAAATGCAATGAACACTGTGGAAAGTTTGACAAACTTGAAAGCTTGGAAAATAAAGGTTTTACTTCAATTGCAACTGTTCTCTACACAAAACAAAAAATGAAATGCAATAATATGGACTCATGAGGTCATTTTGCTTTTTGAACAAAAGGTAAACTTACCTTTTGATAGACTCACCCTACAGTACTCAGATTTTTCTTTAAAAATGTCTGTCAATATGGGAAATAAGGGGGGAATGATTTAATATTCACAAAATATTTGTGAGTAGCAGCTTCAAATAAAATAATCTGAATATACAATAAATCTCTATTATTAGGAATCACAACAGAGGAACAGTGAGGATCAGGGGGGAGAGGTAAGGGGGTTGAATTTTAAATATGTTTTGATGTCTGTATTTTATCATATGTTCTGACCTGCCCTGAGACCTCTCTAGGGTAGGGCAGGATACAAATGTTATAACTAACTAAATAAAACATAACTCCTTGATGCCTGCTATGTTCAGAATACTTCAAACACTGAATATCAGTAAAGCAAGTGCACAAAATACTTCATCATTATTTGCGTATTTGAATGTTGATCTTATTTGAATAGTATTTGTTCCCTACCCAAATTTGAGGCATTCAGGCTTCCGAGGTTAAAGCATACAAAACAGACCAAATTACAGTGGATTAAAAAGAATAATAAAGCACATCCTACAAACCTCAGGGGGAAGAGCAGCACAAAGGGTTTATGGCACCACAGAGAAGATGTGAATGCAGGTATCTGCTGGAAGATATTTATTATTTATTTATTTATTATTTACATTTCTATCCTGCCCCATACCTGAAGGTCTCTGGGCGAGTAACAACAGATTAAAATAGAATACAACAGTAAAAGACATTAAAAATCCAACAAGTATAAAACAATATACAATATGTTTAAAATGACAGTGTCTGTGCTGTGGGAGGTAGGGGTACATAAGCAGCTCAGGCACTTCTGGCACCCAGAGCAGGTCCTTTCCAAAAGGTATTAATGATCTTACCACAATTATTATAGATGAAAAAATGTAGCCTGCCCTGCAAAGGGAATTCAACAATATATCAAAATTTCAAATTTTTAAAACAGCACAAATTCAGGTGTGTGTTTTTTTAATTGATTGTTATATTGCACTAGGTTGCAGCTGCCTTCCCTGTCCTCTCCTCTTGAAAGAAGAAGAGTTGGTTTCTATGTTTTGAACTATTTTGATACCATGATATGATACCATGATATGATGGCATGATATAATATATGGATTTATGGAGAAATAATGAATCTGTGACTTCATGAAAGATTTAAGTATCATTCTGGAAAACTACTGGCTTTGGGAAATGCTGACAAAAGGCCAGGAAGAAGAGCTGACCTCATCTGCTGTTTGTGATAAGAGATAAAGACAAAAGGTTTACTCCTAGCCTTGGCAACAGGAAACCTGAAGTTTTGCATCTGTGTCCTCAAAAGGATGCTATGTCTGGCTCTCTTGATAAGAACATGCCAGAAACAATGGGTTTACGCTCGGAGCTGACCACTAAAACGTGGAATTTCTGAGTTTGAAATATATAAGTTTCTCCATTATTTTTAATTTCAAACTTTGATGGGTCTTTTGGACATCTAAAAGTTTAAAAAAGGAGTTTATGTTTATATGATCAAGATACTAAGATTTCCAAGCATTGGCTAAGAATCTGTTTGTCTGTGTGAATGCTACTTCTTACAAGCTGGCTTTCTAGTTTGCATAAGTAACATAGTTCTGTTAATGGGATGGTTATCTGCCTAGCAGAATACCTTCTGCATCCTGTTTTTCAGTGGAAAAGACAAAGACCATGTGCTTTTGACTCCATTGCTTTGGGTTTTCTTCTTCCCAGAAATACTTGCATTTCTTGAATCATTTCCTATTTGAGTGTTTGGCCAATCTGAAGTAACTTCCTTTGGACAACCTCCAGGGATATCTTTTATAAGCACTGGAGAAGTTTAGTTTTTCTCTCTTAGGATCTTGCTCTTTTCCTTTTTTGCTTATGGGTTGGTAAGGATGCATTTTATCCTTTCTCCCCCCCCCCCTCCTATATCTTTTCCTTAAGAATGGCTCTGCAGGGGAAAAGTTTTTCTGAGCTGCTACCTTTACTAACAGAGTGAGAAGCTGTTAGCTCTGTTTTTAAACCATTTTAATTCTGCTTTTGGTTTTTTTTTCTTTTCAGTTTAGTTTGGGCTTGCAGAGATACAATGCAGTTCTTTTGCATTCCTTTTAAATTGTTTTAAAGAACTTTAGGCTCTTTTTAATTGTTCTGAGTCTTAACTTTTTGAATTCTTTTTGCAGTTTTATTAGTTTTAAAGAGCTTTAATCAGATTTGCTCCTAAATTAGAAGCATACCTATTAAAGGGGTATTTTTGTTTCTTTTCAATTTTGGAAGAATACTTCTGAAGAAGATATTCTGATATTTTCTGGATATCTCCATTTTTTTTTATTCTTATGTGGAGTTAGGATTCTTTTCCATAGATTAGGGTTTTTTATTTCTTTTTATTTCTTTTTGCTTGTTTTCTTAGTTTCAAGCTAAATAAGTTTTATTTTGAATCTGTCTTCTTTTTGAGTCATTCTAAGAGTTTTGCTGCATTTTAGTGCATTTTTTTTTCAGTTTTGCTACATAATATGAAATGCTAGCAAGAAAATTGTTAACTTTTGCACACATTTGTGTTCTTTTTGTCTGATTTGTACATCGTATGAGCTATGTGCAATGGAATAGCTCTATCCCCATTTCCGGTTTTCTTTTCTGTACCCTAACAAATATTTTTTTCCCCGTTTTCTCTCAAAATAAATGATTTTCATTGTTCTAGGTGTCTCCAATATGTCCAATATGTCCAATTTCTGCTATTTTTTGTTTTTAAAGCCTTATCAAAAGATCTCGCTCCCCCCCTGGGATACAGAGTTTGGGGATACTTCTGGGTTTTAATTAATCCAGATTAATCCAAATTCAGTTCCTTGGTCAACAATTTGTATGAATGTTTTGAATTATTTGGATGAATTATTCAGACATTTTTATGTGTACAGATAGTACACATTACTTATGTATCCATACGCATCTTATTTGTATCTGTATGCACTTGTACGGATACGTATGGGACAAAAACAGGATGCATACAGGATAAAACCAGGATGCCTACGGATGCGTACAAATGTGAATGGACACATACAAACGTCATACAAATAGATACAAATGTATTTGAATTGGTTAGAATTTGAATACATTTGTTTTTTCTCTATTTGTACAAGTTTGGATATTTGAATATTCAAATCAAATCCAATGTTGAAAATTGCATTCGTGCACACCTCTATTTCTGGCACCTTTGCTTGGATGCCACTGGGGACATTTGGTTCCTTCCATGATCGCAGCAGCTCTTTGAAAGACCCTGTTAGATCCTTTTTGTGGGGAGTGGCTCTTGATCCATGTTTAGACCTGATGGCATGGGCCCTCACAGGGTGGAAGCCCTTTTTGGCCCCACTGCATCCTTTGTGACTAATGTTATGGCTTTTTTGAAGGCAGGTAGCCTTTTTTTTTTAAGGTTCTTCTCTGAAAGAAAGTTCTTTTTACCTCCTGCATTATTTGCAGCTATTATTTTGCATTTTAGTATGGCAACAGCAACCACTGAAACATTTGATCAAGTATCATGAAAGCATGATTTCTAGGTTTCATTGGTGGAATTGGGTGAATTGCCTTTGAACCTGGTATGGTGGCTGGTGTATACATGCATCATATGGACTACTACCAGCACTGCTGGACCTATGCCAAGTTAAATGTTGCATGCAGAAGAACCACTGGTCAGTATAGTGGTCCAGTGTAAGGCTTAGGCCCTGTTTGAGCTTCTCATCCTGCATGCTGGAGTGGAACATAAGATGCCCTACCCCTTCTAGGCCACTCCATCAGCAATAGATGGAACATAGCCTGGTCTAGGTGACCAAAATGGCTGCCAAGACTGAGATAACATTAGATTTCAGGGCCTCTGGAATGGAACAGGGAGGCATGTGAAAGAGCTCAAACTTCCCTGTTCTAGTTTAGCAGAGGGACTGATTTTGGCACACCAAAATCCACCACTTAAATGGGACTGCTCCAGTCTCCACAAGTGCAGAAATGGTTCATATAACTTGGCTAGCATCTTGCCTGCCCAACATGGGTGAAATAAATACAGAGTATTTTCTTCTGGATTAGAATATTTTTATGGTTTCCTTTTTAAACTGGGTTGTCTAACTGAGGTTTTTTTTTTTTTTGATATAATAAAATTATGGCTACTATGACATTCTAATTATATTCCTTAACTGATATGTTTATGTATTCATTTTTATAGAACCACAGAGACCCTTCTGTCAATCCACAAGGCATCTGTGCTTGTAAATCTTTTCAACAGTGAATAAAATCTTGCTCCTTTTATTATTAAGTTATCTAATTTGGAGAGCTTCTAGAATTATCAGATGCAAAGCTAAGCTAAAAAAAGAGGAAAAAACATCTGATTGGCATCTGTTTGCCTTCACTAAAGCAACTATTTTGATAGTCTGGATCTGAAGATTCCCAGTTTGATGGCCGCTCAGATCTTTAATGAGTTAGGCCTATGTTTGGTATCTGAGGGGACATCATGGGTCTATTTTCAAGCAATTTCTGAAGAAATCTGAGACTTTATTCGAACAGAGCTTACTTGATTTATTCTTGAGAAAACAAAACACAAACAACTTCAGGTTATTTCTTAAGGCAAACAAATACTTTGCATGTCTCTCCGTTGAACACGACTCAGACTCTGACAGGAACTTTAACTCTGGTTCTGTGCTTTGCTTTGGTTTCAACGGAGGAGCTGTCCTTGTGCCTTTGATGAAACTTGCTGTTGTTGTTATTGTCTAATTTATTTACTTAATAAATTACCCACAATAGTTAATAAGGCTGGCCTATACTGCTCTCTCTAAACACAGGCCTTTCCTAACTCTAAACTCTCATAAGAAGATTTTTTTTGGCATGTACCACAGCTATGGGGGTGTTCTGCCAGCCAGGACCCCAATATATTTGAAAACAAACTGTGGGGGTTTCACTTTAGAATTCTGATCTTTAAACAGCAAAGTCAGGCAGGGCAGCAGAACCATAACACCCAGCAATGTTTTTATATATATATGTATATATATACATACATACATACATACATACATACATATATATATATATATATATATATATATATATATATATATATATATATATATATATATATATATATATATATATATATATATATATATACACACATATATATATACATATATATATATATATATATATATATATATATATATATATATATATATATATATACATATATATACATATATATATATATATACATATATATATATATACATACATATATGTATATATATATGTATATGTATATGTGTATATGTATGTGTGTGTGTATATATATATATATATACATATATATATATATACATACATATATGTATATATATATATGTATATGTATGTGTGTGTGTGTATATATATATATGTTATTCCATTATATAAAATGTGGTATTATGCTATAAAGTCTGTTTCATTTTTACATAATACAAGATTGTAATTGTTAACAGACTAAAGGTTTGCTTGGTTTGCTTGGTATCTCAGTAAGAAATCAAGTCTACTCAATGTCATACTTGGAAGATAACTTCTCTTTAAGGTAGAAAGAAGCAATGACTGGTGATACTGGGATTAGTGGAGAAAAACAGGTAGCAGGGAGTATCAAGGGTTAGAACAAACAGGTTTACCATCAAACTTATTAATCCTCACTTCCAAAACTTAATTTTTTTTTCCTTTTTACACAGAAAGTCCATAAAGGACCCCCATTTCTTTCAAGAACAATAATATATTTCTTTTCCTAACTAAACATGTCAATTTATCCAGCACTGCCAAGTCTATCGGTTTTATCTTCCATAGTGGATATCATAGAATTCTTCCATTATTGTGATTATATCAGTGTCACAGCTATGACCATATATTGTAGTAGTATCTCAGGGTGTTTCTCTAATGTTGAATGTAGGGATGTGCAAGAATATTCATAACGTTCAAAATTTGATCAAATTCATCTGAATTCAGACATTTGAATTCAAATTGAATGTCTATAAATTTAAATTTAGACATTCAAACGGATTTTGAATTTTTGAAACTATTTGTGTGAATTATATGGACAGTCATATGCGTACAGATATGTACACAATGCGTACTTCCCCATACGCATCTTTCCCACATCCATAAGCATTTGTACTGATCCATTCAGAATGAAAACGGTATGGATATGGGATACGTACAGATGTGTACGAATGCATACAGATGCATATGGGCATGTATTAATGTTGTCAACATTCATATTCACACAAATAGCTTCGTGTGTATTTGATACAAATCGAATGTGAATACATTCAAATTTTAAAGATTGGAATTGATTCAAATTTTCAGATATTTGATTTGAATCGAATTGAATCCCAAAAATTGCATTCATGCACACCCCTAGTACAGATACGTATGGATATGTACAGGATTATACAGATGTGTATCATCGAATACACATCATACGTGTATAGTATTCAAACGGATATGTACAAATATATTCATATATATTCCCAACATTGATCCCTCCCTCCCAACTGACACCACACAGGCTATGAAGGAGCCATCTTGCCTGTGGGGAGAGGAAGAGAGCAGGAAACTGGATGTGCACCTTCCATCAAGCTCCCAGCATTGGTCCCTCCATCCCAACTGTCACACAGGCTATGAAGGAGCCATCTTGCCTGTGGGGAGAGGAAGTGAGAAGGAAACTGGGTGAGCACCTTCCATCAAGCTCCCAGCATTGACCCCTCCCTCCCAACTGTCATCAGGCAGGCCATGAAGGAACCATCTTGCCTGTGGGGAATGGAGGAGAAAAAGAAAATAAAAGTATTTTACCATGTACTATTGCTGCCAGAGTGTCCCTGCTCCCTCCCACACCATTTCCTTTTGTATCTTGTCTCTTTAGATTGTAAGCCAATATAATATTGTAACCCACCCTGAGACCTTCGGGAATAGAGCGGGATAGAAGTACAAATAAATAATAATAATATCAAATCAAATGTTGGGGCGTTCAAAATGGCACATTCGTACGAATACGAGTGTTGGGACATTTGATTCATTATGAATCGAATGCTGAAAATCACATTCATGCATATCCTGATAAGTAACCACATCTTTCTAAAGTTTTGCCCTTCTATTGACAGTAGTCATTATTATAATTTCAGTATTTTCCAGTCCTTTTTCCAAGCCAGTCAGAAAGCTGCAAAATAAAGCTTAAATTCCACAAACCCAATGCTGCTTTTTCTTTAGCATCTTGTAACAGTTTATATTTTATCTGTGTTTTCTCCCCTTCATATAAAGTTAGAAATATCCTCTTGCCATTGCTTAAGTGATACATAATTTATCAATACAGGGACTATCTGGAATAAAAACATCATTCTTGGCAAAACATTCATTGTATAAATATTCCACTGTGAGCCAGATAATGTTCTATGTATAATATTGTCTGCAGATGAAAGAAGAATGAGAAGAAGCTCTTTTATTTTTGATCAGCTTTCATAACTATAGGAGGGTACACCCATATGTTTGTTTTAGAATTGTAATGTCAATATCTTAAGGTATTGTAAAACCTGTTGCTGGAGGTATGAAAAACACTGAGGCTGTGCTCACACCTACATTTAAGTCCAGTTTCAGTCCACTTTCAGAGTGAGGCAGTACATCAGCAAAGTGTCAAGCTGTTTTCTTTCAGTGTTATCTAACTCAGAAAATCCACCCTTAGGTTAGATAAATTGGAAAGAAAATGGCTAGTCATTTTGCTGGTGTGTTCTCTAACTCTGAAAGTGGATTGAGATTGGATTAAAACTCAGGTGTGAACACAGCCTCAGATTAGATCACAGGAATGGGGCACTCAAAAACTGCAGCTCCTTCTCATCCATCACATAGAACTGAGAAGACAAAAGGGGTGAAGAAGACAGAAGCTGAGGGTCCAATGCAGCTGCCCAATATTACAATTCTGCAAATCCAGAATTCTGCCATGTTGTTTGGAAGCCTCCCCATACCCAGTCACTCTGTCCAGATCATGGAGACACTTGAAAGGGAAACTTCAAACTGGGAAAGCTTCCTGCTGGGCCATTTGTGACCAGGGTCTGGCTCCAGCACTAAACCATGCCTAGTCTGTGGTATTTTCTTTGCTGCTTACAGCAGCCACAATTACTAGGGATGTGCACCAAATGGTTGTGTGTGTGTGTGTGTGTGTGTGTGTGTGTTGCATTTGATTCATATTTTCATACAAGAAAATTTGTTTCCATTCAAATACTGTAAATCCCCTTCGAATATAGTAGGATTCAAATTCAATGCAAATCTTCAATCCCGTACAAATGCCATATGCATTCAAATCCCATACATATCCCATAGGAATCCCATACGAAGCTTCATATGAGTGTATCAAAACATTCAGTTTGAATTCAACTGTTAATCTTTGAATGTGACAACATTCAATTTGAATTTGAATGTCGAAATTTGGCCACATTTTAACAAATTGCATAAGTTACGAATATCAGTGCACATGCCTAACAACTACCAATTTCTGCACTGCTGTGTAGCATGGAATTCTACCACCCCCGTCAGAATTCTTTAGGGAACTCTTTCTTTTTCTTTTTCTTTTTAGCATGTAAAATCTTTATTAGCATCATCCAAATGTAGACAGATTAATAATTTGAAGGCAAAGTGTCCTGCACGAATAATAAATCAAAACATCCCCACTCTATTAAGAGGAGGAAGCCTTGATCAAAACAATAGAAGACTTATGCTTTACTATGCAGCCTGGCAAGTGGAATACATGCTAAGTCTGTCCTATTGTGTATATCCATATATTCATTAAAAGTGAGAAGTACAGGGGAAATTATAATGTGATCTGTAACACTGGCCCTTGTGTTTGTAATGTACATAAAATAGCCTTCAGATTTATCTCTCTCAGTGCCATGGATTTTTAATAAATAGTGTCTGATGGTAAGTTGCAGCAATGATATGGCTTGTTTACTTAGGATTTTGTCTTGAGAATACCAAGGGAGAAGCCAGGAACCCTCAACTTCCTGGGGAGTTAAAGTAATATAGATGTTGACGGCCTGTCCAAGTGTACAATTAAAATCTCCTGCTAAGATTAGTATAGCATCTGGATGGATGCACACTGATTTTTTCAACCACATCATTCAATTGACCCCATCTGGATGATAGGGATTGGGTATGGTTAGAGGGGGGAAAGTAACAATTTAGAGAATTATTTCATAAGGAATATCGCTAACGACTTCCAAGCATCTCAGCTGTAACAAAGAAAAAGGGTGGGGGAAGAGCTGGGTGAAGAGAAGTATAGACAAAGGGAGGTGGGTGTTCCCTGAGAAGTCAAAATGTGATCGACAGAAGAAGAATTGGCTTTTCTACCCCACTTTTCTACCCCATATAAGGGGATTCAAAGTGGCTGACAATGTTTCTATTATTCTCCCCACAACAGAACACCCTGTGAGGTAGGTGGGGCTGTGAGAGCTCAGAAGAGAGTTGTGACTAGCCCAAGGTCTCCCAGCTGGCTTCATGGAGGAGCGGAGAATCAAACCCAATATTTCTAGATCAGGGTCTGGCTCCCTAACCACTAGACCAAACTGGCTCACAGAACTGTACCCAACCACAGGCATGCTGGTGCCATTTCTGGGGCTCTTTCATTCACCTGAAGCATTCTAACACTTTCCCTCCAATGTCGAGAAGCAAGTGTGGATTTGCCCAGCATCCTCCAATTAAGAAGTTGTGTAGCTGTTCCTCATTACTCAGAGCAGAACTCTACTTGCATAAGAGCTCTTATTGGAGTCCTTTTAACCCACCCCTATTGCGGGATACCTCAAAGATTAATATGATGAGATCTGTACCTGTTTAGGATCCTGATCTTTGCTTCACAGTTTGCAGCTATTCTCTTAAAAATGACTTACCTTGTCAACCTATGCCTTAAGCTGTTTTCTCACCCTCTGTTTATTTTACAATCTTCTCGGTACACTTCCTAAATTTCATTTCTCTCTTGCCTGCCTTAAAACTTTACTGCCAAAGAAAGACAAGTTTCCTCTAGTCAAATGTCTTTAGCTATAGTATTTCCAACCCCCTATGGGTTTGGCAGCCAACAATAGTTTTGTGTTTCTTTACTGAAAACTACTGAGAGAAAGCAAGGGAAACTTTGATGCTTTCTCATTTAAAATTCACCCACCAACTACATGTTTGTGAAATTATTTTAAAAGTAACACAGTAAAGTAATTATTTCTTGCAGGAAAAGATTTAAGTACTGGATAACAACAGCTGTTTGACAAAGATCCATTTTCTTTTCATATATTTTGTTTTCATAACCTTGCACATCCTGAACAGAATTAGGTAAGGGCAATGTGCTGACTCTATCACACTGGCTCTATTCACACTTGGCTTTATTCTGGAATATATCCCCTGCTGTCCACATGCTAGTGCAGGCTGCAGCAGGGCCCAGGTGAGGCCTCCCAGAGTCTGCATTTATCATGTGGACAAGTATCATACGGCTAAGTACAAACAGGCCTATTATCTTTGAGTATGTATGAAGGGGACAAGGCATGGGAGAAGGCCATGTGCACTGGAACCGCCTGCCATGCAAAGCTCCCTCACCATCTCTGCCCAGCTAGCCTTGGAGTTAGCATGGAGAAGCTTTGAATTCTCTGAAGGACAGGAATAAAAGTTTTGGCATTTAGAGCTCCTAGGGGACCCATTTTGATGTTGTGTTTTGTTCTGCCACTGAAATGGTACACTAGACCATGAAAGCATGCTGTCCTCACACTCCATAGTGTGGTATACCGCCCTTTAGTGTGCTAGTAGACCTTGATGTTGAGGTCTACTAGTAAACCAGACTCTCCAAAGCTGGAACACGCAGGGACAGCTTGAGCATTCACATTGGTGATTGAGGGAAGTGTTCCAAAAGCATTCCTTATTGGCCAAGGTGTGAATGCTCAACCCGTCCCCTGTGCTGCTATTGGGCAATATCGGCCATGCCAGCTGGCAATCATGCCGGGGCAGGTTTGAACCACCTCAATGGCATGTTGGGGGGCCATGGCCCCCTACCACCTGGATTGGGCTGGTGGCAGCCAGTGGGGACCTTCCTGGCAGTTGCCATCACTCAAGAGGGTGTGTGGCCTTCTGCCCCCCCCCTTGCCATGCTCACTTCTCTGGACTGCTGGTCTGGTCAGGATGGGTCCCCACGCTGGCCTCCTGTAACTGATCTCGTGTGTTCTGTGCAGGCGCGCACCACATCATCACCCCCACGCTGACTTGACCATGGTGTGCATCTGTGCGGAACGTGTGAGATCAGTTGCTGGAGGCCAGTGCAGGGCCCCATCCTCAGCTGTAATTAGGACAGGGGGAAGACGATAGGCTGGGACGCTTCTGGGTGGAAACGGACTTCCCAGAATGCGTCTCAGAGTTCTCCTAATTCCATGCTAGAGGCCTAAGCACAAATAGGCCTCAGGGCTTAATTTTGGCTACCCAAGCCCAGTCTACACTCTGTCCTGTGCTTATGGAGTGTGCTAGGAGGTGATGGGGTATCTGGTAATCCACACTAGAGAGCAGAAGGACCCTATTGTGGAACAGTGTTCCCTGTGGAAAGGGTCTAATATAATTGGGTGGCCTGAGTCTAATTTGGATACTCATATTTCCTCAGGTTTTATGACTTATTTGATGTTCCATATTCAAAGTTGATAGCAAGATCTCAAGGTGAGAAATTACTTTATTAACCTTTACCTGACTTAAAATTGCGTAGACACCCATTTCCTTTTTAAAAACTGCATTCTGATATTCTTTGCACATAATTTACATTTCAACTCAAATTATCTCAAAATAGGCCAAGCAGGATCATTAGTGGTGTATTACGCAGATGGTTCTTCTTTGCTTAATTGATAGGGACTGAGGAATGTCTAGCCCAAAGTTCATTTTTATACAGCACTACTACAAATTTAGTCATTCAGACAAAAAGTGTTGTGAACATTTAATAGATCCCCCTGATTTACATATGGTAATTGTGCCACTAGGAACCATAAGAGCAACACATTACATAAGTAACAAAGGAATTGCACTAATAAAGAAGGTACAGTATATGCCATTTTAATAGAAGGACCTTTATTGCAAGCTTTCTTATACAGAGAAACCTAGCATCTGTGAATTCACCAGAGATTTCTGTCTTATTTTAAATTGACTTCCAAGAGTGAAATCAATCGTGTGTGTTTGTGTTATGTCTATTTCGGAGGAAAAAGCCCTTTCTTCACAGAGCGTTTTTCTGGATTATATCCTGGAATAGGGTTCTGCTGTCCACATGCTATTCAGACAGTAGGTCCCTATTCTGAGATATAATCCGGAATAAGACCCAGTACAGAAGGGGCATAAGCGGTGGTGGGGGTGCGTGTTGGTGATGGGGTATTGGCAGCGGCGGTGGCAACGGGGGTGTGTGTTGGTGCAGTGGTGGTGGCGGCGTGTGTGTGTGTGGGTTGGCAACGGGAGGGAGGCAGTTACTGAAGGCGGAGGTGGCAAGAGAAGGAAGGATGGGCAACAGCCACATGTGCTACCCACGGGCAGCCAAGTTCCAGCCGGGACAAAGTGGGGGAGAAAGAGAGGGAAGGCAGGGGGATGCTTTTAGGGCTGGGGGTGCAGGGCTTGGGTCGGGCACGCTAGCGAGGATGCAGGAATCAATCTACCTTCCTCTTCCTCCTTCAGCAGTAGCAGATGCGATAATGAGGGTGGGCGGGCACTAATGCGCCTCCTGTTACTTTTGAGGGAAGGAGGGAGGGAGGGGCTCGTGATTTTTTAGCTCCTTCCTTATTGGCCTTGACCACCATACAAGGGAGGAACTAAAAAATCATGCTTGACAAATCAAGATAGAGGATAGTTCTAGCCTCTTTTTTATCTATGGTAGAACTAAACTCTATCTTGGAGTGTCTGTTCCAGGGCGCTGGGTGACCGCCAGCATTTGCGGTCTGACGCACCCACCGCCCCTGGGCATTAGTATTAGGAAGGGGAACAATTTTTTTTTTGTATTTGATTCATATCAAATTGAATGCAAGAAAATTTGCATTCATTTGAATAGATCCCCTTTGAATGTGGTAGCATTCGTACTTGATATGGATGTTCAATCCCATACAAATCCCATACGAACGGCATACGGATCGTATATATGAACGCACATGGATCCCATACAAATGCATACAAATATCATACGACTCCCATACGAACCTTCATACGAATGTATCAAAACATTCAATTAGAATTAGAATTTCAGTCTTCAAATGTGCCAACATTCTATTTGAATTTGAATGTCCAAATTCGGCCAAATTTCTAATCTTACAAATATTCGTGCACATCCCTATATCATTTTCAAAGAAGAAAACTCTCTTTTTCAAGCTAGCCATCCAAAATATCCTCCTTTTGGAGAAATATAAAAATAAAAGCTCTTTGGAGGATAGAGCACTGGTCTCCCCAACCCCAAGACCAGTTGCTGCATGTCAAGGAAGAGTAAATCTCCACTTCCTTTGTGTAACTTTCACTGAAAATTGGGTTTGGGGTAGTAGGGACTGTGCCTCATATTCTTAAAAATCAACATATCCTTATTAACCAAACTTTTTTAAAAAAAACATGCTTAGGGTTAAAATTCATTAATAAATTGCCAAGTTTTAACAGCTCAGTGCCATTAGATGAAGAGAAAGATGAAATAATAATCCTGGCTTGAATGGCATGCGGCATGTGCAATTTAAAAGTAGCAATCCCCATTTCAGTGAAAGCGCGTATGGGTGGATGTTTGAGTAAGAGAAAGAGAAAGAGTAAGGCTGTGATCAGACACAGCAGGAAAACAAAGCACCTCTAAGGCATGATTGTTCACAAACCAGTCTGCCCCTCCCCCCTCTCCTATACCCTCTTAGACAAGGTCAATTAGAATAGGCTTTGGAATATGGACATTCACAAAGCCAATCCCCTACATTCGATTTGATGGAAAACGAATGTGGGATTAGACATTGGCAGAATCTCCTTCCAAAAAATATAGGGGGGGTTCGGCTTTTTGCATGGATATTCATGAATGAAACAAAGTGAGACCTCCAATCCTCCCTTCCTGAACTCCCCCATTCACCAGCCACCACTGTGTACTGCTCAGAATCTGCCTGAAGTAGCATTTCTGCATGGAAGCCCACACAGATCTTAGGAAATACATTTAGGAAATACATTTTCTCTTATAGATGCTGCTGGAACTGACATAGTGGTGAAAAGGTCTCAGATAAATAACTAAGGCATACACCCCTCCCCCTCCTGAAGTGTGCAGAACACTCTGTATGAAATGATACGCTAGCAAGGGACTGGAGGAAGACCCAGAAATCTACCTATGTAGCCTGATCTACCAGTTGTTTGTTTGTATTTCTATCCTGCCCTATACCCGGAGGTCTCAGGGCGGGTTAGAATGTTATAAAAATCTTAGACAGGTCCCTGCCCTCAGTCTTACTCTTTGGCCAGTATGCAGCTATAGTCAGTGGCAGATGGTTGTCATCACGCTGATTAGGCTGCCAGGGTACCATAAGAATAGTTTAATCTGCTCTGGATGCCCTTTCTTCTTCTTCTTCTTTTTTTCCATTTCTTTGTATACCGCCTTTCCAAAAGAAAATTTGCCCAAGGCAATTTATAACAAATAGAAAACAGACAATGCACAATAATAATCAAAACATTATAGTTAAAATACACTGGTGTGTGGATGGTGGGCTAATTTAGCCTTTAGCACATATTTGGTGCCAGCAGCAGCAGTACTCATGCTAGAGATCTTCAGGAATGTTTCAAGATATCATACGTGAACTCATAATCAAATCAGAATGGTATTGACAGAGTAACTGTATTGATTTCTAGATACTAAGCCTGAACTGAGTGGGCAGATGAATTTTAAAACTGTACTGTACGCTAATCAGAGCCCAGAGCACAAAGTTCAAACATCTGGGGAAAAACAAAACAGTTAAATAACAATAACAACAAAAATAGTATGTAGGTCTAAGAAAGCTGCTTTATGGAATCTTCCACAGCACTGAAACCATCAGGCTATTTTGCAGCCTTGTCTTGTATGTTACAGTTCAGCTGTCATAGAAAGAGCTTGAAAATAAGGCCCAATATCATGACATCTTTATATATATATCATATATATATATATGATTGTGCATACAGTAGAGAAGGCAATTTTTTGATACTAGAATATAGGTTTATTTAAGACAAATTCATGGATGACAGGTGTATCAATGACTAGTAGAATGGATGCCTAGGTACTGGCTCCAGGCTGAACAGACAGGCTGGATGCCTCCAAAGGCCATTTGCAGGAATTCGAGAGCAGGTGAAAGTTTGCCTTTGTCTTCTGCTTCAGATTCCCATGAGCAATTGGTCAGCCACTGTGTGAAAGAGGATGCTGAGCTAGATGGGCTGGCAGAATAGATAAAATAAAGAAATCCTTCAAAAATAATCGAATTTGCAATAAACGAGCTCATCACCCATCAATACAACAAATACCTAGGAAGAAAAGAAAACTACGCATGCTCAGAGGTATGGAAACCTTTATTTGACTTCTTGCGGCCCAACATAAATGTATATTCTGTTTCAGAGGTGGCCATAAAATTCTTATTAGACTGAATTTAAATACTGAAAATAACTAACAAAATTATGGTCTAACATTATTTTTAATTAAAGACAATAGCCATAATATGGACGTACAAATAAGTACAGAGTAATATAATGTGTATACAGCCTAAGTTTAAATGGTTAAGTTTTCAATTTTGAGGATTTAAATATTTAATGTTATTGGTTATATATATTTGTAAATGAAAATAACTGCAATATATTTTGTCACTATTTGATCAAATAAAAAATTATCAAAAAAATAAAATAAAATAAATAAAGTGATCCTTCAAATGACATAACACTAAAACACAGGATTAATCCCTGCTAGATATCATGATGGTTCTACGTATAAATGAATTCATCAAATTCATAAAAGATGGATACCTCAACCAATAAAGATGAATTCAGGGGTATAAGTGGAATCCTGGGGAGCTCTGTACTTAACTGCCATGGGATACTATTCCACCAATAAAAATTAGGTTCAGAGTCTGAATGTGGCTACCTGAGCATGTGCCTGTTCAAGTCAGATTACTTAGACAACAGAGTTCTTTCCTTGATGCGTGATTGATGCCCATGTGATCTCAAGACTAGATTCCTGCAATACTTTCTATGAAGCTGACATTGCAGATGGCCTGCAAATAAGGGCTTGCCCAAAGCCCTGCTGAATTGGTGGCTGGGGTGGCTGTCTGTCTTCCAATCAGCTTCTAGGCCCAATTCAAAATTGTAATATTGACTTTTGAGGCCTCAATTCACTTTGGTCTCAAATATTTGCATTGACCCAAGTTGCTTGTGGAGCCCAATGCTATTTCACTAGGCTTCAGAAATGGGCACAGAAAAGGGATGCTTTACATGTGCCACCCAAATCATTCCAGCCTGCAACTTCAGAGGCTGGGGAATGTCAGAGGCTGGGGCAACTTCAGAAGGATGGGATGGGCTTCTGGCACACACTGCCATGTCCTGCTCTAGCCTTGGTCCAGATCAAACAATATGTGCCAAGATCAGCCTTCACATCACAGACCATGGCATATGGTGTGAAACCTCCCTGTGAGTCAAATCTGACCCAATCATCCTGCATTATATGCACAAATACATATAATTTTCACACACATTTGTATATGATAGATATAGATCTACTCATTTGAATCATTCGAAAATCCGTATCAGATTTTCAAAAATCCAAAGTTTGTCCAAATGTGTAAATTCAGATTTATGAAAATGCGATTCAAATTCAAATGTCAACATTTGATGGATTCAAATTGGATTTTTGAATTTTCAAATATCCGTGCACATCCCTATTAGTTAGTTCTGATGTAATGATGCCTATATCAGTGGAGAGATTCAGTCTTTAGGCCTTTCTGCACTTGGCCCCATAGTATGCAATGAGTCAACAACTGGTCAGGTGCATCTGTACTTATAGGAGGTGTTTACAAATGCCCCCTACCTGCCACAGGTTGACTAACTGCATACTAGCTGTGGTGCACAAATCGTGCACCACAAGCAAACCAACTCTTACCTAACACAACCAAAAGCTTACTTTTTCCATCCACGTGGTGACCATCCGCACTCTTTTTGGTCAAGGGGGCTGTCTGAAGTGCCGCACATGTACAGCTAGCACCTCAGATGACCCCTGACATTACTGTGCAGGCGCAGAGCATTATCGTCACTGTGACGATGGTGCTGTTGCATGTGCAGTTGTGCGAGGTGTCGTGACCAAAACGGTGGTGCCTTGAGGAGGATTGTAGCACGACTGGACAAAAATAAGTCTCCAGTCACATTAGGGCTAGGCTATCATGTATTAGCATTCGTAAGTGCAAATGCTAGTTCTAGGATGTTTTTCCACTGTCACTAAAAGTACCCATTAAGTACCCATTAATGGGTACAAAAATGCCTTTACATACCCATTTATGGGTACGTAATGGGTACTTTTAGTGACAGTGAAAAAACACTCCTAATGTACCTTTCCCCTCCAATGGACAGGAAAGCAAGTGCAGAAACGCCCTCTGTCTTGCTATTGATCTGTATCTGTTTCTGTACTTTGAAACCCTGAAGCTAGAGCCCAGGCTTTGTTTGGAGATATCTTTTTATTTGTCTGGACTCTCATACTTTTATTCATTTATTACTACTATCTGCACATACTAAAGTTTTGCCTTATTATAATAAACTGACTTATTCTAAACATGGCCTTTTTTTTTGCTCAACCTGGAGCCAGGGAATTTTGGTAAGGAAAGCCTCTTTTTGGCCATACCTACCATTATACCACTGGTGCTCTGAAGCCAAATGAGTGACCTCAGCGAAGAATGTGGCAATACAGAGAGAGGTTACATTCTGTAGATGTGTTGCAGGGCTCTGGGATAGAAGTTCAAAAGCTGTCAATGCAGAGGCTGTGCTTGCCAATACCAATACAGTTACACTGTTGCTGTCCTTAATTGCACCTGACATTCATTAATGTTTTCAATAGTCAACAAACTAGGAGAATGCTGCAATAGGGAGTTAGGTAGTGTCCAAAGATCTCTCTGAAGCTGCTAACTAGTATGAACCTGCAAATAGCATTAAAATAAATATGCGTCAGCACACACTTGAATGTTGTTCAGGTGTAGTGCTATGGCTGCTTGCAGTTTAGGAGAGCCTGGCAACGGGAGAGATGTGACTTTAATTGGAAACCAGATTGAAATGGCTTGCTTGCTCCTGTATGGGGAGACCCATCCTATTCTGGAGCAACAGTCACAAGGCAGAAAGCACCTAAGGGGTTTGTTTTGTAAATGGTACCCCAAAATATTGTGTGCATCAGTAGAAAGTCTGGACAGTTTCACCAGGATGTCAATATTCCTGAGAGGTGAACAAAGTTCAAAATGGTGGCTCAGTCTGAATTAGGGGTGTGCACAAATGCAATTTTCGGGATTTGATTTTATTCAAATTGAATATCCAAAGATTCAAATTGATTCAAATGTTTACAATTCGAATGCATTCACATTTGATTCGAATGAAATACATTTGAGTCTATTCGTATGAATATTCTGTTCATATTTGAAGATACAAATGTCGTCAACATCGGAATGTGTCTGTATGCATTGGTGGACATCTAATGTCAGGTCAGTGTCAGGGTGGTCTGTCGTGGTGCACACCTGCACAGAATGTGGCAGACCTCTCCAGCAAGCAGCAGGGTCCCAGATTGCTCCGAGCCTGCAGTCTGAAGAGGTAAGTGAGGGGCAGGAGGTGGGGGGGGGTGCACACCCCTGCTGGCTGTCATTGGTTCAATCAGGGCAGCAGCAGCCAGGAGGCCCCCAAGATGGGCCCGGAACCGGGATGCCAGCCAGTAGGCCAATAGTGGCCAATGGTGGCAACCTGGGGTGGGCCGTCTGGCCCCCATGGTAACCTTTTTGGCTGGTACGCACGGGGGACAGTTTGACCATTTGCACATTGGACAGTAAGGGACTTGTTGAGAATGCATCTCTTACCAGCTAGTGTGAATGGTGGATCTGTCCCCTGCATGAACCAGCCTTAGTGGACTTCAGCCATCTGGCTAAAGTGCGAAAAGTTCTTGGATTTGCTGGTATGCCAATAGGTCTGTTTAAGTCTACTGGTGATCCAAATAATCAGTAGTATCCAGTGGTGGGAAGGGCATGCAGATGAGGCTCAGGTGAGGGTTATGAGAACAAAGGTAAATACAGAAAGGCCCTTAGTCTGATTATCATGTTACACTGCTTTTATCTCTTGCAACTTGCCCTGGCATCTTTGGTATATGGTGAGATAGAAATGTTGATAAATTTATAGAATCAATCAATCAAATAGTCCAATAAAGAAACAGTGAATCAGAATGATCTGAAAGCTGCTTGATGGCCCCAGTGAAATAGAACCACAGCAGTGCTTAGAAATCAAGATGTTCCAGAACATTTGAAATAGATGCAAAGAAGAAGAGTTGGCTATTCTATCTCACTTTTCTCACCCATTTAAGGGGACTCAAAATGGCTGACAAAGCTTCCTGTTCTTCTCCCCACAACAGAAAAGAGCTGTGACTAGACCAAGGTCCCCCAGCTGGCTTTGTGGAGGAGTGTGGAATCAAACCCTGTATACCCAGAGAAGAGTCTGGCTCCCTAACTACTAGAAGTTTCATGAGTAGGATTTTTGAGAGCAATTCTATATATTAAGCAGACTAAACATTTAGGATTGATGTTAATTTAATGGAAAATGTGACCAAGCAATCTCTTTCAAGAAAATGAATGGAGCTGCTTCATCACCTGATGGAGGTAAATGGTGGTGTTTCATGCTATGACTTCCACATTCACTTCTGAAATAGAACATATTTAAGCAGGACAGATAAAAGCTCACAATTCAATGTGATAATTTTGAATCAGAACGCTCTGACTCAAAATAGGGAGGAGAGCAGGTGTGTGTGCCAGTTTGGAGGCTTTTTGAGAAAAAAAAAAGTCTGAAATTGTTGTAGGTTTTCTTTTTAAAAAATAAGTTAATAAAAACGTACTACTGTAATGTAACTTCAGAATTTCTCCGAGTTTAGCCTAAAATTATTTATACCCTACACAGTTTATGCATCTGATAAAGATAGTGAAGAATTGATGTCTAGGTACTTCCGCCACGTTGGAGAGACAGGCAGGATGCCTCTAAAGGCCATTTTCAGGGATTTGAGAGCAGATAAAGGTTTTTCCTTTGTTTTCTGCAATTCATGGGCCACCGTGTGAAACAGGATGCTGGACTAGATGGGTTGTGGCCTGATCTTATGTTTTTATCTAAGTTTTGTTGTCTTTTTTTTAAAAAAAAGTTTCTCTCTCTCTTTTTAATATTTTTTGTTCCCGTTTCACTGTTGACTCATTCCCCTTCTAGTGTCATACATATACATGAAAGCATACCAGACTTCCTCAAGTATGAGCACAAACCTGAATGCACAAATTTGCATTTGAGGGGCAAGCTATGGAAACACATCCTCCTGCTGGGTAAAAGATGCAGATGAACTGGCCAATGCAGGCCTTTAAAAATTCACTTGAGTTTTGAGCAAGCACTGGTTGTTGTGCTCATCCTTTTCTTCTTCAGTTTTGAAATATGGACACTTTTGAAATACCATTAGAAATTCTTTTTCCATTAGACCAAAATATTCTGTGCTACTCGTCATACAATGTAGCTCATTTTCTGGCTTGCTATTGCGTGAAAGGAGCTTTATGCTTTTGTTTCACTTTAAAAGTCAGTGGGAAGATGTTAGGAAATACAAAATAGATCTTGCTCCAGACCTGAAAAATTCATACAGTTGTAGAAGCAAAATAATCAGAAGCTACATTTCAGAAATAAGCTGAGCAGAAGACCCCCTTAGCTGTGGCCACCAGAAGTTGAAAATGTGCATTTTCACTCCTAAAATTAATCAAGGCGGGAGCAAATACATTATTCTGTAGACTAGAGTCAAGGAGGCCCTATGAACAATCCAGAGGCCTATTTGCACTTGGTCTGGTAGTCAACAATTAGTGAACTTCTGGTAAAGAGCATCTGCATGTGGACTAGGCTGTTACAGCCTCTAAGCCTGCCCACTGTCCCCAGAAGTTCACTAACTGTTGATTTGTCATGCCCTGCTCAGCCTCCTCGGAAGAGGATATGCCTGCAATGCCTGCAATGCAGCCACAGGCTGAGGAGTAGCCACAGCAGAGCATTGCAGGCATGGAAAAGCCTAGGCTGGGTCCAGAGGAGCAGTCAGACAGTTCTGGTGACGAGTCCACCTGTAGGGAGCCTAATCAAAGGTTCTCTCATAGCCTGCTTAGGCAGCAGAAGCAGGTGAGAAGGAGGTCAGAGCGATTAGCCCAGCTGCACCGTGGGCGTGGCTCTGACTCTCCTATATAAGAACAAGCTCACCTTGCTTCCAGTTGCTGCAGACAACGTCTGAACAGCCTCTTGTTACCTGAGCTGAAATCCTGGACTTGTGACCTGCTGACTCTTTGGACTGCCTGACCCTTGCTGACTCTGGACTCTTCGACCCTGGACTGGAACTGACCATGAGTACACCTGGAACCTTTGGGACTGAGTAGCTGCACGAGCGTTTGCCTGTTGTCTGACTGGCCTGCGACGTGACATGATTAGATGTTGAGCAGTACCAACGCCTTTACCAACATTGACCTGAAGCATCCAGCGGTGTGGCCATACATTCTTCTTCTGGTTCCCTTTGGTCAGTGGGCAGGGGAGCCAGCATCCACACAGGTGCAGTGGCATTGGTAGCCATGAGTAATCACTGACCTCTGAAGTGTCTGGACCACCGGGAGAGGCATCCAGTCATTGGGTCATGTGAGGAGCCTTTGATCAGCAACTGAGTAGTGGGCACTGTGCATTTGATCATGGGCGCTGATGTGATTGGCTGCAATATCTCCAGCTACTTGAACATGCCTCTCTGCAATGGTGTCAGAGCATGTCATGGAACAGCCAATCACAGTAGCAAGGAGGCCGAACCTCCGGCTTCAGATGCAGTGGTGCAGGGTGGTAAACAGGAGGGCCATTCGCACTTCTGGCTGATAATGGATGCTTTGGGGAAGTTTTCCTCATGATACGTGCAAATGATCCACCTTTACCAGAAGTTTACCAGCCCTAGTTCAAGGGAGGCAAATCAGCTAAGTGCAGAAAGGCTCCAGGTCACAGAGCTGCTAATATACTTCATCTGCATGGGAATAGTGAAGATCTGGATCAGATTTGTGCTAAGAGCTCACTAATCTGGATTAGCGGTAGACCAAATAAATGTGGTCTACATCCATGCTAGCACTCTTTATCATACATTTGCTTTTCCAACACCCACTCAATAAAGATAATTCTTCCTGTAATTGATCTGAGGCATTTTCGCACTAAGGCGAAGACGCCTCGGAACGCTTCCCCCCGAACGGGTTGAGAACACTTTCCCGTTGACACAAGGGCAGGTAAGGAATGCTTTGAGAGCAGTTCCCTTACCTTCCAGTGCGAATGGGAAAGTGTTCTCAACCCGTTCGGGGGGAAGACCCTCCCCCGGGCTGCTCCCATTGGTTCCTATGGACCCAGTGTGGGCAGCCGGCTGCCTTCTGTCCCTGGGTTCCTGCTCACTCCCAAACCCCAGATCGGGTTCCGGGGGTGGGCAGGAACCCCAGCCAAAAGCCCCCAACCCATCCCAAGGGTCTTACCTTTTCCTGCAGGCTCCATTCTGTGTAGAAAGGCCGGGCCGTTGTGAGCATGCCCGAGGGGGCGGCCCCTCATTGGCTGGGCATCCGCACATGCTCTTGTTTTATTTCTCTGGACTCAGTGAAAAATTGGCACAATGGGAGTGCTCAAATGATGCACATGCATAGAGGCACATGTCTTGGCACCCATCAAACATCATCCTGCCTTTAAGTGCTGTCAAGAGTGTGTTCTCAGCAAATAAGAGAAAGCACTCTGGCAGCATTTTTTTCTGCAGTCTTCCATCATGCCGCCATGATACTGAAAGTGAGCATGTTACTTAGATTCACAAGCATGACTTTGGGCCTTTTTGTACTCAGTGGATCAGGATGGCCAAGTACACTCTGGGATGCTCTATTTGCACCCCATGGCACAGACTGTCCCAGAGGGTAGATGGCCATCATAATCCTCTGTAGCTACGGAACAGAAAAATCTGCTTTACAGATTTATGAAAAGTATCTAGGGCATTCCAGGTGATGATCCAGATGCAGCATTTGCACTGAATCCTGCATAAGTGTGTGGCTGCAGTTGTCCAAATGTGTACCGCATCATTATAGCAACAGTCTGATGCATGCCAGAAGCTGCCATTGCTAAGGTGATGTGAATGGTCCATCCATCCATACTGCGAGGACCACTAGTTGTGTTTGAGATGGTGCCAGTGCTTGCAGCATGAATGCTGGCCACCACCCCTGATACTATCCCAATGCAGTTAAGTGAGAAAAGGTACTGTATTTGATAAAACACAGAAAAATGACTGATGTATGGGACTATTAGCTGTATTTTCTGAAACTGTCCTGCCCAGAAACACTTTGACATTTCTGCAACCAGGAGTGGTGCAGCTGAGCAGCATGCTTCCAACTCTAAGGGCCAGAGCGAGCACTACAGCCTTTGAAGCAGCATGAAATGTGGCATGGATACCTCTGTTGATGCCCTCACTCCTCCACAAAGCTCCCTGGTCTCAGATTTCTCATCCTAAAATTTCTTAGGTGTCATTTGTGAGAACAGTATGCCAAATATACTTCTACAGATGTTTCACTACCTGAGTTGGTGGCATCATCAGTGAAAAAATGTTTGATCTTATCTTTTCCCATTGATTTTGCACTCAGAATTACTATACCAACAGTAGAAGGAAACCTGCGTGCCTCAGAAGTCCATCAAAGTCCTAAAATCTGTACTAGACAACAAGCCATGGCCAGTAGTGTTAGGCAAATTCCTTCTACACCTCAGAATGGGTATAGATATTTTATACATAAGCTGCCTCCATCAAAATACCATCTTTCTATCCTCCATACCAGCATCCCCTCCCCAGACAGTGGTTGAATGAATAGAATTACATAAATCCAGCAATTTCCTTTAAAAGAAAAAAAAATCTTTATATGATCTAAAGCTGCCTCAGAATAATTTTCTTCAGTTTAAAACAGAAGCCATTGACACATTCACAGAAATCTGCCATCCTGTTTTGACTGTGTTTGTTATTTGTACCAGGGAGGGAAAGAGGGATGATTTTGATGCCATGCTTACTAATGCTAATTACAAAATTAATTCTAAATAAAGAACCTTATTACATTCTACTGCGTAACTCCTGCAGCATTACAGTTTCCAGCGTATGTAAAAGGTCATTTTACCTCATTACCTAGACACCTGTAGTTTATTTATTTATTTATTTTTGGTCTCTTCTTCATTTGTTCTCTTTGCTTTGAAAATACAGGGATCTGTTGGTAACATTTTTACAATGTATTCTTGAAATATATTTGGAGCTCTGGTGGGTATACACAAGAATGAAATGTACTGGAGTCAAATTACAATATTATTAATTTCACAGATTTCTTATCTCCATGGGCCTCATGTGTCTTTGGGTGACTGATACACTCACTTGAATACTGCATTTGAGTCACTTAAAAAAAAAAGATCACCTAAACCTTTCAAAAGCGAAATACCTTCTACTCAATATCACCAAATGCCTTGGGTGTATGAATATCAGGCTATAGAGAAGGCAAGAGGAGTAAGGGCCTTTCTGCATTTACCTGTCCTTGTTCACGGCCCTTTCTACACAGAGGGTTCAGTAGATGCAGATTGGTAGATCTGAATTCACCATATCTACTTATCTGGATCACAAGGAGGCAAGGGCCAGGTAAATGCAGTCTGCACGGACGACATTAATCCAGATGAACCTTCCTAAGGCTGTGAAACTCATGAGGTGTGGTGTACATTTCATGGCTGCCTCCCTACCCCAAACAGCTAGGAATGACAGATCCAAGCCACAGGGCATTGGGAGTGATTTTCAGTAGTGCACTCCTGTGCACCGTGTTGAAAGCAACTTCTGGGAGTTCCAGATCATGGAGGCATGCCATCTGGATTAAAGACCTTAGACAGGATTGTAGACCTGATAAATGGAATCTGTGCTAGATCTGGATCAAGGATCTATCTTATGCAGATGGATCTGGGCTAACTGTGGGTGGGGCCTCCTTGGTCCAGCATAACTTGTGGATGAGGAGACCTGTGATCAAGGTCTGAGGGCCTCTGATCCAATAAGTCTTAGGCTAGAAAGGGTCCAGAATCAGTAGATTTGGAATAGCTTAACCCTCTGAACCCAAGTAAGGGAGGGTGTGCCTAGGATCAGTGCCATCTCAACCAAAAGTGCTGATCCTAAGCAGCTGACCCTGCATCATCATGGCATCATCATGGCCTCAAACCACACAAAGCCTCTGTGAGGGCTAGGAGTTCCTAGCCTTGGGAGCATTCTGAGGTATGCTTTGGCATGTTGTCAAAATTGGTCCTCTCTAATCCTAAGTATGGAGGCAGGGAGCTGGACTCTTATCAGCCCCACGCACCTCACAGGGTGTCAGTTGTGGGGAGAAGAATCAAAAGCTTTTCAGCTGCTTTGAGTCCCCATAAATGGATGAGAAAAGTAGAGTAGAAAAGCCAACTCTTCTACTCTTCCTCCTCTGCACAGCAGGTCTCCTTGTTTGGCTGCTTGTCTACCTCATAGTCACAATTAATAAAGACTGCTACTTATACTAGTCAGGCCTCCCTGATTAGACTCATACTCTGCATAAAGTGTGTGGGGTGGGGTGGGGGGTCTGTATAGACCTGGGGCCTGTTCTCACTTGGCTGGATTCTGGAATATATCTCAGGATAGGGGCCTGTTGTCTGCATGCTAATGCAGTCTCTGGCAGACCTCACCTGGGGCCTGCTGTCGCCTGCACTAGCATGTGGACAGCAGGCCCCTATGTCGGGATATATTCCAGAACAGAGCAACCTAGACTGACAAGCAAATCTATATGGCTTACAAGCTTTCTATATGGGCCCTTAATTCAGATTAAGCACCTATGTACAAAGGACCTGTAGCTGCATTCACATGGAATAATTTTTTTTGCTTTTTTAACTCAATTTTAGGAGTAACATGAACAACAAGAATAAAACATAAACATGAGAAAACATGTCAAGATTGGTCAAAAACAACAAAGTAACACAAATAACACAATAATAAAATATAATCTCTAATAGTAACCGCAATCTATTATGATAACACTAGATAATCATATATTCCATTAACAAGAAGTCAAGGGATGTTTTTAGACAGGTACATATTGAGAGAAGTTGGCTTTTAGCAGCTAAAGTGATCCCCAAGTATCTTCATTTAAGAGGATATTCCATATTGTTTGATTCCAAACATCAATTGTTAATGCAGCAGAGTTTTTCCAAGCTTCTTTTATAATTTATATCGCTGCTAATAGGAGATTATTTAGAAAACCACTTCTGAGGTGGCCTAGAGATGGTTCACAGGTGGAATTTTTCACCCACCACTCTACCCCTTCCATCTCTCATGAACATTCTAGGCTAGAAAAGGCCGACTAGAAGTGGAATGAGAACACAAGAGCTACACACTATCATCTCTAAGGAGCTTTTTAGCTGTTTGTGTCAGTGCAGCATTAGAAAAGGTTTCCCAAAAAGAGATACTAAAATGGTTTAAACAAGAGACCATCAATGGCCACAAAAATTCAGAGTCTTTTGCACAAAAAATAAGAAAATCAGTGTACATTGCCTATAGCATGTCCCCAAAAATTTTACATGCGCCCAGTTCAAAATTGACACACCTGGTTCAAGCCCTTGTACAATGCCATGGGCAGAATTTTGGGACATGCAGTAGATAAAATGAATTACTGACACTTGTCAGCAGCATTCAGCACTAAAATGTTGGACTCCTTGGATAT
Source organism: Aspidoscelis tigris stejnegeri (assembly GCA_023333525.1). Lineage (NCBI taxonomy): Eukaryota > Metazoa > Chordata > Lepidosauria > Squamata > Teiidae > Aspidoscelis > Aspidoscelis tigris. Next base: position 67,152,097 of record JALMGA010000007.1, on the reverse strand, counting down.
TTCATTATAATTACGTGCTCGTTGCTTCCTAATGTTTACAGGTGATCATGCCTGGCTGAATCTATCTTTAAAATGTCTTCTATCTCCATTTGAGGCCAAGAGGCCTCTGTCTTCTTTGTTTATGGATCCCCCTCAGGTTGTTTACCTAAATCAGTCTCTTCTTCCTTCTTCCCACTAACACCTTTTTACAGGAGTCCTTTCAGGTTACATGGCACTCTTTTATTTCCTCCTTGCTGTTTATATGCAGCTATAGTTTTAAAATCTGCAGGGATTTATTCTGCCCTCAGTACATTCATAGAGCCACAATTAATGCTAATGGAGGTTTCATGTGCTCATTACATTGTTGAATCAGCTGGAACAAAAATCAGCTCTAATTGGGATATCATTCTGTTGTATCGCAAGGTTTATTTTCTTATTTCTAAAACTGTTCTCTCTTCTGGGGATTAGTTTGTTTGTTTGTTTATTCAAAATATTTGGTTAGCACCCTTCATTATAAATCATCAAGATCTCAGGGCAGTTTGTAACTAAATAATATATCAGCTTTATTTCAAGAAGGAGACCAAAGCACAAATTTGGCAGTACAGTAAAAAAGACTTTCCTCTAATGGCATCAAAATTGATTTCTACAACCATGGTACAACCTGAGAAATCCTCGTTTATAGATATCTTAGGGAGCAATCTGGATCCTTTCTGCACTTGACCTTATTCTGGAATATATCTAAGGATAGAGATCTGTTGTCCACATGCTAATGCAGACTATTGGAGGCCTCATCTATCACAGGATCTACTAGCATTAGGGATGCTCATCAATGCTTTTTTGACATTCTATTTGAATTGAATCGAATATCTGAAAATCCAATTTAAATCTGTTAAATTCAAATTTAACAAGATTCAATTCATTTTTACTGAATTCTAACCTTCCCCACATCCATACACATCCGTACATGTCCGTATGCATTCCGTAGTTATCCCGTATGCAACCCGTTTTCATCCCGTACAGATCCGTACAAATGCTTACAGATGGGGGAAAGATGCAGATCTTCAAGTACGCATCGTGTACAAACCTGTACACATACGAATGTATGGATAATTCAAATGAATAGATCCAAAATTCGAAATTAGTTTTGAATGTTTGCAAAAAAACCTCCAATCTCTACAAACAGTGGTGTTACCAAGAAATCCTCACTTATAAATATCTTAGGGACCAGTCAGGTGTAGCCTGATCCTGTTTGCATGCCTACTGTAGAAGTTTAATTTGACACAATAGCAAATAAACAGGCTTAGTGTCAGTGAGAGCTATTGTATATGACCCAGGGGAAGGACTAAACACCAGTTTATCCTTCACATTTGATCTGCATTAAGCAAGGCAAACTGGACTTATTTTCATATCAGATTAACACTTATGGTGAATTCATACTCCCAGACACTGCATCTGCACTGTGAAGATCCACTTCCTTACTAGACATGCCCCCATGCATACAGGAGACACCCCCCCTCCCTGCAGATACAATAGTAGCACATCTCTGTGTGGCACAGATGTGGTTGGGCTCCATGTTGTCTGGTTGCCATAGCTCTGTGATTGCATCTGTAATGGAGGTTATTTATGTTTCACCAGCGCATAGGAAGCACTGGTTAGGTTGGGATAGATTTGGCGCCCTGTAGTGCAGATGCTAGATCTATTCCCCATCTTCACTTTCCTAAGACATTTTAGAGTGTCTCTTTGCTAGTGCAGTTCCTTTAGGAGCAGTGCTACCTTATCTAAAGTGCAGAATCATGATGCCTTGAATACCCTGGCATTATCAGAAAAAGGTCTGCATAGTTATAGTTGGGGACTTTTTAGTTGAAACCTATGGCAGTGAGACTTCGGAGCATCAGAAAGTCTGACTGACACACAAAAATGATGCTTTTGAACTCTGGAGCTAGAAGAAATGATTGAAAATTGAATGAACCACGAAAAAGATCAAACCAAACAGTACTCAGGAAAATACATGCAAGCTACTGACTGGAAGGACAGATACTGGCCATGTGAAAACAAGATTCACTACAGAAGGTCTTGATGCTAAAAATAGCTGAAAGCAAGAGGGAGACCGAAGCGAAAACAGATAGATGGAATTAAGGGACTAATGAATACAAACTTAAGGTAGCTCAGTATAGTGACTCTCATTTGACAGACATGGTGAGCAAAATTCCAAGAGGTCATGATGAATAAGACTGGACTTAAAGACTGAACAATAAAATAACAAGATTTCATGATATATCCTGTCTCTTTTGTAGCTAATGCTTAATGTTGAAAATGGAAATAGTGTCTTAATTTGAGTATTATTGTAATTAACATATGACTAAATGAATATGAAGTTGTAAATTAGTGAGAAATAGACCATGTTTAACTCAAAACAGAATGAAAAGTTAATTATATAACACTTCTGCAATTTATTCATGTACAAGTGTTTTACATGTGTATGCATTCTGTTAATTGGGCAATTGGACCTGTGAATGGGCAAATTAAAATCTGGATATCTGGATGAAGGTATTGACTAAATTAAATAATTTTTAATTCTTTCCATGACATGTCTCCAGCCAACGAGGTATGGAAAACAAACACACATGCTCGCACAGAGGAGTTGCAGCAGCAACGGTCAGCAATAACAGTCAGCAAAGTCCAAGTCAAAGTTCCTGGGGGCTTGAGAGTTAAATGTATAGTCAAAAGAGTTCCAGAGTCGATGTCATCAGAGGGTCAGAAGGCTGGAAATGAATCAAGAAGCAAAGTCACGGATCTGGGAGTTACAGGTTTTTCAAGCGTTTGTCTGCAACAGTGCTTAACAGAATATTTTTTTTCTTAAATAGGCAAGTCAGGGTCACAGCTCCTTTGCTGCAGGGTGCAGATTCTTTCTGATCTGCTCACGTCTCCAACTGGTTGGCAAAGGGAATCACCCAGTGTACTTCGATCCTGAGCTGCTGTCACCTTGAGTTATAGACCCAGCATTCTCACTTTCTGCTTGTGTCAGGCATTCCTCATTTTATCCAGCCAAGTAGCCTGCCTGAGTTGGGCTGGGCATCTCAACTGACCCTTCATCTTTGGGGGAAGAGGTGCTAACAGCAGGGAGCATGGCACTGCATTATGTAGTTGGTTGTACCTATTTTCCTTTAGTCTTCCTTTCAGTGCAATTTATGGGGGGTTTCCACTTACCTCCTTTAATCCGGATCTAAGATGATCCAGATCTAAGAAATGGGTCCTTCAACTAATCCAGATTTAGTAAATCCAGATATAAGGAGGAACCTGATGCGTTTCCACAGGTGGTGTAGCACCCAATAGCAATGGGTGCTAGGCATGCTCACAGTGGAAGCGCTGGAGCACCCGTGCAGCAATCCCAACTCTAGCCACATGGGCCTGACAGTCACCCCATTTCTTTTGGGGTGTGTGTGACTTATTGAGGGGGCAAACTCTGGGGCTGCTCTGGTGAATCTTCGAAAATTGTGGCAAATCACTCCAGAGATTCTTCAGAGCTTGGCCAAAGCTCTGTGGAAATGTCCCGTAGAAATGGACTAATTCTGTGCCATTCTCCAGAATTTTCTTTGGAGCAGTCTTGAGAGCCGTCTTTGGAGATTAGGTATGGGCTTCAAAGCTTTGGATTTAGGGGCACTCCCCCCATGGGTGCCCCCCTGAACTTGCCCCAGGACCCCATTCCCTGATCACAGTGCAAATGCGCATCATGTAATCTGGATTTTGAGGCCAAATACTGGATTATGAAATCCGGATTATAGGTCCTGAAGGACCCATTTAATAAAGATTTCCCTAGTGCAGGTGGAAACAATCTGGCTCTAATGGGGTCTGCAATGAAAAGGGGTCTTCCTGCTCTGAGCCTAATGGGTCCTTAATGGGTCCCTAATGGGTACTTAATGGGTACTTAGTGCTAGTGGAAAAACCTCTATATCTGATTTTGTCAATAGCACTCCTTCCTTCCTTCCTTCCTTCCTTCCTTCCTTCCTTCCTTCCTTCCTTCCTTCCTTCCTTCCTTCCTTCCTTCCTTCCTTCCTTCCAAAAAGGATGGACATTGAAAAATGGGCTAAGTGTGATAGGGAAATAATACAACAACAGAAAGCTAAAGAAATGGGGGAAGGAGGAGAATTACATTCTGATGAGCATTCTATGGAATTTATTTCTAATGGGATATGAAAAATCAAGACAAGATAATTAGGCAGCAGATGTGGGATATGTAAAAACAAACAGAGAAAGTTAAACTGGGGAGAAAAAAAATCTTGCTGGGCCATCAAATCTATAATAATAAACTTAAGTGAAAATCACTGTACCAAAATATCAAGAAGCCTTTTCAGCAGCTTTTTATAACATACTACAGCCTGCAGTACTTAAAATGAAGATATGTGAAGAGTCATGGTTGTTCCACCCACCAACCCAAATTGCACCATCGGGTTCAAATAGTGAACCAAATTAACTTCTAATCTAGGAAAACAGTGGTTGCATCCACATCTGGAAGTGCCTAAAGACAAAGTCACTCACCACCATAGAGAAAGATGACAGAGGGTATTGAATAGGGATGTGTACGCATGTGGTTCTTTTGTACTCGAATTTGAGTCAAATCGAATGTCAAAACATTCCATTCAATTCAAATTGAAATCTGACTCAAATCAAATACATTCAGATCTATTTGTTGAATGTTAGATTCAAATCTGAAGATTCAAATGTCGTCAACATTTGTATTTGAAGACACGAATGTCAACATTCGAATGTATTATACATATCTGTACGCATATTGTAAGCATCCCGTTTTATCCTGTATTATAAGCGCAAATGCATACAGATACGTATCATTCAAATGAATGTTTTGGAACATTTGAAATACATTTGAATGTTTAAATTTGAGTGTGAAGACATTCTATTCAAATTTGAATGTCCACATTCGATCAAATTCGATCAAACTTTGAACGTTTAGAGCATTCGTGCACTTCCCTAGTCTTGAATCCCCCTCCTCAGTCTCCTTACTCAGAATAGAAGCAAGTGGAAGCAAGTGCTTCCTACATACCTGCTTTATCCAGACTTCTGTGGGGGGTTTTTCAGTGTGACAGAGAACCTTCTGTATTTGGAGCTGTCAACTCTGAAGACATTGAGGGATGAGCTGTAGTCTGTTTGACTGTCACACCCCATCCTTGGAGTGGGAGAAATCATTCTTGCCTTGACACACCATATTCTGCCTTGGTGTGGATCCCGAGTGTGTCTTACTTAGGGTGTTTTTCCACTACACTCCTTTAATCCAGATCTAAGAAGATCCAGATCTAACAAATGGGTACATTCCTTAATCCAGATCTAGTAGATCCGGGTAAGGGAAGTACCCAATGTGTTTCCATGGGTGGTCTAGCACCCAGTATCAATGGGTGCTAGCCTCCCTGCCATGGAAACACCGGAGCACCCATTTGGAAATCTGGATCGACCCATGAGGGGTCTGCTGGTCACCCCAGGTGTTTGGGGGGACAGGGGGTGCGATCTCCGAAGTGGCTTCAAAGTCATTTCAAAGTCATTTTGAAGTCCCTTTGAAGTCGCTTTGAAGTCTGTGCAAAACAGCTCCATTGAAGTCTGTGCTGATCTTCAGAGTGAACTTCGAAGTGACTTCAGAGTGACTTCGGAGGCACTTCGGAGGCACTTTGATGTTCACTCTAAAGATCAGTACAGACTTCAAAGACACTCCGGAGCTATTTTGCACAGACTTTGAAGTGACTTCGAAATGACTTTGAAATGACTTTGAAGCTCCTCTAGACCCTATTGCCACACAAGCATCGAAAAAGGCTCCCTTTAATCCAGATTTTCTGCCTGAAGACCCCATTGTAGACCCCATTAATGGGGTCTACAGAAAATCTAGATTAAAGGCCAGAAAGTACCCATTTGATCTGGATTTCCCCAGCGGCAGTGGAAACAATCAGGTCTCAAATGGGTTCCGTGGTAGAAATGGGATCATCCCGCTCACATCCAAATGGGTCCTTAATGGGTGCAAAAATGGGTACTTTCTGACAGTGGAAAAACACCCTCAGTGTAACATTTGCATAGAGTGTCTCTTGCTTTTCTCTGTGTGTGTGTGTGTGTGTGTATGTGTGTGTGTGTGAATGAGAGAGAGAGAGAGAGAGATTGTAACTAGAATTTGCAGCCATATCTGGTAGATCTTTTCCAGTTAGGTTTAGACTCAGAACTGTTTTTAAGAAAAAAAGGTTTTAGCGTACACTTGCTAATGCACCTGATAATCTGTCCATAAGTTACTGAGGTGATTCCAAGCTATCTTATCCTCTTTCCCCCTCTCCCCCCCTTTTTTTCTGAATGTTGGGAAATCTGCTTTCTGCCAATGGTTTTGAATGGTGGTTTGGATATTAACTTATATGTTTCCCTTTCCCCCCCCCCCCCACTTTTGAGCAAATTAACAAACTGCAGTCTCGGGGCCTTGGTCATATCATGACTCACAAATGTGAAATTCCTCAGACACCCCTGAGAGCTGATTCCTGATCTTTAACTTTGATTTGTCCAACCTGGAAATGTAAATAAGAGTACTTAGATCGGTTTCATGTTATAATGACGAAGCACCAACTCATGTAATCGATACATATTCTCCATCTCTATTGAAGATTGCTCAATTATATTTTTATGATACTCTTAAGATAAATCAATGACTGGCCACATTTTATGAATGAATGGTTCAAAAGCAAATTATGGCTATCTGTCTATAAAAATCAGAACAGCTAGGTTACAGTAGAAAAATGAGGACTATCAGCATTTTCCATTTTCCTTTGAAAAGCATTTTGGGAAGCCAAAGTCTGCTTCGAGTACAATCCTAGTGGTGACAATCATCTGCATCGAATATGCTGCTGGTTTCAAAGCCCAGTTACACCAAAGAGTAATGGTCATTTAGTTAGCAAAAGTCTGCCAGGTAGGGATGTGCATGAATATTTATGGGTGTTTTTCCACTGTCAGAAAGTACCCATTTTTGCACCCATTAAGGACCCATGTGGGTGTGAGCCGGATGATCCCATTTCCACCATGGCACCCATTTGGGAACCGATTGTTTCGACTACCGCTGGGGAAATCCAGATCAAATGGGTACTTTCTGGCCTTTAATCTGGATTTTCTGTAGACCTCATTAATGGGGTCTACAATGGGGTGTTCAGGCAGAAAATCCGGATTAAAGGGAGCCTGTTTGCACGCTTGTATGGCAATAGGGTCTAGAGGAGGCTGGGGGGGGCACCCATGGGGGGGGGAGTCCTAAAACCTAAGCTTCGAAGTCATTTTGAAGTCACTTCGAAGTCTGTACAAAATAGCTCCGGAGCACCTTTGAAGTCTGTGCTGATCTTCAGAGTGAACTTCAAAGTGACTCTGAAGATCAGCACAGAATTCAATGGAGCTGTTTTGCCCAGACTTTGAAGTGACTTTGAAGTGACCTCGAAATGACTTCAAAATTACTTTGAAGCCACTTCAGAGACTGCACCCCCTGTCCCCCCAAACACCTGGGGTGACAAGCAGACCCCTCATGGGTAGATCTGCATTTCTAAATGAGCGCTCTGGTGTTTCCACATCAGGGAGGCTAGAACCCATTGCTATTGGGTGGTAGACCACCCATGGAAACACATTGGGTACTTCCCTTAATCCAGATCTACTAGATTTGGATTAGGGAATTTACCCATTCTTTAGATCCAGATCTTCTTAGATCTGGATTAAAGGAGCGTGGTGGAAAAACACCCCATATTATTCATACGAATTTGTGCAATTCATACAAATTCTGACATTCTTATACGAGTTGAATATTATGATATTTGTATACCAACATTCATATGAATGCAAATATTTATGGACATTCGTACAAATAGTTCAGACATTTGTTAGATTGGGAGTGTGGAAAAACAGAGCTCCAGTCACATCTGCAATAGATGCAGATTGCATTCAACATGGATCAACAGTGGATTAAAAGTGGATTCAGGTCGGATTTGACAGTTTCAGAGCGTGGATATGTTACAGATATGTTACAGATATGTTTTCAATACTTATTCGTTCATATCTGATATGTATTCTTTAGTTTTGGATACGTATCCAATACGTATTCATTTGTATCCAATATATATCTAACATTTGTACAAATACGTGCAAATAGATTTGTATCGAATAGCATTTTACCACATTCAGATTGGTCTATTCATATTAATATAGAATTTCAAATATTCCATTCGTTATGAGTCGAATGTCAAAAATGCATTTGTGCACAGCCCTACTGCCAGGAGTTCATAGTGCAACCTGAAAGGGGCATGAATGAGATGGAGCTTCCAGGGTTCCTGGACATGTCTTCTCATTGCTTCCTCAGTTAACTCCAGTTAAGAACAAGTCTGTCTGTAGGAACTGCACCAATCAGGGTGTCCACATCTATGCTATGCTAATAGAGTGCACAGACTTAATGACAGCCTATATGTGTTTTTTTTTTCTGGTGATATGCTAATGTTCCTAGGTGATCACCACAACAAATAAAAAACGCATATTACAAGTGTTATAAATCATATTTGCTTTGACATTTGCCCTTTTAGGTGTTTTGTGTATTTGTGTGTGTTTAAATAGAAACGTTTGAACCCACCTTAAAACGTATGTGTAGAAAACCCAGTAGAGATATTCTGGAAGTAGAATGCTCTGCCCTTCCCCCTTCCCCCTTTCTTTAGGTGAAGAGAGGTGGATTAGACATAGAATAGGATCATGAGCACCATACCCTAGGAATGTGCATAACCAAGTTTGCACTTGAAAATCCACTCAAATGTTTGAATTCACATATTTTTTGCATCAAAGCAAAAGTATGGATATCCAAGCATACAGACTTGCAAATGATCCACACAAACTCCTGGCACATGAATATGAAAATTTGATTGATTTTTTCATACTTTCACAGTATTTTACAGATGAAAATAGGCTTTTTTAATGGAATGTAGTGGGACTAAGCGTGTTTCCGCACTGGCTGCGGAAACCGGATTAACTAGAGGTTTAAGGCACATTTAAAACACTTCAAAACTTACTTTCTGCATTGCAGCACCGATTAGGGACACCTGGAGGCAGCTGCTTCCGCACTTTGGTGCACGAAATCTGCCTCTAAATTGGGTCTCACCACCGAAAACTGGATCTAAACGAAGACCTAAAAAATTAGGTCTTCAACCGGTCCCTTTGCCTTGATCCGTGTGGAAGCAGGACGCTTCTGGAAATGGTCAGGTGAAGGGATGGATATCCCTGCAGCTGCCATCTTGGGAGGGGTGGAAGCAGGACAGTCTGCCTCAGAAGCCCCTCCCTCACATGTTGTGCACTGCTGCAGTCCCGTAGCCCTGGGGGCGGGGCGGCATTAGTGGTGAGGGAGTCCGACTGACCACTGTGTTTCGAATGAACGATTCAATGAAGAAAATAATTTTTGGACGTTTGTTTCATTTGTAAAACAATGTGGATTTTTCATTTTTGCAACTCCCTTCCACACACTACTGGCTCTAAAGCACATTTGTGATACTTTTTCTTTCTTTTTTTTTTGCTATGTTTAAATGCACTATGATGGTCAGTCAGCCTTTTAATGACAACCAAAAGAGGAAAGAGAAAACCACCTACTACAGTTCTTCTACTACATATGCACTGACTGTGAAAGGTGATTTTGGATCACATCCCACTGCTAATCCTCTTGAAAGGAAGATATTAACCTTCTGTAAAAGGTAGCAGTTTAGCATGAATGGTAATCAATATTAGCATGATGTATTGAGGATTCATGCTGCTCCTATTCCAATAAAACATTTAATGATAAAGTTAAGTAGCTCGAGTTTCTTTCTAGTTAATGCCTTACTTCCTGATTTTTTTATGTTTCATTTTGAAAGGAACATACAGAGATCTGGGTTTCTTTTAATAATTTTTTTATATATAATTTATACAACCATTTTATATTAGACTTAATCCATGTGTGGGTTGCAATGAGATGTTGCTTACTTATTCTGCTATATTTGGATAGTCTGGAATAAAGTCTGGCTTTGCATTGAGAACATAAGAGCATAAGAGAAGCCCTGCTGGATCAGGCCACAGCCCATCTAGTCCAGTATCCTGTTGCACACAGTGACCCACCAAATGCTCATGGGCATCTCAAGCAGAGACAAGGAGAAACCTTTCCCTGCTCTTGAATCCCAGCAAATGGCCTTAGAAGTGTCCTGCCCCCCCCCCGCCTGAAAGATATATCTAGGTATTCATTCTAGTAGCCATTGATACATCTGTTGTCCATAAATTTGTCTCAACCTACCTTAAAGCCATCTAGACTGGTAGCTATCTAATCTGGATTTGTGGGGATGCATGAGTGGGATACACTGATGGTGCTAATCCAAATTAATGTATAATGGTAAGGCGCACTGATGAAAAGTAACACCTGACAATCCCAAATATAGGAAGTAATCTTTTGCACAACTCCCATCAGGTCATAAGAACTGGATTGGGCCATAGCCCATCTAGTCCAGCATCCTGTCTTACACTGTGGCCCACCAATTGCTTCTGGGCACCTCAAGTGTGCAGACAGGCCTCATCAGAATGCATATCAAAGAATTTTCTTAGACAGTTAGTAAGTTGAAAGCATACTTCACGTCTGCCAGGCTACAAAGAAGAAGAAGAAGAAGTTAGCTTTCCTACCATACTTTTCCCTGCCACTTAAAGAGTCTCAAAGTGGCTGACAAAGCTTCCTATTCTTCACCCCATGACAGACACCCTGTGAGGTAGGTGGGGCTGTGAGAGCTTAGAAGAGACTTGTGACTAGCCCAAGGCCATCCAGCTGGCTTCATAGAGGAGTGTGGAATCGAACCCTGAGCCTTGCACTCTAACCAGAAGACCAAACTGGCTCATAGAGGGACAGAGCAGTGTTCCTTTTTATTTCCAGCTTTCCTCTCACTCTCTGAGGTGCCCAGAGTCATTGATTGCTGCCCTGCAGTTCAGTCCCATTCATATAACTTATAAATTCTATTAAGTCCAATGAAATTTGTTCTTCAGATAGGACTGCAGTATTTCCCACTTACACACAATAAAGTCATTCTGAATGATGTGGCACAACTGGGTGATTTAAGATTTTGAAGCTGCAGCCCGGAATTATACAAACAGGTCTCTCTTCTGAAGAGGGAAGTGGAACTTTTTACACATTCATTTATAATGCTTATACTCTTTTCAAAAATTTCAGTCAATTTGTTATTCGTTTGGATGTTTTGAACAGTGCAGTCTATCCTAGGACAGCATAATTAAAGAAGTATGTCCTCTGCAAGCTCCAGGCTGATCAGTTTTGCTATCATGAAAATGAAGGGAAGGAATGCTTGGAGCACAACTGTCTCTGAATAGCAATGAAATATTCACTTTTTAAGTCCACACAGAACAGCTGCTTATTTCTGCTACTCACCACTACAGCCAATTAATGCTTGTCAAGATTTATAATTAAATGAAACTAATGAAAATTAGCTGGCTGATAATGGAATTTTTCTCCCACATCTGTATGCTATTACTCCAAGCAAATATGAAAGTAGGAGAAATAATGTTTATTTTAATTGATTATTTGATCCATTGGATGATCATTGTTCATAAACATACACGTAATTATCAATAACAAAGAGATTGAGTAACAAATATGCAATATATTCAATTCCATTTCTCTTTCTTTTCACTTTATTATGATTCAGGACTGAGAAGGATTGAAATAAAGTGATTATTCTTGTCACTATGAATGCCTGGAAACCAATTTCACAAATTAAAATGTGCCACTAATTAATGCACAGATATGAGTATGTGATATATGGGAGATGACTTCTATGGGAAAAAAGAAACACATTCTACTGTTATTAATACATGTCTTATTGGAGAGTTCTATCAGGGTCTGTCCTAGCAATTCAGTGACTAATAAGGTAATAGGGCTTGTTCTCTCTTACTGGGTCATAAGATGTCAATGAATGGGACTGTGTGAAAGACTTGTTGGGTTATTTTGCTGGTGAAAATGAGGAACCTAACTTACATACAATTAGTAGTGCTGTTTCTTTTGCCGTTATTGTAAATATGAATTTAAACCAAGATCTTCAGTATATGCTGTAAAATACAATCTAGGGATGTACTTAAATATTTGTAACATTCAAAATTTGTATGAATTTGGCCCAATTCGGACATTTGTATTTGAACTGATGGTGGCACATTCAAAGATTGATATTCGAATTTGAATCAAATGTTTTGATAGCTTCATATGGGATTTGTATGAGATATGTATGGGATTCATGCTTTTGTATAGGATTCATATGGGATTCGTATGGAATTGAACATTCGTATTGAATTTGAATCCCACTATATCCAAAGGGAATCTATTCAAAGGAATATGAATTTGGGTGTTTTTCCACTGTCAAAAAGTACCCATTTTTGCACCCATTAAGGACCTATTTGGGTGTGAGCCAGATGACCCCATTTCCACCATAGCACCCATTTGGGACCTGATTGTTTCCACTGCCATGGGGGAAATCCGGATCAAATGGGTACTTTCTGCCCTTTAATCCAGATTTTCTTTAGACCCCATTAATGGGGTCTACAATGGGGTCTTCTGCCAGAAAATCCAGATTAAAGGGAGTCTGTTTCCACAGAAAACAGGCAATGGGGTCTAGAGGAGGCTAGGGGGAGGGGATGCCTCAAAGTCTCAGCTTCGGAGTGATTTTGGAGTCATTTTGAAATCATTCCGAAGTGACTCCGAAGTCCCTCCGAACCAATCGGCAGAGACTGCGGGGTCTCTCCACCGGTCTCTCCAAAGAGATCAGCACAGACTTTGGAAGCGCTCTGAAGGGACTCCGGAGCGGCTTTGAAGTCTCTGCCGATCTCTTCGGAGGGACTTTGGAGGGGCCATACTTGGCAATCTCTTTGGAGGGACTTTGGAGTCATTTTGAAATGATTTCAAAATGACTCTAAAATGACTCTGAAGCTGGGACTTTGGAGATCCTACCCCCCTGTCCCCAGAGACACCTGGGGTGATGGACCAACCCCTTGGGGGTTGATCCAGATTCCCCACATGGGTGCAAAGGTGTTTCCATGGCAGGGGGGTAAGCACCCATTGCTAATGGGTGCTACACCTCCTGTGGAAACACATTGGGTGCTTCCCTTAATCTGGATCTACTAGATCTCGATTAAGGAATGTACCCATTCCTTAGATCTGGATCTTCTTAGATCCAGATCTAAGGGCTGCGGTGGAAAAACACCCTTTCTTGCATTTGATTCAATATGTATCAAATACAAAAAAACACATTCATGCACATCCCTAGTGCACTCTATTATTATTGTTCCTACAAATGTGCCTTCACTGTTATGGTTTGTGAGTCACACATGGGTAGCAAGTCTTACTGACTGTCCTCATCCAGCTGCTGGGAAAGTCTTCTGTGTAGTCCAGATCTTGCTGTCTATAATGCCTCACTGCACTCAGCATCCTTCCTACCGCATCATAAAAGACATGGCTTAATACTGCATCTTTGTTGTCCTGAAAAAGCACCTATTGTTGCCCCATCTCCACTTTTGGCAGAGCTGGTGTCTCCAATGCAATCACACCCACCATTTTGTGGCACAAACACTCACAGAGATTTCTTTGAAGCAGAATAGTTTCTTCCCTTTCATTCAAATGTAAGGCAGTGTACTTGCATTTAAGTTTAAGGTACTGTACTCGCATTTATTTGTTTATTTTTATTTATTTATATTCGTATCCCGCCTTATACCCAAAGGTCTCAGGTCGGGTAACAGCTTTTAAAATCCAACATATCAAAAACAAAACACCCATCTTAAAATTTAAAACCAACACATTAAAACCAGCATAGTATCAATTAAAACAGCGTGTGCAGTGAGAGGCAAACATGACCAACATCTAGCCAAAGGCCTCAGCGAAGAGGTTCATCTTCACCACCTTCCTGAACCTAATCAGAGAAGGAGTCTGACACACCTCAAGGGGGAAGACTGTTCCATAGCCTATGGGCCATTACTTAGAAGGCCCTTTCCCAGGTGCCCACCAGCATCGCATTTAAGTTTTAAAAAAATCTTCTCCACTGAAGTTGGACTCAGTAGTACTATTATCAAATCCTGTTCTTCAAATAAATATATTAGAGGACAATAATCTGTCATTGGCAAAACGCTTTGGAATGAGGTACCATCAATATGCTGATGACACCCAATACTATCTCTTTGTACCTTCTGAACTGAGAGAGGCAGCTCAGGTAATTGTTTGCTGTCTGCCTGAATAAACTGAAACTGAATTCTGAAGGACAGATGTCATGGGGTCTGAACCCAGGAAGTTAAGAGATACCTGACTGTGGATAGGTTTGTTTTGTCCCAGAAAGAACAAGTGTGTGATCTGGATTCATCACTGTCATTTGAGATCTAAGTGGCAATGGTAGCCAGGAAACATTTGCACTATTTGCCTGTTTATTACTGAGCCCAATTCAAAGTGTTGATGCTAACATATAAAGCTCTAAACATCTAGGACCCAGTTAGCTGAAAGAGCACCTTCTCCCATATAGACCTGTCCCTGTCCAAGCACTGAGATCTCAAGGAGAGGGTCTTCTTGTGATTTCTCATTTCTTAGAGGTTTAAAGGATATGGGCATACAAGAAGGCTTTTTCTGAAGTAGTCTCTGGTGACTTGCCAGACACTTCATTATATGGCCGGGTTAAAACCAATCTTTTCACCCTGGTCTTTGATGTTAATTTCCTCTGTTTTCCTTCCAGGAAAGGAAGGAGGGTTATATTTTAAAGATGTTTTAATTCAAAATATATTTTGTCTTTTTATTGTTGCGATCCACAAAGTCGGTTGAGTTGTTTAGCCAGGGACATAAACATAAATGTATGCAATACTTGATCTGAACATGAGCAGCATCAATGAAAATTCCATGTCACTGTTTCCATTTTCATGTTACATAGGACACCACTGAATGTTGCTGGAACAATTATCCTGAAGTCATAAGTAGCACCAATGAGTCAAATATTTATTACACGATTTAAAACAAACTTCCAATAATAGGTACATTAATGGCTCCCCCCTCCCAGTTTTTTTTCTAATGTGGACAAAAATTGGAAAACTGGCATATCCTAGAAATAATTTTTTTTCTTCTAATCTCATTTTTTTCTTTTGAAAGTTAATGAAGTCCTTATATTTACAGGAGATGTTACAGCTTTAATTATTGAACTTCCTGAGTTCCCAAAAAGTTGATGTTTACAATAGCCTTGAGATAAGAATAATTTCCTGTCTCATCCTCAAGGAAAGATGGATTTTACAGTGTTAAGTTTATGGTTGCACACAGTTTTAACAAAGCAGTTTAATTAAAAGAATGAATAATTTGACAGCAAGAGAAGAATGTAATATCATATGAAGGGGATGAAAAGCTGGCTGGCTTAATTAGTAGTTTTAACTGGCCTGATGCAAAATACTTCAGCTCAATAACTCTTGGATTATTTTGAACACATGGAGAACATCTCCATCCGCACAGCCTAAAATATGTAGTCTCTCAAGTATCCCCAGTAGAGATGTGTCAAACCAGTTTGTCTATGTTGTTGTTCATATATTGAAATATAGGGATGTGTATGAATGGGTTTTTTGGCATTTGATTCGTAAGAAATCGAATGTTAGAAAATTCACATTTGTTCAAATAAATGTGATAGGATTCTATTTGATACATATCCTGGATATGTATCCTTTATGAACACATACATATCAGATACATATCCTATACCAATGCATATGTATGGGATATGTAACAGATGTGCATCCTATATACATATCCGATTCGTATCCCCAGTTTAATGAATGTCCGAACTATTCACACAAATGTTCCAAAGCTATTTGTATATGAATGTTAATGCGCAAATGTTGTAAAATTTGATTCATGTACAAATGTCTGAATCCGCATGGATTTGTATGGATAATGTTATGAATATTTGCGCACATGTCTAGTACCAAACATTCTGCCTGCTTCAAAAGGAAGTTCAAAATGGAACTGGACCAAGGGGTGTTCTAAAGGATCAGTAGACCACCCTGTACCTTGATGAGACACGATGGCCAGGTAACTGCTGGAATAGTTTGGACATCTGCATTTTGTGGTGCCCAAAGAATTCCAGGTGTAGCTTGTACTTCACCAGGAGCTGGCTAAGTGTAAATTGCTCTTGCTGCCCAGTCACACACTCCATTTTACCTTTTCAGCACAGAAAAGGTGTGAATGAAGTGTGCAAGTGTTTCCCAACTGGTCGCTAGATAGGTTGTGGAGCATAAAAATGTCCTCCACACCTGGCTTGGCCATGGGACACTCTGGCATGTGTGGGGAAACTTCTAAGATAGAAATGTCTCTTTGCAGTGTGTAAGCTCCATCAGTTTCCTTCCCATAGAAGAAGAAGAGTTGGCTTTTCTACCCTGCTTTTCTTACCTATTTAAGGGGACTCAAAATGGCTGAAAAACTTTCTGGTCTTCTCCCCACAACAGAACACCCTGTGAGGTAGGTGGGGCTGTGAGAGCTCAGAAGAGAGCTGTGACTAGTCCAAGGTCACCCAGCTGGCTTCATGGAGGAGTGCAGAATCATTCCCAGATAAGAATCCAGCTCCCGAACCATTAGACCAAACCATTAGAACAAACTAGGGTAAAGATGGCATTGATATGGGAGCAATTTCAGTAATTTAACTCTCCCCATTTATTTTATTTATTTAAGATAATTTCATACCATTTTCCATTCTAAATAACATGCCATCAAAATGGTGCGCCACCACAATAGGTCCTCGATGATCATTGTAAGTTGGCAGACCTTGATCCCCTCCAGACTAGCAGAATAAATCTGCAGTTGTGGGAAGAATCTGAAGATTACCTGCCATGAAGCGATGTCCCACCGTCCTCACTAAGGCAGCCTCCCTGTAGCTTCCTCAACGGAAGCTGCGAGAGTTTGCGTTGGTGTGCACATCACGTGGGATGAGGCAGCCCATCTAAAATGAGGTGCTCTCCCTGTTCTCATTGGCTGTTCTCACCATCCTGTCCGGACTGGAGGGAACATTTGAATTTTCTTAATACTGTGCAGGGAGTGCTGTTATATCAGCATTAAGTAAATTCACAGTAGCATCACTATAATGTGATGCCACTATGACATATCAGCCGCCATGTGCAACAGCTCGATCTTGGCTGTGCATTCCGATGTGCAGCATTAAGAAGTCTGGATGCACCCCTTGTTATCAAGGCCTACTAGTATTCCTGCCTAGAAGTGCCTAGAAGAACATTTTGGGCCTCTTGATCTAGAATACTCTCTCATGCAGATGAAATATATCAGAGGGTATGAGGCCTCTCTAAACTGCACAAGGGTATGGACAAAAGAGAGCCAGAAGAGGACTATGGTGCCAGCAGATCTTGATCTAAATTAAGTGCAGAAAGGTCTTTAGTTTGGTGTGTTTGTGCATGCATGCATGCATGCATACATATATATACACATGCACACACCTTAATCTAGTTTATTATTCAGTCACTTCTATAGCTAGAAGTATGTTTTTACAGATGACAGCAGAAAAAAAACTAGAAATGTGCAAATTTGGTTTGAATCTGAATGGTTTGAATTGAACTGAACTAGCCTCTGTTTAAGTAGGGCTGGTTCTATTCAAGCTGCAATAGAATTGCTCAGATGAACAGATTGGCTCAATATGAACCATTTGCGTTCAGGAATAACTTGCCCTTTAGGATTCCCCCCCCCCCCCATGTATTTCCAGTATTGTTGTTGTTGTTCACAAATGATTCATGAACTGCTCAACCCTGGTTCTACTTTGGAGAGGCCGAACTTGAAACAAACATACTTAATGGTACATATTTAGTGTCAGCTGTGTATGCTCATAAAGTATTTTAGCTAAAATACACGACATTTAATTCTTGAAAAGAATTTTAATGAGATGAACAAATTCTCCTTTTGCGTTTTTGTGCTCATCTACTTTCTAGTAGCAGGTGAAGTTAAGTGTTAGGAAGTAAAGAAAGAAAGAAAGAAAGAAAGAAAGAAAGAAAGAAAGAAAGAAAGAAAGAAAGAAAGAAAGAAAGAAAGAAAGAAAGAAAGAAAGAAAGAAAGAACCAGAAGGCTGGTGAACATAAGAGAAAGACAGAGACACTTATTTAGCATACAGGATCTAAAAATGTACAGTCAGAGTTGCCAAGACTGGCAATCTCCCAAGCTTCAATTCAAAGGTGGTGTTTTTCTCCAGACAGTTGGAAATGCCGAAGATGAAATGAAAAGCACTAAAAGGGATGAGGAATGGCTTTTACAGCAGATGCCAAAGATGCTGTTACTACTTCAACACACAGAGGGTAAGTGCAAAAGAGTCTATATAAAGTCTAACAATTATGAATCTTCCTCAGATGTGACAATAATTTTACAGTACTGACTTCAGACTACAGTAAAAACCAGATACTGCTGCTTTTCATATCCCAGGAAGTTTGAATTGGAGCCAATATTAGCTCTTACAATAGAAAGGATGGGGGGTTGAATTGAAAAAAAAAATTATGTCACCTTACTGAAGTCAGGCATATCAACTTTTGAAAAACCACGCTTTCCTTTCAAATTATGAGAAGCCACAGCTTTCTTTGTGTTGATTCCTTTGGTTGCCAAACAAGTGAAAAAGTACAAAAATATTGCAGAACGACAATGCAATTCCTTCCACCCTCTTCAATGACATAAGGGTGTGTTCAGATATGTATTTAGAGGCACCCCTAGGGCAGATTAGAAATTAGGACAGACATTTTGTGCACCCTTTTCCCAGATGCAAAATCAATACTCTTGGGTGATGTGGTGACTCAGCCAACCCCTCCCTTCCCCATCCTCCTCAAAGTAACGCAGGTTGAAAGCGAGCTGAAACAAGTGCCCCAGTCGACTGCCAGTTCCCGAAGGGCTTTATCCTAAAGTTCCCTTACTGGCCCTCTCCTTTATATGCCCAATGTAAAGGCACTCTTAAGGCAGCACACTGACTCCCTTGTAAAGCAAAACACTTGGAGTTTATTGTTACAGAAAAATAAAATAAAGAAGCAAGCTTGAAGTCAAGCTTAAAAGTCTTTCAGTTGCTTGAAAAGAAAAACATTGTTTTTCTAAGCCCCCCCACCTTCAGTCAGTTGCTTCCACAAAAGCAAACAGACCCTATTAGGCTTCGTGTGTAAACCTAACACTCCACAGCCCCTTCCCTTGGGCCTTTCCCTCTCAGCTCTGAGAGGAGAGTCCAAACAAAAGCACACTTAGAGTCTGTAGCAGTTTGTTCTGTCCTGCACTAGCTCTCCTTCCCTCTGGCACCAAGAGAAGAGGCCTATGCAGCACCTTGGAGCAATGCTATGTGATCCCCCTCTAACTCTGATGAGATGCGAGTGAGGGAGACCCCAAGCTCCTTTGTCTGCCTGCTTTTATAGTTCACGATCTGGCAACTCTGATTGGTCCATCTTCAGTGGGCTGGCATGGCTTCTGATGGTGCTTTGCCCCTCCTGTCAATCATGGAGCTCAGAAATCCCACCAAGCTGCTGCTCAGCTGCCTAGCTTCTGGTGTGAATGCCACAGGTCACTCAATGATTGGCCCAAATTGGACAGAGCTGTTTCCAGGGGTTTGGCAAAAGGTCAGTGGCTCCTGCTGAGCGGGCAGCATGATCTATCTACCTACACTGTGGATGGCTGGATCATTCTACACACAGGAATGTGTGGAAATGGCTTTGAAGTTGTCTCTCTTTAGTCTGGGCTGTGCCAGATCCTGATCTAATGTCAGGCATGGTTTCCTGTGCAGTGTCAATAGAGCTGATCTGGGGCAGGAGCTCACAGAAGATCCTGCCTCAGTGAACAAACTGTAGAAATTTTATGCATCCTGTCCTGAGCTGAATCGAAGGACTTTGTGTGTGCACACATGTACGTGCATGTGCTTCATGCACACCACTAATCTCTGCACCCCAGATTAACAATTATAAAAATAGCATGCTGGGAGCAGTCTGGTACAGTTTTCTGGTTACAGTTCTCTCTCCATTTCTGATCTCATCTGCTGCTGCCTCACTGGAAGAAACCCTCACGGTTCATTCCTGTTGCCTGAAAGCCTTGAACCCAACCTGAAGACATGTCCTACAATCCTAAAACTCTTGCTAGCTTGTTGTATTTGCCTACAGGCAGCTTGCTTGCCTGCTCTTTAGATCGCTCTCCAGTTCAAAAGTGACATTCAGCTTTTGTGCAGAACTTTAGTTCTGCAGCTCCAGGGAATCTAATCGTATTTCATTAATACTTAGCACTCCATGTGGAAGTTAGAATATGATTACAAGGCAGCAGTGAGATCTGGTATGCTTCTGAAGACCAGCATCTAGGAAACATATTTGGAGGGAATAGTGTCCCCATCATCTATTATTGGTTGTCTGCGTGGGCCATCTCTCGACACTTTGCCCATCCCCTCATCTAAAAATTGCAGTATTCCCATAAGCAATGTTGCAAAATGTACTGTTTATCCCAACACCCTGTTGTTTAATGCATTTATATATTTTGGTCACTAAATTAGATTTATGTTTTACTTAAACTCCAGCGCTCACAGTCTTTGGACAAATGCATGCAAGTTCAACTACACACTAAAAACAGACAAACAAAAATGACTGTGTATTTGAGACTGATTTGATAATGAATAATAGAAGAAAAAAGCAAAATGGCTGTTGAGAGGCCAACTTTAATTTTCATGTGAATTGGTAAAATGTAAACATCTTACATTAATGTAAAGGGCTTTCTACATTTGCTGGGTGCCTTTTTGGAATACATGGTTTGGAACTAGTGACCCATCCCAAGGCTTTTAGATCCAGATTATTGGATCCAGCATAAGCAGATCCACTGATTCAGACTATCTGCATTGACAGCACTGAACTGGTTCACACTTTCCAATGGATTTGAAGTTCACAAGAGCTCTGCAGCTGCTCCCACACACACCTCCAAAAAGCACCCCCTGTAGTCCTGGAACACAAAGCCATGCCATCTGCATGTCTCTCATGTTCCGGATCAAGCCCTTTGGTTCTCTGATGGTACTGATTAAATGGTACTGCTAGGGAGCCAGGTTAAGGGAATTTAAATTGTATCCTGCTCTTCCTAGTGCAGATGGGCCAAGACCAATGGGGGCAGGGCCTTCTTAATCCACATTAACATGTGGATGAGGAAGCGCAGCATCTAATATAGAGGCTCCTAGATCTGCATCAAGGGTAAATGCAGAAAGAAGCTGAGACAGAACACTCCAGGCCAAAAAAATGCCATTCACATGGTAACAGCATGTTCTTACCTCCTCCCTTGGCTGGCCCTGAAGCTTGTGGGAGCTTTGAAGCTGGCCTGCATGAGCTCAAAGGGCCAGGAACTTTTATTATAAGTCTATTTGGTCTTGTGGTCATACTCTCATCTGGCACCTTCCTGGTTTGAGTCTGCTTTCCTCCATGAAGCCAGCTGGGTTATCTTGGGCTAGACACAGTTCTCTTTCTGAGCTACCTCTCAGAGTGTCTATTGTGGGGAGAAGAACAGAGGTTTTGTCAGCCACTTTGAGTTCCCTTAGGGATGAGAAAAAACAGGATATAAAAACTGTCTTTCTTCTTCCTCCTCCTCTTCCTCTTCTTTCTCTTCCTCTTCCTCTTCCTCCTCCTCCTCTTCCCTCAGTGTGAAGACGTAGCAATGAAAGTTTGAACAGATAGATTTATGCACTAATTCCACCTCTTTTAATATTAATATAACTATTTTTATTAATATACCATCACATTTACTATAATTGGGAAAAAGAGGCCACCTGAGAAGTAGACTTCCTAGAATTGGAACAATCCACACATCTTCAGTGAGATATGTATTTGAATTTTACAAAAACGTTGGTGCAGAATTGAGTCTTTTGGAAAAGGTGTTTCCTTATGGTCCCCACAGACTCGGTGTATACTTTGCAGATATGGTAGAAAAAGTTAAACCATTCAAGCTTTGAAGTAATTGAGTAGAGTAGACTAATAGCACATGTTACAGCTGGAGCTGATGCCTGAAATCAAGACACAACATTATTTTTTTAATGAAAGCTAGGGAAATAATTACATGCTAATTGCCTAAGGTATTCATTGAGGTGCAGCAGAATATGACAAAGAATATACAATAGATTCACAGTTTGACATTTATAAATCATTGTATCTTTTAAACTACATTGGCAAAAATCCATGAAGATCCTCCTCGTTAACTGGAAACTTCTCTAGGTCTTTGCAAAAAAAAAAAGGGGGGGAGTACATTATCTAGGTCCGCAGGAAGGGTACCTAGACTGTGTATTCTCTAGGTCAGGGGTCCACAACCCTTTTTGCACCAGGGACCGGCTTCAAGTAAAGCCATTTTTCCATGGCCCAGTGGGGTGGGGCTTTGGTCATATGGGGCAGGGTTATGGAAGGAATTGTGTGACTGATCTCTCAGCATGCCCTGAGGGGACCTGGGGAGGGGGGACACTGAGTACAGCTGCCAGCTTGACACTGGCATATCCTCCTCCTCCCTCGGCTGTGTCTGGCTTCTTGAGTCACATCTTGGGTGGTGTATCAGAGTCTCGGTCTCTGCTGAGCTCAGACTGTCCCTGCCAGCTGCCGGCTGCCCCCACCTATGCCCCCCACCCCAAGCAGCAGCCCTGGCTGCTCCATGCCTCCCTGGGCAGGACCCATCCCTCAACGCCAGTGGGGGCCCCTGCACCTGTGGCCACAACGGCGGCAGCTGTAGCCACAACACCATCACCGGGCTCCTGCTTGTCTGGCCCCAACATGCTTCAGCCGGCAGTGGTACCCAAGGCTGGGCTGGTCACCTCAGATGCCACTCCTTCCTTCCTTCCCTTCTCCGCCTCAGCAGCTGCCACTGCCAAACCAGGCTGCTGCTTGCCCCATTGCTGCATGCCCCACCCACCAGCCAATCCAGCACCATGGACTGGCAAAAAAACCCCAATGGCCTGGTGATGGTCTGTGACCCAGTGGTTGGGGACCCCTGCTCTAGGTGTGCAAAATGTCATTTCAAATGTTTAAGAAACTTTCAAAGTGATGTTGTCTGTCTGCATGGGGCCAGAGCTTACTATTTGTAACACCTAGTGAACTCCTTCTAATAGCAAGATGAGCTCTTACCTTAGCTCACCTGTTTCTGTGCTGCCCCTTCCTCTAGTAATATCAGAACTTGGGGATGGGATGAAACTGAGCAACATATGACAGACATGAAAGAGTCTGGAGATATTGCAGTGCAGATTATGCTTGCAACTTCATCCAGCATGATCGGTTGGTGATGGGTCAGTGATGGTGTTGGAAAACTTACATGTGATATCCAATGGTACTCTGACTGTTGTTGGGTCCTAGAATGAAATCCTCAGAACCATTGTCAGACCTTACACTGATGCAATGGGCCCTGAATTCTCCTGGCACAATCTCATGCAACCAGGGTATGGAAGCAGTTTCCGGATGATTAAGGTATTGATGCCATTGGCTGGCTCTCACATTTCCCAGACCTGAGTCCAACTGAGAATCTCAGGGACAAAATGTATCAGTGCATTTGACACTGTCAAGTAGCACCACAGACTCGCCAAGAGTTCACTGATGCCCCGATCCAGATCTGGGAGGAGATCCCCCAGGACATCATCTGTTGTCTCATCAGGAGCATGCCTAAGTGTTGTCAGGAGTGCATACAGGTACCTGGAGGCCATAAATGCTACTGGGTCCCATTATGAGTTGCTGTGATGAAATTTATGCAGATTGGATCCACCTGTGATTTCAGTTTTGTTGGGGTGATCTGGAATCCAAACCCTCAATTGGTTGATGATTTTGGCTTCCATTGACCATTGATACATCATTTTGTTCTCAACAAATTACACAATTGATATGAGTAAAGATTTTCAACTTGAATCTTTCATTTGTCGAGATCCAATGTGTGATTTAAGTGTTCCCTTTTTTTGGAGCAGTTATGAAGACATTCATTTCCAAAAGGCTAATTAAGTTTCAGATTTACTTCATTCTTCCTAGCTGGGAAGTCGTTGATTTCCAGGAAACTGTTTTGAAAGTACTGGATTATACAAACAGCAGGAGTTCTGAGCTATTTCTTCTTTTGTTGTGAAAGATGGTTGTCTTGAAGGGAAATGAGGTGAGACTCTAATGGAAAGAACACTGTAACCAAATTGAAGACAAAAATGAATAAGCATCTTGATTGCAATAACAATGTCAGGATGGGAAGAACATGGTCAATAAAGTGAAAAGAATGATAAAGACTTCTAATGAAGAAGATATTATCAATGCAGAAACACTAAATATTGAGAGATTTATAATGGCAGTTTTGGCAGGATTTTCTTTCCTCCAAATGCATTCATAAGCATTTGATTAAACTGCACAAGGCAGCAGAGACTTCCATCCCATTACCACAGTGGGAGACTTTAACGAGGGCCTTAAAATGATAATGCGCTGATGGTGGTATTGACTGAGGAAATTGCAAATGTACTTATTCAACAGCATGTAAAATGTGATCAATAAAACTCAGTTGATTGTACAGATTTATTTTCCTCTTGCTGATTATCAATGTTTGTCCTTCCATATGTGGAGTGTACTTTTCAGCTACTATGTTAAAACAACATTAGCTGAATCACCTTTACCTACTGTCAAAGGATTCTAAAAAGTTAGTAAGGCCTGGTTTATCTTTACAGAAGCCATGCTAATTTTCCTTCAGCTATGCTTGCTCCTCTATCTGTATACTAATTTTAATCATAGTGCTGCTTTCTATCACTTAACCTGGAATTGATGTTAAAATGACTGATAATTTCCTAGATCATGCCTGGATCATGATGATGATGATGATTGTTATTATATTTCTATGAGTTCATTAAGAACTCTTAGATGAATGCCATCTGGTTGTGGTGATTGTTAGTATTTCATTTATTAGGACATGCAAAGACCTCCACTGTGGTTTCCTCTATTCAATTTAATTCTTCTGACTCCCTGAAAAAGATAGGTTTCACTGACAGGATATATCTTCTGTCTTCCTCAGTTAAAACAATGGCAAAGAATTCATTTAACCTCTCTGCAATCTCCAAGTTCTCTTGAATTATTTCTTTCTGTCCGTGCTCATCTAACGGTGTTTCCGCATAGGGGCTTTAACACCCATTAAGCACAGATTGGGAAACGCGTGTCCGCATTCATGTGCATTTTTAGTACACTTCCGGCCACGCGTGTCCGCATTTAGCATCCCTCTTTAATGCGGATTTCGGCAGCAACAACGCTTTGGGGCTGCCGCGTCTGCATTAGAGGGGGCTATTAAGCACACTTCTGGGAGGTGCGTCCGCACCTGTCCGTGCTTAATCTGTGTTTAATGGGTGTTAATTACACACCACTTCCCAAGTGGTTTTGCACCGTGAAAACACATCTATTTAGGATGCGTTCACACGGCGCAAGTGCAACTAACAGCTGCCCACCCCCGGCTCGCCATGATTGGCTCGCCGGAACCAAGCACGGCGAGCCAGGGGGACTTTGCTGCCGCGGCTCGCCCCGGCCCCAGAAGTGGTGGATCGCTGCTTCTGGAGCCAGGGTGAGCTTCCCAAAAGCCCACCCTAGCCCCCCCAGCTAGAAACGTGGACGATCCCCTCCTTACCTCTCCGTGGTCATTACCCCAGCCACCCAGGAGACGCGCAGGACACAGGCATGCTGCATCCTGGGTGAAGACCTTCACAATGAAGATGACCATGGAAAGGTAAGGAGGGGATCGTCCGCGTTTCTAGCTGGGGAGGCTAGGGTGGGCTTTTGGGAAGCTCACCCTGGCTCCAGAAGTGGCGATCCACCGGTTCTGGGGTCAGGGTGAGCCGCGGCAGCAAGGTCCCCCGGCTCGCCATGCTTGGCTCCGGCGAGCCAATCATGGCGGGCCGGGGGAGGGCCCTCCACCCCGGTTTGGAGCCGGGTGCTGCGTGTCCGTTCAGCACCCATCTCCAAACTGGATTCCCGCCGCGTGTGCGGCAGCAGGAGTGCAGGGTAGATCCAGATCTCTTAGATCCGGATCTACCCCATTAATCCGGATCTCCTGTGCACCCAGACATATTAAAACCGGTTCCCCTGAGATCCGGTTTTATTTGCCCTGTGTGGAAACACCCTAATGGTCCAACTGCTTTCCTCGCTGGATTCCTACTTCTGAAATACCATATATCCTGGTGTATAAGACGACTGGGTATATAAGACGACCCCCAACTTTCCAGTTAAAATATAGAGTTTGGGATATACTCGTCATATAAGAAGATGACACCCGGCGTATAAGACAACCCCCGACTTTTGAGAAGATTTTCCTGGGTTAAAAAGTAGTCTTATATGCCAGAATATACTGTACTTAAAGAAGTTCTTATTAATCCTTTTGATGGTTTGTTTTTAAAAATTCTCAAAATCCTTCTGTTCAGCTGCCACATCCTTAAAGTGAAGACATGTATAGGTTGGTTGGGTTAACAGATTTGTCTGGCTGTCAGAGTCACACGTTTGTAGCTTTCCAACGCAGAAAGATCACGAGAGAGAAAGGTACTTGGGCTTCTCATCCGGAAAATCAGGAAGATATACTAAAGGTTTATTTGTCTGTAACCAAAACATTTCTTAAAAAGTAAAAATATGATTGTTTTTGTTGTGGTTCTCCAGCTTATAAGCCTGGATAATTTTTTGAGTGAAAGTATGGATGCCCAAAATCTGCAGTTGTAGTTTCCACAGATGGACTGGGATAGTCTGGGGCCTATTGAGGGATGGTGGGATGCTTAGCTTTGTGGGATAACTGCTTGTTAGAGAACAAACTTTGTCTTCACCAGAATGGTTGTTGCCCATCTCAGCAGTATAGGGTATGGTAAGGCAAGAATGCTCTTCTCACCTGTGGATGAGCTGTGTGATGGCCAATGATCTATGCCTCAATATCATCTGAGTTGGTAGCTCATCTCCAAAACACAGAAGGGCCTCCATTGTGTCAGAAAACCCCTCAATAATTGGCCTTTGCTGGCACATCACCTGCATATAAGAAAGTGTGTAGTTTCTCTTGCCACAGCCTGTATCACTGTCTACATGGTGGTAGTGGCAGCACCCACAGAGGGCACTTCATGGTCCTTCTTGGGGTGCTTTACTTTAGGAGACTAGGGATGTGCACTTTTTTTTTTTTTTTTGCATTCTAATTCAAGTTGAATCAAATGCCAAAACACTCAATTCGACTCAAATGTTTAAAATTTGAATGCAAAAAAACCAATTCAAACCCGATACATTTGAATCTATTTGTTTCAATGTTAGATACAAATTTGAAGATAAGAATGTCGACAACATTTGTACGTTATACGTATCTGTAAGCATTTTGTATGCATCCCATTTTATCCTGTATGCATCCCATTTTTGTTCTGTATTATAAGCGCAAGTGAGTACAGATACGTAATACATAAGTATCTGTACATTTCAATGATTCAAATCATTCGAACAAATGTTTTGGAACATTCAAAATTTGTTTGAATGTTTAAATTTGTATGTGAAGACATTCTATTCACATTCGAATGCCCACATTTGATCGAATTTGATCAAATTTTGAATGTTTAGAACATTTGTGCACATCCCTATAGGAGACACCTCTGGCTGCACCTCTAGGGTTCCTCAGAGTGCCTGTCACTGTAGATGAGGATGCAGCCAACAATCTACTATCTTGATCTCTCACTATCTCTCTCACACAAACAAGTCCAACCCTTGGTTGATTTTTAAACTTCCTATGAATGCGTGCACTTTCCTATACATTGAAAAAGTATCACCAAAGGCTTTATCCCTGGGCTTCAGTAGACATGGAGGCTCTAGGCACAGGTAATTGGGGATAGGGATCTGCACGAATGTTCTAAACATTTGAAATTTGATCAAATTCGATTGAATGTGGACATTCGGATTCAAATAGAATGTCTACACATTCAAATTTAAACATTCAAATGAATTTTCAATGTTCCAAAACATTCGTTCAAATGATCTGAATGATTCGAAAGTACAGATATGTATGTATCACATATGTATCTGTCTGAATCTCATACTATACATGTAGCGGATGAGCTGCCTGGCGCTGAACTTTGTACCCAGTTCAGTCCCTGCAGCTATCCGTGTGACGGGATGTTTGCCCTCGCCTGCGCCCCTTTTCCACAGCACCTTGTAGCAAAGTGTGTCTGCACTCTGGCCGCGCCAGGGTTTTGGCCAATAAGCCGTTCCTGAACAAAGGTAGTTCCGCTGCCACCACCGGAGAAACCCTCCGGACTGGAAAGTTGGGCTGGAGCTCGCCTGCAGCTTGGTGCCAGGCAGCACGCTCCCACAACCTCCCACAAAACACCGTTAGGGAAAAGTCCTCCCTCCGCCCCCTCTCTGAGCCCCAACAATAGGCAGGATGCCTGGAACTGGGTTTTGTAAAAATGTAGCAAAAGTTTATTTTAAAGAATAAGGCTTCATGCAAGAATAAAAAGCAAAACACTTGGACACAACAATAAGACAGTACATAAAAACAAGCAACAAAACTGAGAGATTAGGCTGTCTAGCGAGGTAGCTTACAGAAAATAAAACTCACATCTCTGGAGCCACGAACGTAATGCCTAGCTCTGACATTACTCTGGATACATGGAATATCGCGGGTGATACACTCAAAAGAATGCATAGTTTGAAAGCCCAAACTGTCCTTCTCTTATACAGAATTTTCCCTCAGGTGAGTATCATCAGCCAATCAGGTTTGAGTTCTTGCAGGTGTGAGAAATTAACATCCCTACATTCAAAGTAGTCTCTTGATCTCAGTATGAGATGGTAAGTATTCCCAGGACCGTTACCCGGTTCTCAGAGTATGTAAAACTATATCTGATGTGACATAGAAATCTGAACCTTCTCACCAGTTGATTAAAGGAATATACCCTCTTTAGGTTTTGTATTTGATATTCAGGATACTAAAGGATTTCTTTGCTTCCTCAAAATGGTTCCTAGCTTCTAGTATATTTTACAAAATGGAGTTATCCCTGCTTAGTATTCTGGGAATGTACAAAACCATACCCCTAATACCGTCACAATACACATTTGAGCTTATAGTACGGGATGAAAACGGGATGCATACAGGATAAAACAGGATGTGTATGAAATGCATACAAATATGTATAGTACATAGGAATGTTGTTGATATTCGTATCTTCAGATTCGAATCTACCATTTGAATGAATAGATTTGAATGTATTCAATTCGAATCAGATTTTGTTGCATTTGGATTCTAAACATTTGAATCAAGTTGAATGTTTTGACATTCAATTCAACTCGAATTCGAGTGCAAAAAAAAAAAAAAAACCAATTCCTGCTCACCTGTAATTGGGAGAAACAGATATTTATTTTTCTTTTAAGGATTCATATAGTAACCTGGAAATCAAATGCAATCTGGTTATGGTGACTTGAATTTGCCACCCTTAGAGCTGCCCTGCCAGTAAACCATCTCAAAGCACTCTGGGGGTGAACAGACAGCAACTGCAGAGGTGATCTACCTTAGCCATCTTCCACTGTGTGCTCAATGAAGTAAATTTCAATTTAGTCTGGAATACTTTGATCTGCTGTATTAGCAAAACTTTCCAATTGAATGATTTCATTTCTGGAGATTAGAACAGCTAAAAATATCACAAACAGGTCTCTGAAAAGCTAATTTAAACACAAAGCAAAGGCAGTGATGTTCAAGACCTGCATGAAAAATTGGGGCTATTTCTGGTTGAAACATCAAAGCAAGTC
Organism: Aspidoscelis tigris stejnegeri; assembly: GCA_023333525.1. Taxonomy (NCBI): domain Eukaryota; kingdom Metazoa; phylum Chordata; class Lepidosauria; order Squamata; family Teiidae; genus Aspidoscelis; species Aspidoscelis tigris. Next base: position 67,122,358 of record JALMGA010000007.1, on the reverse strand, counting down.
TTATAGAGGTAGAGAAATGAAATGTAAGCAAGCAATATTCTTCAAGACAGAATGGAGTCTTTCTTATCCCCCAGTTTCTTCCCATGTTTTTGGTACATTTATAGAAGGATGCTTAATAGAAAGAGTACTGGAAGCATGAGGTTTCCTAGTGCCTATAGTTTCTGTTTATTTCCACTTTGCTTGCTTTCCTATATGCCAAATCTAGGCATATGAATGAACATTCATATTCAATATTCATCCTAATTCATACGAATTCGGACCTTCATATATGAATCGGATGTTATGACATTTGTACACTGACATTCATACATGTACGAAAGTTTCGTAACATTCATGAACCTGGGAGGTGGGAAAGCAGCTGTGCTAGTCATATCTGCAGTGGATCCAGAGCGCATTCAAAGTGGATTCAGGGCAGATTTAATGCTTTCAGAGCAGATATGTTATGGGATATGTATCAGTATGCATGGTATATGTAAGCATTCATATCAGATATTCGTACAAATTTGTATGACCACATTCGTATTGAATTCTGCCACATTCAAAGGATATCTATTTGAACGAATAAGAATTTTCTTACATTCCATTCACTACAAATCAAATGCAAAAATAAAACAAGACAAAACAAAACACCCATTCGTGCACATCCCTAGCCAAATCTTTTAGCTTTTGGTGAAGCAGGCAGATTTCCCCCCCCCCTTTCTTCTTCAGGCAGGGTAGTAATATTTTAACAATCAATGTGTATATAAAGCTGCAGTCTTCACAGTGGTGCTGAGTTAATATTAAGTAGGACAACAGGAGGTTAAAGGAAGCATGCAAGCTTTAAAGCTTTTTTATTGTTTAGTCAGTGAAATAATATTGAAAAACATATCATTGGGAGTTCCATGCACAGCTGGGATAAATAGGAATCCACAAAGAATGCGTATAAATTATAGAGCACTGTGAGGGGTCTAGAGAATGTTGCTTCTCATTTAAAATAAATAGTCCCCCCTACTAACCTATTTCTAATCATGTGAACAGTTGAGGAACTAAGTAGGTTACTTCCATCCATAAAAATATCCTTTCATGGAAGAAGTTCACTTCGAATTCAAAGCTAATTGATCTAGTAAGAAGTATCTCATCAGTCCATTTTTTTTCCAGCATTGTCAAAGACACAAGAGGCTTTATTCTCTCTCATTCCAGATCTCGTGTTGTAGACTTTAAAATAACAAGATGGAACACTCTCGGTTAGTGTGCGCGGCTTTCATTATGTAACAGTAGGGAGCACGATAAAAGAAGATAAAGTATTTTGTAAACTTCTTCATTGCGAACACATTGTGCCCACGATAAATTTGCAAAGGCAACAGAGGGAACACCTGTTCGTTTCAGCAATTTAGAGGAAAATATCAAAAGACTAGTTTTCAAGAATGGCCTTTAATTATTTTTACTACTGTTTTTTCACATGCTGATTTGAGGTCAATGTCCTGCCCTGAGTTCATTGGCATTGGACAGGCAATAAACACAAGGAAATAACAACCAGGCAGATTTTAGAATATAGCTGACTATGGGCCTGTCCCCAAGGAATAAAAAGTCTGCCAAGACTCTCCTTTTGCCTCTGAGCGCCCCCAAGCCAGGGTTTTTAACGAGGTTCCAGCGCTACAAAACGTGGAAATCGCGCGACAAAATACATGCACTTTAAACAACTCTTCCAGCACTCTTTCTGTAAGTTGTGGGTTTTCCTCGCTACATTTACCTTGAGGACGCTCCGTGGCAAAAGGGGCAGGGATTGCCGCCTGCACACACAGCAGAAACACAAGCAGCTTCACTTTCTAAAGCTCAGAACTAAAGAGCCAGAATCACGCAGAATTGCAACATTGTTGCAATTGCTGCGAGGTGTGAAATGGGTGGATTATTGCTAGGGGTGGATTTTAAAGAGATAACAGGGAAAGTGATGAGTGAATGAGCGATCGTGCGCTGGACAGGGTGGATTTTGGAAAGCAATAACAGGGAAAGTGGTGAGAGTGAATGTTTTCCAGCACGAGAAGCCATTTTTTTGGGGGGGAGATCTGGGAGACGAACAGAGAGCCGATCACTGTTTCTCCTTTGCACTTGTCAGGGATTGTCAGTGAATGTTTTCCAGCACGAGAAGCCATTTTGAGGGGGGGGGGAGATCTGGGAGACGAACAGAGAGCCGATCGCTGTTTCTTCTTTGCACTTGTCAGGGATTGTCTTCCTGGTTGTGGCCACACCGAGCGCAGTCCCTCCCCATTCCCGCTGGCACCCTATGAACAAGAGCAGGGACGGGGAGAAAAAAATGCGCGCAAAGAAAACAGGGATCCTATGGGGACGGAAGGTGCGTTAAAAACACGCATTTTCCTGACCCTCATGCGGACGCTTATTCCTGATTTGCATGGCACTTTTAAAGTCCACTTCAATAGAGTGACAGTAGAGTGACAGTGGAGAAGTAAATAAGTCTTTTGGGGATGCAGCCTATAAGGCTCTTTTATGGATTTGTTTAAATTAGGGATGTGCACGAATATTTGTAACATTCAAAATTGACATTTAAATTCAAATAGAATATTTTGATACATTCTTATGAAGATTTGTGTGGGATTTGTACATGGAATTCATATGCTATTTGTAAGTATCTGTATGGGATTCGTACACTATTCATATGCATTCGTATATAGGATCTATATAATATTTGTATGCATTTGAATGGGATAGAACATTTGTATCGAATATGAATCCTACCATATTCATATGCATTCTTATGTGGGATTTGTATGCTATTTGTATACATTTGTATGGGATCCATATGCTATTTGTATGCATTCCTATGGGATTTGTATGGAATATGTATGGAATATGAATCCTACTACATTTGAAGGGGATCTACATGAACAAATATGAATTTTCTTGCATTCGAATCAAATAGAAATGCCTGGGTCTATACAATTCTGTGAATAGCTTTTCAAAAATGTGAGATTCCAGACTTGTGTGTATTGCTGGGTATCACTGTTTTAGTTTCTTTGTTTGTTTTTTTTCTTTCTGGAAGGTCCAGATAATAAAGTCAGTAAATCTTCTAATATTACTAATTAAGGCAACTTACATAAATTGCATAATATAGATATGGGAGGTTTTAATGCTCCTTATGTCTCATTTTTCCCCTTTTCAGTGCTATATCTAGATAGTAAAAATTGCAGTGAGGCCAGGTCATTAGTTCTGGACACGATGTACCCAGTGCCCCCCATGTCACATACATCCTTTATTCTTTCCTGCCACTTACCTGTCCCCTCCTTTCTCCATTCACTTGAATGGAGCCCTCAGTTTCCACCTTCTGGACTGTAGCCTCCTTTGTTTAATGATGCCACCCCAAAACATCTTTGGACCCTTTCTCCTTCCCGTTGGGCTGGACTCCAGTAGCAGAATCTATCCCCACTAGATTAACAAAGTATAAGAACAGCAACCCAAGACCAACCAGGTGTGGTACTAGTTCTGTCAGTTCTGGTCACCTCAACAGAATCCATCACTTTCACTGCTTGATCTTCCACATGCTTCCCACATGCTCTTCAATCCTTTGATCCAGCATCCAGCTGCTGAAGCCTTGCTGGTCCAGTTGCTATTGCTGCATTGCCTTGCTGAAGCCATGTGCTGCTTTTCCCATTTACTTTCACTAACTTGCTGTCTTGCCAATAGATGGCTCACTCAAGGTAACATGGCAGCAAAGCGTAACTCTAGCACAAAACCTCTTCTTGGGGCCCCAGAAGCAAGGTTGTTCTTAGTTCTGGTTCTCCCTTCAATCACACCATAATTCGCTAGTCCGCTTCACGTCATGACAGCGAGAATCCTTCTCCTGGCTGGTTGCTAGCCTAGGGACTCATTAGGAAAGTTTCTTTTTCTTTCTCCTTCATTTTTCTCTCTGCAAATTGCCAAAGTGTGCTTTAATTTACCCTCCACTGATATGCTATCCAAGGGCTGAGCTAATGCGCCTTATTTGATCAAAGCCTTGTGCCTATGTCATTGGGATCCCCTTCCAGTTGCGTTTTTGTACCTTTTGCAGCACTCTGCACAGTGCCACCCACAATTGTTATTTTTCTTATTTTTGCTTTTGTTTCTTAATAAAATTATCCTCTGTTTATCTTGTTTGCTGCTCACTTTATTTTAATGGAAGCATGTGGCGGTTTACCGTTTTTAAAACTATTAGCGCTAACAATCTTAGTTTGAGTTCATCTGTGGACTAGGCTAATTTCCCCACATAACATGTGTCCAGGGGATATCTCATAACAATAGGCACCTGAAACAATTTTATTCTTGAGAATTGCTGCAGTATCTTCCTTACGTATAGAGGGTCAGCATATCCAGTCAGGTCTGTCTTTCTTTTCCTAAACTGATTCAGTATCTCAGCAGTAGTTCATAAATGCCTGAAGGATAATGGAATCCTTTTGAAAGACCAGTCACTTATGAGTGTGAAAGTGTTGGAGAAAAGAGGCGACAAAACTTCCCTGCTTTGAACTTTTCCACAGTTCTCCTAAGCTTTGTATAGAAGAATATGAGAAAGAGGAAAACTTGTTCATTGAGTCCTTGTATATCATCATTTTCATAGCTGAATTTCATTCAGATGACTTTGGATTTTAACAAAGTTGTCCAACAACCTCTCTCTCCACCCCACAGCAGTGGAGGTTATATTGAACATCATCCAAGGCCATATTTTGATTTTAATCCTTTTAGCCAAGAACAAAATAAGAAGCAACTGAGGAATCATGGCTCATTGTACTTTTTTCTCTTTTCATCACCATCAACCTCTGCATGCAATTAGACTATAAGCATCCTCAGTCAGATACAAGCATAAGACAGGCCTGTTAGGCATCTGGGTCCATCATCTGGAAACCTTCAGGATGTTCTGTTTTCTTCTTTATGACCTTAAAGGATGTGCTCCTTGAGAATAGTCCAGACTATGGTTGTGTTTGCATTCACTATTTAAGGGCAACCTTCAGTATTCTGGGTAGTGGACATAGATGAGCATGAACTTAAATTGTGTGTTTGGTACGCTACCAAACAAAATACCCTTTTGTTCAGTTTAACAGTAAACTGTTCATCAAACAAATGGTTGCATTCAATTTCAGGCTGGTTCAAAAGCCACAAATACATTTTTTTCTCATTAAAAACCCTGTTCAAGGGCAAAAGCACAGCAAATGTGAACTGTTTGCTCAAATAGTTTATGCTGGCAAGTGTGGGACTGGCTCAGTTCAATTGAATTTTGGATATTTGAACAAACAGATGCCCAGTTTGTTGTTTCACAAACTAGGGCCCCGTCTACATGGAACTTTTTTGTTTCTCTATTGTCCCTCTATTGCAGTGGACTTTAAAAATGCCATTTAATTCCAAATTAAGCGTCCGCATGAGGCTCAGCAAAACATGCATTTAAAATGCACCTACTATCCCCACGGAAGCGTGTTTTCTTTGCCTGCATCTTTTTCTCCCCGCCCCCCCTATGGTTGATAGGGTGCCAGTGGGAATGGGGAGGGACTGTGCTCTGTGCGGCCACAACCAGGAAGACAATCCCCAACAAGTTCAAAAGAAAAATAGCTATGGGTATTCACAAGTTCTTTCCCCTGCCTGCAAAACCCACCAGAAACATTTATCACTTTGGGATCCAGAGCTTGCTTCCAAAGATAGTGATTTCACTTTAAAAATCTATCCTGTGCAGCAGCGGTTTCACTGTAGCAATCCACCCACTTCACACCTGATAACAATGTTGCAATTTTGCACAATTCTGGCTCTTTAAAAGTTCTGACCTTTAGAAAGAGAAAGGAAGGAAAGGGGCTGCAGTTCTGGGAGATGTGTGAATGTTTAAGGCTGTGTGTGTAGGCGGCAGTGGCGGCAGAGCCAGGGTGCTTTTTTGGAGATCTTGTAACATAATTAATTGCTTCCACAAGATCTCTGTCCGCCTACTTTTTTTTTCTTTGCATTCAGTATAGATCTTGAATACTGGCTGTGGATGAGAGGCAAAAAGACAGAGAGAGAGAGAGATGATTTTATTTGAAGAGAAATCGAGGGAGAAGGCTGAAAAAAGAGGAAATTCCCGCCCCCAAATACCTCTTTTGCCACGTAGCATCTCCATGCACAATGTTGCTAGGAATACCCACGGTTTCCAAAAAGTGTTTTGGTAGTCTTGTTTAAAGGGCAGCCTTTCTTCAACACATTTTCCTCCTTTGTGGTGCTGGAAGCCCAGAGAAAAGCTTTGTATGCAGACGCTCTGTAACAAAAGAAGCTTTTTAACAGGCTCTTTATTGCATGAAGACGGGCCCTAGCTGGTTTATTGTGAACCACAAACCAAACAAATCAGTTTGGAACATTTTCAGAGGCAGCTTTGTCCTTGCCCAAACCCCAGAGGGACAGAATTTCCTATGAGTGGGGAAAACAACTCTTGGCTGCTTCTCTTGTTGGAGTCAACACTGTGCTGGTCCAGTGCTGACTGAATGGCCAGAGTTCATGTTCTTTTTTTTGGATGCTGAAGAGACACACTTTGGATTCATGTATGTGTGGGCTGCCCTTTCCTGTCTACATTTTGGCAGTGCCTCACTGGTGAACACAGGATGCCTCATTGGCCCATATAAACACAGATAAACTTAAAAGCAAACACATCATCCACTAGAGAAGGTCAATCACATTTTATGTGATTTCTGCCCTTTTGGGCAGGGCATTGGATGGGATATTGGTAGTTTGAAATATGTAGAGCATCGGTTCCATTTTAGTACTTGTCTAATATTGTCTGCTGATGGCAGGTTGTTCCAAAGTGATATTTAATTATTTCAAGCTGTGCTGTCAAACAGTTACATGATTTACAAAATGTATAATGCAATGCTACATCTCAACAGAATGCACTTTACAGGGATGGGGAGAGAGCAATGCTAGAATCAGATCAATTTTCCCCCCTAATGGACAGCATACCAAAGGCTTTGTATTTTAAGTCAGAAAGCAAAATCTGAACCATTTTCAGTGTTTGTTAGGAAGTATACTAAGGCTACTTCAAGAACTAAGCTCTTAGTCATTTAAGTTCTTTGAAAATCAAAATAATTGTGAAAAACCTGAACTTATTTGATTGTCTTTAAAAATTGCAAGATATCTCTCTTTGCTGAAACTTGTTCTCCACTGAAGCTGTATTTTGGCAAACTATTCTATCAGCTGTATGAGAATCCTTTTGATCATCTGAAAGTATTAGACATGCCGTGGAGTAGTCTATTAATTTAAATGCAGCTGAAGTTGTGACTAGTTAGTTATGGTAGTTAGAAATGGAGCAATGCACTGCTGATAAAGTTAGGGTCATGATTAAGTAAAATAGGGACATGTAGGCAAGCTGCAGAATGTAGAGAACTCAAAACCAGTATCTTCACAAGGTGTTCTATCTACCTCTGATGGACATCCAAGTTGGCCCTTCTCTTCTGCACCCACGCTGAAGGAACAATGAGAGTGGATGGAAGAACTTGAATGCCCCAAAAAGGCCCTGGTGGGGGGGAGCTTTGTGTTAGGACTAACTCTGAGGCTGCCTCTTGCACATTGACCTTCCAAGGTAAAACACACCATATTCATGTGAGGGTTTGCTGCACTTGCACATAGATGCCTGTTGCATGCAGGTGCCAAGACTTTGCAATGCAGCCCCAAGTCATATGGGAAAGCAAAACTCTACATCTTCCATGAGGAAATCGCATGCTTTTTCTGTCATCTCTGAAAATGTAATTACTCAATACTTGGAGGAAAATGGATGGAAAATATACTTGACATTTTCAACAAAGCACTTAGTTTATACAAATCATGATAGCCAGTACAATCCTTTACTTACTAAATGCCATCAAAAAGGTGAAACTTGTTTAGGTGACTTTGGAACTAAGCTTTTTCATCTTTACACTGTCTTCTAGAAATCTCATTCAGTTCTGAGTTTTTACAATCAATTGTGAAGGCGGGAGAATTGATTTTGTCCACACTGTCCTGAAGAAAAAGCAAACAAACAAACCCTCTGAAACTGTTTTGTTTATATAACGCCCTAATCCTCCCAAAGGCAAACTTCTGTCATGCTTATAAAATAATCATCAATCATCTTCTTAATGATTCTCTTTTTTCCTGGTCTGACATTTCAAGAGGACTTCTGGAAAGTTCTGCTTTGTAAACTTTTCTCTCAGTAGATGACCATTTATATTCCTCCAAGGCAAATATTTACCTGCTCACTTAAGGGCTTATTTTGCAAGAAGCCAAGTTCTCCTCAATATTATTAAGACAGAAGATTCCATAAAATGGATGGATGAATTTCAGAAGCTCTTTATTATACCTTGAGAGCTCATGTATTTCAGGATAGGGATGTTGTGATGCCACATGTTTGTTTGATGTATTTACTGTATAATTTGTATTGTATTTAAAGCATTTGCTGTCTTTGTTGCATCCACAATGTAAACAAAAGGTAAACAGGCAAGCAGTGGGCAAAACACTCCTAGTTGGCATAGCAGAGGGGGGAGTGATCGCCCACAGGCGAAGCCAAACAGAGGCAATCCATGCCAGGCTGAAGGTATAAAAGGCACCCTCAAGAGAGGAAAATGTTCTATGCTTGGGTCTTTTGGGGTAGGAGGTTCTTGTGTGAATGATCTGAATCCTCAGGAGGAAAATACCCAGATAGTTCCAGGGTTCTTAGGCCTGGGGAATGAGCCAGGGAGAATCCTTAGATCAGCTTAGGGTTATATAGATTGTAGAGTTGCTGAGAGTTACTGGTGAAGCTACGTATTTACTGATTTATCTATTTATTCACAACTGTTTGTGAGCAATAAAGAACAATTCTTCTTGATTGGAAAAGAGAACTCTGACTGAAGTATTTATTAACCAGGATACAGTGATTGCCAGAGAAAAGGGATCCTGTTCCTTTAAGTAGTGAAAGCAAGTGGGAGAAAGCAGCACCTTGTGTGGCAGTTATAGACGCTTCTCCACTTGAGTGTTTACGGAAGTGACAGAAAGTGGCAAGCTCTTTAGCGCAGGGTTGGAGTGAAACATGGCCAGTGCAATTTATAAATTGGACAAGCTGAATTGTAATCAGAGGCAGTCAGTCAGAAGGAGTGAAATCCGCCCTGGCTGTAAGGGCCACCACAGATGTGCATGCATTTTTAAAAAAAATAATTTGGAAGGAATCAAATGCAAGAAAATTCATATTCATTTGAATAGTTGTCTTTCAAACGTGGTAGGATTCATATTAGACTAGAATGTTCAATCCCATACAAATCCCATATGAATCTCATACAAATCCCATACAAATTCCATACAAAGCTTCATACAAATGTATCAAAACATTTTATTTGAATTTGAATGTCACTCTTCGAATGTGCCAACATTTTATTCAAATTTGAATGTCTGAATATGGCTGAACTCATACAAATTTTGAATGTTCTGATTATATGTGCACATCCCTGTTTCAGGAACCCTTTCTGGGAAATATATTGGGGGCTGAATTCTCTTTCAACAGCTTTCTAAGGATTACATACCGGTGATGGGGGTGAACAAACTTTTAGACATCTTAGATTTTTCACTTTCTGGGCACTTTCTGAACCAGACCTTATTTCTGTTTATATGTTGGAATAGGGACCTGTATTGGCATGCTGGTAAAGATTACAGCTGGTCCATTAGCACGCAGATGGCAGGTCCCTATTCCCAGATATCATCCAAAAGAAGGTCCAGTACAGAAGGGATTCTGATCCTGTTTGAGCATGCAAATAAATGCTGATAGCCACCAGATTTGGGAATGGCCTTTCTTCTGACATACAGAAGCACTTTCTCTGTATACTTTTAGGAGGTTGGTGGAGACATATCTTTAGCTATGGAGACACCTATCTTTCTCTGCTGTGTACCACACTGCTTTTATCTACTTAAGTTCTAATTTTATGGGTTTTAACAGTTGTAACTCATTCTGAGGTTCAAGGAATCAAGGGGGATATAAATCTAAATAATAAATAAATACATAAAAAATAAATCCTACTCAGTCCTAGTATACAGAGCTCAGTACATACATACCTTGCAAAAGTACAAAGTCATTAAATATAACTTGAATTGAAAAGTGAAATTCTTAGAAACAAAACTGGAAATGTGAAATTCCAGACTAGGGATGTGCACTAATATTCATAACATTCAACATTCAGCCAAATTCAGCCATCCAAACTTGAATGTTATGAAATGCATCTGCCAACATTTGAATGAATACAAATGTTTCCAGACATTCACATGGATAGTTCAGACATTCATTAAACTGGGGAAACATATTGGATATGCATCTATTTGTATCAGATACATATTTGTTCATATCAGATATGTATCGGATACATATTCATTTGTATCCAGTACATATCAAATATTTACATGAGTTTTGCAGCTTCAGGGAGGCTTGAATCGGATTAGTGCAATTGGCCCATTAGGATAGGCAGGAAAGCCAATTTTCATTGTTTTTGAAATACTTCTTTCCAATACTGCCCACATATTTAATATCTTCTTATTGCTTGAGGTTAACCATCCTTCTTGAAGTCCATGGTATACGTAAAGATCTAATCACAAGCAGTGCACAAAAGTTGCTAAAAGTTAAGTAGAAAATATTAACCAGTATCACATAGTTTGGTTCTCACATTCAGAAGAGCAACTGAAACATATATACAGAGTAAGACTTTTTGTCATTTTTACACCTTTGCTCTTTCAGCTGCAACATTTTTCAAGTCCCTTCACATACAAAAGTATTGCTTCCTTATATTGAAAGATTCCTGGGCAGATTATTTTTTCCGGCTTCTCATTGCTAGTACCAGCATGTATGATAATAAAATCAAACAGAATAGCTTTTCTATTGCTGTTGCAACTGAATATATATGTTGGACGACAAAGGGAATTCTCTTTTATATTGCAGAATTTAACCACAGCTTCCTTTGTTCTGATCGACTGTAAAAAGTTAACTTGGGTGACACCACTGCATTTCTTAGTTAATTGACAAGAAATGTTGTTCAGAAGCAGCGGTGCTTTGAGTGTCTAGACAACTTTTCCCCCCCAGAAATATTCTACAGGGATATGCTTTAATATTCATTAGATATTTTCCTGTGCAGCCATACATGGCCTGTTGTGGGCAATAATGTACCCAAGAAGGATCTATTTTCACTTGCAGGTTGTAATGCAATTTGTAACACATTAAAGCAATGATACTTCAACGTGCTGCTTGTGATAGTGGTTCCAATATAATAACCACAGCACAGCATCAAGGGAAGCATTTGCAGCACATTCTATTGATTTTAAATTAACCATGAATAGGGAGGGCTATTTGTTTCAGTTGTGTTTTGCATTTGTATTTTTGTTTTTGGCATTGTATTTTTAGTATTTTGAAGCCATTCATATTAGAATTAATTAATTTGTCATCATGATAAAAAATAAAGGAAAAAAATCCAGCAGTATTAACAAGAGACTTTTCATCTTCCCTGCAAGAAATGTTTCTTTCCATCCAAATTTGTGCCGCTTACTTTGTAAACGCTGTAGCAAAACCATTTTCAAAGTTCTCAGACTAGTTTGACATAGAGTAACAACCTCTATGCTCACAATATCATACCAAATTGTTTAATAGCTTTGGGGTCATCAGAGCTTGGACTCCCTCTATGGGCTGAATGGCAATTTGATGTCTACCTTTCATCCCCATAATGCATGCTACACCAGGTTTTGATGTGACCTGGAAGTAAAGATTTCTGTGCTATCATAGAATCATAGAATCATAGAATCATAGAATGGTAGAGTTGGAGGGGACCTCCTGGGTCATCGAGTCCAACCCCCTGCTCAAGGCAGGATCTCCTAAACCATCTCAGACAGATGGCCGTCCAGTCTCTGCTTGAAGACCTCCAACGAAGGGGAACCAACCACCTCCCGTGGCAGCCTGTTCCACTGGTTGATCACTCTTACTGTTAGAAATTTTTTCCTAACATCTAAACTAAATCTTTTCCCCTGCAGTTTCACCCCATTGTTTCTAGTCCTTCCTTGAGAGAGTGAGAACAGGGCTGATCCCTCTGCCTTGTGACAACCCTTGAGGTATTTGTAGACAGCTATCATGTCTCCTCTCAGTCTTCTTTTTGTTAGACTAAACATTCCTAGTTCCTTAAGCCGTTCCTCATAGGACATGGTTTGCAGACCGTTCACCATCTTGGTAGCTCTCCTTTGAACCTGCTCCAGCTTGTCAGTGTCTTTTTTAAACTGGGGTGACCAGAACTGGACACAGTACTCCAGATGAGGTCTGACCAAGGTAGAGTAGAGGGGGATAATAACTTCACGTGATCTGGACTCTATGCTTCTCCTAATACACCCCAGGATTGCGTTTGCCTTTTTTGCAGCTGCCTCGCACTGTTGACTCATGTTCAGTTGATGATCTACCAGGACACCCAAGTCTTTTTCACATGTGCTGCTGCTCAGCCGAATTCCTCCCATTGTATATGTGCTTTTTTCATTTTTCTTGCCCAGGTGCAGAACCTTGCATTTTTCTTTGTTAAATACCATTTTATTAGTTGCAGCCCATTGTTCGAGTTTCTCTAAATCTTTTTGAATCCTCTCTCTCTCTTCTCTGGTGTTTGCAATCCCCCCTAGCTTTGTGTCATCAGCAAATTTGATCAGTTTCCCTTCAACTCCCTCGTCCAGATCGTTTATAAAAACATTAAACAAAACTGGGCCCAGGACAGAACCTTGTGGTACTCCACTTGACACTTCCTTCCATTTGGATGTGCAGCCATTTAAAGCCACTCTTTGAGTACGATTACTAAGCCAGTTTTGAACCCACCTTATAGTTGCCTTGTCAAACCCATATTTGATCAATTTTTCAATGAGGATCGCATGAGATACTTTGTCAAATGCTTTGCTGAAATCAAGAAATACTATGTCTACTGCATTTCCTTGATCAACCCATTCAGTGATTTTGTCATAAAATGAAATCAAGTTAGTCTGACACGACTTGTTTGATACAAACCCATGTTGACTACTGTTAATTATTGAATTCCTATCCAAATGCTGACATATGTGTTGCTTAATAATTTGTTCGAGAATCTTTCCTGGTATTGAAGTCAGGCTAACAGGCCTGTAGTTCCCTGGGTCTACCTTCTTACCTTTTTTGAAGATAGGAACAACGTTTGCCCTTCTCCAATCGTCTGGGACTTCTCCTGTTCTCCATGACTTCTCAAAGATTACAGCAAGTGGTTCAGCAATTACCTCTGCTAATTCCTTCAGTACCCTAGGATGTAATCCATCTGGACCCGGGGACTTAAATTCGTTTAAGTTAGCTAAGCATTCCCTTACTCTCTCAGTGTTGATTTTGTGTCTTGATTCTCCTAGTCCTTCATCAGTACAGTGAAGGACTGTTGCATGTACATTATCCCTCTTGGAAAAAACAGATGCAAAATAGGAGTTCAGAATCTCTGCCTTCTCAAGATCACTTTCGATCACTTCTCCATTCTCTCCCTGCAGACTTCCCAAAACCTCTTTGACTTTTCTTTTGCTGTTGACATATCCCCAAAACCCTTTTTTATTGTTTTTAGTCTCTCTTGCAAGCCTCAGTTCATTTTTAGCTTTAGCTTTTCTGATACTTGCCCTGCAGATTGTACTGATTTCATTATATTCCTCCTTAGATATGTATCCCTCCTTCCATTTCTTAAACATTTCTTTTTTCTTTTTTATCAAGTTTTTAAGTTCTAGGTTTATCCACCCTGGTCTCTTTAGATGTTTTCCATTCTTCCTTCTTTGAGGAATTGTTAATGATTGCGCTTCTAATATTGCATTTCTCAAAATATCCCATCCTTCTTGGACATTTCTATCCTTTAGTACATTTAACCATTTGATCCCTCCTAACCTCCTCAGGAGTCCATCAAAATCTGCCCGTCTGAAGTCCAACTTTGAAGTCTGAGTCCTCTCATGCTTTCCTTCCCTTATTATCCAGAATTCAAGGATAACATGATCGCTGCCTCCCAATGCCCCAGAAACTCTGATATCCTCAACCATTTCCTCTCTGTTGGTAAGAATTAGATCAAGGATAGCCAATCCTCTTGTTTCCTCCACCACCTTTTGGTACATGAAATTGTCAGCGAGAGAGGATAGGAACTTATTAGACTTGTGACTTTTTCCTGAGCGAGATTCCCAACAAATGTCTGGGTAGTTAAAGTCTCCCATAATCACTATGTCATGCTTTCGTGAAAGTTTAGCCATCTGGTCTAGGAAGAGGTCATCCATATCTTCTGTTTGTCCAGGGGGCCTGTAATAGACTCCTACAATGGTATCCTTTCTGTTGCTCTCTCCTTGAATTCTTACCCATACCGATTCTACTGAGCTTCCACTCTCTGAAACTTGAACCTCTGAGGAGACAATTTCTTTTTTAACATACAGCGCAACACCCCCTCCTCTTTTGTTAAGTCTGTTTCGCAGAAACAAGTTGTAGCCTTCGATGTTTGTGTTCCATTCATGTGTGTTATCCCACCAGGTTTCCGTAATACCTATGACATCATATTTATCTACCTGGGTCAGGATCTCCAGCTCCCCTTTTTTATTTCTCATGCTTTGGGCATTGGTGTAGAGGCATTTTAGTTTGTAATTGATATCTATTGCGAGCTTGCCTCCTCTGTTTTCCTTACAAAATTCATTGGTACTATTTCTGGGAGTAAGAATATCGCCTGGTTTGATTGACTGAGTATTTTTGCTTGACTTTTTGTTACCCTTCCCCTTTTGTTTTAGTTTAAAGCTCTCCTAATAACCGAAGCAAGGCGCTTCCCGAATACATTCTTTCCTGTCCCTGTTAGGTGCAACCCATCTCTTGCAAGGAGTCCGTCATATAGGTAGTTTTCTCCATGGTTCAGAAATCCAAATCCTTGCTGCCGGCACCACCGACGTAGCCACTTGTTCACCTCAAGAATCCTATCCCTTCTACTTTTATCGTGACCATCCACCGGAAGGATAGATGAAAAGACTACTTGTGCTCCCAGTTCCTTTACTTTTCTGCCAAGATCTTCAAAGTCTCTGTAGATGTTTTCAAAGTGCTTTTTTGCCGTATCATTTGTGCCTACATGTATGAGTAATAATGGGTAGTAGTCTGTAGGTCTGAATAGCCTCGATATGCTATCAGTTACATCTTTGATTCGGGCCCCTGGGAGACAGCACACCTCTCGTGAGTTACTGTCAGGTCTGCAGATAGTTGCCTCTGTTCCTCTTAAAAGTGAATCTCCCAGGACCACTACTCTCCTCTTTTTCTTTGCAGTACCATTTCTTCCTCTCCATTCCAGAGGTTTCTCAGTGCCTATTGGAGTAATATTTGTGGACCTTGTCGTCGACTCTTCAGATGTGTTGTTCTCCTGACTGAGTATCTGGAACTGGTTGTTTAATTGCAAGGGTGCCGAATGTCTCCTGTTCTTCCTGCTCCTTTGGGTCACATGATTCCATAACTCAGTTTCTGCAACTACAGAAGGATGTTCTTCTATCCCTTCATTTTGAAGTGTTTCCTCCATGCTGTCGAGGAAGTTCTCTTCTTCTCTAATCTGCTTCAGTGTTTTGACTCTCTCTTCTAGACTTTTAACTCTTTCCTCCAGGAGAGCCACAAGCTTGCATTTGTGGCAGGTAAAATGTGGCATCTGTTGTGGTAGGGTCATAAACATGCCGCATACATTGCATGTGACAATACAGGTGTTCTCGCCTTCCATATTGCTTTTAGGGTAAGGATTTTAAAGATGTGATGCTAAGGTATGAATTTTTTTTTTATCCCACTGTACCTTTTTTTTAATTTTTTGTTGATTTTTTGTTTTGTTTTGTTTTGTTCTGTTTTTTAATTTCGCGCGCCGTTAGGCGCGCGGGCCGTTTCTATTTAAGCCCTGCTGAGCAGAGTAACTCCTCCTCCCTGAGGGTGTGGCTAATTCCTAATGGTCCGCTGCTCTGATTGGTCTGAGAAAGCTTCTACCTCACGCCGTGTGCTCTAAGAAAAACTTCCTGTTTCTGTCTCACGCCGTGTGCTCTGAGAAAAACTTCCTGTTTCTATCTCTCGCCGTGTGCTCTGAGAAAAGCTCCTGCTTCCACTTCACCCAAGCTGGAACTGACTAACTCCTCCCACTTGAGCTTCTATTTAAGCCCTGCTGAGCAGAGTAACTCCTCCTCCCTGAGGGTGTGGCTAATTCCTAATGGTCCGCTGCTCTGATTGGTCTGAGAAAGCTTCTACCTCACGCCGTGTGCTCTAAGAAAAACTTCCTGTTTCTGTCTCACGCCGTGTGCTCTGAGAAAAACTTCCTGTTTCTATCTCTCGCCGTGTGCTCTGAGAAAAGCTCCTGCTTCCACTTCACCCAAGCTGGAACTGACTAACTCCTCCCACTTGAGCTTCTATTTAAGCCCTGCTGAGCAGAGTAACTCCTCCTCCCTGAGGGTGTGGCTAATTCCTAATGGTCCGCTGCTCTGATTGGTCTGAGAAAGCTTCTACCTCACGCCGTGTGCTCTAAGAAAAACTTCCTGTTTCTGTCTCACGCCGTGTGCTCTGAGAAAAACTTCCTGTTTCTATCTCTCGCCGTGTGCTCTGAGAAAAGCTCCTGCTTCCACTTCACCCAAGCTGGAACTGACTAACTCCTCCCACTTGAGCTTCTATTTAAGCCCTGCTGAGCAGAGTAACTCCTCCTCCCTGAGGGTGTGGCTAATTCCTAATGGTCCGCTGCTCTGATTGGTCTGAGAAAGCTTCTACCTCACGCCGTGTGCTCTAAGAAAAACTTCCTGTTTCTGTCTCACGCCGTGTGCTCTGAGAAAAACTTCCTGTTTCTATCTCTCGCCGTGTGCTCTGAGAAAAGCTCCTGCTTCCACTTCACCCAAGCTGGAACTGACTAACTCCTCCCACTTGAGCTTCTATTTAAGCCCTGCTGAGCAGAGTAACTCCTCCTCCCTGAGGGTGTGGCTAATTCCTAATGGTCCGCTGCTCTGATTGGTCTGAGAAAGCTTCTACCTCACGCCGTGTGCTCTAAGAAAAACTTCCTGTTTCTGTCTCACGCCGTGTGCTCTGAGAAAAACTTCCTGTTTCTATCTCTCGCCGTGTGCTCTGAGAAAAGCTCCTGCTTCCACTTCACCCAAGCTGGAACTGACTAACTCCTCCCACTTGAGCTTCTATTTAAGCCCTGCTGAGCAGAGTAACTCCTCCTCCCTGAGGGTGTGGCTAATTCCTAATGGTCCGCTGCTCTGATTGGTCTGAGAAAGCTTCTACCTCACGCCGTGTGCTCTAAGAAAAACTTCCTGTTTCTGTCTCACGCCGTGTGCTCTGAGAAAAACTTCCTGTTTCTATCTCTCGCCGTGTGCTCTGAGAAAAGCTCCTGCTTCCACTTCACCCAAGCTGGAACTGACTAACTCCTCCCACTTGAGCTTCTATTTAAGCCCTGCTGAGCAGAGTAACTCCTCCTCCCTGAGGGTGTGGCTAATTCCTAATGGTCCGCTGCTCTGATTGGTCTGAGAAAGCTTCTACCTCACGCCGTGTGCTCTAAGAAAAACTTCCTGTTTCTGTCTCACGCCGTGTGCTCTGAGAAAAACTTCCTGTTTCTATCTCTCGCCGTGTGCTCTGAGAAAAGCTCCTGCTTCCACTTCACCCAAGCTGGAACTGACTAACTCCTCCCACTTGAGCTTCTATTTAAGCCCTGCTGAGCAGAGTAACTCCTCCTCCCTGAGGGTGTGGCTAATTCCTAATGGTCCGCTGCTCTGATTGGTCTGAGAAAGCTTCTACCTCACGCCGTGTGCTCTAAGAAAAACTTCCTGTTTCTGTCTCACGCCGTGTGCTCTGAGAAAAACTTCCTGTTTCTATCTCTCGCCGTGTGCTCTGAGAAAAGCTCCTGCTTCCACTTCACCCAAGCTGGAACTGACTAACTCCTCCCACTTGAGCTTCTATTTAAGCCCTGCTGAGCAGAGTAACTCCTCCTCCCTGAGGGTGTGGCTAATTCCTAATGGTCCGCTGCTCTGATTGGTCTGAGAAAGCTTCTACCTCACGCCGTGTGCTCTAAGAAAAACTTCCTGTTTCTGTCTCACGCCGTGTGCTCTGAGAAAAACTTCCTGTTTCTATCTCTCGCCGTGTGCTCTGAGAAAAGCTCCTGCTTCCACTTCACCCAAGCTGGAACTGACTAACTCCTCCCACTTGAGCTTCTATTTAAGCCCTGCTGAGCAGAGTAACTCCTCCTCCCTGAGGGTGTGGCTAATTCCTAATGGTCCGCTGCTCTGATTGGTCTGAGAAAGCTTCTACCTCACGCCGTGTGCTCTAAGAAAAACTTCCTGTTTCTGTCTCACGCCGTGTGCTCTGAGAAAAACTTCCTGTTTCTATCTCTCGCCGTGTGCTCTGAGAAAAGCTCCTGCTTCCACTTCACCCAAGCTGGAACTGACTAACTCCTCCCACTTGAGCTTCTATTTAAGCCCTGCTGAGCAGAGTAACTCCTCCTCCCTGAGGGTGTGGCTAATTCCTAATGGTCCGCTGCTCTGATTGGTCTGAGAAAGCTTCTACCTCACGCCGTGTGCTCTAAGAAAAACTTCCTGTTTCTGTCTCACGCCGTGTGCTCTGAGAAAAACTTCCTGTTTCTATCTCTCGCCGTGTGCTCTGAGAAAAGCTCCTGCTTCCACTTCACCCAAGCTGGAACTGACTAACTCCTCCCACTTGAGCTTCTATTTAAGCCCTGCTGAGCAGAGTAACTCCTCCTCCCTGAGGGTGTGGCTAATTCCTAATGGTCCGCTGCTCTGATTGGTCTGAGAAAGCTTCTACCTCACGCCGTGTGCTCTAAGAAAAACTTCCTGTTTCTGTCTCACGCCGTGTGCTCTGAGAAAAACTTCCTGTTTCTATCTCTCGCCGTGTGCTCTGAGAAAAGCTCCTGCTTCCACTTCACCCAAGCTGGAACTGACTAACTCCTCCCACTTGAGCTTCTATTTAAGCCCTGCTGAGCAGAGTAACTCCTCCTCCCTGAGGGTGTGGCTAATTCCTAATGGTCCGCTGCTCTGATTGGTCTGAGAAAGCTTCTACCTCACGCCGTGTGCTCTAAGAAAAACTTCCTGTTTCTGTCTCACGCCGTGTGCTCTGAGAAAAACTTCCTGTTTCTATCTCTCGCCGTGTGCTCTGAGAAAAGCTCCTGCTTCCACTTCACCCAAGCTGGAACTGACTAACTCCTCCCACTTGAGCTTCTATTTAAGCCCTGCTGAGCAGAGTAACTCCTCCTCCCTGAGGGTGTGGCTAATTCCTAATGGTCCGCTGCTCTGATTGGTCTGAGAAAGCTTCTACCTCACGCCGTGTGCTCTAAGAAAAACTTCCTGTTTCTGTCTCACGCCGTGTGCTCTGAGAAAAACTTCCTGTTTCTATCTCTCGCCGTGTGCTCTGAGAAAAGCTCCTGCTTCCACTTCACCCAAGCTGGAACTGACTAACTCCTCCCACTTGAGCTTCTATTTAAGCCCTGCTGAGCAGAGTAACTCCTCCTCCCTGAGGGTGTGGCTAATTCCTAATGGTCCGCTGCTCTGATTGGTCTGAGAAAGCTTCTACCTCACGCCGTGTGCTCTAAGAAAAACTTCCTGTTTCTGTCTCACGCCGTGTGCTCTGAGAAAAACTTCCTGTTTCTATCTCTCGCCGTGTGCTCTGAGAAAAGCTCCTGCTTCCACTTCACCCAAGCTGGAACTGACTAACTCCTCCCACTTGAGCTTCTATTTAAGCCCTGCTGAGCAGAGTAACTCCTCCTCCCTGAGGGTGTGGCTAATTCCTAATGGTCCGCTGCTCTGATTGGTCTGAGAAAGCTTCTACCTCACGCCGTGTGCTCTAAGAAAAACTTCCTGTTTCTGTCTCACGCCGTGTGCTCTGAGAAAAACTTCCTGTTTCTATCTCTCGCCGTGTGCTCTGAGAAAAGCTCCTGCTTCCACTTCACCCAAGCTGGAACTGACTAACTCCTCCCACTTGAGCTTCTATTTAAGCCCTGCTGAGCAGAGTAACTCCTCCTCCCTGAGGGTGTGGCTAATTCCTAATGGTCCGCTGCTCTGATTGGTCTGAGAAAGCTTCTACCTCACGCCGTGTGCTCTAAGAAAAACTTCCTGTTTCTGTCTCACGCCGTGTGCTCTGAGAAAAACTTCCTGTTTCTATCTCTCGCCGTGTGCTCTGAGAAAAGCTCCTGCTTCCACTTCACCCAAGCTGGAACTGACTAACTCCTCCCACTTGAGCTTCTATTTAAGCCCTGCTGAGCAGAGTAACTCCTCCTCCCTGAGGGTGTGGCTAATTCCTAATGGTCCGCTGCTCTGATTGGTCTGAGAAAGCTTCTACCTCACGCCGTGTGCTCTAAGAAAAACTTCCTGTTTCTGTCTCACGCCGTGTGCTCTGAGAAAAACTTCCTGTTTCTATCTCTCGCCGTGTGCTCTGAGAAAAGCTCCTGCTTCCACTTCACCCAAGCTGGAACTGACTAACTCCTCCCACTTGAGCTTCTATTTAAGCCCTGCTGAGCAGAGTAACTCCTCCTCCCTGAGGGTGTGGCTAATTCCTAATGGTCCGCTGCTCTGATTGGTCTGAGAAAGCTTCTACCTCACGCCGTGTGCTCTAAGAAAAACTTCCTGTTTCTGTCTCACGCCGTGTGCTCTGAGAAAAACTTCCTGTTTCTATCTCTCGCCGTGTGCTCTGAGAAAAGCTCCTGCTTCCACTTCACCCAAGCTGGAACTGACTAACTCCTCCCACTTGAGCTTCTATTTAAGCCCTGCTGAGCAGAGTAACTCCTCCTCCCTGAGGGTGTGGCTAATTCCTAATGGTCCGCTGCTCTGATTGGTCTGAGAAAGCTTCTACCTCACGCCGTGTGCTCTAAGAAAAACTTCCTGTTTCTGTCTCACGCCGTGTGCTCTGAGAAAAACTTCCTGTTTCTATCTCTCGCCGTGTGCTCTGAGAAAAGCTCCTGCTTCCACTTCACCCAAGCTGGAACTGACTAACTCCTCCCACTTGAGCTTCTATTTAAGCCCTGCTGAGCAGAGTAACTCCTCCTCCCTGAGGGTGTGGCTAATTCCTAATGGTCCGCTGCTCTGATTGGTCTGAGAAAGCTTCTACCTCACGCCGTGTGCTCTAAGAAAAACTTCCTGTTTCTGTCTCACGCCGTGTGCTCTGAGAAAAACTTCCTGTTTCTATCTCTCGCCGTGTGCTCTGAGAAAAGCTCCTGCTTCCACTTCACCCAAGCTGGAACTGACTAACTCCTCCCACTTGAGCTTCTATTTAAGCCCTGCTGAGCAGAGTAACTCCTCCTCCCTGAGGGTGTGGCTAATTCCTAATGGTCCGCTGCTCTGATTGGTCTGAGAAAGCTTCTACCTCACGCCGTGTGCTCTAAGAAAAACTTCCTGTTTCTGTCTCACGCCGTGTGCTCTGAGAAAAACTTCCTGTTTCTATCTCTCGCCGTGTGCTCTGAGAAAAGCTCCTGCTTCCACTTCACCCAAGCTGGAACTGACTAACTCCTCCCACTTGAGCTTCTATTTAAGCCCTGCTGAGCAGAGTAACTCCTCCTCCCTGAGGGTGTGGCTAATTCCTAATGGTCCGCTGCTCTGATTGGTCTGAGAAAGCTTCTACCTCACGCCGTGTGCTCTAAGAAAAACTTCCTGTTTCTGTCTCACGCCGTGTGCTCTGAGAAAAACTTCCTGTTTCTATCTCTCGCCGTGTGCTCTGAGAAAAGCTCCTGCTTCCACTTCACCCAAGCTGGAACTGACTAACTCCTCCCACTTGAGCTTCTATTTAAGCCCTGCTGAGCAGAGTAACTCCTCCTCCCTGAACTTTTTTACCTTACATTATGGAGATCAAAAGCCAATGGCAAACCATAATTAGTGTCAAGTATCCAGTGGGTTGATGTAGCCAGGAACAGAAAAAATACAAAATATACAGTGTGCAAGCCTCCAAGGTCACCACAACCATTTCCTATGCCAGAAGAAGAAGAAGAGTTGGCTTTTCTACCCCGCTTTTCTCACCCATTTAAGGGGACTCAAAGTGGCTGACAAAGATTTATATTCTTCTCCTCACACCCTGTGAGGTAGGTGGGACTGTGAGAGCTCAGAAGAGATCAGTGACTAGCCCAAGTTCACCCAGCTGGCTTCCTGGGGGAGTGCAGAATGAAACCCAATACTCCAGATAAGGGTCCGGCTCCCTAACCACTAGACCAAACTGCTCATGCTGTTTGTGTTTTGAGAACGGATGAAGCTGTCCAAGAATGTTGTAATGCTAAAAGGTAGACTAAGGGTGAATTCCCATTACAAGCTTAAAACGGTTTCAAAACGGTTTCGATCCTCGCAGTCCCCACGTCAGGTTGGCTTAACACACTTTCTGGATGTTAAATCACCCCAAAGCATTGCAAATGTTAACACTCATTTCAACAGGTCTCACTCCGGTTCGTGCATTTGAAACGTTTTACATTTCTTACTGTGGGAACCATACCGTTTTAGTGGGATGAGAATGCTTGTTTAGGGTTTCCCTCCCCCAATAGCTCGCTTCCAATCCACCCACTTCACACCTGATAACAATGTTGCAATTTTGCACAATTCTGAAAGTTCTGACCTTTAGAAAGGGAAAAGAAAGGAAAGCAGCTGCAGGGTCTGGGAGATGTGTGAATGTTTTTAAGGCTGTGGTGTGGTGGTGGTTGGGCGAAGAGGGCTTGAGTTGCCACTGCTGCTGTGTGCCCTGGGCAATGGGGAGAGGAGGGGAAAGAATCGCTGGCTGCCCAGTGCCGTTTTTCCTCCATCCAGGCAAGCGGCAGCCACCCAGCCAGGCTCCCTGAAGGGGTCCCTTATGGGTGGCACGTTCACGCCAGGAGGAAGTGGCTTTTAGAAAGTAGCCACTTGAGTCCCCCGCTGAGTCACGTATGCCATGTACGATCCTCAGAATCCGGATTAAGTTGAAAGTAATGGGATCAGGCAAATCGCGTTTGGATCCGGTTCTATTATTTCGGTTTAGGGAAACCATATTAAGCTTGTAATCGGAATGCGGCCTAACAGCAGAACCTATGTCAATCTGCATATAAAACTAGCTTTGTTGTGTTTATCTCTCTCTCTTATGAGAGTAAAGCCACCACTACTTTGCATCTTATGAGTGGAGCTGGCTGTCTGGAATTTCTTGGCTGCAACACGAAAAACTGCCAAACAGGATTTTACACTATGCTGTTCCAAGACTTCATTTCTGTTACTCCAAGAGATTATGGGCCCAGAGGTGACGGTGGAAACAAGCGGATATGCGAATCTATGATGTGATAAGTTGCTGGCATCCTCCAATGATTAGACCTTTCCACTGCTATTAAAGAGTTTTTGAGGATGGTCTAGTCTCATCTTAGACAGTGTGGCTACTTGTATCCCTTCTTGGATGCTGATAACCAGATAATCAATTGGGTAGTTCACACACTATCATCTTTTGACTGGGTAATTGCAGAGTGTTCTTCTCGTTTCTTTTTTGAAAAGAAAATGCAGCTAACCATGGATTAACAGGGAAAATCTGTTGTAATCGTGTGCAAAATGCTGTTTCAAAGGCTCCAGTTCTGTCATCGGCTTGAAAAATATTGATTTCTGTACCAGCATATGACTTTTCAAAAGCCTGCATATACATAATAATACTCAAATCTAGGAGGCAAGGCTGTACACACATGATTATGTTGTAATGTAAGGGGAGCTCTGCTGGATCAGGCCACAGCACATCAGCTCAGAATTCCATCCCACACAGTGTCATTTCATTCTGGGTATTCTTTATCAGCAAACAAATGCAAAATCTTCACCTGCTCCTGACTTCCTGCAAATGTCTTTTAAAGGCAGCCTGCCTTTCTCCAACCTAGATATCGTACCTAGTAGGCATAGATTCTAGTAGCCTTTTGTACACTTGTCCTCCATGAATTTATCTAATATATTCTTAAAGCCATCCAGGCTAGTTGCTATCATCACCTTTTCTGGTCGTAAATTCCACAGACCAAGAACTCTCTGGGTTAAAAGCAAAAAACCCTTCCCCTTGTCTGACCTAACTGTCCTGCCCATTAGCTTCATAGAGTGACCCATTGTTCTACTGCTGGATGATATGAGAAAAAAAAAATTCTTTATCTACTTTTCCACACTGTGCATGATTTTATATACTTCACCCAGCTTCCCTCTTAAACACTATTTTTCAAGGCTGAATAGGCCAATGCATTGCAGTTGATTTTGTAGGTAAGATGTTCCAGACCCCTGAGCATTCTGGTTGCCCTTTTCTGTTTCCGGCATTTTGTGAATGCTAACCTTAGCACTATGAAATAATTCTGCATTCTGCTAGCCACAGTGGCATCCTTGGTTGTCTTTCCAGTAATCGTATTTATTT
Source organism: Aspidoscelis tigris stejnegeri (assembly GCA_023333525.1). Taxonomy (NCBI): domain Eukaryota; kingdom Metazoa; phylum Chordata; class Lepidosauria; order Squamata; family Teiidae; genus Aspidoscelis; species Aspidoscelis tigris. The sequence goes on along the minus strand of JALMGA010000007.1, from coordinate 67,098,057 downwards.
CCCTCTTGACATCAAATTGTTCTCATGAAATAACTTTTTGCATGGCTGTTTGCCAATGTGACCTTTGACCTTTTAACTGAAGTAGAGAAAAAAGGGGGAAAAATAAGTGATGTTTCTCCCCTTAGATCTTCCTTGAGAGCTCTTTGCCTGCTGTTCCAGAACATGCAGTGTGAGAGGATTAAGGCCCATAATAGAGGATAGAAGCAAATCACATTTTTATTATTTCCCCTTTCTTTTCAGAGCTTTGTTCCACTCTAGTAGCTGATGGCAATGAACTGGAGACTGTAACCACTGAAGCTCCTCTGAGAAAAGCAGATGTGTGAGAACATGTAATGACAAATATATGCCATAGTTAATGTGAACTCACTAACAGAATGCTAATAAAATCCCAAGCTATGATGGCCTATGGCAACATCTAAGGGCACAAGAAGCATTTCTTTAACCAGGGTGAAGTATTAAGAACCATGACCTTGGCTGAGGTGAAGGTCAAGAGCAGAGGGAGCTATCTACACTTCAAGTGCTGGCACAGTCCTGCACTGGACCACAGGTGCCTGAAGTGTGGATAGCCCAGCCTAATGCAGCCTGGATTGTCAGGACAATGAGGATGGCAACATTGCCCTTGTCTCTGCTTGAGATGCCTATGGGCAATTGGTGGGTCATGGTGTGAGATGGGATGCTGGACTAGATGGCCTGTGGCCTGATCCAGCAGGGTTCCTCTTATTTTCTTATGTTCTTATGACACAGAGTGCTCCTAGGTGGGGACATTCACCTTTTGTCTTGAAAATGGAAATGCGTCAACTATTATCAGCATTTCTACCTGCAAATTAAGGTGTTCAAAAATATATTTCTCTATGCACGAAGGCATGCACACAGGCATGCACACGCACATTTTGCTTTTAGTCACCAAACTGGGTTCTATTTTAATTGCTTCATTAAAATATTTCAAAGTCAATCTGAAATCGTCATCTGTTCATCCTTAAAACTCTTTTAATCAAAAACAGCTTCATTCCTTTCTGATATCATGCCTTGGGAATGAATTATGTAAATTGTAGAGAAAAAAATAATTGGTTGCCAAACTAAAAACTAGTGGGGATATACAGAGTGAATAATAACCAAAGGACATTAAATAATAGGGACTGAAAAGGAAAAATCAAAGTGCTGTTTAGGAGAAGTGTCCATTTTCTCTCAGTTCAACTCCTATTCATATTACTAGCAGTGAAAGACTTCTAGGTAAGTGAAGAGAGGGACTTGGTCTCAAATCTTTCTTTGGTTTTAAGAAATTAAGATTGTAGCCTCAACATTTCGCTAACTTTGAGGAAATAACTTCAGGACATTTTAATTAAATGTGAATGAAGAAATCATTTTGTGCTTAATTAAAAAAAATCCAAAATGTAATATGTAATAATGTTAATTGATTTTTTTCACCAATAAAAATTAAAGTAATCAATGAAAGCACATACTTTATTTAAATTGCTCTTCAGAAAACACCAGGCATCTGACTGAGTGACCACAAATGAATGCAACAAAAGTGCACAGCATTCGAAATTACATTGACAAACTGCTGAGGAGTTGTCTAATTGTATAATGCTTAAGTATCCTGGGATGGTTATTGTTAGATTGGGAGGTTATAATCTAATTTACGAGAATTGTTGTTAGCTTGCATTAGAGGAAAATGTGGAAATTCAAATGCATCAGCTGAAATTTCATTTTGATTGAAAAATCAATTTATACAAAGGAACCTGGATAACTTAACAATGTTACCAAAGAGTTATTATTTAAAACCAGCATATTTTTCTGCTGTAGTTGCAAATAGTATTTCTGCAATGTAAACACATTTTCTTGCATGATAGTATGCAATTTATATATATATTGGCCAGGTATTGCTTAAAAAGTCTTTGGAAATGATTTTGAAAAGATCCTCCTAAATTGCCAACAATTTTTTGCTGAGAGAGACTCCTTAGTCACATTATTACTAGGAATAATTAAGACAGAAGTACTTTTGTAGTGAATAATAAAATTTGCTAAATATATGCAGAGAACAACACAGTTATTGTTGTTTTAAATTGGTAAGAAAGGATTAATGGAAGGAAAAGAACTGAGGGTAACTGAGGAGAGAGAAAAACTTCACAGGGTGCATTCCCATACAACATTAAATGTGAATCCAGTCCATTTTAGAATCATCCAATCCCATTTAAATTTTTATTTCTGGACTTTATGAAGACTATCCTGATAAAATCCACAGAAAAAAAGTCCTCAGAAAAACTGTTCTCGATCCCATTTTGGTGCCCAGCCTGCTTTTTTCCCCTCTCTATGAGAATAATACCGGACTATCAGGGGAGGAGATCAGCCTTTTGGACTGCCCCCCATATGCTTCTGGCAAATGTCAGCTGCAGATGTGTGGAATTTCACCTCTGGGAAAGTCTGCCCCCTCCCCTTACCATCCCTGCAATGCTAGCCAAAGATCAAAAAAAGGCTTGCATCTTTGAACACAAAAGAATTTCCCCTTGAATGCCACTGCAATTATGAGAGATACATATGAAGCAGCTAGCAATCACAGAGGAGAGAGAAATTTTTCTTAGCTCCACTAAAAAAACCACGAGCCTCCATTAATGAGAGATAATTTGTAGCAGCTAACCAATAATCGCAGAGGAGAGGGAAACTTCTTAAAAATCACGAGCCAAGCTGCTTCTTCCTGGTAATGTGAATGGAGGGGGCATCTGATTTGAAAGGGAGAGTGATTGCTTTGTGATTGTCCTGTGCTTGTTCTTTCACTCAGGTGATTCTGACCGGGCTGGGCTTACAGGGGTTGGACAAGGGGCAGAGATGAAAAGATCTTGTTTCTCCATGCTGGGAATTTGTGTGGTTTGAGTGAAAACTGCAATTTTTGAATTCAGCATTTGTTATCCTCAAGCAAATGGGAACACCCAGAATATGCTCTCGGTCCTGAATACAAATTAAAATAGCCATTTTTTGTGATAAAGATACTTAACACTCATAATTGGCCTTCACATGAGAAGTGGGGGAGCAAAAGCATTCATCAAAGCTTTGCCATTTCTGAAGGACCTGTATTTTTCATTTTGTATAGTCTCTGTGACTGTGTTTTTTTAGCAAATGTATTTCAATTTCTTATTGGTTGTTGTATTGCCTTCTGCAATTGGCATTTAGGGTTGAGTGACAGCTTATATAGCCTATTGGTTGCCTTGTTTACTATTGTTTATCTCTTGGTGCTAGGGAAACAGGTCTTTTATTTGCTGTTTAGAATTTCAGACTCCTTCAGGATGGAAAGAACTGGAATCCTGGGGCTGTCCTGTCCTATCAGCCCAGCCTACTCCTCTGAGGATGAAGGAGGGGCGCCAGTCGCCCAGCAAACTGAGCAGCAAGCTGAGCATAGCAGCTTGGACATTGAAGGCCAGGGAGCAAATCTGGATTCCTCTGGCCTTGGACTGTTTGACGTTGCCTTCTTTCAAGCCCCTTCGGACTGCTGTGAGTGTGCGTGTGCATTTGCCTTGCTGACCTAGCCTGCCTGAGACACGACAGTGGCACATGCTTCTCTCAACGTTTTGATTGGAGCGTTTAGCCCTTTCTGGCCCTTATATTCCAGGCACCTTCAGTAGACTCCACTAGCATGTGGATAGCAGGCCCCTATTTCAGGATATAATCTGGAACAAGGCCTGGTACAGAAAGGGCTTTGGCTTTGGAATGCTGGTGGCTATTTGAAAACAATTTGATTGACTATAGTAAGATGCCTAGTTGTACCATTTTGTTTGAGAGCTGCACAAGAGGGTTAGAATTAAGCAAGCAAACAAAATCCTTAGTACAAATGATCTTTCTCCCTCTGTTAATTTATGGTTCATTCCACTTGTTAGGTTGCTTGTTTCTCTCCATAGTATTTAATAATCCAGCATTTTGAGACTGCAAAGAAAGCAAAGCTAGGAATGTTACAAATAAATAACATGTTTAAGGCATGCAGAGTGTGGTTTTCATTGCTATTCATGCTATGCAAATGTGTGTTGAATGAATAGTAAGTAGGAAAAAATCATTTTTTAAAAAAAACTCAAAATACTTTCTAGTTTAACAAAAGAAAAATAATTTTACTGGGGCAATGTGTGTTCACCAACAAAGACCTAAATGTAATTATGGTTCTTAATTTTAAGGTGATTCCTGAGCCCATTTTATGCCAAAGCTGAGTTTCACAGAGTGTTAAGTGGCTTTATCACAAAAAAATGGCTATGTTAAGAATGTTTTGTAGACTCTGGGTTGCTCTCATTTGATAGTGATATTGATTTTAGCAGCTACACCCATTCTCAGATTCAATTGGCACTTCAATGAATCATGCTATCTCCCATGCAGACCCTGGAAATAATGAAAAATTGAGGCAAGAATAATCGGAGATACGGGAACTTATATTTTTGCATACTCCAGATTGTGGCCCCGTCTTCATGCAATAAAAAGCCTGTTAAAAAGCTTCTTTTGCCACGGAGCATTTCTATGCATGGCTTTTCTCCGGGCTTCCAGTGCCACAAAGGATGAAAACACGTGGAAGAAATACCCCCCCCCTTTAAACAAGACTACCAACACACTTTTTGGAAGCCGTGGGTATTCCTAGCAACATTGTGCATGGAGACGCTCCATGGCAAAAGAGGTATTTGGGGGCGGGGATTGCCTGCCAAGGTCCCATCTTTCCTCTTTTTTTCAGCCTTCTCCCTTGTTTTCTCTTCAAATAAAATCATCTCTGCCTCTCATCCACAGCCAGTATTCAAGATCCATAATGAATGCAAGAAAACAGTAGGTGGACGGAAATCTTGTGGAAGCAATTCATTGTTACTCACAAGATCTCTGAAAAAAGCACCCTGGCTCTGCTGCTGCCGCCTCCTGCACACACAGCCTTAAATATTCACACATTTCCCAGAACTGCAGGACCTTCCCTTCCTTTCCCTTTCTAAAGGTCAAAACTTTTAAAGAGCTAGAATTGCGCAGAATTGCAACATTGTTATCAGGTGTGAAGTCGGTTGATTGCTACAGTGTAACTGCTGCTGTACGGTCTTGCAAGGGGTTTGTCTTCAAAGCCTTTGCTAATCTCCAAAGTTGCCTTCGGATGGACTTTGGAGCCTTTGCTAACCTCCGAAGGCACTTCAGAGGGACTTCAGAGATTGCACCCCCTGTTCCCCAAAACAACTGGGGTGACAGGCAGACCCCTTGTGGGTCAATCCGGATTTGCAAATGGGTGCTCCGGTGTTTCCACAGCAGGGAGGCTAGCACCCATTGCTATTGGGTGCTAGACCACCCATGGAAACACATTGGGTACCTATTCCTTAGATCCAGATCTTCTTAGATCCAGATTAAAGGAGCACATTGGAAAAACAGCCCCGGTCACAAGATGGAGCTAGATCCAGACTAAGAGATCCTTAATCTGGATCTATTGTATACCTGTTTGAGTTTACAGTCAAACTATGAGCCCTGTTCTGGATCAAAGGAGGTATGCAGATAGGGATGCAGATGCCTCCATGACTCCTGTTGTTCCTAGCCTTCGGAGGCATGGGGACAGCTGCGAAGCCTGAGTGAGCTTTGTAGCTGCAGGGAGGCATAAGCTGGATCAGCAGTGTCAGTGAAGATGGCACTTATCCGACCCATGCCTCCACAAGATCCAGATCATTGAATCCGGTTATTCCAGATTCACTAATCCAGATTAACGCACGTATGTGCAGAAAAGCTACCTTTTTACTGCAAATGCTTTTAGTACCATTTTAGAAGCTACGGTGTGAATACCACAATAAGCACAGATTTATGGAAATCTGATCATTTAGCATAATGATCTACAAATGGAGAAAACAAACTTGAAAGTGGTATGAATCTGAGCTGAAGACAGGAATATGCTGTTTATTGGAAGGACTCAAATGCTGTTGGGCAGTCTTGGAAAGGTTGATTTGTCATTCATTGGTGTCATTTCAAAGGAGTCAGAGGAATATAATCAAAAATCCAGAATGAAGAATGATTCTGTGCATCCAGGGCAATGAGGAAGTTGACCTTTTTCAGCTCTGGATTCTGTGGAAAAGGACAGTCGCCACGCATCTTTGCATTAAAAAAAATGGAAAAAAAATAAAATGTGAGAATTACATTATCTATGTGCAAGAAACTATTGGATTTCCCAGCGTGGTGGCGGGGAAGCTACATTTCTTATTCATACACATAGTTTAAACCTTTAGAATGGAAAATGGAAGGGATAGTTTTGTACACTAAAAATGAAAACCTTTTGCCTATCCACAGAAATGAAGGGACACAGCAATATTTTTTAATCTTTGTGCCCTCATGCTTTTAACCACACAACAGCAGCCCTGGTAATCAACTTATGTTTATGTGGCAGAATGATTGGAACAATATAACCAAATAAAACATATTTTATGAATGTGTAAGAATTTAAACCATATTTCCTCGAGCAGCATACTTATATTTTGTTCTGAGACATAGGGCCTTTCCGCACATGCACAAACTGGAATTAGGGCCAGATGGGGGAAGGATTTGGACATGGCATCCGCACAGGGAAACCAATTAGGGTCCCTTTGAGGACATCACGTCTGCACGTCAGCGCGCAAAACCAGTTGCTTAAACCGGTTTTGCCACCGAATCCTCCCCAGATGGAAGACCTGAAAAAAATCAGGTCTTACATCTGGTTCTTCCCCTTAAACCGGCTCAGAAGAGAATGCTTCCGCACTGGGGGTGGTGGTGGTGGTGGGTGGAGCTGGATTGCCAGCGCATGCCCAGCTGTCACACAGGGAGAGCACATGCTTCCTGTTTGACAGCTGGCCCTGCCCACTGGCCTCTGCCATGGCGCAGCTGGCTGCCGCCTTCCCTGGCCTTCCCCTTGCAAGAAAAGGGGCCATGGTCCCTTCTCTTGCCAGGGGAAGCCGAAGCCTAAACTGCCCCCCCTCCCAGGGTCACGCGGTCGCAATTGGGGTCTTACCCAGTCGTGGGGTGTCAGTTTCTGGAAGAGGGGACCCAGCTTCCACTGCACCTGCGTGTGCTGCAACCTCAATTTCCCAGTTGCCCTCATGAGAGTGGCTGGCCCTTCCCTCTTTCTTTCTTTCTTTTATGACCAATACTTTATATGTGTAAGACTGCCAACCATGCAGCATTTTTCTGGCACCCCCAGGTCTTCATTCCTGTTTCTACAATTGCCCTAAAGACAAACTTGGAGGATAATTGAGAAGTGATAAGCCAAGGCTGCTTCTTGTAAGCTGTGCTGTATGCGTCCCCCACGACACACTTGCAGGACTTCATCTCATTCCCTTATGAGATAAAAGCTCAGATGATTGTGCCCTTCTGTTCATGCTCATCTTGCTCCTTATGGTTTCTTCAGCTAAGAAGTGAGCTGTTGGCCACACAAAAATATAACTGTTTCACTTGATTGCACTGGGTATTCTCCTGGTTAGAGAGGGCTAAGACAAAAACAGAACATTGCCTTTTTCATTCATAAAAAACAAACATATTTCCCTCTCTCCCTTCCTTTGTTTACTTATACACAGACACACTTTATGCACTTAACTCTCTTTAATCCTGGATCAGTGGGTCCAGAATAGCCTGGATCTGGATTGTGGGATGTATGAGGATTAACTCATTCCATAGCTTCTACCAGAGATTCAGATTCAGGCCTTCCTTAATCTGGATCAGGCTCTATTTAATACAGACAGGTCCAGATTAGTGGGGGACAGAGCCTCCTTGATCTCCATTAACACTTGTGTATAGAGGCCCAGAATGTGTACTACAGCAGCCCTTAATCCAGGGCACAAAGGGCATCCATACACTCCAGTACTGCAGAGAAGAACTTCCTAGACTGACTTCAGATGGACATGGCTAGCCTAACTCTCACACAGTGTTCATGTCAAACATCAACCAAAAATTAGGTTTGGTTTTCTAGAAGTTACAAGTTTTGACAGTGTTTCACTTACGTACTTTGAATTTAATGACATAAGGTCAGCTTAGGATGTCTTCAGTGCCCTGCAAAAGATAGAGGTACATCCCAGCCCATTCTCCAAGTTGGGAGGAATAACTCTGTGGCCACCCCCTTCAGAAGTTTCTACATGTGTGGATTGTTTCAATGCCTTTTGCCAAATCTCCGTCCAGTTTTGGGCAGCATACTGCACATGCTGCCTGACTTCAGGTTGACTAGGGATGTGCAGGAATATTTGAAACAGTCAAAATTCAGTCAAATTTGGACATTTGAATTCGAATGGAATGTCTATACATCCATTTTTTAACATTCAAACAAATTTTGAATTTTTCTAATCATTTGTACATATTATTTGCACATTCATATGGATGCCTATGCATTTTAAATACAGATTTGTACAGATACTGTATGTACGGGATGAAAAGGAGATGTGTGCGGGATAAAAACAGGATGTATACAAATGCATACAGATGTGTATGGATGTGTATGGACATATATGAATGTTGCTGACATTTGTACCTTCAAATACAAATTGAATATTGGTATAAATAGATACAAATGTATTAGAATCAGTTCGAATTGTTTTCCTCTCTATTCATACAAATTCAAACATTCAATTCCAATTGAATGCCGAAAATTGCATTCATGCACACCCCTAAGGTTGACTTCTGGTCCATGTCTAGTGTGCCTGTCCAAGAAATACATTTCTGTATGCACTGTCCTTTGTGCAGATACATTCTGGACAGCATAGAGGGTAGGAATAGAGCCTTGGGCACCTGACCAAGGACCTCCCATTCCTGTGCCAGCTGTCAGGGCTTTGTTTGTGTTTCTACTGAAGAGAAATGGCCATTAACCAATAAAACTTGGCTGAATATTAATACTCTTCTAATGTGCCATCCCAAAATATCATAATCAGTTAAAAAAAGAAAAGACAAGCATGGTGGCATAATGGACAGCTGCTCAAGGCATATAAAATTACACTTCCAAATTCTTACCCCACTTAGGACGAAATTTATCATGAGTGTTTCTAATAAAACAAACCACATTTACAGTATGTACAATATTAGAAAATGACCATTAGAAAGAATATATGCAGGGTTTTAAATAAATCTTCCTTTCATGTTCTCCATTCCCATAGAATAGTTATGTTCTAAAAGTCTATTCTAGCAACTGTACTATGCAGCCATTGTCTAGATTTATTATGTCTCTTACAAAACTCTAGGATATTCCTTTCTCTGCCACAAGAATTGTTACTCTTCTAGTTTGTTTGCCTGTTTTTCTTTTCTTTTCTTTTTTCTTTTTGTTCACATCTTACAGGCTGTAAAGAAATTTCCACCACATAACTTAATGAAAAGACACTATCAAGACACAAGAATAATAGAGTCTGGGTGAAATAGGCACTCCAGCTCAAGATGAAAGAATTCTGAAGACAAATATCTGGTCTGAAATTCACCAGTGGTAGTCTTGCCGCCATCCCCGATCTTCCCTTCTATGGGGCAGGGTCCCAGGACTATAAATCTGAGAGCTATCCCTGATTTCCTCATCTTGACAAAGCTACCCAAAAGGAAAGAGGATTTATTTATTTATTTATTTATTTATTTATTTATTTATTTATTTATTTAATATCCCATATCCCAAGGTCTCTGGATGGCTTACAATAAAAACCCATATACTGGGCAAACAAATATTAAATACAGACCCCACACTTTTACACTTATAGTTGTTATACTGCTCCACAGGCTAATTCCTATCCAACTTTTAAAAAGGAATAAATAAACTCACCTTTTTCCTTAGCAGCATTTCTCTTACGTATTTGAAGTGTTTGGTCTGAAGCCACATAGCTGCACTGGCTCCTTTGCCCTTTCAAGGTCAGAGGTATATCAACACAACAGCAGAGTTATCCACTATAAAATTCTCACGTGAAATAAGCCCCTCGCCCAAATCTCAAGAAGTCTCTGTTGTAGGATCGATGCATTATGTATCAGTCCAATGTTGTGTGTAAGAAACTTTTGTCACCTTTTCTACAGCCTATTGGACCAAGAAAAGAGCTGACATTTCTTTCTTTCTTTCTTTCTTTCTTTCTTTCTTTCTTTCTTTCTTTCTTTCTTTCTTTCTTTCTTTCTTTCTTTCTTTCTTTCTTTCTTTCTTTCTTTCTTTCTTTCTTTCTTTCTTTCTTTCTTTCTTTCTTTCTTTCTTTCTTTCTTTCCCTTCCATTATGTTTCCATCAACATTATATTATGCATGTGGTCTCTGGGCATGTTCCACCACAATAAGACCAATACAAGCAAAATTGAAAAACAGAACTAAAATAACAAGAACAATAAATTCAGCACCCAGAAGGGAAAGATAAACAGCTCTATAACTAAAGGCTTGAGTAAAAGAATAGAGATATGCAAGTTTGGTTTGTGTTCAGTTGGCTGAAATCAAACCAAACAGTTTGACCCAGTTCAAAATTGAACCACATCACCCCCACCCCCACCCTGTTTCAAAAGGACCTGGTGTGATTCAAATAGAATCAGTGGTGCTTGTTCAGTTTGATTGAAACAATTCAAAATTGTCCCTCATCTGGCCCATTAAATAGATCATCTTTCATGGGGAGAAAAAGAAGAGTTGGCTTTTCTACCCTGCTTTTCTCACCCATTTTAGGGGACTCAAAGTGGCTGACAAAGCTTTGTGTTCTTCTCCCCACAACAGAACACCCTGTGAGGTAGGTGTGACTGTGAGAGCTCAGAAACAGAGCGGTGACTAGCCCAAGATCACCCAGATGGCTTTGTAGGAGAGGTCACACCTAAAGTTTAATCCAGCTTCAGTCTCCCTTCAGAGTGAGAAAACCCATCAGCAAAATGGCCAGTCATTTTCTTTCTGACTTATTTAACACTGAAAGAAAACAGTTTGTTACTTTGCAGATGTTTTATCTCACTTTGAAAGTGGACTGAAGCTGGATTAAACCTGTGTGACCATAGCCTTGGTCCAAATGATATGCCCCTATATATTTCTTTGCAGTGATAGCATCTAGATTTGATCCCCCCTTCCTGATTCTATAATTATCGAAAGATGGTATCTGCAATACTGTCAGTTACTGTAATACTTCTTCCCAGTTGGCAAATTAATAGTACAAGATTACCATTTGGTCTCACAGAATCTATATGCAGAAGTACTTCATTTCAAGATTACTGTCCACCCAGAGAGTAGCTGATTACTTTCTGCCATGTAGCTCAAATCTTCTAAAGCATCAGTGAGAACAGCTGCGTGATTACAGATGTCTTGATCACTGCAACTGGACCCAATAGGTGAAGTGTGATCTGCCATACCAAAGGAATGTCCTGCCCCTGCCCCTTCTACTTGTACTTCATTTTGATCCAGATCAGTAGATCAGGAATAACTGGACCTTCTGATCTGGGCTATGTGGAAGCATGGGTCAGATCAACACCATCTGCACTGATGTTTTCACCTGGTTCATGCTTCCTTGCAGCTGTGCAGCTCATGTGAGCTTTGCAGCTACCCACCACCCCCAAGAGCTATGAATGAAAGTTCCTAGTGCCATGGTTTGGGGGGGTGTCTCTCAGTGGGACATTATGGTGAATAGCAGCCCCCAGTAGTTCTGGATCATGAAGGCATGTCATCTTCATGACTTCATGATCTGGAGCAAGGTTCTTAGCCTGATTGTAGACCAGATTAAATGGGTCTACAAAAGTTCTGGATCAAGAATTAAGGGCCTCTTAATCTGGATCTGGTTTGTCTTGTACAGACAGAACTGGACCAATGGGAAGCAGGATCTCTTTGATCTGCATTAACAAGTAGATGAGGAGGCCCAGGATCTGGACTAGAGGCTCCTTGATCCACCTTAGAATATAAGTGCATAAACCATGCCTCTTTTAGCTAATAAACTGTATTGGGACTATAAAAGATCCTTATTAAAGAACTGCATCCATAGCTAATTAAATCTGATGTTGAAAGTAAGATGAGATAATTCAAAACAGTTGCCAAGAACTGCAAGCAGACAAAAACATAAAAAGTCTCAAATAGCCAGTTCAACCAACATCTAATAGAAATGAACAAACCAAGGACCACTAGGAAAGGAAGAGAGGCCATTCCATCTGCAAACCTAGGTAAAACAGATCATTTGCAATGAAATACAGCTTCTACCTTATTTGACTTACTACAGCTTCTGAACTGCATCTGAAAGTAGATGGGAAAAATCATTATAGACAGCTTTGGGGGGAATCATCTGTGCAAATCATTCACTCTTGATCTGCTGCATACATAATTGCCAGATTGGACACCTGTCACAATCTCAAGGATAAAACAATTAAATTGGAATCAGAAATTGGAAAAGCCCCCAGAATTGCTTCTACACCAGCAGAGCTGATTAAAGCCAGTGTAGCTGTGTGGTCCCTCTCCCTCTCCTTATTTGTGAGTATTGACCTCCCTCTTTCAAAGAAGGGCCCAAGAAATGCATCTAGAAATTTTGGATCAAATTCTAAAACGAGTCATCTATGTTCACAATTGCACAGTTGGTTTAATCATGAAAATGTATGAAGGGATTTTTTGTTGTTGATTATTTGATTTTCCTTTATTTTGGAACATTGTCTTGGTTTTCTTTTAATTGAATATTTTTACTGCAATTTTTAAAATATAACATTTACAAAAAAAATATGATATATATAACAAATTTCAGAAATAACCATAAACAACTAAGGCAGCTTCCAGATTAATGGATTAAATCCACATTTCTATAAAAATGCTCAACTTACCTGCTGTGAAGCAACGACTCCTTGTCTCCACTCCAAACAGAGGTCCACAACTTCCTCCTCAGTGGCTGCGAGACTTTCATAGCACATCCAGTGAGCGCGAGTCGCATGCGAAAGGCATCTAAGGGGAAAGGCATCCAAATGTATCTAATGTGGAATGATCAACAATCGCTCCGCAGTATAAGGTAAATTCAAAGTTTCCCACTAGTCCAGACAGGACAGTGAGAAAAGCAAATGAGAGCTTTTCATTAGTCCATTATTCATAAATGGTGACTTCCTCCGTTTTTCAGGATCTGATCTTATTGTCTTAATATTTTCCGTCTCTAACAGCCCTTAAAAATCAGTTGAATCCAGCCATTGTTAATCCTTCTTCCTGTAGAAATTCTATATAGGATCACCAGTCTTTTATTATTTTATTTATTTATTATTTACATTTCTATACATTTTAAGTACTTTTCTATTGTTCTTTCTTTTAAGAAATTCCTCAATTTGTCCATTTCCTCAAATTTGGACAGTTTAATTAACCAGTTTTCCACTGAGGGAATTTCAGGTTCTTTCCACCTTTTTGCGTAAATTATTCTCACCACTGTAACCATATACATAATTAAAGGATTCAGGTTATCTAAAATGCCATCTATTATTCCCAATAAAAATATTTCTAGTTTAAATGGTGTAACTTGGAATGGTTATATTTCTGTTTCTAGGGATATAATTTATGAAATTATTTGTTTTTAAGTGATTGATAAATATTGGCATGAAACCTGAACCTGGAAAGCTGAATTGCTGACTTCTTATTAACTCTTATAGTTCCATCCATATTGAAGTGCCAGTGGTGATCAGTACTTGAATTATATCAGATCGAAAGGAAATTTGCTTATGGAAAATTTCAAATGAGTCCTGTAAATATACGCAGAGCAGTTCTTAGCAAATCCATGATAGAATCTATATTTCATTCTCCTGGTAAAGCATACCTAATAGGAACTCCAGTCAATCGATGCTCCCATGGAATTACGGATCTGACGTTCGGTACTGATGCAGGAAATCCAATATACAATTGGGAATAGAAGGTGAAACTGATGTGTTGGAGTAGTAGCATACTGATTGGTGAGGTCCCTTCATCTTCTTTGAGGTGTTGTCGGTATCTTTCTGCCTTGGAAAGAACTTGGACGTGAAGACATAGAATGAAGGTATAGAAACTCTTGGTTGCTCAGATGTCAGGGTTTTTCCTCTTGCCAGTGTGATCAAATTAAGTGTAGGCATGGGTTAAAACAATTGGAAAGATGACACATAGTGAGCTTCATTCTGTTATTTCTGTGGCAGTTTATTCCTTTAACCTCTGCCTTGTCTTTTCGGGGAAAAAAAGTTAAAATAATTTCAGACACTGGACACAGAGATTGAATTCGGGTTTATTTTTGTGGTTCCAGAATTATCCAGAATTCTGCTCCATATTCAGTAATACCGTATTAGGGATTGTACATGCATTCAGACACCGGTAAGTCCCCAGGCATGTGGGGGTTAGTCTAACGTATACTAGCATTCCCAAATGTGAATGCTAGTACACATTAGTTGCTAACATACTCTTCCCATCCAGCGGATAGGAAGCCAAGATAAGGAGAAAATAAGGATTCCTTTGATGAACTGATCCACTGTGTATCAGAATGTTCATCAGAATGAACTGCATTCAGTTTAACTCACCTGAATAAATGACAGAGGCCCTTTCTGCACTTACTTCAGTTAATCCATATTAGCTAGATCTGTATTATCAGATACATATTAGCTAGATCGATATTTGTTAGGTCTGGATCAACCACAGACAGAGCCTTTTGTACAGCAAATGTGTGACAATGAGTGCTAGCATAGATGTAGGCCACATTTATCTAGTCTACCACTAATCCAGATTAGTGGGGCCTTAGCACAGTTCCAACCTGTATCTATTCTACTCCCATGCAGATGATGTGTTCTTAGTAGCTTCATGACCCAAATTGCCATGCAAACAAGGGACCCTTTTCCACTAGGGCTTAGAACCCTTCTAAGACTCCATTAGGAACCTGATGAGCACCTGATTGGTACCAATTGGGAAGGCCCTGTCCCCACCTGGAGCCCATTGAAGGCCCCATTGAGGGCACGGAAAATCTGGATTTAATGGGTCCTTCAGGCCCTTAAATCTGGATTTCATGATTAAAGGTGTCCACAATGAAGTCTTCAGGCATCTTCAAGATCTGGATCTCCAGGAGGACCCCGTCTCAAAGATTTGGATCTTGAAAAAAGGGGGTATGCATTCTCAGCTTGTAAGTACAAAGTAAGTACAGAAAGGGCCAAAATGTATTATAATACAGCTTTAAGAGAGTCAGATAAATTTCAAATATAAGTAGCCAGATAAGGAGAAAATAAGGAATTCTTTTAAAATAACTAATATCAGAGACCGGTGTACCATAAATTATCCAGCTGCAGGTGACAGATGTTTCTAACTTTAATTGTTTTATATATAAAGTATTTTGGGGAATAGAGACGATGTTATATGTTCTTCACCATGGTTACACTTGAAGATGCTGTCAGCCATAAGCCTCTGATGATATGTCAAAAAATTCAAGAAACAAACTAGGTAAACTAGTAAGTACCAGCAGCACTAAAATGCCAGATGGGATTCATTAGCTTTACATGTAACTATTAAGAGATGAATTTAAGAAACAGCCTTGTGGATCATCTTATAACAATGAGGATTTTGTGTAATCGGAAAGAAAAAAATAAGCTGCCATCGCTTTCATTTAGCCATAGAGTGGATGAAAAAATAAATAAATCAGTCCTTGATTTATCTGTGTAGGTTTTCTAAAAACCACATCAAGGTCTCCCTAAAGATCAAATATTATTACAGAGGACAAATAGCAGCCCTGGAGTTTCCTGCAGGAATCAAACATTTTCCATCAATTTTGATAGATACAAGAACAAACCTTTATCAGGAAAATGTCTTAATAATGTTTTGTGGCTATATTTTGACTCATATTACTCTAGGTCACATTTTTCTTCTTGTTTCTAAAAACAGAACAAAAGAAAGAAAAAACTCACAGGTGATCTTTTTCCAAAGTGCCAGAAGTATTGTTTTAGAGTCAATGTGAGGCATAAGGGACAATGAACATATCAGGCACCGTTTCAGATCAGAGCAGGATGCCCAAATCTGGAATAGGCAGTCCATCCCATACTGAACTGGGCAGCCACTGGGCTGCAATAGAGGTTCCACACTGAGATAACGTGTTATGCCACAGCCCTACCAATGGTTTTGAAGGCTGGGCTCAGCCCTCAAAACTAGTGCCTGGCTTCTGATGTCAGGTGATAAGGGTTCTAATTCTACAGCATTTCCGGTCAGGCTCTTTTGGTGGCACGCATACTTTCCATGGGGGTTCTCTACATGCCATTGGTAGTCTGGAATACAAACGTTCAGGATCGGATACCATTTTTGTGCCCTAGATTCATAGATTTATCTAGTGCAAACAGAGCATTCTACTGAGAAGCAGAGTTTCTCTGATTCACATTGGCATGTGGATAGAAGACACCTAGAACCAGACTATGTTCTGGTCTGTAATCCAATGTGGATAGGATCAATGTTGTGCAATGGATAGATGACCCCTTCCCATTTTTTACATTTATTACTGTGAGGGTGTGATCAAACAGTGCTTTTTTCCAGGTGTCCTTTTTTTTTAAAAAAAGTGTTCCATGCCCAGAAACAGAAAAACAGTGCATTACAAACTATTTGAATTTACAGCTGAATATCTACCTTATTTGCCACACTGCAGCCTGAATATGGGGGCTACCACTGTTTGGCTGGTCATCAGGAACTCCCCCACTTCTTTGTTCTTGCAGTTTCTTGCCCAACCTGGACATCAGGGCTATGATGTCCCAAATGTTGAAGTGGGTCTGAGAAGGTCACATTTATTGGCATCCCTAGAAAACCTGTCCTTCCTTCCTTCCTTTTAATTTCAATAATAAAATTACTCAAAAGTCCAAACTATTGAAAAAACTTTACAATTACGAACAAATATCATCAAGCTAAACTAAACACAAGACAGGAACACTTGCAGTATATTGAGTAGAGAATACCTGGCCGATTGAAACAGATTAATTTATGAAAGAAACACATAACAAGAAAATCTGTTGAAGCATATACTCAGAGATTCCTTCAATGGAAGAAGGTTTGTGAGTTCAGTGTCAAGGTAACTTCTAGAAAAGGCATGAAGATGGCTATCAAGTCTTCCATTTTAAATTGCATATTTTGCTTTTGTGCTTTAATGAGATCATCAGTGTCTAAATCCAAAACCTACTCTTTTTAGTTTTTCAAATGTATTCTAGCACTGAGTTATCACTTCCTTAGTTGTTATAAACAAAAGTGTTAACATTTTCCCCCCTAAAAATCAGTTGTAAACAAAAATCTGAAGCATGCATGTTTCAGGGTTTCTTGGAAATTTATTGTGATATCACTAATCATAGTTTTTTAAATTAATTTATTTGAATTTTAATCCCACCCTATACCCAAAGGTCTCAGGGTGGGTTACATTAATTGGAGAGCAGGGCCTCCATATATGTGAACTGCAGCCATGGCAGCTGGCGGATCAGATGACTTTTACTGATTTGCTCAATCTGGAGTAGAGAAACTGACCAATCATGTTCACAGTCCTTGCAGGAAGTGAAGACGTATGCGTCCCTTTGCTAAACCTCATAGGAGAAGGATGATGGCCACCAAAGCCTTCTGTAGACTGCACACAGCTGTCAAAAATGGACTGGCACAGGGACATGAGGAGCAGGTAACTACCCACTGGACTCCATAAGAAGGGATGGAGAGGTACAGCTCTGGGCTTGGTGAGGTATGATCAGGAAAGGAAGATCAGGGTGCTATTTGTGGATAGTTTGGGGCATAACCGGGCAAGTGGCGTAGGCCAGAATGCAATTGGGAGGAGCAGTAAACCATTCACTGAATGGTCTTACTGGTTTGTAGAACTGGCCAGTCAGTTCTAGATTCACTGACAATCTACCCCAATGCTCATTCAGGTTTGTCATGAATCAAACTGGCATTTTTATGTACTTGTGTCTGGTGCCAGTGATGTAAAATCTTGAGATTTAAGTCAGGAAAAGTATGCTTATTAGCATTCCTGATTAAAAATTGTGGGTGGCACATGCTGTACACCCACTGTATGATGCAGTAGCTGAAAAGGTCAAAGGACTCTTGCTTTAAGGAAAACATTGCAACCAAATTATAGGAGGTAAAAGTCCTATCATAATTGGCTCAGGTTAGACTTCACATGTAATCCTGTGTCCAAGTTTTCTTTCTTAATTATTATTATTTTAGTTGTATTTAAGATTTGAATACTGCCTTATGTCATGGGTGGAAGGCACCAAATGAAAATAAAGTAAACCATAAAATTAATAAAATTATCAAACAGTAACAGCTGCACAGAAGTTATTAATAACCTCAGTTACCAAATGCATGTGTTAAAAAGGTATTTTACTATAGGGCTTTTATGTTTTTGAAAAATATTTATTAAAAAAACATGAAATATAAACACTGAATGAGAACCATGTAAATTAGATGATATTTACAGGGTGATATAAATGATATATATACACACACTTCAGTTTTATATGTCATTTATATGGAATTACAGGGAGGGACTCTTCAGGAGATCTCAATACCCGGGAGTGGTCCTTCTCAGTGAGGGCCCTTAAGCCCCACCTTGAGGTGCATCAATCACCTTCATTATACACATTTTGGAAGGCAGTGAAGACATACCTCTTTGCCCTGGCCTTTGGTTAAATGGGGATACACTTTTCCCTTCCCACTTGCAGATGCTATTGTTTTAATACATACTGTTGTTGTTTTAATAATATTTGATTTGAAATGTTGGTACCCACCCAGAGACCTCTGGGTAGAGGGTGGGATAAATGAATGAATGAATGACTGAATGAATGAATGAATGAGTGATAGGTAAGTGTACAGGGAAAGAAGCAGTCTTTCAGACATCTGGCTCTCAAGTCATTCAGGGCTTTAATTGTCAGAGTGACAGTTCTAGCCACCATGTTCTAAAAGGGGCATTTAAAAACTGGAAATATAGAGAAAGTCTACTGGGATTATAAGGGATCTGGAGAGAAGGTTCTAGTGGGGAATGTTTAGCTCAGACCTATCACATAAAAACTCAGGAGATGAAGACTTGACACGAAGAGCAATTTCCTGACTTTAATTGTTCTGTAGTGAAACAATCTAACTTGTTCAATTGTCAATTCCCTCTCATAGGATGTTATCCAGTGGAGGCTGGATGGCTATCTAGGGGAGGTGATGTATGAGATTTCTGTACTTGAAGTGTGTCATTGAATTAGATGATCACTTTGGTCTCTTCCATCATAATGCATTCAATTATTCTATTCATTTCAAAGTTAAAGTCTCCAAGTATGAAGTACAAAGATATCACATTACTGTTAAGAAAATGATAAACCTTTTTTTTTTTTTTGCAAAGACCAAAATCTTACACAAATCAAAGGTATAGGGCGTAGGGTGGGGGTAAAAAATGCAAACACTTCTTTGCTTTTTTGCTTTACATTTTCCTTATAAATTATATCGTTTTATCTGAAAGAACACAAAGTGCTTTTTATTATTAATGTTCTTTTGGTACCCGTTATTTGTGCTGCATGTTGATCTTTTTTTAAAAAAATCATTACTTAAGTAATTGCTGAGCCATGCAACATTTTCATTTGAACTGCGTGCAATCAATTGTTGTCATTTAATAATTTTCCCCTAAGCTCATTGTTCTATATTTAAGCCAATAGGCCAAATTGCGCATGAATATGAGGAAGGGCTTGCAGGTGGATTGTATGAAGCAGTCCTACCAAGTGTGTGGAAAAAAAACCACACACCAAAGATGAAAGATGACAAAGGCACAGAAGGGTTGAAATATTACCTTTTTGTAAGAAGGCTCATCTTTCCAAAATCATGCTCATCATTAAGGGTGAAATGCCAACGGGGAATTTACACATGTAAGAAGAACAGAATATTGGCGTCAAGATCCATCATTCTGATATGAGAGCAAAATTTAGCTGGGAGTGATTGAAATAATTGATTGCAGCTGGGTATGTGCCCAGAGTTCACAATCAAAGATTTCATGGGGTTTCTAAAGTAGGGATGTTGGAAGTGATTGGAATAATTGAATGACTTTTGACAGGCATTAGCTACACCATTATTCCTTCAGAACAGATATGAACTGGGTTGTGTAGATCTGAAAGACAGAATCAATGGTCTGGTTCAAATCTATGAAGAAAAAAAATACTGGTGTATGATTCTCAGAAGAATTCAAGCTCAATAGTATTTTTGGGTACATATGTTTTGACATTTTAAACTGCTTTTGGGATTACTGAAAATTGAAAATGCTCAGTTTCAGACCACTTCAACTGATTTGCCTTACAACAAAATATTCTTGAATTTGCAAACTGTTTGGTGCATGTTATGAGATGAGAATAGTTGTGACGGTTTCTGGGTACAGGCTGCAAACTGTTTTGCTTTCTGGCTTTGCAGGCTTCTAGCTAGCTGCAATAGCCAGCCTTGTTGCAAAGTTTGTTGCGAACCCTGGGATTTGGGCTGCAAAAAGAGCGGGAAATCCTGTGCGGGCCCTGTTGCAGTGATTGGCTGGAGTAAGGTTTTGGAGGGAAAAGCTGTCCGGGGATCTGGGTACTGGAGGGGCTAGAATAGGAGTTCCCACCAATCAGGCTGGAGGGACAGCAACCTTTGTTAGGAATCTCCAACAGCATTTTATTGCGGTTACAGCCAATCAGGGTCAGGGATGTGTGTATAAATGAACACAGAGTACAGCAGAGGGTGTCTTCATGCTGGGACAAGAGCTGAAAGGAGAAGAAAAGCTGAACCTGAAGGAGCCAGACCAGTAGTTGACCAGGGGTCTTCGTGCTGGGACTGAGGCTGAAGGGAACAGAGGAGCTGATCCTGAGGGAGCTGGAACCAGTAGCTGACCAGTGGTCTTTTGGGCTGAGTGATTTCTGAAGGAGGCAATCGGGTGGATTGTGGCTCTGAGGGAGAATTCACTAGCAACTGACCAGGCTGGATGATCGGACAAGCAAGGACGGACTGGGCCTTGTGATCATCTAGGGCCACGTTCTGGTACACTGGCTTGGCTTGAGCTGTGGCAGAAGCAAGTCAGAGGGGGAGGAACGTGTGGAGGCTTGTCTTTTAAAAGGGGAACTATTTTCCTTTGGAGAAAGGGGTAGCTCCTAGCCTTAAGAGACTTGCAGATTTAAACTAACAACTACCTGAACCTTATTATCTTTTTAGTATTGCTTGTGTATAATAATAAACTTGTTTTTTTGTTTACTGTTGAAACGCTTGCTACCAGTGTTTTGTGTCCACACTGTAGTATTCACTTGGCCGTTGCACGAACCCAGCATCCTAACAGGGCCAAGCTACTCCTCAGAGAGGGCAGGCACTAACTGGAACGCTGGGCATCGTGGCAATAGTACATTAGTGTAGGGATGTGCAAAAATGTTTTTGGTTTTTTTGCATTTGATTTGTAATTGAATCAAACATAAGAAAATCCATATTTGTTCGAATAAATCCCCTTTGAATATGGTAGGATTTTATTTGATACAAATGTATTCATACAAATTCATCCAAATATCTGATATGAACACATATGTATCTGATACATATCCATATTTATTCAATACATATCCAATATGTATCCATACATATCCATATATGTTCAATATGTATCTGATACATATCCTGTAACCTATCCGCTCTGAAATAATCAAATCCACCCTAAATCCACTTTGAATCAGCTCTCAAACCATGTCAAATTCACTCTGGATCCATTGCAGAAGTGATTGGCACAGCCACTTTCCCACCTCCCTGTTTCATGAATGCTCCAAAGCTTTGTACAAATCTTTCAAAACATTCATATTCATGTGAATGTCAATATACAAATGTCTTACATTCTTGTGTATGAATGTCTGAATTCATATAAATTCATACAAATAACAAAGGTTATGAATATTCATGCACATCCCTACATTAGTGGTCTATGTGTCAGCTTTCCAAAAAGTAATGGTCAGATTTCCCAAAATTCCCAGATGGGTGCACTTCTGGAAGGTTTAGCTGAGCCTTGGAGGAGACTGTAATGGGAGTGTATGTTGTGGCTACAACAGCTGTGACTAGATTTTTAGGTAATGGCGTCATGCCAGAATGGGCATATCTGGTCTCCTTCAAAACTTCTACAATGTTTCTATATAGAAGAAGAAGAAGAAGAAGAAGAAGAAGAGTTGGCTTTTCTACCCCACTTTCATAGAATCATAGAATCATAGAATGGTAGAGTTGGAGGGGACCTCCTGGGTCATCGAGTCCAACCCCCTGCTCAAGGCAGGATCTCCTAAACCATCTCAGACAGATGGCCGTCCAGTCTCTGCTTGAAGACCTCCAACGAAGGTCTTTTATCACCTATTTAAGGGGACACAAAGGGGCTGTCAAAGCTTTCCATACTTTTCCTCACAACAGAACACCCTGTGAGGTAGGTGGGGATGTGAGAGCTCAGAAGAGAGCTGCAACTAGTCCAAAGTCACACAGCTGTCTTTTTGGAGGAGGGCAGAAGCAAACCTGGCATTCCCAGATAAGTGTCCAGCTCCCTAACCAGTAGACCAAACTGGCTATGAAGACTGAATGCATTCAATTTGCAGGTGAAGGGGGCTTGTGAATGTAGGCCCCTTTCCATTCAATAAATTCAAAGCTGACTAATATTTTTCACCCACCCCTACTGTGGAGGGGGAAGAGGAGGACCAGGACTGGATATAGCTTCACCTCTGTGCCATCTACTCATATGGGCTAGCATTTGGTGTATTGCAGGTCCTGTTCCAGGTCCCACATTGCTCTAACAACTGCCCAGGCAGCTGAGCAATGTCTTTCAATTCACTCTCAGGAAAAGCTCCTAGCTACTTATCTCTCATGGAAATTCTTTGCACGGTTATACAATGTTTTATGCTTTTCAATAGGTTTATCCAACCTGGTGATCTCCAGGTATTATGGCTTGCAATAATGTTCTTTAATAGAACGAATTAACAGGACTGAAGGGAACGGTGGTTCAATAAATCCAAATGGTGCTCAGTTGCATTTACAGTAACTGATACGGTCAGCTTTTTCTTATATTCTTTTCATTTTATAATTTAAATCTTTGTTATAGATGAACTACTGGAATTGTGGTTCAAGCTCCATATTCTAGCCATCTGTTCCAGCCTTAAGTTTCACCAGTAGGTGATGAAGTTATCTAATTATGGAAAACATGTCTGCATCTTATCAATATACTTTGTTGTCTGCTGCTCTGAAAGTATAAGCAGATGGCTGTGATCATCAAACAGACTGTTTGTAGGAATCCTTTTCGAAAACCTATGGGTGGCATCACTTTTGTTCCAACTTGTATGACAGGGCTGAAAGAATTTTTTTTAAAAAAACTGGTTCATGAACTAGATGACAAAAGGAAATTAATAAGGATAAGATCCTTTTCCCTTGCTATTTAATAGCAATTAAGATGTCATAAACCTAACGTTAAAAAGTTGCAATGAAGTAATTAAAACAAATAGTGAATGATTGTCAGTCATTGTTAGACAGCTGTATTCTAATAGTATTAAGATAAGGAAGAGTATGTTCAATTTTCAGTAGATTTTACTATAATATATGCATTTTGTACCCATTATTAATATTATATTATCCGGCTCATGATGTTCTCACATTGAAATTGCAGAGCCAAACAAAGAAAAGTCTAGGAATCGACAGGAATTGAGTTCCAATCTTCAAGTGTATTTGAGGATATCCCCCCCCTTCATACGTGAGCTGTAGATTAAGAAAAGGGATGGTGATAGACCCAAGATAAACATCATGAGCAAATGAATTCCATGCTTAAGTACACATAAGTAGACATTGACATTCCTACTGAAAGGACCTGAGCAGATGAGTCAGTGAAAATGGCATTAAAACAGGCTCCTTTTGAGGCCTGTAACATCACCTATTGTGTCTGCATTGGGGAAGTGCAAGAATATTTGAAATGTTCAAAATTTGATCGATTTTATACATTCCTTTTTAAAGATTTGTATGAATTTGAATTTTTTGAATTATTCATACAAATTATTTGGACAGTTGCATGTGCGCACTACATACATATCTGTATGCATCTTATTTGTATCCATATGCATTTGTATGGATACCTATGGGATGAAAATGGGATGCATACAGGATAAAAATGGGATACATACTGATGTGTGTGAATAAATACAAATGTTGTTGACATTCGTATCATCAAATACGAATAAAATATTCATACGAATAGATACGAATGTATTCACAATGGTTCAAATTTGAATACATTCGTATGGCAGCCCCTTCAGCCAGGGCAGATTTCACTCCCTTTCTGACTGTCTGCCTCCAATTACAATTCAGCTTGTCCAATTTATAAACTGCATTGGCCGTGTTTCACTCCAACCCTTGATACCAGCTATGATTATTAATAAAAAGAATTGGCTAAAAAGTTCTGCTGAGGGCAGTGTCTTGGGCCAGGAATCCAATATTGGGGTGTGGTTCCATCAGAGCTTTTGGGACTCCCTCAATTGGAATAAGAAAGAGGTTAAGACCATTAACTTGGAATAAAAGCCTTGGACTTAAATGTTTCTAAAAGCAAGGAAAAGATCTGTGGCATCTTGCAAAAGAAAAGGGCAGATCTCTCCACTGAATTACAAATTGCAGTTGCCTTCCTGGCTCTGATAGCCCACTCAAAGATTATGCCTGAAGGCCAGAACAAGGGTTACAAAACAAACAATGGTCATTGAGTTTCTGTTCTTTTTAAAATATTTTTAAAAGCATTAGCATTAGCAAAGAGGGCTAGCCACTCCTGAGCTTGTGGGAGTGCCTTAGTTTCAGTTTGAACTTCAGTTGAGAGTAAACTCTGTGGGAGGAAGATCTCTCTGCTATAACTAACCAGAAAATAACTGGGATTTTGATAAAATAACCTGGGAAAACTGCTGCTGTGCTGTGGTAAGTGTGGGAGGTAAGTCCTCTGGTTTTTGGACAGTTTGGGGGGACCGCTTTTAGAAGCCAGCTAAAATAAAACCTAGGCCAGTTTAGGTGTGGTCAGCTCAGGTTACTCTAGGCAGATTCCTAGGAGATCACATCAAAATAACAAAAGGGACAAAGCATTAGCATTAGCAAAGAGGGCTAGCCACTCCTGAGCTTGTGGGAGTGCCTTAGTTTCAGTTTGAACTTCAGTTGAGAGTAAACTCTGTGGGAGGAAGATCTCTCTGCTATAACTAACCAGAAAATAACTGGGATTTTGATAAAATAACCTGGGAAAACTGCTGCTGTGCTGTGGTAAGTGTGGGAGGTAAGTCCTCTGGTTTTTGGACAGTTTGGGGGGACCGCTTTTAGAAGCCAGCTAAAATAAAACCTAGGCCAGTTTAGGTGTGGTCAGCTCAGGTTACTCTAGGCAGATTCCTAGGAGATCACATCAAAATAACAAAAGGGACAAAGCATTAGCATTAGCAAAGAGGGCTAGCCACTCCTGAGCTTGTGGGAGTGCCTTAGTTTCAGTTTGAACTTCAGTTGAGAGTAAACTCTGTGGGAGGAAGATCTCTCTGCTATAACTAACCAGAAAATAACTGGGATTTTGATAAAATAACCTGGGAAAACTGCTGCTGTGCTGTGGTAAGTGTGGGAGGTAAGTCCTCTGGTTTTTGGACAGTTTGGGGGGACCGCTTTTAGAAGCCAGCTAAAATAAAACCTAGGCCAGTTTAGGTGTGGTCAGCTCAGGTTACTCTAGGCAGATTCCTAGGAGATCACATCAAAATAACAAAAGGGACAAAGCATTAGCATTAGCAAAGAGGGCTAGCCACTCCTGAGCTTGTGGGAGTGCCTTAGTTTCAGTTTGAACTTCAGTTGAGAGTAAACTCTGTGGGAGGAAGATCTCTCTGCTATAACTAACCAGAAAATAACTGGGATTTTGATAAAATAACCTGGGAAAACTGCTGCTGTGCTGTGGTAAGTGTGGGAGGTAAGTCCTCTGGTTTTTGGACAGTTTGGGGGGACCGCTTTTAGAAGCCAGCTAAAATAAAACCTAGGCCAGTTTAGGTGTGGTCAGCTCAGGTTACTCTAGGCAGATTCCTAGGAGATCACATCAAAATAACAAAAGGGACAAAGCATTAGCATTAGCAAAGAGGGCTAGCCACTCCTGAGCTTGTGGGAGTGCCTTAGTTTCAGTTTGAACTTCAGTTGAGAGTAAACTCTGTGGGAGGAAGATCTCTCTGCTATAACTAACCAGAAAATAACTGGGATTTTGATAAAATAACCTGGGAAAACTGCTGCTGTGCTGTGGTAAGTGTGGGAGGTAAGTCCTCTGGTTTTTGGACAGTTTGGGGGGACCGCTTTTAGAAGCCAGCTAAAATAAAACCTAGGCCAGTTTAGGTGTGGTCAGCTCAGGTTACTCTAGGCAGATTCCTAGGAGATCACATCAAAATAACAAAAGGGACAAAGCATTAGCATTAGCAAAGAGGGCTAGCCACTCCTGAGCTTGTGGGAGTGCCTTAGTT
Source organism: Aspidoscelis tigris stejnegeri (assembly GCA_023333525.1). Taxonomy (NCBI): domain Eukaryota; kingdom Metazoa; phylum Chordata; class Lepidosauria; order Squamata; family Teiidae; genus Aspidoscelis; species Aspidoscelis tigris. Next base: position 67,071,759 of record JALMGA010000007.1, on the reverse strand, counting down.
TCAGTTTGAACTTCAGTTGAGAGTAAACTCTGTGGGAGGAAGATCTCTCTGCTATAACTAACCAGAAAATAACTGGGATTTTGATAAAATAACCTGGGAAAACTGCTGCTGTGCTGTGGTAAGTGTGGGAGGTAAGTCCTCTGGTTTTTGGACAGTTTGGGGGGACCGCTTTTAGAAGCCAGCTAAAATAAAACCTAGGCCAGTTTAGGTGTGGTCAGCTCAGGTTACTCTAGGCAGATTCCTAGGAGATCACATCAAAATAACAAAAGGGACAAAGCATTAGCATTAGCAAAGAGGGCTAGCCACTCCTGAGCTTGTGGGAGTGCCTTAGTTTCAGTTTGAACTTCAGTTGAGAGTAAACTCTGTGGGAGGAAGATCTCTCTGCTATAACTAACCAGAAAATAACTGGGATTTTGATAAAATAACCTGGGAAAACTGCTGCTGTGCTGTGGTAAGTGTGGGAGGTAAGTCCTCTGGTTTTTGGACAGTTTGGGGGGACCGCTTTTAGAAGCCAGCTAAAATAAAACCTAGGCCAGTTTAGGTGTGGTCAGCTCAGGTTACTCTAGGCAGATTCCTAGGAGATCACATCAAAATAACAAAAGGGACAAAGCATTAGCATTAGCAAAGAGGGCTAGCCACTCCTGAGCTTGTGGGAGTGCCTTAGTTTCAGTTTGAACTTCAGTTGAGAGTAAACTCTGTGGGAGGAAGATCTCTCTGCTATAACTAACCAGAAAATAACTGGGATTTTGATAAAATAACCTGGGAAAACTGCTGCTGTGCTGTGGTAAGTGTGGGAGGTAAGTCCTCTGGTTTTTGGACAGTTTGGGGGGACCGCTTTTAGAAGCCAGCTAAAATAAAACCTAGGCCAGTTTAGGTGTGGTCAGCTCAGGTTACTCTAGGCAGATTCCTAGGAGATCACATCAAAATAACAAAAGGGACAAAGCATTAGCATTAGCAAAGAGGGCTAGCCACTCCTGAGCTTGTGGGAGTGCCTTAGTTTCAGTTTGAACTTCAGTTGAGAGTAAACTCTGTGGGAGGAAGATCTCTCTGCTATAACTAACCAGAAAATAACTGGGATTTTGATAAAATAACCTGGGAAAACTGCTGCTGTGCTGTGGTAAGTGTGGGAGGTAAGTCCTCTGGTTTTTGGACAGTTTGGGGGGACCGCTTTTAGAAGCCAGCTAAAATAAAACCTAGGCCAGTTTAGGTGTGGTCAGCTCAGGTTACTCTAGGCAGATTCCTAGGAGATCACATCAAAATAACAAAAGGGACAAAGCATTAGCATTAGCAAAGAGGGCTAGCCACTCCTGAGCTTGTGGGAGTGCCTTAGTTTCAGTTTGAACTTCAGTTGAGAGTAAACTCTGTGGGAGGAAGATCTCTCTGCTATAACTAACCAGAAAATAACTGGGATTTTGATAAAATAACCTGGGAAAACTGCTGCTGTGCTGTGGTAAGTGTGGGAGGTAAGTCCTCTGGTTTTTGGACAGTTTGGGGGGACCGCTTTTAGAAGCCAGCTAAAATAAAACCTAGGCCAGTTTAGGTGTGGTCAGCTCAGGTTACTCTAGGCAGATTCCTAGGAGATCACATCAAAATAACAAAAGGGACAAAGCATTAGCATTAGCAAAGAGGGCTAGCCACTCCTGAGCTTGTGGGAGTGCCTTAGTTTCAGTTTGAACTTCAGTTGAGAGTAAACTCTGTGGGAGGAAGATCTCTCTGCTATAACTAACCAGAAAATAACTGGGATTTTGATAAAATAACCTGGGAAAACTGCTGCTGTGCTGTGGTAAGTGTGGGAGGTAAGTCCTCTGGTTTTTGGACAGTTTGGGGGGACCGCTTTTAGAAGCCAGCTAAAATAAAACCTAGGCCAGTTTAGGTGTGGTCAGCTCAGGTTACTCTAGGCAGATTCCTAGGAGATCACATCAAAATAACAAAAGGGACAAAGCATTAGCATTAGCAAAGAGGGCTAGCCACTCCTGAGCTTGTGGGAGTGCCTTAGTTTCAGTTTGAACTTCAGTTGAGAGTAAACTCTGTGGGAGGAAGATCTCTCTGCTATAACTAACCAGAAAATAACTGGGATTTTGATAAAATAACCTGGGAAAACTGCTGCTGTGCTGTGGTAAGTGTGGGAGGTAAGTCCTCTGGTTTTTGGACAGTTTGGGGGGACCGCTTTTAGAAGCCAGCTAAAATAAAACCTAGGCCAGTTTAGGTGTGGTCAGCTCAGGTTACTCTAGGCAGATTCCTAGGAGATCACATCAAAATAACAAAAGGGACAAAGCATTAGCATTAGCAAAGAGGGCTAGCCACTCCTGAGCTTGTGGGAGTGCCTTAGTTTCAGTTTGAACTTCAGTTGAGAGTAAACTCTGTGGGAGGAAGATCTCTCTGCTATAACTAACCAGAAAATAACTGGGATTTTGATAAAATAACCTGGGAAAACTGCTGCTGTGCTGTGGTAAGTGTGGGAGGTAAGTCCTCTGGTTTTTGGACAGTTTGGGGGGACCGCTTTTAGAAGCCAGCTAAAATAAAACCTAGGCCAGTTTAGGTGTGGTCAGCTCAGGTTACTCTAGGCAGATTCCTAGGAGATCACATCAAAATAACAAAAGGGACAAAGCATTAGCATTAGCAAAGAGGGCTAGCCACTCCTGAGCTTGTGGGAGTGCCTTAGTTTCAGTTTGAACTTCAGTTGAGAGTAAACTCTGTGGGAGGAAGATCTCTCTGCTATAACTAACCAGAAAATAACTGGGATTTTGATAAAATAACCTGGGAAAACTGCTGCTGTGCTGTGGTAAGTGTGGGAGGTAAGTCCTCTGGTTTTTGGACAGTTTGGGGGGACCGCTTTTAGAAGCCAGCTAAAATAAAACCTAGGCCAGTTTAGGTGTGGTCAGCTCAGGTTACTCTAGGCAGATTCCTAGGAGATCACATCAAAATAACAAAAGGGACAAAGCATTAGCATTAGCAAAGAGGGCTAGCCACTCCTGAGCTTGTGGGAGTGCCTTAGTTTCAGTTTGAACTTCAGTTGAGAGTAAACTCTGTGGGAGGAAGATCTCTCTGCTATAACTAACCAGAAAATAACTGGGATTTTGATAAAATAACCTGGGAAAACTGCTGCTGTGCTGTGGTAAGTGTGGGAGGTAAGTCCTCTGGTTTTTGGACAGTTTGGGGGGACCGCTTTTAGAAGCCAGCTAAAATAAAACCTAGGCCAGTTTAGGTGTGGTCAGCTCAGGTTACTCTAGGCAGATTCCTAGGAGATCACATCAAAATAACAAAAGGGACAAAGCATTAGCATTAGCAAAGAGGGCTAGCCACTCCTGAGCTTGTGGGAGTGCCTTAGTTTCAGTTTGAACTTCAGTTGAGAGTAAACTCTGTGGGAGGAAGATCTCTCTGCTATAACTAACCAGAAAATAACTGGGATTTTGATAAAATAACCTGGGAAAACTGCTGCTGTGCTGTGGTAAGTGTGGGAGGTAAGTCCTCTGGTTTTTGGACAGTTTGGGGGGACCGCTTTTAGAAGCCAGCTAAAATAAAACCTAGGCCAGTTTAGGTGTGGTCAGCTCAGGTTACTCTAGGCAGATTCCTAGGAGATCACATCAAAATAACAAAAGGGACAAAGCATTAGCATTAGCAAAGAGGGCTAGCCACTCCTGAGCTTGTGGGAGTGCCTTAGTTTCAGTTTGAACTTCAGTTGAGAGTAAACTCTGTGGGAGGAAGATCTCTCTGCTATAACTAACCAGAAAATAACTGGGATTTTGATAAAATAACCTGGGAAAACTGCTGCTGTGCTGTGGTAAGTGTGGGAGGTAAGTCCTCTGGTTTTTGGACAGTTTGGGGGGGACCGCTTTTAGAAGCCAGCTAAAATAAAACCTAGGCCAGTTTAGGTGTGGTCAGCTCAGGTTACTCTAGGCAGATTCCTAGGAGATCACATCAAAATAACAAAAGGGACAAAGCATTAGCATTAGCAAAGAGGGCTAGCCACTCCTGAGCTTGTGGGAGTGCCTTAGTTTCAGTTTGAACTTCAGTTGAGAGTAAACTCTGTGGGAGGAAGATCTCTCTGCTATAACTAACCAGAAAATAACTGGGATTTTGATAAAATAACCTGGGAAAACTGCTGCTGTGCTGTGGTAAGTGTGGGAGGTAAGTCCTCTGGTTTTTGGACAGTTTGGGGGGACCGCTTTTAGAAGCCAGCTAAAATAAAACCTAGGCCAGTTTAGGTGTGGTCAGCTCAGGTTACTCTAGGCAGATTCCTAGGAGATCACATCAAAATAACAAAAGGGACAAAGCATTAGCATTAGCAAAGAGGGCTAGCCACTCCTGAGCTTGTGGGAGTGCCTTAGTTTCAGTTTGAACTTCAGTTGAGAGTAAACTCTGTGGGAGGAAGATCTCTCTGCTATAACTAACCAGAAAATAACTGGGATTTTGATAAAATAACCTGGGAAAACTGCTGCTGTGCTGTGGTAAGTGTGGGAGGTAAGTCCTCTGGTTTTTGGACAGTTTGGGGGGACCGCTTTTAGAAGCCAGCTAAAATAAAACCTAGGCCAGTTTAGGTGTGGTCAGCTCAGGTTACTCTAGGCAGATTCCTAGGAGATCACATCAAAATAACAAAAGGGACAAAGCATTAGCATTAGCAAAGAGGGCTAGCCACTCCTGAGCTTGTGGGAGTGCCTTAGTTTCAGTTTGAACTTCAGTTGAGAGTAAACTCTGTGGGAGGAAGATCTCTCTGCTATAACTAACCAGAAAATAACTGGGATTTTGATAAAATAACCTGGGAAAACTGCTGCTGTGCTGTGGTAAGTGTGGGAGGTAAGTCCTCTGGTTTTTGGACAGTTTGGGGGGACCGCTTTTAGAAGCCAGCTAAAATAAAACCTAGGCCAGTTTAGGTGTGGTCAGCTCAGGTTACTCTAGGCAGATTCCTAGGAGATCACATCAAAATAACAAAAGGGACAAAGCATTAGCATTAGCAAAGAGGGCTAGCCACTCCTGAGCTTGTGGGAGTGCCTTAGTTTCAGTTTGAACTTCAGTTGAGAGTAAACTCTGTGGGAGGAAGATCTCTCTGCTATAACTAACCAGAAAATAACTGGGATTTTGATAAAATAACCTGGGAAAACTGCTGCTGTGCTGTGGTAAGTGTGGGAGGTAAGTCCTCTGGTTTTTGGACAGTTTGGGGGGACCGCTTTTAGAAGCCAGCTAAAATAAAACCTAGGCCAGTTTAGGTGTGGTCAGCTCAGGTTACTCTAGGCAGATTCCTAGGAGATCACATCAAAATAACAAAAGGGACAAAGCATTAGCATTAGCAAAGAGGGCTAGCCACTCCTGAGCTTGTGGGAGTGCCTTAGTTTCAGTTTGAACTTCAGTGCGCGCGAAACAAACTTCGGCGCGCGAAACATACTATAGCATAACAAAAGTTTATCTTAAATTAAGTGTTTTTAGAGTTTTTTTTTTAGGTAATTTTTCATAAATAACACAAATCCATTAAATACAATGAAGGTAGAATGCCAGCGGGGGGAGGGGGGCTTCCCAGTGTTTTGCACTGAGTGTCATATGTATGACTACCTGCCCATGGGGCAGCAGTCGTGGGTATGTGTTCGGTGCAATGAGCTCCGGGCTCTCAGGGAACATATTTCTTCCCTTGAAGCCAAGGTAGCGGACCTGGAGAAGCAGATAGAGAGTAGGAGGGCTGAGGGTGAGGTCTTCAGGGATGCAGTAGGAGCATCCCACTCCATGACAAGCAGCTCTCCAGCTGCCTCGGAGAGTCGAAGCCTCAGGCAGGGAGGACATCAAGCCGAGGAAGAGGGGCAGGCTCCCTTAGTTGGGACCCCTTCCTCAGTGGATGTGCCTGTGTCCTCTTGCACCGAGGATACTCCTCCACGGGTAGTGGGAGGGGGGCTTCTTGTAGTGGGCGATTCGATTATCAGGAATATAGAGAGCCGGGTTTGTGATGGGCGTGTTGACCGCATGGTGACTTGCCTGCCTGGTGCAAAGGTTGCGGACATCACGCGACATCTAGATAGGTTAGTAGACAGTGCTGGGGAGGAGCCAGTCGTCATGGTACATGTCGGTACCAATGATGTTGGGAAGGCAAGACGGAGCGTCCTGGAAGCCAAATTTAGGTTGTTAGGTAGAAGACTAAAGTCCAGGACCTCTAGGGTCGCATTCTCAGAAATGCTACCTGTTCCACGTGCAGGGCCAGCTAGACAGGCAGAGCTCAGGAGCCTCAATGCGTGGATGAGGCAGTGGTGTCGCGAGGAGGGGTTTAGATTTGTAAGGAACTGGGGAACTTTTTGGGACAAGCCAAACCTGTACAAGAGGGACGGGTTACACTTGAACCAGGAGGGAACCAGATTGCTGGCGATTAACATTAAAAAGGTTGCAGAGCAGCTTTTAAACTGATCCCTGGGGGAAAGCCGACAGGAGCTGGGCAGCATCCGGTTCGGGAGAGCGCACCCTCAAGTGAGGAGGGCTGGAAACATGCAGAAAATGCTGAGCTAAGTGCGGGATTAGTTTCACATGTTCCTCGACGGCAGAATTTGGTCAAAAGGAGTGAATATAAATGTATATATGCAAACGCCAGGAGCCTTCGAGCCAAAATAGGGGAGCTAGAAAGCTTAGTTATGGAAAATAGGATTGATATTATTGGCATAACTGAAACCTGGTGGACCAGCGAAAACCAATGGGATACAGTTATCCCAGGATACAAACTGTACAGGAAAGACAGGGAAGGGCGACATGGAGGTGGTGTAGCCTTGTATATTAAAGAAGAGATAGAATCTTATGAACTGGAATGTCCAAGTGAGTCTGGCTCTTCCACAGAAGCAGTGTGGATAAAAATACCAAGCCAAAAAGGAAGTCTAACAATAGGGACATGCTACCGTCCTCCCAACCATACGTCCGAAGGAGATGAACAATTGGAGAAGGAGGTAAAGGAGGTAGCCCATAAAGATAGGGTAGTTATAATGGGGGACTTCAATTATCCTCACATAGACTGGGTGAACTCCTGTTCAACTCAGGAAAGAGAGAGAAAATTCCTAGACCTGCTAAATGACTGTTCCATGGAACAAATGGTCATGGAACCAACCAGGGGAAATGCAGTCCTGGACTTGATCCTAAGTAATGCTCAGGACCTGGTAAAGGACGTCACTGTAGCTGATCCAATTGGGAACAGTGACCACAATGCAATAACCTTCAACTTAAATACAGGGAGTAAGTTCTTAATAAAGTCTAACACAGAGACCTTAAACTTTCACAAAGGAAACTTCCCCAAAATGAGGAAATTAGTGAAAAGGAAATTGAAAGGGAAAGTCAAAAGAGTTAAATCACTTCAAAATGCATGGAGACTGCTTAAAAACACAATAACGGAAGTGCAACTAGAATGCATTCCTAAAAGAAGAAAGGGGACTTCTAGGTCCAAGAAGAAACCAATGTGGCTCACAAATGCAGTAGATGAAGTCATTAAAAACAAGAAGAGTTCATTTAGGAAATGGAAGGCTTGTCCAAATGAGGAGAACAGGAGGGAACATAGACACTGGCAACACGAATGCAAGACGGCCATTAGGAAAGCTAAGAAAGATTTTGAGGAGCACATTGCTAAAAACATCAAAAGAAATAACAAGAACTTCTTTAAGTATATCAGAAGTAGGAATCCAACCAGGAGAGCAGTTGGACCACTAGATAGTAAAGGAGAGAAAGGGGTAATTAAAGAAGACACGGAGATTGCAGAGAGACTAAATGAATTTTTTGCTTCCGTATTCACGGAGGAAGACAGAAGACACATGCCAGTAGCTGAGCCTGTGTTTTCTGAAGAGTTAAACTGTACAGAAATAACCAAGGAAGAGGTCCTGGCATGTCTTAATAAACTAAATGTGAACAAGTCACCGGGACCAGATGGTATTCATCCAAGAGTCCTTAAGGAACTCAAATGCGAAATTGCCGACCTTCTAGCAAAAATATATAATCTTTCCCTAACATCAGGCTCCGTACCTGAGGACTGGAGGGTAGCAAATGTAACACCAATATTCAAAAAAGGATCCAGGGGTGATCCAGGCAACTACAGACCAGTTAGCTTAACGTCAGTTCCGTGTAAGGTGATGGAAACCATTATTAAAGACAAAATTAGTGTGCATATGGAGCAGCAGGCATTGATGAACAAAAGCCAGCATGGCTTCTGCAAAGGTAAATCATGCCTCACAAATTTGTTGGAATTCTTTGAGAGTGTCAATAAACACGTGGATAAAGGTGAACCAGTAGACATTGTCTATCTGGACTTTCAGAAGGCTTTTGACAAAGTCCCACATCAAAGGCTACTGAGTAAACTCACCAGCCATGGAATAAAAGGACAGGTTCTGTCCTGGATTTGTGACTGGCTTAAGGGCAGAAAGCAGAGAGTAGTAGTAAACGGCAATTTCTCAGGGTGGAAAGAAGTAAAAAGTGGGGTCCCTCAAGGCTCAGTACTGGGACCAATGCTTTTTAATTTATTCATCAATGATCTAGAAAAAGGGGTACATAGTAAAATAGCAAAGTTTGCTGATGATACTAAATTATTTAGGGTAGTAAAATCTGAAAGAGATTGCCAAGAGCTCCAGAGGGATCTCTTAGCATTGGGTGAGTGGGCAACCAAGTGGCAAATGTGCTTTAATCTTAACAAGTGTAAAGTAATGCACATTGGGGCCAAGAATCCAAATTACGTCTATAAACTGATGGGGTCTGAGCTTTCTGCAACACGCCAGGAAAGGGATCTCGGGGTTTTGGTGGACAGTTCAATGAAGGTGTCAACCCAGTGTGCGGCAGCAGCAAAAAAAGCAAATTCAATGCTGGGAATAATTAGGAAGGGAATAGAAAATAAGTCAGCAAGTGTCATTTTGCCCCTTTATAAATCTATAGTGAGGCCACATTTGGAATACTGTGTACAATTCTGGTCACCACACCTCAAAAAGGATATTGTGGAACTAGAGAAGGTGCAGAGAAGGGCAACCAGAATGATTAAGGGTCTGGAACACCTCCCTTACGAAACCAGGCTGCAACGTCTAGGCCTCTTCAGTCTGGAGAGACGGCGTTTGAGAGGGGACCTGATTGAAGTATATAAAATTATGCACGGCATAGAAAAGGTGGATAGAGAAAATTTCTTTTCTCTATCGCACAACACTAGAACCAGGGGGCACTCTATGAAGCTGATGGGTAGGAACGTAAGGTCTGACAGGGGGAAGTATTTCTTCACACAGAGGGTCATCGGCCTATGGAATGGGCTGCCAGAAGAGGTGGTGACAGTTACCAGTCTGGATGGCTTTAAGGTAGGGTTAGACAAATTTATGGATGACAGATGTATCAATGGCTACTAGAACGAATGCCTAGGTGCATCTTTCAGGCTGAGGGGGGGGGAGGAAATGGGGCGCTTCTAGGGCCATCTGCTGGGACTCGAGAGCAGGAGAAGGTTTGTCCTTGTCTCTGCTTGAGATGCCCATGAGCATTTGGTGGGCCACTGTGTGCGACAGGATGCTGGACTAGATGGGCTGTGGCCTGATCCAGCAAGGCTTCTCTTATGTTCTTATGTTCTTATATATATATGAAAATTTGGAATGCCCTGGGAAGGGGATCTTACTAAATGTTTTATAGATGAGAGAATTTGCTGAATTCATATGAGCTATTCCATTACATTTTTAACCTGAAGGAAATAACAAGAAAAACTTCACCAGTACTGGGGTGTCAGGATTTCATGTTGGGCTGTTTACACCTTTTGTCTACCCTTGGAAAAGAGTGCCCTGAGGGATTCAAAGAGAGGTCAGGAGATGCGCCAATTAGGAATGTTAATTTAAGGTAACTTCCATAATACAAGAATGGTAAGGGAGGAGAACATCTTATTATTTTAAGGAAATGATTCAGATGTTCCTGAGGAAGTGGGTCTCACTGGGGTGTCCTGAGCCTTGTAGGTACAGATGGGCCATTCCACTACAAAGAGACAAATAAGATTGCCCAAGGAAAACTAACTTCTCTTGGGACACCTGGATTGCCTTTCAGGAAGGACTTTTGGAGATATTGTTAGGCTGATTTGCATCTTTTTGGGAAACTATAGACAGGTACAGGTTTCATTTATTAACAAAGGAAGAGCCATAATCAGCAGGGTTTTTGTTTTGGTTCCAATTTCTGACTATAAGAAAGGCAGAGAAGAGAAGGAGTCCAGGAGTCCAGGGGCAAGGAATCTCCCTCTCCTCATCTAGCCAAAGTTTTCCTGCCATGGAAAGCTAGGAAAAGACCACAGACACTTTGCTGGTTTTTTTCCGTTTTTTTCTCTTTCTCCTGCTACACAGAGCTGCTTTTTAGCTTTTGAAAGTTGTTCTGAATTTTGCTTGGTCAGAACAAATTGCAGAAGCCCATTTCAACTGGCTTGGCTTTTATTTTTATTTTTTTGAGATATTTTACTCATTTTTTTTTAGACCGGATTAATAAAAAGGATCTTTTTATTTTTATTTTTATTTTTCATTTTATTTTCTATTTTTGTTCCTGAAGAGGCACAGATCGGCTGAAATCTCCCATCTACAATTTTGGGTGTACTAAGGCACAGTGGTGAGAGCAAATTCCATTCCTCCTTATCTCCCCCTATTTCCTATGGTTTTTCTATATTGTTTAATTTTGGTTAGGGAATATCTTTAGTATTAAGGGTGATTTTTCTACCTCCTTGCTGGCTTGGGCACATTTCTTCCCCAAAACTAAAATTACCAGTTTAATGCATAGAATTATTCTGATACAAGCTGTTTAGTTATTTAGCCATGTTTAAAGTCCCTGCATGTTTGTCCTTGTTTTGCTTAAATGTCTAATGAAAAATGCTTCTGATATGGCTTTATATTTCATTTCAACTTCTCTTCTGTATTTCTAATAAACTCTTTGCTCTGGTTTAACAAGAAACACTGGTTTTTGAGTCTGAAATGGGTTTTGTCTCTGTTTTCTGGTTATTCCTCATTATTAAAACCTGTGAAAAGATCTAGCTACTTATTCCCCTGGGAAGTTTAAATTTGGTGTTCTTTGGGCTTCAAAAATAATCAAAATTATCCAAATTTTACTCCCTCCACAGTTGCTTCCAGTTTATTACTGGAGCAGAACTGGTAACACCCTGAGCTAAAGAGCTCGCCACTTTCTTTCGTTTCTGTAAACACTCAAGCAGAGAAGCGTCTATAACTGCCACCCGCAGTGCTGGTTTCTCCCCCTTGCTTTCACTACTTAAAGGGACAAGATCCCTTTTCTCTGGCAATCCCTGTATCCTGGTTAATAAATATTTCAGTCAGAGTTCTCTTTTCCAATCAAGAAGAATTGTTCTTTATTGCTCACAAATGGTTGTGAATAAATAGATAAATCAATAAATACGTAGCTTCACCAATAACTCTCAGCAACTGTACAACCTACAGTATATAACCCTAGGCTGATCTAAGGATTCTCTCTGGCTCATTCCCCAGGCCAAGGAATCCTGGGACTATGTGAGTATTTTCCCCTTCAGGATTCAGTTCATTCACATAAGAACCTCTCACCCCGAAAGACCTAGGCATAGAACAATTTTCCTCTCTTGAGGGTGCCTTTTATACTGGCAGCCTGGTGTGGGCTGCCTCTGATTGGCTTCACCTGTGGGCGATCACTCCCCTCTCTGCTATGCTAATTTGGAGTGCTTTGCCCACTTCTTCCCTGCTCCTCTTTCTTTTACATTGTAGATGCAACAAAGACAGCAACTTCGTTAAATACAATGCAAACATTATACAATAAATATATCAAACATTCATGTGCTGTCATTCTCTATTTGTATGAATTTGGACTTCTGAATATTCAATTTGAATTGAATGGTGAAAATTGCTTTTGTGCACACCCCTAGTCTGCGTTACTGGAGCAAAGGTGCCCATAATTTTGCAGCCAAGTGGCATGAGTTACGGGTCCAAATGTGGCTGATCAACTCATCATCCACCAACAATGTGAGATGGATGCACAGATTCGCACAGGATGTGCTGCTTAAGCACTTGAAGACGGCAAAAATTTCTCCTCATCCTTCCCATGCTTTTCTTCGTGACAGAGTGCAGACAGCAGGTGTACACAATCAGGTAATCTATGTGGCACATGTGCATATGTCTGCCACTTTAATAAGGCCATCTGAGCACATCATGACATTCTCTAGGCACTATAAAATGCCACGTCCCAAAATAAAACTACATTTTAAAAGTATGTTAAATTTAAGTCACATTTCTGCCATGCAATGCTCTCTGTAAAACTATCATAGTAATTCTAGCAGTCCTATACTTTAGCTACAAAAATCTGCAATTATTTAACATTCCACTTTTACCCTCTTTAAAATTTGCATAGAGTAGCAACCATAGTGTTCCTGTCATAACATGTAATGCATTTTCAAAACAATTCTCCATTAAAACTTCCTCTTTTAAACCTTATATGACTATTTTTACAGACCCTTCTTAATTGTTACTATTTTTCCTTATCTTCCCCTCCACCTTACTGTTTCACTCAAAACACAAGATGGAAATGTATTGATAATGCTTTTTTGAAAATCAAATGCATAATGACCCTATGACTCCACTGTCTCATGTTTATCTTCATACTCCTGCTGGAATATGTTTCTACTAGGTATAAAAAATGCAAGGTTATTCACAGGACTTGGATTATCTCATGGTCTGGCAACCTTTTTTTGTGTGAACGCCTCCACTTGTCTGACCTCATTGGTCCCCTTATCCATTTTGTGCAATAGGCTTAATAACTGAACTATATGTATACCTTTGTTTTATACGTCATTTGTATCACTCTATAGATATCTAATTAGTATGTTTCTTATTCAGTATTTGTATTCAGTAATGTATTTTTTAAAAGAAAGAATGATGGGTTTAGAAAAGTTACTTTTGGACCTGTAACTAATTTTCTTCAATGACTTTCTGAATATTAGATTACCCAAAATTCTAGACTACTTTGGGTATTTGGTATCATCAGCTCATTAACTTAACTTAATAGTTTTGGCTCAGTTATCTCTTTGGATTTCTGCAAAACTATAATAATTGCATAATTACACATGCATTCTCAAATTACAGATGCTCTCGATAATTAAAATTAAAATTAAAAGTAAGCAAAACGTATATAGAGAACTTAAAAGGAGAAAAAGTCAAGAATGTTTCTCAGTTACTCATGCAGTGGTTCTAAATGAATGAGCTGAATTTTAGTGTCTATAACATTTTAAGATATTATTGCAGCTATAAATAGTAATGCATTTTAAAACATAAGTAGCAGCCATGAAGCTCTATTATACAAGTTTGAGTTTTATAGTTTAAAGAACATAGAGACATGCCACCTGAAACAATTTTGAATTAGAAGCTGCTGTGCCATATTCCCTGTACAATAGTTAACATGAGTCCACCAACATGTAACATGCAACTTTCAAAAAATTATAAATTAGGTGATAATATTTGTAAGCAGTGCTCTGGTGCTTCCCCAAAATCAGGGAATTTGGAATCCCAAATTTGGAAGCATCCAGTGGTTTTGACATAGCACAAAGGAATGCATGACTGTCACAGAAATAGTTGGAATTGAAAGTGGATTTAGAGCAGATTCAAAGTGGATTCAGAATGCATTTGACACATTCAGAACAGATTCATAGGGAATTTGTAGGGGATCCTTAGGCACGACCGCCAGCAGGGATTTAAATCATATTTGAATACCATTTGAAAAACATTTGTATCAAGTTCTAGGGCCTCTGTTCGAACAATTGCAAATTTCCTTTCATTCAATTTGAATCAAACACACAAAATAACATCTGTTCACATCCCTACTAGGGTGTGCTGGTATGCCAGCAGACTTTAATGTTGAGGTCTACTAATAATCCCAAATCTTGATCAGAATTATGCTCCATCCAGCATGGCTGAAGCATGCCAGCAGTATTTGGGGCCTCACTGATTTGCAGTACCTTGTGAACTGATGAGGCCCAGAAGCTACTATGGGGGCTTCTATTATGGATTAAATATGAGTCCAGAAAGGGCCTTTGTCTCTCAGGCAGCATCTGCATCCATTTTAAGAAGCAGCTCAAAAGTGACTTAGAGCATATGGATAGCAGTGTTTCTATCTCACTTAAAGGCCAGATAATATATTTTGACAAGTGCCTTTTCTGGTCTTCAGTTTGGATTGAGGCAGTAGCTTCTAAGTTATTTTTTAAATTCACTTTAAAAAAACCCTGTGTACGGATTTAGCTTCATAGTCAAAAGAAATTGTGAGCTTTTTCCAGTCTCATACCTTGACCTATCTAGCTGCTATGGAACTTGCCCAATTCACTGTTTTATAGCCATCTTGGTGCTTCTGGTCACATTGTTCCTGAAACATTTCTGCCTGCTCTTATTTCCTTTCCCTTTTTGAGGGTGAGTGGAGAGAAATGACCCTTATGGCTTCAGACCTGCTGTTGTTGTAGATGACTCTGACACAACTCTTTCAGTGTTGGAGATTTGGTCGACCCTTTCGCCTGAACTGTACTTCACTTGATGCACATGTGACAGAAGCATCACTAAGCAGACACCTACAGACCTTATGAAAAAATATTTTAAAAGAATAAAGGTCCTAAGAATGACAGAATGACCTCAGAGGTGCTGAAGTTTTACAAATCACTCTGCTACTCAGTTTATGCTTCTTCAAGATCTCTTTTATGGCACAGAGACTGAAAGTTTTGCAAAGCTGTTGCAAATTGTTCCTCTTCAGCCAGTATGACAAAAGCAGGATAAATCGCTAGTAATTTTGCTAACTGTGTCATATTTCTAAAGGCCCAAAAGAAAGGATGACCTGGGCCTCAAGTATCTAAGGAATGCCTACTCCCATATCAATCTGCCTGTGCCTTAAGATCTGGAGGGCTGGAGGGGAGGCCCTCTTGGTTGTCCAACAACCCTCAGCAGCAAAAGGAGTGGGCATGCAGGAGAGGGCCTTCTCAGCAAAGACCCCTAGGCTTGGGAATAGTCTCCCCCTTGAAGTGCGTCAATCACCTTCATAGTACACATTTCGGAAGGCAGTGAAGACGCACCTCTTTCCCCTGGCCTTTGGTCAAATGGGGATACTTTTCCCTTCCTACTTGAAGATGCTATTTTTTTAACACATACTGTTACTGTTTTAATAATGTTTGATTTTAAATGTTGCTACCTGCCCGGAGACCTCTGAATATAGGTTGGGATAAAAAAAGGGAGTGAGTGAGTGAGTGAGTGAGTGAGTGAAAGAAAGGGTGTTTTTCCACTGTCAGAAAGTACCCATTTTTGCACCCATTAAGGACCCATTTGGGTGTGAGCCGGATGATCCCATTTCCACCACAGCACCCATTTGGGACCTGATTGTTTCGACTACTGCTGGGGAAATCTGGATCAAATGGGTACTTTCTGGCCTTTAATCTGGATTTTCTGTAGACCCTATTAATGGGGTCTGCAATGGGGTCCTCAGGCAGAAAATCTGGATTAAAGGGAGCCTGTTTCCATGCTTGTGTGGCAATGGGGTCTAGAGGAGGCTAGGGCGAGGGGACACCCATGGGGGGGAGCCCCAAAACCTAAGCTTCAAAGTCATTTTGAAGTCATTTTGAAGTCACTTCGAAGTCTGTGCAAAATAGCTCTGGAGCGTCTTTGCAGTATGTGCTGATCTTCAGAGTGAACTTTGAAGTTCACTCCGAAGATCAGCACAGAGTTCAATGGAGCTGTTTTTCACATACTTCGAAGTGACTTTGAAGTGACTTCGAAATGACTTCGAAGCCACTTTGGAGATTGCACCCCCTGTCCCCCCAAACACCTGGGGTGACAAGCAGACCCCTCATGTGTAGATCCAGATTTCCAAATGGGTGCTCCGGTGCTTCCATGGCAGGGAAGCTAGCACTCATTGCCATTGGGTGCTAGACCAGCCATGGAAACACATTGGGTACTTCCCTTAATCCAGAACTACTGGATCCGGATTAAGGAATGTACCCATTCCTTAGAGCCGGATCTTCTTAGATCCGGATTAAAGGAGCGCGGTGGAAAAACACTGAAAGAAAGAAAGAAAGAAAGAAAGAAAGAAAGAAAGAAAGAAAGAAAGAAAGAAAGAAAGAAAGAAAGAAAGAAAGAAAGAAAGAAAGAAAGAAAGAAAGAAAGAAAGGTAATCACACATTTTTTGCTGTAACTGTGGCTTCTCACGGTGGCTTCCCGGGGGAATGCACATGCTTTATTTGTATCCCTAGCACCATAAGTGCTCCTTAGAGTATTTTAATGGCAGAGCAGAAGGATGAGCTTTAACAGTTTTCCCTATCCCTTTGTTGCTTCCCCTTGCCAACTGACCCCAATGTGTGGACATACTTTAGTCCTCCTTCTTCCAACCAAATGACACAGCCCTGTTGTCAAAAACACAGAAAATGGGCAACTTCCATTGGTATTTCCTGTGTTGCTGAAAACATCTGCAGGCAGTGACATCTGGGGAACTAAAAGTTTGGGAGATCATTTAATTAAATGATTACATAACTTATATTCTTCCCCATGCCACAATCTCAAGGCAGTTAACAAATCTGGATAAAGCAACATTTGAGAAGAAGAAAAGATCAAATCAGGCAAATGTATTATAGACCTGATTTCCTTTTTGCACTTGGTGAAAAGGTGAAGATAGGAGAAACTCCCAGACAGTGCATCCACACATTACGGAGCCCACTTCTTTACTAGAAGTGGCTCCATGCATTCCTGAATTGTAACTGCTTTACCTCTGTCCTAGCTGCAGAGATAGCCCAGCAGCTCCCATCCACAACTCTTCTGGGTGGAAGAAGTGCAAGCTCAGCATGTGACTGGGTGGCATAGGTACTCTGGTGCTGTGTCATCTGGTTGTCACGCCAACGGCACCAGACAGGCATGTTGATACATATCTATTCATGTCAGATATATATTCATTTGTATCCAACACGTATCAAATGTTCATATGAATACGTATGAATAGATTTGTAACGAATAGAATTTTACCACATTCAAGTGTAATCTGTTCATACCAAAATGGATTTTCAAACATTCAATTTGTTTCAGATGGAATGCCAAAAACAATATTCATGCACATCCCTACATAGCACCTTTCCCATGGGTCCATTTATGTGGATAAGTACACTCATAATTAAAGAGAATGTAATATAATTGGTTAAGGTATTCAAATTATAAAGGTCCATTTATTAAAAGAACCAATCAGAACATGCCTGTTTTTGCTCCTTAGGCAAGTTTTATTTATTTATTATTTGTATTTCTACCCAGTGTCTATCCAAGGTTCTCAGGGTGGGTAACAGCATTTACAATTCAGAAGACTACATCCTTTGCTTTCACTTGTTTTGGTCAACAATAAAATAGTCAACCATGATTCATTTTTTTAAATTATCAGGAAGTGGTTCTCTGAAATCAATGGAAATAACTTTGAGTAGACATCTTTCTAGAAGTGTTGTTTCAGATTCTCAGCAGAATCAATAATAAACTGCTGCATTGGCTTACAATTGGTTCTTGGTTGGCATAATATCTCTGTAACCACAGAAGCCACTGTTCCACTGTTCTCCCCCTTACAAAAGGACACTGCAGAGGACCAAATGTAAAATCTCACCTCCATAGGCTTTCAAGAAATGTCAATACCTAACCCCTACTCTTCTATTGATTTCAGCTATGTTTTAGTGCCTTTTCTGATATCCTTCAGTTATTCATACATGCTGCCTCATACCAACAGGCAGAATTGTTTTCCTTTTGCAATTTCATCATGGAGTAGCTAATGCATTAAAAAGTGAAAAGGAGTTACTGGAAAGCAAGAAATGTGTTCATTTCACCTTCTCCTTCACCTTCATTAATAGAAGGCATGGCTGAGCCCTTTGAGTAGGAGAATGATGAGCTCCTCTAAGCAAAATGTTCATCCGCATACAATAGTTCTGATTTTGGTAGCAACAGCTAAAAGAAGAAGCAGAAGCAGAAAGCTGATACACATTTTTTTCATGAATTGAATCAGTTAGAAAATACAGCAACAGTAAAAGAAGGTACTTACATTCTATGGAGGCACATTGGAAGTCAGCACAGAATGTCTCCCATGCCTGAAATCACTATTGCGAGCTGCAGAGGTAAAGACAACCAATAAACAGGCATATCGGCTTGGACAAGATGCCTTGGACAAGAAAACTGTGAGCCAGGATAGCCAGTGGTCTCAGATGATAAGAGTTTGGGTTCAAAACCCTGGGTGGAAAATTATGATCTAATTTATATTTGAGTTTGAGCCAGGCTCAACTAGTTTCCCTTCCTATTTTTGTGGCCCAAATCCCTGGCATTGTTGTTCATTGTTAGGAAAGTGGCCAGAATGAGAAGTCCATCCAGTCTGTGTGAGATAACTCAGTCTAAATTAGATGGAACTCGCGTTCAAAAAGACTGCCAGCTGACCAGGATATTAGTTAATTTTGTTTTCCACACCATTCAGTTTTCATGCTTGAATGGACATTCTATTGTTGATGGTGTTTTTTGTCTTTTTTTTTTTTTTTTTTTGCAGTTTCACATTTGAAGGTAGCATATGCACACTGGAATTAAAATCCTAACATTTGTAACATTTAAACTGTACCAAAAAGAAAGTTTAAGGGAATGCTGTAAGCAAAGCAGCTGGTGAAGACTTTCTCTTTATCATGGAAATATCTGGCAGTACATCAGTGGTGGAAATATTCTCCATAGGTAAGAATTACACTGCATATTTCATAAATATATGAATTAAACAATGCTGAAGATTTCAAAAGTTCCTATTGCAAGGATTGATTGCACTCCTATATATATATATATATTTATGCACACAATTCATACACATGTACACTTATTAATGAAGTTGGATTGATTACAAATCTGTGGCATTACAAGCATGTGCGCTGTTTTCACACCCTTAAGAAAACTGTGACTAAAATAAAAATAAAAGTAACATTAAAATCTATTACTACAAATGAAAATCTATCTTTTTTTACTTGCTCATTGCTACTAATAAACTCACATATCTAGAAATTCTGTATCTATTTGCATATGGAAAACAATTACCAGAATGCATGGAACAAATATGAGTCTTGCCATGAATAAGACTAAAATGCATTTTTTTCAATTAACTGAATTTGTTGTACAAATGTTTTAATGTATCCGATTGTATCTGATACGAAAGACCATTTTCTATGAGTGCATATTTAATTTAGCAGCTACACTTTTTTAATTTACATTGATTGCTAACTAATACAAAAAATTAACATTACCTTTGTGTTGAGTTCGATGAGGCTTATGTTCAGCTAAATTAAATGTTAGACAGGACTGACAGCTAATTTAAAGCTAACATTTCTTAGCTGACATATGTATGAGAAGCTAAGGCTGGAGACAACCCAATTAGTTGAAAAATATATGCAAAGCTAATAACTTGTCTGTCCCCAAATAACCTCACACTTGGGACTCATATGGCATAGATATAACTTAGATTTTGTTGTCTGGAGATCAACAATTGAACTGTCTTTAAATGAATTGCACTGAGCTATCCTTCTGCTGCCATTTTTAGCTATTCAGTCAAAAGCTGCATTCAGACAAAAATATGAAGTTTACCTGTTGGGGAGTCCATAGGGATAGCAGCTACATCTCCTTGCATCTCCTTGAACTTTTAGCCATGTTCTGAGGTGTAATAACTGCCCCTGGAGGCAACCTACTAGTAAAATCTGGAAATCAAGTCCTTTTCTGCACCCATTTTAGATCAAGACTGGGGATGTGCATGAATATTCATAACATTCAAAATCCACACAAATTCATATGAATTTGGACTATCAAATTCAAATTGAATGTTTGCATATTCGAAGATTGACATTTGAATTCAAATCAAATGTTTCAGTACATTTGTATGCATTCATATAATATTCATATGGGATTGAACACATTTGAAGGGGTTCTATTTGAACAAATACGAATTTTCTTGTATTCGATTCTTACGCTTTACTCCAGAATATCCAAATGTAGTGTAATAAATAACTAACATCTGGATGTAGCCTTCATAAGCATCATCAGGAATGACTGCAACTGTTTAATCTCATTTACATTTTTCTGGCAACTGTTATTGGTGTTACTCCATCTGTGCTGGGTTTCTTTTTGTTTGTTTTAAAAAGGAAGTTCACAATACAGACTTCTTAATAAAAATACACAATTTGTTCCATGTATGTTCCATGACTCTTTTTACATGAATAAAATTTGTATCCTTGAATCATATATCTCACAAATTTCTCTAAGACTCACTAAGCACTATATCAGAAAATAATCATGCAGGACATAGGTGCACTATGAAATTTTTCAGTGTTTCCTTAGCTATTTCTGCATTTGATAGCAAACATATCTGAAACCTTTGGGTTTAGGATGAGATAAAACAAACAGATAAATAAATATCCTTATTTGAGGAGGAAGATTGGCTCACTTGTTTAAGCCATTGCCTTGCAGAAACTCTGTTCTGATGGATTTCTGTCTGTCTTCAGCAACCACAATATATATTGGACAGAGTGATTAGGAGCTGAGGTCCTTTCTTTACTTGTCCTTGTTAGGATTATATCTGGAGTAGGAATCTGCTAGTGTGGTGTGCAGATGGCAGTTCCCTATTCCAGGATATAATACAGAATAAGGCCCAGTGCAAAAAAGGCCTGAGTTAATGAACAGATGTTTCTGGTTCATATTTTTATTTCCCCATATGCTAGTTTGTCTTTTTATCTCCCCATATGCTGGAGTTTCATGCTAAAAATTCTTGATCAATTCTAGATAACCAGTTGTCTAATTGCAGAATTACCAAATGTGTATATCTGTGTGCTTACAACACACACACAAGAGATACAGTTAATTATAATTACAAGGAGATTCTGTTTTGTTAGTTGTCCCTATAGAGAATACGCCTGCCCATACAAGAATGTCATCTGGCTTAACCTTCACCTTATTTTGTTCAACAATTAAGTGAATTGTGCAAATCAGCAATGCTGTCTGAACAATTTAATTAAATGTTGGGTAATGTCTGTAACAAATAATGCATCTATACACTGATTAACTATTTATTGATTTTACAACTCCTTGGTTGCCATAAAGTTATTCACTTGGCAAGGACTATGTTTTATATTCAAAAAGCTATCTTTCAGCATCGCTTCAGAATAAATTGTCAGATTTCCCAACAATTCAGAACAAACTCCACTGATAGTATACCACATTCTCAGGTGCAAATATGCTTCTCCAAAAGCTCCTTTTCCTGTCAGATGCTAAAGGATGAGTTCTTCACACCCAGCAGTGAGGTTTATTATGAGATGTGCAGGAGAGGTGGTCCATGAGTAACGCTGAAAAAGACTTCTTCTCTATCTCCATTTCTGAAAAAATGGTGAAAAACGTTTGTCACCTTTGCAATTCATATGAGTTATGAATCTTCAAAACTTCGCGTGGCTGTATATTCAAAGTGGTTTATAGTGGCTATATTCAAAGACCGACTTTTGCATGCAAAATGAAAGCTTTTGCACCTTCATTCAAAGCTTTGTTTCATTCAAAGTGGCTGCCCAGAGTGGATTCTGATATTCAGAACATTCAAAATTCAATAGAATTTGATCGAATTTGGGCATTCAAATTCAAATTGAATGTCTATAATTCAAATTAAACATTTGAATGAATTTTCAAAACTTTCAAATCATTCGTACAAATTATCTAAGGCATTCGTATGTGTATGCTTCACATACGTATCTGTACACATCTTATTCGTATCCATAGACATTTGTATGGATACGTACGGGTCAAAAACAAGATGCATACAGGATAAAACCGACTGCGTACAAATCTGTACAGATGCGTACAGGCAAGTATGGATTGTTGACATTCATAGCTTCAAATACAAATAGATATACATACGAACAGATATGAATATATTCGATTTGAATCAAATGTGAATACATTCGAATTTTAAACATTCATACCGATTCAAATCTTCAGATATTTGATTTTAATCAAATTCCAGAAATTGCATTCGTGCACACCCCTAGATTGGATTTGGATCAGATTCAGATCAAGTTTGGAGGCACGACTGGTAGCAGCAGGGATTTGAAGAGAATTCGAAGCAAATTCAAAGCCTAGCATGTTTGAAGTGGCTCCAGCATCCATTTGCTTTGAGGCAAAGTGAATGGGGGGGGGGGAGAGAGATCTTTTCACCAGGGGATAGAATCATCTCTGTACAAGATGCAAAACTGCACTCTGCAATAATGGCACTTCCTTCAGTCATCACACTCAAAAATGAGACGGCTTGATTGTTTGCCACTGCTGCAAATGGAGATGTGGCGGTAGAAGGCACTTTCCTTTTTTAATCTTTATTTTTAATTCCTTTTATACATTACATTCACACAGATGTACATTCACAAACATTTATATTCCCTAGTACTAACTCTCACTTGCCTAGCAGCACCTATCATATCCTAATTACACTGTACGTTAGACAAAATATTTTGAACTTTTAAAATATCCTCTTTCAGCTTGCTGTTAACATGCTGTCTATCCACATAGGTCAATAAATCTCTCCACTGCCCCTCCCCAATATTCCTGTTTTGTTGGCTCGTACTCCTCATCCAAACCTGTTTACAAAGATCAAATTTGTACTGATCACTAATATAGTTCTACCGGGTATCATTATCCCCAGAAGGCACTTTCCTGGGTGGCGGCAGTATTTAGAGTCATGGCCAAAGTCACAGCCACTTTTTTAAAAATAGGGAAGTCATCGGATAACCAATCTTACTAATTCTTCTCCATGTAGAATTTATTTTCTTCATCTTCATCTCAAAAGTCATGAACGTCACAATTTGGAAGGAACAATTTGTGAAGGCAAAAACAGCTAATGAAGAGTGAAGGTGAAGCTCAAAATGATAGAAAGCTGGAACCTTTACTGATGGTAAGTTACTCCGGCAGGATCCAGATGAGGGATGTGGGCAGCAGGGACGTGCATGAATATTCTTTGTATTCGATTTGCATTGAATCGAATGCAAGAAAATCCATATTTCTTTCAAATAGATGCCCTTCGAATGTGGTAGAATTCAGATTCAATACAAATGTTCAATACGAATTTAATATGAATGTTTGATACAAATCACATATGTATCTGCTACATATCTACTTTGAACGCATCAAATCTGCCCTGAATCCACTTTGAATCTGCTCTCAAACCAGATCCACTCTGGATCCATTGCAGATGTGTCTGGGGCAGCTGCTTTCCCACCTTCCCAGATTCATGAATGGTAATGAATATTCATACCAATGTTCCAAAGCATTTAATTCTAATTAGAATGTAAATCTTCAAATGTGCAAACATTCCATTTGAAGTCAAATGTCCAAATTCAGATGAAGTCATAGAATTTTTAAATGTTACAAATATTCATGCACATCCCTAGTGGGCAGGGAACTAAGAAGGGTGCTCCCATCTCATTCACAAAGAATAGCACTGCTCTCATAGCAGTCTTTTTAAAGCATTTATGTGCTGCTCACACACTTGTTGCTTCACAAATGTCAAAGTGGGGGAACTTTTATTCCCTGGCCTCATTGTTTCCAACTGAGACCCTTTTCTTTGTCAGAAAAAAACAGGACCATCAAATTTGCGTCCACAAATGAGACACAAGTTGCATGATCAAGTTGCATGACCGCAAGTAAGCACCATTGGAACACTGTTCTCACTCTCCCTTTACAGTGCTATAACAAGTGTTTATGGCAGGATGGATGCTGGGTGAGTGAATGGACCCTGCGTTCTCCACAGCATACCTGCTGCACCATGAATGTGCAGTGATGTTCTGATCCCACACACTGATAGCACATTCATGGCACTATAAGCATTTTGTGATAACATTGTCACTATATCATCTCATTTTGATTTTCTTAGATATATATTGGGTCTGACTAACAGCATCACAGACATATTTAATGGTTTTCTGGTCTTATCATTTACAACAGTTTCCCCTCATATATCTTCTGCAAGCACACAATAATATAGCCATCATGAATCTGGTAAGATGGGTTTTAGTTCATGAAAAACCCATGCCATGTCCCCTTTTTAACTATCCACAGAATTTATTCACCAGAAACTCATCCTTATTCAACAGTAATACTGTTCTTCTCCTGTGAGCCTTGTAATTCCAAGACCTGAGGTCAAGAAACCAATACACAAAGGACATCAGACAGGATTTCAATTTTTTTTTAAAAAAACCCCTCATATTTTTACTCAATAAGGTCTTCTATGGCCAACAAATAAGAGAAACTTTTGTGTGTAAGCTGTGTCATATAGAATCAAATTTCCATTCTCTAAAGAATTCTTGCATCTTGAATGCAGTAGAGAATAATTCATAAAACCAAGGGCTATATACTATGTCAGCTAAGAATTTCCTGTTGTTCTTAATCACTATTGAAGCTAAGGTTCTGGGCCAGTTTGTACCTATGTGTACAGCATGGATTGGGACACTCTGGGATGTGCTATCTGCACACCAGGCTGCCACCTCTGTCCTGGACCATCTGAGAACATACCAGAGTTCCCTGATCCTCTGTAGCTCTGGAGAGGTAAAAACATCTCCACAGCTTGGATGGGAGCATCTGGTATGCTCCTAGTCACTCCTGCACAGAGTGTTCATACCACGTCTGGGTGCAAATGCTGCATGGGGACAGGGCAACTGTGGCCGGCTAAATCATGTGACATGTTGTAAACACCATGGTACAGCAGGTGTACAGCAGAAATTGTTGTGGCTGTTACTACGGTGATTTGGAATGTCTGGAATGGACTGCCTCCACTGTGAGCTCCTGGAGGTAAGTTAGGGATAGGGACAGTGCTTGTAGTGTGAAAACCAGCCACTATCTATGAACCATCCCAGTGAAGTGTGAACAAACCCCCTATCTAGTACAACTCATTAGTCACTGTCATGACTCCAATGTCCTTTCATCTCCACACTTTCCATAACATGTCAATCTTCCCAGGATCTGTGAATGCTTGCAGAATAAATACTACCAAAGAGGTATCCTCTCCCTCCTTGATAAGAGACATATGAAGTCCTAGGCACCCCATCAATGTCAAGGATGACTCCCACAACTATGGAATAGGCAGCTTTAGCTAAGCTGAATTATCTCCCAGATCCTCCTACATCTGTCTACCTGGAGGTCCCTGACTTAGGCGAGGATAAGAGCCTGCCATCTACATGCTAGTGCAGACTACAGTATACCCCCCCCCATCATACTTTCTTCTCATTGGATGAAGCTCCAGGCCAGAAAAAGGTGCCAAAATGGTACCTTATCCCAGTAGCACTAATGTCTGTGTTCCAGACTATGAAGGACATGCAAATAGTACACCCTCAAGGGTTGGCATATGCTGGGAGATCTTTTCCAGCAGTCCTCCAGGAAGTACCATCAGATATGGCATCATTAGTGATGTGCCACTGCAAAGAGCGCTCCCAAAAACTGAAGGCCGTAGACTTTGATTCCTGGCCTTATCAGTCTCTGCGCTATTTCTGAGGAGTCTTCGGAGGCTGGAGCAAGGATATCTGTGGAAATCCCAACATAGCCCCAAGATAATCCCCTAGGTTTTAGGTTGTGTCTAGAGGCTGCCAAAATTGTTCAAGATGCCATTTTATTTCATTGTGCTATTACCTGAATGGAAATTTCTGTCACTGGAATACTAATCTGAAGTATTGAATGTAAAATATCTCTTATTTCCTGATGCCAGAATGAAAGCAAATAGCTAGATTTAGCCACTGTGTTAATTTGTAGAACCATTCTGTGCGACCTCTACGATTTTAGATTTGACTATTTAATTAGATCAATATTTGCAGATATGCTAGTTCAGAATTAGCACTCATTTATTCCTCCTGTACCTGAGCAAACACATTTTATGACATCAAGTTATTTAGGTTCAAAGTGTACATTCATATGTAGATGACCCGTGGTCATCTTAAACAATGAACGTTCACTCCCTGGTTGTAGGAGTACAGATTTATGGTCTATTTAAAGAATTTTCATTGGGAATATAAGAAAAATCTTATTTTAATGTAAATGGACTAAGAAACCACTAGGGCATTGAATATGCAATTGCTTTCTTGTTAATATGTTATAATGTGAGGAACGTTTCAGTATTCAAATACCATTTAACACCACACCACTTTAATTAGCTATCATTTAACATTAATAAGGTCAGAATTTTTAACAGCAAATGTCTAATTAACTATCATGGCTTTCATATTAATATGTTTTCAATTCATGCCTCTGCTTAAGCTTCCACACTTGAGGGATGTAAACTAATTCCATGCTTTGACTGAAAACAACACTTCACAATAGATGTACAAGCTACCTGGTATTACAAAACTAAATATACAACAGAAAAGGGGGGTTAAGGATTCATGGATTCACACTGTTGCCTGTGTTCATTATTACCTGTTCAAAAGGGATGTACACAAATACTTGAAAGTATTCAAAATGTGATCAAATTTGTCTGAATTTCGACATTCGAATTTGAATCGGATGTCCATAGATCAAAATTTAAACATTCAAATGCATTTTGAATTTTGAATTTATTTGTATGCATATGGATTCACACACAGTGCGTGCTTGCACGTATGCATTTTCCCACATCCGTATGCATTTGTACAGATCTGTACAGGACAAAAATGGGTTGCATATGGGATAACTACGGAATGCATATGGACGTGTATGGATGTGTACGGATGTGTACGGGATGCGTAATACGCATACGGGCACATATGAATGCTGTTGACATTCGTAAGTGCAAATTTGGATTGAAAATTCGAACGAATAGATTTGAATTTGCTAAATTCAAATAGAAGGTCTTCTCTCTTTGGAGGTCTTTTTTCCTCCACTTTGATAATACTCAAGGCCATTTAAAAAATAAAATTGAAAGAATCATTAAAAATCACCACCAACTGAAGGAGCATTGGCTTCCAGAATTTCTGAATTACCAGTAACCGGATATCCGCATGCCATCTGAACCAAGTTTGGTATGAAGGAACGCAGGTGTCGAATCTTTGTGGACATTTAGGTAGTGATAGACTAGGCAAAAACTTATAATGGGAAGTCAGGGAGAAACAAGTAAGATGCTGCTGTTGCTACTAGATGATGTTACTA
Organism: Aspidoscelis tigris stejnegeri; assembly: GCA_023333525.1. Classification (NCBI taxonomy): domain Eukaryota; kingdom Metazoa; phylum Chordata; class Lepidosauria; order Squamata; family Teiidae; genus Aspidoscelis; species Aspidoscelis tigris. The sequence goes on along the minus strand of JALMGA010000007.1, from coordinate 67,044,658 downwards.
ATGTGCTTTCTGTTTTAATCTGTTGTTTTAACGTTGTAACCCGCCCAGAGACCTTCGGGTATGGGGCGGGATATAAATGTAAATAATAAATAAATAAATAAATGATAGAGCTTCTGCTTAAATTTTAGGAAGGAGCTTCAGTAACCCTGTAGGAATGGGTGCTTCCCTTAATCCGGATCTAGTAGATCTGGATTAAGGGAAGTACCCAATGTGTTTCCATGGGTGTTCTAGCACCCATTTGCAAATCTAGATCTACCCACAAGGGGTCTGCCTATCACCCCAGGTGTTTTGGTGGACAGGGGGTGCAATCTCCAAAGTTGTGTTTGGATTAGCACAGGCTCCAAAGGCAACTTTGGAGGGACTTCAGAGCCAGCTTTGGGGGGGGGGGCTTCAAAGTCTTGAGTTTGGGGCACCCCCATGGGTGCATCCCCCCCGAGCCTTCTCAATATGCAGATGATACCCAGCTCTATCTCTCTGTACCATCTGAATCAGGAGAGGTGGTTGAAGTGCTTGACAGGTGTCTGGAGGCAGTAATGGGCTGGATGAGGGCCAATAAATTGAAGCTGAATCCAGACAAGACAGAGGTGCTGTGTGTCACAGGGTCTTGGGTCCGTGTAGTTGGGAAATACCCTGTCCTGGACGGGGTCGCAATGCCCTGGAAGGGACAGGTGCGTAACTTGGGAGTACTCCTGGACTCGTCATTGACGCTTGAAGCTCAGGTGGAAGCCGTGGCCAGGAGTGCCTATTCCCAACTACGATTGGTGCATCAGCTTAAGCCTTTTTTGGACGGAGACGACTTGGCCACAGTCATCCATGCCCTGGTAACCTCTAGATTGGACTATTGCAATGCACTCTACATGGGGCTGCCCTTGAAGACGGTTCGGAAACTACAGCTAGTGCAGAATGCAGCTGCAAGACTGCTTACAGGGGTATCGGGCCGGACGCACATCACACTGGTCTTAAAAGAGCTGCACTGGCTGCCGAATCGTTACCGAGCCCAATTCAAGGTGTTAACTTTAACGTATAAGGCCCTAAATGACTTGGGGCCCAAATATCTGAAGGAACGCCTCCTCCCATACCAACCTGCCCGTGCCCTAAGATCTGGAGGGGAGGCCCTTCTCGTTGTCCCACCACCCTCTGTAGCAAGACGGGTGGGCACTCGAGAAAGGGCCTTCTCAGTAATAGCCCCCAGGCTGTGGAATAGCCTCCCCCTTGAGGTGCGTCAGGCCCCCTCACTGTATACATTTAGGAGGGGGGTAAAGATGTACCTCTTTGCTCTGGCCTTTGGTTGAACGTGGCACAGTTTTTCACTACTGTACATACTAATGTTTTATACTGTTTTTATATATGGTTTTATTCTAAATATTCTTGTCTTTTAAATATGCTGTTACCCGCCCTGAGACCCTAGGGTATAGGGCGGGATATAAATGTAAATAAATAAATAAATAAATAAATAAATAAATAAATAAATAGACCCCATCGCCCAATTCTAGGGTGTTTTTCCACTAGCACTAAGTGCCCATTGAAGCACCCATTAAGGACCCATTTGGCTGAGAGCCGGATGACCCCATTTCCAATATAGACCCCATTACTGACACATCTGTTTGCAACATAGCTAGGGAAATCTGGATCATATGGGTCCTTCAGGACCTATAATCCAGATTTCCTGTAGACCCCATTAAAGGAGTCTACAATGGGGTCTTCAGCCATCAAATTCAGATTATAGGGAACCTGTTTCCACTAGAACTGGGTAGATCCAGATTTGCAAGTGGGTGCTCCGGTGTTTCCACAGCAGGCAGGCTAGCACCCATTGCTATTGAGTGCTAGACCACCCATGGAAACACATTGGGTACTTCTACTAGATCCAGATTAAGGGAAGTACCCATTCCTTAGATCCAGATCTTCTTAGATCCAGATTAAAGGAGCACTGTGAAAAAACACCCCAAGAAATCCACATTATAGTTCCTGAAGGACCCATATGATCTGGATTTCCCTAGCTGTGGTTGAAACAGATGTGTCCGTAGTGAAAATGGGGTCATCCGGCTCTCAGCCAAATAGGTCCTTAATGGGTACTAAAATGGGTACTTAGTGCCAGTGGAAAAACACCCATAGAGGCAATCACACTTAGGAAATCACAAACTAAGTTTGGAATGGATTAGGTGTCGCAACCCAAACCATTCCAGAAGTTTGCTGGCTGTTGCACTTAATAAAGGTACAAACTGCCCCTAAAAAAAACTGTGTATAAAGAGAGGCAACTACTACTTTCATCTCATTCCAGCTCTATGAGTTGTTTCAATTGTCCATGGTCTGGAAACATTCTACTTAAGGTCTATTCTCTAATGTTACCCATTAGAGGTTAACCTTCTCCATCATATCTGTGCCATTGAGCTTGCTCCTTATTTATATTTCTATCCTGCCCCAAAGGTCTCAGTGAGGGTAACAACCTTTAAAACAACAAATTACAATCAATATATATTAAAAACAATAGTATACATAAAAACACTTAAAAGATCCATGTTTAAAAGAGTATATTAAATATTAAAACAATAGCATTTTTTAGAATTTACTTAATCATGATATAAACATTTATTTTAATGGTATTTTATTCAGATATCTTTTAATATCCTATGGCAGCACTAGGGCTGCCCCAGAAATTCACTATAATATTAAAGCACTCAGATTCCCAGGAAAGGAAGAAAGCTTAATCTGTAACTGACAAGGGTCTTTGATTTGTATTTCTGTTTGTCTACCTAAACACCATAACATTAATATATTGATATTACCACTGAAAGATGAATACAACCATTAGCCCAAGGCATGGAGTGAAAATATGTACTGATGCAAAGGACATAAAATTAATATCAAAAGAATACAGAAGAATGGCTTAGGAGATGGAGGGAAATGATAAAATGGAAAATGCAGTGTAAAGCATTCTGAAATACAAATTAGGGCTTCTTGAACAAATAATCAAAGCTGCATATTCATATATGCAAACTTTTAGTTTAGCACGATTTAGGATTTTGTTTTTTTAGGTTGCTTGCTTGTTTCAAACCTACAATGTAATATTTATTCAATTCCTGTGCATATTGTCGTGCTATGAGAAACTTGTTCCACACTGAAACTTAAAGATCATGTTTACAATACTATATTAAAGGAAAGAAAAAGTTCCTTTCTGTTCTTGGGGTTGTTTCAAAATAATCCCAGAATAATGACCTGCCATCTACGTGCTAGTGTGGAATTCAGTGATCCCCACTTTTCATTGGATGAAGTGTGGACCACGTTAAGATATTCAAAATGGCGTCCATCCTATCCAGTATAGATGTAGATCTCAACACTGGGTTCTACAACTGGCACAGGGACAGTGTTACTAGCAACCAGCCTGGATAGATTTAAGAAACGGTTAGACAAATACTATCCTGCCCTACACCTGAAAGTCTCAGGGCAGGTAGCAACCTTCAAAACCAACAGATTACATAATAATATCTCCTAAAACTATAATGATCTTAAAAACATTTAAGGCAGCATTATTTAAACAGCATCATAAATATTAAAATAATGGTATCTGTAGTGGGATGCCACATTAGCCAAAGGCCAGGGTATAAAAGTGTGTCTTCACCACCTTCCTGAAAGTATACAGAAAAGGGGCCTGACACACTTTGAGGGGGAGGCTATTCCATAACCTGGGGGCTATTACCAAAAAGGCCCTTTCCCGGGTGCCCACCCATTTCACTGCTGAGGGCGGTAGGACAACCAGGAGGCCCTCATGTCCACATCTTAGGGCACTGGCAGGTCAGTATGGGAGAAGTGGGAAGCTCCTATTCCAAAGGGCCTCCGGCCTCCCGCGCCATCGATCCTGCTCCTGGAGCCACGGGACTGGATCATGCAGCTACAAGTCACCACGTGTTTCTGCCGGTGTGTGGGGGAAGGTGGAAGGAGGCAGAGTAGCCTCCTTTTGACGTTCCCAAGATGGTGGCTGCCGGTTTATCCGGCCCCACACCTCTCTGTGTGTGGAAGCATCCTGGTTCTGAACAGATTGAGGCAAGGGGGCACATGGAAGACCTAATTTTCAAGGTCTTCCTGGAGGCCGCATCTTTCGGCAGCAAGACCCCATTAAGAATGCGTCTCGTGCATCTGAGTGTGGAAGTGGCCACCACAAAGGGTCCCGGATACGGTCTCCAGTGCAGAACGTAAGTTTCTATGTGTTCTGTTTTTTCTTTAATGCGTTTCTAAATGGGTTTCCACAGCCAGTGCAGAAACACCCTAAAGCTCAGATGTATGTTAATCTCAAACAGTTATTTTATATCAATGAGCCAAAATGAACACTCTTTCTGAAAAGATTTACCAGTGGTCCAGTGGTTGTTAAACCAGACATCATAAATGTGCAAACATGGCATAAATACACCTCCATGTTCTGATTTAGTGGGGGATCCATTTTCACAGTACACCAAACTGTGCTGCCAAAATGAGTCTCTCAGGGGCTCCAACCTCAGGAACTTCAGTTCCTACCCATAGGAGCTTACAAAGATGATGGCACAGCAGCTATCCCAGAACAGCTTTCTAAATGCAGACAATGTTCTTCCAGGATATCTGGTCAGTTTTTTCAGGTAGACTGCTCTAGTTGATCCCATCCCACTAGAGCAGTCCACCACAGGTAAGTGTGAAAATAGCTTTAGAGTCAGCAATCCTACGGAAGATGTTTGTGTAAGGTTGGTTTGGGTTCCAATTCTATTGCCTTGACTGACCTGGTGCCAGATGTTCTGCAAAGGACAAGAGCTATTCTTGGTAGGGATGTGTTTGAGAATTATTTCTTGTTCTTTTTGTTTGTTATTTTTATTTAAATGTATTTTATAATAAATTATATGTGATTATTGCATTTTGTTTAATAATTTCTTTTTTTAAAAAAATGCTTGCATATCACTTTGAGAATACTATGTAAGTGTCATATACAAATAAACTGATGGTGATCATGAAGATGAAGATAAGCTCATCCAAGAGACAGTTATATGTTTAGCAGTAGGGATTTGCACAATTTTTTCTCCCATTTGCTTCACATCAAAGCGAATGTGATGGAAATTCACCTTTGTGTGAATGGAGCTATTTTGAATGTGCTACAGTTCAAATTTACTTTGAATATTCTCTGAATGTTCATCAATCCTTGCCACCACTTGTTACACCTCTGAATCCACTCTGAATCTGCTCTGAATCTGGTAAGAATCCATGTATTCACCTTTGCAAATGTAACAAAACTTTGAACACACAAAAGCTTTTGCTTTGCCAATATTCAATTCAAATGCAAACATTCAAAGCTTCACAATTCTTTTGAACTGGGAAGGTGACAAACATTTTTCACCCATCCCTATTTAGCAGCTATATGTTTAGCAGCTATAGAGGTGCCCTGTTTTAGGATGGAGAGACCAACTGCAGCCACCTTGAGAAGACAGTATTTTCCACAAGGATTTTCTGTTTTCCAGCAAGCAACATCTTCTTTCAACTTCTATTTTACACTTAATGCTGCAGGTTTGCTTCATTCTGTTGGTTGGAAAGTGCTTGCTGTCTAGTGAACAGCAAACATCAGCAAACTTGAAAACACTTAAATGCACATTTCAACAAGAAACAAAATAGGAAATATGTTAATATGAACAATTCTAAAAAACTTCAGCACCTTCAGAATATCAGGTGTTTAGAAATCCATCCTCCTTAAGTCTTCATGCCATATCATTTAAAATATGGATAACAGACATCCCTTTTATTTACTCTCAGAAAAGAGAGAGCACTCAGTCTGAATTCATATTAAATTCCCTGCTACTTCACATTCCATATGCATGCATATATATTTTCTGTTAGATGGCACTAGTTTGGAAGGAGTGAATTATGAAAGAAGCAAACAGTAATCAACACATCTATTCTACCCACGATTCCTCCTAAAGAGCCTCTACTGTGTTTAAGTAAGCAGTTGGAAGATAAAGGAATGGAATCTAATACTTTTACACATATTTCTATAATGTGTCAATTACTATTTAATATATATCTGCTCCTCACCTTCATTGAGATAATATAAGAGGATGAATAACTCTAGGCATATGTGTGTAATCTTGGAGATGAAGAAATATAATTTAAGTGAACTAGAACTAAATGTGAAGCTTTCCTACACATGCATGAACTATACTCAGACACTGAGCATGAGATTTGCAAGTAAAAAGTCCCAGGGTCTATCTACAGCATCTTCCTGGAGGAAGACCACTGCCTTTTTGTTGTCAAGAAAACTGTATGGCTGTGTTCATGCAGTCTGCACTTAGGTAATTAGGCTGCTGTGAATTAAGGCTGGTAAACTTCAGATACGGATGGACCATTTGCATTTGCTGGGAGGAAAGCTTCTCCAAAATGTCCATAACCGGCCTGAAATGCGAATGGTCCTCCTATTGTCCAGCCCATGTCAATGCGTCCAAAGCCAGAAGTTCCACCTCCTCACTGCTGTGATTGGCCACTTGGACGCCATTGAAAGAAGGGTTTGATCGCTGGCTAACCCACGATTGAACACCTGATCGATCACCACCCTACAATTGATCATCACTCCCGGGCACGGGTGAGTGATCAATCACAGCATGGATGTGTGATCAATCACAGCATGGGTGTGTGATCAATCACATTATAGGTGTGTGATCTATCACAGCATAGAGCAAATCATGCTTCACACCTAATCAACAACCAGTGAGCTTCTGGGGAGGGTGGGCACTTTGGTAGGCTGTAGCAGCCTAGTCGATGTGTGTATGCTCTTTCCCAGACATTCACTACTTCTTCACTACCAGCCTAAGTGCGAATAGGCCTCAGGAGTCAAGCCTGACTCAAAATGTGATGAGATACATTTAAAGGGCCAGCCTCTTGACAAATTATATAGTTTTAAACTAATATTTAATATTTAATAAGGTCACAATGACTAATCAATAAAGACTTTTTGCTGTCTTGACAAATTTGAGGTTGTAACAGACTTCCCCCTCCCCCTGCATTTGACTTAGCATGATTTGAAAGCGCTTTCTGCACTGGGCCTTATTCTGAAATTTATCCTGGAATACGGACCTGCCATCCTCATGCTAGTGCAGACTATGGCAGCCCCTGCCCAGGATCTAATGTAGTCTGCACCAGCATGCAGGCTGCAGGTCCCCATTTCTGGATATAATCTGGAATAAGGAGCTGAAAGTTTCCTGTGTGATAACATGCAACCTAAGATCCAACTAGAAGATTTCCTAAAAATGAAAGGGGTGGATGTCACTGACCCTACAGATGTCCAATGGATGCCAGTGAGACTATGGTTGGAAGCCTCTCTTTGATCTCCCTGAACCATATTTTGATTTATAACTGAAAAAACTGTATAACTTTGAAGGAAAGGAGATCACAAGGAATAGTATATTAATCTCATCCCTTTTCAGTCGCTCCTGTATATGTAGCATACAGAAGACTGTATGAGAAAGCACCATTTAGACCACACCATCTGCAATAAATACACTGAACGTGCTTAGCATCCAGTGCCCACACCCTGAGCAGGGACACACGCAAAAGGAATCAGTTGTGTACTTCCTTTTCTGCCAATAGGCCATTACCACACAGCTGTGGATGCATGAATATCTCTTGGCAGATTTCCATGGTTTGATTTTGGAGCAGTTTTTATGTCCTAGGCTGAGCTAATGCCAGCTCAACATGTACAGTTATATTTGGAAAACAAAGAAAACCAACGATAAGAGACTAGGAGGTTAGAAATAAACTGCAAAACATAACTGAACTCTTTTCTTCTCCAAGTCCTGTATTTGATTGCAGAGACTGGAAAACAGATTGACAGGAGCAGAATGTGTCAACGCTGACAGTGGAATATAGGGACTGAAGAAATGACAATCCTATTAGGTTTTTGTTGATGTTCCTTCTCTTTCTTTCTCCTCCTCCCCCTCACCATCTTCTTCTATTATCTATACTGCTTTACCATTTGGAAGTAAAAGGTGAACACCTTCGTAAAAATATCACAGTGCTATCTTTTTAAAAAAAAGTTAAGGGAAAACAGAAAAGGTGTGCATTTGAATTGAATCACTGAAAGACCAACTACAAAAAAATTGGGACAAGCATATCCAAAAGAGATTCTCACTGAGTTCTTTTAGACTGCCCCCGCTTCATTGCCTGGGAGCGAGGGCCATTAAATTCCATCTGGTTTACTCCATCTGACATTAGGCTGCGTTTCCAATCAATCTGCTGAATTAAAAGCCAATTTTGAGATATTTCTATCTGAAAGGAATTAAAGGAATTCTTGTAAGGAAGAACATTTGCATGAAAATTTTATGGAGAAACAGGACTGGCCTGGTGAATATTTTATGAACAACACATCTGGGTAATTCTGAGAATTCAAATCAGTAGTTTCTTATGAGAGAATGTATATAACAATGTTCTTTTTAGAACAACCCACTGAGAAGGGGAGAAACTTCCTGTTAATCATAGATGAGCAAATAAAAGGAAATATAAAATAATACCTCACAAGATGCATAAGGGTATTATTACCTGCCTGGAGTTTTCATAGATATGTAATTGGATTTCTACTTCAAACAAATGAGATATGCTAAAACAAGTCATGAGGTCATAATGATAACAATATTCTTTTAAAGGGATTGTGTAGGAATAAAGCATCTAGAAACAAAACTAAAACCATGCACAAGTGATGGATATGGAGATAACATTACCTGGGCGTTCATCTTAGACATTTACTTTAGGGGTGTGGGGGAGATACCTCTATTTCAGTACATTTCATAGCATTCAGTGTTGATGAGGTTTTGTGCTGAACAGTGCCCCTGAAAAGCACACTTTGAAATTGAAATTAGAGACAGTAGAAACAGAGAGCTTCACCACATCTGAATTTTGTGGCAGAAACTTAGCATTTCATTAGCCTTTTTTTTTTTTTTTTTGTCCCTCTTAGGGTGTATTCACACCTGTGTTGAAGGATGTTCCCTGGGGCAAATCTGAGACCCAAGGGACAGAAAGAAAGCATAGCCGGCCAGTGAACCATTCTATAGTATGGGTGAGGCTCGCTATAGCCTGTACTAGCATGTGGATGATAGGTGTCCAGCCTGTGTAATATTCTATATTGCATCCACCAGCAGGCAAACTCACACACAGTGATGACGCCTCAGACGACATGTAAAGTTTATTCTTTCAGCATCTCCATCAGTACATCTAAGAGAAGAGAAGTCTGTGCATAGGGACATCCACCATTGAAATGTTACACTAAAGAGTAAATACTAGGGATGTGTATGGATGGTTTGAATAGATCCCCTTCTAATGTGATAGGATTCATATTTGATAGGAATGTTCAATCCCATATGAATGCATACAAATAGCATACAGATCCCATACAAATGCGTACAAATAGCATACAAATCCCATATACGAATCCCATACTTCATACGAATATATCAAAACATTTGATTTGAATCTGAATGTCAATCTTCAAAATGTGTCAACATTTGATTCAAATTTAAATGCTCGAATTCCGCTGAATTCTGCCGAATTCTGAAAGTTATGAATATTTGTGCACATCCTTAGTAAATACTATACAGCTGGTAAAAGAGAGGAGATACAACTTAAGGGAACATACACCACAACACGCACTAGCATTCATCAGTGCAAATCCTAGTGCACATGCAGGCAACTTCGCATTTCCTGTCCCCTGGATGGGAAGGGAAGTGCAAATTCGCCCAAGATCTCTTGGGAAGTTTAGAGTGTTTTAGGAGAGGTTCTTTGCATTTTCTTCCTTCCCCATATTTCTCCTTGCCAAATTTCTCTCCAAATAACCTCTTTAAAAATCCCTTGTGTGCTGAGCTACCTTTCCTTATTTGGACTAGCTCTGTGTGCCTGGTGCCTAATTAAGTACATCATTCATTGGGATTCCCTCCTGCCTGTATTTTTAAACTGCTTCTGACAGAGCTCTGCATAGTGCCCATCTGAAATTGCCATTTTTATTTTCTCTGCTGTGTGCTTAATAAAAACCTCCACTTTCATTGAAGAAACTGCTTTGGAAAATATTATATCTTGCTGCCTGCTGGTCTGTGTTACAGAGCACTTGCCAATTTATTTATTTATTTATTTTCAAAACTAGGCATTAAAATAATCCTGTTCGGGGCTGCTTAGTTGGACGAAGCTAATTTCTCCTCATACGTAGCTCAGTTAACTGCATACTCTGAGAGCTGCTCTTTCTTCAGGATAAAGAAATAGACGTGTGTGAGAAAAAGCATCTACCTGAGAAACAGGCCATATCTCCACTTCTTGGTAGAGGCAGTTTGGGTAGTGGAGGCACTGTGGAGACAAGGCATCTTCAGCATACCCATATCAGAGAAGTGAGGTGCCCCAGAATGCATAGAAAACACCTCCATTGAAAATTGAACTGGCAAAGAACCTAGTGAAGTCACCAACAGACACTCACTGCTGTCAAAAATGGAAACAAGCCAGCAGCAGACACCTTCTTGGACCCGTGAAGGTGCCCTGGAAGGGTAAGTGGAGACCATGGCCATAGTCTCTTTGGGCCTTGATAAAATATAACATGTGTAGTCTTCAGACTGTTGTTATTTGCTTCCATCGACTCAGGCTAAAAATCTGTTGGTTGTGTGGATACCTTCTGCACTTGCCTGTGTGGGAAGCCCTAGGAATTAAGCCCTGCATGGACCATCCACAATGCACAGTTCTGCACATGCAGGATTTCCCCTGGTGTGTGTAGATGTAGAGCAGTTTGAGCTGCTCTACATTTACGCTCCCTGATGCCAGGTGTGGCTCCATCTGCACCTCTTCCTGCTGGGAGACATCCAAGTGAAGCCTGGGGAGTGGCAGTGCAAGCATGGTTAGCATTGCATCATCCCATCATTGCAGCATTAGTGGTGTCTTGGCACCATGCCTGCAATTCTCTGATAACCACCCTAATCAAGGCAATTCACACCTCAGGGAAACACTGGCATCCTAAAGTGCACATCTTCTCTTCCTCAGGAGGTTTTTCCGGGGGCATGAAGGTGCAAAATTCCCCTATGTTTTCCTGGCAGACATGGAAGAAGTTTGCCATTGCCTCCTTCCAGGGTTTGCAAGCCTCTTCTTTTCTCTGTGGTTGAACTACAGTCATTGCCAAATAATGTCCTCTCCTCCTCCTCCTCCAACTACTACTACTACTACTCTCCATGGGCCAGATTCTGCTACAGCTGATACTGATATAGAAAGGGGAGCTGACTGTACAAATCCTGACAGCTTATGAGTTTTCTTCCTGTATCAGAACAGTTCAAGGGGGCGAGGCAAGTGTTCTGAGGTATGTGTTCATATTCCACTTCATCTAACTGTGTTCGCTGATAGAATACTGAAACTCCTGACTCCCAGCTGAACAGCTTCCACGGCCACCAGTATGGCTCCTTCTGTGTTTTATCAGAAGCTGTTAGAGAACAGCTGGAGGGAGAAATTATTTCAGTGCCAAAGATTCCTACAGAAAACAGATCGCTTCTGATCACATCAGACACTGCTGTGTCATATCACAAAATGAAGGTGGCTTTTTTTCAGTGCTAATCAGAGCAACTCAGAATGAGGTGAAATTATTGGTAGGATGAGAGTCAAGAGAAAAATGGAAGTACTTCAATTGTATAATGCAGGATTTTTCAAATTCTTTTTTATTTATATCTCAAAAATCCTGCACTGAACTCTTAAGAGGCTTGATTTATTTTTTAATTGACTTCCTTACATCATAGATGCATTTGAGGGAAAAGGGAAGAAAAAGACAGAAATGGAAAATTTCAATAAAATTATGAAAATTATGAAAATTATCCAGGCCAAGGTCAATATTGACCACTTTGGGAAGTTCTGATCTTCTCCCCAGAAGTCTTCAAAGTCTTCATTGTCAGAAAAGCTTTCAAAAGAGTCACCTTTCTCAGCAGACAAAAATTATTTATGTCCAGCCTTTGCAAAACAAAACAAAATAGGACAGCCAGTTGCCCAAGGTGGTGTTTGGAAATGTCATCTTGTGAGTGCTAGGTAACTACGACCTACACCCCATGCAATCAGTCACTCACCTGTGACTGATCCCTGGATCAGTCCTCTTCAGGGTGCTGCCATTTTGGTTGTGGCACCCTCAGTGACTGCACAAGCATCAGTGACGTTACCATGAGAATGCTGACACTCTGCACATGTGCAGTTGGGTCTATGGTCGTCCCAGGTGCCAGCGCACTTGTGTGACCCCTCAGACGATCCCACAGCACCAGAAAAGGTGCAGTTACTCACCACTGGATGCTTCTGGTAAGTCTCTAATTAAGGTTAGTAAATAATTAGGGAACTTCTTGGCAGGCAGGGGGTCCTTGGAGGCTGTAGCATCCAATTTGGTCTTGTGGTTAAGGAGTCATACTCGTATCTGGGAATACAGGGTTCGATTCTGCACTCCTTCATGAAGCCCTTCTCCAGAAGTTCCCTAATTATTCACTAGTGGCCTAAGTGTGAAAAGGCCTCAGGTTAGTTCCCATATATCTGTGTATCACCTGTATATATAATCAAGACAAACAACCAAATATATACGTTCTGGTTACATAAAATCAACAACTGATTTTTATATAAACTCTGGTTATATAAAATCAACATTCCAGTTCCTTACCAGATATTTCACACTTAAAGGTACACGTTATTGGTTTTGTTGTGGCTGATCTCGTCCTTACCATTGTCGCTGGAAAATGGCAATTTTGTAATGAGAAAAAAAAAACAGATAAGAATAGGTGAGGAAATGAGCTGGGCTAATTTCCACATATGCTTGGCAGCCAAGCCTCCTATCTATTTCCCAAAAACAGATTAAGCAAAACCAGTCTGAACCAATAAAATTGCAGCTACTACTATTTTAGCTATTTTTCAGCCATCTTTGTTTCTTGCCTCCCAAGTGCCTGAAGATGTACTCAGACTAGCTCTTCAAATATTGTTAGATGGGATTGGAGCTATTTGATGACATGAGGGTAGAAAGGTGCATAAAAGGTAGGGGAGGCCTTTTTGGCATTTACAAAACAAACTGCATAAACTGCTACTTAAAGTATCAAAAATTTGGATCTCTATATCCTATACCAGCTGGTGGCACTGCAGTCATGTTCAATATTCTTATAATTTGTTGTGATTCATTTAGCATTGTAAAAAGAAAGGAAGGTCACACTGGTGGCTTCACACTTCCTGGTATGGATGGACAAAGTTTCACGTGAAGCAAAACTTTCTTGGCTCCGCATGAAACCTCTCATTAACATTAGCTTTGGAAATAATTAGCTTTGGAAATAATTAGAGGATGCTCTTCAAAGTGATTCCAATGCATTTTCACTTGAAGCAGCAGAAAGTGTCTTAGGGCAATCGTGTTGCCCATTGAGGAGTGTGGTTGCCATCCAAGGCACCATTTTGTGAGGGTATAATTTTGTGGCTGTCAACTGAGGTCCTTTGGAATGTCATTTGCACCTCCTTGCACAAAAGTGGAGGTGTGGAAGATCCCATTTTGAGCAGCAATTGTGGAACCTTTCTGAGACACCCAGTTAGCAGTCTTCTCCAATTTAAAGGCTGTGATCAGACAAAACAAGAAAAGCATTTCTGAGGAGGCTTGAAGAAGGCTTCAAAGTGGGATTGTTCACACAGTAGTCTGACCCTCCTCTTCCTCCTGAACATTCTGTGCTGGAAAAATTGGATTAAAGAAGGCTCGAGGCTCCTCCAAGGTTGCCCTTTTGTTATGTCTGAATACACCCAAAGTGGAGTCACTGATTTAGTAGGCTTTCTCCTAAAGCTGCTGCCTCTTTCTTTATCTCTTCCTGCTTCCTGCTTCACTGATTCTGTCCTCTTAGACATTAAAGCTTCATAATATCAGTTTTTGTGATTTCTGCTAGTCTTCTCTGCCAGGTTCTACCCTTCAGCCTTTCCTCATTCTTCTGTCTTCTGCCTATACTGTATTAAATCAACCAATCAGATTCCAATCACCTCTTTACCTCCAAAATCAAATCACCTCTTTACCTCCAAAGCCAAACTGTCAACTCTCTTATTACTGCAGAATGGGGGTTGCAAACTTTTGACCTTGCTTTGCTTGTATGTACAGAGCAATTGAAACAGGCCAAACAGAAATAGAACATTGCTGACAGGATTAAACTTCATCTTTCATTGCCCTGTTACTGATTGCTTAACTTGAAGGTGCTTTCGATGTGCAAAGTTTTTTTTTAAAATCCCATTCTGGTTTCGAGTAAAGGAAATGATTTTTCCAAACTTTGTAGCTAAGCTTACACAGGGCCCATTTGCACTTAACTTTGAGGGACAGTATAATAATACCCATTCCACTGAAGCTAAGATAGGGCAAAGTGGCATGCATCCACACTATAATCCTAAATCAGACCACCAGCACTTGAAGTGTGGATGGTCAGGCCTAGCCAGATCATCATAGCAATGGCCAGAACAACATCTGAAAGGTTGCCATGGCAATCAAGGCAGCATATGATTGAGCAGTTGAGCCACACTGCCCCTACCACTCACAATATTTGCACCAAGAAAAGAGTGAAAATGCTGCATCCAGGTGTTCATCAGCTGATCCTGGTGTAACTTTGGAGAAGTCTTTACTTCCACAGCTCACAATGGTCAAGACAGCTGGCAGATGCTCCCAGACACACCTGGATGGTCTGAGTCAGCAGAGGTGGGGTGGCGTGCATATTAGGGATGGGCATGATTTTTTTTCCTGCATTTGATTCGTATTGAATCAAATTCAAGAAAATTCATATTCATTTGAATAGATCCCCTTTGAATGTGGCAGGATTCGACTTGATATGAATGTATTCATATGAATTCATATGTATATCTGATACAAACACATATCTGATATGTATCGATACATACCCCATAACATATCCACTCTGAAAGCACCAAATCCACCCTGAATCCACTTCCAATCTGTGCTCAATCTGTGTCGAATGCACTCTAGATCTGTTGCAGATGTGATTGGCACAGCCGTTTTCCCACCTCCCCAGGTCACGAATTTTCTGAAACGTTTGTACAAATACGAATATCATTTGATTCATATTCGAATGTCCGAATTCATTCAGATTTGTACAAATATTGAATGTTACAAATATTTGTGCACATCCCTAGTGCATATGCATTTCGCCTGAAGGAGCTGCAGTTGGGTAAGTAGAAAGAGGCCCATATACCACTGTTTTGTATTCTGTTTGGTGACTCTTGCTACCAAGTAGTCATTTTGTTTTGTTTGTGTTTAAATCTCTAAACAAGTAGATTTGGTTCAGAGGCTGTTGCCAATTTGTTGTGGGTTTTAAATAGCTTTTCTTCCATGCTACGCCTTGCATCATTTTTAAAAAGTTAGTTAGCCATAATTGTTTCAAGCCTGAAGATTTTGACACAGATATGATAAGACCATTTGTTTTTACAGAGAGAGAGATTTCAGGGTGAACCTAAAAGCCATAAATGGAACACACAACTATAAGGCTTTTAGTTTTACAAGACAAAATGGTCATTTAGCTGCATCTGTTGCTATGAGTTGTGTCTGTAGTTATGCAAGTATTCATGTCAAAACTATCGCCATCCAAGGAAAAGTGTATTTATTTTGAAAAGGCATTTGGGTGGAATCCTTCCTCCTTCCTGTGAGGCTAGCAGTTGTAAATGTAGATCATTATGGGTAAAGGCTTGTTACTGTCGTCTGGTTGTTTTTTCTACTGTGAATAAATAGAACACTTTTCAATTTTCAGGCTTCTGTTATATATATAAAAAAATCCTTTACGGGCATTGAATTCCCTCAAAATAATTACAAAACAGAACAAGGACACAACAGATGTATGTTTGAAGAAAATGTGCTATGAAATAGTCTCACAAGTCACCAATTTCTGTTTTGGTGATTGTGAGAAACCAGGAATTTGTTGTTTGTTTTCACCATGAAATACTATTTTGAAGAGAAATAGATACTTTTTTAATGGTCTGATACTGTTACAAGGAATATTTTTGTCACTGAAATCAATCCAGTATGGGCATCTTTTTTTTTAAAGATAGACTCCATACTTACAAATATGGGTGTGTCCAGACTGGGGGATACTGTGCATTCTGCAGCTCAGTTCTCATTGGCTGCCTGATCCCATGTGACACACACCTCACTGCGTGTGCCACAGAAGTCTCACAGCTGCCAAGAAGGAAGCTGTGGACCTCCATTTGGAGTGGGGACAACACGTCATGACTTCACAGCCAGGTAGACTGCGTATTTTTATATAACTGTGGATTTTTATCCACTAGTTTGGAAGGGACCTGAGTGCTGGAATTCAAAACTTTTGAATTGTAGGGTTGGAGAAGACTTACAAAAGTCTCTTGGATTGAAAGTAAATCAAACCAGTCCACATTCAAGGAAATCAACACTTATTGCAGAACCTCAAATACTTTGGCAACATAATGAGAAGGCAAAGGAAAGACACTGGTTCTGGGACAGATTGAAGGAAAAAGAAGAGGACAGCAGAGAAAGGGTGGTTAGATGGTGTTATGGAAGTATCAGACATGAGCTTGAGTAGATCCTAGCAGACAGTGGAAGAGAGTAAGGTCTGGAATGCTCTGATTCATTGGGTCATGACGAATGGGACACCACTGAATGATACAACATCAGCATCAATGTCATCAATTCCCACAATTCCTTCATCTTGATGGTCTTGCTGGTTGGTATAATTGTAACACAGAAAGACCCATGCTATAGTAACAATTAGGGATGTGCAAGAATATTGGAAAGGTTTGAAATTTGTTTGAATTCATTCACATTTGGGCATTCAAATTCAAATCAAATGTCTATACATTCATTTTTTAACATTCAAACAAATTCAAATGCTTTGAATCATTCGTATGAATTATTTGGACATTTGCATGTGTACAGGTATGTACACATTACATATGTATCCATATGCATCTTGTTCATATCCATACGGATTTGTATGGATACATACGGGATGGAAATGGGATGTGTATGAATGCGTATGGATCCATAGAGGTGCCTTTGGATGCATACAGACACATAGGAATGTTGTTGATATTTGTTTCTTCAAATACGAATCAAATATTCATACAAATAGATACAAATGTATTCAAATTGGATTTGAATTTAAATACATTCATTTTTTCTCTATTTGTTCAAATTCGAATATTTGAATATTTGATTCAAATTGAATCTGAAGTTGCATTCATGCATACCCCTAGTAACCACTGATCTGAAAAATTGGTACTGTCTTCATCAGGGTGAGAAGAGAGGAAGCACAGTAAAACAGATGGAGAATTCATACGTATTCAATGACTTTATTCTCCTCACCCAGTTTGCCAGTTTGGTCTAGTGGTTAGGGAGCCGGACTCTGATCTGGGAATACCGGGTTCGATTCTGCCCTCCCCCATGAAGCCAGCTGGGTGGCCTTGGGCTAGTCACAGCTCTCTTCTGAGCTCTCACAGCCCCACCTACCTCACAGGGTGTCTGTTATGGGGGGAAGAATAGAGAACTTTGTCAGCTGCTTTGAGTCCCCTTAATGGGTGAGAAAAGCAGGATAGAAAAGCCAACTCTTCTTCTTCTTCTTCACCCGTTTCTTTTCCACAGTCTGAACCCCTTTTTCCCCCTGAACATTCTCTTAAAATTTAATATTTACTTGTCATCTGAAGCCTGAATTAGGCAACATTAGACTATACTAACCAGTAATAATACGGTTATTACATGAACAGTCACAGTCAGTTGGACAATACTACTATTTTCTCTCTCCATTCAGATGGAGGTTTTTTTAAAAAATGATTGCTAACAAAGTGAGGCCATCCAACTAGCATCCCCACACTCAGTCTATTGCAAGACAAAGATACTATGGAATGCCTTGTTAAGAAAACAACAACAGAGAAATACATATTAAAATGTTAGTGTGTGTAAACATCAAAGTAGAAATTAATTCATTAGTGCCTAATACAACACTAGAAATACACATGTGGTGGGTTTTTTCCAGCTGAATTTGGTGTTTTGCCATTAAAAGTGAAAGTCACTTAAAAAAAAACCTTTAATTTCCGTCAACAGAGAATAATCAAAGAAGCTAATAAAAGGGGAAAACTAGCCAAGTCTACTATCTGCTTCATAGGACAGCTATTAAGCCTGACTGTGAGTTAATTAGTTTGGGTGGAATGTATAAAACAGTAAAAGAAAAGTAAGTTTTCTTTGGTCCCTAGGCATGTTGCAAAATAAATTATGTCTAAAGCTGCTAAAAAATGAGTGAAATAGTTTAAACTAATCCATTTATTTCCCTTATCTTTTATTATTATTATTTTGGTCAAGACCCATTAAGGAGGTCAGAGTTCTTCTCTGTCCTTCTCTTATTTATGTATTTATGCATTTCAAAGTCACTTTCCTCATATTGAAAAAATCCAAATACAGTATATTCTGGCGTATAAGACTACTTTTTAACCCAGGAAAATCTTTGGAAAAGTTGGGGGTCATCTTATACACCCATTCATCTTAGGGTGTTTTTCCACTGTCAAAAGTACCCATTTTTGCACCCATTTAGGACCCATTTGGGTGTGAGCTGGATGACCCTATTTCCCCTATGGCACCCATTTGGGACCTGATTGTTTCCACTGCCATTGGGGAAATCCGGATCTAATGGACACATTTTGGGCTTTAATCTGGATTTCTGTAGACCCCATTAAAGGGGTCTACAATGGGGTCTTCTCCCAGAAAATCTGGATTAAAGCAGCCTGCTTCCACTGGAAACAGGCAATGGGGTCCAAAGGAGGCTAGGGGGAGGGGATGCACCATTGGGACCCCCCACCCAACTTTGGCTTCGAAGTCACTTCAAAGTCACTTCAAAGTTGACTTCAAATTCACTTCGAAGTGACTTTGAAGCTGACTTTGAAGTCACTTCGAAATCACTTCAAAGTTGCTTTGAAGACTGCATCCCCCTGCCCCCCCCCAAAACACCTGGGGTAATGGACCAACCCCTTGTGGGTCGATCTGGATTCCCCAGATGGGTGCAAAGCTGTTTCCAAAGCAGGGGTGTTAGCACCAATTCCTAATGGGTGCTACACCTCCTGTGGAAATACATTGGGTGCTTCCCTTAATCTGGATCTACTAGATCCAGATTAAGAAATGTACCCATTCCTTAGATCCAGATCTTCTTAGATCCAGATCTAAGGGCTGCAGTGGAAAAACACCCTTATACGCCAGAATTATACGGTAGATACAGAAAAAAAATATGGAATGATCTTTTCTCAATGTACTGACTGTTGGAATGGGCAAATCCACATGCCAGAACATTGGGAGAAGGATGTTGGATTTCTTTAAGTTGTTTTTTTTAAATCTCTATGTGTGTGTGTGTGCGTGTGTGTGCCTGGGCCTGAGAACTGGCCTTTAAGTCTTTCACTCCTCTTCCCTCTACTGCTGGGTTTAGTTTATGAATGCCTCCAGACAGGGATGGGAGAAGCATCACTGCTTTCCATGCCCCACAGTAGGAATGGAGCATTCCCTCCCCCCAGGAAAGTTAAAAGGTGCAAGTTAACCAGCATCTTTTTACTGTGCATTTACCAGTACTGACTGTGTTCCTACTGTCAGCAAAGGAGTTTCCTGTCTGGTGGACAGCAAGTAGCCCCAAAGGAAATGCAAAGCTTCCAATCTTCCAGTTTGAAGGACTGCAAGCAGCTTCAAATTTTCATTGGAGAAAGGGAAGTGTCTGGAAGCACCCTAAGCTATTGCTTGCTCCAGCATCAATATTGTTATTGTTGTCAAATCCCCAGTTTATGCAAATATATTTCTAATGAAAACCTTGATCCTCCAACTTGTATTATGCATCATTTTCTAAATAGTGACATTAGATGGAGGTAAGCCAGAAATCCTGGAAGGTCTTTCCAGTACTTTCCCCCCCTCTCAAGAATAATCACCAACTGTCTCTGGGTATTATTTAAGGGGGTGAGGAAACAACTTCTGCTGCATTTTCCCATCACAACCATCAGCAAAAATCAAGCTTTCTTGTTCAATAGAAACAAAAAAGTTCTGACTGTTTCAATCACTCAATGAATTGTGGCCTTTTGTTTTCAGTTGAGAGGCCAATTTAACTTGTCCTTATTCTTCTGAGTTGTGGCACTGTTGACTTTGGGGAGCCCATAAGAAAGTGCTAGTGTGTACCTTCATGAATATATGGTAAATATTTATTTATTTATTTATAGGATTAATATCCTATCCTTTGCCCAGGGTGGATTACAGTAGTGAAAAGGAAGGTAATTGTAACAAGAGAAACATAATTAAAATATCGTACAAAATGCAGCGTCCCTACCCTCAGCTGATCAATAGGGAAGCTGATCATCAAAGACCTGAGTGAAAGGGTATAGTTCTACCTGGTGCAAAAAACCACAGAGCAAAACAAAACAAAAAAACAAAAAAAAACATAGTGACAAAAGGTCTGAAATGGCACTGAAAGCCATGATCTGAAATATGCAGTAAGCCTTTGCTTCTGGAGGTGCCAAGCAAGGAGATGCCAAAGATTCAACCTAATCTATTGTTCTGCTTCCCACCTGCTTCTGGTCCTCAGTCTCTTATCTCTGCACCAAAGTGCCACAACACAGCTGTGTTGAAGGAGAAAATGAAACAGCGTCACAGTCTGTCCTTTTTCTATAGCTTTCCTCTTTGTTGACACACAATAGCAGGGAGGGGGCAGGGAAAAGCAGAGTCCTCCAATGACATAATTCTGTCAGGATTTGGATCGCTGGGTTCAACCGAAGAGTTGTCTTCACATACATGAACAATAATTCCAGATGGCTTCATGCAGAATAATTACCCACTACTAACCATGTTCTTATGTTTTTCAGAAGTAAGCATTTATGAAGCTCTCTCGGAAAGACTGGAATTTGGAGGGTATGGTCAGCTGCATTTGTAGACTTTTCTTAAACGAACCCTGTACTGGTCGATCATAGCTAACTGCATAAGAGGACTACCCACAGTTTTCTGCTGCAGCCATCAGGAATGATTGTTCAGGTATGTGAAGACAACTCTCCGGTTCAATCAGTCTCCTGACTGCATGGGGAAATGCTCATTCTGTGAAATATGCCAGCAGTTCCCAGAAACAGGGCCCACCAGGCGAGGGCCATAGCACCCCCTTTTCTTTTATCTTCCTGCATGTGTAACAAGTTCATGAAAGTTTTTTTTTTTTTGGATACTTTGTCAAAAAAGCCTTGTTGGGTGCTATGGCCATGTTGCAGGTCTGGCAACATGCTAGCATGTTACAAATAGTGCAGGATTTGCCACACTGCCTTTCTCAATGTGGTCTTGGGATCATTTGTCAGTCTTGCTTCAATGCTGGTATGTTGGTGGCATTGTGAACATGTCTGGAGACTCCTTCAGAACTATGGAAGCTTGTCTCCTCTCAATGGAGGCTTGTCTCCAATTGCCCATTGATGAGAAAGTGAAAAAGACAACTCTTCTTTCAAGGTTCTGCCTTCTCCAAGCCTTTCCAAATATATCAGATGTAAATGACATCTGGATGCAGCCTTAATTGCCCCCTACTGTACTTTGTACTGAATTCAGGAATACATTCAGGCTACTGAAGTGACCAGTATGGGCTACTGTCAATTTTATTTTTATGAACTTAGGAATTCAAGGTTTTTATTTATTTATAAAGTTTCCACAAGCCAGAAGTTGCCAACCTGGAGCCCAAGTAAACAATAGCACCTCTGGCTCATTTGTTTCTATAGTAAGGCACCTTTCCAGTTCTGATTTGCTTCTACCTTTCCTCATTCCTCATGTTTTTTTTTTTAAAGAACTTATGAACTTGTAGATTTGCACAGTTGCAAAAAGTTAGTCTTTTTCTTAGAAAGGGGGTGAGGAAGAGATGAAATACACTAAAAAAGGGTCAGATCTGTGTTGATTTAGAATGGTTAAAATTCAACCATTTGGTTTGATCAAACTCATACTTCAGCTTTAACTAAGGATGTGCATGGATATTCAAAAATTCAAATATCCATTTCAAATCTGTCAAATGTTGACATTTGAGCTTAAATCAGATTTTCAAAAATCCAAATTTGGACATTCAAACTTGAATCAGATTTCCAAAAATCCAATACGGATTTTTGGATAATTTGAATGTGTAGATTGGTATCTGTCATATACGAATCTGTGAGAAAATTATACATATCTAGTGGTTAAAATATGGGATTAAAATGGTATTCATATGGGATAATATGGGATGCATACGGATTTTTATGGAAGGCATACATATGTATAACAGATATGAATGTTGTCGACATTCATATCTTTAAATACTAATCTAACATTCGAATGTAAAGAATCAAATTGGATTTTATGACAATCGGATCTTAAATATCCGAATCAAATTGGATTTTTTGACATTTGAATCTACTCAGATTTGAATGTCAAAAGTAAATTTGTGCACATCCCTAGTTTGAACTGAGCCCCTCTGAACAGGAACATTCAGTTTGGATAAAACTGGATCAAGCTGAATGGCTTGGTTCAATTAGTTCTAAATTGACCCATTTTTTAATATTTCTAACTTCTGAATTAGAAAAAAAGAACTGAAAATAACAGGTTAATGCTCTGAAAGAGGTTTTGGTAATGAAATCAAAAGCATTCCGATATTTTAAAATTTACTGTCTCCAGAACATGATGCAGCACATCATCACAGTGTTGATAATGAGGTCATACAATTCTAATGCTGGGTTCTAATTAGCCCTATTGAATGGAATCCAACTGTTGTTTTGAGTCTAGTGTCTAACTCGGGTGAACAACGCCTCCCTATCACGATAGTTTATTAACATTTCTTTTCTATCCTGTGTGTGTTTATTAGGAACAGATTACATACTTCAAAGAAAAGCATGTTGTTGTGGGCACAGCAGGTTCGTGCAGCTAGTGTTAGAATGCTTTTTAATTCACTTTGTTTAGTAGTTTTAAGAAATGCAAAGGTTAAAGCTATGATTGCAGTGCTGAAAGAATGCATGAATTGCACATTCCTCGTCTTTTGTCATTGTTCTTTTTATGCACTCACACAGGGATAAATCCACAGAGACCATAAAAATAAGGTTCTAGTCTCAAGGGTTCATAGTCTACTTTATGGGATGAAAAAGGAATGGGAGGAGATATCATAATGACTTCAGTAACTTATTTTGAAGCCAGCTGTTTTATTCTTGTACAACAGCATTTATTCCCATAGATTCCCAAACTTTAAGGATTCTCCCCCTTTTCCTTTCTCTGTACTCTCCCTTGGTATTGCCAAGACCAATAGTTCATTGCATAGACATGGAATTTTACTGTCTAAGGCAGGCATGTCAAAGATATGGCCCGCGGGCTGCATCCGGCCCACAGGCTGTATTAATATGGCCCGCGGCCGCCACCCACGGCCACGGCCACCACCATCGTCCTCCTTGGGTGCGAAGGAGGCGAGGCGAGGTGAGGCGAGCGAGCGCATGGTGGGACCCTCCACTGCCCGAGTGCGCAGGCGCCGCCATGGACAGCCAGCCCCTCCTCTGTGCCCTAGCCATGCCCCAGCCACGCCCCCAGCCCCTCCTCTGTGCCCTAGCCACGCTCCCTGGTCATGCCCCCGGCCATGCCCCAGCCCCTCCTCTGTGCCCTAGCCATGCCCCCGGTCATGCCCCCGGCCACGCCCCCTGGCCCTGACAGTACTTCTTCTTTTTTAATCCGGCCCTCTGCAAAATTGAGTTTGACACCTCTGATCTAAGGACTTATTCATACTGGAGGGTTGTTGTTGTTGTTTTACACAATGTTTCAGAAAGGATCTTCCAGTCACAATTTTGTGATGGAACCACATTATCGATCCATTCTCAATTTATTTCAGAAGTGGTACATTTTCATAAATGGTGAGGGCTGTTACTAAAGCAGCACACACAATAACCTGAAGGAAAAAGAAATCCCCAGTTGTCCATTGTCTGTCTGCCACTCAGTTAGAACTAAAGATTCATATTTGCACATGTACCTGATATTAGATTTCACTGAACTGGCTTCTGAGTACAACCTTGAGAAATATTTGGAAAGGTGGTACATAAATAAGTTTGATTGCTTGTGTGCTTAATTAGAGCAACACTGAGAAGGGATGTTCACAAATGAATTCAATAGAATTTGATTGAATGTGGACATTTGAACTCAAATAAAATGTCTACACATTCAAATTTAACGATTTGAATTAATTTTGAATGTTCCAAAACATTCATTCAAATGATCTGAAACATTTTAATGTACAGATACGTATTGAAAGATATGAGTATACAGATACGAATGTACAGATACGTATCTGTATATATCTCATAGGTATCTGTGTGCATTTGCATATGAAATGTGTACAGATACGTATGACACATATGAATGTGTGTTAACATTTGTATCTTCAGATTCGAATCTAACGTTCAGATGAATGGATTCAAATGGATTTGATTCAAATTGGATTTTGTTGCATTTGGATTCTAAACATTCAAATCAAATCGAATGTCAAATCAAATTTGGATGCAAGAAAAAAATAATCTGCATATCCCTAATGCTGAGTTGAGGGACCAACTGAACCCTTTGAAAGTAAACTCCTCTTCTTCTTTCTCAAAACAAACTGAAGGGGTCTGTTTATGCTACAAAACCTTAGGAGATATCAAAGCCAAATCCTATCTATAATGATACCTGCAAATAAAAAGTATCAGCTTCTCTCTAGAGCGGTGATGGCCAACCTATGACATGCGTGTCACAGGTGACACGCCAAGCCCTTTTGGGTGACACACATGGCCACCCTGGCACCTGGGCGTGTAGTGCTTGCTTGTTCTTGAAGTGAACGAAATACCAACTTTCAATTGAAGATTTAGCAGGAAAAGTCACTAATGTAAAGAATTATTTGTTTTTGCTTTTAATATATCAAAAATATAAATTTTTTACTAGAGCCACAAATATCACAAATATCTTTGTTTACATTCAGAAAGGCAGTAAAGACGCACCTCTTCACTCAGGCCTTTGGCTAAATGCTCTTTATTCTTCCCTCCTTCAAAACACCACTGTTTTAAATTGTTTTTGTATTGTTTTTATTCTTATTCTTATTATCATGTTGGTTTCTAAATCTTACGCTGGTTTTATTATTGTGTGATACAATTTTTAGTGTGCTTGTTCTTAATTGTTGTAAGCCGCCCAGAGACCCTCGGGTATGGGGCGGGATATAAATATAAATAAATAAATAAATAAATAAATAAATAAATAAATAAATAAATAAATAAATAAAATTATGGATATTTCTAGATGTGACACAGCACCCGAGTTAAGCTAGGTTTTCTTGCGAATTTTGACACACCAAGCTCAGAAGGTTAGCCATCACTGCTCTAGAGTAAGGGAGACAACCATTCTGCTCAGGTACAAGCAGAACTATGCCTTATACTTCTTGTAAGACATACACGTATATATATATATAAACAGAGATGTATCAAAGTGAGTATGTACAATCTTCACGAACAAGTAGACCTATACCAAAAGCTTTTGGAATGCCTTTTTAATAGTGCAAGCAGATCAACTTTATCCTAAGAAGCTACACCCTTAAATCTTCATAAATGAAACAAAACCTGAACTGCAATTTTCTGTCATTTTGATTCAGTTTGATTTGCCAATCACAGTATTTCAAGTGAATGGGAAAAGTGTAGAGCTTTTCTGCACTTGCTGGCATTCTGCACCAGCAATTACATTAAGAGTTTCCATTTTGCATGCTAGGGTGGAATGCAGGAGGCCCTACCCACTGCCAATGCACTCTCAGTAGTCTGTAATCACAAAGGACAGTGTGACCCAGATCAGAAAGCCCCTGATGTGGACTACTAGCAGTTTTTAAGAGTGAACCAGCATGGCCAAGTATAGACCATGTAGGGCTGTGCACAAATGCAATTTTCGGCATTTGAGTCAAATTGAATATCTGAAAATTCAAATCAATTTGAATGTTTAAAATATGAATGTATTCACATTTGATTCAAATACATTTGTATATATTTGTACGAATATTTGATTTGTATTTGAAGATATGAATGTTGACAACATTTGTATGTGTCCTTATGCATCCGTACAGACCTGTACACATCCGTACCCATTTGTACGCATCCTGTTTTTATCTGAAATACATCCTGGTTTTGTCCCGTATGTATCCATAGAAATGCATATAGATACAAATAAGATGCGTACAGATACTTATGTAACACATACATACCTGTACACATATGAATGTCTGAATAATTCGTACTAATGATTTGAAACATTTGAAATTTGAAGGTTAAAAAACAAATGTATAGACATTCAATTCAAATTCAAATATCCGAATTTGAAAGAATTTGATCAAATTTTGAATGTTCGAATATTCTTGCACATCCCTACATGTAGGCAACATTTTCTGGACTACTGGAGGACCCATTTTGGTGGTGCACCAAAGGCAGAAATGGATTCCCTAGAGCTTTGAGGCTAGTAACATGTGTTCTGAGCCTTCAGAGCTCTTGGAGGCCAGCCCCAAAGTTCATGGAAGCTTTGCGTTGGTGTGGGGGCTGATCTAGAACAACGTTGTAGATACTGTTCCAGACTACATCTTGTCATGGTCCAAATAAAAGGGCCTAGGTAAATTCATAAAGGACAGGGTGTGTCACCAAAATGGAAACTCTGGAAGCTCCGCAGACTAGAAACATTTGTTCCTGCCCCTCAGGGCATTAAGAGCAGCTAGCATGGAGTCTAGCATAGGAAACTTTCCCAATGCAGACAGCCTTGCCTTACATTAGATGTAATCTATCTGACCTTGGGATGGGTTCCTAATTCCAGGATTACATCCATAAGAGCAAATATCTTCTATGACACTGATAGGAAGGAGAGTTAAGACTGACAGGGGAACATATTTTTCACCCAGAGGGTCATTGTTCTATGGAATACCAGGAGACATGGTGACAGTAATCAGCCTGGACAGAAAGGATTAAACATGGAGGACAGGTATATTAATGGCTACTATGGATGTGCATGAATTTCTAAACATTCAAAATTCGATCATATGTGGACATTAGAATTTGAATAGAATTTCTACACATTCAAATGTAAACATTCCAACAAATTTTGTATGTTCCAACACATTCACTTGAATGATTCAAAGCATTCAAATGTATAGATACATATGTATTACATACATATCTGTACGAATCTCATACATATTTGTACACATTTGTGTTGATAGTAGGGGAAGAAAATGTGATGCATACTGAAAAAAACAGGATGCATATGAAATGTGTACAGATACGTATAGCACATATGAATGTTGTCAACATTCATATCTTCAGATTTGAATCTAAGATTCAAATGAATAGATTTGAATGTATTTAATTCAAATCAGATTTTATTGCATTTGGATTCAAAACATTTGAATCACATCAGATGTCTGGATATTCGGTTTAACTCAAATTTGAATGCAAAAAACATCCTTAATGGCTACTAGAATTAATGCTTAGGTAGAAGCTGAGAATAGCAGAATAATGAAAAGAAATGCAAAAGTTTTTGCATATAGGTTTAATTGTTATATCAATGGAACTGGGGTGTGCACATTTTTTTTTTTTTTGCATTCAAATTCAAGTCAAATCGAATGTCATAACATTTGATTTGATTTGAATGTTTAAAATCCGAATGCTAAAAAAATCAATTTGAATCTATTGGTTTGAATGTGAGATTCATATTTAAAGATAGACATTTCAACAGCATTCATATATGTTATACGTATTTGTACGCATTTCAAATTGCATCCCGTTTTATCCCATATACATCTCATTTTATCCTGTATTATAAGCACAAATGTGTACAGATACGTATAATATTTGTACCGATACATATGTAATACATATGTATAGTATCTGTATACTCGAATGTTTTGTATCATTTGAATGAATCTAATACATATGTATCTGTACATTTGAAGCATTAGAATGTTTCAGAACATTCAAAATTAATTTGAATGGCTAAAGTCGAATTTGAATTCGATTGGATTTCAAATGTTTAGAATATTCATTCACATCCCTAAATGGAATCGGAAGCTATAAGACCTTTACCCGGTCTTAAACAACAGTTGATATTCTGTAGGTTTCATTTGTAATACTACATTTTCCTCATGTTATAGATTTGAATCAAGAAACATGATACATTAGGGATTTAGGGACTCAGGAAAAATGTTATCCTTAATCACATTCAATAA
This sequence comes from Aspidoscelis tigris stejnegeri, assembly GCA_023333525.1. NCBI lineage: Eukaryota > Metazoa > Chordata > Lepidosauria > Squamata > Teiidae > Aspidoscelis > Aspidoscelis tigris. The sequence continues at coordinate 67,016,444 of JALMGA010000007.1, read as the reverse complement.
AATACATGATCTTAGGGATTTTTTTTTTTTAAAAATCATTGACTTTTTTCATGTTGTTAATATTAACTTGATTACAGCATTTCTTGATTAGAGAATCAGGAATCTTGATATTATACTGCAACTACAGTGTTGAAATTTTATAAAGTTGTAACTTAATTGGATTTTATCAAATAAATTTAGATCTTGTTGCAGAACACAAAGATCACTGTGTACTTGGCATTACATTTATAGCATGTATGGTGCAATGTGCCAGAATGAAACATTGGAACAGAACAGCTGGAGTGTTGGCTGGCGCGCCTGGTCCTTCTGGTATTAGAGTTTTCTGCTCAATATTTTTAGGGCTGAGAGGTGTTTTATCTTTTCTAATTATTACTGTTCAGGTGTGTTTAAAAAGTTCCAAAAGAGGTAATACTTTTTAAAATAAGGCAGAAGTAACCAAAATTTAAATGTTTTCAATCTTTCAATCAACATAACTCCTTTGAAAGACAAGGGCTTCTTTCCCACCTTAAAAATCCTAGGTAACTGGTGCATTTTAAAGCCATAAAGTGTATTGTATGAAATGGGAGCTTGACATGCAAATGTGGTACTCCCATATCAACCTGCTTGTGCCTGAAGATCGGGAGCGGAGTCCCTCCTGGTTGTCCCACCACCCTCATCAGCAAAAATGGTGGGCACCTGGGAGAGGGCCTTTTCAGTGATGGCTCCTAGGCTGTGGAACAGCCTCCCCCTTGAGGTGTGTCTATCACCTTCATTGGACACGTTTAGGAAGGCAGTGAAGACACACCTCTTTGTTCTGACCTTCGGCTAAATAGGGTCACACTTTTCTCTCCACTGGCAGATGCTGTTATTGTTTTAAATGATATTTGATTTTAGATGTTGTTACCCGCTATGTTACTCCAGGTATAGGGCAGGATAAATGAATGAATGAATGAATGAATGAATGAATGAATGAATAATAAAAATTTCAAGTCCTGGACTGGACTGGACTTAAATGAAATGGAAGCAGGGCAGCTAGAAAAATTTAAATTATACTCTTCTTATTCAACAGAAAAGAAAAGGAATAGCACAGAGCAATGATTATTATCTCAGCAGTATTTCATTTATTTTCTGTATTTTTCTAAAACAACTACTCATAGTTTCCTCTCCCTTTTTATTCAACATTGAATGTAGCAATTAGAATTAGCACTAAAGGCACTTTAAGGATAATCATTACAATTATATACATTGCAATGGTTAAGAGATCAGATCACAGAATACTATTAGAAACTGAGCGATCTGAATAGCTGCGTCAAAAAGACAAGTAATAAAACACTGCCAAATTATACAAAATTCTTCTCTGTTAATTTTTATTTTTTGGGGGCTTATTTACACCAACTTCAGTTCATTTTCAGAGTGAGAGTCCCTTTCTGCACTGGGACCTATCCCAGATGATATTACAGTTGGGATATGCACAATTCTTTTCTCCCTTTCACTTTGCATGAAAGCAAATGTGAATGGAGTAGGGATGTGCATGAATAGTCAAAATATCCATTATTTTTATGAATTTGGACAAATATGGACATTTGTATACCTATCAAATGTCCAGACATTTGGATTTCTGAATTTGAATGAATACGGATATCTCGAGTTATTGTATCCATCCCGCATCTTGTGTGTACCCATACGCATCTTGTACGCATCCATATGGGATGAAAACGGGATGCATACGGGATGCAGATAGGATGCTTACAGGTATGTATGACATGCATATGTACCCATACAGATACCAATTTCCGAATTATTCGTATGAATACATACAAATGTATTCGTATTAAATAGAATGTCCAGACATTCATTCTTTCCTTATTCAAATACATTCAAATTTTTGCATATTCAGTGCATCATGAATCCAATTTGAAAATTGCATTCATGCACACCCCTAGAATGGAGCCATTTCTAATATGCTAGGCTTCGAATTCAATATAAATTGTCTTTGAATCCCTCCTGCCACAAGTCGCGTTCCCAAATCTGATCTGAATCCAATCCAATCTGATCTGAATCTGACCTATATCCACTCTGGGGGGACTATGCAACTGCTCTGAATGTAACAAAGCTTCAAATGAAGGCACAAAAGCTTTCATTTTGCACATGAATGCCAATCTTTGAATATAGCTGATATTCAGTTCTGATGCAAAGTTTCAAACATTAATGATTCATACGAATTGTTAAGGTAACAAACATTTCCCCCCCATCCCTATATTCAAGAATAGGAATCTGCTGTCTGCATGATAATGCAGGCTTTAGCAGGCCCTGCCTAGCACCTTCTGTGGTCTGTAATAGCATCTGGATAGCAGGTCCCTATTCTGGCATTTGATCTGGAATAAGGCCTAGTGCAGAAATGGCCAGAGAACGTTATCAGCAAAGCGACCAGGCATTTTCTGTTAAACTCAAAAAATCCACTTCTGGGTTGAATAATGTGGAAAGAAAATGACTAGTCACTTTGCTGACGTGTCGTCTCACTTTGAAGGTGGGCCGAAGCTATGGATGGGCTCTTTGCATTTAATGGGCCAGCAGCTGGATACCAGCCACTACCTAGTCTGACCTGTGGCTTTTTTGGATGCTGCCTGGAATGTGTTTTTTTTTAATCTGAGTGAATACAAGTTATTTGTACCAAATCCATGTAAAAGATGAACTCAGTAGGTTATTGGTCAGACCTCAGAAGCATTCCATGTGGTCCTAAGCATCTAAAAGTTCCTTCACAGTTTGCAAATTAAATACACAATTCATCAGTCTATGCAACAACTTTAAAATAATAATTTTTAAAAAGCCCACAAGTATAGCCATGTCTTTCTGTATACACTGGGCCCATCCATTTCCAGATATTGCAATGTGGTGCTGATGAGAATGGTATGGAATAAAGTTAATTGTTGGCTGGTGTAATAGGATTGTGACAGGAAATCTAATCACCATTTGATTTCTGCTTTCAAAGATGTAGCTTAAAGTCCTATAGGATCAGAATGAAGTGGATTAAGAACTAGGGGATGAGAAGGGGGAGTATTTTTTTCACTCACCCTGGAATTTACTACAAGATATGTATGCACACGAATGTTCTGAACCTTTGAAATTTGAGTGAATTCAATCGAATGTGGACATTCAAATTCAAATAGATTGTCTACAAACTAAAATTGAAATATTTGAGCAAATTTTGAATGTTCTGAAACATTCATTTGAATGATTTGAAACATTTGAATGTACAGATATGTATGTATTGCATACATATCTGTATGAATCTCATACGTATCTGCACACATCTGCACTGATAGTACGGGACAAAAATGGGATGCATATGGGACAAAACAGGATGCATACGAAATGTTTACAGATACATATAACACATACAAATGATGTCGACATTTGTATCTTCAGATTTGAATCAAACATTCAAATGAATGGATTTGAATGTTTTCGATTTGAGTCGGATTTTGTTGCATTTGGATTCTAAAGATTCGAATCAAATCAAATGTTTGGATATTTGATTCAATGCAAGTGCAAATGCAAATGCAAAACAAACAAACAAACATTTGTGCACATCTCTACTACAAGAAGAGGTGGTAACAGCAGTCACCCTGGATAGTTTTTAGCAAAGGCTAGACAAATCCTTGGAGGACACATGTATAAATGGCTACTTGAACCAATACTTAGGTACTGCCTCTAGGTTGGAAAGACAAGCAGAATGCCTCTGTTTGCAGGGAACTGAAAGCAAGTGTGTGTGAATTTCCAGAAGCAAGTGGTGGGTCAGGATAGGAAAGATGGATTAAAGGTTAACATGATGGCCACACATTATTGACTCCAAGGCTCTTTTGAGATGTTTTTCCTGCTATCTGTGAAGGTAGACTTTACTTTGAAATCCTGTACTTTAGTCAATGCAACAATTATTCTAGATGACCACATCCCATTATAGTTTCATAGATTGTAAGGACAGGAGGGAGAAATGGTAAAATCGATACTTAAAGGGAGACAAATGGCTCCTATTAGGCTATTTTTGCAGCACTACAAGCTGTCTTGATTGGCTCACAATGCCCACCAGTGCCTGCTTAACCTCTTTTTTTCTACCACACCAGCTGGTGAGATCCAGAAGGATGTGTTTGTGCTTTAGCCAGTGCTAAAAAAAAAGATGGAGATCAAAACATGGGGGTGCGGGACATGCCACATTGCAATATTTTTACTTAATTTAAAGAAATATATGGATTTTTGAAAACTGATGTTTGCTGAGATAAGATCCTAAATTGTTCAAAACGGAAATATATGCAATAACTAACAGCCAATAGCCATTAATAGGTGACCAAGGAGAAAAGTTCATATTCTGAATATTTTAACCTTTAAAGTTTCCATTTTGCAGACTACGTTCTTCCAATTTTAAAACTCAACATTAATTAGGAGCTTGCCTAAAGCGGGCCTGAAGATAGAGGTGCAGCTTTGACCCAAGCTCATCAAGGACATTTTCCCCTGTCGCATTGTCCTTGTACAGTAGACAGCTGAAATACACTCCGTGGCCTCTGCTTTGTGAAGCATAGGTAGGTAACATCAGCAAAGGGACTGAATGAAGCCCTCGGTTTTCTTTGAATACTTCCCTGCAGTCTGCACTTTCCTTGAATTATTTTGCTTGGCTGGAAATCATTCGCAAACTGTGAAAATGGTTTTTGTGTGGCTGGAACATGACATACGTGGGTGGCTCTATTCACTTCTTTTTGCCTGCAGCATTGTTCAGTATTTCCAAAGAGCTTCCAGAAGGACATCCATGAGAAAATGTGACCATTGGCCTGAAAATTCCTCATTCCTCCTCTACAATGTTAATAATTCTCAAAGGGTAAATTTAAGTAACGCTGTGGTGAAACACACAAGAAATGTCACTATATAAGAGATGAAATGAGATGCACACTTTCTGCTTGAAAAAGTAGCTGTCAAAGATGATACAATTTCTGGAAATCCTAGTACTAGATCCCCAAAGAATATATGACAAATCTTGTTTTGTTTTGCTTTTTGATAAAGACTTTTTTTCTTCTGTTGACAATTTTTAGGCTGAAATGTTTAAGCTAAATATCAAGGTGGTTTTTATCAAGCATTCTATAAATTCTTGCACTAGTCTATCATTTTAGGAGCATTATGAGACATAATCTTTTTGTGGTTCTGTAAAATAATGGCAGCATATTGTTCAGCCTTCAAGGGCAAAGTTTATGCATACTGAAATCAGACAGATACAAAAGAGGCAACCCCCTTGAGACAGAATATTGCACAAGGTCAGCTGAAGGCAAGAACTGAACATTTCACACACACCCCTTCTGCACTGGCTGATATCCCAGAGCAGCAAAAGTATTAGAAGCCTTCCTTCTGCATCCTGGTGTGATCCAAGGGAAGCCTTAGGCGAGTTCACCAGCATGTAGAATGGAGGTTCCATATACTTTTGCTGATCTGGTTGGTAACCAGTCAGTGCAGAATCACCCATATGTTCTCTGATGCTCAACAGACTTATGGCCAGTGGAGTTAGTGACTCCGCTACCTGCCAAATAAGCTGGCTGGATTATGTGAGTAGCTGCAGCATTTAGACATGATGTTGTCTATTTCCCTTAAGGATCTAAAACAGGTGAAGTTTATGAGTCCTTTGCTTCATACTGTTGGAACTCTTTGCTCTAGACAGGGGCTACAGGATTGCTCAGCTAATGCCACCTAAGAGGGTGTTTTGAGGGGCTATGGTCAATAATCAGAGCAAATGTCCCATATTCAACAAAATGCAAGCCAGCGACTTGAAGACATAAATGCTCTAGTTCAGTACATTAGGGATGTGCATGAATGGGGTTTTTTTGCATTTGATTTGTATCAAATCGAATGTAAGAAAATTCATATTTGTTTAAATAACCCCTTCAAATGTGGTAGGATTCTGTTTGATAAAAATGTATTCGTACAAATTTGTATGAATATCTAATATGAACTCACACATATCCAATACTAGGGATGTGCACAAATGTTTTTTTGACATTCTATTTGGATCAAATACCCAAAAATTCAATTTGATTCAAATCTTTTAAACTCAAATTTAGCAAGATTTGATTCGTATTTACCAAACTCGAATCTATTCGTTTGAATTTTTGATTCAAATATGCACATACGTGCACATCTTCCCCACATCCATACGCATCTGTACACATCCGTATGCATCCCATAGTTATCTCGTATGCAACCTGTTTTCAGCCTGTATGGATCCATACAAATGTGTATGGATGAGGGAAAGATGCAGATCTTAAGTACGCATCGTGTACAAACCTGTACACATACAAATGTCTGGATAATTTGAACAAATAGATCCAAAGTTGGAAATTCAATTTGAATGTTTACATTCAAATTTTGGGACATTCTATTCAAGTTTGAATGTCAAAATTTGGCACATTCAGTCGGATTTCAAATGCCTATGAATATTCGTGCACATCCCTATCCGATACATATCCGATATGTATTCTGTAACATATCCGCTCAGAAAGTGTCAAATCCACCCTGAATCCACTCTCAATCCATGTCGAATGCACTCTGGATCTGTTACAGATGTGGCTGGCACAGCTGCTTTCCCACCTCCCCATTTCATGAATGTTCCAAGACATTCGTATGAATATGAATGTCAATGTATGGACGTCATAACATTCAATTCATATACAAATGCTCAAATTTGTATGAATTCCTACAAATACTGAATGTTACAAATATTCATGCACATCCTACAATAATACAACATTTAAGAAACAGAAATAGCAAAGGACTACATAATAAGACAAAGATGAGGTTTTGTACCACACCCATTTGAAAGGAAGAGACTAGCAATTAAATATGAATTGTTTTGTTTACTTCTTTATTGATATTGATTACAAAATCAGATAAGAATATTCTTGAGTATGGGAGCTTTCAGTGTTTCAAAAGATTTGATTTTCTTCCAATAAACCATTAACAGTTGTTAGCATTCATGTAATAGAGATGCTTTAGTCTTCCTTCCCCTTACAGTTCTATTGTTCTTAATTTATTCATTAACTTAACGTGCCAAAACTTTTAAATCCATTTTAAGCAGTACATAATCTTTACTGTAATCACAACAATCATTAACAAATTATTAGCTAGAAAGTTTAGAACTAATTATGTGTTCTGTCTGTAGCATATCCTTAAAAATTGACCAGCTCCTTCATCTAATTACTCAGTTTCCATAAGACATAAAATCTTCATTTCTTGTGTGATACTCCTAGCAATTTCTTGTTGTATAGAAAGTGGATTCAGCGTGGATTTGATACTTTCAGATGGGATATGTTATGGGATATATATCGGATATGTATCAGATATGTATGGATATGTTGGATACCTATGCATTCAATTTGAATACCCGTACGAATCCGTACTAATACATTCATATCAATGGAATCTTACCATATTTGAAGGGGATCTATTCAAATGAATACAAATTTTCTTACATTTTATTTTATATGAATTATATGCCAAGCCCCCCCACCCCCCATCTGTGCACATCCCTATCCAGGGGAGGTCCATCCGTTTTCTGTGCCACATCTGTTCTAGATTGTCCAGGGGCTACTTCTAGTTGTCCTGTTCTTCCATTTGGACTAGTAAAAACCTGTCCACAGCTTTAATGTCTTCTGGGTGTGAATGCTGAGAGGGAATGGGATGCAGCTGTGGCTGGGCAGTTGTGTGCCAAAAGCTGATTCCCATGACAACATCCTGGCAAACGTTGGATGCTGTTATGACCATTTTTATGGTGACTCAGCTGGGCCAGGCCATCTGCACTTCAAGTGCTGGTGACCTGGCTGGGAACTTCATCAGCACTTGAAGGCTTACCTCTGAGCCTGATCTTTGCCTCAGAGGGATGGTATTGTTAAGTGTAAACAGGTCTAGAATTTTGCAAATGTAATCCCAAAGTGTATTTGTACATATCCAGGTTGGTTTGGTTGTTGGTTCATATGCAGACCAGATGAATCATAGCAAACCACCTTTGGTTTGCTATAGTTTTCCTGGTTTATTAGAACCTCCTTGGTTTGGATTTGTTTTGAGCTGGGGTTTTGGGAACAACTGGTAGCTCAGTTCACATGTGAACTGTGTGAACCATCCTGATTGCTGTGAGCCATGAACCAAGCAGAGTAGGGGGAAATTCTCACTTCCCATTCCATCTGTGGGACAGGAATGGTGAACATCCACTAGCATGAACTGGCATTCACCAATCTATGTACCACACATGTGCACATCTGGACAGTTACCTAGTAACCAGACATGTGGTCTGGGTGCTTCTGTCCTTGTGATGGTGGAATCAGTGCATGTGCACTGGCACCATCACCAGGATGACAGTGATGCCATGTCCACGCACAGTGACACCGGCGTGTCACATGACAGACCAGCATGCTTGCATGGTGCATGACATGCCCCCTCATGCACCACAGAGGTGTGGATGGAACCACTGCTGGATGCTGCTGGACTGGAGGGTACATGTAAGTACACGTGTGGTGCATGAAATTGTGCTACACACGTAGCTTCCATGAAGCATGCTTCTGCATGGAAGGGACCATTTCTGAGTTGGAAATGGCCCCTTCAAATGCAGATGTTCCATCTGGGAGCGTACTGCATGCAAACTATGGGGCAAAGTGCAGAAAGACCCTAGGTCATCACATTTTCTACAGATTACCTATGAACAGCTATGAGGATGTTCTTCCAGAAGATCTGTTCTCCTTTTTCAAATGTTTCACTATAAATCTAGTGTGTTCTCAAAAAATTATCAATAATATATTATAAAGGAGTGTAATTTTCTCAAAACCCTACAGCTAACTCTTTTAAAATTAGCGTGCATTGTATATTATATTTAACATTCCCAGTTCTGTTTGATTAATTCAGCTCATTCATTGCTAACCAGCTCTAACCAAAACCTTGCAATTAACTATAATTTCAAGTCAGTAAAGACCAATGACAAATGGCAACATTCATTCAGAACATTAATGTTCGTATAACCCATACATTAAAAAAATGTAGGAGAAGCCTGTCCAGATTCATTTATTATCAAAATAGTCAGCAATAGGGTGATTGCTGTGTACACGCCAAAATAATTTAATTTACTATTTAAACAACAACAACATAGATTGGTCAGGTATTACATTCTGTTTGTTAAACCTTTCCTTCCTCAGCATAGGTCCTTTCTGCACCAAAAAGGCTCTCTCCTGGGTGCCTACCAACCTCACTACTGAAGGTGGTGGGATAACCTGGAGGGCCTCACCGCTTGATCTTAAGTCATGGGCAGGTCAGTATAGGAGAAGGCGTTCCTTTAGATCAGTGATGGCAAACCTTTTGAGCTCAGTATGTCAAAATTCGCAAGAAAACCTAGCTTAACTCGGCTGCTGTGTCACACCTAGAAATATCCATAATTTTGTGATATTTGTAGCTCTAGTAAAAGTTATATTTTTGATATATGTATTTTATCAAAAGCAAAAACAAATAATTCTTTACATTAGTGACTTTTGTGGATGAATTTTGTTTGCTAAATCTTCAGTTGAAAGTTGGCATTTCATACACCTCAAGAACAAGCAAGCACTACACACCCAGGTGCCAGGGTGACCAGGTGTGTCACACAAAAGGGCTTGGCATGTCACCTGTGACACACGTGTCATAGGTTGGCTATCACTGCTTTAGATATTTTGGGGCCAAGTCATTTAGGGCCTTATAAGTCAGAGTCAGTACCTTGAATTGGGCTCGGTAGTAAATTGGCAGCCAATGCAACCCTTTTAAACTGGCATGATGTGCGTCTGGCTAGTTGTTCTGGTCAGCACTTTAGCAGCTGCCTTTTGCACTAGCTGCAACTTCTGGACCGTCTTCAAGGGCAGCCCCATGTAGAGTGCATTACAGTAGTCCAATCTAGAGATTACTAGAGCATGGATGACTGTGCCCGAGTTGTCTCTATCCAGAAAAGGCTTCAGTTGATGCACCAGCCATAGTTGGGAGTAGGCACTCCTGGCAACGGTCTCCACATGAGCTTCAAGTGCCAGTGCGGAGTCCAGAAGTACCCCCAAGTTATGCACCTGTCCCTTCCAGGGCCATTGCAACCCCATTGATACCAATTCTGCTCCAGTAATAAACTGGAAGCAACTATGGAGGGAGTAAAATTTGGATAATTTGGATTATTTTTGAAGCCCAAAGAACACCAAATTTAAACTTCCCAGGGGAATCAGTAGCAAGATCTTTCACAGGTTTTAATAACGAGGAATAACCAGAAAACAGAGACAAAACCCATTTTAGACTCAAAAACCAGTTTCTTGTTAAACCAGGGCAAAGAATTTATTAGGAATACAGAAAAGAAGTTGAAATGAATTATCAGAAGCATTTCTAGAACAGAAATAAGCATGCAACAACTGCAAAATGACTAAAGAAATGAACATTTCCCACTAAGGAATCTTTGTGGATTTAACTGAATTTATCCCTCTTTTATTAAAACAATTAATTTATAGTTATGCAGCAAAAGGTTCCCAAATAATAATTAAAAAAAACCAAAACAAATTGCTTTCCATAAGTATGAATTAAGGAATGAGAATAAAATTCTCATTTAAAAATTGCAAATATAAAACAGCCAGAAAGGGAATGGAAAACTCCTGATACTAGAAAGAACCCCTAACCTAAAAAAAAAGAAGTTCTAAAGAAAAATAAGGGAAAGTGAATAGAGGATACCAATCTTCTGTCTCACCACCATGTTGTATTCTTCATGCCCAAGAAGTCCAAAGCTGAAGATATGTAGGATTTCAGCAAACTATCTCCGCTTCCAGAACAAAAATATTTTCAAAATTGGTAAAATGTGCTTCAGTCTCAGTCAGACTGGTCTCCAAAATGGACAAAAATCCAAAAGAAATACATAGAAAATAATCTTTATAATTGCCTTTACAAAACCAGCCAAATTCAGAGTGCAAAAGTTTTAAACTGCAGTTCTTGCAGCAAAACTCTGTAGCAGAAAGAAGAAAAAGGGGGGGGGGAATTTCTCCAGGTCTCTTTAGCCTCCCATGATGGCCAGAAGACCTCCCTCCTCTGATGACCAGAAGGAGAAAAACCTTAAAACCATCTCTTCTCTGCCATTTTTATAGCAAAAATTGGAACCAAAAAACTGCTGATGTTCTTCCCTTGTTAATGAATAAAAATGTGTATTTGACTCCAGTCTTAACGACATTTCCAGTCAGTGCATCTCCTGACCTCTCCTTGACACCCTCAGACAAAAAGTGTGAATGGCGAGTAAACTATTGTATCCCTGTATCCCTTCAGCTAGACCCACTCAATGTGTGTAGATATCAGCGACCTTTTACCCAATTCTGTTAGGGTGTAAACAAAGGTGTAAACAGTGAGTCACCTCCAACATCCTGCATTCTAATACTGGTGAAATGGGCCATTTCCCATTTAGATAGTAATTCCAAATTCTGGTATACTTATTTTACCCAGATCTCTTCCAAAAATCCATTCCATTTTATTCTTTATTAAAATTAAAATTAGACAAACCAATCTCTGTCCCAGATTCCATGGTTTTATTTCTCCTTCATTATTTAAAAATCTGTTACCCCAAAAAGAGAAAACAAAGACTTTTTAGGTGCTAGGACTCTGTCTTGACTCAATCAAGATTAAATCTCAGGCTGTGTTTCTTGCATACAGACTTTTATCTTTTGCAAACAGCCAGCTTGTGACTTGAGAAAACTATGTCCCTTTTTTTTTTTAAACTCCAGGCTTGTCTTTCTCCCAATATGGCTATTTTAAGGCCTTTCCACGTTCCATGGTCTGCCTTTAGTTTTTAATTATGAAAGCCAAATTCATATGTCAAAACCTGGTATATTTCAGGTTCCGGTTTTGTAGTTAACATTTCTTATGATATCTGCACATCCAGAGTTGATCTGGTAACACCATCAAGGACAGGGTATCTCCAAACTACACAGACCCAAGACCCTGTGACACACAATACCTCTGTCTTTTCTGGATTCAGCTTCAATTTTTTGGCCCTCGTGCTGCCCACTACTGCCCCCAGGCACCTGTCAAGCACTTCAACCACCTCTCCTGATTCAGATGGTACAGAGAGATAGAGCTGGGAATCATCTGCATACTGATGACCTCACTCCAATTCTCCCGATGACCTCTCCCAACACCTTCATGTAGATGTTAAGTAGCATGGGAGATAAGATTGACCCCTGAGGAACCCCACAAGTGAGTACCCAGGGTGTCGAATCAGTGTCTCCTACAGCCACTATCTGGGATCTGTTCTGGAGATAGCAGAACCAGTGCCAAGCATTGCCTCCCACTCCTAAACTCCGTAGTCTCTCCAAAAGAATACCATGGTCAATGGTATCAAAGCTGCCGAGAGGTCCAAGAGAACCACAAGGGTAGCATTCTCCCTGTCTCTCTCCTGGAGGAGGTCATCAACCAGGGCAATCAAGGTGGTTTCCATACCATAACTGGGCCTGAAGCCAGATTGAAATGGGTCTAGATAACTTTGGATCTTTGGGTTCGTACATGATGTGTACTTGAATATCCGCATCTTTCCCACACCTGTACGCATTTGTATGGATCCGTACAGGACAAAAACAGGTTGCATACGGGATAACTCTGGGATGCATACGGATGTGTATGGATGCATACGGATGTGTACAGATGTTGGGAAGATGTGTACTGATTCGAATAAAAAATTCAAAGGAATAGATTCGAATTTGGTAAAGCAACAATATGCAATCCCCACCTGAAATGCAGCTTCGTAGATTCCCATAGGAAACTGCGAGAGCTGAGTCTGGTGAGTGCCATCACATGGGATGAGGCAGCCAATGGGAGTTGAGCTACCCTTTCTGTTCTTGTTGGCTCTTCTCACTGTTCTGTCCAGACTGGCGGGAAGATTCAGATTCACCTTATATTGTGGATCGAGTGTTCACGTACCCCTCATTAAAGTAAATTTGCAGCTAGGAGGGGATAGTGCGTCACCACTATGATCTGGCAATTGTGGTGTATGATGCCACAGTGACTGTGCATTCCGCTGTGCACTATGAACGAATCTGGACACACTCTAGGTTTTGGAATAGCCCTTTAGTGAGATCTGCTAGATACCACTTTTATATGTCCTTTTGTGATTTCGGTGAAGATCTTTTTATTCACCATTACAAATTTGTACTTTAATCTTTTTAATGTGTTCGATTATCTCTAATTACTTTTTTTTGTGAATGCATTTTATTTCATGATTTTGATTGCTTTGTTCGTCATGAGGTGATCAGAGAACCTCAGTTTTCTGTTGGCTATACAACATGGTGAGAAAAATTGAAATAAATATGCATGTTCATTGTTTCTTTGGCTGTGATAAATGAAGTCAAACTTAAAACAATGACACATGAAACACTTCAGGCACAGTTGGGTTAACAATAGGGTAGCTTTCAGAAATAATTCAAAATGTATATAGTGGAAATTTCACAGGCATTTTGTTAAGTCTTCATTCGAAGCCGCTCATCCATTCATCCTTTCAAGTTAGGATTATCAGGATTTATACTAACTTTTAGTGCTTGGCTTAAGAGCTAGACAGCAGAACATATCTGTAGATTCCAATGTGCCCTTTTCCAGTGAAAAGAATACAGGCAAATCAGTGAAGGACTTTATTCTGTAAGAAATTATCCTTGCTAGTGTGGTGTGGGAGGATTTGAAAAGTCCTAGGTCTTGCAGGAATTGTTTCCATGCATTTATCAGAGAACACATGTTTAAAAGGCAATTTCTGTGTGCTTCAAGTTAAGTTATCCTCAGTTTATGGAGATTATGCAAAGATGACTTTGTCATTTGGGGTATATGTCAATCTACTGAAACCAAATCAGTGTGATGTGTTAACAATAGCTAGTTCAGACTGGGGAGGGGTTGGCGAGCTCTAGGACACTGGTGGCAGTGTGTGAATGCACTTACTCAGTGAGTAGACCACCACTCACTGGACAATAAGTGTGAACAGGGCCTTAATTGCTTTCGTGTGGATCTTTTCCAGTTCTGATATCCTTTTTCACGTGTGGTAACAAAACCTGCTCCATTAATTAGTATATAGACATTATAATATTAGCTTTCTATTTTCAGTACCAGTTATTATTCACAACATGCTATTTTTTTTGGGGGGGGCTTCATATGGTCTGTGTTCCCATTCATGATTTAGGGCTTGTCCCCATGCACTCTGTTAACTTTGGATTGGATTTGGGATATTCCCAACACGGATTCTAGTTCGAATTGACCTGTCTCCATGTGACTGATGAAAGTGCAGGCTCAAGTCGAATACACCTGTCCCCATGCAAACCACGCTAAACCCCTGCATTGGGAAACCACATCTTTTTCTCTCCACCCCCTCCCTCCTGATAGGAGCGAGGGCAGAGAAATCCCACCCAATACCCTTTCCTCGATTGCAACTGCTGGGCAGTAAACAGAGACCAAACAGAAACGAGCCTCTTCTCTCTGCAATCTGATTGCCAAGCAAACGTAAAAGAACTGATCACCCCAGTAAGAGGCAGCAATGACGGGGGTCATCTGGCCCTTGCTGTCCCAAAAGCCTCTTCCTCCAACCCTTATTCCATCCCCACTCCCTGATTGCTGGCAAGCAGCTTCTGAAGTTAGAGGCAGTTTAGCAGAGAAGCGCTTTTAAACTGCCTCTAATTATTGTAGCGACTTTGGTTAACTTATTCCACCCCTGCTCCTGACAAACAGCTTCTGAAGTTTGCCAGCTAAAAAGCTAACAAAAGCTGCTACAATGTTTAGAGGCAGTTGAACTTTGGTAAACTTCAGAAGCTGCTTGCCTGCCAGCTAAAAAGCTAACCAAAGCCGCTACAATGTTTAGAGGCAGTTTACCAGAGAAGCACTTTTCTGCTTCTCTGATAATCTGTCTCTCACTTTAGAAGCTGCTTGCTGGCAATCGGGGAGTGCGGGTGGAATAAGGGTTGGAGGAAGAGGCTCGTGGGACAACAAGGGCTAGATAACCCCCTCATTGCTACCTCTTTACTTGTCAAACTGGGGCAATAAGTTCTTTTACACTGTTTGATCTTTAAAAAAGGCCAGCAGTTGTGATCCCCAATGCACAGGACAGGAACGGCGAGCATAGGTGAAATCCCACCCACTAATGATGCGAGCACCAATCTCCTCCCCCAATAACCTGGGAGCATCCCCATGCCTCCATGATAATTTGTGCTTGTCTCCCAATCTGCAGTGAGAAGAGTTTGCAAGGGGGACTTTACTGCACATTTGCGCAATTTGTTCCATATGTAGTCCAGATTAGAGCCTTTGCATGGGGATGCTCCAAGACGAATTCAGGTTCTCTTCAGAGTATTTAGTGCATGGGGACAAGCCCTTAAAGAGCTTTGAAATCATTTTGAGAGCTGACCATTCCCAAAGTTTTAAATGAACCTGCAGTTTCTGAGGGTTAAATGTCTTGTAATGTGAATCAAATTTGTAATTTGAATCAAAAGGGGTCTCACTGCTGAATTTGGAAATAATCCTCACTATTTAGCAATGGGAATGCGAGTGTTTTTTTTAGGGGTAGGGAACCATGCTTTCAGGGCATTCTCTTTAATTTCCCCTGATCCAATGATAAGCTGTGATTTCCTGTGTCCCGGCTCCCCTCCATTGGGCTGCCTAAAAGGGAGAGGAGACAGAGCCTATTGTAACATTTGTAACAAGGGATCATTGTTACAAACATTGGCAGCTTCTGCCTTGGGGTTGCAAAAGTGTGTCGGCTCTTGTTACTTTCTCCCTTCTTCCTTCCATTCACGTCTTTTACTTAGAGCCCCGCCATTTTGTACTGAGCCACTGTCACAATCCAATGCAATTGTTGGCTCCTTGTGTAAAAGCCACTGTTTCTCTCCCTCCTTTCTTCCCTCTCCCCTGCCATTTCACACTGTTCCGATCCACACTTAATCCTTTCTTCTATTGCCTTGTTAACATGAGAAGCTGTGCTAATGGGGAGAAGCGAACAAAGCTGGCAGCCCCTGTGCTGTAAAAACTTACAGCATTTTACAGAGATCACTGATCAGCAGCCTTGAAGAATTGCTGCCAAATGACGCCATCATCTGAATCAGAGAAAAACTTATATAGCATGTGGGGTATCACTTGCCCCCTTTGATGAAGTCAGAGGAGAGACTGGAAGGGGTTTTTCCCATATAAGTCGGCATTACAAGCTAGGAGCGGGAACACAAAAACCAGACCTTGCTGTTGATTAAAAAAAAACCCACAGTGGCCATGCACACTGTGTTAATGCCTTCATTGAACTATCTACCATTATTCTAAGATCTCATTGCTGATCAGTTACAGACAGCTCTGATCCCACTAAAGTATAAGATTTTGTGCAGAAGTTTACTGTTTGGTCTAGTGGTTAGGGAGCCGGACTCTTATCTGGGAATACCGGGTTTGATTCCGCCCTCCCCCATGAAGCCAGCTGGGTGACCTTGGGCTAGTCACAGCTCTCTTCTGAGCTCTCACAGCCCCACCTACCTCACAGGGTGTTCTGTTGTGGGGAGAAGAATAGAAAAGCTTTGTCAGCCACTTTGAGTCCCCTTAAATGGGTGAGAAAAGCCGGGTACAAAAGCCAACTCTTTTTCTTCTGCACAAATATTAAAGATAGAAAAACCCTAATATATTCACCATATAACAACCTTTGGTTAGTCATTCTTGTCCTATATTGGATGAAATGCTTTGGAAAAATGATATTGGTGAACAATAAAGTCCCAGATCATTCCCGCCCTGAGATAAACTATAGTTTTAGCTAAAACTTAAATAATACATTAACTTATGATTCAATATATAAATGTATAGCTCAATAAAGAGTAAAATAATCAATCAGTTGCATTCCTTTTGTACTTCATACAGTATAGTGAAAAAGATTCAAACACCTCAGTAATATTACCTTACAGTTTTTCCTTGTTACAGCATTCCTCTTCCTCAGATGGTAATAGTCAACAAAAGTTTGAAATAAACCATCAAGGCTGAAACCCGTTACCATTGGGTTTAAATACTGTTTTTATCTGCCCAACTGCAGGGTATTTCAGTGATGGAAAAGAAGTCATCTGTGAAAAGTGATTGATGCTTATTTCGTTAAAGTAGAGAGAGAGAGTTATTTGTACAGCCCTGTCATTAACTCCTACCAGCTGTATTTCTACATTGTCCAATATTCTCCAACCACATGTACAGTGTGAACTGTTCACATTTTAAATACATGATTGATGCCTCATGAACATGTTAGCATGGGTGAATCAACAGCTGTTAGGCAACAAAATGAGATAACCATTTATTCTGTACACCAAGCAGTTGTCAAGCAATATTAATATCCCTTAGTCAATAAAAGAGAGCAAAACAACTTTAACGTAGTCCATGATAAACAGATGGCAAGAGTAATGGAGTCAATCTTGTATTGACTTAACCACTTTCATCCTATTCCTCATGTTCTACCCCTTGGGATGGACTTTTATTGGAAAACATGTTGAAAGCTGAGCCTTTGCCTTAATAGCTAAAGTAGCTTAACTGCCTATGTTAAATGCCCATGTGGTTTTCTAGTGATTCACGCTGTGTGAATATGTCTGAAAGTGATGACAACAGAAAATTACAGGAAAATTAGATATTTCCAGTAATGGTTGTATGGGCCAAATAAGAAGTCAAGGAATGTATCTGTGCTGTTGGTGTTAGCAGGATGCAGTCTGCATATAAGTTAAATAAATAGGGTGACAAACTCAGTTGTGCCACAACTGGTTTTGATTCTTCTTGACCTAGATACAGATTTCTTAAGAGGCAAATAATGTAATTTGGTACTCCCATCTCTTTAAGAACTTGCCACAATTACTTTGGATCCACACGGTCATGTTTTTTTTCCTGAAACTTCTTTATTTTCTCCATAATTCATCAAATATTACCAATTTGATCTAGTTTTCCTGCCTCTTTGAAAATCAACTCATGCTTCTGGTAGTTCTCAGTTCACATATTGCTGTAGGTTCTTGAACATTACCTTGCTAGTGTGCGAAGTGACCACAATTGTCTTGCTGGTTTCTGCATACTCTGGCATTGTCTTTCTTTGGAACTGGGATGCAAACAACCCAGTAGCCACATTTGCAGGCATACTGAGTGCAGCACATTAGTAACATGATCTTTGAAGATTTTAAATCATTCAGCTGGAATTCCATCATCTCGACTACCATTGTTCTTGTTAGCAATGCTTCCTTAGACCTATTTGAATTCACCTACTGGAATGTTTGGCTCTCGGTCAGTGTCCTCATCATCGAGGTTGTCAGTAATGTTAAGCTTTTTCTTGCATCATTCTTCTGTGTATTCTTGCCACCTTCTATTTCTTCTTCTTCGGGTGTTTACAAGTTTTGCCTTTTATCAAGTCCATCTTCGCATGAAACATTTACTTGATATCTCCAGATGTCATAAAGTGATCTCTTCTCTTTCCCAGTCTGTTTTCTTTTGTTTCTTTGCATTGGTTATTTGAGAATTATCTTAAATGATGGGTTAAGTGATCAGCACTTGGCCTTTGGATAAGGCTTGGAGATGCTGTGGTTGAAGCGTTTGTACACTGCAGAGCTGCTTCTGTCTCAGAGTGGCTCCAAGAGTGCCTGAACACTCCCATCTTTGATAGCTCAACAGTTATATTAGAGGTGCCTGTGGTAGTCCTAGCGCTGCCCCAGATACAGTCCTTAAATTTACTTCCATGTGAAGGGTGGTTGAAGCTGTGCAGTCATATGCTGCATTTCCTGATCACCATAGCAATAGCTTCACATGGTCATTGCTGCAGCAAAACAGATGCTGCCAGATGGCAGTGTTCGCACTTACCCTGCTGCAGGATACATTGGGGATTGGGAAAGTATGCATTGTGAACACCATCCCCCATCCCTGATCTTAAGTTCTTTAGGTCACTGTCCCATGGAAGTTAAGTGCAAAAAGGCTCTATGTCTACTTGCTGTTCTCTGGAAGGCTGTATTCAATTGGGTATGTCTTTCTCATTCTCTTTCTTTTTACTTCTTTCCCTCCCCAGCTATTTTATTGGATTTTTGTTTGTTTATGCTTCCTATCCAATGTCCATAGATCTTCAGGCCCCCTGACTATGAGATTTATTCCCATATATTTATCCACTTCTACTGCATATTCATAAGGGATATTTAGGCCGTACCTATATAGTCTAGTGGGGGTATTAGTTATCTGAATAATAATTTTCAATTCCAGTACATTCACTTGACTCCTCCCATAGAGACCTGCCTGGGCCCTAAGTTTTGCCAGTGAGGCATTCTTTGTGAGTGGGAAACACATGGGAGGCCATTCTCAGTTGTACCTCCCAAGTTATGGAATAATGTCACATTCAGTTGACTAGTGAAGATGCATCTCTTCACTTTGGTATTGGGCTGATGGAACAACATCCTATCTCCATGCAGACACTTTATCTGCTTTTGTATTGATTTTACTGTGACCCACCCTGACACCTTTGGGTATAGGGTAGGTTGGAAATATACATAAATACATAAAATGATTGATTGTATCCAGCTTACATTGGTTTATACATCTTGTGCTCCAAGTTCCTTTACAATCGTGTTCTTCTCAGTATATGTTCTGCTTTGGTCCAGCCACTTCACTCTTTCCTTAGCTACTCTGGTCTTCCCCAGTGATGTTTTTAATCCCTTCTAACCTGAGAAGAGGGGGAGCTCATCTTCCACTGTGGTATATTTTTTTCCTGTGGTGCTTTCCCATGGGATTTTATCATCCACTATAACCTGTCCATTTAGGGTGTCTCTGCACGGCATAGTTCTTAGCTTCATTTGGGATGCCCAAGCCCTTTCACCATGTCAGGGCCATGATCCATAAAAGGGAATGCTTCCATATTTAGCACTTTTCTTCATTGTGCTGTCATATGTAGTTTTGTGGATGGATGTGAAATGAAATAATAACTGTCATATGCTTCACAGAACTATAGTCCAGAAATATGAATCCGAGTCATGACTCTTTGTGAAGATCAGATTTCACAAAGTTTCGTGTTAAAATCCCATCTGTTCCTCTAGACCGAACTAAAGGAATCACAGCTCTGATGAGACTGTGACATTATTTTTAAATCGGATGTTTTTGAAAACATCTTTCCAACATTCTACACATTGTGTGTACAAACTAAAGCTTATAAGTTCACGGTCCACATTTTATAGCTCCACCATTGTTCAAAATAACATCTTCACAGATCTTCATGGCGCCTCTGGGATTTCATGTGAACAAATGAAATGAAAAGAAATGAAAACTTTAAAAATTGCAGCCGATCCCCTTAGGCATCAGTTCGGTTCCTTATGATCAGAAGTCTGGGTGGTGATGCATTGTTTTAAAAAAGGAAAAGAAAAAAAAGAAGATGGGAGAACGAGACTCTAATGACTGTTAAATCACAAATTGGATTTGTATCCTTGGATAAAAAGCAAGAGCAAATCCTGAAATTTTTATATCAGAACTGATATTTGGAGCTGATACAGTGTGGCACGCTAAAAGTTAAGGAGGGGCTTATGCTGGAGAATCACCCAGTTTAGTCATGCTTAGGGATGTGCATGAATATTCATAACATTTGAGATAACTATGAATTTGGACATTTAAATTCAAATAGAATGTTTTGCTACATTTGTATGAAGCTTTGTATGAGATTTGTATGAGATATGTATGGGATCTGTATGCATTTGTATGAAATTTGTATGGGATTTGCATGGAATTGACCATTCATATTGAATACAAATCCTACCACATTTGAAGGGGATCTATTCAAATGAATACTAATTTTCTTGCATTTGATTTGATACAAATCAAATACAAAAGAAATCATTTGTGCACATCCTAGTCATGCTTCTGGTGAGGAGTGAAATAAACTCATTAAATATGGTTAAAACTGGGAGGGTGGGGATCCTATACCAGATTAGTCACTTTCCAAGGCAGCAATACATGGGCTACAGAATCATGATCTTTAGTTTAGTGTGGCAACTCAGCCCTACCACTCCTATCTTGCTCTCCACAGAGCTGCGCAGAAAGGAAGTGGCTGCCAAGTACCACGGGCCAACTGCCCAAGATGGAGGCGCCAGTATATGAACTGGACTATACTCCACACAGGCATCCTGCTTTAATTACTTGTATGCCTAGGGTTGGCACGTGTCCCAGTCTTCCTCTGCCCCATTCCCTCTGGTCTGACAGTTGCTGGCCTAGAAATCCAGAGAGTTGCTGGCATGAAATCCACTTCATGCCAAACCCTCCGTGATCCCCCTCTTGATAAACCACACAACAAGAAATTAGAACGCCGGGCTGCTGGCTTAAATACCCCAAGATCCAGCTGCTCCCATTGGTGCTTTTTGGTGGTTTCTAATGCTGTTCTGCCCCACTTGTCAATCATGTTGCTGCAAAAGCCCAGGAAACAAGCCCATGGCTGCAGCCTGCACCCCAAAATGCCACATTTAGCAACTGGGTCTGAAGTCCATAAGGGATTTTGGAAGATCAAGCACAACAGTGAAATATACCATTACAAAAAAAACCCTGAGAGATTATGGCACATCTCCATTTCCAGTTGGTGATGGCTTCTTTCCAGGAAGACATAAGGTGTCCTGATTTGCCACAGAAAGGACACCTCTTTGTATCCATTTCAGAGCCACCATTTTCACTGGCCAATCATGGTGCCTTGTTTACAGGATGCAAAGTCACACCTTTAAGCAGGGATAAAAAAAATGGAGACATTGCAGCAATAGAAGCAACAGGGGTCTCCACAAGGTCAGTGGAGGTGTGGCCCAAGATATTTCCCTGATCATTTTATCATGGGAAGATGAAAAATACTGGAGGCATGCAGATGGCATATAGCAGTGGCATAAAAAGTTGGCCACCAGAAGAGAGCTACAGATATCTGGATTTTTTTTTTTACAAGCCAGTGACACCAAACAGAAGAATACATGAGAAGAACAAGAAAAGTACTTCAAGCAAAATTCAACAGGGGGAATGCAATAAAAGCCATTAACATCCAAGCTACACCTGTTGCTCACTATAGTGCTGGACTGGTTGATTGGACTCAAGCTGAATTAGATGTACTTGATTGTTAGACACAGAAGAGCATGACCATTAAATGTGCAATACATCTAGGAAGTGATGTTGACAGGCTGCATTTGCCCTGAAGTAAAGGACAGGCATGGCTTAATACAAATTTGGCAATCAATAGTGGAGGAAAAGGGAAGGAGGGAAGCACTCACCAGTTACATCAAATAGAATAAGGACAGATGATAAAATAGGTCATCAAGGAAGGTTTATTAAAGGTAGCTATACAAAAAACAGCAATTGACTAACGAGACAAATAACATTCCACACCACTGTGTACAGAAACAAGAAACGAGCACTGGGCAGAAATGCAGTAAAATCACATATTGAGAAGACTCAGATGAATAGTAATGCCAGCTATGCACAGATGAGACAATCGAATATTTAGTATATGTAACTGGAAAGGAATGGCACAGAACGGAACAACCAAGCAGCTGCAACGATCTTCTGTAACATCAGCAAACAAAAAAAGCAAAGTCTCCCAGCAAGCAAGAACTGAAAATTTGTTCAAAAGGAAGGTGCCAAGATTTTGTGGGACCTCTATGGTTAAGCGGATAAACACCTTGCACATAAACACCCCTAAAATTACAGTGGTGGGAAAGAGAAAAAGAAAAGAGATGGTAGACACAGGAGGCACTATTATTGGTGTTAGAGGGTTTTAAAAAAAATAAAAATAAAAAAATATTTAAAATGTAGGGCAGGATAGAAATACAAAGAAATATACAACATACACACAGATGTACATATATACATAAATATATACAGACATATACAAGTCAAAATAGAAGGACTTGAGCAAAAGAAAGTAGCAGTAATGCTAATGATAATTGTTGCCTTGCAAGCAATACCAAAGTTTTTTAATTAATTAATTAATTATCTTTATTTATCTATTTACATTTTTATCCCACCCTATACCCAGAGGTCTCCGGGTGGGGTAACAATGTCTAAAATCAAACATCATTTAACATCATTAAAACATTAAAACAATAATAACATCTGCCAGTGGGAAGAGAAAAGTATCTCCCCATTTAACAGAAGGTCAGGGCAAAGAGGTGTTTCTTTACTGCCTTCCTAAATGTATACAATGAAGGTGATAGGCAAAGACTTAACCATGCTAGGAACTGACACAATTGCCCATATTCTAACCTTCATGAATATTTTTCAAGTATACAGAATTCCTATGACGGGCCTATTCTAAAGTTGATTATTTTGTGGTTTTTAACTCTACAATCCTGTGAATTTATGACATTAACAGAACCTCCTCTGAGACCAAACCTAGCAAAAATCAGCTTTATAGGATACACAATTAGTCCACCAGTAGATGGGTGGAGGCCTCTTGGGTGGAAACCTACCCCACAGTAGAAGTTAATGTAACTTTTTGACAGCGCTGGTTTTTAGTGTATATTTGTGATTATTTGATGCCTTCTTTGCCCAGTACCTATTCTTTATTCTCCAGTTCCGGGTTCATCCGGAGGTCAGACACCTCATTAACTTGATTAACATTACTAATTTCTTTGCAGACTTGTTGGTACCACAAGCCAATTATCACAGCAGTCCCCTGCAATCAAGCATATTTTATTTAACATATCTTGTTAACTTTTTCAGTGCAAGTTAACTTCTTTCCTGGCACTTTCAGATTATTTTAAATAGATATTGCCTGGGCTATTTGCACGATACTTTCTTGAACTACAGTATTGACTTTAGGAACCAAAGTGGAGGAAGATATTATGTTCAAGTAATTCCTAATAGTGATTCCCTGTTATTATTTCTGTTTGCATTTCTGGGTGAAAATATATACCCCTCACTAGTATAAAAATGTGACTTTTACACCTATAAGAACATAAGAGAAGCCTTGCTGGATCAGGCCACAGCCCATCTAGTCCAGCATCCTGTCGCACACAGTGGCCCACCAAATGCTCATGGGCATCTCAAGCAAAGTCAAGGACAAACCTTCTCCTGCTCTCGAGTCCCAGCAGATGGCCTTAGAAGCGCCCCAGTTCCTCCCCCACTCAGCCTGAAAGATGCACCTAGGCATTCATTCTAGCAGCCATTGCTACATCTGTCATCCATAAATTTGTCTAACCCTACCTTAAAGCGATCAAGACTGGTAGCTACGTAAATAATGGTTAAGAAGTTATCTCTAATTATGCCTGATCTGTAGAAAAGGTTTGATAGTGAATAGCACCAAACCCAATCAAGAAGATCTGATAGACTGTGGCTCCAGTTATGGCTTTACTTTAATCCTTCTTCAGCCCAAATTCTAGCCCCATTAATTTCATTTTTAAATGCTAAGCTATTTTTCCCTGGATTTTCTTCCTTCTATTAGGGTTCTCCTTTATTTGGGCCAACACAGCATTAAACTTTTAGTCCCTTTCTCCCCCTTGCTGTGACTTCCTCTCTGCTCCCTCCTATCTCCCTCTCCACACACTCTCTCTCTCAGAGTGACTTTCTCTATCCTGTTGCCGGTGATCTCTCTCTCTCTCTACACCTGCTCCCTCTTGCCCTTTCTCCTGTCCCATCACCACTGCCCTAGCCCATCCCCCTCCTCCTGCCCCCACCTGCCACCTCGCCTGCCCCTACCCTCCTCAAGCAGAACATTTCCTCCACCCACTCACCAGCTGAAAATTACCAGTGACAGCTGAAGGAAGGTGTGACCAAGATGTTCCAGGCTGAAAACAGTTTGGATTTGGGTGCCTTCTTGACACAGATTAAAATGATAAGGTGTAACCGCGGCCCATTTGTATGACTGACATAATAACAATGATCATAATAACTTCACAGTGAGCGTTTTGCCATGAAATCCATCCTATTAAATAACCTGTGCAGAAAGGCATGCAAACTGCCCCCTTTATACTAATTTTTGCAGTTATAGTAATGTGGGTTTATTACGCATTAAGAATGGTAGCAAATTAGGATTACGCTGAACTGTTTCTAGTGAAAACTAGTTAGATACAAAATGAGTGGGGTTCATGTGGTTCAATTTTGAATGTAACCTCTGTGGTTAAGGCTTCAGTTTGAATTAGAAGTGAACTGGGAGAATTCAGACCCCCACATTGTGTCAAAGTGGTTTGAAATCGAACCATTCTGGCAATGTTTCTTGACTCTTTGGGGACTTTTTAGCATGTAAAAGGGTGATGAACTGGTTTGACAACACCAGCAGCTAGTTTGCTCCCTGGTGTGAAGATGATGCTTGGGGGAACCCCAGTAAAAGACCATTTTAAAGTAGTCTTCCAAGCAACACTGGTGGTGAACATGTCCACCCATGCAGATGGCTGCACCAGGCTGAGTGACTTGTTGAAACTCAATACCATTTGGCCAAATGCAAAAGAAATTTTTTAAAAAGGCCTGCAACTTTGAAGGCCAGACATTTTCATTCATGTCTTCAAGTGTTAGCAAGGGCACAGCAGATTTCATGTGAATGGCTCCCTGCTGTGCTCCACTTTTCACATTAACGCACAGATAGGGAAAGAGCCTTTCCCGATGGCTCCAGCAGAATACAGTGGATACTCCTCCTTTGCATACAGGGCACTAATCAAAATCTATGAATGTCACTACCATCCTTAATTATTTTGTGGGGAACAATGACAGCTTGTGTCCATGAACCTTTTTAAGTGGCACGTGTTCTTTGGGTGGTGCTAAAGAGAAGTCACTTTGAGGCCACTATCTAAACCTCCAAGGTGTGGCAACCAGACAATCTTAGTGATCTCCTGGTTCTACCACATTGTTTAAACAATACAAATCACAAATATAAACATCTTTTCCCTAGACCCTCAGATATATGTTTGTAATCTTACCATATGATCTTTACAGACTCTTCCTGTTTTCTATTTTGTGTTTAGCTATTTTATTAATGTATAACAATGTGAATTTGCCATATGCTAAATAAATACATTTAGAGGGGTTTATTTTACAGTAGCAACATCCCTTAAAGCTCATTGGATCAGACCTTTAAATTTAAATAGTAATGATCCCCCCCATTTTAATTCAAAGAGCACACTGGGTGGCAATTATCATAAATGTTGCTTTTTATTTTACCAGTGACTTTAAAAGGTGAAAAACTTTAGCTGGAAAAAGACTCTTCTTGCTGCAGTACAGATTTTGGGGGGAATAATTCATTTTCCATCCCCAAACTGTTATCAATCAATGACTGAACTTCTAATTCTTTATGCAACGAAGCACTGGTATCATCTGTGAAGTCAGTTGCATTTGTTTTAATGACTCCTGTTCATCGCTCAAACGACATTATACATTTTACATTTTGCAAATTAAATATTTTGCTTCCTAGATAAGAGACTCAAATGTAAGACCTTGACATGGCAATCAAGAATATTTCACAAGCATGTGAGTTCATCGTAGCTGGAGTCTTGGATTAGATATTATAGCCTTAGAATTCTGATGATCACTATCTTATTGAAAAAGATTGAAAAAGTTGTGTGTTTTTTAACCTGGATGGACATGTTTTTCTAGATGTTATCATCAGTTCTGGAACTCTCTGTGTGACTCTCTAGACACAGAAAAAAAATTATGTGATATATCTTTTATTCACATGTATCCTGGTGACATTGTCTTACAGCTATCTCATAAGGGCACTAAAAAGATTAAGCCTATTCTTCGTATGCGACTGTGGAAAGAAAAAAAATCCTGACTTCATGGAAATCAGCAAACACTCAATTTAGATAAGACTGCTGGGTTATTGTTCATCCAGCAGGATCTGCCAGGGATGAAGTTTTCCAAATTAATGAAGATGAAACAAACAAGCATGCAGCTGGTTCTACTGAGCACATTTAAGATTACAGATGGTGATTTTTCATGTAAACAGCCAGCAGGGGCTGGTATGTAGGGTGCAGGATAGAAACGAAACAGAAATTCTCCATTAGCCTTTGATATCTATAATCTTTGGAAAACTAGAGTCATTTTCAATTTGGATCAAAGTCTGGTTTGCCATGGTTTATGGAGATCAAAGACTAATAGTGAGTCAGTGTCCATGGCTGAGGAAAGGTGGTCCTCTCCACTGCACTTCCAGGCACTTCTGAATATTGACAAATGGCATGTGAGGACATCTGAAGATGCCACAGCCAAGTTGCTTGCCATTCAGGTACCATTTGATGTCCTCAGCCACAGGTATCTAGGATGGATGTCACGCAATCTGGCAAGATTTTTTTAAAAAAAATTCTGAAAATGGAGACTTAATTTCTGAGGCGTCTGCAAGGACATCTTGGGCTATGAACAGAGACTAGACCACGGGAGACATACATGCTCTCATCCTTGTGCCATGTGTGATGGCCATGCTGCAAATGTTATTTATACGTTATTTAAAAAGGATATATTTTTAATCATATTTTTATACTGCAAATGTGGATTTTCATTTTTTTTAAAAAAACCTATAAAACAAAAGATTAAATTCACACTCTTCACAATCAAAGCACCTTGCACACTCACAAAGGGAAAATTTACTTTAGTTAAAAATTCCAATACAAGTAAGATAGTGAATAAATTCATTTAGTTTGATAACACAAATTAATACATGAGGTATTTTATCTTGTCTTCAACCATCTTTGTCCTAACAGTTGGCTAGTTGACACTTTCATATTGCCTGTCCATAGGACTCCCTGAATAAATGCAAAACCAAAAGATAAATATCCATAGAAATGGTTGCTTGGTTGCTTGGTTGGTGGTTGGTTGGTTGGTGGTTGGTTGGTTGGTTGATCTCACCCTATAACCAAAGGTCTCAGGGTGGGTTACAGCAATGAAGAGAAAATGCAAAATGAATGTATTAAAAACAAAAACATTCCCTGAAAGTGATGAGAGAAAGCTATTTCCTTTCCCAAAGGCTAAGGGATTTTAACTGTAGAAGCATAACAAACAACTAGGGATGTACAAAATTTAGTTTGTGTTCACAAATTCAATAAAATATTTTGTATTCCTATTGAAATGAAAAATTCATTTTTCCCATATACAAAAATCAGATTAAACAAATCAGTGTCCTGCTTGTGAAAACAATGTAATTGAATATTCATGCTTC
The DNA here is from genome assembly GCA_023333525.1 of Aspidoscelis tigris stejnegeri. Classification (NCBI taxonomy): domain Eukaryota; kingdom Metazoa; phylum Chordata; class Lepidosauria; order Squamata; family Teiidae; genus Aspidoscelis; species Aspidoscelis tigris. Next base: position 66,988,336 of record JALMGA010000007.1, on the reverse strand, counting down.
GCTGTGTTTTTTGTCATGATTTTTTAAAATGAAAAATATGTTTCTTTGTGAAAATGCAATGTAGAAAACTTATTTTTAATTAAATGAGCCAATAGTTAAACAAATTAACAGACTTTTGTTTCAACGGCAAAATGAACATGCTTTTTTTTTCCATGCACATGCCTATGAACAACTGGCAGGTAACGTGGATTCTTCTTTGTTTTATGATACCTTATTGTTTTTGTGTTTACTTGTAATGGCTAAGATGGCAATTGGGTGTGCATGAGAAGGAGGACAGCCACCTAAATTCTCCATAATAGGAAGCTTCTAGACAGGTTTGAACATTTGAACATGGTAAATGGCCGTACTCACTTTTTTTTACTATCCTGTTCTGGCACTTTTTTCTTCTGAATTAGTTTTGCTTTTACTGGAGTCTTGTCTCCAAAGAGCTGTTCAGGAGGTGACTCAGCCTCTTCTTGAATGTGCCTAATAGCAGTACAGCTTTCGAGGTTTTAATGTACTAAAAAATTCATAGTTACTGTGAGGACACTGTCCCAAAATATAAACAGTTAACAAAGGGAGATAATTTTAAAGTAACACTTCTTTTCATAGCAATCTTACTAATTTACACTCTCCTGAAGGTTAATATTTAGCTAATTAAGATCTGTATAGGGGTGAATATGAATATGGATGTGTACATGGGAAGATGATGAGGAAAATATTAAAATATGAATAAGTACATAAGTATTACCGGACGGGTTTCGCTTTGGAGAACAAAATGGAGCCTAGTATTTATCAAGGTAATTCACTGGTCATAGAAAATAATCCTTTTCCAATAATCCTAAAGCCAATTCTATGACATCAGAAGATGGCAATACTGAAATCAAATCAATTATATATTTTGCTGCCAAAGATGAAGAACCAGTAACAAGACCTGGAGCAGACTGTGGCTCAGATCATGAGGTCCTTATTGCAAAGTAGCTTGTGGCCCAAATATCTAAAGGAACACCTTCTCCCTATGTCCTAAGGTCTACTGTTTGATTCAAATTTGAGTGTCAGTCTTTGAATGTGCCAACATTTGATTTGAATTTGAATGTCTAATGAATATGGCCTCATTCGTATAAATTTCAAATGTTACGAATATTCATGCACCTCTACTGAAGATAGGATACAGCACAGTATTATGATTATGATAGGGTTGTTTTGGCAGTGATAAAAGAATCATTTCCAGTATCATTCTTCTTCAGGGCCCCGTCTTCATGCAATAAAAAGCCTGTTAAAAAGCTTCTTTTGCCACGGAGCATCTGCATGCACAGCTTTACTTTGGGCTTCCAGCGCCACAAAGAAGGAAAACCCATGAAATAAATAAAGACCCCACTTTAAACAAGTCTAACAGTGCACTTTTTGGTAGTCATGGGTTTTTCTAGCAACATGGAGCCTGTAGACACTCCGTGGCAAAAGAGCTATTGGGGCGGGAATTGCCGTACAGAGAGATCATCTCTCTCTCTCCCTTTTTTTTGCCTCTCATCCACAGCCAGCATTCACAATCTATGAAAACAGTATGCAGGCATTCCAATCGTATAAGATACCTTGTAATGAATTGCTTCTGCCCGCAAGTGAAAGTGTTGAGAGTGAATGAGCGCATGATTGCTCGATCGCTGGCTGGGGAGACGTTTCAGCGGCCGGAGATCTTGTAAATAGCGTAATGAATTGCTTCCGCCCGAGCACTGGCTGCAGCCCGGATGGCTATTTTTCTTTTGGACTTGTCAGGGGTTGCAGAGTGCAGTCCCTCCCCATTCCCGCCAGCACCCTATCAACCAGAGAGCAGGTGGGGAGAAAAAGATGCAGGCAAAGAAAACACACTTCTGTGGGGACAGTAGGTGCATTTTAAACACACATTTTGCTGAGCCTCATGGAGATGCTTAATTCGGAATTGAACGGCATTTTTAAAGTCTGCTGCAATAGAGGGACAATAGAGAAACAAAAAGGTACCATAAAGATGGGGCCCAAGTCTCCAATGGAGTTTTCTGGTGATGATTGGCCTAAAAATAGCAGGCTGGAGTAGCTAAGTGCCAACACCAACAGAAACCTCCTGTGACAGATTTGCAGCACGATTTAAGGACAAAATCAATTGAATCTACACAGAAATAGAAGCCACATTTGAGAACTGTCCAGTTCGAATTAGTTTAGCCTTAGGATGTGCCCAAGTGTTCTTATTGAGGTTCAGTTTTATATATCCTTCATAGCAGAGGAAGTCAGGGCTATCTGGGCTCTTAGCAGTACTGGAGGCATTGTGATTGTCTCTGATAATAGGTAGAGATGTGCACGAATGTTCTAAACATTCAGAATTCAATCAAATTTGATTGAATGTGGACATTTGAACTTGAATAGAATGTCTACACATTCAAATTTAAACATCTGAATGAATTTCAAATGTTCCAAAACATTCATTCGAATGATTCAAAACATTTGAATGTATAGATACGAATGTACAGATATGAATGTACACATACATATCTGTATGCATCTCATATGTATCTGTACACATGTGCGTATTAAATGCGTACAGATATGTATGACACATACGAATGTTGTTGACATCCATATCTTCAAATACGAATGTTGTCGACATTTGTATCTTCAGATTTGAATCTAACATTCAAATGAACAGATTTGTATGTATTCTATCCAAATCGGATTTTGTTGCATTCAGATTCTAAACATTCAAATTGAATAAATCATTTTGACATTCAATAACAGGTGTCAATGGGTGTTTTCCCACTGTCACTAAAAGTACCCATTAAGTACCCATTAATGGGTATGTAATGGCATTTTTGTACCCATCAATGGGTACTTAATGGGTATTTCTAGCAACAGTGGAAAAACACCCAATATGTCTCTGAAGAGTAGCTGTTGGAAGTCTATGATGAATGAATCAGCTGTGAATCAGCTAATGAATCAGCTGTGCACTTGTGTCCACCTAGCCAACTTCCTGGTGCAGCTGGTTACATTATTTTGTGAAAGGGGAAGGTTTAGGAATTCACCCAACCTTAAATGAAAACCAAGTCAGGGAAAAGGAAACTAATGAATGAAAAGCCACTTCTGCTGGCTATGGTAGACTGAATTTTGATTCCTTTACCGGCTCTTGATAGTTAAATAAAAATACAAACCCATACTTCACACACAAGCCAGAATCTACACTTTTATATTGTTTATCTATATGCTAAGACAAGGAACAGAAGACAAAACACTATAAAAAACAAAATGTTATGTAGCTAAGATGAAAATTGGACAAATATATATATATATATATATATATATATATATATATATATATATATATATATATATATATATATATATATATATTTCATGAACATAATGCACTCACACATCATTAAATGTGATAATTGGTTGATCTAGATACCCTATGAAATGTTCTCATTTTATCCAGGCAACCGACTAAGTAATACAAGTATAACAGTATCAATTGCTGTGTGCATGCATTTTATATGTAAACATAATTGAAGTCTCATGTGGTTTTCTTATTTTGTGACCTTTCTATGTTTTCCTAATAACACAATGACAAATGTCTACTTTGAGAAGATGCTGTGTGCAATTCAGGAATTTTAGGGAGAGAACTGTTGATTAATACATTTTCACTCTGTATTTGATTTGTATTATCCAGATTGATTAAATCTTTACCCTTCCTCCTTCATATAGAATTATGGCTATTGGCTGCAACTAGGGATGTGTACGAATGGGTTTTTTGACATTTGATTCACAGCAATTGAATGCTAGAAAATCCGTATTCACTTGAATAGATTCCTTTCGAATGTGGTAGGATTTTATTTGATATGAATGTATTCATATGAATTCATACGAATATCTGATAAGTATCCACTATGAATGAAAACGTCTCTGATACGAACACGTACGTATCTGATAAATATCCACTATGAAGGCATACATATCCAATATGTGTCCATAACATAGCTGTGCTCTGAAAGCATCAAATCCGAACTGAATCCACTTTTAATCCACTCTCGATCCATGTCAGATACAATCTGGATTTATTGCAGATGTGACTGGCACCCCGCTTCCCCACCTTCCCAGTTTAATGAATCTTCAAACTATTTGTACGAATATCCGAACTATTTATATGAATGTCTGAAACATTCAGATTCGTACAATTGTCGTAACATTCAATTTGTGTATGAATGCTCGAATTCGGACGAATTCATACGAATAACAAATGCCACAAATATTCATGTACATCCCTAGCTGCTTTGAAAATTCCATATGTAAGCAGATACACGTTATGCTGGTAATTTATTGGCTTAGACTTGGGCCCTTTTTGCACTTACCTCTCCATGGTCTTAACCACTGGGTCTGGACCAGCCAGGGCTGCTGATATAGATAATGGGCAGGTGTGATCTGAAACAGCACTGTCTGCACAATGATGTTGGTCCAGAAGCTTATACCATCTTCAAGAGCAGGGACCGAGGGCTCCAAGGGCTAGAAACAAAAGGGACGGTCTTGACAGAATAAGAAACCATCATTTGACCAGGAATTTGACTCAATAGCTCCAGAGGGATTAATTTATGTTACTGGTATCTCATCCAAAACCCAGGTTTCCAGACTCTGGTATTTGGTGGGACACTAGGATCTAGATCTAGAACATTCATGAACTGAAATTGCCCAATTACAAGTAGAAAATGAAGCCTCAAAAGCAGGATCCTCAATCCATACTGAAGCTCAATCATGAGTCAAGCACCATTGAACTAGGTACGTGCAAGTACCATTAGCTGTGTCACCCTAAGAGAGACTGTGCACAGGACTCATATCCATGGCAAAGGACATACCTTCAAGATACTATCCATATCCAGAGTATGGATATCAAACCACTGTACTTTTTCGGAGTCACTTTGTAATGATTTCAAAATGTCTCTGAAATCACTCTGAAGCTGGGACTTTGGGGCTCCCCCCAATGGGTGCATCCACTCCCCCTAGCCTCCACTAGACCCTATTGCCTGTTGAAACAGGCTCCCTTTAATACGGATTTTCTGGCAGAAGACCCCATTGTAGACCCCATTAATGAGGTCTACAGAAAATCTGGATTTAAGGGCAGAAAGTACCCATTTGATCTGGATTTCCCCCATGACAGTGGAAACAATCGGATCCCAAATGGGTGCTGTGGTGGAAATGAGGTCATCTGGCTCACACCCAGATGGGTCTTAATGGGTGCAAAAATGGATACTTTTTGACAGTGGAAAAACACCTATAGTCTCCAGGAATTGAGGTAGATTTGAGGATTACTTTCACTTTCTGCATAAAATCCAAAGCAGTACCATACTCAGACATCTGAGCTGTTGTCTTTCTTATTACCAACCATTTTGAATGTTGAAATTGGCAAATTAAGTCCTTCTAGTTATTCTTACACTACAGGATGCTCATGGAATGAAGAAACATAACTGGGCCTTGATTATAATGACACACCCAGTGTGGAATACCTTAAAACTTCCAAAAAAAGGTTTTAAAATCACCAATAATGCCTTGAACCATAGCTCATGGGTGCATTGAGGATTGAATGATCCAATTAAATGTATAGACACAAGCTTAATTGGATCATTCAAGGGGGGGTGGATCAATGTCCCTTTGTTTGGCTGCATAGGTTTTTACTTCAGCCCAAATTTCCCCTGCTATTGCATAACCAGGTAGGTTAAGTTTTTCCTACATGGCTGTCACTTATGGGGTGGTTTTAGACATTTGGATATTTACTACATTTTAATCTGCATTCTGTATTTAATATTCTAAACTGCTGTTGCAAGCCAAGCAAGAAATCATTTTGAAGATAGGGTTAGGTGTAAGTACAAATGCATGTATGTCTGCATAAATAAATATTAATTCTTAAGAGTTGCCCTGAGGGCCCAGAACAGAAAATCAGTTAGAATATTTCATGATTTATAAAGTACATTTGAAATAATCTTCAGTGGCATGCTAAGCATGTTTATTTCTAAGCAAATAGCAGACATATTACCTTAAAAAAAAACTTCCTAATGCTAAGGTTGTCGTAGCTCAAGACTGTTTACCTTAATAATCTCTTTAAATATGTATTTTTCCAATATGTTACACAGTTTATATTGTTAGGACAAGGCATGAATTAAAGACATTAAATGCATTTCAGAGACAGGTTTTGCCCCTCTCATTTACATTAGAAGCAGTTTTCATAATAACAAGATGCCATATAATAAATGTTAGCAACCAAGTTGTTTCATTCCAAATCAATACTTATGGTGAAAAGGATAATTTCTGAGATAGAGAGCAGCTACTAGATAAAATACCAATGCAATAAAATTATTTCAGAGCCTGAGAAACTAAAAATAATGCATATGGAATACTTAAATTTTCATAATGGGTATATATACAGTTTTAACTCCAAAGAACATGCATTGTTTTCTTTCTTTTTTGTAATAAGTCTTTCATGGTTTTTCTGAAACTAGTCACGAAGGAGGCTAGAATTCATTTTAAGTTGAACAAGTAAAGATGCATAAACACCTGGGTATTATTTTTTTCATTAAAAATGGTGAACAATTTGTATCTTTAGCCATAAAAATGAATCAAGGAAAAGTTATCTTTGTCCTCCTATTACGGTACTAGAGAAAATACAATCAAAAATTTCTTAGAGCAATTTTTGGCATTTTATGTTGCATTCCCAATGCAGCTCTAAGGCTGGAATTAAGTTTGGTCACTGTCAAAGCAGCGCCATTTCCGAACTACACGGGCTTCTCCAGCCCACGTAGCATGATCTGGTGCCCGTGGGTGACACTGGAGTCATCTAGAGAATAGGCTGAATTCCCACTTAGGTTTTAATCCAGCTTCAGTTCACATTCAGAGTGCAAGAAAACATCAGCTTCACATTCAGAGTGGAAGAACACATCAGCAAAGTGAGCAGTCATTTTCTTTCCACATTATCTAACCCAAAGGTAGATTTTCTGAGTTAGATAATGCTGAAAGAAATCAGCTTGTTACTCTGCTCACATGTTCTCTTACTCTGCGAGTGGACTGGAGCTGGATTAAAACTTATGTGTGAACACAGCCATGGTCCACATTCAGATGGGCCACTGCAGCCCAGCCTCAGCTGGTAACTACAAAGGCTGCAAAGAGACTTAGAAAGCTAGGAACCTCATTTTGGTGGTCCATCAACTTTCGGGCAGTGCCTTTGGTGGCATTTCCTGGAGCACAACTGAAACAGAGCCCTCAAAGGGTTCCAGACTATGAGGGCATGTTGTCTACAAGCCTTCAAAGCAGTCCACAGCAAGATTGGAATATGGCCATTTTTGTGCTGTATCCCAATCTACCACTTGCAGATGAAGTGGTATAAGGGATGCAGGGCAGAGCTTCCACAATAGGTGTGGCAAGATAATGCTTCAATCAAAACATGTTCCTTAAAAATAAAAAAGGTTTTCATCAACATACATCACCTTGTTGCATTTAGATATATATAAAAAATCAGCTGGTACACTGTATACTTGCTGATTATTGCTGATTCCTGATCTTCTTCTAGAAGATGGATTGTTGTCTTTAACCTTTTGCTCTTCTTATTTATTCTTTAACCACTCCAATATCTTTGTTTCTTCTTTCTCTTCAGAACCTACCATTGATTCTTCTTCTTCTAACATCTGTAGATAGGCAATAAAAGGTCCTAACAAAACTGACATAATTTTACCTCTTAATAAATTTGTCAATTTGTCTATCTACACAGAATCCATCATTTTATAATCCAGCCCTCGAATAATGCATTTTTTTGGCATTTTCCATTGCTGTAGAAATATATCAGTTTAGATAATGATATACTGCAGTATGACATTATATTTTTCTTATCCCTTGATCATCAATCCTAGTAAGAAAATTTCTGCTTTAAAATGTATCTGAAATTTTACTTTTTTTTTTTTTGCATTTCAGTAAGCATCTATAGCTAAATTGCTTTTACTTAGATCAGAATATATACCAGTCAAAATCCCAATGGGAAAAGGAGTCTGTTTTACTTAAGAACATAAGAACATAAGAGAAGCTCTGCTGGATCAGGTCACAGCCTATCTAGTCCAGCATCCTGTCACACACAGTGGCCCACCAATTGCCCATGGGCATCTCAAGCAGAGACAAGGGCAAAGCTTCTCCTGCTCTTGAATCCCAGCAAATGGCCTTAGAAATATCCTGCTTGTGCCCACAGCCTGAAAGATGTACTTAGGCATCCATTCTTGTAGGCATTGATATATCTGTCATCCATAAATTTGTCTAGCCCTTTCTTAAAGCCATCTAGGCTGGTAGCTGTTTTCACCTCTTCTGGCAGCAAATTTCATAGACCAATGATCCTCTGAGTGAAGAAATACTTCCCCTTGTCTTATCTGACTCTCCTACCCATCAGCTTCATAGAATGCCCCCTGGTTCTAGTGCTGTGTGATAGAGAAAAGAAATATTCTTTATCCACCTTTTCTATACCATGCATGATTTTATATACTTCAATCAGGTCCCCTCTTAAATGCCATGTCTCCAGGCTGAAAAGGCCTAGACGTTGCAGTCTGATTTCATAAGGGAGGTGTTCCAGCTCCTTAATCATTCTGGTTGTCCTTTTCTGCACCTTTTCCAGTTCCACAATATCCTTTTTCAGGTGTGGTGACCAGAATTTTCTTTCTTTTTCTCTTTCTCTGTCATTTTTTTTCTTTTTCTTTTCCATTTCTTTTTTTCATGGCAAGAGTAATCTTCTGATGCTTGCATATAACTTTCATTTAAATCGGCAGAAAAGAGGGCAAATTATTAACACTTTTCCATTTTATCACAATGAGGTATCATAAAGAAAATTAGGTAACAGGAAATCTCTTGTGAATGCAACACACATATGAAGCCAGACATTCACGTCCTTATTGAAAAATGTTGAGCTTTGTTTTAAGGAAGAGTTGTCCATTTTTTCTGTCTGATAAGAGAAGGTTCCCTGTTACATTGGGCCTGTAAGAAGCTTCCCGCCCTCTCCATCCCTCTACACAGAGAATGTGGAAAGTGCCTGTGGAACAGACAACTACCCTGAAAGCCAGATAATCTGCCCTGCAGCTAAGTCAGCTCCCATGATGATTGGAGTGGCCCACGGGCTGGTTGGGTATGGGATCATGTAAGTGCTCTGCCCCTGGGACATCCAGATTTGTGGGTGCTTTGCTACCGGGCCAGCTGAGGGGTGCCTGGCTGTGCTAATGGGCGTGGAGCTGTAGTACTGTTCCAAACTGTTTTTCATTGTTTTGCCCCTTGGCATGTGAAAGCTATCTTAAAAGAGTGAGTAGTCCACACCTGCTTAGCTAACAGCATCATGGGATTGAATCTACCTGTCATATCTCAGACTGGCTTGGATCTGGCATTTTTGGGACAAGACATCAGTTACCTTAGATAATGGTTCCAAGTGCTGTGGACAGTGAGAATTGGGGAATAAGCAACCCCTGCTATGGGAAACAGGAGCTGCTGAAAACACCTGAGGCCTTTTCGCACTACAGCTATAGTGAATGGCTAGGACATGCGGGGACAGGTTCCCCTTCATAAGAAGGGGGTTTCTTTCCAAGAAAGTTTATGGGAAAGAGCAGTTGCTGGATTTTCAAGATTTTCAACATCTGTACATTATTTTGCTGATCACTGCAGTTATTACATATTACTAGAAGTCATTTACTTTTTTATTTTTTAAAAATGTTTTTCAATGCTTTTTTATTACTTTATTTTTAATTATCAGATTTTTGCTTGTTTTACTGTTGTTTGCCTTCCAAGACATTTTAATGACTGTCTGCATATAAATATGTCAAATGAATCAGTAATAGAAATTCAGTTTTCAAGTTTGTGTATGCAGCGATTGGCCATTACAACACGGTAATAAAAGTAATGTGAATCAAATAGACTCAAGTCATTAAATCATTTGGTCAAAAGTTCTTTTCTTGTCTAGTCACCCCAAAGGTTTAATGAAAATTGACTATACTTATAATAAATAAATTAATCCATACTCCATACTCCAGATTCCTAAATTTCTATTTAAAGTGTTCTAAAATATCTCTGCTTTTAATATGGTAGTGGGGAAAAATGAATTTTTATTTGAGAAACTGATAAATTGCATAAATAAACTCTGCCTCCAATCTCCTTAAAAGTAGTGTGAAAAAAAGAGGGAAATAAACATGGCTAGGAAAAATGAATTATTTGTTTTATGCTGCAGTTGCTCGGTAACTGGAAAATTTCTTACTGAAATGTGGCTTAGAGAGCCATTTATTAGGCAGGAGTGCTGTTTATGGCTTTTGAAATAGGAGTTTTAATTATTGATCAAGTACTTCAGAACAACATTCCTAGATCTGGAATATTAATTACCAGAAGAGGGCTAGCCAAATAAAATCTAAAAATTATTACTATAGGTTTGACTTTCATTCTCTTCATATGTACCAGTAGTCTTCTAATATAGCATTTACATTTACCTATGTATTTTCCCCAAGTTGATGATGAGACAAAGTTCTTTTGATAGTATCTTAAAAAGTTGAATGTTAATAGATATTTATTAACATTTCTAAACTGTGGCCTGTTACCACATTCTAGGAAATTCACTACTCCAGTACAATCTCAGTGTTGGGTGGTTTAGCTGTGTCTTTGTTACACAGCTAAGGGGGCGTCTCCATGGTCTCTTTTTGCTTCTCTCTTGTGTCGGATTTTAAAAATGTGGGTTGTACTTCGAAATAAAGCATCCCCATGTGGTTTGGGGCAACACAGATTTAAAATGTACTTTCCTGTCTCCATGCAAACCACTTTTTGTGAGCCTGCATCTTTTTCTCCCCACCCCCACCCCACCCCCACCCCACGCGCGCTGCAGAGATGAAAGGTAAAAACCTCAATTGAACCTCCAGAACACAAAATCATCCCTTTACTTGGCTGCCAAGAGTTAGAAGCAGTTAGTGAAAGCAGCTCTCCCTCTCTCCATAACTAATGCATGTAACAAAGTTACAAGCATGACTGAAAGCAGGCTCCCTTCAGCTGCCAAATTCAGCTGCCTGCCTTCACATAATGACCTCTGATTGGCACAAAACCAGACCTGCGAAGTGAAACTTAGGTTCATTTCGGAGGCTGCATTATTAGGAGGAGGAAGGAGAGATTTGCTTGCTGAGAAACAATCTCCGTGGTAATGATAAGTAGTATCACTTTTCTCTGTTAGCAAGCACAAACTCTCTCTCCCCCTCTGAAGTGAAACAATGTCACAGTTCGGAGCTCTGCTTGCCGGCTGAAAGAGCTGAATGCAGCTGATTCTGACAGCCAATTCTTCTGCAGAGATCAAAAATGCCTAAAATTTCAGTGGAATATGGGAGAAAATGTGGAGAAAATATCTCCATGCTCCCAGGAAAACCCTGCAGCTTCCCAAAAGTGCGATGGTAGTCTTGTTTAAAGGGGGGGGGGGTTTCTGCAGCGGATTTTCCTCCTTTGTGGCTCTGGAAGTCTGGAGTAAAGCTCTGCATGCAGACACTCAGAAGCAAAAGAAGCTTTTTAACGGATTTTTCTTTGCATGTAGACAGGGCCTAAGACATTTTAAAGAAGGCCCGGGGACCAAACAAACTACCAACACTTGCAGTGTGGATGTCTAGCCAAGACCACCCGGATCCTTATGGTGATGGCTATAGTGACAGCCACCATGTACCTGGCCATTGCCATGGTGGTTGTGCCTGGAGGAAACAGTGTGTGTGAGAGAGAGATGGGGAAGAGAGCTAGAGAGGTTGTGTTTGCTTGATGCTCTTACCGTGTGAGATTGCTGAAATCACATGGCAATTCCTGTGCTCAAAGAAACATCTCCAGGTGCAAAGAACACAGTCTAGGAGAGAAAGTACCTGACTGTGATGTTTGTAGAGCCAAGTGACAGTTATCAGGCATGCAGAGAGCACTATAATGCGACACCACTACAACATATCAGCCGTATTATGTGATAGCTTGATCTTGGTTGCACATTCTGATGCACAACATCAAGAAGACTGGACATCATTATAGGCACTTCCCCAATATTGACAGAAGTGATTCAGTGATACATTCCATTTGATTCTTGACAGGTCAGAGGTGTTGAGTCCTTCCATTCTTTTTCTCTTTTCAGCAATGATGCTGTGCTTGATCAACTCTGAGATATAATAATACCATTTGGTTGTTGTCCATTCAGTTCTGTTATTCCATCCTTTACCGATAGCCAATGATGCAGCCACCATCATTTGTTTTTTAACATATGAGTCATGAATATTATATTTATTTAATGTTGCAGCTTGGTATATTATTATAATGTTTGGAATATCAATCCTGTAACCAAATATAGGGTGTTTTTCCACTGTCAAAAAGTACCCATTTTTGCACCCATTTAGGACCCATTTGGGTGTGAGTCGGATGATCCCATTTCCACCACAGCACCCATCTGGGACCCGATTGTTTCCACTGCTGCTGGGGAAATCCAGATCTAATGGGTACATTTTGGCCTTTAATCCTGATTTTCTGTAGACCCCATTAATGGGGTCTACAATGGGGTCTTCTGCCAGAATATCCAGATTAAGGGAGCCCGTTTCCACTGGAAACAGGCAATGGGGTCCAAAGGAGGCTATGGGGAGGGGATGCACCCACTGGGGTCCCCCTAAACCTATGCTTCGAAGTCATTTTGAAGCCACTTCAAAGTCATTTCAAAGACATTTGAAGCCACTTCAAATTGACTTTGAAGTCATTTCGGAGTCATTTCAAAGTCTATGCAAAATAGCTCCGGAGTGCCTTTGAAGTCTGTGCTGATCTTTGAGTGAACTTCGGAGTGACTCCGAAGTGGCTCCAAATTGGTTCCGAAGTGACTCCAAAGTCATTTCGAAGTTCACTCCGAAGATCAGCACAGACTTCAAAGGCACTCTGGAACTATTTTGCACAGACTTTGAAATGACTTCGAAGTCAATTCGAAGTGGCTTCGAAGACTGCACCCCCCCTGCCCCCTGAAACACCTGGGGTAATGGACTGACCCGTTGGGGGTCGATCCGGATTCCCCACATGGGTGCAAAGCTGTTTCCACAGCAGGGGTGTTAGCACCCATTGCTAATGGGTGCTACACCTCCCGTGGAAACACATTGGGTGCTTCCCTTAATCTGGATCTACTAGATCTGTATTAAGAAATGTACCCATTCCTTAGATCTGGATCTTCTTAGATCCGGATCTAAGGGCTGCAGTGGAAAAACACTCATATTTTGCATTTTACTAGTTACCAGTAGCCAAAGCTTTTGGGTTTCTGGGCAGGCCCAAATCAAATGAAAAAAAGCTCCCTTCATCATACAACCAGGCCAACAGTCTGAACTAGTAACATATACAACGCAGGGATGCACAAGTTCAGAACTGAGTAGTTTGGTTTGAGCTGAAGCCAACATGACCTTGTCTGAGCTGAGGCTTAAGGTGACCTCATCCAAGCCAACCATACTTAAGTATGGAAAACCTCATTTGTAGCAGTTTGTGGGCTGTTATGCCATGTTCCAGGCTTTTGGATATAGCTGTGATGTCCATCTTCAGAGGATTTTTCTGATATTGCAGTTATATCCAAAAGCTTAGGTTCTCAGAAGAAAGCTGAAACATGGCATAATAGACCCAAAAATGCTACAAATAAGATTGAATCCAGCCATGAAAGCCTACATATGACCATGGAGAACCTGCCGTTGGCCCTTATTTCCCAGAACAGGGACCAGCCATCCACATATTAGTGCAGACTATGGCAGTTCCCATGTGGAGCCCTTCAAGCCTAACCTACCTCAAACACCTGTTATGAGAATAAAATATAGGGGAAAGAAAAGCAGAATCAGTTTATTTGGAAAAAAATATGGGAAAGAACAAATACATTAATAAATATTGTATCCTATGGATTAGATCTGAAAGGCAAGCTTGCACATTACTCTTGATTGCATTTGTATGCCTAGCAAAGGGAAGGGGTAATAGAACCTAAAATTATTCACAAAAAGAAAGACAGTGCAAGAAAAATATTCATTATTCAATAGATGTTCCACATGATCTATCTTAGAACAAAACCCAACCATGATGAAAGAAAAGGATTCCTGTTTAAACACGTATTTATTTGGACAGAACTAGTTCCTACTGAAAAAAAATCTATTCTGAGTGACTGACACAGGGAAGGTTTTCGTTACATGTCCCACTGTGTGTACAGCCTTTATCCTGGGATGCAGTATTAGTTTGATCTTTTAAGAGTGTCTGGTAACAAAAAAAAAAAAAGCCAATTATCATAAAAGTCAGATTGTACAAAACTAAGAATTGTTGCTCACAATATTTTCCAAGTTTTGCCTGCTTTTCTTTTTTATCCATGAAAACTTCCTTCACCCTATCAAATTTGAATATTCTGTTCCAAATTGGTGCACTTTAATAGTGCACAATATCATATTATAGCACATACTTTATTCTCTTTTCGGATTAAGTTTTGTTTATGAATATTAAAACTTTCATTCTTTTTTTCTGCTGTGACCTGAGAGACCTTTCCAATTTACTCTTTGCGGCATGTGCTGGAAAGCTGTCCTTTGAGATAAAGTACTCAAATACTTTGGGATTTGTGTAGTAATTCGGAAAGCAGACAGATAGCTAGACCCTGCAGCAACCCCTCCTTTTACCACCATATGACTTTGAATAAAGCTTAGCTGTTTCTGAGTAAGAAGGGGCCAATACATTTGCCCTCTGTTGACAACAGACTTCTTGAGACAACTTTTCTGTTTATTCTCATGGGAGCAAGTTGTTGTGAGTGACATGCCAATTCTGAGACACTGCTTTACTAAAGAAGAAGACTGCTGAGCTGAAACCAATGGTGCTGTATCAGTAATCATACTATATTTTATTTTTTGTATTTCTATCCTGCCCTATAACTGAAGGTCTCAGGGTGGGTAACAATATTATATTAATCTTAGACAGGTCCCTGCCCTCAGGCTTACAATCTAAAGAGACAAGAAACAAAAGGAAAATGGTGTGGGAGGGAACAGGGACCCTGTGGCAGCAACTGTGTCCTTACAATGGTAAAATACTTTTAATTTCTTTTTCTCCTCCATTCCCTACAGGCAAGGTGGTTTCTTCATAGCCTGTGTGGTGACAGTTGGGAGGGAGGGGCCAATGCTGGGAGCTTGATGGAAGGTGCTCACCCAGTTTATACTGTATCTTCTAGAGATGTGCATGAATATTCAAAGACATACGAAATTTGATCAAATGCATCAGAATTTCAACATTTGAATTTGAATCAAAGGTCCATAAATTTGAATTGAAACATTCAAATGAATTTTGACTTTTCAAATCTATTTGAATTATTCAGACATTTGTATGTGTAGGAGTTCGTACACGATGTATAGTTGCATGTACCCATCTTTCCTGGATCCATACACATTGCTACGGGTCCATACAGGACGAAAACGGTTTGCATATGGAATAAATATGGGATGTATACAGACGTGTACGGATGTATATGGGTGCGTATGGGATATGTAATGATGCGTATGGGCACATACGAATTTTGTCAACATTCGTAAGTGCAAATTTGAATAAAAATTTCAAATGAATAGATTCAAATTGCTTAATTAAAATTTTAGTAAATTTGAATTTTAAAGATTCAAATCAAATTGAATTTTCATAAATTCTATTCGAATTGAATCACGAAAATTGCATTTGTGCACATCCCTATGGGAGCTTGATGGAAGGTGCTCACCCAGTTTATACTGTATCTTATAGAATCATAGAATCATAGAATCATAGAATGGTAGAGTTGGAGGGGACCTCCTGGGTCATCGAGTCCAACCCCCTGCTCAAGGCAGGATCTCCTAAACCATCTCAGACAGATGGCCATCCAGTCTCTGCTTGAAGACCTCCATCGAAGGGGAACCAACCACCTCCCGTGGCAGCCTGTTCCACTGGTTGATCACTCTTACTGTTAGAAATTTTTTCCTAACATCTAAACTAAATCTTTTCCCCTGCAGTTTCACCCCATTGTTTCTAGTCCTTCCTTGAGAGAGGGAGAACAGGGCTGATCCCTCTGCCCTGTAACAACCCTTGAGGTATTTGTAGACAGCTATCATGTCTCCTCTCAGTCTTCTTTTTGATAGACTAAACATTCCTAGTTCCTTGAGCCGTTCCTCATAGGACATGGTTTGCAGACCGTTCACCATCTTGGTAGCTCTCCTTTGAACCTGCTCCAGCTTGTCAGTGTCTCTTTTAAACTGGGGTGACCAGAACTGGACACAGTACTCCAGATGAGGTCTGACCAAGGTAGAGTAGAGGGGGATAATAACTTCACGTGATCTGGACTCTATGCTTCTCCTAATACACCCCAGGATTGCGTTTGCCTTTTTTGCAGCTGCCTCGCACTGTTGACTCATGTTCAGTTGATGATCTACCAGGACACCCAAGTCTTTTTCACATGTGCTGCTGCTCAGCCGAATTCCTCCCATTGTACATGTGCTTTTTTCATTTTTCTTGCCCAGGTGCAGAACCTTGCATTTTTCTTTGTTAAATACCATTTTATTAGTTGCAGCCCATTGTTCGAGTTTCTCTAAATCTTTTTGAATCCTCTCTCTCTCTTCTCTGGTGTTTGCAATCCCCCCTAGCTTTGTGTCATCAGCAAATTTGATCAGTTTCCCTTCAACTCCCTCGTCCAGATCGTTTATAAAAACATTAAATATAACTGGGCCCAGGACAGAACCTTGTGGTACTCCACTTGACACTTCCCTCCATTTGGATGTGCAGCCATTTAAAGCCACTCTTTGAGTACGATTACTAAGCCAGTTTTGAATCCACCTTATAGTTGCCTTGTCAAACCCATATTTGATCAATTTTTCAATGAGGATCGCATGAGATACTTTGTCAAATGCTTTGCTGAAATCAAGAAATACTATGTCTACTGCATTTCCTTGATCAACCCATTCAGTGATTTTGTCATAAAATGAAATCAAGTTGGTCTGACACGACTTGTTTGATACAAACCCATGTTGACTACTGTTAATTATTGAATTCCTATCCAAATGCTGACATATGTGTTGTTTAATAATTTGTTCGAGAATCTTTCCTGGTATTGAAGTCAGGCTAACAGGCCTGTAGTTCCCTGGGTCTACCTTCCCTTTTTTGAAGATAGGAACAACGTTTGCCCTTCTCCAATCGTCTGGGACTTCTCCTGTTCTCCATGACTTCTCAAAGACTACAGCAAGTGGTTCAGCAATTACCTCTGCTAATTCCTTCAGTACCCTAGGATGTAATCCATCTGGACCTGGGGACTTAAATTCGTTTAAGTTAGTTAAGCGTTCCCTTACTCTCTCAGTGTTGATTTTGTGTCTTGATTCTCCTAGTCCTTCATCAGTACAGTGAAGGACTGTTGCATGCACATTATCCCTCTTGGAAAAAACAGATGCAAAATAGGAGTTCAGAATCTCTGCCTTCTCAAGATCACTTTCGATCACTTCTCCATTCTCTCCCTGCAGACTTCCCAAAACCTCTTTGACTTTTCTTTTGCTGTTGACATATCCCCCAAACCCTTTTTTATTGTTTTTAGTCTCTCTTGCAAGCCTCAATTCATTTTTAGCTTTAGCTTTTCTGATACTTGCCCTGCAGATTGTACTGATTTCATTATATTCCTCCTTAGATATGTATCCCTTCTTCCATTTCTTAAACATTTCTTTTTTCTTTTTTATCAAGTTTTTAAGTTCTAGGTTTATCCACCCTGGTCTCTTTAGATGTTTTCCATTCTTCCTTCTTTGAGGAATTGTTAATGATTGCGCTTCTAATATTGCATTTCTCAAAATATCCCATCCTTCTTGGACATTTCTATCCTTTAGTACATTTAACCATTTGATCCCTCTGAACCTCCTCCGGAGTCCATCAAAATCTGCCTGTCTGAAGTCCAACTTTGAAGTCTGAGTCCTCTCATGCTTTCCTTCCCTTATTATCCAGAATTCAAGGATAACATGATCGCTGCCTCCCAATGCCCCAGAAACTCTGATATCCTCCACCATTTCCTCTCTGTTGGTAAGAATTAGATCAAGAATAGCCAATCCTCTTGTTTCCTCCACCACCTTTTGGTACATGAAATTGTCAGCGAGAGAGGATAAGAACTTATTAGACTTGTGACTTTTTCCTGAGCGAGATTCCCAACAAATGTCTGGGTAGTTAAAGTCTCCCATAATCACTATGTCATGCTTTCGTGAAAGTTTAGCCATCTGGTCTAGGAATAGGTCATCCATATCTTCCATATCTTCCAATAAGAAGGTAAATTCAAGATGCTTGAGAATGTAACTAGAATTGGGAAAATATTTGAGTAACATTCTGATGGCTCGTATTAACATAAAAGTAAAATGTTCTTGATGTTTTTTGGTCTTGGGCTAAGTTGCTTCAAATAAACAATAATAATAAATACCAGTATTGAGATGGTTACATTGTTACCCTATGGAACAAGTACTGTAAATGCAAATGTTTAGAAATGCTGTGAGTTGGTAAATGCAAATGTTTAGAAGTGTTGTGAGTTGTGAAGGAGAATTGAGCATATGCGAATTGTTCACAGATGCTTAATGTGTAAAATAGGTGCTTTGGTTTCTAGAAAGAAAGAGGGGGGACTTTGTCCTAATCACATCAGTAGGGTGTAATTGTAACTCAGTGGGAGAACAAACTGCCTGGAAGGCAGCGGATCCATAGGTTCAATTCCCTGGCCTTCCATAGGTCAGCATGTGCTATGGAGAATACTTTTGGCCTGAAACTTTTTCAGTGGAAGCATCTCCTGCCTTACCAGATGTTACCCTATTGTGTACTAGCAGTGGTGCACAAAATTGTGCATCCCAACCCTACCCAGAACCTTATCTTTCACATCCAGGACCATGATCATTCACACAATTTCTGGTGCTAGGGGTCATCTAAGGTGCCACACAAATATATGTGTATGTGCATGTATGTGACATGCCACTATCACTGTGGCAGTGGTGCAGTCATGCTGGCTGGCACAAAGAAGATGGCTGGAATTAAACATGCACCTGGACACAGGTAAGTCTCTGGGCATGTGGGGTTTAGTTTGGCATGTACTAGCAATCCCAAGTGCAAATGCCAGTACATGTTAGTGGCTTTTGCACTTTTCCTGTCCACCAAACTGGAGGCCAAGTGCAGAAAATGCTCCTGCTCTAACTGAATATTCTTACACGTGATTAATTATATCATCTTTGATCTTTACTGCACTTACCTGTTGCACAGTCTCCTGCATGCTACCATGAATTTGTAGAAGCAATTCCCTCAGTGTTACAGCCTGTCTGCACTGGACTCAACCATGGGCAGGGATAGGGTACCAAAATGGTGTACTCTCCTAGTCCTAAGGTGGACATTTTTAAAGTGGTCCAGAAACAGACCACTGTCTGTATTCTGGACTTTGAAATGCATGCAAACAGCATACAACCTTGATCTCTAGTAGACTGGGGGGAGGGGTGAAGCGCAAGGAAGCATCATTGGAAATGGTGGCAGAAATCAGTGTGTGCTGTTTGAATGGGGACACTCTTTGGAGTGTGCTACCACTAGCTATCCCCAGTGTAGCCTGAACTCAGTGGCCCATGAAATACGGGCTGGGACAGCTTGCATAGGGCAGAAATGGATCAGTATCCACTGTCTACTGGTATCCTACAATTCACTCTGTCCTTATCAACTTGCTTCAATTTCTTTAGTTTTCTCCACATTTTCTTTCCCCGATTTACTAAAACAGAGTGTGTTTTACAACTCAGCAGAGAAACCATCTCACTGGTTCTGCTCTCTTCCTCTTCCTTTCCCCAAATTCTGTCTGACTGTCCATAGCAACAAACAATAGCTCTGATACCAGAGGACAGTCCTTTAGGGGCTCTTCAAGCATCAATGTTCTGTTTAAGTATAAATCTGTTTTAGTCAGAGAGGGTTTTATCCAGGGCCAAAATTTTTCCACTGTTTAATAAAGCTGTACTTAATCTCTGTTAACCTTTACTAACATAGTCACCTTTTTTCTTATATGGCAAGCTAGAAGCTTTGGTTTTCCTTGGGAACAATATCTTTCTTCATGCCCTGGATTTCAACAGCAGAAACAGCTTCTGCTTCACAACAGTAAAAGTGATTTTCCACTCCAGCTATCATTCTTGCTCTTGCAAACGCCTAAGGGCTTCATTTAATTCCATCTCTTTAAGAGTTTTTCTTGAAGAAGGCTGTCCTCTCCTCCTCCTCCTTTCTGTGCTTTGCCTATGCCTTTCCTGTGTGTCTTTTCTCAATTATTTTGTCTTTCTAACTTCTGGAATAGTTACAAGCCAGTCCACTGCCTGTCTCTCTGATTCAGAGAGATGCTCCTGAACCCAGAACCTGATTTTTTAGGCAACTCTTTAGTAAATTTTTCTAAAGCCACATCTTGCATCATTTCTTTCTTTCTTTCTTTCTTTCTTTCTTTCTTTCTTTCTTTCCTTCCTTCCTTCCTTCCTTCCTTCCTTCCTTCCTTCCTTCCTTCCTTCCTTCCTTCCTTCCACTTTGTCCACAAATAATAAACACTTTCCTGAGATTTGTATTCCAAATTTCTAAATGTTTTGTCTGTACAGTTTAGAAGTAATGCTATATTTCTGAAGTACTGCTTGTTCTATCACCCATTCCTGCTTCGTACAGTGTGTCAAAGTTGGGAGGTGCTCAAACACAGTGGAGTAATTATCTGGATGTTCATACTCGCTCATGCGGTACAGCTTGACAGTAGACAGGCCTGGAATCTGAAGACCTCCTCTCTCTTCTTCATTCCCTTCTGACATGCTCGGAATGGTATTGGACTAAAGTGTTGGAAAGGTGTTGGAAGCTCTTGCACTGAGAGCCCATTCCTCCTTCTTTCTCCTATTAATCTTGTGCTCCTTAGTCCCAAAAATGAACTGGATTTGCCACAGCTCATGAACATACACTCCATCTTCCCCTTCCAATATGGTGTACACTTTCTTCTTCTTAACTAATCTGTGCCACAAAGGTCAACCTGGATTCAATACTGCCAACAACACTTTCTACTCCTTTGCCTGACAGCTGCCCAATACTTGCTACATCCACTATATATGGTCTGAAACTACCAAGCAAGGTACTAGTGAAAAGAAAATGGGCCTCTCACAATCTGCTACCAGGAAGACTGTGGTAAGATTATTGGAACAAGGAAAAAGGACATGGACAACACATAACATGTAACTAATACCAACTTCCAATACTTCTTTCTAGCTTGTTTCTTGCTCACTTATTTGTTTGTTTGCATCTTTATCCCATTCTATCCCCAAAAGTCTCAGCACAGGTACATAAGCATGTTTTTAACAATTTTTGGAAGGTGCCTGGAGCACCTCAGGGGGGAGACCATTCCACAGTCTGGAGGCCACCATCAAGGAGGCCATATCCCAGGTCCCCACCCACTCAACTACTGAAGAAGGTGGTACAACCAGGAGGGCCTTGCCTACAGATCTCAAGGTGCAGACAGGTCAATATGGGAGGATTCATTCCTTTAGATATTAGAGCCCAAGCTATTTAGAGCCTTATAAGTTAATGTTAACACCTTGAATTGGATTTGGCAGAGAATTAGCAGTCAGTGCGGCTGATGTGATATGCATTTGGCCAGCCATTCTGATCAGCACCTTATGTACAACTTATTTTGTCCTTTCTCGCTATTGGGGGAAGTGAACAAGAAATAACACAGTAGTTCCTTTTCAACATTTTTTCTTCTCTAGTTCCATTGTAGTCTATTCATTTGTTCCTCTATTGTTTTCCCTCCAACTTACCCTGTTTACTCAGGCTACATCTCCCCTCTCAGTTTTTCTTCCTTCCTCTCTGTGCATTCTCTTCTTCAGCTGTCATACTTCTAACTTTCAAGACCCACCATACAGCCAAAAGATTTAACCCTTGGCTGGGGAGTTCGGGAGTGCAAGCTTCCCTACAGCATGTAGTAAGGTGGTGATGGCCAACCTATGACACGCGTGTCACAGGTGACACGCCAAGCCCTTTTGGGTGACACACCTGGTCACCCAGGTCCCTGGGCATGTAGAGCTTGCTTGTTCTTGAAGTGTACAAAATCCCAACTTTCAGTTGAAGATTCAGCAAACGAAATTCAGCAACAGAAGTCACTAATGTAAATAATTATTTGTTTTTGCTTTTAATACATATATCAAAAATATAACTTTTTTACTAGAGCTACAAACATCACAAAATTATGGATATTTCTAGATGTGACACAGCACCCGAGTTAAGCTAGTTTTTTTTGTGAATTTTGACACACCAAGCTCAAAAGGTTCACCATCACTGTAGTAAGGCAACACTGCAGCTTTTCATTGATGAGGACTACATTCTCCAAGGTCGCATTCCCATACAAGTTTAAATCTGAATCAAATCTGTTTTTGAGATCAGGAGATCCTGTGTATGTTTTTTAATTCCCAGACTTTATGAAGACTATTCTGTAAAAATCTGCAGAAAAAGAAGTATTCGCAAACTGTTCCCAGTCCTCTTTTGGGGCCCAGCCTGGATTTTTACTTACTTACTTATATTTTGCCTTTGGGAACTCTACCACACTATAGCAGGGGAGAGCTAAGCTGTGAGCCTGGGTTTTACATAGGGAAAGAGAAGGAAACTGAAAGGGAAAGTAGTCTTTCTCTTCCCCCCCCTTCATGCAAGCTGTCTTAGACTCTGTTTTGAAAGGGAATTTGCACTGTTAGTTCTCCTGTTTAAGTGCAAAAGTGCTGCCTTCTCAGAAGGGAGGGAGCTTCTGATTTGAAAGGGAGAGTGAGAGTGTGAAAGGGATGTTTGCTTTGTGATTGCCCTCTTATCTTTTGCTCATCTGATTCTGAGCAGGGCAGGCTTAGCAGGGGTTGGACAGGGGCAGAGATTAAAAACTACTGTTTCTCTGTGCTGGGGATTTGGGCGGTGAGTGGGAAAGGCAGTATTCACATTCAGCCTTTGTTATCCTCAAGGAAATGGGAACATCCAAAATGTGCACTGGGTCCTGAATCCGGATTTTTAAAAGTCCAACTTGGGTTTAAAAAGTCAAGTGGGAATGCGCCCAAAGTACCATATAGTTCATACAATATTCATGTAATAGAAATTAGGATTTCTGTATTATAGCAAGAAATTCAGCGAAACTTATTCATGCCACAGATTTCTCCTAATAGCACTTGTTCCAATGTTTCATACCAGCCTGAAAGACAGCATAAGTTTATGGGTTTTTTCCTTCATAAAAGATCTAAACTAATATAAGAATGTGCATGTAAGCAATTGTTCATAAAGCGTGCATAATCAACTGTCAATATTTTGCACCTCCAGCAAATCTCATCAGAAATGTTCTCCCTTAGGCAGAATGAAATTTTTGTCTTAATTAAACCCATATTACCATTCAGTAGTCACAAAATGGCTAGTTTCCAATTGATTAACTCTGCTTTGGGGATTATGCTTCTGTTCCAAATGATTCTTGCCTTGGGGCACTGCAGATCACTTCAGTCAGCCTCTTATTGAAATACTCGCAAATACATTCATTGATAAAAAATAGAAATCCCCAAACAATGTTACTGCATATTTATTTCACTAAATATTTTGTCTTTCTATGACATAAAGTTGCAGAAAAAATTGACAGTCTACTGTTTGTTTAGAGGTTATTGTCATGGCAAATATTTTAGACAGAAGGAAAAGTATTAGCTGTATCATACGTAGATATGTGCACAAATGGGATTTTGGCATTTGATTCATAATGAATCAAATGTTAGAAAATTCATATTCATTTGAATAGAATCCCTTCAAATGTGGTAGGATTCTATTCAATACAAATATAGTCATACAAATTTGTATGAATATCCATATGAATGCATACGTATCAATATGTATCTGATACATATCCCTGGTTTAATGAATGAATGAACTATTTATATGAATGTTAATGTACAAATGTCATAACATTTGATTCATATACTAATGTCCGGATTTGTAGGAATAATGAATGTTACAAATATTCATGCACATCCCTATGTGGAGTACCATATAATATTGAGATATTTTAATTAGTTTATTAATACTTTAGAAATATTATATCCGTTACTGGCATTTGCATGTTTCTAGAATGCAACAAGAATGTTGAAATGTTTTGCCAATTGTATTTTGGATTGGGGATTATCTGTCTATCTAATTAGTTATTTAGTGAATTGCTTAAGTATAATTTTGTTGTTTCCATAATTCAGAGGAATAGAACAGGTAGGAGTAAATCCACACTGAGAGAAATAACTTTGTTGACTTAAGGATACTCCATTTTCTAACTCTTGTGGGCCAATTTGTCCCCAAGTAAAATAGATTAGAGATTATAAGTGATTCTAGGGGGTAAAATTTGCAGAATTTTGATACAAAGTTTGCATTTATTAACGGTAAAAGGCACATAGTTCACAAAACCAATATCACAGTAGGAGCAAATTAAGCCAGTAGTTGCAGCAACCCAATGTATGAGGTTTTTGAAGTAACACCCCCCCCCCAGTAATTTGAATTTAATGTAAAGATTTGAACTCTAACCATGGCAAATAGAACACAAAGGGTGCGTCCCCAAGCAATTTAAAGTATGCTAAAAATCTTCTTTGGCCTCTGAGTGCCCCCATGCCAGGGTTTTGAACGAGCTTCCAGCGCTACAAAAGCAGAAAAACCCGTGACAAAATACATGCCCTTTAAAGAAGAGTTTCATCGCTCTTTCTGGAAGTATTAGGTTTTCCCGCAACATTTACCTTGGGGACGTTCCATGGCAAAAGGGGCAGGGATTGCTGCCTGCACACACATCCATAAAACATTCACACTTCTCCCAGAAATGCTGAACTTCCCTTCCCTTTCTAAAGCACAGAACTTTCAAAGAGCCAGAATTGCGGAGAATTGCGACATTGTTATCAGGCGTGAAGTGTTATCAGGTGTGAAGTGGATGGATTGCAACATTGTTATCAGGCGTGAAGTGGGTGTACTGCTAGTCATTGCTGCTCTACTGGGTGGATTTAGACAGTGATCTGTGAAAGTGCTAAGAGTGAATGAGCAAACGATCACTCAGCCGATGGCTGCAGCCAGCACGAGATCTGGGAGATGAACAGAGAACTGATGGCTATTTTTCCTTTGAACAAGAGAGGGGGTGGGGAGAAAAAGATGCAGGGAATGAAAACACGCTTCCGTGGGGACAGAAGGTGCATTTTAAATGCGTGTTTTGCTGAACCTCATGTGGATGCTTATTCCGGATGTGCATGACACTTTTAAAGTCCGCTTGAATAAGGTGACAGCAGAGGGAGACTAGAGAGGCAAATAAGTCTTTTGGGGATGCAGCCAAAGTAAAGTTTTCAATATAATGATCTTTTCTCCTGTGATTTGCCACTTCAAGACCTCTATCAATTTGTTCTCATTTATGACACAAATACCATTTAGAGTTCCAAAAATGAACCGGACTGACACAGCCAAACTACAAGTGCCCCTTTTAATTAAAGAAAGAGGAGTAGGGGGTGGCTTTTAAATCCCATTTTTCTCACCCATTTAAGGGGCCTCAAAGAGGCTGTCAAAGCTTTCTATTCTCCTCCCCACAACAAACACCCTGTGAGGTAAGTGAAGCTGTGATTGCTCAGAAAGAAAGCTGTGAACAGCCCAAGGTCACCCAGTTGGCTTCATGGAGGAATGCAGAATCAAACCTGCTGACTACAAGGTATGAGTCCAGTGGTCTAACCACTAAAGGTCCTCAATATTTGAACAGTAAAGTGAAGAAAGCTGGAAAGTGAATCTTAAGTGAGGGAGAGTGAAAGACTGACAAAGAAAACAAGGATCTATATATTTTGGGGAGTCTTCTCTCAGTCAAAGGCAGTCTTCCCAGCTTAGAAAGTAAGGCAGCACTGCTGGAGCAGAAAATTACAAGCACCCACACAGAAGACGGGACTAAGACTGATCTCAGCAAAGGCAGAAAGAGGCTTAATTTTGCTGGCTTTCCGGCGACATTCCCAAGCAGGTACAGTGATGACAAGATTGTCCAGAAATCTCAGGAGTAACAACTGCAAGTGGAAGTACCTCCTTATACATTGCCTTTGTGAAATGTCATGAATGGTTGATTATATACTCAGAAGCCACTTGTACCTCATGCTGGACAATTCAAGATTGGTCTCCCACTGTCTGAATGCCCAGAGACCAGTACTAAATGCTTTTGGGCACTGACAGCACTAAGGAGAACACCATCACAGATGGTTGGATACATTCATGACACAAGCGCAAGGGTCGATGAGCCAACAGTGAGACATCTTGTGCTCAGAACAGAGATCTTAGGATTGTGGCAGCTACAGATACCTTGTAGCCAGAAAGTAATGAGAAAGAGGAGAGATCCCTCTATCTCAGTGATTTAAGACTGAGGGATTTAACACTGTTAAATTCAGTTTGAGTAAAAAATAAACCTTAGAGATGGCAAGAAAAGGCAAGGACTTCTCACTCTGGTTCCACGAGGCAGGAGGCAGGAGGAGGCAATCAGTTTCCTCAGTCCCAAATTCCCAGGCCAACACCAAGCTTTGGTGTGGGAGCAAGAGAAGAGAATATCCTCAGGGCTTCAGGGAATGGCTCAAATGGTCTTGTGGTTCTTCCTTCTCCTGTGATGTAGTAGTGAGTTCAGCTCTTGAGGTCTGAAGCAAGCCAGCAGCACAAAGAAGACACTTTTTACAGCTTCCTTGAGTTCTATTTGCTACCACCGTGTTTCCCTGAAAATAAGACAAGGGGTGTTTTTCCACTATCACTAGAAGTACCCATTAAGTACCCATTAATGGGTACAAAAATGCCATTATGTACCCATTAATGGGTACTTAATGGGTACTTTTAGTGACAGTGGAAAAACACCCAAGGTCTTATATTAATTTTTGCTCCTAAAGATGCACTAGGGCTTATTTTCAGGGGATGTTTTATATAACACTTACATAGGGCTTATATTTCGAGCATCCTGAAAAATCATGCAAGGGCTTATTTTCAGGATAGGTCTTATTTTCAGGGAAACAGAATACAAGAAGAGAGCAAGCATTTCACTGGCTTGAAATCTCTCTTTTTTTGATTGGTGAATTCGAACTGTATTGGTTAATTCTTAGCCAAAAGATGTTTTGCTGAAAAACAGGAAGACCCTCCCCCCCCCCCCGACTTCCCATTTTTCAGCAAAACATCTTTTGGCTAAGAATTACCTTTAATTTCAAAGGAAAATAACCAAACTCATTCATGAATCTATGAAAAAATACATCTACAAACTCATGTGACTGAAATGAAAATATGGCTCTTAAATAACTATCTTCACAGTTAATAACATCATCTTGCAATGAGGAGTCCCATTTCCCCCTTTTCTTCTCCTTTTTAAAGAGGAACTAGATTACATGTGTGCTTGTTCATCCATAACCAATCTCATTGCTATTCCATTTCAGCAGAGTCTTCTGTCTCTCTAAGGTCACATCCAATGTCCAGCAGCTGGAACCAAATGAGACAACTCTATATAGCTGGCACTGGTTGATCTCATTATTTGCCTGTTCTTCCTGTTAACTGCAAGCAATATTGTTCTGTTCTTGAACTCAGATGTGTTGCCTCATACTACCAGGTTTTGAAAATGTCAGGGTGTTTACTAATTATAGACTCTTAAAATACAAACTGGGCAAAGAAACGATAACAATAATGCTCTTATTTGGGGCAAGTAGAATAAGGGAAACCAGAAAGATGAATTAAAGTAAGCAGTTGTTCAGGGTGCCAGCAGGTTTCAAGAAGCAACCTCTGAAAAGCAAAGTGGAACAGGATTTAAACAAGGATAGGATCCCAAAGATGGCTGTAGATAGTGCTCTAAAAAGGCATTGCTTTAGTACTCCTCTGAAAACCACACCTGTCATACCCTGTCCTGCCTCTCCACTCTCCTCAGAGAAGGAGGGCACGGTTGCAACGATGAGACAGCCTGAGCAGCAACCAGGCACAGCGCTGCAGACGCTGAGGGTCTGAGGCCTCTTGCGGGGGAGGACACAGACAGCTCTGGGGGTGAGAGTGCGGACAGTCAACCCCAAGAGTGCTCCTCCCCTATGCTTCTTTGACAACAGAAGCAGACGAAATGCTGTTCACAGCATTTGCTTCAACTGTGCAGGCAAGGGCATGGTGATTACTCCCCTACTTAGTCGAGCAGCACAGGCTGAGCCAGAGTTGCAGACAACTCTGATGCATGCCTGTATTCTGACTCTTGGCGCCCCTTGTGACTTTGCCGTACCTCTGGAACTCTGACCTTGGACTGAATTGAGGCTGACTACTTCTGCCGTAAGCTTGCACATATGTTTGCCTTGCTGCCCTTGCCTGCCTGGGACACAACTACACCAAACTGTCTACACATCTGCTACTGCTCCTGGCTCAGGTAACTATCACAGCCAGAGAGCTTTAGTCCCCTAGCTGTGATATTATTGAACAAGATAGTTTCATAAAGCATATAATATGCCCATGGAAGTGAGTCATTTTCTCATGAAATCTAGAGCCATGCAAGCTGGATTGAAGAATCTGACTGAGGTAAATTTTACAAGCTGTTGTAGTAGAAGAACAGATGCTAGTACTGTCGATACTTATTCCCACTCTCAGCTTTCTAATGACTGCTTACATAGGAATGGCTGATGGAGCAGTGCAGAGACATGCAGACCCTGTGTTCTTCTGGCATATGTGCAGAGCCATGAATGCACAAGAACTTGTGGACCTTGTGCGCTTATAACTTATTCATGGCACCACAGCAGTATCTAGGAGATCTTACCAGTGTGTGTAATCTCTTATCTGAAACACTCACTGCAAAAGTGCTCATGGTTGAAGGTCACAAGTGTAGCATCACTGATCTTCAGTTCTAATGACTCAGCTTCATTCATTTTTCTCTATATCAAATGCTGAGGGAATGTACCTTAAAAAAAACACTAAAAACACTTATACCAGCCTTAGAGGTGATTTTTTAAAAAACAACAACAGGAACTATGTATATTCTGGAAGTGTAATTTTATTTTTGGAGTGAAATTCAAGACTACGCAAGTAAGTCTTCATGTACAGAATCTGAGGACCTGTTCACACTTTCATGATGGAGCATATAGACTTGGGGCGTACATGAATGTTTGAAGGTATTCAAAATTTGGTTGAATCTGCCCAAATTTTGGCATTTGAACTCAAATCTAATGTCCATAAATTCAAATTTTAAAATTTGAATTAATTTTGAATTTCAGATCTATTTGTTTGAATTATCCAGACATTTGCATTTATACGGGTTCGTACACGATGTGTACTCACAAATGTGCATCTTTCCTGCATCTGTACTCATTTGCACAGATCTGTAGCGGAGAAAAACAGGTTGCATACTGGATAACAATGGGATGCGTACAGACGCGTACAGATGCAAATGGGATGTGTAACAATGTACATGGGCACATATGAATGTTGTTGACATTCATAAGTGCAAATTTGAATCAAAAATTCTAACAAATAGATTCAGATTTGCTTAATTTGAATCAAATTCGGTTAAATTTGAATTTTGAAGATTTGATGTGAATTGAATTTTTAGGTATTCAAATCAAATTGAATCAAATCCTGAAAACTGCATTCATGCACACCCCTAATGTACACACTATAGTGTTGCCTCTGTTCCAGGGCTGTCCAGAGCCACCCTGATTGCTACTAGCTGTGGAGAAGTAGAAAGGGCAGATGTTAATGCTGCACAGAGGTGGTGTGGCATGAATGCAGCTGCGCAGTCATGTACCATGTCACCAATCACCATAGCAACAGCCTGGTGTGCATGGCTGTTGCTTTGGTAAAGTTGATAGTCCTGGATGAGACTTTCTGCACTTTGGAAGTGCCCAGGTAGGTTTGGGCAAAGTTTGGGGTGGGTTGATGCTTGCTGTGTGAACACCGGCCACTGCCCCTGAACTTAACTTTGGTGGAATAGTATCCCATGCAATTTAAGTGTGAAAATGCCCTAAGACTCTGATCAGATATGCCAAAAATAAATTCATTTGAACTGGATTTGGAATGTATTGGTGTTCCTGGGTAGCCAGTGGTCCATCCCGGCAAAAGAATTTCGATGATTAGCTGGAGAAGTAGGTGAAAGAGATCTCTGTGCACTTCTTAAGATCCTTGCCAGTATGAGGCCTCTCTGATGTAGTGAGGCTGAAGAAAGAGGATTGAGGTTTCTGCCCTCCTTAGCAGAGTGTCTGCCACCCCACCATGTTTGTAACTCAATAAAACAATTGGAAGATTAACCGATCAAGTGGAGAAAATGTGGCTGGGCTGCCCCTCTTTGTGGGTTGATGAATGACTAGGAATAGAATTACCCTTCTACTGCAAAACAAACCCTTCCCACATCCTTCTCAGCTGAGCAGAACAAAAGGACAATGACTAATCACTGCTACACAGAAAATGGTGACTCTTCAGGGACAGAATTGAGCATTCAGGTATGTGAAATGACTTCCCAGTCTGCTTGCGAGATGGGAAGCATTCAGAAATTGGCTTTCAGATGAACTTGAGTTATTTAGCATTGTAATAAACAAATGTTGAAACAATTAGATATATGGAAGCAATACAACTTCCCAAATGACCTGTCTGGCCAGAGGCCAATTCACTCTTGGCCTCATAGTTTATGATGGGTTAACATATGGGCAGGTGCAATTCACCCTAACCAAAAGCTTACCTGAAATGCCCAGCAGTGAGCAATCACACCATTTCCGGTGCAAGGGATCATTAGAGGTGCTGCACTCCAACTGAGTTTGCGCAGAGCATGACTGTCACTGGAATAATGGCAACAGCATGCAAGCAGTCACGCCAGCACCCTGTGATGGAGGTAAGTTTCCGTAGTGTGAAAAGGCCTCAGATCAGATAATCCCAAGAAAAACTCATGACAACTAAAAATAAATAGTCTACATAAACAGGAAAAACCCACTATCCAGGTTTAAATTCTTTACTTAAGAAAGTTAATAAAGGTTTTTGTTTGTCTTTTGTGAGGGATTTTTTTTTTTTTTTGGACAGATTGACTTTTAAACAAATGTGAAATGACGTATTCATGCAAAAATCCATTGACATCTGACAAGATGCTCCTGTTTGGCTCAGTGAGGGATATGCAAGGACACAGCATGCTACATGGAATCCGTATCTAATATGGTGGCCAAGGCACTGAATTTCCGTAGAAGTCATCCCATATTCATAGCAATTTATCACAGTAGAACTTATCTCAGCCAGGTATCCAGATTGGGAGCGATAATTAATGATAGTTCCAAAAAAACACAGCTGTTTCTCAGCTGGTCTTCAGTTGTTCCTAAATGCTGGAGCATGGACTTTGGCATGCACCTCGAAGGCAAGCTGCGCAGAGGGTCAAGAACTGGAGGAAGGCAAACAGAAAAATGGAACAGATTATATTAATAGATAGCTTATCCTTTTTCATTTTCTGTTGAATGCTGAAAGTGGAGTAGATGAGGTACCAGATGGATCAAAGATTTTATGCCTGAAGTTAGAGGACCAAAGGATATTACAGAAGGTGCAAAACTCTACATTGCATCAGAAAGGGTTTTAAATGAAATCTGTTGAACACCTGTATGTCAGGAATGTGCACAAATATTTGTAACATTTGAACTTCATATGAATTTAGCCAAATTTGGAGATTTGAATTTGAATCGAATGTTAAGAACTATTGATTAAATATTAGTAAATGTAATAATATAGCAAGTTAAATTGGATTGGAAATTCTTATCTTTGGGTGTCTTAAAAATAAGGACAGATAAGAATTCATAAGAGTAGCAGTTCTGTAAAAACTTATTGTTTAATTATGGTTAGTTCTGTAGTAAAGGGGGGGTCAGCTGGTAAACAATGAGAAACAGACAAGGATCAGAGGAAGAATAAAATGGAGGGAAGATGCTGGACAAACGGAGGAAGTCAAGGAGAGAACAAGAAGATGAAGAAGCATATTGTGTAATGTTAATGGATATGTTTTAAGGTTGTTTGGGAAAAAAAATCTTTTTAATAAAGAATTTTTTTTAAAGGAACCCGATAGGTACTCGATTGGTATGCATCTGTTGCTTGAACACAAGACCCCTTAAGGACCCCATTAGGACCCCATTCTGAACATGCTGTACTCATGAATGCCAATGATATCTGGATTTAATGGGGTCTTCAGGCCCTTAAATCCAGATTAACAGTAGATCCTTTTAATGGTGTCTTCAGAGGCTGCACTTCTGGACACAAACCAGGGCAATAGGGTCCAGGGGTGGGCTTAGAGGCCACCATTTGCAGTGGGGTAACTCCAGCTCTGCCCCACCTCTCACAGCTATGTATACCCACACACTCTTCATAGCTGTCTACAAAGCTGAGCACAAGCTTTAGTGGCTATGTAGGTAGCTACAAAGCCGTGTCTCTCTGCCACACCCACTGTAACTGGAAGTGACCCCTGACTGATGGCTACACAGGCCAATCATGCTGCACCAATGGTGGGCCTTCCTGCTTGGGCCTAATTGGAGCCTCAGGATGAGTGTTATGACATACACATGGTGGCCCTCCTTAGCACCCATTGTTACTGGGTGCTAGACAGCCCATGCGGATGTTGTTGTGCCTTTTACAAGTGCTTGTCACAGAACAGCAGAAAAGAGTTAACTGGGTAAATGTAACCTTGTTTGTTCCCGCCCTTTTCTGTAAGAACTGAAATCTGTTCCAGTTTGCTTTTGTAGTTGGTTACTCTTCAACAGGAGAAAGAGAAATAGAAAAGCCATGCAGTGTAAGAGGACAGAATAGGAAAACTGGGATGTTATTGTTTTATATCCAAGTAACCCTACCTTGTTAGACTTAGTAAACTATAAGTTTTGAAGCTAACAAAACCTGTGAACTCTATTCTTTGGTAACCAGATTGCTATTGTACTCTTACATAGAAGTAAAGCTCTGTAATTAGAAAAAATCCACATATGCATATCTTTATTTTCCAACAGATGTATAGGGCCTCATCAAGATGTGGATCTTCAAGGACCAGATTCAATGAAGACCAGATATCAAAGATCTGAATCTTCTAAATCCAGATTTACAGAGGTACATGCCATGATGTATGAAAATATCAGTTGAAACTTTTGCATTTGCGATGCATGTCAAATGTATCTTACTTTCAAAATGTATTTAGAAGTCCAATTGATCTATATTGGCTGGTAAGAATTAGATGAAGTTAACTTACAAAAAAGAAAGAAAAAAAAGAAAAAAGAACCTAACTTAAAACATGGTATATGGATATTCAGAGATTTGTGAAAAGTGACGATAGGAAACTTTAATAGAAAGATGCATTCATGCAATAAATGAAGATGTTAGGACAACCTAGCTTCCACTGAAGTTATTATTCACATCAGTGATTTCCTCATCTCAGATCAATGGAGACACCCTCAGACTGAACAGCATTTAAGCGTTATGGATAAAATCCATGTATAAGTTTTCACAAAATGTCCATGACCATCCCATTCACTCTCTATCACTCTCCAGAGGGACCCTCAGTTGCCTCACAAAGTGTGAGGAACAGGCGGGCATTTGAAAAGGTCATTGGCTTCATTGCTTCAGGAGTTCCGTCAGAAACCCTTAGAGCAGGTCGTTCAAGATGCACAGATATCGCCCTATCATTCACTGCTTGGGTGCGTATGTTTTTAAATGAGAACAGTTTATCTTCTAAATTGCATTTAATGGTCTTAACTCAAAGTAGATAACAATAATTCAGAGGATTTATCTGGATTATCTGGCTGACCTTTTCCTCTCATTGCTGTTCAAGACTTGCTTTCACCACAGCATCTGAAGTTACTGCTGCAAAACCCTGGCAGCCATTTGGATATATCTTGATTGGGTTCTGCTTTTTTTCTATGCCATCTGTATACTGTAGCCCCAACCATTCCTATACAGAATAACAATATGCTCCTGTAGGGATCTGTGCTACTTATTATGTAATATTGCCGAAAAGGGCGAAAAGAAAAGGGAGCTGATTTGAAATTCTAATAATATACTCAATTTGCTGCTTTGCTATACCAAATCAAGCCTCTTTTCTGATTCTTTAAATTACCTGGCAAAGTTGATAATATCACATAGTCCACATATGTCCAGTCGAGATAGAAGGAACGGAATTATGCTATTGCACAAACTCTAAACTATTAAGAATTATAGAATTAAAAAATCCTGTAGGTAACTAAAAATGAAGGTAAGGTTTTCGTGGGAGGAAAAGGAGCACCACAAGCCTCTTCTCCCTGTGTATTAAGTGGAAAGCTGTACATGCAGCCCTCCTCTAAAGTAGCATTGTGCTTTTCACATGCTGCTTCTTTTACTTAGCCATGGTAGCAGAGCAGTCAGGGAACTTTAGCTCTTCAGCTGTTATGTTGATGGCTGGGAAAGGTAGGGGCATTGATCACTATATGTTTTATGAGCCACACAGGATGAGCTCTCCTTGAATGGTGGTCATGCCATGGTAGCAGTGGTGGGTCGGGGTGTGCACGAATGCAATTTTTGACATTCAATTCCATTTGATACCAATATTCGAATGTCTGAATTTGTACAAATAGAGAAAAAATGAATCTATTAAAATTCAAACTGATTTGAATACACTCATATCTATTTGTACAAATATTTGATACATATTTGATGATGCGAATGTTGACAACATCCGTATGCATCCGTACCCATCCCATTTTTATCCTATACGCATCCGATTTTCATCCTGTACATATCCGTATGGATATGAATAAGATGTGTACGGATACATATATAGTGCGTATGTATCCATACACATACGAATGTCCAAATTATACCAAAGATTCAAAATATTTGTATTCGTTTGAATATGAAAAAAAAAAGTCTGGACATTCAATTCGAATTTGAATGTTCAAATTCAGCCAAATTCAATTGAATAATGAATATTTTGAATATTCCTGCACATCCCTAATGGTGGGATGATCTATCAGAACATCTCAAGAAGATAAAAATATAAGAGGACCCCTGCTGAATCAGTCCGCAGTCCATCTAGCCCAGCATCCTGTTTCACATAGTGGCCCACAAATTGTTTATGGGCATTCCAAGCAGAAGGCAAAGGCAAAACTTTCATGTGCTCTAGACACCCTGCAAATGTCCTTTAGAGGCATCTTGCCTGTCACTCCAATTTGGAAGCAGCACCTAAGCATCCATTGATACACCTGTCTTTCATGAATTTATCTAATTCTTTCTTAAAGCTTTCCAGGCTGGTTGCTGTCACCCCCTCTTCTGGTAGTGCCTCTTCCTCCGCTGTGATGTTCAAGTGCTCTGAAGAGTACTTATGACAGCATAGCAGCTGGATGAGTGCAGGTCCATGTGGATGCTGGAATTGCAAAGTGCACCTAATGTGTTACGGAACAGTAGGGTCAAGTGGACTCTGCTCCATTATGGCACATTCTCACAAATGGGTTGTGCAGGTCCTGGCTAAATATTTTCCCAGTTTCTGAGATAAGCCACTTCTATACTCAAACAATTTCTTTAAAATACTTTTGAACTGAATTGAAAAAAATATGCATGGGTCCCTTAGGAGTCGTGTGGCAAAATAGACAGGGAGGAAATATTTTAATTGTTGATAAAAAATGCATGCATAAGAAGCAGACATTAATGGCTTAGGAGAATCGATAAATCAGGCTGAAAGTTAATTAAATGAAGTGTGTGGTTACATAAGAGTTCTGAAGTGCTTTTTAAAACAATAACACTGTGTCTGGTACATTATGGCCCAGATGCCCTTGCTCAATAAAACACGTTGTCTCTCGCTGCTGTTAAAGGCTTTCAACAAGCCTTTCAGTCAAGAGGGATCCTTCAAATAAATAAATAAATAAAAATAAATAAATAAATAATGATCTCTTAATCCCCTTGATATGGCAGAGGAATGTGCAAGAATGTTTTTTGACATTCTCTTCGAGTCTATTTGAATAATTGAAAATTCAATTTGATTCGAATTATTTAAATTCAAATTTAACAAAATTCTGTTTGAATCAAGCAAATTCAAATCTATTTGAATCTATTCTAGTGTGAAGGCTGGTGAAGTTCTAGGATGCATTGGGCACCCACACTTTGTGACACCTGATTCATTCTAATCTTGCCCAGCGCTTCCATACGCACTGTGTAAGCGTGACAGCTGGGATCATTTCTCTGTGGCAATAGGCATATTGGGATCTTTGTTTTGTCTACATTCAGCTCCCAACAATGGTCAGTCATCCTCTGTGATACACTTGACACACAACACATCACAGAATTCCATTCCAGTGACTTGAAGCTCTGAAAAATCTGTATGTCGTCAGCATAGATATGATGCTGAAAGCCCCATTCTGAAACAGGAAAACCAAGGGAAAGAATATATAAAGAAAGAAGATGACCCAGAACTGATCCTTGTGGCACCCCAGTCATTACAGGGAACACATCTGAAGTAAATCTCCAAAATGCCACTGAGAAGCAACAATCAGACAGAAATATTTAAACCAAGTGAGGGTGTTCCCCGTTGTTCCCAATGATGCCAGTTGTGATAGCAAAATCTGATTGCACAAATTGTCAAACGTTGAGGGAAGATCAAGAAGGATCAAAACTGATGTTTGAAGTTGAGGCTTTGCCATTAGGATTTCATTTCATTTATTTATTTATTTGAATTTCTATCCCGCTCTATATCCACAGGGCGGGTTACAACATTAAAAGCCAGTGGGCATATAAAATGAGCATTAAAACCATGGCAGTGCCTGAATGTGGGGAGGAAAGCCATTTTCTCATTTAGCCAAAGGCCAGGGCAAAGAGGTGTGTCTTCACAGCTCTCCTAAATACATAAAGTGAAGATGCCTCACGGGTCTCAGGAGGGAAACTATTCCACGATCTGGGAGCCACCACGGAAAAGGCCTTATCCCAGGTGCACCACCCCTTTTTCTACTGAGGGTGGAGGGACAACCAGGAGGGCTGCCCCTCAAGATCTTAAGGTAGGGGCAGGTCATTATGGGAGAAGACATTCCTTTAGATATTTGGGCCCAAGTCATTTAGGGCCTTGTAGGTTAAAGTTAGTACCTTGAATTGGGTTCAGTAGCAAATTGGCAGCCAGTACAGCTCTTTTAAGATTGGTGTGATGCGTGCCCAGCCAGCTGTTCCAATAAGTAGTTTACATGTGTTAGGATTGTTTCAGTAGAATGGCCTATGCAGAACCCCAGTTGAAATGGGTCACTGAGAGTTTATGTAGTCAGATAGGGCAGCAGCTGGGAAAGGACTATTTCTAAGACTTTGGAAAGATAGGAAGAACTGAGACAGAACCATAGTTAACACAAAGCAAAGGGCACAAGACAGCAGGCTTGAAGCACCCTGGGAACATATTCCTTGGAAAAGGAAAGTCACTAGGGCTACATCCCCAAGCAACTTATTTGCCTCTCTAGTTTCCCTATACCATACCTCTATTCCAGTGGACTTTAAAAGTGCTGTTCAGTTCCAGAATAAGTGTCTGCATGAGGCTCAGCAAAACACTCATTTAAAATGCACCTACCGTCCTCACAGAAGAGTGTTTTCTTTGCCTGCATTTTTTTCACCCTGCCCCCTCTCTTGTTGATAGGGTGCCAGTGGGAACGGGGAGGGACTGCACTCTACGCGGCCACAACCAGGAAGAAACCCCTGACAAGTCCAAAGGAAAAATAGCCATCGGTTCTCTGTTCATCTCCCAGATCTCCACCACCTGAAATGGCTTTGCATGCCAGCAAAGGCAGTGGCTGCAGCCATCAGCTGCATGATCATTCGCTCATTCACTCTCAACACTTTCCCTCTGATCACGGTCAAAATCCACCCTGTACAGCAGTGGTGACTGTAGCAATCCATCCACTTCACACCTGATAACAATGTTGCAATTCTCTGCAATTCTGACTCTTTGAAAGTTCTGACCTTTAGAAAGGGAAAGGAAGGGAAGCTGCTGCAGTTCTGGGAGATGTGTGAATGTTTTATGGCTGTGTGTGCAGGTGGCAATCCCCGCCCCTTTTGCCACGGAGCGTCCCCATGATAAATGCTGCCAGGAAAACCCATGGCTTCCAAAAAGTGTGCTGGTAGTCTTCTTTAAAGTGCACTTTTTTCCTGTGGATTTTTCTCCTTTTACAGCGCTGGAAGCTTGGAGAAAAGCTGGCCATGGGGGCACTCAGAAGCAAAAGAAGCTTTTTAGCAGGCTTTTTATTGCTTGGGGACACAGCAGAAGTAGAAGCAGAAGGGTCATATAAAGAAAACGGGGGGGGGGATGATATGAATTACTGTTTGAAGGAACCCCTTCCCCACCCTTCTATCAGCTGTCGATGCCATTGATTTCGACAAGAGACTTCTCAATGGAGCCACAGTCTTAGTCTGCCAAAGAAGATTAATGTCCAGCTCCAGCTTGCACAGTGGGATGGGGCAAGACAGCAATCGTCACCTCTCTTTTGGTGATGACCTTTATGCACTACAGGTCAAAATGTCGAAGTCAAAGGCTAAGTGTAATACATCCCTTTACTGCCACCCCAATGCACTTTAGAAGAGTTGGCTTTTCTACCCTGCTTTTCTAACCCAATGCACTTTAGCTTGAGTCTTAGGGTTTTTTTCCACCACACTCCTTTAATCCGGATCTAAGAACATCCGGATCTAGGGAATGGGTACTTCCCTTAATCCGGATCTAGTAGATACGGATTAAGGGAAGTACCCAATGTATTTCCATGGGTGGTCCAGTAGCAATGGGTGCTAGCCTCCCTGCCATGGAAACACCAGAGCACCCATTAGGAAATCAGGATCTACCCCGAGGAGTCTGCCTATCACCCCAGGTGTTTGGGTGGACAGGGGGTGCAATCTCCAAAGCAGCTCTGAAGTCACTTTGAAGTCTGGAGTGTCTTTAAAGTCTGTTCTGATCTTTGGAGTAAACTTCGAAGTGACTTCGGAGTCACTTTGAGGTTCACTCTAAAGATCAGCACAGACTTCAAAGACCCTCCGGAGCTATTTTGCACAGACTTTGAAATGACTTTGACATGACTTCGAAGATTAGGTTTTAGGGCTCCCACCTCCAATGGTGCCCCCTCCCCCTAGCCTCCTCTAGATCCCATTGCCAAACTAATGGGGAAACAGGCTCCCTTTAATCTGGATTTTCTGGCTGAAGACCCCATTGTAGACCCCATTAAGGGGTCTACAGAAAATCTGAATTAAAGGCCAAAAAGTACCCATATGATCCGGTTTTCCAGAGGCGTGGTGGAAACAAATGTGTCCCTAATGGGTGCCGTGGTAGAAATGGGTCATCCAGCTCTCACCCAAATGGGTCCTTAATGGGTGCTAAAATGGGTACTAAGTGACCGTGGAAAAACACCCTTAGATTTACTGAAAGGTCTGAATGGTCTAAGTCACCCTATATATTCAGGCAAATTAACGCTCCACTTCAAAATAATGTATGATAATTTATTTCATCTCCCTGATCACTTAGTTCTAATTGGTTGTCCCTTGTTTAGAATTTACTTCTTGATAGTTCATGCTTCCCATTAGACATTTTGTTCTGCAAAGCTGATCTCTTAGGATGTTCCAGCACCTAGACATGCATTACATACGCACAGCTGGGTATTGTAAATTAACCTGATATGAGTAAGTCCTATTTCATTTGCTTTCTTCCATGCAAGATTGTGATGTTCTGAAACATCATTGGATAACAAAAGTTCTTGTGTACTGATTTGTGAATACTCAGAAGCCATATGCTTTTTAAAGGATCATGAAATCAAACCATTCAACAAGTCTGGGACTTTAGGATTAAATAGGGTAATTCCCTCTAGCATGAAACTAATAAAAAGCCCCAAGCTAAGAACATTCCTCCTGTATCTATCTGTAGCAGCATTTCCAATCTTCTGATGTTTTGGGAAGGCAGTGCTAGATCTGTTCAGCACATGAACATTGTCTAAAGCAATTGGGGATTAGTGGATCATTGAACACATTTTCACCCAACAGCAGTTGTTTAATAAAGCCATTTGGTTAATCATCTGGAGTTATTTTATTGCCATCAAATTATTAAAAGAAATTTCAGTCCATTTCCAGGACATGTGACTGATATCTGTTTGAGGAAGGAAAAGTATTTCATCTAGGGAATTATCCATAATGCTGAGAAGGGGTGAAAACAAACAAACAAACAAATAAATATGGTTAACTAAAATTGTTTTCCAGTGAAACGGGCAAACAGAATATGTTGCCAGCTTGCATTGTAAGATTTTTGCAATTATAAAGCAGACAGAGCCTTGGGTATTAACAAGGCTATTGTATTTGTCCTACATCATATTAAATCCAAACCATTTAGGACTTGTCCAGATGTCAGATTTCCCCACGGTTAGTTCGTACGGTGCTCAAGCCTAAAACTGGGGGAATAATGCTGTACAAAAGAGGTGCCAGTTGGCATGGTAGTTGCATGAAAGCTGGGCTAACAGAATCAGCATGGGATTTTTAAACAATGCTCTATGTGACTAATGGATGCCAAGCCTGCTAGATCAAGCATGAAAACAGATACATAAGAAAAGTTTTTAGCTGTTTCATCCCTACCCAAATTGCATTGTCATGGGTGACCTACAACTAAATGAAGGAATTGGTAACAAAGCTGCAAAATACCTTCAGACTAAACAATTCTACAGAACCAACTCAATTGTCAGCCACTACATATTGTCTTTCTCAGTTGGCTGGTGGTGACTGTGGGAGAATTTGAACAGGTAAACACATCTTATAAAAATTCCCTGCCTATTGGATGACTCTTTGTCCTTACACCCCTTTATTGCAGCTACTCTCAATGATGTGGAGTTTCCTAACTGTTGAGGCTGTCCACTTGCTCATTCAAGCTGTAGTGGTGCCATGTTTGGATTGTTGTAATAGTTTATTGATGGGCCTGCCTAGTTGTTCTCTCCTTCCTCTGACTTTAGTTCAGATTAGTGCTGTCCGAGTGGTCTTAACTCTTTCCAAATACTCCCATGTCTCTGCCGTTCAAGCCAGGTCCTATTTTAAATTGCTAGTTTTGACATTGAAAGCCCTGCACTCTAACCTTCCCCGCTATTTGGCAGCCCGGCTAACATCCCAAAACTAATACTCTACAATGAAGGGTTTATTGGCTGTTCCACCAACGTGCACAGCTGCCTCGAGGTTATGAGCCTTTCAAGATCAGGCACCATGTTTGTGGAACGATCTCCCTGTAACCTCTGGCTGAAGGAGGATGTCCTGCATTTGTGGAAAGGGTCAAAGACTTTCCTTTTTGATTCACTAGATTGAGTCATTTAGGCATGGGACTGTGGAGGCGGTAAGCATCTGGTGAGCAACTGGAGCATCGAGTTTCTATAGTTAGAGTTAATTTTATATGAATGTATATATTTTTGGTTGTCTCTGTGTTAGCTATATATGTTTTTTATTCCATCCTTTGGTGGAAGGGACGTTATACACAAAAGTTGTTGTTGTCGTTGTTGTTGTTAGTCAAGATGTGTCCTT
The DNA here is from genome assembly GCA_023333525.1 of Aspidoscelis tigris stejnegeri. NCBI lineage: Eukaryota > Metazoa > Chordata > Lepidosauria > Squamata > Teiidae > Aspidoscelis > Aspidoscelis tigris. Next base: position 66,946,876 of record JALMGA010000007.1, on the reverse strand, counting down.
GGTTTGGATTATGGATGCATGCAGACAGGTACTGAAACATGATTATGTCATGACTGTGTTGAGATTGCTACACATATCTGTGGCAACCCCAAAATAGCCCACTATATAGGGTGAATTCCACTTTTTCCTATTTTGGGAAAACTCAACTCTCAATTCAAGTTTTCCTGGAATAGCATGAAAAAGTAGCTTACAGACAAACTTGCCTGGAAGCTTGGCAGTACAATCATTAATGACTAAAATGCTCCCTTGAACATGTGCATGGATGAGGTAAAATGGCCACTGTGCATGCATGGGGGCTGGCAAGCATGGACTTCTGGGTAGTTGGGTGCCATTAAGTTTGTCCCGTTGAAATATTTGGATGTGTACATTATGCCAGTTTGGAAGCAGATGCCTGTCCCTCAGTTTTGTCAGGCTCTCTGGGTGACAAGTGGTTAGGGGTGTGCATAAATGTAATTTTTGGGATTCAATTCGATTTGAATCAAATATTCAAAAATTCAATTCAAATTGAATCTTTAAAATTTGAATTTACCCAAGTTCAATTCAAATTAAGCAAATTCAAATCTATTCGTTTGAATATTCGGTTTGGATTTGCACTTACAAATGTCAGTAACATTTGTTTGTGCCCGTACACATAATTATGCATCCCATACGCTTCTGTACACATCAATAAACATCTGTATGCATCCCATATTTATCCCATATGCAACCCGTTTTTGTCCCTATGGATCCGTACAAATGTGGGAAAGATGTGTAAATGCAAGTACACATTGTGTACAAACCCATACACATATGAATGCCTAATAATTTGAATGAATAGATTTGAAAAGTCAAAATTCATTTGAATGTTTAAATTCAAATTTATGGACATTAGAATTAGAATGTTGAAATTTGGATGAATTTCAGAAGAGATGGTAACAGCTACCAGGCAAGATGGCTTTAAGAAAAGTTTAAACAAATTTATGGATGGTGGATGTATCAATAGCTACTAAAATAGATGCCTAAGTACATCTTTCAGGCTGGGGGGACAAGCAGGATACCTCTAAGGCCATTTGCTGGGATTTGAGAGCAGGAGAAGGTTTGCCCTTGTCTCTGCTTGAGATGCACATGGGCAATTGGTGGGCTACTCTGTGCAACAGGATGTTGGACTAGATGGGCTGTGGCCTGGTCCTCCAGGGATCCTCTTATACTCTTATGAATTTCTATTGCCTTTGAATATTTGTGCACATTCCTACAAGTAGTTATTCTGGAGGAGATGTATTCTGAAATATGTCTGGAGGCAACCTATGTTTTGCTGTGAAAAGATCTAAAAGTCAAGTCCAGTTTTGGAGCAGACAAGTGAAAAGTTGATTTGGTATACGAGTATCACAGGTGATACAAACCCAAAGTATGACCAGACAACTGAGAAGCCAGTTAGTTGAAATCTCTCACCCATATTTCATGAAATAAAAATTCTTTTCAAAGCTTTCAAGAATTCTTCATCATTAGCATAGCAGTTCATAATTTATTGCTCTCAGAGGCCATGGTTACAAATCATTGAATCCAAAAGTCTTACCCTGACTTTGATCAAAGAGCTCTGATTTAAGCAATTTGTAGTTTATAAACTTGGAAATTTGTACTATTCTGATTCAGATTTTAAGATGTCTTCCACATATCTGTAGAGCTTTTCATTATCTTTATTGTACCACCAAAAGCATAATTTTAGGATCCAATTACATTTTTCACAAAGAAGGGGGTTAGTGGGAAAGCAAAAGGAATAAAAAAGACAAGAGAAAGAAGCAGTAGTAGTAAAAGTTACCTTCAAAGAAATTCAGATTAAGAACTGAAGAGAGAATTCTGTACAAGAGAATGTAGAAGCAAGTTTTATTATCAAGGGAAATAGTCGCTAAAGGCTACTACTTACAGTTCACTACACAAATCCCCTTTGGGAGTAATGTAGTTGCTTGATAACATTTTGTGAGTCTGTAGCTGTTAGTTTCTTTAAATCATAATAATGCTTCTCAAGCTAAAATAATTTAGTAAGTTCAGTGCAGAGTCACATACATCTGTCAATCATTTTAATGCTTCTCTTATATTCTATTGAGTTCCCAGCAGGACTGTTTAGCCTTTAAGGGAAAATGTGGAAAGACTTTTGAAATATTCCTAATCATTTTATCAAAATTAGGCACTAAGCTACTTTCACACAACCTGTGTTGTCATGTTGTGATCAAAAGAAATCTTTTTTTTTCCTTTTAAATTTGGTCTGTGTCTGGACTATGGATAATAGTATCAAATCTCAGGTCACACTGGGATCACAGGAATTTGAACTGCTAGGTCCTGCTGATGTACTGAATGGTATCTTAAGACAGTGGTTTCCATATACTCAGAAATGGTCATGACTAGAAGTGGCTGATAGCCTAGAGAGAGACCAGTTGTCCAATGAAGCAGAGATCTAAGGCCTTTTTGCACATGTGGTTTTTGAACGTGCAGAAAACACCCCGGAACATGGCATTCGTATTGCTGGGGCTGGGTTTGCATACCAGCCTGTTATGGAGTGTTTTCCGCGTGTTCGAGATGTGCTCTACATCCGTTCCCGCACGTACAAAGCATCCCCGGCCATTCGTGGAGGGAAGCATTCTCACATGCTTCCCTCCCTGACAGCTGCAGGCACACACACACACACACACCAGCATTGGCCAAAAATCAGCCGAACAGCTGACAGGGGGCCTGATAATCACTTACCTTGCCGGGCTGCGGTGGCGATTGCGCAGGCACGCTGAGCCTGGTAGAGGCCAGAGTGGACCTGCAATTTGGTGGGTCCCCTCTGGCGTCTACCAGGCTTGGCATGCCAACCCTGGTAGACAGGAGAGGGGACCCACCAAATCGCAGGTCCACTCTGGCTTCTACCAGGCTCGGTGCATGCCACCGCAGCCCGGCGATCGCCTTCCCCTGGCCAGATAACAGGCTGGGAGGGGCGTGGGGACACCCTCACCCTGCTCAAGGTGGGCATCCCCGGTGCCTACCAGGAGTAGGAGGGAGGCGCCCTCCCACCCCTCCGCCCCTCAATCTGGCCGGGGGGGGGGCGCTCCTGCGTGCCTGTGTGTGAATGGGTAAAGCGTCCCGAAGTTACTTAGCCCACATGCACTGCATCCATTCTGGATGTAGTGCGAAAAGGCCTTTTGTAATCACTACTATAGCACTGAAGAGTATCTAGTGTCTGGCATGTAATCATAACCGAAGTAAAATACTATGGACTTGGGTAGCTTCCAGATTAGAGGATTAAATTCACAGATATTATATATTATTATATATATATATAGCTTACCTGCTGTGATGCGACAACTCCTTGTCCCCAATCCCGATGGGGGTCTGCAGCTTCCTCTTTGGCAGCTTTGAGACTTCCGTGGTGCATGAGGTGAGGTGTGCATCACATGGGAAAGGGCAGCCAATGAGACCTGAGCTGCAGGCTCAGCTCCTGTTCACTGTTCTCGCAGTCCTGTCCGGACTGGGGGAAACTTTCAAATTTACCTTATACTGTAGCGCAAGTGTTGATCGTTCTGCAGTAAGGTACATTTAGAGTAGTGGCAGCATAATACACTGCTGCTATGCACAGTTGGGCATCAGGTATGACACCTGCACCTCAGCTGCGCATTCTGATGCACAGCTTTCTTAAGTCTGGACACGCCCATGTTTGTGTATAATGGGGGAAGTAGTATGATATATCTTTTGGATATAGTTAAGATCTCTCGATCTCTCTCATGCACACCCACACAGTATGCAAATGAATGAAAAATTCATCTTTGATTCACAACAGAAGCAAACATCTGAAGATCGTTGTCTTTGATGAATCATTCACTCAAACCTTTGGCTTTTCACATTTGCAGACAAACATTTTCACAGCTTTTTTTTCCCCTTTGAAAAAGCCCATTTGCACCAGTAAAATACTGTGAAAACACAAAAATTCAGTCAATTTTTTGTACTCACAAGTTGGGATCATTGTTCAATTTGTCTGAATGTCTGGACATTTTAATGTCTGTGCTTTCACTTCAAAGCAAAAAATTTGAAAATTCAGCCAAAGTTTTCAACACAAATTTGTTTATGCAAATCTCTACTATTTATGTGAATAGGCAATGTTTGTGTTTTGTCTTGTTCTTCCATCAATGGCTTCTAGACTAACTAAGTCTGTATCACCCAATAATAGATATGAGCCACTGAAGGCAGGGACATAAGAGAGCTAAAAGAAAGTATAGGATTTTGAGGGTATGTGAGGTACAAAAAGAAGACTAAAAATACATTTTTGCATAGTTTTTTGTGCAAATTGCTAATTCTCAGTGATCCTGTGCTTGCTTTTATTTATTTGTTGGTACTTCTATTCCATCCTATACACAAAGATCAATTTTAATTTCTTTTGAATGAAGACAAGAGACCATGGGCCTATTTGCACTTAGGCCTCTGGTACCAGAGCTGTCCTAATTGCATACCAGAGGCCTAAGTGTGAATTGGCCCCATATCTGGAAGGTATAAAGGCCTCTATGCTACTTAATGGGATGGGATTTGGTAGTGACACTAATCTGCAGCATGGGAAGATCATAGTAGAAATGACTCAAATTTTCTTGCAGTATAACTCCAAAATGTTAGGTGCTGAACATAACAACATTGAACTGTCAGGAAGACAACACATCAGTGACCAGGTACTGTCTGTTCCAAATTAACCCCAAATAGCCTTCAGATTGTTTTCCCTTCTTCCAGTTAGCTTTATTGACTGAAAGGGAATAAAGAAAGATGTGATTAACAAATCTCTGTGGACCTTTTCTTGTCTAGAATCCTCCTCCTAATTGACAGGAAACAAAACAAAAACGAATATTGAGCTAGTGAAAACAAACATGTATCCTACAAGTGTCTGGTGCCAGCTGGAGATAGGCAACATCCAATTTTCTCCCTCAAACTCTTCTCACCCTCATTTTCATCCTGGATATCTTCTGACAGAGAACAAAAGGAAGGCAACTTCAAAACAGAAGAACTTACTGTTCTGTGGAGATTCTATTCCAAATTAAAGATAGACACAGTGTCAACACAGTGTGCACCTGCTTTCTTTGATTTAAAGACCACTAATGCATTAGAAATAATAAAAAAATAATCTTGAAATCATACATGCTAATATTGTAACAATCTTTATACAAATCGATGGTGTGTCTTTGACCTTTCTGCACTTGGCCTTATTCTGGAATACACCTCAGAACAGGAAGCTGCTATTGGCCTAGTAGTGCAGACTATGAGACATAAGAAAGCTAGGTAGAAGTGGGTATGAAGAGGACTTCTCCCCTTCACTTCCAGTCAAAGTGAAAGTGGAAACCTTTGACTTCATGTGAAGCCCCCCAATACTGGAAGGTTCACCTTCACCTTCCTCATGTCCCAACATCCCATCTTATGCCTCACCCCATGCCACACCTCCCAAAGCATCCTGGCATGGAGGAATCCCCCATTTCATGTCCTGACATACCCCACTTCATGTCCCACCATCCACCACCTCACCACCCCCCATCCTGCCACCCCACTCTAGAAGGTAAACAGCCTTCTCACATTGCGCTTGTACCTTTAACTGTTGATAGAGGTGGCACTTCCAAGAGACCCACTCCACTGACCTCAACTCATGGATGGGTTTATATGGGAAGAAGCACTTCTCTAGGTATTTGGAGTCCAAATTGTTTTGAGATTTAAAAATCAGTGTTAGTTTACTTGAGTTGGTTTCAATAGCATATTGGCAACCAGTCCAGTTCCTTTTTGACCAATGTGGTGAGTGTGGGAATTGGCTCCATGCATACCTATAGAATGTAGTCTTTTTCTTCAAATCCAATTTCTCCATAAGACTTTAAACACAACAGAATGCCAAAATGAAAAAAACAACAACAACCAACAACCATGACCAGGTTCTTGAAAAATTAGCAATGACCAAACACTCCCAACCCATTTTGTGAGTAACCCTGAAAGATCCATGAAAGATCTGAATTGTGAATCCTGAAAGATCTATTGTATCACATGCTTGAATAAACAGATGTGCAAATTAGGGGTGGGCACAAATATTTGAAGGTATTCAAAATTCAGTCGAATTCATCCAAATTTTGATGTTCAAATTCAAAACGAATGTCCATAAATTTGAATTTTAATATTCAAATGAATTTTGGATGTATTCGTTCAAATTATCCAGACGTTCACATTTGTATGGGGTCGTACACGATACGTACTTGCACATACACATCTTTCTCACATCTGTACACATTTGTACAGATCTGTACAGGAGAATGAGTTGCATATGGGATAAATACGGGATGCATACAGATGTGTACGGATGTGTACAGAATGTATAACGATGCATACGGGCACATACAAATGTTGTCGACATTTGTAAGGGCAAATTCAAACCAAAAATTCAATCAAATAGATTCAAATTTGCTTAATTTGAATTGAATTTGGTTAAATTCAAATTTTAAAGATTCAAATCAAATGTTCAGATGTTCTATTTGAATCGAATCAAATCCTGAAAATTGCATTTGTGCACATCCCTAGTGCAGATCTGTTAAGTGAGTTACCTCATTTAACTTATGCATGTCACTACTAGGAATAGCTTTGCAGAATAAAATTCCATTAAATTCAAGTAGACTTATTCCAAGATAAGTTTCTTTAAAAAGCGAATCTTAAATAAATGGTCAATATGCAACAGTACAGTCATGTGCTGGAGCTGTGAATCCCAAACAAAATCATACCATGAAAAACTTAAAATATTGTTGTTTATTTCGTCCCATCCTCAATTTGTAAATCATTTCTGGTTTCCACTATAATTGTTGTTTACTCAACTCTTCATGTTATTAGTGGCCACCCTGCACTAGAGTTAAGGAGACTATTAATCACATTTTGAGCAAACCTAATGCCAAAATAATAACCCTAGTGTGAAAGCCCTTCGTAGCTAGTTATTAATTGATTATGAAACACTGTTTAAAATGTATGAGCTACTTTGGGATTCTGGACATGTATCATATAATTTCACATCTGTCTAAAAAGGTCATCCAATGCACTCATGATTCAAACAATAGAAAACACATCTTAATATACTGTGGTTACAAACATGTATAATGCATGGAGCTTGATAACTCATGCAGTATAACATTTCTAAAAGTCACGTTTTGCTTCTGTTGTTCTGTCATGCTCCAGAACTTTTATCAAACTTGAGGTGGAGTGTAAAAGAAGCAGATGGCTATAGGAAATAGGTCTTGAGCTATACTTCTGATCTTCTATTTCCTGCAATGTCACTTACACTGGATTGAGAAGAGGAAGTAAGCTTTGTGGAAATCCTTCACTTGACATCTTCAAGCAAAAGCTGGACAGACATCTGTCTGGGATGGTTTAGGAAATCCTGCATTGAGCAGGGGGTTGGACTCAGTGATCCTAGAGGTCCCTTCCAACTCTGTAATTCTATGATTCTGTGACATCTAACAGTGTTTCTCGTGTTGCTTATACTACACACAGTATAAGCAGCTTTGTATTTTTGTCAAAAATACTGTCCCTGAGGGGAAATCAGAATAGGGGAAGTGCTGGGACAGAATTTAGGGCTATAGAAACTTAAGTAAAAAGTGGACAGGGAAGAAGCAGAACTTGAATAACTATGGTTCTTGCCTATCAAACTGCTACTGTAGCAGTGCAATGCAAACCCCCTCCCCCCAAAGCATGCTGTTTGCATTAGGGGTGTGTGCACGGAAGCAATTTTTGGGATTTGATTTGATTTGAATACCTGAAAATTCAAATCAACTCAAATGGTTAAAATTTGAATGTATCACATTCAATTTGATTAGAATACATTTGAATCTATTTGTGCAAATGTTCAATTCAAATTTGCCAATATGAATGTCAACAACATTCGTATGTTCCCTGTATGCATTCGTATGCATCCTGTATACATCTGTACACATCCATACACATCCTGTATGCAGCCCATATGCATCCTGGTTTTGTCCCGTACGGATCTGTACAGGCAAGTATGCATCGTGTATGTTTCCATACATATATGAATATTTGAATAATTCACATGAATAGATTCAAAAATTCAAAATTTGTTTGAACGTTTAAATTTGAATTTAAAGACATTCAGTTTGAATCATGTGTCCAAATTTGAATGAATTCAACCAAATTTTGAATGTTTTGAATATTTGTGCATACCCCTAGTTTGCATACATGATACTAATCCAGACCATTCAAACATCACAATCAGAGAACACTTGTTCCCTGGCTTTGTTTCTGGATGTGTTTTCTTGAGCACAGGAAATATTTGAGAAACAGTTTCCACTATTTGCCCCAAAGAATGTGACATAGGCAGTTCTGTAACTTTGGCAGCCTTAATGCTTGGAAGAGCAGGAGAAAGTTGTATCAACATGCTTCTTTTTGTTCCCTAGAAAATTTGTATTCCTCAGAATAGGTGCCCCTCGAATGTGGTAGGATTCTATCCAATATGAATGTATTCATACGAATTTCTACAGATATCTGATACGAATGCTTACGTATCCTGCCTATGTATCCTGGATATGAATCCTGCGTATGGATCCTGCATACAGTTCCTGCATACAGATCCTATGCAAATGCATATGTATTGGATATGTATCCTATACCAGTGCATCGGTATCTGATACCTATTGGGTACGTTTGTTATACAAATGCATACATATCAATACATACCCAATACTTATCCCCGGTTCATCTAATATGCAAACTATTTGTACAAATGCTCTGAAACATTTGTATTCATACAAATGTTAATGTCTGAATGTTGTAACATTCAATTCATGTATGAGTGTCCAAATTCATATGAATTCGTATGAATAATGAATGTTACAAATATTTGTGCACATCCCTAAACCGTATGTATGTAAAAGCCAGCTATTGGAGACTATGGACTTTCCACACTTACCGTACTGGTAGGGGATAGAGTGTGCCATTTGCACTGTATGGGACAGACTAGCCCCAAACCCAGTCAGAAACACATGCAGTGTAAATGGCTGTCTGGATCACCAAGGCAAAGTCCAAACCATCATCCAGTGCATAGGCAGATGTTGCCATGGTGATCCACTAGCCGCAAAGGGCTGCACAGCTGCAATCACACAGCCCAAGTCCCCTCACCACAAACACCTGGAAGAGGTGTGGACCTTCCATCCTAGGAACAATCCAGCTGTTGCTGGTTGGCCTATGGACTGCTTAGACAACTCTGGTTAAGCTGTGGTGGCGTTTGCATGCAGACGGGTCTAGCCAGCAGATGCCTTGGACCACTCCACCCAGTAAACATGAAAAGGCCCTGTGAATGTGACAGGTTTTTGTGCTCAAGTCCACCTCATGGGTTTCCATGTGGTTAGCCACAGTGAGACCAGGCTGTTGGATTAAGCCAGTACCTGGAACGATACAACACAGTTTTTCTTATTTTCAGACCACATTTAGAACAAATCAACTCACTTTAATACTTCTTGAAAGGTTATAACAGAATACAGTGATAAATTAGCATAAACATAAATGTCTATGAAATGTGCAAGTTGATCTTCATTTAAAATGCAAAGATTTTATAATGAGCATGCAGAACATGCAGCAACACATATTTTAATGAAACTTTACAGAGAATACACATAACATACACAGGTTGTTGACACATTTTGAATAATGTACAGAAGATACAGTGGAATGGATGGATGTGCATGAAAAAATTGGCATGATTGTTTTATTATCAAACCAAAAACCTTTTAGTTAAGTTTCACTGTTTGTTTAATCAAAAACAATTTTTTGCATTCATTTGACACTTTTTTGCAAAGAAAAATGCCATTTTTCCATTGAAAAAAAGCCCTTTTTTTGACCCAAAAAACCATTTGATAGAATGGTTCCTTTTTGTATTTCCGAGTCTCGTTTGTTTCTGTTGAGATTTTGTATTTGCAAAAGCTGAATTTGAATTTCAATGCAAATATCTGTGAATATATTTGATTGAATTTTAGGGTGCTTCCACACCTGCCACCGAAAAATGGATCAAAGAAGATCCGTTTTTCAGCGATCCATCCTCCAGAGCATCTGTCCCAAATAGCAACGGATCCGAAGGGGCCTCACGTATCTGCACACATGCGGGGAGGATGGATCCTGAGGGCTGGATTGTCTGCGTGCTTTGCAGAAGCCACAGCAGCCATTGAAAAAGGCAGCCAGCTTCCTGCACTGCTGACGCTGCCCCCGGAGCCACGGGACTGGAGCAGTCAGCTGCCAGTCACCGTGTGTTCCCAGTGGTGTGTGGCGCACAGGGGAAAGGCTTCTGAGGCAGACCATCCTGCTTCCGCCCCTCCCAAGATGGTGGCTGCAGGGACATCCATACCCTCACCTGTCCCTGTGAGGAAGCGTCCTGCGTCCACATGGATCCAGGCGAAGGGACAGATTGAAGACCTAATTTTTTAGGTCTTTGTTTTCAGCATTGAGACTCGATTTAGAGATGGATCTCGCACGACAAACTGCAGAAGTGGCTGCCTGGAAGGGTCCCTAAAGAGGTTTGCAATGCAGAAGGTAAGTACCCAAGGGTTTAAAATGTGTTCTAAATGAGTCGTTAAACCAGTTTCCACGGCCAGTGCAGAAACACCCTTAGAATGCAAATGTCTGCAGATCCCTATTATGAAGATAACAAAGACCCTGCTGAGTTAGACTTGGGGCACGCCAGAAAAGTTTGATTACTGAGAAGCTGTATAAATCCAATATATAAATAAGGACTTATGTGCATAAAGGCTAACACAAAGTAGAAATAGATCGTTTTATTCCTGTTCCTGCACATATGTGATCAGTAATACTGCTTGGCAAAATCATATTCTGATCACATATAAGCAATTACATCACAATTGGTGTATAATAATGGAATTGGGCGGAAAAGGTTTCAGAATGAACTATCAAGAGAAAGTATGCTGCTGAAAACAACGGCTCACCATCAAATGAACTGAGACCATCTGGAAATGCTTGTGCTTGTTTGTGGCAAAAGCTAGAAGGAAAAGAAGAAAAAGAAAAATGCTCATCGAGCCACCTGATACTTATAAGAAAATAGACTATCAAGCAGCTGCCACTGTCTGCACTCTAAGTGGTGTGTGTCAGAACGGCAGACAAGCTCCAAACAATGTCACGCAGTTCAGATAGCTGTCCGGATGAAGGGATCATATCCCTAGATAATATACTATGTACACACACTGCAGTTGGAAGAGGCTTTGTTTTCAAGTGGATGCAGCCAATACCAGTTCTGATACCTTACCACAACACTTTGTGTAATTATGCCACAAAGCAGATCGCTGCCCTATTATGTGAGAAATCACACTTTTTAAAGGGGCTACATGCCGGTGCGGATAAAGAAGGATTTTGTATCTGTGTGAATAGCAGTGGGACCCCCCCCAACACACACTGTTCGGCAGGGTTGGTGTCTTCTGACCTGGGGAATTAACATGGTGGAGACAGTCTATAGCTTTGCAATATTTTGAAGTGACAGATGATGAATTCCATTCTGCTCTTTTTCTTTTTCTGTCTCTTTTTGCTTAGATATTTCCCTTCCCATGGGACATATGCATAAACTCAGAGTTCTGAATTTAGGCTTTGGATTAGCATTCCCCCTGGAGCAATGAAGTTTCAGTTTTGCTGTGTAGGAGTCAAAGTGAGCACGCTTACTTTAGTTGCATTTTTCCATATCACTTGCAAATGATATACAGTACATATTATCATTTTTAGGCTGCCAATTATATGAATGTGGAAACAAACTGATTTAAAAATTTATCACCCGAAGGCAAGGCCATTTTTCCCCTGAATTACTAGTCACTGGTCTATTTCACAGAGTTCATCAATTATAACTGTGGTGTATTTATGAACATTAATAGTTATATTGCTCATCTTAGAAGAATGGCTGACTAAAATTGTATCACACAATTAATTAGCACAATTGATCTTCTAGGCTTTACTTTCCACTAAAGAGTGTACTGTTAGCACAATTTATACTCTTAAAACATTTTTTCTACTTTATTATTTTTTTATTTTTATTTTTATTTTTTACTCTGGCTTATTTACATGAAGTACTGCAAATATGCCAGCCAGAAATTATGGGGTTTTCTGCATCTACCACTAAAGCAATATAGCAAGGGGTCCAGGATGTTTCCTTCCTCAGCTTGATAGGGTCAAAGGGAAACCACCTGTTAATATGCTCCATCTGAATTGGATGAAACATATACCAGACTAGGATGGCCAAAATGGCAGTCTGATCTGGGATAGTGGTAGACCTTTTTTAAAAATTCTAAGGCCAAGTTTGCACTTAACTCTGACAAATTTTATATGAATACAATTCTAAGCCAGATGGTTTAGGTGCAGTTGCATGCTGGAATATCCCCATTCTGTGCTAGTGGAAAATAAAATACAAATGGCTTGAATGGATCACCACTGAAGAATCCAAGTCTCCAGTTTGGACTTTGCAAAGGCAATCTGGAAACTGCAGTCATGCATGCCCCTATGCTGCATAGCATCCTGAAGAGGTGCAAAGATACTGTTCTGGGGCCGTTTCTTGCACTTCAGGTAAGTCTGTGGACATTTTTTAAGTTGTTCACAGCAGGAACTGCCCAGGGAGGACTCAGACAGCTTCAAGACAGCTATGGCAGCATCCGGGTGAGAATGCACATTCCTGCACAAAATGTGGGGAGAATAGAAAGCTTTGTCAGCCACTTCGATTCCCCTTAAATGGGTAAGAAAAGCAGGATATAAAAGCCAACTCTTCTTCTTCTTCCACCCAACTTTGGCTATCCTGTGCCACTATGACCAAAATATACAACATGATCCTCAAGGTTAATGGTGGTCCAAGGTCAACTTCAAGGTCTGGAACAAGGTGCCAGCCAGGACTATTTTTGCTGGGAGCTCAATGCACTTCTGATGCCACTTTTCGGAGGCTGGCAAAATGACACTAGGTGTCAGAAGAGTAGGGGTGTGCACAAATATTTGAAGGTATTAAAAATTTCATCAAATTCATCCAAATTTGACATTCAAATTCTAATTGTCCATAAATTCAAATTTAAAAATTTAAAGAGGTTGAATTTTGGATCTATCTGTTCAAATTATGTGGACATTCGTATGTGTACAGGTTCCTACACGATGCATACTTGCAGATACACATCTTTCTGACATCCATACACATTTGTACAGATCTGTATTGGACGAATACAGGTTGCATACGGGATAACTACCAGATGTATATGGGCATGTATGGATGTGTACAGATGCGTATAGGATGCGTAATGATGCGTATGGGCACATACAAATGTTGTTGACATTCATAAGTGCAATTACAAATTGAAAATTCAAACATATTCGAATTTGCTTACTTTGAATCGAATTTGGTTAAATTTGAATTTTAAAGATTTGATTTGAATTGAATTTTTGGATATTCCACTCAAATCAAATCCCTAAAACTGCATTTGTGCACACCTCTACACAGGAGTGTCTGGTGAAATACATCAGGCATGACTTTCATACGTGACCTTCAAAGGCGCCAGCACTGGTTCCATAGTTGGTGACACCTTTAAAGCCAGTGGTGGGGGCTGTCCCTGGGACAAGTTTCAATTTCCTCCCATGCCTACTCAAGATAAGCATGAATAGGAGGCATGTGTTTAATTCATTTTAACTATTTAAACTGGAGGCATAGTTTTAAAAAGGGTTTGTTAGCAAGAGATTTGCACAGTATGTCATCTTTCTTGTTCTTGACCTTCCAGTGATGCTGGGATTCTAATATAATGAAAGGTGAATTACTCATGCTTAGAGGAATAACAGATCAAATCTAATTCCACTACATCACTCACAGCGGCATTCAGAAGTGGCTGCCTTCAGGTTCCTGTCCAAGGCATGCTTCAGTGGTCTTATGAGGACCTGTCCAATGTATTTAGTGGAGCTTTTGAATTCACTGCCAATGAAAGCTCAGGTGATACTCATTTGGAATGGTTTGCAGGATTGGGGAAATGGGCACAGTTTTTACAAGCACAGTTTATAATTGCCTAATAGCTAGGGATTGTTTGAAAACAATCAAAAGAACTGGTATTATTGATTCTTCCTTTTTGTCTTTTCTTCAAACGGGTTGCTTCTTTGCAACCTGGCTTTTGCCAGTCTTTGGCATTCCCTGGACTTACTAGTTTGATCTTGTTAGAGTGTCAGATTCTTATCTGGCAATCTCCCGATTTGATTCCATACTCCTCCATGAAGCTGACTGGGTGGTCTTGAACTAGTCACAGCTCTCCTTCTGAGCTCTCATAACCCCACCTACCTCACAGAGTGTTCTGTTGCGGGCAGAAGAATAGAAAGCTTTGTCAGGCGCTTTCAGTCCCCCTAAATGGGTGAGAAAAGCAGGACATAAAAGCTAATTCTTCTTCTCTTGTTAATCCAAATCAGTGGATCTGGAATAACTGGGCCCACTGATTTGGATCACGTAGCAGTACGGACCAGATCAGTGCCATCAGCACTGACAGCACTGATCCAGCCCACACATCCCCATGGCTGTGAAGCACATGGGGGCTTCACAGCTATCCCCCATCCCCAATGGCTAGGAGCAAAAGTTCCTAGCTTTGAGGCTTGGGGGGGGGTATGTTTTGCAGCAGTGTGTTATGGCATACCACTGAAAAGCAGCCTCCCTGTAGATTTAGATCATGGAAGTGTGAAATCTGGATTCCTCCCATGATCCAGATCAAGGTCCTTAGTCGTCTTGTGCAATTGAATAAAAGGGGCCACAGAAGATCCAGATTAAGGGCTTCTGAATCTGGATCTAGCTCCTCCTGTGCAAACATGGCAGGATTAATGGAGTCAGAAAGGGCCTATAACTAGGGATGTGCACGAATATTCATAACATTCGATATTTGTACAAATTCATACGAATTTGGGCATTCATATACAAATTGAATGTTCTGACATTTGTACATTGACATTCGTATTTGCACGAATGTTTTGGAACATTCATGAACCAGGGAGGTGGGAAAGTGGCTGCTCCAGTCGCTTCTGCAACGGATCCAGTGTGCTGATTTGAAGTGGGTTCAGGGTGGACTTGATGCTTTCAGAGCAGATATGTTATGGGATATGTATCAGATACGTATGTGTTTTTATGGGATATTCGTATGAATTCATACGAATATATTTGTATTGAATAGAATCCTACCACATTCAAAGGGAATCTATTCAAATGAATATGAATTTTCTTACATTCAATTCGATACAAATCGAATGCAAACAAACCCATTCATGCACATCCCTACCTTTAACTGTATAATCATTGTGATAGAACAAGACCCTCATGGTCAGTGTCTCTAAACCAACATACTCTTTGCATTCTTTGAGTCATTGCACATTTGTTCCCTTGCATTCTCTGACCTCTGTGAAAATTCCTGATGGCCTTAAAATATATTATCCAAAGTCAGCTTGAAAGGGACTTGTAAATTGTGATTACTTTGGGGAGACTGAAATGTCCTTCATAACATCAATATTCAGCTCTTGCGTACTTGTACCTGCATGGAATAGCTTAGCAAAACATTTTAATAACCATTAGTGTGCATTTATGGCACTGGATGTATACACAAAAAGCCACCAAGCACAGTCCAGCAAGAATCCCTCTCATCATGAATAAAAACCTGCCACATGCATTTTCATCATCATGATGAATATAACTAATGTTATTTATTACATCCTTGGATGTTTTACATGACTGGCGATATCAATTGAAAAAACTGGGATAAACAATCCTTTATCTGCAACAAAAATCATCCTCCAGACTGGTTAGGCACAGATCAGAAAGGACCTGTAAGGGAAGATGGGGGCAGAAGTGAGGCAACATTTGGGGGTGGCCCTTGCTTTGCACTAAGCCAGGCTCTGATCTGTGAAGGCTTCGTATCCAGTTCGATACAAGCAATGACACCTCCTGCCAACAAAATCCCCTCCCTCCCCCCTCCTCCCTCCCCATGCAAGCCAGCACTGTTCTAAGCTGCCCTCTTTGGAAGAGGCCATTTTGTCAATGATTCAATGATGTTTTGTCCTGGGCTTATTGACAGACGTTTGTTTTATGTTAAACTGGTGCTAGGAGGGAATTACATAAACCAAAAGACTTTTGTGCAGATTTTTTCCAGAAATAATGAGAACAAAGCTACCTATTGGGTGATCTTAAGACTAAAAATGATGGTGCTCCTGAAAGATATTCAGTAGATCAGAAGGGTAGCAAGAATCTAGAAAAGTTCATGGTTTGGTCCCCCCAAAATAGCAGAACTAGGGGAAATTCAATGAACAATTTTCTGCTTGAATTCTGTCCCCACATTGTACAACAGCCTCTTCCCTTTCCTGATCATGCCTGATCTTTCAATCACTACCCAAACTCCCCCTCTTCTGTGCCTGTCCATCTCCAGAGGTTGTACAGTGACTGAAGGGTCTCACAGACAGTAATTAGAGGAACACGTGCTCATTGACAACTGGAGAAAATGTAACATACACATTAAAATGATAAACATAAATGGATGCATCAGGAAAGCTCACTGGATTAAATAAAGCTGCATTCTATGCCATTGTTGGAGTTGGGTCAATGGAAGAGCTGGCCCAGGCTTATTTTTGACTTTGTTTGGGGTGTCCAAACAAGGGGCGTGCACAAATGCAATTTTCAGCGTTCATTTTGATTTGAATTGGATATCCAAAAATTCAAACCAATTTGAATGTCTAAAATGTGAACGTATTCACATTCGATTCAATTTGAATACATTCAAAACTATTCATACAAATATTTGGTTCATATTTGAAGATCCAAATATTGACAACATTTGTACGTGTCCGTACACATCCATATACATCCGATTGCATCCCACTTTTGTCCCTTATGTATCCGTACAAATGCACACGGATATGAATAAGATGCGTACGGATACGTATGTAATGTGTACATATTCGTACACATACGAATGCCCAAATAATTCGTATGTATGATTCAGAACATTTGAAATTTGTTCGAATGTTAAAAAATGAGTGTACAGACATTTAATTTGAATTTGAATGTCCGAATTCAAAAAAATTCGGCCAAATGTCGAATGCTTCAAATATTCTTGCACATCCCTAGTCCCAACTGGAATGTCCTGAGTCAGCATGGGAAGTGATTGGCCGTGGCATGTTACAGCCCTCGCTGCTCCTTGTGACCTCTGGTTACATTGGATAGTAACTACTTTGGAAGAAGTCGACTAAGTATAATGGGGTACCCTGAGAGTACAAAAATCCCTTTCTTCCATGAGGGTGTCATGTCAGCTGCCTTGGGACAGAAGATGATGTTGAATATCCCACCCTGGTGACAGCCACCAGAAAATAAAGGCAGCCTAAAACTGAAGTGCATAGTGCTATCCACATACTCTTAACACTTTTTCATCTTTTCTTTGGCTGATATTTGCTGTATGACACAAGATTTAAAAGTGCAAAATTCTCAACTCCTTTTAAAAGTGTGAGAAGTGATAAATAGTTTCTTTCTGTTTCTCTTTTTCCTGCAGACGCTTGAAACTTGTTTTTTCTCTCTATCTCACCATCTATCAGAAAGACCACCAACAAAAAATATAACTGCTTAAAAACATAAGGCAGATACTAGTTCTTTGTGATATTTACAGCCTGGTGGTCAGTATACATGCTGTAAAACCAACCTCCTCTGCATCATAAAGTTACTTTGTTCACTGCAACAAAAGTGCTCAAAAGGCATTTACAACTGCAATAAAAACACTTGTTTATGTTCCCAAAATCATGAATGTGTCAGCTGCAGAAACACAACATGTAGTGTAGGTAAATAAATTAATATGTGTTCCTTTTACAAAGTATAGTACAGTATAATCATTATTAAAATTTTGGACCAGACATGTAAAAAGCAGGTTGTGCCTCATCTCACATAGGTATGAACTATGTCATTGCATGAAAATCAGTGTATAAGGATAGTTCTCTGTCTTTTTGAACCAGCATTATTAGTGGAAACTGATTAATTCATTGTGACTATATATTGGCAGCCACATGGGAATATACACAATGGAACCAGCCATCTGTACATGCATACTATCCAGTGATGGGACCTTACAGCAATTTCCCCAGTAAGTTAACAATTTATATTTACACATTTCCCTCATTATTTGCAATTTTAATAATTAGGAGTTTCAGGTGTGCACAAAGTACTCATGCCTGCACATTAAAAAAGCTCAACATATTCTGTCTCTCAATAGCCTTAGTTACCTTCCTTCCTTCTTTGCCCATCATTTCTCCCTTTAATCAGATAACCCAATCCACTTCTAAAGCATTTTTCCTGCATCCTTGGGCCTATTCAGACAATGGCCCCAGCTGGGCTCGCCACTTCAAACCCAGTGCCGATGAGGTAAGTCGATCGGGTCACCTAGGGCCTGCAGGAACGGGGAAGGGATGGGACTGGCCTGTCCACCCCTGGGTTGAGTTTGATCCTTTTCGGGCTAGGCCACACAGAGATAGATTCTCTTTTCACACCAAGGCAGGTAGTGTCATGTCCAGCCTCATCAGAAGAGGAGGATATACCTGCAATGCAACCACAGGCTGAGGAGCAGCCACAACAGGGCATTGCAGGCATGGAAGAGCTAAGGCCAGGTCCAGGTGAGCAGCCAGACAGCTCTGGTGATGAATCCACCAGCAGTGAGCCTAATCAAAGGCTCTCTCATTGCTTGCTTTGGCAGCAGAAGCAGGTGAAACAGAGATCAGAGCGATTAGCCCAGCTGCACTGTGGGCATGGCTCTGACTCCTCTATTTAAGAACAAGCTCACCTTGTCTCAAGTTGCTGCAGACAACGTCTTGGCAGTCTTGTGTTACCTGAGCTTGAAATCCTGGACTCCTTGTGCCCTACTGACCCTTTGGACTGCCTGACCCTTGCTGACTTTCTGGATTCCTGGACCCCGGACCGGAACTGACCTCGAGAACACCTAGAACCCTTGGGACTGAGTAGCTGTGCAAGTGTTTGCCTGTTGCCTGACCGGCCTGCGATGTGACAGGTAGGAACACGTGCCCATGCACTCCTTACCTGCCTAGCTATGAATGGGGAAAGCGTCCCCGTGTGGCCTAGTTTTAGTTCACTACAGCTGTTTGGAAGGCTTCTTCTCTTCTTAGGTTTTTGATGTTCCACAAGCTTTAAGAGGGTTCCCTTCACCTTTTTTCACTGTTTCAGTGGTCTCCTCTTTTGTCTGGGGTCTCCTTCCTGATTCCAAAATTCCACCAGCTTCTAGTACCAACGGGCTCTGATCCAATGGGCTATGCATGGGATTTTTATTTTTATTATTATTTTTAAAAGATTCAGCATGCAGCTTAGACTTCACAGAAACCTGATCAACTTTGCTTATTGCTTCTAAGTTCCATCCTTCTCATTATGCCAGAATCTTTTGAATTTCTCATGCCAACAATCTTTTTTCCCTCTCCTTCCTTGCTATCTCCAACCATCATTTCGACTTTCTTGGTTCTGTACCAATTCCAGCATCACTTACAGTTTTCAATCCTTTCATTTTTCTGTTTTCAATCCTTTCACAAAGGAAAAGTGAGTGAGCTTCAATTTCCCCTCAGGTGCATTCCTCAAATGTGTGTGTCAGAGGGCAATTCCCCAAATTTAAAATCTGTCATGTTTTCATGTAATACAACCTGCATAAGTGTCAAAAGACTATTTTATTTATGAATGTGGGTGTTTCTTCACTTAAGGAATCCACCAAATGTTTAAGGCCTCATAGTTAATGACCTGCAATTTGAACTGGGCCTGTGAGTGTTTAGCATCCAATACAGTTGAGGCAGAACTGGAGATTATGTGCTTGGACCACATAAGCCCACCAGAAGGTGGACTTAACTAAGGCCTTTGGATGGTTTTCCAAGGGAACCTCTTGCACAGCATATTACTGGATGTGATAGGAGCATCAAGGGCTGCAAAATCATGCTTAAGCCAAAGATACATCGAGTGTATGAAATGATGATGATGACAATAAAATCAGATGATGTACTAAACCGAACACTAAAAACATAAAAGGGATGGAGCTCATCCTTAGCCACTGCCTCAGCTTGTGCGTTCAATGATGTGGCAGAGTCCATTTGGGATATGCACAAATTTTTTTAGGCATTCGATTCGAATTGAATCTTCAAATATCCGAATACATACAAATAGAGAAAAAAATTAATGTATTGAAATTTGAACTGATTTGAATACATTTGTATCTATTCGTACAAATATTCAATATATATTTGATGGTATGAATCTTGCATGCATTCATATGCATCCACATGCATCTCATTTTATCCTGTACACATCCCGTTTTCATCATGTAGGTATCTGTATGGGTGTGTACGGATACAGATATGATATGTATGGATACATATGTAATGCATAAGTATCCGTACACATAGAAATCTCCAAATTATTTGTATGAATAATTTTAAACATTTGCATTCATTCAAAGACTAAAAATGAATGTCGGCCAAATTAGATCAAATAATGAATATCTTAAATATTCTTGCACATCCCTAGAGTCCATGCAAATAGTTCAGCCGTTTTTTGAAATGCTTTGCATTACTTGTTTCTCATTCTCTCGACAATTCTCTAGGCTCATATATCAGGCAATGTTTTTACATATGATCTGAGTCAGTTCTTTTTCAGGCACCCCAATCTGACACTGAGGAAGATGCCCTGTACAAATTTGAGTGCAGAGGTGTGATTTTCATTGTTGCATCCAAGCAGGGCCCAAAAGTGTACAGCAGGTGCCTTCTCATCAAAGCTGCCTCCAGACTAGCAGAATAAATCCACGGTTAAAGGTAAAAGTGCAGCATACCTACTGCAGAGCGATGACTGGCCATCCCAACTCAAAAAGCAACTCTGTAGCTTCCTCAATGGAAGCTGCAGGAGCTGAGTCAGCAAGCACCATTATGTGAGTTGAGGCAGCCAGTCACATCTGAGCTGCCCTTCCTGCCCTCATTGTTCTGTTCTTGCTGTTCTGCCTGGACTGGAGGAAACTTTGGGTTTCAGTTATATAGCACAGCAAGTGTCATTAAATCAGCATTAAGGTAAGTACACATTCCCAGTCAGATAATGCAATGCCACGACAATCCCTCCAGCATCGTGTGTGATGCCTCAGTCATGACTGTGCATTCTACTGCACAGTATAAATGAGTCTGGAGGCAGCCCAAGATGTAAGGTGCCTTAGCTTGTATGTCCATGTTTGAATTACCATATTTTCCAGTGTATAAGACGACTGGGCGTATAAGACGACCCCCAACTTTCCAGTTAAAATATAGAGTTTGGGATATACTCGCCGTATAAGAAGACAACACCCGGCGTATAAGACGACCCCCGACTTTTGAGAAGATTTTCCTGGGTTAAAAAGTAGTCTTATATGACAGAAAATACAGTAATTAATGTATTTCACAATTTAAAGATTTGACGTGTTACTCTATCATGAACTCACGTGAAAGAAAAACTACAATCTTGTCTACCATTACCTGAGTACCGAACATAGGAAATTTCTTCTGCGTGACAAGGTATAGGTATGTATTTGTTCTCTTTATATCTGCAGGTTTCCTTAACATACAAGGTAGGGGTGTGCACGAATGCAATTTTTGGGATTTGATTCAAATCAAATACTCAAAATTTTATTGCTTCAAATGTTTAAAATTCGAATTTCACCATATTCGATTTGAATTTAGCAAGTTTGAAACTATTCATTTGATTTTTTTGTTCAGATTTGCACTTATAAATGTCAACATTCATCTTCCCTGGGTAAACATTTGTACGCGCCCATACACATCCATATGCATCCCGTAGTTATCCTGTATGCAACCAGTTTTCATCCTGTATAGATGCAGGAAAGATCTGAATCTTCTATTACGCATCCTGTACAAACCCATACACATACAAATTTCTGAATAATTCAAACGAATAGATCCAAAATCCAAATTAAATCTTTAAATTCAAATTTAAGGATATTCCATTTGAATTCAAATGTCGAAATTCAGTGAATTTGATTGAATTTCAAATGCATATGAATATTTGTGCACATCCCTAATACAAGGAGCAGAACTATAGCATATTTCAAAGTCCCAAGACATTTGAAGACTGCTTTCTTCCAAGCCTCAATATATATTTTGTCTGAGCCATGTATTTGATATACTTGAATTTTCTATTGCTTAAGCCTATGTTAGATTTTGGGAGTGATTGTTTAATAAATTCAAATAATCAGGAATGATCAAATATTCTTGTTTTAAAATAAATGTCAAGGTTGCTGTGATTATATGAAAACTTGGATTCACTCTGAGCACAAGTAATATGGGTCTCATTAAATGCTTTCCCACAGAACAGGAATCTGCAGTATTGCAATAATTGTAGTCTCAATTATTTTCATTACATTGAAGAATATTTTGCATAAGTTATATTATTTATGGTATTGCAAATTATTGCACCTCACTGACAAGGAGTGGGATGTTTTATTTCCTATTTCCTATTCATCTGTAACAAAAATTAAAGGCACATTTTATGATCATACATATGCACTTTTCTTTTTTTTCCTCCTAGCATTTTGCTCTCCAATCCTATATGCAAATTACATTTCAAGCCCATAATAGTGAGTTTCCTTCCAGGACATTTCAAATAACAACAAAAGGTTTTTTTTTCCCCTTCTGCTCTTATGACTGGTATAGAGAAGGACAAAGGCTTTGTCACACATTTCTTGTTCCAGCAGACATGTCCAGGGTGGCAGATAACAGGAATGTGTTTATGAAATGAATTTTTGAAGTGTCCTGAAGAGAAAAGTTTTTTAATGCTTTAAAAGGTTAAGGATATATCCTCTGACAGTCCTACTTGCAAAATCACCAGGGTACATGCCAGATAACAAGAGCCAAAACACTATTGATCTAAGTAAGGGACAGTGCAGAAAGAAACTCAATACTTCAGCATGCCAAAGCCTCTGAAGTAGTGATTTAGTACAATAAAGGGTAATATTTCTCAAAAGGTTTTAATCCCATATAAATTTGTTGACAGCCGGACAACACAGCTTCATTTCTTTTAAGGATCTGGGGGACCCATGTGTATCCCAAAACTCAGGCACATGACAAAAACTTTTACTATGTTTAGATTTCTCCTGTCTTTTCTTGTTGAGTTAAGTAGACTCTTTGAGTTTTTTTTTGTTTTCCTTCTTAAGTCCCTATGGATACTGTCAGTCATGTCGTTAGTTATTATCAAAGTAACATGACCTGCTTTCAGCTTTTGTTTTCTTTCTTTTTCCCCTTTCTTCCTTTCTTTGTTCTCTTTGATTCTCTAATTCTCTCTCTTTGATTTGGTGTCCTTCCACTGCACTTCGCATGCCTATATGTATACTGCGTCTGCCACTATAATAGTAACTAATGTCTCGGCTATATTTATTTCCCTTTGATCTCATGGCTTTTAATGTACCATTTCTTTGACCATTTCAGGGGGCCCTGAGTTCTGTTGCTTTTGCAGATAATGTTCATTTCCAGCACTGAAGTATTTGTTACACAACCAACCAAGAAACTAAAGAGGATGGAATAATTAAACAGAATATACATATGCAGTTTGTTTGCTTTCATTGGCAGTACTTTTATTTTGCTTTATTTTATAAAGGGGAAAAAAATCACAAGTTCTCCCTCCATTTCTAAGTTAAAATTTTGTAAGAGTTATATTTATGATGTACTGGATTTTTCATTAAAACTGGTCTGAGTCAGAGTGCATTCCTTGCTTTTTAAGCTGAATATCTTTCAAACAAATTTCCTTTTAAGAGTCATTTGAAATGAATTTTATGAAATATTTAGGGTTTAAGTAACACAATGTTATATCTCATTTTGTCTTTTGCCTACATCTAAGACGTTTTCGCACGGGGCTGAACGGAACGCGGAAAAGACAGCTGTGGACACGTCATCCGCATTGCCCGCGCGCGGCTTGCGTTCCGACGTGTCCGCAGCTGTCTTTTCCGCGTTCGAAATGTAGAGCACTTTAAAGTGCTCTACACGCGTTCCAACGCGGACGAGCCGCCCGCAGCCGTTCGGGAGGAGAAGCGTTCGCGCCTGCTTCTGTCTCCCGAACGGCTGCGGGCGCGCCTCCGACGCCGCGCGGCTTTGACAATCAGCTGTTTGTCAAACAGCTGATTGTCGATCTGCCTCCGCGGCTGTCTCCGCGCCCCTTGCCGGCGTTTGCCGGCTAAGGCAGCTTCGGGCGCTTTGAGCATTCGCACCCAGACGCTCCGGAACGCGTTTACACGCGTTCTGGCGCGTCTGTGTGTGAAAGGGGAAAGCGCCCGGAGCTGCCTTAAGCTTTCCGCCTGAACGCGTTCCATTTCGAACGCGATGCAGTGCGGAAATGCCTCTAGATTCTCCAGCTACTATAGTTGTTCATGAACTGAATTTGCAAGATTGGGTTGCCATTTGCTCAATTCAATGGTGATCTGTTTAATATTGTTTACATTTGATTTTGAAGTGATTTGAAAATAAGAAGTACAATTTTGCCAATTGAAAAAAACACTTTTCAAGACAAAAAACCCTAGCAAATGCAAGCAGTTTAATCTAAAAGTTTGAATTTTCAAATGGGGAAATGGTTTAGTTTGATCAATTTTTTTTGGATTTTCAAATGACCAGGTGTTTGGTTTGATGCAAATATCCATGAACTTGAACTATTTGATGGAAATTCCAAACATTAACCAAACTTTACACATCTCTACCAGTTACTACTAGCTATTACTTTAGTGTCTGCCCATCCAAAAGAAACATTCTACTTGTTAATGCTAATTGGAATCTCTTGAAAAGAGTTTCCCATATAGGGATGGGCGAAAAATGTTACCTTCTCAATTCATCAGATAGAATATTGGCTATATTTGAAGACTGACCTTTGGTTTGAAGCAAAAGCTCTTGTGACTTCATTTAAGCTTTCCAGCAGATTCTGAGTGGATTTGGTATGGGTTCAGAACAGATTTGGAGGATTGACTCCAATTTAGAAGTTATTTCGAAGCAAATTTGAAACTTAGCACAATTGAAGTGGCCCCTTTCGCACAAATATGAAGTTCTATCCCATTCACTTCTTTGTGAAGGGGTGGGGATTGTGCACATTTCTACTCCCTTACCAGAAAGAAATAACATTTATTTCTTAAACCTTGCCAGAAAACCACCTGTATTTACCTTAAATTTATCCCTTGACATTCAGAGTTTTGACAACCATGGCATTTGCCTTACTGCAAAGAAGCATTTATGATGCTTACTTGCTATTCATCACTGTAAAAAACAAACCAAAAAAACCTCAATGAAAATGCATTTTTCCACGAGTTTGTACCCAGATATGGCCAATTTTTTTCAGCACAGAAAAGATCCAAATATGACTATTTTTGGTGTTCTTGGCATTTGAAAGTTTCCATATTATGCCATTTGCCTAAATGGATCCCTTGCAAATGATGGGTAGCGATTGTTGTATCATTTCCACCCATTCTGGATGGTGGGTGGCATAGCAAGCAATATCTAAAACCTAACATCTAACATTTCCATGTTATGTATTTAATTAGATCCTTTAGATAAAGATTCTTACCTACATCAGTCTCTGCAGCTTAGGTTATATAACAAGCTCACTTTTTTGTACCATTTGCTTTATTTATTCACTTACCCACATTTCTAACTTGCTGCTCTAACAAAGATAAATTTCACAAAAATTCTAATGAAAGATTAATGTTCCAGATAATAAGGAAGACCAAAAAGGAGCAAAGAAATTAATGCGTAATAAAGCAACTTGCCTCCCACGTCCCTAGCTCTTTTCTAGGGATGTGTACGAATGTTCTAAACATTCAAAAATTGATCAAATTCAATCGAATATGAACATTTGAATTTGAATGGAATTCTTCACATCCAAATTTAAACATTCAAATGAATTTTGAATGTTCCGAAACATTTGTTTGAATGATGTGAATCATTCAAATGTACAGATACATATGTATTACACACGCATCTGTACGAATATCATACATATCTGTACACGTTTACACTTATAATATGGAAAAAACCAGGATGCATATGGGATAACACATATAAATACTGTCAACATTCTTATCTTTAAATATGAATGTTGTCAACATTTGTATCTTCAAATTTGAATCTAACATTCGAATGAATAGATTCAAATGTATTAGATTTGAATCAGTTTTGTTGCATTCGGATTCTAAACATTCAAATCGAATTGAATGTTTTGACATTCGATTCAATTCAATTTTGAATGCAAAAACCCCCAAAACATTTGTGCACATCCCTACTCTTTTCCATCTTCCATGCCATGTGCACATGAGCATATAATGCTGAACTTGAGGATTCAAGGCCACTTCTCATTTACTGAATAGTAGGTAGATATCAGAGGCTTTTTCGCACTGCAACGCGTTCCATTTGGAACGCGTGCAGGCGGGCAGCTTAAGACAGTTCCGGGCGCTTTCACCATTCACACACAGGAGCGCCGGAACGTGTGTAAACGCGTTCCGGCGCGCCTGTGTGCGAATCCTAAAAGCGCCCGGAACTGTCTTGGCCGGCAAAGGCCGGCCAGGGGTGGGGATTCGGCCGGCAGCACTGCCGCCCATTGGGTGAGAGCACCCAAGGGGCGGCAGCGCTGTCAAGCCAGCCGCCGCGCTTCGTGCCAGGTCTACGAGGCCGGATCGGGCCCTGTAGAGTTGGCACGAACATGCCCGGGTGCCCGTCGGAGGGGCCGGGGCAAGGTCCCTATGGCGCAGGATGCCTTTGGAGATCAGAGCCCCTGGCTCTGATCTCGAAAGGCTTCGCCCCGGCCCTGTTCCTGCCCATCTGGGGGCCCGGGCGCCTCGCAGATGAGTCCCCCACCCCCTAGTCCCCAAAACCCCCACCTCCAACCAATAGGGAGCTTAGG
Source organism: Aspidoscelis tigris stejnegeri (assembly GCA_023333525.1). Lineage (NCBI taxonomy): Eukaryota > Metazoa > Chordata > Lepidosauria > Squamata > Teiidae > Aspidoscelis > Aspidoscelis tigris. Next base: position 66,919,959 of record JALMGA010000007.1, on the reverse strand, counting down.
TGGGCTATGTCCTGCACGCTCCCAGAATGCCACCCTCAGTCGGAGACTGCACAGCGACGAGGTAAGTCCTCCATCACGCGCGTCCCATCCCCGGGCCCTGGGGGGGAATCATCTTTGCGGTGAAGGTGCCTTGCTGTAGGCACCTTCACCGCGAAGATCGGCCCGATCCGGGTCGGAGGGTGGTTGGGGGTGGGGTTTTTGGGGACTGGGGAGGTGGGCGGCTGATCTGCGGGGCACTCGCGCCCCGCAGACGGCCGCGATGGGGGCGGGGGGGACCCTTGGGGGACCGGAGCGATGCGCTCCGGTCGACCAAGGCATTCCTCGCCCCCAGCCAGCCCAACATCAGCCTCCTGCCACCCCGGAATGGGGCTGCAGGAAGCCGATGCTGGTGGCTCCCCGGCTTCGGCAGCCCCATTGGGGCTGCCGGACCCGGGAAGGAGCCACGTCCCGGCGGCCAGTGGAGACGACAGACGGGACGCACCGAATCGGGGTTCTCCTGTCCCATCTGCCAGGGTCACTGACCCTGGCAGATGGGAAAGGGGAACCCCAATTCAGTGGGTCCTGTCTACCGGCTTCGCCGCGCCGGCGCGATTGCCGGCCCGGCAAGTCGGGCCCTGGGGGCATGCCGACGGCTGTCAGGGAGAGAAGCGTGCGTGAACGCTTCTCTCCCGGAATGCGCTGGGGCGGCTCGTCCACGTCGGAACGGATGCAGAGCACTTTAAAGTGCTCTGCATCCAGAACGCGTGGAAGACAGCTCCGGACGCGAGGCGGCGCAAGCCCCGCTGGGGCAATGCGAATGCCTCGTCCGGAGCTGTCTTCCACGCGTTCTAAGAAGGCCTGTGCGAAAAGGCCTCAGTTTTAGCTCTCTAGCCACAAAAAGGTTCCAGTGTTCTGGAAAATGGCACTCAGTATAGATGTGCTCTACTGATTCAGGGAATGTTCAAGAGGTTCAAATTTAAACCAGCTCCCCTAGTGCTTCAAAAACAGAGTTCAGACTTGAACAAAATAACAGGATACTCAAACTCACCTAGCAAACATACCCTTTCCCATCCAAGGTTTGAAAGTGCTCAAGATTCAGATTCAAACCCAATACCCTATGTGAACCAAAGGCCTGTTCAATTCATTTTGACCTCAGAGCCACTTTACATTCATGCACATCTCTAGTATTTGGGATCAGGGAAAGGAGAAGTGGGAAATTCAATCCAATTTTATATTCCATTAGGTTGGTGGCATCAATTTGCAACATGGACAGAATATGTAGGAAAGGACACAACATTTCTCCCAACTATTTTAAAGAACAATTCTTCCATTTTGATGAGAACTAATTTCTGAGTACTTAGTGTTTCTTTTAAGCATCCCTTGTGGTAATCACCACAATAACAATCCCAAAGTAAATATATAAATAATGCTGAAATGAATGGGAAAAAAAGAAGTTCCCTATGTTCACATAAACTCATACAAGTATTTCCAATAAGGTTCTTCCAGTTCGTCCATGGGAATCATATAGCAGTAGAGAGAATACTAAGTTTATATGCCAGACAAAAACAATATTGTTGTATAATACTAGTATAAAATCTTCTGTACAATATCCTTGGTCTTACCTTCCCTGACAGAAAGGGAAGGAATACTCACCTTAGCTACATGTCTACCAATTCAGTTATTTTCACAGTCATTTCACACTAAGCATGTGCAAAATTCATTTCATATGTGCAAACCTGATTAAATATTTTGAATTTGCAGACATTTGCATCAAATTGATTCTTTTTTTAAAAAAATTCAAAAACTTGATTGAAACAAACAGGTCTCCAGCTAGCAATATGAACAAGTCGATTGAAAATTTCCATTTTGCTGGTTTTAAGGACATGAAAGCGGCTTTTTCAAATGACTTTTTGCTTTTGAAAAGGTTAAAAATGGATGTGAAACTTTTTTTTCAATTTAATGATTTGACAAGAAAACGAATGATCATATTTTCACTTCAACAGCTAAACAAATGCGTGTATGGGAATTATTTTGTGTGTGCACAACCTTATTTCACACTTCTGCATAAAATAGCTGTTGATAACATACAGGAAGACAGGCAATCAACAACCAGTGAGCAGACAGAATCAAATATTAAACCTGGAGATAAAAGGGAGAGTAAAAGCAGAATGGCTGACATAAAAGCGATAGAAGATATGAGGTCAGGATTCAACCGAAGGACTGTTGTTCAAAGCTGAACCAAAGTCAGAAAACAAGGCCAGAATAAGACTTTTCTTTCTAAGCAAAAGCCAAGTGCAATATGAGCCAGCAAGAATTTTTCTTTTGCTGAACTCTGATGTAGTCAGGAAGTAAACACTTTTTCTCAGTTTGGTCTTCTGGGAATACCGCGTTTGATTCCACCCTCCCCCATGAAGCCAGCTGGGTGACCTTGGGCAAGTCACAGCTCTCTTCTGAGCTCTCACAGCCCCACCCACCTCACAGGTCATTCTTTGTTAGTCGCTTTGAGTCCCCTTAAATGGGTGAGAAAAGCAGAGTGAAAAAGCCAATTCTCCTCCTCCTTCATCCTTGGGAGACTAGCTTCTGATGTGCCTCCTTTTCCAATTGTTGTTCAGTAGTCCTGTTGGTAATATTAGAACCTCCATAGTTAAAAAGCTGGTGACCTTCAGAAGAGTCTTTTCAGTGATGGCTACCTGGTTCTGGCATATATATAACAATTTTAAGATGTTTAAAGGATACAGACCATGTTTCCACTTCCAGAGGAAACAGCTCTGTTGCAGAAGGGTGGAGGAAATGTCCCCATTTGTGGTACCCTCCACATCTCCATCTTAAAGGAAGGAGGTGCCATTTTCATTGACATCTCTGTGTAGGATAGAAATGAAACACCCTTCTTTGGAGGTGCCTTTTTGACCCTTCGTGCAGGAAAATGCCACACACAGTGACTGTGAAGGTTCCTGCTGCTGCTGAAAATGGAAACAGGGTGGCACAGTGGCACAATGAGGGTGCCACTGGGTGGTACAATGAGCGTGCCACATTTTTGTAAGTGGAGGCATGACCACAATCAGTCAACTCAGCACCCGCACATGCTCAGATGGCCAGTTGAGACCAGACAGGTGCCAAGCCAATGAGGGGCTGCCCCCTTGAGCATGCTCAGAACAGCCCGGCCTAGTCTACACAGAATCAGGCCTGCAGGAGAAGGTAAGCCCCATTCACATGCACACATGACCCTGGGGATGGGTTGGGGGGTTTTGGCTGGCATTCCTGCTCATCTCTGGAGCCCGATCTGGGGTTCAGGAGCAAGCAGGAACACAGGGAAAGAAGGCACCTGGGCTGCCCACACTGGGTCCATAGGAGCCAATGGGAGCAGCCCGGTGGAGGGGCTGACTTGTCACAGAGACAGAGCATGCGAATGCTGTCTCTTTGAGACAGTTTGGAACATGCGGAGGCAGTTTCAAAGCACTTTTTAGTGCTCTGAAACTCAAATGCATGGAGGGCAAGTTGGGACACTTGTGGGCAGCCTGGAATGGATCCTGCCACCCACAAGAGTGAATGCTGCATCCCAACGTCCTCTCCATGCATTCAAAGACCCCTTGTGCGAAAAGGCCTCAGGAGTTGACCAAGAATGGCTCAGTCATTTTCACTTAAGCTGGGGAGCAGTTTTTCCTGCTCCATAGCTAGCGACGATCAGGATGGCTCTGGGCTATTTTGGGATAGAGGAGGTAGCTGGTTTGTGTATGTTCTGTTCTAGAGTGCCAGGCTGTCCCCATTGCTGAAGTTTGAACAGGCCCTGTTTATGAAAGCTCATGCCACAACTTTATTAGTCTTTAAACTGCTACTAGACCTCATTTTTAAAAATACTTATCCAGTTTAACATGGTTACATGACATTTTGAATTCTGTTTTTAATCTGTTTGTCTTGCTTTTCATTCTTGGAACCTGCCCTAAGATTGTTGGCAGGCAGGCAGGTGATATACAGTAGATGATGATGAAGAAGATGATAGATAATTTCTCAAAAGTATTAAGCAACAGTATTTCAATTCATTTTTTGTACTTTCACATTTGTTAGTATCACTCATTGTCTCCTTAAAAATTACAGCTCTCTTAATGCAATTTTGGGGCATAGGTTTCAAAATAATAAAGCTACAGATTTTATGTTCTTTGGACTGAAATGCCAGTTAAGCATTCTTTGCTCAACACACGCAGCATGCCTGTATTTGCCAGGTCAGCATTTAAACTTTGAGATATTTATCCTGGTTGCATTTCTGAGCAGTTTCCAACAGAGACGTAAGCAATTGATAGTAGATGGTGCAGCCTGTAAGCCACAGCCTCCAGAAAAGACTAACTGAAGTTAATGGAATAAATCTGAATTTGATGGTTGCAGTTTTAGATCTGTTTGTTTTAAAGTAAGAACCCACCTGAAAATGAGATAGTAATGCTTAACATGCATTATTTTTTCAGCACCATTTCAATCCAGTATATGATGCTATCCATTGGATATATGGAACAATCACTTGATGGATTATTTATAATGGGAAACTCCACAAAACCTATAGTTTTAAAGGCTTGCTTTCTAAAGCTCCTGAAGTCATTATACGATTTTCAACTCATATACATTCTAGATCCAGTAACACTGTAAAAGACAACTAATCACTTAACTAAAACTAATCATTCATTTATGGAAACCATTTACATACCTTTTTTTTTAAAAAAAAATTGTTTACTGATATTCTTTAAAAGGAAATACTACACACAGAAAAATCAACACTTAAAACATATTAGAAATTGGATGGGTCAGGAACACAAGGAATACCTGGATAAAGAGATGGCATCAAAAAGCTGTTGGCATTGGTTCTTTACATATGGCAGAAGGGAAGATATTCAACAGAGATAATGTTAAAGATGATGATAATGATAAGCACTGATCACATTAGAGAATAGCTTCCTTAAGCATTGCATTTTTGTCAATTCTGTTCTGCTTTCAGATTTATTCTTGTTCCACAATATCTGCATTTTTTTCTCATTCTGTGATTCTTCAGATGCTCCACTTTTCATCAAGTAGCATGAGGCAGAAGGGAATTGTTTTTAATATTTAGATACACAGCTTGCAACATTGGAACGACTAATAAAGCACTAGATTTTTTTTAAAAAAATGTGGTTGAAAATCTAATCTAAAAGGCTGGCATTGTTCAAGGAGTCTTTGCTGGATTCTCTTCAGACAGCAATATAATAATATAAGTGATGATACAGTTGCGCTGATGTTAATAACCCAAACTTGTGTTCAGACATAACAGCAGGGGTATCTCAGAGGTGCCTCAAAGTAGGGGAGTGCATGAATGTTTTTTTCTTTTGCATTCGAATTTAAGTCGAATTGCATATCGAAACAATCTATTTGATTTGAATGTTTAAAATCCGAATGCAGCAAAACCCAATTTGAATCTGATACATTCAAATCTATTCATTTGAATGTTAGATACAAATTTGAAGATGCGAATGTCGACAACATTCGTATGTGTTATACTTACCTGTAAACATTTCGTATGCATCCCATTTTATCCTGTATGCATCCCATTTTCATTCCGTATTATAAGTGCAAATGTGTACAGATAGGTATGATACTCATACAGATACGTATGTAATACACACATATCTGTACATGTGAATAATTTAAATAATTCAAACGAATATTTTGGAACATTTGAAATTCATTTGAATGTCTAAATTTGAAAGTGAGGACATTATATTTGAATTTGAATGTCCACATTCAAACAAATTTGATCAGATTTTGAATGTCTAGAATATTTGTGCACACCCCTACCTCAAAGAGACAGTGGCTCTGTTACCTCCAAGTCTTTTCTAATCCACCTTTTCTAGCACATAATGTTTAGTGGAGGAGGAAGGGCCAGACTGGTGTGTGAACAATCCCACCTCTAAGCCTTCTCGGAACCACCTTCAGAGATGTGGGGGGCGGGGGGCTGTGGCTGCTCATAGTCCCAAAATCTGTAGAAGTGGAATTGTGCAGTAAATTCATAAAATAAAGAACCATCCCCACATGCTCAAATTGTGGACCTCTGTTTGCAAAGAAGCAAATGACTGTATCAGATGCATGAGCTTCCTGCCCCTATCTCTGCAAGGAGAAACCTACTAGTAAACCTCTTTTAAGTATTCCAGTATCATCCACTTGGAGAAGTCATCCCTGAAGGCTTTGGGATCATACCACATATAGACAATGCAAAGCAAAACAGAATGGGATCTGGCCTAGAATATTTCTCCAGGGTCCTCCTGCCTCTGAGGAAAGGTCCTGAGGGGCCTCATTTAAATGTAATCTCTGATTACTTTGATGCAGTAGAAGAAGAAAAAATACACTGTCTCAGACATGGAAACCAAAGAGAGAGAAAACGACTTCATCACTTTGAATTTGATTGTGTAAATTGCAAGTGAAATGCAAGAGGGGCACTGGGACAGGAGTGATGTCCATCCCTAACATAACCAGAATTTGCAACAAAGAACTGTAGAACTCTGAAGCTGGAAGAGACCACAGCAGTCATCTAGTCCAATTCTTAGCAATGACTGGGAAAGCCAATTAAATGAACATTAACAAGTGGCATTTCTAGAAATGGAGAACTTTCATGACACATCAGCAGTGCATCATGGCAGCCAGAGCTATGCTGGATGTGCAGCAGCTTTAGAAATGGCTGCCTGTGGCATAAATGTTCAATATTCTTTCTAATAAGCACAGTTGTGTGCACGGCTGCTACAAGCAACAGCTACTATTGTGAGCTGGCAGTATGCTGATCCAGTTTGCTTCTTGTGCAGCTTTGACTGAGCTGCATCTAAATTTTACCCTTCTCACTGTTTTTACATTTTTATGGTTTCCAAAGCGAGCAAAATTGAAAATAGGCATCATATGGGTAAGCAACAGAGGTTGGGTGGGGGGTAGGGATGTGCAAAATTTGGCTCACATTTGAAAAATCTGATCACACCTTTTGTGTTCATAAATGTTTGTGCCAAAAATAAGGTTGTTTGGATATCCAGAAATCTGATTGAACTGAACCCGTCTGCTGCTCATGAACACAAGCAAATTAATCAAACAATTTGTGGTTGTTTTGGTTTATCTCCATTGGCAATTCTTCAATTGTCTTATTATTATTATTGTCTTTGAACAGGTTTGGAAATGAACACAACAAATATTTGACATTCAATTCAATTCAAATAACTGTTTTATCACTGAATAAAACAAATGTGTTCAGTCTGATGATGAACCAAATATATAATTTATGTTCATGTGTGACCCTAATAATGTAGATGCTGAGTGATGCTCCTCATTTGAAGCAGCTTTGGTCTCTAAGATGGAAATTTGTAGATGAGTTGGAAACATCTTGCTTTTTCCTCCTGTCTTGCCTTGAACCTGACACGATTTAGATCTATGCTCTTAATGAGACAGTTTGGTCTAGTGGTTAAGGAACCAGACACTTATCTGGGAATACTGGGTATGATTCCACCTGCCCTAGAAAACCATCTGGGTGACTTGGGGCTAGTCACAGCTCTCATCTGAGCTCTCATAGCCTCACATTCCTCACAGGAGGTTCTGTTGTGGGGAGAAGAATAGGAGGCTTTGAGTCCCCTTAAATGGATGAGAAAAGCCAACTCTTCTAAGCCTGGAGCACTAAATTGGGTCTAAGGGTGGGAGAAAACTTTCTTCTCACTCATCTAGTTGTGAGAACAGGCAGTGGGAACAATTAATTCTCTGAAAGTGAAGGAACAATTAATTCTCTTAAAGTGAAGGGGGAAGAATGCTATGGTTGAAGAATGCTTCTTGTCCCTGTCTGGAAACAACCTACATCTATGATGAATCTAACCAAAGCTGTTGGTGATTCACCATAAAAGGTAGAAGATAAGAAAATGCTTCTTCCTTCAAGTCTTCTTCTTCTTTCTTCTCCTTTCTTCTTCTTCTTCTTCTCCTTCTCCTTCTCCTTCTTCAAGATATACATTCTAGTCAGACTAGTATTTCCAAATCGCATATTTGTGCCACAGCCCTTCAGCAGATCACGGTCCACTGATAACAGATTGCTGCCATGTTAATCTTCCACAACATCCCAACATATCATTCCAAAGCACTATGGGAAATTCCAGTGCTTGCCATTCTGTATTATTTGGTGTTTGAATCAGATTTCTAATTTGCTTTTTAGCAAGTGTGGGTCAGTCTCAACCAGGGACAAAAAAGATTGCAATCCAAGATGTGCAAATTTGGTCTGGGTTCACCTAATTCAAACAGAGCTGAATGGTTCCCCTTAGTTTCAGCCAAACTGGAACATCTTCCTGTTTGAAAGGGAGTTGCTTCTATTTAAACTGAACCTTACTATGGTGTGGGAATCACCAGCAGTTTTATGTTGTCCTGATAACTGACTGTGTGCATATCACATGTGCGCACCCGAAGTTGGGTTTTTCTTATGACCCTATGAAAGGAAATCATAGGAGTCTCTCATAGGGATGTGCACAAATGTTGTTGTTGGGTTTTTGTTTTTTTAATTTGTGTGTGTACAATTTCTATCAAATTGAATGCAAGAAAATTCATATTCATTTTAATAGATCCCCTTTGAATGCAGTACGATTTTTATTTGAAAGGAATGTTCAATCCCATATGAATCCCATATGAATGTATATGAATAGCATGTAAATCTCATATGAATTCCATATGAAGCTGCATATGAATATATCAAAACATTTTATTCAAATTTGAATGTCAATCTTCAAATTCCATTCTAATTTGAATGTCCAAATTCAGTCAAATTTGCATGAATTTTGAATGTTACAAATATTCATGCACATCCCTAATCTTTCAAGCCTGAGGGCATGTTGTTTCACCATGTGTGGATAAAGGATGTGCACAAATGGTTTTTTTGGGGGGTGCATTTGAATTCAATTTGAATCAAATGTCAAAACATTCAATTAGATTTGAATGTTTAGAATCAAAATGCAACAAAATCCAATTCAAATATAATACATTGGAATCTATTCATTTGAATGTTAGATTCGAATCTGAAGATACGGATGTCAACAACATTAGTATTTGAAAATATGAATGTCAACAGCATTCGTATGTGTCATACGTATCTGTGTGCATTTCATACACAAATGCATACAGATACATATCTCTGTACATTCGTATCTGTACATACGTATCTGTACATGTGAATGTTTCAGATCATTTGAACAAATGTTTCGGAACATTCAAAATTCATTTGAATGTTTAAATTCAAATGTGTAGACATTCTATTCAAGTTTGAATGTCCACATTCGATCAAATTCAAACGAATTTCAAATGTTTAGAACATTCGTGCACATCCCAATATCACCATGACAATGTGATATTGCAGTGACTCTGTCACCATGGTGGCAAGGTTTAGGATAAGCAACAATTTAACAGCAAGAAATGCAAATTTTGCAAAAGTCCCTAAGGCCAAAGTGTGAGAATTGTACTGTGAATGAATTATGTGAAAGTCTGAGAATCAATCCGTATATAAGCACAGTAAAATCAGTCAACTTTACATTTTAAACACCGGTCTTCATCATAGTAATTAATTCCATTCTGATAATCCAATATTTTTCTTTCCATTCTGCCTTATATCATTTTTAGTGCTGTCAGTGATGGTAAGTGGATCTGCAGCAAAGAATGACAAAGTGCTGAGGAAAGCATTTCAGAAAGATGTTCGCTGATAATTTAAAGGTATGTTAAATTCTTTTAGCATTAATGAAAAATTATAAAAAGTGTGCTGATGGAAAACAGAATTACTCCTGGAATAGGGAAGCTATTAAATATCAAATCCCAGAAAGAAAATGTTAACTTTTAAAATGAGCTGTAGTAGGCATTTAACCTATGGTTCACGGAACATTTCTAGGTTTATTTCCAATTACTGATGCCTCAGGAAGCAATAAATGAAACAGTACAATATAGTACATTTATTAAATAAAAGAGAAGGGTGATTTTATGTCATTTAAAGAAACATCTATTTTATACTTAGCATATAAGCAATCACTTCTAGAGTTGTTTTCTTAGTCGATAGACGTTAGTCAATCACAATGAATATGTAAAGAGCATAAGTTCCATAAACTATGGCTGCATATCCACTTTAAAATCCAGGCAGCTTCTTCCAAGGAACATGAAGGAGGTGCCATGGTTGTCACTGAAAATAATAGCTCCTCAAGTCCATTTTTTTGTATGGAGGTCTCATTTTCAGCAGTGATTGTGACACTTCTGGTGAGGACAGCCTATCACACCTTCTGATAATAGTGCAGCATGTTCACCATGAGACACTTCTTGCCACTGCAAATGGAGAGACAGTGGCAGAAAATTCTTTGCTAGGTATCTCCTCAGATAAGTGGAGACACAGGCTATGTTCCCACTGGTAAAAAAAAATATCCAGATTTTAACCCGGATATTCTATTTTTGACCAGTGCCGAGGGCTACCTGCTTGCATTCCCACCGTTCTCCAACAGAAGGAGGAAAGGGTGGGGGGAAAGGCAGGCACTGGTGGAGATGAGAAAAGACAGAGGAAAGGGGTGGGGAGAACATAAATGGCAGGTGGCGGTGGAGGAGATTAGCACTGGTGGCATTCCCATTAATAAATATTTGGATTTTAACAGGATTCCACAGTGAGTCCTGTTAAAATTCAAACAGGGATTCCTCAGATTATCGGACATATAATACGCAGAAACAGGGAATCCCGTCCAAAGTGTTGGGATGTTGGACCATTGAGCTGAATTCAGGCTGGACCAAAGGGCCAGTGGAAATGCATCCACAGTCAAAGTTTTGTTGCTCTTGCCAATAGCATTAAGGGGTTTCAGCTGCAAAAACTGTCAAGTACATGACAATGGATCTGTATAAACAGTCTAAGACTTGAAGGAAGAAGCATTTTCTTATCTTCTACCTTTTATGGTGAATCACCAACAGCTTTGGTTAGATTCATCATAGATGTAGGTTGTTTTCCACACAAGGACAAGAAGCTTTCTTCCCCTTTCACTTTAAGAGAATTAATTGTTCCTCCTAAATCCGCAATATGCAAGCCCACTGCCTGTTATCACAACTTGATGAGTGAGAAGAAAGGTTTCTCCCACCCTTAGACCCAATTTAGTGCTCCAGGCTTAGAAGAGTTGGCTTTTCTACCCCATTTTCCTCACCCATATAAGGGGACAAAGCTTTCTATTCTTCTCCCCACAACAGAACACCCTGTGAGGTATGTGGGGCTGTGAGAGCTCATAAGAGAGCTGTGACTTGCCCAAGGTCACCCAGGTAGCTTCACAGGGGAGGGAGAAAAGGCAAATTAAAAGGGACAATCCCTCTGTACTGTGACAGCCCTTCAGATCCTTGAAGACCATGATCATGTTTCCTCTCAGTCTTTTCTTCTGTAGGCTAAACTGTGCTAGATCCTTCAACTTTCCCTCATAGGACATGGTTTCCTGACCACTAACCATTTTGGTAGCCCTCCTTTGTATTTGCCCTAGTTGGTTCATCTGGTTATCTATGGATATGGTTCAGTTTGATGTGAACCAAACCACCGAAAAAAGTTCCTGCAAATTCCTAACGTTATTTTTGGACTAGTGATAAACAATGGCTTCTTCTATTGTGCCATTACATCAGCTGTAACAGTAGAAAAGTCTTACAATACAGATTGACACTAAAAATGTGCAAACTCAGTTTGGATTTGTTCAGTTTGAATCAAGGAATTGAATCACTCCTTGTTTTGAATGGGGCTTGTTAAATTCAAACCAAATCAGAGTCCCTTCCACAAACATGAAGAGTCTGAATTGAAGCATTTGTGTTCACGTTTTACCACTTTTAATAGGTTCAAAGTTTGATTCAAATCTGTTCAAAAAGGCTCAAATTAAACTATACCACTTACATTTCAGTTCAGTGTGAAATGAACCAGCATATTATTGTCTGGACTCATCTCTAATTTGTATGTTGTGGTTCTACAAGGTAGTTGCTTAAGTTCAACACTTTCTTTCTCCAGGGCTCATTATGTTAATAGCACCTTAATGCCTGACAAGCCAATTGAACTCTGTTTCTGTTTTCTTGATAAACATCTGATGGTCGTTCAGTGCCAGTTTCTAATGACGTCTGCTAATGATGCCAACTAACATTTCTTTCCTTTTCTACTAGTAGAATCCTTGAGAAAACAACATGTAAAATGTATAATTATGCTACTTAAACTTGTTCTGCCTCTCCTTTGTTACATTAATGGAACTTTTCCCTGGCTAATGATGACCAATAATTTAAATATTAGTCTACATATGTATATATTTTAATACTTTTTTCAAGCATTTCTCTGACTCTTCACATGAAAAAGATATTTTGCTTTTTTGCATCTCCCACCCCCTGTTACACCTTAGGGACAATTAAAATGTTGTGCTAATAGAACATAGATGCATAAAGCTAAGAAGACAAGCAGATAGTTATCTATGTTTTAAAAACTTCTCTAATATTTGATAAGAGTCTTGTTACTGAAATAATGTTAAATTGGAGAAAATGCTACTCTAAGACAACCAGAGGTTTCTAAAACAGATTATGTAACTTCTGATCAAATCTGTTCATCATCCACATTAATCCTCCTGAAATTTGCTTATATATATATATTATTTCTGCCTTGAAATAAAAGTAGTTATTGGGATATATGCCTTTATTTTTTTATCATTGTGATGAAAGTGCAGGATGGATTTTGAGAATGAGATAATATGTATTTGCTTTGCTTTTTTTCCTTAAGCTCTGTAGAAGCAATTTGAAAAATTGATGGCCATTATAGCAAACAGAAACTTCTAAGAAGCTCTTATGTAATTATCTGTTTGCCTATGTACTTTATTACATTTTTCTTAGCTCAATTTCTTACTGCTCAAATCCTTTCTTATGTGTGAAACTCAATGGGTGGCCTTGGGCAAGTCGCTCTTGGAATAAAGAGCAGAAGGAAAGGCAGAATAGAAATGTAAGAACCAAATGATCTAGTAGAAAACTTTAAATGGCTTATGTTATGATTTTACCTGGCCAACTCAATTTTTAATTTGTTTTTTTAAAAAAGTTTGCTTTTATCCTTATTTATTTATTTTATTTATTTGTATTTCTATCCCGCCCTATACCCGAAGGTCTCAGGGAGGGTTACAATATTATATTAATCTTAGACAGGTCCCTGCCCTCAGGCTTACAATCTAAAGAGACAAGAAACAAAAGGAAAGTGGTGTGGGAGGGAACAGGGAACAGCAAAAAGCAAGCATTTGAGGTCTTCAGATCCAATTCTTCAGTTCATTTCTTATAGCTAGAATTTCTTATTCTCTTTACTTTGATTTTTCTCTTCATTGATGAGAAACCGGAAGATGGTAGAGATGGTCAGCCAGCATCTATTCAGCCCCACCTTGCTCAGCCTCACGACCAGACATTTCCTCAACTGGTGGATCCGCTGCCATAGTCTCTTTGCCATCTTGTGATGGGAGCAGTTGGAAGAGGGAGGGGCACTGCTGGGAGCAAGATGGCAGAGCCCAGCCTGCTGCCTCTTCTCCACTCCTCTCAGGCAAGATGATTCTCAGCCTTGTGGTGATGGCAGTTGGAGGAGGGAGGGGCACTGCTGGGAGCAAGATGATGGCAGAGCCCAGCCTGCTGCCTCTTCTCCACTCCAACATTTGTAAACTGTTTTGATTTTTTTAAAAAAATATGGAAAGTTGTATGGAAATATCTTAAATAATAACTAACTAAATAAATAGTGCATTTTTCACACTATTATTTTCTATTTATAAATGGCAATGCATCAAATCAGGTCAGAATTGCAGAATTGCATTGGGCAGACAAAGGAAATTCTCTTTTGTTTGTTGGAAATTGGATAGGGATGTGCATAAACGTTTGTAACATCCAGAATTTGTAAGAATGTGTATAAATGTGTAAATTCATGGCTGAATTGAATGGAGACTACATTTAAAGGCCATAAATAGGATTATCCGGTATTTGTTGAAGCTTCTGCACCGCCTCCCATCTCCCCCATGGACTCCTGTTGTCCGACTTACCTTATGGGGTTGCTGCCATATCTGTCTCCTAGGCTTTCTGGTTCTGTGCGCCCAGAACCAGAAGAGCCTTTTTGGCATCCTGGGACTGGCAAAATAGGAACCCCACCATGGCCTACCATCCCCCTGATGCACCCTTTACTATTTGTGGGGCTATGGTGGCACTCCTAGGCCTATCATGATACTCTTTGGAGTTTGAAAAGGTACTTCTGGGTCAGTCACACACAATCACTGGATGTATGTCATGTGACACTGACCCAGAAGGCCTGTTGAGGCCTCTGGGGACTCCAGTGCAGCCTTCTGTGGCCTCCAACACCCCCCATTAGCAAGGAGAAAGTGAGAAGAAGGCATGAGCAAGGAGGCTTAGGGAGGTGATTTTCCACAACATCGTAAGCAATCCTTGTGGTTGCACTCACTGAAGATTTAGCTTTGCTGTGGGGAAGCAAATGGTGGAAGCAAAACCAGGAGGGGAGGGGGAGCTGAGATTCTCCACTCTTGACCACGTCATCATGGGATCAACCCCAATCGGGAGAGAGGGGTGGGCATCCCGGCTGACAAAGGGCGGGGAGGAAAAGATTCACTTTCCCCAATGCATTTTTGAAGCATTTTCTGTGGGGACAGCCGAATCAGGGTTGACTGCGATTTAACATAAAAAATAAAAAAAGGGGGGGAATGGTCAGAATGCATGTTTGCATCAGGTTTAGCTTTGTTTCATTTTTAAAAACCCAAGTGGGATTGCAACCTAAAACACAGTTCAGAGAAATCAAAGAGAAAATGCCAATCATGACTTCACCCCTGCTCTGCTACTCACTGGTTTTGCAGGGTAAGTTCTTGATAAACAGAGGCTACCTAGTCATATTTTGTTGTATTTGGAGGAATATACTGTAATTCTGTGTGGAGAGTGTGGAAGCTGGATTTGGTTAAATAGATCTATGAAGTGAAGTAGGAGGCAATTCAGATTTAATAAACCATTAGGATCATATCTATTTGGCCAGTAGCTATAATAAACATTTATTTTGCTTCAGTAGCTAACAGCACCTTACCAGCCTTGGCTGATCTTGAAAAAAACTGAGCGGATGTAGGCTTGTTTAGTATTTACTCACAATGTTCAGAGCTATAGATTGAACTCAGAAGTCCAGCAACAGAAACAAACTCCATGAAGGAACGGCAAACCACATTTGAAGTGTTAGCAAGAAAACTGCAATTAATTTTTGCTTCAAAATGTATTATCTTCAAGGTTAATTCATATTTATAAGTGACTTGCCAGTCTGCACCTCCCTCATCTCATGAACATTCTAAACTAGAAAATGTGGATTAGAGCTGAGATAAGAACATGAAGGCTACAGCGTCTTTTTTAGCTCCACATACAAATGCAGCTTAAATCCACAGGACACTACTGTAGTGGAGGAACCCACTGCAGAACACCAATGGTGCTTTTAAAAGTCCCAGGGCTTTTTCACTTCTTTCACAAAATGTCCCAGGGAAGTGAAGATGGGGGACAGAGGTGCAAATGGAGCACATAGGGCTTCCTTTCCCTGCCACTCATATAGTGATAGAGTTAAAGCTGCTCCACTGCTATACACACAGGATAACTCCTGAACACATGGGCTGCTTCTGGTAAAGAAACAGTTCTGTACAATGTGAATGCAGCACCTGGGAGTAACCCTGGGGTTCCCTGCAGGAAAGTGCAAATTTGGCTCCAGACTACCAGTGTATGTCACTGGACTTTCAGAGATTAAATAACACAATGGAAAGTTTCTGGGATTGCATTAAACAAGGGAAGTCACATTTTGTCATCCAACTGTGCAAATGTAGAAATGTATAATGAAAATGTTGATTATACAAGTCATATTCTCTTAATCATATATGGATATTATAATGAAATTTTGAAAAATTTAGTTAATAATAATAATAATAATAATAATAATGCAGATTCTGTAAAGAAGCTGATGAAATGGTCGACCACATTCTGAGCTGCTGCAAAAAGATTGCACAGACAGACTAAAACAGAGGCACAATGTAGTGGTGTAAATGATACCCTGGAACTTATGCCAGAACTACCATCTGCCAGTGGCAAAGAGCTGGTGGGACCATAAACCAGAAAAAGTGGTTGAAGATGAACAAGCCAAACTACTGTGGGACTTCCGACTTCCGACTGATCTAACACTGGAACATAACACGCCAGACGTCACAATTGTGGAGAAATACAAAGTGTTTATCATCAACATTGCTATTCCAGACGACAGCAGGATTGATGAAAAACAGTTAGAAAAACCTAGTACGAAGACCTGAAAATAGAACTATAGCAACTCTGGCATAAACCAGCAAAAGTGATCCCAATGATTCTCGGCACACTGGGGGCAATGCCAAAAGATCTTAGTGCGCACTTGAAAAGCATTGGCATCAACAAAATATCCATCTGCCAGCTAAAGAAAGTCACTTTGCTGGAATTTGCTCATATCATTTGTTGATACATCACTCAGTCCTAGGTGCTTGGGAAGGGCCCAACTAGTGATAACAGTTACCAAAACCAGCATAAATATCTTGTTTGCTGTGAATATTGGGGCATTATTTCTTGTTGTATATTAGGGCTCTTTCATACTTACATTAGTAGTACAGGCAGAAGGAACTTCTGCATGGTGCATCTTTACTAGAAACAGATCCATGCATGCTGGATTTTGTCCTGTGAGTATAGTTGCAGGACAAGTATATTTTACTGCAGAGGAAGTATAGCTCTGCATGCTGCATCTACACCTCTTCTGGGTAAGTACAAGACTGGTGTTGCAAGTGCAAGGGCTCCATGATTTAAGCTTAGCCGGCGCTTAGTAAAGCACCAGGTAAGTTTTAAAATAATAATTGTGTAATCATGATCTCTTCACCACCCACACGTTGGTCAAAGCCATGAAGGCATTACCTGTCTGAACTTGCCATTCAGGACTCTGGGACATGCAGACCATTTCTGCAATCTATTGTATCCTTAGCATGGACAAAAATATACATCAGAGAGGGATTTTGAGCTTCTTTGGGGGGGGGGGCAGAGGATGTTTGAAGAGACAGTACAAGACCTGCAGACTTTAAATGGGACACAGACACATCCTAAAAAAGAAAGAAAGAAAGAAAGAAAAATCAGAGGAATCTCAAGAGTTGTTATAAGAGGTCTTCGGGGAACACAAAGTATAAGTGTAATAATAATATTTTTTTAATTGCCTAATATTTTCATTCCCATATTTAATCTCACTGCCACAGGTTGATAGGAGTCATTATTCCTTGATTAGATTCCCCCATGGACAAGCCAGTTGTTTTCTTTCTTCTATCATCAAGAAAAAGGACTGAAAGTATAGCTGAAGGCATTAGACCACTAGAAATCAAACGTCCTAGAAGTGAGTAGTGCCAGTAGTTGTACATCTACAATAAAAACTAAAATATGGTTAAATTTTGAAACAGCAGCAACAGTAGACTATAAAGTAAGTATTCCCTTTGCCCCTATGATGAATCAAGCCTAGATGATTTAATGCTAGTATTAATTTTATTTATTTTATTAAAACATCCCCTGGCCTTTTTAGTAATTGTTTAGAAAGTTTTACATAGAGAATTGTGCTATCTTGCCTATATTAAAAGACCTTTTAAACCTTAAAACCTTTAAAAGAACATTTATCATTAGGGAGTATTCTAATGCTGCACTGAATCTCTCTAGAGTGCTTTAGAAAGGCAGTAATTCCATCATCTAGTTCTGATAACATGAAAATACCACCTGAGCTTCAATACCTTAGTGTGTCATCAGTCCCTGGGATCATTTGATGGAATTACACTCCTATTATGTACAGTTGGAGGCACATTATTCCTTTTATCAGGGCTGGAGCATATTTTGTGAATATATTTTACTTTCATGATGTTTTTTGGGCAAGCAAATAAGATCTGTTTGGTCCGGTTTTATAGGAAGGTGACATCGAAAATCGCTCACGCGCCAAAAGCTTGGAATAAGAAAATTACTAGACTCCTATTTGAATTGATGTGGCAATTTAAAGTGATTTTCAGCTACCCACTCTTAGAGTGCCACTGACCCTCTTTACTTTGTCCTATTCTTATATGGCTTGTGTTGAAAAAAAGGCTATTTCAAAGCTCTATAAAACCATGCGCCGAGACACAATATATATCAACAGCAAACGTAAGAGTGTTATCACCGCATATGAGCTTTGGATGAGAGATCAAACCTTAGACTACATAGTAGTTGTAATCTATGGGACAGTGATCTAATCTGCTTTATCCAGTTCCAAACCATATATAATCAGCAAAGGATCATCTTTGGAAATAAAGACACACTGAGATACAGTGTGTACTCTGAGATATAAAATTATTAAAGATACTCCTGGAAGAGAAAAAAAATCTATTTGTTTATGTTACTTACTCGCTTGAAAAATTAACTCCATGTGAATTGCATTTGGTAGGGATGTGCACAAATATTTGAAGACATTTGGAATTTGATTGAATTCGTCCAAATTCAACATTCAAATTCAAATAAATGTCCATAAATTCAAATTTAAACATCTGAATGAATTTTGAATTTTTGAATCTATTTGTTCAAATTATTCGGACATTTGTATGTGTATGGGTTTATACAGGATGAGTGCTTGCACGTATGCATCTTTCCTGCATCCTTACACATTTGTACGGATCCATACGGGACAAAAATGGGTTGCGTATGGGATAAATACAGGATGCATATAGATATGTACAGACATATATGGATGCGTACGGGATGTGTAACAATGCGTACGGGCACATACAAATGTTGTTGACATTCGTAAGTGCAAATTTGAACTGAAAATTCAAATGAATAGACTCTAGTATGTTTAATTTGAATCTAATTTGGGTAAATTCAAATCAGATAGAATCCCAAAAACTGCATTCATGGACACCCCTGGCATTTGGCCAATAACAGGGTGGAAAGCTTTGGAATTTTATTTGCAGATCTGAACCTGGAGGTCTGTCACTCCAACATATGTGTGGAGCCAAATCCTCCTTCAGAACCCTGTTGTCCCTAGCCTTCAGAGACTGGAAGCTGTTCCAGACCAGGCCATTGTGTATTATGAAGCAGGTGGCCAGACTGATTCAGACACACTGGTTTGGACCACAGAAAAGTAAGTGCAGAAAAGGCAACAATTTGGCCATTTCTGGATTTGTTAGACTGTTTCTCTAACTTCAAAATGGTGGAAGTTAGAAGAACTGTCTAGGATCTCTGAACTTAGAAGCAAAATGTGAAGGTTCAATTAAATAACATAATATCAATGTTATGGCAATGAAGTCCCTCATAATATACTATCTCAAATTTTAACAATGTGTCTGTAAACAGGATTTCACCAACTGAAGGTTTCCAGAACAACCTGTAATAATTGACATGGTTCTTGCATTTTGTTTTGGCTGTCACAGTGGAAACTGTGGTGTGATTTAGTACATAAACTTAATTATCCTGTCAACTTTGGAGGCTGCTGCACATCACAACTACAGTATGTTACGAAAGCGTAGCACTGCACCTCTGGAGAAAGAATTTCAGTCTCAAGGATTGTCAATCTACCACCTTTCACAAGCTCTGAATTCAATTTTGGGAAAAGAATGCAATTGTTAAAGCCCAATCCCTCTTTTCTGACAGCTGTGAACTTTTATTCCTTACTTTTGCATTAACTGAGAGGCAGGTGGGGTCAGTAGTGGGCAGTCAACAGACATCACTCTTTTTTTGCTTTCACAAATGAAGTTCTTTTATGCCCACTTCATCGGCATCTACTTTGCTTTTTGTAGGCAGAATGCTGGGTTGAATGTTGTAAAACTTTAGTCACATTCAGATTAGTACCTATAAAGTGTCACTTATGAAATAGATAAAATGTGTCAAATGTACATAAGAACATAAGAGAAACCCTGCAGGATCAGGCCACAGCCCATCTAGTTTAAAGGCTATAAGTATTCTTACTCCATTTCTTCTGCCCCACCCTGCTCACCTGGATAGGATTTAGGTTTTAGGTAATTCTGGCCACTGCCATACAGCTACTGCAAATCTTCTAGCATGCCTGGAGCCGTCCTTACTCTCCGTCATGCAGCAAAGGCGTCTTAAATAAGGCCAGTGTCTAGGGATGTGCATGAAAGCATTTTTGACATTCGATTCATAAAAAAATCAAATGTTTAAATATCCATATTCATACAAATAGATCACATTCAAATGTGATAAAATTCTATTTGACACGAATTTATTTTTATGTATTCGTACGAACCTATTCAATATGTATTGGAATGAACACGTATCTGATACAAACAAATACGTATCTGATATGAACAAATATGTATCCGATATGTATTGGATAAATATCCATAACATATCTGTGCTCTGAAAATGTCAAATCCAACCTGAATGCACTTTTAATCCACTGTCAATCCATGTGGAATACAATCTGGATCCACTGTGGATGTGACTGGTGCTCTGTTTTTCTACACCCCCAATCTAATGCTACAAATGCCCGGAAAACATATCTATTTATAGGAATGTTAGAATATGAAAATTGTAATATTCAGTTTGTGTCCAAATGTCCATATTTCTCTGAATTCATATGAACAATGAATGTTATGAAATCTGTGGTCAGTAAAGAGTACATCCAAAGTACTAGAAAAATCTTGAAAAGTAAATTGAATGGCGGTAACACCATTAAGGCCATACACACCTGGGCCATACCAGTCATTAGATACACTGCAGGAATTGTGAACTGGACTCAG
The DNA here is from genome assembly GCA_023333525.1 of Aspidoscelis tigris stejnegeri. NCBI lineage: Eukaryota > Metazoa > Chordata > Lepidosauria > Squamata > Teiidae > Aspidoscelis > Aspidoscelis tigris. The sequence goes on along the minus strand of JALMGA010000007.1, from coordinate 66,899,191 downwards.
CTGGAGTTGGATAACTTATACAGAAAAATCAGAAAACTGATGACGATCCACCATGCACTACATCCTCGTAGTGATATTGACAGGCTGTACTTGCCCAGGAAAGCAGGCAGTAGAGGACTTTTGCAAGTGAAGCAAACAGTGGAAGAAGCATGCATTAGCAGATTACGTGACAGAAAGCAAAGAATCAGCTTTGATTGAAGTCAACAACCAGAATCTTCTCAAAATGCAGCAAACCAAGAACCAGTACCGGAAAACTGCAATTCAATGCCAAACTGAAAGCTCGCGCAATAAAGCCCTGCACGGACAGTTCTTGGAGAAAATTGAAGTTAAAGTGGACATGGAAAAGACCTGGGCTTACGAATGGAACATTGAAAAAGGAAACAGAAGGACTGATTCTTGCTGCACAAGAACAAGCAATAAGAACAAATGCCGTGAAAGCCAGAATTGAAAAATCAGTAGATCCAAAGTGCCGACTCTGCAAAGAAGTGGATGAAACAATCGACCATATACTCAGCTGCTGCAAGAAGATCACACAAACTGATTACAAGCAGAGACACAATGCTGTAGCACAAATGATCCACTGGAACTTGTGCCAAAAGTATCATCTGCCAGTGGCAAAGAACTGGTGGGATCACAAGCCAGAAAAAGCTGTTGAAAATGAACAGGCAAAACTACTTTGGGACTTCAGGCTTCAGACTGACTGAAAATTGGAGCATAACACCCCTGATATTACAATCGTTGAGAAAGAGAAGGTGTGGATCATCAACATTGCAATTCCAGATGACAGCAGAATTGAGGAGAAACAGTTGGAGAAGCTCACCAGATATGAAGACCTGAGAATTGAACTTCAGTGACTCTGATGAAAACCAGTGAAAGTGGTCCCAGTCATCCTCGGCACACTGGGTGCGGTGCCCAAAGATCTCAGTGGGCACCTAAAAACCTTTGGGATTGACAAAATATCCATCTGCCAACTACAAAAAGCCACTTTACTGGGGTCTGCTTGCATAATTCGCTGATACATAACACAGTCCTAAGTGCTTGGGAAGTGCCCGACTAGTGATATAATACAAAATCCAGCATAGTGATCTTGTTTGCTGCGTATAACAAATAGTAATAGTAATAGTAATAGTAATAGTAATAGTAATAGTAATAGTAATAGTAATAGTAATAGTAATAGTAATAGTAATAGTAATAGTAATAGTAATAGTAATAGTAATAGTAATAGTAATAGTAATAAATATGGGAAAACTGAAATGGCAATCCAGTCTTCAGTACAGATATCAACATGGTGTTTCCACAGTTTGCATCTTCAGTACAGATATCAACATAGAAATCTGTCACAGTGGCACTAAAGAAAGGAAAAATTGCAGCCAGCAAAGGCATCAAAATGCCCAATAGGCAAGTTATAAAATGCCACCAGCCTGAGGCTTATAAATATCTGTAAATACTGCAGCTGGATAATATAAAGCATGGACAAGCGAAGAATGTGATCAGCAAGTAATATGTCCAACGGGTCAAGAACATATTGAAGATATTGAACGGTGGAAACACCATCAAGGCCATTAATATCTGGGTCATACCTGTCATAAGATATACTGCCGGAATAGTCAACTGGATGCAAGCTGACTTGGATAGCCTGGACAGAAAAATGAGGAAATTGATGACCATTCACTATGCATTACACCCCCTCAGTGACATTGACAGGCTGTACCTGCTCAGAACATCTGGGGGCAGAGGATTGCTCAGGTGAAACAAACCATTGAAGAGGAAAGGCATGCTGTGGCTGATTATGTCAAAGACTGTCAAGAACCAGCTGTGATGGAATTGGGACAATCGAAAACTTCTCAAAGTTCAGCAAACCAAGATTGAATACTGGAGGGTGTGTGGCTCGTTGACATTGTGATACCAGGAGACAGTAGGACTGACGTGAAACAAACAGAAAATTACAAAATAGGACTTAAAGATTGAGGTTCAAAGACTCTGGCACAAGCCAGCAGTGGTGGTCCCAGTGGTGACTGGCACAGTGGGTGCCATTCCAAAAGACTTTGAATTGCACTTAAAACAGCTCAACATGGACAAAATTACCACCTGTTAATTGAAAAAGGTCACCCTGCTGGTCTCTGTACACATCATCTGCTTTTACATAAGGGCATCATGGGATCTTGGGTAGATCCCAATGTGTTATGAAATATCAAAACCAACATTGTTTAGTGACGTATTATATTGTTGTGTTTCTGTCAATAGTAATAAAAATAAATCTGTAACAAACTGTAGTGTTTGAATGTGAACCAAAACACAACGCTGTGGTTCATGTACACCCCTTCTCCAGGAGTTATTTGGCACATGTGAAAAGATGTGTGCTATGATGGGCTGTTTGATTTCCAAAGAGGAGCTTTTTTTTGCTACTTTTCCTCCTGTGACACATTGTATAAAGCTTTGAGATGCTCCCTCAGTTCCTAGAATAGCTAATGATGAGGTGGCAATGGAAAGAAAGGCACAGGCTACTATGCAAAAGGGTGGGGAAAGATTAAACCCCTGTGGCACCCATAGATCTAATCAAGCTCTCCTCAGTGTTAGGCTCATGATTTTATATATGAGCAGTTAGCTGCTGCCAAAATAATATCTGATTGCTGTCTGCAAGTTAAAAATAACTAGGATACATCTCTCTGTTTTATGATTCCTGACAAACATTAGCCTAAGGGAGATTTGTTCATTTTTTTCAATTATTATGATTGAATACAAGAATCATTTTGTATGGATAAGATACTATTGTAAAAAGACTTGAGGGGAGATGTAGATGCTGCATTGTTCTCAGAACTCAGTGAGGTAATGGGCTGTTCTTGTTTTATGTGATAATGACTTTCATAGTATGGATCCAGTTTCTTGATCATGTTTTGTTTAATATGTGGAGAGACCTGAACAACCAAAGGAATTCTGAGGCTCAGTGTCTTCTTATTTTTCATTATTGTGAAAGGGGGGAAAATAGAAAAATATACATGGGTGCATCAAACAATTATATTGGTCTGTCCTGAGGATAAACAGAAGGAAGATCATGTGGAAGAAATGAGTGTCTGTCTTATGTCACCTATATGGCCTATATACTTAAAGGAAGTATTTTTTTCATAACACCAAAGAAATTACCTGCACTGTGATCTACATCTGGTTCCCAGCCTGCAATATATATTATACTCAAAGTGGTCTGGTGCTATGGTTATGAGCAGTATTCTGGGATTAACTGGTTTTAATGGGGAAAGGAGCTCTATCCAGCCACAAGCTCTAAAATGCAAGGTGTGAAGGCGTTAAAAACAATAAAGTGACCCAGGGAACCATTACAAAAAAGAGGAAGCAAAAGCGAAACACTCTCAGACTCAATACTTTGAAAATTGTACTCAAGGCTTGAGCCTTTGACGATTTGGCAGTCATTAGGAGAGCAAACCAGGCATTTGGCTGGACCCAGCAGCAGGATCTCCTCTAGAGTAATTTGTCCAGTTCTGGGCACCTCAGTTTTAAGAAGACATTAACTAGAGCAAGTCCAAAGCAGAGCTACAAAAATGGTTAGTGGTCTGGAAACCATGTCCTATGAGGAAAGGTTCAAGGATCTAGGAATGTTTAGCCTACAGAAGAGAAACTGAGAGGAGACATGATCATGGTCTTCAAGTACCTGAAGGGCTGTCACAGTGCAGAGGGATTGTTCTTAATCTCACTTGCACAAGATGGGAGGACTAGAAACAAGGGGATGAAACTTCAAGGGAGTCAACACAGATTAGATATTAGGGAAAACCTCCTGACAGTGAGGGCGATCAGTCAATGGAACAGGTTGCCACGGGAGGTAGTGGAGGTCTTCACTGGAGGTCTTCAAGCAGAGGCTGGACCCTACATCTGTCTGGGATGTTTTACGAAATCCTGCATTGAACAGGGGGGTTGGACTTGATGACCCTAGAGGTCCCTTCAAACTCTATGATTCCCCCACAGAAGAAAATGTCCCTCCATGTAGATAATATCTTCGAATGCAGAAGAACTTGCAAAAAATATGTAGTGTGCCTTCCCTTCCCATTTGGCAGCAAGGAGCTCTTGGCTCCAATCTAACAGAAAGAAAAATAAGTAAATCCAGGGCTCCTCATGTGGTATGCAGTACAGGTTTCCTTCTCCATAATGGAAAATAACATCTAAAATGTAGTTTTGAGTGTAGACTACTACAATTTAGGAATAATACAAACCAAGATGGTCTCTTTGCCTGCACTGGTGTTACCTCTGCACTCAAGACTGCAGGAAGCCTATAAGGTGGGTCAAGGAATGGAAAAACACAAAGGCCCCAAACACCCTTGATTAAAAGCAACTGGGCAGGAACCTCACCTGCTCAGACCAGGGCAAAAGAAACACCACATCCATTATCCTGGCAGACTGTTCTGCATTTCATTTCATTTCCATTTTATTTGTATACTGCCTTTCCAAAAGAAATTTTTCCCAAGGTGAATACACAATGCAAAATAATAATCAAAACATTATAATAAAAATACATTACAAAAATCACACATCACACAGAACATTGTAAAATAAGCCAAACACAGACAGACAGAGTGAGGCAGCTCAGGCTAAGTGGAGTCCAGAGTAGCTGACCAAAGGCCCCAGTTCCACAAAGAATCCCCTCCTCCAATATGTCCATGCCCAGTCAGGATGGAGAGCCATCTAGAGGGCAGAGGGGTCTCAGCTGCCACCACTAGACCACCCACGGGAGGGATAGCATAAGCAGCTGTCCTTTATGGTCTCTGGAGTAGCTGAGACCAGGTGGAGTCCAAAGCATCTGACAAGAGAGACAGCCCTTCTCTCCAAATGATCAGGGCCCATCCAGGCTGGACAGTCATCCAGAAGGCAGAGGGGTCTAGGCTGCCACCACCCTCGGAGAGATGGCAAAGTTCTCCTCCTCCTCCTCCTTGGGCAGGGCTTCCTCAGGAGTTCCTTGCTGTGTTCCTTGGGAGTTGCTGACAGACACAGGCTGTATTTGGACATAAGAAAATGGGTGACTCAGAGGTGTCTCAAGCTTCATCCAGACAGCACTTAGTTAATCCGCATTGCTGAGATAATCTGGACTAAAGTGCATCCAAACACATTTTATTACAGATTATCTTTGCTATATTCTGGATTATCCAAATAATGCAGATTAAGCAAGAATTGTCTGGTTGCAGCCTCTTGAGTGGCCCTCATATTCCTAAACCTTTGCTAATCCACCTTTTCTAGCACAGAATGTTCAGGGGAGCGGGAGGGTTAGACTGGTGTTTGAACAATCCCATCTCAAAGACATCTCTAATGTGCCTCAGAGATGCTCTTTCTTTCTTTCTTTCTTTCTTTCTTTCTTTCTCTCTCTCTCTCTTTCCTTCTCTCTTTCTCTCTTTCTTTCTCTCTTCCTCTCTCTCTTCCTTCCTTCCTTTCTGTGATGTCTAATTACAGCCTCTGTGTTACTGAATCCCTCGTGATGAGAAGGAGATGACATACAAAAGTCGTAATGAGAGTAGACCAAAATCATAAGGTCTTTTTATTTATATTTAAATTATCTGTCTAGGAAGCACCAATAAAAATAACCCATATGTTAAGACTAGAAGCTAACTTACGGTCATGGTACAGTGTACCTTCTTATCTCAATATATTAGTCCCAGGTACGTACAGGATTTAAAATAAAATGTGCCTTTCTCATGGTTTCTATATTTATATTTTTGACAATGAAGTCCTTTGGCCTTAGAAAAGTCACTTTTTCTTCTTTATTCTATTTGCTCATGTTCCTTTTATAAGGTTCCAAAATGAGAAACTTTCACAGTGTTCTTGAATTTACTATTTATTTTGAATGTTTAATCTGTCCTTTAAAGTTTCATAAAGAAACCATTTTATCTGAAAAGGCATATATCTCAGTATTACTGAGCTATTATTAAATATATTTAATTTAGTATTTTATATATTGATTTTCACTTTCTCTTCTTTCACAGAGTCTGACACTGATGAAGTGCTAGACAATATTAACCTGCTAGTTCCCTCCCCACCTTATCTTTCATAACTTCACTTCAAGATACTGCAAAAATCACAATCAGGTACATGATGAAGTTGGGATTTGTGTAAAAGACTATGAAGAAAAACAGAGGAGATATGAAACTTAAGAAAAATTAAAGGTATTATACGGACACATAAACTGTTCAGGAACCAAAGCGCTCAATGCCCTTCTTTACTGTAACAAAAAGGAAAGAAAGTAGAGTTTTGTTTTGTTTTTAAAGAATAATTACTGGTTTTTTAGACCCTCACAACAAATATATATATATATATAAATATATATAAATATATATACAGGGGAGGCTCAGTTTCAGTTTCCCCAATGGATCTCACTTGATACTGGGAAATATGAGAATTTCATCTATTTAGATTGTAAGCCTGAGGGCAGGGACCTGTCTAAGATTAATATAATATTGTAACCCACCCTGAGACCTTCGGGTATAGGGCGGGATAGAAATATAAATAAATAAATAAATAAATAAATAAATAAATAAATATTTAGAATTTTTTTAAAATTAGTTTTAAAGATTGGTTCTGTTAAATAAATAATATTATTAGGTATTCACAGAACCAGTCTTCACTGAGTATTTATATAGTCTATAACAGAAAGGCAATAAACAAAATATGATACTGTAGCAAAAAGTATTCTCTTATACAAACACAACACACTTGACAACATCTGATTGCATAAAATTCTGTGGGAATGGCAGCCAGGGCTCAAATTTCAGCCTTATATTAAAAATTGTTATTGCTATAAAATAGGGACAGGTAAAAGATATTTCTCCACTTTGAATCTGTATTCAAATGGATCTGGCTTCAATGAAGGCAAGATCTGCCCACTCTGGCCTCCTGTCTCCCCCATGCCCTTACCTGGAAATCTGACCATGGCCCTTGCTGTCACCATCCCCTCCTCCAATTGCCATGACTAGGGATGTGTACAGATATTCATAACACTCAATATTCATATGAATTCAGACGTTGGTATATGAATCAAATGTTACGACATTCGTACATTAACATACGTATTCATAAGAATGTTTCAGAACATTCATGAACCTGGGAATGTGGGAAAGCAGCTGCAGCAATCACATCTGCAATAGATCCAGTGTGCATTGGTATCTAGGTATCTCTGAACAGACAGAATAAGAAGAATCAGAATCAGAGACATCTTGTGGAGGGCATGACATGGTATGTTTGAAATACCCTGATGTTAGCAACCACCCACCTGCTTGTCTTTGTTTTAGTTTTTTCCTGTTGGCATTCAGGTATTTTTGAATAGCAATGATAGTGCAAAAAGTGTCGGTAGGCAAGATAAGAGCCTGGAATTGGAATCAATATTATAAGAAATCCAGTGTTGTCATTGGATTTCCCATTAAGAGTGATATTCTGAATTTTCAGACACCTAACCCAAGAATATATTGAGAATGCCATGAATATGTGTGAGATTCCACTATAATGTCAGGAGAATTGTGCAGTTTTACTCACATCTATGCAACTTCTCATCTAGCCACTAGCATTTGGTGTTCTCAAGGACAATTCCAAGTACAACCTACTGTAAGTATAATCGGACTCAAGCACATGATGTAACTTAAGGATTAGTACAATGCATCCTCTGGCTGTCAACAGGAGGATAACCACACTGTGTTCCCACACTTACTGCCCTGTAAAATGCTGGCACCCCAAATGCATCAGAACAGTGGATGTGTATCACATCTGCATCTTTTTTGGTGCTGCTCTGATATGAAATACCAGCCCATATGATACCTAAAAAGAAGAGTCTATAGCACAATGTTTTTAAGAAGATGTTCTTATGTTCTAATAGATCAGACAAGGAGAAGTATTTCTTCACCCAGAGGGTCATCAATTGAATTTGCTCCTAGAAGAGGTGGTAACAGCAACCAGCTTAGATGGCTTTAAGGAAGACAAATATATGGATGACAGATGTATCAATGGCTACTAGAATGGATGCCTAAGTACATCTTTCAGGCTGGGGGGACAAGCAGGATGCTTCTCAGCCGATTTGCTCAGATTTGAGAGCAGCAGAAGGTTTGTCTTTGTCTCTAAGATGCCCATGGGCAATTGGTGGGCCACTGTGTGAGACAGGATGCTGGACTAGATGGGCTGTGGCCTGATCCAGCAGGGCCCCTCCTATGTTCATATGTTCATATGTATTTTACTTACTTAAAGCATGAGGGAACCATGATTCCCTTCATATTTCAAGACTTAGTCAGCTACCTAACTAAAATGATAATAGGAAAGTAATTCCTTTCTAAAAAAAATAAAAAAGCTTTGAGAATGAAATATAAGCAAGGAAAGTCACGGTTGACAGGAGTGGAGAATCACCATCAAGAATATCCTTCTTTTGGAGGAAATTGTGTGTGTGTGTTTGTGAAAGTTTTATTCTAAATATCAAGAAGACAGATTGTGATAACATTTGTGGATCCGCCCCCCCTTTAAGTTAAACTGATGCTATGCTGTGCAAATAGTTAAAGTACTATCGATTATGTATTTTTCTCATATTTATACCATTACTTTTGTAATGATGAAAATGATTTTGAATGATTTATTGATCCGCTGGCAAAATCTGTCATAGATATTAACCCTGGGCGGCAGCCCGTGCACATGAAAGGCAGCCGACATGAATATTCAGGACCAAGAACCTGAAGACAAGTATAATGCATCCTCGGTATTTTCTTTGTTCAAATGCATAGAAAAAGGGAGGGTGGATGATTCCTGCCCCCCCCCTTCACCTCAACATCAGGTATGGGTAGGAGAACAAAAACAGTAACTGAAACAAATTTGTAGTGCCCTAAGATGGAGAAGTTCCAGTGTACCTTGGGGTTTAAAACACATTTTATTTTCATGAGTTAAGATGACTTTTGCATTTCTCATTAGTTTCGAAATGAAACAGAGCTACAGGTCAGGAACTGGGTCAGCCTAATGAGGGAATAAAACTTGTAGTTCACTGCAAGACCTAATACGTTTTCTTTGTGGAATGGTGTTGTATTTTTGGTTTTATTTATGTGGAGTGGGACTGTTTTTTTCCTTATGGAGCTTTGGCTGCAATGGGAAGAAGGGTTTTCTTTTTAGTCACAGTAGCTGTTCAACTTGTTTAGTGTTTTTAAAAAAAATAAAATAAAGGAGGAATCTACATAAATTGAAACATTTCCAAGGGCCTCTCTGTATTTACCTCGTCTGACTGGGAATAGTTGGTCAAATACACAGCAATTTGTTCCAAGGCTGGGATAAATCACTCTGGGTTGGGACAACGCTGTCTACATCGTGATGACATGAGCCAGCGAAATACCTATACTGGTCCTGAGGCTCATTATAAGCTTTGGAGGCAGCCTGCATGACCCCTGACAACCACTACATGCACTCATCTGGACTAGGGATGAGCATGAGTGTGTAGGGTTTTTTTGTATTCAAATCTGAGTCAGTTCGATTTGAATGTTTAGAATCCGAATTCAACAAAATCCAATTCAAATCCAATACATTCAAATCTATTCGTTCAAATGTTAGATTCAAATCTGAAGATATGAATGTTGACAACATTCATATGTGTTATACACATTTCATATGCATCCCATTTTATCCCGTATGCATCCCGTTTTCGTCTTGTACTGTCAGCTCAAATGTGTACAAATACATATGAGATTTGATACCAGCTATGATTATTAATAAAATAATTGGCTAAATAAAAGTTCTGGTGTTGGAGCAGTGTCTTGGGCTAGGAATCCAAGATTGGGGTGTGGTTCCATCAGAGCTTTGGGACTCAATTGGAATAAGAAAGAGGTTAAGACCATTAACTTGGAATAAAGGCCTTGGACATCTGAAATGCTTCCAAAAGCAAAGGAAGGATATGTGGCATTTTGCGAAACAAAAAACAGATCTCTCCATTGAATTACAAATTGCTGTTGGTTCCTGGCTCGGATGTGCCACTCAAGATTCTGCCTGTAGGCTAGAACAAGGGTTGCAAAACAAACAATGGTCATTGGGTTTTTGAAAGAGAGGATATATCTTTCGTTCTTTTTAAAAGAATATATATAAAAAAATTTGGAGTGCCCTGGGAAGGGGATCTTACTAAATGTTTCATAGATGAGAGAATTTGCTGAATTCATATGAGCTATTCCATTACATTTTTAACCTGAAGGAAATAACAAGGAAAACTTCATCAGTACTGGGAATGTCAGGATTTCTGTTGGGCTTGTTTACACCTTTTGTCTACCCCTTGGATAAGAGTGCCTGAAGGGAGTCAGAGAAAGGTCAGGAGATGCGCCAATCAGAAATGTTAATTTAAAGTAACTTCCATAATTCAGGAATGGTAAGGGAGGAGAACATCTTATTTTTTTTAAGGAAGTGGATCTTATAACACCTGAGCCATTCCATTATACGCTGTCTTAAAGGGAATAATATGGCCAGGATTTCTCTGAAAGACATATGCTTACAGGACCGATGAACTTTTTTTGGGACAGACTGAAGGGAGATTACCTTTGCAGGAAGAGCTTTGGAGATGCTGTTAGGGTAATTTTTGCATCTTTTTGGAAGAAATTACAGGATACTGCAGTTTCTTTTATTAACAAAGGAAGGACCATAATCGACAGATTTTTGTTTTGTTTTGTTTTGTTTTGGTTCCAATTTCTGATTATAAATAAGGTAGAGAAGAGAAGGAGTTTGGGAGGAGCCATCCCCTCCTCATATCTGCTATGGAAGGAGTCTACTCCTTCTCTCCTCATCCAACCAAAGGGGTCTTCTCTCTCTGCCATGAGGAAGACCTGAAGGAATCTCCTCCATTCCTCCCCTCCTTTTTTTCCCTTTCTGCTACATGGAAGTCTGGTTCAGACTGAAGATTATTCTTCCAATTTTTTTAAAAAAACATTTTTTGTTCCTGCAATTGATATATTTTGCTGAAATCCTACATATCTACAGTTTTGGACTTCTTGGGCAAGATGGTGGTGAGACAGAAGATTTGTTTCCTTCATTCACTTTCCCCCTTTTTCTTTAGAACTTTTGGGTTAAGGGATCTTTCTGGTGTTAGGAGTTTTCCATTCCCTTTTTGGCTGTCATTTGCAATTGGTTTTTTTTTCTCTAATGAAGAACTCTACTCTCATTTCTTAAGCGTCTCACTCACGCAAAGCAATTTGTTTTGGGGTTTTTGGGAAGCTTTTGCTGCATAACTATGAATTAATTGTTTTACTAAAAGAGGGATAAATTCAGTTAAAACCACAAAGATTTCTTAGTGGGAAATGTTAATTTCTTTAGTCAGTTCTGCAGTTATTGCATGCTCATTTCTGTTCTGAAATGTTTCTGATATGGCTTTATATTCCATTTCAACTTCTCTCCTGTATTTCTAATAAACTCTTTGCTTTGGTTTAACAAGAAACACTGGTTCTGAGTCTGAAATTGGTCTTGTCTCTGTTTTCTGGTTATTCCTCGTTATTAAAACCTGTAGATCTAGCTACTAATTCCCCTATTACTGGAGCAGATCTGGTATCAGATTCATACAGATATGTATGTAATACATTCGTATCTATACATTCAAATGTTTTGAATCATTTGGACAAGTTTTTTGGAACATTCAAAATTTGCTCAAATGTTTAAGTTCAAATGTGTAGACACATTCAATCAAATTCTATTGAATTTTGAATTTAGAGCATTTGTGCACATCCCTAGTCTGGACCAGTGCCATCTTGCAGTCGATCCTGTTTTGGTTCTACACAACACCTTCATGTGCTCTGAAAAGCTTTGTCAGTCATTTTGAGTCCCCTTAAATGGGTGAGAAAAGTGAAATAGAAAAGCCAACTCCTCCTCCTCCTCCTCCTTCTTCTTCACAATAAAGAACAGTTTCCTTGTTTTGACAGAACTTGTTTAACAAGCTATATACAGAACGTTAGTGAAAAAGGGGATTCTGTAGCTTTAAGGGGGAGAGAGTGAAGAGAGAGAGTGGTGACATGGTTGGCTGCTACAGGAACCACTTCACAGCTTATTAATAGGGAAGGAGTGAAAGTGGCATTCTTCGCAGTGCAGGGTTGGGAAGGGCTTGGCTGAAACGGGTTCTATAATGCTACCTAAAGCAAATAAAATATAACAGAAGGACTGGAGGGTCTGGAAAGTTAAACACCCACCCTGACTGGGGGGTTGAGACAGTTTGATTTTAAGAAACCATGTTACAGTCCAGAATATCACATAAATCTCATACTTTAGATAGCACCAATCCACCCTCCAAACAGAATTATATTCTTAATGAATTGCTAGATAAGGGAAACACTGAATAGAAAAAAATAACAATGTAAAATCAATTTTTATTGTTGGAATATTGATTGCCATGTAGTCTGAAACTTTAGAATATTTTCCTGTAGTATGACAAGTTGCAAAACTAGGACATTCTGAGCAAAGCCTAGTCAAGTGCTTTGAATTGTGGAATAATGGAATCAGGGAGATGAGAGAAGCCATTTAAACTCAGATCGCTATGAAATCTCTGCATCAATGTACATAGGGTGGGGAAACTAGTGTCTGTAAAGTTCATTTTACAATAATGCTCTAGGGTCTCTTTGTGTCTGAAAAAATATTCTTCCTCAGTTTTCTGTTTTCAAGGCCGATTATAGATATGCATTCACATGGAATTGTTCTTTTTTTTTACAGTTTAGAATTGGCTTAGAGATGTTTTGTAAGTAAGATCGTTCACATGCCTCTCAATGAAGAAACTGAGCCTTGGAATTCCTTTTGTTGTTCAGCTCTATCTAAATCCATTAAACAAAACACAATCAAGAAACTGGATCTATACTATGATTTTTAAACTTAAGAACTGAGAGGCATGATGCCTTTCAAAGTGAACTGAAAGCAGGTAAAGATTTTGCCTACATCTTCCGCTTGAGAATGCCCACAAGTAATTAGTAGCCCACTGTGTGAAACAGGATGCTAGACTACATGGGCTGTGGCCTGATCCAGAAGGAACCATTTTCTGTGCCTATGGGTGCTTCCGCATATGCTGTTGAGAAACGGATCAAAGAAGATACATTTTTCGGTGAGCAGTCCTCCAGAGGATCCGTCCCAAATAGGGACAGATCCGGGGTCACCTCCCCGCATCCACACATGTGCGGGGAGGCTGGATTGGGTGGCCGGATCGCCTGGGTGCTGCATGGAAGCTGCAGCGCCCATCCCAGAGGGCATCCAGCCTCCTGTGCCACTGACGCCGCCACCAGAGCTACGGGACTGGAGCATGCAGCTGCCAGTCACCATGTGTTTCTGGCAGCATGTGATGTGCGGGGGAGAGCGGAATGAGGCAAACCGGCCTGCTTCTGCCTTCCTCAAGATGGCAGCCACAGGGACATCCATCCCTTCATCTGGCCATGTGTGGAAATGTCCTGCTTCCACACAGATCCAGGCGAAGGGACGGATTGAAGACCTAATTTTTTAGGTTTTCATTTTAATCAATTTTTTGGTGGCGAGACCCATTTTAGAAACAGACCTTGCTTGCCAAAATACGGAAGCGGACACGAGGAGTGGTCACTGAAGAGGTCTCCAGTGGGGAAGGTAAGTCTAAATGTGTCTTCTATGGGACTTAAACGGGGGGTTGAAATGGTTTCCACAGCCAATGCGGAAACACCCTATGTTTTAACTACAGCGCTCTGCCAAATATCCCTTCTATGTGTACATCCTATATAAGATACTTGTCTATAATTTTAAGTTTATTTTGGAGAGTTGTGCATTCAGTCTCTGTGATGTAAAACTGAACCTAAGTGATTTTCAAGTGAAGGAAGAGGTATGAAAAATCATTCAAACTACAAGGGCAAACATTTTTTTCCCCTCCAAATTTCAGGTAAACATGGCACCTTGTTTGTGTGACATTATGTAACAAGGTAAAAGTGTGAAAAATCTGTTAAGCCTTACTTATCTGCCACAACCAAATTAATAACGTTTATTCTTTTCTCCACTCTTTGAAGGATAAAATTAACGGAAAGACAGTGCCTGAATTTTCTGGAGACACTATTGTTGTGAGGGCTTGTCATTTTTCAAGATATGAGGACAAATTTCACAGTTCCACAAACAGAGACAAAAGTGCCTGGAATGAGGTGCTTCTGTTGTCATGCTTCACTGGTGTGGATGCTTTTTCATTAAAAACAAAAAAAGTTTTTGTTTTTTTAAATATACCAGCCTCTGGTCTATTCCCTATGATGTATATAGTATTTTTTTTTCTCTCTCTCTCATCCTTGAAGGGTTTTGTTTATTTGAAGTCACATCTATATTTGTAAAGATTTCCTTTATCTATGACCCTTTCTGCACTTACATACTCGGAATCTACATCATAGGAATATCCAAGCCTTGTGGGATGTTGTGAACTGGATCAGTGTCTAGGAGGTGTACACAAATTCAGTTTTTGGCATTCAATTCAATTTGAAGTGAATATCCAAAAATTTGAATCAATTCGAATGTTTAAAATATGAATGTATTTACATTCGATTAAATTATAATTCCAATACAATATTCACAGAATAAAGTCCAGCTCTCACAGAAAGATCGGCTGAAAACAAAATAATAAACAACTTCTGCCTCAAGCTCCCCTTGTCCCTGAACAGAAATCCCTGATATTGTTCAGTGTGAAGCTTCTCCCTAAGACAAAGAAATTAAGCAGCAAAAGCAAACTGCCTCCCAGGCTTGCCTCACTCCCACGGAGCTATCAGCCTGCCCACACATCCACGCTACTGCTGGCATGCACACTGGTCTTCCTCTAGCCTAGAGGCTAGACCATCTTCTATCCCTTCCCCTCTATACCAAGAGTGTGAGGCCTAGAAGCCCGAAGAGTTCAGCCCCGAACCCTCCATGATCCCTCTCTCACTGCAACTGCAAGAACAGAGACACTGAGAGTCCCGGACTGCTGACTTTTATACCCTGTGATCCGGTCACTCTCATTGGTGGATTTTCATGGTCTTTTCATGCTGCTCCTCCCACCTGCTAATCAAGCTGCAAAATGACCGGGAAACAAGCCCATGGCTTCAGCTTGTTTCTTGAAACCACCATAGTGAGCTTCCAAGGTATTTTCAGTTTTTGTTACTCAAGAAATACTAGTAAAAATTACTAGATTTTTACTGCAGAGAATTATCATCAAGCACATCATCATTCATCTTTCTCTTCTTTCTGGAGATGTGCAAATAATAAACTGGCAGGTTATTTAGTTACCTTTATGTAATGTAGAATATAAGAAATCCAAATATTTGAAGCCATGTACATTTGTCAATAGTCAATGGGTGACTAGGCTGCATGGAGTAAAATACTCTTGATTACTGCTAACATGAATAGTAGATGAAAAAGCAACTGCGGGGGGCGAGGGGCAGGGAAGCATCTCCTTTTAAAGTTGTGCAAACTATTAGTCATTTCCTGCATCTGCTCCTTCCATAATATTACTTGAACTTGCTCAACCTAATTAGCATCTAGAGCAATTGTACTCTTGAGAAAATATTGAAAAAAGAGAGAGAGGATAGCTTAACATTCTTGGGATATGGTATGTTCTCATAGAAAACTCATTTCCCCAGTGTTGATCCTTCTGTAACCAAGCGGCACCATCTACACACAAGAGAGAAATATTTGCAAACCTGGAGGAATACCAAGGTTTGCAGAACCTCTAAAAAGCTTCACAAAATAATGAAGTCAGAAACATCAAAAACATTTTCAGAACTACTGGAACTATAGAAGACTAGGGATGTGCACAAATGGTTTTTTTGCATTCAAATTTGAGTTGATTCAAATGTCAAAACATTCAATTCGATTCGAATGTTTAGAATCCAAATGCAACAAAATCTGTTTCGAATCCAATACATTCAAATCTATTTGTTCAAATGTTACATTCAAATCTTAAGTTACAAATGTCAACAACATTCATATTTGAAGATACGAACATCGACAACATTTGTATGTGTTATATGTATCTGTACGCATTTCAAACGCATCTCATTTTATCCTGTATGCATCCTGTTTTCATCCCATATTATAAGCACAAATGCATACAGACACGTATGAGATTTGTACAGATATATACATACCTGTACTTTTGAATGTTTTGAATCATTCGAATGAATGTTTTGGAACATTCAAAATTCATCCGAATGTTTAAATTTGAATGTGAAGACATTCTATTCAAATTTGAATATCCACATTTGATTGGATTCAATAGAATTTTGAATGGTTAGAACATTTGTGCACATCCCTATAGAAGACATACGATGGGATATTCTGGACGAGGGTGTTTTACTTGGGAGTCTTAGGGTTTTTCTGCACTAACTTGTTAATCTGGATCAAGGAGCTGCTAAGAACACATCATCTGCATGAGAATAGAGTAGACATGGATCAGAACTGTGGTCTACATCTGTACTAGTGCTCTTTAGCACACATTTCCTATTCAAAAGCCCACTTAATGGACATGTATTTGCCTGTAGTTGATTTGAATCTAGTTAATCCAGATCTAGCCCCTTCCTACACTTGCCTCAATGAATCTTTATTAACTAGATCCATGTTAGCCAGAGACGTTTTCGCACGGGGGAAAACGGAACGCGAAAAAGGCAGCTGCGGACACGTCATCCGCATTGGCCGCGCGCGGCTTGCGTCCCGACGTGTCCGCAGCTGCCTTTTCCGCGTTCGAAATGTAGAGCACTTCGAAGTGCTCTACACGCGTTCCAACGCGGACGAGCCGTCCGCAGCCGTTCGGGAGAAGAAGCGTTCGCACCGCTTCTGTCTCCCGATCGCCTGCCGGCTCGCCTCCGACGCCGCGCGGCTTTGACAATCAGCTGTTTTTCAAACAGCTGATTGTCGATCTGCCTCCGCGGCTGCCGGCGCGCCCCTGGCCGGCGTTTGCCGGCTAAGCCAGCTTCGGGCGCTTTGACCATTCGCACCCAGACGCTCCGGAACGCGTTTACACGCGTTCTGGCGCGTCTGTGTGTGAACGGGGAAAGCGCCCGAAGCTGGCTTAAGCTTTCCGCCTGAACGCGTTCGGTTTCGAACGCGATCCAGTGCGGAAATGCCTCAGATCTGTACTAGCTAAATCCAAATCAGCTAGATCCAGATCAACCATAGACAGAGGCATCTTCAATGAGGAATTTTTAGATAAGCAAATGTGTGCTAAAGAGTGCTAGCACAGATATAGACCACATTTCTCTTTCAGTTCTACTCTATTCGTGTGCAGACAATGGCCATGGTCACACCTTCACTTTATACTTTCTTAGGTCCATCTTCAGGTCTGAGTGCTCACACCTAATCCTGTCTATCCATTTTATTTGTGGACTTTCCATCGGGGTGCATTCCTTGGATTGACTACCTGGCCCCTAAATTAGCAAGTAAGTGCAGAAGGGCCCATTGCTCATATTGATCTAGTTAACCGATTAATTCAGGTAGGTGCAGAAAGAAACCCCAAAATACCCAATTTTTATTAAAATTATTTTTTCTTACTTGCACTCATTTATGTAACCTATAAAAGATACAGAAAGATAATTCTAAAAAGAGACTCAATATTTTTTGGACCCGAGTTCTTATATTATCATAAGCAATGCAAGCAGGTGTAACGTAATATTCAAAAAGTTGTGACACTGAAAACAAACCAAGGAGGTGCCTACAAAACTAAATATGCTTGATCTGAAAAAACTGATTTTTTTTTTCACACAAGTCTGCAGCCTTAAGGGGGTTTATTCAGGTTCATTAAACACAGTAGGGAATGTAAATCACACCACATGGAGCAAACACATGTTACACATACCTGACAGTTTTTTAAAGATGGCTTTGAGGAAAAAGATTGAGCTGCAATATTTTTCACATAGAAAAGATGAAAAACTAAACTGAAAGAAAGTCCTTCAAAAATTAACAGATATATTCTTTCATTAGTGCATGATATTTTTTTTAAAAAAGAGTTAATGTATCAGAAAAGATCCTAAAGCCAATGAATTCCTCTGTCACTGTCTTGTCCAGAATTTCCTGGTTTATTTTGAGCAGTGCCAAGATCTCCTGGAGGTACAAGTGGGTTACCAATTATCATTTTGACTTAACTCATGGGTTTAACTGAAGGACAGGACTGCTTACACATGGTGATTTTTTATTTTATTTGTATAAGACTTAAAACAAACAAATGCAAGTACACACTCTAGGCTTTCAGGCATCTTTGATCATATTCCAGTGGTCTGCATCCTATAGAGAGGTGAATAAATATCCCAAATACTAAAATAATGCAGACTTTCTGCTAATTGGTGACCAAATATTTTTTTTCTAAATTACTATCAAATATATTGAAGGAAGTTTCTCCTTCTTTTCCTGTGAGCCAGTTTAGTCTAGTGGTTAGGGAGCCGGACTCTTATCTGGGAATAACGGGTTCGATTCCACCCTCCCCCATGAAGCCAGCTGGGTGACCTTGGGCTAGTCACAGCTCTCTTCTGAGCTCTCACAGCCCCGCTGACCTCACAGGGTGTTCTGTTGTGGGGAGAAGAACAGAAGCTTTGTCAGCCGCTTTGAGTCCCCTTAAATGGGTGCGAAAAGCAGCGTAGAAAAGCTGCTTTTCTTCTCCTCCTCCTCCTCTTTCTTCTTCTTCTTTGTCATTGTCATCATCCTTTTCTCCCTCCCTCTGAGGATGTTCTGAATTTAAAGGCTGTTTCCAGTCCAGGTGCAGTCTGAAGATAAATAAGATGAGAAAATGTAGTATTCATAATGATGTATCTCCTCAGTTAACTCCTGAATAAAAGTGTCACAGCCAGGTGTATTTAGACTGAACTGCCATATTGTTGATCTCATAATGACCTTTAATACTCCACTCATCATTCATAATGCTAGCTATTCTGATTACACTCTACATGATTGGCAGGGCGAAAGGGGAGGAACCGTGTTATTTTGCTTGTTTACTGTAGTCCAGAGTTCCTTGATCAGCTAATGCTATGCTGTGCATAAAAGCTGATAAAAGTTATAAAGGGACTCTCCAGCGGCAGACTAGAGACAAAACTGAGAGAAAAAGCTATTCTAGATACAAAACATTACTGATCCTGGGCTGTAATTGATAGCTTCATATTATGTTGGTTAGTAAAGCAACCAACAAATTTGTAGTTCTTTACGATGAATTTAAAATAAAGAAGCAAAGGTCTTGATTATTAACACTTGGACGCTGCTGGGCAAACAAAAAAACTTAACTAGTAATATTTTATTTCAGTAGTTTTCTTTTCTTAAAGTCACTGCTGGTTTTTTTTTATGGACAGATCGTACAGGTGGACATATTTTTCTGGCGGGGGGGGGGGAGATCTAAAAAATGCCCTTACTTTAGGAGAGAATTTGGAAGAAAGGAAGGAAGGAAGGAAGGGAGCAATAAATACCTCTTCAATGGGAAAACTGGTATTCTTCTGAGTGAAAAAGTACAAAAATGAATGCAAAAACCCAATTTCTTTATTATACAGTACTTTTCATCACTGAAATGAACAAATGGCTTTTCATTTTGATTTTTTTTGTGTGTGCACTTCTCTACTGGTCACACAGTTGTTTTGCAAGCTCATTGGCCTGCTTTCTTGGCCTACTAGTCTGAATGGAGGATCATGGTCCTCCCAGGAGGGCAAGCATATCTGAAATATGATTGGCCAAGCTTACCCACATACTCACAGCTTTGTCCTGATAAAAAGACTATGGTCATCTATGGGAGGCTTTTGTTCAATCCCAGCCCTCTCAAACCCCTGGTCTAACATATTCCTTCCTGGTTACAGTTCTGGTTCAGTTCTGGGACTTCTGCAGGCATCACGCACCGTTGCTGCAGCATTCCTTCAGTATTTCAGGCCAGTGTGTGGTATGGATTCTGTCCCTGGTTCCTTTAACTCCCAATTTTCCGTAGGTGGCAATTGCATGCATAACACGGTTTTACAGTACATAGTCCTTGATGAGAGTCAAAGTATGGCTTTACAGAAGGCATGATTGATTGCTTTTTACAGCAAGATCCTTACAAAACAGTTTGCTGGTCATTTGGCTTGCTTGTTTATACTAGGAATGATGAAACCATATAAGATTTTTTGAGACTCTGAATTTGGTTAGCTCTACATTTTTCTTTATGCAAAAGAAATCTGTCTTTTGCAAGAGAAGCTGGCTTCACCAATATATTGTTATTTCCATCTAGTTATTTTTATTATAGTTTTCTTATACTTCTGTTCATGGGATTTCTGGTTATGGGCAAGGAAATTCCATGCAGAAAATAAAATACAGGTTTTAGAAATACAAAGGCTAGGAGGAAAAAAGCCAAGGTTGCAGCCTTCAAAGCAATAGTAAGCTCCTTTGCATATGTATTATGTAAGTCTTTGACTGTGATTTTTAATTCCAAAGCTTTTGTTATAATAGCATACTGTGGTAACAATAGGACACTCTGGGAAATAAGCTACAGAAGAATAAGGTTTTAGTCAGCTTCCAAATCTATTCCCCTCATTGAAAGTCTAAATCAGGATGAGACTTTCACATATATAGCAGTGACATCAGCAACTGCTGTTTTTCTCCCTGTATGTCAGAGTTATGTTAAAACCCTTGACAAGCCTGAACAATAAAAGACCAAATCTATGTGAAAATGAGCTTGATAGAATAGCTTTTGCACCTTAAAATATTGGAATATTTTGGAGAAGACTCCAACTCCATTAGATTCACCCACTCTTTAGGATTAAAAGAAGAAGAATTCTAGGACAAGTGAATGTTGCTGGCAAGTCAAAAGAGTATTATGGGATTCTCATTCTTGCTGTCATGCATAATGCATAAATGTTTTTAACTTTATGATGCTGATCCAAAAATCCTAAGGGGAAAATGTATGGTTGCTAAAGATTAGCAGGATTTTTTTTATTATTAATCTATTTTCAGATGTTTCAAGGCAACTTTGCAGGGAGATACATTTTCATAGAGAAGATCAAGTGATACTATTGTGTGTCAAGTTCAAATGAACAAGAACAATGCTGTGAAACAGCTTGCAGAAACAATCTCCTAGGAAGGGTTGAGATAGGTAGATGAGAGTGAGAGATGATCATCACTACTGTTCACAGCCACCTATGCCCCCAACAACTGCTGGTTATCATAACAGCATAAGTGCTGTTCTGAAACCATGATGGCATTTTTGCCTCCTGACTTCCTGTTAGGCTCTCACACTTCTCTATTGCTTGATCATGGGTGCCTCTAACTCTGTATGGAATCTTGAGCTCCATCCCCATAAACAACCCTGTGGACATGTGGGCATCTGGGCCAGCATGGACAAAGCCTCTGTCCCCCATTCAGCCATCTAAACTCTTTGTACAGTAATGGTCTTGTTGGTTAGAGTGTACCCCAAATTCTAAATCACAGGGGAGGTAGTGAGATTGTTTACACATAGGCTTTAAAAATGAGAAAGACCCTTAAATTGGACACACAGACACACAAAAACATCAAAAGTCACTTTCTTCCTTACAATCATCCAATTTCTTTATTTCAATTCAAGAATGAAGAGAAACGACCAAATTCAATTCTTCATATGAAAGAATGCCAAACAATATTGGTAAGTATACATTTCAGCAAATATCAAGGAAAAGTTGATTTTTACAAAACATCACCCCCCCAAAAAAATGCCACTATTTCCCTTCAAAATTACACAATTTTCCCTATTTTTCTGGAAAATATACATTTAATAAGCAACCCACTATTAAACAATCAGTACAAGATGTTTCAAAAATACCAAGATTCTTCAAAAAATACCCAGCAATCAGTCATGGCCCCAAAATGATAAAAATGACAAAAGTAACAAGAAAATGACAAAATACCAAGCTTTTTCCCCCTCTTCTTAAGCCAAAATAATCAAAAATACCAGTTTTGTAACCTCTGGCAAAGAATCTGGAAAGAAAAAGGGTAAAAATTAATAAACAATAAAAATTATTTAAAATCCTATTAAAACACTTAAAACCTTCCTTTATACTAAAAAAGACACCCTAAAATGACTAAGAAAAACCCTAAGCCTAAATCCCTTCGTAATCACACAGACCTCTTTCCATTCCCAAATACTTGTAAATAAACTTATAAAAAAACTTTAAAATTAAAGACCAGACCTTTCTTGCAACAGCAGGTAAGTTGAAAGCAGGTAAGTTGAAAATGTGATGAATCTGTTCCTTCAGGGTAGAACTCTTTCTGCTTCATGGGTTGCTTTCAGGAGAGAGAGGTGGTGGATGGAAGAATTCCATACCTTTTAATGCCTCAAACCTTTTGTCATATTTATACCAACACTGAACAATAGAAATGACACCTCTTCTATTGTCATGACTTGTAGCTTGTTTTTCCTGACCTAGCAACTCCGTATCTATTTCCACCAGCACTGAAATTAATAAACAGTTCATAAATAGAATTGCACTGTTTTGAGGTTCTTTTAAAACTTCTGAAGTCAATTATTTCTATAGTCAGTTATTTCTATTGTCAATCATTTCTGCACATCCCAGATCATAAAAATGTCAAAAGTTTCTCATTATAACTTTTGGTATTCTTGATGAGGCAATGGTCATTGAAAAAAAATAATCTTATCTAAAGCCTAACATCCCACATCTGCCCCTTCTTGTCACTGAAATAGAAGCATGAAACCCCAAATTCCATTTGTACTTTAACAGAAAATTACAAGTGAAGCAAGCAACTTGCTTCTTTCCTGTTTTTCACTCAGCATTCCAGAGTCCAGCAGAGATATCGTCTCCTGCAGACTTCAAGGATGATCTTTTCCTTCTGCTAAAAGCCACAGCTTTTCCTGTTTTGCTGAAACAGAATCTTGCTGAGAAGACTTTTCAGAAAAGGAGTTCACACAGAGGATTGCTTTTAGCTTTTTCCATCTCTTTAGCTTTTAAAGAAATGTATAAATTAATATATATTTAATATAGAG
Source organism: Aspidoscelis tigris stejnegeri (assembly GCA_023333525.1). Classification (NCBI taxonomy): domain Eukaryota; kingdom Metazoa; phylum Chordata; class Lepidosauria; order Squamata; family Teiidae; genus Aspidoscelis; species Aspidoscelis tigris. Next base: position 66,876,300 of record JALMGA010000007.1, on the reverse strand, counting down.
ATAATTTCTCTCCTGACTTTTATCCACATACACAGTCAGGTCTGGTTCAATTTTCTCTCTGTATAAGCCAATCATAGCCAAATTCATATGCCAATATTTTCATGTCTTCGTATCACTTCACGAAGATTTTTAAAACTCTCACACACATATATAAATGTACTTCTAGTAACAGGCCTCTCTGATCAGGATTACACTCAGCCAAGCACAGACAGAACATACTAATCTAGGACCTCACTGATCCATATTACCATGCAGACTATTTGGGCTCCCAATCAGAATATGGCCTGAGCATTTGAAAAATTGCAAGTGCAGGTAGTTGAAAATATTTATCATCATCGTATCTGTTTATTTGTATGCCATACTTCTTTGAATTATTTGTGCATTTGTATGTGTACGGGTTTATACACAATGCATACTTGCATATATGCATCTTTCCTGTATCCGTACGCATTTGTACAGATCTGTACAGGATGAAAATGGGTTAAATACGGGTTACATACAGGATGCATACAAATGTGTATGGATGTATACAGAATGCATAACAATGTGTATGGGCACATACAAATGTTGTCCACATTTGTAAGGCAAGTTCAAACAAATAGATTCAAATTTGCTTAATTTGAATCGATTTTGGGTAAATTTGAATTTTAAAGATTCAAATTGAATTGAAATTTTGGATATTTGAATCAAATCGAGTCCTGAAAATTGCATTTGTGCACACCACTAGCACTTAGAGAACACATTTATTATTTTTGTGAAACCTCTAACAGTTTTCAGGGATGGTCCAGACCATTCTTACCTGTAAACAGAGGAAGACAAAAGCTGAGGGAGAAATTCAGACTGGGCAGCAAAGAATCCCCTAGGACCGCTAAGCATTCCCAGTTTATTGTACATGTTTACAGTAAAAAGCTCTAATTTAACAGTCTTTACCTTAAACTATGTTAAACACATATTTGAAACATTTTCACATCCAGTAGAAGAAAAGTGCCAATGCTTCATGTTTTTCTTTTCAAGGATAATATGCTGCTTATGTGTTGCACTTACTGAAAGAAGCAGGTTGTCCTTTCTATTGTATTTGCTGTCAAAAGGCAGGAAAAACATTGACTTTGTTGCTCAAAAACAACATCAGAGCATAACTCCTGACTTCATTCCATATCCATTAGCTTTCAGATATTAACAATAGATTGCGTTCACAGGAATGCAGAAAATAATATAGAATACCTTAAAAGTGGCTAAGGAGTTGTGCCAGCCAAATGTTAGTGTTCTCATCCAACCACTGAAGGCCAGAGAGTGTATTTCCAATGTGCATTTGATGTGGATTAGGGTGGAATAGGAATACTAGCTGCTACAAACTATTACATCTAAGTCGCTTTTAATCTTTTTTTTTCTGTACATGGAAATGCAGCATAGTTGCTGCACACTAATCTGGAGCTATTTTACCATAGTTGCTTCTGCATGTTTTGTGTTCTCATGAATGGGATGGAAATCTGGAATCTTGTTCTTCTCCAATTTTATTTATATGGTTGCTGTCATACCATTATACCTTCTTCAGTCCACTTTCAAGTCTGTCTGCTCCCACCTTTTCATTTCTATCCATTTTATTTGTGGACTTTCTACCCTTCATTTGGGCTGAGGTCGCATCTTCACTTCAAACCTTCCTCAGTCCATCTTCAGTTCTGACTGTTCCCACCTTTTCATTTCTGTACATTTTATTTGTGGATTTTCCATTCAGGAAAGTTCAAATAGAGGGTGGAAAGTCCACAAATATAATGGATAGAAATGAAAAGGTGGGAGCAGTCAGAAGTAGGGATGTGCACAAATATTCGTAACATTTTAAATTTGGCTGAATTCGGCTGAATTTGAACTCGAATTGAATGTTACGATATTCGTATGCTACCATTCGTGCGAATAGTTCAGACATTCGTTAAGCTGGGGAAACATATCTATTTCTATCAGATATTTATATGTTTATATCAGATACGTATCTATTCGTATCACATTTGTATCTGTTCATACCAGATACATATTGAATGTTTGTATGAATATGTACAAATAGATTTGTGTCAAATAGAATTTTACCACATTCTAATGTGATCTATTTGTACAAATACGGATTTCCAAACATTCAATTCATTTTGAATCGAATGCCAAAAAACATTCATTCACATCGCTAGTCAGAACTGAAGATGGACTGAAGAAGGTTGAAAGTGAAGGTGTAACCATGGCTGATGTAATGCAAAATGATTTTCTGCACCTATCTACAGAACCAGATCCACAGAACATGTGCTGGGAAAACAAGAAAAGGAAAACATGTCTCAAATGCATTTCTGTCCCTCGAGGGGCTGCCATATTCACAAGAGCAAGAAAAGAGGATTCTGGGCAACTCCTTTATATAGGCTTTCTGTTATAGATGTTTGCTGTAAGATTGGTGGGTTTGTTCCTGTTCTGCAAACTGGCCTCAAAGGAGTAAAGATGGAATGCCCATGGGAAGCATCAACATCCACTGGCTTCTCTAAGTTTCAGAGGCAAAAATTTTATTGCATTGCTCACTGAAAATACTTTCACAGTTTTTAAAATGAGAATTATCATTCCTAAGAACAAATGCTGAAGGGAGGCATACTTCTTTCCTGGCCTTCCATTTGTAAATGATACCCCAAAGTTAGTATTGCATTTATTTCTTTATCCTCCCCTCCCCTCAGAATTTGCATCTCACCGCTCAGAATTTGAGTTTATGTTCCTTTCATAACAGACATTGTGATCATCTTATCTGACCTGTTGTTAAACACTTACAGGGGTGAAGTAGTTACAATATAGTAAAAACGTTACTAGAGGACATAAATCCTATAGGAACTTCAACAACTGCCAAATTCCTCTCATTAGCCATAAAGATCAAAAGCCAACTATTAACATTTCAACTCCTTTTTTAAAAAAAACACTTCCATTTTAAATCTGTTGTTTTAACTTTTATTATTTTTTAACTTCATATTTTTTATCAGTCCATGATCACAGAATAATAAGTTATTCAGATATTATTTATTTATTTCACAGTTTCTATATCTGACGGTATCTGAAGATCACCTGTAGATCTTAGGACAGTTCACAATATTGACTAAAGCATCAAATACTGTTGGCCACAGCAGTCAGTGGTTGGTGCGGCTCGTCTCTCCGGCCCTCAAGAATTTCCTGGCCCACTCTCTGCAGTCCCAGGGCAACTGCCAGGACCCAGCAGCAGTTCCAGCAACTGGCAGATGTTCTTCAAGGGCATCTGGCAGTTGGTTGAAGCAGTAGCAGTTCCAAAGCCTGCTGATCACTCTGGTGCTCAAGACCTGCCTAGTCACATACCCCAACAATGGCATATCTTGTGTTAAATGTTCTTTCAGGACAAAAACACTTTAAGGGCCTTTTCACACATACCTGTTAAGAGAGATCCAAACCACTTGCTGGTCAGCCCCCCAAGAACACAGACACAGCTTACTTGGATTTGCTTACCCCTTCCCTGGAATGATCCAGCTGTAGATAATTTAAAAGAATTCCAACAGCTGACCAACAACATCTAGATCACTTCTGGAATGGTGGATCTGCACCGCTTCTGCATGCTGCATGGTGTGTGCGTGGCTGCACAGTTGCTAGCCATGGCAATATCCAATCTCATAATGGATGCCAGTTTGGATTTTGCCTTATCAAGCTAGACTGGTCATTTTCACTGCAAGCACTGCTGGACATGTACTTGTTAATCTGGATCAAGGAGCTGCTTAGTACACTTTGGGTGTTTTTCCACTGTCAAAAGTACTCATTTTTGCACCCATTTAGGACCCATTTGGGTGTGAGCTGGATGACCCCATTTCCACTATGGAACCCATTTGGGACCTGATTGTTTCCACTGCCATTTGGGAAATCCAGATCTAATGGGTACATTTTGGCCTTTAATCTGGATTTTCTGTAGACCCCCATAAAAGGGGTCTTCTCCCAGAAAATCTGGATTAAAGGTCATTTTCAATGGGGTCCAAAAGAGGCTAGGGGGAGGGGATGCACTTTTGGGACCCCCCCCTGACATTGGCTTCGAAGTCACTTCGAAGTTGCTTCGAAGACTGCACCCCCCTGCCCCCCAAAACACCTGGGGTAATGGACCGACCCCTTGTGGATCGATCCGGATTCCCCAGATGGGTGCAAAGCTGTTCCCACAGCAGGGGTGTTAGCACCCATTCCTAATGGGTGCTACACCTACTGTGGAAACACATTGGGTGCTTCCCTTTATCCGGATCTACTAGATCCGGATTAAGAAATGTACCCATTCCTTAGATTCAAATCTTCTTAGATCCAGATCTAAAGGCTGCAGTGGAAAAACACCCTTTGTCTGCATGGGACTAATGTTAATCTGGACCAAATCTATGCTAAGGAATCAATAATCTAGATTAGCTGTTGACCACATAAATATGGTCTACATTCATGCTAGCACCACCTGATTTGAATCAAGGAAACAACATCCACAGATAGAACAGATTTAGAAAGAATTTGGGCATGGATTCAAGTGACATGCACAGTTACAGTGTGAAATAGTGGCTGCTTTGATGGCAATGGTTTCTTCACAGCACCCATGAGACATCTTGCATCAATGGCAAAGGCGTCTTCACATTGCCTTTGAAAACACCTCACCCTTTGCTATCCGGATGCAGAATTTCATTGATGGGGATGTGGGGCAGTTACACTGGCTGTTGGAGGTGCTGTGGGCCTTATGGTGATAGTTAGAACATAAGAAAAGTCCTGCTGGATCAGGCCATTGCCTATCTAGTCCAGTGTCCAGTCCCACACGAGCACTTTGCATGAGCATCTCAAGCAAAGACAGGGGCAGATCTTTTCCTGCTCTCAGATCCCAGCAATGGTCTTAGAAGCATCCTGCTTTCCCTCGTAGCCTGAAAGATGTATTTAGGCATTCATTCTAGTAGCCATTGATACATCTATTCTCCATAAATTTGTCTAACCCTACCTTAAAGCCATCTAGGCTGGAAGCTGTTATCACCTCTTCCAGCAGCAATTTCTATAAACCAATGGCCCTCTGGGTAGATAAATACTTGCCCTTGTCAGATCTGACTCTCCCACCCAGCAGCTTCATAAAGTGCCCCCTGGTTCCAGTGCTGTGTGATAGAGAAAAGAATTTTTTTCTATCCACCTTTTTTATACCATGCATAATTTTATATACTTCAGTCAGGTCCCCTCTTAAATGGCGTCTCCCTAGACTGAAGACTGAAGACGCCTAGATGTTGCAGCCTGGTTTTGTAAGGGAGGTGTTCCAGCCCCTTAATCATTCTGGTTGCCTTTTCTGTACCTTTCAAGTTCCACAATATCCTTTTTGAGGTGTGACAATCAGAATTGTACACAATATTCCAAATGTGGCATCATCATAGATTTACAAAGAGGCAAAATGACACTTGCTGACTTGTTTTTTATTCTCTTCCTAATTATTCCCAGCATTGAATTAGCTTTTTCACTGCTGCTGCACGCTGGGCTGACGCCTTCATTGAGCTATCCACCAGAACGCTGAAATCCTTCACTGGTGTGTTGCAGAAAGCTCAGACCCCATCAGTTTATAGACATACCTTGAGGTTTTGGTCCCGATGTGCATTACTTTGCACTTGTTAAGATTAAAGCACATTTGCCACTTGGTTGCCCACTCACCCAATGCTAAGAGATCCCTCTGGAGCTCTTGGCAATCTCTTTCAGTTTTTACTACTCTAAATAATTTAGTATTATCAGCAAACTTTGCTATTTTACTATGTACCCCTTCTTCTAGATCATTGATGAATGAATTAAAAAGTATTGGTCCCAACATTGAACCTTGGGGAACCCCACTTTTTACTTCTTTCCACCCTGAGAATTGCCCATTTATTACTACTCTCTGCTTCCTACCCTTAAGCCAGTCACACATCCAGGAAAGAACCTGTCCTTTAGTTTATTAGGACCTCTTCCTTGCTTATCTCTATCCAGTTTAATTCTTCTACTGGCATGTATCCTCTGTCTTCCTCCGTAAAAACAGAAGCAAATAATTCATTTAGTTTGCATCCACTGATGTGGGACAGGGCTTAGATTTTCCATTGACTTACTCCTTAGCACTCATTAGCTGCTCTAAATCATGCATGGTACAGAAAAGGTGGATAAAGAACATTTCTTCTCTCTATCACAAAACACTAGAACCAGGGGGCACTCTATGAATTTGCTACCAGCCTAGATGGCTTTAAGGAAGCGCTAGACAAATTTATGGATGACAGATGTATCAATGGCTACTAGAATGGTTGTTTAAGTACATCTTTCAGGCTGTGGGGACAAGCAGGATATTTCTAAGGCCATTTGCTGGGATTCAAGAGCAGAAAAAGGTTTGCCCTTGTCTCTGGTTGAGATGCCCATGGGCAATTGGTGGGCCACTGTGTGCGACAGGATGCTGGACTAGATGGGCTGTTGCCTAATCCAGCAGGGCTCCTCTTATGTTCTAAATCCCACTCAGTGCAGATGCCTTTGCCTGTAGTTGATCTGGAGCTAGCTAATCCAGATTCACTAATATGGATTAAATAAGTACAGAAAGACTCAGAATAACATTACTCAATCCATTGTAAACCAAGCCCTATTGCTTTCCAAATGTCTGAGAACACCTCAGGTTTGTGATGGCTGTTGCTTCATCTTCACTTTTGCTGTTGAAAATTAATTGAAATTAAGCAGAATGCAAACAGATTTTGTGTGAAGGCTCATATCTATGCTTTCACTGATGAAAGGAAAACTATAGAGACCTCTTTCCCCCTTCTTTTTACATGAATGTTATTTTTATCACTGATGGAGTAATAGTTACTATTGCAAACATTTCATTTAGCTGACAAAGAAATAAAATGATTTACTTATTTAATTTGTTTGAATAGGCTGTATAATAATGCCTTTTGGAGTAATATTCTGTTTCATCCTACATTGCTAAATCAGTCACCAATAACCCATTTCACAGTTCAGCATTCTTTTTAATTTAAGGTTCATCTCATAGCATAATCAATCTGTTTTGAACATGCAGTTCGGGGGTAATTCACATTTTCAGATATTAGATAGGAACATGAACAAACATGGGCGGATCTATTCAGAAATGTGATACCTTCTGTGTTTTCCATCTAACTCACTAGACTAGTTACCATACTGAATTGCAATAACCAAAATAAGCTGTCACCCCTCTGTCTCTTTGAGTGTAGGGGGAATGTTATATCTTTGGGAAAGGGATATTTAAAAGAATTCTACAGTTATGGAAATAAGGATAGAATAGGAAATGCATGACATTCTTAAAATTGCATTGGTTGGGCTTTTGTCAATAAAGGACAATAGTCAAGAAAAAAAATTTGTTCATTCATTCACTCATTTGTTCAGTCAATCATTCAATCTGGTTAGATGCATAATGAGTTATTAGATATCCCCCTCCATAGATATTAGTATATTAATATTTAGTATACATTTTTAAATATGTATGATTTAAGTGTTTTTATGAATATTATTGTTTTAATCTGTTGTTTTAAAACTTCTAACCTGACCCAAGACCTACAGGTATATGGTGGGATAGAAATACAAATAAATAAATAAATTCTGCTTTTGAATTAAACATTGATTACATCAGGATAGATTAACTTTAACTTATTGACTGTAAATTGATGTTGATAGAATTAACATTTGAAAATTTGCAAAATTAAAACTTCATTTTTGTTTTTGCAACTTTTTGCAAATGTTGGATTCTACTGGCATCTTCCAAACCGTCTATTCGGACCAAACTAGCTACTGCATGGACACTTCCCAAAGCAATGGCACAGCCCCTCAAGAAATTCATTGACTGCCTAGGTCTCCCATCTTGTAATGTTTCACAACATGAAAATTATATTGGGGACCAGATGCGCAAATTCAATTTGAACCTAAATGGATCTCTTTCCATGCCTGAAGGTAACAGTCTGCTTTGTTCTCCTTTAGTTCTAGGAGGTTTGTCATTGGAGCCTTTGCTAATCTCTGAAGTTGCCTTCGGAGGGACTTCAGAGCCTTTGCTAATCTCTGAAGGCAACTTTGAAATGACTTCAAAATGACTTTGAAGCCTAGGTTTTGGGGCTCGCCCCCATGGGTGCACCCTCCCCCTAGCCTCCTCTAGACCCCGTTGCCAAACTAACATGGAAACAGGCTCCCTTTAATCTGGATTCTCTGGCTGAAGAACCCATTGTAGACCCCATTAATGGGGACTACAGAAAATCTGGATTAAAGGTTGAGATGTACCCATATGATCCAGATTTCCCCAGCGGCGGTGGAAACAATCAGGTCTCAAATGGGTGCTGTGGTGGAAATGGGGTCATCCGGCTCACACCCAAATGGGTGCAAAAATGGGTACTTTCTGCCAGTGGGGGAAAAAAAAAACCAAAGTGATGAAGAAACATAGTGGTATCTTGAAGAACTAATATTGATCTCCAAAAGGAAGATGAGTTAGCGCCCTGATCATGTTTGATGCCATGCGTTTAAAAAGCGACATATAATAAGTTAGCCATCCTGCTCAGTTATGGTACAGAGACTGTGCCCATTAGAACTGTGTGCTTATGAGGCCACCCAAATGCTGGAATAACCAGCATTTATGACCACTGGTTCTGCTAATTGTGGCTGATAATTGCAGCAGCACCACAGGAAACCCTATGTTTAAAGAAGTTATTTGCTATCCTATGCTTTTTATTTTAGTTAAATTTAATTTTTCATATTATTGAGGTATTTTTGTTTTGTGAAATATATTTAATGTACCCTCCCAGTTTATTTGCTAATGAATGAGTAGTGGACTCTATGCATATTTAAAAGAAAAATAAAGTACCACACATGCCAATATTTTAATCAACAATTATTTTAGAGTTAGCATAATATTTTTGATGATACATCCACCATGAATTATGCTACAATTCTTTATCTGAATATCTGTGTTGTCTTTGGGGCTCTGAAAATGCTTAACTCTTAATATTTATCAAGTATTTTTCAAGGAACTTGATACTGTGTAGGACATACATTCTAAAATGTCTTTCAACATTCTCAGCACTTGCTCTTGGAGTATGTTTTTTATTCCTTAGCATATTTTTCCTCTTTTTTCTTTTTTAGAATATGAAATTCAATAAATTGTGTGATGAAGGAATAATAGTCAGCCTTAGCTGATGAAGGAAATGAAGCTAGACTAGTCCTTTTGTCATCAAGAAGGCGATTAATGCAAACTGTCACTATCCTGGCTTCTCTCCTAGCAGAATGGTACTTTCAATAATTAGTTTGGCCTATCACATATCAAAAACAGGGTTAAAGTGTAGTCTCAGAGCAGCTTGGTATTGGCCTCAAGCCTAGCAAATTAACAGAACAGATGACAGGTAACTAGACTCCGAAGTCACGCTTTAGTACTTTGAAGAGGTCTTGAGAAGACGTGATGATATATTCATTATCTAGAAGAATCACAGAATAACCTCATTAAAAAAAATGGATGTGTGCATCTTTTGAAGAAGGAAATCATTTAAACCAAGTTTACATATATTCCAACATTCCAGATTGCACAACAAAAGATCATTGCTTTCCTTCATTTCAGTTCTATATATTCTTATATGATCTGCACCTCAATCTGTGGAGAATGAACATTAAATCTTCCAAAATCAACTTTCTCTACTCACAAGTACAGTACGCAGTATTGCTTGATCTCTAATAAGCATAACCAGCTGTTTTGTTTTTCCACCTTGAAGCAGCATTTCTCAGGAGTAGCTACACACGTTTTACTGTGCTTTAATTCGCATGCGACTGCAGCGAAATCCTACCAAAATGTGGCACATGTCAAATGCGCAGTATTTTCAAATAAACAGGTTTTTCTGTAGAATGCTTTCTCCAGCATTTTAAACATGTCACTTTTTCCAATGGGGGATGGGTGGGTGGTTGCAAATTCTTATGGTACCTTCTGCAATTCTGCAGCCTGTTTTAAAAAGAAGAGCATGAGGTGACTGAACCTTTCTTTTTCAGCCTCCGCTAGCACTATGAAAAACCTGTGAAATGAACCATATTGAACAAGCCAGAATGGGTCACAATAAATTACTACAAATACAGATAAATTAGCTAAAACTGTTAGCAATGGTGATTGCACTGGGAGGAGATGCTATTCCTTCAGCCAAACTGATGTTCTTCATTTAGGGTGTCCCTGTTCCCTCTCACACCATTTTCCTTTTGTATCTTGTCTCTTTAGATTGTGAACCTGAGGGCAGGGACCTGTCTAAGATTAATATAATATTGTAACCTGCCCTGAGAACTCTGGGTATAAGGCAGGATAGAAATACAAATAAATACATTATAAATAAATAATTTAGGATATGATAGGGGTCACAGCTTTTGTAAAAATGCACAGTAGATATGATTTTACTATTCAGGTGTGCCCTCTCCTTAGCCGTGTCATCTAGAATACATTTTGAAGCATGAGGCAAGGCTTGTGGGTACTAGAACCTCGGACTTTGGCAAGATACTCATAGTGCATATATGGCATCATGGAAGAGTCTGGTGGGCATGAGGGAGTCTGCTGCTGTGGACTCCCTAACACACTGCAGAGAGCAGAAAACACAATCCTGTCTTTTGCCATCATGTAGATCAGTGGTTGTGGCCGTAGTAATCTACTCTTACCGCTCCACTTGTGACTATTTAGTGAAGCACAGAAAATGGCCAACTTCCAGGTTTTTTTCTTGTGCTTCGATAATGGCCCTGGCTGGAACCTTCAAAGGCAGAGAATGGATGTATATGCAAACAGCTCACTTCTAGGGAGTCTTGTCTTTCATGTTGTCCATTCCACTTTTCTGCTTCTCCTTTTATGCATGGCAGAAACATTTGTTGATCAGTTGACTTTAACTCTCAGTACTTTTCTATAGCATATCAGCTTCTAGCTAAGGTGCCCTCATCTACTTGGAATCTCATATTAATTCTGTCAAGCTATTTCTTTAGTTTTAATCTTCACTTAGCCATTTCAGCCTTTTCTATAATGCCATTTATCCCAATTAGGATGATTAGGACTAATTACTTGCTTTGGCTGAATCAATTTTGTGGGATACTTCTCTGTTGATCTGAGTGATCTGACCATGGCTGACATAGAACTGGTGTGAATTCTGATGATGTATTGTAAAATCAGAGGTATTTCTTATTTCTTTTTGTTAATTAGGGATGCTTGAAGAATTATAGTTTTTATCTCATCAATACAATGAAAAGCCTATGAGGTGACATTTCTAGAGGTTGTTGGGATCTTCCTCAGTCGGACTGGATGGAGAAGAGGAAACAGTGAGGATGAGTAGAATGACTTTGAAAGACTTTCTTACACAGCAGTGTTTTGTGCAGAAATGGTTTTGCTCTTTCCAGGAGCATTCAACAATATGGGCATGCCCGAATATTTGTAACATTCAAAGTTCATACAAATTTGGCTGAATTTGGAAATTCAAATTTGAATCGAATGTTGGCAGATTTGAAGATTGACATTCAAATTCAAATATAATGTTTTGATTCATTTGTATTAAGCTTCGTATGGGATGCATATGGGATTGGTATGGGATTCATGTGCTATTTGTATGCATTCGTATGGAATTCATTTGGGATTGAACATTTGTGTTGAATACAAATCCTACCACATTTCAAGGGGATCTATTCAAATGAATACAAATTTTCTTGCATTCAATTCAATATGAATCAAATTTTAAAAAAGATATTCATGCACATCCCTATTTCAACACATTTCTTCCTGGAATGCTATTTATATTACAGCATTCGGGACCCCTACTTAGCCCCCCTCCTAGAAAACCATCAATCACTTGGCAACAAGGCCAAACTGCATACGTTGGTTAGGGGACTAGATAAACACACTACCCTAAGAGTGGTACTTCTAATCCTTAAAGCCATGAAGATTTGAACCATGCACTACAAACCAGAAGGCAAGTGAGACAATCTGAGTGCTAATTTTATACATTATACGGTTTTAAATAGGTACCTTCATCCCAAGGTAGAGTAGGAAAGCAGGCTAAAAGCAAGCTAAAACTCATCTAAGAGTTAAAAATGCAGCACTTAGATTTGCTTTTCAGTTAGGGTCCCTCTGCAGGGAAAACGGATTGTTCCCCAAGTTTTCTGATATTCAGAAGCAGTAGGGAGGGTTCTTCCATCCTTGTGCTCAGTCTGTCCTTCTCATACAGGTGAAGGCAAATTCTCTTGAGATCTCACACAATTCACCCAAACACTTCAGAAAAATGTGAAGGAACAGAACATTCCACAGTGAAGGTCCGTGTAAGTAGCATTTTTTAGTTCTGAGCATCAGGCTCCAGATGTGCAGGTATTGCAGAGCATCATAAAACCTGTCTGTCAGGTTGAAAGTTAGTCCACGGTACTTGTGAAGTTTTAATCCCATTTGGGATTAAAGTATTAAAGTATTCTAATTGTTATTGCTGTTAGTAATAATGACACAATGGTGATGGTTTTGCACTGCTGCCTCATTATTCATGGGTAAAACCAAACACTTATTTATTAGCAGATTTTTTTGCAAGGCCTTCTGGACTGGAAAATATGGGTTCAATACATGAGGAATATTGGTATATTAATTTGGTTATAATAGCCTGATATGGAGTTAAAACATAAAGTGGACTGATATCCTGGGAACCACCTGCATCTGGAAAATATAAAAAGCAGAATTCTCATGTTGTTTTAAAAAGGGCACATTTTCAGTCAGCAAGGAGGAAAATTTCCAAGCAAGGATGACTAGAAGGCAAAAGGCAAGGGCATTCTGTGTGTGGAATAATTAATGGAGGCTCTTTGGGGGGGTACTGTATTTTTGGTGTTTTTTTTTTTAAAGAATTCAAGGGAAGCAAACAACTAGGTATCAAGAAAATATATTGCTTTTTAGAAAAACTTAACATGTGTTACAAGAGATTGAGTTGGCCATTATTAAGGAAATTACAATAAATTGTTGTTGTTATAAGATTTATAATCAGAAATCTGAAGGAAATCCAGAAAACGGGCATTTTCATATGTTCGTTCCCATCTGCTGGACAGAAAAGGAGTGCAATCAACTAACATTTACTAGTGTTCACATATGCTAGTAAACCTTAGCCTCCCCTCCCCCATAATTGAATACTTACCTTCTGTTTGATTGCCGGTTGGTCCTCTTCAGATGCACCCATCTTGTGTGTGGTGCCCTCGGTGATTGCACATGTGTCAGCACTATCACCATGATGATGCTGATGCTCTGTGAAGTCACAGTTGTGTCAGGAGGTCAGCAGGTCTGCCAGTATGCTTGCACAGCAGTTCATGGTCCTCCCCATCTAGCAGAGGTGTGGGTGGTCACTGGCTAGATGTAACCAGGTAAGTTGGGTTAAGGGCTGGTAAGATGTGGAGCGTTTTGTGTTCCACAGCTAGTTGATAATTAGGCAACTTCTGGGCAGGCAGGGGGCGTTTCTGCTGTAAATGTCTCCTGCAAGTGCATCTGCACTTGCCCAAATGTTGCCTAATTATCAACTATAGGCCAAAGAGTGAATTGGAACCTGGATGCCAAGATTTGGAGTTAATGCTTGGAGTTCACTTGAACCTCAAATCACAGTTGCAACATCATTGCAAGTATTAAGTAAGTTCCACTGGGTTTTGTTAAATTTGTCATCTTAATGTTTGTTTTTGTTTAACACAGTTAAGCAGCAATCTAGAGTCAGGGCAGTGTTAAGAAAACCTCTGATTGCTGTTAATTGGAGTTGGCCACATACATAAGCACTATATATATATATTTGTATTTACATACAGGCTATGTAAATTCCCATGAAATTCTCATAGGGAATTGTTGAGGTCATGTAGACTGACTAGCCCATAAGAGGGTTAATTTGGATGTCAAAGAGAATGTCACAGATCCTTTGCACAGTTTAGGATTAAAAAATTGTCTGGGTTCTAGGGAAAAAATTATACTGAATTTTGTCCATCCACCTTTGCCACTGATCAGCTGCCAAAACATCATAGAAGAAGTCCTGCTTCGTAAGCTGTGATTGTGGATCAGAGAATCGCTGCTGCACTTTCTTCAGCTGCTTGCTTTCTCTCCTCTCCACTTCGTCTTGCTTTGCCATCCCAGCTGAGGAGAGGAGAGGCTTGATGTAATGCTGCAGACATTTCCTTCTTTCAAGTTTTTCACAAGTATTGACTTTTGCTAAGAGTTTTGTTACAGTAATTGTTGAGCTTTGACAGGAAACTGTCAGTTACTTTGTTGTGGCTGGAAGTGCTTTTCTGCAACACCTGGACCAAGACCATCCTCTGCATAGTGGACGGACACATGAAGTGTGGAAACAAATTTGTTGTTTGTATGAATTCAGACAATTTTGAGCATTTGTGTACGTATCTGTATGCATCTGTATGCATCTTGTGTGTGTCTGTACGCATCCGTATGGGATGAAAACAGGATGTGTACGGATGCGTATGAAATATGGCTAAAGCACATAGACAATGATCTAGGAAAACATTGGTAGAAGTGAAGGCACTTCCCTGTGACAAACAGCAGTGTTAGGATATGCTGTGCATTATCAATGGACCCAGAGTAATTATGGCAATACCCCAGCCACATGCTTGACTGCTGATAGACATAAGAGGAAGGGCTTAGAGATCAAGATCAACCTTTTTAATTGCTAGTTCCTGTTGTGTAGGATGGTGAAAATATAGCAGCGATGAAATGTGATGAAAAATATGAAAGACAATAGTTGTTAAAATAGAAAGCGTTGGGCCTTGTCAACTACAAAAGTAACACAGACATAATGTGTTGTTAAAGATCTTTGCAACCGTATGCTTTTATTTTGCTATAATTCATCATCTTAACTCCCTAGGTTGTATAGACTGTAGGCTTACACGAAAGGCTTTATTCAAGAACTCTTTCCCTTTTCAGCAGGCAGAACACATAAAACAAAATATAGCATGTTAAAAAGATGGCAGTTCAGAGCCTTTGTGCAAACCACAATGGTGGACAGGGGAATATCAAACCCAATTTGGATGCCAATGCAATATTTCAGCTGAATTATATAGCATGACCTGGAGGGGAGAATCTAGAATTTGCAGAAGAATTCTAAATGGCAGAATGATGGTTATGGAATAGTGAGTAGTACTATGCATGACAGAAGAACAACATTGAAGTCCTCTGTAATTTATGTAATGTACAGCCCTGTTCACACAGATACTCATATCATATTCAACATGAGGAGCAGACAGTCAGATCTGTTCCCATAGCTATAGCTTTCATACAATTATAAAGAGGTTGGGTAGTGTTTTTAAAATAAAAACGGCAATAATAATAACAGCAACAACAACAAAGCTAAGCTCAGCATTAGGGATGTTCACGAATATTTGAAACATTCAAAATTTGATCAAATTTGCGCATTTGCATTCTTATAGAATGTCTATACATTCGAATTTAAACATTTAAATGGACTTTGAATTTTTGAAATCACTTGTACGAATTATTCAGATATCCGTATGTGTACGGATATGTATGTATTACATATATCTCATTTGTATCCATATGCATTTGTATAGATACATAAGGGCTGAAAACAGGATGCATATGGGATAAAAATGGGATGCATACAAATGTGTACAGATGCGTACGGATGCATATGAATGTTGTCGACATTCATATCTTCAAATACAAATCAAACATTTATATGAATGGATTCAAATGTAATCAAATTGAATGTGAATACATTCAAATTTTGAACACTCAAATCGATTTGAATCTTTGAAAATTCAATTTGAATTGAATGGCAAAAATTGTATTGATGCACACCCCTACTCAGCGTGCAGGTTCCTTGATCCTGAGGGATTTATATTTGCAATTCAGGATTGTATAATAAACACAGATTATCAAAAGTATACAGTAAAAGACCAAACAGTAATTGATAACAGGGGTAAGAGATACTAGAGTGTAACAAATAATTGACCATATTATTGACTAGGTGTCCTACTTTGGTATTTTGTGAGCACAAAAGAAGGTGTTGACCAGGTGGCTGGTATAATCCATCAGGCCTTAGCTCAGGATATCATGTTTATAACTGAGAGTCTACCATATTATAAATATCAACCAGAAAAGGAGAGCAAAAAAAACCTTGAGGACAATGATTACAAGTTATACTAAGATCAATCATTCTCAACAGATCAAACAGTGCAGGTGAGCAGCCCGGATATAATATTAATAGATAAAAGAAGCCGTTCAGCCATTCAACCATTTTAATTGACATAGCAGTGCCAAAAAAACAGCAACGTCTTTAGTATGATAGATAAGAAAAAGAATATGAAGAACTAGCAAAGGAATTAAAGCAGCAAATGAAGCTGAAAGCAGTTACAGGGCTCCCTATTGTAATCTTAGCAATGGACATAGTACCCAAGGAAGTCAATAAACAGCTTAAGTTCCTTTATATGGATAATAATAAAAAAATACACCACCGATCTCAAAAGCAATTCTTCTGCATGCACTTACTACTGCAAGAACATTCCTGAATCAAACATAAATAACAGCAATCAACAGTATATCCAGAGCTGCCAACCTCACACTTTTTGTAACAAACTTGCCACAAAAGTGTAAGTGGAACCAGCAACAAGCCAAGTGGATCATAATCCTCTATACTCATTTTATCCATTAGCAGCTGATCATTGGTGCCATGGATTTCACTTCTTTATTCAGGGGCTATAGTCACAGACAGGTTACACTCTTGATTATTAATCAAATTACAAGAGTCTAACCAGTCTGTGACTATAGCCCCTGAAAAGAAGTGAAACCTGGTCCAGACCCCCTCCAGACAAGATATGGATCAGTTCCAAGACACACTTTGAACACAATCTGGATCCACTGCAGATGTGATGAGGACCTGCTCCCAATGATGTGTACCCAACCCAAACAGCCCTGAATCTTCTCTGGACCCATTCTATGCTCAATCCTGGCCCAATCTGAATCAGGTCTGGACCCATTCCAGACCAAATCCAGACCAATGCATCTCTTACCATGTCACCATGATTTTGTAATTCGCTGCCTAATTCACCTCTTCTGGATCAGGTTTGGGATCTGCATCTGGATAGATAGATAAATATGATCCAGAAATAATTAGCCTTCCAGGACACAATGTGTGTGTGGGGGTATGTGGTGATGCTGGGTGGGGGGGAGGATGGGTGAGTAGAGTGGGGAAAGCCATGGGAGTGCAGTAGGGGAGCCAGGGTGCCAGACTGTGAAGTAGGGAGGGTAGGGGGTAGAGGAGTCCGGGCACCAGGACATGAAGTTGGGGGAGGGGGAGCTGAGATGCATTGGGAGGGCAGGGGGTGAGGTGGAGGACAGTGGGATGCAAAGTAGGTGTGCCAGGAAAAGGCATTGTCAGAGAAAATTTTATTTGCAGAAGGGGCTTGCTTCAGATTTTGCACATCCCTGCTTCTGTCATTATTGCACAAACGTCTTGCATCTGTTCTATATGTGGATCCCTCTTGCGTGATTTGAATCAAGGAGAGTTAGCACTGAATGTAGACCCCATTTATCAGGTCTATGACTAATCCGGATTCCTTTGCACCCATCAGATCCAGTTCTCTTCATCTCCGGTGCAGGTGACATGGTCTTAATGGAGCCTTAATCCAGCTTCCTGTGAATAAGGTGCATTCCATTGCATCCCTTATGCATTCTTATCATGTGTTAATATGGCACATACCTAGACATGATACATGAATGGCAGAGTTGCAACACTGAAGAAGACTCCTCTGAAGTGTTTTGGGAGATGCTTCCAATTTAGCACAGACCTCAAGCTGTTTCATCATTCTCAGTGCAGACATGTCCTACATCTTGATCTAGATCTGTAGTATCTGGATCTCACAAGCACTGGTTTCAGTAATCTGGATCTATTTTCATCCAGATTTATAGAGACAACTATGAAAACAGCCAAAATGGATTGCAAGCTGAGTCTGATAACCTGCATCCCTGAAAAGCTGGAGTGAAACTCGTTATAGTTCAACATTTCAAGGGGTCTGTATTGTTGCTCCATCATTAAAATGAAATTTACAAAAGAGATTGCTTTATTTGTATCCCATATGAACCTTCTGTTTCCTTCAGAAAGTTTTTCAAGGTTCTTTCACTGAACTTAGTTAATAAGCCTTTTGTCCATTTTTCATTTCATAGTTTAATACAGCCTTAATGACTTTTGTTGTGAAAAAACTTTTTCTACCCATCTGTAACTGATCTGTTTCTAATCAAAGGTATTTTGCAGAAAAGACATGAAAAACGTGTTCCAATTATTGAAATGCTTTTTGCTAATGGTTTTTGGTTGTGCTAACAATAAATTGATTTTCCAAGAGTAGATCTGGTTAGGGGTATGGGGGTGGAAAAACAATGTCTCCCATATCTAGATATGAAATATAAGCCAATTTTAATAACATGCTTCAGCTGCTCTGCTTAGCAAGCTTCTATAGTGAAATTATTCCTGTAAACTTTGTTTTGCTCAAATTGTAATGGTTTGTAAAATATAATGTATAATGTCTGCAGTTTCCAGTAAATGAAACAGGGTGCAAATAAGAATCTAGGATGTCAGGGTGTGATGAGACAAATTTAAAAGGGTGCCTTCTGGGCAAATTTAAGGCTCTAGGGACAGGCATTAAATACAAAAACATTCTTTTTCACATCCAGAAGCCGTTGAGAAATAATCGACTCACTGTTTGAATCTGATTGGGCAGTAAGTTATGGAGGGTCCTGTAACCAACCCCAGTCTGAAAATGGTCGCTATGGATGTGTGATCAATCAGGGTCATGGAAACCCAGCAGATGACCGATTACTCAGTGGCAACCTTCATCAACACAGAAAGTGAAGATGAGGATAAGAATGAAGGAGGGATGGTTTTAGTCACTGTGACACACTTTTTCTGTATCAACAGATATGGCAGTCCTTGGAAAAGGGGTGAGTAAAAAGTGTCAAGCATCTGAATTATTAAGGCATAAGTCTCGGGCTATCTTCCTGCTCAAGACGTGTATAGACATGTACGTCCAGCCTTGCCCAGCTTAGCTGAGAGCTAAGTGCTACCATGTACAGCTGAACACAATTCAGGAGAACTAACACAGTTGCACCTAGGTAAGAATTCAGTTTTTGGATAGGTCAGAAGTATGCACATGGCCTTATCTCCTTATGTATTATTATCCTAGTATTGGAAAGTTTTCTTTGCTATTATGCCTATTTTTGCGTTTATGCCTACTTGCTGTTTTGCCTTTTGCCTTACTTTTTCCTGTGTGGATTTTCCCTGCCTGTGTTGCAGGAGTGTAGGCACATTAGACAGTCTGTAAGTAGTATACTGTAGTTTATTTTCACACCTGCTTGCACATCTGTCTGTATTATACACTTGTATGTCTAGCTAGTGCTGACTTGCAACCACAAGAATAAAACCTGCTCTTTTGGAAGAAAACAACAGCCTACATCTCATCTATGACTCCAACTGCCCTTCTACAAAGTGAACTCATTCCACTTCCAAAGCAGAACCAAAGTGGAATATTCTGACAAAAACAACTGTGACTGATTGCACTATTACTTTTAACATGTTTAACATTCTTCTCAGTCTTCTTCCACTGAGCATAACTACTGGGACTTAACAGTTTTCTTTTAACAGCAGCCTCTCATAGGTATTTTTTTAAAAAAAGTGATTAATGGGATGGCAATTCACTTGATACTTCTACAGTTCAGATTTACACAATTGACTTATAGTTGATTCAAAAGAGAAATAAAGATTTTGTTCGATGTGTAACTATTGAATTTTTTTGTTCTTCAATGTACTGTGGATGCCAGCTTGAATGACTCTTTAAACAGCTATCAGCATTAGAGCTTAATGAAGCATCCTGTGTTCTGCTAAAACCTAATCTTCCTTTTCTGGTATGAGGAATGTAGAACTATTGCTGTACTCACCCTGAAGAGTAAAGTTTTGTTTTGCGTTTTTCTTAAGATGGAGCCTCTGCTGGAGGAGGAGGAGAGCTAAGTCCTGGGAGTGGTTTAGTGGTGGCAACCTAGACCATCTGCCCTTTCGAGTGGCTGGGCACTGTTACCATGGAGCAAATGCTTTCAGAACTAGGCCCCTTTGCCAGCTGCTCTAGACTTTACCTGACCACAGAAACACCAGAGTCCATAAAAGAGTAGTGTTCCCCACCCCCTCTCTCTTCCCAAGAGCTCTAGCTGAGCTGCTTGGGAATGTGAAGAAAAAAAGACAGTGGCATTTGTTATCCTGCCCAATCCCAAGGATTTGTGTAATTTTATAATGTATTATTTGGTATTGTATGTAATTTCATAATGTACTGTGCTTGCAATGTATCCTGTATTCTTCATGTGTGTGGGTTTTTTTGTTTTTTGTTTTTGCTGTTGTAAACTGCTTTGGGCATTTGTTTAAAAATGGAAATGCACACATAACACTGTCTATCTTGATCCACTTACCTTGGTCTCCAAGGTGCACCAAAATAAGTTCTGAGGACCCCACTGTGGTCTCCTTCCCTCCCCAGCATGCCCCCTTACCACGGGACTGTGGTGGTGTCCCTGGCACTATTTTGACATTCCCTGGAAGTTGAAAATGCACTTCCAGGTCAGCATTGCAAGATGTAGATCATGCAACGCTGACCAATAAGGCCTGTTTCAGCCTCCGGGGCATGCAGAAATAGACCCCAGGGACCCTACTGTGGTCTCCCACCCCTGATGTGCCCCCTTAATATTTAGAGGGCTGGAGTGGTGTCCCCGGGCCTATTTGGGTGGTCCCTGGTGCCAAAAAGGCACTTTTGGGTTTGCACCTCAGACCTGAAAATGTCTAAGATGACAGTGCATGTGGCAGCAGCAGCAATGGCGGTGGCGAGTACAGGCAAGTGGGGAGGAAGGAAGAGAGAGCGGACCTTCACTTCATTTCAAATACAAGCCCCCCCCACACACACACATTCATGGGGCTGGGATTTGGCTGAAGCTGAATTTCCCCACATTTGAATCAAATCATACTGAATCAAATGTGGGAAATGGGCTTCGTACACATCCCTAGTAACAGCTGTATGTGCTGGGACTTTGCTATGGTGATTGGCAATATGACATATGAGTATGCAGCCGCAGCTGCCCCCAAGCAGTATCTGCATACGGAAGTAATATCAACACCGCCTCTGAGGTTTTACCAGGAGCAACCTAGATGCTCCGGGTAAAGTTGTGGAGCACTTTTTAATGCTCCACAAGTAGCAATGATCAGAACATTATGGGGCACTCTGGAATGGAGGTGGCACTGCAGTGTGCATATGCTCTGTCATATAGTGTGCCGCGCCATCCTGATTAGGGATGTACATGAATATTCAAAACATTTCAATTCAATCAAATCTGGATATTCGAATTTGAATTGAACAGTTCTAAATTCAAATTTAACATTTGAATGAACTTTTGAATAATTCATATGAATTACTTGGACGTATTTATTTATTTATATTTATATCCCACCCTATACTTGTAGGTCTCAGGGCAGGTTAGAAGTTTTAAAACAGCAGGTTAAAACAATAATATCCATCAAAACACTCAAAAGCAAACAAGCAAACAAATGAAAAATCCAGTATATTTTTAAAAAGTATTCTAAATATTAAAATACTAATAGCTACAGTGGGTGAAAAAATAGTCACATTAGCCATTTTTGTCACATTAGCCGTGTATGTATACGGATATGTACGCATCACATACGTATACAAATGCATCTTATTCATATGTGTACACATTTGTATGGATATGTACAGGATGAAAACGGGATGCATACGAGTTAAAAACGGGATGTGTACAGATGTGTACGGACACATTCAAATGCTGTCGATATTTCTATCTTCAAATACAAATTGAAAATTTGTACGGATATATTTGAATGTATTCAGATAGAATAGAATGTGCTCAGCTCTCAGAAAATTTTGTTTAGGATTGCAGCTTAGATCATTAACAAGATCACATATTGAGTGCTTCTAGTGTTAAAAATCATAAACATTTGAGTAACACCATCAGATATTTTCATGGATTCATTTATTTCTATACATAGCTTGCCAATTCTGATTGTTTTTTGAGAAAGAAACTGTATGAAAGAAAGGTAATACAATATTGATTTTTTAAAAGAAATCAGTCCATACCCTGTACAGTATAGGAAAAAAGCTCACCCTACAAATTGTTTCAATTTCTCTTAAAATAAGAACATCACCATGCAGACTGCAAATTGTGTCGTCTGTTAAAGGATAATTTGAAATAAACACTCAGAACATTGCTTCTGGGTTCTGCTGGAACACCATCTTCTCGTTTTGGTCACTCAGCTGCTATTTTTACTATCTGTTCAGTCCTTATGACCTGTAGTAACTGCCTGTAGCTCAGGACTGGAAGTTTTGCTAGAAAAAAAAGTTTTCTGCAGGTAGTTTGCCACCAGGACAGAGCCAGTTCTCTCTTACCAGCTTGGTACAGTATAATAATATTATCATACCAGGCCAGTATGATTGGAGTGCAGTAATTTGTATGGATACACCCCAAAAGTGCTAGACTAGCCCAGTACCTGCTTGTATTGTGAATGGCTAGACAAGCTCACCAAGGCAGTGTCCAAAGTGGCATGGCCATAGGGTTCTGTCACCTGTGCTTCAGTGGTCACACAGCCGCATCCCTTCACTGCACAACAATTGGAAGAGGATACAGAATCTGCCATCCAGGAGGAATCCAACTGCACATTATGAATTATCACTGGTGCTATGTATAAATATATTCTAATTTTCAAATTCTAAATATCATTTCTATATTACTGCAAATAATTAGGATGAGTAGAAATATATATAGTTTATGTGTTAGATGATAGATGATGATGATGATATAGATAGACGCATAGACAGACAGATAGATAGTTTAAAAGGCATCTCTTTTTTCTCTAGTTTGGAGAGAGAAGGTGCCATTGTCCATTGTGCCACTGTTCAGACTGTGAAAAAGCACCCTACACAGAAGGCATCTCTGCTGAAGACAGTACCAGCAAAGGGATCAAAGCAACTGCCTCAAGGTGCCCACTGCCACCAACTATAGCCAACTTCTTGAGATGGCAAAGGCTTCCCAGAGGATGAAGCAGAGGTATGGACAAAGACAAGGAATAATCATTTTATAATAAAACTCTATACCACTAGGGGTGCCTGTAACAACAAGCCTATGGCCGAGCAGAGCTTTTTCCCTCACCAAAAATCCCTGGTTTCAGGTTGCACAAGAAACCAGACCAGATGAAGAATAACTTGCTTGATTAAAATAAAAAGACAAAACTTGAGCATGTGCAAGAAATAGCAAAACAAGAATGAAATCATAACGGTCCAGACAAAAAGAAGTAATACACTGTGCAAAGCATGAGGTCCAGCTTTAAAGTTTCAGAAATATTCAAAAAGGCATAGGGTAATTCTGATGCATAGACAGAATAACTCAAGCAACAGATCAGGGCAGAAAGATGAAGACCAAGATGGCAATGATACTACAGACATCATTATATCCTAATAGCAGTTAAGGAGCCGGGCTTTTCTGTGAGAATAACGGATTTGATTCCGCACTCTTACATGAAGCCAGCTGGTTGACCTTGGGCTAGTCTGGTGATGGCCAACCTATGACACGCGTGTCACAGGTGACACGCCAAGCCCTTTTGGGTGACACACCTGGTCACCCTGGCACCTGGATGTGTAATGCTTGCTTGTTCTTGAAGTGTATGAAATACCAACTTTCAATTGAAGATTTAGCAACAAAAGTCACTAATGTAAAGAATTATTTGTTTTTGCTTTTAATAAAATACATATATCAAAAATATAACTTTTTTACTAGAGCTACAAATATCACAAAATTATGGATATTTCTAGAAGTGACACAGCACCTGAGTTTAGCTAGGGTTTCTTGTGAATTTTGACACACCGAGCTCAAAAGGTTCACCATCACTGTCCTAATTCATTACTACATCAGGTGCTAAACAATAGCCAATGAAATACAGACAAACTCAGAACTTTTGAGAATATGAGTGAGTAACCCCCTCTCATAAGGTGATGAGGGCTGTTACTACAGGCAGTTACTACAGGTCATACTGCACTCCCATCAGTGTTGAGTATTAGTGTTATCTCTTAAGTTAGCTCCCAGATGCAGCTAGTTACATATGGTACATCTCCAAGGTCAATCAGACCTTGCTTTTTGGAACCTTGCACACATACCTGCTTTCCCAACAAATGATTTTTACTTTGAAGAGGTTAACCCTCTAACACTAAGGTAGAGTCAATCAGGCTCCAGCACAAAGATGCAGTCAGTCAGTAACAGGAACACATGTTACTGAATTCTTATGGATCTCTGAATGTTGTCTGCATGTATCTACTATTAGGGGTGTGAACGAATGCAGTCTTGACATTTGATTCAATTTGAATCGAATATTCGAATGTTCAAATTCATACAAATAGAGAAAAAAATGAATATATTCAAATTCAAACAAATTCAAATACATTCATATCTAGTCATATGGATATTCAATTTGTATTTGTTGATATAAATGTCAACAACATTCATATGTGTCCTTATGCATCCATATGCATTTGTACGCATCCTGTTTTTATCCCGTATGCATCCTGTTTCCATCCTGTATGTATCAAATAAGATGCGTATGGATACATATGCAATACGTACTTATCTGTATACACAAGAATGTCCGAATAATTCATAAGAATGCTTCAAAAATTTGAATTTATTCAAATGTTAAAAAATGAATGTATAGACATTCAGTTTGAATTTCCAAATTCGAACAAATTCAATCAATTTTTTACTGTTTTGAATATTTGTTCACATCCCTTTCTACTATTGCGTTGTAGTTCTACAACAACTAATGGCCCTCAGTTTACTCAGCCTTGATTCTGGCGTTGAATGTAATGTGGGCTGGTAAACAGAATATGAAACATGGCAATGAAATCTGCTTAACCAAAGATTGGATAAGCAGCGTCTGCAAGCCCCCTGACCTGTGTTTTCCACACATAACATAGTAATATTAATGACTTCCCACATAGGATTTCTATGAGGATAAATGAGATAATTACTTTAAAGCACTTTCCTGCCCATACATGAAAAGGCATTACAGACTCAACAAGGTCATTTCTGTTTATCTGAGGAGTGATTAGAATAGCCAAAGATTTTTTCTTTTGCCCTTAATAAATGCCATACATCAATGATGGCAAATCCTGATAAAATGCTCAGCAGTCATATTAAAGGGGTGAAAAAGTGAACTTACATTATTGGAGCAAACAACATAGCATCCATTACAATTTTGCCATGTCCTGAAAGGAAAGAATAAGCGATCTTTAAAACATTGCCATTACTAAACAATTGATCCACTACACTATTTATGAATGAAATCAGATGAAGAACTGAATTGGAAATTTAAACCCCGTTTAGGTCCAAATATATTCCTGGGTTGTAATTTAATGCTAAAACTATTCAGACGATTATATGTTAGTGAAGCTTTCAGTAAGAAGTGAAAATGGAAGAAAGTGGAACTGTAGGATATGATATATTGTATATTAATAGAAAAGTATTATCTGGTTATTTGGGTTTGACTCGATGAAGGCAGTACAGAAGAAAATATATAAGAGAAATAAGCACTATTTAGGGATAAAAGTTTACTATAGAATATGATATATTAAATATAAATTTTTGATAAAAGCGAACATATGTTTAAAGTTTTAGGATGTTAATATATGATGATATGCAATTGAAAAGAAGAAGCAGGTGTAAGAAAAAGTCATGACTTCAGAAAAAATGAGGAAGGGTCTAAGATTATTATGTGGTTAAAAGATTAGGGAAAATGATTAGGATACTAAACAAAGAAATACAATTAGTATAAATATATATAGGAATAAAGATTGACTGTAATGCAGTATGTGTCTAAATGAAATAACTGTATTCAGTAGCAAGAGGGTAAGATGAATGGAGAATAAATACAAAAAGCATAAGATATTTGGAGAATAAATATAAGGAACGTAAGATATTGGAGAATAAATATAAAGAGCATAAGATATTTGGAGAATAAATGGACACAAATTAAGAAACCATTAATATAAATGTTATGGGGAAAAGGTGGGGTTTGGACATTTTTTATATTTTATCCTGAGTGGGTCACAATGATAAAAGGTAAAATGTGTATTGTATTCTTAAAACATATTTAAAATATAACCTAAGAGGGGAACTTACTGAAGGGTTAAGAAGTAGCTCTTCATATAGCAGAGTGTTGTCCTGATAGAGGGCATTGAGTTGAGAAGCTTGAGGAATGGAGGGGGAGCTTGTGTATGGAGCCAGTTTGGTCCACACTTCTCTATGAAGTCAGCTGGGTGACCTTGGTTTTCTCACAGCTCTGTTCTAAACTCTCACAGCCCCACCTGCCTGTTGTGGGGAGAAAAATAAAAAAAAAAGCTTCACCAGTCACTTTGGGTGTTTTTCCACTGTCACTAAAAGTACCCATTAAGTACTCATTAATGGGTATGTAATGCCATTTTTGTACCCATTAATGGGTACTTAATGGGTACTTCTAGTGACAGTGGGAGAACACCCTTTGAGTCCCCTTAAATGGGTGAGAAAAGTGGGGTAGAAAAGCCAACTCTTCTTCCTTTATGTGATATGAAGAAGCGTGAAGGCATTGGGATGGGAGAAGTAATTACCATAACACAACACTGAAACTTTGGTGGGCTACTGTGTGCGAGTAGATGGGCTGTGGCCTGATCCAGCGAGGCTTCTCTTATGTTCTTAAACAGAATAAATTGCCAGGAGAGGATGGATTCAATGTAATGTTTTATGAAATATTCAGTGAAAAAATAGGTAAATATCTGGAGGATTTATTAAATGATATTTTGGAAGAAGGGAAATCACCAGATTCATGGAGGAAGTGTGTATTGGTTCTAATATTGAACATTCAACAAAACAAAATATATGATTCTTACAGAGCAATATTTCTATTAAATCAAGACTTTAAGACCTTTACAGTGATAACTGTGACAAGGATGAAAAATACAGTACCAGAAATAAAACATGGGGATCAACATGAATTTATTAGAAAGAAACAAATGGAAGGCCCTATTAACACAGTGTTAAACATGGTGCATCATAGAAAAAAATAAATAAGAAGAAAATCTTTCCTGTCCAAATCAGCCCATCCATATTTTGAGTGCTGCATCTGCAGAGCACTTCACCTTGGCCCCTTTTCTGGACTTATGGGTTCCATTGTAGAGTGAGAGACCTAGCCCACTTCTGGGCTTCTCTCCCATCCTCTGGTACAGACTGAAAGCATTCTGCATCTGCATTCCATTTCCCTTTCATGTTCTTCCTATAGGGTATGTAATAGGGACGTGCATGAATATTTGTAACCTTCAATATTTGTACTAACTTGCACTAATTTGGATATCCATATACAAACTGAATGTTACGACATTAGTACATTGACTTTTGCATGACTGTTTCAGAACATTCGTGAAACGAGGAGGTGGGAAAGCTACTACGCCAGTAACATCTGCAATGGATCCAGAGTGCATCCAACATGGTTTGAGAACAGATTCATAGTGGATTTGATGCTTTCAGAGCAGATATGTTACTGGATACGTATCAGATACATTTGCATTTGTATTGGGTATCCGTATGAATTCGTACAAACATATTTGTATCAGATAGAATCCTACCACATTTGTAGGGGATCTATTCAAATGAATACAAATGTTCTTATGTTTGATTCAGAAGGCTTTTGACAAAGTCCCACAACAAAGGCTACTGAGTAAACTCATCAGCCATGGAATAAAAGGACAGGTTTTGACCTGGATTTGTGACTGGCTTAAGGGCAGAAAGCAGAGAATAGCAATAAATGGCAAATTCTCAGGGTGGAAAGAGGTAAAAACTGGGGTCCCTCAAGGCTCAGTGTTGGGGCCAATGCTTTTTCATTCATTCATCAATGATCTAGAACAAGGGGTACATAGTAAAATAGCAAAGTTTGCTGATGATACTAAATTATTTAGGGTAGTAAAATCTGAAAGAGATTGCCAAGAGCTCCAGAGGGAACTCTTAGCATTGGGTGAGTGGACAACCAAGTGGCAAATGTGCTTTAATATTAACAAGTGCAAAGTAATGCACATCAGGACCAAAAATCCAAATTATGTCTATAAACTGATGGGGTCTGAGCTTTCTGCAACATGCCAGGAAAGGGATCTCGGGGGTTTTGTGGACAGTTCAATGAAGGTGTCAACCCAGTGCATGGCAGCAGCAAAAAAAGCTAATTCATTGCTGGGAATAATTAGGAAGGGAATAGAAAATAAGTCAGCAAGTGTCATTTTGCCTCTTTATAAATCTATGATGAGGCCACATTTGGAATAATGTGTACAATTCTGGTCACCACACCTCAAAAAGGATATTGTGGAACTAGAGGTGGTGCAGAAAAGGTCAACCAGAATGATTAAGGGTCTGGAACAAAATCCCTTATGAAACCAGGCTGCAACGTCTAGGTCTCTTCAGTCTGGGGAGACGGCATTTAAGAGGGGACCTGATTGAAGCATATATAATTATACATGGTATAGAAAAGGTGGATAGAGAAAATTTCTTTTCTCTATCACACAATACTAGAACCAGGGGGCACTTTATGAAGCTGATGGGTAGGAGTGTCGGATCTGACAAGGGAAAATATTTCTTCACCCAAAGGGTCATTGGCTTATGCTGCCGGAAGAGGTGGTGACAGCTACCAGTCTAGATGGCTTTAAGGTAGGGTTAGACAAATTTATGGATGACAGATGTATCAGTGGCTACTAGAATGAATACCTAGGTGCATCTTTCAGGCTGGGGGGGGAGCAGGACACTTTTAAGGCCATTTGCTGGGATTCAAGAGCAGGCAAAGGTTCATCCTTGTCTCTGCTTAAGATGCCCATGAGCAACTGGTGGGCCACTGTGTGTGACAGGATGCTGGACTAGATGGGCTGTGGCCTGATCCAGCAGGGCTTCTCTTATGTTCCTTTATGAATCAAATGCAAAAAAATACATCATGCCCATCCCTAGTATTTAATCTTGGATAACCGTATCACATTGGTTTTTATTTTTCCACTATGTTTCAGATACGCCAACAGTATTTAACTTTCCAGCTCCCTCTTTTGACTTGGAGGCTTCTAATGTGAGTTTATAAACCTTTGTTGCTTGTCATTGCCTGCTTTTGGGAAGAATCTGGGGATAGAAACAAGAACCCTCTGCTTCCCAGGCAGTTTGTTCTACTATTGAGCTACATCCACACTTCAATACACTTGTTCTCAGATCTGCATGCCTCATGTTGATGCTCAGCTATCTTTGGACTGTATAGAAGTGCTGAATGGTAATCTTTGTTTCTAAATACAGCATTCTTTTCATAGTTTCTAAAGACAGGGAATAAAAAGCAACAAACTGGCTTAATAGTATAGAATTTCTTTTAATGAAAACTGAGTAATCATTTGCTCACAGAAGGAAATGAGAATGAAATAATCTTCAAGTTGTGCTTATTTTGGTCTTAACCTTCCATATTACCCAGCAGTTTTGTGTTCATGAGAATTCTAGTTTAATTACTGGCACTCTCATTATGGAATATGAGCTTCTTCTTACTGTATCTATAAACAAAGTGGACATTTAGCAATTATTTGTATGTAATTACATTTTTTTTAAAAAAAGAACAGAATTTGTCTTTGTTATCAACAACACTCATTTAATTAAATGTTCTATTTGCAAGCTCTTCCTTAAAAAAAAAACCAAAAAAATCTTTGATGTTTAGATAATCACAGCCAATATATCTGACAAACTGAGCCAAACACATTAAAGTTAATGGAGAGGTTTCCATCTATTACAGAAGGACTAGGATCAAAATCTGTCAGAATGAAGTAGAATCATTTTGAGCATGTGATTCATCAACATAATTATAAAAGAAAACCAAACATACTTAATTGATTGTATGAAGCTGCACCAAAATAATTTAAATAGAATGTAATTAAGTTCTGTTTCATTTTATTTGAAAGAACATACTAAAGATGCATTCATCTTAAACAGCAACAATGAAGTTTGTCAGCAGATTTATTTAGGCATCAGTGCGCTTAGGGATGAAGGGTTAGATCCCTTGAAAACTTTTTGTTCTGTTCCGCTTTGTTTTGGAAAATATTTCTAAAATAATTCCACAAGTTGCTCAGTGAGTAGTATTTTTAAGGAATGATGAAACCTTTCGCACAACCATGAGACTTTCATTGAAAATGCAGACAAATGCTACAGTTTGTTTGATGTTTGATGAGGAGTTTGAGAAACACACTCAAAAGCTGCCTCAGAATTGGTACAGCATGCTGTGAATCTGGAAGCGACTACGAAGTATCACTTTCTTTTTCAAGATCTTCCATGAGAGGTAGATGGTTATTCATGTTTCTCTGAACCTGTTCCAGGATTCTGTAAAACTATCGGATTGATCCTAGAGCAGATTCAGAAAGATGCTTGCAACTGAGTCTTCCTGGGAAGGAACCCAAGAACTGTCTGCTGTGAAGGCTTCAGATAATACGAACACATCCTTTCTTTGGATCCAATGAAAGGGGAGGGGAAGTATGAAAGAAAAAATGAAAAGAGTGGGCAAGATTGTGCTAGAAATCTGAATTTTGTGAATTTCTTTTATGGTTGTTTTGTTCATCTCCTGACCAATCCATAGGAGAGACATACACACACACACACACACACTACCATGCTGTAGCCAAATAATCTCACAAACTGCCAATTTTGTTTTGTGCTATCAATTCCATATACATGATTTCAATCTTTCAGACATTAGCTTAAAATTGAAGCTACGTGATGAAAGAATGGGGAAACAGAATGGGAAAGCGGAATGATGGCCTGTGTGCAGGTACGTTAGCACGTATGTGTTTCACCTTTAGAAAAGCAGATTGTGTGACATCATGCAGGAGTGACATCCATATGGTATCTTATAAGCCCATAGCTTCCAAGTTGTATTCTCCTACCTAGTTGCAAGATTTGAATGAAACTTCTCCAAATTCTCTCTCAAGACAACAATTTAATGCTTACACAGCAAATCTATGTGACTTATTGCTTACAAACTCTAAATCAAATGTAGAGGTGACTCATTGAATCCTTCCACTGGAAGTGGTGAGACTTTTATTTGAGTGCTCACATTGATCCTAGCATTAAGAGGATCTCAGTTTGACACTGATCTTCCCTTACTGCTTTCACCATCACAAACAGGGATGGCAGTAATAGTCATCAGGGAACCACCATACAAAGAAACTCTTCCCACATGTAGGGATGTGCACAAATATTTGTAACATTCAAAATTTGGCCAAATTTGGCTGAATTCAGTCATTTGAGCTTGAATGGAATGTTACGATATTCATATGCTAACATTGAAATGAAAGCAAATGTTTCTGGACAAATAGTTCAGATGTTTGTTAAGCTGGGAAAACAAATCAGTTATGTATCTATTTGTGTCAGATAGGTATCCATTCATATCAGGTATATATCTGTTCATATCAGATACGTATCAAATGCTCCTACAAATACGTATGAATAGATCTGTATCAAATAGATTTTACCACATTCAAATGTGATCTATTCATACAAATATGGATTTTTGAACATTCAAATTCTTTCTAATCAAACGCAAAAAAATCATGCATGTGTTCTAAGAGTCTATATATAAATAGTATTCAATTTACAAATACAAAACTGCAGATACAGTTTTTAAAAAGTT
Source organism: Aspidoscelis tigris stejnegeri (assembly GCA_023333525.1). Taxonomy (NCBI): domain Eukaryota; kingdom Metazoa; phylum Chordata; class Lepidosauria; order Squamata; family Teiidae; genus Aspidoscelis; species Aspidoscelis tigris. The sequence continues at coordinate 66,844,531 of JALMGA010000007.1, read as the reverse complement.
CAAAATTCAGTTCACTAATAACTACAAAGATCATTTATTAAGAATCAGAAATAAAACTCAGACATAAAATTTGGGGGAAATCACTTGACAATGAAGAAAAGTGCCAGATGGTGCTAGGTTTTATGTAGAAGAACCAGCCATTGATAAGTTGAATATAGATAATAAGGTATCAACTATGTAGCGGTTGAATCAGAGAGAATTGATATCCCTACCATAAAGAAGTATTTTTTCACACACAGGTTCATCACCCAATCATACTACATAATTTAACAACATTAAGCCAACAGTAAGATTCCCATTAAAGCAGCTCTCAGCCCAATGGAACCATAAAAACGTAATATGATCAGAGGAATGAACTTTCAGTTTACATTTCTAATGACCAGGTTACAGTTCTTTTATGTAGTGGTATCATGACCGAGCAATTACTCTAAGTTCCCTTCTTAGTGAAGCTTGTCCAAAAACCTAGGGCAAGTTTAAAATAATAAAAAAAAGGTTTATTAAAAGAAAAAGGCAAAATGAAGCAAAATAACAAATCAGTCTCTTCACAATACATGTGAGGTACAATCTTCTTACATTGCAGTTAAGCACATGACGGAATAAGAAAACTACAACAGCAGAAGTAAGCACACAAATGCCAAAACAACAGTGAGTAAAATGAGTAATCAGAAGAATACATCATCGTATGAAATATACAGGGATTCTGTAGAGAAATCAAGTGACCCTACAATGGCCAATGGTGCTCTAGCAAACTTAGAAAGTTTTAGAAGATGAGAACATATATCCCCCTCATAACTGAAAGTCCTCACTCATTTCTACGTATGTCCAAGAATAGTTTAAACATTCAAAATTTGATCAAATTTGTTTGAATTTGGACATTCAAATTTGAATTGAATGTCAATATTCCTTTTTTAACATTCAAATGAATTTGAATGTTCTGAATAATTTGTATGAATTATTCAAACATTCATATGTGTGCAGATATGTATGCATTACATACATATCCATACACATCTTATTTGTATCCATACGCATTTGTACAGATACATATGGGACAAAAACAGGACGTATATGGGATAAAAATGGGATGCGTACGAATGTGTGAGGATGTGTACGGATGCATATGGACACATACTAATGTTGTCAACATCGTATCTTCAAATACAAATCAAATATTTGTACAAATAGATACAAATGTATTTGAATTGGGTCAAATTTGAATACATTCATTTTTCTCTATTTGTTCAAAGTTGAATATTTGATTTGAATCAAACGAAATCTGAAAATTTCATTCGTGCACACCCCTAATTTCACTCTCCCATCTACGATATCCAATCAGTCATTATCTCTCCCCTGTTAGTTCCCAGCTGCAACGATTTGGGATGAGTGAGCTTCAACAGTACAAAGTCATTAGCTGCTACTGTCTTATCAGCTCAGACCTGTACCTGCTTTTACAGAGAGAAAAAGATGTTAACCCTCTTTACATAAACATGGAGTCATGATAATTTTGTTACAAGTTTCATATTATTTTTTGCCATTTTTAAAACAACAAGAGATCTTTATAAGTGCCTCCAGACAGGATGAAAGCTGCACAGTCCCTCTGCAACCACTTCCTGTCTGACAAACAGGACAATGAGAAGCTACAGAGAGACTGTGTAACCACTTCCTGTCTGTCAGACAGGATGATTGGAAGCTGTGCAGGGACTATACAGTTGCTTCCTGTCTGACAGGCAGGAAGCTTGATCACCAGCAGTAACAATGCAGCATTCTTTGGAAATTGTGAAGCAAATGCAGATGGGGCAAGAGGCTGTGGTGGCTCCTAACCAGTTCCTGCCTGCTATAGTCATTCACCAAACAGGTCCATGGAAAATCGTCTTGCAGAAACCTATGGGAGGTGAGAAAGAAAGGTAGTAATGATGAATGAAGAGGAGACAGGCTTAAAAAAACTGTAACAGGCTTTGTTTGTTTTTTTGTTTTCTCTTGTCCACAGATGAAGTGGTCTCAGAGAATGGATGTGACATCCCCAAACCCTCTGTGCAATTGCATACTGAGGTTCTTTTTGCACTTTGCCTTTATTGGGAAAATGTCCCAGGGAAGCAAAGCTGTGTGATGGTTTTGGTGTCCACATATCAGGACTTAACTAAGGGATTTTTTTCCACTGACCTCCCTTAATCTGGATCTAAGATGATCCAGACCTAAGGAAAGGGTCCTTCAACTAATCCAGATCTAGTAGATCTGAATGAAGGGAGGTACCCAATGTGTCCCATGGGCAGTGCAGCACCCAATAGCAATGGGTGCTAGCCTGCCTACAGTAGAAATGCCAGAGCACCCATGTGATGAATCTGGATTGACCCACATGGGACCCATCCATCACCCCAGGTTTTTGAGGGGAGAGGGGGTACAAGCTCTATAGACTCTCTGGAGAGTCTTCAAAGATTCTCCAGAGTGATCTGCCACAAACTTCGAAGATTCTCCAGAGCCTTTGACAAAGGTCCATAGAACTGGCTTGTTCTCGCATGGGATCCTCTTTGGAGCCTGTGCTATAATTCGGAGCCGGCTTTGGACCTTTGGGCTTCAGGGCACCCTGCCATGGGTGTGCCCCCCTGGAGACCCCCTAGACCCCATTGCCTGATCGCAGTGGAAACACACTCCATATAATCTGGATTTGATGACTGAAGATCCCATTGTAGAGGTCTACAGGAAATCTGGATTATAGGACCTGAAGGACCCATTCAGTTCAGATTTCCTTAGAACTGGTGGAAACAAATGTGTCTCTAATGGGGTCTGCAGTAGAAATGGGGTCTTCCTGCTCTGAACCTAATGGGTCCTTAATGGATCCCTAATGGGTACTTAATGGGTACTTAGTGCTAGTGGGAAAAAAACCCCTAAGAATAATATCCTGTTTAACTACCCTGCTCAGTAGATCCTGCATACATTGTTATGATATCCCTACTGACTGCCTAACTGGGTTCTAGTATAATCCAAGCAGCTACTGAAGGTTTTTAACTGAAACTTATGAATTGCTAAGACATTTAAATTCATCAAAGGATTTCATCCCAGGATCCAGTGGCAGCACCTATCACCAGATGAGGCCATGGACACTTTTGTTAGGCCAATTTAATATTCTACAACACATAGACAGATTCCTCCCACTCTATGTGTTGTAAAATATTAAATGAACAGGTAAATTACAAGAATGCTCTCCAAATGCATTAAAATATCGCAAAAACTGCTATCAAAAAGTTAGGTTAATACACTTTAGGTAGATTTCTATCCCAGAGGATTTCTTTCTTTTCTCTTCTTTTTCTTTTCTGGAGGTCAAGAAGTATATATCCTAAACAGAGCTATGTATCCTATATTTGCTTGATATGCTCCCAAGGGAGTATCTGAAAATGTATGTGAGGGTCCCAAATTTATAGAACTATATGATTAAAGACCAGAAAATTGTCGGTTTTCTAGATAGCTTGGGGTAGCAGCCTAGACCCCTCAAATATGGATGAAGGTTGACATCATATTTCAGGGAACTTTCCTTTTTTACATTTAACTTTTCAAAAGGAAATGATCCATTAAGGAACATGATGAAAGATTATGTTAAAAAGAAGAGAAAAGAAAGGTCAGTTTTGTGGTGTAAATATTGAATAAAGGAAAGAGGTAGGCTGAATTGATAACTACAAAAATGCTATGAAGAACATGGCTTAACTAAATAATTATTATGTCTAGAAACATCTATGATTCTGTCCACCCTTGAATGAACAAATTTCGGGCACAGTGAAGTCAGAGAGGGTACTTGAAATAACAATGTACATGACAAAAATGAGTAATCTGGCAATCTGGAATTTATAAATTCAGAAAAAAGGGTTTGTATGAGTGAGGAAAAAATGAAGTTTGTATTATAGTGTCTCTCTTTGTCACGTGCACCCCCTGTTTTCTTATGCCTGATAAGTTTGTCTAATAAAAGTGAGAATAATGAAAATATTACCAAGATATCATAGCCTTTTGGTGCTTTTCAAAGGAAATTAAATCTGCTAAGATTGGACCGGAATTTCTGAGTACTCAATAATGAGAAACAGATATTCTAGAAATGGAGTGGGGGAGATTTGCCCTTATAAAGAGACACTTTTGATTTCATTCAGATGTGGAATTGTATTTTGTTGCTTTAGTTTTTTTCTTCTGTTATCTATATAAGCTCATACAGAGGACATTCAGGGCTTATGCAGAACATGGAAAAGATCATTTTCTGGACAAGAACTTTTGTCCGTTTGACAATAATCATGAGTAAGGACTATAGAAGCTGAAATTTTATGAAGAAACATTGCCAAATTCCGGGAATAAAAGGACTGTGTAGTGATGGTGAGCAATCCAACCTATTTTCACGTGATGCTTTTATACAATACGATGGGACTTTTGTGATAATGTACTCAGGCAAACAGGGTGAGTAGACTGAATTAAAGGTCTATTGTTGTGACATTACTGCCAAACATGCCCCTCAAAAACACTGCTGTGCCAACATCAACCAAGGTAATCACTTCACTACACTATGGGTGTTTTTCCACTAGTTCCACCTTAATGGGTCCTTAATGGGTCCATAATGGGTACTCTAGTGTTAAGTGGAAAAACACTCCATCTTTGCCTGTATTCCTATTGCTGTTTGGAGGGCACATTGGGTCCATTTACCACCTTAAAAGCCATTTCCTAAAGTTCCTGCATTTTAGAGCTTGTGGAGCTGGGTAGAGTTATCTTCCTCCAGTGAAACCACCAGCATTCCCAGACAATAGCTCCTAATTACATATTGTAATAGGTAAATATTTGTCCATAGAGTCACTCAGCTCAATTACACTAGGGGAAACACTCTACTTGGGAAAAGGAAAGTAGAACAAACAGATGGATTTGTGACCTGGTGAATGGAGAAATGTATTTGAATATCTATGATTACGTTGAAATAGGCATTGAATCACATGGATTAAATCCTGATTAGTCATAGGGATGTGCATGAATATTCAAAACATCCAAAATACAATCAAATTTGGACATTCAAATTGAAATTGAATATCTATACATTTGAATTTAACACTTGAACTAATTTTTGAATCTTTTGAATCACTCATATGAATGATTCAGACATTTGTACGTGTATGGATATGTATTTGTACGGAACGAAAACAGGATGCATATGGGATGAAAACAGGATGCATACAAATGTGTACAGATGTGTATGGACACATATGAATGTTGTCGACATTCATATCTTCAAATACAGATTGAATATTCATACAAACAGATACCAATGTATTCAATTCGAATCAAATGTGAATATTCAAATCGATTTGAATCTTCAGATATTCCATTTGAATTGAATCCTGAAAATTGCATTCATGCACACCCCTAATTAGTCATTGCATTGAGAAAACAGTGTGGAATGTGAAGGGCCAATCTTGGCCTGAATTTCTCAGTCTGGGCCAAGACTAGAGCATGGCATGGAACTGTGTGCCAGGGATCTTCCACTCTGCTGTGCCCAGGCTCCAACGTTCTTTGGAGGTTGGTGAATAAATGACCTCAACATCAAGATCTACTGGTAAACTGGGGTAGGATGTCATTTTGGGTACCCTAGCCTGGTCCACTGTCCATTCTGTGCTGAGCTTCCCTTTCCCCACACCAGCATGCAAAAGGGAGGCCTCTTGATCCTTTCCTATATTACGTTAAGATTATGAGCTGAAAGGCCCCCACCTAATTAGGTTGTTTATTTAATGTTTGTTGATTAGCTTAGACACCCTAGTTACTTTGCTTCATTAATTGCCCTTAATCCCATTTACAGTTTGCCTGGTTGGAAACTTCATCCTGCTCCTTCTACCATTTAAAGCCATTTCCAATCAACTTTTAATTGTTCTAATTGCACTTTTAATGAACACATCATTGTTTAAGAACATATCTGGTTAGTTTCCTTTCCTATCAGTTGCTTGAAATCAAACCAAGATACCAAAATCTCTGTGCTTGTAGAGTGTGCCAGGACAATTTGCATAACAATGCCATATTTGTTTAAGTTGACCTTTATACAAAGCTGCCAGCATCTTCTCAGGTTCTATTGTATTATAATCATTTTGTAGCTTGAAGAACTACAGATCTGAAATAAAGTCCTTATTAGCTAAAACACATGAACAGCCATAGGTATCCTCATTTAGTTAACTTATAAACTAGTCTATTTACAAAAAAATACACTAGACTAATTTTAGAAGCCCTATTTTCAGCCTTCATCAAAATAAACGTCCAGTTACTGAACAGGTGTGATCTGTCCAGTTCAGTAAATATTTGATGCAATATTTGGCATTTGAAATCATTGCATTATGGAATGCTGTTTTGTTTGGAATGCTACAGTGTTATTTGTTCATTTGAAACTGCTCACAACCACCACTACCCCATCAAGTTGTTAAATATTTGATTAAAAAGGACGATAATTGCTTCTTGGAACCATGTAAAGAGTCTTTCTCTACTAATGACTAAACAAACAGTATACATTTTTGCAAGGCTGGAATTGAATATTACTCTGCCATAACCATTAGGAAATTATTTTGTAGCAGTATTTGATGCTTTGGCCAATTTTTGATGAACAGCTTAAAATTTATTTCTCCATTGAAATAAATCTCACAAGCACATGAAAGGTTCTCTAACACTATTGTTCTGTATACCCTTTCTGCTTACCATAATTCAAATGCAGTACTTTTTTAACTTGACTTGAGATGCCTCCATGCACACACACACACGCATGCATGCACGCACATACAGGTAGACCAGATATTGATCTAAAATAGGCCAATTTAAAAATAGCTGCAACTTTAAAGCGGTTTCTGAAACATTTAACTCATGTCCTGTAGCCACCAAGCCAAAATTATAACTGACCAAAAGAAAGAGAATTTTATATATATATATATATATATAAAATCATTTTTCCTTATTTATTTATTTATTTATTCATAATTCATATGGGATTCATATCTAACATTCGTATCAAATTTGTGTGGAACATTCGTATCAAATCAAATCCTAAAACATTTGAAGGAGATCTATTCAAAAAGATTTGGCCAAAAAATAACTTTCATGCATGTCCTTACTAAGGTTTAATCCAGTCCACCTTTAGAAAGAGAGAACACATTAGCAAAGTGACCAGCAATTTTCTTTCCACATTATCTATTCAAAAGTGAATTTTCTGAGTTATTTAACCCTGAAAGAAAACAGCTTGTCACTTTGCTGATGTGTTCTCTCACTCTGAAAGTGGACTGAAGCTGGATTAAGCCTTACGTGTGACCATGGCCACCGTTAAATGTGAATAGCTCCTGACTCTTACTGATTTGATTTTAAAATGTGCATTTGGGGTTAACAGAATGGGAAATATGAAATAACTCTTCCAGTAGTTTCTTTGTCAGTCATTAAAGGAGGTATATCGTGAATTCTGGGCCGACTTGATTGTTTGCTAAACTACTTGTGGAGACATGACCTTTTAGTGCAAAAGCAAACAGAGTAGCAAAGCAAAGGAATATATGCATGAGCATTGTGCCAGCAGGTGCCTTGTGTTTACTGCCGTATTCATTACCAGCTTTCTCGATATCATGTCTCCAAAACAAATGGTATTTTGTTTTATTGCAAATAATGCCAGCTTTCAATCCTGCCACGGTAACTGACACAAATCAAATTAGAGAGCGTCAGCCAGGCAGCCATCTCTGTAGAAATCTGACATATCTTCCTTTCTGACAAAATGGTGCAGTCCACTCAGAGTGGGCATATGGAATTTCTGTTGGCTGGCCCTTTAAAAGTAAAGGGTACCTTGTACTATCTTGAATTAAATGTCAGTATCAAAACCATTTGAAAGCTTCACTGTATAGGTCACAGAGGGGAGCCTTCATTACGAAGCTGCCATTTATAGTTGTGTGTTAACATAAATGCGTAAGCTCATTACAAAAGAAAGTAGGCCAAAGGCAACATGAGAACAATCAGATTGCACTGGCTACAGAATCCTCCTTGGCTTATGCTAACGAGTATTTTGAGAGTTCTATAACCATGTGCTCATTCATGTACCTAAAAGATATATTCTGACACAAAAGGGATGCTGTAGTAGCTTAGGAACAAACTATGGGTGCCTAAAAGCTTTGAAAACTCAGTTTCATGGCTTAAAAAACTACAAAATGCTAACATGAAGGTAGAATGAATAGAACAGCTGAGAGGGGAAGGTGTTTCCGAGCTGTTATATACTGCAGCTCAGTGGTAGAAAATTGACTGGTTCCCAATTATCTTCCCAGAAAAAGTTAATTGCAAATAGTGGGCCCTTTCACACCTTCACTTGCCTAGGACAGCATCCCAGGGAAATGAAGATAAGGGGTAAATCTGGCATCTGCACTTTGAGATGCTGCATCTACCCCAAACTTCTCCAGCACTTTCCTAAGTCCTGGTGAAGTGTGAATCACAACAATTGCCTCCATGCTAGAGGCAATCATGGAACCGCAGCAACATTGTCAACAGGTATGGTGATCAGGCAATATGGTGCACATCCATGAGCCTATTCGCACTTGGCTTTATTCTGGAATATATCCTGGAATAGGAACTTGCTGCCCATATGCTAGTGCCGGCTTCAGCAGGCCCAAAGTGAGGTCTGCTAGAGTCTGCATTAGCATGTGGACCACAGACCCCTATCCTGAGATATACTCCAGAAAAAGGCCAAGTGCGAATAGGCCCCATGTCTGTGCTGCCTGGTCACATGCTCCATTTGCACCTCTTCCACCCAGAAAAGGTGTGAATGACACAGACTGTGCTGCCTCAGCCTGGCTACTATTACAGTGGTAGAGCAGTAAAAACTGTTCTGCCACTATATGCACAGGGGCTGCTCCCATGTGTGTGGAGCTGCTGCTGATATAGAAGTGGCTCCATGTGGGGCAGATGAACCATGTGGGAGTGTTACCCATCTTCACCTTTTCACCTATTTATTTATTTACTGCAAAAAAAGCTCAGTATCTGCTAAAAAAAAATAGCATGGACATATCCAGGTATCCCCCAAGCATTGACTGTGATGAAGTAGTAACAAAGAGCAACAAAACTTCAAGTAAAATACAGCATGCAAAACAATACCTTTTCAAGTCTAATAAAAGCTGGATAAGGAATTGTTTTGCATGCTGTTTTTTTTCTGAATTGCTTATTAGTTCCAGTGTTTTGTTAATACTCTTTTACACTGTGGCCTCAAACCCTGCAGCCTTTGCAAAACAAAACAAAACAAAACAAACCTATAGTTAGCATGCAGCTGGAGAGGCTGCCCAATCCAAGAACTGGATGAAAGTGCAACAGCAGTGGGAGTTGCAAAAGGTGAATACAGGGGGCCAGGTGAGATGGGAGAAAAGGGATGGGGGGGTTCCTTTGTGCGCAAGCATTTGACGTTCATGCACAAAACCAAAGCCCCCAACAGTCACAGAGGGTCTTCACCCAAAGCCAAATGTCCCCCCCCTTCGATTCACATCAAATCAAAGGGGGGAAATGGACTTCATACCCACTCCTATTTGTTGCCTTAGCAAAGTTGCTTCACTGTGCATCAACTGTAAATCTATACAGTGTTTAATCTGGAGCATACTGAAATATTCTTAAATAAGATGACTGTCATTTCCCAGTCCCTGCAAAAATGATAGATCTGAATCCCCTGGTGTCAAGCTGATGCCCACTGAGCCTGCTAATGGTGGCACGATCAGATATAACAGCGTCATTTCATATTTTTGTTGTTTTGAGAGCAATAAAGGGGTCAGATGAACTCAGTATTGCTCCTGCCTTCAAAGCCAATTCAGTGTCCCCTGAGAATCTAAATGGAGGTTATAAATTTCACAAGACAGATATTAACATTTAGCTTTTCATGTTATTTCCTTCACGTTTAACTATGAACTTTTCACAAAGTGACCAGAGTGCTCCTCTGCAGTTATTTCTTGCCTCCGATTTTCAGTCCAGGACATGAGTGAATTCCACAGCCATTTGTCAGTTAATATTACAGTGAAATGCAAAACCTTGGATGATTTTGAACTGTGAGCCAGGTTGGTCTAGCAGTTAGTATGGATGTGCACAAGTATTCAAAGTTCAAAATTCGTTCAAATTCATCTGAATTTCAGCATTTGAATTCGAATCAGATGTCCATAAATTCGAATTTAAACTTTCAAATCTATTCATTCAAATTATTTGGACATTCTTATGTGTACGGGTTCATACATGATGTGTACTTGGCTGTGCACGTCTTTCCCGCATCCTTATGCATTTGTATGGATCTGGTTGGGAAGAAAACGGGTTCCATACGGGATAAATATTCAATGCATATGGAAGTGTACGGATGCATACGGATGCGTATGGGATGCGTAACAATGCGCACAGGCACATGTGAATGTTGTCAACATTCGTAAGTGCAAATTTGAACTAAAATTCAAACAAATAGATTCAAATTTGCTTAATTCAAATCAAATTTGGGTAAATTTGAATTTTAAATATTCAAATAGAATTTTCAGATATTTGATTCAAATTTAATTGAATCCCGAAAATTGCATTTGTGCACACCCCTGGTAGTTGGGAGCCAGACTCTTTTCAGGAAATACCGAGTTTGATCCCGCCCTCCCCCATGAAACCAGCTGGGTGACCTTAAGCTAGTCTCAGCTCTCTTCTGAGCTCTCACAGCCCCATCTACCTCACTTTGTCAGCCACTTTGAGTCCCTTTAAATGGGTGAAGAAGTGGGGTAGAGAATCCAACTTTTCTTCTTCTTTTTGTTGGCTGTAAGTGCCTCCTGCAAGTGCAGATGCATTTGTCCAGATGTTCACTTATTGTGAACTAGAGGCCAATGTGTGAACTGGTAAATTTCAAAGCACACTGTGTGCTGCCTCTTGGAAATTCAAAAGGCTAGTTAGCTGGTCAATCTGTTGGGGGGGGTGTTGGTAGGGGAAGGTCTAGGCCTTGTGTGCATATGAAGTTCTTCCATGAGAGAGGAAAACATAGATTTTGTAATAGTCTGAGGCAAAAATAGCAGGCAGAAATTGTCTGCAGCATACAGAAAACTTAAAGGGGCCTCACTCCAAGCCAAAAAGAACAGTGCGTGTGGACACCACTTCCACATCTCCTGCAACAAAAAGGAGAAGACCTGAAAACAAAGTCGGTTTAGTTTTATAGGATAGTTGCAAAATGGAACATCAGCAGTGGCCCATAGTAGTGCACGAGAATAAAGGAGGAGAGGTAAGGAGCCAACCGAGAGTCCCTTTTCAGTCTTCCAGAACTAAATTTTGCATTGCAATGGGAAATCAAAGTGAGACTCCTTGTTCTTTTCCCTATTCCCTTGTTTCCACACACACACAAAATGTATCTCTTATAAAGTCTTGCACCACTAGCTGTCAGCAGTGGTTAGTGAGTCGGTTTTCTCCACTGCTGCTTTGTAAACAAAACAAAACTGTAGATAGTTAATTGAGCTAAGCAGTGACCACTGGGTTCCACCCAAAGTAAGAGTGTGACCCTTTTCACATAGAATATACCACACCATTTTTTCCACTTGAGGAGTGTGATCATTTTCACATAGAATATATCACACCATTTTTTCCTACTTCAAGCAATCCACCCCAAGACGGGCTGAGCTGCTGTTGGATCATGTCAATGGCCATTCACATTGTGGACAACCCTGACCCATTTTGGGGCCAAGACTGTTTTGGCTGGGTGCTCAGAAGCAGCACATTACCAATGCTGGTTCCAGGTGCCCAATGAAAAGACCCTGGACTTTCTATACTGGTATACAGCCCATGTACAGTCTGCATGCAGCCCACTAGTCTGCTATACCAGCTAGAATGCAATTTTTGTGCCATAGCATCATCCAACGCCAAGCATGGTACAAATGAATAATCCTCAGTGTGTATGATGCATCCCAGTTAGTCCCTTGGACTAACTGGGATGCATTGTATTAATATTAGTAATATTAGTAATAGTAATAATAATAATAATACAATCATTGATCAGATTTTACAAATACAACAATTAAAGTATACTTATAATAAAATAAAGCAATTAATGATGTGCTCTTTACTGTGTATCCTTAGGGGATATGTGCACAAACATTTTTTTTAAAAATGGTTTGGTTACTGTTACTATTATTACCATTACTACTATTACTATTGCTACTATAATGTCACGGACACTATGGCTATGGATACAAGAGGTCAAGGCAATATGTTATTTTAAAATAGATTAGAAAGAAACATGGAAATATTTTAGCAAGTTGCCTAAAGAATGATTTCATGAAGATTCACTTGTGCTGCTTTCCATAGATGGTGTACACCCCAAAGCAAGGTGACAAAAGCACAAAACATAAAATACAAAAGATGGAACATTTTTTGTCGAAATAATGCAACAAAACAAAACAAAACCATGAAGAATTAATTGAGAAACCTGCTGAAATGCTATTAACATTATTCCCTAAAAGCCTGTATGTGAACTGGCAAGCATAAGTCACCAGAGTGGGCAAGAAAAGCCAGTTGGCTCAGTATGAATAAAAGAGGGAGGAAAGGGGAAAGGAAGCAGAGACACTTTCTCCTTCATAACAAAAACAACTGAAAATGAATTTTGAGAAGGAAGTAGAAAAGGGCTAGGTTCTCCATCAAATTGTTTTACTGCATTTTGTAATATCCTGCCAATGCTGTTGTTTTGTTTTTCAGGAAGGAAAACTACAGAGGTTGACTTATATATACCTGCATATATCTCTTGTGGAATACAATCCTAACAAAGGATTTCTCCCTTTTCCCCAAATAGAAACAATTATGAAATAAGTGTGTTTAGCAGAACAGCTAAAGTCCCTGCATTTTGCCATGTTCATGAATATGGAGATATCTTAATAGGCGACACAGTGATTTCAATAACCTTTTTTGATCTAAAATAATTTCAAAGTACTTGCCAACTGAGCTCTTTTCTGTAGTAGCCTCCAGATCTGGATCGATGGGCAACTGATCTGGATCCTGGGCCTCCTGATGCCCATGTTAATCTGGATCATGGAGGCCTTGCTCCTGTTAGTCTGGCTCTTTCTGCACAAGATGGAAGCAGTTCTGGGTCAAGAGGCCCTTGTTGTATCATAGACTTGATCTATAAACTGGACTAAGGGCTATATTCCAGATCATGGAGGCATGCAGATCTGATCTGGATTGTGTGAACCAGATCAGGGGCCTTTCTACACTTAGCTAATTAGCCTGCCATGAACTAAGGCTGGTAAACTTGTGGTAAGGGTGGACCACTCACACTTATGATGAAGAAAGCTTCCTCAAAGTGTCCATTACCAGCCAGAAGTGTGAATGGTCCTCCTGTGTACCAGACCACACCACTGCATCTAAAGCTGTAAGTTCTGCCTCCTCACCACCATGATTGGCCATTCCATAAAATGCTCAGATGTTGTTGCAGAGGGGTGTGTTAGAGCACAGGGACGTATTGTGTCTGATCACATCAGCACCTGTGATCAAACACACTTGGGTTTGATTGGTGGTCCAGTCATGGCAGAGGTCGATTGAGCACAGCCTCATTGCAACCACACCTGCACAGACACTGCCCCCCCTGCCCACCAATAGCAGGAAACCAGAAGAAGAGTGAATGGTTGCACCACTGGACACTTCAGGTAATCTGTTAATTAACGCTGATAAAGATATGGAGTGCAATTTCATGCTCCACACCTAATCAACAATTAGTGAACTTCTGGAGAGGGTGGGCATGCTTGGAGGCTGTAACAGGCTACTCTGCATGCGTATGCTGTTTACCAAAAGTTCAATAATTGTTTACTACTGGCCTAACTGTGAATAGGCCTCTGGACTGTCTACACTGATAGAGCAATGGCTGCAAAGCTCAATTAAACATATGCACAAAATATCTGAATCAAGGAACTCTTGATCCACATCTACCTCCATCTTGTGCAGACAGAGCAGGAATAACGGGGTGGATCTTCCTTGATTTGCATTAATGTGGGGATGAGGAGGCCCAGGATTCAGTCTAAGAGGCTCCTAGGACCTTCATTTATTTATTTATTTATTTATATTTATATCCCGCCCCATAGCCGAGGGTCTCTGGGCGGCTTACAACATTTAAGAACAAGCACACTAAAATTGTATCACACAATAATAAAACCAGCGTAAGATTTAAAAACCAACATGATAATAAGAATAAGAATAAAAACAATACAAAAACAGTTTAAAACAGTGGTGTCTGGAAGGAGGGAAGAATAAAGAGCATTTAGCCAAAGGCCTGAGTGAAGAGGTGCGTCTTTACCGCCTTTCTGAATGTAAACAAAGAAGGGGCCTGACGCACCTCCAAGGGGAGACCATTCCATAGCCTGGGGGCCACTACTAAGAAGGCCCTCTCCCGGGTGCCCACCCGCCTAACCGCTGAAGGCGGTGGGACAACCAGGAGGGCCTCTCCTGCAGATCTTAAGACATGGGCAGGTTGATATGGGAGAAGGCGCTCCTTTAGATATCTGTGGCCCAAGTCATTTAGGGCCTTATAAGTCAGAGTTAGTACCTTGAATTGGGCTCGGAAATGAATTGGCAGCCAGTGCAGTTCTTTTAGAACCGGTGTGATATGCGTCTGGTTAGCTTTACTGGTCAGCACTCGGGCAGCTGCATTTTGCACTAGCTGCAACTTCCGAACCGTCTTCAAGGGCAGCCCCATGTAGAGCGCATTACAATAGTCCAACCTGGAGGTTACCAGAGCGTGGATAACTGTGGCCAGGTCATCTCTATCCAAAAAAGGTTTCAGTTGACGTACCAACCGTAGTTGGGAGTAGGCACTCCTGGCCACGGCCTCCACCTGAGCTTCAAGTGTTAGTGCAGAGTCTAGGAGTACCCCCAAATTTCGCACCTGTCCCTTCCCGGATATAGTAACTCCATCAAGGACAGGGTATCTCCCAACTACTTGGACCCGAGAGCCAGTAGCACACAGCACCTCTGTCTTGTTTCAATTCAGTTTCAATTTATTGGACCTCATCCAGCCCATTACCGCCTCCAGGCACCTGTCAAGCACATCTACCACCTCTCCTGAATCAGATGGCACAGAGAGATAGAGCTGGGTATCATCTGCGTATTGATGACACCTCACTCCAAAACTCCTGATCTCTCCCAGCGGCTTCATGTAGATATTAAATAACATGGGAGATAAGATTGACCCCTGGGGAACCCCACAAGTGAGTTCCCAGGGTGTCGACTCATTCAACATATGAGGTGAACATATCCTGTTATCCAAAACAAGCGTTAATTTTGTATAGTGTAACTTCCCATTTTCTAACATTTTTTTAAGCTTGAAAAAAATCTCTGTGCCGAAGAGGGTAAAATGTTTTGCTTTAAGATTTGCTTGATGTCCAACATTTCTTGTGCCCTATAACTGCTGACATTTAATTTAAACCTCAGCATCTCTGGTTGCAAGGTGCTGCCACAGCGATAGTAGTAACAGCAGCAAATTTTGTACACTGGGAGATATTTCCTTATTTATATCAAAAATCTGTCATGAAAGGAAACTACCACTTTATTAGGACTAGATCTTAGGGGAAAATATCTGCTATGGGACAATTTATCTCCTTTGTTTATCCTTTTCTATTTATAAAAACAGTTCCAGTTTAAAGAAGGATTAATTGAATTTTTTTTGTGTGTTTGTTATCTTCATTTCTGGGAGTAATTGATACATTTAATGGCAAATCAAGGAGGAAATACTTCAGATTTTAGTGGCAGATTTCTCATCTTAATGGACAAACCAAAGTCTGCCTTGCTAAAGTACTTTTATTGTTCATGTAGAAAAGGCACACTTTGCAACTATTGGCTTCAGTCAGGTGCCTGAATAGCTTGCTCAGTTGCTGAGAAAACTAAATTAGTAGGTACTTTGAATGCACAGAAGTTTCCTGTGGTCTTCAGTATTGCCTCCACATGCTCCAATCCCACTGAAATAAGTGGCCCTACACTGGGGCTATTGGTTTGTGGCTTAGCTATTGGCTATTTTAAAATAGAGTATTGGGTTTAAAATATACTAAGCAGGTGCACTGATGAATTGTTGTATTGCATTGCTTAATGGGTAGAGTATTACGGTATTATTTATTATATTTAAGGAAACATTTTCTTAATAGCCATGTGGTATAGGATAAATAAGGGCCATCTTTGCAGTCTCACAATATCAATGCCCATACAATTCAGCCACAGGCTGATCAGGCACAGAAAAAAAAGCACCTCTGAGGAGGCTTACAGAATATTTTGAGGTGAAATTGTTCACAAACCAGTTTGCCTCCCCCCTCTGTGATTGAAAAGGTGGATTAGAGAAGTCTTGGGTACACAACACTATGCCACTGAGGTGAAGATCATGTACAAAAGAAGGCATCACATTTCAAGGGCTGGTACATTCCCTACCAGACCACCAGGACCTGAAGTGCTGGTGGCCGGGGCTGGGCCGGCCCAGTCACTATGGCAACAGCCACATCAGTATCTGGCACTCAGATACTGGCAATCAGCCCATAGCACTAGGAATGTGAACGGATATTCAAAATATTTGTTATTCATTTGAATTTGGATGAATTCGGACGAATTCAAACATTTGTATATGAATTGAATGTCCGGACATTTGTTTTTTAGTATTCGTATGAATATGAATATTTTGCGTTAGTCATATGAGTCATTTGGACATTCATATGTGTACAGATATGTATGCATCATGTACATATCCGTATACATCTTGTGTGTATCCGTATGGATACGTACGGGATGAAAATGGCATGCATGTGGGATAAAAGAAGTATGTGTACAGATGTGTATGGATGTATATGAGATTTGTATCATTAGATATGTACTGAATAGTCGAATGAATAGATACAAATATATTTGTATCAGTTTGAATGTCCAGACATCAGTTTTTCTTTACGTGCAAGAATTCGGATATTTGAATATTCGATTCAAATCTAATTGAATCAAACGCTGAAAATCACATTCATTCACACCTCTACATAGCACACAACATGCCACCCATTCACTGTGTTTTCATCCAGAAGGGAGTGCAAATGCTGTGACTGGGGACTCACCAGCTGCTCCTGGCCAAAATGTGGACAGTTCTTTTTGGTTTTGGTTTTCCTCATCCACAGCTAGAGAAGATAGGAACAATTGGAGGAAGTTCCCACATACTCTGGTTTGGCAGCAGTTGTGCAGCACACAAGTGGATCTCTCCTAGGGTGTCTGTAACTGCTCGGTTAATGTATGTGTCAACAGGCCTACTGTCTTTCTGAGGCACCTTTGAGGTGCTCCTTTGTTATGTCTGAATACAGTCCCAGTTTCCTTCTAGCATGGATTGGATCACAAAGCTTTTGGAGTGCTAATGGAGCAGCACGCTTTTCCATTTCAACTTCATAAGAGACTGTGGCAAGCTAATTCTGAGACAGTTAAAGAAGCAAATAAGCATAGACAGCCACTAGAAATGATATTTTCAAAAAATAAATTTAAAAAGCAATTTATTTCTCCTGAGGCAGTAAGCAGTTAGAAATGCCTTCATCAAAAGGATTTCCTGCTCCTTTTGACAGATAAATAGTGCACCTTCCTTATGCATTTGTGTCTGATAAAGGGCAACCTGCTATTCTACACTGGCAAGACCCATTGCCAAATAGTTTCCAGATAGGAATGATATGGTGTGGTGATTGTTTTTTAGGAGGTGAGCTGGGTTTAAAACAATTAGCAGACAAAAGGCAGGAATACATTATCAAGGCCCACAGAGATCCTTTGTCAGATTAATTGAAGCTATCACTAATTCCAAAGACAGAATAAAAATAAAAAGTCAAGATGTGAACAGAAACTTGCAAAATGCCTTGCCAAATGAGAAAAGTAGGCCTTCTTGTCTTTAGTCTCGCATTAAGGAAAAGAAAGGATATTTGGATTCAAAGACAAATTCATTCCATTCCCATAATCAGACTTAATTAGTAACCAGTAGAGATAGCTTAATAAGACAACCACTTTTTACTTAATCCTATTCTTCCCTTGGAACAACTCCCTTTGCTCTTGGCTATAGCACAGCTTTTTAACCTTCATAGTGTGAGGCTTCCAGTCGATGCTATGTTTATCCATTTATTTGAAGAAAAGGGTAAGTTCACTAAGCAAATCTTTCATGACAAATAGTTACAGCAAAATATTGTAGATGGGTGCTCATCTTATATACACTGGTATTCTAGGGTTGGGGAATGTACTTTTGGAACCTACTGCCCTCCTCCTTGCGCACCATTACCTCATCGTTTTTTAGATCAGAACTGAAGACTACTCTGTTTAGGGAAGCATTCCCAGGCTCTGTGTAAATGAACTGTTTAACGAGATACTGTTTATTGATGCTTTATTATTCTCCTTCATTTTAACCAATTTTACTTGTTTATTTTACTTGTTATTTATTATTGCTGTTTAGATTGTATGCCTTCGGCAGGTTTTATATATATTGTCTCGCTTTGTATCTGTAAAGCGCTGAGTACAGCTCTGATGAAGAAACTACGAGCAGTGAGCCTCATGAAAGGCCCACCCCTCGCCTGCTGAGACAATGGAAGCAGCTGAAGTGCAGGTCAGAACAATTAGCTCAGCTGAACTGTAGGCAGGGTAATGACTCCTCTGTTTAGTGAGCAAACACACCTTGCTTCAGTGTTGCAGACAACTTAATACAACTCTGCCTGTGCTCTGACTTTGGACTCCTTGTGACTTGCTGACCTTTGGACTGATTGACCCTTGCTGACTTTCTGGCCATCTGTGCAGGTACGGGTCCCTGACCAATCAGGGAATGCGTGGTGCACAGGTGCAAGATGCAGCTGGCCTCCTTGCCTTAGATACTGCCCAGCACCAAACAGGTAAGCCCTGTTCACATGCATGTGCCCCTGGGGTGTGGGTCCCCCTGGCCCTAGGAGCCCTATCTGGGCCCCAGGAGTGAGTGGGAATGCAGGGAAGGAATCCAACAGGCCTCCTGCCCTGGATCTTGCCTTACCCAATGGCAGGAGGCCAGGGGAGAAGCACCCCACCCACATCCTGGCCTTTCCAGGCTAGGACATGCAGGAACACTTTCTCCACACGAAGAGAGGCAAGAAATGTGCGTAGACCTGTTCCTGCCTTGCTCTATGTGAATGGATAAAGCTGTTTCAGATGTAGTGCAAAGAGGTCTTTGGTCTCTTTTCTTGTTCTTATTCCATCCTTCTACTGTTGACTTTCTGATCATCTATCTCCCCCCTCTCCTTATGTCTCTGGTCTTCATATCTTCGATGCCCTTCCTTTCCTCCTGTATTGTATTTGTTGTGTCAAGTCATAATCAGTCAAAACCAACTTGTTATTTTACCCCATTATAACTAAAAATGGAGCATAAAGAGATGTCTTAGATTGTATTTCCATGGATTCTTTCTATGAAATAGTTTCAAGTAATTTGCATGCTGTTTTTAAAGTGATTCTTTTAAAAGAAAAAATTTTGCGATCCCCTAGGGATTCTCAACGAAGAGCAGAAATTATTTAAGTGAATGAATCAATGGCAATTTTTCTTAATCACAAATCTAAGTTCACTTTCCTGCCAGTCAGTCCTAGCCCAAGGGGATTAAGCACCTTAGATGAAGCGACTTAGGTTGGGGGAATTGAGTCTTGCCACATTAGTTTAATTGCACGTTGCTGCCCTACTTAGACTAGAGTTTTAATCACTCCATACCCTACCTCAGCTAGAGAACTACTGAAGCCAGCATGTAAATAATCAAGCCTTACCCCTACAGCTGTAACAGAGTATCAAAAATCTCAGCTAGAGTCACGAGCAGAAGGCATACAGTATGTGGCCAGAACTGTGCTGCAGTTTCAAGTGTCTGGTGGTGATTTCAACAAGTATGCCTGCCTTGGAGATACCTGGGCTTTCATTGATGAGAGTGGCCTTGAAGTAGTTCCTATCAACTTACTCATAGACTGCTTTGCTGTGAGCCAGAACGACCTGTGGCCAGTTGGGTCAGAAATAATTTGGACGCCCCATTCCTTGTTTGAAGCTGAAAACAAAGATCCTTTCTGCACTTAGCTGAATTTTGGACCTCTTTAAAGAGGTCCACAACCAGGTCAGGATTTGTACTCTTACTATGAAGAGTGTACAGATATCATGCTTCTGTAATCTGGAACACAATGGGAGTGTTTTTCCACTATCACTAGAAGTACCCATTAAGTACCCATTAATGGGTACAAAATGCCATTTAGTACCCATTAATGGGTATTTAATGGGTACTTCTAGTGACAGGGGAAAAACACCCATAGTTTCCATCCAATTTAAGGTGCCTTCATGTTTGACAACTTGGGCAGCTGCTGGGTTTGCCTATTCCCCCTCCCCATTTTATCTTTTTAAAACATTTCTATCTGCTTCCTCTCAAAGGTCTTAAAGTGCTTCACAACAATAAATTAAGGACAGAACAGATCCAAATTCCAAAGTTGATTAAAATGTATTAAAAGAATAAGAGTTTAATAAACCTTCTCCTCCCCACAACAGACACCCTGTGAGGTAGGTGAAGTAGTGACAGCCCAAGGTCATCCAGCTGGCTTCGTGCAGGAGAGCGGACTCGGACCTGGAGACTACCAGATAAGAATCTAACACTCTAACCACAATGCCAAACTGGCTCATAAAAGCTTAACTAAAATACAGTAAAAATAATGAAAAACAGCAGACGGAAAAGAGGAGACATTTACACTGAGATCAGACCACATGTTGTTAGTCTATGGAGACAGAATCTTCCTTTGTTTAGTGTGTCCACATCAATACATGTACAAACTCCAACTAAACTGGAATCTGTGTGCATTGTTTGTTTTTATATATAAATGATACAATATTGTTTTGTACTAACTTGTCCCACACCGGCAGAACACAAGTTATGCTTCAATTACACTGGCATTGCCAAATGGTACACAATGATGTAGTGTGCCTGCCTCCCCAAACCCTCTTTTGTCTCTGAGACATAGCAAAACCATACACAGACAAGCAAGGCTGCCTTACAGTCTTATGGCAAAGGTGATAATTGGCAATGGTAAGACTGGACATGCAGGTTTGATAGCAAATATATATTATCAAGACTCTGTGCCAGGCCAAAATAAAGATATTTAATAAAGTTATGCTTTCAGAAGAATCTGGCAAAACTTCCTGGAGATGCTGGAACAAAAGACCACTTCTTATACACAGGACAGATCTGATAATAATAATACCTCAATAGGAAACTGTTAGCTTTTGTTTACTAAGATAAATAGCAGCTATCTGAAATCTTTAACACTTGAGCATCTCTTATCTGGCAATGAAGAAAATGCAGAAAGATGCACAGCTGGAGACAGATGCTGATCTTAAGTGCTTGAGCAAATAATGACTCATCAGCATCCAGGCATGTCAGAAATTCAGCCCTTGGGACCCCTTGAAATCCAGCTCTGAACCCCTCGCAGATCCAAATTTCCCACCTCAAATCTCATTGGCTGAGCCCTGAATAAAGCAGACCTCTGAACCCATAGAGACACGGTCTTTTCTGTTACTTCCACTGCTGCTTTGCTGAGTCACAAGCTGAAAGGTCCTTGCTGAAAATCACTCTGAAATCACAAGCTGAAACCACCTGGCAATTTCTCTAGCAAGCCACAGATAGCTACTTGCTAGCCATCTGCACCTCCCGACCCTGTACAAGTCTCTTTTGCCTGGAGAGAGAAAGAGAGAGAGAGGCCTGCTCCTGTTTCTCCCAGCCCCACCTGGACCTTTGTTGCATCCTGAAGAAAACCTGCATGGTCCAGTTCCTGCTGCTGTGTGTCTTCTGAGAATCTGCATGGGTGAGAATCGGTTGCACTATAGCATAGGATCTTAGGATAATATCTTTTCTTCCTTTCCTTCTCTATATCTCTAAATGGTCAAAGGGTATGCTTTTTAAGTCTTTTGTTTTGGCATGCTGCATAGTGCCCCTTTCATTTTTGATTCTTTTTAATACTGTTTATTAATAAAGCCAATTTTCTTATTAAGAAAAATAGACTCTGGGTCTCTCTCCTTGCTGTTAAGCACCAAACTGTCCTGGCATTTTATTCAAACTTCTATGTACAAAGATCCCAAGGGCATTGTGAGTGAGCTATTCCCACAACACATACCAGGACTCTCCTAACAATGGCAATTAACTTTTCATTATCTTCAACAGGTTAACTTTTAGCTCTTCCTAAGAAGTTGAGATGTGTATGAGCTCGCTTTACCAAGAGATGTGAGCCATCTTGAGAATAATTTCCCATCTAACCTAGCAAGAGTGAAAAGCTTTTCCAAATTTTGAAACTGAAAGCACTACAAGAAGAAATAGATATGCCATACATCTGCAAGCTTGTTCTGAAGTTCTTTCATTTCCTGTAACATCTGTATACATTTCTTGATTCTGGTAAGAGACGAAGTGAGGGGATGTATTTATTTCTCTTCTGTTTCAGCAATTTTATTTTTCTTATAACAGATTTCATTTCCGTCAAACTGCCCTTATCTTTGTGCACAGGTGTCCTTTCTTGATTACATTATATCCATCAAAAAATTACGTAGGATGAAATCAGAAAACATTCAAACTCTGAGCATCATGTGGGAAACAGTTACAATTAGTTTTCATCATAGCATGTGAATATGGATATTACGGTTAGCTAAATTGGTGATTGACAGATGGCAAAGTCTTGCTACAATTAAAAGTGGGTGATTCGGTAAAGAGGAAAATTGTGATTCAGAGCCTAGCCTTGTCAATGATATTCCTACAGTTGGAGTATATTTAGATAAAGCATACGAATGTCCCCTAATTAAGAACCATAGTTTCCTGTGAGAAATTGGTTATATTAGCCTATACTGACAATTCATGGCATCTGTTCTTTCCTAGAAGTATACCTCAAGTATTTTCAGTTGCAAACAATGAAATATGTGAATTTAACTTCAAAATAAAAATGCTTAAGCTGCACTTGGCCCTGTCCAAAGTCATGGTTTTGTGTCTTTTTTTTTTTTGTCTTTATATTGTTAACAGAATCTGGTTGAATCTTAAAAGGGATGGGAAAAAATTTCATTTGTAAGGTCTAGGGATGTGCATGAATATTTGAGCTATTCAGAATGCATACGTTTAGGTACGAATTCATAGATTCATGCCTGAATTGAATAGGGCCTACATTTGTAGGCCCTATTCATCCACGAATCCGATTATCTGGTATTCCTAGAAGTTTTAGTTGAAGCTTCTGTGCATACTGGAGACCCTGGGGCATTCTGCCCCCTGGCCCCACAGCCTCCCATCCCACCCCCTGCAGCCTCCCACACACTCCCTTACCTTTGGGGCACATTCCACAGGTGTCTGGGACCTCTTTCCATGCTTTCCAGATGGCAAAATAGACCTTCCGGACCACAGAAAAGGCATTTCTGGTTCTGGGGTCAGTGACCCCCCAAACCAGAAGGCCTTTTCCACATTCTGGAAGGCCTATTTTGCCCACCAGGGAGTGTGGAAAGAGGTCCCAGACTCTAGCAGAGTGGTCCCATCTGCCTCCTGTGTATCCTCTTACCATTTGGGGTGCCTTCTGCTGGTGTCTGTTCTCCAGTGGGTAAAATAGGCCTTCTGGAACACAGAAAAGGCACTTTAGGTCTGCACATGCAGACCCGGAAGCACCTTAGAAGAAGGAATGGTGGCAACAGCAAGAAAGAAAGGTAACTGAGGAGGGGGGAGGGAATGGAGAGGTGGGGGAGGTTGCATTCTAACAAATATTCGTGTGTGAATATGAATACCTTCACATTCATAGGGGTGGGATGTGGCCAAACCTGAATTTTTCTACATTCAATTGGGTATGAATCAAATGTGAAAAATGGCTCTGTGTACACCCCTAGTAAGGTCTCTTGAGCCAGCCTCCCCATATATTGAGTGATAGACCATAGCGTGCTGCTGAAAACCCATCAGGTTCCAAGGTCAGAAATTGTCACTCTTACCCTTTGGAGGCAAGTGGGGCAGAGCTTCACAGACAAGGGGAGGCATGGGCTGGATCAGTGCTGTCAGTGAAGATGGCGCTGATTCAGCCCACACCTCCACAAGATCTGGATCAGTGGGTCCAATTAATCCAGATCCACTGATCCAAGTGTAGTCATGTAAGTGCAGAAAATGAGTCATTTGTTTGTTTGTATTTCTATCCTGCCCTTATTTCATTCGCATACAAGTCTATTCCAATGTTGCCCCTGATTTTAGACCTGCAGCTTCTGAAATAGTTCTTCTTTTGGATGGAATACTAAAGTAGCTGAACACTCAAATGAAATCTCACCTGTATGGCAGTTTAAAATGAATTTGGTCTGTTCTTTCCCCCCATCCCAACAGGAAAAGCCTAGGAAAATGTAATGTTGGAAATGGTTCTACTTTTGTATTGCCAAGTTATAATGTCAGGATACAATAGATTTACTAAACCCGATACTCTTCAGTTTGTGAGAGCTCCTGTATTAAAGTGATGTTCTGATTTTCTCAACAGATCCGTAAGAAAGAAAAATCATTGAAGTGTGTCTATGGGTGTTTTCCCACTGTCACTAGAAGTACCCATTAAGTACCCATTAATGGGTACAAAAATGCCATTACGTACCCATTAATGGGTACTTAATGGGTACTTTTAGTGACAGTGGAAAAACATCCTCTGTGTGTGTGTGTGTGTGTGTGTATGAGTGCACAAACACATGTATGGGGAGCACTCTATAAACCTCCCTGTGATGCCTGCCTCCATCAAGAATTGATCCTTCCCAATCTGGCACCTTCAGCTCTTAAGTTGCTTTCTTTTCTTTTAAGCCCCAAAGCCTAAAATCAACCCCCAACTTCTGCATTTGTCACTTTCTCTGGTTTCCCTTTTGTAGATAAACGCCTGGGAAACGCCTCCTGCCGCCAGTCATGGTGCTGCTTTAACAAGCCTTTTACTATACTTAAAGAGACAGGAACCCCTTTCACCAGAGCTCCCTCACCGCTGCTTAGAATGAGTACTTCAGACTGAGTTTCTTTGAAAAACAAACAGTTCTTTATTAGTGTACACTTCTCAAGAGAACAATATTGATAAGGATCAGAACTTCATAAATATAAAAACTTCACAAACATAACACTTTCACTACTTAGCTATGCTGCTGCTAATCAGGTCTCTCCCTGTCTACACCTACAGGCCTGAGAACCCGGATCGAGCCTTGAACCCCTCCCCTCCCCGGGTGCTGGTCATTCACACACAAGCAAACCCACCTCTGGAAACAAGAACTAGCTTCCTTGCAATTGCTTCTTCCTATTGGCTGTGCTCCTGCTAATTCACCCTTCCCCTTGCTCCTTCAGGTGAGCCAGGCCCCTTTCTTACCTGGATCTAAGGCATCACTCTCACTTTTTACACTTATCAAAACTAAGCCGTCACAATCCCGATCATCCAATATACAGGGAGAAATCTCTTCAAAACATAAGCTTAAACTATGAATTAGAAAAGAAGGAAATTATATCTACCTTTGAAAATAGGACAATAAATCATTTCCACCTACTGTCCAAGCATTTGTGGCAATCATGAACCTATGCAGGAATTGCCCCATGTGGCTAGTATCTATTGCAAGGAAATCTTATCCAATCACCGGTTTTGCGGTAATAAACCAGTAAACATAATTGGAAGTATGGATGTACAGAAGTCACTGTAAAATGACTTATAGATATTTTCGATAAAAACGGTAAGCATTGCATCATATTTTAATCCTGCAAAAATTTTCCCAAGAAAATGACAGTGCCTTTTGGGAACACTTCAAGAAAGAAAATGTATCCCAAAGTCTCACGTCTTTAAAATTCCTTGTGTGCATCAGTTGCTATTCCAGAGAAAAGAGTGACAGTTGCTTCAGTTGTACTTCCCGATTTGGAGCGTCTGTTTTATTGTGCTAAGACTCAGTTAAAGTTATTGTTCAATAAAAAATTGAGAGTTAAATTCGGTCTGCGAGAGCAAGTAAATAGATAAAATTAAATTGCAATACTAAAGAAGAGAGCTTCATTAAAGCTTATTGTTTGTCTCCGATTGTTAAATGCTTTCTGGATTAGTCATAGCAGGTATGTGCATTACTGTTTTTTAGCTGAGTAAACTGAGATTATCTGCCATAATATGAAAGCTGCTTAATATTTCACCTGTAAGTACAAGATAAGCAAAGCACTTGCAATCACTTTGTTTGTCCATACTAAAACATTATACTTTGAGGCCTAGGATTCTAAACTCGGGAGTTAGAAGAAACAAACTCCACAAGTTTTAAAATCTCTAAACTATTATGGGCTATCTGTGAATTTCAGTTTAAGGTCCTTTGTGCACTGGGCCTAATTCTGGATTACATCACAGAATAGCGACCTGGCATCAGCAGGCTGCAGTAGTCTGCACTGGTATATTGTAGAGATGTGCACAATTTTTTAAATTTTTTTTTACATTCTGTTCAAATAGAATACCCAAAAATCCAACTCAGTCTGAATCTTTTAAATTTGAATTTAACAAGATTTGATTCGTATTTACTAAATTTGAATCTATTCGTTCAAATCTTTTATTTGAATCTGCACATACGAATGTCAACAACATTTATATGTGCACCTACACATCTTCCCCACATCCATTTGCATCCGTACATGTTTGTATGCATCCCACAGTTATCCCGTATGCAACCCTTTTTCGTCCCATACAAATGCATGTGGATGCGGGAAAGATATGGATCTTCAAGTACGCATCGTGTACAAACCCATACACATACAAATGTACAGATAATTTGAACAAATAGATTCAAAGTTCAAAATTTGATTCAAATGTTTACATTCAGATTTCGGGACTTTCTATTCGAGTTTGAATGTCAAAATTCAGCAGGTTCAATTGGATTTTGAATGCCTATGAATATTCATACACATCCCTAGTATATGGATGGCAGGTCCCTATTCTGAGACATAATCTGAAATAGGACTGAGTTCAAAAGGACTCAAAATGTTCAGCACTGTTCTTATTATGCATAATCTTTGGGTGATTTTGCATTTCCCTTCCCTTACCAATGTTGACTAGCACTGCACTTGCAGATTCTGAACGAACCGTGGATTTTGGGATTGCTCTATTCTGGAATGTCCCGACATACAGAAGTAAAAAGTGACTCTGGATACAGCCAGTGTGTGTTCATACAGACATGAGAGAGACCAGAAAGAGCATCTGAGATTGGGCTGACAGTGATAGAAAAGCAGGGACGAGAGTGTATGAGAGAGAAGGATTAAACATGCTTGCTCTCCTGACCCAATGAGGGCATGTCCCTAATATTGCCTACTCCAGAGGCCAATTCACACTTGGCCTCTTAGTATGCAATAAGTTAACATCTGGGCAGGTGCTGCTGCACTTGCAGGAGGCATATAAAACCTACATATATCCTGCCTGCCCAGATGTTAACTAATTGCATACTAACTGCACAATCATGACTGCAACCTTACCTGTTGCATCCACGTGCTGGGGGGCATTTGAGGTGCCGCACAAGCATGCTGGCATCTCAGACAACTGCGCTTGCCCAGACCATCATTGCTGCTGTGATAACAGTGCTGGCACTGGTGCAGTCATGCTGGGCAACACAACCGACATGGTGGTGCCCTACAGAGGGTTGGATGTAGGACTGGATGCAGGTGAGTGTCTGGGTGAGCAGGGGTTAGGTGATCATGTACTAGTGTTCCCTAGTGTGAATGCTAGTACACATTAGTTTGTGCTGCACCTTTCCCATTCAACGGACAGGAAGGCAAGTACAGAAACACCCCAGGACTGAGGGCTGACTCCTCATTTTACCTCAGCATATGGAGGACTTGGGAGATGGGTAGAGAAATCCACTGTCCAGAAGGAAAGGACCCAGCTTCTATTCTATAATTTTAATAATATGTAACATCCTTTGTTCATTCTTATTTCCTCCAGATACAAGGGGGTGTGAAAGCTTATCCAAGACGGCAGGGCCTGGCACCTTTCAAAGTCTGAGACTTGGAAAGATAGGGATAATGTCATGGAGGGAACCAAATGTAATCAATGAATATATCCCTAATGGTGGAATTTTTGAACTGGTATGAGCTGGACTACCACAACCAGAGTGGACTCACAGCTTCTAGCTACATCACAGTCTTAATTCACATGCAGACCATCTTCACACATAGGCCCTTACTTTGGATTATATCTCAGAAGAGGGCCCTGTCATCTGCACGGCGGTGCAGACTTCAGTAGGTCTCACCCCAAAAATTGCCCTCTGTGTATGCTTTACTTCATTTTTATTTTTTGCTGATTTGTCTCAGTGAAAAACAATGTGACTGAATATTAGAGGCTGATTTGCATTTACATGTTGGCTGACTCTTTTCCATCACAAACTATTCCACTGTGAGCGACTAATTGGCGGCTAACTACTAATTGGCTGGTCTAAGCCAAAAGGGCATCTGGCACTCCTTTACATATTGGTCTCTCTCTGGGTTTTTAAATGGATTTGTGTTAAGGTGGGAATAAATGTTTTACAGCAGCAATTAATTTATTCCTGGGGCAAACTACAAATAGAAGTGAGTATGTATATACTATTTTTTTTAAAAAAAACACCTTGTTTTTCATTCTGCTATGACTGAGGGGATGACAGAGAACTGGCTGTTGGCCACGGAGAATTCAAAATGCCATCTGGCAGCTGTTAGGTTAGAAGAATTTTCTTTTTCTTTCCTTTTCTAAAAAAGTCACGGCCGGGTGTTAGAGCACTGGATGGTAGAACTAATAGTGATGGGTACTTTTCTTTTTCACACGATGCACATTTTAAGGACCCTGTTCGTAAATAGCTGTTTAGTTTTTCAGTAATTAATAAATAGAAATTCAAAGGATTCACGGCCATGAGTTTTGCTGCTATTTCTCCACTGGGTGAAAAAAGTGTACGAGTTACTAAACAGAAAAGCTGCAGCATATTATTCTTACATTGTGTATTGCTCCTGGGGATTTTGTTTGTTTTTACCCAAGAAACAAACTGAGCATTTTCCAGGCATAAAAACACATTAAAGGTGAAAGTTTAGATAAAACCCCAAAGGTTAAATAACACCTAAGCAATGCTGCTGAGAATGGCTAGAAATCGAGCAAGCCACTGTTTAGAAAACAAGAAGATCTAAGCACGGAAATGCCACTCAACAGAAATATTCTTGAAGTTTAACAATCTACACACAAACACACACACACTATTGGTTGTGCCCTTACTAGTAGGCCTCATACAGCTTTAAAGTAAGGGCACTTTCACACTTAGGCCAGAGCGTGTAAGGCTGTTCCAGTCCTACAAAGTTGTGGAGCAGTAAAAACAGACTCCGCATCTACACCTACATCCATTGCAAATGCGACATGAGGGCAGGGCAAGGCGGCTGTGGCTGTGCACGTCCATACCGTGTTCTAATCCTCATAGCAATGTCCTGTCGCTACGATGCTGTGGATAGACCAAGGTGGACTGCCTGCACTGCAAAGGCCACTAGATAAGTCGGGGATGGTGCTGAGCTCCATGATGGAACTTGGCCTTTTTCTTTGTCCAGTTTTAGTTAAACAAAATGAAATTGATTTTCAAATTCAAAATGGAAGTTCTGGAACTGATTAAAATATAACAATACCTTTGTAGCAAAATTACAGATTTGTGTAAAACAAAAAGTGTGGAACACGTAGATCTGAGATCTTCAGCGAAAATGGCATCCAATAATTCTAGCATGAAAAGGTTGGAAGAATAATATTAAAAAGGGCTCAATAGTTTTCGATGCATGAATCATTACAGAAGAGAAAGAAGCAAGCTGATTGCATTATTATGTCTGCATTTCAATGATTAGGAATGTCAGACCTTTCTAAATATCAGTCAAAATGGCATCCCAAAGTCTCAGCCATTCAAAGTGATCATTATTTCTCGTATGCCAACCTGCCAATTAGTTATAAATCTTCTCAAGTGAATCCTGATGTATGAGTTTGAATTAACATCTGAGCTCTCCACTTCTTTAGCCTTACAAAAATTAATATTTGCATAGCTCTGCAAATATTGAATATATTTCCTTACATTGTAATAGCTTTTTCTGCTACTAATTCTATTCATGGTATAACATCCACAGTTTTGGTTGCCCATGCCAAGACGTTTATTACAAGTTATCCACTAGATACCTGCATCTATACAATAACATTCGTTATTCGTCCAAATACATCCAAATTCAGATATTTACATACGAATCCAATGTTAAGACATTCGCACATTAACATTCATATGAATAAAAATGTTCCGAACATTTGTACAAATAGTTCAGACATTTGTTAAACTGGGGAGATGGGAAAGTGCCTGCACCAGTCACATCTGCAACTGATCAAGATTGCATTTGACATGGATTTAGAGTGGATTAAACGTTGATTTAGGCCAGATTTGATGCTTTCAGTGTGAATATGTTACGCATACATATATTGGATATGTATCAGATATGTATGCATTCACGAGGATATGTATTCTTTTGTATCAGATATGTATTGATTTGTGTTGGATACGTATCAGATATTCATACTAATTCGTACTAATACATTCATATAAAATAGAATCCTACCAGTGCCACGACCGGCTTCAGACCCGGTCGTGGCACAGAAACCATCTTGGTCGCCCTGGTTGATGACCTAATCCGGGAGAGAGACAAAGGGAATGCCACCCTGTTGGTTCTCCTGGACCTTTCAGCGGCTTTTGATACCATTGACCATGGTATCCTTCTGGAAAGGCTGCGGAGCTTAGGAGTTGGAGGCAATGCTTGGCACTGGTTCCGCTCTTATCTCAGCAGCCGATCCCAGATAGTGGCTGTGGGAGATACGGTTTCGACGCCTTGGGAACTCACATGTGGGGTTCCGCAGGGATCTATCCTATCCCCCATGCTCTTTAACATCTATATGAAGCCGCTGGGAGAGGTCATTAGGAGTTTTGGAGTGAGGTGTCATCAATATGCTGATGATATCCAACTCTATCTCTCTGTTCCATCTGAATCAGGAGAGGCGGTAGAAGTGCTTGACAAGTGTCTGGAGGCAACAATGGGCTGGATGAGGGCCAATAAATTGAAGCTGAATCCAGACAAGACAGAGGTGCTGTGTATTACAGGGTCTCGGATCCGCGTAGTTGGGAGATACCCTGTCCTCGATGGGGTGGCTATGCCCTGGAAGGGACAGGTGCGTAATTTGGGGGTACTCCTGGACTCTGCGCTAACACGTGAAGCTCAGGTGGAGGCCGTGGCCAGGAGTGCCTACTCCCAACTACGGCTTGTACGTCAGCTTAAGCCATTCCTGGATAGAGACGACCTGGCCACAGTTATCCACGCTCTGGTAACCTCTAGATTGGACTATTGCAATGTGCTCTACATGGGGCTACCCTTGAAGATGGTCCGGAAGTTGCAGTTAGTACAAAATGCAGCGGCCAGGGTGCTGACTGGAACAACTAGCTGGACACATATTACACCAGTTTTAAAAGAATTGCACTGGCTGCCAATTCGCTACCGGGCCCAATTCAAGGTGTTAATTCTGACCTATAAGGCCCTAAATGACTTGGGCCCCAGATATCTAAAGGAACGCTTTCTCCCATACCGTCCTGCCCGTGCCTTAAGATCTGAAGAAGATGCCCTCCTGGTTGTTCCACCACCTTCGATAGTGAGTTTGGTGGGCACCCGGGGGAGAGCATTTTCAGTGGCAGCCCCTAGATTGTGGAATAGTCTTCCCTCCTGGGTGCGCCATGCCCCTTCCCTGTTGTCATTTAGGAGGGCTGTAAAGGCATATCTTTTTGCCTTAGCCTTTGGCCAAGGTTGACTCATTCCTCCCTTGGTCACAGTTTTAGTAATAGACCCCTAGATGTAGGGCTTATATTAGAACTTTTAATTGTATACCATAGCTTAAACTGTGCCCTGTTTTTAATACCTTGTTTTAATTATTCAATTTTAATATGTTTACCTGTGTCTCATTTTTAATATGTTTTTAATTGCTGTTGATTTGTTGTTACCTGCCCAGAGACCTTCGGGTATGGGGCGGGATAGAAATGGAAATAAATAAATAAATAAATACCACATTTGAAGGGGGTCTATTTGAACGAACATGGATTTTCTAACATTTGATTTATGAACCGAATGCCAAAAAACCATTCACACACATGCAATAGCCTCCAGTATAGAGGTGATCACACTTAACTGGCACATACTAAAGTGCTGGGTAAGTTTCAAATGGATCAGATGCCCCAAAGTCCAGATACCCACTCCATCCTACATTTTCCTTTCTCTGGAGCAGAGGCGAAGATGTGAATAGGTTCAAAGACAGTGAAAGGAATTCTGTACTATCTTTAACTTGATGGCATGTTCCCAGGCATTTGGGTGTCTGGTCCTTTATACAACTCCTGATTTAGATGCTGAGAGCTCCCTGTATATGCAAAAAGAGAGAAATGGAATAGGCACAAATCTTATAAGGAATGCAGACAATGGGGGGGAGATCATTTGCATAGGCATAGATAGCTGACCTACAAGAAACAATTAAGAACATAAGAACATAAGAGAAGCCTTGCTGGATCAGGCCACAGCCCATCTAGTCCAGCATCCTGTCGCACACAGTGGCCCACCAAATGCTCATGGGCATCTCAAGCAGAGACAAGGACAAACCTTCTCCTGCTCTTGAGTCCCAGCAGATGGCCCTAGAAGCGCCCCATTTCCTCCCCCCCCCTCAGCCTCAAAGATGCACCTAGGCATTCGTTCTAGTAGCCATTGATACATCTGTCATCCATAAATTTGTCTAACCCTACCTTAAAGCCATCCAGACTGGTAGCTGTCACCACCTCTTCCGGCAGCACATTCCATAGGCCGATGACCCTCTGTGTGAAGAAATACTTCCCCCTGTCAGACCTTACGCTCCTACCCATCAGCTTCATAGAGTGCCCCCTGGTTCTAGTGTTGTGCGATAGAGAAAAGAAATTTTCTCTATCCACCTTTTCTATGCCGTGCATAATTTTATATACTTCAATCAGGTCCCCTCTCAAACGCCATCTCTCCAGACTGAAGAGGCCTAGACGTTGCAGCCTGGTTTCGTAAGGGAGGTGTTCCAGACCCTTAATCATTCTGGTTGCCCTTCTCTGCACCTTCTCTAGTTCCACAATATCCTTTTTGAGGTGTGGTGACCAGAATTGTACACAGTATTCCAAATGTGGCCTCACTATAGATTTATAAAGGGGCAAAATGACACTTGCTGACTTATTTTCTATTCCCTTCCTAATTATTCCCAGCATTGAATTTGCTTTTTTTGCTGCTGCCGCACACTGGGTTGACACCTTCATTGAACTGTCCACCAAAACCCCGAGATCCCTTTCCTGGCGTGTTGCAGAAAGCTCAGACCCCATCAGTTTATAGACGTAATTTGGATTCTTGGCCCCAATGTGCATTACTTTACACTTGTTAAGATTAAAGCACATTTGCCACTTGGTTGCCCACTCACCCAATGCTAAGAGATCCCTCTGGAGCTCTTGGCAATCTCTTTCAGATTTTACTACCCTAAATAATTTAGTATCATCAGCAAACTTTGCTATTTTACTATGTACCCCTTTTTCTAGATCATTGATGAATAAATTAAAAAGCATTGGTCCCAGTACTGAGCCTTGAGGGACCCCACTTTTTACTTCTTTCCACCCTGAGAAATTGCCGTTTACTACTACTCTCTGCTTTCTGCCCTTAAGCCAGTCACAAATCCAGGACAGAACCTGTCCTTTTATTCCATGGCTGGTGAGTTTACTCAGTAGCCTTTGATGTGGGACTTTGTCAAAAGCCTTCTGAAAGTCCAGATAGACAATGTCTACTGGTTCACCTTTATCCACGTGTTTATTGACACTCTCAAAGAATTCCAACAAATTTGTGAGGCATGATTTACCTTTGCAGAAGCCATGCTGGCTTTTGTTCAGCAATGCCTGCTGCTCCATATGCACACTAATTTTGTCTTTAATAATGGTTTCCATCACCTTACACGGAACTGACGTTAAGCTAACTGGTCTGTAGTTGCCTGGATCACCCCTGGATCCTTTTTTGAATATTGGTGTTACATTTGCTACCCTCCAGTCCTCAGGTACGGAGCCTGATGTTAGGGAAAGATTATATATTTTTGCTAGAAGTTCGGCAATTTCGCATTTGAGTTCCTTAAGGACTCTTGGATGAATACCATCTGGTCCCGGTGACTTGTTAACATTTAGTTTATTAAGACATGCCAGGACCTCTTCCTTGGTTATTTCTGTACAGTTTAACTCTTCAGAAAACACAGGCTCAGCTACTGGCATGTGTCTTCTGTCTTCCTCCGTGAATACAGAAGCAAAAAATTCGTTTAGTCTCTCTGCAATCTCCGTGTCTTCTTTAATTACCCCTTTCTCTCCTTTACTATCTAGTGGTCCAACTGCTCTCCTGGTTGGATTCCTACTTCTGATATACTTAAAGAAGTTCTTGTTATTTCTTTTGATGTTTGAACTCTTCTAGCTGTTTTCTTTCAGTGTTAAATAACTCAGAAAATTCACCTTTGGGAGAGATAATGTGAAAAGAAAATTACTGGTCACTTTGCTGAGGTGTTCTCTGAAGGTGGACTGAAGCTGGATTAAACCCTAGGTGTGACCACAGCCCAAATGTCTCACATGCCCCAGGACAGCACCCATCTGCAGGTTTTTACAAGGAGCTTTGATTCAGGTTTTATTTGTGGTAGATCAGGAGTGTCCCAATACGTTGTTTCCATTGTGAGACACACTTGAGAAATGGAGACAGGATAAAAAGGTCAAACTCTCTGCTTTGATCCAAAATGACCTACAATTCATCAAGAACCTTCAATTCTTAGCTTTTGCTTCTGGATACAAGTTGATCAAATAAGGGTTCAGGGTGTGATCTTTCAAATCAGTTGGCTGGCTTTTTGTTGTTATTATTGTTTACAATCCACATTTTTTATCCATTTTGTTTTTTCCCCCAAAGTATTGCACTGTAATACAAGAATATGTGAGACCACCTGATGAAATTGAATAAAAGGCTTAACAAATCAAGAGGTCTTTGTAGTTCTGCTTACAAACAAAAAAAGAGGAATAATTAAGATCCTTAGGTGTTGGCCTCCCATCTGTTCATTGGCATTCAGGTTTTAATTGTGCTCTGCTTTTCAGTGCAGCACTGAACTTCCCATCAGAGGCTCATTAATTAATTAATAATTGATAGGCGTCATTCTAACACTATCATAAACCTCTCTTCTTCACTCCAGCTACCAAATCTACCATCTGCTGTTGGAAGGAAATATTTCAAAGACTTTCAGGTGGTGGATTCATTTCATTAAAAGTGGTTCTTTAACCCGCTTTCTGCACATTCAAGTGATACAAAGTCTGACATATACATGGTCTAAAGAATATACATGGTAATTTACAGAGATGGGTGTTTTGGGGGTTTTTTTCTGAATGAAAAATTACTATTTTAATACATGAACCAAAAATCCCTGAAAAGAATAAATCCAAAGATCTACAGGCAAAGGAACAAAAGGATCCATTTGTAAATAGGGCTTGATCACATCAATTTATTTATTTATTTATATTCAAATGTATATGCCGCCCCATACCCAAGGGTCTCTGGGCAGCTCACAGCATTTAAGAACAGATGTATAAAAACAGTATCAAAAATAAAACAAATTTTAAAATACAGTTTTAAAAATACAAGAAAAGTTAAAAACATCAGTGATTTTCAGTGAGGGGAAGTGTGGGGAACATTTAGCCAAAGCCCTGCGTGGATAGGAGCATTTTCACCACCTTCCTGAATAGGAACAAAGAAGGGGCCTGACGCACCTCGAGGGGGGGACCATTCCACAGCCTGGGGGCCACCACCGAGAAGGCCCTCTCCCGGGTACCCACCCACCTAACTAATGAAGGCGGAGGGATCACCAGAAGGGCCTCTCCTTCAGATCTTAAAACACGGGCAGGTCGATACGGGAGAAGGCGCTTCTTTAGATATCTGGGACCCAAGTCATTTAGGGCTTTATAAGTTAAAGTTAGCACCTTGAATTGGGCTCGGTATTGAATTGGCAGCCAATGCAGTTCTCTTAGAACCGGCGTAATATGCGTCCGGCTAGATGTTCCTGTCAGCACTCTGGCCGCTGCATTTTGCACCAGCTGCAACTTCCGAACCATCTTCAAGGGAAGCCCCATGTAGAGTGCGTTACAGTAGTCCAACCTGGAGGTTACCAGAGCATGGATAACTGTGGCCAGGTCCTCTCTGCCCAAAAAAGGTTTCAATTGGCGCACCAGCCGTAGTTGGGAGAATTTAGGCAAATATATGTATAAATATAAAATTACAAATTATTTCCATAAATATCAGTGAAGTATAGAATAGACAATGTACAATGGTGCACAAACAGTTCATGCTAAAAATAATTTCTGATATGGCATCACAGTCCTTGGCTCATCCGAAACCAGGGTTAATATGAACTGGCTGTGTCCTTGCATATTGTCTGCAAACACCAGTTTCACACAACTATGTTCTTGCTGAAGATGCAATATTGTAGGATGTTGCTACAATTAGAAAATCCGAATTCCCCATTTTTGATTTTATTGTTTATAATTTATTGCAGTTAGTCAGCTTGAATGCAAATATAGTAATAACAGACTTACTATGGACTATTATTTACTTATTTATTTATTTATTCCACCCTATGCCCAAGAGCCTCAGGACAGGTTACACAACATATAAAATGAACGCATTAAAACAAATAACATATTAAACATATTAAAATCACGGCAGTGCCTGAATGTGGGGAGGATAAGGCTATTACTTTACTTAGCCAAAGGGCAGGGTAAAGCGTTGCATCTTCACGGCTCATCTAAACACACTGAGTGAAGGTGTCAGATGTACCTCAGGAGGAAGACTATTCCACAGTCTGGGAGCCACTACTGCCAGGGTGCCCACCCTTTCTACTGCTGTGAGTGGTTGTTTGGGTGGGCCTGTTGCTACTTACCCTTCCAAAGTGATTCCAGCTGCTCCTGGGTAAGTGAATATGCATGCTGTGCCACCTCTCCCATCTTGGAGCTTCCACGAGCATCCTACTCCAATCTTCCATAGCAGTGGAGATCTGCAAGGAGAAGTGACTAGTACCCTCCTTGTCAGCCGCTCCTTGTGCCTGCTTCTTTGTGTGAAGCTGCAAGGAGGGGAAGGGGAAGTGTGACTATGGCTGTGAAATTGAATACTGCCTCATGATTGCTAATGGCAATGTCTGGGCAAACGGCAAAAATTGCTGAGGCTGTTGCTGTGACAATCTGGATGGTTCAGGATGGACCATCCACACCACGAACGAAGGTGGTCTGGTTGATGATTACACCAGTGCTCACAGTGCAGATAGTCCCCTCATACCCCAAACTTAACTGCGAGCATTGCACACTGTTAAGTGTGAACAGGCCCTTGTACTCCACCATCCATTGTTGGATAATCTATAATTTAATATGAAATGTGTCTGTGTTTTGTGTGCATAAATTGCATAGAAAGAAAATGAGAGAGAAATTATCATGAAACCAGAAAGTCTCAGAAAGTCTCACAACATGAAATAAGATCATTATTTTGTAATTAAGACAACAATTAAAGTACAATAGAGCATGCACTGCAGGGCTCAGAGCCTAAAAACCATAGTCTTCTATAACTGATAAGATGATAATATTTTAATGAGCCGATATTTTATAAGAATGTATTATGTAATTAACAAAGGAAGAGCTATCTATTTGGTTTATATGTGTCTTAGATAATGATCAATCAATCAGTAATATCTGGAGGGAAAGTTCTGAAAAAGCTGGAACTTTAGTGCAAAATGCTTTGTGTATACTATTAAAGGAGTATTAATGGGGAGGGAATCTTTTTGAGAAGGAAAACTTTTCATTAGAATGCTGTCTGTGTATGTGTTTGTGTGTGTGCTTGTGTTTATGTGCGTAGCAGATTTTTTAAAACTTTATTTTGACTACGTTAGTGATAAATCTGCAAAACTGACTTGATAAAAAAACAACCCTGGGTTTGGTCTATGGGGAACAGTTTATTTGTAATGAGACACAAATGTCTGGAGGATTTATAAGACCTGTCTACAATTCTTTCATTATAAATGAGGTTTACGGCTGAGCTGAGAAATTTTGTCATGGTGAAGAGAATTGTTCCATTGCTAATCTCACTTCCAATAAATACAGCAGCCCACCAGCTTGCAGGAATAGTTTTCAAAACTTAGAATAATTGTTAAGATTTAATAATAACTATAACAGAACAAAGAAAATCTGACAGATCTAAAACAATTCTTAGATTTTCCACTAAGTTAAAGCATCCAGACAATGTGTTGGACTGGTTATTTGGTGGGTGGTGGCTGGCCTATAAGTGAGCAACACCCCATCAATTTCACCATTTGGAGCATACACACATTCTTGTTCTCTTTCTTTCTCTTCATATGAAGTATTTATTGAGACATAAATTTAGATTGAACATATCTGATCCTAACTACTGGCTACATAAGTGTAGATAAAGAGATGAAAGCATGTCCATAGTGTCATGGTTAGGGCTAGAAATGAAACAGAATAAAAACTAGAATTGTTTGGTTTATTAAGATAAAAAGTAAAAAAAAAAAGAGCAAATACATAAAACAGCAAAAAAGATACAAGTTCAAAATAATTCAAGCAAATAATAATAATAAACAATCTCCATGGAGAATCATGGGGATCAGCAGCTCTGTTCCATAACAGTTCAAAAGATCAGCTTTTGGATTGAGGCAACAAGAGGTCAGCCAAAACAGATAGAACAGAAGAAGAATCAGAATGGAATCAGAATCAGAATACCTAATGCTAATGCAGGCATAGCTATATTCTAAATCATAAATACATCACATGTTATACAATGAAGAAGAAGAAGAAAAGTTAGCTTTTCTACCCCACTTTTCTCAGTCATTTAGGGAGGCTTATTTTCTCACTAGGGAAATGCACTGATATTCAAAAATCCGATTTGAATTCAACGAATATCGACATTCAAATTTGAATTGGATTTTTCAAAATCCAAATTTCTGAATTCAATTGAATTTTGAATATTCAAAAACCCAATATGGATTTTTGAATAATTCAACAGAATAGGTTTATATAGCATCCGAATATCGGGTCTATTTGTGCTTATAACCCAGGATAACAACAGGATGCAAACGGGATGAAAATGAGATGCACACGAATTCAAAAATCAGATACAAATGTTGCTGACATTCGTGTCATTCGATTCAAATCAGATTTTTGAAAATACGGATCTAGATAATGCAGATTCAAATCAGATTTTCAAAAATCTGTATTTTTGATTTTTGAATCAAATATTCAAATTGACTCAACTTCAGATGCAAAAAATGCATTTGTGCACATCCCTATTTTTCATCCATTTAAGTGGCTGACAAAACTTTCTATTCTTCTCCCCACAACAGAACACCTGTGAGGTGGATGAGAGTTCAGAAGAGAACTGTGACTACCCAAGGTCATCCAGCTGGCTTCATGGAGGAGGGTGGAATCAAACCCAGTATTCCCAGATAAGAGCCCAGGTCCTTAACCAGTAGACCAAACTGGCCCAATGACCAATAAGACACCAGCAAACACAGATTAGTGTTTGCTGGTGTCTTATTGAAGATTAGAGAAGATTAGTGAGTAACCCCCTCTCATCATGTAAAGTGGATAACTGTACATCTCTTCTTTACAGCCAGTTCATGTTATCTAATTTGGGAGTAACTTCCAAGTGCAACTGATCTTGGATGGTACCACTCCAAGGCCAAGTGTACCTTTCTTCTTCAAGACTTACCATAACAAGCTTAACCCTCTAGGACC
Source organism: Aspidoscelis tigris stejnegeri (assembly GCA_023333525.1). Lineage (NCBI taxonomy): Eukaryota > Metazoa > Chordata > Lepidosauria > Squamata > Teiidae > Aspidoscelis > Aspidoscelis tigris. Next base: position 66,804,714 of record JALMGA010000007.1, on the reverse strand, counting down.
AAGATGGAAACAGTTAGGCTCACAGTTAGGCATTTCCAATTCATCTCTACCTTAGTGAAATTTGTCATGAATGTTGGTGACACCTTCTCACTTCCATAGCTTGTTTTGTGAATGAAATACATATAATAACAACCCATCAGAGGAGGATGTTTTTGTTGCTGTTTTAAAAGAAAAAACATATTATTCATATCACATTCTTATGAAGTAATTTGCTGATCGATATATGCTAAATTAGAACAAAAAGAAGCTTCAGTGCTTTTCTATACCAGAGAAGAGATATTTTTCTTCTAGTATTCTAACATTGTATTCACAGATCTCCATCACATTATGAAGGTAAGGATATTGCCTCACTCGTGCACAAGAACACATAAAAATACATCTTGACATTGAAACACTCCAAAGGACACATTTAATTGACTATGAAGCCTGCAGCTGAATGTGAGAAAGTGTTCTAGAGAGTAGAGATTTCTTTCTGTGTTTTGTCCTGTTTGAAGTTTGGCACTAAGATTTTTTTCTAGCTGGAACGTAACACAGAATTAAAATAAAGATTTTGAGAACTGGGGAACTTGGGCTCCATCTTCATGTGTGACTAGGGCTGATATGGGATCCACCACCCTGGTATCCTGAGAGCAACACACAAGATGCAAACACAACCAACCCCAGAATCTGTCAGGGCCCACTTTCTGGAAGAGTGGGAGAAATATCTATGAAGACAGTAAGTGATGTACAATCCCACTCATAGAAACATTGCCATCACCATGCTTGACTGCCATGAGGAGGGCCACATTGGAGAATGCTGCATCAAGGGTCATCTGACATGCCAGCATACCTCAGACGACCCCTTGCACTGAAAAAGTTATGGATGTTCATTGCCTGAATGGGAAAGGTAAGTTTTGGGTTGGAATTAGTTACGGTTAGTTTGTTTGTGGTACATGATTTCACAATTAGTTAACAATTAGTTTGCAATTAGTTAACATTTGGGCAGGCAGGGTGCATTTGTAGGCTATAAACGCCTCCTGTATGTGCAGATGTGGTTACTCAGATGTTAACTAATTGCAAATTAAGAGGCCAAGTGTGAACTGACCTATGGTGACGGTAATGTGATAATGTGGGGATGTTTTCTTGCTTCAAGGCCTGGGTGACTTACCATAATGGATAGAACTATGAATTTTGCTCTCTGCCAGAAAATCCTAAAGAAAAATATCAGTGATTAGCATATGGTCTAAGGAAGTTCCTATATCAGTCTGGTTGGTTTGAACCCAGTTACCAGTTAATTTTGGTTCACTGAGTAAGTGGACAATTATTTTATCACATGTATGATATAGATGTTGGATAACTTTTTCCCATTACAATAAATGATCATACAAGAACTGTACTTTGTGTGTAGGGATGTGCATGAATATTCATAACATTTGAAATTTGTCTGAATTTGGATATTCGTATGCTAACATTAAGATGAAGACAAATGTTTCTGGACATTCATAGCAATAGTTTGTACATTCGTTAAACTGGGGGAACGTATTAGATATGTATTTATAGGTATCAGATATGTATCCATTTGTATCAGGTATGTATCTATTCATATCAGATATGTATTTGTTTGTATCAGTTACGTATCTGATACATATTCATTCATATCCAATATGTACTGAATGTTCGTATGAATACATATGAATAGATTCATATTGAATAAAATTTTCCATATTCAAATGCAATCTATTGGTACAACTATGGATTTTTGAACATTCAATTTGTTTTGAATCAAATGCCAAAAAACATTCATGTACATCCCTATTTGTGTGTACTCAGATAGTCTTTGTCTCATACTGAATTTTGTTTGAAGATCTGAAACAATTCAATGTGACAGATTTGCAAAAACAACAAACAAGAAGGGGAAACATCCTTTTTCACAACATTGTATGTACAGGCTCTATAACTATTTCCATATACAACAACTATATCTGTATCAATATCTTGTGTCTATCTCTATATCACCCCGATCTATATCTATAGCTTGGTCTATAGAACTTTGGACACTTTTAGAGAAGATTCCAAAATACAAATAATCTTCCTCATTAAGAAAAAGTTAATAGTAACTCAATTACTTATTAATATATTATATGCAATTCCTAGGAGGTACTTAGAAAGCATGCAAATACAGTAATCAACATGATTACAAAAAGCAGTAGAGATCATGTCATTTTCTAAATTATATGTATTACTAATGGTTTAAATTCAGATTAACAGTGGGTCAAAGTTCTTGTCATTACCTCCAGTGGACCGTGCAACTAGAAACCAAATAAATAAAAAAGATATGTTATGTCCAAGGTCAACAGAAAAAAGGTCTTGATCTTTCAAAATCTGCATGTAACTGAGGATGAAAACACATTCTAAACTGGACTCAAGTGTATAAGTGGATTTGTAGATTACTATATTACATTAGTTTGTTCTGGAATATACTCTCCTACATGTATTACCACACAAATCATACAATCTGCCATATACTAAAGTTATCAGCTCCTGTTAGTTTCTGTCATTTGGTTGCATGTTAGGGCTTGTTCACACTTGGCTTTATTCTGGAATGTATCCTGGAACAGGGGCCTGCTGCCCACATACTAATGCAGGTTACAGCAATAGCATACAGACAACAGACCGTGCTACTGAGATATATTCCAGAATATGATGAAGTGTGAACTGGCCCTTAGTCTCTGACATATTTTATTGTACTCTGTCTTTCCATATATTCCTTAAGGTTTTAGAGCTGTAGCCATTGTATGTGTGCATGCTGAGCAATGATGAGTGGGGAAGGAAGAACACAGGAATGTTTTGGATAAGCCTGGGATTTGTCCTACCAGAGTTTTATGGCATGCAACTCAAAACATCAGATGGCTACATAGTACTGTTGTGTTAAGAGATCTGGATTACACAAGGCAGTTTGATGTAAGCAGAGGGGAAAGTAAGCTGGTTGTAACTGGAGAGACTTTTGAGAGTGAATCGTTTTTTGCAATTGTTAAGCTTCTTTGCCAAAGTCTTCTGAATAAAGGATAGACTTTTGAACCAAGGTGTCCTTTATTTTTGCCTTGCATTTTGGCAGCCTCTCACTGTCATATTTCATTTTCACTTTTTCCACAAGTACAGAAAGTTTTAATAATTACTGACCTCACACTTTTTGCTCCATGAATGCATAAACGGCAGCCATCATTTTGTATAAAGCAAAACCCTTTTTGGATGAATATTACTGGGACAGATCTGCTCATTCTTGTGCTCAGCTGCACACATTCATGCATTGCAGTTCTATAATGACAGAGCAAAAGCATCAAGAAAAGTTCTGATAGCATTTCCTATAGCTCTTTCCCCCTAGTGCAGTGCAAACATACCTTTTGATGCTGTTTGTTTTACTGATACTTGTAAAAGGGCTGACTTTGGCTGTTTTTGCACTAGCAAAGAAGACCCCATTAGGGGTCATTGGGAACCCGATTGGTGCTTAATTGGTATGGATTTCGTATGTACCGTCCGCACACAAGACCCCTTAAGGACCCCATTCTGAACATGCTGTACCAAGAAGTACCAGAGAAATCCAGACTTAATCCCAAGGGACCACTATCGCAAGGGAATGCTGAGATTGCCATGTACATGTATGGCAATCCCAACATAGTCCTGAGATAACCCCAGGTTTTATAAGCTGTGTGATTCTGCCCATCCCCTGGCACGAGCCGTCTTACACTCTTTACCCCTGTCTTTTATTCCTGTAAGGGGCTTTTATAATTTTAAAATCCTGGTAGCCGTGTTTTTTATTTCTGGTAGCATGTTGTGGTTTGTTCAAGCCTCGCGCCCGCATGCGAACACCAGCAATGCTTAATTCCTTCACCCCACCTGCCTGACACTCAAAACTCTTGTTACCAGCCTACTGGCTGTTTATTTACTTTAGCCTCAGCTTCCTTGGTTTATGGAGAGAGAGAACTTTGTAACTGTAACACCTAGGTTAGAATATAGAGAAGCTGGCAAAGTCTCTTCAAAGAAACAAAATAAAAAGCTTTATTCTTTACAACTGTGTTTTGAAGAAGAATACAAGTATTTCAGTTCACAGGCACACGAATTAATTCCTTAACTTCACAATCCTTTTCCTTCTACCCCTTCTGGCTTTATCCCTGGCCTAGAAGGTCTGGACCTATGCTGGAATCTATCCCGAGAGGACTAGACAGTCTAACCCGCCTTCCCCCCAGAACCCCAAAGCATGGACAATTCTCTCTCCTGGCAGGCAGGTTTTATACCCCCTCACCAGATGTAACTCAATGCCTGATTGGTTGAGTGCTCTCTTCCCCCTCCTGTTATGCTAATTAGGGAGGTTTCACTTCCTCCTTACCTGCTCAGGCTGTCTGTTTGAACTTCCTTGCTTATTCCACATTGAATGCGCCTTCACTACAGTTTTTAAATTACATCCCCCAGCACTGAAATGTAGTGTGGGCATCACAGCCTGTCTGGAGACAGCCTATATTTCTGAATATTTGAGCCCAATCTCATCCTGACTAGTAATACCATATGAGGCCTACCCCACAGCCCAGTGACAGTATGAATCAACTTTTAAACTATTTGCTAGTTTATGCTGAAAGAAAGAGTAAAGGGTGGGGGGAGTATTGACTGTGAAATGGCCTGGACTGACTTTTGATTTTGCTTTGCATTCCATTATAAGGATATGTAACAAGATATGGAATCCGTGCTTTTTGTAATGTCTGATTTGTTGTTCAATAAACTTTTGAGTAAATATGCATAAAATTGCCAGTTAGTATCTGAATGTAATGGGACGCCTGTGATTCTGCAGTGCCAATAAACAGCTATTTTCTCTGCTGTTTCTGCCTTATAAGTGGGAAAAAATCCTAATAAACTACCCTACAATCTTTTTAAAAAAAGTATTTTGTTCTGTGTCCTTCAATTATACTGTACTTCATTCTGGATGTGATTAGTTAATTTCAACATAGGCAGGAACATTCTGAACATTATGTAATTGTGCAGCAGTTGACTGCAGCTAAAGTGTAGGGTTTACAGATTGTCGAAATTTCATTTCACAGTTCATCATACTCTAAGCATTTCCTCTAAGCCTATTTACTTTTACAGACCATCACATGCTGCATTCCATAATTAAAGGTGCATTTTACCAATAAGTAGAGTTTTTTGTTTGTTTTTGAATGCTTTTAGGATGTTTCCTCTAAACATATTCCTTAAAAATACATTTTGGGGTGAAGGTAACAAAGCAACTTTTTTTATTTGAACCCTTATGGAATACATTTCATCATCATCATCATCCAAGAGCCAAGTCCCTTGAAAAATAGCTCGGGATACCTAAGGGTGCACTTTTTCTTTTTCTTTTCTTTTTCTTACCTGCAACAAATCTCAAACTGCATGCATATCTATCTCTCCACAAGATGTCTTGAGGGCTGACTTGATTAAGGTACATTTGCCGTGCCCAAGACAGCCATTCAAACATCTGCCCCTTGGTTGGTGGCATCATCTTTGCACTATGACTAGTCTTTTAGCCTCTGTATTAGTTCAAACCAAATAGACTGCCTGTACCTCCTGGCCTCTGGGCCTTGGGGATGGGGGGTGGGGATTAGTGGTGTACAATGGCATGATGCTTGAAAACATCCTCCAGTAGTCCTGAACATGGGATGCTTGCAACATCTTCCATGTTTTGTATCAAAGTTACACTGGTCTGCTGTTAGACCAGATTAAATGGGCCTAACAGTGATCCAGATTAAGGACTCCTTACTTTGTTCAGAGTAGACAAGTGGGTGGCACGACTTCAATGCTCTGCTTTAATGTGCAGATCTATGAGGACTAAAAGTGTACTACATGTACCCTTAATCCAGATTAAAGCTCCATGAAGAAAGGCCCTTTGATTCTTTGGTTCCTGCCTGCTCTGTGAATCTTGGAGACACAGTAGAGCAAATAAGACCCAGGCTATATTTTATCTGCTAACAAAATGGTGTCTTAGAATTACTTTTCCTGTAAATGGTAAAAGCTATTAGCAGTAAATCATCTATCTATCTATCTATCTATCTATCTATCTATCTATCTATCTATCTATCTATCTATCTATCTATCTATCTATCTATCTATCTATCTATCTATCTATCTATCTATCTATCTATCTATCTATCTATCTATCTGTCTGTCTGTCTGTCTGTCTGTCTATCTATCTGTCTATCTATCTATCTATCTATCTATCTATCTATCTATCTATCTATCTATCTATCCATCCATCCATCCATCCATCCATCCATCCATCATTTATTTATATTCCAACCTATACCCAAAACATCTCAGGTTACAATAAATGAAAGTAGATGAAACAGATTGGCTAAAAGTAGTAACTGTGCCTGCAGGTTGCTCCCTCAGCCAAAGGGCAGGGTAAAGATGTACCTTCACCAGTCATCTGGACACATACAATGAAGGTGTCTGAGACATCATCAGAGGAGAAATTGTTCCACAACCTGGGGGCTACAACTGGGAAGGCCCTTCCATGCATACCCACCTACTCAATTGTTGAAGATGGTGGGACCACCAAGTGGGCATACATGCTTAGCAACTAACAAAATATCAAGCAGAATATATTCTAAATCAAATGCTTTACCCAGACATATTTCGTTTGGGAACGAATTCTTCCTCCATATGCCTCAATTATGCTGTCCATGGGGTGAGGCATACCGTTTCCCATGCTGGCCTACAGTGTAAGCCCAAATGATGTTTCATGAAGTGTAATCTCCATAGAACGACTGACTGAATTAAAATATATATATTTTAATCATAGTTCTATAGATAATTAAAAGATGTCCTTGGAAATTCCCCCATGCATGATTCAAAGTAATATCTATGCACTCAGTTTTATCGTCTGACACTGTGAAACAAGTTCATAATAATCAATTAACAACGTTTGAACAGGAATCTAAAATTCTTAAATATCTTTCCAAAGGTCTAGCCAGACGTACATATCAACTATTGCTAAAAATCGATTTCAGAGGCATTAATGGATTAAAATCTGTATGGAAAATGGATTTAGGCTTAACGTTTGAGCAATTATCTGGAATTATGTAGTCATAGCACAACTGGAAGCAAAACTAAGAGCAGAGAGTTTTCATTAAAAGTCCTGTAGGGTTGGTACCAAGCTCCAAATTTATTGCCTAAAACGTTACTGAGTATCCTAACCACTTCTTGGTATGAACACAATAAAACTGACTATTACAAATGTATGTGGTAGACATGTTTCTTCTTTGAGCTTCCCTCCTTCCTTTTGAAGCATTTTTCAGTAACAGCTGAGAATAATGGTGAAAAAAATGCATACTAAATAAAATTGATCAAATTGATCAGATGGAGATTTGGCTCTCTCACTTCTTCCATCATTCTGCATTCTTCACTGGCATGAAGAAGCTGGCGTGAGTTAATTGCCACTTCTAGACTGACTATACTAAATGTTAATAACTGCACTCCAAAAGAATTTCTCTAGATGTTGGCCCAGATATTTTTATAATGAGCATTTCTCTTCAATCCGTGTCCTTTGTTTCTGATTCAAAAAGATACCAGAGAAGTCACTGAATAATAAAAAGCACTGTACTTCTATCAAAAGATGTTTATGGGCTTTTTTTAAAGCCATAAATGAAAGAAGAATCTTAAAAAGGATTTAGTGCATATGTGGACTATTCATGCCAACTAAAATAATAAAAATTGACTGCCAAGGATCCTTTTGGTGAGCAAAGGAAGTGTCCATAGAAGTCAGATATTTCCCTGTGACCACTGAAGAAGACCACACAGAACCTGGTAGGTGCAGACTGTGTGTTCTAATGTAACACTGCGGATTGCTGTCAGAATTCTCCTCAGCTGCTTATCATTTTAGTGTTCTGTGGAACACTGTATGAACTCCGCACCCTAGAAGGATTCTTAGGCCCTTTCTGCACAGGCTAGGAAGACATCATTAAGGGCAGAATCGCGACTCACCTTCCACACAGAAGATCTCATGAGGACCTCATGAGGGACGTGTCATCCACACGAGTGCCTCCTGATTCCAGTCTTAATGGGGTGTTCAGGCCTGTAGATCTGAGTTCTTGGGGGGTCTTGTAAAGGGTGTCTCTGATCTAGCTTTCCACCATGAAAACTGGATCGCAGAGCATGCGATTGCATGACCGATGGGGTCCAGGGGTGGGCCTAGAGGAAGTGATGCCCGAGTGGTGTCTATGTGGGCCAATCACATCACACCACCAGCAGAACTTCCTCCTCGGGCCAAGGGAAGGATTCTTCAGCATCTGCATGATGGCCCAATTTGGCACCCTGAAGATCTAGGCCTCCTTATTCTGGATTTAAGAAGGTAAGTGCAGAAACAACCCTAGTCAACACAGATGTGCATCCAAAATGCCTCCAGTGCAGCCCCATGGTGCCCTTGAGGTCCTGCAAATATCTTTGTTTCTATTTGTCCAGGGCTAGAGAAATCACCTTAGGTGGGAAATGATGCTCTCTAATATTAATATTGGGAGATATCGCCCTTTTGGTAATCAGTTATTCTGAACTCATAACAAATTGCTTCTACAAATGTAGAAAATGTTTTGATTCAAAACATTTGAAATTAGGAATTTGGAGAAAGTTCAGAGAAGGATGACTAAGACTGGAGTGGCTTACCTGCAAGAGAAGGTTGCACCATCTGGAGCTTTTTAGTTTAGGAAGGATAGATAGGAAAGGAGACATGAAAGAGGTATATAATATGTGAGAATTTTGTTTCTCCCTTTACCCAAATACTAGAATCAGGGGTCACCCAATTAAGCTACATATTGGAAAAACCAGACCACCTTTCACTGTGTAGTTAAACTTTGTGATTCACTACCACGAGATGTGATGTTGGCTCCCTTCTGAAATGTAGGTGGCTTGTGCGTTTGTTTGCTTTTCCCAATGACAGCAGGGTTAGTGCTGTCACCACAAAGAGCAGAATTGCACTTTCCTCTATTGCATTCATTGGATGAAAAAAAGGGGGGGGGAAATAGCAAGAATGAAAAGCTAGCTGTGAGACTGAAAACCTGGAAGGAGTATATAATAGAAAAATACAGAGCTGAAGTACAAAGAAGGGTAGGAATAAATGAACAAGTGAGTAATTCTTTGTTAGTTAAGCATGTTTGCCAAAACAGAGGGGGGAAACTCCAAAGAGGGAGTAATGTGTAAAAAAGAAGATGAAAAACATTTCCCATAATTCAGAAGAAGGAGGAAGAAAAAGAAGAGTTGGCTTTTCTACCCCACTTTTCTCACCAATTTAAGGGAACTCAAAGTGGCTGACTAAGCTTTCTGTTCTTCTCCCCATACAAGACACCCTATCAGGTGGGTGGGGGTGTGACAGCTCAGAAGAGAGCTGTGACTAGCCCAAGGTCACACATGGAGGATTGCGGAATCAAACCCTATGACTGTGAGATATGGGTCCAGCGCGCTACCTACAAGGTTAAACTGGCTCAAAGGAGACATGGGGTGGGGGAGGGGAAGAGACAGAAGAAAGAAGAAAGAAAAAAGGGAGGGAAAATGTTCTTTACAGTTGGGATTTCAGGGAACCTTCCAAATAGCAAAGCTTCACTATAGCACAAATGTATTTTTGACATTCAAATCCAAGTAGATTCAAATGTCTTAAAATCCGATTCAAATCCGTAACATTTGAATCCGTCCGTTCAAATGTTAGATTCTTATTTAAAAATACGAATGTTGACAACTTTTGTAGCTGCTATACGTATCTGTGCACATGCCAGAAAAATCTGTATGCATTCTGTATTATCCTGTACACATCCTGTTTTAATCCCATCTTTTAAGCACAAGATACAGATAATTTTCATACAGGACAGATACGAATCTACACATTGGAATCATTTGAAAATCCATATCGGATTTTCAAAAATCTATATTCAAGTTCAAATGTCAAATTTGGAGTTTTGAAAATCTGATTTGAGTTTGAATGTCAAAATTTGTTGGATTTGAATTGAATAAGTTTTCAGTTAGTGAACATCCCTATTATAGCCACATGTTAATATAGCCATAGAAAATAATTTTCTGTTGATTTAATGCTATTAAACTTCTAAAATGCTATAGTGCTTTGGAAAGCTTTGAAACAGCTAACAGGGAGAATAAATACATAAGGGGAAAACATGTGGATTTAATTTACTTACAGTTCTAAAGGATTTCTGATAAAGTCTCTCAAAAGAGGTCATTAGGAAAAGTAGGCAACAAGCATAGTGTCAGAAGTAAAATCCTGTTATGAATTAAAATCTGTTTAAGAGATAGGAAGTTAAGTGAAAGAATAAATAACCAATTCACCATGTGAAAAGAGGTTAATAACAAAATGCCCCAGGGATCAGTCTGGGGATTGGTGGTGTTCAGTGAACAAGACAGAAAATATTATAATGGCCTCACTGTTTTTAAAATCAGCGTATTTTCACTTTGAATATCGTTCCTAAATTCCGTAATTGTGTAAGAAAGAGAAGGTGAATGAAAAGCGGGCAAGAACCTCACGAGTCCTTTATGGGACTGTTTCACTGCACTGAGAGCACAACAGCCATATGTCTCTGTGCCCTTGTTGTGCCACATGAGTGCACAAAGGGTGCAGGCATGCACATGCACATTCTCTTGAAGCACCTTTTCCATCATAAGCATTCATTGGATCACTTTAAGGAAAGAGCAGCAGGAAGAACTACCTACCATTCTTTCCTCCACACTCATGCAACTATGTTTTACCTGAAATCTGCTGCCTTTTCATCATGAGCTGGAGTAGTAATGTGCATGAATGCATTTTTTTTGCATTCAAATTCAATTCAAATTCAGATGATCCAGATCCATATCTTCAAAAATCCAATTTGAATTGAATGATGTGAATGTCGGGAACATTTGTATCCAATTTTCGAATCCGTTTGCATCCCTTTTTTTCACGTTTGCATCCCATTTGCATACTATATTATATGCACAAATAGAACCGAGTTTTGGATGCAATAAAGGATGCTCTATTCAGACAAATTTTTCAAAAATCCACATCAGATTTTCAAAAATTCAAATTCGATCCAAATTCAAAAATTTGGATGTTTGAAAATCCAATTCAAATTCAAATTTCAATATTCGTCAAATTTGAATCGGGTTTTTCAATTTTCGAATATCTCTGCACATCCCTAAGCTGGAGTTCCCTCGAGGAAGGAAGGAAGGAAGGAAGGAAGGAAGGAAGGAAGGAAGGAAGGAAGGAAGGAAGACTGTTTAACTGAGACCTTTTTAAATATATAACCAAAATCTACAATGTAATATGTTTATTCTATCTTTTGTCTTTTTATAGCATTTCAAAGTTAATTATTTCAAAGTTAGTATTGCCAAGTAAGGGGCTATTCTAGTGTAGGGGTGGGCACAAATGCAAACTTGAATTAAGCAAGGGAAACTCAGATCCACTTGTGGGCATGTCTACTGCCTGTATTTTGTGGCATATAAGAAACAGTGGCATATAAGACACACCTATCATTTTGTAAGGGATATTTAGGAAAGGTAAGTTGAAGAAAAGGGCAATGATTTTATAAGAAATTGGGCGGAGGGGGAGTAGTGGATCTTCTATGGCAAATAAATAAATAAATAAATAAAAATACTCAGCCTAAGCATGACAAGGAGTTGGTTTGCATGGGCCACCGAGCTGGTGGAAATGGATCTGGCCTGCAGCCACCCCGCAAATGAGTTACCAGCATTATCAGTGCTGGCCTTGAAGACTGTCTATTATGTGAGCACAGGGCCTAATCTAGCATGAATTTGCAGCAAATGTAAGCTGTGTGCAATGCATTTATACATAATGAAACTCTTTGGAGGATTTGAAGCCATTTTGTACTTAGAAGAAAGGAAGAAATAACTCTTCGCACTTTGACAGCCCCAAAATTTCTCTTCCCAATATATCTTTGGGTAATTACATCAAAGTAGAGGCAGAATCTGATGGAAGAAGGCTATGGACAACACTATTTCAAAATAAAGCTTTAAAGATTTATGTGGGGACTTTAAATTACAAATATGTAGCTAAAAGCATATACAGCAAGCTAATTGGCCAGAATTTGGAGATGTCCTCTCTCTCTCATTCTCCATGGGTTCAGGTTAGGATCACGATGGGTATTGTCTTCGTCTAGTTGCTCAGCCGAACGAACTCAAACTTTCGCCACTAGGTGGCGCCTGGCCTATAAGAGGCCCCTGCGGAGCAGGCTCCCCAGCCATTTTTCGTTCGCTCAGCTGAACGTCGCTGGTGAGGAACCTTGCTCTTGAGCAGACCTTTTTTTCCTTTTTTCCAGATCGCTGCCAGTTTCCCGTTTTCTGGTAAGTATTTTCCCCCTTCTCTATCCTTCCTTTCGCTTCCTCGAGGGTGGGAGGGGTTTTTCTCCCTTTCACGGAGTCCCGGGGGTTCCCCCCCCCGGTTATCCCATCTTTTCCTCCCCCCCTTTTTTGTTGCCTTTCCCCCTCTCTGGGGGCCATCGGGCGGCAAAATTGTGATCCCTGCTCGCCTGTCGTGGCAGCGGATCGCGAAGGGACTGGGTTCCGCCACAAACTGTGGCCCCGGCTCCCGCGTTGTGCTGGCCACGTGCCGCCCGACCTTCCTCCCTCGCTCGGCCACCTCGTACAGGCAGCAGGAAGATGGACAGGAGCGCATGCAGGGCGCTCTTTAGCGGCCACCGTTCAGCGCGGCGCTGTTTAGGGTCGCCGTTTCCTGCTAGCGGCGGCTGATCCCGTTGCCGCCGCTGCTCCGGTCTATGGCGGCTCTGGGCTAATGAGTGCGGGCCTTCCCCCCCTGATTGCCGCCTTGAGGAAGCTTGCCAGGCGAGGGCCCCCCACCTCTCCAGACGTGCCCCGCCGCCGCCGTTTGTGGCATGAGCTGCTCACATGTTTTTAGGAGAACTTGTTTTGGCTTGCCCGCTATACACGCCTCCCGCCGGCATATGGTACCGCAGCCACGTGGCGTCTTATGGGCGCCGGCACATTGGTCACCCCCGTATTGATTGCGACCACATGGCTCCCATGGGCGTCGCCATTTTTGCCTTCTAGCGAGTATCGCAGGTCATGTCCCCACGCTACCTTGACTACCTGCCTGTTTTCACCCTACTGACTTACGGGTTAAAAATCTGAGTTCGCGTGACTCTTGGTTAGCTACACAGGTCATGTCCCCATGTCAGGTGCTTTCCCTCTCTTATCCACCCTGGTACTTTACGTATTAAAAATTATGGTTCGCTCATCCCTTCCCTTTCTCGCCCCTTTGACTGCATGATGGGCCCTACCTTTCCACAGTAGGGCCAAATTGGGGGGGGGGTAGGTTAGCCTCCTTGATGAGTATCCCTAGACTATACCCAATATTCTTCCTTTCCTATTATCTCTTTCTGTCTAGCCCCGATGGCCGACAAAGAACCTGCATCTCTTCCCAAGCTCATTGACCTGCCTGCGGAGATGCTCGAACCCTCCAAACCGAGGGTGTCATCTAACAAGAACAAAAGGGCATGAAAGGATAAGGCGCTTCACCCTAAAGACCCGCAGCCACCCGTGGCTCCAGCGCCAGGCACTTTGGGCTGCCCTCTGCAGCCGTCGGCGCTTCCTATGCCTCCAGCCTTCCTGACCCTCCAGCCCACTGATCCCAGTTTCCAAGGTTTCCTGATGCCCTCGATGCCTCAGTTTATGCCATCCATGCCGAGTCTTGCGCCCAATTTCCACGAGTCCCTGGCCTCCAGTATAGTGGCTTCCTTGAAGGCAGCGGGTGTGTTTCCAACTCACTCCAAGAAGGACAGGCCCCGCAGGTGCTCGCCTTCTTCCTCCTCCTCCTCCCCTTCGAGGAGCCACTCCCTGTCTAGGAAGAAGGCTAAGGGCAAATCCAAAGCTTCAAGGAAAGAACACCCTCAGAGGAAGCCGCACAGCCCCCCGCCGCCTTCCTCACTGTCGATGCACCTGCCTTCAATCCCTCCTCAGGACAGTGCGCATGAGCAAATATCGATCGAAGCGCCACTAGCCTCTGATGCCGAATTGTTCCAGTCTGAGCATTCAGATCTCTCGCTCCTTGATCTGGCAGTGCCCATAGACGGAGATGAGGCTGCCCACGATTCATCAGCTCCGTCCTCCTCCACCCCGAGGCTACGCCCGCATGACCAACTGGCGGTGGCAGTAGAGCAGATAGCTCAAACCCTTAACTTGTCCTTGCCAGAGGCAGATAAGGACGAAGACTCAGCAGAGGCCGTTAGTCTCCTCTGGTCCACGCCTGTCGAAGACAAAGTCCTGCCCACGCCGCAGCTGTTCCAGAGCCTCATCCTGAAAGAATGGCAACAACCAGCTATAGCCCGGAGGGTGCCGACTTTTCTACGCCGCCTCCTTCTTCCCCAAGACCATGACCAGTCCATGTGGGCGGCGGCAGTGGTCGACGTGCCCATAGCCAAACTGGTATCTAAACACGTGGTGCCCAGGGATTCAGAGAAAATTCTCAGAGATCCCCTGGACAGGAAAATGGAGTCTTACCTGAGAAAAGCATTCAAGGCTCAGGCCCTCCTCCTCCGTGCCAATTCAGCTAACTCGTTGTTCACAAGGGCTGCACTGAAATGGACTGATGACATCCTGGCAGACCCCTCCCTCTCCGAGTCCTCCAAGCTAGCTTTAGAGGCCATCTGCAGGAACCTTGCTGTCTCAGCCGACCTCTCAATAGATGCTCTTCAAATCGAAGCATGGGCAATCGGGTTGTCCACAGCCACGAGAAGGGCCCTTTGGCTCAAGAACTGGAACGTGGACCTCACGTCCAAGTCCCAAGTCATCAATGCTCCCTTCAAGGGCAAGAGCCTATTTGGTGAGGACTGTTTAAAAGACATCTTAGTCGAATCTCGCGATAAAAAGAAGGTGATGTCTTCTGCGGCCCCGGCGGCCCCAGGGGCCACTCGCCCCAAGACCCCCCGCTTTTCTCGAAAACCACAGAAAGACAGCTTCTTCAAGCAGCCCTTTTGCTCCAGGCCCCCCAGGGGTAGGGCATCCTGGGGGCGCCAGTTTTCAGCTAACAGGGAGCCCATTGGCAGAGGAGGTCCCAGATTCCCCAAGCCCCCCAACCAGACTTGCTGACTCTTTCCAAGGGCCTGTAGGCGGACGCCTCTCCCTCTTCGCCCAGGAGTGGGCACTCTCAAGTTCGGACCCATGGGTCCTGGAAGTTATCCAAGTTGGTTACTCCCTTGAGTTCATGGCCCGTTGCCCACCTCGTTTTCTGTCTTCCCCGGTTCCGGCTGACCCAGTTAAGAGGGCAGCCTTGTTTGAGGTTGTTGAAGAGTTGTTACGGTTGGAGGCTATTGAGCCTGTCCCCCTCCAGGAATGTGGACAGGGAGTTTACTCCATTCTCTTTTTGGTCCCCAAAAAGACCGATGAGTGGCGTTCTATATTGGATTTAAAATATCTAAATAAACATTTGTCGGATGTTCATTTTAAAATGGAGACTCTTTCTTCCATAAGGGGGGCAGTTGAACCAGGGGATTTTCTGGCTTCCTTGGATCTGAGGCATGCCTATTTCCATATCCTGATGGCCCCCTCCGCCCGCCCCTTCCTCAGGTTCGAGCTGGGCGGGAAGCATTACCAGTATAGAGCCCTCCCCTTTGGGCTCTGCTCCTCCCCCAGAATTTTCACCAAGATCTTGTCCCCGCTCATCTCCAGCCTTAGGACGAGGGGTGTGGCCTGCTTTGCCTACCTAGATGACGTGCTTTGCAAGGGGCCCTCGTTTTCTAGGGCGGCCCGAGCAGTTAAGGAGACAGCTTCTTTCCTATCAGACCACGGTTTCCTCATAAATTGGGAAAAAAAGTGCCCCGGTTCCTTCCCAATCCCTCACTCACCTGGGAGCGAACTTTAACACCAGATCCTACTCCATCTCGCCTAGTGCGGACCGCATCCTCGCCTTGACGGACCTCGCCAGCTATGTTGTGGCCAGGCCGAGGGTCAAGATTAGTTCTTTAACCTCCTTGCTGGGCAAGATGGTCTCTGTTATTGATTTAGTCCCATGGGCCAATTTCCACCTCCGCCCCCTGCAGTGGTTCCTCAGACCCTTTGCCTCCTTGATTGCTTCGGGCTCAGACGCTTATGTCACGCTGTCCCAGGGGGCCAGGTTGTCCCTTGCTTGGTGGGCGTCCCCCAGTGTCTTGTCTAGGGGCTCTCCCATTATCGTAGGGAATAGGGTAAGAGTAACCTGTGATGCTAGTAACAGGGGCTGGGGCGCCCATTGTCTAGGGCACACAGCTCAGGGCATCTGGTCTTCCGTTGATGCCAAGCATCAGATCAATTGGCTCAAGCTAAAAGCTATATACCTGGCCCTCCTTCACTTCAGGTGTCTAGTGAAGGGCACCCACGTCCTCATTTTGATGGATAATATAACAGCAAAAGCCCACATTTCTCGTCAAGGGGGTTCTAGGTCTCGCTCCCTCATGGAGTTGTCGATTCAGATTTTTACCTGGGCTGAGAGTAATCTACTATCCATCTCTGCTATTCACATTCAGGGCACCCTGAACAGCTGGGCCGACTCGCTGAGTCGGAACGATCTGCCCAGCGCAGAGTGGCGGCTCGACCCAGAGGTGTTCCAGCTGATCGTCGAGAGGTGGGGCCGCCCCTCAATAGACCTCTTTGCTTCGGCAGAGAACCACGAGGTCCCCCAGTACATGTCCAGATTCAGGGACCCTGGAGCGGTCGTGGTGGATGCCCTCTCGGCCCCCTGGCCCCGGGGCCTTTTGTACGCTTTCCCCCTGTTCCCCCTTCTATCCCAGTTCCTGCAGCGGGTAGCTTGGGAGGGAGCACAAGTGGTCCTAGTCGCCCCCCTATGGCCGCGGAGGAGTTGGTTCCCTCTACTGAGGAGCCTGGTAATCGAACCTTACTTCGAGCTCCCCCTGACCCCAGCCTCCTCACCCAGGGTCGGGTCACACATCAGGACCCGGCGTGGTTGAGCTTGACAGCATTCAGACTCAGCGGCTCTTCTTAAGATCCGCAGGGCTGGAAGAGGATGTCATAAACACTATCATGGAGGCCCGTCGACGGTCTACAAAGAGGATTTACAACGCCACCTGGAAAGCATTCTGCAGGTGGTGCAAGTCACGGGGCACTTGACCCACGGCCTGCTCCGTTCCCCAGGCCTCCAATTTAATACCCTTCGCAAACAGGTGTATGCTCTGGCCTCTGGCCTCGATCTCTTCCTCGGCACTAACTTGCCCCGACATAGGTTTATCAAGTCGTTCCTATTAGGCCTGAAAGCCACCCGGCCACCCACTGTGCACAGGTTCCCAACTTGGAGCCTCCATCTGGTCCTGTCGGCCCTCATGGAGAATCCTTTCGAACCCCTGGCGACGGTTCCTCTGAGGGTGTTGTCCTTTAAGGTGGCTTTCCTGGTAGCTATCACCTCAGCCAGACGCATGTCAGACATCTTGGCTCTGCTGGCCCAAGTTCCTTACTGCCAATTTACCCCAGACTCCGTTATTCTCTGTCTAGACCCAAAGTTTCACCCCAAGGTGGACTCTACCTTTCATAGAGCTGAGGAGATTCATCTTCCTATGTTCTGTGCCAACCCCCAGCATGAACTGGAAAAGAGATGGCATACCCTGGACATCAGGAGGGCCCTCTCCTTTTACCTCGAAAGGACTAGGCAGTTCAGGAGGTCCCATTCCCTTTTCCTCCGCTTCCACCCCTCTTCCATCGGTACCAAAGCGAATGCCAGGGTCATAGCAGGTTGGGTACGTGCCTGTATAGCCCTAGCCTACCAAGATAAGAGGAAACCAATACCCAGCGGCATCAAGGCGCACTCAACCCGTTCAGCGGCCACCTTGGCAGCCTTGGCCCTCAACGCCCCGCTGAGTGAGATCTGCAAAGCCGTGGCGTGGTCCATGCCCATGACCTTTACCAGACATTACAGACTGGACCAGTACAGGTCAGCGGATGCATCCTTCGGTCGCAGGGTCCTCCAGCATGTGATCTACGACACGGTAAGAGCACCTCCCTTTTCGGTGCTAGCCAGCCTGGCTTGGTTCTACTCCTATCTTCCCCCCCCCCCTTAGCTTGTGGGATGGTGGCTTTGGTACATCCCATTGTGATCCTAACCTGAACCCACGGAGAATGTAAAGTTGTACTTACGTGAGGTTACATTCTTGTGGGTTCAGAAGGATCACGACCCGCCCTTGGTGGTGGGTCAATTTTTTCTAACCTGTCTATGTTTCCTTATCAGACCTCCTCATCAGCTCCTCTTGCTCTAGCTCCTCAAATGGCTGGGGAGCCTGCTCCGCAGGGGCCTCTTATAGGCCAGGCGCCACCTAGTGGAGAAAGTTTGAGTTCGTTCAGCTGAGCAACTAGACGAAGACAATACCCATTGTGATCCTTCTGAACCCACAAGAATGTAACCTCACGTAAGTACAACTTTACAGTCTCACTCTCTCTCTCTAGGTGCATCCAGACTTGGAAGTACTGCACATTCTGAAGTGCAGTCAGGGCGTGGGCATCACAACTGATGCCTGATACTTTGTAGCAGCAGTGCATTATGCTGCCGCTACTTCAAATTTACCTACTGTGGAGCAATGAGCACTCACTCCAGTATCAGGTAAATTCGAAGTTTCCTGCCATTCTGGACAGGACAGTGAGAACAGCAAACAAGACCTGAGCCTGCAGCTCAGCTCCCATTGGCTGCCCCATCCCACGTGACACACACCTCACAACATGCACCATGGAAGTACCTCAGTTTTCTGTTAGAAAGCTGTGGGGAGGCTGTTGGAGTCTGGATGGCCCATTGTGGCTTTGCAGCCACTTAAGCTATAGCTGCGGATTTAATTTGCTAATCTGGACCTAGATACTGTATTTGTAGGTGTGAACAGGAACTCTCCTAGCCAGTTTGGTCTAGTGGTTAGGGAGCCAGACTCTTATCTGGGAAAACCGGGTTCAGTTCTGCCCTCCCCCATGAAGCCTTGGGCTAGTCACAGCTCTCTTTCTGAGCTTGCACAGCCCCACCTACCTCACAGAGTGTTCTGTTGTGGGGAGAGGAACTTTGAGTCAGCTGCTTTGAGTCCCCTTAAACGGATGAGAAAAGCAGGGTAGAAAAGCCAACTCTTCTTCTTTTCCCCCTGCATCTTAGTCAAAGAGGCCAATGGAAAGGAATTACAGTCCAGAAAAGCATTTCCAAGTGGCTGTTACAACTTCATATATTAAATACCGTGTTTGTATTTAATTCACATTTTAAAATCATACAAAAATCTTACTTAGAATTTTTTTTCAAAGTTCACTATTCCCCAAAGCATGTTTAAAATTAAGGAGAATTAAAGCAACTCTTATAGTGTTGCTAATTTTTGATGAAAATAGTGCTTTGCTAACTAAAACATTAATCATTGCTCCTACACCATGCAACGCTAAGAGGCATGACCAAAATTCTGTGTTGGAAAAAGACCCCATTACATGAAATTTTAATTCACAAAACCAAAGAAAAAGTGTTATGTTGCATTTCAGTTGGAATAAACGTTGTGTATTTGCTACAGAAAACATATAATTTAGATACTAGCCACAATGCCATTAAGCTCTCATTAGCTCCAAGAATATATAGCACAGTAAAATGGGCATTTCCAACATGGAAAAGGGTTAGTGGCTGAAAATGATTTGCTAATATTATTTGAACTTAATGGTACACGTACATAGACTTTGTCAATTAGAATGTGCTTAGAACTACTGTTATGTACCTGTGGTTATTCTAACTGAAAGATCAATAATAGAAAACTGATGAGCGGGTAGATTGCCCAAACCATTCCTTTTAGAGTGAGTAGCTTACATGTGTATTATTGGAAATCTTTTGATTTTACCTGGATGCCTCCTGAGAGAGTTTCTAGCCTAAAAACAGTACATTGTCTTACCAATTAAGATTTGGTTGAATCTGAAAGATAATGTGATTCTGTATCACAACTGTCTTTTCAAAGATTTTTTTGTGAATTAATAGAGGATGGATTCTTTAAGGAGTGAAAATGGACACTTGGAATGGGAGGCAGAAATTTCCTGTGCTCACATAACCACTTGCCTAAAATGAGGTTTTGCAACCAGTATTTTTTTGGTATTCTCTCAGAGAACTCAGGAATCTTTGGGCCTTAATCTGGTTTGAGATGATCCAGATCTTTGGTATCCAGTCCTTGTGAAATCTAGTCCTTGAAGTTCTGTATCATGGTGAGGGCCCCATGTGTCTGCACGGGCTGTCTAGCACCCAATTGCAATGGGTGCTAAACAGGGCTCCAGTGCAGATGCCGTAGCACTGACTAGGCCTGAGCAGGAAGCTCTGCTGGTGAGCAGTGTGATTGGCCCATGTAACCATCAATCAGGGATCACTTCCAGTTACAGTGGGCATGGCAGAAATACACGGATTTGTAGCTGCCTGTGTAACTGCCATGAAGCTTATACTCAGCTTCATAGACCTTGAGGAAGGATGTGTGGGCCTACATATTGTGTGTAGTTGAGGGGCAGAGCTGGAGCTGCACTGCTGCAAATGGTGGCCCCTATGCCTGCCCCAGGACCCCTTGCCCTGGTATATGTGTGGAGGTGCACTCTGTGATCCAGTCTTCATGACAGAAGAGTGGATTGAAAACACCATTAAAGGGGTCTTGCATTAATCTGGATTTAAGGGCCCAAAGACCCCCATTAAACCAAGATTTTGATATGGGCAACACACTCAGAATGTGGTCCTAATGGGGTCCTTGTGTGTGTGAAAGGTACATAACTGATCCATATCAATTGCATACCTATCAGGTTCCTAATGGAGTCTTCATTGCACATGGAAAAAGAGCCCTTGAGTACACTAAGCACTCTAGACCAATAAAACCTTATAAAAGCATTGAATAATCTCTTTCTTTGAGTTAATTTTGGCCAAAGTAAGCAAGGTTCTTTCAAATAAAGACAGTCCTTCATACCAGGGGTGTGCACAAACAATTTTTTTGGCATTCGATTTGATTCAAATTGAAGATCCAAAAATTATAATAAATTTGAATGTTTAAAATACTAATGTATTCCCATTTGATTTGATTCAAATACATTCATATGAATATTCAATTTGTATTTGAAGATACAAATGTCGACAACATTTGTACGCATCTGTATACGTCTGTACGCATCCCGTTTTTATTCCATATGCATCCCGTTTTCATCCTGTACCTATCCGTACAAACGGGTGCCAATATAAATAAAATGTGCACGGATACGTATGTAATATGTATGTAACTGTACACATACGAATGTCCGAAGTATTGGTACGAATGATTCAAAACATTCAAAATTCGTTTGAATGTTAAAAACGAATGTATAGAAGTTCAGTTCCAATTCAAATGTCCAAATCCAAATGAATTTGATCAAGTTTTGAATGTTTTGAATATTCTTGCACATCCCTACTTCTTACTAAGCTAAGATACTAGAAGAAAGCTTCAAGCACCATACAGGCAAAGCCCCTTGTTTAGGGCTGATTGTGTGCAGCCACTGCCATGATGAGGATGACATGATTAAGGCCAAATCAATGAAAGGCCCTTTCTGCATTGGACTTTATTCTGGATTATATCCCAGGATGAGGACTTGCCACCCACATACTGGTGCACGCTTCACCCTGGACCTGCCGTAGTGCACCCAAGCATGCAGATGGCAGGTCCCTGTATTGATATACAATCCAAAAGGAGGCCCAAGATCTGATGGGACACTCTTCATTGCCCAGAATACATCGCAAGGAGTCAGCCAAGGTCTGGAAAACTTGAACTGCACACACTGTAGGAACCTGGAACTACGGATTGAGAAGCCGGTGGTGGTTGTGCACGCAATGTCTCTCGGAGGTGCCCTACTGTTATGTGTTGGTGCTTTCAACTAGTTCATTGTTTGGATTTATTCAAATACAGAGAAGTTTGATTTGTTCTCCTTGATTTAGTTGTTTAGCAGGGTATTATACCTTGTCGTAAACTAGCCCATGGATTTTACCCTGCTGTACCCTGTAATGTTACTTTGCTCAAGTCACTTATTGTAGCTTCTAGCAGTACGAGAGTCAGGGATTTAAATTTTAACTAGGTTATTTTGGGAAAAGGCTCAGGAAGGTTGTGCTTAGAACCTTTTCAGTCATAAACTCTTCTTTGAGTGCACCGCTTTAAGCATTTCCTTGATGTTTTCTTTTATGTTGAACATTTCTTTAATTCCTTCTGAGTTGATTTATAAACATCATTCCATATGCTGTGAAACAGGAAGAGGCAGATAATGAAAACAATTACATCCCCAGTCCTGTTGATTGTAGCATTTACTTCTCTGAGTAAGCGTGTGTAGAATTGCTCTTGCACTTAAAAGTTGTTTATTAAATGAGAAATTTTCTAGAATATGTAATTAAAAAGAGCAAAAAAAAAATTTTTTTTTTGCATATGTACTATTGTCAAGTCAGCTGTCTCATTTTAACATCTGTACGCAGAAATCCTTTTCAAGGAAGCCTTACAGTAAATATTTATTTATTTACTGATTTATTTATTTTAAAAAATGAGTTCTGTGACATATCACTCAAGGTGTACATAAAAATGTAGCTGACATCTTCTTCTTGAACAAGCCCTGCAGTGTATTAAACACAAAGAAAGAACATGCTCTCTAAGGCAGTGCTAGTATTTTTGGCAGGAGAATCCAAGGAAAGGGTGAACAACAACAAAAATTATCTTATGTACTTAACTCCAGTGTATTATTTTCTTAACTGTTTGTATATATTTCTAAGGGGTTGCATGGTAGGCTGTTTCTGCACTGGGACTTGCTCCAGATTATATCCTGGAATAGGGACTGTCCATCCACATGGTAGTGCAGATTATGGTGGGGCCCATCCATGGCATGTTGTAGTCTGGGCTAGAATACAGATGAAAGCTTCATATTCCAGATATAATCAAGAGTAAGTCTTAGTGCAGAAAGGGCTGTAGACAGATAGTTTATCATCAGTATGGGACATATTTCTATATAGAGATTCCTTCCTTCCTTCCTTCCTTCCTTCCTTCCTTCCTTCCTTCCTTCCTTCCTTCCTTCCTTCCTTCCTTCCTTCCTTCCTTCCTTCCTTCCTTCCCTTTTCATCCAAACACAAAAGCAAGACAAAAAGGAGATGAAACAACCAAGGATTAAAAATGAAGATTGTGTTCTTCATTTATTTGTATTTGGGCAATGGTCAACACTGTGTAAATTTTCTTTAAAGAGAAACTAGAAACACACTAGAAACACCTGGGTCAACATATATTGCAAAAACAAAAACAAAGCCTAAAAGATGCAATAGGAGGCATCTGAAAAACATCTGATGAGGAGTATGGATGTGCTGAGCTATAGTTTGTAGCCTTCAAAGTTTGTCCCCCTTCAAATCCATGTCTCTGAAAGAAGAAGAAGAAGAAGAAGACTTGGCTTTTCTACCCCACTTTTCTCACCCATTTAAGGGGACTCAAAGTGGCTGACAAACCTTCTGTTCTTCTCCCTACAACAGACAACCTGTGAGGTGGGTGAGGTTGTGAGAGCTCAGAAGAGAGCTGTGACTAGCCCAAGGTCACCCATCTGGCTTCATGGGGGAGGGCAGAATCACACCCAGTATTCCCAGATAAGAATCTGACTTCCTAACCACTAGACCAAACTTTTCAGGGGTGCAGGTGAAGTTTCCCTGGCTCTCCCTCCTTCAGTACCAGCAGATTTTGTATCTGGGAGGTGGTGAAGGCTTGTGATGGCATGCCAGAGCCAAGGGAATGGCCTCTTCCCTTTCCCTTCTTCCTGTAGATCTGCAAGGGGGAGATTTTTACATTCCTCTGGGCAGTTCTATTTTTACTATAGAGCATCACACCCCTAATTAGGAGTGACTGCTGTTCAAAGCACCACTGTGACAGATTATAAAACTGCCTTCTCTCTTTAGTAATTTCAGTGTTTTGGTGTCCAAATGTTAAAGTGAAGTTAGGATCCATAATTCTCTCTGACTGCAATCATTTTGGGTTCTCCCACGAGATTCAACATCAACCATCAATATATAAAATAGTCCCTGGGTGTGCAGCTCTTCTTAGGGCCTTTTCGTACTTGGCTTCCAGGTTGTGGGAAGCTTTGGGCAAAATGGACTTGCAGATGCTTAGTGTGTTTCAACCCTTCCCTGACCCAATCCAAAACTCACCTGGAGTGCAGATGGTTGTCCGGCAACCTCAGCAACAGCACACTTTTCACAGTAACCAAGTGAATAGAAATGGAAGTTCCCAAGAAATGGGTGTATCAACTGGACCTGGGACATTTTCACACCTGATTAGGCTGCCATGAACTAGGGCTGGTAAGCATCTGTTAAGGATGGACCATTCACACTTGTCAGGAGGAAAGCTTCTCCAAAGCATCCATTACTGGCCAGAAGTGTGAATGATCCTCCCATTTACCGGCCCGCACTGCTGCATCCAAAGCCAGAGGTTCCACCTCCTTGCTTCCGTGATTGGCCATTACCTGACATGCTCGGACGCCATTGCAGAGGGGCGTGTTCAAGCAGAAGGATGTATTGCAGCCAATCAAGGCAGTGCCCATGATCGAATGCACAGAGCCCACTAATCAGTTACTGATCAAATGCCCTCTCACGACTCATTGACTGGACGTCACTCCTGGTGGTCTGGTCACCATTGATCATGGCCACCAACCTCAACACCCCTGCACGGATGCTGCCTCCCCTGCTCACCGACCACAGGGAAACGGAAGAAGGGTGAATGATCACACCTCCAGGTTAAGTTTCTCCAGGTTAAGTTTCTCCAGGTTAAGATGCTCCAAGTTAAGTTTCTGGTAAACAACTTCTGGGAAGGCAGGGCACGCTTGGAAGCTATAACAGCCTACTGGGAGTGTGGATGCTCTTTAACAGAAGTTCACTGATTGTTGACTACCAGCCAAAGTGCAGAGGCAGTTTTATAGTCACCATGTCTAGTATCTCTTGCTAGCCCTGTCTTGCACAAATTTGTCTAAATGTTTTCTGAAGTCGTCCAAACTGGTATCTAATACCAGTTTTCATGGGAGTGGATTCTATAATTCAGCTCTACTCTGTGTGTGTGTGGGGGGGGGGAGGCCACAGATCCTTTTAACCTATGCAGATACTGGAATGGGCAAAAATATTGTCCTTGCAAAATGTCATGTACTTCTATTGTATCCCTCCTTGCTCTTGGCCCTTGATAAATTGTTGCCCCCCCCTTTTTTGTACATTTTTCTAATTTTGCAGCATTCCTTTTCAGATTCAGCGAGGAAAACTGTACACAGTATTCCAGTTACAGTTGTGCATCAATTTGTGTAACAGCATGATAGTATTGGCATTTTCATTTTCAATCGCATTTCTTACTGCCCTTAACATGGCCATTACCCTATTTTACAGCTGACAGAAGCAAGATCCAAGCAATGCCATAATAGTACTGTGTAAAGAGTTGGAAGGCACAGGGACTGCTCTCCCATCTTGCTGCTGCTGCTGAAAGGGCAGACTTACCAGTTTTGTTCACTCACTCACTCATTCATTCATTTATGCATTTATTTATGTAAGGATTTATATCCTGCTCTTAACCAAGAATAAGGATATGCATGTCTTTTCAGTCCCCGTTCGTTTTACAGCAGAACAAAACAAACAAGATGGCACTTTGCATTTGTGCAAATGGAGCCACCTTGAATATGCTAGACTTCTAATTCACTTTCAATCCCTAACACTGCCACTGGTGCCTCTGAATCTGTTCTGAATCCATTCTGAATCTGCTCTGAAGCTTTGAGTGAAGGCATAGAAGGTTTCATTTCACTTGCAAGGGTCAGTCATCATTATAGTCAATATTAGTTTTGAATGCAAAGTTTGGAAAATCCACAATTCACATGAATTGCTAACAACAACAACACATTAAAAAAATCTTTAAATATAACCCTGCTTGCCAGCAGGACTACACCAAAAGGAAATGGAACATCAAAGGCGAACAGGTATGTTTTAATAAGGTGCTGAAAACCTTACACCTGGTGAACCTCCAGAGTCAGGAGCCACCATAGAAAAGGACCTCTTCTGCCAAACAGACTGATCTTGTATTCTTTGAAACAGAAAAATGGTGGACTTTGAGGTTCATTTTCTGACTTCAAGAAAACAATCCCAGCAAAAAAAATATCAAAACTGGATGTACCAACAGCAAGCTTGCTGTTTTTGGTTCTGTGCTATGACAGTAGTACTTTTACTGGAAGACACTGATGTTATAGAAGACCTTGCCAGTCATTGGTTTGGTGTGGTACCTTACATCAAGCTGGATGGTTCATCCTGTTCAAACAAACACCCTGTGGTTTGGTTTGAACCAAGTAAGGTAGCGATGGTTCTATTCTATTCTAATCAAATCAAATGAAGTAAAAATGTTGAATTTAATCAGATCTGATTTGAACAAGACATCTGATCTGGTTCAAGAGATCTCTATAATTGGCCATTGCATTAAGATCTCTGTCCTGGTTAGTCACAACCTGTTAAGATCTCATCAATCTATATGAATGGCAAGGATGTTTTCCCCCCGAAGTGTAAGTTTCTGCCATTTTTTTTGCAAAGTCTTGCAGCATGGTACTCTCTGCTGTCATCCAAAAATATGGCTATTCCATTGCTGACTCCTGAGTTAAGGTCATTTATAAATATCTTTAAAAGGATTGGTCTTATTAACAAACTTGGGAGGTTTTACTTATTATATGTCTCCATTCTGAGAAATGTTGGCCTTTTCTTCACTTACCCTAGGAATAGTGAAGCAGCAGCAGCAGCAACAGAAGAGTTGGCTAACTTGGCTTTTCTATCTCACTTTTCTCACCCATTCAAGGGGACTCAAAGAAGCTGACAAAAGCTTTCTGTTCTTCTCCCCACAACAGAACACCCTGTGAGGTAGGCAGGGCTGTGAGAGCTCAGAAGAGACCTGTGACTAGCCAAAGGCTACCACCTGGATTCACGGGGGAGGGCAGAATCAAACCTGGTATTCCCTGATAAGAGTCCAGATCCCTAACCACTAGACCAAGCTAACTCACAAAGCATATCCCTCTTCTGGGCCTCTCTCTCCCACACTCAGCTGTGGACTACAAAAGCCCCAACACCTGCCAGAACATTACATTCACACTGGACACATTGTGGCCTGGTCTCAGTAACCAAAATAGCCACCTAGGCTGGGTTACTGGTAATTCTATTTTTTCATATCTACTGGTGGACAAGGGTCACCTTGATCAGAACAGGGAAGCATGTAGAAGGCAGCATAGCAAAATTGTGCTGCTGACATGGGTCTTCCTAGGGCATTGATGCCAGAAACCTTAGCTTCTAGCCATTGGAGCCCTCATGCCAGGCTCCAAAACTCATGTGAACTCCAGAGCAACATGGGATACCATGGGCCCTGTCCCAGAACAGGCCGTCCAAGTGCAGATGACCTTTTTCTGGACCAGCAGGACCATTCCAGGCTGGAACCACCACCACTCCTTTGCAAATGCAGAAATGCCCATCAGTTTCATCCATGTCTATATTTAATCCTGTATTATAACTAGCTGTATAACAATAAAAGTACCTGTCCTCCCTCATAAATTACCCCTAAGCTTACTGCGGAATCTTTGTTGAGATATTTTCTAAAGCTTTATAAAATCCTAAGTTGAATTAGGAGGAAGGATAATTTTATAACTGGTACTGTTGTTGTAATTATATACTTTAACCACTGTCACTTATCTTTCATCATAATTATCACTATTGTTGTTAAACATATCAATTTTCTTAAAAAATAATAAATAACTGATGAACAATAAATTCTGTTAAATGATTCCATACAAGACATAACCAGAAGAACAGATCAAAAAATAATTAGAGTATTTGTTTCTTAATTGTTCCTCTTTGAGTGCTATTGATTTTGCTCTGTTTGTAAGATCATATTTGGGGGTGGATTTCAGACATCTTACAGTACCAAGGGTAGAAAGTGTATTAATCTTAGTTTTAGAGCCACAGCTGTTAGAAATCATGGTCCTTGCTGTTTCATGAGTAAATCACTGAACAGTTCAGAAAGGGCTCAGAGATCAAGTGAGGGAAAACACAGGAGGAGTGGAAAATCTGATTTTTCACCTGCCCATCTCAGGAAAAGCAAAACAAAACAAAACAAAAACAGCCTTGAGTGGAACACAGTGGAAATTAAGCTGTCAAGGTCAGCTGTAGCTTAAACAGTTAAAGGTTACCTGTCCCCAAAATCTTCTGAGAGAGTAATTCTCATGTTCAATTAAAAAAAAAAGGTGTTTGACAAGAGAAGAAGGCCCTATTACGCTCATAGGACAAGTACCTCAAAAAAAAAAAAAGAAAGAAAGAAAGAAAGAAGAAAAGAAAAGAAAAGAAAAGAAAAAGAAAGAAAAAAAGAGGACTTCCCTGACAATTCATACTTGGCCATTTCTACATTTAGCATCCTCTTGTAATGAGGAGTAAGCCTTCAGCTTGGTTTTGTGCCATTTTCATGTGGAATCTGACAGCGAAAGTCACATTCTGATCAGTTGTGCAGTAAAAATGGCTCTAGAAGATGAAAACAAGGCTTCTGGGTCAGCTTCCACATGGTCATTTAGAACTGCCCCAGTGGCTGATGGGAAACACCTCCTGGAGAACAATCTGGCCGCACACCAGTGGCCAATCGATTCTTCTGCAATAAATAACTAAAATGGCACCAGAGAACATGCCACTTTAGGGGACCTCTTTAAAAGTTGTACCCTGCAAAAGCAAAAGACAAATGGGCTGGCAACTTTGGAGGAGAAGAACTTTTGTTCCCAGCCCTCAAAGTTGGCCCGGGTTGGGCCACAGTAGACTGATTCACTGGTCTAGTCTGGTCTTGATCTAGTGATCTGGAACAAAAGCATATGATCCTGAAGCCACCCAACAGTCCCTTGCTCTGCTTCCCTTGCTTTTTTGATAGAAAGACAACAAAGCCAAAACAAATCAAAAGCTTGATTTTGCATACAGTTATAGCCCTTTCCCATTCTAGTCCTACCCTGTCTTCTCATTCTTTACAAGCCAAAGTTAAGAAAAGAATAAAGAATGATAATGAGTGTTTGGAATTGGGTTAGATGTTGAATGCATTTCATATTCTGTCTGGATAACAAATTTATCCTTGCTGCATATCTAAATTTAATGGAAAGGTACTATAGTCCAGGAGGTCTTTCTGCACTGGAAGGGCTGTGCTTGGAGTCAGTGGATCTAGAACAGTCAGGCCTGATGATTCTGACCATGGTAGGGAATGGGTGGGATCAGGCACCATTTGCGCAGTGCTGCTGCATCAAGGCATGGGCTTGAAGACTAGGCTCCAAAAGCTCTGAGAGCTAGGAACAATCGTTCCTAGCCTCAGGGCTTCTGGGGGATGTATTTAGTGCTATGGTGTGCCCCTGAAATTCATCCCCTGCTAGTCAAAAACATAGAAAATGTGTGTTTTGCATACCTTCCATATTCTGGATCAGAGCCTCTGGTACTCTTTTTGTTGTGTACAGAGTGGGCAGCAGCACACGCACATACACAACTAGCAGCAGCAAGAAGCCAAGTCAGTTTGAAGAGTCAATTGGGATATAGAGTTACAGACCAGAAGTCAGAAATTCATCATCAGTCAGGAGTCCATCAGAGTCAGGAGTTCAGAGGTTACACGAGTCATGAGTTGCCAAGAAGATCCTTTGTTTGCAATGGAGGTTGCTGTGTGAAGACTTCGTTATGTTGGGTTTCTACTGTCCCACCCCTGCTGGCGCAACTGTTTGGCATGGAGCCTGGCTGAGCACTGCAGGTGTTCTCATTCTCTCTGGAGAGAACTTGGCTCTGGGTGTTGCCCAGTGTCTGAGTCTGAGGACTCCACATTTTAGGAGACATAGCCCATTAGTAAGACTGGCCCCTGAGGCATGCCTCCCTCATTTTGGCTGGCAGGGCTGGCACCCTCATCATCTGAGGAGTCAGAGATGACATAAGGCATGGCATGTTTTTAATCTACCAGTATTTCTGATCAGGGCCTCCCTGACTGGTACACATCCATCTAATGCAGATGAAACATTCCAGAGAGGGTGTTGCCACACAGATCCGCATTAACATATGGAACTTTGCACCCCAGAGTATGACCACAGAAGCTCCCAGTTGGAATCAAAGGACCACGCAGAATGGGCCAAACTCAGAAAAGGGTTCAGAGTGGAGCCATTTTGCCTTTGATTTTTTCTAACTATATTTTGATCTCTGTGGGAACATCTGCACACTAACAAAAGCAAAAAAAAAAAAAAAAAGCTGAAAAGTAGCTTAGAGGTGGTAGCATGCAGACAATACTGTTTCAATTCCACCTCTAATCCACATTAAGGATCAGATAATGCTCTTTTGAATTGCATTTTTAGATGCTGCCATATTTAAGCTGCCTTTAAACCACTTTTCTTTTCTTTTTTATACTTGGTATGAATTCAGCTGTGAATGTCACCAAGCAGGAAATACAGCAAAGGATTAAGGAAATAACTTTTAAGGAAGGGCTGGTAAACTCCTGCTTCTGGGTCTTCTGTGATACCTGGTTCACACACCAGTCTGCTCCTCTCCTCCTCTCCTAAATATTCTCTATTGGATAAGGTTGATTGGAGAAGGCTAAATCTTACCTTCATTCATATTAGATCCATATTAGTTAGATATATATTAGCTAGATGCAGATACCACAGGCATAGGCAACTGAATTGAATGGGCTTTAGAACAACAATTGTGCGCTAAAGAGTGGTAGCAGGGATGTAACCACATTTAACTGGTCTGTGACTAATCTTGATTAATGATCCCTTAGCACAGTTCAGGTCCAGATCTTCTCTGCTCCTGTGCAATGTGTTCTTTGCATCTCCTTGAGCCAGATTAACAAATAAGTGCAGAAAGGGCTACTGTCTCTCTGAAGTACCTCTGAGATGCCCCTTTTCTTATGTCTGGACACAAACACTATACCCTTGACCATTTCTGCGCGAGCCCTAAAGACCCCATTAGGAACCCGATAGGATGGATCTTCCACTTACCCTCCACATGTAGAATGGATCCTCCACTTACCTTTGAATGGATGACCCCATGAGGACCTCATGAGGGATGCATCATTCCTCCCAATTCAGGTCCTAATGAGGTCTTAGGGCCTGTAGATCTGGATTCTCAGTGGACCCATGTAAATATTGTCTCCAATCTGGTCTTCTGCCATGAAGACTGGATTGCAGAGTGTGCTTCCACATGCACATCAGTCCAATGGGGTCCAGGGGCAGGCCTAGAGGAAGTGAACCCTGAGTGGTGTATACACAGGCCAATCACATCACACCACTGGTGGAATTTCTTGGGCCTAATTGGAGCCTAGAGAAGGGTTCTATCTGGAACACAATGGATTTAACATTCACTGGATTCAGTCATCCATCACATTGAATTTATAGGAAATTAATTTGTGGA
Source organism: Aspidoscelis tigris stejnegeri (assembly GCA_023333525.1). NCBI lineage: Eukaryota > Metazoa > Chordata > Lepidosauria > Squamata > Teiidae > Aspidoscelis > Aspidoscelis tigris. Next base: position 66,773,324 of record JALMGA010000007.1, on the reverse strand, counting down.
GGACTCTTTATAAGAACACTAAGTTCAGCTTTATGATAGTATCACCTTTCTGGTCCAAAGAGTCTCTATGATTCTGTGAACAAATGTAAACTTCAAAATAAGTTAAAGAGAACTGTTACAGAGCCCATTTGTTCTTCTCCAAAGCTGACTAGATTTTTCAACTCTGGCAGCAGTTTAAGTGTGGGAGGTTGATGTATTGAGCAGAAAATAAAGCTGATATATTCAATGATATATGAAAGCACTTTATTGATTGAATGGGGAAAAAAATGAAAAATAACAACACGTATTTTGCGCAACATTAAAGCAGTGAAGGAGGAAATACAGAGTATATGGATTAATCAATGACTTATTATATGTCTGAATAAGTATCACAAAGCATAAGCCTGCCTTCCCCAAGACAGAAAGAGAAATATCTCTGTTCCTTCTCCCATCTTTTTGGTTCTCTGTCATTAAAGTTTTCCAAAATTTGAGGATGGAGCTTTTACATTTTTCCTTGTCATAAATGGTTGATACAAGTAAGCAAGAGTATTGCTGCTGAAGGCAGATACATTGTAAGAACAGATTTGTTGATCCTGAAATTTCTTTAAGAATGTTTAGAAAGCACTTGGAGAAAAGAAGCCTGAGGAATATCCAAAGTGTTCCTTTAAGCAATACCGGGTCAGATCATGAGAGAAATCTTACTCATTGTTAACTCAAACTGTCCATCAATGCAGCAAATAATGTGTACTATGCTATTTTAACTCAAGCATCTAGTGCTATAGTAATGTAACTATGTTCTTTGTTGTTTGATGGTGAGGGCAATTGATTGATTTTATGAGAGACATGCCTCTGAGGCCACAGTTACACCTTTACTTTAATCCTTCTTCAGTCTGAAATCCAGCCAGTTTGGTTACATCTTTAAATGCCAAGCCAGTTTTTTTCTTGGATATTCCTCCCTCTATTTGGGTTTTCCTTCATTCAGGCCATAACAGCATTAATGTTTTAATCCCTTTCCAGGAGGTCACCATTCTGGCGTTCTGGCTGCCCAGAAAATGATACCTATGCAAGCCTCTGCTCTGAGTCTTGGCCCTTCCCCTCCCCCTTACCATGACAGTCCTTCCTTGGCCCCATTATTGCAGTCTCCCTCCCCTGTCCCTCTCTTGCCTTAATTCCTTTCTCTGTAACCATTGTCATCACAATGATCTCCCTCCACCTGGCCCAATACCCTTCCCCCTCCCCTCACTCTTGCCCTGACTTTCTATCCTCACTCTGTCAACCCAGTCTCCCTCCTCTTGCTCCATCTGTCACCTTGTCCCCCCTTTACCCTCCCAGAATGCCTCCCTGTCAAGCACAGCCTTTCCCCTACCCCCTCACCAGCTAAGGATTACCAGCTATGGCAGCAGGAAGGTGTAACCAAGACATTCCATATCAAAAATGGCTTGGATATGGCTGCCTTCCTGATGCAGATTAAAATGGTAAGATGTAACTGCAGCCTGATTGAAGTATTGGCAGAAGATTCTGGTCCAGTAATTAATACTTCCAATATGTGGATATTTAATATTGGATAGTTTGGGCTTTTTCTACATTCCTTGAACTTTTCTGACAACTGAAGTTAACCCCTGAAAAAGTTAGAATGCATTTCATAAAGGTATGTGCAATAGTGCAACAGTTGCTATGACCTTAGACTCTTATTGGTCTCTGAGATTTTTTGATATTCTTACTTTATCACTGTTGGGATATTAATATACCAGCTACTTCTCCTTCAACTTCTTTCCATGGAGTGGAAATTAAAATTATTGCTTCTTCACTTCCTTCACTATCTTGGAACATACATTATTGCAGGCAGAACAATTGGACAGTATTATCCTGTTGATATTCCTTCAGAATAGAAGCCTTTCTTCTGTATATATAACATCTGGCTACCTTACATTTAACAAGTAAGTGACGTCTTTTTAAAGCCAGATCCAAGTAAGGAAGATGTCCAGCTTATGATGACTGATGAGGTCAAGATATATCCTAGGCACTAGAGATGTGCACAAATGGTTATTTATTTATTTTTTTGGCATTCAATTAGAAATGAATAGAATGTTCAAAAATCCATATTTGTACAAATAGATTGCATTTGAATGAGGTAAAATTCTATTCGATGTGAATCTATTCGTACATATTCATACGGACATTCAATATGTATCTGATATGAATAGATATGTGTCTGATATGAACAGATAGGTAACTGATACAAATAGATACGTATCTGATATGAACAGATATATACCTGATATGTTTCCTCAGCTTAACAAATGTCCGAACTACTCATACAAACGTCCGGAAACATTTGTATTAATTCAAATGTTAGCATACAAATATCATAACATTCAATTTGAGTCCAAATGTCTGAATTTGGCCAAATTTTGAATGATATGAATATTTGTGCATATCCCTACTAGGCACACATACATCTCTGTGTTTTGATGAGATGTAGATCAATTTCTGATGCTTCAGAAGATTTACCTGTCTTTTTGTTTTGTTTTGTTATCTACCTTTTATCTAAGGCAGGACAGCATGTGTCTTTTACATCTAACAGAACAACAATTTTGCCAAAAGTGTAAGATGTTCTTCCACCGCCAAAACTACCACCCTGTAGTGAGCCTTTGGTAATGACTGTTCAACAAAATATACTTTAGATTTTTTGAACTCTAAAATATACTGTGCTCTGGGTTTCCTGGAAGGATATCATGCGGCTTGCTCACTTTGCATTTCTGGCAATAAAATAATCCCTTCTTACATATATACATATTTTTTCAGCATTATGGAAATTGTACATAGGAGATGCTGCACTATCAGGTTTATTTAATAAGCTTTGAAATGCATTATGAAGTACTTGATGACTTTTGGCATGTACTTCTCTGTTTTTCTGTCAAGTATTTGGATGGCTTGTGATGTACTGAATGTTGGGAATTTAATGGGTTCACTTATAATTTCTGATATAAGATGCTGCTGTCTTGGCTTTACAACATAACTGATACTGTTTCCCCTTTATTCCAAATGCCGATACAAACATGCTGAACAGAAGAATTGCTGGAAATGATGACGTATAGACAAAGTTCTCTTCACAAAGCAACCAAACAAAAGAGCAGGGCATGCTGGAACTCCAGAAGAATGAAAGCAATGTTAAAATACATAATAAACAAGGTGGTCATGTTATAACAAGAAGTCAAGGCTAGCTCCATTCAGCTGCTAAGCATACACATTCATGAGCTCAGGTCATTAGTGTTAAAATCACCATCACCACCACCACCCACACAAAATTCAAGAACCAGCAAGTGTGTTACTTGTTTTTTGATAGCAGAATCCAGAGATAACAGGTGAGCATAAAACAAAAACATCCTAAGCCTAGTTCATTCCAGATGTCTTTCCCATGAGCTTATCAGAACCTAGATTGGAATTCTCAAAACAAAGTAGTTTTCCAGACAATCTTATCAGCTCGCCAAGGCTGGTGACGGTCTGAAAATGCCAGGTTAGGGATCTGCATGAATATTTGTACTATTCGTTATTCATTCAAATTTGCATGAATTTGGTCATTCATATATGAAATGAATGTCTGGACATTTGTACTTAGTATTCATATGAATATGAATATTTGGGGCATTTGAACAAATCGTTTGGATGTTCCTATGATCATAGAATCATAGAATCATAGAATGGTAGAGTTGGAGGGGACCTCCTGGGTCATCGAGTCCAACCCCCTGCTCAAGGCAGGATCTCCTAAACCATCTCAGACAGATGGCCGTCCAGTCTCTGCTTGAAGACCTCCATCGAAGGGGAACCAACCACCTCCCGTGGCAGCCTGTTCCACTGGTTGATGACTCTTACTGTTAGAATTTTTTTCCTAACATCTAAACTAAATCTTTTCCCCTGCAGTTTCACCCCATTGTTTCTAGTCCTTCCTTGAGAGAGTGAGAACAGGGCTGATCCCTCTGCCCTGTGACAACCCTTGAGGTATTTGTAGACAGCTATCATGTCTCCTCTCAGTCTTCTTTTTGATAGACTAAACATTCCTAGTTCCTTAAGCCGTTCCTCATAGGACATGGTTTGCAGACCGTTCACCATCTTGGTAGCTCTCCTTTGAACCTGCTCCAGCTTGTCAGTGTCTCTTTTAAACTGGGGTGACCAGAACTGGACACAGTACTCCAGATGAGGTCTGACCAAGGTAGAGTAGAGGGGGATAATAACTTCACATGATCTGGACTCTATGCTTCTCCTAATACAACCCAGGATTGTGTTTGCCTTTTTTGCAGCTGCCTCGCACTGTTAACTCATGTTCAGTTGATGATCTACCAGGACACCCAAGTCTTTTTCACATGTGCTGCTGCTCAGCCGAATTCCTCCCATTGTATATGTGCTTTTTTCATTTTTCTTGCCCAGGTGCAGAACCTTGCATTTTTCTTTGTTAAATACCATTTTATTAGTTGCAGCCCATTGTTCGAGTTTCTCTAAATCTTTTTGAATCCTCTCTCTCTCTTCTCTGGTGTTTGCAATCCCCCCTAGCTTTGTGTCATCAGCAAATTTGATCAGTTTCCCTTCAACTCCCTCATCCAGATCGTTTATAAAAACATTAAACATAACTGGGCCCAGGACAGAACCTTGTGGTACTCCACTTGACACTTCCCTCCATTTGGATGTGCAGCCATTTAAAGCCACTCTTTGAGTACGATTACTAAGCCAGTTTTGAATCCACCTTATAGTTGCCTTGTCAAACCCATATTTGATCAATTTTTCAATGAGGATCGCATGAGATACTTTGTCAAATGCTTTGCTGAAATCAAGAAATACTATGTCTACTGCATTTCCTTGATCAACCCATTCAGTGATTTTGTCATAAAATGAAATCAAGTTGGTCTGACACGACTTGTTTGATACAAACCCATGTTGACTACTGTTAATTATTGAATTCCTATCCAAATGCTGACATATGTGTTGTTTAATAATTTGTTCGAGAATCTTTCCTGGTATTGAAGTCAGGCTAACAGGCCTGTAGTTCCCTGGGTCTACCTTCTTCCCTTTTTTGAAGATAGGAACAACGTTTGCCCTTCTCCAATCGTCTGCGACTTCTCCTGTTCTCCATGACTTCTCAAAGACTACAGCAAGTGGTTCAGCAATTACCTCTGCTAATTCCTTCAGGAATAGTTTGGGATATATACAGATGCGTACAGATGGGTATAGAATGCGTAGAGATGCTTATCATCAGATACGCATCTGTACGTATAGAATATTTGAATGAATGCATACGAATGCATTTGTATTGAATCAAATGTCTGGACATGTGAAATTGCACATTCATACAAATATGAATATTCAAACATTTTATTCATTATGAGCAGTTCCCTATTAGAGCAAGGCTGTCTGCACTTGGGACGGCTGTTCTGTGACAGCCTTGTAGCTTTCCAGCCCACCATTATGGGAACCTGTGGGTGCAGCATCAGTCATTGTGACTCTATTTATGGTGCAATGATATGCCTCCAAGGAGCGTGGTGCCTGCCAGAGGTGCCTTGGATTGAGGACATGAAACAATTCACTGCTTCATTGGGTGCAATGCAGGGTGGAGGACCCTTCTGCAGAGATGCCTGCTCTAGGTGCTACAATCAAAATGGAGTCATGACTAGGGAGGTGCACTAATATTCATAACATTCATTATTCAGATGAATTCAGACATTTGTAAATTGAATGTTATGACATTTGTACATTAACATTCATATGAATATGAATGTTTCAAACATTTGTACAAATAGTTTGGAAGTGCCTTCAACTGGAAGGTGCCACACATCTGGAATGGAACCAGATTGCATTTGACATGAATTGAGAGTGGATTAAAAGCGGATTCAGGTCAGATTTGATGTTTTCAGAGCACTGATTTGTTACAGGATCTATACCGGGTACATATTTGTTTGTACTGAATACATATTCATTCATACCCAATACATATCGGATATTTGTACGAATTCATACAAATACATTTGTATTGAATAGAATCCTATCACATTTGAAGTGGATCTACTCAAACAAATACAAATTTTCTAACATTCGATTCATTATGAATCAATGCCAAAAAGCACATTCGTGCATATCCCTAGTCATGACCATTAGTTAAATTCTCAGGAAAGCTGGAAATAAAATGTATCAATATAGAAAATAGGGGTTAGGAAAATGATTGACATGTTCAAAGACTGAAAGAATAAATGGAAAATAAAACCTTATCTATTGCTAAATCAATAAATGAAAAAAAATACTGCCAGGAAGTTGGATCCTGAATGGGCTCTCAAATTTTGCTTTCCGCCTACCACTTACTGCCATCTAGATCATGGATTGTTTGTTCCATGATATTTTTGTTTTTTGCTAAATATTATCTAATTAATTTTGCAGTGAAGCTACAAACACATAGAAATAATATAACTTTTCTTTGAGAATTCAGCATTAACACCCTTTAGAAATATCAAATGCTTTGTTCTACCACTACTGAAATACAAATAGCAGGAACTCCTTATTTCTGAGACTTCCCTTTGAGATAATAGTGATTATGTAAAATATATCAGGCTACTGTTCTATTAGAAGCAGTCAGCTTCCTTTCATAATTTAATATACCAATTACCTGAGCAAAGGAAGATACAGATGATGATGAATTATCTGATCCAGACAGGGCTACAAAATGTGTCTGGTCTCATTAAAAACAAAAACAATATCAAAACAACTAATAAGTGTTTCAATTTCAACTTGAGCTGTTTCAGCTAAGGAAAGTTTGTGAAGACAACACCTAAAAGCTTACCAGGACCATCCAGCAGTGTGACCATTCGCTCAATTTCTGGTTCCCTGCAGTCAATGGGCTTGGGAGGCAGCATCCGTGCAGGCATGGCTGTGGTTACAGCCATGTTCAAGCACTGACCTCTGACATGACCAGACCTCCTATTCCTTGGACCGTGAGAGGGGCGTTCGATCAGCAACAAAGTAGTGGGCACTGCGTGTTTGATCACAGCCACATTCAGTCATCCCCCCGGTCGCTGACATGATCAGCCACATGGATGTTTTTCCACTTATCACTAGAGTCCCCATTAAGGATGGGTACTCTAGTGCTAGTGGAAAAACACCCAATATGTCCCTATGCTTGAACACACTCCTCTTCAATGGTGGTCAATCATGGCAGTGAGGAGGAGGAACTTCTGGCTTTGGATGCAGAAGTGCGGGCTGGTAAACAGAAGAACCATTTGCACTTCTGGCCGGTAATGGAAACTTTGGGGAACCTTTCCTTATGACAAGTGTGTATGCTCCACCTTTACCAGAAGCTTACCAGCCTTAGTGCATGGCAGGCTAATCAGGTAGGTGCAAAAAAGACCAAGGTCAGCTTTAGTGAACTAGTGGTGATAGCAGTATAGGCCTCCCCAGGAGCAGCTGAAACCACTCCATAGGGTAAGTGCAAACAGGCCCACTGCTGTCTTTGCCATCTTCTTCTAACCAGAACAAGCGTTTGTAGCATTGAATGCAGAAACAAGATCATAGTATTTTGAATCTGATATTCCATACAGTCTCTCATTTTTTTAATGAAAAAAACAACAACTGCTTTTATGGATGCTAGAAATCCTCCTTGATTTTTGTTATTTTTTGAAATGAAGATCTCATTCCTTTGACAGTGTGAAAAGCCCAAATTGAAACATCTCAGATTTCTTTGATGGAAAATGTGTAGTGCAGTGAAAAATTGGCATAAATTGCAAATCAAGTAGCATGTTTATTTATTTCAGTTTCATTACACAGTTACAGAAATTATAAAGAAATATTTTCATGAATGTAATGACACTTTTGTTTTTAAATCAAAAGAAAAGAGAGAAGGAGAAAAAACAGAGCAAAAAATAAAATGAAATCTATCTCCTAGCATCAGAAACAGAAATTAAACACTTGAATATGCTTTAACAGTTGCAATTATACAACTGTATTGCATGAATACTATAGAGACAGCTTAAACTTGGCACGCAGCAAAGAGTGATTAATTAATGTTCTGTGCTTTATGTTCACTTACAAGTCTTTATCTCCTATATCCGTCCGTCCGTCCGTCCATCCATCTGTCCGTCCATACTTACATACATACATACATACATACATACATACATACATACATACATACATACATACATACATACATATATATATACATACATACATACATACATACATACATACATACATACATACATACATACATACATACATACATACTTATTGTTTAATCATAAATTCAACCTCATACTAGGTATGTGCACAAAATTTTTTTCTGCATTCATTTGAAATCAAGTCAAATCAAATGTCAAAACATTCAATTCAATTCAAATCTTTAGAATCCAAATGCAACAAAAACCAATTGGAATCCAGTACATTCAAATCTATTTGTTCTAATGTTAGATTTGAATTTAAAGATACAAATGTCGGCAACATTTGTATTTAAAGATATGAATGTTGACAACATTCATATGTGTTATATGTATCTGCATGCATCTGTTTTCATCCCCATACTATAAGCGCAAATGCGTACAGATACGTATGATTTTCGTACAGATACATGTCTGTACATTTGAATCATTTGAATGAATGTTTTGGAACATTTGAAATTCATTCGTATGTTTAAATTTGAATGTGAAGACATTCTATTCAAATTCGAATGTCCACATTCAATCGAATTTGATCGAATTTCAAAAGTTTAGAACATTTGTACATATCCCTACCACATACATGCATCCATTTGCAGAAAATCTCCCTAATTCTGTTTGTTTTCATTAAGTCTGTGTTCACTCATAGTAAAAGCATGTCAAAAGCATCTTAGGCCATGGTTACACCTTAGGCAGCTGAATCCAAGCTGTTTGTGCTTGGAACGGCTTAGTCACACCTCCCTGCTGCTGTCTCTGGTAATCTTCAGCTAGTGAAGGGATTGGGGGAAAGGCTCTGCTTGATGGGGAGGCATTCCTGGAGGGTAAGTGGAAGAGGAGATCAGGTGATGAGGCAAAGTAAATCACAGCAAGATGGAGGGGGCAGGGGAGGCAGATCGGGTGACAGTGCAAAGGAAACCACAGCAAGAGGGAAGAGGCATGGGAAGCAGAGGAAAGACTGTCACAGCATGGTGGAAGGGGGGGAGCGAATCAGAGCAGAGGCTTGCCAAGGTATAATTTTCTGGGTAGCAGAGAAGCCAGGATGGAAAGGGATTAATCCTGGAAATGGATTAAAACTTTATTGCTTTGTTGGCCCAAATAAAGGAAAGTATAAATAGAAGGAGGAAAATCCAGGGAAAAAAATGGCTATAAAGATGTAACCAAATGAGCTGGAATTTGGACTGAAGAGGTAGGAGCATGTGTTCTCATCCCATCTTGAATTGACCTTTGCTGGTCTCTAGAATGTTCGTGCAAGGAAGGGCAGACTGGAATGAAAAAGATCCCATCAGTAAACCATATCGAAGTCACTGAAGGGTGGAGCTAGAACTTCCCGTGCTAGCTAAGTCATCATTTGAAGGACAGGTGCAAATCCAATCAGTGAGCTAAATGGGAGGGGTACTTGAAGAGGGAGGCAAGAAAGGATGCTGTTTCTCCATGCCGAAGATGGAAACCAATGTCAGTGGGAACAAGGAAAATCAAATTCAGTTCATCTTATCAGTAACATTTGGGAACGGCCAGAATGTGTACTTGGTCCTCAGGGATTTTTAATTTGGATTAATCTTGCCCCTGTGGGAACAGGCCCTCCATTTGCATTAGATGGAGTGTGTTCCAGATCAAAGAGGCCTTGATATTGAGGCCTACTAGTGAACCAGTGTGGCCTAATCTGGGACATGGAGGCATGCAGAAAGTGTGCTTCCATATTCTTGACTATTGGGGCTCTATTTCAGTGATACACCAAAGCACACCACTGAAATGGATCTCCCAATGGCTCCAAGGGTAGGAACCTTATTCCTAGCCCCTTAGAGCCCTCAGAGGCCAGCCCTGAAGACTGTGCAAGCTTGTGCAATATCATGGTGCAGATGGTGCTGTTTCAGACCACATCTTGCCATGTTTCAGACTGTAGTTTAATACACATAGCCTACAATTCCCTGCCCCATTGCCCACCCCTGCATATCATAATGCTTTCCCGCCTTCTTTAAAATTAAATGGTGGATCAGAGTAGGGCCAAAGCTGAGCGAAGTAGGCCCACTGAAGTTGTCCAGTTTCCATCTTTTCTTTTCTCTTGCAGTTGTGAAGAAACTGATATTAAAACAATTAGTATTATTTTATTCTTGGACAGAACGTTTACAAAGAAAAATACCAGGAATGCTGATGACAAGGAATGTTCAAGTGCTGGTTCAGGAAAGAAGAAAGACTGTTGTTATGGAAATAAAACGATTGCAAAATTGACACACTTATGACAGAATGCACTCTCTGTCACTGGTGGTCTTCAATGAAGTGTGAGGGGAAAATGAGCATTGAACTTCCAGGCACAGACACAAAAGACAGGAAGTCAGCAATACAGCAGAAAAGAAACAGTGATGCAAGTCACGTATTTTCTGTTAAAAGACGGAGCTCAGCCAAGAAAGCCTGGTGATGACTGAAGCTACAGTGGGACAGTGCATTTGATATTGTTTCAGTCACGCAAGTCAGGTTGACACAAACAAACTGCTTCCTAGATTTCTAGCTGATTCAGACACTGCTCAAAAGTGTCTTTCCAAACAGAATAAAAGGAAGCAAGGTAAAAGGATATTTTGAGATCAATATCACAACAGTTTGCTAAACAACTTGAAAGCTATTCGGTATTTTTGGTAGGATTTAATGGATCAAGGAAGGGAAATGAAATTATTTCCATCACTGTGTGTTCCATTTTTCAATTGAGGTTTGCTTCCCTAGTTATAAAATGAGTGTGGCAATTACAGTGAGGTTCAAAGGTAGTTTTCAGAAAAATGGCCTTACCATTAACTAAGTATATTTTAGTGTGGACAACAATGCCTCTGCAAATTTAGTCATTGCCCCAAAAATCAAGCAACACGATGATGGACAGGTCTAATGGCATGTAATTCATGGTTATCACAGATATCAAATGAAGAGATTGAGCTTTACAGCAGAAACGCTTGCTGCCAAAATTTGCAACAAGTTTCCCTCTTTAGCTAAGACAGGAGAGTCATCCTTTCAGTATGTTAAATGGCGATTTGGTATGTGCTACAGCAGGTAGCAATAAGATGGCTTTCATCTCTGCCTGCTGTTGAAAGAGTTCTATGAAGCTGATCAACCCTGAGAGCATAGTATTTATATGTAAGAAAAGAAGACTAAAGACAGTTTCAGTGCTAGGGACATCTTTGCACAAAGAAGCCAACAAACACAAAGCTAGACTATCCCCCTGAATCAACATTATTTGTTTGTTTGTTTATGCTTGTCCTTCACTTGAATTAGGTAGCCACTTTGCCCTCCAAGGGAGGTACTCTTAAGGAGAAAGGGTAATACAGCTTCTTTAAGTGCTGCTTGCACCTCTACCTCAAGCAAAGAGGCATTTATCTTTCCTTGGACCCACCCAGACACACTAGAAATGGCTCCTTCTGCATGGGAGATCACCCAGCATGCACTATGCATGGTACAGGTTTAACTGCACCACACATGCACCTACCTTTCCGAGTACTGTGGCAGTAGGACTCCAGAAGCAGCATACAAGTAGAGGTGCTGGAAGAGCACATGACGTGTTGCCCAGGTGTACCCGCATGTTTGTCACGTGGTTGCCCTGGTGACAGTGTTGCATACTCATGCTGACACCAGCACTGATGAGCAAACATGGCAGTGCCTGGACATCTATCTGCACTTGAGGTAAAGTGTCCAAACCAATTGAGGGAGGGTTCATATGCTTAGAACATACTAGCACTATGCCCCTAGACTGACCAAGGCATCGTGCAACAAGGACCATAAATGGCCCTGTATAGCATGGCTCATAGTTTCACAACTTTCTCCTCCATGACAAGGCAGTGATGTACAAAGGAGAATTTTTTAAAAACCCACTGTTTTCAGACTTACCAAAGAGTAACCTCAAAAGTGCCTGAGAGAGGCAGGGTATGGCCCTCATGTTCCCAACCCTTCTCTAATCCACCTTTTCTAGCACAAAAGGTTCAGAAGAGTGGAAGGGGCAGATTGGTGTGTGAACAATCCCACCTTGAAGCCTTCTCCAAGCCACCTGAGAGGCACCTCAGAGATGATCTCTCTCTCTCTCTTTTTTTTTTTTTTTTGCTGTGTAGTCACAGCCTGAGAAAGAGAATGAAAGAGTGAAAGAGAGAATGTGAGAGGGGTGGTAGCTAGATGTTACATTGTTTGGCATTTCCCACTCCTGTATGTAATGCCTGTGTATGGTATTATTTTAAAAAAATTGCAACTGTGGGAGCAGTTTGAGGAGAAAAACACAAAGAAACAAAAGATTTTGTACAGACTGGCAAGTCTGTAAGAAATGCACATTTAAAAGGAAAAGTGTTGAGGCAGGGCAACAACAGTTTGCTGGAATGCTATTTCTGTTTCATGATTGGGAAGGTTTAGTGATGCTGTGAGGAAGATGTAACGCTGTAGTGAAAGCTGTCTAGAACTGCATGGGACTACACCAGGTGACCATACAACACTGAGGAAAAGAAGAAATTATGGGGAAAACTGTCATTTTTGGTAAACATATACCCATCTAAAAATAGAACATTCAAAGAATTTAGTAAGCATTGCCAGGGAACTTAAGTCATTGGTCAGTAGGTATGTGCAAGAATATTCCAAACATTCAAAATTCGATCAAATTTGTTCAAATTCAGATATTCAAATTCAAATCAAATGTCTATACATTAGTGTTTTAACAATCGAAGAAATTTGAAAGTTTTGAATTATTTGTACAAAATGTTCAGACATATCTGTATGCATACAGATACGTGCACAGATACACAAAAAGGCTGGTTTTGCACCAGCTAAAATTCTCAAAATTCAGTCCTATTTAGTCAAGAGCAAAAGCAGCCCTGTTGGAAACTAGGCTGGTAAGGCACCTCCTCCCTTTCCCATTGCTGCACATGGGGGAAGGGAGGTGACTTTGAGACCAACAACTGCCCCTGGAATCATCCATCATAAGCTTCAGGTATGTCAGTGGCAAGGCTGAAACAGCGCAGGAGCTAATCGGGAGCTGATATATTTAAACACACCATTCAGGGCATCCAGATTCTGGACCCACCGCTCTGAAGTTGGCGGGAGGGTGCGCTAGGATGGATGCAGCTCATATCTGCAAAGAGATATTGGGCTTGTTTGCACTCAACTGCCTAGAAGGACTATACTAGCAGTTGCCAGAGCGTTGAAAGATCAGGGATCCTCTGGGATGCTTCCAAATGCTCTGTTACGGATGCTGTGCTGCTGTGTGCAAACAGAACAACCTGGAGTTCCCTAGAACATCCCTGAGAATTAAGTGTGAACAGGTCTATTGTCTACAAATTAGGGATGCGTGTGAATGGGGTTTTTGGCATTTGATTCATAACAAATCAAATGTTAGAAAATTCATATTCGTTCAAATAGATCCCCTTTGAATATGGTAGGATTCTATTTGATACGAATTTATTTGTAAAAATTCATATGAATATCCAAGACAAATGCATATGTATCCTGCATACATATCCCATACAAAAGCATACATATCAGATACGTACAATGCAAAAGTATCAGGTACATATCCTACATGAATGCATATGTATTGATATGTATCTAATACTTATCCCAAGTTTAGCAAATGTACGAACTATTTATACTAATGTTAATGTACAAATGTCATAACATTCGATTTGTCACAAATGTCCAAATTTATATGAATTTGTACAAATAACGAATGTTACAAATATTCATGCACATCCCTACTACAAAGTGCAGTTCAAATTGTGTGCACCTTCCCCCCCACCCTCTCTGGCTTTGCAACATCCCTCATTTCTACCCGGTTATATGCTCTATATCACTGCAGTCATAGTCTTGAAGATTACAAGATTCAATGACTAGTATATGCTTTATGTTCACTTTTATAGTATTTCTCTTTATTACAGAAAACTGTGAAGTACTTTATGCATTTTCTGTCACTTCCTTTTGTTATTCTGCATATTTATGGCAATTTGCTTTCTGTTTCTGGCACATATAGAGAGATCTTCCGCAGAATACATTTTTCCATTATTATTATCTGTGGACAGGTGAGGAAATATATCTGCAAAAAACTAAACTAAACTAAAAATAAAAATAAAATAAATAAAATAAAAAATAAAAAGGGCTCAGACTATTCTTTTCTCATGCTGCATCAATGAACCTGCTTTCTTTGGGAGGATTTCAGCTGGTCAGCCTGAGGTCCTGTTCACACTTACCTCTCACTGGTAGGGGTGTGCACGAATGCAATTTTTGACATTTGATTCAATTTGAATTGAATATTCAACTGTCTGAATTCGTACGAGTAGGGAAAAAACAAATATATTCAAATTTGAATCGATTTGAATACATTCTTATCTATTTGTACAAATATTCAATTTGTATTTGATGATATGAATGTTGACAACATTTGTATGTATCCATACACATCTGTACACATCCTGTTCTTATCCCATATGCATCCCATTTTCATCCCTTATGTATCGGTACAAATGAATATAGATTCAAATAAGATGCATATGGATACAGTATGCATGTAACGTGTTCGTATAATTCGTACAAATGATTTAAAACATTCAAATTCATTTGAATGTTTAAAAACAAATGCATAGATATTCAATTCAAATTTGAATGTCTGAATTCAAGTGAATTTGATCACATTTTGAATGTTTTGAGTATTCTTGCACATCCCTACTCACTGGTCAGGCCTGTCTGCACAGGGAGCCATGGCAACTCACCCAAAAGTTGCCACAGGTTCACCCAGAGTCACCAGCAATGGACTGTTAAAAAGCAGTCCACACACTTGCAAGAAGTGGCTAGATCACTCCTGGACACTACATATATACCCTCTTCCAGACGCAGTGCATGGATGTGCAACTATGGCTGAGCAGTCACACGCAGTATCCAGATTGCCATGCCAACATTTAAGCATGCACTGGACATTGACTTGAACATTGCCTTGATGATCTAGCCAGCCTGACACTAGCCATTCACACCTCAAACACCACTGGCCAGATAAGGGGCTAATGTAATACTTGCAGTGTGAATGGATGCCACTGTGCCTTCTATCTTACCTGACTGATACACTGTTATTATGTCATACCAGTCAGGTAAGCACCAAAAGGTCCTCAGTTATAAGACTTTCTCTTGCCTATTTTTTGATATTTTAGCTGGTGAGATCTCAGCCTCAATACATTTATTTAGCACATTTATAACCTGTTATTCACAAAAAAGGTTAAAAAAAGAAATTTAAAAAAGAAAACCAACAAAAATGAAAGACGTGTTTAGAACAGTAGTGTGTCCATTGATTCAAATTATAGTAACATAAAGCATAACAGGCAAGGATTATAATGTTAGTGCTGTAAAGACAGGAGATTTATGGACTGATTATTTAATGAAAACGACCACTACAAACCATTTTATAGAGTGTCACAGTGCAATACTGATCCATTCTTTACTGCACATGATGTGTGTATGGGCAGGGGTGAGGGAGGCCCCATGGTTTGGAACACTGTATTGAACAGCTGGGAGGGAACATTTGGGCTGTTGAATCCAACATTTGGCTTTGTGAAGAATCCCAAATAAAACATCAAAGTATAACATGGAAGGCCCAATCAACTCTCATGTTTTGTTGACATGACCACTACAGAGGAATTTAGCTCTTTCTTTGCCTACCAGGTAATCTGGATCAAGGAGCTTCATAGTCCACGTGGTCTGCACAGGACTAGTGCTAATCCAGATCCAATCCACAGAAAGGGCACAGCAATCCAGATTAGTGATGGACCAGATTAATCAGCACAACTGTCCTATTGCCTTCTGATCTGGAACAAGCAATGGAGCATCCACACTTAGAATGGAACAGGAAAGAATGTGGTGTGGCATTGAGAAGCATGGCTGTGATACTGAGTCTGTGAAAATCTCTTAGCAGTCCCTTTGGAACAATGACTGTGCTGATGGCAGTAGTGTCTTTACATTGCACATTCACAGAGAAGGTGTCTCTGCGTTGCCTGTGGAGACGCATTACTCCCACTACCCAGATGCACGATTTGATCTACTGGGACGTGAAGCAGTTGCATCAGGGTTTTGGGGGTGCTGTCAGCAGAACTTTGCATCTATTAATACGGAACAACACTTATGCATTCACACTGTGTCTCTCCTTATACGGCATTTGCCACCATCCAGCCCACTTAATGCAGATGCCTCCTGCTGTGGTTGATCCAGATCAAACTAATCCAAGTTCACTAATACAGATTAAGCACAGTAAGTGCAAAAAAGGCCTTTACTTCTTGACTGCTCATAAACAGCAGCCAAATTTCAACTAAATTACAAATATCACAAGCCTCGCTGTTGTCAAAAAGTTATGACTGAATCCCCGGTACTGAAGTTGAACCCTGATACATAATCAGACGTAAAGTAAAACCTATTTCGTATGAGACATGAGCCACATTTCTGCTTACCATTGGAGACACCGAGTAAAGTGCGCATGGTTGCCACATCTCCATTTGCAACAGCACCAGGAGGGCACAACCCCATTTCTGGATGTGATGGCCAATCAAGGCACTATTGTTGCAGGGAGTGACTTTGGACTCTGATCTTTCAGTGAAAAATGATACCTCTACATTCATAAAGCAAGACTTTGCGCATTGGCCTGGAAATCAGATGCCTTGGTAAGTGTGTGGAGATCTGGCAATGACAGGACTGCAAGGTCACTCATTTTGACACCTCTGAGGTTTAAAGTACCTTTAATAGGGATATGCACTAATATTCATAGCATTAGAAGTTGACCCAAATTTGGCCGAATTTGGACATTCAAACTCAAATCAAATGTTACAATATCGAATGAATATGAAAGCTTCCAGACATTTGTGCGAATAGTTCGGATATTCATTAAATTGGGGAAACATATCAGATACGTATCTATTCATATCAGATATGTATGTGTTATCACTTATGTATTTGTTCATATCAGGTACGTACCTATTTGTATCAGATACGTATTCATTCATATCCAACACGTAGCAAATGTTCGTACAAATACATACAAATAAATTCGTATTGAATAGAATTTTACCACATTCAAATGCAATCTATTCATTCGAGGACAGATTTTTGAATATTCGTTTTGAATCAAATGCCAAAAAAAATTTGTGTACATCCCGAATCTGTAACATCTAGGAAAATTCAACTGTATTGACAATATTTAGTTAATAATAATGATGAGACAAAGCTTTCTTCACTGGTTCAGCAAGGTAATTTCACGTCCTGGGCTTAATAATCTTTAGGAAGTCAAGGACATCATTTTGACTTTGCTGCACACAATTAACATTTCTCTTCCTCCCCTCCTGCAAGTCGCCATTCTGTGCAATATCATTAATTTCTGATAGGTGAGAACAAACAAAAATGTTGTTTTCCACCCCTGACATTAATCTTCAAAATATGCTGTTCCATAAATCTCCATGAGTGTTTAGCAATCTCCGGTTGCTATCTCCTGTGTTCGAAAAGCCAATAAAAGCACACCATACAGTCTCAAAATCTTATTTTTCAATTTCATTTATAGTTTTCTGTTACTATATTGTTTTGCTTTCTTATTATGCTATTTCCCAAGTCTTCTCTTTTCAACAACTCAATAGGTATTCATTCTCTTGACTTCCTCCTCCCACCCCTTCCGCTAGGCAAGTACCCAGCAATAATAGTTAGTTCCTTCTGTGTTAAATGTGTGTTTTGTCCTTTAACTATCAATTAAATAGCTTTGAATCTTTAGCCATATTAAAGGCTTCTTTTGACCTGGGAAAAAACACTTTTACTTCTGTAATTTTGGGTCTCACTAGCATAGCCATAAGATATTGTAGCCCTCTATAGTACAAATTGATAAATATGCTCTGCCACTCTGTACATGCACAGAGATATATGGAATATTTATTACACTGGATTTGGCACATCCTGAGAGCTTTAGCCAACAATCAGAGACCCATACAGCAAATATACTGTAATGGGAATTTTACGAGTTCAAACAGGAAGCAAACTTTTAAAAAGATTCTTATTTTAAAGTTTGCTGGCTCAAAAGGTTTATGACTCCAATACATATGTTATTTTAGAAGGGCACAGAATCAGGAGACAGAGATCCTTAAAGGAAAATTATGATGTCTAATATTGTATATTCACTCAAGCACAGCAATGAAACATGAGATGCTATTTGTAGATCATCCCAGGAAGATAGGAGAGAGAGAGAGACAGAGATCTGTCCTTAGTGAGTGATATTGCTTACAGGGTCCAGATGGTGAAAAATGAAGAAGTAAGTTGCCAAACACCTCTCTATATCCATGTATGTGTGAGAGCAAGTGCATGTGGACCCACATGTAGTTGTTGGGGTGGGTGGGTGAAAAATGTTTGTGGTTTTCACAATTTGCAAGAATTGTGAAGGTTCAAAACTTTGCATTCAAATTAAAAAAAAAACAGCTATATCTGAAGACCAACCTTTGCATGTGAAGTGAAAGCTTTTACGCCTTCCTTTAAAGCTTCAGGGCAGATTCAGAGCAGGTATTGATGCATGCCTGGTGGTGGCAGGGATTTGAAACAAATTTAAAGCACATTCAAAGCCTGGCACATTTGAAGCGGCTCCATTTGCACAAATGCAATGTTCCATCTCATTTGCCTTGATGAGAAGCAAATGGGGGGGGATCCTACACACCCCTAGTTGTGTCTCTTGGGATCCTCTTTATGCAGCAAAATATAGCTTAAGACACACTTTGTACAAGGGCCTGTTTGACGTATCTGCAAGTGAGTGCCAATCCACTCACTGGACAGGCCCATCCACATGCCACCTTCATCCGCCAAGTGAGCTAACCCATCCCAAGAGCAATCTAGATGTAAACTGCTAAAGCTCCATCTACAGCTTGACAGGGAGAGACTAATTGCCTCCTGGACAGCAATGTCCACATCCTCTTCTGTTGCCTCAGTCATTGCCATGATGATCTGGCCTGGCCTGGCCAATTGCATTGGACTAATTATAGATCAGGAATTAGCCATTTTCAGCTAATGGGATGAGCAGAAATGATCCCTGGTAATTCACCTCCTTCCTCCATCATCATTTTACATAGTGGTAGAGGAAACAAACTAGGTCACAGTCTTCTCAAGAGTTCTTTCTCCAGGCCTATGACTAGGACTACTCTGAGCATGAATTTCAGCCACTTGGGTCACCTCTTAGTTGGGCCCTTTCTTCACTAGGCTTTATTCTGGTTTATACCTTGAAATAGGAACCTGCAGTTTTACTTGTTAGTGCAGACTATGCAGACCCTGGGCATAGTCTTCCAAAGTCTGCACCAGCATGAGGATGGCAGAACCCTACCCCGAGATATGAATCTGAATAAGGTCTAGTGCAGAAATGTCTCTGGGCCCTTTAGGAACCCAATTAGTACCCAATTGGTACCAATTGGGAAGGCCCTGCCCTCACCTGGACCCTATTGAAGGCCCCATTTGCAAGGCCCTGTCCCCACAAGGGGCAGGGGAAATCCGGATTTAATGGGTCCTTCAGCCCCTTAAATCTGGGTTTCATGTGGACTTAATTAAAGGTGTCCACAATGGGGTCTTCAGGCATCTTCAAGATCCAGATCTCCAGGAGGACCCCATCTCAAAGATCTGGATCTTTAAGATCTGGATCTTTGACTGTGCATGGAAAAAGGGGGGCGATTTCAGGCAGGCTTGCTTGCCCCCCAAGCCCTGGGGGTGCTCAAGGAGTGCCGGATATCACTTGTGTGGATGCTTCCCTAGCTGTTCTTGCTCTAGCATATTGCTTTTGTCCTCCTACAAATTCTGCATATAGTTCCAGACACGTGATTTGTGCACAGCCAAGAGAAGGCAGTTCATGTGGAGAACAAGTAACTGTTGAAAACCAGATCTAAGTATAGAGATCCCACTTCCCAGTCACAACTTTTATTTTACCACTGTCATTAAGTTCTATATTAATAAGGCTATATTTCAATTTATGCTTAGCTGGCAACAGGCACAGAATGCCTGCAGTTACACAGGCTGAAAAAGAAATGCAATTTAAGCAAGAAACCATAAAACATATGAATGTAACAGTAATCAGCCTATATGTACAAAACAATGAGCAAGTTATTTTCTTCTGGGGCCTGGGAATTGAGGGGGTGGGGTTGACTTTCAGCTTTTCCCCCCTGAATTTCTTGTTTGCATAAAAACCTCGGAAAGTACATAAAGGTCAAGGAAAATGCTGATTTCTTCATTCTCATGACTAGGCTGAAAAAGCAAAGGTACTGATCACAATCTCATCAGTTTCAAGGACCGTAGAGGGTATGCATTCAGTCCTTTCCAGTAAGTGTTCAGAAACTTGGCCAAATATATCCTGAAACCAAGCATCAACTAACTACTCCCATTAAAACAAGATCAGAAGGAACAGTACTCCTTTTCTCTTTATTTACAGAGTCCTTCCCCCTCCATTTTGTATTTGGATTATCTGCAAGCAGACATTTGACTTTTTCAAAATGACAGATTGCATTGATAATTCAATTCCTATTTTTTGAAGTTCCCTCTCCCTTTCAAAGATTTATTTTTATTTTTATTTTTTTTTCAAACTAGAGATTATGTTGCATAAAGGTAGTTGCATAAATCTCATATCCCTTTCTTCTTCCATATAGAGCAAAGTGACATATGGTACCAGAGAAAGGATAGGGTTGTCTGAATTTCAAATGGAAAATGTGTCTTTTATACCCAGCTGTTGTAAAACAGGGAGAGAGAGAAAAGGAGAGAAAGGGAGGGTGAGACAGATAATTCAGGTACCTAAATCACATTTGTTTTACCATGTGTTATCTTGTAAAACAACCTGAACATATAGCATTTCTTCTTTCTTTATTTCACTCCAGGCACTCTTTTCTCCTGAAACTACTGGGACGCTGTCCACAACTCCTAAGTTTTACAGGCTGAAAACATACACAGTTTTTCCTGAGGTTTGGTTCGGCTTTAGGCCAACATTTTGATAAGAACAATCAGGGCATGCTGGATGCTTAATAATCTTCTTGAGCTCTGCAACTTGTGTTTTCCACTACTAGCCAAAACTTTCAAAACCATCAAGAACTCTTTTCCCCAAGTGGCTGGACAGATTTGTGTGGCATTAAGACTGGAGAGAGAAGGAAGAGGAGTTGCATCTCCCACACCCACACCACTATAGTAATTCTAGCAAAGCTTCAATGAGTATCTTTTTGTACGCTTTAAAAAAAAATCTTTCCCATTCTGTCTAAGAAGTGAATGGAGTAAATATGCAAGAAAGTAGTGAGAAGCCTGGGAAACTTTTGGATTGGTTCTCGCAGAAGCCATACAAGTAGTAGAAGTATTAGAGCAAACCAAGTAGGAAAGTGAGATAATTCTGAAAGCCTGGCTACTCACACATATTTGGTGACAGTAGGCCTAGACCTCATTGATGGAAGACTCAAAAAGTAGGGATGTACAGAAATATTTGTCACATTTGAAATCTGTACAAATTTGGATGAATTTAGACATTCAGATTCAAATTGAATGTTGGTCCATTCAAAGACTGACGTTTGAATATGAACCGAATGCTTCAAAACATTTTTATGAAATTTTGTTACATTCATGAACCTGGGAAGGTGGGAAAGTGGCTTCCCAGTCACACCTGCAATGGATCCAAGAGTGATTGGCTATGATTTTGAACATCTGAATGTTTGAACAATTCAATGACAAATGAATTTTCAGATGTTCTATTCAATTGCAAAATGAACTTTTGTTTACATTCATGCAGATTCCTACTCTAGCCTGATGGTGAAAAGTCTATAAAGAGAACTCCTACAATTTGTGTTTCACAAGAGTGTCAATATCTCCAGAGTACCTCTATCCAATCTTCTTACAAAACCTAATCCAGAAATTCTCTGCAAGTACGGTAATGCTTCCCCAGTCCAATACTAGGGGTGGGCACAAATGCAATTTTTGACTTTTGATTTTATTCAAATGCATCCCATAGTTATACTGTGCGCAACCTGGATGCAGGAAGATGCGGATCTTCAAGTACACATACAAACATCTGGATAAGTCAAATGAACAGATCTGAAGTTCAAAATTCAATTCCCATGTTTACATTTGAATTTCAGGACATTCCATTTGAGTTTGAATGTCGAAATTTGGCACATTCAGTCAGATTATGTATGTCTATGAATATTTGAGCCCATCCCTAGATCCAAGGGCTGTCCTGGAACAGTGACCACAAAGATGGCAGACTTTGTTTTGGGATAGCTGGACCACTCCAGTCCCTGTAAATGTGGAGACACCCTTAGTTTAAAGTGTAGCATGTTGTACATAACTGTAAGGCTTTTTTTTCTTAAACATTTTGATTGTAAGAGATTAATTGGCCCACAGTACTAGCAATTCGTTCTAACTTTCCTGATGTGATGATGAGTGGTTTTGATCTGTGAGGACAGCATTTGAATACATCAGTTTGCACTTCACGAGAAATCTTTTGTTTGCTTGTCAACAGTGTGATATATAACTAGGTGAAAAAATGTCTTGTACAAATTTTGCTGCCTTCCACATTGTTTAGTTTTAAATAGGATTCCATAAGCATGATACTCCCATTAGTAATGCTTACATCTTTCTTTTTCTTTTTTCTTTTTGCAGTTATTATACATCTGCAGTAATAAGTCACACTGTAATCTAACACAATCTGCAACTTTTTGATTAATGATCCAAATGAAGGAATCATAAGATAAAGGGTGCATTGCAGGATATAGCCATATCCAGCTGACTTCAGCTAGGGTTCCTGTCTTAGATTTCATCTGATTAACACTTAGTCTTGCTTCTTTGAATCTTCTGGATTATTCTTTTATAACCGGGCTTCTAGCTGCTTGCTATGTCTCTGCTACATGAAGTCACACCAAATGATTTGGCTACATACACAGTAACATATGTCGGGGGGGGGGGTAGTGGGGTGACAGGTACCCCCCTGTGGTGATAAATCTCCATCTGTTCATAACCCATCATTCACAGAGTTGCACTTGGTTCGTGCTGGCTAGAATCAATCTCCCGTCTCTGCCTCTGTAGAACTTAGGCTGTCAGATCCCTTCAGAGCTGTTCAAGTGCTGAAACTCCTGCCATCCCGGGAAAGCTTGCAGATTCCTGCTGCGGCTTGCCCCTCCTTCTCCCCCTCTCCAGTGTAAACAAAGGGACAGGGACGCCGTAAATTCTCCGAAGAGGTTTATTGCGTAGCGGTTGCAGTCCTTACATCATTCCATCCCGGCCCCGAAGGGCAATCAGCTAGGCAAGGCAAGGCACAGCCGTATGTGCCTAGTTTTATACCTTCCCACTATCTGGGTTGGTGTGTCATATCCTGGCATTTCGCAATTGTTACCCAGTCTTACTCAACTCTTGCTCAATCCCTGTGTTGTAATCCTTACTTCATTTCAGCCTTCAAGAGTCTGGTGACAGTCTGGTGATTCTTGACTCCTAGTTACCTGTTTTTGCACACATCACCACATTTTTCCTTATATGGGCTTCCTCAGCCTTGACAACATACTCTACCAGAAGGGTTGTTGAGAACAATGCTGGCATGCATAAACGAGATTTTTATCACCAAAAATGAGATGTGTGAATACATATGCAGTACAGTGCACCAACAGCAAGAGTAGAAACAAAACCCACAAGCTAAACTACCTATTCTTCTTCCAAATGGTTTTAATAAACTTAATAGGTTACTCTTTTAATGTGTTCATTTTATATGTTGTAGCCTGCCCTGAGACCTTTGGGTGTATAGGGCAAGATTAAAAAAAAAAGAAATAAAAACAAATAATATTTGTCTCATTTAGCTTCAGGATCCATTCCTTATTAGTGCACACTCTTTTAGGCACTTTCTAAGGTGTGTCTACAGTTAAGGTTTACTAGGTGCATGCCATCTTTTAAGTTGCTCAAGCTAACCCAAGTTCAACCATCTTTTCAACTAGTGATATTCTATGGTTACTAGTTATTTTTTGTGCACAGCCTTGTGCCATCTGGGATACGACTCTTGGCTACTGGAGTAATTCTGAGGATTATGCCAAGCAACCATCATATCATCCTCATCTTCACAGTGCAAAGAGCTTGTTCATTTTGTTTTTTTATTGCTAGTCAGTATTGTATCCCAAACATCACTATAGGCCAGACAACTGTTTGACAGGGTATGGATTTTAGGCACAGAAGGATTTTGTGCGTGTGATGTTGTACATTGGTGCTTTGGCACCATTTCATCCAAGGAGCCCTGAATTCATTCCTGGACGTCCAGTTGTGAATTGAAGTCAGAAGTCTATAGTTGAACAGGGTCACCTTGTTTTGTTCAGCACCATTGATTCTGAGCATACCATTGATCCAGGTGTTACACTCCAGGTACTGTGGGTGGGACTTTTTGCATTTTCATGACTGGGATGAACTTGCACACTCTGGGAGCTGCATACACACATGTGGTGCTGCCTCTGTGATCCCCAACATTTCTGATCTTAACTTCAGTGGGATACCATAGCATAGCATAGCATGCCATGCCATGCCACTGAAGTTAAATGTGAAAAGTCCCTATTTTTGCACTAGTTGTTTAAGCCTGTTTCAGGTTCCATGTCCAGGTAGACTAGCTGCATGTTGCCATCTGCGTAGCTCCTACACACTGTCCACATAAAATGGAGTATAATCCAGAGCCGAGGACCGTTTAGCTAGATCACCAGTAGCCCAGCTCAGCCTAATCTGGAACATGAAGGTGTACATATTCCTGACTACTCGGGGACTCCTTTCAGAAGCTTTAAGGCTCAGAATTTTTGTTCCTAGTCCTTTGGAACCTTCAATGGCCAGTCCTAAAGCTTGTACACACTTCAGGTCTACTGCAGATGCTGTTCCAGACCACTTTGTACTTTATTCTGGACAGTAGGCCTTGCTGGTCTAGGCCCACTGGTCAGAAACAAGGCAAATAAGACATGTTTTGGGGCACTGCATGTCTCAAAGCCTTTGTATGTCCTGCAGTCTTTGCTTGACTTTCGATCTGCTGGCCATCAAGCAATCTCAGAGATGTACTGCATGTCATCTGGAGTGCCACTGAGTTGTGGATGCTGTGCTCCCTGAACCATCATTGTGTGTGCCTTAAACCTAATATAAACCTTGCCTTTATTGGTGATACTCACAGCAAACTAAAAAATCCTTGGGTACATGACCCATTTTTCTTTTTTCTTTTTGTTTAATCTTAAGCATCTCTTTGGTTGTTAATAAGAGGTATATTGTTCTCTAAGATTGCTTAATTCTATTGAATTAATTTTTTATCTTTAGCATTTTTCTATAAGCATTTGACATCTTATAAATGCCAAATCAACTTTCTAGTTCATCATATTTTACCTATTTCACCTTTCAGTTTTTGCAATATTACTAAATAACTGCCAGTTATTAAAAAGTCATAAAGAAATTATTTCAAATATCTCAGAAGGTGTATTGAGGTTTAAAGTTTTATTGAGGTTCAAAATTAAGTTTTGCCAATGAAACCAAGGAATAAATTATTCATGGAATACTATGAAACATGAATAATTCAGACTATGCTTTTAATTAGTTACTAAAATGTGTCAATATCAGCCTATCATGACTTCAGTGACTGAGGATCAGATCTGTTCTTGAAACCAAAACAAAATAAGCAACAACAACAACTTTTGCTCAAAATCAAATTAGCTAGCAATTATTATAGACTGAATTGCCACTGAACTGCTATCAATATTGTTTATGCTTCAGAAATACTGCATATTATGATGTATTGTGCATATGAAATATCAAGAAATTAGAATTGCAACAATAAGAATTTTAATGGCAATACAGTGGCATTTATATTGGAGCCAGAGGGGAAAGAAGCTGTGAATGCTGATGTCTGTCATTATGATGGAGAGTAATGCTTTACATTAGAGCAGTACTTCCATAATATATTATTACTGCTAAATCTCTTCAAAGTTACAGAAAGGCGTGGTTCTCTTACTTCACTTTATCATGTGCTGTGTAATAAATTCTGTTGCATTCAATTTACTATACTTTTTAAGCGTCAGTTTGATGCAATGAATAAGAACAAGAAGTTAAAGTATAGATACTAAAGGCAAATCACTGGTTTTACTAGTACTATTACTATTACTATTGCTATTTAATTTAAAAGTGGATCTCTCTACACAGTCCTGGGACAATGGCTGTGCTAGATAAGCATGGATCTGCACAACTATGCAATCATTCAGCTGGCATTCTCCCCCCAAGTGTTTCATAGAGTGTTGTAAAGACAAAGTAGGACAAAGCAATAGAGGTGTGCAAAGAAAAACTCCTATTCACAAGTTCACTATAATATTTTGTATTCATGGACATTTGCATCAAATTGAATAAAAAAAATCATTCAAATCAAATTTGTTTCCACCCTGTGTAAACAAACAGCACAATTGAACATTGGTATTTTGCTTTGTAGCAATGAAAAAATGGCTTTTTCAATGGGGAAAAATTCACGAAAAATTTGAGAAAAAGTTCAAAAACAAACACAAAATCTGGGTTTTTGATATAACAATTCTACAACAACAACAAAAAGATATTTTCAATTTGATCACAAAACAAATTAATGCACATCTCTAGACAGGGTGTTTTTTGTGTGATTACTGTGCAATTGTCATTGAATTGCCAGGCATGTTTAGGTGTCTTACACAGTTATTCTGAAATGACAAAAAAAAAAAAAGCAATAAGGCTATTGTGGGGAAAAGAACATCATAGTGAAAGATTCCATTATTCCGATAACAACTCTGCAGACTGGATTAGTTCTGTGAGACCATCCAAAAACGCAAGCAAGAATTCAGCGTGATTAGGGATGTACACGAATGGGGTTTTTTTTTGCATTCAATTCGTATAGAATCAAATGTAAGAAAATTTGTATTCATTTGAATAGATCCCCTTAGAATGTGGTAGGCTTCTATTCAATGTGAATGTATTTGTACAAATATCCAGTGCATAACAGGGATGTACACAAATATTTGTAACATTCAAAATTAAGCCAAATTTGGGTGAATTTGGACATTCAAATTTGAAATGAATGTTGGCACATTTCAAGACTGACATTCGAATTCAAATCAAATGTTCTGATACATTTGTATGAAGCTTTGTATAGGATTCGTATGGGAGTCTTATATGGGATTTGTATGCTATTTGTATATAGGATCCATATGCTATTTGTATGCATTCATATATAAGATCTTTATGCTGTTTGTATTCATTCATATGGGATTTGTATGGGATTGAACAGCTATATTGAATATGAATCCTACCACATTTGAAAAGGACCTATTTGAATGAATACAGATTTTCTTGCACTTGATTCAATACAAATCAAATAAAAAAAAATTATGAACATCCCTGTGACACCCACCTCAGTCAAGGATTGATCCTCCCTCATCCAGCACCTTCAGCCCTTAAATTACTTCTATTTCTTTTAAGCCTCAGAGCTGCTTCTCCATGCCCACAACCAACCACGAGCTTTAGTGTTCGTCACTTTCTCCTATTTCCCTTTTAGAGACAAATGGCCGGGAAATGCCTCCTGCCACCCATCACGGCGCTGCTTCCAAAATGCCTTTCCCTAGACCTAAAGAGATAGAATCCCTTTTCTCCAGAGCTCCCTCTGCTGTTTAGAATGAGTACTTGAGGACGAGGGTGTTTCCGCACTGGCTGCGGAAACCAGATTAATGTGAGATTTAAGACCCATTTAAGACCCATTGGCACTTGCCTTCCACACCAGAGACCTCATTCGTGACACTTGGAGGCGGCCGCTTCCACATTTCGGTGCACAAAATCCATCTCTAAATCGGGTCTCACCACCGAAAACTAAACGAAGACCTAAAGAATTAGGTCTTCAATCTGTCCCTTCGCCTGGATCTGTGTGGAAGCAGGATGCTTCTGCACATGGACAGGCGAAGGGACGGATGTTCCTGCAGCTGCCATCGTGGGGAGGGCAGAAGCAGGCCAGTTTGCTTCCTTCTGCCCCCCCCCCATGGGCCATGCACTGCTGGAAATGTGCGGTGACTGGCAGCTGTATGCTTCAGTCCTGTGGCTCCAGGGGTGGTGTTGGTGGCATGGGAGGCCAGATGCCCTTTGGAATGGATGCTGCGGTCTCCGCACAGAACCCAGGGGATCCGGCCACCTGATCCAGCCTCCCCGCATGTGTGCGGACGCGTGGGGCCTCCGAGGATCCAGCCCTATTTGGGACGGATCCTCGGGAGGTTGGATCGCCAAGAAATGGATTGTCTTAAATCTGTTTCTCGGCGCCATGTGCGGAAACACCTTGAGTTTCTTTAAAAACAACCGAACAGTTATTTATTGGTTTGCACTTCTGAAGAGAATAACATAGATAACAATCAGTAATTGATGAACTTAATACTTTCACTGCTTATCTAAGCTGTTACTAATCAGGACTCTCCCGTCTGTACCTGCAGGCCTAGGAATTCAGATCTAGCCTTGATTCCACAACTTCTCCTGGTGCTGGACATTCACACACGTGCGAACCCAACTCTGAAAACAAGAACTAGAACATTTTCTACCCCTGGTCACAGTCTTTTATACCTAGCTCCCTTTTGATTGCCTCTTCCTATTGGCTGTGTTCCTGCTAACTCACTCCTCCCCTTGCTCTATTGGGGAGCCACACCTCTTTCTTACCTGGATCTAATGCATTGTCTTACTTTTTACACTTACCAAAACTAAACTGTCACAGTCCCTAATGTATACGTATCCGATACATATCCTGTAACATATCCAGTATGAAAGTGTCAAATCTGCCCTGAAACCATTTTGAATCTGCACTCTGGATCCGTTGAAGATGGACTGGCCCAGCCACTTTTCCACCTCTCCGGTTCACAAATGTTCTGAAGCATTCATACAAATGTTTCAAAATATTCATATGAATACGACTGTTGTAACATTGCATTCACATACGAATGTCGGAATTCATATTAATTCATACAAATATCTAACGTTACGAATATTCCTGCACTTCCCTAAATGTGATCTTTGAAATTACAGAAGTCTATGGCTGCATGTTATTGGTTTGCCACATAGCCAATATGGAGCAACGTAGATCATGTGGACAGGAGTTTCTCAACAAGACAGCATAATTGTCATAATTTTCAGAGTTAAAATGTGCTATTTTGCACTAGGGTTGGGACAATATGGAATGATGACAAACATGAGCAATTATGAAATAATGGAATATAGCATCATAATAATGTGCAGTGTGAAAGCAGCCTTAGATAGGACTTCCTTCTGCTCTTCCAGTGTGTCTGCCACTTCTACACTGTCACAATTTATGCAGATTTGCCTTACTTGACATTCTTCATTGTGCATGAGCTGGTCCTTGCTGCTTCAGAAATACTTCCAGGACCCTTTCTCTTGTCTGGATGAAACAGTCATGGCTGTTTCCCAGCTGTGATGTTTGCTTGGCTGGGAGCAGTGGCCATCTTGGTCCTAGCATCCTGCATAACTGCTTGTGCACCAGCATGGTCACTACAGCAATGCTAACATGCTGCACAAGCGCAGTCATATCATGGGGTCATCTGAGGTCACTGCAACTCAAACAATCCTCTTGACTGGAAAATGTGCAGATGGTTGCTACTGGACTCTAGAGGTAAGGGACTGGTTGGAATTGGGGAGGGTTAGTATGCTTGTGCTGCATGATTTTGTGGGCAAGCAGGGGTCAAGGTAGTCCGTAAAAACCTCCTGAAAGTGCAGATGCACCTGCCCAGATGTTGCCTACTTGCATACTACGGATTGAAGTGCAAATTCACCTCAGTTTTTGTCTTATCCCCAGTAGAAATTTTCTAGGATATGGATACTGGATGTATAAGAAAGGACAACAACAGAGTAATACCAGAACCTGAGTGAAATTAATAATATTATTTGTTTGATCTTTAGTGAACATTCATTCCTGGAGGTTTCCTCTGTCAACAGAACTAGAATACTGAGAAACATTTTGGTATATCAGATACCAGGTTTAATTGGGGGGTTTTATTGGTGTGAAGTCAAAAAAAAATCACCTGTAGATTTCCTCTTGCACATTTGCCACTATAATAACAACACCTCAGTGTGTTATCCTGTATACCCTTGCAACATCTAAGAAGTGTGGAATTACTATTCAATGTAGGAATCAAAGGTTTTACAAAAGAATATGTCTTATACTGTGGTATAAAAAATACAGCCTGGATATAAAATTATGAAGAGAACTTGAATTTGTGCTGGGTAGTTCACCATGTGGCTATTGTTAAAAAAATGTAAAATTGCATAGCAGGAAGTATTAGATACAAGAATGAAAATGAAAATGCCAGACAGTGTTGTAAGCATTTTACATACTGACTTAAGGAGTTTGGGGCAGAAATCTTATTAGTAAGAATTTTTAAATGGTATGCAATAGACCCTCATTGTTTCCAAGGATTTTAAGTGGCCTATTTATAACTACCCTCAACTTGAAATGAGCAAATTCTCACTAGGTTTCTTTGGGGGTTGGGCTTTTTTGTTTGTGTGCTTTTACCTGTGAATAATGGAGATGTGCCAGAAATGTTCTCTCGAAAATATGGTATCACTTAGTAAGTCAATAACAACCTCCCATGAATAATGAGTAATGACTATACAGCAACAGATAAAAACCAGACTAGAAGAAGTGGCATATTGCTTGCATTAAAAAACAGTCCCTTTATCAGACATGCACAACAACAATAGGAAAACAGCTCCTACAAGGCACATGGCACATCAATCAAAACCACACAGTGAGAATGCCTGAAAATAAGGAAGGAAGGAAGGAAGGAAGGAAGGAAGGAAGGAAGGAAGGAAGGAAGGAAGGAAGGAAGGAAGGAAGGAAGTGAACACATCAGTTGATGAGAGAGGGCATGGAACTGGAAAAGTACCTCCTCAGGAGAATAGAACATCTCAGATGTACAGCATCAAATAAAGAAACATGCTAGGCTAGGCTTGGTTCTGGTATTCAGTTGTTCCACCAGCAGTACTTGCTCATTTTTCACAGGAAGCCAAGAGCTTTCTGTTAACCCAGGATTGAAAAGCCTTTTGGCATTCCAAGGTGCCCATCACAGCTGAAGAAGGTGCCTGCTGCCATCAGAACTCACTACGGCAATTACACTGTCCCACTTCTGAGTGTGATCACCATCAGAAACACCATGATTGTAGGACATGATTTTTCACCCTGTACAGAGGCTCTGCAAACAACCACCAGAAATTATGCCTCCATTCACTAACACATAGACACAGAAGTATCTTTTTCAGCAGCAAATGTGGTAGGACTCGTATTCAATATGAATGTTCAATCCCTTGCAAATCCCACACGAAAACAGTTGAATAGCATACAAATCCTATATACGAATGCATACAAATAGTATATATATCCCATACAAATGCATACAAATGGCATATGAATCCCATATACGAATCCCACATAAATCCCATACAAAGCTTCATATGAACGTATCAAAACATTCAATTTGAATTCAAATGTCCAAATTCAGCCAAATTTGGCCAAATTTCAAATGTTATGGATATCCATGCACATCTCTAGATGCATGAACAACCAGTGCCAATAGTTAATTCAAACTCAATTCTCAATTTTTCATCCTTCTGTACTTTTCTCCTAATCCTTAATTTGCATTCATCTGCACTTTTCTTTTTCTTTAAAAAGGAAAATAAATGGAAGGGAAGGAAAGAATGAAGCTACTCTAGTAAACAACTTCAAACTTCTAACAAGGTAGCACTTGACAGTTTCTCTATGAAACATTTTTTACAGCCCCTGCTGAAAGACCCTGAGGAGGGCATAGTTAGTCAGGTAAAATTTACGGGCAAAGTTTTATTTGAAGATTTTACTGCTGTGCATACCTTCTGGTGCTGTCTTCAATTTATTATCTGCCGTTGAAGAGCAGATTGGCTGTAGTAACATCTGAGGTCCTGTACTTCTGTTCTGCATGGATAGGAACACTTTAACCTATGGCAGTTTGTTTTATTGAAATGTTCCAGGAAATATTTAAGACTAAGTACAGTTGTAAATCAATAATTGTGTGGGAAACATCTATGATTATACAGTTGTATTGTATCTGCAGGAATGAAATGCTAAAACTGTTTATTTTTTTCCTCCTGTTTAAAAATAAAATGAATAAAATTAAATAATGGCTTTTCTTTCTGTGACAACAGTCTCTGAACAGTATATGGTAGATTAAAACTAGTAAATAATAGTGACAGCAAATGATGGATTTAAGTATATTTACCCTTTTCCCCCTTGGCTTTGATAACCATGTTCCTGAATATATATTTTAGACTATTCCCTTAAAAAAAGGATTCTCAGAAGCTTATTTCTAAATAGATATCCATGGATGATTTTATCATTATTTGTTGTTATTATTATTATTATCAGTTACACACAGCAAACAAGATCACTATGCTGGATTTCGTATTATATCACTAGTCGGGCACTTCCCAAGCACCTAGGACTGTGTGATGTATCAGCGAATTATGCGAGCAGACCCCAGTAAAGTGGCTTTTTGTAGTTGGCAGATGGATATTTTGTCAATGCCAATGGTTTTTAAGTGCCCGCTGAGATCTTTTGGCACCGCACCCAGTGTGCCGAGGCTGACAGGGACCACTTTCACTGGTTTTCGCCAAAGTCGCTGAAGTTCAGTTCTCAGGTCTTCGTATCTGGTGAGCTTCTCCAACTGTTTCTCCTCAATTCTGCTGTCACCTGGAATAGCAACGTCGATGATCCACACCTTCTCTCTCTCAATAATTGTAATGTCAGGGGTGTTATGCTCCAGTTTTCTGTCAGTCTGAGGCCTGAAGTCCCAAAGTAGTTTTGCCTGTTCGTTTTCAACAACTTTTTCTGGCTTGTGATCCCACCAGTTCTTTGCCACTGGCAGATGATACTTTTGGCACAAGTTCCAGTGGATCATTTGCGCTACAGCATTGTGTCTCTGCTTGTAATCAGTTTGTGCGATCTTCTTGCAGCAGCTGAGTATATGGTCGATTGTTTCATCCACTTCTTTGCAGAGTCGGCACTTTGGATCTTCTACTGATTTTTCAATTCTGGCTTTCATGCCATTTGTTCTTATTGCTTGTTCTTGTGCAGCAAGAATCAGTCCTTCTGTTTCCTTTTTTCAATGTTCCATTTGTAAGCCAAGACCAGGTCTTTTCCATGTCCACTTTGCCTTCAGTTTTCTCCAAGAACCGTCCATGCAGTGCTTTATTACGCCAGCTGTCCATTCAACATTGAATTGCAGTTTTCCGGTACTGGTTCTTGGTTTGCTGCACTTTGAGAAGCTTCTGGTTGTTGACTTCAATCAAAGTTGATTCTTTGCTTTCTGCCATGTAACCTGCTAATGCATGCTTCTCTTCTTCCACTGTTTGCTTTACTTGCAAAATTCCTCTACCGCCTGCTTTCCTGGGCAAGTACAGCCTGTCGACATCACTACGAGGATGTAGTGCGTGGTGGATCGTCATCAATTTTCTGGTTTTTCTGTCTAAGTTGTCCAATTCCAACTGAGTCCAGTTCACAATTCCTGCAGTGTATCTAATGACTGGTATGGCTCAGGTGTTTATGGCCTTAATGGTGTTACCGCCATTCAATTTACTTTTCAAGATTTCTCTAGTCCTTTGGATGTACTCTTTATTGACCACAGATTTCATGTGGTCAAGCTTAATATTATCCACTTGCAAGATGCCCAGGTATTTGTATGCTTCTGGCTGGTGGGACCTGATGGCTTGGCCACTTGACATTTCAATGCCTTCACTTTCAGTAATCTTTCCCTTCTTCAGTGCCAAACTCCATACTGATGTCACTTGAAGATGCCTGAAGACCGTACTGTGGACACCTTTAATCATGTACACATGGAAACCAAATTAAACGGCCTGAAGGACCTATTAAATCCAGATTTCCCCTGCCCCTGTGGGGACAGGACTTGCAGATGGGGCCTTCAATGAGGTCCAGGTGAGTACAGGGCCTTCCTGACAGGTATCAATCAGGTTCCTAATGGGGTCTTAGAAGGGTTTTAAGCCCTAGTGGAAAAAGGCCCTGGTAATACAGCTGTCTGCATGCTGGTGTGGCCTGCTGTAGTGTGCACTGGCATGCTGAAGACAGGTCCCTATTCTGAAATATAATCCAAAATAAGACCCAGTGCAAAAAGTGTCACAGTTTTCATAGTTAAAGCCCTTTTCTTCTTGAATGTTGTTGAACTGTATAACTTGAACAAGAAGATGGCTAGTGATACCAGTGTTCAGTCAGGCAGAGCCTCCTAGATAAAAGCACTATCAAACTATTCATCAAGGCAAGGGACACCTCAAATTCCACTTCTACCAAATGTATAGTGGAAGAGAAAACTACATCCAAAATTATAGCAATGCATCAAACACTAGTAAATAACAGACTTTCATGGAGCAAACTAGCAGCTATATTTTTCATTCCTACCTGCTGGATCTCCATTTTGTCAGCTCTTGTTTTTTCAAGATTCAATTTTATTCAAATTCAATTCAAATTTGAGTATCTGAATTTGTCCAAATTCATATTAAGTCCAAATGTTATGGATATTTGTGCAAATTCATGCTAGCTTTGGATAAGCTTCTTCATTTGAATTGACAAACTGCTGAAATGTGGGTCCAGGTGAGTGGGGGAAAACCTGGAAATAAATCTCGGGTGTTTTTTACAAGAAAAATACAATGAGGTGTTCCAAACGGAGTTAAACAACAGCCATATTTCTAACATTACTATGTTCTTCTCTTACTCAAGATTATTTTGAATTGTCTTCCTTGTTTTTATAATTAAGAGAGAGTTTTAATATGTTTTCATACTGGTTATATGTTACATTATTTCCTGAAGAAATCTCACATGTAAATTAAAGACATTGTTTGTAGGCAAATTAAACCCGTTATCCCCTGTAGAGCTGAACATATTAATAGTTGCAGATTCTGTAATTCACTGTGAATTATTAACACTATTATCAGGCACAGGCACAGGTCAGCAAAAGTTTACACATTTTGTCTATTGTCTTGTTGATGAAGGATGTTTCATGCTGCGATAGTGCCATAAAAGAAAGTAAAATAGTGAAATGCATTCATTAGGAACATTGGATATAAGTTTTCTTTGGCATAATAATCTGCTTTCTAAATTATGGAAATGTAGATTTCAACTACACAAAACAACTTAATGATAACACACTGTTGTAAAACTTATGGAATAATAATATAACATGCAGATACACTTTAGGGAGAAGGAGAAGAAGCTGGATGCATCTCAAGGAGAGAAAGTATAATAGTTAAGTGCCAAGGTCCTCATTCCATTGGGAACACAGTGTGTGGAAAACGGTTTGATCAATTCAACCCCCCCTTTCTTTTACCCTCTAGAATAATATGAAAGATTAGACACTTTCCCTCAACTACTGTCTCAGATAAATAAGTGTCTGAAAAGTACTGTAGGGACAGTAATGTGGGGCTCTTGCATTCTCATCTGACTTCTAATACAAGTTTTCTATTCTGGAACATTCATAGAGGGAAGGACAGAGCAGTGATTCCCACCTGTGAACCATCACCAAAGCTGTCTAAAAAGTGGGCTTTTTAATTTGTTTTTATTGTGCATGAATGAATGCAACCAGAGATATGCTGGTGGGGTAGGGTGAGATCAGGGCAGTGGATTGCAAGCTGTATATAGAATATTTCCTTTCTTATGGGCTTGTTCTCTGTAAAGTGGATGAACAGCAGGAGCAGGGGATGGCAAATTATGGAAATCATGTAGACATTTTAGATTGTACACTCTAAAAGAAGGTACCAAATCTTCCATCTCAAATATGCAGATTCAAAAGTCAAAAGCTTCCTGATTTGGCAGAGCCCCAAAACTAGCAAAACTCAATATTCTGGCATAATGACAAATGTGCATACACACATCCTTCCTCCTCAGAAACTGAATCAAATATTTGATTTATTGCTACAGAAATTTATAAAATATTTTTAACTTCAGCAGCCATTAAAGCTTTTGCCAACTAGAAACAGTTCTGAAGCATTAAGTTCTATCTCAAAATCGGTTTTAATCAAGGACCCTCATCCTTACTCGACAAGTCCCATAATATTGACCTCCAAACCTAAAAAGTTACATCTGGAAAGTTCCAGGGATTAAAGAAGTTAAAATCTTAAATCAATCAATCGATCAAGCAATTGATCGATCAAGCAAGCAAGCAAGCAAGCTATTGATTAAATCAATCAATCAGTCGATCGTAGATTAAATTACCTCCTTATTGACTAGATTATGTAAAGTGGAGGAATACCTTTAATTTGCATATGCAGATGAATATGCAAGGCTAGCATACAGCTGTAGTAATATGTTTTCCCTTTATTGGTTTGGATGTCAGGGCCTCTTTGCACTTACCTTCATGGAGTGGTTGCAGACTCTCTGGGTGAGTCTGTCCTTGCACTGTACCACCATCCCAGAGCATCTGAGGGCTTCCTCTATCTGCTCTGTTCTTCTGTAGTTATGGACAAGTAAAAATTTGTTCACAGCTTTTCTAGAAGCACCTGGTGAGGTCCCGGTCACAGTATTCCAGATGCAAACATTGTGAGGGGATGACCCAGCTGTGGCTGTGGTGCACAATCATGCACCAAGGGCCAATCCCCATGACAATGTTCCAACATCTGCCATATGTTGCGGTGGTCATTGCCATGGCAATCCAACCAGGCTGGGCTGGAGAATCCACAATTCAAGTACTGGTGGTCTTGTTGGGGACTGCACCAGCACTTGAAGTGTAGATAGCTCCCTCTGCACCGGATCTTTGCTTTGGTGGCATTTTTTACATCATCTCACTGAGTTAAGTGCAAACAGGCTCTCAGTGTCATGGACTTACTCTTGCTTCAAATGGATTTATCCCCACATCAAAAGGTTCTGGACTGAAGTTCATATACAAATATATCAAGTGCTGCTTCAAACAATAATGTTCAAAGTATTGTTGTAAATTGAACTTATCAGAACCTTGAAATTCAGACTGGATAGTGTGCATTGGGACAGCACTAAATACATGGCTAAAGCAGTTCTAATAGTAAAATCTGAACTTGGAATTTGACAGAATTCAGACATTTGAATTTCAATCAAATGTTGACACATATGAAGATTGACATTCAAATTTGAATCAAATGCTTTGATACATTCGTATGAAGCTTTGTATGAAGCTTTGTAGGAGATTTGTATGGGATACATTCATATGAAGCTTTGTATGAAGCTTTGTACAGGATTTGTATGGGATTTATATGATATTCATATGCGTTCGTATGGGATTCATATGGAACTGAGCATTCGTATCAAATGCAAATCCTACCACATTTGAAGGGGATCTATTTGAATGAATACATTTTTTTTTTTGCATTGGTTTGATACAAATCAAATACAAAAGAATTCATGCACATCCCTCATGTGCACGAATATTCATGCCATTCAGAATTCATATGAATATGTACATATTCCAACATTTGCAGACAAATCAAATGGGACCTGCATTTATCCCCAAATTACATCATCCAATATTTGTTGAAGCTTCATTTAAAGCTTTGGCTAAGGCCAGAGGCCCCTGCACCCTCTGTCACCCTGTGGTCTCCTGCCCCCCCCCATGGTTTCCTGTTGCCCCACTTAAATTTGTCCTGTGGCCATGACTATGTGCTTTTCTCCCAGCCTTTCTGGTTCTGCACACACAGCTCAAGAGTGCCAGTATGGGCCTGGAGATGCCACTGCAGCCTCTCATTCCATTCTGGCACTCTCCTTTACCTTTATGGAGTCTGTGGTGCTGTCTCCAGGCCTATTTTATGCTTTTTGGTGCAGCTCTTAATCCAGGGATCAGGTGGCATGGTGTGAGCTGTGCGTGCAGAACCAGAAGTGCATGGAGAAGACTACCCAAGCCAAGAAGACCTTTGAATGAGCCAGGCTTCTAAAGACAGAGCAAAAGTTCTATACATAAACAATGAGCCTTGTCCCTCCCTTATAAAATATCAAATCCTGGAAAAGGTGGAAGGCAGGTACATGAAAGGCATCCACTGTGGCACACAAAGAAGATTCTCCAAATGAGTGCTTCTACAATCCTATAATTCTATAAGCATTAATTGACTCTTCCTGAATCGATGAATTGAGCCAACTGTTAGAGGGGAAGTTTTATATTCAAGTTGAACTTGCTTGGGAAGAGAACATAATGACATGGGGGAATTTCTACTGTACTAGAATTGCTAACAATATCTGTGATCAGCCTGGGAAAGGGAGATAATCAATCAACTGACAACTGCAGTACTGTGGAAGCAGTTGTGTTGCCCCAAGATCTGTGGAATCAGTTCTTCTTATGGAGGCAGATTCCAGGCTGGGCAGTGTTGGACTTTAGAGGCTTTTTCAGATTTACCAGCTTAGTGTAGTATAACAATACCATACTAGGCTGGTAAAGATCCAAAATAGTGGTAGCCATTTGCACTTCAAGTGCTGAGAAATCCCATACTGAATCAGCAGCACTTGAAGTATCGATGACCAGGGCAGAGCAGGGTGGATCACCATAAAGACCCAAGACAACATCGGGCACACACTCACGTGTTATCATGGTGATCTGGATGCTGCAGTCACACATTCATGCTCTCTTGCCAACCCCGCAGCTAAATTGCTCTAGGGAAGGGTTAGCCAACTCCAGTGACAGAGTGTAGACAACCCTATTCTAGTAAGCAGACCATTGCTCACTTACAGAAAAATGCAAACAGGCCTTAGGAAAAGAGATACAAGGAACTTTGCCAAGAACAAGATACAAATGTGGTCTGATTAAAATCATTGCACAGGAAACTGTTGAGAACCAACAGACAGGAATAAACCAAATCCAGTTCTTACTTCTTTCCCATCCTCCTTTATAGCAGGAAATATATCCAAAGTTATCTCTATCTCTTCTTTGCCTCTTTCACCTTTTCTCTTATTAGCTGTCATTCAGTAGAAAAGCTTCATTAGCCAGCTGTCTCCTTGTTCCACCGCCTGATCAGGGGCTAGTAAATTTATAGCTTGCTTTGATGAACATTCCAGCATTGTTCTGTAACAGCCTGCAGTGGGATGAAAGAGGTCCAGCTACCTGGCTTTAACAAGAGACTCACTATTCATGGCCAGTCTGTCTTTTATTCTGCAAGCAGTTTCTGTTTTGATCCAACTAGAGGGTTGTTTGTCCAAAGCAGCTAATTGTCTGCAGAGAGCAGCTTTAACACATTTGGTTTCGAGCTGTTCTTGCATGCTCTTTGGCTGCCATGTGTTTCTCTCCACAATCTCTCCACAAACAAAAACTTGTATTTATGCTATGATTAAATGCACCACTTCTGAAATCAATGGAAGCAGAAATTGGAGCCAGGCCAGCTTCAGCTGTTCAATTTCTTCCACTTCTTACCCCGGTGGATATGCTGATCTGCTTGATTACTCAACAAGCTAAAAGCACTGCCTTTTTTACATGTTCAGGGTGCTATCCACATCTACTCAGCCTTTGCCTTTCTATGTTGATCATTGTGTTTAAATTGCATTTTGCCTTGGACTTCATTTTACTCTGCACTTTGCCACCGATATTCTTATAGGATAATTCTTGAAGATTGCTGACTGAGTTGCTGGTGGTGGTTATTGTTGTTGTTTAATTTCACTTTTCCCAAAAAGAAGTTTGTGCTTTGTATCTGCACTGCAGGTTTTAAATTTACTTACTTACTACTTTATTTGACCCTGCCCTTAAGATAAGGTTACAAACTATGAACCTCAGATAAGATTACGATGAACTGTTAATAGAGACATGATGATAGATAAGTAGGTAGGTAGGTAGATAACTTGATTATGAATTGAACCTAGAAGACCTGCAAGTGGAATTCCCACCAACTTAAAGGCATGTGGAAGGGATAGGGTGCAGGATTCATCTCCCTCAATCTTCTTGGCTGAAAACAAGACCCTAAGGTTTCCAATAGAAGCTTATAATTGTCATGTCCCTTAAAGGTGATTACAAGGGCCACATATTAGTCATTTGTCTCCTATTTGACATCTGGAAGTATAATACCCATATTCTTTTCATACAGGAGCTGTCCAGAGGTACCACAAAAAGAAAAAAAAAGGACTTATGGATTGATGGCCTTAACATGTGTTAATGTTTTCCTCTGCACTGGTGCATGGTTGAAACGTAAGTAGTGCAATGCCCCTAAAAGCTAGAAAAAACTGTGTTAAAAAGGTGTTGGGAAAGTCTACAGGGTAGTTGAGTACCTAGCCTGAATGGCATTAGAAAGGATTAAACAAATTCCTGGAGGTCATGCATAACAATAACTACTAGAAAGGATGTCTAGATACAATATCAAGGTTGGAGAGATAGACATGTCATTTGTAAGGAATCAAGAACAAGTCTGACAACAGCTACTCTTGGTATCTTTAAGAAAGAGTTATACAAATGCATGGAGGGCAGCTGTATCAGTGGCTCCTATTATCAATACCTAGGTTGTAGAGATAGGCAGATGCCTCTAAAATCCAGTTGTAGGGAGCCAAGAGCATGAGTGTTTTGCCTGTGTCTTCTGCTTGAGAATGGCCAAAAGCATATGTGAGAAGGGATGATGGGCTAGATGGACAATGACCTAAACCATCAGGGCTTCTCTTACATTCTTTTTCCTTCTCCATCATGAAGAGTGTCTGACTAATCTTGCCAGGAAGAAGTGAATGGAAAATAAAAAATGTATCCTGAGTAGGGCTGTGCACAAATATTTGTAACATTCATTATTTGTACAAATCCATATGAATTTGGACATTTGTACACAAATCCAATGTTACGACATTCGTACAATTACATTTGTACAAATAAAAATGTTTTGGAACATTAGTACAAATAGTTAAGGCATTCATTAAATGAACAGATATGTATCGAATAAGAGTGGATATGTATCCAATACAAATGGATAAATATCCAATACAAATGGACACATATCAAATACATATTTGTTTTAACATGTTGGTTTTTAAATGTTGTAGACATTACTGTTTTAAGGTACATTGTTTTGTTTAATGCACTGAATTTTGTTATCTGCCCTGAGACCTACTGGTATAGGACGGCATAAAAATATGCATGCATGCATGCATACATACATCCGTGCGTGCGTACATACATACATACATACATGCCTACATGCCTACATACGTACATGCGTACATGATATATATCCAATACAAACGGATATGTATCCAATAAATACGGATACATATCCAATATGAATGGACATGTATCCAATACAAATAGATATGTATCCAATACAAACAGATCTGTATCTGATACAAATGGATAAATATATGTTTTTATTGGATATTCATACAAATTCATACAAATACATTCATATCAAACAGAATCCCACCACATTTGAAGGGGATCTGTTGGAATGAATGCTAATGTTCTAACATTCGATTTGTTACAAATTGAATGCCAAAAAAAAAAAAAAACCCATTCATGCACATCTCTGCTGCTGAGGGGAGTAGACCCCAAACACCACTTCATTCTATACAGAGTAAAGTCTCATTAAGCTGTTTTCTGCACTGGACTTTACCCTGGGTTATACCCTGGAGTTGGAACCTGTCATCTGAATGCTGGTGCAGACTGCAGCAGGCTTTGGATGGGACCTGCTATGGTCTGGGGCAGCATGGGGATGGAAGGTCCTTATTCTGAGATGCAATTCAGAGAAGAGCCTGTGTTTCACTAGTTATCCATTATTTATTTTATTGCCTGATTCTCTTCCTCTTCGGGATAATCTTATGCAGAAAAAGAAATCAGGAAATTGCAAAGTAGCAATGGAATTTCTTAAGAATGATGACCATGCTTCTGAAGGCATGGGGAAATCCAGAAGATTTATGCTAATGAATGGCACTGCCTATGAATTAACATTTCAAAGAGAGGCTGTGATCAAGTGTAGATTTTATTTTTAAAACTATCATTTATCATTATCATCTCTGTTTACTAGACTTTATTGCCTCTATTCCAGTTTCGTTTTTTCCCTGGTTACAGCAATTTCCTTCCCTTTTATAATATGAGGTAATAAGTCTTTTCATCTGCCTCTTTCAAACCTACTGTTTTTCAAATGAAAGCTCACAAATAATTCCAAGAGACAGTTTAACCTAATAGCATTTAATGAAGAAGTTTCAGCATCTGGTATTTGTTTGCCAGCCTTTCTGAAGAATGCTATAAATCTTGATAACTAAACTTTGCACTAAACATTAAATTAGCATGCTCCACAAATTTTATTATTGATCAAATCTTTAGTGTCATTATGCAGCCATGAATCATTCTGTGTCTGTCTCAACTTCTCACAGCTTAGAAATGGTTGTCTTTATTTAATCTAAATAAAAAAGCAATCATTCCACCTAATAATTAGCATATTTAAGAGCCACAGTGGGTGGGATATTTTGAACCATGTGGTTATTTCTTAGCTCCCACTGCTTCTTGACTGTCATGAAGAATCTGTATAATAGCTGTAGTTTGTGTTAGAACTACAGGAAACACGCTGGACAACTGAGATAAGGTATTGCAATACTTGCCTACAACTGCACTTGGTGGAGAGTTTCGGCTGCTCAGAGCTGTGATTATCTTCAATTCCATTAATAACTGCCTCACCTTGCATGTTTCTCACTGTCCTTGGATTTGTCTTCTCTGTCAGTATGGATTTTAGCTGTACAAAAGTACCTGGTTATTTCAGAGACGGGAAACCTTTGGCCTATGGGTAGGAAAACATCCATTGATCTGCATAGCACCTTTATAGGGCTTTGAATGTGCAGTGAGGGTGGATGGTCTACATGACCCTGCCCTTCATTAAATATTCAGTTTGGAGGAAGCGTGTGATCCTTGCTGTAAATCTAGATCTGCATTCATCAGTACTTTCAGGGACTGGTTAGAGCACAATTTCAAAAACCTTCAACTTTAAATTCTGGATTTTGGAAACACTATGATAAGTTTGAACTTCCATCAAATATGGCAACCAGCCACAATTTTGATGCTGTTCTGTTTAAAAGTAAAGTTTTGTTGACATTTTCCCAAGACATGGACTCAAAGGAGATTCTGCACTAGCCAGCAAGCATACTAAGGGTGTGAATGAATGCAATTTTCAACATTTGATTCATAACAAATTAAATATTCAAAAATCCAAATTTGTACAAATGAAGAAAAACTAACGTCTAGACATTTGAACTGATACAAATACATTCGTATCTATTCTTTTAAATATTCAATATGTATCCAATGATACAAACCTCGTATGCATCTGTATGCATCTGTACGCATCCCATTTTCATCCTGTTAGTGTCCGTATGGATGCGTACGGATACACACAAGATGTATACGGATATGTATGCATTGCATACACTTACGAATGTCCGAATCATTCAAAATATACAAATAACTCAAAATATTTGTATTCATATGAATACTAAAGTATGAATGTCTGGACATTAGATTCATATACAAATGTCTGAATTCAACCACATTTGTATGAATAACAAATATTTTGAATATTTGTGTACATCCCTACAGCATACCAGGAATCTCCTTTCTACAAGCTGCTATGTTCTAACAGAGACCTCAGATAGTGCAGAATTACCAAGTCTCCAATGAGCATTAAATATACGCATTCTTGAACAAAGTTATGAAACTTCTAATGTTTATTTATGACATTTATTGAATGCTCAATGAGGGTTCAGTGTCATCAAACACTACAGTCGCGCTGTGCATTCAAAGCACTATAAAGGTGCCATGCAGATCTTGGCTGAATGAACTATTCAAATATCTTCCTGCTAGTTCGAATCTAGCTAGATACATGCAAAGAAAAGAGGAAAGAAGCAAATACACTTGTCAAGAAAACCACCCTAAACGTATACAATCCTAAATGCCCTACTTTGGAAAACATTCAGCATTGGGGGTATTTATATCAATACATTCTGACTGCATGGATATTTTGGTGTCTTCTTCTTTCTCAGACTAACTGAGGCTTATCTTTAATGTGTGAAATCTTCCAAAAGATGTTATTGGTATGCCCAGACTGGGGGATATTGTGCATTCTGATGCACAGTTGGTGCGTGGGCTTCACACCTCATGCCCAATACTTTGTAACAGCAGAGCATTATGCCACCGCTACTGCGGATTTATCTGCCATAGAATGATCAACACTCGCACTGCAGTATCAGGTAATTTTGGTATTTGTCACTGTCCTGACAGGATGGCAAGAAACAGCCAATGAGAACTGAGCCTACAGGTCAGCTCCCATTGGCTGCCCAATCCCACGTGATGCATGCTTCACCGCACACACCATGGAAGTCTCGCTGCCAAAGAGGAAGCTGCAGACCTCCATTTGGAGTGGATACAGTGCGTTGTGACTTCACAGCCAGGGT
The DNA here is from genome assembly GCA_023333525.1 of Aspidoscelis tigris stejnegeri. NCBI lineage: Eukaryota > Metazoa > Chordata > Lepidosauria > Squamata > Teiidae > Aspidoscelis > Aspidoscelis tigris. The sequence continues at coordinate 66,728,771 of JALMGA010000007.1, read as the reverse complement.
AAACTACAAATTTATTAACGACTGCAGATTTTTATCTGCTAGTCTGGAAGGGACCTATATTGGGAGCAAAGTAATTTAATGGCATAGTATAATGGTTGCACCTGAGACACCATGCACATACAGACCCATTGCATGGAAAGAGCACAAAGGATTGCATGTCACAGGCCCTGTTCCCATGTGGGTTTTATTGAACCTTGAAAACTATCTGAAAATTCTTTGGTCCCATTACAGATTGGCTTCCCACACTTTCTGAGGAGTAAATCGCCCAAAAACGCAATTAAAAAATCATTGAAGAAACAGCTCTTGCTCCTGTTTTTGCTGCTAACATGCATTATCTTTTTTCCTCTAGGAATGGTACCGCAGTATTGGGGGAGATCATGCCTTTTGGGTTGTCCCCACCCATAGTCTTCTGTGCAATGTATGTCACTGTTGTGGGTGCATCATGAAATGGGTGGCAGCCCCTTGCCATCCCTCCTTTAGTAGGGAGGCTCCTTGTCATTTCTTTGTGTGAACACCAGACCAAAAGGGCAGGTAGAGAAGGGGACTGAAAGGTGTGATGCTGCTTCTGTGCATGCACGTCCCTTGTTTCCACTTATTAAATTCTCCTTAGCCCTCTGCAAGGTTTTTAAAAAGTTTTTTAAAGCCTCCCCCTCCCCTCTTTCTCTTGGCCGGCCACTTCACGCCACGGAGGTCAGAATATCGTATATTTTGAAAGCGATCTGCTGAACAGTGAGTTACTGCAAGCATGGAAAATTATTTCCATTTTGGTTAATTGAGCCCCATGGCTGAATGCAGGGAGTCCTGAGACTTTTAATAAGGATGATAATGATAATGATAAAAAGTTTTATTTCCACCCAGATTGAAGGAACGGGATTGTGTGGGGGGGTGGAAAAATATATATTGAGAGGAATACTGAGAGTGAAAAGCTAGACAGCAGAGAGAAAGGTGAGAAAAAGAGAAAGTGGGTGAGAAGTGAGGAGAAAGGCAACTAGGGAGACAGTGAGGAGGAAGCGTGGGCGAGGGAGGCTTAGGGAGATGATTTTTGCACAAGACTGAAGCATCGTGGAAGTGATCCTCATGCTCGTGGGGGATCACTAGTCTGAAATTACACAGTTACACAAAAGAAGAAGAAGAGTTGGCTTTTCTACCCTGCTTTTCTCACCATTTAAGGGTGCTCAAAGTGGCTGACAAAGGTTTTCTATTCTTTTCCCTACAACAGAACACCCTGTGAGGTAGGTGGGGCTGTGAGAGCTGTGACTGGCCCAAGGTCATCCAGCTGGCTTCAAGGGGGAGGGCGGAATCGAACCCGGTATTCCCAGAGTCCAGCTCCCTGACCACTAGGCCAAACTGGATATAGGATCAATGGATAAAGCTGGAACTCCCCACTCTCAGCCATGTCATGAATTTTGCAGCAGAATTACTCAAGCAGAGAGGGGGGCGGAAACCTCAAGTGGCAAAGGGCAGGGAGGAAAAGATGCACTTTCCCCAATGCGTTTTCGGACCATTTTCTGTGGGAACAGCAAATTGGGGTTGACTGTGATTTAAAAATGGGAACAGGAAGAATGCATGTTTGCATCAGATTTAGGTTAATTCCAGTTTTAAAAAGTCAAGTGGGAACATACCCTCAGTGAGCTTTTTAGTGCTGCCCAACTATTCAACTTGAGGAATGATCAGATCCAGTCCACCATGGAAGCAGCTCTGCCCTGTGTGAATACTTAAGTGCCCAAAGGTCCTATGTTTTGTTTCATTTTGTTTCTTGCCCTTGTGGTATGCCAATTGAAAATCACTAGAATTTCTATTAACAAGACTGGCACTAAGGCTTCTCCATGGAGAGTGTCAGAACAGAAGACCATATGCCTACATATTCATCCTTTGAACTGCAGTTTCAATGCCAAGTTTTTGTTTTATGACATGAGCTATAATGTTAAAGGATCCCAGAATTAAACATCACTACTTCTTATGGACCAAAATCAATAGATTTGCTCACCATCAAATGGACAGTGATCACTATCACATAAAGATCTAAGTTCTTCTGGGTTGCAGTCCACTTGCAGTATCAAACTTTTTTTCTTTCTACATCTTACTTATTGACATTTACTGTATATGTTATTAGAGCTCAATTGTGGGCTAATTGAGGATGAGAGCAGTAAAGATGTTTGTTATCTGAGTAGCCCAAGATACTACTTATACTTAGCGGCATTAGACAAGCAGAAAAGATGGTTCAGGTTTGGGAATTAGGGTTTCCTTTTTGGCTTTCTGTAGATTTCAGGTGCCAGATTTAAAGCCAAATGCTGCCATGTGTTACTTCTATATGAAAAGAAGTTAATCCTTCATGCTGTCATTTCAAAATTGTAAACTAACTGTATTATAGATTCTGTTAATAAATGAATACTGCTCTCAAAACTTGTTCAAGCGAAACTCGAATAAAGAGGGACAGGGAAGATTTTGTTTTGTTTTAAGTTCCATTTATCCCAATTCTATACATCCCATCAAAGAGTGTGATTGCTTTTATGTTTCCTTTATATATAATGGATAGAAGGAAGTGGAGAAGGGAGAAAAGTGTAGCAACTTTTGTGAACTCCAGCAGGATCTGGTTTGCATTGTCCTTAATACCCAGGACCTTGCCTCTCCTATTAGGGGTCTACACAAATGTAGTTTTCAAGATTTGATTCAATTTGAATCAAATCCAAAGATTTGAATTGATTTGAATATTTAAAATTCAAATGTATTCACATTTGATTCAAATTGAATACATTCGTGTTTATTTGTACGAATATTCAATTTGTGTTTGAGGATGTGAATGTTGACAACATTTGTATGTGTCCATACACATCCATACACATCCTGTTTTTATCCTGTAAGGATCCCATTTTCATCCAGTATGTATCCATTCAAATACGTACGGATATGAATAAGATGTGTACGGATATATATGTAATGCATACATATCTGTACACATACTAATGATTAAAAAGATTTGAAAATCCATTTGAATGTTAAATTCAAATGTATAGACATTTGATTCAAATTTGAATGCCCAAATTTGATTCAATTCAATTGAATTTTGAATGTTTTGAATATTCATGCACATCCCTATCTCCTATTATTTCTATTACGACTATGTTTCTTTTAAAGGACGGCTCTTTTCTTTTAATCCATAAGGACATCTCATGCTTCATTCTTTCTTATTTCTTCCCAAGTGCCAGGTGCAAATCAGCTCTATGTTGCTATTGCAATGGCACCAATGGGCATGTGAATGGGTGACAGATTGCACAGCCATGCCTATGCCTCCTCGTCCCAGTCTCTGCTCACCTGGAGGAGATGTGAATGGAGCCATGCTGGGTTTTAGCAGTCCATGGCTAGTGCAGTTGTAGAACACATTTTTGTGCTTTTTAAAGTTTTCTCTCGCAAACACATATGCAGTCTTGTCCTGTTTGTACTTACAGTCCTGGAGTGGTTCTAGTGGCACCAGAGGAGGTCTGTCTATCCTCCATGCCATCACTGTCCTGGAGAGTCTGAAAGCTTTCTTCAGCTGCCTCAAACTTCATTAGCTGCGGTTAAGTAGAGTTGTCCACAGCTTTACCTGAAGCAGTTGCTGAGTTGTGGTTGCAGTGCTTACTCTCTATTCTGGGTTCAAATGCTGCATGTGGGAAGGGCGGCTGTGGCTGCACAGTCCCATGTAGGATGTGCATGAGTGTTCTAAACATTAGGAATTCAATTGAATTCGAATAAGGACATTTGAATTTGAATAGAATATTTTCACACTTGAATTTAAACATTCAAACAAATTTCAAATGTTCCAAAACATTTGTTTGAATGATTTGAAACATTCAAAAATACAGATATATATGTATTCTCATATGTATCTGTACAAATCTCATATGTATCTATATGCATTTGCATTTACAGTACGGAATGAAAACAGGATGCAAACAGGATAAAATGGGATGTGTACGAAATGCATACAGATACGTATAATACATATCAATATTGTCGACATTCATATCTTCAAATATAAATGTTGCTGGCATTTGTACCATATGATTCTAATCTTACATTAAAATGAATAGTTTTGAATGTATTTGATTCAAATCGGATTTTGTTGCATTCAGATTCTAGACATTCGAACGAATTTCAAATGTTTCAAAAAATTTGAATGATTTGAAACATTCAAAAATACAGATAATATGTATTCTCATACGTATCTGTACAATTTTCATATGTATCTATACACATTTGTGTTTATAATATGGGATGAAAATGGGATGCATACAGATAAAACAGGATGGGTACGAAATGCGTACAGATATGTATAACACATACAAATGTCAACATTTGTACCTTATGATTCTAATGTAACAGAATGAATGTATTCGATTCGAATCGGATTTTGTTGCATTCTGATTCTAAACATTCAGATCGAAGCCAATGTTTTGGCATTTGATTAAACTTGAATTCAAATGCAAAAATAAAATTGTGCACATCCCTAGTCCTGTGTCACATGGCAACACCCTGGCATAGGGCAGACGTTGCAGTGGCTATTGCTATGGCCATGGCAATGTAGATTGTTTGGTTGTTCAGTTAGGGACTCTACGGGCACTTGAAGTATGAATGCCTCTCTCTAAGACTGGTACTGTAAGTCAACCTCACTGAGGCAAGTGCAGATGGGCCCTGTGTAATGCTAATGGCCTATGATTGAGGTTTCATTCTTTGCTTTTCCTCCCCTTTTGACCTGTACTATTCTGTCTGCTCCTGAGATTGTTAATGATCAGTCAGCCCCTATACAAACTCGATACTTCTGATTTGTCCTTCCAATAATCCTCAGCTCACTGCTTGGTTTCTTCCCCTGTTTCCTACTCTGCCATTTTTCCAGTACATGACACCATCTGATTTCTTTATTGATTAAGTGATTAATTGATTATACAATGTACCAGCTGGCACACCACAAGGTATTTTTTTTTGAACACTTGCAAAGCTTCTATTTTTAATTTTGCTTGGACAGTACTTCTTCCTTATCTAGAAAGTAACTGAAGGCATGTTTCACTACTCCAGTGTTTACTTAATGATTTTGTATTTGATCTGCATCCCTCAGGGGAATGCTTACATCCTTTTTTTCTTCATTTATTCTGACACAAAAAGAAAAATGTCAATACTTCTGTGGCTCTAAGAAAGTCAATTCTGAATATTCTCCTCAACCCAAATGTCAAGCCAATTCAAAATTTCTGCACATTTCCATGTTGTCCCATGTCCTCTGGCACCTGGGAAAGGGGAGTCAGCCTTTACACTAGCAAAAATCTATGTATAATGTGTTTTTGAGCATTGGGAGAAAGGGTACTCTGGAATTATGGTATTCTGGAAGTGGTCAGCTGCATGATTGGATACTCAGTTTACCAAACTACACTATCACATTCCTAGAAGGTGTCCCTGCTTACTGATGTAGATTGTCCCACTTTGCCTTCCTTTTCTGACTAAACTTTCTCAATATTTATACCCCCAAAAAGTGATTTGAACTCAGTATAAAAAAGGATATCATGGGTCCACAGTATTTCCCATAATACTGATCATTTCAATTATTGCATCAGTATCTAGGGACTATATTGGGAATGTCACAGACAATCCCAATATAGTTGCAGGACGATTGCAGGTTTTAAACTTCAACTGTAGGCACCAATTTTTGTAAGAATATTCAAAGAATATCCATTTTAGGGATATACCCTTTTTTTCTTTTGGTATTCAATTCATATTGAATCCAGTTTGAAGGGGATCTATTTGTTCAAATAGATCCCCTTCAAATGTGGTAGGAGTCAAATTGAGTACAAATGCTCACTCCCATACTAATCACATGTGACGTTTCATATGAATGTATCAAAACATTTGATTTGAATTCAAAAGTCGATCTTTGAATATGCCAACATTCAATTAATATTCAAATTAGGGATATACACAAATATTTGTAACATTCGTTATTTGTATGCATTTGGACATTCGTACACGTATCAAATGTTATGACACTCATACATTTGTAAAAACAGTTTTGATATGTATCAATATGTATTTGTTAGTACAGGATACGTATTCGATACTTATCCGTATCCAGGATCCGTATCCAGGATCTGTAGCCAGGACCCGTATGCATTCATATCTGATATTCATACGGATTTGTACAAATACATTCGTATCAAATACAATCCTACCAACTCTAAGAGGATCTGTTCAAATGAATATGAATCAAATACCAAAAAAACCATTTGTGCACCTCCCTAATTCAAATATCCAAAATCATACAAAGTTGTATGAATTTCAAATGTTACGAATATTTGTCCACATCCCTACTCCATTTTCTTCAACTTCATTAAATCTCCTTTCAAAGACGTATTTATTAGTCTCAGAGACTATGACTGCTCTTTTTAACAAAATCAATAATATCCATGAGACCACTGTTAAAATCCAGGATCAAACTGGATTTTATATATACAGGCACAGTGGAATGGCTGCGGCCCAATCTTTATCTGTATCAGAAAAACTTTCTAACCATTCTGGAGCTGTCAGAACAGCCGAATGTCAGTTCTCTGCTGTGTGCGAATGCTTGCAGAAATGAGTCATTTGTACTGTGTGACTGTTTGGGGAAAAAGTTCAGAAGTCCACATGAATCCATATAAAACCAATTGAAAACTGGTTCAGAGTGGAATTTTTCCCTATCCCTAGAAGAAAGCCAGATTCAAATTATTTAAGCATGGCAGACATCATTTTGCTTTATTTTGTTTTTCATTGTCTCTCATCAAGGAAGAGCTGGCAGGATACAGAAATATGTATTTTTTGCCCCTCTCCATTATATGCATCCAGCATCCATAAAGAGAGAGCCCTAGAGTCAAGCAGTTCCTGCCTGAAGACTTCAATGAACATAGCAGTGTTTTTAACTTGTTTGTTTGCAGACATAATTCCACAGGAAGTATTGCGACATGCTGTTGAAGTTCTGTTTATTGAAATTTCAAAAGTTGGTTGCCGTGCAGCAGAATGTAGAGGAAACAAAAATCCCAGTTGCATCTGATGTTATGATATCCCTGAGAGCAATCTGGGTCCTTGATTGGAATTTCTGAACTAACAAAACATTTCAGAACATTTCGGATCGGAGGGCACTCCCCCAGGCTGCCGCGATTGGCTCGCCGGAGCCTTGCTGCCATGGATCACCGCTTCTGGAGCCAGGGCGAGTCTCCCAAAAGCCCGCCCTAGCCCACCCTTGGGGGAGTGTGGCGGTTCCCCTCCTTACCTGGTCTCCGTCACCCCGAAATTGAAAGTAGGTGTGCAGGACACGGTGTGCCTGCACCCTGCGCGCCGCTTGATTGGCCAGAGCTGCACCTGGCAGCCCCTGCCCTCAGGAGGCGCTCTGCGCAGGCACACTGCCAGAACCTGCGCACCAGCCAATCAGGCGGCGGTCAGGATGCAGGCGTGCCACGTCCTTCATGCCTGCTTTCAGTTTTGGGGTGATGGCGTTCAGGTAAGGAGGGGATCCGCCGCACTCCCCCAAGGGTGGGCTAGGGCAGGCTTTAGGGAAGCTCGCCCTGGCTCTGAAAGCGGCGATCCACCACTTCTGGGGCAAGGGCGAGCCTAAAGTTGGAAGCCCCCCGGCTAACCATGCTTGTCTCCGGGGAGCCAATCATGGCGAGCCAGGAGTGGGTCATTTCTTAGCACACTTGCGCTGTGCGGCCACATCCGAAACAGATGTGGATTCACAGCGCAAGACCACTAAAAATGATGTGTGCAAGAAACACCCATTAAGCACAGATTAAGCACAGATAGGTGTGGACACACCTACCGGAAGTGTGCTTAATTTCCCCCGCTAATGCGGACGTGGTGGAACCAAAGCGGTTTTGCCGCCGAAATCCGGATTAGAAACGGGCTCGCTGTGTGGACATGCCTCGCCAAAAGTGTCCTACATAGCGACCCGTGTGTGGAGGCGCACTTTGGAATCCGTGCTTAATGGGTGTTAAAGGGCCTGTGCGGAAATACCCTAAATCTCCCAATAACTCAGTCTTCCTATAATAACTGCCTTCCTTTCTCAAAGGAAAATAGTGTCCCTTTTAAAAAGTCAAACCTCTCAACTTTCCCTCTCTGACAAGCTCTGCCTCAGCTCAAGCCTTGTCAAAGAAATGTAACATTCCCCTGGGTGATTCATGGACCAGTCCTCCCTTGCTAGGCTGTAACCCCAGCTCTGGTCAGGTCCTAGCAAATTTCTCTCAGAGAAACACCCCCAATGACCAATCCCCTTCAAATCCTGCCCAGAAAGACCCCAGTGATTGATCCCCTGCAATATTGCCTCAGAGAAAGACCAAGAGAATTCCATTCCTGCTTATTATACTAAACAGTTCCAGGCGCTCTGATTGGCTGTTGCTAGTGGTTACTGAGGAAAACTCCTCCCTCCTGCCAGTCAAGCCTCCTAGCCCCTGGGAAGGCTTTCCCTCCAATTTTACCTGCAGCCAATCAATGCAAAGGGCCTGGGCAATGTTTCCCGCCCTTTTTGCTGTCTGCAGCAAAGGCTTCCTTAAGCAGTTTGCTAGGGGTTTGCAAAGGGCCTAAGAAATATTCCTGCCCTCTGCAGCCTATACCCTGAATCCGTCACAAGGGGACTTAGGTCACTGAACTCAGTAATAGACCCACGGAGCCTGTATTATTTTTATTTATCTTTTACTTATTACTGTCACAGGATAAAGGCTTCAGTTATCCAAATATCTCTGTTTTCATTGTCTTCAACAGAACTAGAAAACAACATAGCAAGTAGCTATCACCTGTAAGCTTTCTTTCTTTCTTTCTTTCTTTCTTTCTTTCTTTCTTTCTTTCTTTCTTTCTTTCTTTCTTTCTTTCACTGTCTGTGGATACAGCCTAAGTTTTATATGTTTAAGGCTAACCTGTGGTAATATAACATTATTTTGAGTTTGAAAACTTAATCTTGAAAGCTTCATGCTGTCAAATTCAAATAAACTGATAGCTCATTTACTCTCTCACTGTCCAAAAGAAACCAACCCAAAAGAAAGCTAACAACAACAACAACAAAACCCTGGCAAATTTGTTCATCATCTTGAACAACAGACAGCAATAGCTTTTATTGATCAGAATGATGTCTATCTATATGTCTAAAGATTCTGTTGTCAGTCTTGGAGCCAAGGTAGATGTTTTGAAGAGACTTGTAGATGAATCTCTTCTAGTATTTATCTTCTTCAAAAAGAAGCTGTCAGATGACAATCTGTACTGGACTTGTAAATATTAAACTCTTTTGCCCTGATGGTGGAACAACTGCTCAAAAGCACAGAATCATCCCAGAATTTAACTGGGCTCATTTTGTTGTGCCATATGGAGGAAAGCAAAATGTCAAAAAAAAAATTAATTTAAGAAGTAATATGATGAAAAATCTTGAGCTGAATTTCCACTTGGAAACAGAAGGTGATTTCTTCCTTGGTATATGGAGAAAGTGCCATGTTCATAGCTGTGGAGACTCAGCCAACCCCTCCCTTCCTCATCCTCCATGGAGTAACACAGGTTGGAAGCAAGCTGCCAAGCGCCACAGTTGCCTCCCAGATACCTAAGAGTTTTAACCTAAAGTTCCCTTTTCTAGTGCCCTGCTTTATATGTCTGCCGTAAAGGCTCCCTTAAAGCAGCACACTGACTCCCTTGTAAATCAAAACATTTAAAGTTTATTGTTACAAGTGGAATAAAATAAAATAAAATAACAGAAGCAAGCTTGTAGTTTGGCTTAAGAATCTCTAAGTTGCCCGAAAAGAAAAGTGTTGCTGAACTGAGCTTTCCCTCTTTAGTAAGTTGCTTCCCCAAAAGTAAACAGTCCCTATTAGTCACCACGTGTGAACCAAATAGACCAAAAGCCTCTTTTCATCAGGCTTTCCCTCTCAGCTCTGAAAGGAGTGTCCTTTGAAAAACCAAACTCAGAGTCTCAAGTTCTTCTTCCCTCTGAGACCGAGAGAAGAGGCCTAAGTAGTTTCCTGGAGCAACACTCCCTGATCCCCTTCTAACCCCGACACATACAAGCAAGCAAGAGACATTGAGCTGCTGTGCTTGCTGCCTTTTATATCCCACAACCCTGCAGCTCCCATTGGTCTGTTTTTGGCAGGCTGGCATGGCTTTCAGTGATGCTCCACCCCTGCTGTCCATCAAGCGGCTCCTAAAGCCCGCCAAATGGCTGCTCAGCTGTCTAGCCCCTGGCGTGAATGCCACAATAGCTGACAATGAGCTTTCCTCATCTCTATCTTTGAGAGCAGATGTATTTTCAGCAGCAATTGTGGTGCACCTTCCATAAAAGTGACCTCAATCACTGATCACACTCAGTAAAGGTGCAGAATTATCATTAATTTTTAAAAACAAAAAACAAAAAATTGCTGTGCATTTGTCTGCAAGTATTTATTAAAAAATGGAGAAACCACAAATGAAGACAGAGCAGTACATGTTAATAGGCAGCTCTCCTTGTAGGTGGAGACAACATTTTAATGTTGAATTGATGTTGCAGACATTAAAGATATATTTCCAAAAACTAGAAACAGTCATTTTTGACTGCTACTTAATGTGCTTCATCTATTTGTATGCATTAAAATATAATGAACTGAGGATATCTGAGGATCAAATGTCTGAGGATCAAAACTTTGGTAGATCTAGATGCTCATGTTTTCAGTCTTTTGATCTTTACCCACAAAAGTATCTTTATTCTTATGATATTTTTGGACTATATTACTGGTAAGCATTAAAAATAATGGATTCTCTGAATGACAGGTTTCTACATTTTTTACTAAATACTTGCAGACAAATGCACAGCAATTTTTAGTTTTTTTAAAAAAAAATTAATTGCTTCAGCAAGTACAAATGCAAAAGACAGGAAGATTTGAGTTGAGTTTCCAGTCCTCTGTGTGTGCCAACCATAATGAGAAATATGAAAAATGAGATCAATACTAGAATATATTCTCTCTATTTGTATGACTAAGTGAATCAGAATGTGTTCCTTCTGTGAGTTTCACCAAAGGTTTGCTCAGTATCTTTTTCTAATTAATTTGTTAATTGGATTTTAAATGCATGCACACTTTAAGCATATTTTGATCTTTTTAAGCTAAGAGCTGCAGTGGAATATTCCATAAATGGAGTAAGTAAGAAGTCCCAATATGTAATATGACATGTGGTACAGATTAATTCATCTGAAAATTTGCAACTTTTTTTTATCCCAAATTTATTCATGCAAAGTTATCAAATAGCATAAATTCTCCTCAGACCTGTATCCTGCAAGTTAACCTGGCTAAAGGTGCTGTAGATTTTGAATATGGTTATGAAACAATTTAATGATTATGTTTAACTTAAATGTATAAGGCCCTAAATGACATGGGCCCCAAATATCTGAAGGAACGTCTTCTCCCATACAGACCTGTCTGTGCCTTAAGATCAGGAGGGGAGGCCCTCCTCATTGCCCCAACACCCTCAATAGTAAGAAGGCTGGCCACTCGAGAGAAGGGCCTCTCAGTAATGCCTGTCAGGCTATGGAATAGTCTCCCCCTCAAGATGTGTCAGGCTCCTTCACTGTATACATTCAGGAAGGCAGTGAAGATGCACCTCTTTGTTCTGGCCTTTGGCTAAATGTAGTATAGTCCCCCCTCCCTTTTTATACTATAAATGCTGTTACACCAGGGAAGTGGGAAACATTACTGCATTGGCAAAGTGGCCATTCATGTCAGGGCTGGCAAGAAGACAAGAATTTAATTTTCTGGGCTTCCTCTCTTCATGCCTCAGTCAGTCCTCTCCTGCATAGGCTTGCCAGTTTAAGAAGTAACACAACTAGGAGTAGAGGAGACAAGGCTCTCTGTCTCAGCCTTGACACACAATAGGGCTTACTCAGTGCTCAGGGTGCCAGCTGCATAAAATTTTTTGGCACAATTGATCCTGGCACCCAAATGAAGGAAAGACTTTGTATGCAGCCCAACATTATATTTCCATTGGCTACTTATGCTTGCTGCTCAAACCAGACAGCAGCAGTCATGCTTAGCATATACCATACCACGTAGCAATGGTGGCAGAACAGATATTGTGTGCCTAGTGTCTGCCCATCACTTGAGAGGATGCACAATAAACTTTTTGGAGGGGGGTGATGAAGTTACCATGGCTACTGTGGCACAGGGCACCCTTACAGAGAGTCATGGTACAGGGCTCCATCACACACAGACACCAATTAAGATCACCCTGTCCGCTTTATCAAAACTTCCCTCATTCTGTACTCTTGGCTCTTGACAGATTGCAACTCTTCTCTCTGTCACACCCTTTCAAATATAGGAAGAAAGCTACCATATTGTTTTTCAGTTGGCTGTTCTGAAAGCTAAACATAACTAGACCATTAAAATATTTCTACTTTGACTGAATTTTCAATCCCAAGATTATTTTCGTTGCATTTTTGAAACTGCTCCGATTTATTTGCCTCCTTCGTAATGTGAGGTGACGAGAACCAGGAGCTATACTGTTCACATTCTAAATCCTATCTATGGCTCAAAACTATCTCATACTGTGTCACCTATTTCCCATCTGCTGAACAGCAATGGGGAACCTACTAGGGAAATTATACCAATTATAATCCTTTGCTAAACACCAAGCTAGCAAGAACCTGGCTTCTGTTGATACAATATTGAAGCTGGCAAAATATAAATGATCAAAAGTAGGTTGTATCACTCAGCAGGGAAAGAGTTACTCAGAAATAAAGTTCCAAGTCCCTACTGGTTCATGGAAGGAAAGACATTAGCAATGACAGATCAAACCATCAAAGAAATCCCAAGTGTTGAGAGGAGGAGGAGGAGGAGAGTTGGCTTTTCTACCTCACTTTTCTCACCCATTCAAGAGGACTCAAAGTGGCTAACAATCCTTCTGTTCTCCCCACAACAGAACACCCTGTGAGGTGGGCGGGGCTGTGAGAGTTCAGAAGAGAGCTGTGAATAGCCCAAGGTCACCCTGCTGGCTCCATGCAGGAGTGTGGAATCAAACCTGGTATTCCCAGATAGGAGTCAGGCTTCCTAACCACTAGACCAAACTGTAATCCTCCGACCCATCACTTATTCTCTAGACATTATCCTTAAATATATGTCTGTTTCAGGAATATGCTAGATTCTGGCCATGTTCAAACATAAGAAAAGGAGTACTCAAAGGTACTTCAGAGAGACAGTGTAGGGCCCTTGTTTTCCCAAGCCTTCTCTAATCCACCTTTCCTAACACAAATACTGGTTATATAGGGCTTGTCCCCATGCACTCTGTTTACTTTGGATTGGATTCGGGATATTCCCAATATGAAGTCTAGTTTGAATTGACCCGTCCCCACGCAGCTGATGAAAGTGTGGGCTCAAGTCAAATACATCTGTCCTCATGCAAACCGTGCTAAACTCCTGCATCAGGAAACCACATCTTTTTCTCTCCACCCCCTCTCTCCTGATAGGAGTGAGGGCAAGGAAATCCCACCTAACTCTCCTTCCTTGGTCGTAACTGCTGGACATTAAACAGTGAACAAACAGAAACAAACTTATTCTCTCTGTGATCTGATTGCCAGGCAAATGTAAAAGAACTGATCACCCCGGTAAGATGCAGCAATGAGAGGGGTCATCTGGCCCTTGCTGTCCCACAAGCCTCTTTCTGCAACACTTATTCCACCCCCATTCCCTGATTGCCGGCAAGTGGCTTCTGAAGTTAGAGGCAGTTTATCAGAGAAGAACTTTTCCGGTAAACTGCCTCTAAACGTTGTAGTGGCTTTCGCTAACTTATTCCACCCCAACTCTGAAGTTTTATTCCACCCTGTGACAGTTTCTGGGTACAGGCTGCAAACTGTTTTGCTTTCTGGCCTTGCAGGCTTCTAGCAAGCTGCAATAGCCAGCCTTGTTGCAAACAGCTTGTTGCAAGCCCTGAGTTTTGGGCTGCAAAAAGGGCGGGAAATCCTGTGTGGGCCCTGCTGCAATGATTGGTTGCAGCTGCTTTTTGGAGGGAAAAGCTGTCCAGGGATCTGAGTGCTGGAGGGGCTAGAGCAGGAGTTCCCACCAATCGGGTGAGGGACAGGAGTTTCTGTTAGGACTCTCCAGCAGCATTTTATTGCAGCAATTTTCCCCAGGAGGTGACAGCCAATCAGGGCCACAGGGAAAAAGGTATAAAGGAACACAGAGTACAGCAGACTATGTCTTCATGCTGGGACAAGAGCTGAAAGGAACAGAAGAGCTGAATCCTGAAGGAGCCAGACCAGTAGTTGACCAGGGGTCTTCGCGCTGGGACAAGAGCTGAAGAGAACAGAAGAGAGCTGAACCTGAGGGAGCTGGACCAGTAGCTGACCATTGGTCTTTTGGCTGAGTGATTTCTGAAGGAGACAATCGTGAGGATTGTGGCTCTGAGGGAGACTTCACTAGCGACTGACCAGGCTGGATGATCGATCAAGCAAGGATGGACTGGGCCTTGTGATCAACTAGAGCCACGTTCTGGAACATTGGCTTGAGCTGTGGCAGAGCAAGTCAGGGGGGGAGGAACGTGGAGAGGTTTGTCTTTTAAAAAAGGAACTATTTCCTTTAGAGAAAGGGGAGCTGATAGGCTGGGAAGCTGGTAACCTTAAGAGACTCAGAGACTTAAACCAACAAATACCTGAACCTTATTTTTCTTTGTAGTATTGCTTGTGTATAATAATAAACTTGTTTTAGTTTACTGTTGAAATGCTTGCTACCAGTGTTTTGTGTCCACACTGTAGTATTCACTTGGCCGTTGCACGAACTCAGCATCCTAACAGGGCCAAGCTACTCCTAGAGAGGGCAGGCACTTACTGGAACGCTGGGCAATGTGACACACCCCAACTCTGAAGCAGTTTCTGACGTTTGCCAGCTGCTACAATGTTTAGAGGCAGTTTAACTTTGGTAAACTTCAGTAACTGCTTCCATGCCAGCTAAAAAGCTAACAATGTTTAGAGGCAGTTTACCAGAGAAGCGCTTTTCTGCTTCTCTGAAAAACTGCCTCTAACTTTAGAAGTTGCTTGCCAGCAATCGGGGAGCAGGAGTGGAATAAGGGTTGCCGCATGAGGCTCATGGAACAACAAGGGCCAGATGACCCCCCTCATTGCTGCATCTTTTCCTGTCAAACTGGGGCAATCACTTCTTTTACACTGTTCAATCTTTAAAAATGGCCAGCAGTTGTGATCCCCAACATACAGGACAAAAATAGCGAGAACAGGCAAAACCCCACCCGCTAATGATGTGAGTGCCAATCTCCTCCCCCAATAACCCCGGAGCATCCCCATGCCTCCAAGATAATCCGTGCTTGCCTCCCAATCCACAGTGAGAACAGTTTGCAAGGTTTTTTTTTTTTTTTTTTTAACCACAGATTTGGGCAATTTGTTCCACATGTAGCCCGGATTAGAGCCTTTGCATGGGGACACTCCGAGTTGAAATCAGGTTCGCTTTGGAGTATATAGTGCATGGGAACAAACCCTTATTCTTATTGGTATGTTCCAGAATAAAGCATGAAATAAAACATACTTTATTCTGGAATATCCCAGTGTAGCAGAATAAGCAACCAATATCTGAATGAAGCCAGAATATTCATGAGCAGGGGAAGGAGCAGACTGATGTTTGAACAATCCTACCTTGAAGCATTTCCCAAGACACCTCAGAAGTACCTGAGATATGTTCTTTCCCCCCCTCTCTCTGTCATATACAGTCAGAGATTCTGGGAAAGCTGACAGACTTTTGCCAGTACATTTAAGCCTAGTGTTAGGCTGCATTCAGACTTAGCTTACTTATTCTCCTGTATTTGACTATCTGGATGCAGCCTTAGTGCTGGCCAAGAAAGTATCAAAGGCTTGTGGTGGTAACTTAAGATCCAGTTGTTCGGCAAGTTCCCCAAATACCCTTCCTACATCTTGGGATTTATTTCCAAATAAAATAAGAGTACAATGATGCTATTTTTCTACGGCTTTGAAAATGTTAAGGCAACTGTCCATTTTATTAAATATTTTGCTTTAGGTATTCACTTCTGAAAAAGAGCTACTTCTGTAATCATTATAGTTAAAATTTATTTAATTAGTAATTTAAGTGTTATATGCAGCTTCAGGTGTGCCATAATTTAATTCTTATATAAACTAAGTCAATATTCAACTAAAATATTGCTTTTTTGCTCTTTAATCTCTGGAGGAAACTGTGTGAATACATTATTTTTATTATTTGAGATTTAGCTGAAGCTGTGAATTAGAACAGTCCTTTAAAAATAAATGTGGCATTATAAGTTGTTCTTCCAAAATCATTAAAATTTTAAGATTAATTTTATAATTCATTCTTTGACGTTCATTCACTATAAAGTTAAAAAAGTCTGTTCAGGAATAAATCTTTCTCATTACCTAAGCCTAAGAATATGCTACAAGTACTGGGATAACTATAAAAGGTTATAAGATATTCTTTATCTTTTCCCAACTTGGTGATAATTTAGATTGATAGTCCACTCAAACTTATAAACTCCAAAATCGAGCTGCCACAATCTTTCACAAAATAGGTAAAGATCAGAAAATTGTCAATATCAAGGAATTTCTATAAAGAAATAGAAGGGCATACAAATTCTTAAAGAATGTCCTGGCTGTGTGAGAGGAAAATGAATTAGCTGATAAATCAACCCAATAGAAAATAACAGTGGTGAGAACCAGGGATGTGCACAAATGCATTTTTTTGCATTTGAATTCAATTCGAATCAAATGTTCGATTCAAAGCGAAATTAGAAAATTCAGATTTTGAAAAATCTGATTTGAATCTGGATTATCTGAATCCGTATTTTTAAGAATCCGATTCAAATTCAGTGGGGCTATGAAAGCTCAGAAGAGAGCTGTGCCCAAGGTCACTGTCACGTCACAGGCCAGTCAGGCAACAGGCAAACACTTGTGCAGCTTGCTCAGTCCCAAGGGTTCTAGGCATTCTCGAGGTCAGTTCCGGTCCAGGGTCTAGAAGTCCAGAAAGTCAGCAAGGGTCAGGCAGTCCAAAGGGTCAGTAGGGCACAAGGAGTCCAGGATTTCAAGGTCAGGCAACACGAGACTGCAAAGATGTTGTCTGCAGCAACTTGAGGCAAGCTGAGCTTGTTCTTAAATAGAGGAGTCAAAGCCATGCCCATGGTGGAGCTGGGCTAATCGCTCTGATTTGCGTCTCACCTGCTTCTGCTGCCTCAGGAGGCGATGAGAGGGCCTTTGATTAGGCTCACTGCTTGTAGATTCGTTACCAGAGCTGTCTGACTGCTCATCTGGGACTGGCCTTAACCCCTCAATGTCTCTACTGCCATGTTGTGGTTACCTCTCAGTCTGTGGTAGCATTGCAGGCAGATCTTCCTCCTCTGATGAGGCTGAACAGGGCATGACAGTCACACAGCCGTCTTCATGGGGGAGGGTGGAATCAAATCTGGTATTCCAGGATAAGAATCCCTAACCACTAGACAAAACTGCCTTACCCAGACTAATAAAACGTCCATCTCCATAGTCACATATTGTTCGATCAAAATCTATAATTCTAATGGTGAATACATCTGCATTGGTTCACATAACCCACATCTTATTTAAGGGATGGGTAAAAGCTAACAAACTAATATGAAAGGAAAGCAGTAGGACAGATAAGAATGGGTTATTTTACAAGATGATAGGAAGTACTGCTGTGTTTTCTTGTTTACACACAGGACTTTCGATAATATTTTCCACAAACCTTACAATAAAATTTAACAGATTGAAGTGTGCTCCTAAAAATGATGTTTTTTTTAATATAATAAAATAAGGCATAAAATAAAATGTGCTTGATGCCATGCCGTCTAGTTGTAGCAGACTGTTGGAAATTTTATGGATCAGCTTCCTTCAGACTGACCACTCTGCAGTGCTCTTTCTTAGGTCTGTGGCATATGCACTGAAAACAGCAAGACGATACAAAAATAATCAAAAAGTAGTTCCGAGAGATCAATGGGCCTCCTGGTTTGTCTGCATGAACAACCAGCTGCATTTGGAGAAATCAAATAAGGGGCGTTTATTGTGCCTTCATTTCCACGGTACCGAACACAATATATGATTTTTAAAAATACACCCATATACACATGTCCTGTTTTGTTATCAGCCTGCAGCATGGTCTATTTTCATTTAAGGGCAGATGCAGAAGTAAAACCAGTTTACATTTTAAGGAAACATATTTTACTTCTGGTCCAAGGTAATATTGCAATCTGAGAGCCGAAAGGGCAATGGCAGTTTACTATCAATAAGACAGGCCACAGGTATACGGTAGAAATGTGCTTGGTGGTGATATTAAATTAATTAGTTCGAGGTGCCTCTAAGGTACAGGTTTTTCCCTTCCTTCTGTTGTCAGTTAGTGTCCACCAATATTAAAGGCTTACTGTTCGATTTGATCTGATTATTCAGTTTTGCCAGGCACAGTCTTAGCTAACAATTTTTCTCTGCCATGACAATTGAATTTGCTCTTTCAGAGACAACACACACACACACACACATGGCTGCTGGCTTGTACAATGTTCTTTGACAAAAAGAAAAAAGATCACCTTGTTGCCTTATGCTGGTAAGGAAATTTGGAAAGGATAGCTTTCAAATGACAGAACTAAAATAACACCAGCTAATGATGTACAGTATTTTAATGCATAACCAATATGTGAAAATATCACCTATCATCTCCAAATGAGTTGACAGGCAGAAGGTAGAAATTTGAAGGTCACAAACTGAAGAGCAGGATTAAATCAATCACAAACACATGCTGTGTAAATATTATAAACATATGCCTACACACATGATTTTTTTAAAAAAAAATGCATATTATGCACATATCTATCAGTTGGATGGATAGATAGACAGACAGACAGACAGACAGATAGATAGATAGATAGATAGATAGATAGATAGATAGATAGATAGATAGATAGATAGATAGATAGATAGATAGATAGATAGATAGATAGATAGATAGATATTTCTATCTGTAATTATAATCATCTCCCCATGCTTAGCATTCTTTTCTTGGGAGCGGGGGTGAAGGGCCAGCATGGAGTTAGAGTGGTATCTACAGATATAACTCTGGCCACGCTTCCAGTTCCAGGTAGAGGCAGCTCAGATGGAAGACATGCCATGGACTTTTGTTTGTTTTCATTCTGGAGCAAGAAAGTGCTGCAGAATGTAATATCCTTCATGTAGGACAGGAGGCAAGGTCCTGAAAAGGAGACACCTTCACCAGTGATCATGCCAGAAAAGAGTCCAGTATGGTCCTCACAAGATCCCCACTGCCACTGAATATTGGGATGAGACAGGCTGCCCTGGATAAATAAGTGGGGTCACATCCTCAATTAGAGAACTATCATTTGGACTTGTAGGAGTATTTAACTCCAATTAATACATCTGGCAGCAGAATACTGTACAACATGCCCAGTAATGGGTGAGCTGGATGACTGCAGATGGAGAGCCCTTTTCATTCAGTAATGTAGAGTTATCTATCTATCTATCTATCTATCTATCTATCTATCTATCTATCTATCTATCTATCTATCTATCTATCTATCTATCTATCTATCTATCTATCTATCTATCTATCTATCTATCTATCTATCTATCTATCTATCTATCTATCTATCTATCTATCTATCTATCTAAAAAGATAACTTCTCAGCCAGAATGGTTTTGTATTCTGTCTTCCTGACTATTTTATTTTTCTATGCTGTACTTAATGACAAAAGCTTTTAGAAATGGAAAGTCACACAGTATGAAATTATAAATACTGCTGCATATGGTGGTGACTGCTCGCATTTTGCTTCACTTGCTAAGCTGAGAGAACATATCCATTATCCATTCATTCATTCATTCACTCACTCATTTGAATTTTTATACTGACCAATACTGCAGACTCAGTACAGGGTAGAATGAATGAATGAATGAATGAATATATACTGTTTTTAATGTTATTGATGGATAATTAATTATGTTTCAAAAAGATAAGACTTTCAGAGTGGTACTGGCAATGGAAGTAGTGCACAAGTAATCTACCTACTACCTGCAGTTGGAATGCTTTGGCTACAATAAAGAAGAATTCATTCATCATTGTGATAAATCTATGAAGTAAATACAGGATGCATAGCAGACTAAGTTCTAGGTAGCAGAAGCAGGCAAAATGTAAAATGCTGTGGGAATAACCAGAGCACAGCAGAATTTCAGGAGCCTACTGTATATGTATGATTAATCAAGACCCACTGCCTGCTGTCCTAGTGCAGATCCTGCCATAGAAGAAAAGGAGGAGGGGGAGGAGGGGAAGAAATAATTTAAATGATTAATTTGGGTTGACTAATACAGTTTGTGTGTATATAAATAACTGTGCTTTAAAAAAAACCCATAAGTATGCTTAACTCACCAATAATTAAGCAGTAACTGAAATTTTGTTTTCATGACAAGAAAGCCTATTTATGCCCATTCATTCTTTACTTCATTTATTTAGTAACAACATAGAATTGAAATTAATAAGACCCAGATATGATCCACACAGGACATTTATGGGACTTTCAGTGGGCTATGAGAGTGCACTGCCTACACAACTCTGGTGCTTTACCGGATATTGCTTTACTAGAAAAGTGCTGTACAGCATGGATGATGCATTCTTCCCTTATCATGCCATTAGAGCTGCTGCTGTAGCATCTGAGTGTACTTTTCCCCAAAACCTCTCATCCTTGATTTTCCCTTGCAGCAACATTCCTGTTGTCATTGCTGTTCAAAGGGACCTACCTGTCCCCTCTAGGGATGTGCATGTAAAAATCTGATAATTCATTTTATAGTTGGCTCGTTTAATTGGAAAGAGCGGATTTTCGCATTTTAAAAAAAAATTGCAAAGAAAAATTCCATTTTTTTTCCTATTGAAAAAGTCTTTTTCATGGTCTAAAACACAGTAAAACACAGATTTTTGATCAAGTTGCTTGTTTTTACAAGCAGGATACTGGTTTGTTTTGACTGAAGCTTTGGATATTTGAAAAACTGGATTTTCATTTCAGTGAGAATGTCTGCAAATATGAAAGTTATTTGATCAAATTTGCAAACATAAATCAAATTTTGCACATCCTTAGTCCTCCCAGCCACATTCTGTGTATTCAAAAACAGGAAATGGCCTATGGGGCCACATCTTGCATTTGATAATTGTCCCACCACTGGAAGGAACTCCTCCCTCCCTCAGAGGAACAAGATGACAGATCCTGTCCTGGATTCATAACTGGCTAAACAACAGGAAACAGAGTCACTTTTTGCACTTATCTGCTAGTGTGAGTAGTGGTCTGCTCACTAGTGAAATCCATCTGTGTACCACCACGACTGTTGTCCTGGAGCTTGCTATCTTAACCTCAGAATTAACTAGCTGTGGAGTATTGGGTGGGTCCTAGTAGCAGCAACTGCACCTTCATTGGGCTGCATCATTGTGGGTGGGCATGGAAGTATAACTACAACTGTGCATTCATGTACTGCATCTAGATTGTCATGGCAAACTTTGGATATGTACCAAAAGTTGCTGCAGTTGTTTTCATTCATTCATTCATTGCCTTTACATCTTCACAGGACATTTACAAGAGCAAGATTTGACCAACTGGACATTATGTCCAAACTTGGACGTTATCAGGGTTTACCTTACAACAGGAGGATCTGTGTTTGTGGTGAAAACACTGTTGAGGACTTAGCACATCTATTTCTGCATTGCCAGCTTTACGAGAAAATAAGGGGCTACTATATAGACCCCCTTTTTGTCAACTTTAGCTCAATGGATGATACTGGGAAACTCTATATTCTGCTTAGGGGCACAGACAGGCAGTTCGTTATAAAGGTTGCACTTTTTACCCTGAGGGCAATGAAGATTCGTGCTAATTTTATCAGACTTTAAGTTTTTCTTTTTATCTATTGTATTATATTTCTGTTTTTGATATGGTCACATGGACTAATCAATAAAATGTTTTACCATCGTTCATTCATTCAACCGTGACCCAGTTTAGTCTAGTGGTTCAGGATCTGGACTGTTATCTGGGAATACCGGGTTCGATTTTGCACTCCCCCATGAAGCCAGCTGGGTGACCTTGGGCTAGTCACAGCTCTCTTCTGAGCTCTCATAGCTCCACCTACCTCAGAGGGTGTTCTGTGTTGGGGAGAAGAATAGAAGCTTTGTCAGCCACTTTCAGTCCCCTTAAATATGTGAGAAAAGGGGGGTAGAAAAGCCAACTCTTCTTCATTCGTTCATTCATTCATTCATTCATATTTAAATTTCTATCCCGCAGACATGTTTAAAAACAGACATGTTAAAATGGAGCCATATACAAATAAAACTATATAAAACAAAAATGTCTGTGGTGGGAGAAACTATACCACATTTAGCCAAAGGCCAGAGCAAAAAGGTGTGTCTTCACACCTTTCTGAGCATATACAGTGAAGGAGCCTGATGCACCTCGAGGGGGAGACTATTCCACATCCTGGAGGCCATTACTGAGAAGGCCCTCTCTCAAGTGCCCACCTGTCTTACTATTGAGGGTGGTGGGACAACGAGGAGGGCCTACCCTCCAGATCTTAAGGCATAGGCAGGTAGGTATGGCAATCTGCCCTGCCCTGATAATATTTTAATGAACAGGTGAGTCAAATGTGAAGCCTGATGTGAAGCTTTACCTTGCCATGTACATATCCATCCACTTTTACTGAATGTCTATATAAGCAAAACATGAGTCTAAATCTTGCTACTTTAGCAAAAAGACACTTTTGGAATAACATAGCACTGAACTGGTTGATTCAATGATGTATTTGTAGAATGAAATTGATATGAGAACTCTTGTTCTATTCTAGCCTTCTCTTGTCAGTTCTAAAATAGCCAATAATTAGATAATCTCCCCCAGTCTTCAAAGTTCATACATGCCATGCCTATGAATAATCTACTATGTAGAAATCATTTTTCATCAAGGTTTGCTCCATTATGATTTTTAATCTATGAGCATTAATAGCTAGAGACGGAAATGTTTATTTTACTGTAAAATATATGTATGCTTTAATTTCAAGGCCCATTACATAGCACAAGAAGAAAGCAACTAGTCTTGAAGAATCTCATGGTTTGAGGCTGCAGAAGACATTTTTTGAGAAAAAAATAAATCTTCAGAGCGCCTTCCAAAGACTGCATATATGATGTGAAATGGAACTTGTGAAAGGTCATTGAGCCTGAAAATGATGCATTGAATGTCTATTATCAAAACTCCACAATAATGACCACTTAACCTTTTCATTTACTTACACCAAGTTCATAAAATTCACCTTTTCACGAGAAAATCTAAAACAAGATGATCCTCAATAGACTTTTATTTTACGTCCCCACCCCTCTCACAGAATCTGGATGCCATCCATGTCCTGCTAAACTGGATATAAATCTCCCTTTAATTGTCATAGTTGTAGCTACCACCTCTGATCTGCATATCAAAACTTTAATGCTCATATGAAACTCTGTAGGAACTCACTCGCTTATACATGGGAGACTGTTCTCTGTGCATTTGCAAAAGATTCCTGGACTCTGGTATTCTCATAATATGATCCAAAAAAAACACATTGTGAAACTGTATATATGAATCTCTGGTTTCATCCAACTCAACAGCATTATCAGGGTTTCATCTATTTTTTTTTTTTAAGCAACTCAAAAGTAGCTTCAAGGTGAACCCATGTGGATGTTAGTGTCTCCATCCCACCTCTATTCCATGTTAAAAATATATACTTTAGACAGGGCTTGTGTCACACTGCAGTTCATAAAACATAAAACTCAGAGGGACAGTCAGATGTCTCACCCAACAGCCCTGGGTTCTCTATGGCACTTGCAGCCTAATTTGGAGCAGCTGAGCCCTGTTTAGAAGGGACAGGAAACTCACCTCTCCAGAAAATCCTGCTTCCACCATCATTTGTCTCTCCATGGGTGGGACCACACATGTGTGACATCATCCCACAGGCAGAGGGGTCATCCCACAGGCATACTGAGGCTCTCTTCATGTCAAGCTCTGAGGATATGACTGACATACCAGGAAAGAGCAGGTGAAGACCAACTAGCAAAGAGAAAGTCCAGGGGCTCTGGGACTAAAAATGTGAACTAAGGCCCTTTGAGCACTAACCTTAGATCTGGATCAAAGGGCCTCTGATATGGATCCTAAGCTTCCTGATCTGCTCATTAATCCAGATCAAGGAGCCCTTGGCCCCATTAGGCCAGCTCCATCTGCACAAGACGGAGCTAGATCTTAATCAAGAGGCCCTTGAACTGGGTCTATATCAAGGCATGCGTGATGACCACGGCCAGCAGCCACCAATTACTAGGCCCCAGCCGGGCGTCCAACTTTCTTCAGTTCGGCCACTATAGCCACGGACTTCAAGTTCTCTTTTAAATAGCAGGTTTCTAGACCTTTTTCTCCTTCTGAGCCGAGCTCCAACACTTAGGATACACTATTACTGTTACGTTACTACGACAACTCTTTCCCCCTCCCTTGAGTGTCTGAGCCAGAAACAGGCCTCAAGCAGAGTCTTTAAAACAAATGTAAATGTAACTTTAATGGTTTACACTTCTTAAGTCAGTTCAACTCTAACACAAGCAGTTCACTATCTGGATTCTCCTCAGGACCCGGATCTGTACTGGCTAACTTCTACCTAAGTCTAGCCCCAGTCACAGAACAACAGCTCTGACAGGAAGCCCCTTTTTATAGTCTCTGCCAGGGTTCCATCCCTTCTGATTGGCTAGTTTCTCTGGGCTGCCCCCCCCTTTCTTCAATATGCTAATTGAGCTGGGCTCAGCCCCTCCTCATCTGTTCTCTAACCTTCCTGGTCAGTGCCTTTTCCTTTTAGTACATTATATAATATTTACACATATGTAATCAAAAATACTACAACATGTGCATTAATCAAGCCTGGGCTCCACAGCATGATATATCAGGTGTACAGACTGGACCAAGGGTTGTATTCCAGATCATGCAGGGGTGCAGATGGCACACTTCCATGATCCAGAATTAGTGGGAGCTGTCATTTAGTAGTGCACCATAGTGTGCCACAGAAAATCACCCCCCCTCCCATGCCCCAAGCCTAGGAACTTTCACTCCCTAGCCATCAGGGTGTTGGGGTACGGGAAATAGCTCAGAAGCTTGGATGAGATTCACCAGCTCAGCGAGGCTTGAACCAGATTATCCCCATCAGTGCAGATACCATGGATCCAGCCCTCACCTCCCCATGATTCAGCTCAGTAGATCCAGTAAATTCAGATCTACTGACCCACAGTGCAGAAAGGGTCTAAAATTCAACACTACAGACTAGAAACAAACTTTATATTTTGACTCCTGGTGGTTGCCCAAAGCAATTAAGCTGTTAAGTTACCATAAATTTTATACTTGTCATTCCAGTAAATCAGCTGAGGAGAGACTCTTTATTCAGTGGCTGATGGACCTGGAACTTTTTCACTGCCACTGGTCAGGGAGCATTGATAATAGATACTGAATGGATCAGGGTATGAGCTAGTGACTTCAGTGCTCCTCTTCACACCTTGATATTAATTCTTAAGATGTTTTTCTTGCACCTTGAGATGTTAGCAGTTTCCCACAGATGCTTTGGTAAGGGGACAAATGGGGAAGTCCCACCAGATTCTCTGCTCTGTAATGGAGATTTTACTAGGGAGCATAAGTTAAATCAGGGTGTCAGAGTACAAAGTTGGTATCTCAACCACTCTAGGGCCCTTTCTAGGGCACTGAGCTTCATTCTAGACTATATTCCAGGGAATAGGTAGAAGGCTGTATGTTGATAATTGACCATTGATCATAAAACATTGATAATAAATCCAAATTACCCTAAGGTCAGAGAACGTTTCCTCCTGAATATTAGATATAACATTAGGGTTGTTCTTTCCATCTATGGAAGACAGAAAGACTAGAATGGACCTAGGTAGAGGCACCTGACACAGGGTGTGCAAATGGAAGTCCCCGCCACTGGTGCATACACATTCAGGGTCTGTGTTTGAAGTTGACATAGCATTGGCTAATCTTCCTTTGATATGATCCACAATGGATTGGATCAAAGGAAGAATATCATGCTGCATCTCTAACATTCCTGGAAGGGCTAGATTCTGGCCCAAGAGGCTATTAGTCACTGTGGAGGTATTTGCAGTGGGAGGCACTCACCATACACTTCACAATGGCTCCCAGGTTCCAACCATTTCACACAACACCATGTTGGCCAATTGTATTGCTCTGTTATGTTGCTCAGGCAGAAACCAGTCCTATTGTTTCAATCCCTCATCTCCTGGAAGTAATGAAAAGCCCCAGATTCTTGCCTAGGAGTGAAAGAAGACAACCTATTGGTAAGCTGTGCTGAAGCAGGCTGAGGTGGTTTTGCAGCAAACTGGAGGTGCATAGCTCCTGGTGCTTTCTGCGCCATGGTCTCCCAGACCTGGAATTACCCTGGTGTGCCCTAAATCACCATGTAGATGGCACTCTAGTCTAATAATGCAAGTGGACGGCATTTCAGAGGCAAAAACACATTACTGAGAGTTTCCAGGATTGCACTGGAAGTAAACTGTATTTTGTCAACTGTGTAGAAACCAAACAATGCTGTTTAAAAGGTGTTATGCAAAGGAAGTCGCATTTTTAACAACTGTGGTCAAAGTGAACCTATCTTATACAAAACCATGCTGCTCAAGAAATGACTGTAATTTCTTAAGAAGTAAACACTGAGCCCTTTGGTGTCCTTGCCTGCTGTATGCTCTCCTTGTGTGCAGAGTCATTCTAGTTTGCAAAATGGTTAGGCTAAGTTTCTCTGACACAGAAGGAAGATGAAGCTGGCAGTGTCTTTATACGAGTCAAAGAGCTAAGAAAAGTAGTTGAGTGAAGTATTTGTCTGAACTCTAAGTGCATGGAGACTTTGCCGCCTCAGGACTTCAGTGTATCAAGATTGCTGTAAACATTTGAAAAGTCAATAAGTTGGATCAATAACTGCCTATCATGCTAGCGGCAGAACAGTTATGCATAACACTAGCCAGTTATACTTTTGGCTTTCTTGGTTTTTGCTCTGTTGTCAAGTCTTTCACTTCAGGGTAAGTCAAAGGCAAGAAAATAGATCTTTTCTTCTTCTTCTTCTTCTTCTTCTTCTTCTTCTTCTTCTTCTTCTTCTTCTTCCTCCTAGAACCTGCTAATATAAAAACATAAAAGGAAGTTGAAAGTAGTGACTGAATTTCTTTTTCACTGAGACCACTCTACTGATATAAATGACATTCATGATAATGACAAGGTTCAGTAGCTAACAAAAGTGAAAGTGGAGCTGATGCTGATTTAATTTCTAAAATGAATGTTTATGCAGTTAAAACTCAATCCTGGAGCATCAAATGGTAGGTTAGACTGCATTCAGAATAGGGGTGTGCAGGAATATTTGAAATTTCAAATCTTCAGTTCAAATCCGTCAAATGGATTTTCAAATATCCAAATTTGAACATTTGAGCTCGAATCAGATTTTTGAAAATCCAATATGGATTTTCAAATGATTTGAATGTGAACATTCGTATCTGTCGTATGCAAATCTGTGCGAAAATTATATGTCTTATGCTTTAGATATAGGATTAAAACTTGATGCATATGGAATAATACAGGATGCATATGGATTTTTACGGAATGTGTACAGATACATATAACAGATATGAATGTTGTCAACATTTGTATCTTTAAATACAAATCTAACATTTGAATGTATGGATTTGAATGTTACGGATTTGAATTGGATTTTATGACATTTGAATCTTAAGTATCTGAATCGAATTGGATTTTATGACATTCGAAGAAGTGGTACAGCAGCAATTTAAAGAGGAAGTAACAGTTTGTGGAGCTGCAGACTGGATTCCCCTCTCACAAAGAAGATTAGGCTTAAGAGGCAAAAAGGCATGGATGGGGAAGGAAGGGAGGGAGGGAGGGAGCAGGCAGACTTTCACCATGGCTGTAAAATCATACACTTTGGAAAGTCACAGCCCATACATCTGATCTTTTGTTAGAACTTCTGTTCATTCTTCCTCTCCATTCCCTGCCCTTTCAACCTGTGGAGGATTCCTTTAGCCAATCATCACTCCTTTTCATTGGCTGAAGGAAACTGAGGAGAAGCCCCTAAAAAAACATGCGCATTTCCATTTGCAATAAATGAAGATTTGTAAATCCTGCAGTGAAAGTTCTTTTGATTCGAATTCAGATAATCTGTGTTTTGGGATATTTAATCCTCAGAAACTGCAGATTTGTCTGATCCTGTGGGAATAGCCAGCTTTGAAAATGAATTCAAATCTCTTTAAAAGATGAATGGGAATGCAGCCCAATGGTAGATTTCATTTCCTCATCTGCTGTGTTTAGTGTCAGCAATAGCAAGAGTGGTTTACTGTTTCAACTTCTTTCTGTTGACATTTAACATTTCACAGAAAGTAGGCAACTTCCTGCTGGCCAGAAATTACAGAGTTTTGGAGATCAGGAGGAACTGCCCTCACAAAATTCATGGCTAGTAATGGACAAACGTCTGCTGCTGTTTCTTGACAGTTTCTCATATCTAAAGTTTCATTTATCCCATTAATTTGATTATTTTTTATGTTTAAAGACCTTGCTTATTTATTTATTCAAACCAAATCAAGTTGAATTATTATTAGAGAGACCCAAAGACCTGAAAAACTGCTAATAAATTAAATGTTCAGTGATTACAAGTTTGTTAAAGCAAATGAAAATTTGGGCTCACTGGAATCATGCAAACTCTGTACAAGCCTAGAAATGCAGGACAGCAAAGGAAGATTAAGGAGACCTGTGCTAAAATTAAGAGGTAATATTAGAATGCTTTCTAGAGATCATGGTTAAAAACTTGACACTGGTCAGAGTAATACTGGCAGATGAACCTTACAATAAGATTCTGGCTGGAATTCATTTATTTAAAATTCATTTACCACTTCTCATTTTAAAAACTCTAAGTGGTTTACATTTATATATTACAACTGGAAACAGCCTAATACAGAAACTTTTCAACATTTCTGAGGATTCAGTTTTGGAAACCCACATGGATTTCAAGTTTGTTTGTGCTAAAGACCAATCCAAACTAACCTTAGGCCAATTCACACTTGGCCCCATAGTCCGTGATAGGTTAATATCCGAGTAAGTGCATCTGCATTTGCAGAAGGCATTTACTACCTAGAAACACCTCCTGCCTACTCAGATATTAACCTATCATCAACTAGCAGCGGTGTATGAAATCGTACACCACACGAAACCCAGCCTTTACCAGTCTTGTCGGATTACTTACCTTTCTCATCCAGCCTGTTACCATTTGCACCATTTCTGGTGTGAGGGGTCTTCTGAGGTACCGTACAAGTGGGCTGGCACCTCAGATGACCCCAAACTCGACTCCGGATCTACAGATCATTATCATTGCTGTGGTGCCAGTGCAGGCACAGTTGCATCGGGCTCCGATCCTAAGATGGTGGTGCCCTGATAGTGATCAGCCACGCACCTGGAGACTGGTAAGTCTCTGGGCGGGTTGGGGGTTAGTATGCTTGGGTGCAAACGCTAGTATATGTTATGCACTAACAAACTTCCCATACAAGGGATGGGAAGCCAAGTGCACAAGCAGTCTTATAAAAAGAAAAAGAAAG
Organism: Aspidoscelis tigris stejnegeri; assembly: GCA_023333525.1. Taxonomy (NCBI): domain Eukaryota; kingdom Metazoa; phylum Chordata; class Lepidosauria; order Squamata; family Teiidae; genus Aspidoscelis; species Aspidoscelis tigris. The sequence continues at coordinate 66,699,114 of JALMGA010000007.1, read as the reverse complement.
GACAGAGGAAGGGAGAAAGGGAGGAGGAGGAGAAGCCACAACCTCCTTAAAAGAAGTGGGAGGAAGATAACCCTATTGATTCTGATTTTGAGTTTACCATCAGCTTTTCCTTGCTGCTGATTGGATGCCTTGGAAGGTGTAATATTGAATCCATTTGTAAATAAGTGAAGTCATTAATGTCAACAGCACATTTTTTTTGCAACGCTTAGGAAAGCAGAAGTGCTGATGCAATGAAATTGTTTCTGACCTGAAGCAGATCAGAACCAAGATGGATTGCAAAAAGCAAATGCTGCTGCTGTTCAAAAATACCGTTCTGATCCATGTGCTGATTCCCAGTTCTAGAAGTGAAGAAAATTTGACACACACACACCTTTTCACACCATGCACAATATTATACACATTTACCATGCCCTCCTACTTTTCTCTAAAATAAGAATTTGCAAATGCAACTTTCTTTATGGTAGGGATTCTTGATCCCATTTTTGCAATTTCAGACTATAGAGTATTGCTGCTTATGACTAACATAAGACAATAATCTGTCTGTCTGTCTGTCTATCATCATCATCATCATCATCATCATCTGTCTTATTTATATTTATTTATGTTAAAAAGCTCTCATATGTGTTTGATTCATTGTTTTCTATTCCAAATATCAATAATCTACTCTTAAAGAAGCCTTCCTGGTGAAGATTTCACATCTTTACATGTAAAATGTGAGTGTTCTTCATGCTATCTGTCCCCAAAGCTTTATAGGTGAAAAGTAGTGCCCCCCTCCTCCAAGTCATGTCACATTTTGAAATAATAAAAATACTTTTCTTTTATCATTTGCTTCCCTGTTTAAACTTTTGAAGGGTGGACCTGGACGTAGAAGGAAGCAGATGACAAGAGATCCACTTGGGAGACCAAACTTTGCACTTCAGTCACACTTCCTTTTAAAGACACACTATCAAATATAAGGTCTGGAAGTAGAGGGATTTTTCAAAGAATGTGACAAACTGCTGCCATGTAATTTTGGAACATGCTGCCATAGGTCCCATGATCCTCTTCCTGCTGCTCCTCTTGTCCATCTGCATGCCTGGGCTTCCCTTGTCTCCCCCATCATTTGTGGCATGTGTGACACAGAGCAGATTTCTCCACCATGAGGCTCAAGTCTGAACTGATACAAAAGTGTTCACACTGAAAGAGGAGCTAGGAAAAGGATTCTACCTCTGACCAAAGTGACCCAGGCCCTGTCCCCATGCAAGTTTGGCACGGTTCCAAGTGCCGGATTGGCATGGTCCATCCCATGGGTTTTGGATTTGGTCCGCAAAAAGCGTGCCAACCCCTCCCAAACCTTACCAGAAGGGTGCCAAATTTGATACCTGAAAAAAGAAGTCTCGGCACGCTTTGGGGGACCAGTATGCATAGCTCAGCAAGTCAGGAGTGCACATGGGGACACTAGCGAGCTAACAGGGAGGAGATTTGCGTTCACGCCATTGGGAGGTGGGCCGTGCTTGCTGTCTCTTCCCTGTCCATTGAAGATCATAGCCGCTGACTTTTTAAAATGCTGACCGCAAAGGCAGGCTGGAGAACAGCTTGCTTTTTATATTTTCTACCATTTCTACGGAGGTAATTCCAACCCCATTTCAAGAACGCCAAGGCAGGCTGAATAGTGGCTTGATTTCTATTCCATTTGCAATGCCAGTTTCCCCGATCTGCAAGGCGATCATAAATAAAGGCTTCATTTTCAGTTTGCGGCTGTTCTCATGGTCCCCGATGGAGTGGAGGTGCACACAACTGCTCAAGTGCTTGCTGCCACTAAGCTTTAGATGTTTTAAATTGTTTTAAAAGTTATTTTTATGAATGAAGCTTTATTTTAACTTGTTTCCGTGCCTCACACCCCAGTCCTGGTTATCTATGCTGCTAAGGGAGGGGGGAATGTGGCCCAGGGGTGAGCTGCTGACAATCCAGCTGCCAATGAGGAGAGAGGGGGCGGAGAGGAGGGGGCGCTGCTCCCTCGTACCAGGGTTTGGCACGGTTCTCATGGGACGACTCCATCTGTGCCCAACCAGTAACTGTCCCGTGTTGCCAGGAATGTCATGGGGATGCCCAAAATGTGTTACTAGTCCTGTGCCTGGCCCATGCATGCCCAAACAGTGCCCAAAGTGTGCCGGATGGTCAGCACAGGGATGCAGCTTCAGACAATCTAGTCTTTCTGATGTTGAAGGGCAGAAATGGGCTCTGCTCCTTGAAGTTTGCAGCAGAGACCGTATGGCAGAAATGGAAGTCTTGAAACATGCTAAACAGTAGGAATGTAAACATTTATTAAGCAAAACAATACACTTTTATATTTTAACTGCTTAAATCTATGCCAAGTCTCGTTGTGAAGAATATCTAAGTACTGTTTTGGCAGTTCCTGTAAAAGGTACATTTCTAAAAGGAATTAAGTAAAAAATTATGCTTGGTTCTAGCTTGCCTTCAGTTCTCACTCAACATCTTCATCACTGTTCTGAATGCTGTGATCATGTGGGACTTTGCAGGTGCAAAATGTGCTAACACTGAAACCACATTTCCCAGAAACAGAAATTGAAAAGGAAATGTAAAAGTGTAACTAACGCAAGAAGGAACAACAGCTAAGGCCTTAACTCATGTATTGCTACAACAAGGAAACCAGTGGCCGCACTTCCAAATGCTGGAGTGGTACATGGGAGCAACTACCCACTGCTAGTATGCTCCATCCACATCAGATAAACTGGGAATCCATCTAAGTGGTCTAGAGGGCACTAGAATGGACAGGGAGGCATGCAGAAGGGTGCATACCTCCTAATTTGTCAGGGGGACTCATTTCACCAGAATAAGTCCCCTTGAGGTTCTGAAGCTAGGAACTTTTAGTTCTGGCCATTGGAGCCCTTGCAGCAGGCTTTGATCACACATTGTCTTCAAAGCAGAGCAGGGGTTTTCCCAGAAGCGGCCATCCAAGTCCAGGTGGCCTTGTTCTAGAGAAACTGGACTACTTTAGCTGGACTGTCCTCAGCTGGAATGGTCAAGGCCTGGTAAACTTCAAAACCATTCCCAGATGGTTCATTTACAAAGCCATCTGCTGCTTTGAGATTGATTTCTAGTACACGGATATTATCTGTAGTTTTCTTGGGAAAAGGCACAAGGAGTTAAGTCATTACCTACTTATAACAAACAAGAGAGTGGCCTACAATGCTGGTGTTAGTAGACATCCTAGACACATGTTAAAAGTGGGGACATTAGCTGTGTCTGAATGCTACTTGTGTTCAGATCTTTGCACAGGTTTTTTAAAAGATGCCAGAGCAGTTTTGGTGCTTAAAGACACAAGGCAGCAGAGAGAGAGAGGCCTCAGAGTCAGTTTTCTTCAATAGGAAAATGATTTTATTAAACCATATAAACCAACTACACGGAGCACCACCAATCAAATCTCACCAGGAGGGAACCTCCTGGTGATGTACATATGGCAAAGGGGCAGAGGCAGACAGAGGGACAACACTGGCTGTCAAAAGTAAAAGTCCCTGGCACAGCTGTTCACATAGGATATGCTGCTAGGCAGGGTTTAGAGTCCAGAGCTTAGGCTGCCTCTTCTAAAGCGGAGGGGAGCAAATAGGAGAAAGCAGTCTTGTTGGGTCCCCCTAGCCTTATTCCCTAGTCCCAGGCTAGATAGAAGAGCAGGAGGAGGAAGGAGATGTGGTGCCCACATACATGCCCAGACCCCAAAAAGTTAAGTTTAATATGTAAAACCAAAGTGACGTGAGAATGTGTTGTCCAAACAGGTAATGTGTAACCAAACTGCTTCAAGAGAAAATTGTAAGTTAGGGAAAGGAGGGGCTATTCTAGCTCTCCAGAAGGGAGGAGGAATGAAGCCTTCAGAAGGACTAGCCAATCAGATTCAAAGCAGCTTGGTAAACTGGTATATAAGGCAGTGTAAAAGTACAGATGGTGTTCTCTGCCTGGGGGTTAACTTCAAGGAAGGAGGTTAACAGGAGGGAAAGGCTGTACCTAAGAGAAGCAGGCAGCTGGGTCCTGTGTTTTTACAGATTATACGTTGGTTTGACAGCATAAGGGTTGTAACGGTCAAGTGTTGCCTATGCTGTAGATTTTAGACTGAAGGAGTTAAAGTCCCTATCTTAGTGTAAGGGGGAGGAACAGATCTCACTGAGCAGCAGATTGGATGCTGTTGGTCATAGTAAACTTACCTGTTGTGTGCCAAGAACCTTGTAATCAATAAACTTGTTTCTTATTTGTTAAACATATAAAGGCTGTCCATTTCTTACAGTATAAAGTACAAGAGTCAAGCCAGCCAAGTGAAAAGGGCAACTGTATCTTTAAAACACTCACTGTGGGCTAGACAGTGGGGGAGGTGCTGTCCTCGGCAGCACCAAGAACTAGGCAACAATAATATCAAGCTTAAGAGCAGGGGAGAGGAAATAGGAGGCGTGCATCTTGGTTGGGAATATATTTCAGAGTTTTAATCCTGTATGTAAACGAACACTACCACACTACCAACAGTAGATAAAATCACTACACTGACCGAGAGCCCGCCTCACAGGAGGCTTTCTCACTGTCCAATTGTGGAGGATGTCTGCAGGAGCAATCAGCAACAAAGGTCTAGGTGGAGTTGGGAAGGCAGGAACAATCTCTTCTGAGGAGCCATCCAACAGAGGCAGATAGCCAGCAGGAACAAGACGCTAACTATGGCTTGCTGAAGCAGCAAAATGGGAGGTCCTGGTAGCTGGGCACATGATGGATCCAATTCTCTAGTGATTTCAGTAGTGAGAATGACGGTTCTCTCTTCTCAGGGAAAAAGGCTGTGAAATCCCAGAGCTCAGAGAGCCTGCATTTATTCTGTTCTGAGGGTGGATGTTTCCTCCCAGAATGCAAAGGCAGACCAATCAGATTTGAAGTGGGAAATTTTGAATCTGGAAAGGGGCAGGGGTAGATTGTTTCAAGGGGTCCCAATGGCTAAACTCTTGACCTGGCATGCTGCTTGATGAGTCAAATTTGTCATTACAATAGCTGATACTTGAGATAAGCATCTGTTTTCAGCTGGGCATTTTGACAGACAAAAAGCTGTCTGGGTGCTAATGATCTCTATTGATCTGTCCTGTGCATATGCAAAATCAAGGAGGAATACTTTGTCTGCTTTAGCATTTCCATGGAGCTCTGTTCCAAATCCTCCTGAAAGTATACTTTATAGAAATATTATTTTTCTCTCTTTTGAGAAGCCTGTCTTGGAATTATTTATTTATTTTATTTATTTATTTACATTTCTATCCCGCCCCATACTCGAAGGTCTCTGGGCAGGTAACAACAGATTAAAACAAATTAAAACAGGATACAAATTCAAACAGATACAGATTAAAATGATATTATGATATTATGATAATACTTGCCCACAACTCCTCACTTCCAGCTTTATGCCAATTAATAAATGCCAATTTACAATTATGTGCCTGGCAGGGCCTTGCTGGTCTTGTCATGGCTCAGAGAAGAGGGGAGCTTGGGGGGGCACAAAGGTTACACTAGGCGTGGAATGCTGGATGCTGAAATTCAGGGATGAGGGGTCTACTTGAACTATTGACAAGTCCCAGTCAATTTATCTATTTTAAATCTGCAGAAGGGATTGGCTCAATTAGCACCTGCTGAGGTGAATTATTTTAAGCATTGGGCAAACATATATAATTATTTGTGCTATTAAATTATCCTGTGTTCATGCTTATTTATGAAAGCCAAGGCAATGTGCAAAAATCCAAGGTAAAAATTTATAAGTATGAATATCTTTGATATCAAATACTAAACAAATTAAACCACATGAAAATATCATTAAAAGGTTGGGAATGCAGTTAATATGTGTACATGTATTGCTCTTTTGGTTGCACCAAGTTCACATTAAGTTAAAATAAAAATTCTAATAGATGTTTAGTTCACTGTGTATTATGTTTATTTTATTGTTTTGGTGTTCAGTTTTAACAATTTTTATTCAATTTCCCAAAGGACTTTGTTTGTCAATTTGCATAGAAATGTAATGAATAGCCCTTCCTTCCTTCCTTCCTTCCTTCCTTCCTCCTTCCTTCCTTCCTTCCTTCCTTCCTTCCTTCCTTCCTTGTTAGTTCAAGTAGGGATGGATCAGTTCCCTAAGCTTGATGAGTTTCAAAATTCTAATTTTCAAAGTTCCTTAGATCTGTATCAATTCCAACCTGTATCAAATATTGGGACCAACCCTAAATATGGGCCATTTGCCCAGAATCAGTATTTCTCAAAATTGTACTTTTGGATTTCACTAAATTCAGTCAGGTTTGAGGTTCAAGTAAATGATTACTAGGGTATCTAAAATAACTAAATATCAAATCTGAGATCCTCATCTTCAATAATTAAAAAGCCTATCAATTTTTTTCAACATAATGTTTTGCAACATGCTGGGCATTTGTTCCTGCTCACTCATGCACCCATCACGATATATTAATTTCCTATTGTTTGAAATGTTTGAGCACATGGAGATAATTTACAGATGGCATGCCTCTTGTTTTACACATTAATTATTTAACTCTATTACAAGTTTATACAAATATGATTTTTTTAAAAAAAATGACAAAAGTACTGAGTTTGGTATTTAAAATTCTGTTTGAAACCAAACTCATTAATTTCCCCCCCATGATTTGCCATTTCTGCAAGATAATTACACAGACAATCATTTAAGTGTGATGTTATAAAAAGAATAGCCCTATCTTTTTTACCAATGAAAGGGTTTCAATAATAGACTTTATTCATTCTGAAATTAAAGCAATAATTATAATCACCTGCTAATTAAAACATTCATAATGCACTTTAAAAAAAGAAAAGGTTGAAGTGGAAGTTGACTAATAAAGATGAACTGAAAATAATATTTCATCCATTTTAAACTGAATTGCTTGGTCTCTACCTCCACTTCTCCAAAGGATTTACATGGGCATTTTGATAATTAAGAGCAACTCTAGAATGTCAAGGATTCAGCTACAATTTGTAATGCATTTTTTTTTTTTATTGAGCTATCTGGTGCTAGAGGTTCATTGGAGGTTCAATGTGTCATATATCTAAACAGCTGGAGCTTTCAAGAACTTATCTATAAATTTTCTAGCCATATATTTTGGATAATTGGATGCAGTTGACATTAACTTTGTAGAATGTGAAAGTCATTCTTTGGCCTGTATGGACAATTTGTTCTTCAGCCAAGGCTTGGAGTGAATCAAACTGCACTTCTAAAACAAAGAGAGAGAGAGGAGATATGTGTAATATACCACTGGCTGTAGCCCAATGTTAGATAGAGCAGAATGTCATGAAAGCAGAGGACCACCATTAAATACCCAGCCCCTCTCCAGAAGAAGGCAATGGAAAACCACTTCCGTATATTTGCCAGGAAAACTGCATAGACAGATGTCCATGAAGTCAACCGGGAGTCAATCACACTTGGTGGCACACAACAACATGCCATTAAGGAACCCTGATGCATTTTAATTGCTTTTGCAAGTGTGTTGCTAAATCAATAAGAATGCAGTAGGGATGTGCACAAATATTCATAGGCATTCAAAATTCAATCGAACATGCTGGATTTTGACCTTCTAACTCAAATAGAATGTCCTGAAATTTGAATGTAAGCATTCAAATTGAATATCAAATTTGGGATCTATTTGTTCAAATTATCCAGACATTCATATTTGTACGGGTTCATAGATGCATACTTGAAGATCTGCATTTTTCCCACATCCATATGCATTTGTAAGGATCCGTATGGGACAAAAACGGGTTGCACATGGGATACCTGTGGGATGCATACAGACGTGTATGGATGAGTATGGATGTGTATGGATGTGGGGAAGATGTGTATGTGCATATACAAATGTTGTTGACATTCATATGTGCAGATCCGAATAAAAAATTCAAACAAATAGATTCAAATTTGTTAAATTTGAATCGAATCTTGTTCAATTCAAATTGAATCCTGTTAAACTTGAATTCAAACAATTCAAATTGACTTGGATTTTCGGGTATTAGATTGGATTTGAATAGAATGTCAAAAAACCCACAAAACATCAGTGCTCTACTCTAGAACAAAATGGTAGTATAAGAGTAAAATTTCCAGGTAAGTTATTGCCAGATAACAGAGTGCAAAACTGCATAGGTAAGGCATCACTGTAAGGCACCCCCTAAGTGACCAGGGTAAAATGCTGACCAGAATAAAACAGTTCCAGACCACATTAAGGGTGTGCATGAATGCAATTTTCAGATTCGATTTGATTCTGAATAGAATATTTGAATGTTTGAATTCAAACAAATAGAGAAAAGAATGAATGCATTCAAACTTAAACCGATTCAAATACATTTGTATCTATTCGTATGAATTTTCAATTTGTATTTGAATATATGAATGTCAACAACATTCGTATGTGTCCGTACGCATCCGTACGCATCCCGTTTTTATCCCGTATGCATTATGTTTTCGTCCTGTACGTATCCATACAAATATGCATGGATGCAAATAGGACACATACAGATACATATGTAATGCGTACATTTCCGTACACATACAGATGTTCGAATAATTCGTACAAATGATTCAAAACATTTGAGTTCATTCAAATGTTAAAAATATGAATGTAAAGGCATTTGATTTAAATTCAAATGTATGGATTCAAATGAATTTTGAATGTTTTGAATATTCTTGCACATCCCTATTCTCCATACACTAATGTGTTTTTATCTTAAACCGCTCCAAAGTACTTGAAAGGCACGTTGTCAGGGAAAGTCATCTTACCCCATATGAAAGGACAAAGAAGGGAAGATGCAACTCCAGGGTTGAAATCAGGGCACCAATCACTGCAAAGAAAACCAGAACTGTGGTGTACCCCCTGCCACAGTTATGATCTACATAGAACAGGATTATTCCAGCAGAGTTTCCACTGCTACAGGTCTCTTGCTACTGAGAGACCTTGGCTGCATAAATGAAACCTGAGGCATTTCTGCACTGCATCGCGTTCGAAATGGAACGCGTTCAGGCGGAAAGCTTAAGGCAGCTCCGGGCGCTTTCCCCTTTCACACACAGACGCGCCAGAACGCGTGTAAACGTGTTCCGGAGCGTCTGGGTGCGAATGCTCAAAGCGCCCGAAGCTGCCTTAGCCGGCAAACGCCGGCAAGGGGCGCGCAGACAGCCGCGGAGGCAGATCGACAATCAGCTGTTTGACAAACAGCTGATTGTCAAAGCCGCGCGGCGTCGGAGGCGCGCCCGCAGCCGTTCGGGAGACAGAAGCAGGCGCGAACGCTTCTCCTCCCGAACGGCTGCGGGCGGCTCGTCCGCGTTGGAACGCGTGTAGAGCACTTTAAAGTGCTCTACATTTCGAACGCGGAAAAGACAGCTGCGGACACGTCGGAACGCAAGCCGCGCGCGGGCAATGCGGATGACGTGTCCACAGCTGTCTTTTCCGCGTTCCATTCAGCCCCGTGCGAAAACGTCTCCAGTTAACCTATGATGGTTCCTGCACTTTCTCCCTGAAAGGAGAGGAGACAGTTTACAGAAAGCAGCTGCAAACAGAACAGAATACTACTAAAAGTACCTATTAAGTACCCATTAATGGGTACGAAATGGCATTTTTGTACCCATTAATGGGTACTTAATGGGTACTTCTAGTGACAGTGGAAAAACACCCATAGAGTACTCAAGCCAGACCTCCACATGATTTCTGGTGTTTGATCACATTAACCAACTAAAGTAATGTAGCAGGATGCAAATTGCACAGATGATGATGATGATGAATTATTAATTATTACTTGCAAGGTGTGATGATGGATGCCAATTGAAGTCAGAGCAATCCAGTCAGAAGCCTGGATTGCTCCACAAGGTAAATGTAGAAAGACTTGGTGAGTGGTGAAAACTGGAGTCCCTTGATATTCCTTCCTCAGATTTGTGCTTTTTAATATATTTGTAAATGGTCTAGAGAAAGACATGACTGATCGAATAGCTAAATTTGCTGATGACACTAAATTGTTGTGATGCACCAACTTGGTTCACTTTAGAACAGTTTGAATGAAACTATTTGGTCTGACTCTGTTCCGTTTGTGCCAAACCACCCCTGGTTAAAGGGGCTGGTTCAATGTGAACCAAACCAGAGTGTGCACGAACACAGTCAAACTAAAAATTTCAGTTCAAACTGTCCCAAAAGGGCCACATCTGGTCCTTTTGTTACAACCAAAGCTAACACAGTTCCATCTAGAATTGCACAACTCTTGGTTATTAAAATAATAATAATAATAGGAATGAAAAGTCCACAAACTGAGTTTGATCTATTTCAGCTTGTAAGAGCTACAGCAGGATCTGGATATCAATGTAATTTAATCAATAGTAAAATTGCAAAAGTGAATGACAGAATTAAAAGTGCTTCATATAATATACATCAAAACACAATGTAATCTAAAATATGACCTTACTGTTCTAAAAGAAGAGTCCTTCAGTCTGAGATAGAGGTGATTGTCCTTATACACTGTACCTGCTGCTGTAAGATACCTTCTTAGTATATTCTGTCCATAAATTGGCCACAAAGTGACTATTGGATAATTTTGTGCTCAAATCCTGGAACCAATATTTTACATAAAGTTGTTTTTCAGCCAAATGAGTTTCAGCACAAAGCTGTCCTCAGTGGCTGTACAACGTTTCTACAGAGTTGTATAGTAAAACTGTTAATAACAACAGTTTCCAAATGAATATGCTTTCCTGAATAATGTATTCTATGGCATGTCCCCATGCATGTTTGGTCACAAATAAAAATTGGGTTCCTGAGGAGCCGTCCCTATGCACCTTTTATGTGGTTTGATTTTCTCAGACCCAATCACCCAAACCAGGATGAGTTTTGGTCCTGGAAAAAACTGTTCTCGCCTTGGGTTGGATGATTTAGTCCGAGCCGAGCCTGTGAATGTGGACAGTCCCGGGCTTGGGTTTACTCCCTTTGCCAGGCAAGCCACAGGTAAACTCAAGCCTCTCCCCTGCCAGCCGCAATTGTGAACCCTTGCTGTGCATGGCAAGATTCGGGCTCAGCCCATGCTAGCAGTCATGGCATGGGGCCAGGCAAGATTCGGCCCTAGTCTTTCACAATCTCAAGGTGAATGGTAAGATTGTAACAGTCCAAGGTATTATGTTTTAAGGTACAAGATCAAAAACACCACATCTTAAAAAGAATATAACGGAATTGGAGAAGACTCAGAGAAAGTAACTGAAATGATAAAGAAACTAGAGGAATTTCCCTGTGAGGAAAAGTTGCAGTGTTTGGAGGGTTTTAGCTAGTAAAAAGATGTGTGAGAGGAAACATGATAGGGGTATATAGAATTTTGCATGGAGCAGATAAAAGAGATATGAAGCTTCTCCTTTTCCTGGAAAACTGTGACATGAGGTCATTAAATGAAGCTGAATTCTGGACAATTCAAGAGAGACAAAATTATGCAACACATACTTAAACTTTGGAATACACTCCCATGAGATGCAGGGCTGAATACTAGCTTGGATGATTTCATAAAAAATTTGGAAGTCATGGAAGTCAGGACTATCAGTGGCTGTTAGCCCTGGGAGTTTTTTCCACGAGCACTAGAGTCCTTAATGGGTACTCTAGTGCTAAGTGGAAAAAACACCCCTGGTGACAGTGAGAGGGACTTTGCTTCTCAAGGGCATCTATTGAGAGAATGCAGACCAAGTTCTGTGTTTTTCTGTAAAGATGGTCAGCCACTGCAAGACCAGACAGCTAGATGGGCCATGAGTCAAATTCTATGCGTTTGATAGGAACCTCAAGAATGTCAAAGTTTGGCTCAAATGTTTGCCAAACAATTTTACATGGGGAACAATGGAGAACATAATCATTCAGTAGCACCCATCTGCTGAAATCATCATTACAATGGTCCTTTCCACACTTTACCTTTTCTGGAATATATCTTGGAACAGGAGTCTGTTGTCTGCATACTAACACAGAGTATGACAAGCGCTAGGAAACGTCTGCCATAGTCTTCACACTAGCATGTCGACAGCAGGCCCCTATCATGAGATATGTTCCAGAAAAGGCCAAGTGGGGATGTTAAAAATTTTGTAACAGAGGGAACACCTCCTTCCCCCCCCCCACCGCCATCCTCAGCATTGGATCAATTCCTTCTTCCCTGAAAATAAACACTTAACATTGCCTGGTGGATTTATAGCAGTAGGAGACTACAATCCATTCATTTGAGTAATTTATCTCATGTATTTATTGCATTTAAAAGCACAATTTCCTAATAGAAAGATAAGACATGTTTAGTAGTTATTGTTCTTGTGAGATTTTTTTTTTCATATTCCATTAAGCACAGCACCCGTGGCTCACCTCTAAGCATGCGAATGTGACACTAGAACAGCTCTGCAAATGCTAAAACAATCAAGATTGCACAAGCCCCTGGTTTTTTAAGTACAGGTGATTTATCTTTCCGTTGTATATCTAGGAAACTACCATTACTTCATAAATTATGGACTGAGTTGCTTAATTTGTGATGTATGTTTCTGTCCTTGAAAACTGCTTGGCTCAGGTTACCAAACAAGTAATCTTATTCCTTGTGGGAATTTCCACCTAATAAACTCAGAAAGCAGTAGGAGGACACATTTAAATTTTGAACAATAAGAGCAGACTGTAGGATCAGGATGCCAGAAGCAGTACTGGAGGGGAAAACTTGTTTGTTTAGCAGAATTAGAATTTTAAATTAAGATAATCAAAGTAGATATCTTTAAATCCACATGATGCCCTTACAGTACCATAACTCAGCCATGAAGGTTCAGGTTCTGCTCATCTCTGCTCCCTTGCAGGTGAGTTAGTGAACTAGCAGGGTGTGAGTTCACATGGACCTTCACACAGCCAACTGCTGCCCTGTCATAATTGCTCTCTAAAGTGCTATAAACATTAAGCAAGCATAAGCATTTCCTTAATGCTTACCTCACTCGTAAAAGACATATTTGAGGTACCTCTGAGGCACCTCAGAGAAGGCTTCACATGCCGATCTGCCTCTCCACCTTCTCCTGAACTTTCTTCACTGTAGGTTAGAGAAGGGTTGGGAGCATGAGGGAAACACACTCTCTCTGAGGCGCCCATTTTGTTATGTCTGAACTCCATCTTGCAGTGGCCATTTTGCTGCTGCTCAGGCAGACATACTACTGTAGTCTGTTCATCGCTGGCAATCACCCAGTATTTTTGACACCAATAAATAGTGGGCTATTTCCCTGGTTTGTAGAGTCTCAGCAGGCATCATCACAGCTGAAAAATGAACCTTCTTCATCTACAGTGTTCCTCAGGCTAGAGGCAGTGGTAGGTGTGCAGAAGGAAGGAAAGAAAGAGAAGAGACAAGGAAAGAAAAGAAAAAGGATCTGGAGAGATGATGATGGGAATGCCTAGAAGGATTATCATGTGGCAAATGTACTATCCATTCAGGGTCAGATATAAAGTTTCCATATTGTAAACAAAGAGATTGAAATCAGGGGGCCTTCTGCACTTAGCTGATTAGGCTACTGTGAACGTAGGCTGATAAATTTCAGGTAATGGTGGGCCATTTGCATTTGCTGGGAAGTAAGCTTCCCCAAAGTATCCATTACCAGTTGGAAATGTGAATGGTCCTCGTGTTTACTGGTCCACACCACCGCATCCAAAGCCAGAAGTTCCACCTCCTCACTGCCACAATTGGCTGTTCCGTGGATGCTTGGACACCATTGCAGAGGGGTCTGATCAATCATGGTGATGTGCTGGTGGTGGGTCATGTCAGTGTCCGTGATCAAATGCCCCTCTCATAATTCTATGACTGGACACCACTCATGGGGATCAGAGGTTCTGTCATGGCAGAAACCAGCAATCGATCAGGGCCACCACTGTGACCAGGCTTGCATGGACGCTGCACTCCTCTTTCACCACACACAGGGAACTGGAAGAGGAGAGAATGGTCATGCTGCCATATGCTTCAGGTTAGCTTCTAGTTAATGTTGGTAAGGTTGTGAGCATGATTTCATGTTCCACACCTAATCAACAATTAGTGAACATCTGGGGAGGGCAGGCTTGGAGACTGTAGCAGACAACTCTGTGTGCGTATGCTCTTCACCAGATATTTGCTAATTGTTGACTACAGCCTAAGTGTGAAGAGGCCTCGGGCTACCAACTCCTAACCTGAGTTTTCTGAAAATGCTCACTGTCCAAGCCATCCCTTCAAGTGAGAGAAAACAAAATATTCCCTGGCTGTGTCCACAGCAGTAACAGAAAGTGAGTCAAAAATGGCGTAGGGCAGTGGTAACATCTGAAGTGCATTCTCTGGCCTTAAACGTAGGTTAGCAGTGGCATGAAAATATTAGTGCCCACAAAATATATGCAAAATATGTCAGGAAAGTGCATGCTTCTTATAATGGGCTGTGTATAAACAAACCGAAGCACACTTGTAAAGTCTGCACACATCTCTAGTGCTGAGTTTAGAACTGCACTGCATTTTGACTCTTACACTTACAAACCCATGGCTTGCTTCTCAAAAACAGATCGCGTATTTCAGGACACTGAATGCAGAGGTAGCAAGTGACACCTATTTTCAAATAAATTGGATGTAATGCACATTCACATCTACAACCTTTGAAGCTCCTCTAACGACTCACATCACTCTTTTGTCATGTTCTAGCTTGTTTTTATCTAATACACCAACTACCTTGGTGGCAAATTTGACATCACCTGTTATTTCGCACACTTTATAGATGGCCCCTAATTGCCTTTTGCTGCTTACTTTTCAGCCAATGACTTCTATTTGAATCTGGATTGCTCCAAATAGCTTTTGGCCTCAGGGCTGCTTTAACTATTCCCAGCATAGTCTGGTTACCAATTCATTGTACACCAGATGTGAGTTGTGCAGAATACAAAGCACTAGCAATATCCTTGATATACTGCTGATAAAAGAGGTGGGTGGGGGGAGAGGGAGAGCTATAGTTACTTTATAGTTGGTCCTCAGCTCATCTCATTTTAGTACTCACAGAAATCATCCGTTTACATCAAAGTCTGAGTATTTAAAAAGAAAAGTGGAAAAAATGCACACCAGAGACTCTGGAAGTTACTGAGATTCAAGAATGTTTAGCATATGCTTACACAGCTTCAGTGTTTGTCAACTAACTTGCTTTCTCAACAATGTTTCTTCCTGTTTTGGGCCATTTTATAGCTAAGGATAAAATTCAAGCACCAAGGGCTTTCGTCTGTGCTCACGTTTTCCATGGCAAATGCAGTATTTTAGCTTGCTGCTGTTTTCCTTGTGCTTTACTTCTGCTTATATTAATATACTGTCTGTCTGTCTGTCATCTCTCTCTCTCTCTATTAATATATATCAGGCACTGTGTAAACTTGCTTTCTGACTTTTAGCAGAAAGCAGTGAGTGAATGCAATAAATAACTGATACTGCAAAAGATCCATATGGATATAGGTAACTCTGGCAGTCCTTGGATGAGGCAGCGTCCTTTTAGAATCATAGAATCATAGAATCATAGAATGGTTGAGTTGGAGGGGACCTCCTGGGTCATCGAGTCCAACCCCCTGCTCAAGGCAGGATCTCCTAAACCATCTCAGACAGATGGTTGTCCAGTCTCTGCTTGAAGACCTCCAACGAAGGGGAACCAACCACCTCCCGTGGCAGCCTGTTCCACTGGTTGATCACTCTTACTGTTAGAAATTTTTTCCTAACATCTAAACTAAATCTTTTCCCCTGCAGTTTCACCCCATTGTTTCTAGTCCTTCCTTGAGAGAGTGAGAACAGGGCTGATCCCTCTGCCTTGTGACAACCCTTGAGGTATTTGTAGACAGCTATCATGTCTCCTCACAGTCTTCTTTTTGTTAGACTAAACATTCCTAGTTCCTTAAGCCGTTCCTCATAGGACATGGTTTGCAGACCGTTCACCATCTTGGTAGCTCTCCTTTGAACCTGCTCCAGCTTGTCAGTGTCTTTTTTAAACTGGGGTGACCAGAACTGGACACAGTACTCCAGATGAGGTCTGACCAAGGTAGAGTAGAGGGGGATAATAACTTCACGTGATCTGGACTCTATGCTTCTCCTAATACACCCCAGGATTGCTTTTGCCTTTTTTGCAGCTGCCTCGCACTGTTGACTCATGTTCAGTTGATGATCTACCAGGACACCCAAGTCTTTTTCACATGTGCTGCTGCTCAGCCGAATTCCTCCCATTGTATATGTGCTTTTTTCATTTTTCTTGCCCAGGTGCAGAACCTTGCATTTTTCTTTGTTAAATACCATTTTATTAGTTGCAGCCCATTGTTCGAGTTTCTCTAAATCTTTTTGAATCCTCTCTCTCTCTTCTCTGGTGTTTGCAATCCCCCCTAGCTTTGTGTCATCAGCAAATTTGATCAGTTTCCCTTCAACTCCCTCGTCCAGATCGTTTATAAAAACATTAAACAAAACTGGGCCCAGGACAGAACCTTGTGGTACTCCACTTGACACTTCCTTCCATTTGGATGTGCAGCCATTTAAAGCCACTCTTTGAGTACGATTACTAAGCCAGTTTTGAACCCACCTTATAGTTGCCTTGTCAAACCCATATTTGATCAATTTTTCAATGAGGATCGCATGAGATACTTTGTCAAATGCTTTGCTGAAATCAAGAAATACTATGTCTACTGCATTTCCTTGATCAACCCATTCAGTGATTTTGTCATAAAATGAAATCAAGTTAGTCTGACACGACTTGTTTGATACAAACCCATGTTGACTACTGTTAATTATTGAATTCCTATCCAAATGCTGACATATGTGTTGTTTAATAATTTGTTCGAGAATCTTTCCTGGTATTGAAGTCAGGCTAACAGGCCTGTAGTTCCCTGGGTCTACCTTCTTCCCTTTTTTGAAGATAGGAACAACGTTTGCCCTTCTCCAATCGTCTGGGACTTCTCCTGTTCTCCATGACTTCTCAAAGATTACAGCAAGTGGTTCAGCAATTACCTCTGCTAATTCCTTCAGTACCCTAGGATGTAATCCATCTGGACCCGGGGACTTAAATTCGTTTAAGTTAGCTAAGCGTTCCCTTACTCTCTCAGTGTTGATTTTGTGTCTTGATTCTCCTAGTCCTTCATCAGTACAGTGAAGGACTGTTGCATGTACATTATCCCTCTTGGAAAAAACAGATGCAAAATAGGAGTTCAGAATCTCTGCCTTCTCAAGATCACTTTCGATCACTTCTCCATTCTCTCCCTGCAGACTTCCCAAAACCTCTTTGACTTTTCTTTTGCTGTTGACATATCCCCAAAACCCTTTTTTATTGTTTTTAGTCTCTCTTGCAAGCCTCAGTTCATTTTTAGCTTTAGCTTTTCTGATACTTGCCCTGCAGATTGTACTGATTTCATTATATTCCTCCTTAGATATGTATCCCTCCTTCCATTTCTTAAACATTTTTTTCTTTTTTATCAAGTTTTTAAGTTCTAGGTTTATCCACCCTGGTCTCTTTAGATGTTTTCCATTCTTCCTTCTTTGAGGAATTGTTAATGATTGCGCTTCTAATATTGCATTTCTCAAAATATCCCATCCTTCTTGGACATTTCTATCCTTTAGTACATTTAACCATTTGATCCCTCCTAACCTCCTCCGGAGTCCATCAAAATCCGCCCTTCTGAAGTCCAACTTTGAAGTCTGAGTCCTCTCATGCTTTCCTTCCCTTATTATCCAGAATTCAAGGATAACATGATCGCTGCCTCCTAATGCCCCAGAAACTCTGATATCCTCCACCATTTCCTCTCTGTTGGTAAGAATTAGATCAAGGATAGCCAATCCTGTTTCCTCCACCACCTTTTGGTACATGAAATTGTCAGCGAGAGAGGATAAGAACTTATTAGACTTGTGACTTTTTCCTGAGCGAGATTCCCAACAAATGTCTGGGTAGTTAAAGTCTCCCATAATCACTATGTCATGCTTTCGTGAAGGTTTAGCCATCTGGTCTAAGAAGAGGTCATCCATATCTTCTGTTTGTCCAGGGGGCCTGTAATAGACTCCTACAATGGTATCCTTTCTGTTGCTCTCTCCTTGAATTCTTACCCATACCGATTCTACTGAGCTTCCACTCTCTGAAACTTGAACCTCTGAGGAGACAATTTCTTTTTTAACATACAGCGCAACACCCCCTCCTCTTTTGTTAAGTCTGTTTCGCAGAAACAAGTTGTAGCCTTCGATGTTTGTGTTCCATTCATGTGTGTTATCCCACCAGGTTTCCGTAATACCTATGACATCATATTTATCTACCTGGGTCAGGATCTCCAGCTCCCCTTTTTTATTTCTCATGCTTTGGGCATTGGTGTAGAGGCATTTTAGTTTGTAATTGATATCTATTGCGAGCTTGCCTCCTCTGTTTTCCTTACAAAATTCATTGGTACTATTTCTGGGAGTAAGAATATCGCCTGGTTTGATTGACTGAGTATTTTTGCTTGACTTTTTGTTACCCTTCCCCTTTTGTTTTAGTTTAAAGCTCTCCTAATAACCGAAGCAAGGCGCTTCCCGAATACATTCTTTCCTGTCCCTGTAAGGTGCAACCCATCTCTTGCAAGGAGTCCGTCATATAGGTAGTTTTCTCCATGGTTCAGAAATCCAAATCCTTGCTGCCGGCACCACCGACGTAGCCACTTGTTCACCTCAAGAATCCTATCCCTTCTACTTTTATCGTGACCATCCACCGGAAGGATAGATGAAAAGACTACTTGTGCTCCCAGTTCCTTTACTTTTCTGCCAAGATCTTCAAAGTCTCTGTAGATGTTTTCAAAGTGCTTTTTTGCCGTATCATTTGTGCCTACATGTATGAGTAATAATGGGTAGTAGTCTGTAGGTCTGAATAGCCTCGATATGCTATCAGTTACATCTTTGATTCGGGCCCCTGGGAGACAGCACACCTCTCGTGAGTTACTGTCAGGTCTGCAGATAGTTGCCTCTGTTCCTCTTAAAAGTGAATCTCCCAGGACCACTACTCTCCTCTTTTTCTTTGCAGTACCATTTCTTCCTCTCCATTCCAGAGGTTTCTCAGTGCCTATTGGAGTAATATTTGTGGACCTTGTCGTCGACTCTTCAGATGTGTTGTTCTCCTGACTGAGTATCTGGAACTGGTTGTTTAATTGCAAGGGTGCCGAATGTCTCCTGTTCTTCCTGCTCCTTTGGGTCACATGCTTCCATAACTCAGTTTCTGCAACTACAGAAGGATGTTCTTCTATCCCTTCATTTTGAAGTGTTTCCTCCATGCTGTCGAGGAAGTTCTCTTCTTCTCTAATCTGCTTCAGTGTTTTGACTCTCTCTTCTAGACTTTTAACTCTTTCCTCCAGGAGAGCCACAAGCTTGCATTTGTGGCAGGTAAAATGTGGCGTCTGTTGTGGTAGGGTCATAAACATGCCGCATACATTAATTCTATACAGTCAAGCAAGAAGAATAGGATCAGCTCTGTCCTTTAAGATAGAGGGGTCATGCATCAAAGAAAGTTACCTTCAGCACAAATTTCCATACGTCCCTGCAGGCTATTCCTCAATAGCATTGTTCCAAATAATATGCTGTGGATTTGTTGTGGATCAAAGCACGGGCACGTGATGCTCAATCAGTGACTACAACAACAACACATACCTCCAGTCCTCTTTGAGATAATCTTCCCTTTTCCTGGGCAACTTTCAGAAGCTTTGTTCCCAAATCAGAGTCAAACATTTTCCCTCCCCTGATGTCTTTGTGCCTTTGTAGTTTTTCTCTTCCTTCTCTTCAAGTGTCTCCTTAACAATTCCACCACTTTCCTTTCTCAAGGCCATTTTACAAAATTATACCTATTTGTTTTGTTTTTAAAACAAAAGCAGTTGACATGAGAGCTGCTCTCTCTCTCTCTCTTTCTATCAATCCAGGTACTCATCCTGGTAAGCATGTCTAACCTTACAAAGGCACTAGAAGCAACACATACCATCCTGATTTTACACAATGCTAGGCAGGCATACTTCTAGATTGTAGTGATCACTCCCTCCACCCACCTACCTCACCTGCCAGCCCATCCTGGAGCCCCCTGCCCTGCTCCCCCCAGACCTCCTCACCTTGCAGCCTCCTGCAGAAGCCAGCAGCAGCAGAAGAAGCCAGCAGCAGCAGTGAGCTGCTAAGCTGCCGCCATGATCACATGGAATCCTCCACCCACTGGGATCAAAGGAATCCTTCTTTTCCCATCAGGCAGGAAATGACATCAGGGGATTCCAGCCACAGCTCCTTTAATCACCTGCATGGATTTGCTCCTACCTCACTTCCTCCATGCTCCCTTTTTGGAGAGATATTTAAACAGATGAGGCTGTTACCAGATCAACTTTGGATGTGCAGGGCTTTATGATTGTCATAATTAAAAGCTAAAAGGCAGACCATGAAACGTGGAAAGGCCTTAAAATAGCCATATTGGGAGAAAGACAAGCCTGGAGTTTAAAAAAAAGGACATAGTTTTCTCAAGTCACAAGCTGGCTGTTTGCAAAAGATAAAAGTCTGTATGCAAGAAACACAGCCTGAGATTTAATCTTGATTGAGTCAAGACAGAGTCCTAGCACCTAAAAAGTCTTTGTTTTCTCTTTTTGGGGTAACAGATTTTTATAAAACCATGGAATCTGGGACAGAGATTGGTTTGTCTAATTTTAATAAAATAATAAAGAATAAAATGGAATGGATTTTTGGAAGAGATCTGGGTAAAATAAGTATACCAGAATTTGGAATTACTATCTAAATTGCAAATGGCCCATTTCACCAGTATTAGGATGCAGGATGTTGGAGGTGACTCACTGTTTACACCTTTGTTTACACCCTAAAAGAATTGGGTAAGAGCTTGCTGATATCTACATACACTGGGTCTAGTTGAAAGGATTAAGTGAGCCAGTAGAGGTGCTAAGATGTTAATTTAAGGTAAACTTTTGCAAATCAAACAGGGATTACTGGGTTGACTCAACTTTTACACCTTTTGTCTGAGGGTGTCAAGGAGAGGTCAGGAGATGCACTGATTGGAAATGTTGAGAAGACTGGAGTCACATACACATTTTTATTCATTAACAAGGGAAGAACATCAGCAGTTTTTTTGGTTCCAATTTTTGCTAGAAAAATGGCAGAGAAGAGATGGTTTTAAAAGGTTTTTCTCCTTCTGGTCATCAGAGGAGGGAGGTCTTCTTCTGGCCATCATGGGAGGCTAAAGAGACCTGGAGGAATTTTTCTCCCCCCCCTTTTTTCTTCTTCCTGCTACAGAGTTTTGCTGCAAGAGCTGCAGTTTAAAACTTTTGCATTCTGAATTTGGTTGGTTTTGTAAAGGCAATTATAAAGATTATTTTTAATGTATTTCTTTTGGATTTTTGTCCATTTTGGGGATCAGTCTGACTGAGGCTGAAGGGATTCCCAATTTTTAAGTCATTTTTGGGTTCCTGAAAGAGATACAGTTTGCTGTGGTCATGCATCTCTGTAACTTCAAACTTCTGCACACGGAGAAGACATCATTGGTGAGACAGAAGATTGGTATCCTCTATTCACTTTCCCTTATTTTTCTTTAGAACTTCTACTTTTTTTTTTTTTTTTTTGGTTAGGGGTTCTTTCTAGTATTAGGAGTTTTCCATTCCCTTTCTGGCTGTTTTATATTTGCAATTTTTAAATGAGAATTTTATTCTCATTCCTTAATTCATACTTATGAAAAGCAATTTGTTTTGGGGGTTTTTTTGGAAGCTTTTGCTGTGTAACTATAAATCAATTGTTTTAATAAAAGAGGGATAAATTCAGTTAAATTCACAAAGATTTCTTAGTGGGAAATGTTCATTTCTTTAGTCGCTTTGCAGTTGTTGCATGCTTATTTCTGTTCTGAAATGTTTCTGATGTGGCTTTATATTTCATTTCAACTTCTTTCCTGTATTTCTAAATAAACTCTTTATGCTGATTTAACAAGGAACACTGGTTTTGAGTCTGAAATCGGTCTTGTCTCTGTTTCCTGGTTATTCCTCATTGTTAAAACCTGTAGATCTAGCTACTAATTCCCCTGGGAAGTTTAAATTTGGTGTTCTTTGGGCTTCAAAAATAATCCAAATTATCCAAATTTTACTCCCTCCACAGTTGCTTCCAGTTTATTACTGGAGCAGAACTGGTAACAGAAATTTATGGTGGAGCAACACGGGCAACTTATGGGCGAGGATTATCCATAAAACAGAGCTTTTTTTTTTGAATTTGATCTTTTTGGTGAACTGACAAGTTATAAAGCAAAATGGCAGAGAATTTGTTTGTTAAGAAGGATAAATTGACCCGATGGCTTTGCAAACAGGGGAAATGTGTCTGGGAAAGAAAATGTTTTCGGGGAATGCATTCAGACATTAAAAGAAATTTGGCTTTGGGGTTTGAAAAATATACACAGGAGAATAAATTTAAGCTCTTTAAACAATCAAAATCTTCTGTGGTAATTTGGGGATTCTGGTATGCCATTGATGATCTGGTGCACGATTTGGAACAGTTAAAACAAGAGAAGGATGACATGGAAAGTGATTTAAAATTGCAGTTGAAAATTGGCTCTCAGGATTGGGCTGATCAGGTAGAGAAACTTAGGCAGGAGAAGCAGGATTTGAACCGGCAGCTTGAAGCTTTAAAAGCAAGTGCTGCTGAGTTAAAGGCTGAAGCTGAGGCCTTCAAAAAAAGTGCTATTTGTGAGAAAAATCAGTTGGTGGAAGAATTTGAGACTTTTAAGAAAAATGCTGTTTTTGAAAAAGATCAGTTGTTGCAGGAGCTGGAACTGTGTAAACAAAATTTTGGTTCTGAAAAAGCTAGTTTGATCCAGGAATTGCAGATTGTTAAGAGAAATTGTATAAAGGAGATTGAGAGGTCTCATGCTTTGCAAGAAACTCGTGCAGAATTGTGGCAGTGTCAGGATGAAAAAAAGGTTTTGGAGAAGCAGCTAGATGAAATTGCTCAAGGATCAGGTTGGGTTTGATAGTTTTGGGAAAATGCAGGAAGCTGCAGCTTCTCAATCTGAGCCCATTGCCTTTGTTAACAAGGGGGGAACGCAGATAGCTTCCTCTGGTATTCAGGGTAATATGGCTCCAGTTGATATCCAGGAGATAAACAGTGTGGATGGTTTTGGAAACATTGCTCAGGAGAGGGTGCAAAAAGAACCAATTGAGACTGTTCAAGTGGCTCCTCAAGCAGCCCCCAGGAGGTTTCAATCTGCAAATGGAAAGCAGCAGCAGAGTTTTGGACAGGGAAGGCAAATTCCACGGTCCCAATTTCAGCAGCCAGCCTCACAGTTGCAGAGACAGGAATGGAGTTTGAGGAATCAGATTTGGAATGCTTTGAAACAGGCTGGGTTTAATATGAAGGATTTTCATAGGAAACCTGATAATGTTTTGTTTGAGGCTTGGATGAATTGGATACAGGGAACGGGAGCTGCGTGTGCTCAGTCCTTAGTTCCAGTTGCAAATGGAGCAACTGTGCAAGGTCAATGACGGGGCCCTGCTCAGCATTGGTGTGATGGGACAAATGTCCCATTGCAAGCTTTGGTTTCTGTGAATCAGGATCTGTCTTGTTGGGGGCTAGTTGAGCCAGGGAATATTGCCCCGAATGGAAATCCACATATGAATAAAAAAGTGTGTCCTAGTGAGACTGAATGTGCAAAAGAGAGACAAAAAGTGTTTGAAGTGTTGGAAGTTGTGTGTGGTAGTCAAAGTGCTTTCAAAGTTAATGGTTGTCCTGTTGCTTCCGTTGGGAAACAGAATCAGATTGTTGAAGAAGAAAAAGGAAAGTGTAGTGTGGATTTGCAAGAGGAATTTTTGCCAGTTGAAGCAGGAGTGGCTTTAGCAATTGGTAAGGGTTCTCATACCTTTGTGGGGTTTGAAAATTCACTCAGTCCTATTGAGGAGTTTGTGGGTGAACTAGTTAGTGTTGAGCTGAAAGAACCTCTTTTTGGTGAAAAAGAGGAACCTCAGAACACTAATTCAAAACCTACAACAGAGGTTGGAAATGCACTGCATGGTGAAAGTAGTAGTAGTAATGAGCAGGGGTTAGATCAGGCTCAAGACAGCATAATGGAATCAGTGGATTCAGAAATGCTTTCTTGCTGGGCTTGCAAACCAATGCTTCAGTCTCCGTGTATGGATTCTGTTTCTGATAGTCAGGATCAGGATGTGGTCTTTGATGAAAGACAACAAGCAAAGGTGGCTTTGCTTCAGTGTGATTCTGTAAGAGAAATTGTTCCTTTAAGTGTGAGAGATGCTTGTATTCAGTTTATTTCTCAAGTTACAGGAATTGGCAATGGTGATTGCCATTTAAGTTCTGAAATTGCATTGGAACCTTCAGTGGTCTTGGTTCAAATGTGTGCCTACCTGGTAGGGTTGGTTTACCAACTGACTCTGAGTGTTAGTCAAGGGCTTGATGATAAAAAGGAAGAAAAGGTCTTGGAGATAGACAAAGTGGACTTATGTGTTTGGAAGAATAGTGAAAATGTAGATCTGATGCTTGGAAATCAGGTTGCTTTGGAATGTGAAGATGTTGTGCTAGGGTGTGAACACAATAAATCTTCTGGATTTATTGGGAAGTGTAAGAGTAAGGATGGATTCGAAATTGGAGCCCATACTCAAAGAGCTCCAGATGAGTCTTTGAGAGGGAATGGTGATATTAGGGATTGTTTTACACAGGGAATGATCTCTCCCTTATGTGGGCAAAGCAAGTTCCAGAAGAGGAACTGCCACCCCAACCCCCGTCATGAATAATTTTTGGTTCCACAATTGGGAAAAGGAATTTCCATTTTCTTCAATTGGGTCAGTGGGATCTGAAATGGCTTTAAGAAATTCTGGCATGGAATAGGATTAAGGACTTCTGCCATTTGCTTTATAATGTAATTCAGTTCATTTTTCAACTTTTCCTCTTTTCCTTTCTTTTCTCTATTTGTTTCTGGAGATCTTTCTTTTAATTTTTTGGAAATCTTTATTCTTATAGGGGTTTTCATAGGTAATAGATGGGGCTTTGTAAGGCTAAGGGAGGTTTTATGAGTCAGGAATAGAATTGCACTCTGTGTATGCTCAGGAGCTACAGCTCTGAGTCAGTAAAGGTAAAAGGATCTCTTTACCTATTGCGAAATTTTCCTTGCTTGAGGCAAGAAAGGCTTGGGTTTTGAGCTTTTGCTAGCACAAGGATTAGCATAGTATAAGAAGTTTTTCTTCAAGACTCTGTCTTTGAAATCTTATGTCTTTAGGGGTTTAATTTTGATTTTTTTTATGCAGCAAAAGTCAATTTTGATTTTTAAGTTTTTGTCATGTTTTATTTTTGTTAGTTTTGAATTTTTGGTAAGTTTTATAGTTTTCTTTTTGCCCTTATAAAGCCAGAGATATTTTGTGTTTTCTTATTATTTTGGATGCAGAGGAGGGTGATTTTTCCACTCTTCCTTCTGTTTGGAATTATTTTTCTTTTTCATTTTCGATAACTTGGAAAGAGTCACATTTTTAGAATAGGAGTTAAGGTCCCTATACTCGCATGCATCCACCATTATTGGAGAAAGGATCCGGAAGAGCTCAAGTGTTCCAGATTTCCAGAGAGACAAGTCCGGATGAGAAGACATGAACTATTGGAGTTCATCTCTCTGTCAAGGTGGAAGCTTTCCTTACGTTTGCTCACTTGCAGTGATTAAAACTGTGTGTCTGACGATAGATTTGTCTCCTTGCCACCAAAGATATTCACATGGTGACCCAGAGCTATAGTGAGCGATGACAGCATCCTGGGAGTAATCACATAGGGATTCCTAAAAGACCACCTTTGTTGCTTCTCTGGGAGTCTCAGGGCCTATTTGCACCATCACTTCCCTTGGAAAGCACCCCAGAGAAGTGAAGATAGGGAATGGATCCAATGTCTGCATTCTTGGATGCTGAGTCCACTCCCAGCTTACCCAGCACTCCCCCAAATACTGGGTAAGTGCACAGAATCTCTCTAACAGAGGCAAACATGTCACCATGGCAATGGCTCCAGTGGGCATGTCTGGCATCATTGTCATGGCAACTGGGCAACAAGGCATGCCACTCTGCCTGCACCACACTGCCCCAGGCTCCTTTTGCCCAGAAGAGGTATGAATGGACCCATGCTGGGTTTTACTAGCCTGTGGCTGGTATAGCTGTAGAGCACATTTTTGTGTTCAATAGCTATATGCCCAGGGCACACTCTGGCATGTGTAGAATAGAAGCTGCTCTGCACAGTGCGTATACTCTGTGGGACCATACTCTGAGTGTCCTGCCAAGCCAAGTGAGAAAAGGCAGTTAGAAGCTGAAAAAAGTGGATAATTTGTCCAGCCCAGATGCCCAAAGGACTCTGTCTTAGGGGTGTGCACAAATGCTATTTTTGGCATTTGATTAGATTCGAATGAAATATCCAAAAATTTGAGTCAATTCAAATGTTTAATATTTGAATGTATTCATATTTGATTCAATTTGAATACATTCGTATCTATTCATTTGAATATTCGATTCATATTTGAAGATATGAATGTCGACATTTGTATGCGTCCGTACACACCTGTATGCATCCGTACACATCTCGTTTTTATCCCGTATGCATCCCGTACATATAAGATGCGTACAGGTAAGTATGTAATACGTATGTATCCATACATATACGAATGTCCGAATAATTCTTAAGAATAATTAGAAAGATTTGAAATTTGTTCAGATGTTTAAAAATGAATGTATTTGAATGTATTTGAATTTGAATGTCCGAATTAGAACGAATTCAATTGAATTTTGCATGGTTCGAATATTTTTGCACATCTCTACTCTGTTTTTATCTTACATCCCTACAGCTTCCTCTATGGAGTGTAAATTGTTACTCAGAAATCCAAATAAAGAGCCACCAGTCTGAAATGTTTCCGGAACATTTTGCTCACCTTATCAAACCTTTCTTTTGCTTCATTCTTTTTGATTGACATCCCCTCCAAATGTTCTTGAAGATGTCTGATGTTTGCCCTTCCACTTGAGACTCTGAAATCCAGTTCTGAAAGTGGCAAAAAGAACGAGCGAGCAATTCTATTGCAGTAAGTAGTAAAGTCGATTACAACCATCGTCCCAACACTTGGCATCTGAGTTAAGCCAACTGCTGTTTGGAGAACTGTTTGGCAGACCTGACCCTGTGCTCATCAAGATATCATTACCTGCCCTGCCCGTAGCTTTTGCCAGGGGATTAGTGTTTCTGGATAAAGTTTCTCTTGAGCTCATTGTCAATTCCTCCCTCTCAAATACATAATCCAAGTATAGAAAGGATTTTGGCAGAAGGAGTCTATTCTTTTATTCCAGTGTTGAAGATTTTAGGGACGTAAAAATATTTTGATAAAGCTTAAATCAAAACTGAATTGTTTTGGCAATAAATGAACTTAAGTGAACTTTTCTGAATGTAAGTGAAATTGTTTTTACATCAAAGCAAATCAAGACTTCTGAAATGATTGGGGAAAACTAAAATAGGGAGGCCATCTTCAAAAGCAAAAAAAAAAAAAGGTCCTCCATTAACTTGCCTCCAAATTTAGCAAGTTAAGACATTTTCTTAACTTGCTAAATTAAGAAAATAGAAAAAAATGAAGGGAAGATCTTTTGCAGCTCCTTAACCCTTCACCTAAAGAGAACAAACTCATCAAAAAACTCTCTAATCAAGGTGATCTAAGGAATGAAACCCGAAGTTTTGAGTTGCCTGATTCACCGTGAGTTCTGCTTATGATGGTTGTTTAGGGGGACAGATATTTTCCTACTTCTACTATTTACTCACTTCTTCACCCATTTGAAAAAAAAACTGCTTTGCATTTCATGTTGTTGCTTTAGGCTAGAGGTGTGCCCAAACGTGGAAATGGGGGTGCAGTTTGAATGTTAAATGTCTTTCTCTGTTTTTGCATGGAGCTTCAAAGATCTGGCTTTAAAAGATGTAGATCTTTGAGAAGGTGTTCTCCCTGGGATTTGGTCCTTGAAGATCTGGATCTCTGGGAGGACTCCGTACGTCCGCATGGATCTGCTAGCACCTGATTGCAATGGGTACTAAGCAGGACACCGTGCGGACACTGCAGGATGCCTCCTGAGCCTCCAATCAAACCCCAGGTGAAAGTACTGCCCTGGTTACATGGCTTCATGAGGGTGGTGGTGGATCATGGCTGCCTGCTTTGGCTGGTGGACACAATCGTCACCTCCACGATGTGCCCACCACCACCAACTCTTGCCACTGATGCCCCAGCACTGAAGAAGCTTCCTCAAGGGGGGGGGGCGGCAGAGGAGGTGGTGACAGTGGTGGCCACATTGACAGATGCAGCTGCAGTTGCCACCTCTGCCACGCAACGTCTGGAGGCAGCCTTAATTGATGCACAACCATGAATCTTTGAAGTTTCTCATTCAGGATCATGTGTGGCATATATTTGATTGTATCCATGCCATTATTGCCTCTTTCAGATTGGAGAAACAGACAGGATGACTCTAAAAGCCATTTGCAGGGAGTCAAGAGCAGGTGAAAGTGTTGTCTTCATCTTTTGCTTAAGAATGCCCAGAAGCAATTGATGGACTATGGCCTGATCCAGCGGGGCTCCTCTTATATTCTTACTCACAAAGTGGTTTGTCCTATGCACTCTGTTTTGAGAACTTCTAACTGTAAACATATTCTGGTTAAATAAACTTTTCACACTGGGCTCTAAATTATTTCAGTGGCATACCAAAATGTATGTTGTTAAGCAATCTATTCCATTTATTTTAACACACGCTTTCTGAATTGAAACGTGAGTCCAGAGACCCTCTTTCCTTTATTGGGATACGTCTACTGATTTCCTTCAGTGTGCTTATGAGTGCAAGCAAACTGTAACATATATAATGACAAAGAGCCTCCACTTATTGTACACTATCTTCTTTCAGGCTTTTCCTATTACCATATAATAACATTCTGTATAGCTTCATCGCTCTTGTCCTCATTTATTTAGGAAGAGCATGTTGGGCAAACTGCATGTGTATGATATAAACAGAGATGAATCAGAATGTCTGCTGATTGTCTGCTAGACTATCTTCACCAAGGGTAAAAGCATAATGATAGTTCTTTTGAGCCAAGCTTGCAAATGAATATGGCTTGAGAGTATTGATCTGACAGTATGTAATGAGCTATTCATTGAACTCCTTTTAAGAAGGTATTGTGTTTTCTCTAATCGTGGTAATAAATAAAAATACTCTAGACAGTTTGTAACTCTAAATTCATTTCCAAATATGAAGAAAATCAGGAAATCTATCTGAACTGTCGTTTCTGCCACAACTTCAGCTCCCGCGGAAAACAGAAAATTAATTGGCTTAAGGAGGTACAGTAATGTATATGTCATTCCGATGTATAAAGAAGTGGTGTTCATAGGTTTGTCTTGATTTTAAAGTGCAGATTTTTATTTCTGTATTTCTATATTTTTTTATTTAAGAATTTATATCCTGCCCTTCACCAGAAGGTCCCTATATAGTTGCCAATTTACATCAAAAAATTCAATTATATGTAAAATGAGAAACGGAAAAAATGATCTCAGTGTTATATAAGAACTAGTTTAAGCGGGAGCTCTGGGGAAGGTAAAAAGAATAGAATTCAAAATTCAAAGAGACAGATACCTAAGAAAATTAATGACCTTTGCTCCAGATGAGAGGCCAATTAGAACCAAAAGCAGGAAAAGATGAGTTTGTACCCTTTTTGGGGGTATGCAGTTTCTCCTCCCTTTTACACAAGGACATTGGTTTTTGCTGTAAGTTGAATGATCACTAGAAATAAGGATTGCAAACTGCATTCTGCTTTTTCTAAATGTGGGAGTGTTTTCTTTTTTGGTCTTCCTGAAAGCATCCAGCAAAGAATGAATTCATACCATAAAAATAACACGTCTTCAGTCAGTATCACCCAGAAGGGAAATCAGTACATGGATATATACAATGCCTGTATTGTAAACAGGTCATTTGAGTTTTGACTCCTTTTCATACACCATCATCTCATTACATGTTACAGCTGCTGCATAATTAAAAGGAGGCACTTCTAACATGTCAATTAGAGTACTCTTTACCTGTGACATTGATACAAATTGCCAATCATATTTCCCTCTACTCATTCTACCTAGTTACATCCCAGTCAGTCAATCCACATGTTTCCTATACATGCCAGTTTTCTTTCTAGGGTGAAAATACTCCCAGACAAACTTCCAGCTCTGAGAAATCTCCGCATTCTTTTCTATTATTATTTCACATCTTACACTTGCATATACCTTCCCACTTGCAGACAGTGTTGTTTCAATATATACTGTTATTGTTTTAATATGTTGATCTTAAATGTTGTTACCTGTCCTGAGACCATTGGGTAGAGGGCGGGGTAGAAATGCAAATAATAAATAGCAAAATAGATAAAAATAGAAAGATTCAATTTTAATTTTCAAATTGCATTAATTATCCTTCTGATAAGGTCCTTGCTTTCATATTATCTAGGCTTTTGCTGACCTGGTCTTATTTCAGATTATATGCTGGAATAGGGGGCTGTCAACCACATACAAGTGCAGATTATGACAGGCTCTGAATGGACAGTGGGGGCCTTTCTGATCTTTGCCACATAGTTTGCACATGGTGCACTCCCAAACAGAGCATCTGCACTTTAAACAGCCCTTTCCATGCAGGAGAGAACTGCATGCCAACTATGTGTGGAACATGATTTCATGCTCCACATGGGCAATTACCTTGTCCAGCAGCATTCAGCAGTATCTCCTTCTGCAACTCTATGGTGCATGGAGGGCCCAGTGATGCACCAGGCAAGCACACTAGTGCATCATATGATGTGCTGGCATCACTGCGCCTGAGTTGCACATCACATAGCATTTGTGAGTGTGAATTCTAGTACACACCAGTGGAAGTTCACCATTCCTGTGCCCCAGATGGAATAGAAATTTGAACTTCCCCCAGGGCTCCCTAATCTGGGATATAATCTAAAATGAAGCCCAGTGCAGCAACCAGCAGATTAGAATTACAGAGCACCACATGAGGGGGTGATACTTCCAGAGATAATTTATCTTCTGTATTCTTGAGCTGTAATTCAATTCTTGTAAATCAAAACTCAGCTGGAAGAGATGAAATGGGTTATTCAAGCTGGATCCTCATCCTGTCTTCAATAGCTGGTGCTTTTCATCCACAGGCTGTCATTGGGTGTTTTTCCACTGTCACTAAAAGTACCCATTAAGTACCCATTAATGGGTACATAATGGCATTTTTGTACCCATTAATGAGTACTTAATGGGTACTTCTAGTGACAGTGGAAAAACACCCATTAGGTGCCATTAATGTTAAGAGCTCAACAGACTTCCTCACTCACATCTAACCTCAAAGTGGGAATCCCATTTTCTGTATGAGTAATATGGAAGATTATCATTGATGCAACTGTCTCTTGCCTTTCTTGCCCTATGTCTGTATGCACGAATAGGCAATGCATAGGTACGGCCTCCAGGTTGGAGAGACAGGCAGGATGCCTCTAAAGGTCATTTAATATGATTTGGGAATAGCTGAAGGTTTTGCTTTTGTCTTCTGCTTGAGATGCCCAGAAGCATTTGGTGAGCCACTGTATGAAACAGGATGCTGGACTAGATGAACTGTAGCCTGATGGGGAGTTAGATGTTGCCAGGAGCAGGGCTGTGCACTAATGGTTTGTTTTTTTGTTTTTTTTTGGGCATTTGATTTGTGATGAATCAAGTGTCAAATAGATCCCCTTTGAATACAGTAGGATTCTATTTAATACAAACGTATTCATACAAATTCGTATGTACATTCGATAAGAATGAATACATATCCAATACATATACGATATGAACAAATACATTTCCTGTATGACAAAATATGGGATATGTATTCATATCCAATATGGCTGAATATGTATCCGATACATTTTCAATACGTATCCAACACAAATATGTGCTTATCAGATACATATCCCATAACATTATGAGTGTCCAAACTATTTGTACAAATGATCCAAAACCTTTGTATTCATACGAATGTTAATGTTCGAATGTTGTAACAATTGCGTATGAGTGTCCAAATTCCTATGGATTGATACAAATAACAAATATTACAAATATTCATGCACAAGTTTACGTTCACTTGTACAAACTTCATTATAAATGTAAACATTGTTCCTTGGTTATTTTCACCTGTGAGAAAGAACAAGGGTAAAGATGGCATCCCAATATAAATATGCAATTTGATTTCTTTCATTACTGTCAAGCAGATGCCTGAGCTTTTAGAAAGCAGCAAATTTTAACATCTTATTTATTTTTTAAAAAACAGATTTTGTTTTATTGATGCTATTTGCTGTGAACAGGTGTATATAAAGATTTTGGTCTTGATTACAGCTGAGCTTCAGTTTAAAATCAATAGGATGTCCTTGCCGAAAACCTACCACTGTGTTTGCAGTTTAAGTTTTCCTCCATTTCCATTTTTGTGGCAATAATGTTAAAGTTATTTATTTCCATGCACATAATTACTTTTATGCTAGGTGACATAATAAAATTGCAGACAGCTGAACCAGTTTAAATTGAAAAAAAAATCACCTGGTTTATGACTTCCTCCTAACAGACACAAGTAGCCAGCATTTGTTAAAAAATAAAACCTACCTTTCAGCTTCTTTTTCTTTTAAGAATTCCCAACTTTGGACAAGGGCTTAATCCTGAACAGCAAAATTTGTATCAGCCACCAGGCATGTTCTTCACCTTGTTATTTTGTTCCTAACATATGTCAATTTTGAATTATTATCATGTCACAGTAAGCTGCTGTTTCTTCAACTTTGTGATTTGGCTAGTTGGCAGGGCAGATTCCAACCTAATGCTCATCCTTATTAGAAGAAGAGGGATTTTTTATATCCCAGTTTTCTCATCCTTACAAGGATTCAAAGTGGCTGACAAAACTACTGTTCTTCTCCCACAGGACCAAAATGGCTCACAAGATATTAGGTATTATTGTGTCAATGGGTGTTTTTCCACCGTGCTCCTTTAATCCGGATCTAAGAAGATCCGGATCTAGGGAATGGGTACTTCCCATAATCCAGATCTAGTAGATACGGATTAAGGGAAGTGCCCAATGTGTTTCCATGGGTTGTCTAGCACCCAGTAGCAATGGGTGCTAGCCTCCCTGCCATGGAAACACCAGAGCACCCATTTGGAAATCCGGATCTACCCATGAGGGGTCTGCCTGTCACCCCAGGTGTTTGGGAGAACAGGGGGTGCAATCTCCGAAGTGGCTCCGAAGTCACTTTGAAGTCTGTGCAAAATAGCTCTGGAGCGCCTATGAAGTCTGTGCTGATCTTCGGAGTAAACTTCAAGGTCACTTTGGAGTCACTTCGGAGTCACTTCGAAGTTCACTCTGAAGATCAGCACAGACTTCAAAGATGCTCCGGAGCTATTTTGCACAGACCAAAGTGACTTCGAAATGATTTCGAAATGACATCGAAGCTTAGGTTTTAGGGCTCCCCACCAAGGCTCCCCCTCCCCTCCTCAAGACCCCATTGCCAAACTAACGTGGAAACAGGCTCCCTTTAATCTGGATTTTCTGGCTGAAGACCCCATTGTAGACCCCACTAATGGGGTCTACAGAAAATCCAGATTAAAGCCCAAAAAGTACCCATATGATCTGGATTTCCCAAGGCACGGTGGAAACAAATGTATCCCTAATGGGTGCAGTGGTGGAAATGGGGTCATCCAATTCTCACCCAAATCGGTCCTTAATGGGTGCTAAAATGGGTACTAAATGACCATGGAAAAATACCCAATGTCTGTTTTCTCCATAATCTGTCAATGTGCTTCAATCTACATTACTCCTTGTTTATATTCACTCCGTTTGCAAACCACTTTGAGATTCTTTTATATATATATATATAAAGAAAACTCTTAAGCATAAGTATATGTTTCTCTACCTAGGTATAGGGAGAAGTACTTGAATTCATTTGGTTGAGTTATGTACACTTAGAGAACACAAGAATATGAAAAGTATTTTAGCAAAGAATGAACCTTATTTCAATGTTATTCTTACATACAGAGTCTGGGACTATAATGTTAATGGTGCAATTATCTTGGACATATTGTTGAAATTAACTAATAATAAAGAACTGAAAAGAAAAAAAGGAAAGCAAACAAACACATACATACATATTCTGCAATAGCAAACAAAGGGTCTTTCTGTACTGGGTTTTATTCCAAATTATATCCCAGAATAGGGATGTGCACAAATGTTCTAAACATTCAAAATTTGATCAAATTCAGTCGAATGTGGACATTTGAACTCAAACAGAATGTCTACACATTCAAATTTAAATATTCAAATGAATTTGGAATGTTCCGAAGCATTCATTCAAATGATCTGAAACATACGAATGTACAGATATGTATGTACAGATATATATCTGTATGCAACTCATACGTATCTGTACACATTTGCATACGAAATGCACATAGATACATTTGACATATACAAATGTTGATATCTGTATCTTTAAATATGAATGCTGTTGACATTCGTATCTTCAGATTTTAATCTAACATTAGAACAAATAGATTCGAATGTATTCGATTCAAATCGGATTTTGTCATATTCAGATTCTAAACATTCAAATTGAATAAAATGTTTTGACATTTGATTCAAATTGAATTTGAATGCCAAAAACAAACAAAAAAATTCTTCCACATCCCTATCCCAGAATAGGGGTCATGTTATCCACAGCCCTCGGCATGTCCCAAACAATACCTACTCCAGTGTGCAACAGCATGTGGACGACAGACCATTATTCTGAAATAAAATTCAGAATAAGGCCCAATGCCGAAAGGGCTGAAGTCTCAATTTTGAACTGGATGGTGGATTTGGATAGAAATCACACCAGCCTGGAAACATTTATTGCATCAGTTTCAGTGATCCTCTGCTGAAAATGTGTGGTATTCCATAGCTGCTTGTTTAACAAGCTGATTATATCTTCTTCTTTTTTTACTTTTTTTTAGCATGTATTGGGCAGCTAGCAATCCAATGAGATGCTAAGCTGTGCTGTCATTTAGAAGGAGGAACCGTGACAAGGGATGAGAATATTGTCTAACAACCTTTGAGAATGATTTTTTTTCCCTGCCCAGAAACAACTTAAGGTCATAGGCTTTACTCCAGCTCTACACAACTGTTGACATTTTACATAAGCCAGAAGCAATTTGGAATTGCTTTTGTTGCCTGGGAAACATTTCCCATTGGTGCCCATTAGTATGAATCAAATGTATTCAGGTTGCAACTCCAACCACAGCAGAAGAAAACTGACCAGTTAGTGAATTTAGGTTTTCCAGCAACTTTAGCTGCATCATCAATAAATTAACCACATGAGTTTAGTTTCTTTATTGAATTGTTTCAAAATGGGCTTGTTTAAATTAACATAAACCAATTGCTCTGTGAATTAAAGTAACTCACCCCGGCCTACCCATATTTCTAGTTCTGGAGATTATATATTCTAAATTCAAGAAAACTCTCTCTCTCTCTCTCTTTTTTTTTTTTACTCTGCATTCGATCTAATGGTACCCTTAACTCTAATAAAATATGTATGAGGTAAATAATTTTTTAAAGTCTGACTTCATATTTACACTCCCACAGACACTGACTTCAATGAGATATACATCTGGGATGATAATGTGTTAATATATTATTTAGTTGGTAGTATCATACTAATAAATCTTGAAAATCTGGTTTCAACTGAATTCTTGCTTGTCTCCTATCTTCATTGTAGAATAAATTTGGAAAGTAAGCAAGTAAATATTTAGGAACTGAACTATCTTTTAAAAATGTATCAAACTAACTTCTGTTAGTATGACACAGCATACCTGCTGATACAGGGAATATCTGCCAATGGATGTGATTAGACCCAGCAAAAGAAAAAAAAATCTGAGGCAGTTCAGAGATGGCTTCAAGGTGGGACTGTTCAGATGTTAATCTCCTCCTTCCCCCCTCTTGTGAATGTTCTGTGCTGGATTACTGAAGGTTTGGGAACATGAGGGCAACATACTTCACCCTGTGACACCTCTGAGACAACCTTTTTGTTATTTCTGGATATGGCCAATGTCTTTTGTTTGGTGTGGAATTTTAAAAAAGGCACAGTCCCATACATTGGGGATCTTCAAGAGAAAATTGTGGAAGTGAGACAAGGAATATATTCTTACTTGCAGGCTAGAATTATTATTTTGTTAAGGTATATTGCTGTTGCTGGTAGATTAGTCACATTGGCTGCCACCAGACGACAAGAAGATAGGAATGTGCATGAATATCTGTAACATTCAAAATTCATACAAATTTGGCCAAAATTGGACATTCGAATGCAAATCAAATGTTGGTACATTCGAAGTTTGACATTTGAATTCAAATCAAATGTTTTGAAACATTTGTTTGAAGCTTCATATGAAGCTTGGTATGGGATTTGTATGGGATGTATATGGGATTTGTATGGGAATTGCTTCTCACCATCCCTGCTAGTTGGCAATGTGAAATCATAGGGCAAGCCCAGGTCTACCTCATATGTTGTGGCTACTGTGGGTTTCTGGTATTTCAGCAGTACAAAATACATAGAAGTGCTCAAGTACTGTCTCCCATGTTTATATAATGGGCATTTTGGGTCTACTTTTGCCCCTGTGCTTATGTGGTGACCTTTTTCTTCAAGATGGATCATCAGAGCAAGTGTTCAGATAAAGTAAGCCATATAATTATTTTGGCAATACTCAGGTTGGGAGCTGATTCTCCTGGAATAGCAATATGCCAGGATTTCAGGCATATATTCCAGATCTATGCTGTGATTGCCACAAAGCCATGGCATATGAAGCCATTGGCCTCTTCATGCTAAACATGTCTGAAAACCCAATTCAGAAATACTTCCTTAAATCCTACATTGAAAGGAAAGTGAAATTGAGGTACCTAATATATCTCCTCAGGCAACTAAGGAGTGAGACTGCTACCAGGAAGCAAAGCAGCACACTTCCAGTCAAAGTTCTGGGCGGTGGGGTGTGTGTGTGTCTTTTGCTGTCACAGATGGCAGTTTCATTTGCAACATCATCCCCCTTACCTCCATAAGGACTCCAGTACATCCCACTCTGAGGTAGGGGTGTGCACGAATATTCGTAGACATTCTAAATTTGATTGAATGTGCAGCATTTTGACATTTGAACTCAAATAGTATGTCCCGAAATTTGAATATAAACGTTCAAATCAAATTTCAAATTTTGGATCTATTCATTTGAATTATCCAGACATCCGTAGGTGTATGGCTTAGTACACGATGCGTACTTGAAGATCCGCATCTTTCTCGCATTCGTACAGATGTATATGGATGTCGAAAAGATGTGTATAGGCACACACAAATGTTGTTGACATTTGTATGTACAGATTCAAATAAAACATTCAAACAAATAGATACAAATTTGGCAAAAACAAATCAAATCTTGTTTAAATGGAGTTTAACAGATTTGAATGGAATGGAATTTTCAGGTATTCCGATTCAATTTTAGTAGAATGTCAAAAAAAATTTGTGCATATCCCTACTCTGAGGCAGGAAACCATGTAGATGTGTCATATACCTAATAAAATAGGTATATAAAATGGTTCTGAAAAATGCTTCTTTTTAGTAAGCATTTCATTCAGCTGCTGTTTGAGCAATTCTGGATTATTTGTAAAAAAAAATTTCTTCAGTCGTATGCTTGTTTATTACCTTACTTTTCTATTTGTTTCTTACAAGTATATATTGCTATTTCACATTGTGAAGTGCTTTGAAAAATGAGATGTGAACATTTTGACAGATATATATGCTTTGTATCACAATAGATTTCTTCAGTAGCACAGTAATGCACCTGCTATCCCAGCATACTCTTTTCTTTAGAGGTGACTTTTAGAAGTTTGTACAGATTTGAAAATGCTGGTTCAGCCTGTACAAAGTCTGCAATAGGGATGTGCACAAATGCAATTTTTGGATTTCATTCAAACTGAATATTCAAAGGTTTAAATTCGTACTAATAGAGAAAAAAATCAATGTATTCAAACTCAAACCAATTTGAATACATTTATATCTATTCGTACAAATATTTGATTTGTATTTGAAGCTATGAATGTTGACAACATTTGTAGGCATCTGTAGGCATCCGCATCTGTAGGCATCCATACACATCCAATTTTTACCCCGTATGCATCCCGCTTTTGCCCCATACATATCCATACAAGTGCATATGGATACGAATAAGATGTGTACAGATATGTATGTAACGTGTACATATCTGTACACATATGAATGTCCAAATAATTCATATGAATGATTCAAAACATTCATTCATTCAAATGATAAAAAATGAGTGTATTCGACTCAAATTCAAATGTCCGAATTCTAACAAATTCAATCAAATTTTGATTGTTTTGAATATTCTTGCACATCCCTAGTCTACACTAGCAGACTATTCACTACACATTCCAGCTGGTCCATCCAACACACAGTAGGCAACAGGCCTCTAGCTTGTCCCTATTCTCTGATCATGACCTGAAATTGTGCTTGTGCTTGAAAGCCAACAAGTATCCCTCAATGAAAAAAAAAGAGAGGAGGAGAGGTGTGTTCCATCAAGAAGAGGTTAAAATATACCTCATTACTGATAAAGCAGTTAAAAATAACACCATTAGTAAAAATGATTGGCATATAATCTGCATGCTCATATAGTTGCAAATATCATGTAACCAGTGGAAGTAGTTCTGCACCAAGCACAGTAAAGGGACTGATGACCAGCTAACCTCTATACATGTGTTTAATTCATAGTCTTGATATTAGGCGTTGTTACCAAATGTGCTCTAGTACTCTGTGACTGTGCAGAGGTTTTGAGATCTTTTTAAGATGGGCTTGGTTTAACAGATAAGCAACTGGCAGTTGTTCCATAAGGGAAGGGGAAAATAACCATCTGGGTTCTTAACCATGTTTCATTTATTAAGAATAACATTAGAACAATTCAAAATGCAAAATAGGTTTAAACCAGCTTGAAATGACATAAGGAATCAGCACAAGTTTTAACCAATTATTAAGGCAAAGTAGAATTTCTAGCAAAAATCTAAATTTTTCTTAGTGAGAGGATAATAAAAATATTTGAAAGGAGCCACAGCATAGCAGTTTATACAGAACAGAAACGTTGCTTTCCTAAATATTAGACAAAGTAACTTACTTCCCACAACCCAGACTATTAGTCAAAGTTCCAGCTAAAAATAGCCAGTTAAATTCCCAAAGATTCACATTACCTGTCCAGAAGAGAGTGGAAGAAATCACCAAGCAATGTAGAAGTCTTCATTTTCCCTTCTCTTCTCAACTCTAACTCCTACTAACTCCTTAACTAACTCCTAACTAACTGGATCTAAAACTTCTCTTTTTATATTCTCAAAATATAATTGTGTACATGTCTCCTCAGCCCATTGTGAATGTGAATCATTGTGACTGTTTCATTTATTACAGAAACCAAACAAAGGGTGCTAATTAAAATTGAACCTTTTGCTTAATATTTACTTTTAAATATTTCACCTCAGATTCTGGAGAGCTCTTGTTTTATTTACAATGTAAATGACGTTTACTGGAAATCAACTTAAATCCATCAGATATAGAAACAGAAGGAGGCAACTCCAAGAGTCATGTTTACTTCTTTTCTTGGTAGGCTGATTAGTTTTTATGTCTGGGGCCTAAAGTCAAAGCCCATGTTTGTTTGCAATGGTCCCATAAACCTTTTGCAGCACCCATTTATACATTAGCTGTACATGCATTTAATATAAACATTTTGGGTTATGCCGATAACAGTATCAAGATCTGTTGTTTCTTGTTTTAAATCTTTACGGTATAAACAACCTTCTGTTAACTTCCTTGCTAGCTTAGTTATACTAACAAATGTAATATTAAACTATGATTGACAAAATATTTAGGAGGAATATGGGTATTTTTCCACTGTCACTAGAAGTACCCATTAATGGGGACTTAATGGGGACTTCTAGTGACAGTGGAAAAACACCCTATCTCTTATCTCTTTCTTGGAATCAACAGGTGCATAGCAATGCATATGTGTGTTTCTTTAATCACTGGCTAAGGGACACTGAACTTCAGATAAAACAACAACAAATACTCTTTCTTCACAGTCATTCAAAAAGCAATCAGAATAACACACTAAAAACACTAAAAACAAAACTTTGCTCCTATCTGAGACACAATATATTAGGGACATGCACAAATGTTCTAAACATTCGAAATTCAATCAAATTGGATTTGAAGAGAATGTCTACACATTCAAATTTAAACACTTGAATGAATGTATGGGACAAAAACGGGATGCATACAGAATAAAATGGGATGCGTACAAAATGCATATAGATATGTATAACACATAAGAATGTTGTCAACATTCGTATCTTCAGATTCAAATCTACCATTCAAATGTATTCAATTTGAATCCGATTTTGCTGCATTCAGATTCTAAACATTCAAATCGAATTGACTCAAATTTGAATGCAAAAAAAAAAAATCGTGTACATCCCTACAATATATTTAATCTAGGACAGCAATACGGCAGCAGCTGCACACCTACCATCAAAGTCACCTGGAAAAGCACATTCATCATCTTAGCCTTGCTGTAGCCACTGTGACCTACTGCTAGTCAAGGTGCCTGTGCACAGAGGGCAACCTTGGCTCCTGTGCATGTGCAGCAAACTTTTGAGTCGCCACAGCCTTGTTTCATAAGCTACAATTAGGCTTAGGAAGCAAGTTCCCTCCTTGAACACTAATCTAAGGTTGTGTTCAGACATAACATAAAGAGCACCTCAGAGGCACCTCAGTGAGACGGTGTGTGGCCCTTGTGTTCCCAACTTTCTCTACTTTTTTTAGTACAGAATGTTTAGGAGAGGGGAAGGGCAGCCTGGTGTGTGAACAATCCCACCTTGAAACCTTCCTTAAGCCACTTTAGAACTTAAGTACTTTAGAGATTTTTTTTCTATGTCTCATTATAGCCGAAGAAGAAGAAGAAGAAGAAGAAGAAGAAGAAGAAGAAGAAGAAGAAGAAGAGTTGGCTTTTCTACCCCACTTTCCTCACCCATTCAAGGGGCCTCAAAGCGGCTGAAAAAGCTTTTCTATTCTTCTCCCCACAACAGAACACCCTCTGAGGTAGGTGGGGCTGTGAGAGCTCATAAGAGAGCTGTGGCTAGCCCAAGGTCATCCAGCTGGCTTCATGGGGGAGTGCGGAATTGAACCCAGTATTCCCAGATTAGAGTCTGGCTCCCTAAGCACTAGACCAAACTGGCTCACCCACTAGACCAAACTGGCTCACTGAAAGTACCGTTTTCAGACCACAGAGTACTAGCAAATCCTACCCACATTCTTCAAGGAGCAGAACAATGGAAAATGATTGTCCTGGGCAGGGCAGAAAATACACCTTTGTTGTATAAAGGAAATGGAAAGTGATATTCAGGTCGAGGAGTGACTGGAGATTACTTCCTCTCTTTTTGTCAATTAAATCCACATTCTGTGATTACACAAAAGATAAGCTATGAAACACAAGATACTGATAACTAGAACTGCATGTGTGGTGTGTTGTATCTTCCTCAATGCCAGCAATGTTGACATCTTTCTTAACTGATGCTTCCTTTACTTAACAGCTTTTTGTTATCACAAGTACTTATATTCTTTCATCAGCAAATATGTCCTATATACTCAGTCCTTTATTTTCTGGAATTATGCAAAACTTAAATAAATTTGCCACGCAGTACTGAATGACAAATGACAACATCATTTGGTTTCTATAATCCTATCATCAGATTCTCTTTTGAAGTCCATCTAATGCTACTTTTAATGTAAAAATTGCACACTT
Organism: Aspidoscelis tigris stejnegeri; assembly: GCA_023333525.1. NCBI lineage: Eukaryota > Metazoa > Chordata > Lepidosauria > Squamata > Teiidae > Aspidoscelis > Aspidoscelis tigris. The sequence goes on along the minus strand of JALMGA010000007.1, from coordinate 66,657,227 downwards.
TAGTCTTGTCTGGGACAGAATTAATATCTTATTTATTCATGTTACAATTTCACTTTCACCCTGTCCTGAATTTTATTCCCCATAAATTGTCCACTCGTCTGTAATGCCTTATGGTGCTATTTTTGGAGAGATCATTCCTACTAAAATTTATTTTTAACCTAAATCCTGATTAATTTTCCCTCTTCTTTTAAATCCAGTCTCAGTGGTGAAAACATATGGCTTGACACTAATAGAGATTTATCCCCAAAGTGCTGGCTATAGCTCTTGTTGTCAACCCTTCTCTGTTCATTACATTTTATCTTCTCCAGCATTTCTCTTACTCTCTTATTAGTGTTACTTTTAATGAGCTGAAATTAAGAAACCAGGTGAGGATTCTTCACTCTTTTACCAATGAAGCAGCAAAGGAGTTTAGAGCAAAAAAAAAAAAAAAAAAAAGGGAAATACTTGCAGTATGATGTGTAGCCTTAGCCTTGCAAAATGACTTCTTAAAAAGCAGATTTCTTGTTTTTGTTGGCAATTAAAAGCAGATTGTCTTCACAAGAGCAACATTTACCATTCTTTTAGGGTATTTTTTGCAGTTGTCCAATTATCCTCTGGAATGCTCCATTCCTCTTTCCTGGAATGGCCCAGAGCTTCTGAGGCTTTCCTGATCCTCCATAGCTGTGGACCAGTAAAAACTACTCCATAGCTTGACCGGAAGTGTCTTGTAAGCTCCTGGTGCAAATGTTGCCAGGGGTAGCAGGGCAGCAGGGGCTGCACAGTTGCTTACTGTGTCATAGTTGCTATAGCTATAGGTGTTAACTTTGACTTACAAGGCTCTAAATGACTTGGGTCCCAAATATCTAAGGGAATGCTTTCTCCCATATCAACCTGTCAGTGCCTGGAAGAGAGGCCCTCCTGGTTGTCCCACCACCCTCAACACCAAAATGGGTGAGCACCTAGGAACAGTCTCCCCCTTGAGGTGTATTGGGCTCCTTCACTGTATATGTTCAGGAAGGCGGTGAAGGTGCACCTCTTTGCTCTGGCCGTCAGTTAAATGGGGACACATTTTCCCTCCGCACTTGCAGACACTGTTCCTTTAATATAAGCTCTTATTATTTTAATATATTTGATTTTAAATGTTGTTATCCACCCTGAGACCTTCAGTTATAGGGTGGAATAGAAATGAAAGAAAGGAAGGAAGGAAGAAAGGAAGAAAGGAAGAAAGAAATGGCCTGGAGTGCCTCAGCAGTTGACATGGCCTGGGATGGTCCATCCACATTGTAATAACTGCTAGGAAAGTTGTGGACAGTGACAGCACTTGCAGTGCAAGTATCCGCTACTGTTCCTGAACTTAACTTCTGTGGGTCACTAAAGTTAAGTGGAAAACGACGATAACTTTTGGTTCTGAAACATTTTCCAGGAAGGAAAAAAAATATCAAGGATCTGTATGTGATTACATGTTGAATGGATACAAATATATGCAAAGCCAAGTCTTCTTCAACCAATGGATTACATCAGATTTAAGAACACCATATTTTCTACCTTTACCTAATAAGTTGGATAAGTTTAAATAGGTAACTTATTTTTTAAATATCAGAAATAGCTGTTAGTCTAATTCAAAAAGCCCAGCAAGGTAGTTAGTAGCACTTGGAGACTAATGGGAGAAGGGTTGGTGGCATCAGCTTTCTTAGACAAGTCTACAAACATTTTTTGTTGTCTTCTTTGTTGTCCTTTAGTTTATCTTCAGTTTGTACAGCTCATACATATTTTATTTTCACTCTTGTATCTGGAAATATTGGAGAAATTATCCCTAGGTTGGCCCAAAATGAACTTTGGGAGTTCTTAAAATACCATCTCTGAGGAAAAGCAAGTGACATATTAGCCATGCTTGTTTGAGTTCTGTGTCTTGGCCAAAAAACTGTTACTGCCTTCAAGTTCTCCACAAACATTTAAGACCTCTTTAGCAACTTTCGTATTAATTTGTTTTAATTATTCCCAAGTGGATATTAGGGTAATAATGCCACCAGCAATAAGGAAGCCTTTCTGTCCTTTAATTTTCTGCTTTCCTGTTATACAGTGTGAATGTCGGGGGGGGGGGAATCTAGGGAGCTGTTTGAACTTATGCATGTGGCAACAATTGGAGCTCTCTGGGTATATTGTCCTGGGGCATTCTCGGATGGCTCCAAGCAGAATACCATTGGGTTATCCTCATCATGCAAGTCCAGGAATGACGTCTAGGGGGCAGAGCTTAAAGTGTATAAACAGAACCTCCACAGCCAGCCCCAGCTGACTGTTCCTGGGTTGCTGCATCCAGAAGGATTGCTGAGACTTGACTCATCGAAAAAGATGCCTAAGGCTCAGTCTACAAAGAATAGGACTCTGGTTGGTATGGATATATTTATTAAATCAGGCATCACATCTATAGGTGTTAATTTTTTTGTTGCTATTGGGAGCACTGTTCTAGCTCTGGTTAGCATTATGTGCTTAGGTTACTGAGGGACTTTCTGTTCTTCTTGGTGATCTCCCCTTGTCTTCCCAACCCTCTGTTATACAGTGTGAATGTTGGGGGGGGGGGGAAATCTAGGGAGCTGTTTGAAGTTATGCATGTGGCAACAATTGGAGCTCTCTGGGTGCATCGTCCTGGGGCAATTTTGCACTTCCTTTCTGCTGGATGGGAAAGGATCATGATTAACCAATGCTGACTAGTTAGTGAACTTCTGGTGAAGCAGGGCATGCTTGGAGGCTGTACCAGCCTCCTTGAAGTGCAGATGTTCCTCAGCAGATGTTCACTAATTCTTGACTAAAGATCATAGTCAGATAGGCCACTGGAGTGTGCAAGAGCACCCCAGAGTACCCTGATCTTCAGTAGCTGTGGACAAGTAAAAACTTCTCATCTTAACCAAGAGTACGCTCTTGGTCACTCCTGCAAGCAGCATTCTTACCCTCTTCTGAGTACAAAGGCTGCATGAAGGACGGGTGGGTTGGCATGCTTCACTGCGATCATCATGGCAATGGCCAGGTACATGGAGGAGTTTGCCATGGGCATTGCTCTGGTGAATTGGATGGTCCCTGATGGACTACAAGTGCCCCACTACAGACACCATTATTTTAATATGGAATATATTAGAAATACTGGATTTGTAAAGTGTTTTAATGTATATTATTGCTTTTAATACATAGTCATTTGTAATTTGTTGTTTTAAAAGTTGTTACCAGCCCTGGGACCTGTGGGTATAGGGCAGGATCGAAATACAAATACATACATACATACATACATACATACATACATACATACATACATACATACATACATACATACATACATACATACATACATACATACATACATACATAAAATAAAATATCGGGCCGGACTCACATCACACCGGTCTTAAAAGAGCTGCACTGGCTGCCGATTCGTTACCGAGCCCAATTCAAGGTGTTAACTTTAACGTATAAGGCCCTAAATGACTTGGGCCCCAAATATCTGAAGGAACGCCTCCTCCCATACCAACCTGCCCGTGCCCTAAGATCTGGGGGGGAGGCCCTTCTTGTTGTCCCACCACCCTCTGTAGCAAGACGGGTGGGCACTCGAGAGAGGGCCTTCTCAGTAATAGCCCCCAGGCTGTGGAATAGCCTCCCCCTTGAGGTGCGTCAGGCCCCCTCACCGTATACATTTAGGAGGGGGGTAAATACGCACCTCTTTGCTCTGGCCTTTGGTTGAACGTGGCACAGTTTTTCCCTACTGCACATACTAATGTTTTATACTGTTTTTATATATGGTTTTATTCTAAATATTCTTGTCTTTTAAATATGCTGTTACCCGCCCTGAGACCCTAGGGTATAGGGCGGGATATAAATGTAAATAAATAAATAAATAATTGGGGACAGCATTGGTGCTTGCAGTGTAAACACTGACCACTATCCCTGGACTTCTGTGGGATGGTATTGTAAACAAAGTTAAGTGAACAGTCCCTAGGAAGATTGTTGTAAAGATCTCTGTAATGTTACAAAAGGCAGGCTTCAGCAGCCTGAGTGACAGCAGAGGCAGAGAAGCAGGAGAAGCCTCGCGATGTTAGGCAGGGAAGCCCGTATAAGGAAAATGCACGGATGTGCAGGCAAAGGTAACTAAGAGTCACAGGCGTGGCTATCAGCAAAGTCTTCAAGGCTGGATTGTGCAAGAATGACGTAAGTTTATGCGACACTTGGATTGCAACAGCTTGTGCAATACAAGGGAAGTGAGTCACCATCGAATGATAAGAAAGTGTATAAAGTGCCCGCACACAGCTGTGATTGTGGGTTGCTGATCAGAAGGAGAGTTGGAGAGCGTGTATAACCTGTCATTGCAGCAACTATGTAAATAAACCTCTGAGGAGAGAGAGATTTCCTGCTTCGGTCTGTTTCTTTGCGCAGCGGGCAGGAGGGAAACCTGATACAGCAGAGATGCCAGCAGCAGATTTCCAGGACAGCAGAGATTGTCTTGTCAGCACGGGTGCCTCTGCTGATTTAATACCAACAAGATATCTCACACACCAAAACGCGAACCCAGCAAAAATGGACCAATGGGAACAGCAGGGTCTTGGACTATAAAAAGCAGCAGCCCAGCATTCCCATGGTCTCTCGTCTTGCAGCTTTAGCGGGGGGGGGGGGGGGTCAAGGAGGGTTTGCTGTACTCTCAGAACATCTAGTTCCCTTTCTCTCAGGGTAGAGGGGAGAGAACTGGAGGTCTTGCCTCTAGAGAAAGGGGGAGATCTTGACACACACCTACTGACAAGAGGGCACGTAGATGGACTACTTTGTTTGGAGCCAGAGCGGAGCAGGGTCTGGGACGGCAAACAACATTGCACTGAGCCTACCTCTATTGTTAAGGGTATTTATCTCACTGAATGGTAGAGGGAATCTGTGAGGGAAGGACTGAGAAGTGAAAGGGCTTACTGTAGAGCTTGTCAGGCATTGCTAGCTTACCAGGGAGCTCCTAAAAGGGAACAGGACATTATATTATTGACAGTAACCATCTTTTCAAGCAACTCGTGAACATTTAAGTTATTCACAAATCTTGCTCCTTCATTTTATCTATTGTAATAATAAACTTTGAGTGTTTGGTTTGCAACACTCTATGCTTGCTGCATTAGGGGAGTCTGTCTTACAGACGTATAAAGCAGGAAGCCAGTGGGCTGAGGGAACTGGTTGGTAGACAGCCCTATCATAACTGGCAGAGGGCCATAGTGCTTGGCAACCTGCTTCCTTTTTGCGCAGTTCTGCAGAGGGCATGGAGGGAGGTGCCGAGCTGGGTCAACACAGTCTCTGCTCCTGTAACACTCATTTTGTTCAGTGGAAATGTGTTTCTTTTCTGCACTGGGCCTTATTCTGGATTATACCCTACCATCCACATGTTCATGGTTATTCTGGATATAAGGCTACCATCCACATGGTCATGCAGGCTATAGCTGACTCCAGAAGTTGAGAGGGGAAAAAAAGGGGGGGTTGTTTCAATCTTGCAGTTGCCTCTCACCATCCTTGCCAGATGGAAGGATAAAATTACAGGGGAAACATGGGCATTTACCTGTCTCGACTCTTGCTCACATGGTGATGCAGCACATATATCTAGGTATTGCAATGGCGTATGCAACCACCAACCCTCGTGTATGGGTGGTGGCCATTTTAGGCCAGGTTTGATGCCTCACATGCATTGTGGCAATTTCCAAGAAGACCGATTCCAGGAGCAAGTACCCAGACAAGATAGGTCTTATCGCTATATTAGGATCCTCCAGATTTTGAGTTGTTCTTCCTGCAAATAGCCTGGGGCTATGTTGGAATTTCCATGGACAAGTGTGGCAATCCCAACATAGTGCTGAGATAATCCTGGGTTTTAGGGCTGATCTGGATATGGTTTGCCCTAGTTTACCAACAGGAAGTAATCCAAAATAAGATTCATAGAGAGAGGAACAGCAGTTAATTTAGCAAGAGAGTTGTCAGGATGGTGAGGAAGAGAAACACTGTTCATTTTCTTCAATGTTTATTAATCTGCAGTACATCAAACACATTCTGGTGGGGTCATAGGTGAAATTCCATTCTGAGACTCCCCTTCTCTTTATTGTTTCAGAACATACAATTAGCTGCTAGGAATAATGAAAGAAAATGAAGTCAAAAATGAAAAAGAAAAATGGGTATATAAATGCCACAATCATTATAGCAGTGGTAACAGAAGGGGCAGTGACAAAACACAAAAGTGCCACTCATCCCAAACTCAGATTCATTACCCCAGACACATCAGCTGAAGGAAATGAAACACAGAAAAGAGGGAGGAGAAAGAAATTTGCCCCAACAATTTTTGTATGCATGTACATTTTACCAGCAGAAATTTTCTGGGGGCAGCACCATCCCTGAAGAGCTGATATAGACTTTGGAGAAGGAAGAGGAGGAGGATAATTGGCTTTTACACCCCGGCTGACAAAGATGAACTTCTCTTCCCAATCAAATTGCGGTCCTCATATTCCTAGCATGGCTTAACATATCTTATATGTTATTGTTTTAGTGTGAAAAAAGCTAAAAGGTGAAATTGGTTGATGGATGCTTAAGATACTTGCTCTCACCATATCATGTGAAGCTGCTAATTTATTGTCAAAACTGTTCCACACATATACTAAACCCCGGGCTAATATAGCCCTGCCTGTTGTGCAGGGGTAGCACGTGACTGACAGTGCAGATGCGATTGTGTGCTGCATTGGCTGATTGCCCTGGCAACAGCACCATGCAGGCACATTGGGACTGTCATTGTGGGAAACTGATTGTTGCCTTAATGGCTAGGATTTGGGGCACCCAAAGCATTCCAGATCTTTGCCACCCTGGGATTGAAGGTGAAGTACAAAAAGTCTCTCTCTGTGTGAAAGGGAAATAGATATCTCTTTTGATTAATAAATGGGATGTAACTGGTTTATATGATTGGAGGTGTGAAAAAGAAAATGAATTCATGATAGAGAATGTACTCAGTGTCCATATGAATTAGGTGCAGAGACATGTTTAACTGGTTCAAGGTCCCTTGTGATAGCTAGTCTGGTCCAAATCAGCTACATGGGAAGCTAACATTAGGGATGTGCATGAAACTTTGTTACATTCAAAATTCATATGAATTTGGCCAAATTCGGACATTCCTATTCGAATTGAATATTGGCAAATTCGAAGATTGACATTCAATACATTTGTATGAAGCTTTGTAGGAAGCTCCATATGAGATTTGCATGAGATTTGTATGGGATTGAACATTTGTATCAAATTTGAATCCCACCACATTTGAAGGGGATCTATTCAAACAAATACAAAGTTTCTTGCATGGGATTCAAAACATTTGTGCACATCAGTACCTACCTATATTTTGATTTTCAGGATCATTTCTATAACAGTGATGTTAAAGTTTACAAAAGTTCCACCTCATATTAAACTCCAGCAAACACACCAATAACTTTTCATATTGCAGGATTAGGCTAATCACCGCAAGAGGAAAAACAAAAAAGTCTCTGCTACCATGTAAATGACTAAACCTATATAGCTGTCTAAACTGAAGGATACCAAATCCTGGAAGATTGTGAAAATAGAAACTAATTAGCATAAATAGTTCCACTTCACCAGCTCACACAATAATATTCATCCCAGGTGAGCTATAAACAATAATTAGCTATCTAGAAGATGGCCAGTTTATATACCTGTGGTTTTTCAAAGTATTCTATGTTTCTTTTTTTTTACTAGACTTTAAAGCAGAGGTGTAATTTCACATTTTAGCATGTCTCCCTTCCCCCAAATTCGGCTATTCAGTGGTTATACTATCAGCATGGGCATATTTTATATTTTGCTATAACGGCACTGAAAATTCACAGAGGTCTCAAAAATGAAATAATCTGATTTTAGTAGCTGCCCAAGGGAAACTTTTGTAATAGAAGTATATGCACCTTGACACCATTTCCATTGGGCTTTATTTAGAGAAGTTCTCATAATGAAGTATTGCTGACTACAGAGAACAATCTCTGGGTCAAGGTTGAGGCTAATGGAAAAGGTGCTAATATGGTACATGTGTGCCCAGTGGGTACTTGAATAAAAATAGGATTTAATTTTCCAGTGCTGCCTATAGTGAACTTTCAAATGACTCAGACATACATTCAGATACTTGAGATCCGTGCTTTGCAAAATATTTATTAATGTAAATGCCTTTGAAAAGGGGGGGCTCTATGAATCTGGTGGGTAGGAGAGTCAAATCAGACAAGGGGAAGTATTTCTTCACCCAGAGGGTCATCAGTTTATGTAATTTGCTGCCAGCCTAGATGGCTTTAACAAAGAGTTAGACAAATTCATGGACAACAGCTATATCAGTGGCTACCAGAATGGATGCTTAGGTACATCTGCCTGGGGAGACAGGCAGAGTGCCTCTAGAGCCATTTTTTGGAATTTGAGAGCAGGTGAAGGTTTTGCCTTGTCTTCTGCTCAAGATGCCCATAAGCAGTCAGGGTCCCATGGGCTGCTGCCACCACAATCAGGCCCGTGGCAGCCCGCAGGACCATCCTGGGTGCCCAACCCCATCCAGGGGTGTGTGCTGCCCCCCAGCTCCCTACGCCCGACCTACCTCTTCGGATGCCTGGTTTGAACTGGGTAGGCCCCGAGCGCAGGGCTTATTGGAATTAAACTGCTATTTACCCAGTTCAAACCAGATGCTCAAAGAAGTAAGTTGGGCATGGGGAGCTGAGGGTTGGCATGCAGCCCACAGGACCCCAGGACAGCCCCAGCCTGCTCTTGCCCCACCCCCGAAATGGGATGCCAGATGTTGGGGCAGATAGGGTTCAATGGCGGCAGCCTGGCATGGGAATCCATAGCTGTCCGGCAGGGAGAGTGTGGATGGTATAATAAGAAGACACTCAGAATCACCAAAGGAGATATGAAAGTCACATTATTATTTTTTTACTTTTTCTTTTTTATATGCAGTTACCTTCTGTTTGTCTGCTGCTTGTTATGTAAGAGTTTTTGACCTCTTCAGTTGTGTAACAATGTGACTGTGGTCACAAGGTTTAATCCAGTTTCAGTCCACTTTCAGAGTGAGAGAATACATCAGCAAAGTGACAAGCTGTTTTCTTTCAGTGTTAAATAACTCAGAAAATTCACCTTTGGAATAGATAATGTGGAAAGAAAATTACTGGTCACTTTGTTGATGGCTTTTCTCACTCTGAAAGTGGACTGAAGCTGGATAAAACCTTAGGCGTGACCACAGACGTTCTATTTTTTATTTGATAGGAAAATTCAATAAAATTTTTATTAAGAAATACAAATGGAGTTCCCCCTTCTCCCCCATCCACACACCTATCCACTTGGGGTTTTGCTGTTCCATAACTGATACATTATCTAGAGATGATTATAAGTAAGCTGATCGAGAGAGATTATTAAAAAGGGGCATTTTTTTTTGAAAAAGATGGAATTAGGACCATCCTGCCTTATGGCTCTATTTCATTATAGATATTTATATAAGGTTTTTGTTTATTTGTATAGTACTGTTGAAACCTTTGAGACTTAAGCTAAACCCTACTTGTGTCTCTCATGTAATAACTGAGTTGAAAATTAATTTACAAATTAATTAGTAAATTTGTCTTTTTAAAAAAATTAAGCTCTCAGTCCTTACACAATTCTCACAATATAATCTAGGGGATGTGATACTGACTTTAATAGCCACATGAGTGGTCTAGGAGGGTTTTATTCACTGTTCACCTGCATTACTCACAAGCAAATATAACATGATGTTCCAAGGAACAACAGGGGTCCCAGAAAACAACAGATGTCAAGTGTAGGCTGATGATCTTGTACTGTGATACTCTACTGTGTTTTCTACAAGGGAAGGCTTGAGAGTTTTTCAGCTATAGCAGCTTTATCTAAAAAAAAAAAAAAATTCCCTCCCCATATAGTGTGTGTATATATATATAGCATGTAATATATAAGACATGAAATATATGAGTCTTGATTAAATCAAATACTCTGGTAGTAATGCTGTACACAGCTGGAAACAATCTGCTCCCAAAAGAGGAGGAAGAAGAAGAAGAAGAAGAAGAAGAAGAAGAAGAAGAAGAAGAAGAAGAAGAAGAAGAAGAAGAAGAAGAAGAAGAAGAAGAAGAAGAAGAAGAAGAAGAAGAAGAGTTGGCTTTTCTAGCGCACTTTTCTCACCTATTTAAGAGGTGACAAAGCTTCCATTCCTCTGTTCTTCTCCCCACAATAGAACACCCTGTGAGGTGGGTGGGGCTGTGAGAGCTCAGAAGAGAGCTGTGACTAGCCCAAGGTCACCCAGCTGGCTTCATAGGGGAGGGCAGAATTGAACCCGGTATTCCCAGATAAGAGTCCGGCTCCCTAACCGCAAGATCAAGCTGGCTCACTGAATAAGTTTTTCTCCCCTTCTGAATCCTTACATGAGCCAGCTAGCTAACTTTGTAAAGCTCAGATGTTTGAAGTATTTGGAACAATTTGGTCTCCGCGAGATGAATCTAAGTATATTAGCGTAAGATCAACGTTGTTGGATCAGGCCAAAGACCTATCTAGACACAACTCATTCATTTTATTATTTATATTGATTACCTGCTTAAACATACCTAAAGTATCTACATTGATTTCCCACCCCAATATACCTAAAATGATTCAAAATATAGCTAAAACAATTAGTAATAAATTGTTTAAATTATTTTTAAAAAATCAAAGATCAAACTATCTTACCATTGTCAATGCATATTGGAAGTCCATTAACAGATCACATGGTCAATTGGCATAATTATCTAGCAATGACATTATTATATTTTAATGGGAAGTGGAATATAAATATTTTAAATAGATAACATCCAAGTCCTAATTTAAAATGCTGTTCCATTTCTACCTTGCAACACTCCACATGTTATGTTCTAACAAGTCCAAATGTTTAAAGTTTAAAACGTTTTGCACTTCCCTGATGTTTCCTTGCTTGGCAGCAAGCAAAGAAAGAAAGAACAGAAAAAGAAGCTACCTAGCTAGAACCTGATTGCTGCAAATTTCTTCATCTAGAAAGGTGTTAAATCTTTCTTTTGCTTTCATAAGTTGCAATCACACTGAGGCATGAGAAAAGGGTCTCTTTTGTCAAGCTGGGAATTTTCAGCTTGTTATGTCAGTTTTCAAATGTACACAAATCACTTATGAGACCAACTTGCAGTTGTAAGGGGACTGGGAGAAGAGGGAAGGGAAACTGTACTATGACATTTCTCTGCCACATCTTTCCCCCTCCCCAGCCTATCGGTTAAGGATAATAAAGAACCCTCTCATTATGGTGGAAACACTCCCAGAGAAGCAGCAGAGCTAATGCTGCTTTTTTCTCTTTCATGGAAAATCCTTATAGGGAAGAATTTCTAAGCATGGAAGAAAATTGGCAACAATTCTAAGGCCCTTTCTGCACTGAGATTTATTCCAGAATATATCTCAGAGCAAGAACCTGCTATCTGCATTCTATTGCAGACCACAGCAGACTCCAGGTGGGACCTGGCATAATCTGTACTAGCATGTGGACAGAAGGAACCTATTCCTGGATACGTTCTGGAATAAGAGCCAATGCAAAAACTGCCCTTTATGTACAAGGTCAGGCAGGATGCCTCTAAAGGCCAATTTCAGGGAGCTGAGAGCAGGTGCAATTTTGCCTTTGGTCTGCTGTTTGAGATGCCCTAAAACAGATGGTGGCCCATTATGTGTGGCAGGATGCTGGACTAGATGTGCTATAGCCTGATCCAGCAGAGCTCCTCTTATGTTCTTATACTGATCACCCAGTGGGTGGGAAATCCTTGACCACACGGCAATCTAGAGATTGCATTGCATGCTCCATTAGTCTCAGGGTGCTGACTAGCTTGTCTCACCCTTTGTTAACAGCCCTTCTCCACTTTTCAGCTCCCTTTTATGGTGCATGAAGCTCCAGTAAAGATCCCTTATTATAGTATGTAATGATCCCCGCCCAACGCCTTTCTTTCTATTGTATTTTAATCCTGTAATATGTTTAGTCTGTAAACTATGACTAAGTGTTGACAGGCAATCCCACTTCACCTCCCCCCACCCTTTCTCTCTTTTCAAACTTAAAACAGAAAGGTTCTTCCTCCTGGCAGGCTCTTTGCCTCACCACTTCATTTCTAACACTTTTTAAAGGTACAGTACTCTTATACGACTCCCCTCAGACACTGTTTCCACTCACAGACAGCAGCCTAGGTCTCTTTATAAAGATTAAACAAATACTGGTTTATTTGTAACAGACTTTTTGTAGAGCAAACAGTTTTTGACTTCACTTTAAACAAACAGCAGAACTCTCTTTTCTTTAAACTGATAACTACAACTCAGGACTCTTTCCCAACTTCCCTCAGGATAGCCTAGAGCCTGTTTCCCTCCTGTTAACTACCCTCTGGTCAGTTAACTCCCAGGCAGAGAACCTAACTAAAACTCAGGACTCTTTTCCCCAGCTTCCCTTGGATAGCCTAGAGCCCATTTCCCTCCTGTTAACCTCCCTTAGGACAGTTAAACCCCAGGCAGAGAACATAGAACAACCATTGACTAGGCTTTTATAGCCTCTCTCTCTATGGATGCTGAACCCTGAATGGCTATTTCTGGAGTGGACTTCCCCCTCCCAACTGGAATGAACAAGTCACACCTCCCTCTGACTTGACAGCTTCCCTAACTATACTTCACTATCTGACTGATCTGATAATTAGACCTGGGGTGTCTGACACATAGTATATTTGATGTGTATTGTGATTGCTAAGTAAAACTCTATGGATGTGCCAAGACCACTGTGAAAAGTTTTGTTGTCTCTGAATATGAACAGAATGCTAAAGCTTGTTTCACAACCCTGTCCTGGTTTTCCAGTTTTGAAGTGCTGTTGATTGTGGGTCATTGATTAAGAGCAAATGGAGTGGTGGTTGATTTACTGTATGTTTTGTTTGTGAGGAACATGTGAGGAATATATTGCCTTAAAAATAGTGTTATTTGCTCTCCCTTTCCCTAACTGGGAATTCATTCATAGAACATTTAGTCATGCATCTGTTTGAATAAAAATTCTCATTATTTATTCCAGTTAATGTTAACAGCTCCTGAATTTCAGACTATGTATTTTACCCAAATCATGATGTACAGTCTTTGCCTTTATCAGCTGCTGTACATCTGTATATTCCCATGCCCTGTATGTTATTCAACTGATAGGTAAAAATGCCCAATCTCATGTCACAATTGTGCACCTGTATAGGATTTTAAATTTCATTCTTAATATCTTTTATTCTGAAAATGTACATCGCTGTTTCTGCACTTCCAGTTCATATCCTGGCATAGAGTGATTTACCCATGCCAAGCTGGGGCAAATTGCCACCGGATTGGGACAGAGAAATCTACGTTAAGTAGCCCATCCCACTCGATGCTGAGCTACTGCCTCTGAAGAGTCCTTGGAGGTAATACTGAAACTCCAAAGGTTGGGAACTTTCATTCCTGGCCTTCAGAATTTCTGGCCAGGGCATTTTTTTGGGTGGAGCCATTTCCGACAGTGGTCCCTGAAGTACCACCAGAAAGCTCCCCCCCCCATAGTATACTGAGGGCACATTATCCACATGCATCTATGGCCTGGTAAATTGGTCTTGGACCATTTATAGACCTCATTGACAATGTCTAAGGGTGTTTCCTTTGTTTGCACAGAGGAAAGCAAATCAATTGTGCCTGTGTCCTGCTCTGTGATTATATGGTAATTTAGGGTGGGAACCTGCATTGAAATTGAAATTATTAACAATCTGGTCTCACTGATATCAAGAAAAAGAGTGATGATAAGAACAAGGACTATTCTGACGAAGACCATACTGGGGAAAATGAGGGGGAAAGAGCCAGGTCATTCAGGAAGAAGCCATGCGACAGAACTGCTTGCAAATTGTCCGGTTTCAAAAGTCTTAATCAGACAACATACTTACTGGAATTACAAAAGAGCATCATGTCCACCCACACCAGTCCACATTTCTCTGGCAACTGATTTGGGGTGGTGGGGTGGTTGAATTTTAGCAGGATCTACACAAGGAGGCAGAGTGCTTAAAGCAACCTGGCTCTCCCCCTACACACTTAGAATAGCCCTGTATAAACAACACTGTTCTTAGTGCAATCTGCAAGCCATTGCTGTCCTGTCTGTTTAATCAAAGCCACCATGACAGGTGTAGTCAGAGGCAGCCATCTCCTCTGTTTTCAAAATCATAGAACAGGAATCCCTGGCAGGGATTTTTCTGAACACAGACAATGATCTCCAAGATTAGAATGACAAACAGGACACCTCTAAAGCCATTTGCAGGAAATCAAGAATAGGTGATGGGTTTTGCTTTTGTCTTCTGCTTGAGATGCCCATAAGCAACTGGTGGGCCACTGTGGAAGAAGAAGAGTTGCCTTTTGTGATGCCCACACTAAATTTCAGTGCTGGGTGATATAATTTAAAAACTGTAGTGAAGGCACATTCAATGCGGAATAAGCAAGAAAGTTTAAACAGACAGCCTGAGCAGGTAAGGAGGGATCAAAACCTCCCTTATTAGCATAATGGGAGGGAGAAGAGAGCACTCAATCAATCAGGTGTCGAGTTACGTCTTGTGAGGGGGTATAAAACCCACCTGCCAGAAGAGAGAAGTGTCCATGCTTTGAGGTTCTGAGGGGGAAGGCGGGTTAAACTGTCTAGTTCCCTCAGGGGATCGATCCCAGCATAGGTCCAGACCTTCTAGGCCAGGGATAAAGCCAGAAGGGGTAGAAGGAAAAGGATTGTGAAGTTAAGGAATTAATCTGTGTGCCTATGAATTAAAATACTTTAATCTTCTTCAGAACACTGAATTTGTTTCCATACCGGTTTCAGTTGTAAAGAATAAAGCTTTTTATTTTGTTTCTTTGAAGAGTCTTTGCCAGCTTCTCTATATTCTAATCCAGAAGGGTGTTACAGTTACAAAGTCCCCTTTCTTCATAAACCAAGGAAGCTGAAGCTAAAGGAAATAAACAGCCAGTAGGCTGGAGACAAGAGTTTTGAGTGTCAGGCAGGTGGGGCAAGGGAATTAAGCATTGCTGATGTTCACTTGCTGGTGCGAGGCTTGAACAATATACAATAGGCTACCAAGGTTTTAAAATTATAAAAGCCCCTTACAGGAATAACAGACAGGGATAAAGAGTGTATGACAGCTTGCGCCGGGGGATGGGTGGCACCACAGCTTTTATACCCACTTTCCTCATCAGTTTAAAGGTAGTCAAAGGAGCTGACAAAGCTTTCTATTCTTCTAAACAGATATGACTATCCCAAGGTCACCTAGCTGGCCTCTTAACCACAAGACTGGATGCTATTCCAGCAGGGCTCCTCTTGTTTTCTTGTGTTCTGCCAAGAAGAAAACTGCTCTTGACATGTGGAGGGATGGAAAAGGAATCCGTACAGCCAGCATGAACAAAGATAAGGTGCCCCCACTAGGGATGTGCACGAATATTCGTAACACTCAAAATTTGTACAAATTTGTAAGAATTTGGTCATTTGAATCAAATGTTGGCACACTGATGACTGATATTCAAATTCTAACTGAAACTTTTGATACATTCATATGAAGCTTCATATGGAGTCCGTATGGGATCCATATGGGATTGAATATTCATACCAAATTTGAATCCTACCACATTCGAAGGGGATCTGTTTGAATGAATACAATTGTTCTTGCATTCGATTCAATATGAATCAAATACCAAAAGAAGAAGAAGAAGTACACATCCCTAGCCCCCACCTTTGATTTCAACAACAGAGGACTGCCTCAACCATCAGATTCTAAGTGAGGGAATCTATACCTTTTAAAATCTTGGTGGGAGGTGGGGATTATCAGAAACAATAAACAGTGCCATTGTGCCATAATGGCTTTGTGCAGATGCTGTCTGTGTCTTCTAAAAATACAAAAGGATCCCATTTACCAAACTGCACTTGTTAAAACTTTTGCTAGAAGGGAGGATTCCCTTGAGTTAATTCAATGTATGAATTCTTGTGAGTCCTGTTAAAAATGCAACCAAAACTGGAAATTAATGCCATAATGCAAGCAAGTGATGCATGGAAGGAGACAGGCAGACTTCTCCATTATGGTGTTTTCTGTTAGAGGAGATGGACGACCTTCGCAAGGACAGTGGTGTGTGTGTTATTGCAGGATAGCAGCTGGAATGTCTTCAGCCTTCGTTATCCATATTTTTGGATAGGTACAGTACCAGTCGAATCACACAGAAACTTGGAGGTCAGCTGTTTTTAACATGATGTTAACCAGCAGTGATTGGTGGAACAGAACCTGTGGGAGATAAATTCCTAATCAGAACCTTCATTGCCAATCAAAGGCACCAGTTGGAGCTGTCTCTCTCCTCACAGCTCCATTCATTCCATTCATCCAGCATATTGCCTTAGACCACCAAGCTGGCATGCATGGCTATTAATACAGATGTGCCACATCCCTTTAAATTGAAGTGGTGCAAGCTTTGGCTGTAGACAGGATTTCAGACGTGTCCTAAATAATGGTGTCAGACAGGCATCAGGAACTGTGCGTCATTCAGAGAAAGAAAAACACAGGTTTCCAAATGACATACTGGAGACTCCCCCCCCCCCCATAGCAGGACAATACAGGTACTAGTTATTTCTTTGAACCTACTTTCTAAGAAGATATAATAACATCAAGGAAGCTCATAAAAGGTAATGCTGTATTTTGAACTCTTTAAAACCTTGGAGAGGATTCTCTCTGAAACCAAAAAGATCAAAGTTAATCCTCTACTGAATACATATACCAAAGTCCTTTTCAAATTCCTCTGTCTAGAAAGTTGTTTGACAACTTCTTAATTTAGTAGAAATCACTGAGGGAGAAAGAGAAAAAAGGAAGTAAAAAAATAAAGATTTATTGTTGAAATTATTGTCGGCAACAAGATAAACTATAGTGTACAGATGGAAAAATAAAGGTAAATGGACAAAGAAGAGAAGGAAATATTTTGTATGGGAATTGTTTATATTTGATATGACAAGATATAAAAGAATGAAAATGAAAGGAACCAAACAGACTCAGAACAGATTGACTTAAGGGACTTCATTAGTAAATAATATTGAGACAATGAAAGATCAAAACGAAAGGAAGGCATAAAGAAAGAAAGATTTTCTTTTCAGAAGCTTTTCCAAGCATGCACAAAAATGGTGTGCATGAATACAATTTTTGGGATTTGATTTGATTCTAATCAAATATCCAAAAATTTGATTCAAATCAAATTTACCCACATTCGATTCAAATTAAGCAAATCTGAATCTATTCATTAAAATTTTCAGTTTGAATTTGCACTTACGAATGTCGACAACATTTGTATGTACCCATGTGCATCATTATGCATCCCATACACACCTGTACGCATCCATACACATCAGTATGCATCCTATATTTATCCCATATGCAACCTGTTTTTGTCCCATATGGATCCGTACAGATGCAGGAAAGATGCATACATGCAAGTACGCATTGTGTACAAACCTGTGCACATACGAATGTCAGAATAATTCAAATGAATAGATTTGAAAATTCAAAATTCATTCAAATGTTTAAGTTTGAATTTATGGACATTCAATTAGAATTCAAATGTTGAAATTCAGATGAATTTGATCGAATTCTGAATGTCTTTGAATATTCATGCACATCCCTATAAGCCACTGACTCAAGCGGAGACCTCATTAGCCCTAGCTATCTGCACATATTTTGTCTGACCAAACATCTCCATTGTATATGCACACAAGGTGGCCAGGAACTACACAGGGATGGAAAATGAACGCATCAGGGGAGACTCTGTGAATTAGCAAGGTGGCCAAGGAATCCTGCAAATAGTGTTTTCACAAGGACAGCCTGTACATTGAGCACGAAAGCTGTGGCAAGAGAGTGAAGGTTATAGATGAAAAAAAATACTTGGATTCTGAGTCACATTATTAAAACTCTGCTGTGCACCTGGCTCAAGTTTGATAAGCCCTCAAAAAGGCTTATGACCAAAGCCTCATCCTGCCTCCAGCACTCTCACAAAAGTACTCCGCTAGCTTTGGGAAACTACCCCCAAAAGACAACCATAGATTTTGGCAGGCTGCGTCTTTTCACAGTTTTAATTCATTCAGCTTTGACCTATAAGCTCTGGCAGATAACAAGATCTCACTCCTGCCTGTCTTTTACTTCCACGTTTAGCAGAGTCTATTCCTGCAGGGATCACAGGAACATTCTGCTTATTACACAGTACACTAGGTTTTGTTTTGTTCTTATGGAGTCTATAAAGATATCCCCAAAACTGCATGAGGAAAATGTTAGTGTGAAATGAACAGAACTGTCTTTATTGTGGCATCTCTAATAAAATGGGGACTTCAGAAAGTTGTGGTGGTGCCTTTGCATGCCACACTATCTACAAATACTTCAGTGAACACTTGTGGGACTGCAGTAATATTTTTTTAAAATCTGATTATGCCAACTGTTCCACAACAAGCTATGATGAACTTTTCTTAGATATTCAAAAAGGGGGGTACATGAGGAATATCATCTTTCTTTTTTAAATGTCTCTAAGCTGCCCTCTAGTTCTTGCTGAATATTCTAACAGAGTATCTAACAAAGTACCAAAACACATTTAAGTCTAAGCATTTCAGAGAAAAAATGTTTGAAATGCATATTTAAAATATAATAAAGCATGCAGAAAATTATCTTTCCAGAGACACCACTTTAAATATTTAAATACAAATCTGCAAGTGCAATACTTTTTCATACAGAAATCTGGACAGAACGGGCATGCAAAGATGCAGGAGTTGGCCCGGCCGGCAATTCAGCTCTTCCACATTGGATCAAAGCCTTGATTGGAGTTGTTGATTTGCATTAAAGGAGCACAGCAAGTCACCATTCAGTATGGCTTCTACCCACATACCTACCACTGAAGGATGAATGTGAAGTAGGATGTACAATAACATTTTTATTTGTGTTCCATTTAATTGAACTGAACAGGGTCCGGCATTCATTTCAATTTTAAACTTTACTCCCCTTCAAACAGTAGTGTGTTCAATTTGGTTTAATTTGAATACCTTACAAGAAAAAGGGAAATTGGAAGAGTCTATTTTCCAACAATGGAACCAGGAAATGGATGTGGAATGCTGAGATGTGAAGAAATTTATTGAGGGGATATGGAAAATAAAACAGAATGGAAGAACTTAAAATTTATTAACAAATGGTACAGAACACCTAGCCAATTAGCCTATATGATACGACATTTCAGTTTAGAATGCTGGGATAACTGTAGCAGCAGAAGAACCTACATGCATTTATGGTGGGATTGTAGAAGAGTACAAAAATATTGGGAAAATTGGGAAGGAAATAAATAGAATATTAGACAAAATAATTATTTGTACAAAAAAAAAATGTTTACTGTATACATTTGACCAACAGATTCCAAAAGTGAACCACTATATTATACATCAACTATTAATGGCAGCAAAGAATTGTTATTGTAAAGAATTTGAAAAACCCCAAGGAAAGAAAATTAAAGAACTGGTGTAATTAAATAGCAGAACAAATGCTTCTTGATTTCCTAAGGGAAAGGTGATTAAGGCATATAGGGCACCAAACCAAAATATCAACAACTACTTGGAGCAAAGTATTGACCTATTTAAGGAGAAAGGAGAGGAACCCAGTTGTTCAAGGAATGATAAAAGCAATCTCCAATATGGAAACAAGCGGAATCTGAGAATGGCATCCTGGCGGGAGTGGAAAGAGTCAGGGGAGGAAAATATTGTTATCTCAAATGTAAAAGAAGTATAATATGTAAGAAAAAGTGCTAATGTAAATTTGAGATATATGTCAACTAGTTGAAATTATAAATAAACAAATATTTGAATACCTTCAAACACTTTCAAAACAAGATCGAACAGGGTATGTTCACCAGGTTCATTAGGACATCCCTTGGGTTTGCTTCCAAAAAGACAGGCTGTTCAGTTTAACCTCGAACTTTTTCAAACACCCCTATTTGATTTGAACCAGTTTGAACCTTGAACCAGTTTGGCACATCTCTAGCATGAAGATATGCAGAAATGAAGTAGGTGAATTATTTTGGCCATTCCAAACAGAAAATGAGCTGTATTCCTATGTAAAGAAAGAAGTTCCCTGAACTGAATGGCAATGCAGGAATTTGATATCTTCTCAACACCTTCATCTTGAAAGCACAGGGCAAGGAAAGGATCATTGTTCATTCACTTTGATCTTTATGCAGGCAACAACAATCTCTTTTCCAGGTAATTTATGTACATCTCTTTGATAAACCTTTTAATCTCAGGCTATTATCACAAGGTCTTCTGCATATAAAAGGCTGCTTAGCATTCCAATTAGTAATTAAAGTTTGTTAGAAGAGGTCTCATTAGAGGTATTTTGCCATTTTAACTTTCACTGTATACTTGAAACTCTTTAGGGTTTGCATTCTCCATAGAGGAACAGTGAAGAACATTATAGCATGAAACTGATTAAAGAAAGGTTAATGGAGGTATAATCCAAAAATGGTAACTCAACATCAAAAAGGATATGACCTGACCTGATTATAAAAGATCATTTTTGTACCTGCTTGATAGTAATCTTGTTGAATGGATATAAATACAGAAACAACATATCTCATTGTACTGTTCCACACAGAAAAAAGCCAATTTGGAACTATTTATTTAGTTAAGTATTCAGGCAGTAGATTTGAGTTCTTTGTGTCCTGCTTCTGAAGTCACAATCACATTTTGGTAGTGGGCACAATTTATTTTTTCATATTCATTTAGCATCAAAGTGAATGCAAAGGAAATTTGCATTTGTGCGAATAGAACCACTTTAAAATGGAATATGGTAGGATTTGAATCTGTGAATGCTCTTCAAATCCTATTCAAATCTGCTTCAAATTCCTGCCACTAAATCACACCTCCGAATCCCCTCCAAATCCCCTCTGAATCTGTTCCAAATCCTCTTTGCATCACTTTTGAATCTGCTCTGAATCCAGACGTGACTGGGCAGCTACTTTACCACTTCACAAACATAACAAAGCCTCACACGAATGCACAAAAGCATTTGCTTCCCATTTGAATAACAACCTTCAAATGTAGCCAATATTCGATCTGAATGCAAATATTCAAATTCATATGAATTCAGACAAATACAAACCTGGCAAATAATTCATGCACATCACACTGCTAAGGAGGGTGCTAAAAGGCCCTTGGCATTCTTCTCAGGGTGCTTCTCAGCCTCTGGCATTTGACTGCCACGAGCCTAGGACTTCCTCAGAGAGCTCACTCTCATAGTTGTGGATGTGGCTACCAACAGAGAGATTTTCTTCTTTGACATTGAGCAATCAAGGGATGGTTAGCTTATATAACTGAAAGCTGATAGAATCTAGCAACCTAAACTAAATGGATTATTTAACAGGAAAGGGGAGTTTGGCACTATGCATTACAAATATTCATTTGGCTATTAATGATACTGCTATGGATAATAAATGGCGATACATGCCATGTTTCACAACAGCCTAGTCTCTTAATCAAGCATTTTTAAAATACATTTCTTGCTAAGAGAACAGTGTACTGCAGAACTAGGACTAAAGTTTGTATTTATATTCATAGAGAAACATTTGCCTTGCTAACAAATAAATAAATGTACCATTTTTTTCCTTTCTCATCAATTGTTCTATTTCAGAAGGTTGGAGGAATGATTTGTCTCATTTTAAAAAAAACAAAAACAAGTTTACAAAGAAATAATAATAGACTTGATTCTTGAAAAAATGTCTTTTTTCAGTCTGTGGCTCAGATTAATACAATACACGTACCCAAGGAGTGTCATTTCTATAGTTTTTCTAAAAGCAACTTCCTACTCACCCTTGGAAACAGAATGATTGATGACATCGGCTTTTGATCCAGTCCAGCTGGACTTCTCTTACATCCTGAAGACATATACTGTGTTCGGTCCATGGATCAGTGCACACGGAGAACTTACTCCAAGGTTACACGTTTTGTGTCAATTTTATTTTTGCAAGGATGTAAAATTCCAAATGACTGTATTTCCAGTTAGCATTATCCATCTGGACTTTCAGAAGTCTTCTGACAAGATCACTCATCAAAAGCTCAACAATCATGAAATAAGAGGACAGTTTCTCTTCTGGACTGGTAACTGGCTAAAGGAGAGTAATAAATTGATAACTCTCAGAGGGTGAAAGTAAAAAGTGGGTGCCCCCAATGTTCAGCACTTACTCTTGGATATTGACCTAACATGCAACAAAGGAGCAGAGACATGAAATCTCTGCACCTTCATGGCACATTTTAAAAGTCAAAATGAAATCATACAAATATTCCCATAAGCATGCTCTGAATGACTAGAGAGCATTCGGGAGGAAGTGACTTTGGTAGAATAGTGCACTTAGGGTGAAGATGTGCAACAACATAAATCATCTTGTGGATTATTAAATGCTTAAACAGGGCCTGTACATGTATCTCAAAATTTCATTTTTCATTTCATTTCCATTTTATTTGTATACCGGCTTTCAACAAGAAAATTTGCCCAAGGCGGTTTACAACAAACAGAATATACACAGTGCAAAATAATAAAACATTATGATAAAAATACGTTATCAAAATTGCAAAACATTGCAAAATAAGCCAAGCACACACACACACACACACACACACACACACACACAAATGAGGCAGCTGAGGCCAAGTGGAGTCCAGAGCAGCTGATAAAGGCCCCAGTCCCACAAAGAATCATTTCCCCCAAGATGCCCGTGCCCAGCCAGGCTGGAGAGTCACCCAAAGGGTAGAGTGGTCTAGGCTGCCACTCTGCCCTCTGGGTAACACATTTAAGAACAACTCTACTTGCCACAAAATACTCTGTGTCCACATTGAGTCCAGGAGACAAACTGGACTATTCTATCTGCACTAGTGGTCAAGTGGGAGGCCACAGTTCCCACCAGACTGCTCCCTACACAAATAATGAAGCTTCAGAATGAACCATGGTACAAAGCTAGTGGCATAGCCACTCAAAGTGTGAACTGCTTGTATGTGATCTACACAGCGGTCTAGCTAGTGTACTGGGCCAGTGCCCTTGTATGGACAACTTACAGAATGTGGACCAGTTTCCCACAGCAAGTGCCATTTCACTGGACACTTATTTTAGGTACATGGCTGAAATAGCCCCACCTGACAAATTTGCAGGCTACTAGGAAGTTCTGATGCCTATGGATAGGCCCTTAATCTTCACCCTTTGTGTTTACACTAAGATAAGATTAACTACACAAATATTCTGATTTTCTAGAGGCTATTCAGAACAACAAAGGCTGTGTTCCCATATAGCACTAGTGTATGCCATTCATGTCCTCAGCCTACCACTAGTCCACTGTTTCCAGTCTAGAATATTCTTGGGTGTGTGGGTAGGAGAATGGTGTAGGAACAATCCAACCTGCTAACTATTGCTAAGTCACCTCAAATATGAATGTCATTTTATTTTGTATGAACACAGCAAAAGTTTTTTTTCTCTGTGTAGAATTTTTATGATGGTATTGAGTATTGTGCATACATGGGGCAGCTAGGAAAAAAGAGTTTTTGTTCTATATTTCTCTGTTACCTTATTTTGAAGCAGAGTTCCTCACCAAAGAGAGCTGTAAGAAATACTATGCATGAATGATGTGCCCAGGCACAGCTAACAAGCTCAGAGTTAGGTACTTGCATTTCATATTCTCTACACAGTTCCATTATGTACAAAATCCTTCCCAGTCTGTTTATGTCTGAGAACTTTCTACTGAAAGATGCTACCCCCAGCTGGATTTATGAATATACAAGCACTCTTAGTATGTTGCCAGTTTCTGTATTTCACCGAAAGTGCGAACAGGTCATTCACAGGAGATGAGAAATAGGTAATATTTAACTTACTGGATTCATTGATTTATTTTGTAGTAAGAGAAAACATGGAGTACCTCAAGAATAAGCATGGAATACTAATTTGATGAGGTCATGATGATGATCATGTCATGCAAGACAACATAGAAAAAATGGCATTCTGAAGCAACACTGAAACATGCATAGTGTCCGTTTAGGCCAAAGCTTTGAACAGCACAATTCACAACTTTTATAAGATATTGTCTTCAGTGTGACTTGGACAAATCTAACCTTGTATTATTGAGATCACTACCACTATTTAATTCAGCATCATCCTCAATGCCCCCCCGCCCCATTGTACTTCTTTGGCATATTATAGTGAATGTAAATCTAGATTATTATTTTTTTTAAGTGGAGGAAAAGTGTAGAATCAAAAGACCTTTTCACACTTTGCAACCAAGGGAAGTCTGGGGAAGTTCAGAGAGGGAGCAGTCACACTGCACAGGGATGGTTCCATCCCAGAAGCATCTCTGTGTGCTGGAGTATCCTCTGCCTGAAATAGCAGTGGAACAGAAAAGTAAAGCAGTAAAGCAGACTAGTAAAGGCTGGCACACGCTGTTTGCACCTCTTCCATGTGAACAGCACATGCAGTCGAGTGGCATAGGCACCACAACAATGGAAGCACTTTGCCCATTGCTGCCACTGCCATGGCAAGGCAATCACCTCTAGTAGAGACAATTGCACTTAATCAGCACTTCGTGAAGCACTGGGTAAGTTTGGGATGGATCAGGCATCGCAAGTGCGGATGTCCAATCCATTCCCCATTTCCACGTCCCTGGGATGATTCCCATAGGCTGAGATTAGAGATACACAAAGACTTAAATTGGTTGCTGAGTTTGAGTCAAAATGAACACCCTTTTGTTTGGTTCAAATTTATTTATTTATTTATTTATTTATTTATTTATTTATTTATTTATTTATTTATTTATTTATTTATTTATTTATTTATTTATGTGTCCTCATTTAACTGAGGGCCAGAGCAAAGAGGTGTCTTCACCACCCTCCTGAACATACACAGTGAGGGAGTCTGACACACCTCAAGGGTGAAACTATTTCATAGCCTGGGGGCCATCACTGAGAAGGCCCTCTCCGAGGTGCCCACCTGTTTCGCTGGTAAGGGCCTCCCCTCCAGGAGAGCCTTTCCTCCAGATCTTAAGGCATGGGCAGGTCAGTATGGGAGGAGTCAATAATTCAAACTTATTTCTTTGAGCACAGCAGATGTTCAGTTCTGACCTGAACCTTTTGAACATCCCTGTTTGATTCAAACAGGTTTAAACCCAGATCTGTTCGGCCTACCTCTGTTTAAGATGCTTAATTTTATATATCTCAGTTTCAGGTATCTCTTGGAAGTACAAACCAGATTAACAGATTTGTTTCTATTTTCTCTTATTTTTTTCTGTCTTTGAAGACTGTTGCAGAAATCTGCCTGTGATGAACTGGGCTGTTGTTAAATCAAGAACATATTAATCTTTTTCTTAGATATCTCCTGGGAAGATATGTGTGGGAAGTAAAAATGAAAGCAACTATGAGATTATTAGCTATATGGAGATAAAGTCTAAATGAACACATTTCAGATTAAATTTCCAAGCAGAGAAAAATTATATTACAGGACATGAGATTTCATAATTGTAGATAATCAATAGATAGGTAACATTCTGATTTGATCAAACTATATTTGATATAATTATGAAATACATATCACAGAGAACAAGAGAAAAGAATCCTAAAAAGAAAAAGAAAAAAAGCAATAGCTGTGTGCCATTCAGCACCTCCAGGGCATAAAGAAAGATTTTTCTGACAAGGATTTAATTATTTTCATGTTAATGACTTTTTAGATGACTTAATATGAACTGAAGATATCACTGAATCAGCATTGCACTTTGCCAAAGTCTAGCGGGGTTCTGGAAATCAGAACAGATGCCTTCTTGGTTGAGTTGGCTAATGAATACTCATTGGAAAATAGTCATCTTTTTCTTCCATCCCCCTAGAAAAGGCAGATGTCATCTCTTCCCTAGTGTTCTGTTGAATTATTTTTCAGCTACATCAGGGCTAGACTTTGATGCAGCTCTTTAAAGAAGAAATTACAAGATTTCCATCTCTTGGGATTTTTGCCAAATGCAGCTGCTCCTCCTGGGGCGCATTGTACTGTATATATAGTGCTATAATCTTCCTGTTAAGATGGCTGATTACTGCTTTGCTGTACCCACCAGCCACTCCATCCATCCTTTGTCATCAGGAATCCAGTTGATTGGGGAGCAGGGAGAATAAAATGGCTACACGCACAAGGAGCTTTAAAAAAACACACACCCCAAAGTGGCTTAGAGGTAGTAGCTGGGCTTTTTTGCACTTAACTTCCCTAGGACAGTATCCTAGGGAAGTTAAAATCAGGGATGGAGGCCAGCATCTGCATTGCCAACACCAGTCCTGTTCCAAACCTACCTTGAATTCACCCTGTACCATCTGGTAGCATCCACTTTGCCACAGCAATGGCCATGCATGGATGGCCACAGCTATAGCAGTTGAGCAATGTGGCACATGACTGCAGAGGGACAGCCTCCTTACCTTGTATCCATGAATACTTTGCACCAAAGTGTGAAGGTTGTGCCTGGAACTGCATTAGGAACATCATGGACACTCTTACTATAGCAAGCACATTGCCTCCAACTCCCAGACACTGTAGCCTTTCCAGAAGAATAGCATAGTCCATGGTATCAAAAGCTCCTGAGAGATCCAGTAGAACCAACAGGTTTGGACTCCTTCTGTCTCTCTCCCAGAGAAGGTCATCAAACAGGGTGACCAAGGTGGTTTCCATGACATAATCAAGCCTAATGATCAGCTTTTTTTATCCACACCTGAAGTTGAACAACCACAACTATCTCCAATACTTTGCCCCCAAAGGGTGTATTGACCACTGGGAGATAATTGCTTAAATCTTCCAGACCCAGGGAGGACCTCTAGGGGGTGTACCACTGTCTCTTTAAGAGTCAACAGACCACTCCAACTCTCAAAGAGTTATTCACTACTCCCTGGACTTGCCACATCATACCTTGTTGAGTAAGTCTTATCAGGCAAGAAGGACAAGGACCTAGAGGGCATGTGGCTGGCTGAACTCCAGCAAGCAGCTTGTCCACATTCTCAATTAAAACATCCAAAATAACTGGACCAGTCAGTTTTCTGGGCACTTCCTCTGGACTATTCCCAACAGGCATCCAATTCATCATGATTTTGTCCTCAAAGCCCCTTGCATATTTGTCTTAGCAGGTATTTTGTGGTTATTGCCCATGCCCTCAGGTGGTCCCCTGAGGTGCTTCTGCCCCTCCTACATGCCTTGACTCATGATTAGGGGTGTGCACAAATGCAGTCTTTGGGATTTGATTTGATTCAAATCAAATATCTGAAAATTCAATTCAACTCTTTAAAATTTGAACTTAACCAAATTCGATTTGAATTAAGCAAATTTGTATCTATTCATTCGAATTTTTTATCTGAAGTTTCATTTATGAATGTTGACAACATTTGTATGTGCTGTTATGCATCATTACACATCTGTACCCACCCTTACACATCCATATGCATCCCATACTTATCCTGAAATGCGTACAGATGCTGGAAAGATGCAAATGGGCAAGTATGCATTGTGTACAAACCCATACACATGCATAATAATTTTTTAAATACCCACTCCTACCCCAAATTAAAAAGCTCCCACTATTCAACCAACCCCCCTCAGTATCTAAGGTCCTGGGCCACATGGAGTGGTCCATATTGTCCCTGAGAGTGGCTTCCCAAAACAGCAGATCCCTTTGGAGTTGTCCCTTCAGTGATGACCTTGTTGGTGGCAGTCCTGCTGTCACAACCAGTGGACCTATTTAGGCCAGCAGAGCCAACAGGTTTTAAAATGGCTCCAGTTGCCTCTGGCCCAATCTAGCAAGACACAGATACATTTCCCACTTCCAACTTCCCTGAAGCAGCCACAGCAGCTAGTGTAAATGTTGGTATCAGAAATCACAGCATCATTATCAACAACAACAACAACAACAGGCAAAGGCTCCACCATTTGAGCCTCAGGGTGTTTCTGCACTTACCTCTTGAAATCCGTCCCTGGGAAAATCCATCTGAAATAGGGATGGATCCAAATGAGGCTGAACACATCTGCACATGCATTGGGAGAACGGTTACTGAGGAACACATCGTGTGGCTGCTGTGTGGATGCCGCAGTACTGATATCCAGAAGGATCAGACATAACTTGACGCATGTCCAATGTGAAGCAACCGCGGGATGGACTACGTAGCTGGAATGTGGTGCTGCCACCTCGTTCAACATGGTGACTTCTGGTCCTGCCCACATCCATACCCTACCATATCCCTGTGCAGAAGTATCCTCCTTTGATGTGGATTTTGCAAGCAAGAATGGTTTGAAGACCTAATTTTTCAGGTCTTCCCGAAAACTGGATTGGGTGGCCTCTAGATCCCATTAGAGATCGCACGAGGCCGTGCGCAAGTGGTGTCCTTGAAGGGGCCTTATTCTGTCCCGCTATGTGGAAGGTACCTTCGGATTTGTGCCATATGGGTCCTCATCAGGTGCTTAATGGGGTCTTGAGGGCCTGTGCGGAAACACTCTGAGTCTCTCACCCTGGGGTAACTGGGAGTCGATAGTCTCTGTTTTGAAGTAGGACTAATGGGAGTAATGGACACTGGGAGTAATGGAAACCGGCTTCCAGAAGCCCCTACTGACCAGCTATGTCCAGAAAAACCAATGCTAAGGGTAATGCCTCATATATACATTTGGTTCATGTTTGTCCAGTGTGAATTTAACCAAACAGTTCAAACCAGTTCAAACTGAACCAAACCACCCACTGTTTGCAGAAGAGCTGCCCTATTCAAAGTGACCAGTAATGTGATTTGAAGTAGATTTAAGATAAGTCAGTTCCAGAGGTGGTTGGTGTGATCTTGGAGCCAATAGAAGGTGAGAATGCGTGCCTACCCAAGTACATTTAGATGTATGGAGCCAGTATGGGAGGGGGCTCTCTTGGTGCCCATACAGATACAGCCTAAGAGACATGTTCTAGTTTCCTAATATTTCTGAAATGACATTCCAAAAGGCATTGCCAAAACTTCTGTCTCACTGCTCAGAAGGGGCTTAACTGAATATGTATTCAATGATACTGTGGTGAGTAGCTGTCTATTTAAAATTAACTTCAGGGAATGGCACTTTGAGCTGAAGGTTGAGCTACATCAAAATGCAAGAGTTTTGCCACAGAAAGTGACATATGTAGCAGCTCAAATTGACTTTAATTCTGTGTCATGAAGATATCCACTACTTCCATTGTTTGCCAAATATCCAGAGGTAGTATTATACTGTATTATGCTAAACCCAGAGAACAGGTTTAGCCTCAGAAAATTCACTTTTTGCCCAGGCATGAGTTTTCCGGTATTGAAACTACCACAGCTCCCTCCAGAAGATAGCTGCACCATCACATTAAGTTGCATATTAAATTTCCTGTGTGGTCTGTGCCAAGGAAATAGCTGAAAGTTTTCTTCCTGTCCATATTTTTAAAAAGGCTGTGACTTCATAATGTAATAATCCATTTATTTGTTTAGGATTCTCAAGCAACATTTGTCTCATGATATACAGAGTAGGGAACTCTCACTGACATGTGTATTTAACAAAGAGGCTTATCTGCAGTTTTCTAAAGTCATTACCCTCCACTGGCGCTGTCTCTCCTGCTTATAGGCTATTTACAGTAGTTTCACAATGGAAAATGAATATCTGGAGAAAGACAAGAAAATAATTCTTTGAAGAAATACTAGGGTGTGCACGAATGCAATTTTTGACATTTGATTTGTAACAAATTGAATATTCAAAAAATCTGAATTTGTAGGAATAAGGAAAAATGAATGTCTGAAATGAAGAAGGCAGTCAGAAGATGACAAAAACGAATAAAGAAGCAAAGAAACAAGCAATATTAAGAAGGGAAGTCAGAGAAACGGGGGAAGCCATACAGAATAACAAAGCAATACATACCAAGAGAAGAGACAAGAAATTGTATGACAGATATTGTCTAATTGTCTTTTTTATGTCATATTGCTTTTAAAATCAATAAAAAATATATAAAAAAAGAAAAAAAGAAAAATGAATGTCTGGACATTCAAACCGATGTGAATACATTCATATCTATTTGTTCAAATATTCAATACGTATCCTATGATATTGATCTCATACGCACCTGTACGCATCTGTAAGTATCCCATTTTCATCCTGTATCTATCCGTACAAATGTGTATGGATAGCACAAGATGTGTACAGATACATATATGATGCGTAAGTATCCATAAACATACAAATTTGTATGAATAACTCAAAAATATTCATATTTGTTCAAGTACTGAAGTACAATTTCCAAATTCATCCAAGTTTGTACAAATCACAAATATTTTGGATATATGTGCACATCCCTAAGAAATACCAGATATAGATATTGCAGGTGTGATAATAAGTGAATTAGAACCACATTCTTCAGTAATATTTATTTACTAGGATTTGCAGAATTATTCATCACATTCAATATTCGTAGAAATTCTTACTAATTCAGGCATTCAAATTTGAATCGAATGTTGGTACATTTGAAGATTGCCATTTGCTTGTCCCAATCAGCCTCTGAGTCTCCTCAGACAGCTCCAAGTATGGCCTTGTCATGCATTGCCCAGAAGAGTGTGAGGGTTTGCCATCCCAGCAACAATCCAGCTGATGTTGATCAGCCTGTCAACTGCTTATCAGTTGTATGCAGCCGGATAGCTCCTAAGATAGCTGAGACACTTCCTAGTGAGCTGTGGAGGTGGCAGGGTATGGATGGAGTGATCTAGCAAGTGGCTTGGATCACTTCACATGGTAAGTGTGAAAAGGCCCTATGTCCCTACTATGCAGTAAAAGCCATTTACTCAAGCCCCCAGGGCAGCTGGTGTCCACTGGGAGTACTGGAAACTGGCTTCAACTAAGATGCCTTTGCTCTTTAGTGGAGACTCAGCCTTATTTTCCCATTCATGTCTGCCCATCAGGACAGCTTCAACTTGTGAAAGGGGAAAATTAATGAGTCAATCGGAAAGGACCACACATTTGTGATGTGCACGAGTATTCATAATATTAAAAATTCATACAAATTTGTTTGAATTTGGACATTCACGTTTGAATTGAATGTTTTGATGCATTCGTATGAAGCTTTGTATGAAGCTCAATATGGGATTCATATGCTATTTGAATGTGATTCATATGGGATTGAACATTCATATCAAAAACTAATCCTGCCACATTCAAAGGAGATCAATTCTAATGAATATTAATTTTCTTGCATTTGATTAGATATGAATCAAATTTAAAAAAAAATGTGTGTACATCCCAACCATACGTCCCTTGAAAATATGAAGATACAACTTAAAACTGTCACAAAGAGCAGAAATCCAGAGTGAGGTTGATGCATTAGTGTTTTGGCTGTTGTGTTAGAGTCAGTGTAAAGGCCTGCTTTTAAAAAAGATGCAGCAGATTTCAAGCACTGGCATTATTTTATAAAGCACTTGCATGCTTTGTTTATTAATTTATGTTGTTATATTTATCCCTCTTTGAATCCTCCGTCTTTCTTCATCTCCGCTGAAGGTTTAGTTTTAGGAGGTCCTTTATCTTCCTGTCATGGGCCCTGGCAGAAGCCATTTGTCTTCGTACCACCACAGAGGAAGACAGGGTGAAAAAGTGGGCTATGCCTGTTACATCTATGAATCTTTTTATAGACTGTTTTGTCCCAAGACCAATGCTATGAAACTTTGGTTGTAGTATGGCCTCTGGCCCTCATGAACACAGCCAGAACAAAGGACTTGTCCACAAACTTAGATTTTCAAAGACTTTGCTTATTACAGACACAAATTAACCATGAAACTGAACTCTTCAATATAGCATCTCTCAAATACTTGCTTTTGTTTTATCTTGTAGCTTGCTCTCTCTTCTCTGTTGGTTAACTTTCTCTTGTAGACTAATCTCTGTTTTCTGTGGGTTGATTCCTATATTTTTGTGGACTTTTTCCTATCTTATCAAAGGAAACTACTCTCTCCTGGTCTGACTTGATTGAAATCTTACTACACAACTCACAAGAACTGACTAGAGAAGCAGTATATGACCCTGGATTTTTCCCAATGTTCTTTTCTTTCTTAAAGCTGCAGATCTCTATTTCCCTTCCTGCATTAATACATCAAAAGACCTATTATAACCTTAACTAAATATATGTCTCAGAACATCAAAGGTGCTCTGGAGACATGACACATCCTGAACAAAACTGCCCCAGGAAGCGAACACAGGAGAGAGTTCTACTGCCAACATTTACATATGCCAGTTGTCTTCTGAACCTTGACAGCACTTCTGTAAGCACTGGTGAGCTGTGAATCACTGCCATTATGACAGCAATCCTATCACCACAGCAGTAGCGCCAACGGGCCTGCATGGTGCTGTTGCCACGATGATGGAGTGATGCAGCACAAACCATGCCTGTTCAGTTCCTCCCCAGGCTACCTGTGAACTTCTCCCTCCCAACAGGAAGTATAGGTGTAGAGCACTTAGAACTGCTCTACATCTACACAAATCTGGGTAACTCCAGCCAGCACAGATGCTGCAAGGGATGTGCAAGAATATTCAAAACATTCAAAGTTTGATCCAGTTTGAATTCGGACATTCAAATTTGAATCAAATGTCTATATATTCGTTTTTTAACGTTCAAATGAATGTCAAATGTTTCAAATAATTTGTACGAATTATTCAAACACTTGTATCTGTATGGATACATATGCATTACATATGACCTGTACACATCTTACTCATATCCATACACATTTGTATGGATAAATATGGGATGGAAATGAGATGCACACAGGATAAAAACGGGATGTGTACAGATATTCAAATACAAATCAAATATTCATATGAATAGATATGAATGTACTCAAATCGAATTGAATGTGAATACATCTGTATTTTAAACATTTGAATTGATTTGAATGCTGGAAATTGCATTTGTACCTATGCCTAGATGCTGCATTCAGGAAGAGGAACCAATTTTTTTTTTAAATGGTTTAGGGTTCCTGAACTCCAAGAGTTTGCATTTGTGCTGTGTGCCCATCCTCCTCTGGATCTGGATGCACACTGCAGACAGACCTTTAATCACTTGAAAAAGCTTTGCCTTCCATTGCTTGCATTATTTATTTTTGTTTCAAGCAAAGTGAAAACACATCACTTCAACAGGAATGCATTTTGTCATTATAACTATTTCTTTCTTTTTTAACAGAAAAGCACCACAACATTTATAATGCAAAAACAACAGTGAAAGTTATCTCCATAAAGTGCTTTTGTGCTTTTTATTGATGTCAGTTGTTCCATAGAGCAGGACCAAGGAAATCATCAGTAGATCTGCAGAATGCTAAAAAATATGGTATTAAAAAAGGACAAAAATAAATTAGAAAGGAGAAAAAAACACACCAATGAATTGGTGGTTGTGTATCTAAAAGAATAAGGTTCTTCATTTCAAAGTCAAAGAACAGTCATATATATTACATTTGCAATTTATTGAGAGTGAAATGTGAATCTAGTCAAAGATGAACAGTATTGTGCTTTTTGTTAAATTTATTAGATTAACCTAAAACATTGCCTTTCCTATAATAAAGTATCTTATTCCAACCTGATCTTTATTCATGGTCTGCAAAGGCAATGAAAGGTTTAGCAAATGCCATTTTAAAACAAATTGAATATCTTTGTAAATTTATAAAATCTACTTTCAGAGGCATTAAGTAGCTGAGCCATGCATGCATCCAGAAAATTCCAAATGTTCACAGCCATTGCATCTATATTGTAATGAATGTTTCTACTACTTATTAATGTATATGAGCTCTGCAAATAATAGACAGTCTTAAAGGAGATGTGTTGTTAATGACAGAGGTCATTTGAGCATGGTTACATTGCACTTGGAGAGCTAGGTCTTATGAATAAGATTATTCTACAGTAATAAGAAAAGAGAATTTGTGTCTATGTTCCTTTGTTTTTCTGTCATAGTTATAGCTTCCCCTCAAAAGGGTATCAGAATGGTGTCCTGTCTTCTCCTCTTTACTACTGAAATGCTGGGCTTTTATGCTCTTATTTGGTAATCCAGGTCAAGGATTCTCATAGTCTACCTGGTCTGTGTAGTACTAGTAATAATCTGGGTCAGACCCATACTAAAGACTCCATAAGCTGGAGTAGTGGTGGCCCTCATAAATTGGTACCACAACCGTACTGCCACCATCTGATCCAGAACAAGTAATGGGGTATCCACACAAGGAAAAGAACTAGGAAGATCGTGCGAATGTCAGGAGAAAAAAACTTAAAACTAAGGGCTGCTGCTTTCAAAATAAATATTGTAAGTATCTGTTTAGAGGGACAAAGTAAGAGAATGTTCAGGATAATCAGAACCCTCATTTAAAAGACTTTAAAATACCTTTCCTTTCACAACATTAGAGCTTACATAGAGTCATAGAAGAGCCCTAACCATTAGGGCTCTGGAGATTTTTCCACACTTGGATTTAGTAGACCAGACCCTCCTAGGATGGATTGTTCCTGGTGTGGTACATGGCCATCCACATTGGGATAGCATGTTCCATTTCAGCCTCTGTGACAGCTCCAAAGTTCACACCAGCTTTGGAGTCAGCACAGGGAGCCTCCAAAACTGCTGTAGGCCAGGGTGACCTGTTGTAGAGGTGTGTCTTGGGGTGTTTTTCCACCACGCTCCTTAGATCCAGATCTAAGGAGATCCAGATCTAAGGAATGGGTACATTCCTTAATCTGGATCTAGGGGCCTTTCCACACTGGCTCTAAAAACGGATTTAGAGCCAGATGTGGAACGGATATAGACCTGGCTTCCGCATAGGGGTCGGAATTAGGACCCCTTTCAGGAAGCCACATCCGCATATCGGCAGGCAAAAATGGTTGTTTAAACCTTTTTTGCCGCCGAAATCCTACCCAGATGTAAGACCTGAAAAAATCAGGTCTTATATCTGGCTTTCCCCCTGGAAATGGTTTGGAAACGAATGTTTCCACACCGGAGGGGGAAAAGCCAGATTGCCGGCGCATGCCCAGTTGTTAAACAGGGAGAGCGCATGCTCCCTGTTTGACAGCTGGCCATGGCGCAGCCGGCTGCCGCCCTCCCTGGCTTTGCCCTGGCAAGAAAAGTGGGCATGAGCCCTTATCTTTGCCAGGGAAGCCAAAGTAGAACACCCCCCCTCCAAGGTTTCACAGCCGATCGTGTCTTTCCCCTCAGAAGAGAAAGGGCCATGGCCCCTTCTCTTTCCAGGGGAAGCTGCAGCTGCCACCCCGCACTCCACCCATGGCCACTTTTGGGGTTCTTACCTGGTCACTGGTGGGGCGACTGTGAGAGCAGCAGGGCCGGCGTCCATTGAGTCTAGGTGCGCCGCTGCCTACATTTCCCAGGAAACCTTGCGAGGGTAGCTGGCCAATAGATCTGTTTTTGGCGGCATGTGTGAAAAGACCCTAGTAGATCTGGATTAGGGGAAGCACCCAATGTGTTTCCACAGGAGGTGTAGTACCCATTAGCAATGAGTGCTAACCCCCCTGCACTGGAAACACCTTTGCACCCATGTGGGGAATCCGGTTTGACCCCCAAGGGGTCTGCCCATCACACCAGGTGTTTCAGGAGACAGAGGGTGCAATCTTCAAAGTCCCTCTGAAGAGACTGGCACAGACTTCTGAGCCACTCGGAGTCCCTTTAGAACGTCTCCGAAGTCAGTGCAAGACAGCCCCGGAGTGTCCGCGCTGGCAGCGGGAAATCGCTCCGGAGAGCCTCTGAAGCCTGCACTGATCTTTGAAGAGACCGGCAGTGAGACTCCAAAGTCTTTGCCAATTGCTCCAGAGGGATTTCAGAGGGAAGTCCATGTGGTCTGTGCTAGTAGTGAACGGACTGTACTGACAGCTCTGGAGCCTCTCCGAAGGGTTTGCCAATCTCTTCGGAGTGACTTCGGACTGATTTCGGAATGATTTCAAAATGACTCTGAAATCACTTCGAAGCTGGGATTTCAGGGCTCCCCCCATGGGTGCATCTCCTCCCCCTAGCCTCCTCTAGACCCCATTGCCTGTTTCTTGTGGAAACAGGCTCCCTTTATTCCAGATTTTCTGGCTGAAGACCCCATTGTACACACCATTAATGGGGTCTACACAAAATCTGTATTAAAGGCTGAGATGTACCCATATGATCCAGATTTTCCCAGTGGCGGTGGAAACAAATGTGACCCAAATGGGTGCCGTGGTGGAAATGTTGTCATCCGGCTCACACCCAAATGAGTCCTTAATGGGTACAAAAATGGGTACTTTCTGACAGTGGAAAAACACCCTTGTTGCACCTTTATGGCTCAGTATGCTACCTCCTCGTATGCCGGCAGAGCTCTTTACAGAGGTCTACCAGTAATCCAGCCCAGCCCACCATTTTTGGCCTCCTGGTCCATTCTATGCTTTACTCTGTCCAGACAGAGCATACTAGCACGGGGCAGGGCTTCTTAGACTGCACCACTGTGCATAAGGGAGGTTCCTAATACAGTTACTGGTAACTGACAATTTACACCCAATTCTAGCTCAACATTTTAACAATACACATTGCTGCATCTGAAAAGTACCACATCTGTGAGGTAGGTGGGGCTGTGAGAGCTCAGAAGGGAGCTGTGACTAGCCCAAGTCACCCACTTGGCTTCATGGAGGAGTGCAGAATCAAACCCAGTATTCCCAGATAAGAGTCCAGCTCCCTAACCACTAGACCAAACTGGCTCACCTCCAGAGGGGGAGGTGTTGCTGGCCATTCATCACCCTAGACATGTACAAAGGGCTGTTCTGAAATGTTTGAAACAGCCCTGCATCTTCATTTGGAGAGCTCAGGGACTGCAGGGTCTTGCCTGCATTTGACAAGGCTCCAGGGAGGTAGGGAGCCAAAAAGAGTAAAACTTGATTGCTTTTGTTGTTTTTCCCCTCCATTGTTCTGTTCTGCCTAAGTTGATAGGGAGCAAAACGCAAAAATGCCTTCCTTACTCTAGCATGAAAGTGATAACAGGGCTATAAAAGTTGTGTCTGCCAAACTCACAGCCTCTCAAGGGTGCTGGAGAGACCATTTCCAGCAGAAAAACAAGGCAAACACAGCCAAAAGTCTTCAGAATGGGCTCTAGGAAAGGGAGAAAATTCCAGCTCGCTCAGAAGGACTGCAGCAGCAACTTACAAGAGTTAGAAAGCAAAGATGCTGAGATGCACCAAAACTTTTGCTGCAAAGCCAGGAAAGTCCCTGTTCTGCTCAGAGAGGGACTAAGCTGGCAGCATCACTGATACAAAGGAGGCGAGCTCTGCCAAGATATGTAAAAATCTTGCTAAAGCAGAGGGATTGTAGTAAGTAAAGAAAGCAAAGGCGGTTGTATCAAATTACACACGGCCACTCTCTCCCTCTTCAAGCTGAAAATCGAGGCTACTAGTGGGGGTGAGGAGGAAGAAAATACCTAGGTAGCCTCTGAGCAAAGCAACTCTGCCTCAGTAAAATCTGCTGATCCTCTAAGGAAGCTCAGCAGGCTAAGAGAAAGAAACAGGCTTAATAAAGCAAAGGAGGGGAAGCTGTCTGGAGCGGATGCAAGCAGTCTCCTTCAATCCCCTCCAGCTGAATCTGCAGGCTACCAGCTAAGGTAGAAGAAAGGCACTTGTAGCCTCCGGGGATGGGTGAAAAAATGTTTGAACCTTCTTATTAGAACTGAATACTGGCTATATTTAATGACTGACCTTTGCATGAGAAGCAAAAGCTTTTGTGCCTTCGTTTGAAGCTTCGGACTGGATTCAGATCAAATTCAGATTGGATTCGTATAGAATTCAGATGGATTTGAAGCAGATTCAGAGGCATTGTAGTGGTGGCAGGAATCTGAAGATAACTTAAAGTGAATTTGAAGCCTAGCCCATTCAAAGTGGCTCAATTTGCACCAATGCAAAGTTTTATCCCAATTGCTTTGATGCAAAGTGAACAGGGGGAAAACAATTCATGCACATCCCTGATAGTCTCAGTGCCACTCACTTACAAGGAAGGGCAAGGAAGGGCAGCAGGCTGAAAGCCATGTTTTTTGCCTAGGGATGTGCACAATTTTTCCCCCACGTCTGTACACATTTGTACGGATCTGTATGGGACGAAAACGTGTTGCATACGGGATAACTATGGAATGCATACGGATGTGTATGGATGCATATGGTTGTGTGGGGAAGATGCACACGTGCACCTATGGATGTTGTCAACATTCATATGTGCAGATTTGAATAAAAAATTCAAACAAATAGATTTGAATTTGGTAAATACAAATCGAATCTTGTTAAATTCAAATTTAAAAGATTCAAATCAAATCGGATTTTGGGGAATTCGATTCAATTTGAATAGAATGTCAAAAAAAATCATGCACATCCCTAGTGTGGATGCAGCCTTGGGAATAATGGAGTAACAGAGCTGCTTACACATTCCTTCATCTGTCCTGAAATATTCATCCTGACTAAATTCAGTAGAATGCAGCGTAAGTGAAATGGGCTTTCAAAGTAATTGGTTTTAAATTAATCAAACCATGAAGAAGCTTTTATGGCCATCGTGCAAGATTGTCTGAGCGTCGTTTCATGTGTGCAATTTTGTTGTTAAGAATGGCACAGAAAATGTGATTATTTATTCAGACAACAACATTTACATTATATTTCCATTTCAAACAGGTGGCATGAGTTTCAAAGAGTCTACCAGAGTTGCATCAGGAATGCGCAGTGAACAAGGAATAACTGATGGCTTTGGGCACCTCATCTATTGAACACAGAGTGAGCATGAATGAAAGCTTGAATGAACATAGCCTGAATGAGTGCTTGTTTACCATCTTGAATTAAAGAAACACTCGGAAGTAATAGCGGCATCAGATGGGTACGCAAGTCAATCATTCTGGTTTCATGAAAATCATATTATAAACAAGGTAATTACATACTATAGGGCAACAAATAATAGCATGAAACCATTCATTGCCAATCAACAGCTGTGAAAGTAACAAGTCCAAAATTGTTTTCATGGGGGTACAACTGGAGTTAAATGTCATTCATGCCTTTCGGAGTAACTAAATAAGATTTGGATTTTTTGTATCAGCCAAACAGAAACAACAACTATATAGGAAGAAAAACATGGAGCTTCTGAATAACTAAGGCAACTATTTTACAAGAAGATCATACAGTCTACAATTACCCATGGTACTAATAGAATGAGCTATTTCTGATGATATTTTGAAAGGAAAAATAAAGGACAAGACATCACATTAGACAGAACTGTCCTTTCAACACAGGTAGGAGATATCAAGTTTTCAGAATCTGAAAAATACAGAAACCTAAAAGAATGTATGATATAGCATGAGGGCACACTGAGCTAACAAGAGAAGTCAATGAGAGAAGGTTGTAGGGAGAAAAAAATAAAACCTGAGTAATAGATAAGCCTCAGAACCTGACCACTAAGAAAGATCAGCAATCATGGAATACTAAAATTACAGAAATGGAGATTCAAGATTGGGAATTTCTATTTGTTTCACTTCTCTGGAAGTCTTTAAGATTTTGACCATAATCTTTCAATCCTAAATTGTCAAGCAAAATAGTAAAACATATGCTTCACATTTAAATGATGTACCTCACTCACACACAAATGTTATTAGGGAAAGATAGAAACAGGAAATAAGGGCATTACCTCCTTACCTAGGCTGCATTCATGAGCAGTATATATATATATATATAAATCTCTGAGGTGGCTCAGAGATGGGTTGACAAATGTGCTTGTTCATACAACCATCTGCCCTTTCCCATCTAATGAACATTCTAGGCTAGACAAAGTGGATTAGATTTGGGATTAGTTCATGACCCAGTTTGTCACTGGGTTTGATTCTGCACTCCTCCAATAAGCCAGCTGGGTGGCCTTGGGCTAGTCACAGCTCTCTTTCTAAGCTCTCACAGCCCCACCCAACTTACATTTGGAATATTGTGTCAATTCTGGTCACCACATCTCAAAAAGAATATTATGGAACTGGAAAAGGTGCAGAAAGGGGCAACTAGAATGATTAAGGGGCGAGAACACCTCCCTTATGAAATCAGACTGCAACATCTAGGGCTCTTCAGCCTGGAAAGTAGCATTTAAGAGGGGACCTGATTCATAATCATGTATGGTATAGAGAAGGTGGATAGCAAAAATTTACTTTCTCTGTCACACAACACTAGAACCAGGCTTTGCGACCTGACATGGCCCTGGGAAGCAGGGAGCAGCAGCTGGGGGCTGCTGCTATTTACCAGCTGTTGTGATAAATAATACCCAGGCTCCAAACAGCTTGGTCCTCGAGACCAACCAAGTAATGGCTGGCCCGATTAGCACAGAAAATGAGAAGAGGGAATAAGGAGGCTTGAGGCATCAGAGACAGCAGGAAAAAAAAATCACAAGTTTATTCTTGCAGGGCTTTAAATGCAGAAATCAAAAGGGGCATGCAGGAAATGACATAAATGCAACATCTGGGGAGACGATTGGATGAAAGCTGGTGCTTTGTAGGTCAGAGGTCCTGGTGATGTCACATCCTCTGGTCCGCAGGAAGAGAGGGCAGTTGTTTTTCTCTCCTCATGGCTGAGAAATTCCATAATTGCCTGAGGGCATCTGCACAGAGTGGAAATAATTCAGCACCCTGGAGTCACTGAGCATGTACTACAAGTCTATGGAAAGGAAAATTCTTAGCTTCTTTTACCCTTTGAGGTTTGTCCTCAACCAGTGAAAGAGCTATACAGAGAGGGGCTGAAAATGAGGCGGGGGGGTGGGGGGAAGCTGAGCAGCTTTTGTGGTTACTACACTCTGTGAAGCTGATGGGCAGGAGAGTCAGATCAGACAAGGGGAAGTATT
Organism: Aspidoscelis tigris stejnegeri; assembly: GCA_023333525.1. Classification (NCBI taxonomy): domain Eukaryota; kingdom Metazoa; phylum Chordata; class Lepidosauria; order Squamata; family Teiidae; genus Aspidoscelis; species Aspidoscelis tigris. The sequence goes on along the minus strand of JALMGA010000007.1, from coordinate 66,616,316 downwards.
TCTTCACCCAGAGGGTCATTGGTCTATGGAACTTGCTGCCAGAAGTGGTGGCAACAGCTATCAGCCTAGATGGCTTTAAGGAAGGGTTAAACAAATTTATGGATGACAGATGTATCAATGGGTACTAGAATGGATACCTAAATACATCTTTAAGCTAGGGGAAAAAGCAGGATGGCTCTAAGACCATTTGCTGGGATTCAAGAGTAGGAGAAGGTTTGCTCTTGTCCCTACTTCAGATGCCATGAGCCACTGTGTGCGACAGAATGCTGGACTAAATGGCACTAAATCCAGCAGGGCCCCTCTTATGTTCTTATGTTCTTACAAGGGCATTTGTTGCAGGGAGAAGAAAAGAAGTTTTGTCAGCCACTTTGAGTCCCCTTAAATGGGTGAGAAAAACCAGAGCATAAAAGCCAACTTTTCTTCCCCATGACTTCCATATATTCTATGTTTTTGCTATGTATGAACACAGCCACACATGTTACCTATCTTTTTGCCTGCCATTTTGCCGGCGATCAAAGGCAGAACATGGGGACATCAGGACTGGACCATGGCAACAAGACAATCATGATCTTGACACAGGAGAAGTTTATTTATTTATTTATTTTTTATTTATATTTCAATTTATATGCCGCCCCATACCCGAGGGTCTCTGGGCAGCTCACAGCATTTAAAACAGATGTATAAAAACAGTATCAAAAATAAAACAAATTTAAAAATACAGTTTTAAAAGTACAAAACAGTTAAAAACATCAGCGGTTTTCAGTGAGGGGAAGTGTGGGGAACATTTAACCAAAGGCCTGCGTGAATAGGAACGTTTTCACTGCCTTCCTGAATAGGAACAGAGAAGGGGCCTGACGCACCTCAAGGGGGAGACCATTCCACAGCCTGGGGGCCACCACCGAGAAGGCCCTCTCCCGGGTACCCACCCGCCTAACTAAAGAAGGCCTCCTCTCCAGATCTTAAAACACGGGCAGGTCGATACGGGAGAAGGCGCTCCTTTAGATATCTGGGACCCAAGTCATTTAGGGCTTGCCCCTATTCACTTGTCAACTCACCACAATCTTGATGCTGCAGAGGAGGCTTGAAGGCTGGTAATCCATGGCTGCAGTCTTGACACCTGGGAGCAGCAATTATGTGCTGTCTACTCTCCTGATACATTAAGAACAGCGACACCCATAAACTTCAGCTTCTGTACAATCTAACATTTTATCTTTCTATAATTTATGCCTGTGTGAGTTTTGTATTCAGGCTAAACTAACAGGGTTTTTTTTTCTCCCGGCTTCAAAGGAACCTGACTGTAAATTGCCTTATTCATTGAGCAATGTAGCATTCCATGTTCCCAGACTAACTCAGTCAGTGTTAATTGCTTCTCAGCCACAATCAAAGTACAGTACCGACATTTTATGTGCATGTGGGCCAGCTATCATGATATATTTCCTGCCCAACACATTAAGTGCAGTTCTGTCCCATTTTAAGAGCACTTGCAATGTAGAAAAGAAAATTAAATAACACAATGGAATGCAGGATGGAATTTTAATCAACAGAAAGTGTCATGCTACCTAAGCAGAAACCGCACAGGGGCACCATTCTATCACTATTGCTATTTGTAAATTCTTCTTTAAAATGCAGCCTTTCAGACATTATGGGCTACTCAGGAACAGGCATTACTGAAGCTTCCGTGATGAACTTCACACCAAATGGATTCATTATCAGGGCTTGAAATGACTCTGTTGAAGTAGGCACAGCAACCCAATTCCTGATGGTAAGGACTGGGGACAGTCGTGTTGTCGATGGTAAGGACTGGGGACACTCATGTTGTCTGCCTTCTAGAATTTACAGAATTACTTTGCACCTAAGGTTGACTCTCTACAACTAGCTACTGCCTTGAATTTATCGGGGCTGAGGAGGTGTGCAGAGATATTGGGAAATACATTCTGTAGTACACCTTTTCTTCTGTCTATAGAAGATGTAATGTTCCTAGCAACAGCAACTGTTTCATTCTTGAGATGTTAAAGCGTGAGCGTTATAGGAGATCGAAGGAGGTCAAATTAACTATCAGGTGTTTTTCCACTGTCACTAGAAGTACCGATTAAGTACCCATCATCGTACAGAGTCTGTTCTTGGGGGAAGGAGAACAAGATGGCAGGGTTGCAGAAACAGCAGTTACAGGCATTGATAGCAGAAGTACAAAAGTACATAAATAGAAAAAACAGGCATAGAAAAATATATTGTACACACACATAAATGATTCATGGATGAGCAAGCTTCCACCCGCCTTCTGTCCTTTGGCCTTTACTTGAGCAGGTTTGGTCTAGTGCAGTGATGGTGAACCTTTTGAGCTCGGTGTGTCAAAATTCGCAAGAAAACCTAGCTTAACTCGGGTGCTGTGTCACATCTAGAAATATCCATAACTTTGTGATATTTGTAGCTCTAGTAAAAAAGTTATATTTTTGATATATGTATTTTATTAAAAGCAAAAACAAATAATTCTTTACATTAGTCACTTTTGTTGCTAAATCTTCAATTGAAAGTTGGTATTTCATACACTTCAAGAACAAGCAAGCACTACACACCCAGGTGCCAGGGTGACCATGTGTATCACCCAAAAGGGCTTGGTGTGTCACCTGTGACACGCGTGTCATAGGTTGGCCATCACCGGTCTAGTGGTTAAAGAGCCGGACTCTTATTTGGGAATCCCGGGTTTGATTCCGCACTCCCCCATGAAGCCAGCTGGGTGTCCTTGGGCTAGTCACAGCTCTCTTCTGAGTTCTCACAGCCCCACCAACCTCACAGGGTATTCTGTTGTGGGGAGAAGAACTTAAGCTTTTTCAGCCGCTTTGAGTCCCCTTAAATAGGTGAGAAAAGTGGGGTAGAAAAGCCAACTCTTCTTCTTCTTCTTCTTGTTCTACTTAGAGAGCAATCAGTTATGACTAGTAGGGCATCCTCTAGGTGAATTTGAGTCTTGGGCATCAGACATTTTATCCCTGCCTTTGCTTTATCCCATTCTGAAGTCCAGGAATGGGTGCCTCTTCCTCATTCAGGGTTTCATAAAAACAAAAGAGACTCTTTCTTTAGTTAGATTGGCAGGAAGCAATATAAGTACAGTGGCAGGAAATGTAGCCAAACACAGCATGGAAATAGTTGCCATTGGTGATCAACCAATCCCAGTTATTGAAGTTGAGCAGTCAAGAGTTTATCAATGAATAGCAACCATTGTTAAGGGAGGTGCTGCCAGACTTATTTATTTATTATTTATTTATTTGTCTTTCTATCCTGCCCTATACCCGGAGGTCTTAGGGTGGGTTACAATATTATAGTAATGTTAGGCAGGTCCCTGCCCTCAGGCTTACAATCTAAAGAGACAAGATACAAGAGGAAAATGGTGTGGGAGGGAACAGGGACACTCTTAATGATAGTAATATTACATACAAATTAAAATTAGGTTCTTAAAGATCTTAACTTAACCAGATATGAAGCAATTTAAAACCTTTAAAGGGTATTGAGAAAAAAGAAACAGATCTTTAAAAACATGTTTGTCATTCCCAAAAGGAGACTTGGAGGTAAACAAACATTGCAGTGTTGGAAAGTAGATAGGTTTTTGCCTACTTATTCAGATAACTATTAGGCTGCATCCCCATGCAAGCCATTTGACTCAGAATGGGCACACATGGGACCCGGAGCGGGTTTGCGATCAAATCTTGCCCATCCCTGTGCCATTCCGGGTGATGTGGGCTGAGTGTGGGCTGGGTGAGGATGCAGTCATGCAAACCACATCAAACCATGCATGTAGGAGCAGTGCCACATCCTCTCCACCCCCTCTCTCCTAACTGGAAGCTGGATTCATGTCAGCCCATCTCCATGCTGCCAGTTGCAAATGCCCCTGTACCGCCAACTGCAAATGCCACATCCCCCCTCCCTTAGCAGCACAGAAAGCCAGAACTAGGCTGGGGGATACACAAAAAATAAATAAAGTCTAATAAATTTAAAAATAATTTTTAAAACCCCAAAGCTGCTATGAGGTTTAGTGGCAGTTGGGTGGTGCAGCAGTTTTGCGCACCTTCACTACACCGGGAACCATGATAATGCCTGACAAGCTTAAAAGGGAGAAAATCAAGCCATTATCATGATCACTTTGACGACTGGGAAATGGGGGTGGAATATTTGCCATGGAAAAGGGGAAAAAAATAAAACATTATCCTACCTGCCTTGGTGATCGGGATTTTTTCACTCCCAAAAAATCTCAGCGGTTGTGATCTCCAATGCACCGGGCAAGAATAGCAAGCACACCCAACCTCCCAATGATGTGAGTGCCCATCTCCTCCCCAAATAGCCCAGAACAGTCCCCATACGCAGGCATGGCTCGCAAGACAATGCGTGCTGGACCCCCAAACCATGCCCAGACTTTTTTTTTTCAGGTACCAAATTTGGTCCTGGCCTGTCATCATTTGGGGTGATTTGGTTTGTGGAAATCAGACCAAATAAAAAATGCAAGTGGACACCCTTTGCCAAGCCCAATTTTGGTACCGGACCAAACATGCATGGGGGTGTGCCCTTAGAACTCTCTCTCTCTCTCTCTCTGTGTATGACATACTTACAGCCTTAGCAATTCAATATGCCTGCCTGCATATTAGTGTTGAAAATCTCCAAAATATGCATGTGTGAAGGAGAGGGAAGAGGAGTTGGCTTTTCTACTCCACTTTTGTCACCCCTTTAAGGGGAATGAAAGTGGCTGACAAAGCTTTCTATTCTTTTCCCCAAAACAGAACACCCTGTGAGGTAGGTGGGGCTGTGGGAGCTCAGAACAAGGTCATCCAGCTGGCCTTGTGGAGGAGTGTAGAATCAAACCCGGTATCCCCAGATAAGAGTCTGGCTCCCTAACCACTAGACCAAACTGGTTCACCTAGTGTCAGAGAAGTCTATCCTTTGCTCACAAAAACATACAAGAATGGCAAGCCAGTGATTACTGAACAGTCCCTCAGTACTTATAAGAGTTTCATTATGCAATTTTATTGTGGATATGAAAATCTTTGAGTCATGAAATTGCTAGAAACTGGCTGTGGGTTTGAGTGTGCCAAAATTATTCCAGTACCTGTTTCTAACTCTTTCTTCCATATTCATGATTCAACATTTTAAATTATGAATCATACAGAACTCAGTGCAGAAATACTGTCATGAATATACAAAAATTACATGTAAGGAACTCATGGGTTTCAAGGGATTGCTTCATGTGCAGTCTTCTTTCCAAGAGCAAATACCTGGACATCCTTTGAAAACATTTCAAAGGACTTATACAGTCTATATATAACTTCATCATATGATGATCACTTCTGTGGCAGGATCCACGTGGTACTTTATCATGCTAAAAATGCAACACTGTTTCTCAATCACAGAACATAGTAACAGCACTGTAACAGCCCTGAGAGCTCTTCATTCCCCCACTTGAAGGGACTGACTTGTCTCCTTGGCAGGACCCAGTGTATAATTTACTATAGGAATTGATCCATGGATCAACAAACTCCACCCTGACCATCAAAATTACAGCCAAACATCCCCCAGAGCTGCTGCAACCATTACGTTTGTGGCTGTGATTTTGATGGCCAGGGACAGCACTCATCCTACTGTCAAGATTGCAGTTGGGACTCCCAGCTGTGATCTTGATGGTTGAGGGAATGCCACCTTCCTCTATCTTTGTGTCAAGATAGCAGACAATCTTAAATTGTGGGGAGAAAATAATGTCAAGATCACAGCTGACCCTGAAGCAGCTGATCACAACTGCAGTCTTCCCCAGATCATCAAATTGTACCTGGAAATGATATGGATTTGATTCTGACAGTGCATTTACACTTGAAGTTCAGGAGGAGATGCTGGGTAGGAGCACTTATTTTCAGCTATGGCTGGTTCTCCAGCTATGGCCTTTTCTGGACAGAGAAATCAGGCCATAGTCATCCATGTTCTTGTAACTTCCAGATTGGACTACTGTAATGTGCTCTACATAAAGATGGTCTGGAAACTGCAGTTTGCACAGAATGCAGGAGCTAGACTTCTAACTGGCACTGCTGGCTGGACACACATCAAAGCAGCCCTAAAAGAACTGCACTGGCTGTCTATTTGCTGAACCCAGTTATAAGACCCTATGACCCCAAATATCTAAAGGAATGTCTCCTCCCACATGGACTTACCCGCACCCTAAAATCTGCCAGTGAGGCCCTCTTGGTGGTCCCACTACCTTAAGCAGTTGGGGGTGGGGGTTAGGGATACATAGAAGGATATTCTCAGCTGTAGCCCCCACTAATGTAATTATCTCCCCTCTGAGATATATTAGGCACCGTATGCGTTCAGATGCCTAGAGAAGACAGATCTCTTCACCCTGGCCATTGGCTGAGGGAACAACATCTACACTCCACACAGACACTGTCACTGTTCTAGTTAATGTGTTTTATAATTAATTTATTGTGGATAATAGTTTAGATAATATAAATCCTTTGATTTTATATATGGTGTCAGCAGCTAGATTATTATATACGCATAGAAAGGGAAGGAGGAAGAGATACTTGCAGGGGAAGAATGGCTAATCAAATTGATGGAGCCGGCAGAAATGCACAGATTGACAAACCTATTAAAAGACAGAACAATGGATAGATTTATGAAAGACTGGAGCCCCTTTATTAACTATCTCCAAGAAATAGAAGTAATGCTGGATGGTTTCAACTAAAAATTAAGGAGTTAGCTGAAAAGGAACAAGAGACATTAAAGGGGAGCAAAGAAACAGGTGATACGAAGAAGAGGAGCCGGAAAAACAGAGGAAATCATATAAGGAACATTAAAGCAATGTTAACGATGTGATATGAGAAAAATGTAAGTAGAAAGAAAAACAAACCCTAACCCTAACCCTAACCAACGAGTGAGGTCTAGGTGGACAGAAGCGGCAAGTGATGTGCAGACAGCACATTACTGCTTTCAGAGGAATGCGACAAGTGTAATTCTCCCCTTAAGCTGGTTCCCCACCTGCTTAGCAAGGTGATTTGATTGCAGCCAGAGGCTTCTGCTTCTCCATTTTGGAATGCAGAAGCATCATTTACACTGACCCATTGTGGCAGCTCTGGGCAAGGCACAAATTGTGCCCTGTAAACAGGGAAACTCTGATAATGTTCATCCACACAAAGGGGATGGCATGACCACTGTAAAGTGTTTGCTGTCATTGTGAATGTGCGTGACATACTTGCAGCCTTAGCAATTCAGTATGCCTGCCTGAATATTAGTGTTCCTAAAGCTTCAAAATCTGCATGTGTGAAGGAGGAAGAGGAGGAATTGGCTTTTCTACCCCACTTTTCTCACCCCTTTAAGGGGACTGAAAGCAGCTGACAAAGCCTTCTACTCTTCTCTCCACAAGAGACACCCTGTGAGGTAGGTGGGGCTGTGAGAGCTCAGAAGAGTGCTGTGATGAGCCCAAGGTCACCCACCAAGGTCTCAGAAGAGTGGCTGTGGGTGTCTTTAGCAGTGGAGCTACGGCCTTAATTTATTTACTATTTATTTATTATTTACATTTCTATCTTGCCCCATACCCGAAGGTCTCTGGGTGGGTTACAACCTTAAAACAACAGATTAAAACAGATTAAAAGAGACTTTAAAAATTCAACTCTAAAACAATACACATTATGTTTAAAATACACATAAATACACATTTATGTTTAGATGGGGAAGAAGGTTATAGTTGTGAATAGTTTATGCTACTGTATTGTTTGTGTTTCTGTGTAGCAAACTGATCCATTACTCTCTTCTGAGATTAGGGATTTGCACATAACATAAACTTTCACACAGATATCTTGCTGTTTGTTCAGTGAAATTAATGTATTTCCACATCTTATTAGAGCAGCTGTTGTTGCTGAACTAGAATTCCCGGAAGCTTCATTTTCTGAGCTGAATCTTCTTTCTGCAGACATTTTACCACCAGGCTAGGAAGAATCACCAGTGTGAGACAGAAGCTTCTGTGTGTATAGAACCACAAATTTTCTCTTCTGGTAAGACAGAGCCAGATCTGAATTAAGAGGCCCTTAATCCAGATCTAGTACACTAGGAAGGGAGGCCCCCTGTTATTCCACACTTGTGTATGGATAAGAGATGCCTAGACCAGATTAGAGATGTGCACAAATGTTGTTGTTGTTGTTGTTTGCAATCAAATTCAAATCTAATTGAATATTCAAACATTCAATTTGATTCAAATGTTTAGAATCCAAGTGCAACAAAATCCAATTTGAATTGAATACATTCAGATCTATTCATTCGAATCTGAAGATACAAATGCCAACAACATTCATATTTGGAGATACGACTGTCGACATTTGTATGTGTTATATGTATCTGTACACATTTCACACGCATTCCATTTTATGCCATATGCATCCCATTTTTGTGACATACTATTAGCACAAATGCGTAGAGAGATATATGAGATTTGTACAGATTTGTACAGAATTTGATGGGTAGGAGAGTCATTTCCGACAAAGGGAAGTATTTCTTCACCCAGAGGGTCATCGGCCTATGGAATGTGCTGCCGGAAGAGGTGGTGACAGCTACCAGACTAGATGGCTTTAAGGTAGGGTGAGACAAATTTATGGATGACAGATGTATCAATGGATACTATAATGAATGCTTAGGTGCATCTTTCAGGCTGGGGGGTGGGTGGGTGGAACCAGAGCACTTCTAAGGCCATTTGTTGGGATTCTAGAGCAGGAATAGGTTTGTCCTTGTCTCTGCTTGGGATGCCCATGAGCATTTGGTGGGCCACTGTGTGCGACAGGATGCTGAACTAGATGGGTTGTGGCCTGATCCAGCAAGGCTTCTCTTATGTTCTTATGTTCTTAAATGTCTGTAATACATCTGTACTTTCGAATGTTTTGAATCATTTGAACAAATGTTTAAATTTGAACGTGAAGACATTCCATTGGAATTCAAATGTCCACATTTGATCAAACTTGATCAAATTTCGAATGTTTAGAACATTTGTGCACACCTTTAGACAAGACCAAGTTCCAGGCTACTGCACAGTGTCAAAGGTTCTACGAACAATAATCCATTAAACTTCATAATTCCAATGGAATGTCTTCACATTCAAATTTAAACATTCAAACAAATTTAAATGTTCCAAAATATTCATTCTAATCATTCGAAACATTTGAAAGTACAGATGTATGCCGTACAAATTGTATTATTTTAATCACTTGAATAGATCAGAAAGTAGGGAGTGGAAAATTTAATCATTTTATCAGACTGCAACAGATACGGCATCAGCAAGAGAACATTTCTGAAGCAGAAGGTGCACTTCAAAAAACAGTAAGAGCCGTGGAAATTACTTAAAGCACTTAGAAACAAGGTTTCATCAAAGCTCAGTACAGGACTGTTTTGAGGTTCATATTTCTAACTCTTCTTAGCTCAGCACATAATATGCTAGATGCCTTCTACTTCAATTACTGTCAATGGAAACGTTGTTGTTGCAAGGCGGAGGACATCAAGATTAAGTACCTTTACTTTGAGTCCTTACTATTATTGCAGCCTTGCAGTATGTTATGAAAATGACAACATTTTAAAGTATGTTTAAGTCTTTAAAAAGGTAGCTATTGGGATTATTATATAATGCCAGTCTTGCAAGGGTTGTGGCTGTGCCTTCAGCAGGAGGCTCTACATCCAACACTACCAGACACTAGCAAGCTGTAATAACGATCAGCAGTTCTAACTTGTTGTCTGAAGTTCTTTGGTTTTGTTTTACACAGGGGGTAGGGGAGACACCATGTTTATAGAGTTCCACAGAACTGATTTACAGCCTGATTCTAGCAAAACACATTTAGTAGGAATGTGTACAAATATTCGTAACATTCATTAGTTGTTCAAATTTGGATGAATTCAGAAATCGAGTCGAATGTTGCGAAATTCGTACATTGACACTTGTACGAATACGAATGTTTCATAACATTTGTACGAAGCTTCGGAACATTCGTGAAATGGGAACGTGGGAAAGCAGCTGCGCCAGTCACGTCTGCAATGGATCCAGAGTGAATTTGACATGGTTTGAGAGTAGATTCATAGTGGATTCAGAGCAGATTTGATGCTTTCAGATTGGATATGTTACAGGACATATGTGCCTCCATACAGCTTGAAGCTACACAGCAGCTTCACAGTGTTAATGTATGGGGGCTTCTGGTCCATCACACAGGCAGACCAGAAGCCTCACAGCTGAATCAGCTTCCGGTTTGGTGGATCAGAAGCTTTGGTGTCTTGGCAAAGCGGCTTCCCCTCAGACAGGAAGTCCCGTAGCCTGCAGCAGTAGGGGAATATTATAAGGTAACTGCACATTAATGTGTGTGTGTGGGAGGGGGGAAGCTCTCCCATTACTGTAGAGGATGAAAGCAATGAAGCCCCTTTGCTGCTTTCTTCCATGTCTGGATGCACATTGGTACTGGCATAATGATAACAACATGATGCTGTGATCATAGCAATATTTAGATCTAGTCTTAGTGACAGTGACATCCAATAGTATGTTCAAACACACACTTTTAGATGATCCTGACAAACATAAAAGATAAAAAAGGTTTACCTCATTCACAAATCTCTGATAATCTGGCTCTTCCATGGACCCTGAAAAGAGAGCCGGTGAGGATGTCAAGAAAACAAAAGGGAAAAGTATCCAGATCTTTGAACCTAAGCCAATCCTAGCCATTAAAGCCACTGTCCAATGAGGGGCCTGGAAAAATGGGGCACATTATCCAATGGGAAGTGAGCAGTGAAGGCAAGAACACTGGTGAAGAAAGAGAAGCAAGCCAGTTAGGAGGCTTTTATTCAGAACTATTTGACCCAGGTTTCTTTCTTGCATTCATAGCTGGGGAGATCCTGTGTACATAGGCATCCCCAAAACATGCAGTCAGATCACAGCCAAATCAGTGCATAATGTTAAGGTAATCTTATTTATCTGGGAAAGTCTAATTCGCTGAGACGGTTGGTATTTACCTTCCTGTCAGTGATGATAGATAGATAGATAGATAGATAGATAGATAGATAGATAGATAGATAGATAGATAGATAGATAGATAGATAGATAGATAGATAGATAGATAGATAGATAGATAGATAGATAGATAGTGAACACAAGACAGCTATGATCTGAGGAGATCACATTAATAAATGTCAATCTGTGTATATCCCATTGTACTTTTAGTATAGGCCACTTTTTTTCCAGTATAGTGTGTGAGTACTGGCCTAAATGATCTATGGCTGAAAAGAGTATTTCTGGATGGGTAGGAGAATTTCTAATTGATGTAGCCAATCAGAATTTGGAGAGGTCAGAACACAGCAGCAGAGAATGCTGGGTACAACTGGATGTTTATATGGAAGGGTAGCTTAAGGGAGAAAGAAAATATATATATATGCCGGGGAACTATTCTGGCTGCATTAGGAGGAGTTTTGAGAAAGAGAATCCCAATCTCCCCCAACTAAAGTACAGATCTTCTGCTGCCTCTTCTTATGAACACTGCTTCTTGATTTGTGAAACAAAGGGCCTTTCTGCACACGCCGCCGAAAACGGATCTAAAAGATCTGTTTTCTGGCGAAATGTTTTTAAATGCTATATTTGGGGCAGCGGCGGTAGGGCCGGATTTGGAAATGGTTTGGGGTGGGTGCTGTGCGAATGCACCAGCACCCATCCCAAACCGACCCTGCCGGCGCCTGCCTAGCTGTCAGAAAGGCAGAATGCATGCTCTGCGACTCTGACAGGTGGGCGAGTCTGGCAGCCAGCTTCCCTGCCTTCCCTCTGCCAGAGAACCGACGATTCTCCGTTCTCTGGCAAGGGTAAGGCACCCCCTACTCCTACTCTCACCCCCACCCCACCAAGGGTCCCTCTGACTTACCCGATTGTCTGCAGCTCAATTCTGAGGCTGGCAGCGCCGGCGCCAATTGCACATGCACTCGCCACGGCCCTGCCGGTCCCAGCAGCCCAGGACTACATTTCCCAGCATCCCTGGGGTGCTGGGACCAGCAGGGCCGCGGCGCATGCATGCACGATTGGTGCTGGCGCTGCCAACCTCAGAATTGAGCTGCAGACGATCAGGTAAGTCAGAGGGACTCTCGGTGGGGTGGGGGTGAGAGTAGGAGTACGGGGTGCTCTACCCTTGCCAGAGAACTGAGGATCGTCGGTTCTCTGGCCAGAGGGAAGACAGTGAAGCTGGCTGCTGGACTCACCCACCTGTCAGAGTGGCAGAGCATGTGCTCTGCCTCTCTGACAGCTGGACATGCGCCGGCAATCTGGCTTTTCCCCCTCCGGTGTGGAAACGTTAGTTTCCAAACCGTTTTAAGGGGAAAAGCCAGATTTAAGACCTGATTTTTTCAGGTCTTACATCTGGGTAGGATTCGGCGGCAAAACCGGTTTAAACAACCGTTTTTGCCTGCCGATATGCAGATGTGGCGTCCTCAAAGGGACCCTAATTGGGTTCCCTGTGCGGATGCCACGTCCAAATCCTTCCCCAAACAGGCTCTAAATCCATTTTTAGAGCCTGTGCGGAAAGGCCCAATGGGACCTTGTGACCAGCAACTAATATTTAATCTACTGTCCTTATGGTTTCTGTGCAAAAGAGTCAGGAGCATAAATGGATACAGATGATAAAAGGGAAGGGCTGCTGCTTCTCTCTCACACACATATGCATACACATATATGGCTGTCACTCCATAGGCACACTTAGTAGCTCAAGCTCTGGGCTTGGATTTTGAAGCAACCGTTCATAGCTCTCCTCTTTTCATAATCCACCTTTAATAAATGCAGAGAGATTCTGTCAGTCTGTCTCTCACTGTGAATATGAATGGTTGTGTATGAGAAAGGAGGAGAGACAGAATTACCAGGCAGTTATATTCAGGCAATCAAGGGCATAAGGAAAGAAGAGAATAAGCAAATTATTTATGCTATATTTGGTGGCAGGGAAGGGAAGAAACAATTTGTAATCTCTGGCTTCCAGTAGACAACTCATTGTTGTAAAACCAAAATAAACCAAGCAGATAATCTTGTAGGCACGAACTGAACTTAAAAACAAAACACCTGTTGTGAGATTGGCGTGGAAAACAATCAGTCAGCCCCACTGGATACAGAAGGGCTGGGACCAGTGTGTGGGTATGTGATAGGTTATCCCAACCAACCTCAGCAAGCAAGAAATTGTCTGTGTGACTAGATACTGTGCCCTTAATATGCACAAAACACATAGAGTCTGTTTGCACTTAACTACGAGGGATGGTAAAATAATACCATCCCACTGAAGTTAATTTCAGGGATGGGGGCCAGCGTTCAAATCATAAGTACCGGCACCATTTCCAACTTATCTATGGATACTTGGGATGAGGACAGTCCATCCTGGACTGTCTGAATCACGAAAGCAATGGCCACAGCACGTTCTGCCATGTCCCTGGCCATTGCCATGGCAATTATGGCATGGCAAGTAACTGACATGCAGGGTTTACTTCTCCACAGCCAGGGAGGATCAAGACACTCCAGGGTGTTTTCAGATGTTCTTAGATGTTCCCTTGATGTGCAGAGAGACCATCCTGATTCATGCTGCAAGCATAAGTGCAAACAGGCCTATAATGTCTGCGCCACAATTAAATGAACTGAGTCATTCATGAGCCTTTTTAATCTGTTTTCTTTTTTCAACCTCCATATAAGTGTAGCAAAAGTTAATATACAAAATCTAAAAGGAAAGAAAAATCTCTCTATTTTTAAAAAATTAAATTGATACCTATAAGACCAAAGGGAAAAGGGAAATTAAAAGCTAAAAAGCTGCAATACTATGGAGAGAAATTTATATTGGTCTCTAAATACAAGGTTAAATAGTGTGCTTAGCTTGACATACCTCTTGTAGGAAGTCTTTCTCCTAACCATTGACCCATAAATCTTGTTAACCAGTGGAACCTTCTCTTATCTTAATTCACATGGGGGACTGTGGCTGCATCAAGACATCAGCTACTTATTCTGCTGTATTCTGGAATATCAATGCTTTATTTCACAATATTCAAATATAGTGGAATAAATAACCGATGTTTGGATGCAGCCTGTAGTCATATGGTTTGTGCTTACTTGTCTATTGCCTAGTGATGTGCGCTAATATTTTTCATGTTCGCTTCACGTCGAAACAAATGCAAAGGAAGTTCGTATCTGTGCAAGTACAGCCACTCCAAGAATGGTAGGATTCAATTCTTCTTCGAATGCTCTTTGAATCCACTTCAAATTCCTGTCATCAGTCATGCATCTGAACCCCCTCCAAATCTATTCCAAATCCACTTTGAATCTGTTCTAAATCTTATGCAGATAGGACTGGGCACCCACTTTGCCACTTCAGAAATATAATGAAGCATCTATTGAATGCACAGAAAGCATTTGCTTCTCATTCAAACATCAGTCTTCAAATATAACCAATATTTAATTCAAATGCGAACCTGATGAATGATTTGTGCACATCCCAACTATTACCATTCATTATCATTCCAAAGGCACATACTAATGTGAACAATCCAAGCATACACATATTTCATTTTTGTTTGCAGAACAAGACTTATCTGTTATCCCATCAGAGGTACGTCACTGTGTCTTCTGACAACCAGTTTTGAATGGCTGGGATTAGGCTTGCTCTGTGTTCCTTTCATGTGCAGCCACTATCTTTGAGCTCCTCCCATTTTAGTGGAGTGTACGACCCATACAAGAAATACAATATATCCATTGTAAGATGCACATTATTATATGAATTTCTGTCTAATGCAGTGCTTTCTAAAGCTTGTTATTCTGTGTGAGTGACTGATATATGCCCCCTATTTCCACACACAATCAAAGATCTGGATCTTCAAGATCCAGATCTTTGAGATGGGGTCCTCCTGGAGATCCAGATGTTGAGGATGCCTGAAGACCCCATTGTGGACACCTTTAATCAGGTCCACGTGAAATCCAGATTTAAGGGCCTGAAGGACCCATTAAATCCAGATATCCCTGCCCTTGCAGATGGGGCCTTCAATGGGGTCCAGGTGGGGACAGGGCCTTCCTGATTGGTACCAATCAGGTACCAATCGAGTTCCTAGTGGAAAAAAGGCCCATGGTCTGATAAACTGTGGGAAATGACATATGAAAGAAAGCAAATTCATTATCTGCAGCACCCACAACTTTTTACCTGTTCATACCCATCTTAATCAACAAAATATATTCATACCTCTCTAAAGAACTTTAAAAAACAGCCCTTAGAAACACAGTATTTATTTATTTGTGCATTAATATCCCACCTTTCATCTAGCCTTCATCCAAATGTCCCAAGGCAGGTTACAAGAATAACAAGATAAAGACCATGAAACTTTGTGAAACATACTTAAATTATTACCCTTACTTCTTCTCTGGCAGGACAAACCTCAGAAGAAGTGAAGCATCAAAAGCCCAAGTGGAGAGGAATATTTTACCAGGTGCTGAAATACATATGAAGCGTATTTCTAGGGGAAGGCTGTTCCAAAGTCTGGGGGCCACAACAAAAAAGGTTCTCTTATGAGCAATTGCCCCTTGCACATATGAGGGTGAAATAACTACAAGAAAGTCCTCACTTTGTGATCTTAACATTCAGGTAGTTCCTAGAGATGTGCATTTATTTATTTTTTTGACATTCTATTCAATTCAAATTGAATACCTGAAAATCCAGTTAGGTTCAAATCTTTTAAATTTGAATTTAACAGGGTTCAATTCAAATTTACCAAATTTGAATCTATTCATTCGAATTTTTATTCGAATCTGCAAATATGAATGTCGACAACATTCATATGGGCGCTTACACATCTTCCCCACATCTGTACACATCCGTACACATCCATACATGTTTGTATGCATTCCATAGTTATCACGTATGCAACTCGTTTTCGTCCCATATAGATCTGTACAAACGCGTACGGATGCGGGAAAGATGTGGATCTTCAAGTATGCCTTGTGTACGAACCTGTACTCATAGGAATGTCTGGATAGTTCGAACAAATAGATCCGAAATTCAAAATTTGATTTGAATGTTTACATTTGAATTTTGGGACATTCTGTTCAAGTTCAAATGTTGAAATTTGGCACATTTGATTGAATTTTGAATGCCTCCAGATATTCATGCACATCTCTAGTAGTTACTACTCATTATTAACATCTGAAAAGCTCCAGCGTTTTCTATTCTTGCTTAGGATGTAATGCTAGTTTCATTAATATATAGACTGATTTTTGTTAATAGTGTCATTTTGTTCTGCTAAAAACTTCTGTGAACTTAAAATCCAGTACTAAACACATGAATTTCTCAAGGGCAAGTTACCAAAAAAATAATTGACCTATTAGCTCAATTTTCTGTCCTTCTTATTATTGCTTTCATTAAATCCTGTTTCTACAGTGATTGCACCTCCACACCATGAGAAGGAACACTCTGGTATGCAGAGACATCATACAATTTATCTTTTTATTCAGTATTAATTTCTGCAATCTTAAAAATGAAAAAACCACACAACAACTTTGTGCTTGATAATGCTCAATCTCATTAAATGATCAGAAACACCAGGGATTCATTTCGTGCTTTGTGCAGCAAAATTAAGGATTTTCTAATAAAATACTGAGTAGTTCAATTAAATGGAAGTTTGGTGTACTCTTTAGAGTGTGAGTATGGTACTCCAGAGAGGATAAGACTTCTTTTTCTGAAGCAAGAAAGATTTTTCATCCCTAATAAATACATTTGCACAACAACAGTTCTGTTGGCCAGGATAGGGACATATGTAGTGGAACAGACACTTAACATAGGAATATGCAGTAAAGAGTGCCTACAGAAGTATTGCCTACTACAGGTGCAGATGCTCAGATGAATGATCTCGCTTAAGGTGCATGCCAGAAGGAACTGGGACATTACTGAGCCATATTTACCATACAGAAGACAAATCCAAAGCCCTTCTGGGAAGGTTATGCTAATATGTCACAATATGTGCAGTGGAAACTAGAGGCTTAGTGAATTCAGGTTTGTTTCAGTTCATCTGTACTGTGGGGTACACTAGTTATGGCACATTTGCCCTTTTCCTTTCTATATAATGGAGTGCTCAGTCTCATACAAATCTATATAACTGGTCTGCATTCCATTCATTTTTAGCTGTGCTTTGATTTCTATATTTTCTTCTCTGAATAGATAGATATTTGGTCTCAGGATGCATGTCCAAGCATTTGGACATTAATTTAATTAGTGCCTCCCACAGAAAGGAGGAGGTAGAGGAAGAAGAAGTAAAAGTCCTCCTCTTACAAAGGCAGAAACAGGAGCATTTCTGCACTGGCCTTCCCATCCGCTGGATGGGAAGAGTGCATTAGAGACTAACATGTGCTAGCATTCACACTAGGGAATGTTAGTACACAATTGCCTAGCCCTAATGCACCTGGAGACTTAACTCTCTCCAGTCGTGCATTCAGTCTTCCACAGGGCACTGCCATTTTGCTTGCCGGCAGCTTGCATGACCACGTGTGTGCTGTCACTGTCGCTATGCCGACTATGATTGTCTGCACGTGTACAGTCCCATCAGGGGTCATCTGAGGTACCAGCACATTTGTGTCGTGCCTCAGATGACCCCTTGTACTGGAAAAGGTGCAGATGGGCACCCCCTGGACATGACAGGCAAGCTTTTGGTTGGGATTGGAGAGTGTTGGGTTGCTTTTAATGTAAAATTTCTGCACCACAGCTAGTATGAAATTAATCAACCTTTGGGCAGGCAGGGATGTTTTGTAGGCTGTAAATGCTTCATGCCTGTACAGATTTATTTATTTATTTATATTTATTTATATTTATATTTATATTTATATTTATATTTATATTTATATTTATATTTATATTTATATTTATATTTATATTTATATTTATATTTATATTTATATCCCGCCCCATACCCAAGGGTCTCTGGTTGGCTCACAACATTTAAAAGCAAACATATCAAAAACTATATCTATCCTAAAACCAGTACAATTTTTTTTTTAAAAAAAGCATTAAAAAATACAAAAACAGTTTAAAAACAGCAGTGTTTACAATGGGGGAAGTGTAGGGAATATTTAACCAAAGGCCTGAGAGAAGAGGTATGTCTTCACCGCCTTCCTAACATAAACAGAGAAGGGGTCTGACGCACCTCGAGGGAGAGACCATTCCACAGCCTGGGGGCCACTACCGAGAAGGCCCTCTCCCGGGTGCCCACCTGCCTAGCTGCTGAAGGTGGTGGGATAACCAGGAGGACCTCCCCTCCAGATCTTAAGATGCGGGCAGGTTGGTATGGGAGAAGGCGCTCCTTTAGATATCTGGGGCCCAAGTCATGCACCTTCCCAGAGGTTGACTAATTGCAAACTATGGGACCAAGTACAGAAGCACATAAGATTTCAGCCTAAGTGTATCTGTAGTAGAGTTGCCTCAGAGCATGAGCTCTGTTTGCCGTTCTGCATATTGATTGTGAAAATTATAATTAAAATCCAAAAAATAAATAAAAATAATAATAACCATCTGTTTCTGTATATAAGCTAATCTGACCAAAATGTTGACTGATCAGGAAATCATATCAGGAAATCATAACCAGTGTCAAATCAAAACCACAACAAATTAGAAGTAGATATTTATAAAATAAAGACGTTAGTAATTACAGTGATGCACACAGAAGAAGTAATCGGCATCAGCTGAAATATGTTTGGTCTGTTTCTGAAACTGAAGAAAAAAGAAGCAGCATTTATGCTCAGAGAAGAAACATCTCCACCACTGAAAAAGATACTCTCTTTTCCCTGCATTTTGGAAACTCAAAATACAAATTTTCTAGAGCTCCTTTATACAGGGTGAGAAACAAAGGCATCTCCATGAGCACTCACAGCAGAAAATGGTCTGTGTGATCGCTACAAAGGCACAAGCTACTATCAAAAATTGAAATGTGGCTGCACTGGCTGTCTTCTTCAACCTGTGGAGGCACCTTATTCAGGTAAATGGAGATGTTGGGCATACATTTTTAAAGGCCTTTTTAAAAAAGAGTTAGGCCGGGAAGCATGATGTATTAGCACAAAAATAATAATGTCAAGAATTAATCTACAGAGAAAAAATGAGGTCTAATAATCGTATAGGAACAGCTGGAGCATGATGACTGAGTGATCAGTGTCTCACCATATCAAAGAACCAAGAGTTTGAGTCCATTTTCCCCTTCTCCCCCAGATGTGTTTCAATAACATGTGCTAAGCTGTGGCTTTGCCTATTTTCAGATGGCAAAAAGTAACACAGGATATAAACAGAGGGTGAGACTTACTGTGAAGTAAGAGCTTTGCAGAGACCATGGAGAGTTGTAAAACCTGTCTTGAACTTTGACAACTCCTCTGCAGTCCCTGTGAAGTATTCCTTTTGTCTGGGTGCAGCCCTGTAGCTCATTAAACGTGTGGGACAAAAAGCCTGGAATAGATTTTCTCACTTGTCTCCCTAGCAAGGTGCAAACAAAATCATTCTGGGAGCTTGCCACATATTTGGACTTCCTCTTCTCCTTCCTCTTCCAGCTCTGCTGGATTTCCCTGGATATCAATCTCATGCATTTTCTGCATGTTACAACTAAGATTGTGTTGGAAGGCCACAGGGATGTCGGGCAATTCCAATGCAATGTTGGCAAGATTATGTGGCTCTCCTCAGCTGTAAAGGTAGGCTAAGTCAGTATGCTGAATGCAGCTGGTTTTCAAGTGAGTCTGAATAGCTTTGCAGTTCGATAGACAGAATACTCCTGCCTATTCTATCACCTTTCTACCTCTTCCTTTTAACAGCTTGGCTCCCGAGTCCATCAGCCACAGTGGGCACTGATCATAAATGTATTAAGGACCTAGGGAAAAAAGGTCAGAATGCAATTTTAAATTTAGAAATAAATAGTGATTTGTGGTATGAATATTGACTGTCATTAGGGATGTGCACGAATGTGGGTTTTTTTGTATTTGATTCATATTCATTTGCATAAATCCCCTTCGAATTTGGTAGGATTCATCTTCAATGTGGATGTTCAATCCCATATGAATCCCATACGAATGCATACAAATTACATACAAATCTCATACAACCATATGTATCCTATACGAAGCTTCATATAACACTTTATACAAATATACCAAGACATTTAATTTGAATTTGAATGTCAATCTTTGAATGTGCCAACATTCAATTCTAATTTGTATGTCTGAATTCAGGTGAATTCATACACATTTTGAATGTTAAGCATATTTGTGCACAACCCTAACTGTCACACCTTAATCTTAGACTTCCATATCCAGATGTTAATGTGTATCATGGATGCCCTGACCTTGTTAGTATGGCAAAAGCAAAAGACCAAACAGGGGTACTATATCAAAAATGTAAAATAAAATAATTACTAAAAGGGTAAGATAACCCCACTATTATTTATTTATTTATTTACATTTATATCCCACCCTATACCCTAGGGTCTCAGGGCGGGTAACAGCATATTTAAAAGAATATTTAGAATAAAACCATATATAAAAACAGTATAAGACATTAGTATGTGCAGTAGGGAAAAACTGTGCCATGTTTAACCAAAGGCCAGAGCAAAGAGGTGTGTCTTTACCCCCCTCCTAAATGTATACAGTGAGGGGGCCTGACACACCTCGAGGGGAAAGCTATTCCACAGCCTGGGGGCTATTACTGAGAAGGCCCTCTCTCGAGTGCCCACCCGTCTTGCTACAGAGGGTGGTGGGACAACGAGAAGGGCCTCCCCCTCAGATCTTAGGGCACGGGCAGGTTGGTATGGGAGGAGGCGTTCCTTCAGATATTTGGGGCCCAAGTCATTTAGGGCCTTATACGTTAAAGTTAACACCTTGAATTGGGCTCGGTAACAAATTGGCAGCCAGTGCAGCTCTTTTAAGACCGGTGTGATGTGCGTCCGGCCCGATATCCCTGTAAGCAGTCTTGCAGCTGCATTCTGCACTAGCTGTAGTTTCCGAACCATCTTCAAGGGCAGCCCCATGTAGAGTGCATTGCAATAGTCCAATCTAGAGGTTACCAGGGCATGGATGACTGTGGCCAAGTCGTCTCCGTCCAAAAAAGGCTTAAGCTGACGCACCAATCGTAGTTGGGAATAGGCACTCCTGGCCACGGCTTCCACCTGAGCTTCAAGCGTCAATGCCGAGTCCAGGAGTACTCCCAAGTTACGCACCTGTCCCTTCCAGGGCATTGCGACCCTGTCCAGAGGCATTTCCGCACTGCATCGCGTTCAAAACGGAACGCGTTCAGGCGGAAAGCTTAAGACAGCTCCGGGCGCTTTCCCCTTTCACACACAGACGCGCCAGAACGCATGTAAACGCGTTCCGGAGCGTCTGTGTGCGAAAGGGGAAAGCGCCCGGAGCTGTCTTAGCCGGCAAACGCCGGCAAGGGGCGCGGAGACAGCCGCGGAGGCAGATCGACAATCAGCTGTTTGACAAACAGCTGATTGTCAAAGCCGCGCGGCGTCGGAGGCGAGCCCGCAGCTGTTCGGGAGACAGAAGCAGGCGCGAACGCTTCTCCTCCCGAACGGCTGCGGGCGGCTCGTCCGCGTTGGAACGCATGTAGAGCACTTTAAAGTGCTCTACATTTCGAACGCGGAAAAGACAGCTGCGGACACGTCGGAACGCAAGCCGCGCGCGGGCAATGCGGATGACGTGTCCGCAGCTGTCTTTTCCGCGTTCCGTTCAGCCCCGTGCGAAAACGTCTCAGGACAGGGTATTTCCCAACTACACGGACCCGAGACCCTGTGACACACAGCACCTCTGTCTTGTCTGGATTCAGCTTCAATTTATTGGCCCTCATCCAGCCCATTACTGCCTCCAGACACCTGTCAAGCACTTCAACCACCTCTCCTGATTCAGATGGTACAGAGAGATAGAGCTGGGTATCATCTGCATATTGATGACACCTCACCCCAAATCTCCTGATGACCTCTCCCAGCGGCTTCATATAGATATTAAATAACATGGGAGATAAGATTGACCCCTGGGGAACTGCACAAGTGAGTTCCCAGGGCGTTGAATCAGTATCTCCAATAACCACTCTCTGAGATCGGTTCTAAAGATAGGAGGAGAACCAATGCCAAGCACTGAAAAATAGAAAAATATATAATTGGTAAAATACACAGCACCCAAAGGAAATAAAGAAAATTCAGCTGCAAACACAGCAGCAAAGATAACAAATTGTGGATATACCAGGTATAAAACACACACCAAAGCAAAAATAAACCAGCTAATAAAAACAAAGAGATTAAGGGCCATACGTGTTTCAACTGAAAAGTCTTCCTCAGTGGCCTATAGATAAAATATAACTAAAAATGCTGTGTGTGAAACTTCTCATGTAAGATCCACCTAATCAGATTTACCAGAGGACTAAGGGCCTTGTTCTGGAACATGGGAGGTGTGCAGATGACATGTGTCTGTGTTCTGAGACTACTGTGGAACATAGTGTGCCATTGAAAAGAAACTCCCAAATTTGCAGCCTAGGAACTTTCATTCCTAGTCATCAGAGGTGTGTGGGTGGCAACTGAAAAATGTATGAGAACTTTGCAGTCACAGAGAGACACAGAGAAAATGACACTGATCCTGCCCATGCCTCCCTGAAATCCAGATCATTGGACCCACTGATTCAGATCTATAGCAGGAAGGTGGAGAAAGAGCCTGGACACTTGTTCTTGTTCAAGATGCTTGCACTCACTAGGATGTTTTTTTCTTCTTCTTCATTACAAGAAAGAGCAATCAGGCTGTTTCCGCACATGGCCTTATTCTGGGATATATCGAAGGATAGGGGTCTCTTGTCCACATGCTAATACAGGCTATGGCAAGTCTCACTAGGACCTGCTGTAGCCTGCAATAACATGCAGATAAGACACCCTGATCCTGAGATATATTCCAGAATAAGGCCAAGTGCGGAAAGGGCCTCAGTTTATTTTAAATTAACACATGGTTCTTATCTGTTCTCTCATTGAAATATACCGAATAGACTATAAGAGAATTCCATGTTTATTATCAATTTCAGTGTAAATGTTTTGGTTGACCATCATTTTTAGTGATCTGCCCAAAGCTCTTTTTAAGAGTTTGATTCAAATAAAACCAAACTGATTCATTTCAAACCAGAAACTGGTTGAAAAGGCCTAAAATTTGAACCATACAGCCCCTCCCAGTTTGTTTTAGAACTGGGGTGATTTCACACTTCCCTTCCCGTCACATGGATGGGAAAGTTGCACGATGAATGAACGTTTACTAGCACTCACACTTGCAAGTGCTAGTCGATGGCAGCCCATCCCCCACATGATCACTCACTCACCTGTGTTTGATTGACAGGCTGCTTCTCCACAGGGTGCCACCATCTTGACAACAGGATAAGTTTAAGGTAGACTTATCGATGGAGGTGGTTTTCACAATGTGCATGCTGGTCATCATCCCTATGCTTAACTTCCATGGGACACTGTCCCACGAAAGTTCGGCAGAAAAAGGCCTTAGTTCTATTTTTATCCCTATCCAGAATAGATTTTTTATTAAATCTGTGTTTGAGGAACTAGTAATAAGTATTCTCTATCCATTTAGTTTTAAGTTTGGTAAAACTTTAATAATTTCAAATTGGCATCTTAAAAAAGAAATAAAAAGACATATTGCAGTGGGAAGTGGCAACTAGTGCATCAGAACATGATATTTTACCAAGATGTTCAGATGTATGCTACTGTATTGACACATAAGGACAAAATTTCTCTCTGTTACATGAATCCTTTCTAGGGATGTTCACAAATGTTTTGTGTGTGTCTGGTTCATATTGAATCGAATACCAAATGTGGTAGGATTTGAATTTGATACGAATGTTCAATATGAATCTGTTTAAAATTGCCTCTATGAATTGCCTACAAATCCCCTATGTATCCGCTACATATCCCCTACATATTTGATCTGAATGTGTCAAATCCGCTCTCAATCCACTTTGAACCCACTCTGAATCTGCTTTGAATTCACTCTGGATCTGTTGCAGATGTGACCTGGGTTCGTGATTGTAATGAAGCTTTGTACGAAATATTTGGTTCAAATTACAATGTCAGTCTTTGAATGTACCAGCTTTGCTCCAAATACAAATACCCAACTTCACATGAATCTGTATGAATTTTGAATGTGAATATTAGTGCACATCCCTAATCCTTGCACAAATTATTGTGGAGAACTGTGACCATACACCAATGTGACTCTAGTATTATAGTACAGTAGATAGATTAGTTTTGCTTACACTGTCAACAGCAGCATGTGTGGCCATGAATGTGACTTATAATGAGTGGAAGTCATGAAGCTATAATTTTCCACTCCAGTTGTATGTCTGTCCATGCTTGTGCTGTGCGCAACAAAATATTGACAAATGTGATAACAGAAGTCATACCAATGTGACAACAAGGCTGGGTCTTTCTCTCAAACACCCCAGCTGCACCTGGTAGTAGCTTTGTCCTTACTACATTTCTTAGTCAAGAAACTACTTCAAAGGCTCATTTCTATCTTCTTCTGGGTGTACCATTTCTTTTTTCTTCTGGGTTGACTCTACATCAAATCACATTGTAGTCCTAGCAGCATCTGTCAGACACTCAGGCAGCATTTGTGGCCAGTCTAGCAGGTTCTGAGGTCAGCTGGCGTAATGTTGACAGCTTGGCTCTTCAACTCCTTCTTCACCTTGCAAATTGTCTACACAGCATTGAATTCCGTGGGATGATGCTGTGAATTCCGTTTCTTCGTGTACTGGAAATGGTTCTCTTACGCTGCTCCAGATCTGGGTGGACCATGCACAAACTCACCCCATGTGCTCAGACTTCACTCCATAGAGAGCAGCTGACCACAGCAGCAATATGCTGTTATGGCATAGGTTTCAGTATTTTGGGGATATATATGAATTTTTTTTGCAAAATTCTCATAATTTGTTTCATTGTTGAATTATTTAATAAAAGAAATGATTTCCGCATTGATTTTTGAACTCTTACCATTTTTTCCATTGAAAAAGTCCTTTTCATGCCCCAAAACATAGGGAAATGAGATTTTTTTAAATCAAATCATTTGTTTTTGAAAGGAGGAGACTAGTTTGTTTCAACAGATATTTTGGATGTTTGAAAAACCAGTTTTTTGTTTCGATACAAATATCTGCAAATATGAAGAACTGAATTGAATTTTGTGCTGCAACTCCTTTTACATTTCCTTTGAAGATGTGAGAGTAACTGTCATAAACCTTCTCAGGGCTCATGTTCTTAATTAAATTGTGCTTAGCAAATTGTTGATACTTGATGCAGCAAGCAGTGTGTGCTTGGAAAAAAAATCTCAGTGTGAAAATGGATCATTATAATGATGTTCATGGGAAAGTAATTCCACATATACACTCTTCCCTTGCTATTCATGAGGATTAGGTTCTGCCAAAATGATGCAAATCCTAAAACTAGTGAATATCAAGGAATTACTGAGCAGCAAATAGCATTTTCTTATTATTCCTTGTTAAAACTCCCAGAAACAGTTATTCTCCAGTATTTCAGATATCAAATATAGGAGTGTGGTGGATATTTCCAGTTCACAAATAGCAGAAGGGGGCATCAGCCTCTCCGTCACAAATACTGCACAAAAAACTGTGAATAATTAAGCAAACAAGTTGTAAAAGACCATGGTGCACAACATTGTTCAAATGTCAACCCAGCCATATAGCAAATGTCTTAAATAACCAGGAGGAAACAATTGTGTAGCATGGAGCTAAAAATCATCTCGCACACACCACTTAAGCATGCTAATTTAATTAAATTCAAGGACATAAAGAACCACACTTTGTCAGTATGTTGTATGAACTTCTACTTTTTTTTTTTTACTGTTTGGAAGGGGGGGGAGTCATACTGTCCGCAGTGCTTTAATACAATTTCTTGAAAAAATATTTTCCTCACTTTATTGTAAAAATTGATTGTTTATTAACAGAGAGGCGATAGCTTACAAACTGGAGCAAAAGGGTCTGGGGAAGCATAGCCGTAGTATTCAAGTCAGCACAGTTTGATGTTATTGTTTAATTGGCCTAGTTTGTAGTGCTTGGTCTGTGCCATTTCAATGCAAACGAAAATCAGCAGAATCCTTCTGGTCTACCAATTTTAGATATGCACACAAATTACAGTCATTGTTTTTATTTTGTTACAGATGACCTTCAGTGATGGGTGTGATCACACAGGGTAAAGGGGGTAGACTTGGAGCAAATGGACAGATAGAAATTTTTTAAAAATAACACTTATTGTGTTTCCAAGATTCCGATTATCCACCCCTTCCACATATGGGATAGCATAGTTCTCAGAGTGAGAGTCTTGCTTGGGGTGGATGGGGTGAAAAACTACAGAAATTTCTGCCAAAGGTCAATGAATCAGGAGTCAGAAATCCCATTGACAGCATCCAATGGATGATCAGCATTTGTTGCTATACTGAGTGTTGGGTTTTGAGGTGAAGGACATGATTTGTATGCTTGGTTTTCTTTTTCTTTCTTTTTTTTAAATGTTACACAAGGGGCACATTTTGTAAAAGAGGCATCTGAAAACGATCCCAGTGTGATCACATCCACGCGACCCTGAAGTGTAGTCTGATGTACTTATCCCCAGACACAGACTTCCCATTGCATTCAGACCTAGGCCACAGGTAGCTGGAAAGGAAGAAGCAAACAGTGGCTTTGTGCTTCTGAATTTGTAGTTATCTCACAGGGAAATTACTAACTGTAAGCACAGCTGACAAGCTGGATCACATGCAGAAATGAGCAAAACCAACTAATCAAAGTGGTGGGTATAAGGAATATGCCAAAGGGCGAAACATATTGAAGAACTGACAGAACTCCTACAGAGGAACTTTGTCAGCACGTAGTGAGTTTCCCCAGGTCAATCTAGATCTACAATATTTACAGTCTTTGCTTTAAATATGCCCAGATAAAGAAAGCAGGCACTTCTAGATCTGCCTGGAGTTTGGATACATCTAAGTGAATTTGCCTGTTAGGCCAGGACCTAATAAATGTGTAATACCTGTTTGTGTACTCTGGCTTAAAAATATGAATAGGCAATCGCTCCCTATAAGAAATTTTGTTATTTTACACTATACATCTATAGACAAATAAGCATTCAGTCAAACTATATTTTCTAAACTTTTTCAAACAAAATTATAAAAAGTCCCCCCCCCCCCTCAGTGTTACGGAATTTTCTTACAGAGTTCTCTCCCTTTACTTCTTTAAAAATCTGTACTTTCTGGCAAAGCACAAATAAATTCTGTAGCTGCAAATACCTTTTGAAAAGTGCTTGACACACTTCTGTACATGCCTGCTCTGAAGTAAGCCCTATAAAATTAAATGGGATTCACTTTAAACTACATTTGCAAGGTTATTTACATCACATTTCTGCAGATATGTTCTCAGTAGCAAATCCCACAGAGTTTGTTGTATCTTACTAAACAGGTGAGTACAGGATTATGGCCTTAGATAATTCTTGCTTAAGACCTTTTTGTTATGTTTTGTTTTTTGTGGTGATGACAAAAGTAGGCAAGTGAAAAGCAAAGTAGAATAGTAAAGGAGTTACAATTTTTTCATTTCAATCTGATCCATGTTTGAATTTCAAAGAAAAATATAATAGGTCCCCGTGAAAAGGTGGATAAAGTGCAATGAATGTGACTAGTCTACAAAGAACATTCATTTGGTCCTTTTTAGAACATAAGAACCTAAGAGAAGCCCTGCTGGATCAGGCCACAGCTCATCTAGTCCAGCATCCCGTTGCACACAGTGGCCCACCAGATGTTCATGGGCACCTCAAGCAGAGACAAGGACAAAAATTTTCCTGCTCTTGAATCTCTGCAAATGTTCTTAGAAGCATCCTGCTTCCCCGCCCCCAGTCTGAAAGATGTACCTAGGCATTCATTCTAGTAGCCATTGATGCATCTGACGTTCATAAATTCGTCTAACCCTACCTTAAAGCCATCAAGGCTGGTAGCTGTTACCACCTCTTCCGGCAGCAAATTCTACATCATCAGGGGGAAAAAAGAAAAAAAATGGAAGGAGGGAAAAAGACAGAGAGAAATGAGGGGACTTAGACTAAAAGAGAAATAAAATAAAATTGAAAAGTGTAAATGCTACAGAAAATGATAAAGAAGAATCTTTTCTTATTCCATAATCTTAAAAAAATTGTAAGGTTGTATGCACACATTTGGAGGTGGCACTTTCTACACTTACTGTTGAACCAGATTAAGGAACCTCTTAATCGGGATCACAGCTGTCCTCATCTGCAAATTAATACAGCTCGAAGAGGCCTTGCACTCACTGCTCCATTTCAATATGCACTGGATGAGGCCAGATCTAGATTAAGGAGGTCCTTAATCCAGATCTCTTGTGAACCCATCTAATTGGGTCTAGAAAATGACCAAAGACCTTGTTCCAGAACACAGGAGGCATGCAGATGGCATGCCTATATGTTCCAGAACAACCAATGAGTATTTTTCAATTGTTTACCACAGCATTTCAGCCAAAATACAGCCAATACAGAGTAGATATTAGGAAAAACTTCCTGACAGTGAGGGCAATCAGTCAATGGAATAGGTTGCCACAAGAGGTAGTGAGCGCTCCTTCACTGGAGGTCTTAAAGCAGAGGTTGGACCTACATCTGTTTGGGATGGTTTAGGAAATTCTGCATTGCACAGGGTGTTTGACTTGATGACCCTGGAGGTCCCTTCCAACTCTCTTATTCTATGATAAAAGCACCCTGGCAGGCTCCAACCTGAGAAACATTTGTTTCTAGCCTTTGGAGTAGGGGAAACAGTGGGGAAGCAGCTTGACTGCTGCTGTTATACACTGATCCAGGTATAGGGCAGGTAAGTGCAGTAAGGACCCATGTGAATGCAGGAAAGCCATGATTTGCCTGGGAGTTGTTGATATGTCTACAGCTCGGGAGGTAATGACGCTTGTGTGTTATGACCAAGTATTTGACCTGTGTGCCAAGTCACATAGACCACACAAAGACAGGAGCAGTCAGCTTCCCTCCATTTGGTTCAAATGACTAAATGACCACTGCATGCCACATCAAGGGGATCAGATAGCCATCAGAGTAGAGAAACTTACTTTCTCTTCAGTGTGTCTTTTCCTCCATCATAGGATGGTAGTGGGAGCTTGCACCCTGTTTGGGGCAGAAGGATGCTTAACTTCCCAAGCTACCCCAGGTACAATGTGTAGACACAGCCTAATTCTACCTCCGAAGTGGCTTGACTGCCGCTGTTATGTCTTTACAGCTATTATGTTGCAAAAGTTCTCTGGCACCACTGTCATCACCTTTCTTCTGCTCAGTTTTGAATTCTTCTAAACAGACAGTGTGTTTGTTTCAAACCCAAATCTTTCAAACATGCCCTGTTCAATGTGAACAACACTTAAACAGCATTTGAACAAAGTGGATTTAGCCAGTTCTTCCAAGTACCCATTTGTTCTGCACAGTTTCAGACTAACCCCTCAAACAGACAGTGTGCTTGGTTCAAAAGGAGATGCAAGCAGTGTTCAATCTGAAACTGCTTGGTACATTTCTAATACATTTTGATACTTTGCCCCTTTCTGCCCTGGTCCTTATTATAGATTATATAACAGAGCAGGCACCTGAGACGTTTTCGCACGGGGCTGAACGGTGCGCGTGGGAGACAGCTGCGGACACGGCATACACATTGCCCGAGCGGGGCTTGCGCTCCGACGTGTCCGCAGCTGTCTTTCTCGCGTTCGAAATGTAGAGCACTTTAAAGTGCTCTACATGCATTCGAACGCGGACGAGCCGCCCACAGGCGTTCGGGAGGAGAAGCATTCGCGCCTGCTTCTCCCTCCCTAACAGCTGCGGGCTTGCCTCCGACGCCGGCGCGGCTTCGACAATCAGCTGTTTGACAATCAGCTGATTGCCGATCTGCCTCCGCGGCTGTCTCCACACCCCTGGCCGGCCTTTGCCGGCTAAGACAGCTCACGATGCTTTGAGCATTCGCACACAGACGCGCCGGAACGCGTTTACACGCGCTCCTGCGCTCCTGTGTGTGAAAGGTGAAAGCGTCGTGAGCTGTCTTAATCTTCCCGTCCTACTCCCGTTCCAAATGGAACGGGAGTAATGCGAAAACGTCTCTGGTGTCTGCATGCTACTGCAGACTACAACAGATCCTGGGTGGGGCCTGCTGTGGTCTACATGTGGCAGCAGAGCCCTGTTCTGGGATATAATCTGGAATAAGGCCCAGTCCAGAAAGGGCCTTTGAAAGAACTGTATTCATTGGTGGTAAGGGATGATTTTGTAAAAAAACACGGCAAGAGATTCAGCCTCAGATGAAGTAGACATATTTTAGCAAATTATTAGAGAAAACCCAAGGAGTTGACTGCAATGCTTCTTTGTTATATGCTGAAAGGAAACCTGGCCAACAAAAATACTGTGCCACAAAACATTTGTTAAGTTTAGTCCTACTTAATAAGGAACTCACTGGCACCAATGTGCATTAAAAGATATTATATCAAATTAAGCTTCCATAGATTGAACTTAGCTTCCTCTAAACAGGCAACCCCTCGTTTTTAAGCATTATCTTTAAGGCTATTGTTTTAGGCAACATCTCCATGGGGATGGAATGCAGATGTGAGGCAACTAATGTAATGTGTGCCTGAACTGCCACCAGGGTGAGAGGCATGTTCCCCAAACCCTATTGCTGTGGAAAACCCCAGGAAACTTTCTGACCAGACTGTTTTCATACCATACTGGAAATTGTCCTGAAAACTTGCCATTTTGTGTCCAGTGCAAAAGTGGCCAGGGCAGAAATTGTTTCATTAAGACACTTTATCTCTCCCCTATCCATCCACACTAGGATGCTGAGGCAAATTACCAATACGCACTACCCTGAGAGAGTTTTAAAGTCTATGGCTGCGTCCATGCTGGGCTTATGACATATCCAGTAAAGACATGAGGGGCAAGGCATCCACATTCTGGTCATGTCCAGATAGGCAGTGTACCTCTCAGGGCACTTAAGGGCTGGCAAGTACCCTTTTGACAAAGATTGGGGGAAAGGACTCTGAGGTATTGTCCACCGTTAGGTGTGTTTATGTGAAAATGGATGTTGTTTAGATGGATGATGGCAGCACAAGTAACCTCCACTGCACTCCATCCAGATGTATTTTTAAATGCACCTAAAATGGCCAACTTCTGGGGACATTTCTGGTGGTTGAAAAATATGTCCCTGAAGAGAGTGAGAGGATGGGACATGCAGCATGCAGACACGCTTCAACTCATCTTTGGGGCTGGAGCAAAGGTGCTGCAATTCTTGATTGTAGGGACACAATATATGGTATATAAGTTTACCCCTGGATAGGATGAGCCAAAAGCAGGATGGATGGAGTGGATAGGTTCATCAGCATCCAGATGTTTGAATGTCCCACTCCTGGTAAGATGGGGGTCCTTTAAGATCCCCAAGTGGACGTAGCCCCAGTCTCCGAAATCTGTTTTAAAATGTATGGCTTACTTTCATCTCATGCAAAACTGAGGGAACCTGAAGACTAATACATATTTTAAATACTAATATTATTAATAAACATGAAGTATAAAAGCGAAAGCACTTTTGTACAACGTGATAAAAGTTCTTTGAGATTTTCTATGAGAAGTGGTTTATAACTGTTTGAAATGAACAATAAATATTAATCCTGTGATGCCGAACAAGTTGGCTATTTTTTTGCATGTTGACCATGAATGTTCTTTCCTTTTCTCCTTTCTTCAATAGACTGAGCTACTGCGATCTCTCAGCTTCACAGTTTCTAACAATCATAACTCTGCAAACTACTCTCACCTTGCTGTGTTACTAGTTTCCTCAGCAGTGTTCGAACACAGAATGTGGTCTGTGGAGCCATTTCTTGTGTTCAACAACACTCTCCCTGTCAAGAACAAAGGCTGATCCTTGACATTTGGGAACTGAGGTGGCTTGTGAACAGCATAACTCTGTATTAAGAATAGTACTGCGAGCATAGCACTATTTTTTAAGAAAAAAGCAGGACGTGAAATGTTTATAACAAGTCCTCCTGTCCTCTGGGGAGACAAATGTCTCATTTGCAGATATGAGAAACCATTTTTTCTACAAAAAGACAACAAACTGTCAAGAATTAGAATCTGGTAGAAAATGGACCAAGAACATGATGTTGAAGTTTAACATTTTGTCTGTTATAAACAATGGATTTTTTTTACTGCAGATTTTTATAAGAAACTATATTCGACTTTTGGAAAACAAAACAAAAATAAACTGAGTATAGGAAAACATGTATATCAAGACAGCTATTTGACTGTTAAATGTAGTTAGTTGTAAAAAGTTAGTTGATTGTTTATATTTGCTTTTCATCACCAAATTGGACATGTTTGTATAGACGTATAATGAAATCTTTGATATTTAGGCTGCATCCAGATGTTGTTACTTATTCCATTTTAACTGGAGGTTCCATAATAAAGCATGGGCATTTTAGAATTTGCATGCTTTACTTTGGAATAGTCAAATATATTTAGATGACATCTAAATAATCTAATATTTAATCTAATCTAGATAATCTAATATTTTCCCCACATTTTGTTCAGATGTAATCAAATATTTGGATGTAATTGATTTTTCTTTTCTTTCTTTCTCTTTGTTCCACCTTGCTTTCCTTTTCTGATTACGTTTTGTAATCTAGCAATTCATGAAAAGCTGAGTCTGCTGCCATTCATACAATCTACCTGCTGGTATAAATTCATAAAGATAGTATAGCATGCAGCCATAGTTCCCTTAGACAGTGAAATTTTGCTCATCCTAGTAAAAGATCACTTAGTACATTAAGCAACCAAATTTTCATTTGTAGATCAATCTGGGTTCAAAGTAGTTCCGTGTTCTTCACCAGTTTCAATGTTCTTCAGATAGCAATATTAAGGGACTTTGGACTAAAACTGGTGTAGAGTTTAACAGTTCATATGGTTTAGGTATTCTTTTAAAACAAAATTAAACTCCAAAAACATTGAAACTAGTTGTCAGTGAACAGAAACATCATTGTCAATACCAATTCTTTGACCTAATTATAGACAACATTGTATCAAGACCAACAACCAATGCAAATATACATTCTTTTAAATCTATGAATTTGATAGTCATATCTCTCATCAATATGAGTGGACTTAATACTCTAGTTGTATGCAATTTGGGGAAAAAATGTAGTTCAGTTTTAACATTTTAGGACATATCCCCAGGTTAAAATAAATACATAAATACTTGCAGAAATCAGTTCAATACTAAATATGCACTGACTGCAGAGATTAAAAAACAAGTGGGATACAAATCTACTTTCCACAAAATTGCATAATTTTTTTTTTTTTTTGCCCATACTTATGAGAGTTAATATGCTTAATTCTGTTTAGGATTGCAATAAAAAATAAGAGAAAATATTACAGGCTATTTGAACAATGTGACTTAGGTGTGAGGGGAAGGAAAAGAGAAACAAGAACCGGATCACAATATTTCCCATTCAAAACTTACGTTTAGAATGCATGTTAAACTTTCATCCTAGAAAGTCACAGAAGAACAGCTGAAAACTACCAACAATGAAATTGGTTACAATATCTAATTCACTGTTACATATAATGCATTTATGTTATAATAGCTAAGGAATGCATATAATTTAAAGAGGCGTCCCATAGCAATCAACAAGACTGAACATATGCAGTTTAATAGGTTTTTAATCCATTTTGCATGTTCTTTGAATGATTTTTTTTCATTTTTTGTCTGTTGAGATCCCCTGGCTTAGCAGTAGTGTCATACTATTATCGTTATCATTAATAATCTAATCCACAAGATGAATCAGAAGAAGTACTCCTTTTGATTTTCATTAACTGTGTTTTGAATGCTGGGATCACTTTTCAGAGCAGTCTCAGCACTGTCCTCATTTTCTGATCCTTTCACCTCCTTCTTTTTATATACACTCTTCTTTTTATAAATCCGAACAGCTACAGCAGCAATGCAGAGGAGAATGAATATCACAACGGCTATGATACCTGTGAGAGAATGAAGTAAGAAGTCATATTCTATCAGCAGCAAGAACAAGAATCACTATCAACTGTTTCCTCAACATGTGTGTACTTCCCTTCCCAACAAACATTGGACACCATTTAAAGTAAAAAACTTTAAAATGAGATTTTTTTAAAAAAATAAATAATAATAATACCAGGCATTATCAACTGGATCTCCTGAACCTAAAAGAAGATTGATCATAATCCAAAGTAGAGTAGAGAAAGGGTATTTAGAGCTAATTGCAAAAGAATGGAAGCATGCAAGGAATGAAGGGAAGGGAAAGGAAGGAAAAAAGGAAAAGGAAAAATATATCTAAAAGTTCCTAGTCAGTCTAAACAATTGCCTGATGCTCTCTCTCTCTCTGTGTGTGCTTGAAGGATCTTACATTGCTATAGCCTTTTTAAAAAAGGAAAGGAAGGCGAGGGGACCATGTTGATTGGGTTTTTTAAAAAAAATACTTCCTGCAATAGTCTGCATTGGGTTGGGTTGGCTTGCCTTGACAAACAAGCTTTCCCCTTTCAAATGGGCAGGAAAAGGAGGGGGAGGGGCTGGGATTCGCCACGTCATCGATCAAAGCCAATGGGGAGAGAGGGGTGGGGAAAGGCTCAGGAGGGGAATGAATGCTTTCCTCAACCCCTTTTTGGAAGTGTTTTAAATGGTAGGACAGTGGGGACAGAAAATCGGGGATGAATCCAATTGCCAGATGCTGTTTGCTTCCTTCATGTATACTTCGTGTATACTTTGCTTTCTTCATGTATACTTCGATTTGACTTCCAAATAGCAACACTTTAATTTTTGGATACGCCATTCCTGTTTTTACTTCCATGCAAAGAAAAATCAATATTTGTTCTTCCTTTCCATAAAAACCTCCTTTCATGAAATGTTTAGGGCAGCTTCTAAGCAGTACTAAAACAATATAAACAGAAACAATCCACTATTAAAACAGCTTAAATGCTAACATGAAATAAGAAATCAAAAGCCTACCAGTGAATTCTGCTAAAAAAATTCAAGCAGCAGATACCATAGAGTATAAATGTCCCCCTTACTGATGCTGCATTTATTTCAGTAAATAAATACCCTTACCTTTAACCTTTCCAGATCACATTTTAATCTACAGACACCACAATGTCACTGAGAGATCTGAGCCTGGTTATTTCACCATGCCCTTCTTAGTTTGCTTACACATTGGTTACTTATTCTGCTATATTTAGATATCTCACAATAAAGCATAGATATTCCACAAAACTCATGCTGTATTCCAGACTATCTAAATAAAACAGGATAAGTATTCAGTTGTCTGGATGCAGCCATGTGACTTTCCTTGTTTCAAAAAGGGGGTGATTATGTGAATTCGACAAAACTGAAAAGCCCTTGCTTGTCCACATGTAGCAAAAGCAGCAGCTCAAAATCACCTTAGAGATGGATACATGAGGAACTTCTTTTGTCATCCCATCTGTAATCCACTTTTCTGGCCTAGCAGGATCACAAGTTCGGGAAGGGACAGACTGGCATGTGAACAATCACAACTCTAAGCTCCTTTTGGAGTATTGTGTACAATTCTGGTCACCACATCTCAAAAAGTTGAGAGTAAACTCCGTGGGAGGAAGATCTCTCTGCTATAACTAACCAGAAAATAACTGGGATTTTGATAAAATAACCTGGGAAAACTGCTGCTGTGCTGTGGTAAGTGTGGGAGGTAAGTCCTCTGGTTTTTGGACAGTTTTGGGGGACCGCTTTTAGAAGGCAGCTAAAATAAAACCTAGGTCAGTTTAGGTGTGGTCAGCTCAGGTTACTCTAGGCAGATTCCTAGGAGATCACATTAAAATAACAAAAGGGACAAAGCATTAGCATTAGCAAAGAGGGCTAGCCACTCCTGAGCTTGTGGGAGTGTCTTAGTTTCAGTTTGAACTTCAGTTGAGAGTAAACTCCGTGGGAGGAAGATCTCTCTGCTATAACTCTGGTTTTAGAGTTTTTTTTAAGGTAATTTTTCATAAATAACACAAATCCATTAAATACAATGAAGGTAGAATGCCAGCAGGGGGAGGGGGGCTTCCCAGTGTTTTGCACTGAGTGTCATATGTATGACTACCTGCCCATGGGGCAGCAGTCGTGGGTATGTGTTCGGTGCAATGAGCTCCGGGCTCTCAGGGAACATGTTTCTTCCCTCGAAGCCAAGGTAGCGGACCTGGAGAAGCAGATAGAGAGTAGGAGGGCTGAGGGTGAGGTCTTCAGGGATGCAGTAGGAGCATCCCACTCCATGACAAGCAGCTCTCCAGCTGCCTCGGAGAGTCGAAGCCTCAGGCAGGGAGGACATCAAGCCGAGGAAGAGGGGCAGGCTCCCTTAGTTGGGACCCCTTCCTCAGTGGATGTGCCTGTATCCTCTTGCACCGAGGATACTCCTCCACGGGTAGTGGGAGGGGGGCTTCTTGTAGTGGGCGATTCGATTATCAGGAATATAGAGAGCCGGGTTTGTGATGGGCGTGTTGACCGCATGGTGACTTGCCTGCCTGGTGCAAAGGTTGCGGACATCACGCGACATCTAGATAGGTTAGTAGACAGTGCTGGGGAGGAGCCAGTCGTCATGGTACATGTCGGTACCAATGATGTTGGGAAGGCAAGACGGAGCGTTCTGGAAGCCAAATTTAGGTTGTTAGGTAGAAGACTAAAGTCCAGGACCTCTAGGGTCGCATTCTCAGAAATGCTACCTGTTCCACGTGCAGGGCCAGCTAGACAGGCAGAGCTCAGGAGCCTCAATGCGTGGATGAGGCAGTGGTGTCGCGAGGAGGGGTTTAGATTTGTAAGGAACTGGGGAACTTTTTGGGACAAGCCAAACCTGTACAAGAGGGACGGGTTACACTTGAACCAGGAGGGAACCAGATTGCTGGCGATTAACATTAAAAAGGTTGCAGAGCAGCTTTTAAACTGATCCCTGGGGGAAAGCCGACAGGAGCTGGGCAGCATCCGGTTCGGGAGAGCGCACCCTCAAGTGAGGAGGGCTGGAAACATGCAGAAAATGCTGAGCTAAGTGCGGGATTAGTTTCACATGTTCCTCAACGGCAGAATTTGGTCAAAAGGAGTGAATATAAATGTATATATGCAAACGCCAGGAGCCTTCGAGCCAAAATAGGGGAGCTAGAAAGCTTAGTTATGGAAAATAGGATTGATATTATTGGCATAACTGAAACCTGGTGGACCAGCGAAAACCAATGGGATACAGTCATCCCAGGATACAAACTGTACAGGAAAGACAGGGAAGGGCGACATGGAGGTGGTGTAGCCTTGTATATTAAAGAAGAGATAGAATCTTATGAACTGGAATGTCCAAGTGAGTCTGGCTCTTCCACAGAAGCAGTGTGGATAAAAATACCAAGCCAAAAAGGAAGTCTAACAATAGGGACATGCTACCGTCCTCCCAACCATACGTCCGAAGGAGATGAACAATTGGAGAAGGAGGTAAAGGAGGTAGCCCATAAAGATAGGGTAGTTATAATGGGGGACTTCAATTATCCTCACATAGACTGGGTGAACTCCTGTTCAACTCAGGAAAGAGAGAGAAAATTCCTAGACCTGCTAAATGACTGTTCCATGGAACAAATGGTCATGGAACCAACCAGGGGAAATGCAGTCCTGGACTTGATCCTAAGTAATGCTCAGGACCTGGTAAAGGACGTCACTGTAGCTGATCCAATTGGGAACAGTGACCACAATGCAATAACCTTCAACTTAAATACAGGGAGTAAGTTCTTAATAAAGTCTAACACAGAGACCTTAAACTTTCACAAGGGAAACTTCCCCAAAATGAGGAAATTAGTGAAAAGGAAATTGAAAGGGAAAGTCAAAAGAGTTAAATCACTTCAAAATGCATGGAGACTACTTAAAAACACAATAACGGAAGTGCAACTAGAATGCATTCCTAAAAGAAGAAAGGGGACTTCTAGGTCCAAGAAGAAACCAATGTGGCTCACAAATGCAGTAGATGAAGTCATTAAAAACAAGAAAAGTTCATTTAGGAAATGGAAGGCTTGTCCAAATGAGGAGAACAGGAGGGAACATAGACACTGGCAACACGAATGCAAGACAGCCATTAGGAAAGCTAAGAAAGATTTTGAGGAGCACATTGCTAAAAACATCAAAAGAAATAACAAGAACTTCTTTAAGTATATCAGAAGTAGGAATCCAACCAGGAGAGCAGTTGGACCACTAGATAGTAAAGGAGAGAAAGGGGTAATTAAAGAAGACACGGAGATTGCAGAGAGACTAAACGAATTTTTTGCTTCCGTATTCACGGAGGAAGACAGAAGACACATGCCAGTAGCTGAGCCTGTGTTTTCTGAAGAGTTAAACTGTGCAGAAATAACCAAGGAAGAGGTCCTGGCATGTCTTAATAAACTAAATGTTAACAAGTCACCGGGACCAGATGGTATTCATCCAAGAGTCCTTAAGGAACTCAAATGCGAAATTGCCGACCTTCTAGCAAAAATATATAATCTTTCCCTAACATCAGGCTCCGTACCTGAGGACTGGAGGGTAACAAATGTAACACCAATATTCAAAAAAGGATCCAGGGGTGATCCAGGCAACTACAGACCAGTTAGCTTAATGTCAGTTCCGTGTAAGGTGATGGAAACCATTATTAAAGACAAAATTAGTGTGCATATGGAGCAGCAGGCATTGCTGAACAAAAGCCAGCATGGCTTCTGCAAAGGTAAATCATGCCTCACAAATTTGTTGGAATTCTTTGAGAGTGTCAATAAACACGTGGATAAAGGTGAACCAGTGGACATTGTCTATCTGGACTTTCAGAAGGCTTTTGACAAAGTCCCACATCAAAGGCTACTGAGTAAACTCACCAGCCATGGAATAAAAGGACAGGTTCTATCCTGGATTTGTGACTGGCTTAAGGGCAGAAAGCAGAGAGTAGTAGTAAACGGCAATTTCTCAGGGTGGAAAGAAGTAAAAAGTGGGGTCCCTCAAGGCTCAGTACTGGGACCAATGCTTTTTAATTTATTCATCAATGATCTAGAAAAAGGGGGTACATAGTAAAATAGCAAAGTTTGCTGATGATACTAAATTATTTAGGGTAGTAAAATCTGAAAGAGATTGCCAAGAGCTCCAGAGGGATCTCTTAGCATTGGGTGAGTGGGCAACCAAGTGGCAAATGTGCTTTAATCTTAACAAGTGTAAAGTAATGCACATTGGGGCCAAGAATCCAAATTACGTCTATAAACTGATGGGGTCTGAGCTTTCTGCAACACGCCAGGAAAGGGATCTCGGGGTTTTGGTGGACAGTTCAATGAAGGTGTCAACCCAGTGTGCGGCAGCAGCAAAAAAAGCAAATTCAATGCTGGGAATAATTAGGAAGGGAATAGAAAATAAGTCAGCAAGTGTCATTTTGCCCCTTTATAAATCTATAGTGAGGCCACATTTGGAATACTGTGTACAATTCTGGTCACCACACCTCAAAAAGGATATTGTGGAACTAGAGAAGGTGCAGAGAAGGGCAACCAGAATGATTAAGGGTCTGGAACACCTCCCTTACGAAACCAGGCTGCAACGTCTAGGCCTCTTCAGTCTGGAGAGACGGCGTTTGAGAGGGGACCTGATTGAAGTATATAAAATTATGCACGGCATAGAAAAGGTGGATAGAGAAAATTTCTTTTCTCTATCGCACAACACTAGAACCAGGGGGCACTCTATGAAGCTGATGGGTAGGAGCGTAAGGTCTGACAGGGGGAAGTATTTCTTCACACAGAGGGTCATCGGCCTATGGAATGGGCTGCCAGAAGAGGTGGTGACAGCTACCAGTCTGGATGGCTTTAAGGTAGGGTTAGACAAATTTATGGATGACAGATGTATCAATGGCTACTAGAACGAATGCCTAGGTGCATCTTTCAGGCTGAGGGGGGGGGGAGGAAATGGGGCGCTTCTAGGGCCATCTGCTGGGACTCGAGAGCAGGAGAAGGTTTGTCCTTGTCTCTGCTTGAGATGCCCATGAGCATTTGGTGGGCCACTGTGTGCGACAGGATGCTGGACTAGATGGGCTGTGGCCTGATCCAGCAAGGCTTCTCTTATGTTCTTATGTTCTTATGTTAAGGATGTTGTGGAACTGGAAAAGGTGCAGAAAAGTGCAACCAGAATGAATAAGGGGCTGGAACACCTCCCTTATGAAATCAGACTACAATGTTTAGGCATCTTCAGCCTGGTGTTTAAGAGGGGGCCTTGTAATGCCTCCGTTTGGCATTAGCCGCATGCTGAGGTATTCACTCCCTCAGGATTGGGTATTGGTATCTCTTAAAAGTCTACTTTATGTCTTGGTAACGTAAAATAGTCATCAGGAAATAAATCTTTTAAATACTCTCACAACTCCTGTGTTCTGTAACTCTTCCTACAGCTTGATACTATTTTTTCCTTCAGCAGTGAACTGTGGTGGGACACACCTCTCCCTCCACAATGTAGGCTTCACACTGTTACTTTTTCAAACATAGAACAAGTTTATTTATTACAGTCATCTCAATGCATAATGGGTAGGATTTCATTAACAGTCACAAATAGTTCAACTTCCCTCAGCTCTACCTATCTCCTAAAGAGTTGTCCCAGTCTTTGACCCTATGTGGATTACAATCTTCAGTTAAGAGTACACGTCACTGTTTTATTCTCTTTTACTGTCAATCAACATAGGAATCTGCTAAGCCTAAGGACTCTGTCTCCAGCCTCCCTCAGGATTGCCTAGAGCAGTGTTTCCCAAAGTGTGGTACATGTGCCCCCAGGGGTACGGGAAAAGTTTGGTGGGGGTACGGATTGTACCGGAGTTTGGTGGGGATCACGTGGGAATATCCACTGCACCGTGCTTAGCTGTTTTTTATGAGGGGTACACAGTGTTACGAAAATTATAGAAGGGGTACACATATGTCAAAAGTTTGGGAAACATTCCTCTCCTGCTACCCTCCCCAGGCAGAGAACCTCAACAGTTATTCAACCAGTTTTAGGGCTATGTTGAGGATTATTTGGCTTTAAAACAGAATTAAGTAAACACCTGATTTTTCAGGTGTTTTCACAGGTTTGCTTTTAAAATGTTTCTTATTGTTGTGGGAACGCTACAGCAATATCGGGGCAAATTTGTCATGAAATGGCTGGGATTTCTCCCAGCAGGACAGGACAGCCCATGGCCAGATTTTTAAAGTGCAGGGCTTCTTCAGCAGTTTCCTTCTCAGGCAGCCTCTCCCTGATTACAAAGTAACAGTTCACACCCACGAACAAGAATAACAATGTTGCCACATTGCCCGCAAGTTTTGGCTTCCCTGAAAGGCAAGAGGAAGGAGCTGCAGCAGCAGCCACAGCGTGTGTGCGTGAGAGAGAGAGGGAAGGAGATCAGAAGATTCTGCCTTTCATGTTTCTCCTTTGCCTCGACAAAGGGCTTCTCTCTCTCTCTCTCTGTGTGTGTGTGCTTGAAGGATCTTACATTGCTATAGCCTGTTTTAAAAAGGAAAGGAAGGCGAGGGGACCAAGTTGATTGTTTTTTTTTTAAACTTCCTGCAATAGTCTGCATTGGGTTGGGTTGGTTTGCCTTGACAAACAAGCTTTCCCCTTTCAAATGGGCAGGAAAAGGAGGGGGAGGGGGCTGGGATTCCCCACGTCATCGATCAAAGCCAATGGGGAGAGAGGGGTGGGGAAAGGCTCAGGAGGGGAATGAATGCTTTTCTCAACCCCTTTTTGGAAGCGTTTTAAATGGTAGGACAGCGGGGACAGAAAATCGGGGATGAATCTGATTGCCAGATGCTGTTTGCTTCCTTTTAACACGCTTTACATATCGATGCAAATCCTGATGCAAATCCCGATGTATATTCCATTTTATTCCTTAAATGGGAACTCGCCCTATGTGTCTGAGGGAATAACATGGAAGTTTGTACAAAATAAAGTACCTATAAATGACAGCTAGCCATCAAAATGTGCATAGGGATCAAAACTGAATTTATTCAGTGATCTTGTGGGAGGATAGCACATTCATTTCAGTTCATGGGTTTTTAAGGGGTCACTGGAAGAAAAGACTGCAGGACTAGATGGGCCTTTTGATTTCATCCAGTAGGGCTTCAGTGCAGAAATACTTAAAGCTATGGAACTGAGTCCTTTAAAGTAAAAAAGGGCTAAGTGAAGGCAAGCAGATTTGTAACATGATTGAATCTGCAGAGAAAATGCTCCCTTCCTGGTAGAACATAAGGTCATTTGGGTGAATTATTTGATGATATACTCAGCACAGAACTTACTTTTAACATTAGAATTCACTGAAGTTATTTAAGTATGCTGCCAAACAGCAAGAATCATTGACTTAGATATATTTTAGATTAGATTTTTTTTTAAAAGTACATATGAAATTATCAAGGGCCATTAGTTAGAACCCTATTTGTAATGGAGTTTATCACTGGGGACTTGCTGATGAGAAATAATGACAACAAATGTAGTGAAGTGAGTTTCATATCCCTCTCCTCTCTGTACTTTCAAATTTGTTTTCATATTCTTCTTGTGCTAATGCTCTTTGTTTTCATTCAAACATATGTTATATCATTCAAACATAGCTGCATAATGGGAAAATATG
This sequence comes from Aspidoscelis tigris stejnegeri, assembly GCA_023333525.1. Lineage (NCBI taxonomy): Eukaryota > Metazoa > Chordata > Lepidosauria > Squamata > Teiidae > Aspidoscelis > Aspidoscelis tigris. The sequence goes on along the minus strand of JALMGA010000007.1, from coordinate 66,573,639 downwards.
ACCTAATGTTTAAGCAAAAGACGTGGCACTTTGATCAACCGTTCTTCAAGCTGCTTTGAGGCAGTGATTAATGTAGATAATGAGTCCTTAACGAGGTATCTAATGACTAGAAGGTGCCATTATTTCAGTTCCAGCAGCAACATAGGCTGCTGATTACATCTTTAATTCTTCTTCAGCCCGAATTTCAGCCCATTTGGTTACATCTTTAAATGCCAAGCTGGTTTTTTTTTTGTGTGTGTGTGTGTGTATTTTCCTCCCTCTGTTCGGGTTTTCCTTCATTCAGGCCAACACAGCATTGAAGTTTCAATTCCCAGCTGCCCAAAAAATAACACCAATGCGAGTCTTGCTCCTCCCCCTCCCCCCTCCTGACAGCCCTTCCCTTGCCTTCTCATCCCTCTCGCTGGGATTTCCTTTCCCTGTGGCTGGATCTCCCTCCCCCACCCCTTGCCTTAATGTCCTTTCCCTGTTGCCACTGCCATCACAATCAATTATCTCCGTCCACCCACACCAATCTCCCTCCACCCTCCCCTCACCCTCCCTCTTGACCTGACTTTCTCTCCCCACCCCCTCACCACTGCCCCCAACCCAATCCCCTTTCTCCCACCCCCTTGTCACATCGCCCCCCCTCTATCTTCCCAGAAAGCCTCCCTGCCAAGCACAGCATTTTTCCCACCTATTCCCAGCTGAAGATTACCAGTGACAGCAGCAGGAGAGTGCAACCAAGCCATTCCAGGCTGAAAACGGCTTGAATACAGCTGCCTTCCTGAAGTAGATATAAATGGTAAGGTGTAACCACTGCAGAGTCTCTTTCACTAATTTTTTTTTCACCTTTTCCCATTCTAAATGCTCTCCCTGAGTGGGAATTGGTTATTTTTCAATCCGACAGATTCTTCAGTTGTAGTCTCCAGTGACCTTACCAAATAAACCTACATAGAAGTTAACCAGGTGTTACAATGTAATGATACAAACTGGTTTCCTTGATTTCTTTCGATTTTTCAAAAGTTGAAGTACCAGAAATTGAGTGGTTGAATTATAAAATTACTGAGATTGTGAAACTAATGCCTTCTCCATCCTTGTTCCTAACTAAAAGTTATGTCACTGGAATACTCACACTCACAGAATAACTCATTTCAAATAATCACTGAAGCTTACAGACCTTCCTCTTGCTTATATACTCATCTTAGGAACCAAAATCCTCTTGAGGACTCTGAGTCCCAAAACACATATTATGCAGGCATTTGTGATTTCTCACCATTCTTTTTAAAGAGATAAAAACAGTTTCCTAGAGGCTCCACATAAATGGCTTTTAAGAAGATGTTTGTAATAACTAAACTCCCCCCCCCAAACTTCAGGGCTGCCCTTATTTTTTTAACCCATTCTAATACTTTCATTTTTGACTTGTCCAAATATAGGTTGTGGTAAACCAAAGAATATTTTTTTACTGCTACTGTAAACCTCAGAAGCTCATGTGTTCAGTGAATTCATTGCTTATTTATTTCTGCAGTTTTATAAGTTCAAATTTGTTTAAAATTTGCAAAATCCATATGTCACCATGACTAGTTCTTCTAGAAGATGGAAGTGAGAAATGCAATATGACTATAAATCTCTATCATCTCATATATATTACTTATATCTATATGTTATATAATCTATATATGTCTATATCTGTCCTATTTATTACTTGCTAATGTAAAATTCATTTTGTGAGCTTAACAGCCACAAAAGAAGAAAGAAGAAGAAAGATTCTTTTCTACTGGCTTTTCTACCCCACTTTTCTCACCCATTTAATGACAAAGCTTTCTATTCTTCTCCCCACAACAGAACACCCTGTGAGGTGGGTGGGGCTATGAGAGCTCAGAAGAGGAGGAGAATGGAATCAAACCCAGTATTCAACAAAAAAGAAAGAAAAAAATGTTGTGATTCCTACACCCCACTAAATGTTGCTGTACTACAACATTCATTGTAGTGAGTGGTGATTTGCCAGGTTCTGAACTGATGCAGAAATCATAATGTATGTATCATTTCAGGGCTCATTTCAGATGTTCATCATAATCAAAAATGACTGACGCCTCAGGTACTCTACTCATTTGGGATGTGCACGAATATATTTTTGCACTTGAATTCAAATCAAATCGAATACCCAAACATTCTATTCGATTTGAATGTTTAGAACCCAAATGCAACAAAATCTGATTCAAATTGAATACATTCAAATCTATTTGTTTGAATGTTAGATTCATATCTGAAGATACAAATGTCAATAACATTTGCATTTGAAGATATGAATGTCTACAACATTCATATGTGTTATATGTATCTGTACGGATTTTGTACGTATCTCATTTTATCCTGTATGCATCCCATTTTTGTTCTATACTATCAGCACAGATGCATACAGGTACATATGAGATTCGTACAGATATTACTGTAATACATATGTATCTGTACATTCAAATGTTTTGAATCTTACAAAAGAATGTTTTGTAACATTTGAAATTTGTTCAAATGTTTAAATTCGAATGTGTAGACATTCTATTCAAATTCAAATGTCCACATTCGATCAAAGTTGATCAAGTTTCAAATGTTTAGAACATTCATGCCCATCCCCACTACTCATGTCTGTGATTAGACACATACACCATGGACAGTACTGTAACACTAGATTGTCCACTTTTGCAACACTCTGTATAAGTGTACATGAACAGTCTGGGCAATAAAGATAGCATCTTTAAAAAAAAAATCTCAGCAATGATTCTGTTGCTCATTTTGCTTCATCCTCACTCCAACATAAAATTTTGAATATCCTTCCTAAAAGGATACATGACAGCCCTATTACCTCCAATAATTGCAGAGTCACTTCTTAGTGCATTAGCTAAAGGTTCTCCCTCATCTATTGGTCCCGAATGATCTGCAGCAGAAACAAAAAGGGAAAACGACAGACAAATAGAAAGGAGAATTCTCAGGATACAAATATGCACAGTTAAGGTATCCATACTGTATGAAATGACATACAGTTCAAAAGAAATGCAGGATACATTATCGACACTATTAAGAGCAATGTTTTTGGGTGGAATTTGGGAGGGAAGTAACAGACCATATAACTAAACCAAAGGGGGGGGAGGAGAAGACAAATTTAGGAATTAAAAGATCCTAACGTACTTTCACCTCACTCTTTAGGTAACATAGTGAACTGAAACTCTGAACCTTATATTCTCTTTCAGTGACTGGGGTGGGGTTGGGGAGAGATAGTGTTACATTTGCTACCTGCAAATGAATGAGTCGTTTCACTTGACAATGAGTCTGTTCCTGATAAAGTGCCACAGTTGGATTCAATGAAATGTCCTCTCGCAGAGACTGGAGCTGAGCTGGAATGATGCAGTGCAGCTTTCAGAGGAGCAACATGGTTGAACTGAACCGAAGAGAGGCATCCAATAAAGCCCTGAAAGCTTGCCTTCATTGTATCTGGATCTACATCGCTATTCTCTGGTAATCCAAAGAGACAGAATTAATCAGACTAACGATGCACAAAACAAAGGTATAGAAAAACCATTCAATGTTTAGTCTATATTCCTCTGTGTCTCTCTATGCATGTTAACACATGCAAAGATCTTACAGTATTTGCCTGCTCTGGCCTGTCAAAAAATGAAGAAAGAAAAAGGCTTGTTGCTTTGCTGGTGTGCTTTCTCACTCCGAAAGTGGACTGAAGCTGAATTAGGGACGCCATAAGGTGTAGGGACACCATAAGGGAGGATGGTGGAAATCTTGATAACTGTTCTCTAAGCAGTTTTTCACAAAAGATATTAAGCTTATATAACAAAAAAGAACTGCTCTGTACTGTGATAGAGCAGATAGTGGAAGCACTCATATTTTACGAGACTACTAATCCCTGGAAATCTATAAGCAGCGTATGACCAGGAGATCTATCATAAACTGCAGGCTGCTCTGTTTTTGCCCACTGCACAGAGATATCCCAGTGACTACTCAATGGAGTAAATGGTCAAGAGATATGTGCTATTCCAAATTTTTACAGTCAGTAGATCTGTGAGTCAGTTCTTCTTTTACCAAAAGCTTATAAATTATAATATCTGGGGAAAAAGTTGGCTGTAATGAAATAAATAAATGAGATACATATTTTCAAAAAGAAAAAAAAAGAAAAAAGAGAAGAGTTGGCTTTTCTACCCTGCTTTCCCCACCCGTTCAAGGGGACTCGAAGTGGATGACAAAGCTTTCTGTTCTTCTCCCCACAGCAGAACACCCTGTTAGGTAGGTGGGGCTGTGAAAGCTCAGAAGAGAGCTGTGACTAGCCCAAGGTCAGCCAGCTGGCTTCATGGGGGAGGGTGGAATTGAACCCGATATTCTCAGATAAGAATCGGCCTCCCTGGCCACTAGACCAAACTGGCTGAAAAGCAATCAGTTGCAATTCTACATTCATTTATGTATATATTTTAACAGATTTTCACTTGCTTTGTGTATAAAGACATATAAATGACATGTTATCTGTAACCTTTGCACAGCAAATAAACCATTGGCTTATATATAAACATTTTCTAAACTACTTTCACGCCAGTTAACAAAACAGTACCCACGGTATTTATTTTTCAGATGTATTATTGAAACTACGTTTTGAAGAAATAACAAATTTAAAACATTGAGTTTTTTAAACTTGCTCTGTGAACTGTTTCTCATTCATTTATATCTGGAGATTCTTCAAAAAATGAAGACACAATTATACCACTTACAGCTTTCAGTGCTGAAGTCATTGCCATATCTGTCCTACCCATTCTATTCTCAGAAGAAAGGAAACAGTGGATAAAAAAGAAATCATTGCAAGTAACAGAACTCTTAGTAAAACAGTATAATTATAAAACATCTGTTAGAGTGCTTGCCTCCAGATTTTGGGATTTGCTTTTAGAAATTTCTGTCCACTATAACCTACCTGGACACATTTTGTTTTCATGCCTTTTTTCTGTGTGCTGGATTTGACCCTTTCTGCACTCATTTTAGATCTGGATTAGGAAACCTCTTAACTTTGATCCACATTAATGTGGATCAAAGAAGTCTTGCTCCCTTTACTCTGACTTCATCTGCACAAGATTAAGTTAAATCCAAATTAAGAGGCTCTTAATCTGGATCTGCTGTAGACCTCTTTAATCAGATGCAAATCCAGACCAAAAGCTGTGTTCCGGATCATGGGAGGAGTGCAAAAGGCACATCTCCATAATCGGAAACTAGTGTGTCTGTGAGGATGCACCATAATGTGCTTCCACAAAGCCCCCCCCCCCAACCTCTCATTCAAGGAACAAGACTTTCTAGTCTTCAGAGGTGTGGGTACTACAAACCTTCTGTGAGCTTCTCAGCTGCAGCAAGGGCTGGGCTGGGCTCAAATTGTGCTGTTCTGACTCACACATGATCTGGATCAGTGAGTTCTATCATTCTGGACCCACTAATCCAGATTAACTCATGGTAAAGGCAGAAATGGCCTTGGTCTCTATGAATCTTTCCTGTAGTGTTGTCTGCTATTCTAAACAATCCAGAGCCTTCCCACAGTATTTTTAATCACCAAGATCAGAGATGTTAATTGCTTATAAATTGTTGCTATTTCATAAATGTCTACTGTATTGCCTATTTATTTTCTAAATGCCTGTATTTTAGGGGGGGTATTTTTTGCGGGGGAAGCTTGCCTTTTTCTGCAAATATTCTTGTGGATGATAGTGGAGCCTCCAAAATTAAGCTGTCAAAGACAGGACATTAGTACATTTCTCAGGAAATCTATTGATCTACCTATTTATTCATACTCTACCTGTTTCTCCAAAAGGGTACTTAGAGTAGTCCCACCCTGCAGAATTATCTTCCCCATATTTTTGAGAAATGAAGATAGATGCTGAACAGCACAGCATTTTGAAATGAAGATTATCGAGAGAGAATGTCTACCTGTCAGTTAATTCAGACTAAATGCTAAAAGGGTTTTATGAAGTAGACTGGTGTGAGACAAAAAAGAAGAATATTTATGAAGATTGAGCTGTCCTGTAGTTTATCTTCAATTGCTAGATAGGCATACTATACTTAAATTTATAAACCAGCAACAATAATACCCCACATTACGGGTGTGCATGAATGCAATTTTCGGGATTCAATTCAATTAGAATCAAATATCCAAAGATTTGAATCAATTTGAATGTTTAAAATTCTAATGTAGTCACATTTTGTTAGAATCTATTCGTATGAATTTTTTATTTGTATTTGAAGATATGAATGTTGACAACATCTGTACGTGTCTGTACGCATCCGTATGCATCCCACACACATCTTGTTTTTATCCCGTTTGCATCCCGTATGTATCTGTACAAATGAGTACGGATACAAATAAGATGCATATAGATACTTATGTAATGTGTACGAATAACCGAATAATTCATACAAATGATTCAAAAGATTCAAAAATTCATTTGAATATTAAATTTGAATTTAGAGACATTTGATTTGAATTGAAATGCCTGAATGTGATCAAATGTGATCAAATTTTGAATATTTGAATATTCATGTACATCCCTAACCCACATGTCAGCTATCGAGAATGAAACATTCTTAACTGAAGTACTGAACTTCAAAAGACTTGACACATTAAAAAATGACAAAAATGATAATGATCCTTTGATTTATTCCTAAGTTGGAATCAGTGGGCCCCAATTCAAAGATCCTAAGGTTTAAACTAGAAAAGTGCTGATCCAGTTTGAAGTTCACAGGCTCAGACTGCATGACTCTGAAGTGAACTGAGGACAAGCATTTTGGTCTGCTTCATAATGGAACCTTCTCTACCCTGTTTAAGCCAGGCTAAGGTGGGGAGCTTTTACAGCCAAAGCAGTCCCTTATAGAGACCATAATGACCTAAATACAGACATAAAATTGCCACCAAACATCCTAAATGTGTTGCCATGCTGCTTCAATGTGGGCAAGACATATTGCTCTAGATCATGGTTCACTTTCATCTGCCCCATCGGGCACATGTCCATGGTCTCTTTTTGCTCCTCTCTTGCACTGTATTTTAAAAATGTATTTGTAATTTGAAATAAAGCATCCCCAGGTGGTTTGGGGCAACATGGATTTAGTACTGTTTGAAGGGAGGGGTTTTCTGGCACAGATGTTTCTCCTTTGTGCCTCAGGTAGCCCAGAGTAAAGCTGTGCACGGAGATGCTCTGAGGCAAAACAAGCTTAAATTTGGAGTATTTTTGGCACGGAGTGGATCAGAGAAGCTCCTCTTCCTCCATCTTCATAGGACTGAGTATAGACTAGACTTGTAGCTTAGTATCATCTCAGAAGTATTAAGAAGTCACCAATTATGCTGCTTTTCATGCCATTTTATGGACACAATTGCAGTGCTGATGCAGTGAAGAAAAGCCTTGATTGTTCAAGAAAATGTGGATTTTCCCAAGGTTCTTTAAATCTAATCCATCAGAGGCATGGGTTGGCAGTGCACTGATATTATTTTATTTATTTATTTATTGTTTCTGTCCTGCCCTATACCCAAAGGTCTCAGGATGGGTTACAACATTAAAAACCAAATGTAAACTAAACATACTAAAATAACAGGGCTTAAAGTAGTTGTTTGCTAATCACAGCCATGGGAAATAATTTGATGGGAACTTTACGCCATTAAGTAAAACCCTGACCAATTCAAGAATCTGAATATAAGTATCTCCAACAAATTCCTGTTCAGCTTCTCCTTGGACACACTCTTTGAAGATGAGACCACTTTAGATGTGAAAAAAGTTTCTCTGATATTGACCAGAATCTAGATCTCTGGAAAACAGGAGGTATGAAGAAGGCCATCTCTCATATTTTCAGTGGCAACCCTCTCCCAAGCATGGGGTTTCACCTGCAAAGTTTGCACTTGCTTCACAGCATTATGTGGGTTAATCCAGCTCAGCATTGTCAGTACAAATGCTGATGATCTTGTACATGCTTCCCCATGATCTGGATCAGTTGGCAGAGCTATTCTGGACCCAATGATCTATGATTAACTGCAGGTACATGCAGAAGAGACCAGAGATAGGAAATACAAATATCAGAATGTTCTGTTATTATGTTAAGGCTGTCCAGCTCTCAACTCTGGGTCTCCCACATTTGAGAAAGACACAGTTCCTTATTTCTTAATGCACATAATGGGTCAACTACACACAAGGTGTATTTCACACAGCAAAATAAAATCTAGTATATTGATAGAGGTACCATGTTAAATTAATACAGTAGTTGTTACAGCTGTCTTTCAACATCAGTGCTCCTGCAGAAAATTGTAATTTTTCATAAAAAATGCTCTCGGTCAATCCTGGATGGTCAGTCCTGTCATTTTCCTCCCATTCCTGCACTGGTATAAAGAATCTCCTGTTTGTTCAACAGCATAGAAACTGTGAAAGACTTGCCGTTATGTGCTAAAATTCAATTAAAGGAAAAGTCTACATAAAAAATGATCAGAAAACATAAAAAATGGGGTAAATAATATGGGAATGACACTTCACCTTTTATGCGGTTTCACAATGAAGATTGACCGAATGTACAATATAACATATTTAGCTAAGTTCTTAATATACAGATTAATCATTAATTGATTTAAAATGGAAATTATGGCAACGCTGTTACATTTATCATCATCATCATCAGCAGCAGCAGCAACAGCAGCAACACACAGCAAACAAGATATTTATGCTGGTTTTGGTAATTGTTATCATTAGTTTTGTTGATGCCAATGCTTTTCCAGTGCCCACTGAGATCTTTCAGCCCTGCCCCAGTGTGCCAAGTACCACTTTGCTGGTTTATGCCAGAGTTGCATATTTTTTATTATTATTATTATTATTATTATTATTATTATTATTATTATTATTATTATTATTATTATTATTATTATTATTATTATTATTATTATTATTATTATTATTATTATTATTATTATTATTATTATTATTAGTTTAAGAGAAAATTCTGGCATTTGGACAAATATATCATTGTCTTTTGCCTCTGACTTGTGCATGATTTACCCTTTTCTTTGTTAACGGTCCTGAAAATGCCATGTTTCATTATGCCTGATTGCAAAATGGAAAAGATAAGTACGAAATTATTTTTAATGGAATCCACTTGCTCATCTTGCTAGGAGCACTTACCAGTGATTATATATGCACTTTGACAAGAATGAAGCTTCCACCTTGATTGTCACTCTCTGCCTAATCAAATGTGAAAAAGAAATGTTTCTCAACAAGATAAGGCCTGATTTTTTATATGTGTTATGACACTTTTGATCTGTGGTTGTGACTGTAAAACTGCAACATTGTACTTACCTGAGTTCCTGCCCAGCGTGAGAGATTTGATTGCATTGAATTGTGTGTCAGAAGACAGAAAGAATTTCATCCTTTCATTCTGGTTAACCTTCAGTATTGTTCAGTGTGATATAAATGGTACCATAAAGGAACACAATTCAGTTGGGACATGTAGTATATAGGAAGGCGAAATGATAGAAAGAAAGAAAAGATATTGACAAAACAAGAAATTTTAAATGGAGAAAATCATCTATTAAAAAAACTTTTTCTTTGTACAAAGTTGCTGTGGCCAAGTCACTTTTTAAGTGTGACCCTTCTCCACATACCTGCCTTTAGTCAGGATCAGTGGTTCTGGAATAGCCAGACCGACTGATCCCAACCATGGACAGGCATGGCCTGAAACAACATTCTCTGCACCAATGGTGGTGATCCAGATCAGCCATGTCACAGCCTTGAAGCTCACATGAGCTTTGCAGTGATACCCAAATACAATGGGTTACGAACAAAACCTCCTAGCCTCAGGGCCTCTGGGTGGTGTATTGCTAAAATGTGTCCCCAGTGGTCTGATGCTCCACCTCTCCTGTTCTGGATCAGGGTCTTAAAGTAGATCCAAATTAAGGCCTCCTTAATCAGGATCACACTCTGCATAATGAACACAGAATGGACCAATGGGGTGGGGGTGGGGCTCACAGATCTGGATTAACACAGAGACCTTTGATGCTGAGCTGAGTACTACATGGGCCATTAAACCACATTAAGGTTCTATGCAGAATGGCTCCAGCTTGTTAAATCTCAGGCTCGGAGAATCAATAGCCAAAATTAAGATTACTAGAGGAAATATCAATAACCTCAGATATGCAGATAATATCACTCTGATAACAGAAACTGAAGAAAAATTGAGAAGATTCTTGATGGAGGTGAAAGAGGAGTGGGCAAAAACCAGCTTGAAGCTTAACAACAACAACAACAACATGTTTTTTTAAAAAACTAAGATTACAGCATCCAAATTTGTATGAGTTTGAACAAATTTGTATGAATTTTGAATGTGATGAATATTTGTGCACATCCCTAATTGTAGCTGAAAAAGAAAAGTGCCGCTTTATTATTTTGTTTTTTGTTCAACAGATTGTCAAATTTTGCAGTTTACCCTTACCTCAGAACCTTCCCCTTTGCTCCTACTACTAGGGGTGTGCACAAATGCTTTTTTTTGCATTTGCATTTGCATTTGCATTTGAGTCGATTCAAATGTTTAAAATCCGAATGTCAAAAATTCCAATTTGAATCCATAGCATTCAAATCTATTCATTCAAATATTAGATTCATATTTAAAGATACGAATGTTGACAAAATTTGTATCTGTTTTACGTATCTGTGCACATTTCGTATGCATCCCATTTTATCCCATATGCATCCTGTTTTCATCCCATATTATAAGTGGAAATGCATATAATATTTGTACAGAAACATTCAAATCATTCAAAGGAATGTTTTGGAACGTCCGATATCCATTCCAATGTCTAAATTTGAATGTTCTTAAATCCAATTCGAATTTGAATGTCAAGTATATTTAACATCAGTATCATGTAGGCAATAGTTATAATTATAGATCACTCAAACGTATAGATACAACGTACTGTGTACAATTTTTACACAAATCCAATTGAAGAAGAAGGAGGAGTTGGCTTTGAAACCCCACTTTTCTCATCCATTTAAAGGGACTCAAAGCAGCTGACAAAGCTCTCTATTTTCCCCACATCAGAACACCCTATGAGGTAGGTGGGACTGTGAGAGCTTATGTGACTAGCCCAAGGTCACCCAGCTGGCTTCATGGAAGAGTGCGGGATCAAATCCAGTATTCCCAGATAAGAGTCTGGTTCCTTAACCACTAGAACAAACTGGCAGAAAAAAAAATTATGGGGGATGGAAAGTCTCCCATATTCTGTATCTGATGCTGCTATCTAGTGATATGCATCCATAAGTACTTCTATATTGGCTTCTGTTCTAAACAGATGTGAATTCAGCCATAGTCTGAATTGACAAGAACCATGAATTCATTAATTATTGTTACAATACTGAGGCTGCATTCACACATAGCAAAAAGAAAGATCTTAAAGTATTCATGAGGAGGGGCATACTGACATGTGAATGATCCCACCTACTGGCCATCTCTAAATTATTTTTGCTTACTTCATGTGGAGATCAATTATTCAAACAGCAAAAGAAAAGCATGAAAAATAAAATTTCTAACCAAAACTCCCTCTGCATAGTGAAAACCTATCTTTTGTTTTGCTTTCTTGGGTGCTTAAAACATATATACCTAATTTATGCAGAATCACATCTTGTATTACATTTATTTATTTTGCTGTGGGGCTTGTGCATGCATTACCTCCACAAATAGTTTTTCTTCATCTCTGTTAATCTTCAGTTGGTGAAGGTGCCCATCGGCCATACTTTTGAAATTGATGCTAAAGACGTCAGGATTTTGATGGCTATCTAGCTTGTACCTTATCTGTAAACTTCCTGAAAGAAATGGGCAAAATAATAGATTAGGCTTGTAACTAGTTTACACAGGTTATGTAGATAATGTTTCCAATATTAAGAAATGTACCTGAGGGACAAAAGGAATAAAATATTATGGAAGAACTTTATTTTATTTGCTTGATAATTTTTTAAAAAATAACAAATGAAAAGTACAAAATGTAGAAAATAAAAAAACATACATGAAACTATAAAGGATAAAAGCATAAGAAGGTAATGTAATCAGTATAACCAATTAAATTAAGAATATAACAGGAAAAAAAACTTAGGTTATAGTCACACCTACACTTTAATCCTTCTTCAGTCTGTTATTGGATCAGGCTGCTCAAAGCTTTTTAGGCCTATCCATTTTATTAGTAGACTTTCTTCTTGTCAATTGTGCTTTCTTCAGTCCTGACCTGACTTTTAAGTTCTCAAGCCATTATAGAGTGTTAATCCACTTTCATTTTTTGGGGTGTGATTGGGGAAGAGGACTATAGGGTGTGGATACTGCATGAATTTGCCTTCTCTTTCACACAACTTGTCATTACACTCTTTTGAGTCCCAGAAACTTTATCCTATCAGAAAGCAGAGAGTGTTATGATGGAGAAGAAGGGTAGAGATCTAAAAAAACAAAACAAAACAAACAAAAAAACCCTCTAGTAAAGGAGTCTCAGAAAGGGAACAAAAAGGTCCAAGCGTAGTGACCACAACTGAGGATGAACTGGAGAAGCATTATCAAGTATTGGGTGTGATCAGAGTTAGCGAGTTTTAAGTCCGGCTCCTTGAAAAAAAGGACTATCTCAGCAAGGTGTGACCACAGCCCTAGGCTTTAATCAGATACAGAAAAAAACCCCAACAATTCTGAGGCAGCTTACAGAAGTCTTTGAGGTGGTAAATTGTTCAAACACCAGTCTGCCCCCTTCCCCCTCTCATGTACATTCTGTGCTAGTAAAGGTGGGTTAGAGAAGGCCTGGGGACCTTGCAATGTGCACAAACATTAATGCAATTTGAAATCCATATGAATTTGTATGAATTTCAGCATTTGCAGGTAAATCAAAAGGGTCCTACATTTGTAGGCTCCCATTCACCTGTGTATCAAACTGATCTGGCCGCAGCTTCCCACACCCATGCCTTACCCCCTTATCCCTAAATGCAGTCATGGACACATTCTTGGGCCTCGAAGGAGCACGCCAAATGGAGATAGAGACCCATCTTCACCCCCCAGCTGTGCTCCCTTACCCCCAACATGGCCACCATTGGTGTGCTCTTCCAAGTCCCAACTAGGACTTCCAGAAGTGCACACACACAGCCTCATAGGCACTGGAAATGCTGGCTGAATGAAAACACAAATTGTGTATTCTGTACACCATGCGCTTAGCACACCCCAGTCATTTCATTTGTGACCATTGTTGAAATGGACTAACCCTTGTTCTTGAATTAATAAATAAATTATTTATTTACTGTGATTTTTTTTACTTGTATTGATTTGTTGTGTTCTTTGATGCGATGATTATTGAGATTGATTTTGTTTACTTGTATTGATTTGTTGTATTCCTTGTATTTTTTTTCTGTTTGTTGTAAACCGCCTTGAGCAAAATTTTGTTTTTTGGAAAGGCGGTATACAAATAAAAATGGAATGGAATGGAATCTTGTGTGTCAGTGTTAGCTAAGATTTCAAACAACTTAATAATTTTTCTCCCTGCTCTTTCGTAATCTGATTTAAAAAAAAAAAGAATTCAGCAAATTGATGCACACATACAGAATGTATCAAATTTATCAAAAATATCAATATGAAGGAATTAGTTTGTACCAAAGTATAGGAAATTGGTTTTCCCAGAAAAGTAATTACTTCTTTAGACCCAAATGAAGGGAAAAAACCCCTCTGAATGTATTTGTAAACCATTTTGAGACATTCTGTATGAAAAATAGTATAGAACTGCTTAAAATAAATAAAAAGTTGCAAAACTTGAGATGCACAACACCCCATATATACAATAGTAGAGTCCAGTTTGCCACAACTATTGTTAAAAACTGCAGGAATGAATTAATTCAGGTGGGCTGGATAATAACTGTAAGGAAGGAGTATTAATTTAAAGAGGGAAAGTTGGTGACATATTCAGCAAGGGAAAGGAAATGCTTCTCAAATTGAACTATAGAATTGAGAGAGCCTATATAACTTTCTTGAGGGAAAAAGAGATAAAATCCACTCACAGCTTGATGGAAGAGTTGAGAATCAAAAATACTGATCCTTTTCCCCACCTATAGAAGTGGATTCAGCAAGGCACTTCACTTGACTTTTGAATTCAAGAGGTAAGGCACAGTATGATTCCCACCTTCTCTACTCTGATAAGATAGCTCTTTGGAAGAACTACATGCAGAGGCCTATTTTATTATGAAATATTCATCCAAAGAAGTATTATGAGGTAATGATAAGATGGGCCAATGGAAACTATAGGCCTGGGACCTGCTGCAGTAACCCATCAGTGCTGTGGCTCTGGAACAGGCCGCACAGTGTTTCAAGGCCTCACAAAAACTATAAATTCTGTATCTCACCTATAAATCTAAAACTAAAATGTAAAATCTTTGAACTGCAAAATAAACACTGCAATAGGAGGAAGTTGAATAAATATGTTTTTACCACATTCGAAGGGGATCTAGTTGAGTGAACACAAATTTTCTTTTTGCGTACGAATTGAATAAAAAAAATTGTGCATATGCCTAGTCTCCTTCACTGGCTTGTAGGGTTGTAAATTGTGGTAATGTTAGGTTAGGTTTCTCCAGCTATTAACAAGGATACACTTACCATTTTTGGCAAGGACAATTGAAAGATATTCCTTGTAGAAAGAGCTCACATACAGAAGTAAGCTTGGAGTCCGTGTTGTTCGAAAGGAAAAAGAGATGGATTCTCTAGTTAGTGTCATATCAGGGTGAAAAGAAGCAGCATGAGAAGTGGAGTTCTTAGCTAAGCTATACAATTCTTGGAAGTTGTAGATCACGGAAGAACCAGCATCGAAATATGCAGAGATCTCTGAAACAATATGAAGCATGAAGTCCTTTTTTAATACAGTCCCCAAATAATCTAAAATTATTGTTGTTTCTCTTCTGAAAATGCAATTATATTTCAGAGAGAAAGAAAATTAGAATAACTATTGTTCCATACAGTAGTTAAGAACATTAGCTATGATTGTGAGGGTCTATTCTTAGCAGCCACTCAGCAGCATGAGAAAATGCTTAGCCTGGGCCAATTTGCAATTTCATCAAATCGTGATAATGTAATCATAATTTAACCCATTTCAGTTTTTGGCATGCCACCATAAATGCAACTAAGTTCTGAGCCATTTATTTATTTATTTAAAAGATGAAATCAACATTGCAAATTCTGGTAGGCTTAAATTTGTTTTCCAAATTACATGTTGAAGCAGCCAGCCCCCATAATAGCACGATGATTACTTGTCCTTTCTGTGATGCTGGAAGATTTTAGTCAGTCACATACCCTTGATGAACTCGCCACAATTATCTGTTAAGAAGAATCTGCGTACCAGTATTAGCTTGTAGAGATGTGCACAAATATTCAAAATATTTGTTATTCGGACAAATTCAGATGAATTCGGACATTCATATGTGAATCGAATGTCCAGACATTTGGTTTTTAGTATTCATATTCATATGAATGTTTTGAGTTCTTCATACAAATAATTTGGACATTCGTATGTTTATGCATCCATATGCATCACATACATATCCACCCGCATCTTGTGCATATCCGTACAAACCCATACAGATAGGTATGGGATCAAAACAGGATGAGTACGGGATAAAAACAGGATGTGCCAGGAGATTCGTATCATTGGATATGCATGGAATATTTGTATGAATAGATACAAATGTATTTACATTGGTTCAAATGACCAGACATTAGTTTTTCCTTATTTGTACGAAGTTGGATATTCAAATATTCAAATCGAATCAAATGTCAAAAATTGCATTTGTGCACACCTCTAGTGGCTTGTGCAACAGAACCAGGAAGGGGAGAACAAAACTCTAACTGAAGTCTTGAACTTCCTTGCCACCTTGCCAGCACTGCTCCTGCACCTTCACTGTTGCTGCACAGACCCAACTATGTACAGTAGTGGTTGGTGCCCACTGTGGGTGATGAACACTGCAGCTAAAAGGAAGTGGCACTGAGAGCAAACTACAGCTAAAAATAGATGAGACTTCATAAAGAGGCAGCTCTGGGCAAACTCACATAAAAACTCACCTCACTGAACATGGAATATTACTCAGACTGTAGCCACACATCAAAACATGCATAAGGAAGAAAAGGAAAGTGAAATGAAGCCCTGAGCTACTGGGACGGTAGGGTGTTGCTCTTACGTGTCTGCCATCTTTGCTGTATAAATCAAGGTTCTTCATGCAAAACAGATTACCAAACATATAGTTTTCTATGCATATAAACACTTTTTACAGGGATGAAAGTGATTATACAAATAATAAAGAGCAGCCACACATGTTGTCTTGCTCCTGTGCACTGAGAAAATTCCTAGCAGGGCTGACTAAAGCAGGATAAAGTGAAATCTTATAATCAATGTAATGATTTGCCCAGTTTGCTACCTATTCAATCATATTATATTTTCTTTTAGGTATACTGTTTTTGAATTAAATCTGAAACTGGAAAGTGAAATAATGATTCACCTGACCTCTTCAAAACAAAATGACCCATGGGATTTAGGCTTATGTTAACCAACTGCAAAACTAATCAGAAGGAGATTTGACAAGTGTAAAATTTATTTACGGAAAGAAAAATATGGAACAACGTCATAATTAAATTTGCCTTTCCTATATGAATGTTATAATGGAATCCTGATAGTTTTAAAATGTTCATACAATCTCTTTGAATTCAACAAGTCCTGCTTCCAGTGTGATGGGCATGTATAATACAGGCATATTTGATACATGACCCTCCATGTGCTGATAAGCTATAATTTCTGCTATTTCTGATAGGGCTGAGGTAAACTGCAAAACAGTTGCATCTTGATGGCCAAATGGAATGGATTCCACTTTCCTTCACTGCTTTTAACTTAATGGCACAGTAGCTACATCCTGGAACCCTTTTGCAGATTCCAAATATTGCCATGGCTGTGGTAACACTTAAGCGGTGTTTTTCCGACTGCGCTCCTTTAATCTGGATCTAAGAAGATCCGGATCTAAGGAATGGGTACATTCCATAATCCAAATCTAGTAGATCCGGATTAAGGGAAGTACCCAATGTGTTTCCATGGGTGGTCTAGCACCCAATGCCATGGAAACACCGGAGCACCCATTTGGAAATCTGGATCTACCCATGAGGGGTCTGTTTGTCACCCCAGGTGTTTGGGGGGACAGGGGGTGCAATCTCCGAAGTGGCTTTGAAGTAATTTCAAAATAACTTCAAAGTTACTTCAAAGTCTGTGCAAAACAGCTCCATTGAAGTCTGTGCTGATCTTCGGAGTGAACTGCAAAGTGACTTCGAAGTGACATCGGAGTTCACTCTGAAGATCAGCACAGACTTCAAAGACGCTCCGGAGCTATTTTGCACAGACTTCAAAGTGACTTTGAAATGACTTCGAAACTTAGGTTTTGGGGCTCCCCCCCCATGGTGCCCCCTCCCCCTAGCATCCTCTAGACCCCATTGCCACACAAGCATAGAAAGAGGCTCCCTTTAATCTAGATTTTCTGCCTGAATACCCCATTGTAGACCCCATGGGGTCTACAGAAAATCTGGATTAAAGGCCAGAAACTACCCATTTGATCCGGATTTCCCCAGTGGCAGTCGAAACAATCGGGTCCCAAATGGGTGCCGTGGTGGAAATGGGATCATCCAGCTCACACCCAAATGGGTCCTTAATGGGTGCAAAAATGGGTACTTTCTGACAGTGGAAAAACACCCAATATTTAATCCAGCTTCAGTCCACTTTCAGAGTGAGAAAATACATCAGCAAAGTGACAAGCTGTTTTCTTTCAGTGTTAAATAACTCAGAAAATTCACCTTTAGGATAGATGATGTTGAAATAAAATTTATTACTAGTAACTTTGCTGATGTGTTCTCTCACTCTGAAGGTGGACTGAAGCTGGATTAAACTTGAGGTGTGACCACAGCCCATTAGTACCCAAAAGTTTTCTCAGTGAAGACAGAATTCTACAAATTATTATATATGTTTAGGGATATGCATAAATATTCACAACATTTGAAATTCATATGAATTTGGCTGAATTCAGACATTCAAATTTGAATTTGAATATTGATATTTGAATTAAAATGGAATGCTTTGATACATTCATATGAAGCTTTGTTACACATTCGTATGGGATTTGTATGGCATTTGTATCTAACATTCATATCGAATTTGTACGGAGCATTTGCATTAAATTCAAATCCTACCACATTCGAATGGATGTATTCAAACAAATATGAATTTTATTGCATTCAATATAAATCTAATACAAAAAAACTTGTGCACATCCCTAACATGTATGTATGTGTCTCTGTGTGTGTCTGTGTTCAGGTTCATGTAAGATTAAAGTTTAAACCTTCAGAACTTCCGTAAAATAAGTTTTTGTGTAGTTTGCCTTCACAGCCACTATGCTAGGTGAAGATGAAGTTGAAGCACATGTTTCCCAGAATATACAGACACAACTCCAACAATTAAAAGGTCATTAATTAGTAATACCAGGGGAGGTAATGATTGAAATCATAATGTTAAGAATTCATTTTCTCAGCCTGATTCATTTAAATGCATAAATGTTACTTGCCTTTCTTACAGAACGGCCCCATGTAAGCAGAAAAGGCACAATCACAAGAGAATCCATTGTATTTTTCTTTGCATTTTCCTCCATTGTGACACAAATTACCATAGCTGCTGCAATGTCCAGGACAACCTGGTTTTACCCCTGGGGTTATCTTCGCTCTTTCTTCAAGGTCAAGGGCTTCTCCGTTTAACTGTAGAGAGCGAATACAACCTAGAAAGCCTTTCTGCCTTGATGCTGTACCGCCTGCAAGGAAAATATACACATTTAAATTATAAGGAATGAATGCAATTTGATGTTCAATAACTGCTACTGTATTTTAAATTCATCTAGAACTTCATTCCAGCTTTCTGTGACTACGTGAAAATAATTCTTGAAAACAATAACTGTTCAAATGTATATCGTGAATGTTCCTTTGGCTTTTGGGCAAATAATCCCATTTAGCTCATAGATCTACCATGAAAAACAAGGACTTTGCAGTAACAGCACATATTTACATTATTTTGGGACAAGAGAAGATATACAAACAAAAGAAAAACATTTACCTTTCATTATTCCCTTTTTAATAATTTAAGAATAGTTTTAGGGTATTGCATGAGAAACTTGAAACTGCCAAAAAAAAAAAAAAGCTTTCCTCCTTTCCCAAGAAGAATATTCCATGAAGTATCATACAAATGTACTTTGGATCCAAAAGTAATAACAAGCAAGTATGAGCAAACAAATCTTTTCTCTCTCCCTCTCTGTTCTTTCTTGTAGGGAAGGAACTCAAACAAGTATTAAAACATCTCTTGAGTTTCTAGATAATATACATAGTTATTGAAATACGCTATCATATAAGAAAATGTTTCCTATACATTTTTGAAAGCAGAACCAATATTACCTTGATCCAACAAAAAAAGCCTGTTTACGAAAAAAACAAGTTTTCTTAAAGTGTTAGAGCCCAAGATGTTCCAATTCATTACCACAACAGCTACAGAGAATTAGATTTAAATTTAAAGATAATTATTTAAAGGTTTCAAATGGCCAAAATAATAATTTAAAAATGGTGAATAGATAATGATGTTAACAATAGAAGAAAAAGAAAGTAATTAAATTCAGGTTGCTTGCACAACAAAGCAATTTGCTCACTGATTAAGAACTGGATTTTGAAGCAGGAGTTGTGTTATTTAATTGCATATAATGCTTGATTTCAAATCTAGCACTACCAAGTCTAGTTGGGGCTCTTAGTTTTTAATTTGGGATCCTATTAGGATTATGAAACCAGTTTTAGGGCACATTTCTAAAAGCCAACCAGAATGATGAAATAGCAAAAAGTTATCACTGGTCAGATCAAATGCAGATTTTCTGCCAAAGTGCCAACATTGTAGAAGGCCACCAATTGACACATATCTGGGAAGAGCTTCTTGTGTGCCCATCCACACTGTTCACTAATGGTTAAATAATAATAAAAAAAAACCCACTGCACAGCCATGGCTGGAATCTTTTATTTTCACCTATTTAATTCCACTTTCAGAGGACAACAGGCACTAGTTACTTCAGGCATGGTATAATCACAATTTATTTCATCGATAGATGCTTTCATCATAGTCAATGGCAAGAGTTGAAGGACAGTGGATTCTATTGCTCTAAGGGCCAGCACATTCACTCCAGCCTTTGAAATGTCTTGCGTACTTTCCCACAAAATGGCACTGTTAATGCCAAAGCTATGTAACTTTTGGTCTCTGACGTTTCTGCTTCAAACTATTTTCCAGGATTCAGGAAATGGCCCCCAAACTCAACTATTTCTGCATCCATGATAACAGGACTGCGCCTTAAGAAAACTTTTGAAGGTTAGTATGCATGGTGGAGGGAGAACCCAGGCAAAATATTTTCTCTTAATCTCTGGGTAAATCACTTCTAACAGTGCTTTTCACACCTCTATGGTGTGTTATGAACTCAATGGTGATGGGATTGTGTGATCACTGCATCCTTTGAGCTTTCTTAATGTTTCATTATGGTGCCTTATCGTTCCTGTGCCTCTCAAATAAACCTATATTATATGAGGGTTTTTTTTCGGGGGGGGGTGTACAATGAGGAATAATAAATTATGCAAGCCACTTCAATAACTTTTGATGAGGAGAACACAGTGACAGTACTGAGCAACAGTGGCCAGAACATTAAGCCAGAAAATGGAAGGTGCTAGAGGAAAAGAAAAAAAAAGTGATCTAGGTTGAAGCAAACTTAGTAACTTTTTGTCATGCTCTTAAGTCACCTAAGAAGTCTCTCACAAAATATATTAATAGCTTGGTGCTGAAACGTTCTTCCCATAATGACATTCACTTATCCTAGTGGTCAGCTCTCTTATAGCTTTGAACTCCAGCTCTCTTATAGATTTTCTACTGAGCCAGATGGTCCAGCCACTCTGGCAACTAGCCTGCCATCCTTTTTTTTTTTCAGATAGCAGGAACACCATTCCTGAACCACTGCATTCTATTGGTTTCATGGATCAACTGGGAACAAGTAAAAATGGGTTACCTTTAGAAATGGTTCTACATGAGGAATCTCTACAGAAGGACAGAAGATCAAAATATCTGCTTCAGTCCACTGAAATCTTTGGATATTAGGTCAGCCAGTATAATTGCTGGCAAAATTGAGGAGGTATCCTCAAACTCTCCAGGAATCTATTATTGAGAAAACTGCATGGCTCAGTTCTTGGATGGATTCTGATGGTAAGGTCCAGATGTTAGTGGTTTAATGCAAGTTTAATGCCAGAAAATTATTGTTTAATAGAAGTGGATATGAACACTAGCATCTGCATGCTACCATCTCAACGTCACTTTTGAGCTGCTTTTAAAATGTGTGCAGGTACAGCCCAAGAACTTACAGATGGTAGGTTTCCTTCTTTGCCTCCTCAGTTTACTTTCCTTTTCCATAAAAAAAGCACACAGGCAAAACCAGAATGAGCTATGCGAGGTTAAGGGTATGATCACACAGGGCTTTGGGGGGGGGGCACTCATTTTCATAGGATCGCCTCATCTGTGTGCTCAGAAAATAAACAGTGTGTCACACAGTTTTAAAAAATAAGCACCTAAAAACTTCCTACATCATGATGTCACTTCTCTTTCTTTCTTCCCCCTCTGTGTTCACCATTCATTGGCTGCCATTGGTGCAGGTTTCCTTGGCCATAACTGGCCAGCTAGCATTGGCAGCTATTTCCAGGATAGGATTTAAGAAACGTTGGCTTTTCTACCCCACTTTTCTCACCCATTTAAGGGGACTCAAAGTGGCTGACAAAGCTTTCTATTCTTCTCCCCATAACAGAATACCCTCTGAGGTAGGCGGGGCTGCAAGAGCTCAGAAGAGACCTGTGACTAGCCCAAGGTCACCCAGCTGGCTTTGTGGGAAAGTGTGGTATTTGCTACAGGAGCTTCATCACTTCCTGCACAATGATGTGGCAAGCCTTTTTTAACTGACTCTTGAGCCTCAAATTTGCCCCAGGGTGGCCCTTTTACCATGTCTGATCACAGCTAAATCTAACACCTCACTGTTTCAGATTCTTCCTCTTCTGCTTGATTGGTGAATGTGATTATTTTTGTATATCATAAGATGCTCTCACCTTACCAAATATATTTTATATAGTTCTTTTAATTATTAATGTATAATTGTTTCTACTGCACAGACTGTTTCCATCTTGCTACCTAGTCAGATTTAGTCCAAGTGACTAACCTATTTTACTTTCATTATATTTATTTTAATGATATATTCTACTTCTTTTCTACATTTCCTTTCTATTACATATTTTGCTATTTACTGGAATACTTGGGCAAAAGGGGGATCAGGGAGCATTGCTCTGAACCAGCATGTGTTAGGCTTCTCCTCTTGGGGAGGGAGGAGAAGAGAGGGAAAAGGTCTTTCCTCTTGTGAAGAGGGAGATCTGGGTGCACAAGTTAAAAAGTGTGTATGTGTGTGTGGGTCTCTCCTCTCGGAAACAGAGTAGAGCAGAACCCAGGGAGGCAGATTGGGACTTCTGCAAGACTATCTTTATTATTTTGGGAACTTATCTTACTTCAGGTTAGAGAAGAGCCTGAGAGGGAAGAACTAAGAACTGTTTATGCTTACTGTATAGCCTACCAGGGACTGTTGACTTACTGTGGAACTTAGTGAAGGGAGTGGGACAGTTTCTTTCTTTTCAAGCAACTGAAGAACATTTAAGGTGAACTATAAACTTGCTTCTTTATTCCTTATGTAACAATAAATTATAAGTGTTTGTTTTACATCTGAGTCAGTCTGCTGCTTTAAGGGAGTCAGATACACAGACGTATAAAGCAGGCCACCACTGGTTGACACACAGCCCCACCAGAGCTGGTAGGTGACCTGGGTGCTCAGCAGCTCACTCACTTCCTGTGTTGCTCTGCGGAGGACAAGGAGGGAGGGGATACAGAAAGTGAGCACAAGGGCTTTGAACTTCAAAAGATTTAATAATTTCAGAAGAGGCTACATTTTATGTTAAATGTGTGAATATTTATTGAAAATCAGCTGTCAAGGCAGTAAACATTCTTCAAAGCAAGATCTTTTCTGTGTTAGTATTTAGTCAAGTTATACACATGGAACTAGAACAGACTATTTCTTTTCTATCAGACTTTTAAAAATACATCATTTAGCATTTATAAATTCTACCAACAGTTCTTCTCAAAAGCACTTGAAGGAATAAGTGCACTTCTTTGAGGGACTGGGCCAGTGTCAAAAGCCATAATGATTCACTGTATTCAAAGTGCCCTAAAACAGAATGAAAGTACATGACTTCCTCT
The DNA here is from genome assembly GCA_023333525.1 of Aspidoscelis tigris stejnegeri. NCBI lineage: Eukaryota > Metazoa > Chordata > Lepidosauria > Squamata > Teiidae > Aspidoscelis > Aspidoscelis tigris. The sequence continues at coordinate 66,550,244 of JALMGA010000007.1, read as the reverse complement.
ACTTTCTGACACTGGAACCTGTGAATGGGAAATATCTTGGGTGTCATATCTCCATTTCTGATGGCACGATGAACCCACCAAAGAATGCAGTGCCTGTCTCGGGAATGAGGGTCTGAAATCACACTTCTATGAAGTTCCTTGTCTGCTGCTTCTTTGGGTGCCTAGGTCAATAGATGAAGATACAAGAAAGTGCTTTATGATATGCGGACCCTCAGGCACGTCCCACCATGACTGTGGTGACAAGGTCCTAGATACAGCCTTTCTGTTTAGAGTTAATGCAAGAAGCCATTTTTTCCCTCTCCCTCTTCCCAGTTCTGTCTCTCATTCATGTGCTTTGACTTTGGTCTTTGCCTTTATAGTGTTTTTACTTCATCTTTATCAGCTGGAAGCCTTTCAACATCCACATGTCCTGAAAACATCCTCAGAACATCAATGTATTTCAAATGTTAAATGGAGCAATAGTTGAAATATTTGTAGAATCAATTACTGCTCTATAGCAATTTAACTTATCTCTTGAAAAAGGGCAGAAGTGGTCCTTAACTTACAGAATAACAACATTAATAGACAAAAGGTATAGTAAAAACAGATAGGATCCTAAATATGTTTGATACTGCTTCACAAAATTGTGTACAGACAAATTAATTCCAAAAAAGTGTCATTTAGTCTGATGAGGGTGCATAGTGAAACTGGAAAGGATAATTAATCAGTTCAGATTAAGTTAGAGTGCTTCCTAGCAGTTTTTTATATTTTTAATATGATGACAAAACTAATGCAAGAGGTTAAGGCTGTGATCAGGCACAGCAAAAAATAAAAATAAAAAATCTGAGGTGTCTCTGAGAAGAATTTGAGATTAGAGCATTCACTCACCAGTCTGTTCCTCCCCCCCCACTCATATTCTGTGTTATAAAAGGTGTATTAGAAAAGAGTTGGGAACACAAGGGCCACACACTAAGGCCCCCTTTTCTTATGCCTGACACACCCTGATCGCAAAATAGATTCATTCAACTACATTAGTTTGTTGAAACATCTATTCCACATCATTTGGTGAATATTGAGGGATCTTTAATCAACTGGAGGAGTTGATTATCAGAGATAGCCAAGCTGGGGCTGTTCAGATGTTGGTGCACTCATCATCAATAGTTCCACAACCAGAGACACAGGAATCTTTAGGGTGTAGACAAGCAGCATCAGCTTGGCCAAACATTAGTTGTCTGATCTTGATAATTGATAAAATAATTCCCAGAAATTTCCTCATTGCACATGTATTTGCTAACTTATAGAGAAGGAACCATGCCTTACTATGGGATCAGTTTATCTTAATATTAAGGAAGTACCTCTATACCAGTGGACTCACCAACAAAGAGCTGACTGTTGAGCTGCAAACGTATATGCCCATCAGATGGAGCTGTGTGAGTCCTTTGAGGGAGGTAGTCCACTTGCAATGATGCCTCTTTGATATTTCTTTCAACCTTCACATAGTGCCACTGGTTATCGTTTAAGGCAGTGGGGGACTGCACTGTGATTTCATTAGGCCCATTTCCCACATCAAATGAAAATATCACTTCGCTTGGTGCTAAAAAGTATAAAGACACTGAAGATCATTTAGAGCCCTGGGTCATGAGAAACAGATCATTAAAACAATTCCTTGAGAACATAGCACATGATTTTTCCAGGCTGTGAAAATGCTAACAATGTACCTTTTATTGCTTAAGACTGGAATTCAGGACATTTATTCAAACCATTGTTTTGTTACCACATGGAAATAATTTATTTTTTTAAAAAATATGAGTTGTAACATAGAAAATAGTCAGGTAGTCCACATCTCTCAAGACCAGGGCACATATGGGCAGAGCCTCCAAACAACCAATACCAGCAGTGAGACTTAAGAAACTCATGGGGTTCATGAATGCTTTCAGGAATTTTTTGGTTGACCAGGGCAACAATTGTGCAGTCTTATTTTGGGCAAAAAATTCTCAAAGAAATTGTTCCAGGTCTAGTGGATTTTGCTGGTCACTGTGGTCGCTGTGAGCATGAAGTGGGCTCGTGTTCAATGCAAGTGGTGCAAATCCAAGAGTGAAGTTCCATCAAGCAAGATAAGAGCACACATTATCATGCCTATCATGTGGCAGTGATGGAGCAAATAAAACTTCATTTTATACCACCAATAAGTCCTCTAGTAGCCATCCTGTTACTAGAGGTGAGAGGGGTTTCCTTCTCCGAAGTGGGGAAGTTCATATTACCACCTTAAGGCAGCTATGATAAGTTTGCACTTTAAGAATAAATTTGTTCAGAATGTTTTGGAATTAGAAGTCATAACTGGAGATGGTTCTGTAGAGATTTCAAGAGTGTCACTAGATCTTCTTGTTTTAAGAACAGTCTCAATCATTGCATGCTGATGACATGTCCCATGCCCTCTGACACATGTCCCATGCCCTCTGACACATGTCCCATGCCCTCTGACACATGTCCCATGCCCTCTGCCCACCATGGCTAATAAAATCCAGCCTTAAGAGTTTATTGGATGAATCCAGTGAGTAGTTAATGCTTCTTTGTAAGGGGATAAGGTTCTACCTGCATTTTAGGAGAACACTTCTCACTCCCTAAGAGGATCTCACTGGAATAAGTATTTGACAGGCAGAAAAAAAAATCCACTAAAGGAAAATAAACAAATTTCTTGGTCATCATTATTAACTAACTGCTGACAAATCATAAAAATAATAATATGTTTGCTGAAATGACTAATGTGTATTATATCTTAAGGCTTAGAAAAGGTGTTTTAATGGAATACTATCCAATATTCTTAAGTCTCCTTTCAGTATGGTGTGTCAGAACTGAGGTTACTCTGGTGGTTCAAAACGTGCAAGAAGAGTTCCAGTAAGATGGAGTGTGGAACAGACAGCATTGTTGGTCTCTCTCTTGAGAGAAAGATTAATTGAATCTATTTTAACTAACAGTTTGGATTCAGAACAACACACTTAACTAGATTAGTTCTCATATGTTTCAGGCTACCTTCAATAGAAATTACATTTGCTTTCTGGTTCAGAATAGCAGCTGCAAACTCCTGGCTAAAGCTTTTATAGCTTTTATGAGTATAAAAGCTATAAAAGTCTGAGAGGCTTGAAGAAAGAGAAGACATGGGGACTATATCTTGTGACAGTGAGAGGCATGAGATTTTAGAAAGACATTAAAGCAAATCAAAACTCAACTAATCTCAACATTATTACAGCACACTAGCTACAGGTGAAAGGATAGTTATATCTGTCAATTTAACAGCTTGAAAATATGGTATCAGATGACATTGCCTGCCCAGCAGAGTCCTACATCAAGGTGGTCAACAAATGTGAACAGATGCAGGAGGAACTGGTATTCAATGCACCAGTTTGTTGGCTTCATTTGAGACTGACAGTAGATTTGTAAAATACACAATCAATAGAATTTTTAGACAAAGTCTAAGGCCCATATTCCTGATTTTATCCTGGAATGGGGACTTGACTTCTGCATGCTATTGCAGACTGCAGCAGGCTTTCTTTTGGTGGCTACCATAATTTCCACCAGCATTTGGATGTCAGGTCTCTATTCTGGAATATTATCTGAAATAAAGACCAGTGCAAAAAGGATCTAAATCTCACAAGAATTTTATAATACATATATAAAATATATCTGTTCACTTCTAAAAACATAATTAAATATAATACACATCTCTAATTAAAACAAAACAATAACCACAGAAGAACATCAAATAAAAATAAAACCAATTGCTATGTGTAACAAAAGAACAATTCTGGAAATGCTGGTTTTACCATACAAATAGTCCATGAGATCATAGAATCATAGAATGGTAGAGTTGGAGGGGACCTCCTGGGTCATCGAGTCCAACCCCCTGCTCAAGGCAGGATCTCCTAAACCATCTCAGACAGATGGCCGTCCAGTCTCTGCTTGAAGAGATATCTTGTAATGGTAACAATGCTGCAGTACAGTCCAATATTAAGGCAGCTAATTCAACCAGCGTAACACCAAATGCCACAATCCAGCAGACAAAAAATAAATCCAAGCAGATATGCTGAAAACACATATAATCCATATAATCTAGGATCAAATCTAGCGGGAACCAACCATACAGAATAACCTAAGGTCAAAATCAAAATGTATGAATTGGCCCAACACAGATATCATCACCACCACAAGCTAAAATTATCAAGGCAGGACAAACAGAAATCATTACATTCAAATTGTGTGTGGCTGCAATCAGAACATTAGGAAAGAGGCTGATTCTGAAATAATTGAAAAACAACTAAGTTAAAGCCACTATAAAAAATGATTTTATATATTTCAATCAGGCCCCCTCTTAAATGTTGTCTTTCAAGGCTGAAGAGACCCAGACATTGCTGATTTCATAAGAGAGGTATTCCAGTTCCTAAGTTCACTATTGTACTTATCTTGGGTATAGTACACTTTTACTGAAACTAGTTTATATGGAATGTGATCAAAAGAAGCTTTTCTTCATCTTTTAAAAATAAAATGAATTTGACAATGACTTTTTCAAAAAAGAAAAGGAAAGCTGCTATATAAAGCTTTAAAAGTTACCTCTCATGCATTTTGTCCACCATGTGCTCCTAATGTATTCAGGTAAAATCAATGACACGGCACAGAGTGTAACTGTGATTTATGATTCATGCTGTGCTTAATACAAAGACCAGAACAAGTGTCCAAGTAAAAATGATTATTGGTCCTGATCCTCAATTAAGGGAATTCATTTTCTAATCCCATTGGACGCAGGACTCTTTGAAATCAATTATTGGCTCCACATAAAAATCAATGGCATTACATGGTGCCCGAAGAAAGAAATGTAGGAGCTGTAGAGGTAAAAATACTCAGTTTAAATACGTTTTGCAAGTATTTATGTAGCTGCCAGCAGGCAGAGGTGAGGGAAACCAGCAAGGAAATAAAACTAGGCAAGACTCCAAGCAAGTAGGTGTAATGGAAGAAAAACTTTGCTGAAAGGTAATTTATAAAAGAAAGCTTTCAACAGCCCTTTAGCTCCCAGGTATCCTAACCTAGGCAGAATGGGCTGTCGTCCCAGAATGGGATCATGTTCTAGCCATTACAGACCAAACATGGCTCTCTCAATTTATAATGGCAGCTCTATTCATAGAGTGCAAAAAAAAGTTGCTTAACACGGCTTTATTAAAACAGATTGATACAGCAGTTTTAGAAAGCCACTGTCATAGAGCACACATTACATAAAGTAATCCTGACACAATCTATTAAATCTCACTACCATTAAAGTGACTAAACTGCTCTACAGTTGTCTGCACCATAGATGTCCAAAACCAGTTCTTATAGCTACCAGGGTTCTCATTAAATAATAATAGTAATAAAAATGAGGAATTTTATTTTTAGTATGTCTTCTGTGTGCTTTCCAATATGAAAAGATCAAACAAATGTTTTCTTTTTCCTTTAAGAAATTTTTTTTAAAAATTCTATAGGCACCAAATAATCTTAGGCAGCTTCTAGATTCAGGACTTCTTGCAAACCCAGGTTTGAATGTCCAATAGGACCATACAGATGCTTGACCTTAGGTCCATTCTCCTCACCTGCCTGCCCACCTGCCTGTTGCCTTGCCAGTATTGCCTCTGTTGCAAAGGTTGCCTCCAGACTTGTGTAATAAATCCATAGTTAGAGGTAAAAGCACAGCTTACCTGCTGTGCAGCAATGACCAGTCATCCTGACATGAAAAGCAGCTCCATAACTTCCCACTGGAAGCTGAGAGAGCTGAGTTGGCACATGCTGTCATGCAGGCTGAGGCAGCCAATCACATTTGAGCTGCCCTCCTGCTCTCGTCATGCTGCTCTCACTATTCTGCCTGAACTGGAGGGAAAATTCAAAGTTTGCTTCTACTGCACAGCGAATGTCCTTAGATCAGCATTAAGGTAAGTGCGCAGCAACAATCAGATAATGTGACGCCACAACGATGCATCAGTTGTCATGTGTGATGCCCCAAATTATGACTGCACATTCTGCTGTGCAGAATAAACAAGTCTGGATGCAGCCAAAGTGTTTTCCTTTTTTCAGAGGTCAGTGAAGGAAATGCCCAGTTCTTCTTTCTTTCCCATTACAAACACTTGTTATCAACAGGATTCAAATGAGAAAACAGGCTCCCAGAGAAAGATCTAAAAGTTGATGCATATGATGTCACTCAGGAGAGACACCATTTTTGTGACCCCATAAAGTTGTCTGAGGCAAGTGCCCTGGTTTGGTCTCCCCCATATATCCAACTCTGTCCTTGAGATTAAAAAGAGGCTTCCATCAGGAACCCCTTAATTTCCCTAATGCCTAACAGTGTACTCTAACCAATCAAAATGATATAGAACATTGCAAGATTGACTGTCATTGCAACATCTGTTCAAGGGCAGAGCTTGTGCAGATATAACACAAACTCTGCCCAATTTCACACTAACATTGTGGCCAGGCTCGCTTCAAAGCCATGGAGCTTTCTTCAGCTCACACAGCATTCACTGAAGTAAAAAAGTTGTTCATTAATCAGCGTCTTTTTACTTCACATTTTCCTGGACATGCTGTGCTCCTACCGTGAGTAATGGTGTGTCCTGTCTAACTGATGGAAGTTGTCTCAAAGGGATTCTGCAGCTTCTGATTGCCTTTTCAGGCAGACCAGAAATGGCTGTGCATTTTCCCACAGTCCCATCTGTCAGGTGGAAGCCGGGGACAGCTGGATGGCACATTTTGGGACAAGTCTGGAAACACCCTGGCTCCACCTGAAGTCTGAACAAATGTTCATAAACTTTAAAATATGTGAATAGTTTCTAACCCTGTTTTTCCACTTACCTTTGAAAATTTTAGAAGATCCAGATCTTGGGGATGGGGTCCTCCCTTGAATCCGACCCTGAAAGATCCAGATCCTGGTGAGGACCCCATACGTCTGTACAAGCCCTCTAGCACCTGATTGCAATGAGTCCTAAGCGGGGCACCGTATGGATGCTGTAGCACCCACTCCAATGCTCCCTTTAGCTGGAGCTGGAAGGCCCACCGGTGGCATGGCACAATTAGCCAGTGCCACTGTCATTCATGATGTCCTCCTGGCAACAAAAGGTGGGAGAGAGAGGAACAGCTTCATAGCTGCTAATGCATCAACTATAAAGCCTGTGCTCAACTCTATAGACAGCAACAGAGGCTTTGCTGCAGTGGCAGGGCAGAGCGAGAGCCACCCCTCTGCCTGCCCTTGAACCCCATCATCCCGGTAAGTAGTGCAGGAATCCTGTTTTCATGGCTGAAGACTGGATTGTGGACACCATTAAAGGTGTCTACAGGAAATCCAGATTTAAGGCCTCAGAGGTCCCATTAAATCCAGATTTCTCTAGCACTCAAGGGAAAGGGCTTTCAGGATAGGGCCCTAACGGGGTTCTAAATGGGTCTCGCATCGGTACTGATCAGGTTACCAACAGGTTTTTAAAGGGGTCTTCATCCCTAGTGCAAAAACAGCCTAAGACAACTTTAGGATATTAATAGCATGTAAATGTTTACAGGAAATTTGCAGAGTGCAAGCAAGTTAAAACTCTATGTTATTTGAACCAAGTTGTACTGTCTATGAAGGGTCTGTAAGAAAGTGCGGAAGACACCTGAAGCAAAGTTTTTAAGAGTTAGGCATACAAATTAAATTTTAAAAAAAATGAAAAGGTTTTGACATCAGCAGAAACATGAAATCAATTATTAAGGTCTTATACTAGAAATGATATTAAACTGTTTATGTCATGTTATGATCTTGATACAATAACTGTAATATATGATTAACATTTCAAATATTCAGCCACAAAATGATGAATTAGATTGAACAATTAATAAGGAGTTTAAAGTAAATTAGCAATTTGTAAATACATTAGAAACTATCATATGATTTATGCAAAGGACTCATTTAATAGTATAAAATATCCAGAGTGATGCAATCTATATTGTCAACTTTAGAAATTTTGAGCTCAAACTGTTTATTAATACAGCCTTGAAATCCATGCATGCAGAGACTTACCTTGCAAAACAGCATTCCAATATAAACTGTATTAAACCTATGAGCTTTACATAAGACTATTTTCTAATAACTATAAATATTGGAATATGTTAGGCTGAAACTTCAAGTTAATGTTAAAATAATATCACTATGGCTGAAAAACAAGGTGGTTATACAGTCATTATTAACAAAAGAACATGCTAGTGCATAATTTCAGCAACTATCTATAACACCCATTATCATCACACCTTTTAAGCACAATTATTTCAAACCTTTTCTTTGATAAACTTTTCTGATATAAAGTTAGAGAGATGACATAAAATATTCCTTTTCTGAGGCACAGGGATTGACAACTGGACAGTTAGTACTCCTTGATATTATTTATCATTAGGGGTGTGCACAATTTTTTTTTTTTTTTTTGCATTCAGATTTGAGTCAAATTCGATTTGATTTTATAAAAATGTTTAAAATCCTAATGCAACAAAAACCAATTTGAATCCGATACATTCAAATCTATTCATTCAAATGTTAGATACAAATTTGAAGATATGAATGTCAACAACATTTGTATGTTATATGTATCTGTACGTATTTGGTATGCATCCCATTTTATCCTATATGGATCCTGTTTTCATTCCATATTATAAGCACAATGGCGAACAGATACATAGGATATTCATAGAGATACGTATGTAATGTACGTATGTACATTCGGATTATTTGAATCATTCGAATAAATGTTTTGGAACATTCAAAATTCATTTGAATGTCTAAACTCGAATGTGAAGTCATTATATTTGAATTCAAATGTCCACATTCAATGACTTCGATTGGATTTCATATGTTTAGAATATTCATGCACGTCCGTATATTTCATTCCCTTGCTAGACTGAAAGGATAAATAGCCAGCTAACCAGGAAAGACAGTCTCACAGCAAGAAAGCATGTACTGTACTATATATATCATACTAAAGTCTGAGAAACCATGAGGGTTGGTTGTATAATGTTGGTGAAGGAGTTCAAAATTTACTTAATCCAAAAGTTTGGAATTTGTACTAATTCAAACAACAACACAAATAGAATAAGTCTGTAACTTTGCTTTCACTCACTCACTCACTCACTCACTCACTCACTCACTCATATTTCTATTATGTCCTTTACTCAAGGTGGGTCACAGTAAAATCACTATAAAAACATAAAATAAATTAGCTAAAACAGTGACAGGGATTGGGTTGGGAGTGTATGCTGTTCCCTCAGCCAAAGACCAGGGTATTACCTTCAGTCACAATCTATTTGGTATAATTCAGGAATTCTTTGACCAAATATTTCTGCAAATGTTGTTACCAGGTTAGGTGACATAATGCAACAAGAAAAGTGCTGGATCATTTCATTTCTGAACTGGTTCAAAATGAATTACATGGTTTGGCTGATTTGAACTTGAATCTGAATCACCATCCTATTCAAGGGGCAAGATCTGAATTGAAACCAAACCAGGTGGAGCTCATCCATGTAAATCAAACCAATCAGTTCAATTCAAATCACATTCATTACAGTTCAATTGGAACTGAACCACAATTTTAGATGTGTAGATGCTACATTCTGCAACATGCTCACAGAAAAAATTATTTTACAGAAGTGCTGCAATGCAACATTCTAATCCTGAGCTACTCTGACAAGATTCTATGTGTGTGCATAATTTTACATAGTGTGCAAAATAGATAAAAAATGCCTGACTTCAGAAATACTAAAATACTATCCACAATATACAGCAGAAATTTGAACAGACCATCAAGGCAAAGTGCATTGAAACTATCTATTCCAACATCTTGACTGGAATCTTGCTATAGAGAAAGTCAGGTCTTTAGCCTTTGACTTACTCTATTTTTACTCAAGAAGTGGTAGAGTCCCACTAGCTGTAACCCAAACTATGAAAGTCAGATTATCATCCAAGATGCTTATTTATTTATTTATGTTTCTATTCCACTTTATACCCAAAGGTCTCAGGGCTCAAAAAATTAAAATCATTATAAAAACAGAAAAATTAACTAAAACATCAATGTGCCTGCATGAGGAGGACATACCATTCTCTCAGCCAAAGGCTTTCCAGTATTTATACAAATTATACCAATAACAAATAATAATTTTGTGACTGGCTGAAGGGTAGGAAGCAGTGAGTAGTAATAAAACGGACATACTAATGTCCGGATAATTCAAACGAATAGATCCAAAATTCAAAATTCGAATCAAATCTTTAAATTCAAATTTAAGGATATTTGATTTGAATCTGAATGTTGAAATTTGGTCGATTCGATTGAATTTTGAATACATTTGAATATTTGTGCATATCCCATGCTGTAACCGTCCTTGAAACCTTTGGGTATAGGGTGGGATACGAATGCAAATAATAAATTAAAAATATACATTTTCACATCTAGTTCTATTGACAGCTTCTAATATTTGAACGATCTTAACTGGTTGCCTGCTGAATTAGCAATATTCACTATGTCCATGCTTTTCATCAGGCCTGATCACTCTCTTAATTAACCTCTTTTGTTTTATCACTGTTCATAACAATGTAATAGAACTGAAGGCAACAGTACTGTTCTCAAATATTGCTAAATGGCAGAAAAACAACAGATTTATTCTCTTTGTAAATTTTGGAGGAGGTGATTGGAATTAAAACACATTAGGTGTCATGTGCTGCAGAAAGTGTAAAATAAGAAAACACCAGGTGTTCCTTTCTGTATGTTAGCAAATTAAATTCATTCTTATTTTGTAAAGTATTTGATCTTGAAGCTTAATCCACAAAAGAATACCTGGCTCCATAAGTTAGCTAGTGCTGCAATCCATATTCACATTGTCAACCCAGATGTCTCTTCTCCTCATTTTCCTTAGTTTCACTTTTCTTGTAGTTCTGGGGTGACAGAAGCTCTGGTAGGTACTGCTGCTTTGGAACAAATAGCTGAGTACAACTAGGCATTCTGACAGTGGAAGCCAACTAATGTCAACTAATGGTCCAAAATGGTGATGCTGCTAAATATAATTAATTCTAAAGCTGATACAACTGCTTTTGGCAATCTGAACAGTGGCTTGCCACTAACAATTCAGGAAAGGAGGTGTTCCTGGTTGAATAAGACATATGGCTCTAGGAAGAGTCATGCATGCTGGCCAAAAAAGTCATGCATGCTGGCCATAAGTATATTAGCAACTTACAGACTAGGATGTGAGCCTGTGGACACAGAAAATCCATGCAAGATTTTTAGATTTAAAAATGCAATGCTCCAGGGGCTGTTAAGAAGTGTTGTCATAACTCTTGTGTGGGAAAATCATATTCTAAACTGTTCTGCAGCAGAACAACAGTCTAGGGATGTGCACAAATATTTAAAACATTTGAAATTTGGTCACATTCAGTGAGTTCAGAAATTCAAAGTTGAATTGAATGTTTTGATAGTTGTATGAAGCTTAGTACGGGATTCACATACTGTATGGGATTCATATGCTATTTGTATGGGATCCGTATGCTATTCATAGGCATTTGTATATAGGATCAGTATCCTATTCGTCTGCACTTGTAAGGGATTCATATGGGATTGAATACTTGAGCCAGTTTGGTCTAGTGGTTAGGAAGCCGGACTCTTATCAGGGAATACCGGGTTCAATTCCACCCTCCCCCATGAAGCCAGCTGGGTGACCTTGGGCTAGTCACAGCTCTCTTCTGAGCTCTCACAGCCCCAGCTACCTCACAAGGTGTTCTGTTGTGGGAGAAGAATAGAAAAGCTTTGTCAGCCGCTTTGAGTCCCCTTAATGGGTGAGAAAAGCAGAGTAGAAAAGCCAACTCTTCTTCTTTTTCTTGTATCGAATACGAATCATATCACATTTGAAGGGATCTATTCAAATGAATACAGATTTTCTTTCATTTGATTCGATACAAACGAAATACAAAAAAGAAATTGTGCACGTCCCTAGAACAGTCTCTTTTGGTTAATCTCTGCCAGCGAAATTGGAGATGTTGAAAGCATAACCAAATCAAATGAAACCTATTAGTTCCCTAGGCGAGAAGAAAGGGAAAATATTTTCAGGGTTGCCCCCCCCCCATTTTTTAATCAGATTGCCATCCTCCCTTTCTGAGCATAGTGATGATACCTATCCAACAGTCTTACTCTTGGCAACTTTGCCACCTTAAAAATGTACATCACGTTTATACCCCTCCTTACAATTTAGTGAGGTTCTGGATTCTCTTACTCCTGTTTTGGCAGTGAAAGGGATGCAAAAAATACAATATATAAAAGTAAATTTTCTCTCACATATTTATGTGTTTAGCATTGGTTACTAGGAACAATAATATATTCCACAGGTCCTGAAATAGTTATCTATAGGAGAAAAGACTAGAAAGCCATTTATGTGTTTTTGTCAAGAAAATAACATGTGTGTGTCCATGTAGTCAACAGGAGTGAAGCTCAACTTGAGGGTGTTTCTATCACCACTTTTTGGAAGAGCTTTCTAGACCAGCCATAAACCTCTTTGACATATAACCTGCAATATCCAAACTCACAGACGACTATTCCATCAGCTACTAGTTTGAGTTCAACACTCCAGTTTTTGTGTGACTCAAGGAATCACATGATGGTAAATTATAATTTACATTCTGACCAGATTAAACAATTGGACTTACAATGCAGCTCTATTCTTATGAAGTCTTTAATTCCTAGATTTTCTAAAAATACACCAGAAGAAGCTGAAGTCTTGAAGAAAAATGATACATCTGCACTAAGTTCTCCGTGAAAAGTTGGGAAGTGAAGATACGAAGCCTCAGTGTTGAAGGAAGCTGCATTCCAAAAGTCTCCTAAAAAGAAAGTTTTAAAAAAAATTAAAACATTTTTACAATTGTGTTAGATTTGAGTTTGAAAACCTTGAGTTTGAAAACCTTGAGTTTGGTTTGGCTGAACATCACTGAGTTGATTAATGGAAGTCAGAGAATGAAAAGAGATGGGAGGAAAAAATGTTTAAATAAAAATTGCTATAAGAACTCATGTATACTTGAATTCTCATTTGCCCAGATTGTTTGAACAGCAGTTAGATTTCACAAGCATATGGCTGATGACTGATTCTAGGGAAGTGGGAATTCCAGTTTCCTCAGTTTGAGAGAGCTCGGCTAAATGTCATCCTATGCTACACCCATGTACGCTTACCTGCACAAAGAAGTTCATTTTGGCACTCAGGCAAAGGTTGCCAGCAACCTGTCTGGGGAAAATATCAATAATTTTGGTTCTAGCCAAATTCCTTTACTATATTTTTTCTTTACCCTTTCAAAACATAGAGCAGAAGAAAATTCAGAGGTACACTTTATAATCTATACATCATTCCTCCTTGTATATTACTGGATGTCCAACCTGATTTCAGGGCATTTTTCATGCCTTTTTGGGTTAGGGCTGGCTTACAGCTTAGCACAGTGGTTCTCAACCTTCCTAATGCCACGGCCCTTTAATACAGTTCCTCATGTTGTGGTGACCCCCAACCTAACCCTAACCCTAACCCCCAACCATAAAATTATTTTTGTTGCTACTTCATAATGACTGCTCTGAAAGACTAGATTGACCCCCCCCCCAAAGGGGTTGCAGCCCACAGGTTGAGAACCACTAGCTTAGCAGAACTAGTTTAAGCAATGGTAGAGTACCTGATTATTAACAGGAAATAAAACAATAACCAAAAATAACCCAGGAGTAGCTTTGATTAGTATTCTTAACTGTTTTATAATCCGTAAAAGAAAGTAAACTAAAAAAAAACCATGGCATTGCTAATGCGATAAATTTAGTAAACATCATAAAAGGAAAACATCAATAAAGCAGGGACCTGTGAAGTCTGTTTTTTCACATCATGACATGATATAAATATCATCAGTATCAGCCTTTGAGTATAAATGCAAAATACATCTTTAAAACCAAAATTGTTTTATATTGTATTCTTGACATCTATTCAGAATTCATGTCACCAGAGATACTTTGCCTGCAATTCTGGAACCATTCTCTATTGCGAACAAGATACCGGCTCACAATAAAAAGATGTCATTTACTGAAAAATGATCATCTCCAATTTGTCAGGGGGTCTTGGAATTTTTGCTCGTCCCTGCCTAAGAATTGCTAAAGAAGAAATTTACCTTTGCTTCATTTACCACAGAAAGGCCAGATTATAGAACTAAAAGAGGCAAAATATATTCTGAGATATGTTCCTAAATTTTCCTATAGATTTTATCTGGGTTAGAGTTAGGGTTACTATTTTGAATTGTGCACCTTCAGTTTCTTCAGTGTTGCCTTTTTGTCAAATCTAAATTCCATTTTGCACAATATTCAATAGAGATTAGATTTTTGTTTGTTTGTTTGTTTGTTTAAATGGAGCTGTTCATTTTGCATGCTGGGACTTTGCTACAGTAATGGACTATGTAGTGCACAGATGGGTCACCATGCCTCCTTCCCCCATCCCACCCTGCCTTTGCTCAGAAGTAATGTGAAGCCTGCTTACTGAGTTTTAGTAGGGGCTCTGTAGGGGATGCCCATGCATGCTTGGAGATACCCAAGGAGGGAAGTGGCTCCACAGAGTGTACATTCTGTGCTGGAATGTAGCAATCCCATCTTCAATTGCAAAAAAGACCCCAAGTCCAGCAGGATCACCTTTCCCTCGGTTGGTTACACAACCATCTGCCTTAGGAAAACAATTTAGAGTGTCTAGGAATTTTATCCCTCCCTCATGAGTTGAAAAAGGGTTCATGCAGTCAAAACAAGGGTAATTGAAATTCCCTATTATATTACCCTTCCCTTTTTGGATGTCTCTTTACCCCATTTTCCAAATGTTGAACTCCTCCAGGATTTTAATTAAAAATAGTAGTATTAGCATTTCCCTAGTATTCGACTAAATTTCTGGCTGGTGTTCTTATTCACAACATTTCTGTGGATGGGGCTGATTCATCAAGATATTCCAATTAAGGATATTCACAAATGGGTTTTTTGGCATTTGATTTGTAATGAATTGAATGTTAGAAAATTCATATTTGTTCAAATAGATCCCCTTTGAATGTGGTAGGATTCTATTCGATATGAATATATCTGTACGAATTTGTATGACTATTTGATAAGTATACGTATCCAATATGTATCCGATACAAATGTATCCCTAACTTGCACATACCTAACACGGAGATAGCAGTTGAAACTCTCCTTATTGTCAGCAATAAGAGGTACCAAAAGATGTTTCCGAAATCAGCCCCTCACCTTCTTCTATTTTGGCAGAAAAAAGTGATTGTAGTTTACGTTTATGACATGGTTATAGTTCAGCAAAACTCTACTATGCATGTCCGTTGTATTAGGTCATGATTCATAACCCTCCTACTCTCTAATTAGCATGCCAGGATTTCTATCCCAACCTATACTTGTAACAGAATTCAGTGCATTACACAAAACAATATATCTTAAAACAGTAATATCTACAACATTTAAAAATCAACATGTTAAAGCAAAACAAATATTTATTAAAAAACAGTACTACCTAAAAGTGTGTGTGGGGGGGATGTAGCCATATTTAGCAGAAGGCCAGGGCAAAGAGGTGCATCTTTACCACCTTCCTAAACATATACAGAGAAGGAGCCTGACATGCCTCAAGGGGGTGACTATTCCATAGCCCGAGGAACATTATTGAGAAGGCCCTTTCCCAGGTGCCCACCCATTTCACTACTGAGGGCAGTGGGACAACCAAGAGGACCTCCCTACCAGATCTTAATGCACGGACAGGTTGATATGGAAGAAGGCGTTCCTTTAGATATTTGGGGCCCAAGTCATTTAGGGCCTTGTAAGTCAAAGTTAACACCTTGAATTGGGCTCAGTAGTGCATTGGCAGCCAATGTAACCCTTTTAAAACTGGTGTGATGTGCATCTGGCTAGTTGTTCCAGTCATCAGTCTAGTGGCTGCATTTTGCACTAGCTACAGCTTCCAAACCGTCTTCAAGGACAGCCCCATGTAGAGCTCATTACAATAGTCTAATCTAGAAGTTATCAGAGCATGGATAACTGTGGCCGAGTCATCTCTGTTGGCACACCAGCTGTAGCTGGGAGTAGGCACTCCTGGCTACAGCGTCCACCTGAGCTTCAAGCATCAGCACAGAGTCCAGGAGTACCCCCAAATTACATACCTGTCCTTTCCCGGGCATTGCAACCCCATCAAGAACAGGGTATCTCCCAACTACATGAACCCAAGACCCTGTGACATACAGCACCTCTGTCTTGTCTGGATTCAGCTTCAATTTATTGCCCCCCATCCAGCCCATTACTGCCTCCAGGCAACTGTCAAGCACTTCAACCACCTCTCCTGACAGATAGCACAGGGAGATAGAGCTGGGTATCATATGCATATTGATGACACCTCACTCCAAATCTCCTGATGATGCTAAAAAATGTATCATGAATCTTCAAAAAATTGTTGTGTCAAATTAAAGGTTAAGTAAAAAATGCACTATTCTTGGTAGTGTTACAACCCTTCTCCTTAATTTTCCCTGATGTTAGCCAAGATATGTTTCGTGGAAAATCTTGTGTGACCCCCTGGGAATTGCAGGAACTCTCATACAAGATCTCAGGAGATTCACCATGATTCCCAGAGAATCATGTGAGATTTGCTATGATTCCTAAGGGGTCTGGGCCACCATTTCAGTTGCATGCAAGCCTCTGGCAGGGCTTAGGATGTGACAGAACATGGTGGCAGTGGCAGAATGTGAGTGGAAATGGGGGCTTCAATTCAAGTGAATGCCTTTGGGAAGTCTGCATGCAAATTGAAGACCCTATATTCAGGGGGAGGAGCCCCACATGAAGCTGAACATTTCCCCCTTTCATTACACTCAGATTGAAAGAGGGGAATGTGGTTTGTGCACACATCTATCAGCCAGTGCTCAGGTGCTCTGGGCCCTAATGCTCATATAAGAATCATAAGATAATGAGTTGTCTATCTAATCTTTCCTTTAAAGGTAATCTAAGGTGACCTATATCCAGCCTCAAAGCCACAATTTTTCACTGATCTGTCAAAGCCGCATATTTATTGCATTTACAGGTAATAAATGTGATCAGACAAAAAAGCTCATAAAATAAAATTACTTACTATCACCCTGGCAAAGCAATGGACCAAGTTTGTAAGCTGCCTCAGAATTTGGCCGATCTGTGTCTGTAATGACAAGTTCTCTTACTGGCAGATGGTCTTTATAGGATAGAAGCCCTGTATCATTATTCCTAAAATGAGTCAATAAATGAATTTTCAGATAATGTTTCAATTAAGGAACATTGCCTTTATTATACCAGCATGTAAGTAATCTGCTGCATTTTAATAGATGCAGATAGCAAAATATATACAGCAAATTTGCAACATATTTACATTTCAGTCAATTCTTCTTGCTAGCAGTAAAAAACAAAACATCATCAAGGATTAGGACTGCATTCCGTTTTATATGCATATTTACAGTACTTATCAACCTTTTTAATATGAATCATGTCTATTTGTTCATATGAAATTCTGATCACTGAGAAAACTCTCCATGTCTTTAACTTAGAAAGAAGCCATAAAATGATAAAATGCTGGGTTATAGATTTAAACTCAATATAAAGAATCAGATAAAATGTTTCTTTATCAATCTCAGTACTTGATTCAGGATGTAGAGAACTGTTCTCCAGTAGGGATTTGCATGAAAAAATAAATTTAAAAAAATGTCAAACAGAAAAACTATTAGTTTCTTTCATTGTTGAGTCATTTTAATTGAAATATTAGTTTTTTGTATTCATTTTTGCTTTGTCACAAAGAAAAATACTTTTTTATTTTAAAAATGCCCTTTTCATAACTAAAAACACTGTGGAACATGTTGGGTTAAATTGTTCATTTTCACAAGCAGGAAACTGGTTCATTTTGACTAAAGGTTTGGATATGTGAAAAACTGAATTTTCTTTTCAATCTTAATATCTACAAGTGCAAATTGAATTTTGCACATCTCTATTTCTCAGGTTTTTGGAGAGGTTGAAAAGTCAAATATCAACTCCAAAATTATTTTTTAGTGTATGCATACCTCTGTATGTGGAAGGAAGCTGTAATGAACATCCAATTTTCCATGCAAACTTAAGATTGCCACCTATATTAAGTCTACCCACTTTTGCCTTTGCTTAACATTACAAACAGTGATTAACAGCAGCTCTGAAGCCAATACGTCTTATTCTTTTTCACTGGAAAAAATACTTTTATCAGAGCCTTTTGAAGCCACCCCTAACAGAAGAGGCCACTTAAAGGAGAATCTGCTTTTAAGAGCACAATAACACCATTATTTGGCCAGAAATATCTGGATATAGTATGGCCCTGGCTTTATGAGAAGAAACATTTGCTTCTTCAACCCCTTCACATTGCTATCAGAACTTTTGGCCTACTGAGAGAACAGTGAGAGAAAAGTCGTAAAATCTGCCTTTTAGACACACAAAGGCCTGGATCATGTAGAGAAAGTGACAGAAAATAACATCCTTTATATTTGTGTGTTTCTGCACTTACCCATCCTGAGCCAGATCTACCTGAAGTTTGAATTAAGGAAAAGCAGGTCACAGTCTGTTCTAGATAAGACCCTGGGCTGTCCCCAAAGGCTAGAAAGGAATGTTCCAGGCCCCAGAGCCTCTGGGCAACTCATTTTGGTAGTTCAACAAGGGTCTACCAAACTGGGTCGCCCAAAGTCCGAGTTTATTTTATTGCATCCCTAGGTCAGGATGTCAGTATCTTACACTGGGTGTGCTTGCTCCCTCCGCCCCCCACCAGGTGGAAGATACATGATATCTACACACAGGTAAGTGAGTGGTCTGCATTGCAGCAGTGGTGCAGAGGCATGGAGGCAGAGGGTGCCATCAGTGTCCTTTATCCCACATACTTAGAAAAGCTCACATAGGTAGATGCCATGGTCCTGGGGCTTCCACTAGGTGCCTTGTGCATGCAACCTTTTTCTACTTGTTCTTCATAATAACAGAAGCTCAGTTCATTACATTGGATTAAGAGTATGGATTTGTAGGCATATTGAATGTGCTGAATTTCAACATTTGAACTCGAATAGAATATCCCAGAATTCAAATGCAAACATTCAAATTGAATTTTGAATTCCATTGGAAGAGTCTCATGTGGCAGTTTCCCCACAACTTTACATGTAATCTCAGATAGTACTTCTTTAATGGAAGCTTGTGTGCATATAAGAGAAATCAGAGAGGGACAGATGCATCAGCAGTGACTGGTATCATTTGACCTATGTTCCACTGAAACTTATAGAACTATTTTTGGGTAGCAAACTGGTTTACAACTGTTTTCTGAAAAGACTCAGCATTCATTTTGATTTCAGCAATTTCAGATTTCAATAAGTAAAGTAAGGCAAGGAAAGACATGAAGAGAAATCTGAAATAGCCAGTTAGTAATTACATTTATAAACTGTAGCTAGTGGCAGCTCCCACATTGTCTTTTTTTTTTTTTTAACCATGCCAACACCCCTGATAGAATGCAGCAGAAATGCTCTGGGTGCTCTGGGTTGCTTCATTCTCACACTGTATCATTGCCTCCATCTTGGAGTATCCAGGAGTGTCCCAGAATGACCCCTGCGAGGCAGTTTTCACTGTTCCACTACTTCACCAGGAGCTTCTAGGGAGCTTCTGGTGAGCTCCTGGACATAGCAGTCACTCCATCTTCTGGCACAAAGATAGTGCATGTGAATAGAGTAGCTGTTACTTTGCAAAAGCATGCCCTGTTGTGACTGCTATGGCAATCACTGGGCACACTGTGGAAGTAGCTGCAGCCATTGCCAGGGTGATCTGGACAGTCCAGGATGGACTGTCTGCACCACAAGCGCTGGTAGTAAAACTGGAGACAACGTTGGTTCTCACAGTGAATGTGGGCCATCACGCCTGTACTAAACTGCACTAGAATTATATAGTTATATTATTTCACGCTACAGATGTGTACAATTCCCCCCCCCATTCATTTTGAATTTAACTGGATGGGATGAATTTTGCATTTTTGCAAATTGAACCACTTCTAATGTGCTAGGCTTCGAATTCGCTTCAAATCCCAGCTGACACCAGTTGTACCTTCGAATCTGCTCCAAAGCTTCAAAGGCACAAAGTCTTTTGCTTCACATGAGGTCAGTCTTCAAATATAGAGAACTTTTGAATCTTCCCAATTCTCATGACTTCATGTGGTCACATAAAAATACATTTTAACTTTTAAAACTTTAGCATTCATTTCTGAAATATTCAATGTTTTTACTTCTTGGAAGCAAGCGAACACTGAGAGGAAGCATGTGAGAGAAATGACAAGGAAAACCCACCATTCATTTCTATCAGCATCGCAGTTACAGTCATGTTGGGAATCAATACATCTTCCTTGCATCCCACAAGCACATTTCTGAAGATCAGGCTGGGAACCTCCCCAGTATGTCTGTGACTCATTGGTGTTTCCAATCCACCAGCTAAATGGACTTCCATCTAAAAGGCAAGATAGAGAACTCTGATTCTTACAATTTCCAGATCAATGTTAAAGAACAAAAATAAAATTAATCCTACTTCTTTAAAAAGGAGGAAAGAGGAAAAAATCATGTTCCGCTATCCTGAATTAAATTGCTATCAAGATTTCTGCTGATATTATTGAAAAAGGGGGAACTGGCAGTCCCTAAATCAGTCAAGCATGATATTAGAAGCATTTATCTTAAATAGACCACTGACGCAATTTCCTTTATGACAGCATATGAAAAAAGAGATGCCCTCAACCCCCAAATTGAGGTAATTTATTCTGTGAAGCAAAGATCGATGGGAGATCAAGGGTCCAACTAACAGGAAATGGAGAAGGCGGCTTATTAAAAAGGGCTTCACGACAGGGGTAATAATATAAGTTGCTTTTAGCATTAATAGGCATCATGAACACAAAAATTAACAGGCATGTTCTAAGCATTTAGGAGAATTGCATATGCTAAAAATTAAGATCCTGTAGCTGGCTTCAGGATACTGAAAATGAGAAAACTGTATTTCCGCTTATTTTTAAAGCAATATCAATTTTGGTGGAAGATGCTACCAGGTAAATAGAGCAGAGAAGGAAAGAAAAGAATGGATGGAGTAGAAAAGGATAGTTCCTAAAGGATCTGGTGAGTGACAACAATCCTAAAAAAGAAAGAAGAAAGTAAATTTGAACTTTGCAGTAAATTCAAAAGCCAAATCTAGGAAGAAAATAAACCCCATTAATTTGTATGGCAACAGCTGAGCCGATTCTCTTTTGTTTGTTTGGTAGCTGCATTCAGGCTTTTAACAATCACCCCCCACCAAGAATCTGAAACTTATATCTTTTTTTCCTTACTAACAACTGTCAGTACTTATTGGAGTTCACTGTTAGACAAGCCCTCTGCTACTCTGGCAATTTCTCAGCTTGATACATATTGACTCTTTCACACAATATGCAACTACAAACCCAGCAGGCCTTCAAAAAAGGAGCCACAGGAGGAAGAAAAGAAAGAGAAAGAGAAAGAGAAAAAGAAAGAACTTTCACAATTACATTCAAGTGATTTTAGACTTTTGTTTCCGGCTCTGCAACACAGCAATGGATTGGAAAGCCATAGAGAGCATCTACAGAGTATATAAAAGATGTATGTAAGTTCCACTTAGATAGCAAGGTGCAGGCATGGGTGGGTGGGTGGGTGGGAATCCACAATCCGATAAGTCCAGACAAGCTGACACCAACCTCTACAAAGTTAGGAAGGTGCAGCCCTTAAAAATGCAGATATCCTGCTCCAGCTCCAGCTCTTTGGGTCTTTAAAATAAAGAATGAGTTCTGTCATGTTCCAGATTCTCTGCTGATCACTTGGCACCAGCTTTGTTACAAAAGATTTACCCGGGCTTCCACCGGCTAGGATTCTGGGGACCAACTATGTGTTATGGCTGACCCAGAAAGAACATAAAATGCAGGCAGAGAAATAGAGTCTCGTGCAGGAGTCAGGAGGAAAATGAGAGTTTTTAAATCTTGCCAGCCAAAAAGAAGGCATGGAGGAAATGTCACTGAGGCAACATCTGGGGAGGTGATTGGATGAAGGCTGGTGGTCAAGCAGGGTAGATGTCCTTGTGATGTCACATCTTGTTGCCAGCCAGAAGAGAAGGGCAGCTGTACTTTTAACTCCATGAGGATGTGGTTGAGGACTATATTATTGCCTGGAGGCAACTGCATGGAGTGAAAAAGAGGTTCAGCACCTTGGACAGTGCCAAGCGTCTAGTGCAAGTCTATGAAGAGAAAAATTCTAACTCTTTTATTCTCGGGGCTTTTTTAATCCCATGAGAGGCTTGATAATTAAGGTGGGGGCTGAAAGAAAGGAAGCCAAGAGAAAAAGGCTGTACAGCCTAGTGGTTACTACAGAGTTCTGGTCAAAAACCAGTTTCATCTTTTGTATAGGCTGCTCTGGACTCCATTTGGCCTCAGCTGCCTCAATTTGTGTTTTGGCTTATTTTGCAATGTTTTGTATGAAATGCAATTCTTATTATGTGTTGATTACTTTGCATTTTATGCTTCCTGTTTGTTGTAAACCATCTTGGGCAAAATTTTATTTTGGAAAGGTGGTATACAAATAAAAATGGGAAATGGAAATGGAAATACTTAGCGGGTAGCCCCAACATTATTACTGCTTTCATCTATTTACTAAACTAAATATGAATATTAGAGATGGGCTTTATATTGAGATAGATCACTGACCATCTAGATCTGTGGGTGTCTCCAAAATCAGTTGTGGAACTCAAGAAAACTGTCTCTTGCTGCCCTTGCCAAACATGGGAGACAATCGCGGTTGACCTGCATGTCTGCCGACTTGTTTGTTATCATTCCACTTGTAGCAACCCAAAAGCCACCCAAGTGCCTATCCACTTCCCTTTGCTGTTTTTCATGCTCTTGGGTGACATCTGGATAGCTACGAGTGGAATGATAACAAAATGAGCTGGCAGACACCAGCAAACATCACTATTACTAAATTCAACCTTGTTTCCAGATTTCCTCACTATCCTGGCACTACAGTATACTGGGAATAAACAATTATGAGTCTGTTCACATTTTCCTGAAATGAGTGGTTCCAGACACTCTGGGAGAGGTCTGACCATGCTTTGTGCCACTGTCATTGCCCTGGAGCATTTGATCCTGATCTTCCATGGCTTCACTGGGGGCAGCTGGTAAGCTCCTGGAGCAAACACCAAGAGTGGGCAGGGTGGTGTGGATGTGGCTGTGCTATTTCACACTGCAGCCAATTGCCATGACAATGTCCAGGTGCATGCCAGAGCTTGTGATGGGCATTGCCATGGAGATAAAGGGTGCTTTTCCACCGCGCTCCTTTAATCCGGATCTAAGAAGATGTGTTTCCATGGGTAGTCTAGCACCCAATAGCAATGGGTGCTAGCCTCCCTGCCGTGGAAACACTGGAGCACCCTTTTGGAAATCTAGATCTACCCATGAGGGGTCTGCCTGTCACCCCAGGTGTTTGGGGGGGGGCAGGGGGTGCAATCTCCAAAGAGACTCTGCAATCACTTCGAAGTCATTTCAAAGTCACTTCGAAGTCACATCGAAGTCTGTGCAAAATAGCTTTGGGGCGTCTTTGAGGTCTGCGCTCATCTTCAGAGTAAACTTCGAAGTGACTTTGAAGTGACTTCAAAATGGCTTCAAAGCTTAGGTTTTGGGGTTCCCCCCCCAAGGGTGCCTCTCCCCCTAGCCTCCTCTAGAACCCATTGCCAAACTAATGTGGGAACAGGCTCCCTTTAATCCAGATTTTCTGGCTGAAGATCCCATTGTAGACTCCATTAATGGGGTCTACAGAAAATCCAGATTAAAGGCCAAAAAGTAACCATATGATCCGGATTTCCCAAGGTGTGGTGGAAACAAATGTGTTTCTAATGGGTGCCGTGGTGGAAATGGGGTCATCCAGCTCTCACCCAAATGGGTCCTTAATGGGTGCTAAAATGGGTACTGACAGTGGAAAAACACCCCTGGGTAGCCAAGCCAAGTCATCTGTAATTCAAATACTAGTGGTCCAGTTAGGGACTGCACCAGCACTTGTAGTGTGGATGTCTCTTTTGAGCCTGCTCTTAACTTCAGTGGTATGGTCTTGTTATATAATTCAATGAAGATCTCTCTCTCTCTCTCTCTCTCTCTCTCTCTCTCTCTCTCTCTCTCTCTCTCTCTCTATCTACAATCATTCAATGAAGTTAAGCATGAACAAGCCTTTTGTCTGGCAGTCTCAGTACAGACCAGGGACAATTATAAGTCCCCTCCCACCTCTGGAGACACTATATATTGTTGACAGTATATAGCAATGGCTTTCTAGGAATTCAGTCCTCCATAAAAGATGTTAGGGTTAAATTGCTGAGTTTTATATATCAACACACTGCTTTAACTCTAAGCTACTGCTTCAGTATGAACAACTGGGAAAGTGTGAATAGAATATTCTATTACTTTATGGAATAATTTATTACTTTCTAGATGTTTCAGCAAAAAGAAAGTAAGAAATTCCACCTTCTTCACCCCCTAAATGAACCCTGTGGGAAAGTAAAAGTTGTTTGACCAAATTGTTGACAAAGGTGAGAGAAGATTTAATTTAAGCATTGTAGAAAATGTGGCTTAGCTAACAGTGCATAAATTCCTGGTGCCTGTTTTCTTAGATTACTGGGAATTCTCACATAAAAAGAAAGGATCCCAGAGGATGTATAAACCAAGTCTCCAAAATGTAATCCAATTTGCATGTTCATAGACTAAAGCTGTAAATTATCCTCTTGAGGTAGAATACAAGCCAAAAAACTTTAAAAAAAATCTGAAAACCTGGACATGCTCTATTCTTGAAAGACACAAAACAGCTATGAAAGTTTCACAATCTTTATTCCCTTATATTTTTATATTACTCATGGCTGAAGAAGAAAAACACTACAAAGCCAAAGTAATATGTCTCCTGCATTTTCCTGTTTTAAATAATATAGGGAAATTCCACACTCATGATTCATTTGCTTCAACCTCAAATCACAGTCTAAAGACCTGTTTGCAACTAAGGCAAAGAGGAGAACCTGGTGTGCTCTGGAGCAGAGCATGAACACCCCATGGTGCCACCTCTGTCCCTGAGCAGCCAAAAACAACCCTGATCACAACTGGCTGTGGAGCGTCTGGGGTATGCACAAAGATCCTGCATAAGGAATCCTATACAAATTGGATATGTATTCTATATTAATATCTATCAATACGTATCTAATACATATCCTAAGTTTAACATGATACAAGTGTTCCAAAATATCCGTATTCATACAAATGTTAATGTACAAATGTTCAATTTGTACAAATTCGTATGCATGAATTTGTACGAATAACAAATGTTATGAATATTTGTACACAACCCTAGTCTGGGTTATACTTGTTGTCGAGCTAGTATAACACCAGTTGCAGTATTTGGATATTTCCATATGCCAAGGCTGCATGGAAACAGGGCAGTGCAGCTGCTGCAGCTATGCAGTTGCATGTCATGTCCTTGAACTGTGTAGCAACCACCTGGCATGCATGATCATCTCTATAGTGAGGCAGATGGTTCCAGACAAGTTTGTTTGCACTTCACCCAGGCCCAGGTAGGTCTATGTGAAGATTGGGATGGGTCAGCACTCACAACATGAATGCTGGCCATTATCCCTAAATGTAACAGTCATGGGATACTTTGCCATGGCAGTTAAGGGTGAACAAACCCAAAGGTAAGATGTGCACAACACTGTTGTGATACTGAGGCATGCACCTACACCCTCATCACCCAGTGTGAGTGCTAGAACTCCATAAGGTCCACAAGAACCTCTAGTCATCCATAGCACATCCTGTGGTAGAGGTAAGGTGGAACAAAGCTCTGTCACAGAATTTACTCCCACCGATTGTGCCACTGCTTCAGTGGATGGACTTACTGCCTTCTTTGGCATACTTTCTTCAGGCCAGATAATACAGGAAACACTCACTTTTGTGGCACTTCTTGCAACCATCTAAACTGTCCCATCTGGAAATATTGAAGCCAAGCAAGACATGTTCCCCAGCTGTGATGTTCCCCACCCAGGAGTAGCAGTAGGTATGCAAACAGTAGTCATGTGGTAGTGCTCTTCTCACTGTGCTTCATAGCAGGGCTGCCATAGGGATGGGTGCAAAATGTTTGTCACCTTCACAAATTGTATGAATTGTCAAGGTTTGAGACTTCGCATTCAAATAAAATATTAGCTATATTCCAAGACTGACCTTTGCATGCAAAGTGAAAGCTTTTGTGCCTCTGTTTGAAGATCCAGAGCAGATTTGGAGCAGATCTGGAATGGATTTGGTGGCACAACTGGTGATGGCAGGGATTCAAAGAGAAATTGAAGCCTAGCACATTTGAAGTGACTCCATTCACACAAATGCTAAGATCTGTCCCATTCACTTTGATGTGAAGAGAACAGGCTTATTTATTTATTTATTTATTTATTTATTTATTTATTTATTATTTTCCTTCCTACCTACCTACCTACCTACCTTCCTACCTATCATCCATCCATCCATCCATCCATCCATCCATCCATCCATCCATCCATCCATCCATCCATCCATCTATCATTTTTATCTGGCCCTATACCAGAAGGTCTCTGGGTGGGTAACAACATCTAAAATCAAACATTATTAAAACAATAACAGTATGTATTAAAACAAAATAAAGCATCAATTGCTCAAACAGATGCTTAAATTACATGTACATACAAAATATGGATTTGAAAAAATATACACGACTTGGGGTGGAATTGGGCAAATCCCTAACCTGCCATGCTGGAGATCTGATCAAAACATCTTGTCAGCAATGTCAATTATTCTAGTTAACTCTCTTTCCAAATATCTATTTATTTGGTCTCTTAATATCCATTAATAACAAGATAGGGCAGTTTGGGTTCACACAGAAATAGCATACCTTTTTTTGAAGAACTTTATTTGACAATTACACACAAATGATTAGTTATTGCTGTTTATGTATTTTACTGACCGCAGTGAATTGCTACATTTTTACATATAGAATTATTCCATACCAGGGCTTTTATCTTTGTTTCTTGTCCATCCATCCATCCATCCATCCATCCATCCATCCATCCATCCATCCATCCATCATTTCTTATTATAATGGTACAATGCTATTTGTCATTTCATTCCAACACTATGCATCATAAATGAAAGGAATAGAGTGGAGAAAATTGTACATGCAATATAACTACAGAATATCCTACAACTGAGCTGCTGGAAAATCATGTCTGTGGATAGGTTTCTACTAGAAGAAAAGTCTAAAGAACTCTGTGGATAGTATCGTCCCATTTAAAAAAAGAAATAGAAAGGACTCCAGGCATCAGAATTTTTGTCTCAGCCTCACTAGTGTGATTCAAACATGGCATTTGGCCTGGATTTGCTGCAGGATGTGCCATAAAGATGGCCTGTACTTGATCTAACCACTTTGAGATATCCCTTAGGGATGCTCATGACTGGTGGTTATTTTGCATTCGAATTTGAGTTGAATTCAATGTCAAAACATTCAATTCAATTGGCATGTTTAAAATCTGCATGTAACAAAAACCAATTTGAATCCAATACATTCTAATCTATTCGTTTGAATGCTAAATTTGTATTTAAAGATACGAATGTTGACAACATTTGTATGTGTTATACATATCTGTATGCATTTCTTATGCGTCCCATTTTATCCCATATGCATCCTGTTTTCATTCCATATTATTAGCGCAAATACATACAGATACATATGATATTTGTGCAGATACATATGCAATACATACGTATCTGTACATTCAAATGATTCAAATGAATGTTTCGGAACATTCAAAATTCATTTGAATGTCTAAATTCGAATGTGAAGACATTCTGTTCAAATTTGAATGTCCACATTCAAATGAATTTGATCCGATTTCGAATGCATAGAATATTTGTACAAATTCCTAATATCCATTCTGGATTTTCTGTCAGGGTTCATTCACTCAGCTTCTTTCCCAAGGAACTCACAAGTAGCTATTTTATCCATAGCTGGAGGAAGGAGGAGGAGGAGGAGAAGCTGACTTTTCTATCCACTTTTCTCACACATTTAAGTGGAATGAAAATAGCTGACAAAGCTTTCTATTCTCCTCACCACAACAGAAAACCCTGTGCGGTAGGTGGGGCTATGAGAACTCAGAAGAGCTTCCATTACAGTCAGGAATTTGAACTAAGGTCCTTTCTACACTTTCTTCAGTTAATCCATGTGATGAACCCCCTAATTCCCACCTCAGGCTCACCCTCCATAGAGTTGCACAGCTCAGAGCGAGTTTGTGGGAGCACCGGTTACCTTCCTTACAAGCACCCTAAAAGGCAATCCTCTGTACAATTGGCTAACAGTAAAAACCACCTCTCCATCTAGTAATAATCAACTCAATTTTATTGTTAAAACAAGTATGTACAGTCAAACTTTAAGGTAAATACAAGAAATTGAATGGTTAGCTTTATGTTACAGATTAAACTAGAAGGGGCTAAACATTCAGCTATAGCCTCCCTTCCCTTCAATTAAGTTCCTTTGAATTGAATCCAGGCTTGAAGCTAAGTCCAAACCCCTGCCTGACCCTGAACTTAGATTCCCTGTAACAACAACAATAACACAAACACCAGGCAAAGTCCCAACTCCTGCCTGAATCTTCTTTATGTTCCTGTCCTCACCTCAGCTAAGGAAAGACCGATGGAATCTCCTAAATATCCCCTTCACCTGAATCCCTCTTAAGTCCCTGTCTTTCCCTCAGCTCAAGGCAGTGCTTCAGAGCCCAAAATCAACCCTTCTCTCTACTGAGACTCTGGCTTCAACCTTGACAGCCCTCCTTTTTATTTGTTGTTTTATCAGGATTCAATCCATATTTACTTTGCTCTTGGCTAAAATTTAAAATCTTTTACATACATTTCAGGAAGGAACTCTGTCAAAATTCTGGCTAAACAGTAAGATTAAGCAAGAAATTTACTTTTAAAGTACTTAATGCTTTGAGTGAACCTCATTATACATTGACCTTGGTGGTTTTCTGGTTCAGAAGCTATTTGACAACTTACAGGTTGAGGATTTGTTTGCTAAACCATAAAAAAAGTTAGTTCCCTTCCTCCTTCTCTTTTTAAACTATAATGGCAAGATGCCATAACCTTGGCAGAATTAAATATCTAACGTGCTTTGTTGACTATAACACATTATGTAGCATAATAAGATTTGCCTGCATTACTTACCTCGCTTGCTTGAAAGCCGTGACTTTTTGCAGTGGTAAGCAAACTCCTGTTCACAGTGCTCTGCGTGGTTAATTGTAGCCTGAAGCTGCTCTGGGTTGGCAGCATATTTGAAAAACACCATGTGTGGGTTCTCTCGAGTGGCACTTTTAACTCGGGTAAATTCAGTGTTGTTATGCTGTATAACCGTCCAAGTGGTGTCTTGAGGGTGGGAGGAGGGAAACAGAAATAGTTAGCCATATAAACATTCAACAGTGAAGAATATACATTGATAATATCCAGAGCAACAAGCAAAACAAGAAGCAGTAGTGAAGATTCACATGTTCTTCCTTGAATTCATTTTGACTTAATAAGGTCTTGCCTCCATTTATTTGAGCAGGAGCATAATGGAAGAGCCTTGGGTGTCATTACTTCTGTGTTTGGCTGCATGATGTGCCTACTGGAGAGTGCTACACCTGCCTGAGATGCACCCATGCATGCTTCAATGGAGACCAGTATCCACTCCCAAGCCTCTCTCACTGTAGTCATGGAGCCATGGCCTAAATTTCTGCTTAGAGGTAGCAGCATGCAGACATTAGTGTTCCCATCAATGCTCTTTGTAAATGCATGTGCTAGCTTTTAACATGGGTTAATGTACAAGGGCTATTTCCATGCTCATCTTGCTTGGAGTGACTTAACTATTTCACTCCAAGCTGTTCTGTACCAAGCACAGCAGGTTCATTCAGCATCATGAGGGTGGAGATGTCAACCATTCCAGACCAACACTGACAACAACTGGGAGGTGTCATAGCTCAGCGTGTATTTGGATACATTTTGTTCAATTTCATCTTTTATTAGTTCACCATTCTTTGGCTTTACTGGATTCTTTGTGTAAAAACTCACTGCTGCAATCTTGGCCATGCCATTCACTAAAATTACTTGTAGGTTTATCAAAAAAACTCCATCAATATTATACTACTAAGTGTTTACAACTGTTGTGGAGCAGGTTGGGGGTGTGCACAATTTTTGTGTGTTGAATCAAATGCAAGAAAATTTGTATTTGTATTTGTTTGAATAGATCCCCTTTGAATGTAGTGGGATTCAAATTTGATACAAATGTTCAATCCCATACGAATCCTATACAAATGGATACGAATCCCATACAAAGCTTCCTACGAATCCCACAAATTTATCAAAACCTACAATTTGAATTCAAATGTCAATCTTCAAATGTGCTAACATTTGATTCAAATAAGAATGTCCAAATCTGGCCAAATTTTGAATGTTACAAATATTCAAACACATCTCTACTTCAGGTTCTTTTGTTTCAGGTCTGACAGCAAACTGAATATTTCTAAAGGTATATAAAGCATCTAAAACACATGTGATGAGAATATGCTTGTGACATCCAAATACTGCATGGATGTCTATATAACAATTGCAGGGCTTGGATATTTTAATGTGGAAATGCTAGTCGTGATTATCTGGGAGTAAACTCAATGGAGATAACAACACTTATTTCTCAGTGTATTCAAAGGATTATAGTGTAAGTATGTTTACTTGCTATTAGCCGACAGGAAGGACTTTTCAGTGCCCCCAAATGTAAATCTGTTTTTCACACAAACGTTATATTCCCACAATGAAAGGATGAAGTGAAGAGGAGACAGCCTTTGAAGTTGCACTGGCAAGCCCAGAAAGAACAAAAGAACAAATATTTATTTACAAAGGTCTGTCTTCTGATTTGATGTCTTGGACCTCAGGCTTGTGATAGTGGAAATGACTATCTGAATTAAAGAAGCTAACAAGTGCTTCCATTCCCAGCAGCTGGAGAATAAAAACACATGAATATCACTGACAAGGTGGCAAAGTAAGATTTGTGGGCAGCTGTCTTTCTCCATTGCTACACATGGGAAGAGGGGATAACAGTTGGGTAGAACCAGAGGGGGGGATATTGAAAATTCACCCTGTCAGACTGCATCTTTTGGTGAGAAAATGATCAATGAAATTTGCTTAATGGCATGAATAAGAAGTGACTGGTAAGAATACTAGCAGCTGTTCTTGGATACAAAGTAAATCAAACTGAACATTGTCTCAGAGGGCTACACTCCTTTTGACAGTGTTAAAATCACTGGAGTCCTAAAATTGCAAACATTCCCACAGCCCTTTGATATGGTCAAAAGTTAATGAATAATTGCACCTGTCTAAGTCTTAAAAGAGAATGGTTATGGCAGATCATTGAATTGTGGTTGATTTTCTGTGTTAGGCTTCAGGCAAAGCAAGACATTTTTGTTGCCAGTCATGTACACTACACATTTAAGCATACGTGCTCTAGAAATATACCCAGCTTTGTTTACAGACTGAATCTGACCACAGGTTCTAGGTTCAATCTGGCAGCAAACCAAAATTTGCTGAAATGGTTACCTAGGCCATCAAACAGGTGATAAATATAACCATAATAGGGATGTGCACAATTTTTTTTACCCATTAGCTTCACATGCAAACGGAGCCACTTTGATGTGTTAGGCTTTGGATTTGCTTCAAATCCCTGCCACCACCAGTTGTGACTCCAAATCTGCTCAGAATCCACTCTGAAGCTTTGAACAAAGGCACAAAAGCTTTTCCTTCACAAGCAAAGGTCAGTCTTCAAATATAGCCAATATTTGATTTGAATGTGAGGTTTTCACCCATCCCTAGACCAAAGAAGACTTTTACAACTGCAAGGGAGAGGCACAAATATCAGGGAGACCGTTGCTGAGGGTGGATACTACCATAGGGAAGGACTGACTGCAGGTACTCACAAAATGGTCTTCAATAATTCATAACATCTGCATCAGGACCTCCACTGAAGATTTTAACAATTGCATATGTACTACAGCTTGGTCTTTTGGTTCAAATTGAACTAAATTATCCTTGGATTGGTTTGGTTTAATCTGAACCATTTTTTCCCGCTTCAAAATTGGGTGGTCCCATTTGCATGCAAACCAAGCAAACCACAGTGAACGTTCTTTGGTTCACAATGATTTGTTTGCTTCCTTAGACCTCCTCTTGGTTCAGACTTGATTCAAACTAGGATTTTTTTAACTGAAGGGTAGTCCTGTTCTCATTCAAGCAATTTTAACACCCAACTTCACTGTGTACTAATTGAACTAATTTGGCATATCTATACACAGTAGGGATGTGCATGAATGGGGGTTTTGGCATTCAATTTGTAATG
Organism: Aspidoscelis tigris stejnegeri; assembly: GCA_023333525.1. NCBI lineage: Eukaryota > Metazoa > Chordata > Lepidosauria > Squamata > Teiidae > Aspidoscelis > Aspidoscelis tigris. Next base: position 66,517,729 of record JALMGA010000007.1, on the reverse strand, counting down.
AATCAAATGTTAGAAAATTCATATTTGTTCTAATAGATTCCCTTCAAATGTGGTAGGATTCTATTCTATACAAATGTATTTGTACAAATTTGTACAAATATCCGATATGAATGCATATGGATCCTGTACAAACACATACGTATAGGATACATATCAGATATGTATCTTATATGAATGCATATGTATTGATATGTATCTGATAGATATCCCCAGTTTAACGAATGTACGATCTAGTCATACGAATGGTCCAAAACATTAATATTCATGTGAATGTTAGTGTGCAAATGTAACATTCAATTCGTGTACGAATCTCCATGAGCCTGCTTCTCTTTTTTCTCGGTTTGGACATTTATAATTGCAACATGCTTCTCATAGGTCCTGCCTTGTAGCTTGAATATCTTTAATCTTCACTAATCAATTGTTTTGTAATATAGATGCCATCAGCTTTTAGGGACAATCCCCAGAAATAATGGTAGCTGAAGACTGGAGAACAGTAGACGAAAAATGCTGCTATAGGCAGGCCAAGGTAGTGCTTGTTGCAGAGGACTTACAAAAACAGCACAGCTTCAACAAAGGGAAATGAGAAAAGTACAAATCTTTGGGAGTTTATGCATGAGGAAGAAGTACATCTAAAAGTTTAGCTTAAGAAAGGTAAACAGAAACAGAAACAACTTCTGCTGTTAAATAGGAACTTAACAAAAGTTCATATAGTATCACAAAATGTAGATTTTTCATGCCCTTGAACAAATAGGAGGTTATGGTTTGTTCATCAATTTAAATATTTTGAACTACTGAACAATAGCTATACCTCCTATCTGACACTGTTTTGGGATGTGGTTTTGGGAACCCTTTAATATCAAATCAAGGCTGCTTCTGCACTGCATTTCTTCATCACATCATAGCATAAGCAATCTTAGGGTGTTTTTTCCACTGTCACTAAGTACCCATCTTAGCACCCATTAAGGACCCATTTGGCTGAGAGCTGGATGACCCCATTTCCACCACAGACCCCATTAGGGACACCTTTGTTTCCACCACAGCTAGGGAAAGCCAGACCATAATGGGTCCTTCAGGACCCATAATCTGGATTTTGTGTAGACCTCATTAAACAGGTCTACAATGGGTTCTTCAGCCTGAAAATCCAGATTGTATGGAGCCTGTTTCCACTACAATCTGGCAATGGGGTCTTGAGGAGGCTTGGGGGGGGGGAGGCACACATGGGGGGCACCCCAAAGTCAAGACATCAGAGTCCCTCCGAAGGCAGCTCCGAAATCCCTCTGAAGTTGCCTTCGGAGATTAGCAAAGGCTTCAAAGTCCCTCAGAAGGCAACTTTGGAGATAAGCAAAGGCTCCACAGAGAAACCCCTTGCAAGAGCCATGGGGCTGGGAGCTGCCTGTTACCTTCAGGCATAGAAAGAGGTGCATATTAATGAAGCTGACTCATCTGTGCTCAAAAGGAGCTAATTAATATGCACCTCTCTTGCATTGCTCTCCAAAGGGGTTTGTCTTCAGAGCCTGCGCTAATCTCTGAAGTTGCCTTCGGAGGGACTTCGGAGCCTTTGTTAACCTCCAAAGGCAACTTCAGAGGGACTCTGGAGTCTTTGCTAATCTCTGAAGGCAACTTTGGAGATTGCACCCCCTGTCCCCCAAAACACCAAGGGTGGGGGGCTGATCTGCGGGGCGCAGGCGCCTAGATTCAGGCGCCCGCGCCACGGAGACAGTCGCGATGGATCGATCTGTGTTTGCAAATGGGTGCTCCAGTGTTTCCACAGCAGGGAGGCTAGCACCTATTACTATTGGGTGCCAGACCACCCATGGAAACACATTGGGTACTTCCCTTATTTCAGATTTATTAGATCTGGATTAAGGGAAGTACCCATTCCTTAGATCCGGATCTTCTTAGATGTGGATTAAAGGAGCACGGTGGAAAACTCATACTTTGCTTGAAAAAAAATTATTTCTCCCGTTACATGACTTTGGCTGGAATGTTTAGCAAGACAGAAAACATGTGCTTTATTGATTTCCCCCATGTCATGCATCATTTTATACAACTCCCTCATGCTCCTATTTATGCACATTTTATTCTATTCTGTTTTTATTCATTTTATTGTTTATTGTGAGACATTCAATTAAATTTGTTTAAGAAAAGAAAGGAAAACCAATCGATAACAAAAAATAATAATAATTGGAAACATGCATAGCTTTTAACAGGTGCTACAAAGTACCTAACATTAGCAGACAATTGTACATAACTGTGACCTCCCCCCCCCAAAAAAAATACCCAGTATTTTAAAACAAGTAAATATGGAACTAACAAAAAATGTGCCCTATAACAACACAATGGAAGTAACAATGTACCAAATGTTCTGTCTTCCACATTTGACATAATCCATAATTTTGGTGAAATCAGCTTTTTGTTGTTGTTGTTAATAACTTAATTGCCCTGAAGCAAATCCCAACTTCTCAAGCACAAAACTATTCAAAAATATAATAAAGCATATAATATGTTTATACGTAATGCAACATAGTGACTAAGGAGAAAGGTAACTCATATTCTAAAGCTCACAACATAACAAGTAAGCATCCAGCTTGATAGAGCGTGTTTCGCTGTAATGAATATGCACACAGACACAACCACGAGTTAAGGGAGTTTATCACCTTACCTGTCATATTGCAGTATACAAGAAATGGTCCCAAGGGGCCACTCCCATCTGAATCGATATAGTAAAAGCCAGAAGTGTTCCCTCTGTGCTTATAGGCTTCACACGACCGCTCGTAAATAGCTGTAAAAGAACATCTTCCATCACAAACATAATGGCATGATTTTGTATTTTATTTGGGGCCCAAGCAATTGTTGGAGCGTGGGCTGAACGTACTTCATGCATTCAGAGATGAGAGAAACAGAGGAAAATCATGCCACAAAAACTACCCTTGTCTTGGAATAAGTAAACAACATTCAATCCTATTCAGAAAATGACTAAGTCTTTTTCTTTACCATTACACAGTAAATATCAGGAGGAAACAGATGGAGAAATGCCTGTATAACCCAACTGTATAGCGCTAAACAAGACCTCAGTAAAATAAAGAAATGTGCTTTATTTTAGAACAATGAAGGCCTGAAATCTTGTTCTAGTTATTAGCCTAGTCCATAAGCAAAGATTTGTCAGCACATCCAATTTCAACCATGCATGTGACCAGATATTACATGTTGAACAAGCAGATGGAATTATAAATTACCATAAAAATACAATTGTCTTGCCTTCTGTGTTTTTTCTTTCTTTTCATAATGCAAAATTTAATTCATTATACATAATTGTTTTCAAATATTCTCTTGACAAAAATATGGTTGACAGAAATAGGATGAAGTCTTAGGCACAATTCACACTGTTGTCAAAAAGACCATCTTTGTGGCAGGGGATTCTGATCTCACAGCAAGTGTTTCCCAGACTTGGGGACTTCAAACTCCCCAATGTGGGCTAGTGATGGTCCAGAAATGGCCCTGGAAGTCAGTCATGGGCTGAATTTGCACTTGACTGTCATTTGCTGTGGTGACAAAGCATTGAAAGGTAAGTGTGCATTAAAAGGATGCTGATAAATCAGCATCTTTTTAATGTGCAGGCAGGGATAGAATGTTGTGGGCAATGGAAGCAGCGAAGGGACTTCACTGCTTCTATCCCCATCTGAAGGCACCCACAGCCTCTATAAAGAGTGGGAAATGAAGGACAGGTGAACATTTACAGAAATAAAGGCTAAAACTCACCTGCATGTGTTGCCCTCCCCTGCTTAACTGCTAGAAAGGTTGTTCTAGCCTATTCAGGCAGGGTCTGCGTGGCTCCGACTCGGAAGGGGCTGGGGAACATGACAAAGATGAGTTTTACCTTTCATCTCCTTAAGCACCTGTCTTCCCCTCACCTTTGTAGAGGGTCCAGTTTGCATGGTTCTAGACCTTGCAAGCCTAGCCATCTTCGATGGGTTCATACTCTGTGAACAGCATAACAAAAGCATTCATACACATCCCAACTATTTTCTGAAATGAAACAGTTTAGCGTTCCTAAATGATTCAGTGCCATCCCATTATCATTCTGCACAAAGCTGTTAATTGTTTAATGATACTACATTGTTGAAATTGTTTGTATCCTTTTTCTTTTTTGCATATAAAAATGAGAATCTTATCAAGCTGAAACTTTCATTCAAAACAGATGGAAACTGTGTCTAAAAGGGGGAAAGATTGGAAAAGAGAAAGCAATTACTAAGAACAAAAATAGTCCCTTGTATTTTCTAAATTCCTTTCTACCTGAGAACAATAGAGGAGAAGTCTCCACAGCGAATGATGCTTTTATTCAAATTGTCGGTCTATGGAAATTGGCAATTTTATTTTTAATGTTTCTAAGCAATTACTGCTTAAGTCAGGGATGGATTCAAGGCTGTAGCAAATTCGTGCTGTTCTTCCATCTGGAGACTATGGCCATCTCCAGTCAGTGGCAAAATATCCCACTAGGAAACAGTAATATGTGCTATTGCCACCTCGGCATTTTCAGTTTCTAACTAGGCAGCACTGAGCATTGTGCTGTCCTCCTACACTGTTTTGACTCCCACACAAGAGCAATGGATGGCACTACTAGCAGTGGTGGTTAGAGCACATTATGGCTGGTGGGATGGAGGGAAAAGAACTGAACAGGTTAACTAATAGCATGAAAAACACTTGTTGGGTATCACTGAGTTGCAACCAACTCCTGGTTGACTGCTCAGGCACCTCCATGGTCATCTGTATGCATTTTCTTCACTTCATATATCTGGGGAGAGGCTTCGGATCCAAATGGCAACCATCTGCTTTCCAGACAGTTTGCTCTACCCCTGAGTTACAGTCCACATTAAAATTGATCTTACTGAGCATGTATTAACCAAGTTCTCCCATAGTGTCTCAAAAGAGAGGGAAGGACAAACTGAGGTGTGAAGGATCTCATCTGGGAACTATCTCTAAGCTACCTCTGAATATATATTATTGTTGCTGCTGTTGTTATAATATACAGGAACACAACAATATAATGCAACACTAAACAGGTTAGCTTTGATATTTCATAATTCATTGGGATCTACTCAAGATCCTAAGATGACATTATGCACTGGTCGATAATGTGAGCACAACCAAGCAGGGTGGCCTTTTGCAGCTGACAGATGGTAACATGGTTAATGTTAAGTTATTTTCAGTGCCATCCAAAGTCTTTTGTGCCGATCAACAATGAGACCTTTGAACTTTGATCTTTAAGTCCTTGTATTTTGTCATTTTCTCTGTTTCACATCAATCCTGCTGTCTCCTGGAATAGCAACATCAATGAGCCACATCCTCTTTTTTCTACAATGGTGATGTCAGGAGTGTTATGTTCCAAAACTTTATCAGTTTGTATTCTGAAGTCCCATAATATCTTGGCTTGTTCATTTTCAACGACTTTGTTGTTGTTATTGTTGTTGTACACAACGTAATACATCATACCACAAATAAACTCATATAGAATGTGTGCAGATCCAAACAGTGTGACCTTTTGCATTTGACCAGTGGAGATTTTTTAAATATGCTATGCAGAAATTCTAAGTTCCAGTAGCCAGTCAAATCACAGCTGATGCTTTCAATTTCAATCTTCAGATTTTGATACTTCATATCTTCTCAAGTTCTTTGTCTTAAACTCTCCTTTCACCAGATATTGCTACATTAATAATACAGGTCTGTAATAAAATGTTTTTATTACATTTTTTATATTCCCATTTTGTTTCTTGAATTTTCAGTTTTGATTTGTGTATTCTATGAATGCCTGTTCTTGATTATCTTTTACATAGTCAGCCAGTGCAGCATTTTCTTCTTCTGCCTTTTGTTTGTCTTGCAATAAATGTCTGCCACCAATTCTATGGTGTTGTATAATATATCAATACCACTGTAAGGACGTAGAGCATAGTGAATAGTCATCCATTTTCTTGTTTTTTGATCCAGACTGTCCAATTCAGCTTGTGTCTAGTTAACAATTCCACCTCTGTATCAAATGATGGGCATGGTCAAGGTATCAATGGCTTTGATGGTATTGGCTTCCGTTTAGTTTGGTCTTATATTTTTCATACTCTTTGAATATTTTCTTTGTTGATTGCACTGTTGATGTGATGCTATCCAGCTGCAGAATACCCAGCTATTTATCAGTTTCAGCTTGATGGCTTTTGGTGGTTTGGTTATCTGGCATTTCAACACATTACTGACCTTGATTTTACCCTCCATGATTGCTACAGTGGCACATCTTTCAGTCCAAATTCCATTGCTGTATCAGTACTCAAAATGTACTGTATTCATCAATGTCTGGGTTTCTGACAATTTTTTTCATAAGGCTTCAAATCATCCATATAAAGCAGAGAGTTTTTTCCAGCATTTCTTTTCAGCTAAGCCTTGAATCACTGACAGTGGATAAATAATGGAGATGATAGGGAGTCACCCTGAAAAATTCAGCTCTTGATGTTGACCAATTTATTTTATTTATTTAAATTTATTTATTTAAAATGTTTATATCCCACCCCATATCCTAAGCTCTCTTGGTGGGTTACAGTAAAAGACGCATATACAAACAATTTGTATTTTTCATTTCCAACTCTTGGTTCTGTCTTCCACTGCTTCATTGCTTTTTCTATAAACTTTCTATTTTTTTTGCTGACTCCAGTTATTTCTAAACATTTAATGATCCAACTTTGTAGCAATGAGTCAAAGTCTTTTTTGCAACCAATCCACAACGTGTGTAAATTTGTTTTCTGACTTCTGCAATTCTCCAGTATCATTTTATCAATCAAAAGTTTTTCTTCTTTTTATTTCCTTTCTACTTCACTGGAGAGATGCAATTTGCTTCCAAATAGTCTTGAATATTGTCAGCTATTATACCCATGAGTAGTTTGAATGTAGTGGGCAAGCATGTTATTGGCCTATAATTTCCTGGTATTGTACCTTTTGCTGAGTCTTTTTGAATCATGTATATTTTCCCAGTTGTTAATTAGTCATCAATGTCCCCTTTCTGCAAAATTTCAATTAAACCAGAAGCCATGCAGTTGATCGGTAGCAGAAGTCCAGTTCTTAACCTTTTAACCTAAAAAAAGAATCATTTCTGTTTTTCTGGCAAGTTTCTTTATTTTATTTTTGTTAAAGTGTTTGTCAAATTCTTTTAACCAAAGTTTTCCCCATACAGTAGATCTTCCCAAAACTGGATTGTTTTATTTTTGTCTGGTTTTTCACTTTGAACATTGCTGTTGCTATTTATATTTTGATAAAATCACCTTTGGTTGACTGGAAAAGCTGATTTTGTTGGGGGAAAAAAAGATTAATACTGGTGTTGTTATATATGAATTCATCCCTGCTGGTTTTAGTAGGCCTCTCTTTGTCTTTATGTACCAACCACCTATGGTAACTGGAAACTTTCATTTGCTTCAACTGTGTTCCAGTACACTGTTAATAAGAACAGATGGAGGTGTGGCTTGACCAGCAAAAGCAAAGGCCTATACAGTTAGGCCTCTGGTATGCCCCAGGGGAGGTCTGACTTCATTCTTTGCTGCCACCAGCAGGGTGAACAATAGCTTTGGACAAGTGAAAGCTTGTCCACAGCCTGACTGGGAGCAGCAGGGGAGCTCCTGGTCAGCAGTGTTTACATCCCCTTTAAGGTGTAAATGCTGTGAGTGGAAGCGATGCCATGGCTATGGCTGTGCAGTTATGCACTTTGGGCTGATCACCATGGCAATGTCCCAGCAACAATCTAGATGTTGCCATGACCATTGTTGTGGTTTTCCACTCTGGGCCAGGCCATCCATACTTTGTTCTGGTGGTCCAGCTCGAGAGCGCACCAGCTGGACCACCAAGTATGGATGCCTCCATCTGCATTTAATTTTCACCTCAGTGGGACAGCATTGTTATATCATCCCATTGAAAGTGCAAACAGGCCCTGAAAATTATTATTTTAATCTCTATATGTGATAAAACTTGAAAATATAAGGAATAATATTATAAAAAACCTTGAGGGCTCGAAAGCATGTTTCAGCTGTCTCCAGGAACACACAATGAAGGCATAATAGAAATGCCTCAAATTCATAATTCTGCCTTTACTAGCCTAGTTTTTGTGAATGATAACTTCTTATCTTCCACAAATGGTAGAGAACTGCTGGCTAACACTGAAGGGGACATATAGCCCTAGATATCTGGACACAACAGGTTACAGAATGGATGGTTGAAGTCCAATGTAGGGCAATGATTTTGTCAATGGATCCGTTCTGTTACTTTGCATACATTCATCAAGCCTTAAACTTTCCCCTCTCTTCAATCTTCATATTCTACAGTTTATCAAAATATTCATGAAACCCTCTTCCAAGATAATCCAGGCCACAGCTGAATTGTGTATCTCACTTCAGTTTAAATGGCAAAACAAAGTAGTGAAAAATAAATTACTACTTAACTTGATATTGCCAGCAGCAAAATTGGAAAATTGCCACAATTCTGTGAAAAGATCAGTGGTACCAAAAAACTATGAGATTTGGCTTGCAATAAATACCTGACAGACTATAAAAATATGATTCCACACTAACATTGAGTATTAATTGTTATTAGGGATGTGCATGAATTCTCTAAACATTCTAAATTCAATCGAATTCAATCAAATGTGGACATTTGAATTTGAATCGTATGTCTTCACATTCAAATTTAAAAATTCAAATGAATTTCAAATGCTCAAAAACATTCGTTCAAATGATTTGAATCATTCGAATGTACAGATAACATATGTATTACAAATACATATATACTTTTCTGTACACATTTGCGCTTATAATATAGAACAAAACGGGATGCATACAAAATGCGTGCAGATATGTATAACACATATCTCACTTTGTAAATATGCTTCAGTTTAATATGTGTATAGTTATATTTGTTGGTTATAGAATTTTGTATTGCTTTAATAGAAGGTAAACACAGTTCTTGCAACACCAAACCATATTTCAGTCTATAAGACGCAAATGTGAAAAAACTCAAAAATAAAAATTCCACAAATAGTTTAGTAAGACTTTGGAGCAGTAGCTCTTTCAAAATTTCATTGCAATACTGCATGAATTTCTTAACTACTGGTTCAAATCGCAATGAAGAATGATAAATATAAGAACATAAGAACATAAGAAAGGCCCTGCTGGATCAGGTCACAGCCCATCTAGTCCAGCATCCTGTCACACACAGTGGCCCGCCAAATGCTCATGGCATCTCAAACAGAGACAAGGACAAACCTTCTCCTGCTCTCGAGTCCCAGCAAATGGCATTAGAAGCGCCCCGGTTCCACACACACCCTGTACACCACTGTACACCAACAACTCAGGATGCTGCTTTGAACAGATACTGCGGTCCAGACAAGAGAAGCAGAAACCATATGCTTAACATTCCTGATAATCCTGAACGCTAGAGAATTCAGCTTTCTGCACTAGGTCTTACTTTGGGATATATTATATACTAGCATGCAGGCAGCAAGGACCTATTCCGGGAAATATTATAGAATAAGGTCCAGTGAAGAAAGAGCCAAAGAAAAGGAAATTATCACACATAAGAATGCACTGAAGCCTCAGAATTTGAACAATTACCTCTAGACTTACTTCAAATTAGAATATCGTCACATTACAAAGTAGTAAAAAAAAAACCCCAAACACCTTAACTTTTTGTTTAAAATACTTTTTAAATAAGACTTACAGGAATGACAGGTGGCCCCCATGTAACCTGTATTTGCACAATTGCAATAAAAATTATTCCAGGACTGCGAGCATTCACCACCATGTTCACAGAAATTAGGCAGACATCTATAAGGGCAAAAGGAGATGTAGAAATGTGTTATGAACTATCTTAGATATGTAATTTTGCACTTCCAAGAGCTACCCAGTGTCTTCCTTCCCACACAGCAGGAGAAAGAACGCTGAAGGTGGCTCCACCTTATATGTGAAGCTCCTTCTGGTCCTCCAAACTTGAGGAAGAAGAAGAAGAGTTGACTTTTCTACCCCGCTTTTCTCACCCATTGAAGGGGATTCAAAGCGGCTGACAAACCTTCTGTTCTTCTACCCACAACAGAACACCCTGTGAGGTGAGTGGGGCTGTGAGAGCTGTGACTAGCCCAAGGTCACCCAGCTGGCTTCATGGAGGAGGGCAGAATCAAACCCAGTATTCCTAGACAAGAGTCCGGCTCCCTAACCACTAGATCAAACTGGCTTTGAATTTACAGCGCAGCTGTTTCCCATTAGGCAGACTGGAAGCTGCATTGCTGGCATTAGGAATGCAGGGAATGCAGGTAAGTGCAGAGTAAAAAGATGCTGGTTATCCAACATGTTTTTGCTTGGTGGGGTGGGGAATGCCATGCTCTTACTGCAGGGGACAGAAGCAGCGTACTTGCTCCACTGCCTTCATCCCAGTCGGGAGGCACCCTAAGGCTGTTTGTGCTATTGCCATCAAAATAGACCACAGCTATATAAATGATACTACTTGTGCTGTGCTCTACATAGCTGTATTATGAAACAAGTCAAACATGGCTGGGCCATTTCTCATGCATCCATGATGGGTGGAGGGGATTTCTTCTCTCTTCCTAAACATGCATCAGGATCAGCTGTGTTCTTTTACGTAGTAGTAGTAGTAGTTGGCTTTTCTACCCCACTTTTCTCACCCATTTAAGGGGACTTAAAGTGGCTGAAAAAGCTTTCTGTTCTTCTCCCCACACCAGACACCCTGTGAGATAGGTGGGGGTGTGAGAGCTCAGAAGACAGCTGTGACTAGCCCAAGGTCACCCAGCTGACTTCATAGCGGAGAGAGGAATCAAGCTGAGGTGGACAGAAGCTGAATTAAACCTTAGGTGTGACCATAGCCTTAGTTTCTCATTCTTACTGAAATTGAACAGCATACACATTTTCCTTGTCCCTCATCATGTTTGAATCCCATTGTTTTTCATATAGAATTACTTTCATAAAGAAGGATTTTATTATCTCTATAAGCAGATATGGTCATTTCTGCAATGGACCAGAAATGGCATTTAGTAATTTGTGTCCTCTGTCCACAATCACTCCCTCTTACAAAGATCTGGGGGCACTTACAGAGACCCCATCTACATTTGTGGGCGCAGCCTTCATATTAAAGGTGGTTTAAGTTCCATACTCACATGTCCTTCTAAAATTGTTTCAGCTATGCCATTAGTTTCAAATCTGAGACTGGGGCTATGTTTCCACTGGGTTTTAACCCAGATTTATTTATTTTTTATACCAGAGCCAAGGGCTCCTTACAGCTGTCCTGGCTGCATTGGGGCACCATCTCCAGCTGTTTCCCCCAGCCTTGTTCCTCTGTCTTTTGTCATCATCCCACTGCTGGCAGGAGATGGCACGAACTCTGGGACATGAGGAAAGATGGAGGAAAGGGGCAGGAGGGGAAGGCAAACACCAGGGGAGATGAAAGATGAGGAACGGGGGTGGGGGGGAGAGAACACACTGAGGTAGATGAAAGATGGAGGAATGGGGCAAGGTAAAAGGCAAACACTGGGGGACACTAGTAAAGACAGAGCAAAGGTCCAGGGGGAAAGGCAAACACCTGGGAAGACAAGGAAATATGGAGGAAAGGGTGGTGGTGGAAATCAGCAGCTGCTTCCATTAATAAATATTCAGATGCACCCTAGAATACTCAGGAAGAAAAAGCTGCTCTTCTCAGTAAATACCCATCAATAATAATCAAATATGTAAATAATCAAAACTCTAACATTAGCATTGTGTTAAAAGAATCCCCTGGAAAATGAAGAATCTCTTACCTGTCTATGATCCCACACAAATCTATTTGAAGATCACTGAAATTTCCTATGGAGTTTTCTTGAACAGAAATTAAATCCACAGCTTTGTTATCAATGGAAATAAGTTTCATACAGCCTAGAAAGCCACCAAATGGATTTTTGCATTCTGAAGTATCATTAGGACATCCTAGAGAAGCAACACATTAAAAAGACATAATCAAGGAGGAAAGTATACACTGAAGGGGGTAATCAGCCTGTGGTTATTACTTCTAAAGTTGAGAAGAGCAGGAAATAGGAAGGAAGGAAGGAAGGAAGGAAAGAAGGAAGGAAGGAAGGAAGGAATGCTATGTAAGAAAATTAAGTAAGAGAGATCTCCCTTGGTTTGGTCTTTGGTTTTACCCATATGTGCTAGCTCATGGCAGATCATGCTAGAGCAAACATGAACCTTGACAGAAAAACCAATAGGTTGCCCATAATTGTACTTTCTTGGACATTATTTTTAGGGTCCACAAATGGCAGTTGCTAATGCAGGGGGTGGCAAGCACCAAAACAAACTTATTTTAACTATGTATGAATTCATATCCAACTGAAATACAACCTGTTACTTAAGTATATTCAAGTTAATTGCAATCAATAAGATTTTGATATAGTGCACAACACAGGAGATCTTTTTAAAAAAGAGCACGTTGGTGAAATCCTTATTTCATTACTAAAGCTAACTACAGTTCATTTGAATAACGAGGTTTGAAATCCAAAATTCCATAAAGTATAAGGAGTTTTCACTCAAAAGGAAGCAGAGCTTAATTTATTGGTATTGAGGACTTGTCCATATGGAACTTGATTAGGAAGCAGGTGTGTTTGCAATTTTTTTTCTTTCATTGTCCATTCAAAATCATGATCATATTGTCAGTTTATCATTTTAAGTTCTTTAAACTACAGCTGCTTTTTGTACCAAGCTCCCCAAAAGGAAAAGGAAAGGAAAAGTGTTCCAACACTGATATATTAAAAAGTTGTTCTCAATAAAATGTGGGTGTTTAAATTTCAGCATGTGTTCAGTGGCATTTCTGAGTTTTTTAATGTTCCTTTGGCTGCTACTTCTACTTCAAAACTATATTTACTTTGTTATTGGAATAGAGAGTCATTTCTCTTTTGAAACACACACCTGTTGTGCCAATTTGAGGACTAAATATATTATTGCAACAGGTCTTTAGTGGCTTTATTTTATGGAGGTCCTTGCTTGAAAAGAAGAGACAATGAGAGAGAGGAATCTAACAGAATCTCTTACGATCTCTAAGCAGTTTGGAAGTTTTATTTCACTCAAAGGCCTTCCATTGTTACACAAATGCATTGAATACTCTTTCTCTTCCACCCCCTGACGAATCTTTCCAACATAATCTCTTTACATTTGGAATATTGAATGTATTATGTTCTTCTCCTGATCATTCCCCACCTCCTTTTTAATATAGTATAACAACAACAACAACAATAAATATAAAAATTCCTTGCCCAGCTCCAAATTTGGAGGAAGGGTAAGAATACACAGGCAATTTATGTTGATGGCTCATCTTCTCAATTGTTTAAATCACAGTTTTGTTGATACCACACCTGTGTAATTTCAATAGCGAAAAAGAAAAAAAGTGATTCCAAAATATTTTAAAAATTCTGATATTCAGCTGAACTTTAGACAGTTATAAATAACGCGATAATGGAAATATAAAACAAGATAAACTGAAATAAAAGCATGCACAGTAAGTAGAGTATATATTGACAAAAATATAAATATGATGGCAACTTCAGTTTGGACAAAAATAAAAGTGAAAAAAAAAGGGTAAAAAATAGGAGGCATGTGACTTTGGTCAAAAATAAGAAAGGAGAAACATCTTAAAGGTTTGGCATCCACTGAATTTCTGAAGGGGAAAAAAATGACCACAAGGGACCACCAGTGTTTTGAAAGTGGAAAAGTGACAGCAGAGGATGGGCATGATATCTGCTCATCCTCTATATCCAATTTAATAGTGACTTGGGATAGTGTTGGTGGAAAGGTGAAAAAAACCTCCCTGTTTTGGAAAGAAAGAATGGGGAAGTTTTGATTGCCAAATAACAATCATTGATGTGGAAAATTCAGACCAGATTGTCTGTTTTAATGCCACCTAACCCCAGAGATCAATCAGGAGCCCACGTGGGGGCTGAGAACATAGTTTATTGCATACTATTGAGACATGAAGCTCTAACACCTTTTAACGTAGTTTAAAGCATGACACAGAACATCAAGAACTCACAATTCAGGTAACTCCTTCCTTGTTCTGATATCAAGGTAACTGGGAAATGTTACTTAGCACCAACATGTGGAAACAGTTCACAAACAAGCCCTTCTGGCTTTCCGCATTCTCTCCCTCAGATCCAAGGAAGCAAGTAGTCCAGAAAGAGAAATGGCCATATAAAACTTTGGTGACATAACCACCATCCATCCATCCATCCATCCATCCATCCATCCATCTGAGCTTAGGGGGTAAAGAGCCCTTCCAGTGAACCAAAAATTGTGAATATTCAAAAGTCCGGGATAAGTTCAAATTCACAATGAAGTCCATCCTCATTTTAAGCTAAGCCAAATGATCTAGTTGCTGTGTTTGGGATGCTATGTAACTTTTCCTGATGAAGATTCCTGAGGAACCAAAGGTTTTATGTTATGATATTTCAGTTATTCAAGTAAAGGTATTACCAGTATGGATTTAAAAAGAAAAAATCAACTATTGCAAAGCACTTACACCAGTCTTCTACAATTTTAAATTCAGACTCAAGGGAAAAATCTTTTACGGTAACAAAAAAATAAAAAGCTTCTTACCTCCAAAATAGTAAGTGTCTCCTGAAAAAATCTGCATAGGTACTGATGCATGAGATGAAGATGATGCCTCATTATCTACCACTAAAGCTACACGGTTCTTTTTGGCTAAAAAAGAAATTGAATGCCACTGCCCATTATTTAATCCAGCACCTACAAGAAAAATAGAACATCTTAACATTTTTGAAAACAATAGCATGGCATGATAATGTATCCCAGCAGGTTAAACATTCCATAACTTTCATTCTTACTTAGAATATGAAAACAAACAAACAAAGAAACAAACCAATGACAACCTGGGGCACTTAATTCCAGCGTTTGTCAAACACTTCTTTTTTATGTTAATTTTGTTTTACCTTCTGTTTTAAATAATCAGAGAATGTGAAGTGGTACAAGGAAAATAATACCTAACTCACCTCTAAGCCTAGTAGGTGTAACAATATAAATCATATGGTGATAGGCACTGTAGATTCGGATCACTGTATCCAAATTTACCAGATGTACTGATCCTGATTGTGGGGAGGCAAAGGACAGATCGGCACCATTTGCACTGATGGTGCTAATTCAGATCAAGCCTCCTGTACATATGGATCATGGAGGTGTGCCATCTGCATGCCTCTGTGATCCCTTAGGCTGAAATGTAGACCTGAGATATAAAGGCCCATTCATCTGGATCTGGGTCCATCTTATGCAGCTGGAGCCAGCCTACTGGGGAACAGGGCCTCCTTGATCCAGAGTAATGCATAGATGTGTGGAGGCCTTGGATCCAGATAAGAAGCCCTTTCATCTGGATCAAGTTCTTAAGAGTGGAAAGGACCAACGTTCTTACAGATTTCTTGCTTTAGCACCATAGAAATAAATATATTTTACTTATGTAAATTATATATTATCTGGGTGCTGGTTTTTGTTATATTTTCCAGATATATTTAAGCAACAATGTTACCAAATTAAGCTGAGTAGAATTAACTTTGCTTTATTCTGCATTGTTATAGACACAGTGATTTCTAAAACAAATTACAAAAATAAAATAAGATTAAAAAATTTCACATGATCATGTGAAACAATGAACTGATTCCATCAATGGGGTTGAATATGACAGATTAGCTCCAAAATATGAAAAAGTTATCAAAAATTATATGAAAATGCACACTTCATATAATCACAGAAAACACTAAAATGGAGCTATAAATAGCACTCTCAAACAACTGTTTAAGAATGTCCCTTCAAAAAAGAAAATAAATTAAAATCCTAAATGCACATGAAGGCAGAGCAGTGGAAAATGCAAATCAAAATAAAATGCTAGATATACCAGAGATCAGTACTATAACAATTTGGTTATATACAAAGTAACAATGGGATAATGAGTCAGTCACGTATATTTAATATTTATCTCATTTAAATGAATAAAAATTACAGTGGTTGACCCAGACAATCAAAGTTAATAATACAATGATAGCACAATATTTAAGCAAACAAGATCATAGATATAATCTTCTAAATCCCAGGGATGTTATTGCAATTTTATATTTTAAATAGTAAATACATGTTATGTGTCAATCTGATTAGTCTTGCGGTGACAGTTTTATCAGAATATCAGGATTAAAGACAAAACTATACAAAGTCATGCTGATTATAAGAAACAATGACAAGGCTCAATACTACCGATGTATGCAAACTGGAAAATGGTTTTATTCATATCAAACAAATCCATGTGTGGTTCAGTTCAAATTTGAACAGGGTAAACCAGTTGAACAGATTCAATTTGAACCTCAAACATTTTTTACCTGGTTCTAAGCACAATAATATAGATTAAAAGCCCTTTAAAAGGGCAAAATACTAATGAACTCAACCCAGCTGAATAGAACCAAGTGGCTAGATCTTCTTCAGCTGAACCCCCTTGGTTCAGTTTGAGTTTAGACCAACTTTTTTGAACCTAGTGGTGATTAGGTTCAAATTCAAATCAGTCAAACTACCTGGCTTGAATTTGAACTGTTTCAGCACATCTCTACTGGATACTAGCACCCTGGTCACACAAGTAGTTTACGTTGACCTCAAGTTAAATCATTTTCCAAGCTAAATCATCTTAACCGGAGTTCTCATTTTTAGAAGACTCAACCTGTCCTGGCATGCCAGGACATCTTCACTTTTCAGTGTGAGTGGGGGGATGGGCTAAAGTAGGCTGAACCAAGTTGTGATGGGTGGGGTCCAGTCTTTCACCAATGTGCACACACAAAGTTTGTGAGGCACTTCCCCTTCTTTCCTTAGTTTATCTGTATGATTCCTCTATCTAGCATTTTTCTGCAAATTTATTCATTTTAAAAAATTAATTGCATAGAGAAGAAAAGCACATAAAAAGGAGGGGGCATAGAGGGAGGAGCAGGCTTTAAAAAGGGCCTTGAGTGACACAACGACATCCAATAAGAAGGGAGATAGATTTGATGCAGGAAAAGGGGTGGAGAGCCAAGAGTCCCATGGAGGAGACTCAGGTCAATTTTAGAGAAAGGTGTGAGTGATTTGACCCAAAGCAAGGACAGTCTGAAGAGGACCTATAACAATCTAGGTGTGACCAGCACTGGTACAACCTCAGATCTAATTAATGAATAGGCCATCCTGTCTCAGACTGGTGTGCAGATGAATTAACAGTTTTCATATTTACCACATCCTAAAAGTGGTTCTGCACACCCTGAAGCATCCCCCGGACATATAGTTGTAGAGCACTAAAAAGTCTAGTATAGTAAACTTTGGCAAGGGTGAACAGAGTGTGAGGCAGGGTGACACAGCTGCAGTTGTGTACTATGGCAACAGTGGTATGCACGTCTGTTGCCACAGTGAGACAATCACCACAATTGCAGTTAAACAGTGCTTGGATGCATATGATGTTTCAAAGTGTAGAAGCCAAATTCATCCCAGATGTTCACTGGCCATTGTACCTAATAAAAGTGAAAGGGGACCTTTTCTCTCATTTCAGCTTTTTCAACAGGGTGTCATGAATATTTATGGAAAGCTCTGAAAGCATCTTTCTATCTTTACTTTTTATAGGTTATGCACTTCCCTACTTAGATTACAAAGACAGATGAAACTTTAGTATTCAATGGCAAAACCGCGCAGCCCTACCGTATAAGGATGTGATGAGCAAACTGAAATACTTAAATTTATAAACATACATAAAATGATGCTGCAATAGAAGGCCTTAGTTTACTGAAAGTTAATCATTCATGAATTAATATGTGCCATTTTATTTGTTTCTTTTTTTAATGTGGACAAAGAAATCTTTATAAATCTTGGATAATGAAGTCTCAGAGCTACGCTCAAAGTAATATGCTCAGATTTAATTATCACATACTGTATGTGTGAAAGCCAGGTCATAAGTCTTTATCCGTAGGGGAATGAACCTGTCCAACCATCCATAATTTAATTACTCAGCCTCCAATTGCAGACTAGATTTGCTCGACTGAATGTAACTACAATAAACACTTAAAATGTTCCAAAAACCCTCTATGGTTTCGTTAGATAACTTTCTGCTGAGGAAAGCGGGTCTTATGGACACATTTAACATTCTGCAGTTCCATAGGAAAATGTGCACTTACATATGCAACCGCAGAGAATATTTGCTTTAGTCACATTATATAATAACATAAATTCTGCTTCAGTGCATCACTTTGTTGTGAGGGGTTTAAAGTTGCTCCAGAATATTTCATGGATTTTGATTTGTGTTTGTAGCTCTGTAGTTTGTCAGAAACGCACATCAGGATGCCAGTTAGAAATGACAGCGCATTCTACAAACCAGTTAAAGAGATACTGAACCAAGATTGTGTCATTAACATGCATGTAAATGTGCTGTGATTTAAACTGCTATGGAAGAAGTCAGATACATCACACTAAACTGCACATCAGTGGCAGTCGTACTATGGAATTAACATTTTCAGATGGTGAGCTTAGGGAAGCCTGTTAGTCATAAATTGGCACCCTCTCTGCATTATTTATTTGAGTTGCTTAAGCATACATAGCAGCTAATCCTGCAGCTACTAAAATCAATGTCAAAGCTTCCATTCTAGGATGAACATGTTATGTAAATCTTCAACATGGTACAGCTTCCCTACTGGCAACCAATCAATTATTTCAAATTCTATACTGCTCATTATGGAAACTTGTAAACAAGTGTGCCAATACAGGTAGTTTTGTTCTCTCTTTTTTAAAGAATTTATTACGCTTTTTAAAAATATGTATTTATTTAAAAATTTATATCACACCCTTCACCAGAAGGTCCCAGGGTGGGTCACAGTGATGAGGCTGGGAATTTTCTCATTTTTGTATATCTGAAATACACCATATAGATTGCCAATTTACTTAAGAAGTAAATTCTACTGTGTTTGATTCTGTGGTATTCTAGTGTCATGCCTCCCGCCGCACCTCCCGACTTCAGCTCTCCTAACCCTAACCCTAACCGAAAACCTAACCCTCACCCTCACCCTAACCAACCCTAACCCTAACCCTATCGTAACCCTAACCCTAACCCTATCCTAACCATATCCAAACCCTAACCCTAACCCTATCAGAAACCCTAACCCTAACCCTATCCTAACTCTAACCCTAACCCTATCCTAACCGTATCCAAACCCTAACCCTATCAGAAACCCTCACCTTAACCTTAACCCTGACCCTGACCCTGACCCTGACCCTGACCCTGACCCTAACTCTACCCTTACCCTAACCCTAACCCTAACCCTAACCCTAACCCTAACCGAAACCCCTCACCCTCACCCTCACCCTACGCCTGCACCCCCGCCCACACCTGCGCCCCCGACATTGCCAGGGGCAGATGGCACTGGCCCAAGCACCGAGGACGCCACCCGAGGGGGGCGTGCGGAATCCTCTGCAGGTGAAAGCGATGAAGGAACCGCCCGGCCCTGCCTGAAGGTGTTGCATAGGCAGAAACAAAGCACGTGGCGCTCATCAAGAATCATGCACCTAAATAGGCATTCCCTATTTAAGAAATCGGGTGGTGCCCAGAGCTTGTTGCAGACAAAGCCGTGCAACCTTGCCATGTTACCTGAACTGTGTTTTGACCCTGGACCAATTTGACTTCCCTGACTTCTGGACTGTTGCCTCGATTTGCCGAATTCTGGACCCTTTGAACGTGGACCATACCCTGACGTTGAGAAAGCTACACCCTGTGGAGCAAAGCTGCATGCGTGTGTCTGCCTGTGCGCCCTGCCGGTCCGGGACATGACATCTAATAAGTGACTATGTGACCTGTTTATATGACTTGGAAATGAAAGGGCAGAAGAAGACTATAAGCAATTAATACCACATAGTTTATGTATAATATGCATGCCTATGATCTAGGAGTGTGCACAAATATTTGAAGTATTCGAAATTCAGTGAAATCTTTCTGAACTTTGACATTCAAATAGAATGTTCATAAACCCGAAGTTAAAGATTGAATTTCGGATATATTCATTCAAACTATCTGGACATTCAGATGTGTACGTGTTCATACTTGCAGATACATATCTTTCCCGCATCTGTACGCATTTGGATCTATACAGGATGAAAATGGGTTGCATATGGGATAACTACGGGATGCATATGGACATGTAAGGATACATACGGATGCGTATGGGATGCGTAACAATCTGTATGGGCACATACAAATGTTATCAACATTCGTAAGTGCAAATTCGAATTGAAAATTCAAATGAATAGATTCTAATTTGCTTAATTCAAATCAAATTTGGTTAAATTCAAATATTAAAGATTTTAATCAAATCAAATTTTCAGGTAGTCAATTCAAATTGAATTGAATCCTGAAAATTGCATTCGTGCACACCTTTACTATGATCTATATGATCTGCTTTTTCTTTTCAGATTTTTCTCTTTGTGTGTGTATTATGTAGAAAGTTGTTAAGTGCCATCACATCAGGTTCCGTACCTGCTGACTAGGAATACTTATCCTTTTTGACTGACAAACTAGTATTATAAAACATTTCCTCCCACTCTTATGCACCCATCTTAACAGTTATGTATCTCCATATTTCCATATTTTGGGATTCAGTATTTTGCCACAGCAGGTATCACCTGCCAAATATTTGTTGGTGTTTTTATTACTGAATATTTAAATCAATTTTCCTAATTAGGATACTGTGCCTTAAGGGCTATCATACAGTAGAGAAATCATTGTATTTAAGATAAGATGGCACAGATAAGAGCAGGGGAATATAAATAAAAGTTTCATGTAAGACAACACAGTAAAACTATGGAAACTTACACTTCTAGCTTACAAGGAAGGACCTATAAGATCTCACTAACATTTCAATTGCTGATACTGGCCATCTGTAGTCAGAGAGAAAAGAACAGATATCCAGAACAATGCTCTTTCTCCTGATTTAGATTACCAATATACCACAACTTCAAGATTTCTGATGGACCAGAATGGCTTAATTCAGGACACAGAGACATGTGAAAGGCTCACCTCCATATTCTGGACTATCAGGGAACCTTTTTCAACAGTACACCAAAGTGTATCAGCAAAATAGGTCCTGGTGGTTTGGAGTGCTCAGTTTGGACCTAAAGATCATGCTAGCAGGGTGCAGGGGCAGGGTGGAAATTGGTCTGAACCAGCACCACAATGTTGTTCCAGACCATGCCTTTCCATGTTCTTAGCCAGTTGATCCAGACGGAAATGGTTCAGACCACAAAGAAATGAGGGCAGAAAGCCCTGTATATAGAGTACAATGAAAAAGCATAGAAGTAAAACAAGTGTGATCTACCTTTCCTTCACAATTAGGGGTGTGCACGAATGTAATTTTTGGGATTTGATTCCCAATTGAATACCTGAAAATTTGATTAGATTTGAATCTTTAAAATTCAAATTAAACCAAACTGATTCAAATTAAGCTCATTCAAATATTCATTTGAACTTTTGATTCAAATTTGCACTTAACAAATGTCAGCAACATTTGTATGTGCCTATATGCATCATTACACATCCCGTACACATCCGTAGGCATCCATACACACCCATATGCATCCCGTAGTTATCCTGTATGCAACCCATTTTCATCCCGTACGGAGCCGTACAAATGCGTACAGATGTGGGAAAGATGCAGATCTGCAAGTACAGATCATGTACAAACCTATACACATGTGAATGTCTGAATAATTTGAATTAATAGATCCAAAATTTGAAATTCATTTGAATTTTTAAATTCAAATATATGGACATTCGATTCAAATTCAAATGTCAAAATTAATTTGATCAAATTTCAAATAGCTTTGAACATTCATGCACAACACTACTCAAAATGAATTGGATAAAATGTGTCTTCAAATTACTGCACTTACAATGTGTGGAGGTCTCTGTATGACCAGAATCCCTTTGTATAATAATCACTTCACACTCATAGTGAAACTTCAGCTGCTCAGTTGTGTTTAAATGTGTAAAAAAATATGTGCAAGAGGGAGAAAATGAAACTTGTGCTGGATATGAGATCTAACCAAGTTCAAAAGTGTAATGTATGAACTTCCCCTCCCCTGACAAGGACCCGTTTTCCTCAGCATTCTATAAACAGAAGACCATAGAAATACATTTTTAAAAATACATAGTCTATACTGGGCTATGTGATATGTTAGCTTTCTGGAATATGACACTTCTGGATGATTTGAAATGGAGGAATCTAGCAACAGATAAAACAAATCAACTCCAGTCCCAAACTTTCCCATAAGCTGCATGCAAACTTTAAGCAACTTCACTTTATTTTTACCTGCAGAGATGTCACTCTGTGACTTTCCTGGTTTATAGAGGCTTAATGTAACCTTCCCATCACTCAGATACATGAGGAGGCCACCTGAAGTCTGGTATAGTTTACTTGATAGCAAAAGCCCTTCATTGTTCCAGGTCCGAAACTGAAAACTGATTGAAATTTCATCTTGACCTGCAGTACCAGGCAATGCTAGGTAGCTGTTTGCATTTAGAAATGTTACAGGAATAATCGATGGCTCTGAACAAGAGAAGGTTATATTGCCCTGGAAATAAATGAAATAAGGAGACATTAGGTAAATGCAGAAACTGAGAATTTTGCTTATATCCTTTCATATCAGGCTTCATCAGTGAATAATTCCTGAAATAGAAATAGCATTTATATTTAGTTTGGTTTCTGGAGTCTATGGCTGAATTCAAACCCACTCTAAAAACAAAACACATCCAACGTGGCTTAGAAATGGTTTGCAGATGGGATGGTTAACAAGTAGCCGCGTCTGGGGCTAGGGTCATGGCCCGCAGGAGGGAAAACACAGGGTGGTGGTGGGGAAATGGTGAGGAAGGAGGAAACGGTGAGGGTAGGGAAATTGTGGCTTGTGGCTTGGGTGGGGAACCAGTGGCTTGGAGCCATCCCCTGCCTGCAGACCAGGCCGTGGTGGTGGAGAGAAGTGGGGGCAACCCACCAGGCCCCTAAAGGCCTAGGTCTGTCAGCAGGAAGCGAGAAACTTACCTTCACCGTCCTCATCCTGTTCAGTCAACTCTTCTTCTTGACTGAGCAGAACAGGCAGAGGAGGGAGTTTTGGAGGGAGGAGCCTTAGTGGTTCTTGGCACCTTATTGGTTCTTGGCTGTTGGATCGGCAAACCAGAAAGGTGTTAACATTTGACGGCTTGCCAAATCAAAATAGGGTATAATTGCAAGCCTCTTCCTATTGGCTTCAACAAGTACTCTATTTTGATTGCAGGTCAAGGGGGAGAGGTGATCGCTGCACCACCTACCGCATTTGTTAACAATATGTTCCTCCTCTCTCTCCTGAACATCCCAATCTAGAAAAGTGGCCCTACAAGCTACTGTTTCTAAAAGTTTTTGAGCACCCCCCTTTTTAACTATGTGTGAACATAGGCTGTGATCACACTGGGCATTTTAGTAGTGAATATTTACTAAGGATTGCCCCATCTGTAGTCACTGGAAAAATACTTGCACCACAAAGTTTTTGAAAGTCCCTAAAAGTCTCCTGCTATGCTTCTGTCATCATTTCATTGGTTTCCACTTGCCCATTTTTTTAGAGACCTGATTGATTGGAGACTATGAGCTTCCATATTGGCTAAAACTACCTTAGCTTTCCACCCTTTGAGAACCCAGTAACTTGCTATTCCAATAACCATATTTACTCCTCTGAGCAGTTTTCAAGTATGATGGGGATTTTTTCTAGAATTTCCCTGTGTGCTACAGAACTCTATGTCTTTTTTAATGGAGAAACCTTCAGTACTCCTGTTTGTGATCTGATCGGTCAACTATTCTTAGCAGCCATTTCTGTTGGCCATATCCAACCCACTCTAAAAAGCAAGTCATCCCAAGAGTTAATTATACAATTCTGGAGTGATTTTGTGTGTAGATCAACAGGGATGAATTCCTTGGTTAGGGAAGCCATCTGGGAGACTGGATGTTTAACTGCAAGCCAGGTCATATGAGTAATACAGGGACAACTTGTCAGTCGATGTTGCTCTCTTCATGCAAAATCAACTGTCCATACCAGCCTCATAATAGCTTTTACTACTACTTGAGCCAGTTTGGCCTAGTGGTTAGGGATCCAGACTCTTATCTGGGAATTTCGGGTTTGATTCCGCCCTCCCCCATGAAGCCAGCTGGGTGACCTTAGGCTAGTCACAGCTCTCTTCTGAGCTCTCACAGCCTCACCTACCTCACAGGGTGTCTGTTGTGAGGAGAAGAACAGAAAGCTTAAATGGGTGAGAAAAGCAAGGTAGAAAAGCCAACTCTTCTTCTTCTTCTTCTTCTTCTTCTTCTCTCGAGGTTGTTCTGAATAGCCATAGGAATAGAAGGAGGCCACACCTACAATACAACTGTTTGCCTACCCTACCACCCCCCATTCTATGTTGGCTGAAAATGGGGTTTTAGATGTGCAAACGTAATAATAATAATCCAATCTCAATCCAAAAGCCAGCCACCATTTGCCTCCTTGGACCCAGCAAAAAGTTGTCTTGCTGAATCATATTTACAACTGTGCTTATAAAAGTCATCCACAGGGATCTCTCAGATACTCCTGAGGAATAGGCACAAAGGAGTCCACTTTCTGGATGTATAGTTAGTGTCATTACAGGCCTGTTTATGAATGGAGCAGTAGTGTGCACTGATGTTGGTGCACATACAGATGATGTCATTGTGCATGCAGAGGGAGCTCAGCACCTGCTGTTATTCCACAACAAGGGATGTGCATGAATATTTGTAGCATTCAATATTCATATGGATTTGGATGAATTTGGATATTCGTATACAATAAAATGTTACGACATTGGTACATTGACATTCATATTTGTTCAAATGCTTCAGAACTTTCTAAACCATCGGGGTGGGAAAGCAGCTGGGCCAGTAACATCTGCAACAGGTACAGAGTGCATTTGATTAGAGATGCGCACAAATATTCAAAGACATTTGAAATTCAATCAAATTCAAATTTGAATCGAATGTCCATAAATTCAAATTTAAACACTTGAACGAATTTTGAATTTTTGAATCTATTCATCCTAATTATTTGGACATTCATATGTGTACGGGTTCGTACACCATGCATACTTACACTTATGCATCTTTGCCGCATCCGTACGCATTTGTACAGATCTGTACAGGACAAAAACAGGTTGCGTATGGGATAACTACGGGATGCATACAGACATGTACGGATGCATACGGGATGCATAACAATGCATACAGGCACATATGAATGGACAGAATTGGAATTTTGGTAAATTCAAATTTGAAAAATTTGAATCAAATTGAATTTTTGGAGATTTGATTAGAATGAAATCAAATCCCAAAAATTGCATTGGTACACACAAAGTGGATTCAGGGTGGATTTGATGCTTTCATAGTCGATATGTTATAGGATACGTATCAGATACGTACTGGATATGTATCGGATATGTATTGGATACGTATGCATTCGTACAAATACATTCATATCAAATAGAATCCTACCACATTCGAAGGGGATCTATTCAAACGAATACAAATTTTCTTACATTCAATTCAATACAAATGGAATGCAAAAAAAGCCATCCATCCACATCCTTACCCACAACGGCCATTACAGAAGAAAATACTGTATATAGTGTTGATGGACATTATGCAAATCACGGGAAACACATGATATAAATGTAGAATTGTTGAACTTTTTCAAAAGGATTTTGCCCATTTTCTTTAGGGTTGGCAGCAGATTACTTTTTGAAGCTTGCGATGGAAAGCTTTTTGGATCTTTTACTGTTTTTGTTGTAAGAAGAAATCAAATAAGTTCTTTTCAAGTTGTTTGTCCCTGTGTCTCAACAGCCATCTTCACCATCTTCTGAAAGCTCCTGCCATGCCTCATTGCACTTTACTTCCATCTGGATATTTCCTACTTCTGTTTGTTAGCAGCAGCAGTTAGGGAACATTCACTCTCTGGAGCTTTAACTGTTATGAAAACCTCAGAGCAATGCACTGTGAGTGCAATAGCTTCCAAAGATAAAAAATACTTGCACGCAGCAACAAACTTCTGAAGATACTTATCCATAATTCTCATAATTCCACCCTGTGGAAGCTTTATGTGAATGAATGGCCCAGGTGCAGTGCAGAATTTGCTGCTGTTACTTATGAGTGGCAACAAATATAGCAGTCACAGATAATAGCACTCCTGAAAATCCCAGGAGGAAGACGAGATGATGGCTATGTTATTTTTAAAATTCACGGATGTGGAAAATTAACATACAAGGGGGAGCTAGCTAGCTAAGTAAACAGGCTCCTATATTCAGAATTATTTGTATGTAATTTTACTAGCAAGTTGAAGAGACAGTTTGGCAAGAACTGTATGTTTCAAGCAGGTTTTCAAAATCTGGAAGTGTATATTTCATATTTAAATTAAGTGTTTAAGCTTACATTGTTTATGGGTTAAGTCTTAAATTACACAGCAGAAGCACACCGTTGCCAGCTCTTTATATGGTAGACCTGCTGTTAAGGATAAAACAAATACAGAGTCTAGTTTTCTACCATCTTGCATAAAGTGGTTCAAATAGGCCACTTTTATCTAGTAAATTAAATGGTACCCGGTTGCCTTTGATAAGGTACCGTGGAGAAGTTCACTGAAGGAATTCTGCTTTGCCTTTTGGTCATGCCACAGCCTGTATTCCTCAGTCACCTGAACAACTGGTAATTATGTCAAAACATCAGGTGCAGAAAAGATAATTTTGCCAAAACCAGGCTTGAATCTCTGAGGTTGTGTTTCCACTATATCATGGAGATACCCTGGGTTGGCATATTTCCAAAAGTATTGCAGACACTCCAGAGTGGGAGAAGAATATCTCAGCTCATGGTGAACTTTTCAAATCCAAAGGCTTCCTTAATTCCTAACTTGGCTCTCAGCATTCTATTGTGGTTGCAGAAATGCTGCAGACTAAATTAAGGAGGCTCCTGGTGCTGGCACAGTGTAGCTGGTTCACAAAAGTGACTTGGCAGCCCTTACGCCACCTCACTTCTTCACACAGCTTATTGAGAGTGAATATAAGCATGTTACCCGTGGATAGGAACAAAACAAAAATGACTATTTATTTTTGCTTTTTTTATGGAATCCAGAACAAATGTATATAAAACAAAGGGAGAAAATCTGATGAAGCTATTGTCAAAAGGCAGATCAGTTTTATATACCCTAAAATGAGTTCAGCTTTCCAGTTATTGGGCATGGTAGCTTCATGATGAGTGTATGGGAAAGGCATTGCAATCTGCCACTGAAAAAGGCATCTTCATTTGTCAGTGTGGGGGCATCATTTCCAGTGGCTGATAGAATCTCCTCTGTTTAGGGTAGCAAACTACAACCTGCACAAATGTGCTTGTGAACAGCATGACTACTGTGAAATAATTTCTGTGGAGATACAGCAACAGAAGACACAGGGTCCTCCATGGTTTAACTGGAAATATGATCCAAGATCTTGAAACAGGCCTTCCTCCTCTTACCTTGCCTTATCCCAGGCCAGTGGGGCTGGACCAGAAAGGTCTGTTGGTAAGAGCAGTCTCCATACTGTTCCCAAAACTTCCATGAGCTTCAGGACCTGCCTCTGAAGCCTCCAAAGAACTAGCAATGAAAGGTCCCAGTCTTAGAGCTACCAGAAAACCATTATGGCAGCATGCTTTGCTGAACCACTGAAATGCCCCTCTCTGAGAGTCTGGGGGTCTACTGGTGATCTAAATCAAGGGCCTCTTGATCTTCATCATGTTCCATCAAATAGATATAGAATATACCAATGAAGGCCAGGGCCTCTCTATTCCACACTAATGTGCACACTGATCAGGCCCAGAAGAGGACTCAGAGGACTCATATTCCAGAACAAAGAAAACTACAGAATGACCCTTGAAGAACACCATAGGAAAAAAAGTTCCCTGTCTCTTCATTTCCACAGCTCTTCATGCGTTTAATCTCATATCGCTTAATGAAAATTGCTCCAGAACTGAAGTAATAGAGTAGCTGCATTGACTGAAAACAACAGACAAGAAAAAAATAACTGTTCCCTTTAGTGTCTTATGAAATGTATCTTAACATTGATGCTCTTAAATAGGGATGTTAACTGTAACTTTAAGACATGATTGGAACATTTGAAATGACATGAAAATGTACTCCCAATTCTTTTTTAAAAAGAAAAGGTAGAGATAAATCTTTCTTACCATAATGCTGACTTGAGGTTTACTTCTCTTGGCCAAATCAATAATATTCACACCATTGTAATAAAGATTTTCAAAACATCCATGAAAACTTTTCCATTGTAATATCCCTGATTTTCCAGGCATTGGAATCCCGCCAAAGCTGAGCTTAGAAAGAGAAAGAAAAATCAATAATAATATTAAGCAATTTTCTGACAGTCTGCTGGTGATGATGAGAACAAAATCTTAATGGCAAAGCAGCAGCTCATACTGGTCAATTCAGAATCAATCTTCTTAAACATTTCTTTTCAATTGTCAAATGCATTAAACTAAAATATAAGTTAAAATATACTGCTTGGAACAGTACAATAAGCAGCTGAATAAAACTCCTACAAAACAAAGCCAGCCTTATCTGACAGATGAACATTAAAAGAAAATAAAATGTGTTTTACTTATAAAGCCATCTAATGATACTATGGAAACGCTTATGCATAATTAAATTTCACTATATTATGAGCATTTGCTTTATTTTATGACATTCTTGTTTAGCCTGCCTACCAATGAGAGGCCCTTTCTACATAGATCATTAATCTGGATTAAGAGCCCCTCTAGTTTGGATGTAGGTCTTGGCAAAACCTGATCTGGATTAAGGTGACCTCAATCCAGGGGTGTTTTTCCACTGTCACTAGAAGTACCCATTATGTACCCATTAATGGGTACAAAAATGCCATTTCATACCCATTAATGGGTACTTAATGGGTACTTTTAGTGACAGTGGAAAAACACCCCAGATCTCTGGTAGCACCATTTAATCAGCACTAACAGAAGGACCAGGACACTGATCCAGAACATGGGTGACTTTCATATTTGGGAGTACTTTTCAACTGTGCACCACATCACTCCAAACGAATGCACCCTCCCCAAGCTCTGAGGCTAGCAACTAGTCTTCAGAGGCATGCAGATGCAGCTACAAAGCTTGAGTGAACTTCACAGCCATTGGATGGGGTAATCCAGTTCAGCACCATCAGTGCAGATGTCACTGATCCTGCCCATGCTTCTCCATGATCTGGATCAGTATCCCACTGTTCCAGAGAGGGGATGGCATCCAAGGTTGTATTTATGTAATTCATGGTGCTGCTTCGGAATGCCAGATCAGTCCAAAATAAAACATCAGTCATCCAGGATTTAATTCTGGATGAAAGGGCTGATCTGGTTTGTATAAGTGAGACCTGGATGAATGAACTGGGTGGGCCAGGCGTGACCCAGATCTGTCCTCCAGGATACTTAGTGCAGCAAAGTTCCAGACCAGGGGGAAGGGGGTGATGCTGTAGTCCATCGAATATCCATCTCTCTCACCAAGTGGCCAATTCGCTCTGTAATGAAGGTTGAGGGCCTGTTTATGCTGTTGGATCAGGGAGACAGAATAGGGATGCTGCTGGTGTACTGTTCACTCCACTGTCCAGCATCCTCCCTATCTGAGCTGGCTGAGGTCGTCTCAGATGTGGTGTTGGAAGCCCCTGCCATGGTGGTGTTGGGGGATTTCAACATCCATGCTGAGGCTATGCTCAGTGGACCAGCTCAGTTCTTCATGGCCCCCATGACAACCATGGGGCTGTCCCAGTTTATAACAGGTTCAACTCATATAGCAGGCCACACCTTTGATTTGGTTTTTGCTAGATAGCGTACTAGTGAGTACTTGTTGATAAGAGGGCTGGCGGTCACCCCTTTGTCATGGATAGATCATTCTCTGGTGAGATTTGGACTTACAGTGGCAGCTTCCCTCTGTGGGGATGTAGGACCTACTGAGATGGTCCACCCTAGAAGACTTATGGAATCTGAGTGATTCCTGAACGCTTTGGGGGATTGTCCGGTTGGCATGACTGGTGCTCCTGTCAAAGCTTTGGTCTCTCTTTGGAACTGGGAGATGAGCAGGACTATTGACACAATTGCTCTCAAATGCCCTCAGCATGCTTGTAGAGCCCGAAAAGCTCCTTGGTATTCCATGGACCTACATGCTATGAAATTGGAAGGTCAACGGCTAGAACATAGGTGGTGTAAATTTGCTGTGAGTCTGACCGAACACAGGTTAGAGCACATTATCATGCCTACCAAGTGGCAGAGATGGCAGTGAAAATGAGCTTTTTCTCTGCCACCGTTGCGTCCTCGAGTAGCCGTCCAGCAGAGCTCTCCAGAATGGTAAATGGCCTTATAAAACCGAGCTTAAGGAAGTATGAGCAAGGACCATGTAATATCAGCTGTGACACATTTGCAAAGCACTTTGAGGACCACGTCATTCAGATTCGTAGGGGATTAGATGTCAAAATTGGACACAGCACAGAGGAGGTTTCCAGAGACTGTCTGGTCCAGTTATTTTGGATCAGTTTCAACTATTGCAGCCTGAGGATGTGGACAATCTGCTTGCAGTGGTGCAGCCGACAATGCGCTCTCTGGACCCTTGCACTTCCTGGCTGATAAAAGCTAGCCGGCAAAGTATGACCGTGTGGATTCAGGAAGTAGTCAATGCCTCTCTGAGGGAGGGGGTCGTTCCACTGGCCCTTCAACAGGCTGTGATACACCCCCTCCTAAAGAAGGCCTCCCTAGATCCAGAAGATGTAAATGACTATTGCCCGGTAGCCAACATACCTTTTCAAGGCAAGGTGCTAGAGAGAGCTGTCACTTGTCAACTGCAGACATGCTTGGAGGAAGCTGAATATCTAGACCCATTTCAATCTGGCTTCAGGCCTGGTTATGTCATGGAAACTGTCTTGGTCAGCCTGGTTGATGACCGCAGAGACAATGCGGCTCTGTTGGTTCTCCTGGACCTCTCAGTGGCTGTTGATACCATTGACCATGGTATCCTTTTGGGAAGACTACAGAGTTTAGGAGTGGGAAGCAATGCTTGGCATTAGTTCCACTCCTAACTCCAAGGCTGATCTCAGATAGTAGTCGTGGGAGATATTGATTTGACATCCTGGGAACTCACTTGTGTAGTTCGCCAGGGGTCAATCTTGTCCCCCATGTTATTTAATATCTATATGAAGCCACTGGGAGATGTCATCTGATTTGGAGTGAGATGTCATCAATATGCAGATGATAGCCAGCTTTATCTCTCTGTGCCATCTAAATCAGGAGAGGCGGTTGAAGTACTTGACAGGTGCCTGGAGATGGAAATGGGCTGGATGAGGGCCAATATATTGAAACAGAATCCAGACGAGACAGAGGTGTTGTGTGTCACGGCGTTTCGGGTCTGCGTAGTTGGGGGACACCCTGTCCTTGATGGGGTCATAATGCTCTAGAAGGGACAGGTATGTAATTTGGGGGTACTCTGGCCTCAGTGCTGGCACTTGAAGTTCAGGTAGATGCCATGGTCAGGAGTGTCTAAGCCCAACTATGGCCGGTGCATCAACTGAAGCCTTTACTGGACAGAGATGACTTGGCCACAGTTATCCATGCTCTGGTAACCTCTAGATTGGACTATTGTAATGTGCTCTAAATGGGGCTGCTCTTGAAGATGGTTCAGAAGTTGCAACTAGTGCAGAATGCAGCCGCCAGGTTGCTGACCAGAATAGCTAGCCGGATGCATATCACACCAGTTCTAAAAGGGTTGGATTGGCCACCACTTCACTACCAAGCCCAATTCAAGGTGTTAACTCTGACTTATAAGACCCTAAGTGACTGGCGCCCCAAATATCTAAAGGAACGCCTTCTCTCATACTGATCTTCCTGTGCCTTCAGATCTGGTGGGGAGGCCCTCCTGGTTTAAGCAGTGAAATAGGTGGGCACCCGGGAGAGGACCTTCTCAGTAATGACCCCCAGGCTATGGAATAGTCTCCCCTTTGAGGTGTGTCAAGCTCCTTCTCTGTACATGTTCAGAAAGGCAGTAAAGGCACACCTCTTTGCCCTAGCCTTTGGCTAAATGTGGTTACATCCCCCCCCCACTTTTAAGTAATACATTTTTAAAATATATATCTGGTTTGTTTTAATATTCTGGATTTTAAATATTGTTGTTGATATTACTGCTTCAATATGTATTGTGGTTTTAATGTGTGGAATTTTTAAGCATTGTTACCACACTGAGACCTCCAGGTTTAGGGCAGGATAGAAATACAAATAATAGATAAATAAATAAATAAATAAATAAATCTGGAAACAGTAACAGAATGGGGAGTGGGCCACTCCCAACAATGTTATATGTCTGCACTTTGGTAGCCTGAATGCTGCCATAACTGTTCCAGGATGCAATTTCTGTGCCCAAGAGCAGGCCATGTATGGGGATGTAGAGGTGGATGTATGCTGGTATGCAGACCCTATAACCTAAGTACACATCTGGCACAGGCCTTATAGACTGTGCAGATGTTGTCCATATCTCATCTACTCCAACTAATAGTTCCAGCAGCCAAGAATGGTAAATATTACCATATTACCTTGGTCTTCATGTCAAAGAGTAGAGACAAACATTGCATAGATTAATTGTTTGGAGACAGTGCAGCACAAAGCTACTTCTTGTTTCTTCTGAGCACTGTATTTCAATCAACTCCCTTATCTTCAAAACTTAGTGGAAAGAACTGGTGATTTGCCAATTGTTAGAAATGTGACAATTGATAAATGAAGTTGTGCTTGTCTTTAGCTCCACAAAGGAATATCTGGGTGTACTTTGGCATCTTCATTATTTCCCATTATTATATTTGTCAATTTTTATCTTTGGACCTGTATGGCACCAGTGTGACACACAAGAGCTAGAATTTTCCATAGTCGATGGTAAATAGTATAATTACAGGATAATATTTGGTTGATTAATAAAGCTGAAAGGTCAATGATTTCCCACCTAAAGCAATACATTACTTAAACTGTGTTCTTAGAATGGCAAATACATTTCAACAAGCATCTAAATAGGTAAATACTTCACAACTCATGGTGTCCTTCAATTGCATAATTTTATTTACATTAAAAATAATGTCTAATAAATAGAAGATAGTGTTCACACCTCATAATCAAGATCCAAATAATTGAATTCTCCCTTTGCATGAAAATGGTGAGTGTGTTTATCGACTGTAAAGTTCACTTGATTATTGAAATGTTCAATGAGGACAGAATGCCAGTGCTGGTCATCCAAAAGGCTACCCAGAGTGATATTAACCTGGGCATCAGCAGAATATATTTTGGCATCACCTTCAAGAGGAGAAAAACAAACTGTTAGGTCTGTTGAAATAAACAATTTAGAAACAGTGAGCTTGTACTGAAAACTTGGAATTTTTTGTAAAGTACATTATTAAACAGATGAGTAGTATAACTGTACATGTGGTACCTATGTTGATGAGCAATGAAAGTTTTCCATTAACTAATGCCAGTGTGATATGATCTCCACTTTGTCCTTCTCTGTGTAGCAGAATCCCATCTCTTTGGATAGTTTTAAACTTCAGAGAAATTATGTCTTTCAAAGCTGTTGTAGATTTAGGGTTAAATCTGTAGAACAGGAAACTCTTCCCATCAAAATTTGCCACCTCGGATCCTTAAAATAATAATAATAAATAAATAATAATAATAATAACAGCAGCAGCAGCACCAAGAAGAAGGGTTCTCTTAAAAACAGACTGCTACCAAATAGGAAACATGAGAAGTTTGCTCATTTCACTCCATAAACACCACTCACTAGTCTAATCTCTTTAATGTGAATGCATGATTGCTGATTTAATAATAATGATTTCTAGCGGAATGGGTGGAGAACATAAGAAAGTAATTCTGTACAATGTTCCAATGTATACAATTGCAGTTGCATTCAATGACTGCACAACAAAATACAGAATTTTATTTTTTAATAATGTGATTTTGAAATATAAAAGTAATTACTCACGTCCTTCAAGCCAAAATGTATACATGCCACCATCATATACAGTATGATATACACCATCATATACAGCATTGGTCCAAGAGACAATTATGTTTAATCATTAAAATAAATGTACTTTGTCTCATTACATATCTCTTAGTCTTTTTCAAGGTTGCACACACGCACTCCACTGAAAATAAAGGATTTCAGACGGGTATTGGTGTCACAATCTGTCACAGTCTGACTTGGAAATACGTGAAGGAACAGATAACACTCAAGTGAAGTTCACTGGGAATTCACAGTGCATAAATAAAAAAGACAAAGGAGGTAATAGTTCTTGAAGGATACATTTATGAAATAAATGAAGATATAGCAGACAGCCAATAATATTCGAAGTCATTTTTCAACTCATTGACTGGCTTCTTCCAAGTCAATGAGAAAATTTTACCCAATGTTACTTAATTTAATAAAAAGTATATTCCTGTATTTTGGAACCATTCTCGGAGAAGTTGTTCAGCACAAAATCTGCTGAAATTAATTTACAGTTTTTGGTTGATTGGGGTCAAGTATAGTTTGAAAATACGAACAATTTAAAATATATGCAGTATTGTAAAAAGTCTATTACTATTCATTATATATACATTTCTATCCAGAGAAACTTTCTGAGCCAGATCAGGTCATCATTTTTGTTCCTGTCCTATAGGACGAATAAGAGTTGTGCTTTGGCAGCATAATTCAAATATTAGAATAGTCTGAATACTTATCACTTTAAAAAAAAGGGGGGAAGCAGTATGCTTCCACAAGAGAATCAGGCCACTGAAACAAACAGCAATAAATAAATAAATAAATAAATAAATAAATACATTACATATTCATTTTTTTTGTTCATTAAAATAACCTCTTTTTTTTTTCATTCAAAATATGGCATCAAGAGAAATAAACACTCATTAATACCAAACCAGTAATTTTTAGTTATTTTGCACAACCACTAGTTTCAGCCAGAACAATTCGGCAGACTAGATCTGATGTAGGTCTAACTGAACACCCCTGAAAGAAATCAAATTGGCAAAAGCTACTCTATGCTATTCCATTTTTATCTTTTTATTGTTCAAAGGCCAGAAACGTCCCATGTTGACTTAGATTTCATATATTTCTCTGCATTGGCCTGACAATATTTCTATCCTGAGGCTCACTTTACATTAATCAGATGTCTTACTCTAAATTCTTCAAATCACATTTTGGGCTCTTGTGCACTCATACAGTCATAGTCAACGTGTGTTGGAAAAAAAATAATAAAATATTATTCAGTTCTTGTCAAGACTGGTTAACAGGCTTTGAATCGCCTTGCAACTGGTATGGGGCACTACAGTTCTCCCAGAAGACCAAATTTGTGGATGTGTGCACAACAATTTCCTAGAAATCTTCTAGTACGACCAATCACATTCAAAGCCTTTCAAAAACAGAAGCACGCATGACTTCCTAGGACAGCTCATGAACCATCAATTGGAAGTCTAGTAAGCTAACAAAGCACTTTACTGACCTTTGAAAGAACCAAACAGACAGCAGCTGTGCTCCAGCTACAGCTAGTAGGTAGGCAAAGTGTGAGAATAAGGGCCCTTGGCTACATCAATATTGCTGAAAGTGTGGGTCAGTTCAGTTGGTGTGTTTTATAATAATGTACAAAACCTACTAGTTCTATGAAGACTTATACCTTCAGTACCTTCTAGAACTCTATCACACACTCACATAGAAAGATGTCACTTTTGTCATAGGGGACTGGAATCCTACATAGGTTTTGGATCACAAAATTAAGTAAGGTAAACACTAGCAGAGGTTTTTTTTCTTGTTTTTTTTAAAATAACTTTCCAGTCATAGCAAACACCAGGAAGTGCTGCAGAAAGCATGTGTGCCTCCCTTAAGGCAGCAGCTGGAAAACTGAAGATTGAACCCTGGTCTTCAAGGGCTGGACCCAGCCTATAAAGTTGGGCCTAGCTTCTGAAGCTGGCACCTAGAGCTGGGCACGGACAGGAGATAAAAATATTCTACAGTACCCATCTAATGTCCATTGCAGGCATATGATGCTTTTTAAATATACAGCTTTCATTTATTCACTGTCAATGATTGTTATCGATTGCCTTTTTAGCAAGATCTGCACATGTTATGGAATATGCTAAGTCAGAGGGGATCACTCCTGGCTGGATTATTTTCTCCAAGTTGAGCAAGTTGGATGGCCATTTGCTCAGGTGGCAAGTCCTGACCGACACTAATGTTGAGTTGCTCATTCCCAGAGTCTGGTAATATCACTAGCCTTCTATGCAGGATATAGACTGGTTCTGACATCACTGCTTTTTGTACTAAGGCAGCAAGAGTGAACCTGGCCAGTTCCATATTCACAGAGCAGGGTTTTTCCTCTCTACAAATGAGCATTCCTAAAAGTAGATTCCACCCTGGTAGAAGGTTAAGTGCTGAAGACATGCTTGATCTTCTCCTGGCACATTCCCTTTGATCTGTGAGGATCTTACCCTGAACTACTTCCTAATTAAACAGCTCACAATAGAAAAAAACACAAAACCTTCATGTATTATGAATCAAAAATACAAAGAGCAATACAATAATACATGTCTTATATTCCCACTATTCACTTGGGATATGTCATTCCAAATATCCCTGCCTTGACTTCAATGGCTATAGTTTTATATAAAGGAATGTAAGATGTGGCTGTTAGTACACTGCTCCATCACACCTTTTTAGCTATGCTCTGAAAAACCAATTGTGCTTTCCTGAACCACCTTTGCTTGCTAAGCTTGTTTTACATCCTTGCTACTGGGTAACTTAGATCTCAGTCCTGCTGCCTGCTCTCAATTCCCTAACTGACGCTGTATGTCACAAATTTCATAAAAAATAAAATTCATGGTTAATCAAGCAAATGTTTCTCATACCCCAGCGATCTCCTGACAGCCTGAAGGTCTCGTCTAGGTCTAAATATGTGACACACTCTTCACAGCACTGCCATAGAAGATATCACCACTACATGTTTTTCTGTCTTGCCAGAATTATTCTAAAGGAAGGAATTCATCTGGAGAAATGCATAGGGAAATCAGTTAAAGCAGGGCTGAATTTTTTTCTACCCTCTTCTCAATGACTCCTATCACATTTCCTGCTTTACATGCAAGATTTTGATGCCCTCTCCCTTCTCAGCTAGGAGTTACTGTGGCTGCCAGTAGCTATTACTGAAATATTTATTGAAACACTTTTTAAACAAAATCTCTGTGCACCAGTTTATACTCCATTGCCTCAACAACAGTTATAAACACAATCATTCTGTGGGGCCCCATTCCCCTATACTAGGGATATGCCCAAATGGTTTTTTTGTATCCAATTTATATCAAATTGAATGCAATAGAATTCGTATTTGTTCAAATAGATCCCCTTTGAATGTGGTAGGATTCGTATTCGATACAAATGTTTAGTCCCATACAAATCCCATGTGAATGCATATGGACAGCATACGAATCCCATACAAATCCTATATGAATGCGTATGAATCCCATACAAAGCTTCATACAAATGTATCAAAACATCCAATTTGAACTCGAAGGTCAGTTGCCAACATTCATATTTTTGTGTTCAAATTGAATTTCTGAAAGTACATATTGGGATAATCTGGATTTTCAAAAATCTGGATTTTTGAATTTTGAATCAAATGTTCAAATTTACTCAAAATCGAATGCAAAAAAATGCATTCGTGCACACCCCTACTTGAGTGCTGATCTGATTTACCAGCTGAAATAGTTCATGGGCCACATGCAAGTGTTCTTTGCTTGTAATGAGTTATGTGCCATTTTCATGCCATGGCCTACTCTACCACCTCATTTGATGGACAAAGTGCTCCGTCAGGAGTTACCTCCCAGTAAATGCACCGGCAGCGCAGAAGTGAAGTTTATCAAGTCACCAGATTTGGTTTGGACAAGGGCTGGAGTTCAGTTATAGAGCATGTTTTGCATATGTTTACTCTGTGTGAAGTCCTGGCCCTGGGTATCTCTTTTGGAAACCTCACAGAAGCCCTGCTAGTCAGAGGAGAAATTAGTAACAAATATCTACTAATGTCTTCTATGGTACCAAACAACTCCCTAGTTTTTTAAACACACACACACACACACACACACACACACACACACACCAGGGTTTAAAATAAGACCTATCACATAAGTTCAGAAAGTACACAGATTTCATTATATTGGAAATTCAAATGGGCAAAATCTATTTCCAGAATTGTAATAACCCATTAATCTATATCAAAGAGGGCAGTATCTGCTCAGTTAGAAAAGGCTGCACAGAAAGACCTGGGGGGATAAGTGATCACACCTCACCTCACCTCACCTGTTGAAACTACAGTGACTCTAGAGGGCAGTAGTGATATTTTTCCTGCTGCCATTTTGTGGAGGAACAAGAGCTGCTTTCCTGCTAGCCCTATTTTTTGATGGGGGAGGTCACTTCCTCTCTGTCCTTTAATGAGATTGGTCAGAATCTTCAAAGCTTCAAAACTTTTAAATAGCAGGAGCCATATGGTGTGATAACACAATCACCACACCCTCATCTGTAGGACTAAAGCATGTACTTTGGTCAAGAAAATAACATTTTCACCATTGTCCAGAAATAGTCTAAGGCTCTACCCACATGGACATTTAATATGCCTCCCCAGGCAACCAAGCTTTTAGTAAATCATTCTACCACTGAGTAGCCCTACCCTTAACTGAAGCCCACTTTTCATTAAATGCCTTAAGGCTGCTCTAGTAGTGATTCAGCTGAGGGATTAGGTCCCCTTCTCCTGTGTGAATGCAGAAGAAGGAGCAGGCAACTCAGTTAATGCAATTTTCATTGAACTTGCCTCTCAGAGCACCAAAAATGACTAGCTCATAGCCATATTGTTAGGGCTCCAAAGCGAAACTGCTATGGAAATCTTGCTACTTTGAGCACATTGTCTTCCACTTAATCTGCCTCCATGATCTGGAGTTGCTGGGGGCTGTAATTCAGTGGCATGCCATAACGCACTGCCAAAAATTACAATTTTATGCCCCAAGAGTAGGATCTGTCACTCTTAGCTGTTGGAAGTGGGGGGGGGTGTACAAAGCTTGTGCTAGCCTCACATCTTCAGGAGGCTTGATTCAGATTAGCACCATCAATGTAGTGGGTGGCAATCTGGTCCTCATCAATTTTCTGGACAATGGATACTGCCAAAATGCAAAATCTGAAAACTAATATAATGGAAATACAGTACACCCACCCCCCCTTAATATCTTTTTCTGTGTTAAAATACCAACTGTATAATAGAAGCTGTGTAATTGTTAATTTTGTCTGCATTAAGGTTACTGATATATCTCAGTCAATAGACTTGATAAACTTGATCTTAGTATACAAAAATCAAATTCTGAAAAGGAGAAGGAATTTCAGTTTAAAATTACAAAATTCATGCATGTGTCCCTATTTTGACCAAATCATGAATATGACAAAGTGGATTGAATTTTCAGTTCAGACTGTATCTACATACTTGACTTAGCCGGTTGGTTCCATTAAAGAAAAAGGCATCACTTACTGTAAGCACAACCATAGACTTCGATTCGCATTCCAATCCTGCCATTATGGTTCCAATCCAAAGGGACAAACCGCAAAAATCTTGCTTTGATGGAATGTTGCAGCTTATAAGATACCACAGTATCTGCATTGGTGTTTCCTGAAAAGGCCTGCGAATTACAATCAAAAGTCAAGATTTGATGTTTATCCTTTATTCATTATTTATTGTCCCTTTCAGTGGAAACTTTTTTTCTTTTTTTAGCAAAAACCTCAGGGAAGTCTAAAACTATACTGCTTATGTATTATAGTATATACATACGTGCTCAGTCCCAGTACTGAAATGTAAAATTGTTTAAACTTTAAACAATCAGAACTGAATCCTAGTAAACCATGGATTTGTATACTTTCCTCATTTATCCTTATTTTTCATGTATGATAAAGAAGAGTCAGGTTGCATCCACATGCAGTAAAAAGCAGCACAAAACATCTTAGAAGTGTTCCAATTCTAGGATGATCCTGTACTGACCAGGATTAGGGATGTGCACAAATATTCTAAACATTCAAAAGCTGATCAAATTTGTTTGAATGTGGACATTGAAATTCAAATTGAATGTCTTCACATTCGAATATAGACATTGGAACGAATTTCAAATGTTCTGAAATATTCATTTGAATCAATTGTATTTGTATGCATTTGCGCTTATAATACAGAACAAAAACAGGATGCATACAAGATAAAATGGGATGCATACGAAATGCATGCAGATACATATAACACATACAAATGTTGTCGACATTTGTATCTTCCAATTCGTATCTAACATTTGAACGAATACATTTGAATGTATTGGATTCAAATCAGTTTTTGTTGCATTCAGATTTTAAACATCCAAATTGAATGTTTTGATATTCAATTTAACTCGAATTTGAATAAAAAACCATTTGTGGACACCTCTAGCCAGGATATCAGAGCAGCTAGCTTCTTAAAAGTCTCCTTTCCACACACTGGGAGAGGCCTCTCTTAGACTCCTTAGACTGTACCAACATGCAGAAGGGATGCTACTATTATACATGTCGCCCCTATATTTAAGGGCCTTTCTGCACAGGCTCTAAAACGGAATTAGAGCTAGCTCGGGGAGGGATTAGGACACGGCTTCCACATTGGAGACCAGATTGGAGCCCCTTTGAGGACACCGCGTCCACATTTTAGTGTGCAAGACTGGTTTCTTAAAGTGGTTTTGCAGCTGAAATCCTATCCAGATGTAAGACCTGAAAAATTAGGTCTTACATCTGGCTTTTCCCCTTAAGCCATTTCGGAAGCAAACGCTTCCACAACGACTGGGGAAAGAACCGGATTGCTGGCACATGCCCAGCTGACAAAGAGGGAGAGTGCATGCTCTCCCTGTTTGACAGCTGGGCCCACCCACCATCCTCCACCATTGGCTCCACTGGAGTCAGCATGGTGAGGCCAGCAGACGGCTTCCTTGGGTTCCCCTTCACCCAAGAAGATGTGATCGTCCCTTCTCGAGAAAAAGGGAAGCCGCAGCCCCCACCCCCACCCTGCCCAGGGTCGTACACTCGTGATCAGCGTCTTACCTCCTTGCTGCCAGGCCACTTCTGGCAGTGGGAGGCCTGGAGTCCACTGTGCATGCGTGTGCCACAGTCTCCCATTGGCCAGCTGCCCTCATGATAGACATTTGCTTCTTGTGGAAAACTTCCCCAGGAAGTGAAAATAGGGGATAGTTCCAGTCTCTGCATTTCCATATACTGCCTCTCCACCTAACCTCACAAATACTACTTGGAATGCTGGCCAGGTGTGAATCACTGCCAGTAGCAGCGATTCATGGAATTGCATACTTGTATGCTGCTGTTGCTGCAGTGATGGGGTGACCGTGCACTAACTGCATTTGTGTCACTGTTCCCTTGGCTTCCTTCAAACCTCCCCCTTCAGGGAGAGGTGTGAATGGGGCTGCACCTGGTGACATGACATTTAGGTATAGAACAGTTAGAACAGCCTTTCATCTACATGCTTTGGCAGTGGTGTTGCATGCATACAGCCATCTCAAAACAGTAATTGTTCCAGGAAATGCGGAAACTCCCAGAGTTCTCTTAACAGGTAAATGTGAATTTGCCCTCAGTTGTACAAGAGTGAGCCATCCCTTAGTTTGGTCTATTCTGCAGTAGAATAGACAGATCGGACAATTTAATTGCCCCCTTTCTTGTGGTTAGTAGTGTGGTATTTGCTCAGGGTAGGCTGAGCATGCTAGCATAACTTGGGTGCTCTGGAACTTCTGGTGCTTGGAGAAGATTCAAAGGTTGATTTTCTTATATGCCTAGCAATCACATCTCACCGTTTCCTTTCATTTATCTCTGAGAGGCTCACTGAGACAAGCAGGGATTTCATCTTGCTTTCAAGCTGTCAGACCAAGTGGGTTTGTTTCTTGAGGGAATGTAGGAACATCCCACCTCCTTCATCTCTATCTGGGATAAATGAAGGCTCACCATCGCTTTCAGTCTTTTCAGTCCTTTGACATACCATTTTTAACATGAAAGAAATCAAGCTTCTATCCAAGTTTGTGCATCTAGCTTCTCATTCCTGGGGCATGGAGACAAAGGATGCATGTGGAAAGGTGTTAAAGCGCTTCTAAGGAGTAGCAAGCTTTGAATCAACTCTGCTTTGAGTACACATTTTGATTTTGATTTTTTGATTTTGGTGTAAATCTGAAAGCTGCCAATGATCTTTGCCTTGCACAATATCTATCATTTTCAAAAATGCTTCCCCAGTGATTCAGTGGGGAAAGTGTCTCTTATATCTGAAGTGAGCAGGGATGAGTGTTTGTATTAGAGATGCATGCCTATCAAGATAAAAGAGCATGTTTTATTAAAAGCTGACATTTCCACCCAGCCTTTCAGACTTGTTTTTTTTCCAATAACATCCAAATGTCTTCAGTACGCCACTAAAATGAAATAAACTGATCTATTTTCTGCT
This sequence comes from Aspidoscelis tigris stejnegeri, assembly GCA_023333525.1. Taxonomy (NCBI): domain Eukaryota; kingdom Metazoa; phylum Chordata; class Lepidosauria; order Squamata; family Teiidae; genus Aspidoscelis; species Aspidoscelis tigris. Next base: position 66,475,051 of record JALMGA010000007.1, on the reverse strand, counting down.
CCTACTGATATATTCTACAATAAACTCAAAGCCTGCTGTCACTGGCAACTTCATATGGGTATCTCAGGGGTCCATCTTGAGCCAGAAGACTTTGTTTCAGGTCAGGAGCATGGTGGTGTGCCTTTCACAGGTCACCCATGCCCCATCCTTTGGCAATTTCAATGCTAGGAAATAAAGGTTCCCAAAACTGACATTTCCAACTGGGACCATAGACTATCAGGTTCCACAGTACCTCTGCATGGTAACCACACTCTCTTTTGCAAAGGTTTTTTTTCCCCCTCACAACCATGGGGTCAAAACTAGATAGAATTGTGGTCCCCAAACTCCTGGCACCCCTTGAGTGCAGTAGCCATATTTGCCCAAGCAGGCCTTGCTGTTCTGTGATAGCTATATTTCGAATGCAACAGTTCCTGAAATGAAGTAATAATTTGAGCTGAAACAGTCTATGATCACATAGAGCCCCCCCCCCAAGGGCATCTTTGGGAGACAGTTTACAGAAGGTTCTGAGATGGGATTGTTCATGTACCAGTTTGCCTGTTTCACCTTCTCATAAACATTTTGTGTTAGAAAAGGTGGATTAGAGAAGACTTGGGAACTTGAATGTTATGCACTACTGTTCCCGAAGTGCCTCCAAGCTGTCTTTTTGTTATGTCTAAACACATCCACACATTAGGGATGCAAACAGATGTCCGAAAATTCAAAAATCAAATCCATCAAATATCAACATTCAAATTCGAATTGGATTTTCAAAAAACCAAATGAGCAAATTCTATCGAATTTTGAATATCTGAAAATCTGATATGGATTTTTGAATAATTTGACTGAATAGATCTGGGTATATCGTATCCAAATATCATGTTTATTTTCATTTACAATGCAGGATGAAAACAGGATGCATATGGAATGAAAATGGGATGCGTCCAAATTCAAAAATAGCATACAAATGTTGCCAACATTCATATCTTCTGCTTCGAATCGGAATTTCAGAAATACAGACCCAGATAATCTGGATTTGAATTGGATTTTCAAAAATCCAGATTTTAAACATTTGAATCAAATTGAAGATTTGAATATTCAAATCAACTTGAATTTGAATGCAAAAAATGCATTTGTGCACACCCCTACCACACCTAAGGTCTATTCTGCATATAAAAAGCATATCAAGATCTATCAGTTAACTTTCAATACAAGAGAGGGTATCTCCAGAAGTCATTAAAAACCCACCATGTTCCCAGGACCAAGCTGGGACTTCCACACATATTCATGGCAATCCAAATGTAGTCTTGGGTTAGTTGAGCAAAAATATTACAGAAAACTTATCAACAGTGGCAGTTAGTGATTGCTTTCTTCTGTCTGGCATTTCTTCATGGGATCATTCTTCTTGCAGGAAGCACATGAAAAATAACAAAGGGGAGTGGGCAGGTGCATCCCCTTTTCAAGAGGAATGATCCTACAAAGAAACACCAGAGATAAGAGTCAGGAATTTTGCTGGGATTGCCTCTAGCCTTCAGACAGAGCTAGCAAAAGACAATTTCCATTTCCATTTCCATTTCCATTTTATTTGTATGCCACCTTTCCTAAAGAAAATTTGTCCAAGGTGGTTTACGATAACCAGAAAAAATTCAATGCAAAATGATTATCAAAACATAACACAAATACATTATAAAAAATTATATATCATACAAAACATTGCAAAATAAGCCAGAATTTTGAGATCTAGTCATCTAGGGCTAGGGCTAGAGTTACTCAAACCCTACACATTCCTCTATACTTTTAACATTTGATCATCAGGAACATTAAATTCTTAAAAACAAAAAGATATTTTTGGTGAAGATTATCACACTTACAGTATATATTTATTATTCTATCCTTCCCAAACAATGAAGCCATATGATATAATGCTAATCACATTGCTATATAAATTATTATAGGATTTCTGTCTCTTTAATCATACTATTGAATATCACTAAATAGCTTCAGAGTATACTCATTACATCTGACTTCTAATAATGGTAAATCAAACAATACATGCTTAAAAGTTCCTCAATCTAGCTTTAGAACCATGCATCGTTTAATATAGGGGAAGACCAAACACATCTAACAGACATAGCCTTTCTAGACTTATTATCTTTCAGAGTTTTTAATTTGTAGTGGGCCTGTGTTTAAAATTTCATTTGTTCCAAGCTCAAAGCAAAACACAACTGGCCAATATATTAGAGTGAATGGAATTTAAAACACTTTTAGAATTCAAGGGTTATTTTGGACTTCCATTCCCATACCATGGATGGAAAAGATGTGCAATCAACTAATGTGTGTCTACCACTTTCACTGTACACACTTAGGAAGTCAGTGAAGATGCACTTCTTCACTCTGGCCTTTGGTTATGTGGGGATCACTTTTTCTTCTCATTAAATAAGTAAATAACAACAATTAGCATTCATACTTGTGATTGCTAGTCAATGTTACCCTACTCTCCACATGATCAATCCCCAGGCTGATCCTCTTCTGGGCACCACCATTTTTAATGTGGAACTTCCAAGACTGTGTGTGCATCAGCACTGTTGCTATGACAACACTGATGCTCTGTGCAGTCACAGTCACATCAGGGGGTTATCAGAGCCACCAGCGTGCTTGCTCGGCAGCTCCACTGACCTTCTCACCGGCAGAGGTGCAAATGCTCACTGGCTGGATTCTTCAGGTAAGCGTCTGAGCAGGGTTAGCATGCTTGTGGAGCATATTTTGCTCCACAGCTAGCATGCAATTAGGCAACCTCTGGACTAGCAGGGGGCATTTCTAGGCTGTAAATTCATCCTGACAGTGCAGATGCACCTGTCCAGAGGTTGCCTAATTACATGCTATGGCCTGACGTATGGATTCAGCCCTGGTCCTAGGGAACAAGGAAAGCTTGAAAAACTCAATGTTTCTCCTGGGTATCTCCAGGAGACATTAAAGCAAGTTAGGGCAGTACAGCATGATGGGTGCTATTATCCACACCAAAAACATAATTCACTAGAAGATTTAACTCACTTTGGTTTGCCAAGGAGCTATCCATGGGTGTTTTTCCACTGTCACTAGAAGTACCCATTAAGTACCCATTAATGGGTACATTAATGGGTACATTAATGAGTACTTAATGGGTACTTCTAGTGACAGTGGAAAAACACCCCATAATGAGCAAACCACCACTCTAAACTAGAGCTCAAATCTTCAAAATATAACACTTTAAAATGGGGTTATTTTACTTCATACCAAAAAACAGAGTCTTATTATAAGAACTCATTCATATCAAGGCTAGAAACACTCAAAATAATCAATTTCAAGTTTGAATGTTTTGAGTTGAAAATATTTTACACATCTGTAATCTGTATGCAGCTGCTGTTGATATTACCAATTAATCTGCCAGTTGAACCAGACTCCAGAAGTTGAAAAACCATGGGAAGGAGGAGAAATATTAAAAGTGTTCCATTCATGCTGTTTTCCACTTCTGTAACCAAGGCGAGATGTTCGTACGCTGAAAATATCTTGAGTTTTATATACATATTTGTTGCTTTCTTAATAGCCTCAATAACACAGCCATGTGTTCTTGTTTTTAAATTCAGATGCTCACCCTAGCTTTAATAACCTTGGGGAGTGATCAATCTCAAAACCAAATTGCTAATTTTGATATCAAGATTTTTCCCCAGTTGTTTTTGAAAGATGTTATCTGTAAATAACAGATGTTAAATACAATTAGCTAGTGAAATATGTTTTATCAACTTTATTACAAAGTTATTCATAGCTAAACATATACTTTTAGTATGAAGGGGGCTAAACGGCCAAAGAAAGGTTTTTAATTTCCAATTAATACTCTTTAAAAATAAGTGAAACCCTTCTAGATCAGTCCGCAGTTCTTCTAGTCTAGTATACTGTCTCACACAGTGTTCCATCATTTCATTGTGGGCTTCTTCAGGGCTGTATCCAGATTAGCGGAATAAAACCCACTGTTATAGAAAAATTTGCAGTTTACCTGCTGCGAAGCCACAGTACGCCATCCAGACTCCAGCAGCCTCCCCATGGCCTTCTCACAGAAATCTGCAAGACCCCCGTGGTGTGCACAGTGAGGCACACGTCACATGGGATGGGGCAGCCAAGGGGAGCTGAGCTGTAGGCTCTGCTCTCATTTGGGGTTCTCACCATTCTGTCCGGACTGGTGGGAAACTTCAAATTTACCTGATACTGTTCATCGTTCCACAGTTAGGGAAATTCACAGTAGCAGTGGCATAAAGGGCTGCCACTACGAAGTATCAGGTGTCAGGTCTGATGCCCACACCCTGACTGTGCATCAGAATTCATAGTACAGTATATTCTGGCATATAAGACTACTTTTTAACCCAGGAAAATCTTCTCAAAAGTCGGGGGTCATCTTATACGCTGGGTGTCGTCTTATATGATGAGTATATCCCAAACTTTAACTGGAAAAGTTGGGGGTTGTCTTATACCCCAGAATATATGGGTACCTGTAAGCCTGGAAACAGCCCTGCTTGGCCCCACCTCATCAGTCCAGAAGTGGCGGCTTCAGCCCCAGCAGGTCCAACTAAAGTAGATGTTTTTCAGATAGTGTGAAGCAAGTAACAATTCTCCTAGCAGAAGAAGACAACAGATGTTGCAATAAGCAGGCACCTATCTGATAGTCATGGCTGGATTTTGCAAGACACCCAGTAGTATGGTTGAAGCACAATCAGTGGAAATGAAAATGCAGCTCAACAAAACTGCTGTAAATTTCCTGAGATTTGTTTGTTTGTTTTTTAAAAAGGTAAAGTTGAAAATGACTTCCTTACAGTGATTTTATGGGCACTGAAGCTTGCCTTTCTCTTGCATTTTCAGAAAACAGTTAACTGCACACAAATTCCTTTCATGCCAATATTGGGTTAGAATCTTTATTCCTGAAGTTTTAAGAATGAGCAATGGAGAAGAGAGATAGTTTTGTAATTTTATATTGATCTTGCACTTTTCAAACTTTAAGCATTTGCGCTTATAATACAGGATGAAAACGGGATGCATACGGGATAAAACAGGATGCATACAAAATGCATACAGATATGCATAACATATACGAATGTTGCCGACATTTGTATCTTCAGATTTAAATCTAACATTCAAACGAATAGTTTCAAATGTATTTGATTCGAATTGGATTTTGTTGCATTCAGTTTCTAAATATTTGAATCAAATCAAAAGTTTTGACATTCAATTTGACTCAAATTTGGATGCAAAACAACATTTGTGCACTTATACTCTGAATTCTTTTAATAATACCAACAGACAATAACAGAAATGCAATATTTGAAGGCAAAAAATCCCACTTCACCAAAATTGTGTCTCCAAAATGTATTAGTCACCATAAAAATAACAGATAGGAGCAGATCTTATATTGATGAGATGCTGCTGTCATGAGGTCATAGATTAAGAAACCTGACATAGAAAAATGGCACTACTTGTAGTATGCAAGCTGTCCATCTAAATCTTGGCCATTCTGCTGTGTGAAATTGAATGTCCAACCTGATTAGGAACAATATGCTATCAGAATTAATGGCTTCTTAAATGCAAGTGTGTCTGACTTTAGCCTGCCGACCGAGCCTAAAGTGAATTATGTTGACTGACAATGCAACAGTCAGCACAGGAAAATCTACATAGTTCCCTCTTTTACTCTGAACCCCATGGTGATGATGGATGTGTGTTATTAAAAAAAAAAAAAGAAATGAAAAAGATGGATATGCAGAACTTATTAGTCTTATTCAAATTTTCCTTTTGAATTCTTTGTATATTTTCCTTACACAATTTTATTTCAGATGAATTTTGATATCATCTATATTTAAAGGTCAGTGTTAGTGGGGGTTTTTTAAATTGTTTTAGTAGAATTGTATAATTCCTTAATTTGGATTAAGTGTGAAAACAGCCCAAGAGTCCAGAAAGTCATTCCCACCATTACTAGTAGCGAATGATGATATGAGGTAAACTTAATCTGGACCTGTTTAGCTTTGTTCAAGTTAAAGGAAAAAAGTAAAGTTTCTTTTGCAAGGCATTTTTCGGTCATCATGTCAGACCTGTGTTTTGTTATTTCTTGCTTTTGTGTGGGGACAATTGATAGGCAGACCCATAGGCTACATTCACACCTAAGTTTTGATTGAGCTTCAGTCCACTTTTAGAATGAGAGAACACTTCAGCAAAGTGACAGCAAGATTTCTTTCAGCATTATCTAACTCAGAAGATCTACCTTTGTGTTAGATAACGCAAAAAGAAAATGACTGCTCACTTTGCTGATGTGTTCTTCCCTTCTGAAAGTGGACTGAAACTGAATTAAAATGTAGGTGTGAACACAGCCATGGTTTTCTCTTTTAGATTTTTCTCTCCAGACACATCCCCATAGTAAAGTTCAGTAATGAGAAAGTTGTGAAAGAAGAAAAATCTGAAGGCTAGGCCCAAGTGCCACCCCACAGGATCCACACACAGCAAGTTTGGAGCAGGATTGGTCCTGTTAGTTTATTTTGCAGAGTAGATTTTTCCCTACACTCAGCTTTGAGCTGTAGCCTCCAATTGGCAGGAAGGCACCTGGTAAAAAGGATATTTGGGATCTCCTTTGAATTTGTATGACTTTATTTTTAAATCTCTTACTTGTTCCATAGGAACAAGTTGGAAATCCCCACATCATATAATACTTAACAGCTGTGTCCTTTCTTCCAAAGACTCTATAAGGGTGTTTCGAGACACCCTCCAGATCCTCACACCAATATTGGGGTCTCCAGGTCAAACCCTGGTTAACTTTGGCCCTGCTGCCCCTCCTGGATCTCCTCATTGGTTCCCTGTAATGAACAAGTTGTTGAACTGAACTGCAAAATTCTTTTGAAGCATTTGAACTTCAATTTGAACTTGTGTTGAATTCATCCTTAGGCCTCTGGTAGCCATTAGGACCTCTCTGGTACAGATATTCTGTACCAGAGCTGTACCAGAGCTGTCCTAATGGCATACCAGAGGCCTAAGTGCAAATTCAGCCCTGTTCACAGCTCGTGTGGTACATTCTGATTCAAATCAAATCAGAACAAAAGTTAGTGTGCATCTCTACATGCAAGTGCTGGAAGAAAACTGGGCGCACATCTTGGCCATGGAAGCTACACAGAAGTATCTAGTCAGTTGGCCAGTCTCAGTTTATGAGGATGGTTGAAGTTCCCATTTTTCCAGACTTCTCCTATCAGTTTGTTTTTCTTTTTTATGGGTATGATCAAGATTTTTATAGCTCAGACAATAACATAGTTTATAAATTCAAGGTCTCTTCTGTTTCTCACCAGTAATATACTTAATGTAGCGCCTTTAAAAAAAAAGAATATATTCAATACAGGAAACAGTGAGCTACCTGTATTCTTTCATGGTGTGATTCCAAAAGAGTGCCTCTAAGAGCACCAAATTGGGATGTGGCTACTTATTTTCTGATAGGGATATAAAAGAATAGTTGGAAATCACTGAAGACCATCGTATTGCACATAGTTTCCTACTTTATTCTGAAAATTAAATGACCAGAAAGAAGGAATCTCATTAACTAAACAACAACAACAAAAATGGGATGGAAATGGCTTGTAACTCTTCCATCCAGAAGGTCACAGGCTATAAAACAGTACACTAAAAGGTTTCATATTCAATTTATAGCTGTAGCATAACATTTAGAACTCAAAAGCTTCCAAGCAAACAACCATGGGTGACATTTTTTTTAATTAATTCCTTATGCTGAACCTGCAATATTGTCTGACTTAGAATATTAATGGTTATCAAAACACCATTTTGCTTTGGAAGTTCTTTTGCAATTGGCCAATAATATAAATCAACAAGTTATGGGAAGAACCTTATCTCTTGAAAGAAAAAGAAAAAAAATGCTGTTCTTCCTTGTTTTTGTGAGTTTAAAAATAAATAAATAAATAAATAAATAAATAAATAAATAAATAAATAAATAAATAAATAAATAAATAAATAAATAAATTGAGGTTTCCTAATCCGAGGCCTACAGGCTTTTGGAATCTGCTTTCACAGACTGTACATTAATTAAACTGGAGATACGTATCAGATACTGTACATATCAAGACATATGTATTGGAACACATATCCAATACATATTCAATATGTATGCCTTTCTATAGGATCCATATGCAGGAACCATATTCAGGTTCCGTATGCATTCATATTGGATATTCATACAAATTTGTACGAATACATTCCTATCAAATGGAATTCCACCACATTCAAAGGGGATCTATTCAAACAAATACAAATTTTCTAACATTCAATTCATTACTAATCAAATGCCAAAAAAACCTATTGGTCCACATCCCTACCGTTTGTTCTTCTTCCCTCAGAAATCCCCAAATCCACAGCCACGCCCTCTCATCCAGACCAGCAGATCTCTTTGAAGTTTTCCATGTTGCCAACCCTTCTATTTGCTAAATATTTTCACTGTAATCTTTAAAGGGTTTGCTAGTAGAAGTATCTGGCAAATAGTTTTGAGATTTTCAGGCTTGAACAAAAGACAGTCTTGAAAGGGAGTGGGCTTGTTTCAAACTAAAAGAAACATTGTCCTTTGTTTCAATGAAATGTTTGAATGTTTCAAATGTTTTTAAAGTTTAATTGAACTTAACATTTCTTAAAGGTCAGGAGCATTTCACATGTCATCCAACAGGACTATGTAGCAAGCAATTACCTGATTTTTAAAAATCACTATAAAGTTTTCCTTTGCTTCCCCCCAAGTCTCACTGATTCCTGTGGAAACTTTTGTAAAAATGTTTTTTAAAAAATTAAAGGTTGCTCCCAATTACACCATGGCTTGACTGGAGTATTCTGAGTTTGAGAGGTTTTAAGTTTGGTTCAAATTATTTCACTGTTCTTGTCATTCAAATTTGAAAGAAATGGAACCCCAAAAAAGGACATGCGTATCCCTAGTTGGAGCTGTGGTACTAGATGAAGATGTGCAAAAGCTCCATTAGCAACTAACTTCATCTGCTATTGAAACGCTGTGTCCAGACAGGATGTAAACTCTGGGATTAGCCATGCTGGGATTGCCACAAATGTCTGTGGCAATTCCAGCATAACTCTGAAATACTGAAGTGATTTCCCACAATACAATTTTTGCAGGGAAATTAACTCCCAACCTGGTTTTATGATAAAGCGAGAACATTTATCTTGTCTGAATGCCAGCTCGTGTGAACCACCATAGAATCATAGAGTTGGAAGGAACTCTGGGGTCATCGAGTCCAACCCTCTGCTCAATGCAGGATTTCCTAAACCATCCCTGTAGAATATATTCTACATCTTAATAAAAATAGGTTTCAATGCACATACAACAAAGAGACACTGTCTTTCCATTGAAATATAGGAGCACATTAGTTAACTGGTTCTATCCTCTGCAACAGAACATAAATACATCTGAAGTGGTAGATGTGCAGGTTCATGTAAACCAGTTTTACGTAGTATGGAAAAGTAAATGTCTGCAGTTAAGGGGAGTAACTACTCATCCTGCCTGTAGAAAATAACAACAACGTTTAGCTAGTATTGACGTACAACTTTGTGGGTTGGTAAAAAAAAATGGAATGCCTGCAATTAAGAGCATGCAAAGAGGAGAATCCTTTTATTTACCTATATTAGCATTACAAAAATAGTGCAAAACAGGAAAGAGGTGATGAAATCACCTTTACTATTACCATCATCACACACATATGCATGCATGAAGTCTTCCAGTGAGTACAAATGTATTCATTCAGTAACCCGAACCCACTCATTTTCAAGATGGACCAACATATTTTTTAAAGCTGCATCTTGTCATAGATAATGGTTGTTAGTTTTATGTAATAGGAAACTACCTTTCACTTTTTACAAATCAGTTGACATATTAATGTTTGCAAGAAAAGGAAAGAAAAATCTTCCCTTTGGTCCTGCTTTAAAACATTCAGAGTAACCAGGGCTTCCAACAAGGAAAGCAACCATGCACATCAATGGTAATGTCTAATATTGCACAAAGAAAAATTGTTTGGGGTCAACAGTGCAGAAAAACTATCTTACAGAAGAATCCCAATCATGTGTACTCAGAAAGAAATCCTCCTGTGCTAGAATTTCAAATATTCAGGTAAAATAATTTGAAATTTAAAATATTCTAAATTTTATCACAAAACATTCTCTTATAAATCTTAGCTTATAGGTAAAAGTCAATAAATAGAAGAATTGTGGAAAATAGGTAGATGGACTACCAAGACCTAAAATACAATGCTTTGAATATTTTGGTCTAGTGGTTAGGGAGCTGGACTTTTAACTGGGAATACCGTGTTTGATTCCGCCCTCCCGCATGAAGCCAGCTGGGTGACTTTGGGCTAGTCACAGCTCTCTTTTTAGCTCTCACAACCCCTGCTGTCTCCCAGAGTGTTCTGTTGTGGAGAGAAGAATAGATAGTTTTGTCAGCCACATTGAATCCCATTAAATAGGTGAGGAAAAACAGGGTAGAAAAGCCAACTCTTCTTCTTTTTCTTCTTCTTCATCATCATGCACTAATTTAGGCCAAACAGGCTTTTGATAATGTGTTCTGAGATGTTATTTGTAATAAGACTGAACCAATAAAAGCATTAACAGAAACTTTTTTTTAACTTCCTTTGTCAGGATCCCTATGGGTATGCTTTTAAGATAACAATGGGCTTTATGAAACAAAGTGAAAGCCTTGTAAATTGGCTTTAACACAAATGTTTCAGTCTTACTCTATTGCTTTCAGCATATCTTTTGTGCCTAATACTTAGCAGCATGTTGCCTGTAGGAGAAGATGCGACAGGATACAGAATGCCAATGCATTAATTTGCCACAAAAATATGGATGCTGATGGAATGGCTCCCGGGTAAACCTTCTGTTAAATAATTATCTTGTAAGGTTACTTAAAGTGGAAGACCAGGTCTGCAGTTCTAATTTTCTGTTAACTAAGGAAGTCGAGTGAAAGCAGGAAAGTAGTTTGTTTACATTATGAAAGAATGAGTTGGGACATAAAGCTCTTCTTGAGCAAAGCCTGTGTGCTACTATGGTTAATTAAAATCTATAGTATATTCTGCTCACAGGAATTCCAGCAAACAGTTCCAAAAATTGTGTTAACTTGGTTCTAAGGTTTTATTAAAGGAGACCATGGCCTTTTATGCACTGGCCCTTATTTTGGATTATTGTGCATGCATAATTTAAGCATTTTTCTTCTGAGGGAGAGTTATAAATATGTGTTGAATGCATTTCTTCTCTTCAAATCAACATTTTTGCATCTTTTATGTCTCTCTCTCTCACACACACCGCAATGTACAGATTTTGTATATATCCTTGCCCACATATAATTCTGTTATCAGAAAGTTAGTACAGATCATGTTAAAACGTAGATAGAAAAAATATCTACTCTGCTTCTCCAAGGTGTATCCATTCAGGAATTCCCCCAAATAATCTGAAGATTACATTGTGACGGCTGCAAATCTATGCAAAGTGGCAGGAACACTATCATATTAAAACAATATCTTGTTGACCTTCTTTAAAGGTTGATAGATAAATGCGGATTAGATATTTTCAAGCTATGCTTTTAGCATTATTGAATGGCTGATCTGCAGCTGAAACAGTGACAGAGGTTGACAGCTGCTACTGCTTAATCTCATTAACCTCGTGTAAATCTTTTATAATAAACATGAGACAACTATATTAAGGCACATCGGAATCCATGTAAGGAAGGCCCCTGTAGTTAATTATCAGCATTCTTGACATTAAGGAGCTTCATCACGAATCTCAGTCATAATAATTTACATCTCCATAGAGTCAGGATGGCTCAGAGGATTTTGAAATCTGAAAGGTGGAATAATTCTACCTGGCTAATTTTATTTCAAAATCATTATCTGTGTATCTTAAGATAATTAAATGAGGAACAATATTATTGTCATAATATTATTAATCTTTGTTTCTTTTTATTTATTTAACAAGACAAAATTACATATTGGTCTTTACTGTCTTATTCTAAAATATGGGGAAATGTTATCTATTTTTTAAAGGCTTTTATCTTTAACCCAGATTTGGCCATGCTTTCTAGTAGAAGCCCTTCCACCATAAAACTAGGTATTCCATTTGATTTACAAAATCAAAAATCTGCAATGGTTGATTTGGTCCTTTTGCATTTAGGATCGAACACAATGAGTGAATCTAGATGAACTACACTTTTATGCTCCTCCATTTTTATTTCAAGGCCATGAGTATCGAGTTTAAACATTTACTAAATTCTCGGGGAAACCAATGACAGAATAATTACTGTATTATAATTAAAGTTGTATTTACATTTATTTTCTTGTTTATTTTTGTTTCTATTCCTCCATTCAGCCAAACGTCCCCAAACAAGTCATATATTTAGACATAATATATATTCCTTGCTAAAAACATGAAACAAAAATTTAAAACATCAATCAGTAGTTGCAAGAATACTGTATTATAATGAAGGCTGCTCAGATTACAGAGTGATAATTCATAGGAATACCAACAAATCAAAATAGTGGAAACACATTCTTGCTTTTCAATATTTCCAACACCAAACACAGATGTTATCTGTTTTGATTATTATTGGATCCATTAAGAAACAAATGGTGGAAAACAGTTTGCCATTTTTTAGTTGTTAATATGCATTACTAGCAGCCATAAACAAGGATCAGAATACTGATCAGTTGTTAAACTCTTCTAGAAACAAAAATTGTCCCTGTAGAAAGCATGTTTAGAAAGCCTAGCAATTTAAGTAGAAAACAACAAAGCGTTTAGGAGGCAGCATTATTCTCCTTCTAGAATAAACAGCCCAGCAAGTTCCTTAACGAAAGAAAGAAAGAAAGAAAGAAAGAAAGAAAGAAAGAAAGAAAGAAAGAAAGAAAGAAAGAAAGAAAGAAACATTTGAGATTTGGCTAGAGAGCACCTGCATCAACTATCATACATTTTGTCACAGGAAGTCTTACAATTTGCTTTTCTTATACATTATGATTGAAGGTCAGCCTTTATGAACTGAGCATGCATGCGAATTCCCTAGGCAACTGTTGCAGTCCGGCTCTGCAACCTCTGGGAAACCTGGGAGAGGCAGCTTATGACTACCTCGATCTTGGCTGCAGTCTTGGTTACAACCCAAGGGCTGCAATGATGCTTGGTACCAGTAGTTACTGGTACGATCGCCGGGTGTTGTGAAAGTAAATCTCGTATAAGCCACCGGCATGCTCTAAGAAATTACCAAGTGTTGCTATGGTGAGTTATAAACAATGAGCACAGGAGAAAGGAAGTTAGGCGAGAGACAGGATAAGCTGGAAAGAGAGAGAGTTTAATTTTCCTGGGCTTAAATACAGCAGTGAGTGGAGGTGTGGCGGAAATGATGTAAGGTCACAATCCAGGGACAGGATAGGTCGAGCCACATCAGCTGAACAGGTCAGAAGTCCTTCTGATGTCACATCCTGTGGCGAGAGGCGGGGAGGATCTTCAAACAGGAACATGTGGCCGGACTCCATTAAGCTACCAGGCTAAGAGTCCAGCCCCTGCTGGTGTTGAGTGTGTACTGCAAGCTTTTGGAAGCAGGAAAATTATTTTTACTCTGAGGCTTGGGAAATGGTCATCAAGGGCTTGGGAGCTGGAATGGAAACTTAGGGAAACTTGAGCAGCTTTTTGCGATTAAAACATCTTACTAAAAAGGAGCTCATAAGTGATATAAGTATAATGAAAATCCCCTAGAAACACTGGATTTTTTGCACATAGGGACTCCTATTTCCTTGCTTTATGCTGCTGTTGTTGACAGCAAGTGGTACTCTCAATGTCACTTAGCGCATCACTATATCACTTAGGTACTTCCACAGGAAACCAAAAGCAATTGTGTAACTTCAGTGTTTCCATAATTTTTAAATGCATTTTGTGTAACCCCCCCCCCCCCGGTTCAGGAAGAAGGACAGCAGAACCAAGGTGTGATTCAGTTTTATATGTATATCTGCTGTTTTAGATGAGAATTTTGGCTTAAGCAGTCTTAAAAAGCACAAGTGTTACATCACAAGTTGTGACCCAATGCCACACAAGCCAGTGATATAACCGTTTGGCATTATATATTTTGTGGGCTCTAATTGTGAAGTGATTAATGGAATCCTATAGAACTTATTAAGAGCCTTGACAGGAAGAAGTGACTCAGAGTTCAAATCCAAGGTGCTATTTGATTACACAGACTTATTTTCAAAACATGGTCCTAGATGGAGGCCTGAAGCAGTTTAATTATTAGAGAAGTCACAGATAATCTGGTGTATTGCACATTTTTAGTATGAAAGGTTATACAACCTTTCACTTCTAGTTTTTCTTCTAGCTGTGATGAAGTTCAATAAAATCTCATGGTCACCACAATGCCTAGTGATGCTTAATAGGATTCAGGATATGAACAGATGTTGTAATTTGCCTGGAGGTCTTCTAGTCTGAACATCCTCAAGACGTTGACTAAAATCCATTAAACCCATTAAACAAGGAACAAAAGTTACAAAGGTATTCCATATCATAATGAATTGTTCACCACACTCGACTGCACATCAGATGTGGGAGCCCTTGAGCAGTAGGAAAAAATATAGAAGGTGCATTGCCTTTTGTTAGAGAATCAGAGCAAGGCACTGAAAGAAAGAAAAAACAGTGGAAAAACTGGTTGGCATCAGAAAAAAACAACAACCCAGCATTAATGGAAGGATGTATCAAATCCAGGAACTCATGGAAATCATCATCATCTTCATCTTGCCATTTGGAAATAAATGCTCCCAGGTTCTAATGCATGAGAATAGGGCCTGGACAATCGACAATTATTTGTTAGAAGGAGTACCTCAGCTATTCCAAGACTGAAACAGAACGGATTGTTTTGACTGATAGAAACCAAACACTACAATAGAAAATTGATGATGGAAATGAACAAAATGTAAACATGGGGTGTTTTTCCACCGCGCTCCTTTAATCCGGATCTAAGAAGATCCGGATCTAAGGAATGGGTACATTCCTTAATCCGGATCTAGTAGATCCAGATTAAGGGAAATACCCAATGTGTTTCCATGGGTGGTATAGCACCCAATAGCAATCGGTGCTAGCCTCCCTGCCGTGGAAACACCGGAGCACCCCTTTGGAAATCCGGATCTACCCATGAGTGGTCTCCTTGCCACCCCAGGTGTTTGGGGGGACAGGGGGTGAAATCTCCGAAGTAGCTTCGAAGTCATTTCAAAGTTTTTTCGAAGTCACTTTGGAGTCTGTGCAAAACAGCTCCATTGAAGTCTGTGCTGATTTTCGGAGTGAACTTCGGAGTGAACTTCGAAGTGACTTCACAGTCACTTCGAAGTTCACTCTGAAGATCAGCACAGACTTCAAAACACTCCAGAGCTATTTTGCACAGACTTCGAAGTGACTTCGAAGTGACTTCAAAATGACTTCGAAATGACTTCAAAGCTTAGGTTTTGGGGCTACCCCCCCATGGGTTCCCCCTCCCCCTAGCATCCTCTAGACCCCATTGCCACACAAGCGTGGAAACAGGCTCCCTTTAATCCAGATTTTCTGCCTGAAGACCCCATTGTAGACCATTAATGGGGTCTACAGAAAATCTGGATTAAAGGCCAGAAAGTACCCATTTGATCCAGATTTCCCCAGCGGCAGTCAAAACAATTGGGTCCCAAATGGGTGCCGTGATGGAAATGGGATCATCCAGCTCACACCCAAATGAGTCCTTAATGGGTGCAAAAATGGATACTTTCTGACAGTGGAAAAACACCCATGCATTCTTGAATGCATTCTCCTGATAAACCAGAACAGTGAGGCATTTTCACTTTGGCAAGTCTCCTGGATCATTCTGTCCACCCCTGGAATGGCAGTAGACCTGAAAAAATGTATACTGGTGTACTGGCATAGGTGACTATTTTGGCTAGATCATGTCCAATGTGGGCACATGGGGGTAGGGTCTCTCTAAATTGCCCAGAGTGCAGAGAGGCCCTTAAGAGGGTTAGGCCTGGTAAGTGTGAAAAAGGCCCAAATTAACCTCCATGGCCAAAATACAGTCTTTTGGTGCTGTTCTACATCATGCTTCCAAAATTGCACCACTAATTTAATTTCTTCCATTATACAAGAAGAAGAAGAAGAAGAAGAAGAAGAAAAAGAAGAAGGAGTAGGAGTAGGAAGCAGGTGGGGCTGTGAGAGCCCAGAAGAGAGCTGTGACTTGCCCAAGGCCACCCAGCTGGCTTCATGGAGGAGTGAGGAATCAAACCTTGTATTCTCAGATGAGAGTCCAGCTTCCTAACCACTAGACCAACCTGGCTGACTATTGCATTTCAGGAGTTACAGGAAAGGCTCTGGATATATTTTAAAGACAGTTTCTTTCCCAAAAGCAGGAGAAAAACTGGTTTTGTACAGAAAAATCACAATTTGTAAGGTATTTTTTAAAAATAAGATTCCTAAGGAGATCCGGCTGTCCATATTATTCATTGCTAAATCTCTATTGTCCTAATTCCACTTCCAGCTTTTGGGAGTTTCAGAATTTAATAATATTGGTTTTAGTTTATATGAGATCACAAATGCAAGACTATGGTATTCTTGGGTCTCAGTGGCTTGAGGCTGTAATAAAAGTAATAAATACAACTTAAATGCTAACCTGATCAAAAGGAAATTTTAGTAACTCATAAGATTCTTGAAGAGTGAAACGTTGCTGATGGCAAAACTTTCTGTACACCTACCTGACTTACAATGTCGTTCTCCCACAATAAATGTCTTTTAAGGATTGAAATGGTTTCATTAGTATTGAGTTTTACTGAAGAATATTTTGAAGGAGTTATCTTATTTTAAATGTCTGCATGCAAGATTTTGGGGATTTTGTGCTGCAACTGTATGCACACAGCGCAAGACAACACAGCAGTCATGCAGCCTTGGTACAGCCAGGCATAGTGGCTGCCTGCTCTATTACCCCCTGATCAGGTCATGTTCCGCATCACCTGCACCTGTGCAAAGAGGGCATGCTTGGCCTCTCTGCTGCAGGCACATTAGCTTCTAAGTTGCTGTGGCCCATTTTCACAAATTGTGGTGAAGGAACGGAACCATGTCAGTAAGCAAAGTAATAGCTTGTGAGTTGAGTCTCAAGCAAGGAGAGAAAGGCTGCATCTCCACACAATAAAAAAGTGGCTTGAGAGTGGCTTAGAGAAGTGGTTAGGGAGCCAGACTCCTATCTAGGAATACAGGGTGTGATTCTGTGCTCATCCACAAAGCCAGATGGGTGACCTTGGGTTTGTCACAGCTCTTTTCTGAGATCTCACAGCCCCTCCTGCCCCACAGGGTGTCTGTTGTAGGGAGAAGAATAGAAAGCTTTGTCAGCTGATCTGAGTCCCCTTAAATGGATGAGAAAAGTGTTGTAGAAAAGCCAACTCCTCCTCTTCTTCTTCTGGGTTTGCTGAGGGCTAGGAACAGTTTACATCCTTTGGACATCTCCCTGGCCTAGTCCATAGGCCTGGGGGGAAAAATACGTCTACTGGTGACCTGGTATAGGCAGCCATTTTGGCCACCAAGACATGGGGGTGCATCCCCATGCAGGTTTGTTTCAATACCGAACACGGTCTCAGTAAGGGGTTCCCCATGCATTTTAGATTTGGTCCATAGAAAGTGGACTAAATCACCCCAAACCGTGCCAAACCAGGACCAAATTTGGTACCTGAAAAAACAAGTATCAGCATGGTTTGGGGGCCTGCCATGCGTTGCCAAATGAACCGAGGCCACACATGGGTGCCATACTTCATGATCTCAGCTGATAGGAAAAAGGTTTGAGATTTAAAGCCAAGTCTCTGTCCTGTCAGCTGAGATCATGAACAGGGGTTGCAGAGGCTTTAGATTTCTCACTTTTCCAGGTTTCCCCAAGCCTCTGAACCCACTCTTCCCATCTCAGCTGACAGGAAAGAAGCTTCACTTCACTTCGGAAGTGAAAATTACTTGAGAGAAATCATGATCCCAGCACGGTTTGCTTGGGGATGGCTGAATCTGCCCCCAGCCCACCCCCAGCCCACTTTAGGGTAAATGGCATGGGGATACCTGAGAGTCAATCTCGGTCCTGCACTCAGTCCCATCTGAGCCCAATCAGTGCCCAAACAGTGCCAAATGGCTTGCATGGGGACGCAGCTAGAGACACATTCCATTCCAATGTGGACAAAATGGATAAAAGACTGGGTGGGGGACTTATGTACAAAAATCTTACCCTTTGGAGATATGATTGTTAAAGAAATAAACAAAATAATGCATATAGAGGTTAAAAAAAAGTATCCAGAGACTACATTATTACAGCTGTATAAGGGCCAAAGCACACATGAAAGTTGGAGGTATACGTTAGATCAATTGTTTATGGTGGTATTATCGACAATAGCTGCATTTTGAAAAAATATAGATAAGTGTAGAATTGACACATGGTATTATTATATTTCTGAGCAGTTTAAATATGATATGATCAGGGAAAGAAGAATCAGGATCTTTGGACAGAACATTAAAATATTGCTAAACCAGAAGTAAAAAACAACTTGAAGGAAGTAATAAATAAGTTTCTTATAAGTCTGAGGAAAGTGATATTTACTTTGATATATATAGTGGGTGTAAGGGTGTTTTTGTTTTTGCTTTCACGTAAGTACTGATTGTTGTATTTTGTTCGTATCTTGCTTTGTTTTGAATATTTGTATTTGCATATGCATATTTGGAAAAAAAATTTTTAAAAATAAAAAGACTGGGTGGGGGCTCTCTCTTCTGTCCTAGCATGTGAAAGAGGCCTGAAGAGGAACAGATGCTGTGCTAAACAGTTATGTTAGTAAAGGAAGAAACACCTTTTGACTTTTACAGATTATGGCCCTGTCCCCATGCAATTGAAAGTCTGTTGGAACTCTTCTTTTGCCCCTGAGCGGCCCCATTCCAGGCTTTACAAGTCGCTTAGGGAGCTTAGGAAAGTGAGACACCCGCGATAAAATACGTGCACTTTAAAGAAGAGTTCCAGCGCTCTTTTGGCCATTCGCGGGTTTTGCTCGCTATATCTGCCTTGAGGACACTCTGTGGCAAAAGGGGGATTGCTTGCCTGCACACACAGCCAAAAAGCATTCACACATCTGAGAAATGCAGCAGATTCGCTTCCTTTCCTTTGTAAAAAGAGCCAGAATTGCTCAGAATTGCAACATTGTTATCAGTGATCTGTGAAAGCCTTAAAAGAGAATGAGCGAAGGATCGCGCTGCTGATGCCTGCAGCCGCTGACTTCGCCAGGGCAGAAAGCCTTTTCTAACAGAGAACTGAGTGAAAGTAAGTGCTGAAAGTGAATGAATGAGCAATCATCTGCCTTTGCTAGGGGCGGGAAGCCATTTCAGGAGACGGAGATCTGGCTATTTTTCCTTTTAATAAGAGAGGGGGCGGGGGGGAAGATGCGGGGAAAGGAAACAGGCTTCCTTGGGGACGGAAAGTCCGTTTAGATCGCGGCTACCATGGGGGCGCTTATTCCGGAAGTGGAGGGGACTTTTAAAGTCAGCTATAACAGAGTGACGGCAGAGGAAGCCGAGAGGGGCTAATAAGTCTTTTGGGGATTGGGCCTATATGTATCACCAGGTATGCTGCCCAGAAGTGCATTTTATTTAAGTATATACACGTGGTTCCCATACTCTAGGTCTAAAAGCTTTCTACTTGAAACTCCACAAACTGAACAAAAAAGCATTTTGCTGTCTGTTTCCTATTTTCCCCCCAGTAAAGTATCCTCTACTTGTTTCATTGGGATCACATTTTCTACACCATATATTTTAATATTTTTATAATTCAGGTCGATGGCTTATGGGTTTTATAAAGACGCATCTATTTCTCTATCAGGCAATAGCTTCGTAAGGAGCATTACTCTTCATTAGTTCCCTCCATATCTTAAAGCTATATTTGAATCACTTCAATATTATGACTTTTAGAAGCAAGCTTATAAATACTTGTGCCACCAAATAAACAGCTTCGTCTATGGACGCAAGAAAGTCATTTTCTGAGTCATTCTATTGTGTCATTATCTGCCTATTAAATAAGCAAAAAAAGGATTGTTCCTGTGAGATAGAATAATATTGCTTTACATGAAATAAAGTCAGAAGAAAATACACTGTGGTACAAACTAAAGCAAAGATGTCCAGCTGGTAGATCATAGAAGTAATCGTTTTGTGGTCTGAATAATACCTCCATCCCTCAGGAATACAGAAACTGGCCAACCAGAAAAGCAAGTAGATGGAGTTTTGGAAAACCTTCATTCCAATATATTAAATGTGCTTCAGCACCAGCAAATTCAACATAGGTCCAAGCCAGCAACACCTTCTTAACTCATTACAGTTTTCCAAAACTAGGACACCTTAGATTTGATGTCTCTTGTAAAAAAGTCAAACTACAAACTTTTTTATAATTATTTATGGGTTTTTTTGTTTTTTGTTTTTTGGTTTTTTTGCTATGGGATTCAGTGATAATCCTTCTATCGCCTTCAATATCCCCAGTGAGACAATTTATAGTGTCAGCATGCCATGTTGACAGAATTGCTACTCCGGTGCTCGTAACTGTAAGTTGTTGCACATTTAAATGGGTTTTATAACCAGTTAATATTCAGAGTTATTGGCTGTGCTCGTTGGAAGATTGGAGCCATGAAGCAGGGAAAATGTGGTCATAGTGCAATTAAATGCTGTGCTTTTGCCCATCCAAAGCAAACCAGGGTGCTGGAAAAATCCGTAAATGACCCATCTACAGCACTTGGAGTCAACTCCTTCTCTTACCTCTTTCTTCCTGCTGGTAATCTGTGGTTGCCTATAGTAAGAGTGGCCAGGCTAAGGTACAATTGGGATGGTCTGCTTCCTACCTGAGCCCATTATTCTTTTGGCTGTGATCACACAAAGCAAAATAAAAACTATCAGTATTTTTTTCTGAGACAGCTCAGCAATGACTTAGAGATAGGATTGTTCACAAACCTGTCCACTCTTCCTATGTCTCATAAGTACTGTTATAGAAAAGGTGGATTAGAGAAGTGTTGGGAATGCACCTGCCACATATTACTAAGAGGCATCTCTGAATTGTCCCTTTTGTCATGTTTGACCATAGTCCATGTATTGTGTCCTCCTTGTGCCAGTGAACTGCCATTGCCTGAATCAACAGCTGCCAGCACTGGAGAGGTAGAGAGGAAGCAAGCAGTCATATGCCTGGGTAAAGTGATGTATCTTCTATTGAACCTCTAGAGGAAGACTATTCCACAAACTGAGGGCCACTACAAAATAAGTCCTCTTTGAAGCTTCCATCACCCTTACAACTTGAAAAAATGACAAGAAAGGCTCTTTCTACCAATCTTAACAAATGGGCAGGTCTGTATTAGAGAAGGTGTGCCTTCAGCTATTTAGGACGGAAGTAGCAAACAGGCAACCAGTTCAAGACTATGGTCATAAATACCTGTTAGCAGTTTAGCTGCACTAGGGGTATGAATAGGCAATCGTGTCTACCACTGTCACTGAGCCTCAAGGAACAGTGATGAATCCAGCAGCATCTCCAGATTTTGCATTTTTCCCTTCCAGGGTAGAGCAACCCATCTAGACCTGAGTGTCCCTTTACTTCATAGACACAGTGTCTGTCTGTCTGTCTGTCTGTCTGTCTGTCTGTCTGTCTGTCATCTAGCCTTATGCTCAAAGGCTTCAGGATAGGTAGCAATAAACCAGGATGGGCCCCCATTTAATTGTGTTAAAATAAACTAAGGCAAAAATATCAATGCTTGAAAGGAATGGGAAGCTGTTTCTTCAACCAAAAGAGGTGCATTTTTCCCAAATGTTTGAACATTTGTAGTAATGCTACCTAATGGAGCACAGAGAGGAGACTATTCTGTAGTACAGGACCACTGAGAAGATCTTCTCACACACCCCTGACCCTTTAACTTCTGACAGGGGTGACAGAGTCAAGGAGGCCTCATCAGCAAGAAGGCCACTTATGGCATGGGAATCTTATAGCATTGGCAGGTCTATGTGGAACGTGATGTTCTGTTAGATATTTGGGCTCCACACTATTTAGAGTCTTATAAGTTGGGCTTGACAACAGTTAGCATGACAGTTTTAAGACCCACACAATGTGCATTTGGCTAGTGGTTCCAGTCAGCAGTCCTGCTGCCTCATTCTGAATCAGCTGCAGCGTCTGAACTATCTTCAAGGACAGTTCTGCATAAAGTGTGTTAAAATATAGTAGTCCAGTCTGGAAGTTAATCATCCACAACTGGACGTAGACACTCCTGGCCACCTGAGATTCAAGCATCAACATGGAATCCAGATGTGCCACCAGAATTTGCAACTATCCCTTCCATAGAACAGCCCCACAGAGAAGAGGGTCACTTATCTATTTCATGGATGGTAATACCATAGTGATGCTGGGCTGGGGCAGACTTGTAAAGGGCAAAGGAGTCCTTATTCAAGGGAAAAGGCACAGGTCCAGAAAAAGAGGGGAAAGGACAAGTCAAGTAAACATAGCTGAAAATAAGGCATAGTTAACTGGCTTGACTTTCTTTATTAAATACATTTTTTGGTATTACATTTGCATTAAATACATTATGCAAGCTTTCTCTACTATACCATGGGGAAAAAAATGAGTGCCTTTGGAAAATTCTGGATTGTCACAAAGAGATGCTTGGTCTAGTGGTTAGGGAGCCGGACTCCTACCTGGGAATACTGGATTCAATTCTGCCCTCCCCCACAAACTGGGTGACTTTGGGCTGGTCACAACTCTCTTCTGAGCTCTCACAGCCCCACCTACCTCACGGTGTATCTGTTTTAAGGAGAGGAATAGAAAGCTTTATCAGCTGTTAAGGTAGAAGGTCAGATAAGATGGTGAAAGACAGACATCCTGTTTAATAACTATTTTCAAAGAATGGCAATAATTAGGATTGGTTCTGTGATAAACAAGCTGACAAGCAGGAAGAGATACACAGGGAGCAGATGAAGAAGAAAAAGCAGAGAAGATGGTGGAAAAATGGAGGAAGTCATCAAAAGAACAAGAAGATAGAGAGACATTATTTGATGTTAATGGCTAATTGTATATTTTAGGTTGTTAAAGAAAAATCCTTTTAATAAAGAATATATTATTTAAAGAAGAAAGCTTTGTCAGCTGCTTTGAGTTCCTTTAAATGAGTGAGAAAAGTGGGGTAGAAAAGCCACCTGTTCTTCTTCTCCTCCTCTTCCTCCTCCTCAGGTTTCCTTTCCCTCCAGTTGAAGGCCCCACCAGATCAAAGACCTTCCCATGACCAGAAATCTCTTTGTCTATTATTCAAATGCGCTCTCTCGCTCTCTCTCCTTTTTTTTTTTTTTTTTGGTCAAAAATATGTTCATAAATGTGCAGTTCAATAGAACTTTTGGGGCTGTTCTATTTTACCTCCTCTCATGGGGACCAGCACTACAAACATAAATGGATTTTCTGAAGCTACTTCCTGAGAAAATATTAATCAAAGGGCATGAACATATTGCATGCACTCTGTCCAGGCCAGCTCTGAGTTGCTGATATTTAGTTTACCATCTGTTGGCCCTACAACTGGGAATCCTTGATTTGAAATTCTGGTTTCCCGTGCATCAAGTCCTTCTGGGTTTGCCTGATTAGGTAGACTTATAAAATCTCATAGGCAAGTTCTATCTATAGTTATCTGATTCCTAGATACATTATCATCTGTTGCCTGTTTGTCCACCTGCTTGCTATAATTTCCCCCAGGCCTTGAAAACTTCCTACCTCAAACTTCCTTTTGCTGTGTGATACTGCCTAATAGGGATGTGCACAGATACTTGTTAAATTCAAAATTTGGCCAAATTTGGCTGAATTTGGACATTTGAATTCAAATGGATTGTTTTGATACATTCGTATAAAGCTTCATATGGGATTTGTATATGAGATTCATATGCTATTTGCATGCATTTATATGGGATCCATATGCTATTTGTATGTATTCATATGTAGGATTCATATGCTATTTGTATGCATTCGTATATAGGATTTGTATGTTATTAGTATGCATTTATATGGGATTGAACACTTGTATCAAATATGAATCCTACCATATTCAAAGATGATCTATTTGAACAAATAAAAATTTTCTGGCATTCAATTCAATACGAATCAGATACAAAAAAACCCACACCTCTCGTGGATATCCCTGCTGTTTAAGCATAGCAACAATCTATCCTTTGTTCATTGCAGTCATTTACATTTAGGGGATTTTTGCACTTAATTTGCAGTTCAGATCATGGACAATGTCTGGTGTTCACACTGTTGGTGCTGACCCACCCAAAGCCTCATCCAGGCCTACCTGGGTCTGGATAAAGTACAAACACTCCCATATGGGAGGTGTCTGCCTCACTGCAGCAATGCTCATTAATATTGGGCCACTCAACTTAGCCAGTTTGGTCTAGTGGTTAGGGAGCTGGACTCTTATCTGGGAATGCCAGGTTCAATTCCAGCCTCCCCCATGAAGCCAGCTGGGTGACCATGGGCTAGTCACAGCTCTCTTCTGAGCTCTCACAGCCCCGCCTACCTCACAGGGTGTTCTGTTTTGGGGAGAAGAACAGAAAGCTTTGTCAGACACTTTAAATGAATGAGAAAAGTGGGGTAGAAAAGCCAAGTCCTTCTTCTTCTACTACTACAGTGACTGGACAATGTGGGCATGCCTTTGCAGCTGCAGCCATCCTGCCCTGCCCCCGCACAGCCTTCACATGGAAGTAATGAGAAGGCTCCATGTGGGATTGAACTAAGAGCACTGTAAGCACTCCCAGTGAGGTTGTGGAACAGTTTTACTGCTTCACAGCTTCTGAAAATCAGGAAGGGTGCACATGCTCAGAGCCACTCTGGGACAGAAGCAAATCTGCAGTGCCCAAATGGCTATCCTGGAAGGGCAAGTGCAAAAAGGCCCTTGGTTTGCCAAGACACAAAATTAAATTAGCATGTGACTGAATTCTTTTTCTGCCCTTTTATTCCCATTTTCTTATTAATATGCTTAAACATTGAAGCATCAAAAAGATGCTTAACTAAGAGAACACTACAAACAACAGCTGTATAAGTAAATAAATCAAAGCCTCGGTGGCACCACAATTAAATAGTCTATTTGAGAGCACAATGACAATTTAGACATTTTTTTCTAGGTCACACACTTCTGATTGTTCACTGTCCACACTTTTTAGTGACAGGGTACTTGTCTCCCCACCTTTCTTTCTGTGATTGATTGCACTTCTGTCAATTATATTTTGGCTTCCCTGTTCTCACCCTCCCATCCCTTCCCTCCCTCCTTTTCCTAGGCATGGGCATACGTTTTGGTGTTGTTGTTGTTCACTTCATATCAAGGCAAATGTTGATGTAATTTGCATTTGTGTGAATCACCACCACCACAACCCGCAAATGTCAGTGGTCTCAAAATCTGAGTTGAACATTAAACAGTAGGGATGTGCACAAATGGGTTTTTTTGCATTTGATTCATATCAAAATGAATGTAAGAAAATTTGTATTTGTTCAAATAGAACCCCTTCAAATGTCGCAAGATTCTATTCAATACGAATGGATCCATACGAATTCATAAGAATATCCGTTATAAACACATACATATCTGATACGGATCCGATACCTATCCTGTAACACATCTGCTCTGAAAGTGTCAAATCCGCCCTGAATCCACTTTCAGTCTGCTCTCAATCCATGTCGAATGCACTCAAGATCTGTTGCAGATGTGACTATCATAGTTGCTTTCCCACCTCCCTATTTCAGGTATGTTCTGAAACATTCATATGAATACAAATGTCAGTGTACAAATGTCTTAAAATTTGATTCATATACAAATGCCCAAATTTGTCCAAATCTGTACCAATATCAAATGTTCTGAATATTTGTGCACCTCCCTATTCAATAGGATTTTTAGCCAAAAGGAGCCAATTTGGTCTTGTTGTAAGACAATTAAACTTGAGGTTAGAATGCTGGACTTGTATCTCAATGAGTTTGATTCTGCACTCCTCCACAAAGCCAGCTGGGTGACCCTGGGCTAGTCACAGCTCTCTTTCTGACTTCTCACAACCCCAACTACATCACAAGTTGTCTGTGTGGGGGGAAGGGGTGTCCCCATGGATTTTATATTTGATCCGATTTCTGCAGACCAAATCACCCAAACTAGGACCAAACCAGGACCAAATTTGATCCTGGAAAAAAATGTTCTCGCTGCATTTGCTGGCTTGGCACTCATTGGGGACAGTTCGAGGCTATTTGGGGAGGAGATTGATGCTTGCATCATTGGGAGGTGGAGTTTCATGTCCTGTGGTCACCATTCCTGCCCTGTGCATTGGAGATTACAACTACTGATTTGGGGGGGGGGATTAAATGGTTTTAAAGCCAAAATGATGAGGGGGCCGAATGGCCTTTGCTACCCCACGAGACTCCTTTATACAAGTATTCCAAGTGTATTTCCCAATTACCAAGGCAGGCATGATAATGGCTTGATTTTTCTCCCTTTTCTGCTTGCCAGTGTTCTTGTGGTTCCCAAGTGGAGCAGGGGAGTGCAAAACTGCTCTACTGCTGCCAAACCTCGTAGTGGCTTTGCTCAAAAGGTTGTTTGGTTTTTTAATTATTATTTTTGCCGTTTGGTCCAGGCTTCTCTGTGCCACTACGGGGGGGGGGGGATGTGGCATTTGCAATGGGCAGCACAAGGGTGGGGGATGATGTCAAACCAGCTTCCAATCAGGAGAGAGGGCACAAAGAGGAGGTGGTGATGTTTCCCCATGCCAGGGTTTAGCTCAGTTGCATGGGGACAGCTATATTTGTATACAACCTGCATTAGCAATAATGGCACGGGGTCAGGCAAGATTTGGTTTCAGTCCTACACTCAGTCAAAAGCGAGCCACTCCTGCACCAAAACGCTTGCATGGGAATGCAGCCAGAGAAAGAGACCTTTAGGCCTTATATTTATGCTTAGATTAAGGATTTATGGCCTCATCCTGGTTCTTAAATTGGCAGGTTAACTGAATAAAAAGGAACCCTGAAGAAAAATTAAGACAAAATATTAGACTCAGGCAGAGAGCAAACAAACCACTAAATACATTCACTGTCCATCACCTATGCTACAACTCCCAAAATATTTACAAATGACTGACATGTCACCTCTTAATGACAACAGATCTGGACTACAGGGTGTGAAGAGGAAAGGTATAGTTCCTAATGGAAACCTCACTCTCATCTCCATGAGCCATATTTTGCTGTGCTGTGTTGCAAATGAAATACCTATACAGAGAGATGAAAGCAAGGCTTCCAACTATAGCCTTACTTTTTCTTCCTACTTCTGAAATCTTGATCTATGGCCTGGCACTGTGGCTTAATTAACCTTTCCAGTTTCTTCAACTTCTCCCAGTAGGGTTTGATCTCAGAGGTCTTCAACACTCCAGTTTGAAATTATATTTGAAAATGGCCTTGTTCCAATCCAAATTTGGAACAGTACCTGATAGTTTTAAGTAACTTGTGACTTTAAGAAAAGGCAACAATCTGCAAAATGCAGCTGCTTAGATCTAGTGAAAACTGAATGCAATATGGTTAACATCTGAAAAGACATGCATAGGCTTGCACTGAGAATCTTACTAGTCAATTTTCTATGTATCCTATCTGAGGCTTAAATTATAATTATAAGACACAGCTAAGAAACTCATTATTATTGCATATGAGGATCAAGACCAAGGGTTATTGTCCTCTGATAACCAAAAGTGGTTTTCAGGCACAATTAGCCAAGCTTGAATCACCCCCTCATTCTTAATTATGGCTTTAAAGCTTAATCCTGATTTTCTTGTCTTTCATTACAGACTATGAAAGCCACCATCACAAACAGCCCTACGACTTTAGATAGCGCATAATGCCATCAACGATTTTCATGGGATTAATCAGAGTTAACAGTTATACTATCTTGCATGGAGGTTTACAATTTTGTTGCCTTAGAAATGACTCATAAAGTAGGTGTTCTTTTAAATTAGCCTCTCTTCTCGCTAATGACATAACAGTCCTGGGTACCTTCAAGGAATCTGTCATATCATAAAACAAAAGTCTCCACTGCATGACAAATAGCTCCAGAAAACTAGTTTCCCTGGCATTTTTTGTTCTGCCAAACATATAGACTGACATCAGAAAACTAGGCTGTATCCAGATGTTTGATTTACTACTGAACCAAACACTCATTTGTTTGGTTCCACGGAGAACAGTTTAATCAAACAAGTGACTGTTACGTATTCACATCTGAACTTCTTTGAAAATGAAAATTACATTTTTTTCCCCATTAAGGAAAAAAAGCCACTTTCAATAACAAAACCACACTGGATATGAACTGTTCAACTAAACTGCTCATGTTTGTGAGTGGCAGACTGGTTTGGTTCTAACGAATTTCCAGATATCTGAAAAACTGCATGTTCAGTTTGATGCAAACTTTTGAAAAAATGAAATATTTGATGGCATTTTTGAATGCAAACAGAAATTTGCACATCCTTACACGCAGCTTGAAAGGGTTTGGTCCAGGGTAATAGGAGCCACTAAAATGCCAAGAAAATGCTGCTTTCTTTGTCATAGTTTTCAGAACACTGCCACAAGTGGAATCCTATGCCTGAGCTTGCTTTGGATGGCTTGTTAGAAGTCAGCTCTTTTTGGTCTTCTGTGTGATGGTGCATAGGAAATCCTCACTCACTAACTTGCTTCCTCGTCCCGCTATGCCTCCATTCTCCAAACTGAGAGTAGTGCTGGGAGTAGTAGTTTGCATAAACTGAAAGCTGAGGCAGTTTAGGAGCCAGCAAGGAATAGTTGGGTTTGGACATCCCATCCTCTGGGCACCTGGAAGGATCCATCATTGGCTGCCTGGGAGCAGCCACTGTTAGCAAAATCAGTCCACTGTGGATCAAAATATAGTGTGGAGAGTTCAAATCATCACAACAAGTGTGCTGACACCTCAGACAAACATAGACGTGACTGCGTTTGTGCCCAAAAGAGGACCAGCCCTTGGATTGGTCACAGATGAGTGTCCAATCTTGTAGGGCTTAGTCTCTTAGTGACTAGCACTTGCAAGTACAAGTGCTAGTTTATGTTCGGTCATTGTGCTCCTTTCCCATCCAACGGATGGGAAGGGAAGTGTGAAAATACCCATGCTGTCTGCATCTCATCTGCCACGCCTGCCAATCAAGATGGCAGCAAGGTAAACCCTGGTTTTAATCCTGATGGGCATGGGGATGTGCATGATGGCTAGGGATGTTCATGAGTGGAGGATTTTTGGATCAGATTCATATCAAATGTATTTGTACGAATATCTGATACAAACACACACATATCCAATACATATGCCCAAACATATCCAGTCTTAAAGCGTCAAATCTGCTCTCAATCAACCTTGAATCAGCTCTCAATCCATGTCAAATGCATTCTGGATCCATTGCAAATGTGACTGGCACAGCCGCTTTCCCACCTCCCAAACGTTCTGAAGCATCCATACAAATGTTCTGAAAAATGTTTATATGAATATGAATGACAGTGTATGAATGTCATCACATTTGGTTTACATACGAAGGTCTGAATTTGTACAAATTCATACAAATATCAAATGTTACAAATATTCGTGCATATCCATCTTCACATATTCTTTTTTAAATTGGATTTTTTTAAAAAAAAAACCCCAAACCTCTGAAATTCTTAAAATATTTTCTCTTTCCTTATTGCCAATGTTTTTGGATAGAACAAGATGTGAATAGTGAGTGAGAGAAAGAAGAAGCCCAAATGATTTCCATTTCATGTATCATTGAAGCAGAACTCACTGTAGTATAAAATGTATGAGCTCCAGATGTGAAGACAATTCAGAGATCCATCTCCATGGACAGATTCATATGTTCCATTTCAAACATTAGAACAGAAGACACAACAGAAGAAAGTGTTTGCTTATTAACAAATCCTCTATAGACCATTTAGCTCATATAGGAAAGAAGCATATAACATCAACAAACAGTTTTATTACAAAGGTTTGAATACTATGGGTGTTTCTGCATTGGCTGTGGAAACTGTATTAGCCCCCCGTCTAAGACCCATTTAAGACCCTTGTGTACGTAACTTCTGCACTGGAGACCTCTTTAGCGATCCTTCCACGTGGCTGCTTCTGCATTTCAGCACATGAGATCCGTTTCTAAAACGGTTCTTGCCACTGAAAACTGGATTAAAATGAAGACTTAAAAAATTAGGTCTTCAATCCATCCCTTCGTCTGGGTCCGTGTGGAAGCAGGATGCTTCCCTACATGGCCAGGCAAAGGGAAGGATGTTCCTGTGGCCGTCATCTTAGGGAGGGCAGAAGCAGGCCAGTTTGCCTCCTTCCGCCCTCCCCCACGTGCCATGTGCCGCTGGAAACATGTGGTGACTGGCAGCTGCCTGCTCAAGTCCCGCAGTGCCGGTAGCAGTGCCGGTGGCGCAGGAGGCCGGATGCCCTTTGGAATCAGTGCTGCAACTTCCACGCAGCACCCAGGTGATTCATCCACCCAATTCAGCCTCCCTGCACGTGTGCAAACAGGCAAGGGCCCTTCGGATCCGTCCAAAATAGGGACAGACCCTCGGGAGGTTGGATCACCAAATAACAGTTCTTCTTTGAGCTGTTTCTCAGTGGCAAATGCGGAAATACCCTATGGCTCTTTCTGCATTGGGTCTTATCCTATTCCAGGAAGGCATTTAGGAGGTCTGCCATTCACATACCCTTTAAAACCCAGTGCAGAAAGGGCCTATAAAGAGAACATACTACTAAGCCCATTTCAGTTATTAGCTAACACACTATCAGGTTTTGAGTTAGAAATAATATTCACCACACATAGTGATCATAAGGGTTGAAAACTGTGTGGAATGTGAAAACATGAGAAAAAGCCATGAAGAAACTGTTCTTGTCTTTGAGTTTTCATAAGATGTTCATAATGCTTAAACCGATCCCACACTAGCACATCATGGAACGTGGAAATGGGATGGGGGCCTACGCATTTTAGGTACTTTAATTCTACATGTGTGTTCCTTGTGTGGTGTTTGGTTTCTGTCACTGGTAAGAATATACACAAATACAACTTTTGGCATTCGATTCAAATTGAATATCTGAAGATTCAAATCTATTCAAATGTTTAAAATTCAAATGTATTCACATTAGATTTGAATTGAATACATTTGTATCTGTTCATACAAATGTTTAATTTGTATTTGAAGATATAAATGTCAACATTTGTATGTGTCTGTACGCCTCCCTTTTTTATCCTGTATGCATCCCGTTTTCGTCCCATACATATCTGTACAAATGCATACAGATGCAAAAAAAGATGCATACTGATACGTCTGAATAATTCGTACGAATGATTCCAAAGATTCAAAAGTTGGTTTGAACGTTAAATTAGAATGTATAGACATTAAATTCAAATTTGAATGTCTAAATTCGAACAAATTTGTTTGAATTTTGAATGTTTTGAACATTGATGCACATCTATAGCCACTGGTGTCCACATACTTCTACGGATGTAGAAACAGTTTCTGACTGCTCCTTGGGCTTCTGAAAGGCACTCCTAGAAAGAAGTGAAACCTTTCTTTTTAACATTTCATGTTAAAATGGTGTAACTGCTGTTCAAACCATGGGTGTTTTTCCACTGTCACTATAAGTACCCATTAAGTACCCATTAATGGGTACAAAAATGCCATTTTGTACCCATCAATGGGTACTTAATGGGTACTTTTAGTGACAGTGGAAAAACAACCCATAATAGCAGCACTGGGTTTATGGAATATATTGGCATAAGGTTGCTGTGATACTGTGACATACTGGCATCATGACAGCACATTAGAAGTGTCCTTAGTCATAAATATATTTATATTGAATTATATATCTATAATGCAAAATACAGTTACAGAAATAGAAATGCATCTTGGTTACAACAATCAGCTATTGAAAAAGGTGAGAAGGAAAGGAGAAGTCAATATATGCAATATGTACATTACAATTCAATAGCAAGCCTTGGAAATATGGCTTTCAATTTGTATGAGCATATATCCAGATTCTAAAACTCTGATATGAGACAGATATCTTTTAATGTTTCCAAACCATCTTGCTCCCTTTGCTTCCTAGCATTTTAACTTGTTTAAACCAAGCATATTCACCCAATACTGTCTTGGATAATTTATAATATCAAGTTTTTTTAGGGAATTTCCACTATTGTGCTATAAATAGCTGCCCAGAATATAACACAAATAAATAATTTGTATTTGATGCCCCCCATAAGTATAAGTAAACGGCCTAGAAGTTGGTCAAGGTCTAATTTGATTCGTAACAGATTTTGAATATCCTGGCTTATCTTTTCCCATAAAGTTTTGATCTTTGTGGGCATTCTCATTCCTCCCCCCTGTACACCCACATGTAGAAAATTCCCTTTTCCTGAACAGCCTCGTCAACATTTTTACAATATATTTTCATTATATTGTCAATTTGGCTGGTGTCATGTACCATCTGTGGAGTAGTTTTAAACGTATTTCTTTAATTTTTAAGTTAACGGACCATCTGACGACTGATGACTGATTCTGTTTTTGTATTCCGAATAATTTTCTCTATAGAGTGGCCGTATGGTTTGCATATGCAGCATTTAAAGAGTGTTTCAACTTCTGTTAAGTTCCTAGTTGCAGCTGTTTGTAGTGTTTCAACAAGTGTGGGAGCAATAAATTTAAGTATAAAAAATGTGCCTATTATTCTTCTTTATAATGTCTAAGTAAGGGTAGATTTAAGTTCTTCATATTTAAGTCAAAATAGTATTTTATTAAGTTCAGGTCATGTTTATGTAATATAGTTCAGAATTCTGTTGATAATATGCTGTTATTTATTATAAAACACTCAACTAGTTTGTTAGTGGTGATAAGGTTGGCAACAGCATGTTGCAATGCATCCATGTTTATGTGAATGCTTCTATTTTAGTGATGTGATTCTTTTTAAATGTAGTTTATTGATAGAATTTCCCTTAATTTAGAGTGTTGTGGGATTTCGACAATAGCTCATTTTGGAATATATTTTATTTTTTTAAACCATTAAGTGGCCTGGATGACTCTAAATGCATCAAAATAAAATTTCAGATTTTAAAGAACCTGAAAAACTCTTTTGGTGGAATCATTGAGGAAAAATATATAACTGTAGCTATTTTTCCTGGTACGGATAGACAGGCTGAGTTTCTTGCTGTCGTTTGGATGAACGCAGCAGCCAGAAGTAGATTGAGTAGCTGAGAACAGAGCTACAAATATTGCTAGGATTGAAGATGCCTCTCCACAAAACTGTATTTTCAATTCTGATGGGTTGCAAAATCCCTATTTCAGCCACTCTCTACTGTGGTTTGGATCACATCTTGGTCCCTGTGGTGGTTAAATCAGTGAACATTAGAAATAAAGACAGAATTATCAGTTCATAATAAAGGATCCAGAAATACGTTTTTCCAACAAGAACCTCAATTTATAGTGGTCCAAGATTCCAGCTTCATTTTTGCAGGCATTTATGCTTTGCTTAGGGAAATGCTGGCAAGGTTTGGGGTGGACCTGGCATCCCAAAGTGAAGGTGTCAAATCCATTTCCCATCTTCACTATTTCCCAGGGAAGTGAAGATGTGAAAAGGCCCATAGATATTTTTTTATTTCAAATGATGATCTGAAATAGTTTAGAAAACTCCCAGGAAACATTTTTAGGATCAGCAGTATGGAATATCAATATGGTTTTCTTAAGAGGTCAGACCAATGATGATATAAGATGTTCAATAGTTCAAAGTATCCCTTGCTAACCTTGAAGATGGTGATTGGAAAATATGTTACCATTGATTATTTTTGATCCTCAGCTTTGAGAGGGTGAGGCATGCAGTTTAAAGATGTCATATGCCTGACCCATAAGGAGTTACAATCCCCCATGGTGGGGGTGCAGTCTTAGGTCTGCACATGACAGATAAAGAACCTGCAAAATCACTTTTGTTCTTCCTTCTTAACCTCTTTTAATTATTCTTCCTTCCTATTTGTTATAGGCATCCCTGGCTTAAGACCACAGACAAGTTGACAGACGGATTTGATTTTCATATACTTCTCAGATTATCTGTTTTACAAAATAATTCTAATCATATCATAGTATTATGGTGCAAGGGTTATGAGCCAAAAAACATGTTGGAAAACAGGAATGAGGCATACTTCATGCTTCCAAAAGGACCTCCTTAAGGGATTTTAGGATGAAGCATGCAGCCCTGTCCAAATGAATAAGCTAGTTGAGAATTCACACCCAAGTCTTCATAACCGTATCACACAGCTGATCATGAGAAAATCTGATGGATGCAGTTCCAGGTACTACTAGACGACAAAAGTGACATCCAGTGAAGTGACCTTTTATCATGCCACTGAAACCAGTAAATATGTGGATAAGTTTCATAAATAAATAAATAACCCCAAAGTTGATTTTCTTTTAAATTTCACACTTCTATGTCATTTTGTCTCTGCAGTAACAAGGGAGAAGCATCTGGCACCAATGCTCCATGTTTCTTGCCCTTCCTTCCTTCCTTCCTTCCTTCCTTCCTTCCTTCCTTCCTTCCTTCCTTCCTTCCTTCCTTCCTTCCTGCCCTCACTCACTCACTCACTCACTCACTCCTTTCTTTTTCTAAACAGCTGCACAACACTCTCTCACCCTCCTTTTCTGTACATCATCAGGTTTGTACCATAAAAGTGGAATAGATTTTCCTCTAAAGCCATATATGGATTTTGTACATGGACACAAATGAACAAGGAAATACCTAAGGAACTTCTTCTGATCACAGTCTTATAAAAACATTTTGGGTATGTTAATCTATAGTACTATAGAACATTCTACTAAGCTGCAAAATGCCCAGGAATTTTTCTCAATTATGAAGTAATAAATGCATGCCTTAGCGGGAATGCGGAAATTAAGATTGAGACATTAACATTTAGTGTTATTAAGCAATATCAATTTTCTGGGACATGTTCCAGAAAGCAGCCATTTCTACTGAACATGTTTCAATTTAACCAACAGATTGTAATAATATTTACAATTAGTCTGTGCCTCTCATCCTAAATATTTTTTTTTCTATCATCATCATCGTCATCATTATTATTAGAAATGTGCAGCACAAATGTAAAAATAGTGGTTTGGTTTGAATCAAACTGAACCGCATTGGGTAGAACAGATTAAACCTGGTTCAATTAGAGCTTCAAACAGGTCCATGCCTGTTCATTTTTAAACTTTACATTGAAAAGAATACTTTCCAGAAACCTTTCTTGAATAGCTATCGATTTGAACTTGAACTTGTTCAAATCAAACAATTGCATGCCCTGTTCATTCACACATCCCAATGGTTCAATTCTGTTCAACACGAGGTTGGTTTGGTTCATAGCTGAACTAGTTTGTCACATATCTAATTATAACACATTTTCTATACAAAAATCAAAGGACAGAAATAGTATTTGAGAACTATTAATTACTAAACAGTGTAGCATACTAAAGACATGCAATAAATTATGTCTCATGTTTGTCCCTATAACACACAGAACAATAACTGAACAAAATCTGTGTTTCTGAGGGATACGTGCATTGGAATCAAAGATGCAGTTCTAAACAAATTTTCTTGGCAGAAACTGCTAGAAAAATATATGTGACTTTCAACCAATGCAAATATATATTCTGTTAAGGTATCAGAAATAAAAAGTTAAGCCAAAACTGAAACGCAACATCTGTCTTTATTTTCCTTTACTTCCATTTTCCTCCAATTCATTAAATACCATTTCACATGCCACAGTAAATCTATCATTTTACAACTATTAATGAGATCTAATTCAGCTCAAGACTCTGTATCCTCCCAACCTTTATACCCTGAGGAAATCAATGAAACTAGCCAATAGACAGTTATGACTACTTTCCACATTGTTTTGTTAATTTAGATTTTGAATTAGGTTTTAATATAAACCAGTCAAACCTTTGTGGTGTCATTTTATTTTGTATGGCACTACTGAATGCATTGCTATGCATATCTACTCAAGAGTAAGACCATTGGTTCAGCAAGAACAGCTTCAAGTAAGGATGTATATGACTGCTGTTTAGAGCAATGATTTCCAAACTATGGGCCTGCTTTATATACAGAATTTTGATTAGTGTCAGATCAATTAATACATTTCAGCTGTTCTACAGGTCAATCAGTATTACTATCTTCTTCTGTGCTATGATGATGGTAGTAATGGATGTGGTGGTGGCAATATGAATCTGGCAATAAAGGCTGCCCAAGCCTAAATGCATAGAAGAAGTCAAGATGTTATGTGAAAACAATGGACTGCAGTCTGTTTTACTCCATAGGCTTTATATGTGCTCCCTGGTTGTTTCTAAAACTTCTTAAGCAACAAAACCAACATGAACTTATTCTCATAAACTATGATGGGATCCTTTGGGTCAGGACTGTGTATCAGAGGCACTATTAAAAGCCAGTTGCAAAGTTTCTGCTCTTCCATCACAGTCCAGACTTCAGACAACAGGTAGCAAGAACATTATGGATATCAATTCTCAGCTGCTAAATCCTGCAAAACACTAGGGAATTATATTGTTTCAGAACTCTGCAATTCAATTTTTGACTGAAGTGACCATAAATACCTAGGTGTCTACATGTCCATACACCAAGGTGCCCAAATGTCTGGGTGTCCATATTTTCGGCCCACCTCTAGTAGTTCCCATTCTACTCCAAGTCCTGTCAGAAGTGACACACCAGCAGCTTTGCTTTAATTACACCATGATCAATTTTGATGAGAAAAATCATATCTTTTCTCCATATGGAGTCATGGAGAGAAGAAGGTTGCCTAAGGGCCAAAGATCACAACAAAGCTCCCAGCAACAGATCCAAAAGGGCCAACTTACAACACCATTTTCAACCCGTTCCTCTAAGCCTCTCCATGGGCCATGATGCTGCAAGCAGAACATCAATTTGCAGTAGTATTCTGGGAAACATAGGGTGTTTTTCCACTGTCAAAAAGTACCCATTTTTGCACCCATTAAGGACCCATTTGGGTGTGAGCCGGATGATCCCATTTCCACCATGGCACCCATTTGGGACTTGATTGGGTACTTTCTGGGCTTTAATCTGGATTTTCTGTAAACCCCATTAATGGGGTCTACAATGGGGTCTTCTCCCAGAAAATCCTGTTTCCACTAGAAACAAGCAATGGGGTCTAAAGGTGGCTAGGGGGAGAGGATGCACCTATGGGGGGGGAGCCCCGAAGTCCCAGCTTCGGAGTGATTTCGGAGTCATTTTGGAATCATTCCAAAATGACTCCGAAGTCCCTCTGAAGTGATCACCATGGACTTCAGAGAGGCTCTGGAGCTGTCAGCACAGTCTGTTCACTATTAGCGCAGACCACACTGACTTCCCTCCGAAGTCCCTCCGAAGCAATCGGCAGAGACTTTGGAGGTGCTCCAAAGGGACTCCAGAGTGGCTTCGAAGTCTGCGTTGATCTCTCTGAAGAGACTGGCAGCAAGACTCTGAAGTCCCTACCGATGGCTTCGGAGGGACTTTGGAGGGAAGTCAGCGCGGTCTGTGTTAATAGTGCATGGACCACGCTGACAGCTCCGGAGCCTCTCCGAAGTCTGTGGTGATCACTTCGGAGGGACTTCGGAGTCAGTTTGGAATGATT
Source organism: Aspidoscelis tigris stejnegeri (assembly GCA_023333525.1). Taxonomy (NCBI): domain Eukaryota; kingdom Metazoa; phylum Chordata; class Lepidosauria; order Squamata; family Teiidae; genus Aspidoscelis; species Aspidoscelis tigris. Next base: position 66,437,317 of record JALMGA010000007.1, on the reverse strand, counting down.
CCGAAATCACTTCAAAATCACTCCGAAGCTGGGACTTCAGAGATCGCACCCCCCTGTCCCCAGAGACACCTGGGGTGACGGACCAACCCCTTGGGGGTCGATCTGGATTCCCCACATGGGTGCAAAGGTGTTTCCACGGGAGGGGGGTTAGCACCTATTGCTAATGGGTGCTACACCTCCCATGGAAACACATTGGGTGCTTCCCTTAATCCGGATCTACTAGATCTGGATTAAAGAATGTACCCATTCCTTAGATCCAGATCTTCTTAGATCCGGATCTAAGGGCTGCAGTGGAAAAATACCCATAGTAACCCATGTGGCATAAGTCATGCATTTCAAGCTGATTTTACAATATTTGGAAAGCATCTATTTCTCACAATGGAAATAGCTGGGTCCATGTATTTATTTATTTATTTAGAAATAAAGTCTAATCTGCATATATTCATCCAGGCCTAAGAGATTCTCCTTGCAAGCATCTTTAAATTAGTAGGGTTGTGCAATGTAATCAAAGCTTTAGTCCTTTCATGATCTCCCTCAGCGCGTAAGTGCAAAATATAGAACCAGAAATATAAAGGTTAAGCTGAGAGCAGGTTATTATTCAGTATTGTTTCCTGAATCATTGCTAACAAGAAATAGAAATGCTGTAAATGAGAGCTTTTAATTCCAAAATTTCTGTACAAAATAGGCCATGTGGGTGATAGAGGCACAGTGCTTCAGAAGCCTTGGACAAACAACAGGAACATCTCTTGATCAACTGTATTTCCTAATGAAATCAAGGCAATTTCAGCCGAAGTATTCAAGCCTGGAGGCATGATAGATGGCTAGCAAATCAACTGCTCTATCCATGCTTCCTTTATTGTTCAGAGTTGGGCATTTAAGATTCCTCCTCCATTTAAGATTCCTCCTCCATTTCCTTTCTTTCCTCCTAAATCTTTTTAGAGTTCTCATACTAGCTGTTCTTATTTGATCCTAATCCCACAATCCTGCTAGGGTTTCAGATGCTAGGTATCAAGAATACATGAAGCATTGTGTATTATGAAAGGTTTATTGAGAGTAGGTATAAATCTAACCATAGATATGTAAAATATTTAACATACGGCTTTTGATATGATGCAAATGTATACATGTTGTATGCATTTGAAATGATATATGCAATGCATTTTGCACAAACTGGAAGTTATTAATGACTTCTTGCTGCATAAATAAAATGGGAGCCACTGGCAATGCAGTTGGCATGGTTGATCACACTAAACTGAAGTTCAGTACCCTATGAATCAAAGTTCAGCTTGGTGTAATAAAAATCTCCCTTGTCAATTGCCATGCTCTCCCCCACCACATTACTACTTTGTCAGTGCTTCTTCTGGAAGTTTGCTTTAAAATCATTAAAGAAAAATGGTATCTCAGGCTGCCTCCAGACTTGCGGAATAAATCTTCAGTTAAAGCTAAAAGTGCACCTTACCTGCTGTGCAGTGATGACCAGCCACCCTGACTCGATAAGCAGCTCTGTAGCTTCCCATCAGAAGCTGTGAGAGCTGAGTTGGTCACGCAGGTTGAGGCAGCCATTCACATTTGAGCTGCCCTCCTGCTCCCCTCCTGCTCTTCTCACCTGTTCCAACCGGACTAGCAGGAAAATTCAAATTTTGTTTCTCCTGCACAGTGAGTATCCTTAGATTAGCATTAAGGAAGAGGTAGGATAATGCAACATCACAACAATGCATTGATCATCATGTGTGATGCCCTGATCACAACTGCGCATTCTGCTGTGCATTATAAACAAGTATGAAGCAGCCTTGGTTATCACCTATAATTTAGATGAAAATCTACTGGGAAATCACTGGGAAAAATTGTGAAAAACCACAAGCATATACAGTTCTGAAGGACTGAGAAGTGAACGTACAGCTCCAGGATACTAGTGTTTTCATGGTACATTCACAGGTTGTCTACATGCCAGTTGGAAATGTTCATGACTGTCCAGTGCTGAATGGATTTCATAAGATATAAGAGAAGCCCTGCTAGATCAGGGCGCAGACCAACTACTCCAGATTCCAATCTCTTAACAGTGCCCCCACCAATTGCTTCTGGGCATTCTCAAGCAGAAGACAAAGGCAAAACCCTTATCTGATCTAGATTCCCTGCAAATGGTCTTTAGAGGCATCTTGCCTGCCTGTTCAACTTGTAGACAGTGCCTAGGCATCCACTGTTGCAGACACTGGCATGCCTGTCCTCCATCAATTTGTGTTACACTTAGATAAAAAGCTACCAAGGGCAGCTGCTATCACTACCTCTCCTGCTAGTAAATTCCATAAACAAATGACTCTGGGCAAAACCCCCCACAAAAAACAAAAACCTTCCTCTTGTCAATCCTGCCCATCAGTTTCATAACATGCTCCCTGGTTTTAGTGCTGTGTGATAGAGGAAATAATTTTTTCTCTGTCCATTTTTTATCACACTGCTTGTGATTTTATAATCATTAATCAGACAACTCCTTAAATGCCATCTTTTTGAAGAAGCCTGGACATCGCAGCCTGATTTCTTAAGAGACTTTTTCCAGCCCCTTGGTTATTCTGGCTGGCCTTTTCTGCACTTTTTCCAGTTCCAGTATCCTTTCAGATATTAAAGAAATCAACAGCTTATCTTGTATATCACCTGGAGCAGATGGACCCATAACTCCTAGATCTCAAGCTTTTCTAAATGTCACCTTCAGATTTCAAAAAATATTACAACAATATCAAAAGCATGCATGTACTAATGTCAGCAACCTAGCTTACACAATTAGGGAAAATGGTACTGGCAAATGCCATAAAGTTATCGGCCATGCTTCTTTCATCCCATCTCTAGGCATGAAAACTATACCACTCAAGGGATCTATCCTGCTCTTAAGAAACATATTATATATTCCTTACACAACCAGGGATTTGCACAAACACTGAACACATTCAACATTTCTTCAAATTCATTTGAATTCATACATTTGAATTTGAATTGAACATTCATGGGGTGTTTTCCCACTGTCAAAAAGTACCCATTTTTGCACCCATTTAGGACCCATTTGGGTGTGAGCTGGATGACCCCATTTCCACTACGGCACCCATTTGGGACCCAATTGTTTCCACAGCCATTGGGGAAATCTGGATCTAATGGGTACATTTTGGTCTTTAATCCAGATTTTCTGTAGACCCCATTAAAGGGGTCTACAATGGGGTCTTCTCCCAGAAAATCCAGATAAAAGGGAGCCTGTTTCCACTGGAAACAGGCAATGGGGTCCAAAGGAGGCTAGGGGGAGGGGATGCATCTTTGAGACCCTCCCCCCCCAACATTGGCTTCGAAGGCACTTTGAAGTTGACTTCACATTCATTTCGAAGTGACTTTGAAGTCAGCTTCGAAGTCACTTAGAAGCGTGAGCTCAACTTGGAAGTCACTAAGAAGCATGAGCTCAACTTCGAAAGTTGAGCTCATGCTTTGAAGTCACTTCGAAGCTGACTTCAAAGTCACTTTGAAATCACTTCGAAGTTGCTTCAAAGACTGTACCCCCCTGCCCGCCCCAAACACCTGGGGTAATGGACCGACCCCTTGTGGGTCGATCTGGATTCCCCAGATGGGTGCAAAGCTGTTTCCACAGCAGGGGTGTTAGCACCCTTTCCTAATGGGTGCTACACCTCCTGTGGAAACACATTGGGTGCTTCCCTTAATCCGGATCTACTAGATCCGGATTAAGAAATGTACCCATTCCTTAGATCCGGATCTTCTTAGATCCAGATCTAAGGGCTGCAGTGGAAAAAACACCCAAAGACTGAGATCAGAATGTAAAGCAAATACTTTTGTACATTCGTATGAAGCTTTGTTATATTTGTGAATGTGGGGAGGTGGCAAAGTGGTTGCCCAGTCACATCTGCAGCAGATCCAAAGCAGATCCAGAGAAGATTCAAAGTGGACTCAGAGTGGATTGGGAGCTTTCAGAGCAGATCTGTCAACTGGTAGCAGGGGTTCAAATTAAATTCAAATAGCATTTGAAGAACATCCACAGCAAATTCAAATCCTACCACATTTGAAGGGATTCTATTTGTATGATGGCAAAATTCCTTGCATTTGATTCAATTTGAATCAAACATAAAAAAACATGAACATCTGTATACACATTATTTAGGATTTATCTAGCTGTCAGCTACTTATTCTGCTCTCCATGTTTTATTCCAGAATGTCCAAATTCAATGGAATAAACCAATGTCTGGATGCAGCCCAAGATGGACATTGTAATAGTCCTAGAAGTTAACCATGAACTGTCATCCTACAGCTTTATTTTAAATACATCAAGGATTTAAACGAAGGATAAGAAAAGCTCAGTATTAGATTTGTTATTTTTACTCAACACAAGGTCATGAAACATTAATTTGCATCAATCCAGCTAAGTATGGTCCTTGAAATCTGGCCAGAAACTAATTCAGTAGTAGCTATGAATAGATGGAGAATCAAAGATATATGCAGAAAGAATTGCCAGATTATGCTCCAACATACGAATTAATGTAAAATGGCTTGTTCAGTATGTAACAAACTCAAACTACCCATGGATCAAACTGCTAGACCGGGATCTAGAACTGGCCAGACAGTTTGTTAAATTGTTTGTGAAATCTGTCTTATGTGCACAGCTTCCCACCAATTGCTCTCCACCCTCCCCCACCAAACTCCAGTCTTCTACCAATGCATGCTGTTTTCTTCCCCTTCTCCTATATAGCTCCATCACAGGTTTGCATTCCTCCCATGTCTGTGGCCTTACTTTGATTCTGATACCTCTTTTTTTCTTTTTTATTGGCAGGCTGCACCAGGCTGAAGCCACCAGACACATGTGTTTTTGCTAGTCAGTCAGCAAGCTTGTGTTGCCTACTTGGTCTTCCAGAAGTGGAGGCCTGTATATAGGCCTCAGGGTTTTATTGTCTCTGTACCTATACAGCCTTGTAGTGCATGGTTTGCAAGATACTTGTATGTCTCCTGCTATACACATGTCTTAGCATAATGTCTGTAACAACCTTATATGTGAGGCCCTCCTGGTTGTCCTACCACCTTCAGCAGTGAGTCGAGTGGACACCCAGGAAAGGTCCTTTTCATTAATGGCCCCCAGGTTATGGAATATTCTCCCCCTCAAGGTGCATCAAGCCCTTTCCCTGTATATATTCAGGAAGGTGGTGAAGACGCAACTCTTTGCCTTGGCCTTTGGCTATGGTGATTATACTCCACACACACACACACTGTAGATACCTTTATTTTAATAATTTGGACATTATTTTAAATGCATTGAATCTTTTAAAAGTGCTTTTATGTATTTTATTGTTTTTAATATATTATTTGTAATTTGCATTTTAAAAGTTGTACCTCCTCTGAGACACATGGGTATAGGGTGGGATAGATATTAAAAAATAATAAATAAATATATAGAATACCTAACTACATTCTTAACATGAGAGCCTGGAATCCACTGCATCTTTGTCTTATCAGGATTTGTTTTCAGTATATTGGATAGAACTTGATCAGGCTCAACTGACTTGGATGCAAGAAGAAGAAGAAGAAGAAGTTGGCTTTTCTAACCTGCTTTTCTTACCCATTTAAGGGAACTCAAAGTGGCTGACAAAGCTTTTCTATTCTTCTCTCCACAACAGAACAAGGTCACCCATTATCTGGGAATACGGGGTTCGATTCCACCCTCCCCCATGAAGCCAGCTGGGTGACCTTGGGCTAGTCACAGCTCTCTTCTGAGCTCTCACAGCCCCACCCACCTCACAGGGTGTTCTGTTGTGGGGAGAAGAATAGAAAAGCTTTGTAAGCAACTTTGAGTCCCCTTAAATGGGTGAGAAAAGTGGGGTAGAAAAGCTGACTCTTCTTCTTCTTCTTCTTCTTCTTCTTCTAAAAAGAGAGATTGGCAAGTGGCCAAAAATTGTTTGCTAAGAAGAAGGTACAGAGCTTCTTCCTTGAAGACAGCTGGCATCCAGCTATCCAATAGAGAAATATTAATGCAATGACCCAAACCATCAATCCCCCTTCATAGCTAGCTCAAAGAAAGAAAGAAAGAAAGAAAGAAAGAAAGAAAGAAAGAAAGAAAGAAAGAAAGAAAGAAAGAAAGAAAGAAAGATCTCAAACTTCACTTAGTCTCTAACATGTAGAATCTGATCTAGAAAGCTGAAGTTGCAAATATGGACTTTTCCCCCAAACTCTAAATCAAGTAAAAAGCCTATACACAGTAAATATTTTTAAGAGGGGCAGTATACAGATCAATATGACCTGAAAATCATATTGATGCATATTAAATCTATACATCGAGGCATAATTGCAATCCTCTGCTATACCATCAGCAATATTTCAATTGTAATATGGGGGAAGGGACCATATATTGCATGAGCCAAAAGAGATACCAGGCTTTTACAGATGCAATTTGAGGCTTCTGAAGGAGTAGCACTTAAAGAAGGCATTGTGCAGTTAAAGAAAGGTGTAACAGTTCCAACAATGACTGTGAATATTCTTTTTAAAATACAGAACTATCACTTGTATAGATGAAACATGAAAGCTAAAGAGCAAAAAGTCACACTCAAGACAGTAATGAAGATATATAATGGTGTGAAATACGTATTCCCACATGAACAATATTCAGCCAAGGTCACAACTTCTAAGAGAAACTTTGCCAAAGACTTGGAAGGACACAGAGTGATTTTCCTCAGCCTCCATTAATTAAAATGGTTATTAATTACTACTGCAAACACAGCAGCAGAATGGCACAAAAACACATTTCATTTTATAAGAGGTGTGTCAGTAGTCTGTCCTTTCAGCTGTAAATAAAGCTAACCTTAAAAGTAACACCAAAACTTAAATTTAGAGTAGCAAGCTGCATATCCAAGGAGACACTATGGATGCATGCAGAACAAGACAATATTTAAAACAAAACAACTCCGTAATATATTTTGCACATTACTGTACAGGCTACTGGATATTTCTCCACAGACACAACACTGACACACAGGGTGTGATCAGATATACTTTAAGAGGTGTCCTTTGGGCAAAAAAAGAGTCTGCAACAACAGATCTTTCCCACCACCCTGTGTTTACCTCACCCTGTCTGGATGCCCGAGAAAGCCTCCTTCTTCAATATTCATGATTCTTTAGCTTTAAAGGCATATCTTTCTTTAAGCTAAGTCTGGCAGTAAACTACATAAGCAAAGAGGTAAAGGTTTCCTGCTGAATGGCCACTCAGTGGCAAACAACCATAGTCAGGGTAGGTGTTCCCTGACTTGGAAGCAAATAAAGATTACAGAGTATAGCAAAATAAGGCAGGTTCTCAGTCTTATATTCGGGCAACTGATTGTAAGGCATTTTTGTGTGTGTCTCTGGTGAGACACTTTTTCTTTAAGTGGTGATTTAAAAAGCCCAGTCTGATTGCATCCCTACAATGTGGAATCCATGAGATGACAGAGACTAGAAAATGCTCTGATATGATCTCTCCAAACCAGAAACCACACTCTGAAGTTCATTGTGGTCTAAAACATAGTTTGGCAAGATGAAAGAGATATGTTTAACCTGAAGCCTTGCTTCACCCTGATTGCTTTGGTAGATGAAGTCTGCAGAAAGCAGTTCCTCCCTATATTCCTCTTCACACCCAGGCAAGCTGTTTCAAGGTCACCTCTTTAATCGAGCTTGCACAACCAGGACACAGTAGAGAGCCCTTTTCTCTAGTAGCATTATATACAAGTAAAAACACAAAAAGTGCCCAGTTAGATCAGACTAACAGTCCATGAAGTCCAGCATCCCGTTCTCCCAGTAGCCAAGTAGTTGCATGCAGAAGCTCACATGCTGGATACAACTTACTTTACTCAAAGTTCCCTGGGGCTGATTTGCACTTCAGCCCATAGCTCACAGTAGGTCAACATCTGGGCAGGTGCATCTGCACTTGCAGGAAGTGCTTACAGCCTACAAGTGTCTCCTGTCTTCCCAGAAGTTCACCTATCATGAACTAGTTGTGGTGCACAACATTGTCCACCACAAGCCCATCAATCCATACCCCAAGTGGCCAAAACATACCTGCAAGCATCCAGCTGGCAACCATTCTCACCTCTGCCAGCTGGGGAGGTCATCAGAGCTGCCGCGCAAGCACCCTGGCAGCTCCAATAACCCTCTGAGGTGATTGCAACTGTGGAGAGCATCAACAGCATCATAGCAATGGTGCTGACACATGCACAGTTGCGGAGGGCACCCCACTTAAGATGGCAGCACCCGGAGGAGGAGGAGCCCAGTGATCAAAACACAGGTAAGTAATTAAATTGGTGTGGGGTGGGCTGTCAGTGGCTAGTGCTCACAAGTGTGAGTGCTCATCAAGGTTAGTTCATTGCATGCCTTTCCCATCCATAGGGCAGGAAGAGAAGTGCAAAACCACCCCTGGTATCTCCTTTAGAGTTATTCCAACATACGAGATGCATGTTATACAGCCATTGTGACTCTTCTGTGAGTTTTCTCAGATATTTTAGGAAATCTGGGATATTTGCATTTAAGTTTTCTGATCAGGATTATCATGATAGATAGATTAGAGCAGTGGTCCTCAACCTGGGGCTCGGGATCCCTTTGGGGGTCCAACTACCCTTTCAGAGGGGTTGCGACGAGTCTCCCACAACTCTTCCCTCCCACCGCCCAGCTGCTCCGCCCCTGTGGTTGGGGGTCTCTACAACATGAGGAACTCCATTAAGGGGTCACGGCATTAGGAAGGTTGAGAACCCTGGAAGTCCTCAAAGGCTGAGGGAATTGCACATTCCCACACCTCTCATAGTGTTTTCTTTTGCTTTTTTGCCCTCTTTCTGCTGTCACTTATACAGGCTTGCCCCTAGTCTCTCAATTTGGACCAAATACCAAAACTTTCCTGGCATTGACATTTCAAGGGTTGAGAGCAGAGAACACATTTCATTGCTTGCCGGTGCTCCAGTCCAGAGGACTCTTATTCCAATGAGTTTTTTAAAAAAACCATACACAGTTTTTTCCGGTCCACTTTCTGCTGTTGATAACCCTACAGTACGTTATAGTAACTGATCCATGGTCATCGAGTGAGCTCCATGACTGAGTGCACCTACAAACTTAGGCTATTTCTGCACATGTTATGGGTTGGGAGCTCCAGCTGGAACTCTTCTGACTGGAATGGGTTCTGTATTGGAGCAGTTCAGCTGTCCAGAACAAGACTGTCTGGATTTGGATGGCCTGTTCCAGGACAGGCCCTGCAATGCTTTGAAACTTGTGTGAGCCTTGGAGCCTTCTTCAGAGGGCTCAATGGCCAGGAATTAAAAGATCCCTGGCCTCAAAGCCCCAGGAGGACCTATTTCAATGGATGCTGAAATGGTGTGCCACTGAAATAGGTGCCCTTGCTAAACCAGAAGAGGGAAATGTCTGCCCTTTTGCATCCCTCTGTGTTCCAGAGCCTTCTGTGTTCCAGGTGTACTGGCATCCCAACCTAGGCTGTCATTTTGGCTCCCTAAACCAGGTGATATTATGTCCAGTGCAAATGCAGCATGCTACAATTAGCAGAGATTTGACCTGAGAGATAGCATCCAGGCACAAATGCAGCAGACTGAACGACAGGGTAATTCCAAGACAAGGAGTTGAGTTGGAAGTTCATCCAGAAGGAGGTTTATTGCTTGGTTAGAGCATAGGCATAAAAATAAAGTACATGGTAATAATTCTTGGTGATTAAATGCATGGACATATGAATTGATGCATGGTAAGTTATTGTCCTAAGATAGGCGAGAGTAAAGAAAGAATGGAAGGATGGTTACGTGTGTGTGAGTGGAAGAATACAGTACTCAGTACACATAGTCAGATGGCCTCTCATGTCCAATATGAACTGCGATATTGCTCCTGGAGTCAGGCTGACGTTTTTCTCATAATAAACTGGACCTAAGCAGCCGTGATAATGGTTACAATAACAGGATCTGTTGATGAAGTGTTTCAACAGGTTTGACCTTGAAGCCTTGCATGAGATTTATGTTCCTGGAAGACATCTCACAGTGTGAATGTCTGACAGCTTCCAGGGGGTGTAACCTCTCTTTTCTACTCCAGACTGTGGAAGAAAGAGGCTCAGAAGTGTGCTAGGCCTCACACCATAACATTTGAAAACTAAGTGCAGAAAGGCTTATAGTCTTGTCCCCCCCCCCCAATACTGATCCTCCATATTATCGTTCATAGTATAGGGACTACATAACTTTGTTAAATTTCTAAATAAAGGTGGATGACGGGGTTTCTTAAAATAAGAATTCTTCAAATTTCTGCCGGTAAATCCAGTTACTTTACAAGAGGTACAGCTCAGCCTGACATCTCAGCAGCTATTGCAAAAGGTTAAAGCTCTGAAGCTAACAAGCCATGAGTTTTGGCTGTCAGATTAGAAATCTGGGTCAATCTGCACTGTGATGATGTGCATTTTTGCTCATTGTTGACAGGGGCACATTCCTGGACAGAGGTTCCTTTGCATTTTTGAAGATAATCAGCTTGCAGCTGTTTAAACCTCATTGCTGCTATGATAATGCATAATGTACTTCATAACTTATAACTAATTTCTACATATCCTGAAAGCTTGGAAAGGTTGCTTGCTCTTCAAAAACCTGTACAAAAGGGATATGAAATAAAAGCGTCCCCACAGCAAGCAGTGGGACTGAAAAGAGGCTTTACAGTCAGCATTACTGAGATAACAGATGACATATCAAAGACTATACAGTCCTTGCATTCTTCTAACCCTTGCAAATATGAGGGTAGTCCACAGATTACACCGACATACTGTGGACCATAGGGCTGTGAAGAGCAGAATGGAACTAAAATACTGAACAATACCCAGTGTCGGGGCCTACAAAACAGTGAGACAGACTAAGACTAAGTCTTGTATTGTTCTCCTCAGACCACGAAATCGTGCTCCACATTTTCCCCAACCATCCCCAATCACTTACGTGTTGCATCCAGCTGGGGAGCATTTGCACCTCTGCCGGAAGAGGAGGTCAACAGGGTTGCTGCACAAGCTCTGGTGCCCTCTTGACATGACTTGAGACTGTACAGAGCATCAGCATTGTCATGGCGATGGTGCTGATGCATGTGCAGTCATGGAGGGCACTGCACCCAAAATGGCTGCTCCCTGAAGAGGTAAGTATGTGATCGCGGGGGGGGGGGGGATGGGCAACATTGACCAACACCCTAAGTGTGAGCATTAGTCAATATTGGTTCATTATACTCCTTTCCTGTGAAGTGCAAAATCACTCCTGGAGGCCGGACAGCATTTCAGGTATTCTCAAGACTTGCCCTTGACAGCCTACCTTTACCTTCACCTTTACCTCCCCACAACACGTCTGCCTGAACATGTCTGTAGAGCAAACTGCTTAAAAAGCAGGGGGGTTCCTGGGGGTCCCTGGTTCAATACCCAGCATCCTTCCAGAAGTAGGCAACAACAAACAACTTTTGTATCTCTGCCAAAAAGAGGTACCCTTGGAGTCAGGCACAACTCAGTGGTACCCAAAAACATCTTCTGCCTGTGTTATGTTTGAACATATGCTTTATTTCTAATTGAATCCCAAAAAACATTTGTGCACATCCCTACTAAAGAATGGAGAGGTACATGTACATCTCAACTCTGAAAAACGGGAATGGAATCTACAATACAACACGATGTTTGTTACATCCTCTTTCTCCTATTGTCCTGCATACCTCCTATTGTGAGGTATGGAGCTCTTAGGCCGAAGGAAGCATCGCATCTCACATTCCACTGTGGTCTGCAAACTGCATTACAGTCATGTTCGGGAAGGCACAGGGATAACTTTACTCAGCATTGAACTTGATTTATTGAGCAAGCTAACAATGTCCTTGCTTTGTCCATTAATTTATAATATGGTATGTTCAGGCCTTTGTTCTTTCCCTGCAAATTTTACTGGCCAATTTACCAGGTAAAGAAATCCCCCCACCCCCGATGGACTGCCCCAATGCTTGGGATTTTAACAGTGCAGAGCTTTTGTTGATGCTGGCACCATCACTAAAAAACACAAACAGACCATAAGAAGTTAAACACACAAACACCCCAGCATGCAATGTGTTTGCTCAACACCTACAAAAATGGTGCTATTGGCTCAAGGATTTTGTTGTTGAAGAGAAAGTCAGAAAAAAAGGGGGGGGGAGGACTTGGCCATATTCTGGAATATATCTTAGGATGGGGGTCTGTTGTTTGCATGCTAATGTAGAGTCTGGTAGGTCTCACTGCAGCCTGCATTGTGGACAGCAGGCTTCCTATTCTGGGATATATTACAGAATAAAGTAATAGGAACTTGAAAAAACAAAGGTTGCAACTACTATTCTGGTTATAAATGATGATTGCTAAAATCAAAATTAAATGAGCAGGAAAATGAGTCCTTGCAGAGGCATAATATTCCTGGCCTTGGGTTGTGGCCTTTAAACTTACGTGCAAAATACTCAACATACTCAGCTATTAGACTGACCTCACAGTTCTCAAAGAGACAGATTTCATTCCCACTGCTTCTTATGACCTTGGCAGCAGCATAATTGTGGCGAGGAAAAAAAAATACATTGATATGTTTGATCTGTGAACTTTTAATTCCTGTAAAGCATCAGCTTCCATAAATGCTGGAAAATGATGGGCCTCGATGAACATTACAGCCTTTGTTGTTTAATTCTCAATTCCCTGAGAAATGCAAGTTGCCCTGAATATAAATTACTTTGGTCTTTACTATGAGATTAAATGACTTCATCATCGTCGTCATGCGTTCTTCGACCTGTCATTTCTTTTAAAATCGATTCATGTAAACTTTTTTGGGACGCAGAACACTGAATTTCCTGAAAATATGCAATAGTACAGTAGTGGATTGGAAAGAAAGGGAATCAAGTCTCTTCTTGATGTTACCAAATCACATCTTGATCTGCTACAAATGAAGAAGAGGTATGAAGTAGGGATGTGGTTTGAAGTAGGGATTTTTTTTTTATCTGTATTAAATTAAATGCAAGATAATCCACATTTGTTCCAACAGATCCCCTTCAAATGTGGTAGGATTCATATTCAGTACAAAAGTTAAATCCCATATGAATCCCATACAAATGCATGCAAATAGCATAAAATCCCATATACGAATCCCATACAAAGCTTCATACGAATGTATCAATACACTTGATTCAAATTAGAATGTCAGTCTTTGTTCAATTCAAATTCAAATGTCCAAATTCAGCCAAATTTTGAATATTACAAATACTCTTGTGCATCCCTACTTTGAAGAGATTAAAGGGAGACTTCTCCACTTCCCCAGTGCCCTTGTGGAAATACTCCATAATGGCCATTCTATTATTCATCATGCTAAACTTTAAATTAAATGCTACAGTCTTTTTAAACGTTAACTGAGGAAATGGTCCTTTCTGCACTTATCTGGTAATCTGGATCAAGGAACCTCCTTGTCCATATGGTCTGCTCAGGACTAGTGCTAATCTGGATTAGATCTGTATTTAGGGCATAGTAATCTGGATTAGTGGTGGACCAGATTAATTGGTACCACTTCTAGTGCTCTGGGTTCGCAGAGGGTGCCACAGCCAAAATGGCAGTGGCCAGAAGAGGACCAGCCCTATGACTGAACTAGGTAGGTGTTTGATTGCCGGGGGAGGGATGGGCTAAAGTTGACTAGCACTCCAAGTGTGAGTGCTAGTCAACGTTGGTTAATCACTCTCCTTTCCTGTCTAGCAGACAGGAAAGGAAGTGTGAAAACTCCCAAAGACTCAGTGTGAGGAAAAGGTCTAAGACATAACCAGTAATGTTTGGTAGAGGCTTTTCAGAGGGGGAATAGCAGAGAGAGGAAGGAAAAAGAATAGAATCAGATGGCATTAGATTTAAAAGGAAACTCTTTTTGACATGATTACAGATGTACTAAAAAAAGTTAAATTGCCTTTATCAAAAACAAAACCTTGATATTTATAAATAAAAAGTTACATCCTTAAGGATCCTGTATAAAGAAAGGAGCAACTTCTTTCTTGTGTTTCATTAATATTAACTCATTCTACACTATGCTCATTACAGCATTCTACACTGAAGGTAACCATAAATATTCATGCCATCAATATTTTGCTCACAGCATAGACTTATCCTTCACTTTTAATGCAGAGGATAAAAATACACCATATGAAAATGAATCTTGCCATTGGTACATGATTCCTTGGCCGCTTTCCTGTAGTCCTTATCCTTGGACCATCAGGGAAGAAATAACACTGGATTTTATCCACCATATTACTAACAATAGAGTTTCAAGAAAATTCTTGTTGATCCCTGGCTTATGGAGCCTTTCAGACAGACATAAGGAACACTGAATCTTATTGTGCATACTTAAAGGAACATATATTGCACTGCAGCTTCATATGTATGTATGTATGGATGGATGGATGGATGGATGGATGGATGGATGTATGGATGGATGGATGGATGCATGGATGCATGGATGCATGGATGCATGGATGCATGGATGCATGCATGGATGCATGGATGCATGCAGTCAAAATACACAGCATTAATGATAAACTTACAACTCAAAATACTCCAATTCAAAGTGATAATGTCCCTCATCCTCCAGCAGACATCCTCTTATACATTTCACTCAAACAGTTTAAGTGTTTTCTGAAACCCCTTTTTTAAGACCTCTGGAGCATTGGACTGGAGTGGATACATCACCACTAATTTCCTTTCGTCTTTTGAGTCCTTTATTGGTTGGTCTCCCATCCATCGCAGCTTCATATATTAACCCCTTAATGTATGTATTATGTACAACATTGCAAATTTCTAAATAAGCCTGCACTTTCAATGACCAACACCATTTAAATCAACTTGTATTCCATCAAATTTTATCCACTGGTTAAAAAAAAAAAGTATATGAAATCTCCACTTGCCCCCAAAGTCATAACAGGAGTCAACATTTTCAAAATGCCATATGAATTCTGCATTTCCCTCTGTGGTGCCGCCCATCCCCCAGTGCAAGCCGTCTTACACTCTTTACCCCTGTCTTTTATTCCTGTAAGGGGCTTTTATAATTTTAAAATCCTGGTAGCATGTTTTATATTTCTGGTAGCGTGTTGTGGTTTGTTCAAGCCTCGCGCCCTCAAGCAAACAGCAGCAGTGCTTAGTTTATTCATCCCACCTGCCTGACACTAAAAACTCTTGTAACCAGCCTACTGGCTGTTTATTTCCTTTAGCTTCAGCTTCCTTGGTTTATGGAGAGAGAGAACTTTGTAACTGTAACACCTAGGTTAGAATATAGAGAAGCTGGCAAAGTCTCTTCAAAGAAACAAAATAAAAAGCTTTATTCTTTACAACTGGGTTTTGAAGAAGAATACAAGTATTTCAGTTCACAGGCACACAAATTAACTCCTTAACTTCACAATTCCTTTTCCTTCTACCCCTTCTGGCTCTATCCCTGGCCTAGAAGGTCTGGACTTATGCTGGGATCTTTCCCCTGAGAGAACTAGACAGTTTAACCCGCCTTCCCCCCAGAACCCCAAAGCATGGACAATTCTCTCTTCTGGCAGGCGGGTTTTATACCCCATCATCAGACGTAACTCGGCACCTGATTGGTTGAGTACTCTCTTCCCCCTCCCATTATCCTAATTACAGAGGTTTCACCTCCTCCTGACCTGTTCAGGCTGTCTGATTCAACGGCCTTGCTTATTCCGCATTGAATGCACCCTCACTACAGTTTTTAAATTACATCACCCAGCACTGAAATTTAGTGTGGGCATCACACCCACAGAAAGAAAACGTTTACTAATTAAATAAAGGAATAGCTCCATTCAATAAACTGAGAATTTCTTTCTGACTAACGCAAAAATTTCAAGTTTTATTTGTTTGTTTGTTGGTACTTTTATCCCACCCTATACCTGGAGGTCTCAGGGCAGGTAACAACACTTAAAATCAAACATAATTAAAACAATGACTGGGTATAGGGCAGGATAGAAATACAAATAATAAATGAATAAAAATAAATAGCAGTATATTTTGTAAGAAATAGAAGTGTTATACTGGATGCGTGTTGGTGTGGCCGTAGAATGAACATCAACTTACCCAAATGTTTTCTTCTTGGCAGTACTGCTTCCAGTTCTGTCCACTGTCACTAAACAGTAGGAGATATTTTGTAACCCAGTCAGAACTCCCATATCCACCTTGGGTAGCAATTGCAGTAATTTCAGTTCTCTCCCCAAGATCTATCTGTAGCCACTGATATTTATTTGATATGAGTGGAGTCCAGCCGCCAGCACCTATAGTAATAAAGAAAAATGTGTGAACGAGGTAGCAATTATTCCAAAAAGTTAAAAACTAAATATTTATATTGTCGTCTGAAGTTTTCACCAGGTTGAGGGTTTTGTGGAACATGAGATGGGGCTTTGCATATGAGGGACCAATATATCTATAAAAAATTGCTGTAAATTCATCAGAACCAGTGCATGATGCACCTCGAGGGGGAGGCTATTCCATAGTCTAGGGGCCATCACTGAAAAGGCTCTCTCCTGGGTGCCCAATAGCCTCACTACTGAAGGAAGTGGGCCACTACTGAAGGCGGTGTTCTCTGTCTTGAGCAAGGCACTTTTGCATGTGGTGCCTTCATGAAGTCATTAGAATTGTTACTAAAAAAAAAAACCTTTGATTTCAAATTTGTTTTCATGAGCATCAGCAACTACTCTGCTGAACAACTCATTTAAACTCAAACTCTCTCCTGCTTTTTTGCCTGCTTCAAGCACAGCCATATTTGAAGAATTATGATAAACAAAATTTGTGAAAGCCAACAAGAAGGGAAAGCATTTACAGGCAAAGTTCCAGGTTAATTTGATTCTGCTGAAGTATTCTCTTATTAAAAACACTGCTATTGAAAATATTTCCTTTCCCCCATATGTCACAAGCTTTTGTCTTTTGTTTTAAAGAGTTGCAATTTGCATAGTTTAGTTTGCCCGAAGTTCACCTTGATTGTGTTTCTGCCATTTACATTAAAGTCCAATAATTTACAGAGGGTATTAGTCAGCAACTAGAAGATTTGCATTTGCATTTTCTATATATACTTTAAAGCTAAACTCAAGTTGCTGATGGATTACACAGTTGCATTGATTTGCAATCCAGTTAGACAGTGTGGATTTAATCAGAAGTAAATCCTACTGAATTCAAAGCAAACTGCCACAAGGATCTCAAACTAAGTGATGAGTTCAGAGAGGCATAATCTCTGTAGGAGAAAATACAGCACTCAGGACCTGAGTTTATGATGTTGGGCTTTACAGAAGAGCAGCCTAGTTAATCTGTTGCTGTAAAAGCTATGGCACCTTAATCTATTGTACTAATCTGTAGCATTTTAATTACTGACCAATTCATTACAGCATCAAATTTTGTAGTGTTGTTTCATCTACAAAACTTTATGTCCTGCAGAACCACAGAAAAACGAGGCTTTCAGAGAGGGGAAATAGGAGGAAGCTTGCAAATGGCTTAAAGCTGTTTTGCAGACGAGAGCATTTACACTAGGGATGTGCACGAATGTGGTTTTTTGCATTCAAATTTGAGTCAAATCTAATGGCAAAACAGTCAATTTTGATGTTTAAAATTCCAATGCAACAAAAACCAATTTGAATGTTACATTCAAATCTATTTGTTTGAATGTTAGATGTGACAACATTCATATTTAAAGATACAAACATCGTCAACATTCATATGTGGTATACATATCTGTACACATTTCGTATGCGTCTCATTTTATCCCATATGCATCCTTGTTTTGTTCTGTATTATAAGTGCAAATGCATACAGATACGTATGATATTCATACAGATAATTATGTAATACGTATGTATCTGTACATTCAAATGATTTGAATCATTCAAACGAATGTTTTGGAACATCTAAAATTTGTTTGAATGTCTAAATTTGAATGTGAAGACATGTGATTCAAATTCGAATGTCCACATTTGAACGAATTTGATCGGATTTCAAATGTTTAGAATATTTGTGCGCATCCCTAATTTACACCTCAGGCTCACGAACCTTCTGGGTTTACGTTCTATGATTAGAGATGGGATGAGGACATGAGGGACACACATACTGTTTCTGAAGCACTTTGGAACCCTTTATTTTGTTATACATGAATGCAGCCTCGGTGCCCTTTTGACACCACTGTCTCTCTGCCTTCTTTGTGTTATAGGTTTGTGGTGAAAATAAAATGGAGATGGATAATATACAGCGCCTTGAGTTCTTTTGGAGAGAGGCAGGATATAAATGCCAAAAATAAACATATTCTTAATTACTACTACTAGTAGCACCAACTGGGATAGCCAATGCCAAGAAAATCAAGGTACGGAGTTCTTGAAAGGTATATCAACTTAGGGTGTTTTCAGACAAGGTCAAAGATCCAGAAGATACCTATGTCCATGATACCGTCTTGAAATGGTGGTGGATGTTTGCTGGACACACTCCATTCAGGGTATGCCAAAAAGCCAGGAGAAAGAGAGTTTTAAGCAAGACCTTCCTTTTGGAGTTGACTGATCTTTCTAGTTTTGCCAACAGTGGCTGAAGCCAGAGGTGGTGGTGGCAGGGGGAGACATAAAAACTCAGATACTGGACTTAGTGGAGCAATTTCTGACAATTCTCCCCTCAGAGGTGGGACAATGGGTGAGAGAACTTGGTCCAGAGAACAGATATCAGGTGGTGGCCCTGGCAGAAGGTTTTCTCCTGAGTCAGGCAGAGGAGCTGAAGCAGAAGTAACCACAGATGGACAAATGGACCAGAGAGGCAAGAGATCTGGATCTTCTTTGAAACACACTATGTCCTCAGAGATCACTTGATCCAAGGTAGATACCACATAGACATAGGAGGAAAACAGAGATGTTCTGTGTGGTCCTTCTGATGCTGTGACTTTACTGAAGGAAACAGCTTCTCTGTCATTCTCCTATGCATGACCAAGGCCAAAGGGAGTGGAATGCCTGTGTCCACATTAGCAGATCCTGCTTCCATCCTGAAGTCCAATACCAAGGGGATAACAGAAAATTGTCTTTATGAAATGAACTGAAATTTCCCTTCATGACAAGCAATGTGCAAGCATAGCCAGAGTTCTCTATAATATAACTGTGCGGCTAGTCACTTGCTATTACTGCTCTACCTGTATATTCTAGGATAAAAGTAATAAAAGCTCCATTGATGGTGAGAGAGGACAGATTCTAGGGATATATGGTGCATATTCTCTTTCCATAGCCACTAAATGGGATTACCTCTGTCAGCATCCACAGAACTCACTGCATTCTAAAGAAATTAATAAGAGTTCTTTGGAAGCTTAAATAATTGTTTAATCAATAGACACAGTCTAAAAAATGAATAGCTTTCATATAATCATCAATATTACCTGCAAGTCAGATGTTTATCAATGACATTTCTGAAATTTACTTCTTAGTAGTTTTGTAGACTCAATAGACACCTTGCAAAATAAAATCATCCTGGAAAGCAGTTTTAACGATTTGTTGTATGGATATACCTAATTGTTGAGAAATGTGTGAATAGGCCCAGAGGTGCCACAATCTCTGTTGAGGCTGGAGATGCATTTGGAAGAGTAGGAATACTAGAGGCATATCACCCATTGTTCATTTGCTGACAGGCAAAGATTTTGCCTAAAAAGCAGCTCCCCTCTGTTAATCAACTGGAAATTAATAAGCCAAGAATCCATAGACCAAAAACCTTAAGAAAGTGCAAAACAAATTAGCTAAAGGGGATGTGGAAGGAAAGAAGTTTCCTATTCATTTCCACTCCTGAAGCCATCAATGCTGTATTAAAAATCTGTTTGAAGATTCATTTATTGTGCTACTTTTGGACAAACCACATAGTGGGAAGGATGCAACTGATGCAACTGAAAGCTTGAATGTTTGTTAAAAAATGTTTGGCAAAAACTTTGATTTACCTCAGTCCCCCAAGAAACTATTTTACTGTTTTTTGTTGTTTTCCAGCTATCCTGGTAAGACAAAAAAGACAAATATCCATACATAGGCCCTTTCTGCACTAGGGCTTGTTATGGGTTATATCCCAGAATAGGACCTGACATCTAATGCTAGTCCAAATTATAGGAGGCCCCACCCAGTGCAGAAAGGGCCATATATATTTACATAGTAATATTTGTAAATAAAGTTGGATAAAAAACAAAAATAGAGAGACAGACAGATAAATAGATAGGACAGAGAGAGAAAAAGAATTAAAGTGAAGTTACTTTTATGTCTCCTCAGCTCCAATATACTAGTAGGGAATCCTGGAAGTATCAAAAATGGTATTTCAAATATAAATGATGAAATACAGATGAAAATCAATAATGATTTTCAGCTTCTTTGCACTCCACTGTGAGATACTATCCTGAGAGTCGAGTAAGCTTCAATAAACATGTTTTATTTTAAGACAGAAAGCCTGAAACTAGAGTGTTTTAAAAGGTATGTTACACAGAAAATCCTTATTTTGATTTTTAGCCTGATGTTGACCAGTACCTTCTGCAAAAATTCCCAGAAACAGGCTATGGATTCTTATGTTGATCTAACTTGTAAGGCATCTCATGAATCAAAAGTCCAAAGTCCTAAGATTGCTTGTTTTCCTCCAAAGCCAGAAAATGACAACTTGCCTGTAGAGAATTTGTAATCAGGATACTTCTAGAATATTCTACTTCTATTCTAGTACTGTTGCCTATATGGTAGGGCAACAGTGTAGAGAAAATGGAAGCACTTACTGTCTTGCAATGTTGTTCCCATGATAAAGTGACATTTATATCTGGATATTCCATGCAGGAATGTGCGTGGAGATTTGTGACATTCAAAATTCATATGAACTTGGCCGAATTCAGACATTCGAATTCGAATCGAATGT
Source organism: Aspidoscelis tigris stejnegeri (assembly GCA_023333525.1). Taxonomy (NCBI): domain Eukaryota; kingdom Metazoa; phylum Chordata; class Lepidosauria; order Squamata; family Teiidae; genus Aspidoscelis; species Aspidoscelis tigris. The sequence goes on along the minus strand of JALMGA010000007.1, from coordinate 66,416,433 downwards.
TGTCACATTTGAAGATTGACATTCTAATTCAAATAGAATGTTTTGATACATTTGTATGAAGCTTTGTATGAAGTTTCATATGGGATTTGTATGGAATTTGTAAGGGATTTGAATGGGATTGAACATTAATATTGAATACAAATCCTACCACATTTGAAGGGGATCTATTTGAACGAATACAAATTTCCTTGCATTCAATTAGATATGAATAAAATAAAATAAAAATTGTGCACATCCCTAATTCCATGATGCAAAATACTAAGAAGTGTGTGATTGCTGCCCTTGCCTTCATGTGCCACTGTCATTTTGGGGTACATTTGGTCTCACGTATGTATGGTGGCCATTCCCAAGATGGCAGATTGCATGAGCAGCTATCCAGGGTTTTTATGTGGAACCCAGGTTGGGAGTTGATTTTCCTGCAATAACGTTATTGCAGAATATCACCCCAATATCCCAGGGTTGTTATGGGATTGCCATGGATATGTGTGGCAATAGCAGCATAGTTCCAGGATAATCCTGGATCTTACATCCTGTCTGGAGGCAGCCATAAATCTATTAATTACATAAACTGACAAATATTTAGCTACTTCTATCCATATTCTAATCTTCCTTTCGGAGAAGCAAGTATAATTAGATACAATGGGACTAACTTCTCAGTAGGCACATTGCACCTTTTGTCTCATAACTAGGGGTGTGCATGAATGCAATTTTTGACATTTGATTCAATTTGAATCAAATATTCAAATGTCCAAATTCATACAAATAGAGAAAAATGAATCTATTAAAATCTGAACCGATTTGGATACATTCTTATCTATTTGTAGGAATATTCTATTCATATCTGATGATATGAATGTTGACAACATCCATATGGGTTGATACGCATCTGTACGGATCCCGTTTTTATCCTGTATGCATCCCGTTTTCATCCCATACATATCTGTGCAGAAGTGTGCAGATACAAATATGGATACATATCGATACATTTGGATACACATATGAATGTCTGAGTGATTCGTACGAATGATTCAAAATATTTGTATTTGTTTGAACTTTTAAAAATGAATATCTGACAAATCATACTAGTCTGAGACAATGTAGAGATGGTTTAACTCAATGCATTTGTTCCCTAGTTGTCTTCATTTGCTAGCAGTCATTGTGACCTCTTATATCACAAATTTATGAATTTTTACTGTCTATTCACTCAGAACAGAGTGGTTTGAATACTGCTCATTTGAACACTAACCAACTTCAGCTTGCATGGTGCTTAAAGGAATAGCAAGAGAGAAATTGGTCCTTTCTTTTACTAGTCCCAACAGCTGAGATCAGTAGTGGATTGAAGCACAGATGTGCACGTCACTTGCCTCTGCTCAGAGGACCACTACTGATACTAATTAATGAAACCTGGATTTTCATTTATTTATTTGTTAAGGCCTTCTGAGGATCCAATAATATTTCTCTCCCCTCTCATCAAGAATGGATAGTGGCATTCTCATCAGGATATGCAGTTTTGGAGATTGTAGTGGAAAAAACAAAATCAGTTATTTTAGACAGATTGAAAAAAGCTATGGATTTACACTTTTTAACTTTTCACTCAAATGCAGCTTCACATCAGAATTGGTTTCCCTGTCAACTGCTGAGATATGTATTCCAAAATGAAATGTCATTTTATGTTATCCTATATTGATGGCAAGCTTATTCGTTTTAGCTTTTATTACAAATTCATTCTCAGTTTTCAGGGTTGTGTTATCTCTAGAATCTCACCAAGAAATGAAACCCAGGGTGAGGCCATGAATATGAAGTATAATTGCTAAGTAGATGGAGTCTGGCAATTTCACCCTCACATAGTGGCAAAAACTGATGAGCTGGAACCTGTCCACCCTCTACACTTACTTTGGCCTTTATCAATAGACTTATAAAGAAAAGAAAATGAGTTCTCCTCCTATTTGTCAGTACCTGGAAGGGGCCACAAATTCAGGGCCTAGCTAATCATTTCCAGATGAACATGAGGCCATTCAAATGGGTAGACGTCACCTTCAAATCGATTTCCAGTTGAATGAATTCTAATTAATCAGACTTTTACTCTGCTTTAGTATGTTCATTGGCAGCAAGCTGAACATCAGCCAGCAATATGAAATGGAGTTATGAGCTGCATTAAAAAAAGAAGCATTGAATCACAAAATATTGAAGGCTCTTATTCTGCTTTACGTCACACTGATGAGACCTCACTTGGAGTATTGTGTTCTGTTCTGTCCACCATTCTTCCAGAAAAGTGTTGATAGGTTGGAAGAGACCTTAAACTTTTGACATAAGAACTTCATATCATGTCCTTTAAGGACAGGCTGAGGGAACTGGATATGTTCAGACTGGAGAAAAGAAGACTGAGGTTCATGATTTAATAGGGGTGCCATAGGGAAGGTGTTCAGAGCTACAAATACTAGAAGAAAAAAATATTAGGTACAAGTTTCAGTTTCATATGAGGCAAAGGGTGCACCTGGATAAGACTAAAAGTCTGAGTTTAATACACAGCAGCATTTGATTTGGAAAGCATGTTTAACAATTCTTCTCTATGGCTGTCCATTATACACTCAGTACTCCAGATTATTTTTTTAAAAAAAAAAATAGTCATTTTAAGCACTCTGGCTGAAGAGTATCACGTTACTCCATGCTTGTAGCAATTGCAAGTTTGCCCAGGTTTTTCCACCAGCTTCTCAAGCCTCAGGGTAAAAGGAATCTCCCTGCTTCCACAAGCTTGCAGTGCACACTTGACACCAGCAGGGGCTGGACTCTTAGCCTGGGGGCAGAATGGCTGCCCAGCCACATGGTCTACGCAGACAACAACTTTCCCGCTTCCTCCAGCCACAGGATGTGACATCAGAAGGCCTTCTGACCTGCCCAGCTGATGCACTCCACCTATCACCTCCCTGGATTTTATCCTGAGGTCACTTCCTTCCCCGCCTTCTTGTGGCGGGCTATTTAAAGCTCTGCACAGAAATAAATCTCCCTCTTCCAGCTGATCTCTGCCTCCTGCCTCTTCTTTCCCCCTCCACCATTTGTTGCTCCCCATTTCCCGGAGCCCTCGCATTTCGTGGCGTAAGCCGGATATGCTACACATGCTTTTTCATCTGTGTGGGAGAGCTGCATGAAAACTAATGAGAATTTGCCTTCACTGAGAATGTGTACCTGTCAGAGGTACTTCATGCTGAGAATGCAAGGAGGGTATGGACCAATGAAAGGAAGAATTTTGTTGCTACAATGTCACAAAAATGCTAAAACTGTGGATCTAGGTGAACTGCTTTAAAAGCAATGTCTTCTCAGCTCTGGAATTGCAACTGTTGATATCTCTGCAAGGAAAAGGAAAGTGACAGAAAAACCTTTATATACAGTAAATATCATGTAGCTCTTTATCAGAAATGCCGGACAGAACTGATGGGTTCACATTGAACCATAGTTTTTTTAAATTTATTGGGTTATTGTTTTCAGTGGATGACAGATCATCAGTGCTAATGTCACAACTAAGATCCTAGTCAGGTCCCTGGAGCAGAATTAGGGAAGTGCACGATTATTCCTAACATACAAAATTTGTATGAATTTAGCCAAATTCAACCATTTGAATTCATATTGAATGTTGGCACATTCAAAGACTGACATTCAAATTTGAATCAAATGTTTCAATACATTCATATGAAGCTTTGCTACGGATCCGTATTCCTATGGGATTCATATGCGAATTCATATTGAACATTAGTATCAAATTTGAATCCTGCTACATTCAAAGGGGAATCTATTCAAATGAATACAAATTTTCTTGCACTTGATTTCATATGAACTGAAGACACACACAAAAATAAAATCATGCACAACCCTAATCAGGATACACAGTGTCACATATTAATTGCCTCTATTTGTTACCCTCTTCCTGGCAAATTTCAGTCCATGTGCATCACATGGGTACATGATGTGCCACATGCAGCTTCAGCACATGTGTGCAGCATCTCATGTGGGTGTGTAGAGTGTCACATGGCATATCAGCACATGTGAGCTGAGCATCATGTGCTCCTTCTGCACCTCTTCCACCTGGAAGAAGTGCAGAAGGGGTTTACCAGGGCTTAACTAGCCCTACACTAGTGGTAGTGTAGAGCTCGTTTTAATGCTCCATGCTTACACTATGTTCTGGAACCCTCTGGGACATGCAGTGCCATTCCTGCATGAAGCAGCTCTGTGACCTGTGTATGGCACATTTTAGAGCTGACCATTTTAAAAAAGCCCTTTGGAACCACCTTCAACAAAGGATTTATTTTTATTTCAAGCTTCACAGCTAGTTAACCTTTTGAGAGTAACTTTAACATTGTTCTAGAAAATGAAACATATTCAAGTGAAAATGTTATCGCTTAGAGTTAATGTATTTCTGCCAGTGTTAGTTTGCATATAATTATCTACTGTAATTTGAACACTAAAAGCTGGTGGGAAGGACTTGAAAGAAGAGGGAGTTAGCATCACCTTTAATATAAACAGGTGTGTCATGACCAAATACTGAATGAAGTAATGTGATAATATGTGATGTACTGAGCATATTCATTGAAAAACATGTCATGTATGATCACCCTTGGAACTAGAGAATATAGTGGAATTGACATAATATCTGTGTCAAGTCTATGTGATGAGAGACATTTATTTTGATTAACATATACTAATGGCCACTGTCCACAGTACATCCAAAAGAGCAGCGTTCTCTAGGTGCTTCCTGTGTCAGCAGCTACTGGTAATACATTATATACTACATATTTAGATTGGCTGAAAACCAATGAAGCTGCATTCATGTATATTTCCTATGTTTATACATGTAGAAAAAGATTTCATGTGGCCCAAAGGCTGGACATAGAAGCAGTTTCCACACAGACCCAAACATTTATTCTATTCCCACTTAACAGTTTTAATCTCCTGCTAACTTTTTGATGATGCATTTTGTGTGCTAGCAATATGTACTGCAGTTACGATGCTTGGCCATATCAGGTGATCCGTCAGGTACTGAAAAATATTTATTAGTTTCTTAGGGTGCCTCCAGACACATCCTAAACTGTGAATGGAACGTGCAGTCCATATTGTCCTGTCAGAAAGGACAATTGATCTTTTGTCATCACTCCACAGTATATATGACCATTACAGCACATTTTCCTTAGTATGGGAGAAAGAAATCTTGCTGTGCAATATGTAGTTAGATCTCATTATCATGCAAAAGCAGGTGGAATGACTAAATGCACAAACAAGATGATACTAAACCCAGAAGTGCAGCTCAAAGCCTTGCCTAAATTCTCATTCTTCAGTGGTTCCTTAAACAGGAAACCATGAAGTTGATTTTTAGTCAGGGCAATTGATTTTCCCTTTGCAGTCAGCATATAGTGGTTTATCACTAAACTGAGAATTTAAACAGTTCTGTCTGGAGACAATCTTATTCAATGTGACTAGAATCAGCTTGATGGGAAATCGCCCACCTGACCAGTAGTGGTCCGTAGACTTTCCAAGGACATTGTAAGAATGTCAGTGTGGCTTAGTACATTCTGGAATTTGTTCTTGTTCTTGTTTTTAATTTCTTTGGGATAATTCTGCATTCAGGGATGGATTCAGTAATCCAATCTCATTATTTTTTTACTGTCTTTTGCTGACAAGCACGTTTAATCCCACGTTGGAAAGAAGGTGTGAAAGGTCCTATTTAAAGAGCACAGTCATTTTGAAGGACTGCTTTTTGATCTGAAAGTAATTTTAGGAGCATTGGAATAGCTTCCTTAAAAGGGGGGAAGAAATTATTTTCTGTTACCGTGCTGTTGATTTTTTTTTAGTGTTTGTTATGCACAAGATCATGATAATTTTATTCTGCTATTAACTTTGGTGACATCTCTTTACTGCATAGTGAAACCCATAGGATCAGCTCATTGGTTTTACAGTGAGAAAGCTTTCTTAGAGCTCTTATGCTAATATTACATTTTACTAAATATGAACACTAAAGCATCTCTCCAACTTTGAAAGAAGATTGTAAGAACAAGCAAAAAATAATAATGCATAGAGAAATATTTCCTGGTACTTGGAAAACTTCTACGTCTCTGATCGCAAAGAAAATTGATGGCCTGTGCCAAAACCTTATTACCACTTCAGAAGATCACATTCAACAAAAAAACACTCATAGCTGAAGCTTTGAGCTTATCCCTTACTTCACTCAGATAAGGAGCTTTTTCACACTCAGGAAACCTCAATAGGTTCAAACTGTTTCTGTAAACACATCTTTTCATCTTTTCATATTCTGTAAAAGTTGTTCCCTCAAATCTTAAGGTTCAAAAAAGAGAGAAAGCTTAAATGTATAGAATAGAGCAACGTTTAGAATTACAACACCTATCCATTTTTAGTCGTTTTAAAATTATTGTCATAGGAACATGCATGTGGGGCAATATTTATTCAGCTGAGTGAGAGGGATGGTGAGATCTCTCTTCCTAAGAAGCTTATAAACCAAACTTAGGAGCCATGAGAATGGAAAAATCTACTCTGAGATTAACCACAATAACCAATGTGGCATGGAGACAATATCTTATCGATGTGGACCTCCCCTGCTAAATGAAGAAGAAGAAGAAGAAGAAGAAGAAGAAGAAGAAGAAGAAGAAGAAGAAGAAGAAGAAGAAGAAGAAGAAGAAGAAGAAGAAGAAGAAGAAGAAGAAGAAGAAGAAGAAGAAGAAGAAGAAGAAGAAGAAGAAGAATTTAAGCGACTGGCTAAGCTTTCTATTCTTCTCCCCACAACAGAACACCCTGTGATGTGGGTGGCCCTGTGAGAGCTCATAAGAGAGCTGTGACTAGCCCAAGGTCACCCAGCAGGCTTCATGGAGGAGGGCAGAATCAAAGCCAGTTTGGTCTAGTGGTTAGGGAGCTGGACTCTTATCTGGGAATAATCCAGGCACTATTCACACATGCAAACACACACAGACACATGCACAAGCCATCTCCAAAGCTGTTATTTGCCGTTAATGGGACACCTCAATTTTTTTCCCAGTGAAAGTTTCCCCCCATTTTATGGAAAGGGATTTTGGCTCCCTATTTTTGGTACTCTTCTACGCTTTCCTCTTCCTGCAAGGAAACTAAGAAACTGTTGTTTACTTCATTCTAGCAGACTCTTTCCTTGTCTTTTCTCTTTTTCTCTCTTTAATGAAGCCAAGCCTATCTGCTCTTAATCTCCTATTAACTTAGCTGCAAATATTCCTTTCTTAAATATATGCAAGAAATTCAAGCTCAATCCACCTGTGACCTGATTAAAGTGGAAGACATAGTTTTCCTCTAAACCACATTTACCACTCTAAGGGAATATTTGTTCTTTCAACGGTCATGCTAATCAGGGCAGCTTGTAATAGAAATATCAGTTTTAGTGAGCAGGCATGAACCGACATCACCTGCATTAATTCATCCATGCTGCACTAATACTTTTGAGGGGCTGCATAGCCCACGCCTTTAAATCTACAGATACTGGCAGCTGTCAGGCATGACAGAAATGCCAATTGCTAGCCAGCATTGGAGCTGGATTGTGGGCCAGGGCCAGTGATATGTTGGGGTTGTCAAGATCCATTGGCTGCTTAATTTAGCAATCAAAACAGTGCTGGATATCTAGCCCTATTATTTCTCCAGCCAACATGTTTTTGAGTTACTGGCTGTGTGCTGAAGTCTTTCGCATAGCATTGCAACAAACATCTGGAGTTTGCTCCTCATTCAGACAAAAATGGCAGGGGGTAGGTATGTAGTGACATCCTAGAAGTCCCTTGAGGAAAGTATGCCAAAAGACTTTGTCAGACAGCTGGTAAGTAAAAAACAGAAGAGCCCCGTGTTTGTGTGAAAGACCAATCTGAAATGCAAAGTCAGCTTCCTCTTTGTATCCAGTTTTCCCCCTCGCCATCTAGAAATGCCCATAATAGGTTCACAGTAGGGGTGTGCACAAATATTCGTAACATTTGAAATTTGTAAAAATTCATATGAATCCGGGCATTCAAATTTGAACTGAATGTTGGCACATTCAAAGATTGACATTCAAATTTGAATCAAATGTTTTGATACATTCGTATGAAGCTTTGTATGGGATTTGTATTGGATATTCATATATATTTGTATGGGATTTGTATGGTATTGAACATTTGTATTGAATTCAAATCCTACTACATTTGAAGGGGATTTATCTATTCAAATACGGATTTTCTTGAATTTGATTCAGTATGAATCAAATACAAAACAAATTGTGCCCATTCCCAATTTAGTTTTGTTTATTTATCCTGCCCTATCCCTGAAGGTCCCAGGATGGATTATAACAGTGAAAAAAAAAAAGAACCCACTAAAACCAGTAAGTGAATGAGTGAGAAGAAGGGAGATATATCTTCAGTCAAAACCAAGGGTAAACCTGTGTGTCTTCACCAATCTCTTAAATGTATATAGTGAGGGAGCATGATGCAACTCAGGTTGAAAGCTATTCCGAAGTCTGGGAACAACCACTGAAAAGACTCTGTCTTAGGTCCTTACCTCTTTACCTATGTTAATTACTCCACACCTAATCAGCAGTTCATGAAGTTCTGGGGAGGCAGTGCATGCTTGAAGGCTGCAACAGCCTCCTCAAAGTGCAGATGCTCTTCACCAGAAGTTCACTAATTGTTCACTAGAGGCCAGGGTGCCAATAGGCCCCTTGCCTGGGTCTTTGATGAATGCAGTAAACAACACATAATGAAGACATTGCTGCTGCTGTTCCTGCTGGTGATGATATGAAAAATGATGATTTCTATATGCCCAGGCAAAATACAAATATTTATATTTTTAAACAAAGTTTGAATCTTTCTGCTGCAAAGTGTCCATATGACACTTAGATAAGTTGTTTTCAAACAAAATACTTAATCCAAGTTCTCTCTAGAGTTGTTTTGCCTTACTGAACACCAACAAACCTCTTCATGCACTGAGCAATATGCATCCCAGTAGAATTTAAAAGCACTTCAGCCAAAGATACCATTTCCCTGTTCTCCTTCACTAGTGCATTGCAAGCTCAACACAGGCTCCAGTAACTTGACAATAATATGACACAAAGCAGCACTATTATATCTAGATTTAGCAGCTATGTTGATCATTTCAACAAAGACCAGATAGCATGAACAAACATGCTGCTTTAGTTTCTCAGATATTAGCCTGTGGAATGTATTTCAAACACCATTATTTTCAACTATAAAGAAGTGCTTGATGGTTTTTTTTTTTTTTCTTTAGAGCTAAACATTCATTCCTGGTCTGGACTGAATGGTGTGATACAGATGGTAAGCAACATGTTTTATATATAGCATGAGCTTTCCATGCACATAATTTGTTTAGTTTCTTTAAATAAGCCCACACTTATTTATAAGCACGTGTTAAATGAGTATCTAAAGAATAGGGATGTGCACGAATATTCATAGGCATTCAAAATCCGATTGAATGTGCCAAATTTCAACATTTGAACTCGAATAGAATGTCCTGAAATTTGAATGTAAACATTCAAACTGAATTTCAAACTTTGGATATCATTAGAATTATCCAGACATTCATATGTGTATGGGTTCATACAGAACGTGTATGTGAACATCCACATCTTTCCCGCATCTGTACGCATTTGTACAGATCTGTACGGGAGAAAAACAGGTTGCATACGGGATAACCACTGGATGAGTACAGACGTGTATGGATGAGTACAGATGTGGGAAAGATGCATATATGAACCTACGAATGTTGTCAACATTCGTAGGTGCAGATTTGAATTTGGTAAATCTGAATCGAATCTTGTTAAACTTGAATTTAAAAGATTTGAATCGGATTTTTGGGTATTCAATTTGATTTGAATAGAATGTCAAAAAACATTAATGCACATCTCAAAGAATACAGATAGAATATTATATTACATTCTATATAGTTTTAATACATGAGGAATCTTACTTGCATCAAGATGAAAGGATAATTTTGGGTGTTTTTCCACTGTCACTAGAAGTACTCATTAAGTACCCATGGGTACTTAATGGGTACTCCTAGTGACAGTGGAAAAACACTCTTTGATAATTCTTGAGCAATTTTCCCCATCCTATGGAGATATATCAGAACTAAGGATTTACTATATATAAACTGGGTAACAACAACATAAAGATAGCACTAAGAAGCTCTGTACTTTAGAACACCACAATTTTCTAATGCAGTGGTTCTCAACCTTCTTAATGCCATGACCCCTTAATGCAGTTCCTCATGTTGTAGAGACCCCCAACCACGAGGAAGAGCAGCTGGGAGGGGGGAAATAGAGGTGGCGGGAGACTCATCGCAATGCCTCTGAAGCAGTTGAGAACTGCTGTTCTAATGGATAAGGGTAGAGAAAAGGACATGCTTGGGGACGGAGGAGGTCTCACTTTGCATACAGGATGACACCAGTATCCAGGAGCTCTAAGGTCCTTTCTTTACTTACTTTACTTATTCAGACCAGAACCCTTCATATTCAGCTGCTGGGCATTGTTGATCTGCACATTAGTACAGGTTTGAGAGATCCTAGGGGTGTCCACAAATATTTGTAATCTTTAAAATTCAGCCAAATTCGGACACTTGAATTTGAATTGAATGTTTTGATACATTCGTATGAAGCTTCGTACAGGATTCATATATGGGATTTGTATGCTATGTGTATGCATTTATATGGGATACATAAGCTATTCATATGCATTTGTATAGGATTTGTATACTATTCATATGCATTTGAATGGGATTCGTATGGGATTGAACATTTGTATTGAATATGAATCCTACCACATTCAAAGGGGATCTATTCAAACAAATACAAATTTTCCCACATTTGATTTGGTACAAACCGAATAAAGAAACAACAACATCTGTGGACATCCCTAGTCCTGATCTTGCTGGTATGCTCCATTTGCATTAGATGGAGCATGAGGCAGATCAGGGAGAGCTTGTTGGGATCACTGGTAGACCCATTTTAATGAATATACTTGTGGACCATTTGGCTCTGCTCCAGAACATTGGAAGCCTACAAAAGGTACAGCTCCCATGCTTGAGGCCAGCAGAGGACATTTTTTCAGTGGAGCACCAAACGTGCATTTTTCAGTGAAGCACCAAACGTGTAACCCTCAGAGGCTCTGAGGCCAAGAACCTTTGTTCCTACCCCTTGGAGCTCTTGAAACTCAAGTGAGGTATGCTTTATTCTGGAATATCCAAATATAGTGGAATATGTAACTGGCATGTGAATGCAGCCTAAGATGTTATTAATTTAGTAACATTAATGAAAGCTGATCTCCCCTTTTAATGTAGATCAGTAGCCACACTATTAAAAAAACAACCTTTATTAAGATAAAAATACAGTTAAAGCTACAAACAAATCATTAACTCATTCCCCAGAACATGAGAATACAAAAACACATGCATTGTCAATTGTTACAGCCAGAATTTTAGCAAAGGTTTGTACATAAGGATAAGTGTGACCACACTTTTGAGAAATATATAAATGCATGCTCTGAGGTTTAGACTCATGTGAAATAATAAATTGAGATGTTACTGCAACAGTTCTATTTTACATTTTGAAGATATTCTTGCTCAAACAAGAACCACATAAATACCTTACAGTGGGATATTATGCAAAACAATGGTCACTACAGTGTATCAATAGAATAGAGTTCTGGCAACTTTACAAAGAATGATAAAAGGCACTGTTCTTTTTGGCAGGTTTTCTGTTAGAATAGTGTGCTAAAGTAATGTGAACTGGGAACCACATATTCAGTTTCAGAGCAGAGCTGAAATAACCCTATTCATGTCTCAAATGTGAATAAAGTACTACTGAATTTGGCTTCTGCTGAAGAAAATATGGTTTAAGCGTAGACTTGGCAATACTCAAGCACCATCTGGTGAGGTGGCTGTAACCCTTTTTTGTCAGATAAAGAACTGGTAGACATCATCTATAATCTCATGTCTAGACCTCTGAAATGGGCTCTATACAGGACCATTCTCACCAACTGTTCACAAGGCATTAAAGGACTCTGGCAACTGATCTAAAATTGTATTGTACAGGCACAGTCCAGTTCTAGCTAAGCGTTATGGATCTCTGAGTAACAAATATCTTTCCACCCAAAAACAAAGGATCAAGCTTTTTTCCTCTTTGTAGAATCCCTTGCAATGTCCCAAAGAAGCAACATAAACATGATTAATTGCTAAAAGTTTTATTCTCTTTGTAGGAAAAAAAAATTCTATCATTGATTCACAAGTTCAAAACTCCTGCTTTTTTGGTGATGGGTTAAGCCTGTGCAAACTGCATATATTAGATATTTTTAAATATTTGTATACCCAATTTAATGAAAAGGTGGATAAAAATACTTTCAGGAAACAGTGACAGCTTCCCAGTGGTCACCAGATAATGCTGCCACCAGATAATGCATGTTTCCACACTACAGCAGTCTATGGGAAATGATGGCCCCTGGTCCTCTACCTGCATGGTGTCAGGCCCTGTTCCATTCTCCAGTTAAAAAATGCTGCTATGGAGCATGAAAACAGGAGGCCTCTTTGAAGTATTCATCCAAGACTTCCCAGCAGTGGGCAGGACCAGACATTTGCTACAAGGACACCTGAACCAGCACCATTTTGCTGGCCTTCTGGAAAAAGACTGGGAAATGGATCATTTGTGATATGCCACAACAAAGTCCCTGACCTGCAGCTTTGGACGCTGGGGAACCTTCATTTCTGGCCTCCAGAGTTAGGCTGGGCTGAATTTGTGGCACAGTGGACAACCTTTCCAAGGACAAAGAGGCAATTGCCATTCCCAGCCAAGCTGACACAGTCTTCCCAGCCAGCCAAAGTGAAGAAGGCACACCTCATATGCTAAACAGGAACAATGAATCTGTCTCCCAAGATGGAGACAGCTCAGATTTAGATGCTGGGCAGCACCCAGTTTGGAGTGTTCTCAGGCAAGAACAAGAGCACCCGAGACGCTCAGCACAATAACAGACCAAACACCTGCAATGAAGAGGGCATGCCTCTCCCAGCCCTATTTAAGAAACAGTCCCTGCAACTGCTGTTGGAGACAACAGCTTGTTATCCTCACAACCCTGGTTCCTGTGTATTCTCTGTGTTCCTGACTCTCTGACCGTTTGATGACTATGAAGACCTGCTGGCAAACTGAACTCGGCATTCCTGACTACGCTTTGACTCTTGAACTCTGGACCTTGACCTGGCTGCCGCTACCACTAGCCCGGTGAGCATTTGCGTGTGTGTGCATGCAGAACACTGCCTGCTTGGGACATGACATCATGTGCCATCATCCATTGCTGCAGTCTTGGCTCAGATGAAGTGATCTGGGCCAAGATTGGCCTCCCCATCATGCACCAAGGAACACAGTGTTTCTCTAAAGAGTGGAAGAATATAAATACTGCTCTGCCATTGCTCATTACTGCCTATGCTGATGAGGATTAGAGTTCATTAACATTGGAAGGCTCTCTTTTTAAACACAGAGTTATGTTCCCTCTAGTGGAAGATCACAAGCCAGATTTGGCAGATACATTGAACTGGAGTTATCATTTTAGAGCATCTCAGAATAACCACCACCACCAAAGCTAGTCACATATTCATCTTTCAAGTGCTGTTATATATATGCAAACATTTTCTTTATTAAGAGGGGACCCATTGAATTCATCACTTTCATATATATGCTAATGATAGAGTTAGTGAAAGCTTGGCTATCAGGAAAACTGAATATTAAAGTTTGAGTTAACATGGACTCATGCCTCTTCCCATGTTCCAAAATAACCTGGAGTTTCTTCTGTCTATCATACTTATACTTCAGGTCACATATGGTGTTGTATTTGTTCTTTTAAAAATGGTTACAACAGATTTAGTAAAGAAAAGCCTGCTACAGAGGTGGCAGGCAACATGTTTGATATATAATGAACTTCCTTTATTTGGAATGTAATAGGTTTTAGGCAAAATAGAGTTTTATGGAGTATTTTGTTTGTACTTAATAGTCACGGAAAATGATTTCAAGGACTTTTTTTCCTTACAAAAACACTAATGTGTCGATTCATAAGTCATTCTGCAAAGAAAAATTTAAAAGCTGCTTCTATTCCAAACATTTCATACAGTTGTGATGTGCAAGAATGTTTTTTGGCTTCTATTCAAATCAAATTGAATACCTGAAAATCCAATTCAATTTGAATCTTTTAAATTTGAATTTAACAAGATTCTATTCGAATTTACCAAATTTGAATCCATTTGTTTGGATTCTTTATTCAAATCTGCTCAAATGAATGTCAGCAACATTCCTATGTGCATGTACACATCTTCCCCGCATCTGTACACATCAATATGCATCTATACACATCCGTATGCATCCTGTGGTTATCTTTTATGCAAACCGTTTTCATCCTGTACAGTTCCACACGGTTCCGTATAGATGCGGGAAAGATGCAGATCTTCAAGTATGCATTGTGTACGAACCCGTACACATACGAATGTCCGGATAATTTGAACAAATAGATCTGAAATGTGAAATTTGAATTGAATTTTTACATTTGAATTTTGGGACATTGTATTCGAATTTGACTGTTGAAGTTTGGCACATTTGATCAGATTTCAAATGCCTACAAATATTTGTGCCCATTCCTGTCATACAGTGAAAATAAAGAAAAATGCCTCTGGAAAACGGTACCATTACATAGATAACTAAGGTAGTCACTAATATTACTTGAATGTATAGTATTAAACTTATGCTTATAAGTACTATGAATTATAATGGTAAATCATTAACTATCCATATAAGGCATTTGACTCAATTTTCAAACATTTTAAAGTAGATTTAAAAAAAAACCCAGTTATCTATCATTAGAAAGAAACAGAAAACAGATTTTTGCTGACAATGGGTGTTTTTCCACTGTCACTAAAACTACCCATTAAGTACCCATTAATGGGTACGTAATGGCATTTTTGTACCCATTAATGGGTACTTAATGGTACTTCTAGTGACAATGGAAAAACACCCAATAATGCAGGGATTTTGCTCAGTGATCCAGATTACTTCAAACAACCCTGATTCAATTGCCCTTAGTTACTGCAAATCTTAAAAAAATTATATATGCTACTGAAGATACTAACATGTCCCCATTACCCATAAAACCTTCCCGTGCAGAAGTGGTGACGTGGAAACAGTGGAGCATGTTCTCTTTTTCTACAGTCTATACAGCACTGCCCCACAGGAACTGGTGAACCCCAGGCTGAGTTTATACCCAAGAAGATCCACCTCAGAATACATCAAATTGCTATTAAGTGACACTAACCCTGGCATGACTTTAGCTGCGGCAAAATTACTATGTCTTCTTTTTTTCTCTTTTAAAGTGCATATTATGATTTTAAACAATTTTTTTGTAAATATCTGTATCTTTTACCACTTGATAAATCTGGTCTGTGACTATACAGTACTACTATATGCTGGAGTGAACAGACCTTCTTTCTTCTGTTCTATTCTTCAGAAATTCTCTGTTTTAAGAGCTTCTAGATTATCAAACATTAAAGTGGTACAATGGACAAATCCTCAAACTAATTTCACAAGAAGAACAGCTAAATACTATCTCAGCAGTTGTATAAATTCAGTATAAAATGCCTCAAATCCAAACTCAATATGATTTTATTTAGTGTTTGCATACTAACATCTGTAAGCAGAAGTTAGGTCAGGTAACTAGACTTCCTGTGACTTTTTCTTCTCCATAATGACACCATAGTGGCACTTTCAGGATTAGTGTTAGATGAAGCAAGACAGGGTCAGCTGAGAGAAAAATTGGATTGTCCTTTGCAAATGAAGAAGCCTAAATTTGATCCCATTTTCCACTGATATATGCTTTCTTTAAAAAAGGGGAAATTTCTTTGAACAGATTTAGTTTTTCACTTATTGAGAGGAAGAATGCTGAAATGTTGTCCCACATACTAGTGGTATAAAGGAAGCTGGCTAAGGCATTAGAGCATTTTTATAAGCTAATAAACAACTTGATAGGCCCTGAATTTCTAGAATACCTAGTTATAAAGCAAAATAATGACTTTTATAACAGCAGGGATAACCATCATATCTCCCAGCTGAAAAACCAAAAGGGCTTGTGACATTCCGTTAAAATCATGGTGAGCTCAAAGCTTTTAAGAATTTAATTTCTTGATAAACACAGGATATTTGTCTAACACTCATATATTATGTATTTGAACACAAAAATACTGCAGATCAGTGATTCAATCTAAATATCTAAAAAGAAAAAAAAGGAAAAATGTCTTTTTTTGAGGGGTGGAATGCTTATACTAGGGATGTACACAGATATTTGTATTATTTGTCATTCATATGAATTTGTCTGAATTTGGACATTCAGATTCAAATCAAATGTTTATTTATTTATTTATTTATTTATTTATTTATTTATTTATTTATTTATTTATTTATTTATTTATTTATTTATTTATTTACATTTATATCCCGCCCCATACCCGAAGGTCTCTGGGCGGGTTACAACCTTAAAACAACAGATTAAAACAGAATATACATTAAAAGACTTTAGAAATTCAACACTCTAAAAGCTGCTTTTGGGGGTTGCCCTGCCCTCTTCCTCCTGGCGTGAACGCGCCACCCATAAGGGACCCCTTCACAGAGCCTAGCTGGGTGGCCGGGTGGCTGCCACTTGCCTGGATGGAGGAAAAATGGCAGTGGGCAGCCAGCGATTCTTTCCCCTCCCCCCCCCCATTGCCCAGGGCACACAGCAGCAGCGGCAACTCAAGCCCCCTTCGCCCACTCACCGCCACAGCCACAGCCTTAAAAACAGAACCTGCAGCTGCTTTCCTTTTCCTTTTTTAAAGGTCAGAACTTTCACAAAATTGCAACATTGTTATCAGGTGTGAAGTGAGTATATTGCTACAGTGTAGCGGCTGCTTTAAGGGGTGTATTTTTACAGTAAAATCACTATCTTTGGAAGCAAGCTATTGGGAGAGGGAAACCCTAAACACGCATTCTCATCCCTTAACACGGTACCGTTCCCACAGTAAAAAATGTAAAATGTTTCAAGGGCACGAACCGGAGTTAAGCCAACCTGATGTGGGAACTGCAAGGATTGAAATAGTTTTGAAACTGAAGTAAGCTTATAATGGGAACGCGGCCTAAGTCAGTTCATATTTAGTTATCCAGTGGTTCCTAGTAGGGGTGTGCACAAATTGTTTTTTTGCATTTGAATTTGAGTCAAATTGAATTCCAAAACATTTGATTTGATTTGAATGTTTAAAATCTGAATGCTAAAAAAAAAATTTGAATCTGTAACCTTGGATCTATTTGTTTGAATGTTAGTTTCGTATTTAAAGATAGGAATGTCGAAACATTCATGTTATACATATCTGTACGTATTTTGTATGCATCCCGTTTTCATCCCATATTATAAGTGCAAATGTGTACAGATATGTATAATACTATACATTCAAATGTATCAAATAATTCAAACGAATGTTTTGTAACATTTAAAATCAATTCGAATGTGAAGACATTTGATTCGAGTTTGAATGTCCACATTTGAACAAATCTGATTGGGTTCTGAATGCACATTCCTAGTTCCTAGCGTTGGGGCTTGAGGGGGTGTTTCCCAGTGTTCATTATGGTGCACTGCTGAAAAGCATCCCCCCCCCTTAGTTCAAGATCAAAGATTAAGGGGCTCCTTAATCCAGATCTAGCTCCGTCATGTGAAAACAGAGCAGGACAAATGGAAGCACGGCCTCATAAATCTGTATTAACACTGCGGATCTATGTAGCCTAGAACCGTTCTATATGGGTGCTTAATATGGATTAAGGATCCAAGCAGAAAGGCCCATCCTCACAAAAACATACTTTTATGTTGTCCTCGTAGAAACAAAGTATCATATTGCCCAAAAAAGTTTTCTCCCCTCTCCTTCTTTTTCTGTATCAACTGCAGTAACTCTATAGAGTTTATATATCTGTCCATATATTTAAAGTTAAAAAATATGAAGCGATTCCCATGGTTATAATTTCATTGACATGCTACGCAGCTTCTCATTTTTCCTAGACACTGCAATTTGTTGCAATCTATATAGTCTTTTTAACTGAACTAAGATAGCTCATTTTGGAATTGGCACAATGCAGAGAGGAAAGTGAAAACCTACAGTTAAATGAGTACATTTTTTTTTCATTTTATATTCTGTGTTTTGGACATGAACAATGAAATATTTCAAAATTCCCATTAGTAGAACTAAGTTTTAACATGGACCATAAATTTCCCTTCAAACCCAAGGGAATTGAAAGCTCATTGGATGCCTCATGGATCAGAATTCATGGATTCTAGTTGATATAGCATTACAGTGGTATTAATAAAGAAACCCTTCTGGCTCAGAAAAGGCATTAAAGTAAGCAGTCCAAGAGCTGAGAAATGGGATAAATAGAATGTACTTCTGGGTAGCCAATTTTAAATTGCCTACGGCAATACTATGAATCTCGTCAGAGTCACTGTATTGATAGATCATGCTAAAAGTGTAATAGAAAACGCAATTGAGCTAGACTAATGTATGACCACTACTGGCAAACAACATTGCAATTGGCTTGATTTCCATAACCAAAAATGCTTTTATTCTGAGGGGTTAAAATTTACATATGCATAACACATTCATAAATATAAAGAGAATAGACTCTCCTAGTTTTATTTCATGTCATTGCACAAAACTTTCTGCAATGAACAATGGCAAAGGCTGGCACTGAAATTTGCTTTTCTCACACCCAAATATTTCATCCCTACCTGCCTCTTCTCAAAGAAAGCCTCCCGCTTCATAATACGGAAGCATCATGCAACTATCTCCATTTGTTAATTTCCTGACAGCCTGTCACATTCACGAATCCCAATCAGCCAGTTTCAAAAGCCAAATGATAATTTTCGAGGACTTACATTTGGAATTATATAGCACCCATTTTACTGCAACTGTAGTGCAACTGTAGCACTGGTTTGGCAATATTGCATTTGAAAATGGTATACGTTTGCAAATTTGGATCCTTTTCTACAGCTCATTAGAGCCTCTTAGGCTTAATGACAAATCATAATGGACAATACTCAGCAGGACTAAAACTGTGAAATACACTGTAAGTTACAAAAAAAGTCATAATATTTACTGCATATTCAAGCTTCTGCAGATGTTTGTCATTAGTTTGCTAAATATATCAACTGCTAAAAGGGAAAGAGGGATCCTGGAGAACCTTTATTGTATGAGATAATTTTGCCCACTGTTTTAGATTTAAAAGGCAGTGTTTCAGTATTTGCTTTACTCTAGAGGGGTGTCACATGGGGAACTTTCAGCAAGGTCATTTAAAAATTGTTTAGTGGAATAGGGAAGATTGGAAAGATGATAACATTTGCCTATAGAACAAAATGGAGAATGTTTATTGGATAAGCATACAAATAGTGGGAGGAGGTGAGGAGTCTTGGGCTGAATAGCATTGAAAGAGAGAAAAGAAAAAGAATAAAACTAGAAGGAGAAGGAGAAGAAGGAGAAGAGTTGGTTTTTCTACCCCGTTTTTCTCACCCATTTCAGTGGACTCAAAGTAGCTGACAAAGCTTTCTGTTCTTCTTCCCACAACAGAACACCCTGTGAGGTAGGTGGGGCTGTGAGAGCTCAGAAGAGTGCTGTGACTAGACCAAGGTCACTCAGCTGGCTTCATGAAGGAATGCAGAATCAAACTTGATATTCCCAGATAAGAATCCAGCTCCCTCAGTACTAGACCAAACTGGTTCACTAAGGATTACAAAGTCTTCTGAGGAAGAGACAGATAGCCTTTCTTAACTACCTATCTCAAATCTCATAATTCTCTTTTACTATGTTTTGAAGGATTTCACTTTAAATAAAAGGCCAAAATTTCTCAATTTTCTGCCACATTTTGTCTGGAATGTCAGCAAAGGCCCATCTGGCCCTCCCGCATAGCCCTTAGTTTCACTGTAGCACCCAAGGCCCTAACCATAGTCCTTATTGGGGGTTTATTGCTGCTTCTGCTTCTTCTACTGCTATTATTTCAAGCATCTTTTCAGCAAGTTTATGCTGCTTCATCAGAAAATTGTCATTTTCTTCTTTTCAGCCCCTAGCATTTACAAATCAGCCTAATGGCTTTCCTTTCACTGATGCAGACATTTGTCAGCAGAATTGGAAGGTTAACAAATTTGATGAATTTTCCTTTATATTGTAGTCCCCATTCCTCAAAAACATTCAGAGATTCACCTAATTAACTAGGTCACAATTAATGGGTAAAAGACTTCATAGTGGGAGATGTTTGTCACATCTCCTGTTCTATTTACCAAAGTCTTGACAGTAGCAGAGGGGAATTACTGAATAAAGGACAATATTTCTTAGATCTAGTATAGCCTGCTTGTTTGCTCACTCCTTCTCTCCTTCCCTCCTTCCTATCCATTTCTTTATATTGTCAATACAATATTGAAAGATATGTCAAAAGTCTCTATTAGTGTTGAGTAAATCCTTCCCTCAAGATTTAGCTGTGAGCCAATATCTAGTTGAAAGTTGTTTGAACTAGTTTTTTTTTATCAAATTGCCAATCTATGAGTGGATTTTAGATCAAAATGTGAAAGGGAGGAATAAATATTTATCTATGAGGAAGAGGCTTAAAAGTAGAAAGAGATGTGTTACTTCTGCAGTCACAAGTAAAGCATTTATTAAAAGACTTTATTTTAATAAGGAAGGGATTCTCACTAGGGATGTGCACAATTTTTTGTCATTTGATTAATCACAAATTAAATTTTGAAAATTTCTGTTTGTTTGAATATATCCCCTTTGAATGTGGTAGTATTCTATTCAATAAGAATGTATTCATACGAATGCGTATGAATATCCAATACGAATGCAGACATACATATCGTAAATGAATACATACATATCAGATAAGTGTGATATGTATCAGATATCCCTAGTTTAACAAATGTCTGAAGTATTCATATGCGAATGTACGAATGTTGTAACATTTGAGTTGCATATGAATGTCCGAATTCGTATGAATCTGTAAGAATAATTTTACGAATATTTGTGGAAATCCCTAGATCTCACTGCATGGTTGCCACTGAAGGCATGTCTCTTCAGAAGTCTCTGAAAATGAATTTTGTGTCTGAGAAACTTAGGTTATGTTCATATTCAGCAAAAATAGAAAATAATAAATCTGAGCTGGCTTAGAGACGGGGGAACTTGCAGGATTACTCACACATCTCCCTGCCCCTTCCCCTTTTACAGACATTCTAGGGCAGAAAAGATGAATTAAGAGATGGAATGAAAAAATGAGGGTGCGTATTCCCACTCCTAAGGTGTCTTTGAGAGGAGTTTTATTCATTAAGGTACATGTGATTGTAGACTCAGACTCCCAGGGAGGCTTTATGGAGCAAAGATTTGATTTGTTGCAAGTATATACTGCAAAGAGACATAACAATTCTGCCACTGGGATGGGAGGGACAACATGTACACATCTCGCTAACTCCTCCATACATTGAGGCTGCAGAATAGTGTATGTCTCAGCAGCAGAAAAATAAATACATTTTGAAAAATTGTAGAATGTGTGTTATATCTCTATGCAGTAATCATATTAGTAACATACAACTCACTACTGTTTACCTTTTAGATGTGAAGATTGCCACATGGGACATTTTACTGTGTCACTGTGAGGCAGCTAAAAGTGATGTTGGATCCTGATGCAGAACACACCAGCTAATTAATTCATTAACATTTGCAAGTTGCCTTTCACCATATGGAACCAGGAAGGATTGCAGCACTCAGTAAAAAAAAAAAAAAAGTTGATAAAAACAGAATTAAAATGCATTCCCAATTGGAAGTTAATTATGAAATACAAGATTTGACTGAATAGAGATGTTACAAACAGGTGCCCTCAAAAACATACAATGTTGGCATCTGGCATAGCTTCAGAGGGAGGCTGTTCTAAAGTCTGGGAGCTACTACAGAAAAGGCCTTCTTGGGTACAGGGATGGGCAAAAAAATGTTTCCCAGAAACTTCACATTCAGATTGAATACTGGCTGTATTCAAAGGCTGACCTTTACACGCAAATCAAAAGCTTTTGTGCCTTCGTTATTGGGATGCGCATGAAGGGGTTTTCTTGACATTTGATTCGTAACAAACCAAGTGTTAGAAAAATCTGTATTTGTTTGAATAGATACACTTAGAACATGGTAGGATTCTATTCAATATGAATGTATTCATACAAATATCCTATATGAAGGAGTACATATCTGATACGTATCCTGTAAGAAATCTGCACTCTGAAAGCATCGAATCCAATCTGAATCCACTTTTAATCCACTCTTGATCCATGTTGAACGCAGTCTTGACCCGTTGCAGATGTGTGGCACAGTCGCTTTCCCACCTCCCCAGTTTAATGAATGGCTGAACCACTTGTACAAAGGTCTGAAACATTCGTGTCTGTACAAATGTTAGTGCACAAATGTTGTAACATTAAGTTCCTATATGAATGTCCAAATTTGGATGAATTCATATGAATAATGAATGTTAGGAATATTCGTGCACATCCCTACTTCATATACATCTTTGGAGCTGATTCAGCAGATTTATAATGGATTCAGAGACATGACTGGCAGTGGCAAAGATTCAAAGTGAATTCAAAGGGTGTTTTTCCACTGTCAAAAAGTACCCATTTTTGCACCCATTAAGGACCCATTTGGGTGTGAGCTGGATGGCCCCATTTCCACCTCGGCACCCATTTGGGACCCGATTGTTTCCACTGCCATGGGGGAAATCCGGATCAAATGGGTACTTTCTGGCCTTTAATCCAGATTTTCTGTAGACCCCATTAATGGGGTCTACAATGGGGTTTTCAGCCAGAAAATCTGGATTAAAGGGAGGTCTAGAGGAGGCCAGGGGGAGGGGATGCACCCATGGGGGGGGAGCCCCGAAATCCCAGCTTCGGAGTTATTTCGGAGTCTCGCCGCTGGTCTCTCCAAAGAAATCAGTGAAGACTTCGGAGGCACTCTGAAGGGACTCCAGAGCAGCTACGAAATCTCTGCTGATCTCTTTGGAGAGGAGTCCACGCAGTCTGCGCTAATAGTGCACGGACCGCGCTGACAGCTCCGGAGCCTCTTCCATGTGGGGAATCTGGATTGACCCCCAAGGTCAGAGTGATTTCAGAGTGATTTCGAAATCATCTCAAAATCACTCTGAAATCACTCCGACCTTGGGGGTCGATCCAGATTCCCCACATGGGTGCAAAGGTTTTTCCACAGCAGGGGGTTAGCACCCATTGCTAATGGATGTTACACCTCCTGTGGAAACACATTGGGTGCTTCCCTTAATCCGGATCTACTAGATCTGGATTAAAGAATGTACCCATTCCTTAGATGCGGATCTTCTTAGATCCAGATCTAAGGGCTGTGGTGGAAAAACACCCCTCGGCTAACATATTTGAAGTGGCTCCATTTGCATGAATACAAAGTTCAGTCCCATTTGCTTTGATGCAAAGTGCTGTACTGCGCATGTGTGTCTGCTACCCGTGCCTCTCCCTCTACCAAGATAAAAGGCCAAAAGCCTAGTCAGTGATTCGAATGTTTAAAATCTGAATGTCAAAAAATCTGATTCAAATCAGTAACGTTCGAATCTATTTATTTGAATGTTAGATTGTTATTTAAAGATATGAATGTCGACAACATTTGTATCTGTTATATGTATCTGTGCACACTTTGTATGCATCCCATTTTATCTTCTATGCATCCCGTTTTCATCTCGTATTATAAGTACAAATACATATAATATTTGTACAGATACGTATGTAATACATACATATATGTACAGTCGAATCATTTGAGCGAATGTTTCGGAACATCCAAAATCCGTTCAGATGTCTAAATTGGAATGTTTTTAAATCCGATTCAAATTCGAATGTCAGATTCAAATTGGATTTTTGAACTTTTGAATATTCGTGCACATCCCTAGTTAAGATCAACACCACAATTGGGACTCAGTAGCAAATATCCAAGTCCCATAAATCACTTCAGTACAATACTATGGTCAATGGTATCAAAAGTTACTGAGAGCGCAAAGAAATGATTGCCCCTGCCTGTCTCTCTCCCAGTCAAGGTCATCCATCTGGGCAACCATAGCATTGTGACATATCCCAATTTGAAACCAGATTGAAGTGGGTCTAGATAATCCATTTCTTCCAAGCATAACTGCAGCCCAGTCTCTTGCTCTCAAAGGGGCTGTTTAGGTTCTTTGAGTGCTGCTGGGACACCACAGTCAGGGCTCATCTAGCCATACCCCTACAGCTACCTTCTTTAGCCATGATATACAGGAATTGAGAAGACAACTGGTGGGCCAACACCCTGCAAGCAGTTGTTCACCTTCTTAGACTGCAAATAATAGGACCAGACTATTTTCCACTACACTTCCAACTGTAGAGTTCAATTCCATGTTAACCAGAGTGACTTTGTTCTGAAAATGCCTGGTGAATGTGTCACAGCAAGCTCTTGAAAGCGGCAAAGGGTGTTTTTCCACTAGCACTAGAGTACCCATTAAGTACCCAAAGATGAAGTTTTATGGGTAGATGACAACAGCCCTTCAACCACTTGGGTAACTTGATTGGATGGCCCTTGAGCATGCAACAAAGACCTTCTTCACCACAGAGCAGTCACAAAGCAGATGTAATCCATGTGGACTGTGACAACCTCTCCTCTCCACCCCACAAACCTGGACTGATGGCTCCACCTGCACTGTAGACCCTTTCCCTTCATGCTCTTTCCATGCCTTTACAACCAGACCCCTAGGGAAAATGTCAAACATTTTGGAGGATAACAGATGCTGCTGAAAACAGAGCTTCACCACCAGGGATGCCCTATGCAATACTCTTCTAGTGTAGTTGGAGATACGGCCTAAGATTGTTCCTCTGATTTGCATTGTTCCAATCTAAATTATTCAGATTCCTAACTCTCCAGTGAGAATGGGGTCTGCAGGTGCTTGCATCAGTGGGATAGAAAGGGACGGGGGAGCCTAGTAACTTACTTGAAGCCATTGACAGCTTCCATAGACAATATTCTATTTGAAATAAAACAAGTTAACATGCATATAAATGAGATGCAACATTCTACACTGGGACTTAATAAACTGAGCTCATAAATCAAATGACTCAAGTTGAGCATGCTGTATAACCTTTAAAATTTTACACAAGAACATTTGTCTCTGGGGCTTTACATGTCTGCTTTATAAATGCATGTTTCCTTTATGTGTGGCCACTGTAAATGACAATTTAGGCATGCTAGAGGCTCTTTTGACAGTTATTTAGAAAACAGGTACTCCTGAAGGCATAATAATTACAGCCCACCACCATCTCCATTTTAACAACTGGAAGGTTTTGCAGTTTTTCCTTCTAGAGATAGCAGAAGAGATCAACCCAAAGGACACACAGCCTGACAATAATAACTTCCTGGCCATCATTATACACAACAAGTGAAAAATGATGAATCATGCCTGCCTTTTCTAGATGTGAAAGACAATGACATTTCTTAAGGGGGGGGGGATAGATATTGGAATAGTTTTGTTTAGTCTTTAAAATATATTCTTGAAAACCTTCCCCAATCTTTGAATTTAAATTGTCTTTCATTTCACCACTGCAAAGTCAGTTCTTTGAAGAAAACACAGAGATTTGAAGCAGCTCTTCCTAAACTCTGTTTAGCCTGCTCCTATTCAAGGTCAAACCTACAAAACTACTGCAATGGCTGTGTGAAATGAAGTCACTAGAAGCCATCGGATCACAAGTGCAATGTGAACTTGAGAGTCTCTAACATTGGTCCTACCATCTAATATCTCCTTAAGGCTCAATATCAGCAGCAGCTGCTTCTTGATAATAAAGTAGTGCCATAAATCATTGGCAGGTTGATGAGTCAACCAGTGGTAAGGCATGGAGAGGAGATGAAAGCCTACATTACATTATTAAAAATTCTATATTTATGACCCCCAAAGGTCTCGACAATTACTCATTTGTAAGTCAATCTACAGAGATAGGTATGCTAGACCTCAGGAGAGCACCACCTTCATTTTGAAAAAGGAATGCAGTTTGGGAGAGAGAAAATGGAAGGAAGCTCCCCATGGTTGTTTCTCGAAATGGACAGAAACTATTTTTTTCTGGTTCAGGTTAGGGTATGTTTGATAAGTTTGTTTGACCATCTCTTCCTTCAGTCTAAATCCAAACTCTGTTTTTTAAACTGTCGAGGCATTCAGTTCCAACTTGAACCTTTTGAACACCACCTGTTCAATTCAAACTGGTTTGGACTGAACCAATTCAGCATATCTCTAGTTGCTTCAAGTCACATGAGATTGATGTTCAAAGAACAATCTTCCCCTTTCTGAGCCTCTGAGTGTCAGAATAACAACACCATGTTCACTCACAAGAGCATTGCTATCATTCTCCCAAAGTGGAATGGAGTACACTTATACAACTTCTGCTCCACAGACCATACGCTTAAGCTTAATAATTAATTAATACACTTAAACTTAATAATAAATACTTAAGCTCGGTATAGGAATAGAGGAATTCAGTCAGTCCCAGCAGAGAATGTCCCAGAGCATCCTAGGGCCTATTCGCACTTATGCAATTAGGTATGCAATTAGGTCGCTCTGGTATGCAATTAGGACAGTTCTGGTACAGATACTGTGTACTAGAGTTGTACCAGAGCTGTCCTAATTGCATACCAGAGGCTTAAGTGTGAATAGGGCCCTAGTTTACAGAGGGTCTTTCTGCACTTGGCCTTGTCCTTGAATATATCCCAGAATGAGGCCTGCCACAGTCTGTGTTAGCTTGTGGCCAGCAGATCGCTATCCTGAGATATATTCCAGAATAAGGCCAGTGCAGAAATGGCCAGAATCCAGTTACATGAAAAAGTAGTCTGCAAGCAAATTGCCATACAGTGTTCTCAGTTTTACTGAGATTTCACTGAAAAGTCTCAAAGCTTACTTGAGGTGAGAAAAAGACAGTTTTGTGGAGAACCCAGCTTTGGCCTTCACTGGTATTCCTGGATGCCTTCCATGTAAGAGTCACCTAGTCAGCTTTGGGTCAGACCCTGATTTTGCCTTACGGTCATCTTGTGTCATGGTGTGTGGTTGAAACTCTGGCTGTGTGAGGCAGTTTTGAGTTGGCTACATCAATGGGACAGGTTACCTTAAGCAAAGAAAAATCCACAATTCCAACAGGTTATCCTGTCCTGGGCATCATGCCAGGAAGCAGCCATGGCAGGTTCCTACCCATCTATCTGCTACCTGACAAAGAAGTGAGACTTGTTCTTCCTTAATGGTGCATGTAGATGCAACCTCAGTGCAACAATGTAGTTAGTGTTTGGGCCTTTCTACACTCAGTGCACAATTACAGATCTGTAGATCCAAATCAGGCAGGAACCGGTCCTGATCTGTTCTGCACCAGAACCTATGTCAAAGCTCATGCAAATTTTGGAGCTGGCCCCAGCAGTCAGGAATAAAGGTTCGTAGCTTTGGAGACCCCAGGGGAACCATTTCAGTATCACAAGAGGATGTGTTGCCAAAATGGCTCCCCATATCCCTATTATGCTGCTCTTGTTATCAAGGTCTACCATTACTCTGGACTGGGGGGGGGGGGGGAACGGGACCAGTAGGCCATTTTGGGTCTCCTAGTTTGAAATAACCTGTCTTCTGCAAACAGAGCATACCAGCAGTGGCTAGCAGGTTAGGAGACCTCTAATCTATACCAGTGTGTGGACGAAAGAGGCTCAGAAGACAAATACCATCTAGACTGGAAGTAAATCCATAAAGGCCCTTAGATGAGGATCTGGAAGCCATCTTTTCTTTTTTCCTACTCAGGAATGGGAACTCTTAGAGGAATACAAGCCATTCAATACCTCTCCTACTAACCTACCTCAGAATCTACTGTGTGGATAAGATAAAGGGGATGAAAAAATATTTACCACCTGAAACATTTTAGAAGAAAGGCAAAATACAAAGGAAAAAGGTAATGAGGGCTGCACCCAAGGTATTTTTATGAGTTGGGGAGGGAAACAGTATCTGGAAATTTTATGTATTTATATATTTTTATATTAAAAAGCTACTATAACAACAACAGCAAGAACACAATTATTTATAACGCCCCTTCCCCAAGGGACAATACAGGATTGAAAATTACAAAAGTAATAATAACATAAATCTAATAACAGTCAGAACAGCATTAGAATAAATCTAATAATAGAATAGCCATATTTAGCCTCATCCTGCCCTATAATATTCACCCTTTTTTTGCATTTAAAAAAGTGTGATTTTCTGTAGCTTTCTCCCCTGTGTCTGTTGCCTTATATAGTGAATGACAACTCTGCATGGCTGCTTGTATCTTCCAGCTAGTCTTCCACATCTCCTGGAGTACCTAATAGTCAAGATTTCCTAGGAAGTAGCCTAGATTCTACCTTTCTTAGGGTGTTTTTCCACTGTCAGAAAGTACCCATTTTTGCACCCATTAAAGACCCATTTGAGTGTGAGCCGGATGATCCCATTTCCACCATGGCACCCATTTGGGACACATTTGTTTCCACTGCCGTGGGGGAAATCCAGATCAAATAGATACTTTCTGGCCTTTAATCCAGATTTTCTGTAGACCCCATTAATGGGGTCTACAGTGGGGTTTTCAGACAGAAAATCCGGATTAAAGGAAGCCTGTTTCCACACTTGTGTGGCAATGGGGTCTAGAGAAGGCTAGGGGGAGGGGGAAGTCATGGGGAGGGAGCCCCAAAACCTAAGCTTCGAAGTCACTTCAAAGTCTGTGCAAAATAGCTCTGGAGTGTCTTTGAAGTCTGTGCTGATCTTCAGAATGATCAGCACAGACTTCAATGGAGCTGTTTTGCACAGATTTCGAAGTGACTTCAAAATGACTTTGAATTGACTTTGAAGCCACTTTGGAGATTGCACCCCCTGTCCCCCCAAACACCTGGGGGGGAAAGCAGACCTCTCATGGGTAGATCTGGATTTCCAAATGGGTGCTCCAGTGTTTCCACGGCAGGGAGGCTAGAACCCATTGCTACTGGGTGCTAGACCACCCATGGAAACACATTGGGTACTTCCCTTAATCTGGATCTACTAGATCTGGACTAAAGAATGTACCCATTCCTTAGATCCTGATCTTCTTAGATCTGGATTAAAGGAGCACGGTGGAAAAACACCCTTAGTTGGATCTGCTGGACATTTAATGTATGTTCTGCTTTGCTGTTCTATTATTGAACATTTCAGCTTTACATGTGCTGCTAAAACTGATGTGCCGTAATTGATGCAATTTTAAAAGATATGTTGTGACAACGTTTCTGCATAGGGATATGCATGAATGGTTTTTTTGCATTCAAATTTGAGTCAAATCAAATGTCAAAAGATTCCATTTGATTCAAATGTTTAGAATCTGAATGCAACAAAACCCAATTCGAATCCAATACTTTAGATTTGAATTTCAAGATACGAATGTTGACAACATTAGTACGTGTTATATGTATTTGTACACATATCCCATTTTATCCCTCATGCATCCCATTTTCATTCTGTATTATAAGTGCAAATGCATACAGATACATATGATATTCATACAGATATGTATGTAATACATAGATGCATGTTTTGGAACATTCAAAATGTGTTTGAATGTTTAAATTGGAATGTGTAGACATTCTATTCAAATTTGAATGTCCACATTCGATCAAATTCAATCGAATTTTGAATGTTTAGAATATTCATGCACATCCCTATTTCTGTGTAAGTTGTGTACGAAACACTGCACTGAAAGATGGCCAAAGCAAGGTCAGCTGGCTCAACAACCTTCAGATATGGCACTTGGACATAGCACTGTCTAAGGGATGCCCAAAAAATGTTATTGGCACTTTGTAAAAGAAAGCTTCAGCTTGCTTTGGTTTGTTGATAAGGTTCAAAATAACACCTGTGATGCAGGTTAGACACAAACCTCACCAAAGACGGCCAGCTCTCTACTAACTTACATTAATGGTGATGACATCATAGTAGTAAGGATCATGGCCCTCTGTAACTTAAGTAACAAAATCTTATCATAAGAAAAGGGTTGCCTCTAGACAAGCTGTAAAAACCTAGGATTGTCTCTGTGCTACGTAGGAATTTTCACATGTGTCATAGGCAATCCCCAAATAGCCCCAGGATATTAAAGTGATAAACTGCAGTAATGTTGCTGTAGGAAATTAACTCTTGATTCATGTTTTACAAAAAATGTGTAAGCACTTACTTTACGTGTTTTCGCGGTACCCTTCCCATCCACTGGACAGGAAAGGAGCGTGATGATCCAGCATTGACCAGCAGTCTCACTTGAGCGCTAGTCAGCTTCACCCATTTCCTCCCCCCAGGATCAGATAATTACCTTATGTGATCTGGAATCTGGATTGTGGAGCCCTCCATGACAGAGTGTGAGTCAGCGCTGTTGCCTTGATAATGCTCATGCTCTGTGCATGCATAGTCAC
Organism: Aspidoscelis tigris stejnegeri; assembly: GCA_023333525.1. Taxonomy (NCBI): domain Eukaryota; kingdom Metazoa; phylum Chordata; class Lepidosauria; order Squamata; family Teiidae; genus Aspidoscelis; species Aspidoscelis tigris. Next base: position 66,385,878 of record JALMGA010000007.1, on the reverse strand, counting down.
ATCTCTGGTTGTCTGAAGTGCCAGTGTGCTGATGTGGCACCTCAAATGGCCCTGGAGCCACAGCAGGAGCAAGTGGTCGCACCACTGGACACTTCAGGTAAGTAGTTAGGTAATGTTGGTTAAGGTGTGGAGCACAGTTGCTTGCTGCACACCTAATCAATGATTAGTGCACTTGTGGGGAGGGCAGGCATGCTTGTGAGCTGTAGTAGCCTACCTGATGTGTGCATACTCTTCCCCAAAGATGCACCAATTATGCACTAGAGGCCATAGTGCAAAAAGACCTGTTGTCTGGATGGTTAATAACATGACCACCATTTTGAAAACAGCCACTTGACATGTGTGGAAACAAACTGGACCTAAAAAGGTGACCACACAATGCTCATGAGGCAGCAGTTGCACAGTTTTGGGTATTTAATGCCCAGATCTACACTTTGCAACTTTGCAAGAGCTAAGGATTGAAACCAGGTAAGTAATTTTCCATGTCCTTTGCACAGTGCATGGATTGCCCAGCCATCTGTGCCAAAAGCAGTTATTCTGGAAGTAGTTTCTTCTGGAATATTGCTAAATGCAATAAATGCAATATTTAGGAACCATGTGGAGCTGGTCGAACACCTTGGCATGGATTTTAAGTCCTTCACATAATTTCCTTGTGCCTGAATAATTGGAAGATACGTTCTAATTACTGAAATTGTACTTTGGATCCCTTACAGCATTAAAGGTTTACAGTAAAAATAATATAGCATTGTGTTATCCACTATTTTCTTCTTGCTACTAATAGCAAAGAAGTTTCCATTAGGATTCTCACTTCTAGCAAACATATATTATACATCCAGAACTAGCCTGGCATTTTCAAATTTGACAAAGATTAAATCCTTCTACTTCTTCAGTGGCCCTAAGGGTGCTCTGGAGAGTTCATTAAACACAACACTAGAATCAAATCTACCTTTTCTAAATTTATTAAATTGAATTGGAGGAGATATTCCACAACTAATAAGACCAGGATGGTAATTTATGGGAAGATCTTTAATCCAAAGAGACCCAGAAAAATATTTTAAGAATAAATTAAACAGCAACATGTAGGTATCGCTACAGGTAGTTACAGATAAACAAGTCAGAATACCTGTCTGCTGTTCTCAGAGGTTCACACTGTATATTTATCTCTCTTTTTTTAAAAAAAAAAATGCAGAATCCAGGGAGAAGGCACATTTGTTGAATCAGGACAAAATGGTGAATTTTCAGGGTTTATTTTTTCATTCCCTTGAGTGAGGTATTTCTAGGAACCAAAGCAATATAATGGCACATATAAATATTTTAGCCAGACCTGTAAGTAGTAATTGGCCTCCCTTTTTAGTTACAAGTAAACTGAAATAGCACAGTTGCTGGAAATTGTAGAAAACAATGCTGTATCTTGACTAGGGATGTGCAAGAAGAAGTAGAAGATGAGTTGGCTTTTCTACCCCGCTTTTCTCACCCATTTAAGGGGACTCAAAGCGGCTGACAAAGCTTCTATTCTTCTCCCCACAACAGAACACCCTGTGGTGTGGGGGGGGGGCTGTGAGAGCTCATTCAAAATTTGAACAAATTCTTTCAAATTCAGATTCGAATCAAATGTCTATACATTCATTTTTTAACATTTAAACAAATTTGAATGTTTTGAATCATTATTTGGACATTCGTTTGTGTATGGCTACGTACGCATCACATATGTATCCATACGCATCTTATTTGTATCTGTACACATTTGTGTGCATACATACGGGACGAAAACAGGATACATATGGGATGGATGTGTATGGACACATACAGATGTTGTCAACATTTGTATCCTTAAATATGAACTGAATATTTCTATCCTGCCCTCTCAGGGTGAGTTGCAATATTATATTAATCTTAGACAGGTCCCTGCCCTCGGGCTTACAATCTAAAGAGACAAGATGCAAAAGGAAAATGGTGTGGGAGGGAACAGATACAAATGTATTTAAATTGGTTTGAATTTGAGTACATTCATTTTTGTCTCTATTTGTTCAAATTTGAACATTTGATTATTCTATTTGAATTGAATTGAATCCAAAAATTGCATTCATGCACACCCCTAATGTTGACAAAGAACTGCAAATCATTTTTTATGGTCCAAGGTATGGCGCCCAAGGTGGGTATTTAACTTTCTGGACCCTCCAGTCCTTCTGTTATATTTTATTTGCTTTAGGTAGCATTAAAGAAGCTGTTTCATCCAAGCACTTCCCAGCACTGCACTGCGAATGCCACTTTCACTCTTTCCCCATTAATAAGCTGTGAAGCCTTTCCTGTAGCAGCTGACCGTGGCACTGCTCTTTCTCTTCCCTGTCTCTTCCTTAATACTACAGAATCCCCTTTTTTGCTAACGTTCCGTATATAGCTTTAGGAAATAAATACCGTCAAACAAGTGCTTTCAAAATAAGGCAACTTTTCTTTATTGTTTGCACCTCAGTTTTAAATAAAGCAAGGAATGAACAATTCACTTTAACAACTCAGCTTGCCTAGCCTTGAGCTAGTGTTAAGGATCCTCTGTGTCTGCCTTCCCAAAACCAGAAGACCTGGATCTATCTCTGTTTCCTTTCCCTCACAAGTGCTACTAGCCCCCTCATGAACCCAGGACCAAGAAAACAAAGCGTAGAACAATTCTTTCAGTGTGGCATCACCTTTTATACTCTCTGCTTAGCACGTGCCACTTCTAATTGGCTGTTCCTGTGGGTTACTTTCCCCCCCTTTAGGGTAGTCTGCATAAATTCCGCCCACTGCCTATTTCTCCAACCTTAACTGCAATTAAATACATATTATACAATGCAATAAATACAATAAATACTTTAAATAAACATGAGGCACCACACAAGGTAACATTCTTGGGGTCATATATCAAGGTGTCATATATCAAATATCCCGGGGCTAATGATTCCTGACACAGACACCATAGGTATGGAAGTATTAAGGTGTATATCCTCCTGTGATCTACTTTTTTTTTTTTTTTAAATCCATTTTAACCTTCTAATAGTTTGTATCTACAGTCTACTCTCTCTCTTTCTTAGACCTGAAACTCAAAAAAATGTCTGTGCATATCACACTACTTGTCAGGAGCCATAATTTCAAAGTAGCTTTCTTGACCACCCGTATTAAAATGTCACTGTCTGCTAGGGGCAGTCTGTTCTTACTCATGTCCCACTTGTCCTTGTTACTGACAAAATTCACAGATATCTTATCCTCACCATTGCCTTAACTACCGTAGCCTTCAGGATGTCCAGATATCTTCAAGAATGCACAAACCATCATCTTTTTGGAATTATTTTAGGAAGACTTTTAGCTGCTGGGAGATAACTGCTAGGCCAGGGTTTCCCAAACTGTGGGTTGGGATCCACCTCTAGGAAATTTAACCGTATTTGAAATAACTTTTTTGATGTAATTATTTAATTAAGTAATTAAAAAATTGTATTAAAACTTTGTTATTTGAAAAGTCCTTTATTCGTATTGGTAACGGTTAAATTTCCTAGAGGTGGGTCCCGAGTTGGTAAACTTATATTAGATGGGTCGTAGCCCAGACAACTTTGGGAACCACTGTGCTAGGCTATTAGCAATGGTGTTATAAAAGAATTCGTTACGTGACTATAAAAGAATTTGTTATGTGATAAGCTGCTTTTTAAAAAAACTGTCTTAGAAGGGATGGATGTCACATGATAACATCCTACATTATTCTACATTAAATGCCAAAATTGTACTTTACTAGTGGCCATTTTTACATTAGTGACAAAGACCTCATTAGGAACCCATTAGGAACCTGATAGGTACTTGATGGGTGTGGATCTGTTATGTACCATCCACATACAAGACCCCTTAGGGACCCCATTAAGACCTCATTCTGAATGTCCTGTAAGATTCATTTAATGGTGTCTTCAATCTGGTCTTCCACCATGAAGATCGGATCAGAGGCTGCATATCTGCATATTTACCAGGGAATGGGTTCCAGGGGTGGGCCTAGAGGCCATCAGTTGCAGCGGGGTGACTCTGGCCCTGCCCCACCTCTCACAGCTGTCTACAAAGCAGAGCGCAAGCTTTGAAGCAACTACTTAAGAACCTACAAAAATCCATGTCTTTGTCATGCCCATTGTAACAAGAAGTGAGCTCTGATTGACAACTATGCCAGGCAATCACATTGCACCAACAACAGACCTTCCTGCTTGGAAATAATCGGAGCCTCGGGATGGGTGCTACAGTGACCACATGGTGGCCCTGTTTAGCACCCATTGCCATTAGGTGCTAGCTGGCCCATGTGGATGCATGGGACTCTCACCTTGATGTGGAACTTCAAGGGCCAGATTCAAGAAGGACCACATCTCAAAGATATGGATGTTCTAAATCTGGATTAACGGAGGTACATGCAAAAACAGCCATAGTACGTGTATGCAGGATTTGTCTTCTTTTTCTAATATAGTTTTCCCTACTAAGGTAAGCATATCAAGACTGCTCCTTGAAGGCTAGGAAAAGGCTGCTTTTGTCACAGGATCTTCTGATCTTATGACTGGGCTAGGAGATGTGCTGAACACACAGCTGGAGTCTTTAGAGCAGCTTCCGGTCACTTCAGGGGAAAATTACGGGTAAGGCCCATTCACACAGTTGCCATCTGTCTGAATCCACACTGGGCCAGTAGATTGTCTGGAAGGCTCTTTCTACAATGCATATCAATCTACTGGGAAGCCACACCCCCTGGTAGTCTGATCCTTTTACACTGGAAGAGTTGTTGGAGAAGGCTATGACATGAAAATGACATCATAGCCCACTCCAAGTATGAACCTCTTGGTCCACTGGTATACCAAACCAGTGACTCTTGTGTGAACAACACATGGGGCATGATCCAGTATAGCATGCTCAGGACTATTTCATTGGCACCCAGAGGTGATGCTATAACTGTGCACCTAGAAAGTGGTTGTTTGAGTTTTGTTTTGTTTTGCTCGATGCCCTGGAAACTCACTTGTGGCATTTCTAATGCTCAGCTTATCTCCCATGCTCCTTAATATCTGTATGAAGTCACTGAGGGAGGTCATCAGCAGATTTGGAGTGAGGTGCCATCAATATGCCAAAGACACCCAGCTCTACGTCCCTGTGACTTATAGTATCTGAGTCAGGAGAGGTAGTTGAGGTGTTGGACTTGATGGTAACTAATAGACTGAAACTGAATCCATAGAAGTTGGAGGTTCTGGGTGTCTCCAGTGTCTCAGGTCTGTGAATATCATAACTGTCAACATCATAGCTGGGGAACAAGAGTTTCCCACTCAGATGTTACTGAAGCTTGGAGGCAGCAGCAGGCGTTCAGACAGCATCATTCTTCTTCTTCTTCTTCCTCCTCCTCCTCCTCTTCTTCTTTCTAAAAGTTATATGTTAGTTGTTGCTGCTGCTGTTGGGTACCACCAGCTCATGACCAATTCCTAGTAGACTTCATAGGCACCTCTATGCAGTTTTCTTGGCAGAGATACAGAAGCAGTCTGCCATTGTCTACTTCCAGGGAGGCACTTGAAACATCTAGCAAGCTATGGACTGCAAAGTGAATGGGTACCTGGACCATGGAAGATTCCTGCCCAATTCTGGATACAGTAAAAATGTGTCCTCCCCATTCCCTTGTCTCAAACTTCATGCATAAAAGAAACAAACTTTGTTTGCAATAAAACTGCACATGAAAAAAATCATATCTGTTTCGCTATCAAATTGAAAACCCCAAAACTTTGTTCACTGTTGAACTTTTAATTAAAAAAAAGCATTTTCACATTTGTTTTTGAACTTTTTTCACAAACTTTGTGACTTTTTCCCATTGAAAAAGTCATTTCTCATTAAATAAAAAGTGAAATACAAATATTCAAATTCTTTGTTTCCACAAGCAGGAGACGAATTTGCTTTGAGCAAATTTTTGGGTATTCAAGCACCCAGACTTTTTTATTCAATGTGAATGTTCACAAATTTGAAATATTCAATCAAACTTTTTTAATACAGACATCATTTTGCGCATCCCTATAACTTTCCCTCTCTGGAACCTTGGACAGCTCATTCACATTAGTATGCTCAGTTTAAAAGAAAATTAGCTGCTCTGCTATGTTGTACTTGTCAAATCTTACTCCAGTTAGACTGCATGAGCTACAGTCAGAAACTTAATCCAGCTAACACCTGTCTGCTTGCTGCATTTTTGCTTTGCTACAATTTAACCGACTGGTGCTGTTCTATGTGCCTGTACATACTGCTATAGTCAAAGCTTTGTCGGCCACTTTGAGTCCCCTTAAATGGGTGAGAAAAGTGGAGAAGAAAAGCCATCTCTTCTTCTTCTTCTAAAGGTCCCATTGGAATAACCAGAACTGGGCATTTCTCCTCAAAACCAGATTATTCCTTTTACAAAACAAGCATCATTTGTGTTCCAGGCAGCTTTCTCCTCCACTGAGCTAGAAGTCCTCTTTTTAATGCACAGGAAGAAAAGTACAACACTAACAATGCTCTTTTCCCTGCTTTGTCCACCTTGCCTGAAAGTCTGTAGTGATATGTTTGCCAGTACACCTGGAGGAAAAGCTTTTTGACAAGATTTATAAAACAGATTAGAGTACAGTATTGTGCAGCTTCATGAGATTTAGGCATTTTACTTTAGTCTTATACCTATCCTTAAAATTAACTGCCATTTAGATACTGAATATCTTCTCACATAATCTAAAAAAGCAGTGACTCCTAAGGGGATAGGGGTCTCTTCTGAGTGCAGAAAATAATTAGATCTCGAGAGTTTTATGTTTAAACGATGTTTCTAGGTAATTTCATAGCTTGTAGTGTAGTGTAGTGCATACATTTATGATTGAAACCTCTATCTGCATTTTTTTAGAGAAAGAAATGTTTCATCTCCTCTGTACCCCTCATTACAATCCGGTTTTTCCTCTCGAAGACATGCTTTTTCAAGACCAAATGCTAATAGAGTCTTTGCCTCCCTTACAGTTTCGTGTAAAATATTTTGATGCACTACTGGGTTCCTCACTGAAAAACTGCTTGCCCTAAATACACATTAATGATTTCAGTTTAAAAATTATGTTTGAATGGTGGGCAGAGAAGTTTTGTTTTTTACCTACTGCCTAGAGACCAATTAAACCCGTCTCTAAATTGCTGAATGACTGAGATTTTATATACTATGTTCTCTTTTCAAGACCATCTGTCTCATTATTTATCCTTTTGCCTGGTCTAGATTACAGCTGGGAGATTCTCCTTGAGCATTTGGGAAAAGTAATGAAGTGGTATGTATCTTTTACAGATGCATATATTCATATACAACAGTTTACTGAATAGATTTCTATGCTCTGCAAATTGTAAATGCGCAAAGGAGTCATGCAGGGAGATACTTCATTAGCCTTGGGTCAGTTGTGCTATAGTCCTTGGTTTCTATTTCAGCTCACACTACCTGCAGCTCCAGGTGGTTGAGATGAATGTATGGATGGAAAATGGAATTTTACAGTTGTTAACTTTATATTTTAACTTCAGACTTCCTCATAATAGTTTCTTGTCCATGAAGCTTACAGGTATCCTTATGCTAGGCATTGTATGTCAACTAGGGATGTGCACAATTTCTTTTTGTATTAGATTCTTGTGGTATTCATGCCAAGGCTAGGCAGAAGAGCAGTGGCTTGGTGGGCTTTCGGGGCACCAGCAGAAGCCATGCCAGCCCGCCAAAAATGGACTAATCACAGCTGCCGAAGCACGAACTATTTAAGTGGGCAGCCGACGCAGCTCACGGTCTCTCTCTCTCTCTCATTTTACATCAGGGTTAGAGGTGGATCAGGGAGTTATTTTCCAAGGCCTCTTCGCTCAGTACCAGAGGGAAGAAGAGCCCATGCAGGAGAGAAGGAACTGCTACAGACTCTGAGTGCATTTGAGTTGGAACTCTCCTCTTGGATCTGAGAGGGAAAGGCCCAAGGAAAGGCGCTGTGGACTATTTGGCTTTTATATGGAGCCTTTCAGGGACTGTTTGTTTACTGTGGAGCATTTTGAAAAAAGGGGGAAGTTTATCAAAGAAACATTTTTGTTTTCAAGTAACCAAGACTCTTTAAAGCTAAACTAAAAGCTTGCTTCTTTACTTATTTTTCTATAACAATAAACTTCAAGTGTTTTGCTTTACACAAAGGTCAGTCTGCTGCTTTAAGGGAGTCTTTACATTGGTCATATGAAGCAGGACGCCAGTGTGGGTATTTTAGGATAATGCCCTAAGGCAGTGGTTCCCAAAGTTGTCTGGGCTACGACCCATCTAATATAAGTTTACCAACTCGGGACCCACCTCTAGGAAATTTAACCGTTACCAATATGAATAAAGGACTTTTCAAATAACAAAGTTTTAATACATTTTTTATTACTTAATTAAATAATTACATCAAAAAAGTTATTTCAAATACGGTTAAATTTCCTAGAGGTGGGTTCCAAGTTGGTAAACTTATATTAGATGGGTCGTAGCCCAGACAACTTTGGGAACCACTGGGTTGCCACAATTCTTATTGAATCAAATGCAAGAAAATGTGTATTATTCGAATAGATCCCCTTCAAATGTAGTAGGATTTGTATTCAATACGAATGTTCAATCCCATACAAATCCCATATGAAAGCATATGAATGGCATACTAATCTTATATTAATCCCATCCAAAGCTTCATGCAAAGCTTCATCCAAATGTATCAAAACATTTTATTTGAATTAGAATGTCAAACTTTGAATATGCCAACATTTGATTCAAATTCAAATGTCCACATTCAACCAAATTCATTCCAATTTTTAGTGTTACGAATATCTCTTACTCTCAACCTAACTTGTCTTAGAGTTGTGAGTATAGCGTAAAAGGGAAGACTGGACAAAAAAAATGCCATAAATACATTATTAAATCATTATTAATAGTACTAATCCTATTGGATAGTGTCCAATAGGATTCTTTGCCAGGGCCCCATTCCACATTAATTATCTTCCAAGAAATAGTTACCTAACATGGAAGGAACAGCAATCCCCCTTTCATATCCCCTTTTGTGTCAAATACACAGGTAAAAAGTTAGTCTATAGCACAGAGCCTGTGTTCTTTGTGTTATAGAAGGATTTTTTAAAAATCAACCCTTTCTTTCTGTTGCAGCTTTCTGAGGACTGCACAACCTCCAAAATTCGTTCCCTCAATGCAATCACAATAAAAGAGCTATGAAACTCATAGCATCTGATCATGGCAGGCCAGGCTGAGTTTCTCTACATGAATCCAGTTTGCTTTGAGATATATCCAGCTATCAGTAATGCCAAGGGCCACATTGTAATAACACACAGTAATGACCAGTACCCATGTCCAGTGCCCAATAGACACACTGCAAGGGGGAAATATGCCCCAAACATCTCTCATTATCAGGGATGCACACATATGTGGTGTGTAGTGTTTTTTTTTTTTTTGCATTTGATTCTTATAGAATTGAATGCAAGAAAATTTGTATTCATTTGAATAGATCCCCTTAGAATGTAGTCGGATTCAAGTTCGATCCACATGTTCAGTCCCATACAAATCCCATACAAATGCATAAGAGTGCATACAAATCCCATACGAATCCCATTTGAATGTCAATCTTTGAATGTGCCAACATTTGGCTCAAATACAAATGTTGAAATTTGGCCAATTCCATAAAAATTTTGAATGTTAAAAATATTCATGCACATCCCTACTCATTATTCTTGCCTCATTTGATCACTTCTTCTGCCCTTGCTGCCACTATTGGAAGGCTGGTGGAGGGAAATTGATCCCTCCCTCCACTTCTCAAGGAGTGACAGTAAGGATTGGAAAGGTGACTGATCATGCCTTCCTTCTTTGCTAGCTTTTGGGAGGACAGGCAGACAGCACTGACAAGGACTGGAAAGGCAACCAACTGTGGCTCCAGCTTTCCCTAGTGCTGTTGGAAGACTGGGTGAAAGTGATGGCTACCGATCCTGTCCTATGGCCAGCCCAAGGATAAATGGAGATAAGATTAGAGGAAACCATTGCTGCCCATCCACACATAATAAGTAAACATTTTTAAAAATATATCTGTTAAGTAAGGATGACTCTCAGTAACTACACTGGAACAGCCATACAGTTTTCTTAGCAGATACAGAATAGGTATGGCATAACCGTATTCAAAAGATATGCCAAGTGTAGAAGGTACCAAATCATTAGCTTGCCTGAGGTGCCCAATATCTCTGTCCAGCTGTAACTGCACAAGCTGTTCCTTCCCTAGCTCATCTACTATGTGTGACAGATTGTTAAAATTAGGCAGGATTTTTGTATGGACAGACAAGCCATGGTTTACTATCCAGTACCATCTAACCTTCTGGTCATGAGCTGGATGATATCACTGCAGAGGAGCAATAATAATACCAATAACTTCACCTTTGTGAGGCCTGCTATACTGCTCCCAGAATTTTCAAATGAACTACTCCAAAAGCTCTGCTGCACTCATAATCTGTACAATGTGTACCTTGATGATTTTGTACTCTACATGGCAAATGTTTAAAACCATTTAATCCTATTTTGATTGCTTTAAATTTATCTGAAGAGTTGCCAGTTGTGGAACTGCGTTTAAAAACTAAATTTGTACAGAACTTGAGGACAATTTCTAGACAAAAATATGTTGGCAATGTATGAACTAATTCTCAGATTCCTTGACACACTGCAAATCATCTTATCTACCTTTTCCACAGTTCTCTGAACAATACATTGATCTCATTCCATCTCAAGGATGTTATTAAATTGCTTGCTATTTTTAACTAACTCAATGGACTAGTAAAAGTCCATTGTATACTCATACAGGAAGGACAATCAGCTTCATAAACACATAGATGCATTTAGTACCCAGAAATATGAGGCCAAACTACAAAGTTTTGAACCACCATCCAGTGCAGTTGTACTTAACATACCCATGTAAAAAATTCACAAATAAATGTGCTGTTTCTTTTTATATTAAACTACTTTGTTTTTTGAGGATTGGACTCAATACAGACAGAGGGTAATTAAAGATAAGTCAAGTTAGTTGAGAATTATATGGTCTACAAACCATTGTTACTAGAAATAAGTGACATTTTGATAGTACGTCTGTAAAACAGAATGTTGGTTTTATGCATGATGATTGACCAAATTTGGTAATAACAGATGATATATTTTGAGTTCCTAGAAAATTATTCTGGTGTTTACCTGAATCACAAAAGAGAATAGGATATTATCAAATGCAGACTTTCAATTTAACACTTCATACATGATAGGGTACTGTTCATTTGTTCTCATGCACTACTTTGTTATAAACTTAGAACAGAGTATTATAGGCAGAGGGAACATTTACCATCTCTTCGATTAAGCCTTGCAAATCCTGGGCTGTGACTGCTGGACAACTCTGATGAACTGCTGAATGATGACTGAGGCAAAGCAGATACCAGCTGATCATCACAATTATCTGTTGGAGAAAAACATCATGCATCAGGCTCACTTATTTAAACAGTGCAGTCCGGGAGGTCCATAACTAAAATAAAACACCAAAAAACATCAAAATCAAGTTTGTAATTCTCTGATTGCAGTTCCCCACTGTTTATCTTGGGTCTGTTCAAAGTACTAGAACTGAACTGGCACTTTTTATTTGATCAATATTTCATTGGATCACCACAGTGTGTAATTTATTGGTTATCTGACTTCTTGTGCCCTTTGTTCTAACTTAGCTTTGAAGTCAACCTTGATAAATGTACTGGAGGCTAAGAGCTACTAGAAAAACTGCCATGTGCCAGTTCCACTTCAGCCTGAATAATACTAAGCTATGGTCTGTACGTACTGTATACTATACTAATTATGGCATGGTATTGTGCTACCATCAGACAGCCATTTCTGGAGAACTTTTTTCTGAAGAACATTCGATGTTAAAAGTAGATGAAGTACCAACTAAGTGGACTTTTAATTCTGCTGGCTTTTTGTGCACACATGTGATATAGAAGGGACATGAAATCATTATGACATTATTATTAGTATGCAAGTCTTTTAACACAAAGCAGCAACAGTGTTTCAGAAAATGGGATTTAGTGGAGGTTTCACAATCAATGGCACATAAGCAAGCAGATTCTAATCAATATTTTGGGATATCAAATCTTTCTCTGGTTTGATTGCTGAAAAGTACTAGCATTATTTCTCCATTTGCATTTGCTAAATAAATAAATAGAGAATCAATATATGCTCTACTCAGTGCTGAAAGAGTATGAATGAAAACACAAAATTGAAAATGGCAGTAAAAAATAAAACCCTACCAAAATGCATGGGAAAGTGTAGGGACATGCACGCACATGAGCACGAGTGTGCACGGGCACACACACACACATACAGGTTGTTATACAATGTACTACTGGCATTTGCTGCTTAGTAAGAACAATACAATTGTGTGGAAACTCTCTATTGATGAAGTGATCATTAAATCAAAAAGGACTGGGCAAATCAATGTCTTCAAATTTACTGACAGATGCTGCAAAGGTTAGACAAATAATGAATTATCCCTTCTATTAAGAGAAAAAAAGATAGAAGGCATTGCAATAGGGTATCTGATTTTAGAGAAATAATTCATTCTAATTCACTGAACATTTCATCCAATGACAGTCTCCATCTAATCTCACCTAATCTGAATTTGGACCACAGCAGACAAGCTCAAGAACATTAAATCTACGGAGGCTTCCAACCAAAGCGTTGTCCTTGGACATTACGTATCCTGCGTCACGAGCTACTATTGATCTATTTTGTAAGTGCTTTTGAAGAATCTATGTATGCCATAAATCTGTTTCATTCTAAATAGTTTGGTGAACTAGGAAGAGTTAGAACGTGCTGGCATTATGCAACTTAGAACTTGCCTCCACTTCTGTTACTGAAGTTCATGAGAGTTGCCTCATCAGGTATTGTGACTTTGGCCAGATCTGCATGCCCACACTGAAAGAAGACTAGTATCATGACCTTACTGCTTTAGAAAAGGGTGTAGAGGGATAGCAGCCACTGGAATGATCTACTTGCCTGGTACCACTACAGAAATAACTAAAAATGACCTCATTCCATGGCCATTTCTGGCTCTTCATATAATGGCTCCAGTTGGAAACTTAAATGTGAGGGAACATTGTTTCCTGGCCTCAAGGTCTGCATAACCTTGAATGTATGGGGCAAGCAGAGAAGCATCCATTCTACTTCTAGCTCAAATTATGTGTCCTAGCCCTGAATCGGACCCTTCCCACACCCCCTTGCACCTGGTACTCCAACTAATTGTAGTGTAGCATAGTAAGTTCACAAAGATATCAACATTGATATCAGCTGTTCCCAACACAATCATTTTAATCATACTTCAGAAGGTGGCACTGTTAATGCTATATTATTGCCTTTCATGTTTTATTTTGGAAATGCATGCAAATAAATTGATAAGATTCCCTAGGAGCTTTGTAGGCCTATAGACACAATTTGGTATGAGGAATTTCAGATTATCCAGAGGTCCACTGGATCAAATCACAGCAGCTTGTTATGTCCCCTTACTTATCTAAAAATAAACATTTCCCCAATTTTCTTATTCTTTGACAGGTAGTTGATCATAGGGTGTATTTACACCTACCATGGTGGGCATCCTTAGAAATCCCTGGGGCATAGCATTCTAACTTTGGAGTACCCCTACCATAGATTTCTCTGAGAAGGGTCCTAGAGAAGCTTTGGTCACCATCTCATGCATCCTTGATCAGAATGCTGGGAAAGCATTCTAATAGTACCAAATTTAGATAGATATGACCAAGGACAACAAAAAGAGTGTTCTGCCTAGGATAACCCAATGGATTTTAATGAAGCCAGGATTTAAACTTAAGACTTCCTAATTTTCAGTTAAAAGTTCTTAAGCAGGCTCCTCATGACATTGATCACAGCAGTGGTGGTATACTGCCTACACACCTGCCACTGCTGCAGGAAAAGGAAACACTGAATGGGGCGATTTCAACCTAGGGTCTTCTCAGAGACCACAGGAAGTGGCTGTGAAGTCAACCGTTTTCCTTTATCTTCTGATGAAGACTTTGCCAGATAAAGAAGGTCTGGACTGTGTGGTTCAGGTAACCTCCTAAGGAGTGACTGTAAGAGCACCGTGAGTCCTCCCAGGAAATAGGATTGTGTACATTCTGCCACCTATGTGTACTATTATGGTGAAACAGGGATGCATAGATGCACAATTCTTGCACCTTTGTGTATACCCCATGCTGATCTGAAGGCCCCATCCAGATCTTGAGTTAGTTACTTATACCATACCAGCATTTTGTAGTCATAGACAAAGACATGAAAACACATTTAGGGAATACTAAAGGTCTGACTATTTGTTGCCTTCTCAAGGCTTCCTTTGATTTCTAAACCTTTTGTCAAAATATCTCCTTTAATCATGAGGATAAGAAAGCTTTTTCAAAATAAAGTATATTTTCATGGCATTTCATTCACAGAATCTTGTGTGTGTGTGTGCAATAAATCTTATGAAAAAACTAGAGTAACTTTTTTCAATAATCACATTCTGTGCTCATAATGGTTCATGTGAGAGTATGCATACATTTCAAAAGGTTCTACAAGAAAAGCAAAAGAAAGCAGGATCTTTTTCTAAAAGTCAGAGCTGAATCTTTAGAAATGTCTATCAGAAAAAAAAACGAACGCTTCTTAATCACATTAAGGCAAGATCCAAATACCCATCTAAAAGGCAATCTCTGCAGCAGGTGGCTCTGATCCCACTGTGATGGCTAGAGGTGCACCATTTACACAGTCTTTGCTTCCCAGCCTTGGAGGCTTTGAAGCTAAGCTACTTACGGACTTCAAAATCCTAATGACATTGAATTGGAGTTAACAGACATACACATGATCTTCTATGCAACTCCAGACCCAAGACTCAGAAAACTCTCTGCAATGCACTCCTGAGAAAATTAGCAGGTGTACCAAGTTTCCTGGAGCTCAATAAGGACAGAAATGGTGGGAGGGAGGGAGGGACGGAGAGAATTCTGTAGGTAGGTGGTGAGCTTGTGAATGTCCTCACTAAGCCAATACTGCTGGATCTTGACAGATATGCTTATAAGTAAGTCTATGTAGGGGAGCACCATGCAAGTCTAGTGGGCCATGGCAAGGTCTCAGGGCAGTGAACAAACAATCAAGATTAGGGTGTTTGTTTGTTTTTGCATTCAAGTCATAATGAATAGAATGTTAGAAAATTCATATATATTCAAATAGATCCCCTTTGAATGTGGTAGGTTTCTATTTGATATGGATGTATTTGTACGAATTTGTACAAATTTCCAATATGAACGATTTTGTGCACCACCACTAATTTGCAACAGGTTAATATCTGGACAGGCAAGGGGCATTTCTTGGCTGTAAACACCTCCTGAAAGTGCAGATGAATCTTCCCAGATGTTAACCTATTGCAAACTACGAGACCAGGTGTGAATTGGCCTCTGGTTCAGCAACAGTGACAGAGACAAGAAGAAGAGTTGGCTTTTCTACCCCAGTTTTCTCACCCATTTAAGGGGACTCAAAGTGGCTGACAAAACTTTCTGTTCTTCGCTCCACAACAGAACACCCTGTGAGGTAGGTGGAACTCTGGGAGCTCAGAAGAGAGCTGTGACTAGCCCAAGGTCACCCAGCTGGCTTCGTGGAGGAGAGTGAGATCAAACCCTGTATACGCAAATAAGAGTCTGGCTCCCTAACCACTAGACCAAACTATAGGAAGTGAAGAAAAGGCATAAACCTTCCTATAGCCTATTGTAATATGATGGCAGAGTGGTGGTGTACTTATCTGAAGTTTTTTTGAATAAAGTGAATTGTGGTGGATTGTCCTCTGAGTCTCCAAATGAAGTTCTAGGGACCTTCTAATTAACACTGGAAAACAACAAGAATCAAAAGCGACGTGGAAAGGCAGAAGGAGTAGAGGGAGTATGGAATTTCACACTTTCCAAGTGGTTTAGCAACATTCTGTCCTTCCTGTGCTGGGCAGAATCAATCAGCCTTATTTGTGACTGTAAATCATGCCACAGAGCCATATAATGTCACACAGCTTGACTCAGGCTTAATGCATGTTTTGACAGTGAGCTGGAGCAGCCTGTCACTTACCAATGGATCACTGCCACTTTCACTCTACCATCTGAATCAGGGCCTGAGTTTGAAAAACTCATGGGAAATTGTAGTAACATATGTCTGTTCCGAAGTATATATTAATTTTTAATGGTGCAAAATTATAGCGCACCACTGCCTCTAAGGATTTTTTGGAAAATGGGCTTTTGGTGTTCCTCCAGTGAAGAAGAATAGGTGAAAAATCTGAATTCCAAGCTAGTTAAAGACATACAACTACACAACTGCACAAAACTCTATCCCAACTTAGTTGTACTGCAAATTTGATTACAATTTTCTGTTTGTGCTCCATGATCCATAAGGACACCGTATTTCTACAAGTGAGAAAGAAACTGACCATATCATAGATGAAGATCTTACTTTTATACCAGATGTATGCATTCTCCTTCTCTTCCTTTGAGACAACTACTTTTTATAGCTACAAAACAATGGATAGCTCAACACTGGAAGGACATAACCTCTCTCACCATTACAAACTGATATGCCTATCTATGGGATATGACAAACAGTAGAGGTTAATAGCTTCCATCTCAGACAAATTCAAGGGCAACCTGCCAAAGTTCTTTTATAGTATTTGGAAGCTGCTATCACAATAATAAAATCTCTAATTCTGGATTCACATCCTCTGGTTTGTTTTGTTTTTACCTAAAAATAATCATTTGTGTGATGACCTTAGGAGTATATTGGATGCACCAAGGCTACCTGCAGACAGCAGCTAAAAATCCTGTTATTAAGTGATGCTCTGGAATAAATCTCAAGGAGCAAGTGAACAAACTTACTTGCCTGCATGCCATGCTCCCATCATTAGATATGCATACATCCAGGTATTGTAAAGGCTGAAATACCCAGAAGTAATCAATCACTACCCCCACATGCATGGTGGCCACCTCCAAGATGGCACATCCTGGGAGGAGCATCTAGACAGGGACATCAATATTGATAAAGCAGGAAATAGAACATAAGAACATAAGAGGAGCCCTGCTAGATCAGGCCACAGCCCATCTAGTCCAGCATCCTGTCTCACATAGTGGCCCGCCAATTCCCCATGGGCATCTCAAGGAGAAACAAGGACAAACCTTCTCCTGATCTTGAATCCCAGCAAATTGCCTTAGAGGCATCCTGCTTGTCTCCCCAGCCTGAGAGATTTACTCAGGCATTCACTCTGGTAGCCATTGATACACCTGTCATCCATAAATTGGTCTAACCCTTCCTTAAAGCCATCCAGGTTAGTTGCTGTTACCACCTCTTCTGGCACTAAGTTTCATAGACTGATGACCCTCTGGGTGAAGAAATACTTCCCTTTGTCTGAGAGGGAGGCTCCTTTTTCCTGTTGTTGCAATATTGTGTGATACCACTCCAGTATTGTGTGGCTAAGCTGGGATTGCCACCGACATGTCTGATAATCCCAACAAAGCCCCAGGATATTACTGAATTTTACACCCTATCTGGAGTCAGCCCTAATTAGCACTAGGGACGTGCACGAATGTTCTAAACATTCAAAATTTGATTGAATTTGATTGAATGTGGACATTCAAATTCGAATAGAATATCTTCACATTTGAATTTAAACATTCAAATGAATTTCAAATGTTCCAAAACATTCATTCGAATGAACAAATCTATACCCATACGTATCTGTACGCATTTGTGCTTATAATACGGAATGAAAATGGAATGCATACAGGATAAAACGGGATGTGTATGAAATGCATACAGATACGTATAACACATATGAATGCTGTTGACATTTGTATCTTCAAATTCGAATCTAACATTTGAACGAATATTGGATTTGAATCAGGTTTTGTTGCTTTCTGATTCTAAACATTTGAATCAAATCAAATTTTTTGACATTCAATTTGACTTGTATTCAAATGCAAAAAAAAATTCATGCACAACCCTAATTAGCACATGAGTAAACATTTGATGATCATCATATCAGTAATCGTCGTTATTTGGTAAATTGTAACTCTGCAATGGCAGATATAATTCTCTCGTGCCCGTTTTATGTGTTATTTTATGATATTGAAGATTTCTGTATTACTGATGTGTTGTGCAATGCAGTGTGTTGTACAAAGTCAACTAATAAATGTGTTTCCATTATAAACATAATACATATTCAATGAATGGCAAAGCTTCAAGTTTATACTAGTATGTACATGTACTTTTGTGGTAGCAAGGAATAAGTTAGAAGATATATTAGTGTTTTTTTTTCCAAATATATAATGATTTCTGAAATTGAACTGAGTAGGATTGGATGAGATTAAGCCACAGGGAGCTCTGTTGTCTGTGTGTTTTAAGACACTTCATCTCTTATGCACTCTTCTAAGAAATCTGCCACATTTAGGAGAAATGGGAAAACAAACAACAAAAACAAAACAGAAAAACATGGATGACAGGCAGCTCATCACTTGCATATATGCAGCACTGAATCAAGCAAAGTGAAAATGACCCAAATGCATTCCACCGGGTTACCTAGCTCATTGGGATGCTAATCTGCAAGCCCTAGTGGCAAAGCTGAAGCATATTTTTAGACTTCAATCCTGATGAGTGAACAGGTTGCAAAGTCTTCAGGGGTTGGGGGAAATATAAAGAAAGCAGACAGTTGCTTGTGGTATCAGTGGTGCCAGAGGCTGATGGAGTGGTATATTGACTTTACTTATAATAGTAGCCGTTTCGAAACCAGATGTCTGAAAATGAGCAAAGCAAGCCTAAAGAGGGAAATGAAAAGAGAACATTGGGGGGGAGATGAACAGAAAAAGGCTGAAATGCAATTAAAATGAAAAGCCTGGGGGAGATAAAATGCAAACACAGGAGAGAGTGGATCAACATATAAATATTGGCCCATCAGCTGCATTAAGTTATCTGAAGCCTAATTCTGCAATATACTGTAATCTCAATGCAGATTTAATAAAAGAAAAAAGAGATTTCTCTTAGTAAGATGTCAGCAGAGGTTGCATAATATGAAAGGGATGATTTAGCACTTTCCCCTCTGGAATTGGGAAGGATGATGATGCTTGAGAAATTTGGCGTCAAAACTGAACAGCGGGGGTTCTGCCAAAGAAATGAAAGTAACCCAATAGGGTAAAATAAATAAAGATAATGTCTACCCCAAACACCTATGTGAATAAGAAATGCAAAACTGTAAAGCAGAAAAGCAAATATAATTTCTGAAAGGGTAGCGGTACCCCACTAGATTTTAATGAAAAAAATGAAAAATAATAGAAAATACTTCAATAAATGTAATGAAATATAAAATATAAAAGAGGCTAAATGTGCTTCGACAAAAGTCTTCCTCGGTGGCCTATAATCAATAAAAATGATAAAACACAGCTCACAACTGTGACTCTGTGAAAAGTATCAAATTAACTGTGCTCTTCTGCTCCCTGTTAACTTACTTATAAACAGCTGCACAGGTGAGGGGAAGGATTCTGCAAAGACTCAAGAATGAGAGTGCAGAAAAACACAGGGAGAGACAAGGGTGAGGAAGGGCAAACAAATTCAGACCAACTAATTAACAGACCAAACGGGGATTCTGACTTCAGTCTATGTATCCATTTGAGTTCCAATAATTCTAATTGTTTGAAGTTACTAACTTTAGGTATACCATCTATACACCAATACTTGAAAGTATCAAAGGAATGTTTATCCAGGAAATGTTTAACCATAGGGGCTTCTATCCTATGATTTTTGATGCAGCTTCTGTACTCCACTATATGGGTCCTAATTTGTCTGCTGGTCATTCCTACGTAAAACAATCTACATGGGCATTTGATAATATATATGACATTTCTGCTAGCACATGCAAAAAAAATTATGTATGTCATAGACTCTTCCATCTGCTGGATTCACAAATTTTCACATTGCTGCTGTTCTTGCAGGTTGAACAGTGTCCACATCTACAGCTTTCAAAGAAAATTAAGCCTGTTTATGCTCAGAATTTTGTGCTCTAGGAGATCATGATTTCTGCCCCATGCAATAAAGTAATGGGAAAACACACAGTTTTGACTCGACAGAACTTATGCACAACACTACATCACCGTCATCATCATTCAGTATTTAACAGATAGTTAACAGATAGCCCAAGTTGTATTCTGTTTGGAAAAAGAAATAATTAAAAGGGCAAGAAGTAATGATGAATATAGATAATTATTTGTTGACTCCTGAAAACAGGTGTGTGTGCAGATGTGTGAGTGCATGTATTCTGTAAACAGGTTTGCGCTGAACTTCAAACACTTGAATTTCAGTTCAGATGTTCAACATACAGTTCAGGAGAGAAAGCAATGCTACTTCAAGACCTCCTGACATATAGAGAACTTTAAAACATCACATACAAAGGGGCCTTTCTAGGACAGCATACTTCTCTCCAGCCTCCCCAGGTACAAACTAAAAATTAAATAAATCTCACTACTACCAGACCTCCAGGTACACAAAGGACTTTAAAATGCCACAGAAAAAGGTCCTTTTTCAGGTCAGCAGGCTCACCCCCACCCTTGTTACAAACAAAAGCAAAAGCAAATAAATCTCTCTGCTGCTGGACCTCTTGGAACATTAGAAAACTTTAAAACAACATAGAAAAACCCTATTCCTGGCAAGGAGTTTCCTTCACTACCCCCCCCCCCCGAGGCACAATCCAAATATTCCATTGCTGCTCCCACCCCCACCCTACCCCACCCCACCCTTATCCCTAAACCAAACTGCAGCAGCAGCAGCACACACACACAAAAAAAAAGCAGATAGCAGAAGCAAGCCAGAGAGAGCAGCAAGGTACATCAGACAGTCAGACTAAAGCGAAAAACCCTGGGTGAACTAAAGTAATAGATTCTGTCATTTTATATACTTTTATAACCTCCCTTGATCTTTGACTCCAACCTACTTCTCAAAGTAGATAGTAGTATACTAGTTTCTCTGACATCAAAACATAAAGAGACCAATGTAGCCAAGAAACCTTACACAAATGATCATTGGAACTTGAATCACCCAATTGCAAAATGCAACACAGTAACCTATAAAAAAATGGGGAGTGACTGAAGCAGAATAAGTAATATGCCTTTTTAAAATGCACAAACCCTGTGAACATCTCAAGGAACAACTCATCAAATGTGTCCTGTGTTTAGCTTGAATGCAACACATCATGTGAACATCAGGCCTAATATCTCCTTTCTGCACAAGATTCTTGGAATGGTGGTGGCTGTGTGGTTGAAGGTGTTTTGGGATGAAATTGATTTCAGTCTGGGTTGAGACCTAGGTTTGGGAAGGAATCAGTCTTAATCATCCTGATTAATGGTGTCTTAAAGGAGAAACAGGGATTTGTCTCTTTGTGGCTTTTCACACAATAATCATGATATTGTCTGGGATTACTTGAGTGGAATAGGAGTGGAAGGCACTGTCAGAGGATGAATTCTAAAAGTCTTGGGCTCACTGTCTACTTAAGGCATACAAAAACTTGTCCGGACTTGCCTAGCTTTGTTAATCTAAAACTGCTGGTCAACTGAATAGATTGGTAGTGTCCTTAATTGGTCACAATGGCTTGTAAAGCACTTGGGGAAAATATTCCATTTGGATAGGTCATGCCTTATTTCCCTATGTGATAATTCTGTATAAATGTCTTGGTGTTGGGATAGTTCTTTGCCTTTGATGCCAAACCTTACCTTGCTATTTTGCCTTGTACCTTGCTGTTCCTGTGTGGTTTTCCCCTGCCTTTTTTGCAGGAAGCAGGAACGTTAGATAGTTTGTATACTGTACCTTTATTTTCATACTTGCACACATCTATCTGTATTATAAACTTGTGTGTTTAGCTAGCGATGATTTGCAACCGCAAGAATAAACCTCCTCCTTTGGATGACTCGGCAGCCTCCTTCACTTCTGTGACTCCAAGTGCTTTGCTCCAAAAGCGCACTCATTACACTTCCAAAGTGTCAGGAAAATGGAAGCAAAGTGGGACAAAAGTGGAAAATCCTGACAGGCACTGTATTACACTGGTTCTGCTCCCACCAGGAAAAAAAAAAAATCTCAGGAAACCATGCTGGAAGATTGTGTCTCAGCAGTCCGGTAGCTGAGCTGCTTGGTCCTTATTTTAACTAAACTGCTATTTAACATCTATGGGTGCTTCCACACCTGCTGCTGAGGAATAGATTTAAGAAAATCCATTTCCTGGTGATCCTACCTCCCGAGGATCTGTCCAAATAGGGATGGATCCTCAGAGGCTCTGCGCATCCACACACGCATGGGGAGGATGGATTGGGCCAGACGGATCCCCTGGGTGCTGTGTGGAGGCCACAGCACCCATTTCAAAGGGGATCCGGCCTCCCGTGCCACCACCCTCACCCCTGGAGCCACAGGACTGGAGCATGCAGCTGCCAGTCCCTGGGCATTTCTGGTGGCACATGGCATGTGGGGTAGAGTGGAAGGAGGGAAACTGGCCTGCTTCCACCACCATCCCCAAGGTGGCAGCCACCAGCAAATCCAGTCCCTCACCTCTCCGTGTGAGGAAGCATCCTGCTTCTGAATGGATCAAGGTGAGGGGCTGGATGGAAGACCTAATTTTTGAGGTCTTCCCAGAGGCCAGATACTTCAGTGCCGAAACCTCATTAAGAACGAGTCTTGCTTGCCAGGGTGTGGAAGCGGCCGCGTGAAGAGTCCCAGATCTGGCCTCCTGTGCAGAAGGTAAGTAAGTCTTAATGTATTCTGTGTGTGTCTTGTATGTGTCTTTAAATGTATTTTTAGAGCCAGTGCGGAAGCACCCAAAATGAAGCTGTTTGGGCACCAGTTATCAGGAGTTTTGGAGTGAGGTATAACCAGTATGCAACTCTATGGCTGTGTTCACACCTAAGGTTTAATCCATTTTCATTCCATTTTCAGAATGAGAGAACATCTCAGCAAGTGACCAGTAATTTTCTTTCCACATTATCTATCCCAAAAGTGAATTTTCTGAGTTATTTAACACTGAAGAAAACAGCTTGTCACTTTGCTGATGCATTCTCTCACTCTGAAAGTGGACTAAAGCTGAATTAAACCTTAAGTGCAACCACAGCCACTTTCTCCATTACACCTGAGTTAGGAGAAGTGTAATTATGTACATCTTGAACCAGTGCTTGGATACAGTGGAGAGCCAGATGAAGTCCAATAAAATAAAGCTGACAAGGCAGACACTTTGGGAACTTGTACCTACTTGGGAACTTGACTTTTCTAGATGAAGTTGAACTCCATCAACTTTTGGTTGCAAGATAGTAGAATTAAAACGTCACAAACCATACCCTAAAGCTTAAGTGGAAGCATTCACGTCTCTGTCAAGACAATAAGAACCCTGAAGAACCCAGAACAGCTTAAACTAGTAGAGAGTAGTTTAGATCTGCTTCTGTGAAGTTGCTTTGCATCATGCATGTGTAATGTCTGCCACCAGATGTAAAGGCTGCAACCAGTTGTAATGGCCGGTTTTTATAACGTTTCAGTTTAAGTTACTTTACTGTTTTGGGTAGCGTGTATTTATATCCTAAAAATGATTCAAAGATCCTTAAGGCTTCATATAAATGTAGCAAAACAGCTAGACTCACTGTCTGAGCCCCTCCCCCAACTCTGCCTAACCAGCAGTGGGTTACAGGATCTGTTTAGAACTCCAGCCTGACTTGGCTCACTTTGAAAACAGACTACTCAGTTGAAGCTTCTTTAAAATAACAAGAAAACAAGTTTATTGTGTACAGCTTTCTTAATAATAAACAGGTAAGTTCACTAAGTCAATCACAGGTCCATTCACCCTTCTGAATGAACTGTCCCAGCTTCCTCACTCAGCCCAAGGACTCCAACCTATTCAGATTAATGCCAGCAGCATAAGTAACAGATAACCATTTCAATTCTTTTACTTTCTAAACACCGTATATTCACTAATGACTCAGGACTCTATTCCCCAGCTTCCCTCAGGACAGTTTAGAGCCCGTTTCCCTCCTGTTAACCACCCTCTCTGGTCAGTTAACCCCAGGCAGAGAACACTAACAATTCCCTCAGGCTCCCTTAAATATGGGCCTGGCTGGCTAGCTTCAACCTGATTGGTTGAGACTCTGCCAGGATTCTATTTCACACTCCCTCCTGGAGAGCTTGACTAGCCCCTCCCTTAAGTTACTTACCATTTCTAAAAAACACACTTTGACAACACTTTTAAACGTATAAACATCCCAATTTCACCACACTTTGTAATTTTGCCAAAATAACTTAATTTTAGGGTGAGGGGTCCTCACAGGCACCACAGCATGCAATATGTTTCTTCTACTAGCTACAAACTTTATTGGCACAGAAAAAGACAAGTAGGCAATTAGATTTGTTATGAACAGTATTAGGTGTGGAAGGAGCTTTTCATGAGTTATTTAAACATAAAAATAATTCTTGTCAAATATATTGTTTCACTCCCACCTACTTGTGTTGTTTTGTCTGCACAGGAATTGTCCTTGCTCAATTCTTTAGGCAGGAATTTCCCCCAGTATACACCAATTTTGATTAACATACAATGAAATAAAGACCTGCTATCTTATACTTCCTCTTATTCTCTATAATTACATCTCTTGAAGAGGAGAAAAGAAGAGAAAACATGAAAGAAAATAAATTCAGTCAGTGCCCACAAGCAGAAAAAACGGCACATAAAGTATGTACTAGAGATTATAGTTTTGTCTCCCTCATCTTCTCATCTCAACTGTAGTCCACATTTTCTGGCCTAGAATGTTCTTGAGAAGAGGGAGGGTTTTCATACTATGAACCTTTTTGCATTAGGCATACTCACTGCACAGCCCCTGTGTGTATAGCTGTAGAGCACATTTTTGTGCTTCACAACTATACTAGTGGCCCACCAGTAAAGCCTGCCATGGTCCTGTTCACAACTCTTGTGGATGAATGGAGCCTGGGGTAGGGTAGCAGTAGCATGGTTGTATGCCATGTTGCCTGACTACCACAGCATATGGCCACTGACACCATTAGCATACTGCCATAGTAAGATGGATATTAGGGGTGTGTGTGAATGTACTTTTTGCATTCGAATGAGTCAAATCGAAAATTCAAAAATTTGATTCAATTGGAATTTCATAAGGCCGGATTTTCAAAAATTTGATCCGTACTTTTGAAAATCCAATTCATATCTGAATATACAAATGTCGGTAAGATTCATATCCATTATATGAATTTGTGAGAACCAGTATTTATCCTGTATGCATCCCATATGCATCCCATTTTCATCCCGCATTATATGCACAAATACGTATAATTTTCATGCACATCCATATACAATAGATACAGATCTACTCATTCAAATTATTTGAAATCTATTATTGGATTTTCAAAAAATCCAAAATTTGTCCGAATGGGTAAATTTGGGTTTTCAAAAATCTGATTTGAATTTGAATGTTGACATTCAATGGGTTCGAATCGGATTTTTGAATTTTCAAATATCCATGCACATCCCTAACGCAAATTGGCCCTGTCTGTGAACACAGCCTCAGACACAACTTCGAATTTATTCCCAAATGACTGCTGATTTTGAAAACTAATTCACTAATTCCTTTCATTCTTATGGGATATATTTATCCACTTTCCATAGTTAATGTAATCATTAAGGTAAATACACATAATTCCACAAAACTATTGTGGATACTGAAGTCTGAAATCTTAAGACAGCAGAAGATCCTAAATTATGTCTTGTGTAAGTCAGCCAGCAAACCTTTCAGGAATCCCCTCTTGGCCATGGAAAAGCACTCAGATATCTGAAATGGACTCTGAGTGTGTAGGTGTGGCTACCCTTTTGGACTCTTCAGGCCATATTAGCCCCACTATGGCTATGCTGAAATCCCATGTAAAGGTACAGCATCAACTTCTGGCTTCCCACCATTTCCCACAGCACAGACTTATGTTCACAGGATGCATGAAAGATCATAGTGATGGCCCCCAGGCTATGGAATAGTACTCCCCTTGAGGTGCATCTATCACCTTCACTGTACGTGTTTAGGAAGGCAGTGAAAACACACCTCTTTGCCCTGGTCTTAAATGGGGCAATACCTTTTGCACTGGCAGATGCTGTTATTGTTTTAATGACATCAAATGATGTTTGATTTTGGATGTTCTTGCCCACCTGGAAACTTCTGGGTATAGGGTGGGATAAAAATGTAGATAGATAGATAATAGTAACACTGTACAGGGAAGTCCTGCCCAGCATTTTCTACCTCTCCTGTTATCTGATTTATTTAATATGAAAAAAGAATGATTTTTTTCCAGGAATTTTTAGCTTGGGAAGAGTAAGGGGATCAAACCCTATACAAAAATATGCAGAACCATGATTATTCAACTCATGAGTAATGAGGGTAAAACTGTAATTTCCATTGACCCCAAGAAGCATGACAGAAACACAAATAAAAAAGGGAGGATTTAAAGCCTGTCATTCAAACTATTAGGAAGGCACCAAACTGAAGAAAATTGAATTAAAAAGACCTCTCTTTCACCATATGCTTGGACATTCACTGGAAAAAGGCATTTCTCAGACCTCACTGCACTGTCATTAGGTCCTATTTAAAATGGCAGACCCATTCTATGCTGGTAGGAGATAACACACAATTGATAATACAGCATGGCAGATAAAATTTCTAATTTATTAGTCATACAAAACATTTCCTATCAGATATTGGTTATCTGGCAAAACATGCAAAGATACCTCTGGCAAAGTGTCTTAGATAAACAAAATATCCCGTGTATTAAGATAACCTCAGTATTTGGAATATTCACGTATGAGATCATTTTCTCTGTCTGGAGGGAATTTTTAGTTCAATTCACTTTGCATCAGATACAGCAAGAGCAAACAGGGATATTTACAGACTATAGTCGGCTCGCAGACTACAGTGGCAAATCTAGCTTTGATTTTAAAGAAGTTGGATTGCATCCAAAATGAGTACAATAGTGTGAACAGAATTTTAAAATAATTGCTCTTGCTATGTGATAAAAGCCTCATCTAATTGTCCATACTTAGAAAATAGATTGTGGTTCCACAGTGTAAATCATGGTAATTTCCAAGAAGATGACATTCCTGACCTCACTTGTAGCCATTAATATTAAGACTATTTATAGGAAGGGAATATCTGCTGCACAAATGAAAGCCTTTTCCAGACAGGGCTTTGTCCCATGCTAGGAAAGGTTTACAGGCTGGAAACCTCTTAGCATACTCGATCCACACAGGATAGAGCTTAAACCAGGCTAGGACATCCAAAATGGCACACTAGCCTGATTTTCAGGGACACCTCAACCTTGAGGCCGACCAGTGTGCTACTTACCTTGTCCTGGAATAGCTTATTGCATGTGGAAAGCACACAGCTCTCTGTTACGGGATATGAGGGGCTCATTTTGGTAATTCAGCAGAGTATGTGGTCAAACTGGGAGGTGGGACTAGAAACTCTGAGGGCACTCTAGTGCTGGCTCTGAGGTTGGCACAGCCTTTAGAATAGGCAGTGGGAGCTGGTTCAGGATGACCTCTCAACCTGACCAAGCCTGGGGTGGGTTGCTAATCTCAGGATAACATAAGAAGATGAAAAGAAGAGTTGGCTTTTCTGCTTTTCTCACCCATTTAAGGACTCAAAGTGGCTGACAAAGCTTTCTTTTTTTTCTTCCCACCCTGTGAGGTAGGTGGGGCTGTGAGAGCTCAGCAGAGAACTGTGACTAGCCCAAGGTCACCCAACTGGCTATGGGGGAGGGTGCAATCATGCCTGGTATTCCCAGATAAGAGTCCAGCTCCTTAACCATTAGACCACACTGGCTCACAGTTTGGGGATAATCTTTGCACCTGGCTTTGCACCTCTGGTCTTTTTGATTTTCACCCCACTGACAAAATTGATTCAGCAGCCTCATTCCTGAGCCAACAATCCACCCCGCTCTGCACAAGGTTTTTAAAAGGCCTCCTCTGTTGTCCACGTTCACTGATTGGCTGGCCTCTGGTCTAGCTAACCACTCTCAGCCTGTCTCAATCCCTAAACTAAAACAACATAAACTCTTTAACTCTACCTACCTTCTCCTCGGGCCATGATACCCTTTCACACACATCCCTCAGCCTCGACCATGGCCAGTGGAAACACATTGGGTACATTCCTTAATCTGGATCTAGTAGATTCTTAGATCCGGATCTAAGGGCTGCAGTGGGAAAACACCCAAGGATAGCAGTACCATCATGGACTCCCTTTGAGCTCTCCTCCTCTGTTTTTCAGCTGACTTAATAGATCAGCTGGAAGATAGGATCTAAAAGCTGCAGTACAATTAGTGCTGCATTCTTGTTCCATCCAAAAAGTGAGTTGGGTGTGCAGCTAAATTATGGTACCTACTGTGCTACATCACTGGGATCTATTTGATTCCTCTAATAGGGAAGCCCTGAGCAGGAAGTGAGAAGCCATGTGGGAAATGTAGTCTTCTAATTACACAATCTTGCAAAATTGCTTCTTTCAAAACAAGTGCCTTCAGTATAAGACATGCCTCTAGGGATGGGCTGAAAATGTGTGTCATCTTCCCAGTTTATAGAAATTGCAAATGAATGAATGAATGAATGAATGAATGAATGAACTTCCATGAATAGCAACCTTTTATGATTTCATTCAAAACTTGTTACATTCAATGGAGCTGCCCAGTCACCTCCAGAGTGGTTTAAGATTGGATTTAAATTTGGATTTGGATTTGGACTTGGATTGCATTTGATGGAAATTGGATCAGATTCAGTCGGATTCAGATCAGATTCAGAGGCTTGATTTGAAGAGAATTCAAAGTGAACTGGAAGCCTAGCAGATTCAAAGTGGCTACATTTGCACAAATAAGAATGTCCACAAACAGGAAAAGAAAATCATGGCCATCCCTACATGCCTTTTTTGGAAGCAATGGGAGATCCTGTTCAGAGACACTTAAAAGGTGGCTGTTTACATTCATGCAACTGCACCCTTATTTGGTTTGCCAACATTTTTGAAATGTAATCTTAGACATTTTAAGACAAGAGGCAGAATATGGTGCATTGTGTTTCATTGTGTGCATGTCCTTTCATAAGACCAGCTGTGCTAGGAAGTTCAAATTAGCTTTTGTACTCTGCCTAGAAGAGCACTCCGTGGGTGTTTTTCCACTGCAGCCCTTAGATCCAGATCTAAGAAGATCCGGATCTAAGGAATGGGTACATTCCTTAATCCGGATCTACTAGATCTGGATTAAGGGAAGCACCCAATGTGTTTCCACGGGAGGTGGAAACACCCCTGCTGTGGAAACACCTTTGCACCCATCTGGGGAATCTGGATCTACCCCCAAGGGGTTGGTCCATTACCCCAGGTGTTTTGGGGTGCAGGGGGGTGCAGTCTTTGAATTTACTTCGAAGTCGCTTTGAAGTCATTTCAAAGTCAACTTCAAAGTTACTTAGAAGTCACTCTGAAGTGAACTTCAAAATCACTTCAAAGTGACTTTGAATTGAATTTGAATGGAATTTGAATGGAATTTGAAGCCAATGTTGGGGGGGTCCCAAAGGTGCATCCCCTCCCCCTAGCCTCCTTTGGACCCCATTGCCTGTTTCCAGTGGAAACAGGCTCCCTTTAATCTGGATTTTCTGGGAGAAGACCCCATTGTAGACCCCATAATTGGGGTCTACAGAAAATCTGGATTAAAGGCCAAAAAGATCCAGATTTCCCCCACGGCAGTGGAAACAACCGGGTCCCAAATGGGTGCCGTAGTGGAAATGGGGTCATCCAGCTCACACCCAAATGGGTCCTAAATGGGTGCAAAAAATGGGTACTTTTGACAATGGAAAAACACCCCATGAGCCATTGCTCACGTGCCAATGAAGCTTAGCTCCTTTAATTTTCCAGAGATCATTATTTTGGTTATAATATATGCAGATATAACAGCCAATAGGGCAGAGGTACGATTCTCCATATATACAGCATATTGGTCTTGAAAAATTGTGTTGGCATCCCATAACTCAGAAATTGCCTTCATTATTTCTTCTGAAAACCAGCCCAAAATCTGAATCTGTATATATAAATCAACATATGCAAACTGATGGACTGGATCTGTGTGCCAGGCCTTTTGACTACCTAGAAATGCCCATAGAGATCAGTAATCAGACTTAGAGCCAGAACAATCTATCCAGTTATGTTTTCATTTTTTTACATAGAAAATGCAAAACTGAATTATTTCATTCACACACTGGATGAAATGTAGATATGAATCTGGGAATATAAAAATGTACAGAAAAAGCCAACTAATCCCTTCCCTTCTGATTTGATGAAGCTTTGCATATCCGTAAGGAGGTCCATAAAAAACCTCTGTGAAGTTTGAAGCTAGGGAACCATTCTGTCTATCCCAAAAGAACTTCCAACTAACAAAGTATATTAGCTGGGTAAAGGCATGTATGTGGACTTTATTTCATGCTGACATTAATCTTTTCCAGAAATCAAGTTCCATGCATTCCAAGGAAATATTATTGGGAAAATATCATTATATAAATACTTTACATTTCCCAGCACAGTCTTTCTTGCAACCTCAAATCCCCTCTAGCCTCCACATACTGGTCAGATGTTTATAAGCAACAATTTTGTAAATGCATTAACTTAAGGCCCCATTCACCACTGTCTCTATCATGCTTTCCTCTGAGGCTCAACAAGGCTTTTCAGAGGTGCACACACAGGTTTAGAGGCAGTCTCTAAACCTGTGTGGGCACCTCTAGAAGGCCTACTTGAACCTCAAGAAGGGTGCAATGGTAGCGGTGGTCACGATGGTGCTGGCTGGATTTCTAGGTAAGAGCTCAGCCCTGGGGGGGGGGGGAGGAATGGGAGACCAGGAGTGGGCAGATCCACCATCATTGAAGCTTCTCAGAAGATCCAATAAAGGCTTCATACATTCAATTTCCAGGCAAATGGGGGCCTATGGATATACGAGGCCTCTTTCAATTCACCCACATTATCCATACACCAATAACATATTCTAAACAGATGAAAATTGGTTAGAAAATATAGGCTTGTCATAGTCCAAAGGACTGACCATTGGATAAAGAGGAATGAGGACTTGCCCAGTGATGGCTAGTTCCTTTTGGGAATGATGACATAAGAGGACAAGACAGCTAAAGGGAAGTGATACTGGGTGAAAGAAAGAAAGAAAGAAAGAAAGAAAGAAAGAAAGAAAGAAAGAAAGAAAGAAAGAAAGAAAGAAAGAAAGAAAGAAAGAAAGTATTGCTAATTGCAGGTGAAATACTGGTAAGATCAACATGAGGTCTTAATGATGACATGTGATTGTTCTGGTGGTGCAGAGGCCTGTATCTGTGTGTCCCTGTTTGCACCACAAGAGTAGGGCTATGCACAAATATCCATCACGTTCAAAATTTGTACGAACTTGTACATTTCTATTTGAATCAAATGTTGGCTGCATTTGAAAATTGTTCTGAATTTTTAAACAGGACTCATTCATTCTTTTTTCCTCCAAAAGAGAGATGCTGAGCTAGTTTAACTCTTTTAAGATCCGAACCGCCATACTGGACATCAATTTAGGCTTTAAGTCTATGTAAGAAATAAGTAACAATGTGAAATGTAGTTAAGTAGAATTGAAGCGGCCAAAACTAGCAAAGAGGAGAGAATCACAGAGTAAGTGCCCTTGAAAATTATTTTAATCTCACGTACTTGTGCCTCCAAAATGAGTCCATCAAAATAATTTTACTTTTTGTACCTCAGGGCAAAAAGGTTAAAACCAGTACTGAAAATGCATTTTCTGATTTGAATGTGCTCCAGCAGTTTTGTCAAATTATATTTCACTTCTGTGGACATAATTCAAAGCAGATTTCAACTTTTCCATACTTTGGCACTTGGGGCAACAAAGATTAAAGTTTAAAATGTTTTGAGGTAATAAGGATTACTTAAACATAATCATACTTCAGCGTATGAACCTGGCTAGAAATCTATATTGCCATTAGATTTATTCTCACTTAAAATAGAAAGAAAGAAAAAGAAAACTTGTGGTACAGAAGCAGACTCTAGTGCAATTTGATATAGATGGACTAAATGAACAAAATGAATTTCTAAAATCACTTTGATTTAATTGACCACTCCAATTATTTCTCCCCAGATTTTCCTTTAATTACACCATATAATTGAATATTTCATTTCCAAAATTTATGCGCACTTAACAGTTAGATTTATTGAAATTATACCCACTGTAAAAATAACCCTCAGAGGGTAACAGCAGCATCTCTCTAATAATTAAAGTCACTAAGATAAAGAAAGTGGAGATTTGGTTCACCAAACACTTTGTTTAAATAAACATACTAGAAAGTTCAGCATTCAGCAATTGTTCTTGATTTATTCCTGATATAATTCATTATAGTGCTGGCTTCCTGTAAAATGCAACAGCATGAATCTGAAAAGTAATTAAAGGATAACTAATAGAAAACCTACTGGACACAAATCTATGGACTACTCTATATAACATCTCCATTATTTATCACACACCTAGATCTCTTCTCACACCTTTATAAAGGAAGGACAGGTTATTGCCACTTTGTACTAACAGCTCATAAATAATAGGAATTTCTATCCTGATTCTTTTATACAGTGGAAGAATGCATGGAAGCCACACATTTCATCTAAGTCAGAGGTTCTCAACCTTCCTAATGCTGCGACCCCTTAATGGAGTTCCTCATGTTGTGGAGACCCCCAACCATGGGGGCAGAGTAGCTGGGAGGTGGGAGGGAAGGGCAGTGGGAGACTCATCGCGACCCCTCTGAAAAAGTACTTCGACCCCGAAAGGGGTCCCGACCCCCATGTTGAGAACCACTGATCTAAGTGAATTTCTCCCCTGATTCTTTTATACAGTGGAAGAATGCTTGGAAACCACACATTTCATCTAAGTGAACAGTAAAGGTCCCACTGGTTATAGGGATTAGATACTGGTAAGTCAGAATGAAATGAAATGGCTCTCATACCTACAAATTATAATCATATTCCATTCAAAACCATACAGTCAGTCATTGGTCCTTTATGCACTTACCTGAGATTTGGATTAAAGAGTGTCTTAATCCAATACTTGGACATCCATATCTGCATATTAATGTGGATAATGGAGACCCCACCCACCCACTAATGCAACTCCACCTGCACTAGGGGCCAGATTCAGATTAAGAGGCCCTTAATTCAGCTCTCTGGCTGACCCATTTCATTGGATCTTCCAGAGTACTAAGGGCCTTGTTCTTGAACAAGGAAGGCATGCAGGTTGCACACCTCTGTGCTCTGGGACTACTGGGGGATTATTATTATTAGGGATGTGCATGAATGTTTTTTTTCACATTCAGATTTGATTCAATTTGAATGTCAAAACATTTTATTTGATTCAAATGTTTAAAATCCTAATGCAACAAAAAAAAATTTGAATTGGATATATTCAAATCTATTCATTCAAATGTTAGATATGAATTTGAAGATACAAATGTCAACAATATTTGTATTTAAAAATGTGAATGTTGTTGACAACATCTTTAAATACAAATGTTGTTGACATTTGTATCTTCAAATTCATATCTAACATTTGAATGAATAGATTTGAATACATATCTGTACGGATTTCGTATGCATCCTGTTTTATCCTGCATGCATCCCTTTTCATTCCGTATTATGAGGGCAAATGTGTACAGATACATTTGATACTTGTACAGATATGTATGTAAACAAATGTCCAAATTCGTTTGAATTCATCCAAATAATGAATATTTCAAATATTTGTGCACATTAGTAAACTCTCTCAAGCCCCATGGCCCTCAGTAGCTTCTGACACCATGCCACCAAGGTTTAAAATGAGGCATTGTCAATAATTAATACTAATACTAATACTAATAATAAATAAATAAAATTTCTAAACAGACGATATAATGTCATGTGGCTCATGCATTTGAACCCAGGCTTTTTCAAGCTGGTATATTTGGGTAGTGAAGCCAATTTCTATTGGAGTTGCTCAACCTTGTCAGCCCTCTAAATCTATTTTGTTGGAGGTGATAATAAAGAAACAAAGAGGGATTATTATCACCCAGGAGATACCTGGTGGCATCTCTCTTTAGTGGGGGAAAAATTGCTCCAGCCTAGCCATATAAGATTGCATGTGCCAATTAGTGCCTGTAGAGTTGATTTATTTATATCAGCAGTTGATGACACAAGACAAAACCTAGTAGTATCTAATGGTCCATAAAGGCAATTTAAGATCTTGTAGTAGCCACAATAGATTGCAGGATTGATAAACAAGCATTTTTTCCCTATATTTATCATCTTATCCAGATGGATTAGTGTTATTGCAACCGTTAGAACACAAAATGCTTTTCTTCTGCTACAACTAGATGGCTCTTGCCCGACAGCCGTTCCTGTCAGTCACCACTCTCTGCTGCTTCTACACACCAATTTGGTGCTAGCAGTCAAGATTGTAAACAAGATTTTTTATTATTATTATTATTATTTTTACTTTGGTTTGGCTGCTGAAAGGATTTTGTTAAAATGTGAGGGGGGAGTTTCTGACAGGAGTTTCTTTTACTCCTCTTCATCTTCCTGTGAAGACATTAGGTACCTCCAGACATGCACTATGCTGTGACACCCCTTCACAGCAGGTTCCTGTCCACCAGATAGGATGCTCCGTGGCCCACATTTCATCTGAACAACAAAAATGTTTGGTCTCCAAGCATCTCAGAGGCAAGATAAGTA
Source organism: Aspidoscelis tigris stejnegeri (assembly GCA_023333525.1). NCBI lineage: Eukaryota > Metazoa > Chordata > Lepidosauria > Squamata > Teiidae > Aspidoscelis > Aspidoscelis tigris. The sequence continues at coordinate 66,351,015 of JALMGA010000007.1, read as the reverse complement.
AGAATTCCAGAGGTGTGCCATGCCCCTTCCTTGTTAACATTTAGGAACACTGTAAAGACATATCTTTTTGCCTTGGCCTTTGGCTAAGGTGATGCATTCTCCCCTCAGTTATAGTTATGATTAATACACTACTGAGAGCACAGCTTATATCAGAGCTTTTAACTATGTACCTTGTTTTAATTTGCATCATGTTTTTAAATATGTTTTAATCTGTATTTTGTTTTGAATATGTTTTCTGATCCATTGTTACCCACACAGAGACCTTCAGGTACGGGGTGGGATGGAAATGGAAATAAATAAATAAATAAATAAATAAATAAATAAATAAATAAATAAATAAATAAATAAATAAATAAATAAATAAATAAATAAATAAATAAATAAATAATGGATGGCCCATTGGGAATCTTTTTCCAAATACTCCAAGAATATCTTCTGTTTAGTCCACTAGGTAAATGACTGTGGCAGGCAGAGGGTGAATCTAAGGCCCCCAAACTACAGCGACATGAATCTCTGGCAGACTTCCACCATGACTTCTGATTAGGGGTTTGCACGAATGCAATTTTTGGGATTTGATTCAATTCTAATTGAATATCCAAAAATTCGACTTGATTCAAATCTTTAAAATTCAAATGTATCCACATTCAATTTGAATTGAGTAAATTTGAATGATTTTGATTGAATTTCAATTGTATTTTGATGCACTGGTGTAGTCACATGTATTATGTGGGGAAATTAGGTTGTCTGGCCACTGGCCCAAAGACATTGAAATGCTTAGGCTTTAATAACAATTATCAAGTGAATTATATGTTTATGTTTATCTCAGACATGTCTTGTGAACTCAGGCACATCATGTTAAACAACAATACTTGTAGCACCTTTCTGACCGCACAGTTCTTGGGACCATAATCCCTCATACCTTGGGCTAAAGACTCAATTAAGTCCAACTTTTTTTCCCTTTTTAATAGTACTTGATCTTTATAATATCTTAGTTCAAGAGAACAAACACAGGTAAACAGACTCCGTGTCTTTTGCATACTTCAAATCCCTAATGTGATTAACTGGCCAAAACAGGAGCAGAAATGAGTAAATGACCTGACTGAAAAATGTGCACTAAACAGCCATGAAAGCATCAAGGCAGAAGAGCTTTGTGGTGCATTTATATAGCAAATATAAAGTCATATTGACTTTACATAACAGTCCCCAGAGGAACTGAGAATGACTCCATAGTTTCACCATTCCACTCCCAATTTAAAGAAAGCAAATTTATTCATAGCTAAAGCTTTTGGTGAGTGTAGATATAAAAAATGCTGTACAGATTTTTTTTTAAGAGGGCAAAAAATATATTTAAAAACACCCTAAATGCAATCAACTCTAGGAAGTGGCTTTTTGGCTGTGTTCACACCTACCATTTAATCCGGCTTCAGTCCACTTTCAGAGTGGAAGAACACAGCAGCCAAGTGACTTGCGATTTTCCTTCCATGTTATCTAACTCAAAGGTGGATTTTCTGAGTTAGATAAAAACAAAAACAAATGGTCACTTTGCCAATGGATTCTCTCAACCTGAAAGTGTGCTGAGACTGGATTAAAACTTAGGTGTGAACACAGCCCCCTTGTATTATGCAGTATATAAGAGATTGTTTTCTCTATTCACCGCTTCCACACCATCCATGTTTTTATATATGTCAGTTGAGCCTCCTCTTAAGCAGAATTTTTCAAGGCTGACAAGACCTAAACATTGAAGCCTGATTTCTTATACAGAGTAAAAGCACAAAGCTGGTAAAATGATCAGAAGAACATAGTAGGGACCCTCCTGGTCCCAATACCTGCAAGCTGGATTTTGCTTCTGGTTTCTTCTAGGTCAAAGTTGGAAGGTTTGCTGCCCCATTCTCTGGCACTCTGCACACTCAACCTGGCAGCCAAGCAGCAGATGCTGCCCATAAGCAAAATGGCATCTGACACATCCATAGCTCTAAGGTGCCAATCAAAGTGAAAAAACAGTGGGCACCTCCACTTGAATTACCACCCCAAATTGTGGGTGGGGTGGGGTGAGAGATGTACTGATATATTACAAGAGCAGAGTGGCAACCCTGAACAGAGGGCTGTGCTCTAAGGAGATTTTCATACTCATGTCCACTATCCTGGCCCAGGATGGACCTTGGAAGGGTCCCATCTACATGGAAATTTCTCTTTCAATACTTTTGGAGATCCATTCATAGGGTAAAGAGAAGATGCAACACTGGCCATGTTTACGATTACTATATCCACACATTGAATATTAAGTCCCAAGCAAAAAAGGCCAAACTAAATAGAATTGTACATCCTTGCTTGGAATTGTATAACAGTGTGATTAGCATTCTGAACTCTACGCAGATACAAATTATTAATATATAGATCGATAAAGGATCAATGATCAATAAGACTGTCATACAGAATTGAGGTCAGGGATTTTATTTGAAGAAGGTGGAATTTAAATAGTAAGGTGGAATTTGTAATAAGCAGCATCACTTTCCATCCTCTTCTATACATGAGTATGTATCCCTAAAATTTCAGGGGGCGGGGAATCAGTGCTGTACAGTCACTAGTACAGCAAAAAAGATTGCTACTGGGGAGAAAAGCTGGGGAAAAGATATTGCAAACCACAAAAGCTCATTTGGTTGTGGCCTACATATAATTATTTGATCTCATGTTACAGTCAGTAACATTTTCTGTACTTTTATAAGAATGTTTCTAACATTTAATTGATTAATTTAAGGAAGAGGCCTACTTTCTATTATTGAATCAGCACAAAAGATTGTACAAAGAAAAGTAGGTCAGGATAGTATTATCTCACTCTCACAAGTGTGAGGTGATGCCCAGTTTTTAAAGCAATTCTCTGGTAATTATTTCCACTTTAATTCATTGAATTCTCTTGCAGTATTTATATTGTTATTTAATGTAATTGTTGGCTAAAAGTTGTTTAATTTGAATAAGAAGCCTAGAGAAGTTGGGAAAGAGCCAAAGCAATTTCCATAAAACAATCATTTCATTTAACTGCTCATGTTTATTCAAAATTATAGGCCATTACTGTTACAATGTTTGAAAATTTAATCATTTAAAGAAGGTTTATATATATCATGGGAAATACAAAATTGGATTGCATCAAAGTAAAACAAGGTTTTCACAGGTCTCTCTGTAAATAAATGACTGTCAACTAGCTAAATAACTCCAGCTGGTTACTTTTTTTGAAGCTGATGACATGTTGGCATTCAGAATTTGAAAGCTGATGAGATTTTATATGAAAGATTACCTGCAGAGACTCCAAGCAGAATTAGCTTAACTCCACATCACACACACACTGCACTGCATTACAAAAAAGCAATCATATCCCAGAATCAGCTCTACCCAGCACAAGGACAAGTAACATTCATTTCCTGCACAAATGTATCTTATCTGTACATTTGCAGAGGTAGTTAATCTAGTAATCATTTTCAGCCAGAACACTCATGACATGCCTTCAATCTTGGATTACACAATTTCAGATGGAGCCTCAGTGTATTGTTTCTGTGACTTCATTAACACTAGGCGAGAAACAAAAAACATTCTCCATTAATTGACAGCACCCTATATGGAAGCCCTCCATAGAATAGAACCAGCTTATGGGCAAAATCAAACAGACCAGCCAGCCTATTGATCTAGCTAAAATGTTAGAGTTCAGTTCAGTCCAGCTTACAAAATTTTCTCATCACACTTCAGCTGCCATACAACTCATCCTTCCTGTCTTCAGGCTGAATGTAGCTTAGGGGTGTGCACAAATGATATTTTTTTTTGCATTCAAATTTGAGTTGAAACGAATGTCAAACATTCAATTTGCTTCAAATGTTTAAAACCCAAATGCAGCAAAAATCAATTTGAATCCAATACATACAAATCTATTCATGGGTGCTTTTCTACTGTCACTAAAAGTACCCATTAAGTACCCATTAATGGGTACGAAATGGCATTTTTGCACCCATTAATGGGTACTTAATGGGTACTTCTAGTGACAGTGGAAAAACACCCCATTAGAATGTTAGATACAAATTTGAAGATGCAAATGTTGACAACATTCATATTTAAAGAGACGATTGTCGATAACATTCATATGGGTTATATGTATCTGTACACATTTTGTATGCATCCAGTTTTATCCCATATCCATCCTGTTTTCGTTCCGTATTATAAGCACAAATGCATTCATATACGTATGCTACTCATACAGGTAAGTATGTTAGGCATATGTATCTGTACATTCAAATGATTCAAATGATTTGAATGAATTGTTCAGAACATTCAAAATTCATTCAAATGTCTAAATTCAAATGTGAAGACATTCTGTTCAAATTCAAATGTGCACATTCAAGTTAATTTGATCAGATTTTGAATATTTCAGATATTTGTGCACATTCCTAATGTAGCTATCACATACTGTTAGGGGTGTGCACGAATGCAATTTTCGGCATTCAATTCAAATCAAATATCCAAAAATTCAAATCAATTTGAATGTTTAAAATACGAATGTACTCACATTCAATTTGATTTGAATAAATTTGTATCTGTTCGTACAAGTATTCAATTTGTATTTGAAGATATGAATATCAACATTTGTATTTGTCTGTATTCATTCATATGCATCCGTACACATCTGTACGCATTTGTACACATCCTATTTTTATCCCGTATGCATCCCATATGTATCCGTACAAATGCGTACTAATATAAGATGCATACAAATATGTATGTAATTCAAATTTGTCCAAATGTTTTAAAAAAGAATGTATAGGCACTGAATTCGACCTCATCTATTTCTGTACAAACAGCACTCCAGTACACTTCTGGTCTCTGGGACTAGAAGTTCCACAGGACCACTTTGCTTATGTGCATAGCTTGAAAGTCTTGAATGCAATTGGTCATGCACACACTACAACAGATCACATTGCTTATGTGCATAGCGCAACCCATGCATGAAGGGCTCAGAAGCACAGGCAAGCAAACAAATGGCAGCACAGTGCAGGCTATAGGTTAGGAGAAGGAGGCATAAGACAAAGGTGGAGACAGGGCGATCCTTGTGTCTTTGTTTGCTAATGAGTAGGGATGTGCATGAAGAAAAACCATCAGACCAAACATGAACTTGTTTGGTTCACAGGTAAACCATTTAATCAAATGCAGTTGTCCACATTAAACCCCAAAATTGTTCAAAGAGAAAAAAATACAATTTTTCCCATTAAAAACAAAAACTATTTGAATGAGTCATTTGTATTTGGAAGCAGGAGGGTGATTAGGTTTGATTGAATTTCTGGATATGCACCTCTGCTTATTCAATCTGATGCTAACATCCACAAATATTTAGTGTTATTTTCAAATGGAAACTGAACTTTGTGAACATAACCTCAGATTTAAAACTATATTTGGCTTGCTATCAAGCAAGAGAATTGGAGGAGGTGCTCATGAACAAATCATAGTGATCCAGAGGCTATTTAAAAACTACAATTTCCCCAGAACTAGATTGGGATGGCCACACATACCCACAGCAATTCCACGATACTCCAGGGATAATCCATCAAAAATGTGTCATAGAGACATTGCAGAAAACCCAGCTCTGAAGCTACGTATTCTTTCTCTTGTGTCTCTGCTCCTGACAGCCGGCGCTGCCAGAAGCAGCCCTGGCCAATCAGGAGGCATGCAGCACGCAGGCGCATAGCCTCCTGGGTCTCCGCGACCACAATTGGGGCAACGCCGAAGAGGTAAGGAGGGGATCGCTCGGGCTCTCCCCTGGGGGGGCTACAGGGGGCCTCATAGAAGCTCCCCTTGGCTCCAGAAGTGGCGATCTGCCACTTCTGGGCCAAGGGCGAGCCCCGACAGCAGAGTCCCCCAGCTTGCCTTGCTTGGCTCCAGCTCTGTGCGTCTGCACAGCACCCACCTCAAATCCATATCTAAGTTGTCTTTCCGCCGCATGTGCGGAAGGACGGGGGTGGGTAGATCCATATCTATTAGATATGGATCTACCTCTGTAAATCAGGATCTACCCTGCATCCAGATTTAGTAAATCTGGATGTATTCTAAACTGGATTTACTAATCCGGATGAGGTAGATGCAGATTTAAATAGGAAAGTGCGGAAGCAGCCAATGTGTTTCCATGGGTGGTCTAGCCTCCCTGCCACGGAAACAACAGAGGACCCATTTGGAAATCCGGATCTACCCATGAGGGATCTGCCTGTCACCCCAGGTGTTTGGGGAGACAGGGGGTGCCATCTCTGAAGCAGCTCCGAAGTCACTTTGAAGTCATTTCAAAGTCACTCTGAAGTCACTTTGAAGTCTGTGCAAAATAGCTCTGGAGCGTCATTGAAGTCTATACTGATCTTCAGAGTAAACTTTGAAGTGATTTCAAAGTGACTTCGGAGTCACTTCGGAGTCACTTTGAATTTCACTCCGAAGATCAGCACAGACTTCAAAGACACTCCAGAGCTATTTTGCACGGACTTCAAAGTGACTTGGAAGCTTAGGTTTTGGGGCTCCCCCCCAAAGGTGCCCTCTCCCCCTAGCCTCCTCTAGACCCCATTGCCAAACTAACGTGGAAACAGGCTCCCTTTAATCCAGATTTTCTGGCTGAAGACCCCATTGTAGACCCCATTAATGGGGTCTACAGAAAATCTGGATTAAAGGCCAAAAAGTACCCATATGTTCTGGATTTCCCGGGTCACGGTGGAAACAAATGTGTCCCTATTGGGTGCTGTGGTGGAAATGGTGTCATCCGGCTCTCAGCCAAATGGGTCCTTAATGGGTGCTAAAATGGGTACTAGGTGACCATGGAAAAACACCCCACAATAAGTTCTATGCATCCCTGTTCCTCTGAGCACAGTAAAATCATGCTCATTTGTAAAGCATGAGGACCTCATTTAGTGCTGCAGGAATGTCACTCTCTCCCCCAATCCTAGTTCAGCAGCAACATTTGTATACCTTTGCCATCACAACCACAACCAATTCCCATTATTTCAAATCTCTATTGTACCTTCATTTGTTCTGCATGTTTTCTAAAGTAAGCTGTGCGGTAAACTGAGCATAACAGTTTTCTTTTTTCATGTAACTCAGGCGTGTTTAATAGAATGTTTAACCTCACAGAAGATCTCATTGCAATGCAAAACACATCTACCACTGTTTATTCTCTATGTGTACTGATAGAGAAAAAGAAAAACAGGGCAGAGAGAAAGATATCGAAAGCTGCTATGGATGCAGGCTGTTTGGTCACCAGATCCAGGAAGTCACACAAAATATTTTTCTCCACATGGGTGGCAACAGCAGTGGCAGCCTAGCCTCCTCCTGGACTGTATCTTCTATAACAGCTTTGATCTAGATGACCTCAGGCTACTGTTGGGAGGTAAGGCAGGGCAAGATTGTGGAAAGCCACCCTACGTTATTGTTTAAATGGTGGGATAGGTTTGAGTAAAACACTATTTTCTAGGGGTGTGCACGAAACCATTTTTTTCACATTCAAGTTGCTACAAATCAAATGTGAGAAAATTTGGCTTCAGTTGAATTCCACCCCCATGGATGTGGCGGACTTCATATTAGTGCATGAATATTTCATGGATATTCATGCATGAAAAAAATACAACCTCCCTCACCCCTCCATTTCCACCCTCCCACTTACCTGTCCTCCTCACTGGCACTGTTCAGTCTTGAAGTGCCTTTTCTGGGTTCTGAAGGGCCTATTTCGGCCTGTGGAGATCACATAAAGGGCCCCAGGATGCCACCGAAATGTGCCCCAACTGGAAAGGGAGCATGTGGGAGGTGGGCAGGACTGTTCCGGCGATGTCCAAGGCCACTTTCCATGGCCTCTGGAGAGCCCAGGAAGAGGCCTGGGATGCCACTGAAGTGTCTCCTAAAAGGTAAGGGGGTGTATCAAAGGCTGCAGGGGGTATGGGAGGCCTGGGGGAGGGGGGAGGCTGTGGGGGGAGGCTCCAGGGCATCCAGTATCCACTGAAGCTTCAATCAAATCTTCTATGAATACCAAATGATCCTATTCGTGGACAAATAGGGTTTATGAATGTAGGCCCTATTCGATTAGGCCATAAATCTGTATATATCCATATGAATTCCAGGTGTCACAAATATTCATGCACAACCCTACTATTTTCCTAATGAGTTAAAAATATAATGTAATAATAGAAAATACCCCAGAAACGCCCTCTAAGAAGTGTGCTCTGTAAAGAACATGCTATGCACAAAAATTGTATTCTAGATGTTAAACAGGTTTACATGCTAGACATGTTTTTCTCATCAACTTTGCAGCTCCCTAATTACCATGTTTCCATAACTTCCCTCCACAAAACCCACAATGATATGCAGTAAGGAGCTGCAAACAGAGGTTGTCATGATATGAAAGTGAGGCCACATCTCCTCTTATTGGAGAGCCAGCTCTATTGCAGGCAGATAGGGGAGGTGTCCCCAACTGAAAACCATCTTCGTCCCCATTTTGGAGCAAGAAGGGGCCATTTTCTGTGGTGCCTCCATGCAGGGCAGGAAGAAACTTTTCTGCTTTGGAGGTGCCTCTTGAAGTGACCACACTGAAAAATGGCACACTTCAAAAGAGCTTACTGGTGAACATAGAGACAGGATGGCAACAGGTGCATTTCTGAGACAATAAAGGCATCCTATTTTGGTATGTGGAGATGGGGCCACAGTTTTATGGATGTAAATGATATTTTATAATGCATCTATTTGTGTAACAAAATTCACCCATCAAAAGGGTTGTGGAGTTAAATGGCGTTGGGTTCGGCGCTGGGTATCTGAAGGACTGCATTCTCCCATATAGACCTGCCTGGGCACTGAGATCTCAAGGAGAGGGCCTTCTTGTAATCCCTTGTCTTTCAGAGGGCCTTTTCTGTTGTGGGCCCTACACACACACACACACACACACACACACACACACATAGAGAGAGAGAGAGATTGAGAGAGAGATATGCTTTCACACACCTCTCCCTGCCTGCAGCTATTGAATCCAGCTTCTGCCTTCAGTCTTGTGTACAAAGGGTCAAGGGTATGCCCATTGGTCATTTTGTTAGACAGATGGAATGAAAGCCTTGTGTGGACTGCAAAATCAGAAAGGACACACAGGAGATCAGGACTACTTGAGTTAGTAAAGGCTGACAGCCACAATTTCATTAATAGTTTAGCTCCAGTATAAAGCACCATCCATCATTCTAGAATTATTTATTTATATAGCACTCCACAAAGCAGGATAACAAACATCTTCTAATATGAAAGTAAATCAAGAGAGACCACATCATGAAGTAGGAAAACTCTTCCATTATAGAACAAAAGAAAAACATAACACTCAATGAAGATCAAAGTAATTTTCCAAAATGCTTGACACATTGAAAAAATGGAATCCTATTTAAACATTTATAGTCTCCCTGTAATAATTTTCTTTTGGGATATTAATAAAGATTTCAGAGAACTTCCTGACTTATATCTGGCTTATGTGGACATAATGATTATGTGCTAATTGTCTCCTGGCATTATTTTTAACTTCTGTATTGCAATTTTGTTATCAACATTTGTTTTGTGAGTTTTTTCCTTTATATTAACCATGATTATGCATAAAAATGTATTTTTAAAAATCTCTACTCTTAAACATGGTCCGTCTCTGACATTCTAAAATTTTCAAAATTCAAATTTTCAAAGATCTTTACTGCCCCAATAGTCAGTGGTATCTACTCCACTCTCTCACGTATGGAATTTGATTCTCCCTTTTTTGAATGTTAAGGAAAGGCATCAACGTTCCATGTTAATAGAGGGTCAAAACAAAGTTGCCTGCTCTCGCCACTTTTTTGTCCTTGCACTTAGTTACAATTTTCCACTGGTTTCCATTTACATGCAACAAAAAATCTCTGCAACAAAAATTATCACAATTTGAGTTAATTTGAATTTAAATCTAAAGACCTTTACTTAAATATCCCTCCAAATACACAGTTAGACATACTCATAATCACAGGTAACAGAACCATAGAATCATAGAGTTGGAAGGGACCTCTAGGGTCATCTAGTCCAACCCCCTGCTCAATGCAGGATTTCCTAAACCATCCCAGACAGATGTAAGTCCAGTCTCTGCTTGAAGACCTCCAGTAAAGGAGAGCTCACTACTTCTCATGGCAGCCCATTCCATTGACTGATCGCCCTCATTGTCAGGAAGTTTTTCCTACTATCTAATCTGTATTGTCTCCCTTGAAGTTTCATACCATTGTTTCTAGTCCTCCCAACTTGTGCAAGTGTGAGAATAGGGACAATCCCTCTCCACTGTGACAGCCCAGATACTTGAAGACCAGGATCATATCTCCTCCCAGTCTCCTCTTCTGTAAGCTAAACTTTCAACCTTTCCTTGTAGGACATGATTTCCATACCACTAACCATTTTGGTAGCCCTCCTTTTTACTTGTTCTAGTTTGCCAATGTCTTTTTAAACTGGTTGCCCAGAACTGGACATCGTTCTCTAGATGAGGTCTGACCAAGATAGAGTAAAGAAGAATAATTACTTCTTGTGATCTAGACTCAATACTCCTCCTGATGCATCCTAGGATGATGTTTGCCTTTTTTGCAACTCCATTACATTGTCAGGTTAAGTCACACTGTTGACTCATGGTCATCCTGTGATCAACCAGTACACCCAGATCCTTTTCATTTGTGCTACTACTCAAACTTGAAGGCTTTTTCTATCTTGGTGTTATGATCCCTAAAAATCTCTCTAAACCTTTTCCTTGTAACTCCATTCCCTTATGGCATAAAACTGTAAATGATCTTCACAGGTTGGCACAGAAGAAATTAACTCTTCTTGGCAGGATAGCTGCTCTTAAGATGTATATGATTCCTAAGTTATTGTTTTTCCTTCAAAAAATTCTGTATTTTATAACAGAATCTGTACTTATAAATAGGAAATGATCCTAAATTATTTTGAATGGGAAAAGGCCATGTATTGCCTGTAAATATTATTATGTCTAATAAGGTGGGAGTTTAGAGATACCTACATCTTGTTAGTTACTTTGTTGTTTTCCAAATTTTGACATTTTTTATTCTTTTCCTAAATGAGCAAAAACATTGGTGGCTAAAATATGAGACTAATGAGCTTCCAGAATTATTGTCCTATCCCTTCCTTATTCCTAAATCCCTTAAATTAAATACCCTACAAAATTTGGTTCAAATGGCAAAAAGTGTTGCTTCCACACCCTTCACCCACCATGCCCCTATTTCTATAGCCCTCTGGGACAAGCTGCTAGCCAAAGCTGATTGGAATGCTCCAGCTGAGGCAAATTTGTATTATATAAATGATTTCTATGGCATAGCTACTCATCAAATACTTAAGGGAGATATACAACAAGTTCTACAGACTTTCCATTATGATTGGCCTCAGTGAATTAGTTTATTTGCTGCCTTATAACCAGTACCGTTTCAAATGTTTGTTACCAGATCCAGGACTAGTTCTGAAAACTTTTTTGATGTTCTTTCCTATGTTCCAAAATGAACTGCAGCAATTATATATAAGCTGTTTCTCCATGTTACCACAGGTGACTTTAACAGTTTAGAGGATCTATGGCAAATGGATTTGTGATTTCCTGTTGAGAACTCGGACTGGGCTAGGTTTTCCACATTTTCTCATTGTTAGATCAAGTCAGCCATTTAACAGAGAACTGCACTTAAAATTCCTGTTCTGTTGATATTGTACTCCATTGTTATTATAAAAAATTATGAGTAATAGATCTTTTGTTTGTTTGAATGGTTGTGGCGAAGCTGGCACATTCATACACGTTTGGTGGAACTTCTGTTCTTGCACCAATTCCAGTCAATGATTCAGTGAAGAATAATCTAAAATATTGAATACAATTGGTTTTATTACACACGCATCAACCAGATGCTTCTTTATTTAAATGCCATCACTTCTAGAACTTTCTGCCTTTAGCAGCCCAAAAGGTCACTATGGCAATTTGGAAGGACTGTACTAAATCCACAATCATACACTGGTATAGTAAAATCTGAGATTTGGTAGTAAATTAGGGATGTGTGTGAATTTGTACAAATTCGGACCTTCAAATTTGAATGAATGTTGGAACACTCGAAGATTGACATATTAATTCACATTTAATGTTTTGATACATTCATATGATGCTTCTTATGGGATTCGTATGGTTTTGTATGCATTTGTATGGGATTTGTATGGGATTTGGATAGGATTGAACATTTGTATCAAATTTGAATCCTACCATATTCGAAGGGGATTTATTCAAATACTACTTTTCTTGCATCCAATTCAATATGAATCAAATACAAAAAAGAATTGTGCACATCCCTACTATAAATGAATCTGTGGGGGGGGGAGGGGTTGCACTTAATTTCCCTGGGACACTGTGGCAGAGCAATCCAGATTTTGGCTCCATCTGCACCCACGAGCTACAGAAACTCACCTGAAGCTGATACAGTCATCCCAGAAACTATCCAGCTATGCAGTGCTAAAAAGCAGTCCACACAAACTAGGAGTACCTGGGTTGCTTCTGGATGGCAGCTTCTGTTGGTAATTTCCAACCACATACCATACATCAATTTGGACATTGCCTTAGCAATTCAGGCAGTCCTGGCTGGCCATCTGCACCTACAAACTAGCCAGGAACAGGACTAATTTAGCACTTGTAAGTGTAAATGGGTCCATCACACTGGAGCCTTAGTAACCTGGGGTTGATTTGCACTTTGGTCTGTAGTCGATAATTAGGCAACATCTGGGCAGGTGCATCTGCACTTGCAGGAGGTGTTTACATGCTATAAATGCCTCCTGCCTCCCCAGAAATTCTCTAACTATTAACTAGCTTTGCAGCATGAAATCATGCTCCACAAGCTACCTAACCTTCCCCAATCACTTACCTGAAGCATCCAGCTGTGGGGCATTCACACCTATTCTGCACAGGGAGGTCAACAGAGATGCAAGTGCGCTAGCAGCTCTACTGACCTCCTGTTGTGATTGTGTCTGTGCAAAGTGTCAGCATCATCATGGTGATGGTGCTGACACACACACAGTTACAGAAGGTGCCACTCAAGAAGGTGCCACCCTGAAAAGGACTGGCCCAGCAATTGAACAAGGGTAAGTATGCAACACTGACGAACACTCCCAGGTGGGAGCGCTAGTCAACATTAGTTCATAAAACACTTTTAACATCCAGAAGATGGGAAGGGTGCAAAATAACCCCTGGTGTGATATTGTTATACCACACTATGCCAGCAAATGCAGATAGACCCACAATCACTGGCACAGATAACTATTTTGCATTAGTTTCACTACACATACAATATATGATGTTTGTTGTTTTATAATCCATTTGCCAATATCTATACTGCTAGATGTAAATATTATTCACCTGCTGTGAGTTGTAATTCTACTTCCACAGAGTTAAATACTATGAAGTATATCCTACTACTTGTTAAGTTCAAGTACAGGAGAATTCAGCAACTTGGAACCTTGTGTGTGGTGTATCAGAAGCTACAGGATTTGTTTTAATTTTTGGTACTCGAATAGCACATGTATAACAGCTTTCTAAAGTGTGTAATTAATTCCAAGAACATGCTGAGACTAAAAATGCCACAGAAAAGCAGCTCACACTGCTCTTTTGGCAAGCTAAGTGTCGGAATCTTTTCACAGAGGGAGATGAATTCAATTTTGTTCATCTGATTATTGTTTTTGGCTTATAGTTTTCTGATGGAAAACAAAACAACAACAATAGCAACATGAGTAGCTTAAAGATCATAGTATGATGGCTAAGGAAATTTACTGTGCATTTTATAATAAAACCAGTGCTCTTGGTACATGGAGCACAAACCTAGCATATTGATACAGAAAAGCACTCATTGCTTAGAATTCTAAAAAGCAGCCAATTTTGTAACTAGATAGGGTTATGATCCTGATGTTGAATAAAAGAAAAATTGGATTTCTAATATAGTTTTTCAGATTATTTCATTTGTGACCTGTCCACGTTCATATGATTAGAGATAATTTTAATCTATTGCCTTTTGAACAAATGCATTTCTGAGTTTGTCTAAGGCATTACCCATAATTCACACTACATTATGGTAGGAGCCATTGGAGCTGCCCCAGAGGAGACTGTTGTTATTGTTCAATCAGTAAGCTGTGTCTGACTCTTTGTGATGCATGGACCACAGCACACTAGGCCCATTGGTCCTCCCACTGTCTCACAGAGCCTGCCAAGTTTATGTTCTTTGACTCCATAACATTTTCCAATCATCTCAGGGCCTTTTTGCACTTGGGCAAAAAGGCTGGGTCAGGGGCACTCCTGCACGGATCATACACATCACATAGAGCTAGACCTTTCTAGCTCTACCACTATCCACGGTAGAGCACTAAAATGTGCTCCTCAGCTATGCTAGCCACATGTAGGATGGGACTAATACACTCCAAGACCTATACTTTGCATCTCTTCCTGGCAAAGAGTGCAAGGGATGGACAGCACTCTTGAGGTTGCGTAACATATTGTGTGTTCATGTGACAATATATTACACAACCTCAAGAGAGCTGTCCATCCCTTGGGCATGGCTGTTGACTCAGCAAGGCAATTACTACTTACAACAGCAGTATTCACATTTACCCAGAGCTCCACTGGGGCTGTGTCAAGGAAAGTGAAGCTGTGAAATTGCCCCTGTTCTCTGATATCACCTTTGTCTCAATCTTTCCCAGCATTAGTGCCTTTTCTCATGAATCCTGTCTTCTCATTTTGTATCTGAGTTTCAGCTTCAGTATTTGTCATGACTGATTTCCTTTAGTATTGACTGATTTGGTCTCCTTGCTGTCCAAGGGATTCTTCAAAGTCTTTTTCAGCACAACAGTTTGATAGCATTGATTCCCTGGTACTCAGCCTACCTTAATATTTATGGTCCAACATTCACAGCCATTACTATTGAGAAAACCTTCACTGAATATACAAATCTTTGTTGGCAAGGTAACATCTCTGTTTTTTGGTATTTTGTCCATGTTTACCCTAGCTTTCTTCCCAAGTGGCAAGTATTCTTTAGTTTTATGTCTGCAGGCACCATCTACAATGAAATTTGAGCCCAAGAATATAAAATCTGACTTTGCCTCTGCTCCCTCGCTCTCTATTTGAGAGATGGAAATAGCAAAGCACTCCATGGGCAGTTTTAAAAGGTGAGTGAGCCTTGGAAAACATTGAAGATCTGACTAAAGTGACCAGAAATTCTGGAATTCTGCTTGAAATGGCAAAATCTGTGCCTGGAATTTTACTCAGGGACTAGAACGGTGAGCAGCAGTTGTGCTCAGTTTGGATCCCTGAGCACAATTCTGGCTATCATTTTGGCTGTTGAGTAGGGATGTGCCCAAATATTTGTAACATTTGGAATTCAGCCAAATTTGGCTGAATTCAGACATTCAAATTTGAATAAAATGTTGGCACATTCTAAGACTGACATTCAAATTTGAACCAAATATTTGATACATTCGTATGAAGCTTTGTATATGGGATTTTTATTCTCTTTGTATGCATTTGTATGGGCTGGGCGTGCACGAATGCATTTTTGACAGGGCAGCGCACCTGCGCAGAACGCCTCCTGCATTCAGGAGGCATGCAGGATGCAGGTGCATTGCATCCTGTGTCCCTGCAGCCAGAATCAGAGCAATGCCAAGCAGGTAAGGAGGGGATTTCGTGTACTCCACCCCCGGCTGAGCAAGGGTGGTCTTCGGAGAAGCTCCCCCTGGCCCCCGAAGCAGCGATCCACTGCTTCTGGGGCAAGGGCGAGCCGCAGCAGCGAGGTCCCCCGGCTCGCCATGCTTGGCTCCAAGGAGTCAAGCATGGCAGGCCAGGGGAGGGCCCTAGGTAGTCACATTTAAACTGTGCGAACACATCCTAAATGGATGCATTTTCACAGTTGAACACCCATTAAGCCCACATGGAATGTGGTGTCATTTTGACACCCATTAAGCACACTTTAGGTCCAGATAGGTGCGGATGCACCTAACCAGAAGTGTGCTTAATAGGTCCGAGTGTGAGGATGCGCACACTCAAAAGTGTGCTTAATGGGTGTTGCTGTGCGGACACTCCTCACTGGAAGTGTCCTACACAGCCACGCGTGTGCAGACACCCATTAAGCAATGTGTGCTTAATGGGTGTTAAAGGGCCTGTGAGGAAGCACCCAAGATGTTAAAACTACCACATACACCGTGAACCTAATCCAGACTACAATTCACTTTTCAATTCACATGATAGCTCTTTGCAATGGCCCAGGATAGACCATCCACACAGGAAAGATTAGTCGGGAAACTGGGGATAGTGCCAGCACTCGCAGTGCAAACACCAGCCACCAGCCCTGAACTTAACTTCAGTGAGATGGTATCTCACAAAAGTTAACCGCAAATAGTAAGGATGTGCAAAGATGGTTTTTTTAAATTTGATTCCTATTTAATTGAATGTAAGAAAATTTGTACTTGTTCGAATAGATCACCTTTGAATGTAGTTGGATTTGAATTCAATACGAATGTTCAATCCCACATGAAGCCCATACAAACACATGAGTCCCCTATGTACACCATATGAATCCCATACGAAGCTTCATACAAAAGTATTGAAACATTCCATTCAAATTTTAATTTCCATCTTTAAATGTGCCAACATTCTATTTGAATATGAATGTCCGAATTTGGCTAAATTCATATGAATTTTGAATGTTTTGAATATTTGTGCACATTTCTAGCAAATATGCCCACAGAAACTTAGGCATTTTCTGAGAGACAGAAAGGGTACATTTGTGGAAATAAGATATTCAGGTTTCACTGTTTGCCTTGCCAACTCAATTTCTTAAACAGCAGAATAATAAATCCATAGTCTTTTTAGCCTGCAGTCCTGAATGTATGTTGATATCCAATGTTTGGATTAAACTGTCAAATCACTATTAACTGGCAGCATGGCAGAAATAAGCATTAAAATAAATTTTCCCCACTCATTTCTTTCATAGCAGGGGAACTATTACTAGTTAATTTTCGGGAAGGAAGGGTGGGTCAATTCATTTAGAAATAAATCACACAAATTGAGAATTATTCCCAAGTGATTACATTGCTCTTAACATTTGTGCCATGTTCAGTTCATCTAATCATAGCACAAACACTACAGTATTACTTTTATTTTCCTAATGATAATAATTTATAAAGATGAAAATTTGCTAGGAAGAAGATTTTTGCCATCTTATTCCTGACTAGAGTAGATTTCTACTTCTCTGTGGGTGCCCAAAGTTATACACACTCTGCATTTATATAGTAGCATACCAGCAAAGAAGTAGGTATCTCATACAAATGCTCATGAGTGAATAAAAAAGATCACAGAAACTGGAAAATGTTATTTAATCCTTATAATCCAGCTCCTTGCCTAATGCTAAGGAACCCAAGCCAACCCCAAAATATGACTATTAAGTTCCATTATTTGTGTTTGATAAACTCCTGTTTTGGAACTTATGATAAAATATAAATATGTGATTGTTTATATACAATTACTGCATTCTTGTTTTTGCATTTGCTTAATAAATTCTTTGTATTTTAAGACTTTGTACTTCATTTGTTAATTGCTTGTTAACCATCTTGAGAGTACTATGGAAAAGTGGTATACGGATGAATAGATGATGATGATAACGATTAGGGATGTGCACACATATTCTAAACAATAAAAATTCAATCAAATTTGATTGAATGTGGACATTTGAATTTGAATAGAATGTCTACACATTCAAATTTAAACATTCGAATGAATTTCAAATGTCCCGAAACATTCGTTCGAATAATTCAAAACATTTGAATGTACCGATACGTATGTAATACACATCGGTACGCATTTGTGCTGATAGTATAGGACAAAAACAGGATGCATACGGGATGTGCATGCAATGTGTACAGATAGGTACAACACATACAAACACGTATCTTCAAATACGAATGTTGTTGATATTTGTATCTTCAAATATGAATGTTGTTGACGTTCGCATCTTCAGATTCAAATCTAACATTCAGACAAATAGATTCAAATGTATTCTATTCAAATCAGATTTTGGTGCATTTGGATTCTAAACATTCAGATTGAATTGAATGTTTTGACATTTGATTTGATTCAAATGCAAAAAACAAAACAAAAAAACATGCACATCCCTAATGATGATGATGAAAGGTCTCTGGATGGGTAACAAGGTAACCTCCCTCCCCCCAATAAAAATATAAAACTAACTGTGGTGAAAAGGGGGAACACAGTGCAGATACATTCAGGCAGAGGCCTCTGTCTGGGTTCACCCTAGCAACTTTTCAGGAACAGCGGCTATAGTAGCATTGCTGCCAAGGTCTTGAACAGAGAACAAAACTCCCTTCTTTGTGTGTGGGGAGGGAATGTTGAGGAATGCCAAGGATTATACACTCTCCCCCTCCTCTTTTGAGTTTTCTGGAGGAATCTAATTAACTTGGTTCCTGGTAGATCCAACCATAGAGAGCTGTGACCAGACTTCCCTTTTCCCAAAGAACAAGGAGACTTTAGAACTGAACTCTTTATTTAAAAGAGAAAAGTTCAAAGAAAGATTAACCAGAACCAGCAATGCAAATAACGTAAATTAATCAAAGAATTATTGCAGTCATGAATCCATAATGCAAAGGACATATACGACGTCCATTGGTTGCAGGAACAATATCCAAAAATAGAATATAGTTCAGTTGCCTGGTCAGTCCACACCCACAACTGACAACTCTTTTTAAAGAAAGAACCAAATGTGGGGAAATTTGGGTGAGGCCAAATCCCAACCCCACAAATGAATATTCATGCATGAAATGAATGCAAACTCGCCCCCCTTTCTTCCCACCCACCCCTTACTGTCCTCCTTTTTGCTGCCACTGCGCCTTCTTCTAAGGCACTGATGAGTCTGTGCGTACAGAACCGAAAGTGCATTTTTGGCCCCTGGAGGGCCTATTTTGGCCTCTGGAGGGCACAGAAATAGGTGTGGGGACAACACGGAGGCCTTTCAGAAGCCAAAATAGGCCTTCTGGTTCTGGTGTCATGTGACCCCAGAACCAAAAGTGCTTTTCTGGCCTCCAGAGAGCACAGAAATAGGCCTGAGGACACCACCGAGCCCCCTCAAAAGGTAAGGGGGCACATAGGAGTCAGGTGGGAGGGCTTGGTGGCATCCCTGGGCCTATTTTGGTGCCCTCCAGAGGCCAAAATAGGCCTTCGGGAGGTCAAAACCAGCACTTCTGGTTCTCCACCTGCTCATGTGCAGAACCAGAAGGCCTAGGAAGAAGACACAGTAGCAGGTAAGTGGGGCAAGGGGACCCACTGGCATGGGTAATAGTGGGGCATTGGGGGCCTGGAGGCAACAGGGTGGCATGAGTCCCCGGGGATATCTAGTAGCTGCTGAAGCTTCAACTGAAGCTTCGATGGATACCTGAATATCCAATTTGCCAACAAATAGGCCTTACATATTTGTCTGTGAATGTCAACATTTGTAACTATTCATACAAATTCTGACTTCGTTGGATATTTGTGTACATCCCTAGTCGCTATTTACCATCCCTTCCTGAGGAGCTCCTATTGCCCTCACAGTAGCCTGTCCACTTCACCTGTGACTGCTCTAGCTCTGACCTGCTGCATAGCATTGTCCTGCCTTACTGAATGTGCCCCAGCTCAACACTCTACTTCCACCTTCATCTTTCCTGACATCTCCTAGCTTACTCTGACTCTCAACCTCCTGTTAGCTAACTGAGCCATGAGTGTGTCTGAGATAATCAGGGCTCTCAACCAGCATCCTTTGCCAGAATTCGCTTTGAATGCTGGCAGTTAATCACTACACTAACAAACAAAAACAGAAATAAAATACACTAGCAAAAATAAATCAAACATGTAATATATCCTGCTTGGAAAATAGAGATCACTAGAAAACTTGGAATCAGCGAAACTGTACTTTCAGAATTAAAGGACCATCTAGATACCAGTGGGACCAAAAGAGTAAGCTGAAGAATAGGAGATTTTCAGGATTGTTGCCCTAGTTGTAGCAGCAGAAGCCTATGGATAATCTTTCTGTTGTGATTCAAACAGAGTAATCTAGATTTCTGGGCATCTTTTTGATTCCTTGGAAGGCAGATATTTGAAAAGTGCTATTCAAGTGCTGCCCACTCTGATGACCTAAGCCATCCTTACCCACTTGGCCCTCCACAGAGCAACACAGATGGGGCCAAACTGCTAGGCACCCAAATCCTCTGCCAGTTCATTAGGGTTCCCTGAATTACTCTGCACCCTCTCTGGCGTCCTGCTTTACCTGCCCTGGATATGGGCTTCCCTTAAAGCAGCAGACTCACACTTGAATGTCAAACAAAACTTTAACATTTATTGTTACAACAAGATCGTAGATTAAAGAAAATAAAACAAGGAAGCAAGCTTTAAGTTCAGCTTTAAAGTCTCTCCATTGGTTGAAAAAGAAATATAGTCCTTTTGGCTATCTAAACAGTCCTTATAACCTCAATGGTCCTTGGTTTCACAACAGCAAGAAATCCTTTTGAATTCTCCCCTTTTCTAACCCTACCTAACTACAGGCATTCAGTTCCTTTGTAATCTCCCCTCACTCAGTACTCTGACTGTATGCTGACAGACCCCTCCTGCTTTACTCTCAAACACGCAAACAGCTCATTTCCCCACCACGAAGGTTTTTTCCTCCCCTTCTCCTCTCTTGACCGAGAGGAGAGGCATACACACATGCACACTTGGAGCTGCGCTCCCGATCCCCCTCTATAATCAAGACAAGAGACCCCGAGGCCGTGCCGGCAGCTGTTTATAAAGTCTGGGATTCTCCAGCATTGATTTGTTCCTTTTGGCAGGCTGGCATGGCTTCGGCTGGTGAACACACCCCTCCCGTCACTCAAACTGCTGCAAAAGCCTGCCAAGCCGCTGCTGAGCTGCCTAGCCTTGGCGCAAATGCCACACCCACCATATTTAGTCCCCTTTTTGGTTGTGTCTAGCATGCCAAGGAATAATATTGCATGAATTTGCATGAGGAAATGCTTTCTTCATCCCCCTTATACTAATATGGAAACACTTTCTGGGGAGAAGCATTTGGATGGCCCACTGTGATAGCACAGTAACACTGTCTAGGCATCTAGACAGGGCCTAAGATATAAACATAATTTACCTGGACAATCGCTGTGGACTGCATTGTACTTTGCAAAAGGATGAAGTGAGTATGATACGTTTCAAGGCTGAAACATGACAAGTTTCCAAGAAACTCAAGGGGGTAGGGTATCGTCTAAAGAAATCTGCAGGGTAATCTAAAATCTAGAAAGCTGTAATACATACCCTCACCACATGTTTTTAACAGCTTTTTTTTAAATCCCAAGGCTGCACATTTGCATAGTCACTGGAATGGATGAGAGGTTTTTAGAAGAACAATCAGTAGTTCATCGCTTAAATTTCTTCTCTAAAATTGGATGGGAATCCCTTCATTGATCACTGAAGGAAGCACTAGTGATTCTAGCAGTTAGCTAGCTCAGAGAGTGTCAGGACTTCATGCTATATGACAGTATGGCTATTACCACCACCATTAAGCACTGAATACTGAGCAAGTGTAAAGAAAAATCTATAGTGGCATCAAGATAATCTTCTCTGTCTTATCTGGGATAACAGAATAGAATGTGTTAATTCACAGTCTATTGACCATTTACTTCCCTTCTTTTTATAGACCTGATTTCTGAAAGCTACCAACAGGAGGAAAAGACTCAATTAAATACTATGACATGAAGAACTTAACAAACACTTTAAAAATAGAAGCATGAGCAATGAAATACAAAAATACAGAAAAAGAAACAACATTCCAGAGGTGAACTATACTAATACACAAAGGGCGAATCCCCACAGCAAGCTTATTTTGCTTTTCCTGAACCTAAATAATAGAACCGGATGCAAAGGTGGTTTTGCCTGTTCCCATTACTTTTAACTTAATCGCGTTCAATCCGGATTCTGAGGATCGTACGTGGCGTATGTGACTCAAGGGGGGAAACAAGTGGCTACTTTTTAAAAAAAACGCTTTGCAGGGGTGCCCTGCTCTCTTCCTCCTGGCATGGACGTGCCACCCATAACAGACCCCTTCACGGAGCCTAGCTGGGTGGCTGGGTGGCTGCCGCTTGCCTGGATGGATGAAAAACAGGCACCAGCAGCCAGCGATTCTTTCCCCTCCTCTCCCGATTTCCGAGGGCACACAGCAGCAGCAGCAGCAACTCAAACCCCCTTCACTGCCTCAGCCTTTAAAACAGAACCTCCAGGGCTTTCCTTTCCTTTCCCTTTTTTAAAGGTCAGAACTTTCAAAGAGCTAGAATTGCACAAAACTGCAACACTGTTATTAAGGTGTGAAGTGGCTAGATTGCTACAGTGTAGCTTTAAGGACTGGATTTTTATAGTGGCTGTTTTGAGGGTGGATATTTTCAATGTAATCACTATCTTTGGAAGCAAGCTATTGGGGGAGGGAAACCCTAAACATGGATTCTCATCCCTTAACATGGTATGGTCCCCACAGTAAAAAAATGTAAAACGTTTCAAGCACACGAACTGGAGTGAGACCTGTTGAAATCAGGATTGAGATTCACCACGCTTTGGGGTGGTTTAACACAGAGAAAGTGTGTTAAGCCAAACTGCCGTGTGGACTCCGAGAATTGAAAATGTTTTGAATCTGAGATAAGGTTGCCGTGAAGACACGGCCAAAATGCCATCAAGAAATCCCTGGCTAATGGTTTCCTAGATAAATAAAAGGCATGTGTTTTTGTTCACGTTTATCTCCTTTCAATATAAAGCTGAATCAACATAAAACATACAGCTTAAAAATACTGTACATGTTATTGTCAAGAGTGTTCCAGATTATTTTGCTAATGGTAAGCAATCCTGCAGTGGGGATGAGTTAAATACAAAACTTGCATTTGTTGAACCAGTATGCTAATAGACGTATAAATAGCTCTAGAAACCGGTACTTATATATATATTTCAGGAGGTGCACACAGAATGTTTACATTAGTTAAAGTAATATCCTAAAAAAGAATGTGTGAAATTAAAAAAAAAAAACAAATTACAAACTGATGTACAACTGATGTCGATTTAGATCATACAGACAATAGATGATAGATGGATGATTGGATGGATGGAGAGAGAGAGAGGGAGTGAGAGAGAGAAAGAGAGAGAGGAGAGAAGAATCTACATGCACAAAGTGAATGTAGTATGTGTGACAAAACCAGTATTACAATTCAGATTTACATTACAGTATACATGTGCCTTTTTAATTACAGATTCTTGGATGATAGATTGCATCTAACTGGCCATCTCCATTTGCAGTGGCAGCAGGTGCTCATTTCTGGGTACAATCATGGACCGAAGTGCCACTGTTGCACTTCTTTACTTGTTTTGCTTGCACTTGTTTTACATCTTGAATGGAGGCACTGCCAATTACCACTGAGAAGATATCTTTTGGCTTGAAAATTGGGGGTCTCTCCCACTCATCCAGAAAGTAGATGCTTAGGCCACAAGTGCAGACTTGGCCATAGATTGAAATCACCATGTGGAAACAGTCGGAGAAGTTGGATACTCAGATAATATATGATTCTGAGAACATAATGCCACTCCATGCCAGGAATGGAGGATTGTACATGGACTATTTTTGCATTAGACAGAAAGGTAGTCCTACTTTAACAACAGCATTCTCAACACATCCTTGATACTAAGCAATATATCTCATCTGATGAATTTTGTTTCTATTCCTGCATCTGGCAGCAAAATACTGCTATTGGAATCCCATGGAGCTGTTCTATAGGATTCTCAAGGAAACTCCAAAAAAATTAGATTGCCAGCTAAACCTAGATAAATGTCCAGCCACCTATGTTCTCGGTGCCATTTCATATGCTTTTATTTTTATCCATTTGTTGTCTTGCATACTCTACAGATGAGGACCATTCAGGATTTTTAAATAACAGAGATAAGAGGGCTGGAATGGATAGTTGAAGTCATTAAGTCAAATCCCCAGGTCCACGCACGGAAGCAAATTAAACTTTCTTCAGCAGATGGCTGTGCAAATTCCATCTGAATATTACCACTGGCTGCCCTTCAGTTTGTTTTAGAGATATTCAAATTCAGTTCAGATTCAAATAGCTTGTACTATTGAACGATTCAAACCAAAACAAAGTTACTTAGTCATACATAACAATTACATTCAGACCATTTGAGTTCAACCATCTTGCCCTTTAAATACAGACTTTTGATGTATTTCCAAAGTTCCACTTCTAGATGAAACCAAACTCATATCAAAAAAAAAAAAAAACCTTAGAATCCTGTGTCAGTTTACTTTGATTGATATTCCCTTCATTCATATTGTCCCTGTCATTCGTCACAAATAAAAATACTTTGTCTTAAAGATTAAGCTTACTTAGTTCTCTTAATCTCTCCTTGTAAGATTTTGTTCTCTGAATCTGTTTCAGTTTGAATCCCTCTTAGATTTTTTTGGCAGAACTGGACAAACAGCGCTAGTTGGTGTTAAAACAGTGCCAAAAATACTAGTAGCATAATAAATCCCTAATAATTGAAGACTGCACTTCAGTTGAAACTGCCTACATCTTCATTCCCTTTTTTGGCTGCCATATAGTACAGCTGATACATATAAAGCTTGTAGTCAACTACAATTTCAATATTCTAACAATCTCCAAAGTGAAACTTTATGCTAGATTACTGCCATTGTTCTCAGTTCAGCACTCTTATCAATTTGAGTGTTGATCTTATATTCAAAAGTATCTGTTATCCCTTGTGATTTTGTGTGATCTGTAGATTTAATTAGGAGTCTGTCCAACTTGTTATCCCAGTGATTAATAAATATTTTGAAGACTGCTAGGCTCATTGCCAAACCTTGAAGCACCTTGCTAGATATCTCCCTTCAGTTTAAACAGGAAACCATTGATAAACACACTTTGAATCCTAATCTAGCATATATTAATTAATATTGAGAGAGAGAGATTTGAAAGTGTAGGGGACCCTACTGTGTGGCTATATTTTCCTGAAATGTACTGAAATGCTCTGTGCTCACTTTTTCGTCCATCCTGCTGTATAAGTGTTTCAGTAGAGCAATTAGAGTATCCTGGCCCACTAACCAATTGTGCCCACTCTTAATCAAATGAGAGATGAATGGCATGGTGAAATTATACTTACTTCAGGTGCATTTGATAATCGAGCTTGAATGGGGATCATTAACATCTACTAATAGGAAATATCATCAATATGTCTTATTAAAAATCCAATTACTTTTCACAGTATCTTGCCAGAATGAGTTTAACTCAATGATTCAGCACCTTTATATTGCCTACTTCAGGCTAGGGTTCATGGAGAAATATGTCTGAACAAGATATTATAATGAATCAGATATCATTTGAGCATTTGGATGTGAGATAGCACTGCACGGTTTTCAAATGTTCTGTTTCCGGTTTTGTAGGGTAAAAATTTATGTACTACATATCAAGCGCATATTTTGTGCAGAAAAATTAATGTTTTATGTAAAAAAGAAGTTATTAATATCTTGGATATGTCTTTCCTTGCACAGAATACACATATCACTTAAGCGTTCGTGAAAGAAGTCTGTAACATGTTCCTCTAAAAATCTGACACAAAACAGACTGAATCAATCCTAGCAATGAATACTAATGAAATGTAAACAAATCAGGTTTAGAACTTTTCATTTAGTCTCTGGTTTAGGCTATGTGGATTTGAGGAAGCAGGTTCCATTGGGTTTAGGCTACAATTTACCTCTTGTTCTACACAAAGCAAGTGAAAGAATAGACCCATATCAATGGAAACCCCCCAGACTATAGAATAGGCTCCTCCCTGAGATCTTAATTATATACGTTTAGAAGACTAGTAAAGACATAACTATTTACTGGAACCTGGCTGAAGAAACAGCCAAATTTCAAAGTATAGGATAATCAATCAGTCAGTCAGTCATCTATGTTTTTCTAGCCCAAGTGTTGTTGGACTATACAATATCATTCCTGACAATTAGATCTGCTGGCTACTGAGAAGCCAAAATCTTTGCCTCTGCCTTATTGAAGTTACAGTATTGGTGGAAGCTGTTCAGTGTGAGCAAATGCAAACTGCTACACAAAATCCAAAGTGCCATTGAGAGTAATGGCATATGACCTGGCTCTTAACTTATTAGATCTTGGCATAGTAGTATATAACTCAACTGCTAGCCCAATATCCATTCATTGTAAAAAGGCCAATAAAGTGTTAAGGTTAATAAGAAATTACATTGAAAATAAATTCACCCATATTATGGTGGAGACTTATAAAGAGAAACTAAAATTTCACCTGGGATAATGTTTGGGGGTCTGATTGCCACACTGCCTAAACAGTGTAAGAGAATTAGAAAAGGTTCAGAGAATAAAAACTAAAATGATAAAGGGGCTTGAAGGAATCTCCTTTAAGGAGAGGTTTAAAGCTTAGGGCTTTGTATGTTGTGTTCACATGGAGCCCATGCCCCCCAACCCCCCAAAAAGCAGCTCAATAGTGTCTTGGAGATGCCAAAATGTGACACTGATGTTTTCATCCCATTCTCATCCCATCTCTTCTAATTACTTTGAAAATGCTTTTTCTGTACTTTAATGTGTATTGGAAGCAGGATGAGCATCCTAGCCAAATGGACACAAGACAATACCAATTCTGAATCATCTCTGAGTTGCCTTGGAGGTGCTTTTAAAAATTACTTTTAATACATAGGCATGCAGCCTTAGCTTAATAAAGAGCTGCATGAAAGCTGCATAAAATTATAAATAGTGTGGGGGTAAGAAAAGTTTTTATCCTCTCCTAACACAAAATAACTAAGAAGCTGAATCTTGAGAGAGCACACCTGGACAAATAAAAACAATTCCCCAACCCCACCTGGGACATAATCAGACTCTGGAATTAATCATGGATAGGGCTGTCACGGGTGTAGTCCCTGATGCCTACTTGATTTCTTCCGGCATGGGAGGTAGCTTGCCACTGTGGGTCTGAAACTTGCTTGTGGGCTTGCATGTGCAACTGGTTTTCACTCTAAAAAACAGACTGCCAGTCTCGATGAGTCACTGGTCTGACATGCTGGACATTTCTGACATTCTTACATTTTTAAGCAAATGTAAAACAATAATGAATTGGGGCCCACCATGATACTGAAATTCTTTATATTTTGAAACGCTCATTGCAACTTCAAAAGTGTGCTGTCCTCAAACGTTGAGGATATTATTTAGAAGAAGAAGAAGAGTTGTGTAGTAACCACAAAAGCTGCACAGCTTTTCCCTCCTGCCCCTGTATGACCTCAGGCCATCTGTTGTTCCATGCTGAATGGGCTGCCAGAAGCTATGAACGGAGGTGATCCAGAAAGACAGAAGGAGTAATCTGGGCTGCTTTGTGTGCAGCTGCCCTGAGGCCATCATGGAGTTTGCAAAGCACATGTCCCAAGCACATGGCTTACAGCTTCTCTTCCTGTTACCACAGGATGTGACATCTCCAAGGACCTCTGACCTGCCTGCCTGACTTAGCTCCACCTATCACCTCCCTGGATTGTGCCTTTACATCACTTCCTCCACACTCCCTCTTGGAACAGGCTATTTAAACCTCTGCAGAAAAACAAATTGCTCTCTGATCCAGCTGATCCTGTCTCCTGCCTGATCTCTCTCCCTTGTGCTTTCTAATTTTTAACTTCGCCATTTAAGCATGTGGTGAGTCCCTGATCTCATAATGGTGGAGATCAAGGGATTTGCTATCATAACACCTGGTGATTGTACCAGCAACAGCTAATACCCGCATCGTTGCAGCCCCCAGGTTGTAACCTGCATTGCTGTAGTTTTTAAAACTGCAGCCATGACCAGGTAGCCAGAGGCCGCTTGCCTTAGGTTTCCCTGATCCACGATTTTAGGTTGCAGTTTGCGACTGCAACAGAGTTGGCTTTTCTACCCCACTTTTCTCACCCATTTAAAGGGTTTGAAAGCAGCTGACAAAGCTTTCTGTTCTTCTCCCCACAACAGAACACCCTGTGAACTGGGTGGGGCTGTGAGAGCTCAAAGAGAGCTGTGACTAGCCCAAGGTCATCCAGCTGCCTCTGTGGGAGAGGGATCACTAACAACTAGACAAAACTGGCTAGTATTTGCCATACATCCTGTGTTTAATCTATCTAATTCTTTCTCAAAGCTACATATTTAAATGTGCTTAATTGCACAAAGATTTGTAACAGAAGCAAATAGGGACCCCTGCAGTTCTTAAGAAACCACATCCTATTTCTGAGATATGCTTCATAAAATTATTAGTCCTGCTTTCCACCTGGGTAGATTTAAAAAATAATTTTTAAAATCCCCTTAAGATTTAAGAGGATAAAAAAATATAGTGCTCAAACCTTAAAGGTAGCATCTGTTATTGTGACGTGATATGGGTATGGCATTTAAGTCATAATTCTGAAATTACTAATTTAGAATTGCTTATAATGCCAAATGCTTCCAGGTTTCAATCACCCATCAAATTATATACTGAACGTACTCATTAACTTAAATATAAACAGTATAATTTTTATCTGCCAGTCTCTGCTGCATATTTGTTGGTGAACTACAACCAAAACTAATGAATGAATATAATTTTGAGAACTTAATGCTCTGTTTAAGAGATCAGATTTGAATACAGTCAGAATAGGATATAAAGACTGGATCTCCAAACCTATTTATTTATTTATTTATTTATTTATTTATTTATTTATTTATTTATTTATTTATTTATTTATTTATTTATTTATTTATTTATTTATTTACATTTCTATCCCACCCAATACCCGAAGGTTTCTGGGCGGGTAACAGCAGATTAAAATAGAATATACATTGAAAGACATTAAAAATTCAGCACATATAAAACAATATACAATATGTTTAAAATGATAGTGTCTGTATTAGGCAAGGGAACATTAACAGCTCAGCCAAAGGCCAGGGCAAAGAGGTGCGTCTTCAGTGCCCTCCTAAATATATATAAGGAAGGGGCCTGAAGCACCTTGAGGGGGAGGCTATTCCATAGTCTGGGGGCCATCACAGAAAAGGCTCTCTCCCGGGTGCCCACCAACCTCACTGTTGAAGGTGGTGGGACAACCAGGAGGGCCTCACCACTTGATCTTAAAGCACGGGCAGGTTGATATGGGAGAAGGCATTCCTTTAGATATTTGGGGCCCAAGTCATTTAGGGCCTTATAGGTCAGAGTCAAAACCTTGAATTGGGCTCGGTAGTGAATTGGCAGCCAGTGCAATTCTTTTAGAACCGGCGTGATGTGCATCTGGTTAGATGTTCCAGTCAGCATTCTAGCAGCTGCATTTTGCACTAGCTGCAACTTCCGAACCGTCTTCAAGGGCAGCCCCATGTAGAGCACATTACAGTAGTCCAATCTAGAGGTTACCAGAGCATGGATAACTGTGGCCAAGTCATCTCTGTCCAAAAGAGGCTTCAGTTGATGCACTAGCCGTAGTTGGGAATAGGCACTCCTGGCCACAGCCTCCACCTGAGCTTCAAGTAGAGTCCAGGAGAACCCCTAAGTTACGCACCCGTCCCTTCCAGGGCATTGCAACCCCTTCAAGGACAGGATGCCTCCCAACTACACGGACCCGAGACCCTGTGACACACAGCACCTATGTCTTGTCTGGATTCAGCTTCAATTTATTCACCCTCATCCAGCCCATTACTGCCTCCAGACACCTGTCAAGGACTTCAACCGTCTCTCCTGATTCAGATGGTACAGAGAGATAGAGCTGGGTATCATCTGCATACTGATGACACCTTACTCCAAATCTCCTGATGACCTCTCCCAATGGCTTCATATAGATGTTAAATAGCATGGGAGATAAGATCGATCCCTGAGGAACCCCACAGGTGAGTTCCCAGGGTGTCGAAACAGTATCTCCCACTGCCACTATCTGGGATCTATACTGAAGATAGGAGCAGAACCAATGCCAAGCATTGCCTCTCACTCCTAAACTCCGTAGTCTCTCCAAAAGGATACTATGGTCAATGGTATCAAAAGCCACTGAGAGGTCCAGAAGAACCAACAGGGTAGCATTCCCCTCTCCGTCTCCCCGAGAAGGTCACCAACCAGGGCGACCAAGGCAGTTTCTGTCTCATGACCGGGTCTGAAGCCAGATTGAAATGGGTGCCATAACCCAGCAATGAAGACACAGGATCTTCTCTGCTCAACTCAGCCTTGTTTGGCCATGCTCAGCCCTCCTTCCTTCCTTGTGGCACAGTTGATGTTCTGACATACTTTGTTTTTTGAGGGGAGGAGGGGTGTGTGGTATATAAATACCTTCAGATGGTTTTATTGGCAGAGTTCAAAAGTAGTTTGCCATTATAAATCAAATCTGCCATATGTATTATAGTTTAGCCACATCTGGAGGACATCCACTTGATATAACACTATTTAATAATGATAAAACTTCAAGGCCCAGTTCCCATTGGCATTTTAAAAAGGTTTAGAAATGGTTTGGATTCTCTATGTCCCCATTACCAATCCATTTCAGGGATATTTTGAGGATTATTTGGCTAAAAAACCAGAATAAATAAACACCTGTTTTTTTCAGAGTTTTTTCCTTTTTTCCTTTTAAAATGCTTCTTCCTTATTGCTGTGGGAATGCTACAGCAGTATTGGGGCAAATATGTCATGAAACGGGTAGGCTTTCACCCTGTGCAGTGACCAGCCCCTTGCTAGATTTGTTAAGGCACCAGATCCATATTCAGCAGAGGAGTAACAATTCAGCCTGATAAGATGTAGCAATTCACCCACCCCACACTTCACACTGATAACAAAGTTTCATTTTACACTTCCCCTCACTTTCTCCTTGTCAGGAAGCACACTCACACACAGCTTTCTCTCTGCTGCTGCTTTTTCACTTCTCTGCATTTGCAGAGAAGTGAAAAAGCACCACTCCTGAGTTTACGTGTGTGTGTGTGCATGCGTGTGTGTGTGTGTGTGTGCGTGCATGTATACAAGCTGGTCCTGGTGATGGGGAGGGGAGGGGAGCAAAGGGGAGGAAGGTGTTTGTGTGTGTGTATGAGCAGGGCTGACATCTTTTGCAAAACCGTGAGGGGAGGGGAGAGGAGAGGGGGGAGCTGCAATTTCCCACCCTCTGCCACATTATTGCAGGATCCAATCATCAGGCAGGGGGTGGGGCCCCAGCTGGCAAGAGGGGGAAAGAAAAGATTCCCTTTCCCTAATCTGATCTGAACCATTTTGGGTGGGGACAACAGAGGGGTTGATAGCAATTTAAAGTGATTTAAATGCCAGAATTTGCATTTGAATTGCTTTTTTTTGTTTCATTTTAAAACTGTTTTAAGAGGCATGAGTGGAAACAAGCCCCAAGTATTTTTTCCCAATGAGTTTAAGGAAGCACAGATTATTCTTCTTTCTCCATATTATCCTCACAGTAACTCTGAAGGTTTCATAAGCTGAGGGAGTTACTGAAAGTTATCCAGTGAGATGTTGGAGTGGAAATTTGAACCCAAGGACCCCTAGGTCCTAGCATGACATTGTAGCCCACAAATATGCCAGCATGCGATATAGCATGAAGAACCACAAGTGATACTCAAAACACAGCTCAAAACCTTCAAGCTTATCCCCAGAAATTTCAAAAAATGTTCAAGAAATGTACCATGTTTTTATAAAGCATGGAACAATTTCATAAATTACATCCTTAGAAACAAAAATATAACCATTCCAAGTTACAGTCCGCTAAAGTTTTGGTTAGGAATGAATATCACAAGTCGATCCACTGTTTCCTGAGTGCACTGTTTCTTATTTGTTGTTATTGTATTTTTATGGTTATTTCTGAAATTTGTTATATGTATCATATTTGTTATAAATGTTATAAATATTTAAAAATTTACAATATTAAAAAAAGAAAAAATGGGGCAAGAAATGCTGTCAAATTCTGACTCTCACAACTTATTCATGTTACAAACCAGTTTCTTTCTATATCAGTTTAGGATTATTATTTATTTTTAAAGAAAAAATGTACAAAATCTTAATATATGCATTTTAATGACATTTTGACTAATATGTGAATCACGTGTACAGTATTCTTACTTTCACCAATATGCATATTTTATGTGCATATTACTTAAAATAAACCTTCTCTAAGACACTGTTAGAAAACTGTACTATTATGTTCAGAGAATATGGCTCTAAATATTGCCCCTTATGGATGCCATGGTCTATCAGATGACTCTACAAACCCCAGTATAGATTTGCTTATCTGCCTTTTGGCAAAGTGACTGTGGCTTTGTGTGGAAATCATAGGAACTTGTCACATGCCCATCTGCTTTTATCTTCTTCTTCACACACTCCAGTCTGCCCAGAAGTCCCAAGATTTGTGCATACTTTGCCAAATGTGCAGGTGATTGGGACTGTTATGAGAAAGAAGAAGAGGAAGAGAATGAAGAAGACTTGGCTTTTCTACCCGGCTTTTTTTCTCACTCATTTAAGGGGATTCAAAAACTGCTGACAAACTTTCTGTTCTTCTCCCCACAACAGAAAACCCTGTGAGAGCCCAGAAGAGAGCTGTGATGATCCCAAGGTCACTCAGCTGGCTCTGTGGAAGAGTGCGGAATCAAACCTGGCATTCCAAGATAGGAGTCTGGCTCCCTAACTGTGTTGGGAAGCCAACAGAGATGTTTGGTAGTCTCAAGGAAATGCCAGGAAGATCTCAAGGATTTCCTGTCATCTGGACCGAGCCTGTGCAAAATTAATGTATTATTTCTCCCATCTTTATTTGGAGTCTTGAACTATGACATATCGTGTACTAAGTATACAAACGTTGAAAGGGGCTTTGATACAGCTGTTCAGTTTCCAATTCATAGAGAGCTGTGGGAAAGGGCATGAAGTCAAGGATCTTATTGTACCTTTCCTACCTTATGATTGGCCTCATGATGGGAGAAAACTGTATTTGATGGTTCTTGGGTGCTTAACGCTTGGTTTGATGAAGAGCATAATGGATAGGGAAGGACCATACAGGGTTCTGCTAGCTTACTGGGGAAAAAACAAGACATCTCTTAATGTCTCTAATCTTTTCCAAGTGTTGGATACTGTGTATATCCCCAAGGACAAAAGGTACAAATTGTATTTTGGCTTATCAAACTAGTCTAGTGTTGAAAGAAGCATTACAAGCCAATGTACTTTGTATCTTATAGTATAGTGGGAAAATCAGATATGCGTAATATTTTACTCTGAAGGTCATAAAAAGTATTTTCATGGCTCTCAGTGGGAAAATAGCAAGCTTGTTAGCTGCTGATAGTAGTTTATTTTGACTATGGTCAAAATACATATCACAAAAGTAGTTTAGATTATAATCAAAAGTTAAATCTACAGTGAGAATATTTATATCTATCCAAATAAAGGAATATTGTGATGTATTTACTACTCATATTCAGAAGTACTTTGAGCGGAGCACTGCTGGACCAAATGATACAGACAGTCACAGTCGCTATATATGAGGAAAAATATTTATAAGTACAGTTAAACCTGAATCATCATTGCTGCAGTGGAATTCTAATGTTCAAGAGCAAACTAAAGAGTCAGTAACTTCATCATTTAGCCAGTTCCGCGTCTGTGCAGATTAAATGATACAATGTTCTACCCTCACACTCTAACAACAGTTACTAAACTTTTACTTTAGCTTTTGTTCACCATAGTTTGTGACAAACAGCAAAATGCAAGGAAATCTGTTTCTGGCCAAATATATGCAGATTTGAGGGAAAACAAGGACTAGAAACAGAAGAGTATTCTTCTGCACTACATCAATTGTATAGAGGAAAATTGTGCACATATACCAGTTGTAGTCCTCCATGGTCACTCTACCAATGCCTTTAGATAACTTTATGTTGTTTCTTGTTAATTGGTGCATTCACTTTCCTTAATTGCTCTACTTAATCCCTATATAAACCATTTCACTCCTTTCACAAGCTTATCTCCAATCAGACAGACATCACCTTTCTAGAATAAGTCCACCATTGTCTTAACAAGTCATTATTTCATGTTGTCCTTTCCCTTTCTTGCCAAATGCTTTTGAAATATCACTTCTTATCCTTGAAAACCTTTACCCCCCAAAAAAATCGCAAACCCCTTTTCTGTGTCACCATTGATATGGACTTGTCCTATTTTTAAAAGCAAAATTCAGAAAACTTCATTAACCCATGTCATTTTTTTTCCATCTCCATTTTTCATCTCTGTTATAGTTTCGGCTTTCTGTCCTTTGTTATCTGTTGTACATTCCAAGCTGTGATTGTGAACTTATCAGAAAAGTGGTCTTCCCTAACTTTTTCTTCTTATTGTACTTTTTTTTAAAAAAACCTATTAATATAATGATAATATTTGCCTTAATCCCACATTAAGTGTGATAATTGAGTTTGTCTTAACCTGTCTGGGATGTTAAATTGTTACTTAACCATTCAAAAGCTTTCAGTAAGTTAGACTCTTTTTAGTATGTGCCAGAAAATAACTTCTATGAAGACTCCACAGATCTGAGAGCTGGATGGTGATGTTTCATTGTGTTATCTCTGATATCAGAAACTAACATTGACCAGTAAATTGTATCCATAATATTATTTCACAGCTAGAAAGAGTCCTTCCTTCCTTCCTTCCTTCCTTCCTTCCTTCCTTCCTTCCTTCCTTCCTTCCTTCCTTCCTTCCACCCACCAGCCTGTGATCAGTCAAGTAGGTCTTGAGCTGATATCTAGCAAATTGATGTCCTCAACAAAGCCTGTGGCATCCAATCCTGCTCTGGGATACTGGAGATAACTTTGCACTCCTTAACAGGTGTCATGGAAACTGGACAGGGAAAAAGAAATTGTTAATCATCAGCCGTTGATGGAAGGCTTTGGAAGATCAAAGAATCATCTATCGGTAAAAGAAAACCAACCAGACAAAATAATCTGAAGGAAAATATTATAGGGTACATGATCCATTAATGCTAGAAATCTTACACACTTGGACCTGATTGGACTTAATTCTTGTTAAACCTAATAGAACTCTTGTCTGAGTGGACATGCTGCATTGTCTGTAACAGGATAATCTAGGACAATCTACATTATATTTTAAAAAACACATATTTTCTAGTACCTAAATTCTAACAAGTTCATTGTTGCAGGCTAATTTCTTCAAGCCCATTCCATCATCCTATTCCATGAAAGTTTATGGTATAAATAAGTAAAAATGCTACCAGCTTCTCCCTTGTGTTGGCTAAAACATCCCATTTCTTCAGAAATAGAACAGGGTGTTTCAGCTAAAAGTCTTAGTTAGCTTCTGTTAGATACATTCGATATTTAAATAGTGTTCCGTATTTATAAGAAACCCAACCAAGAGTTTTCTATAAATAATAGGGGTAAGCAGAGAGTGTGGAAGGACTGAAAATCCATGTCATTAATGAGACACTTTTGTGGTGGCCATCCTATTTCCACACGTCAGTGAAATTAATCTTAATTATTTCTGTCACAACTAACTTGCATTGTTTAAGATTTTTAACTATATTTTATCCAAATTTCATTTCAGTGGCTCTGACACATATCAGCACTTCATGACACATTTGCACACCATGTGAAAGCAACTGCAAGGTCCAGCCAAGCTGAAAAGATGTTGTGAAATGATCTTCAAATAAAAATAAAGTATGAAAATCAAAACTAGTACAAAATATATTGGCTTCAAAGGCAAAATTAAAAATCAGGAACCCACATATATATTATGAATTAATGTATCTTTCAAAGCTCTTACCTAATAGCACGGAGGGCAAGTTTTCCCTTCCTATCATTAGACATTAAATTCATAAAGAAGTGATGGGTTATGGAATAGGTGCCCCTCAGAACTGAATATATGGGTTACTTGGTAAGTCTTGTCAACTGCTGATATCTTAAATAAGCACATGTCTTAAATATATCTCTGACTTAAAAGTTCATCCTAGAAAATTTCAGAATAAGAGCATAGGCATAGAAGTAGCCAGTAATTAAACAAAGTAAAATATTTATCTTGCATTATGAAATTTCCACTCATCAAGTCAACCTTCATCAACAAGGAAGAGAGATAATATTTCCACACATGTTGTCCTATGGAAGGGTGGGATATATACATACACATATTGGAAAATTGAAAGTAGAGATGTAACTTGAAAACTTTTGAATGTTGTTTTCACTGATTGCATCTCTTCAATTCTTGGAATACTTACTTGGGAATAAACCCTACTGAATAGTATGATGAAATAAGGGCAAAAATGAAAGCAATCAAGAATACTGAATTTTCTGTGGTAACTTAACTTTTACTGACTCAACTTTTATAGTATAGTTCAAAAGACAGCTTTAGCATTATGGAAAGCTCAAGCAT
This sequence comes from Aspidoscelis tigris stejnegeri, assembly GCA_023333525.1. NCBI lineage: Eukaryota > Metazoa > Chordata > Lepidosauria > Squamata > Teiidae > Aspidoscelis > Aspidoscelis tigris. The sequence goes on along the minus strand of JALMGA010000007.1, from coordinate 66,314,558 downwards.
TATGGAAATGTAACTGTATTAAATAAAAATTGGAAGTATATATTTATTCATACATCCTGATCTTATGAAAGGCCAGTGACTCTTATTAATGAATAAAGGTAGGACAGGTTGATGAAAACATATACCAAGTATTTTTAAGAAAAGAAAAAAAGTGTAAACACTATTATTAACAGAAAATTTACAACTAATACTACATTACCCACCCTTGGTCTTTGGAACAGGGTGGGATGCATTCTTGAATGTAAGAAATATTCACTAAAATAATTATGTGGAATTCTTTCACCCTAGGAACATTTAAAAGTGGCTTAGGTTTCATATTTCATATGTGAAGAATAGTTTCACTATTAGCTAACAGAACTGTTACTGTAACTCACTAACTCAGTATTTTGCTGCCTCAAGGTTTCAGATAGTAAAGACAGAAGGGTGCATTCCTGATGTATTTATATGTCATAATTTTCTGTTGAGAGGATCCTTGCTGTGTTTTCTCTGAGCATTGCTTCCTAAATTGTAAGAGTGACCTCTAGTGCCTTGCTACTTCTGTATAGTTCTTGAGTTCTATTCTACTAAAGATTTTCACATGCATTCCTTCAAGCAACTGACTTAATTTTGTGCATTGTATGAAATGTTCTTACTTTGGGATTCCATTATGACAACTTTTTGATAACTGGTGATTCATGAAGCACAGAGAACAGAAGAATAAGGGTGTTTTGTTTTGTTGCTGTTTTGTTTAATAGGGATAAATTATATCTGTGGGGCAAAGAAAACCTGTTACTGTGTTCAGGAGTATATTGTGCACTTGAATGTCAAAGGAAATATCATGAATGAGTAACAAGAAAAAGAGATGAATTTGCTTCCAACAACTGCAAATCATATTTTAATCCTGAGCTTTTAAAGAGCAAAGCACTCAGTCACAATATTAATTTCCAATTACCACATTTTGCTTAGATTTTCTCAAGGAGCTGCCCCTTCAAATAGTGCTATAATGTAATTCATACATTTCCCCCAGACTCCGCATCCAGCTGTAGTTCCTAATTTCTACACTGACTCATACACTATACAGATGAAGTCTTAATGAAAGAACAAAGAACAACTTCAAAGACCTTATCAGAAAATCATTTAACACCTGAGATGAATTACCAAGAATGCACAAATGGAGATAGTTAAACATTTATCTATAACATGCCTTCTATATTCCCAAGGAAGCTAAATCTGATTCAACCTTGGGACATACTGACCTCAAATTCTTAATAAATGCCCAATTCCTAAGGTGCTGAGCCTGCAATTCTAAGCACATTTATTAAGGTTATGAGCCTCAACACATTGGGATTTAAATCCATGGTAACACATTCAGCCTTGAGATGTCACTCCTTTAAGTTCAAGCATGGCACCATGCTTTTTCTTTACAAATCCAACCTGCCTTCTAATATATTAAAACATAAATGGATAAAAATTGAAACTTCCCATGGTGCTACTGCCTAGTTGCATCTAATTATTACTCTTTGTGCAGTCAATGAGCAAGTCATAAAAGCTCACTTGCATTCATTGCTCCTTGGTTTCATTTGCTGCTTCTTGTCCTCTACCCTGGAGTTTCTCTTAATGGAAGACAGGGAGGCAGTTACCTGCCTGCAAAACTGCACATTGCTAAGACCTGGGCTGATGCTTCAGAGAGTACCACTGTGCCAGAAACCTTCATGAAAGATGTATTTCAATATATTTGGCTGCTATTTAAAAATAAATAAATAAAAAGCATGTAAAAAAAACATACGAATGAAACAGATAGGTTAATTGATAACATGTGCATTTTCAATCATTTTGGAGCCCAGCTTAGTCAACAATGCTGTGATCACAGTAAATGATAAACAGAAGTGGCATTTTTTTTAATCCCCCAAAATGTGATAATCCTATAGTAAGAATTCCTTTTCCCCTTTAACAGAACTGATTTTTTTTTAAAAAAATCTTTCATTAAAAGAACTGCGTCTCTGAGTAGGAAATCTCATTAGAATAAGCTGTAAGTTTTCAGAACAGTCTAGTCCCAGTTCAATGCACATTTGTGATACTTACGTTTGTTCCCTGCTACAGATATATCCCAGTGATAGAGATGGATCAAAAACAGCAGCTTGGACAATATTTCAAGGGAAAAATCCATGTTCTCATTGAAGAAGCACCCCAAAGTGCTGGAGTGTTAGAAACAGGCACAGCTGCTCTTTACTTCTGCTCTGTTCCTGCTTTCTCTCTTCTCTTCCCTCCTTCTCTCTCAAGCACAGACTCTGCCTCTCTGTCTTTCAGCGTTTCTCAGTAGCCAAACAGCTCAGTCAAAAACACCCTGCATCTTCCCATACAGGCGTGAGCACACAGCACCAAGATCAGCTCTTTCCTTCTCTAACAAAAGCAATCCCTGAAGAGCAGCTGCAAGAATCCCTTTCTCCTCCAATTTCACAGAACCGCTCAGACCTAAACTGCTAGCCTACCCCGTACAGTTTGGTTACTGAAGCTTCACGCTCATAATGTGTCCTGGACACCCCTTGTGGTGACAGGTAGGAAATGTGAGTTTATGATGAAAGCCAGACAATAAAGAGAACAGCCAGCACATGTGTACTAGTACAGCCTGCCTGCTGGATTATGACTGCTTCCAATTCTTCATGGTCATGGAATGGGAGGGGAGAGCAGAATAATATGAACAACAATTGAAAAAGCATGTACACAGACAAACCCATACACAAAAAAATACATACATCCTGAATACTTTTTTTAAAAAAATGGCCATCCTAGTCAGTATTTAAAGACAACTTTTGGATGTTCTACCTTTAACAGGAATTGGTGAGGGTGATTTTAAGATCAGAAATGGGGTGTTGTGGAACAAGAGTGGAGTTTACTGTTCAGGGTTCGGTAAATTCAGTATTTATCTTCCATTGACGTTGCAGGATGTTCCCTTGAGAGTGTTTCTTTAATGAGATAGAGATTGCCTAAGTTCTGATGAATTGTTATCCAAGAAATATGTAACAGGCAACTTAACAGAAGTGCTATGTTGCAGATTATTTTCCACACTCAGAAAGTGTAAGCACAAACATAAAAGCAAGGGTGCTGAAAGGACTTTCAAATTCATATGAATGTTAAGTTGCAGAGATGTTTTAGGAAAGATACAGCATAGGGCTCTTGAATTTTAAATTCTTCCAGAAAATGTTTACACATCAAACACAAATAACCAGTATGTGCAAGAGTACTCAGACACAAAGGCATAATATTTTTCTTAGAAACTATATTGTTCTCAAAAATACAACTTTTTGTTGTTTTCAGTCTTGAATAATTCTTTTCAGGCATGCCCATTTTGTAAAACAATCTTAGATGTAATTGTTCTGTCAGTTTTACTGTTCTTATTTTGTATCCTGCCCTTCCTTCTTAAAGGTTAGGACAGCTAAAGGCTTGTCATATGTAGGCTTGTTCCCTGTTCCCCTTGACAACAGGACTAGACCTAACTGGATTTGAGCAGAGTTAGCCCTGGAAAATAAGTCAGGATCTCCATGGTGACTTTATGGTGTTTTTCTTCAGCTATGAGCATGTAGGTTCTGCACAGATTCTGTGGCTAAGGTGACGTGATGATCCGTGCTTGTCTACAAGAACCCATGCACAGCTCATTAACTGAGTGACTATTCTTTCCCTTCTACCAAGTCCCATTTTTTCACTATGCTGCCATCACCCCCAATGGGAGCCATGCTATTTCTCAGTTTGCATAACCCTAGGTCTTAATAGCTGTGGCATGTGACAGCCAACTTTTGTTCCCAACAAAAGTTCCCAAGCCACAATTTTCATTCTGCTGAGGGAGTAAATAGCAGGCTTGGAGAGGGAATATTGCCTTATATAGATGTGGATATTCAAGTCGGAATTGGGAAACCTTCTACGGTCTTCCAAAAATTATGTTACCTATGGCTATTAAAATCTATGTCCACATCCATTAAGCTACGGCTCTACACATCAATCATTTCACCAATAGCAGAACCTGGAAAATGTCAACAAAATCAGCACATAAGCTTAACGTTTTTTACCAACGGCGCCTGAGACGGATCTTTGAAGTGAATTATCAAAATCACATCACAAATGGAGAAGTCTTACAAAGAAGTCGCCGGCATAGCCTGCATAAACTTTTTGCCAAGAGATGAATACGATTCACAGACCACGTTCTATGGATGGACGATGAGAAAATCCCCAAAATGGCAATGACGTGGGTACCACCAGGTGGTCGCAGGAAAAGAGGAAGGACATGTAACACCTGGCATTGAACATTTCTAAAAGATCTTGAGCAGATGAGTGTAAAATGGGATGAAGCCATAAATTTGGCTGCTGACAGGAGTTGCTGGAATATTCTCATTGCCCCATATGCTACTTAGGGGAGATAACTAAGAGTAGTGTAAGTACAGCAATTACCCAAGGCGGTTCAGTTAGAGCATCCCACCTTAGAATGTAAGAATTGTTCAGTAATGTTCAAGGATAGAGAAGCCTGTTTCATGTTGTAATGGATTTGGCTGTACTAGAAGTTTGCAGACAGAGGCTGGATAGTCACTTCTTAAGGATAGTTTAACAGGGGCTGGCAACTCAGAAAGGAACTGCACAATGCTGTTAGACTAGGTCAGAAGAACACCAGATGCAAGGTGACTGGCACAAATTAGCCCTAGACCATTAGCATTTGGCCCACTCTCAAAGTTGAAATTTATTCTCCATTTGCAGAGCAGGAAAACCTCTTTCTGCAGAAAGACTGCAGGAGGATGAATGGTTTACAGCCTGTTCTGGAGTCCACCAATATTTTCCCAGGATCTAACAATGGTTCATTTCTTGGACCACCCTGAAGGATAAGAAAACGTCCCCAAAGTACAACTTTGATGCAAGAAAACTTTAATTCCCTAGCCTCATAATTAGGGTGGGACAGGATTCACCATCTGAGCAGATGAAATGTTTGTCCATCCCACTCCTGTCCCCAAAGAAACTACCCTGCTTCAGGGGCAGTTTTCTCTACACAGAGAGAGTGGTGTGCGTGGAAATGGTTGCAAATTCCAAGATCCCATCAACCTAGGTAGCCTATGATAATATAAGACAAATGAAAACCAAAGAATACTGGTAACATCAATGCAGACAGCACAACAGCATGCTTTACAGTTCAACCCCCCCAACCTTATCCTGGAATCAGTTAGTAATACTGAAGTTAGGTTACTCACCAGTAATATGTTTGCTCATATCAGAAAAGTGCTTAGTCTGGTTTAGAGTAATTTATGAATACCTCAATAATATAACTTTGCACAGAACGGATAAAGGCATTGAAGGAACAGAAGAATGGAAAGCAGAGATAGTACTAAATGGTTCCATAAATGTGCCATGAGGGGTCAGACTGTGTATGACCATGACCATTCATGGCACATGCAGTGCACTGGTTGACGGCAACACCCACATGAACTCTTACTTCTCACTCTGCTATGTCACCATAAGCACGCCTTACAATACGTGAACATCCAAGCCAGAAGAAGAGCACTGAGAGCTGTTTCTTCCATTCACTGGTGACTGTTCTACCACTGCCTGTTGCTGCCACTTGAGGAGGAATCTCAGCAGCCTCACTGAACATTGGAAATGACTATGGAGCTGTTTCTTGTCTACGATTGTCCCTCACATGTGAAAATTGAGATTGCGGATCTCCTGGCTATAATCCACTTACGGCCAGCTTCAAAGCGGATGTTAGGAAGTAGAGGTGTTTCTTAAGTAATATAGGCAGCCATAGTGTGGATTAATGTGAAAATAACCAGCAGTACAGCTGGAGACCCCTAATTCTAGCTATCCTGCTAGGCAGCTTTGGTGGATGGAAGTGGTACTTCAAAATACAACATCTTGCTGCACTCCATATGATTACAGAGACTGGGGCTGCAACCCAATCACAGTGGCAGCAAGAAGAGGTATCAAAATTCCTCTGCTTCAAAGCAAGGGCATCCCATTGCCATATTCAGTGCAATGCTTACAAAAAGCAGGCAAGGTTTATCTTGCTATCACCATGTGTCTACATGGCAGCCTCAGAGGGCTCTATTCCACTATGTGAAAAGGAAGTGCAGTTCTGCAGTCTCTTCTGGGTACCAGCTGCCACCCATGTGGATGCACTTTGTAATAATATTTTCTTGAAGGTCTTACCATTCAATAGTAATTATAGATCACATTTGGGACTAAATCACATATACATCAAAGTGAAAATTGGCTCTATATGGAGGACAGCAAATCTGGAAAGGAGTCCCACTTATGATAACTAAAACTGCAACATTTATATGAGATTATATACATGTGATTGTTGTGGGGACTCTACCCGCCCCATGAGTTGATAGGTTCTGGGTGGATGGGGGAGGCATTACACTTGCCCACTGGAAAGGACACCTCTGTGTCTTCATTTGTGAAGATGGAGGCTTCATTCTCAGTGCCTGCCAGGATTGCTTCCATTTGTGGCATGAAATGGCACAATGGGAAAAAAAATGGCACAAGCAATCACAACAAAAAATAGGGTGGCAGCCACCTGCAGCCACCTTGTGTGGAGATGTGGCAGCAAATACACTTTTTCTGCGTGGCTCAGATTGTAAGTGAAGAAACAGCCATACAGCCTTTCTGCACTTACCTTTGTTATATATTAGGTTCCCTTGTGGTCTTCTTCAGGGCCTCATAGGTCTGCATGTTATTGTGTTTCTATGACCAGTCCCCCTGGTCTGGAACAAGGCATGGTAAGTGCAGAAAGGACCTTTACCTATATTGACATGGACAGAAGAACATAAGAGAAGCCCTGTTGGATTAGGCCACAGCCCATCTAGTTCAGTGTCCTGTTGCAACACAGTGGCCCATCCTACTTCAATATTTCATTCTATAAATATAAGCAATTCCAAACATCAGTGATGCAGATTGTAAAATAACCCATAACAGCAGTTTGAGTGGGCACATGGCCATTATCTTACCATTATCTCCACCTTGTTCACCAGGTTAAGCCTTACCTGGATACGGATAACCTGCTCACAGTGATCCATGTTCTGATAGACGCCAGATTATAATTGATTAAAATTCAAACTGTTTGGCTTCACACAAGGCCAAAGAATGATTGCACCTATTATCTAACTACACTATTTGTATAATTTGGTAAGGTGCCTATATACTCTACTTATACTCTATGTAACTGATAGCATATCGAGGCTATTCAGACCTACAGACTACTACCCATTATTACTCATACATGTGGGCACAAATGATACGGCAAAAAAGCACTTTGAAAACATCTACAGAGACTTTGAAGACCTTGGCAGAAAAGTAAAGGAACTGGGAGCACAAGTAGTCTTTTCATCTATCCTTCCGGTGGATGGTCACGATAAAAGTAGAAGGGATAGGATTCTTGAGGTGAACAAGTGGCTACGTCGGTGGTGCCGGCAGCAAGGATTTGGATTTCTGAACCATGGAGAAAACTACCTATATGACGGACTCCTTGCAAGAAATGGGTTGCACCTTACAGGGACAGGAAAGAATGTATTCGGGAAGCGCCTTGCTTCGGTTATTAGGAGAGCTTTAAACTAAAACAAAAGGGGAAGGGTAACAAAAAGTCAAGCAAAAATACTCAGTCAATCAAACCAGGCGATATTCTTACTCCCAGAAATAGTACCAATGAACAAATGCATAAATTTTGTAAGGAAAACAGAGGAGGCAAGCTCGCAATAGATAGCAATTACAAACTAAAATGCCTCTACACCAATGCCCAAAGCATGAGAAATAAAAAAGGGGAGCTGGAGATCCTGACCCAGGTAGATAAATATGATGTCATAGGTATTACGGAAACCTGGTGGGATAACACACATGAATGGAACACAAACATTGAAGGCTACAACTTGTTTCTGCGAAACAGACTTAACAAAAGAGGAGGGGGTGTTGCGCTGTATGTTAAAAAAGAAATTGTCTCCTCAGAGGTTCAAGTTTCAGAGAGTGGAAGCTCAGTAGAATCGGTATGGGTAAGAATTCAAGGAGAGAGCAACAGAAAGGATACCATTGTAGGAGTCTATTACAGGCCCCCTGGAAAAACAGAAGATATGGATGACCTCTTCCTAGACCAGATGGCTAAACTTTCACAAAAGCATGACATAGTGATTATGGGAGACTTTAACTACCCAGACATTTGTTGGGAATCTCGCTCAGGAAAAAGTCACAAGTCTAATAAGTTCTTATCCTCTCTCGCTGACAATTTCATGTACCAAAAGGTGGTGGAGGAAACAAGAGGATTGGCTATCCTTGATCTAATTCTTACCAACAGAGAGGAAATGGTGGAGGATATCAGAGTTTCTGGGGCATTAGGAGGCAGCGATCATGTTATCCTTGAATTCTGGATAATAAGGGAAGGAAAGCATGAGAGGACTCAGACTTCCAAGTTGGACTTCAGAAGGGCGGATTTTGATGGACTCCGGAGGAGGTTAGGAGGGATCAAATGGTTAAATGTACTAAAGGATAGAAATGTCCAAGAAGGATGGGATATTTTGAGAAATGCAATATTAGAAGCGCAATCATTAACAATTCCTCAAAGAAGGAAGAATGGAAAACATCTAAAGAGACCAGGGTGGATAAACCTAGAACTTAAAAACTTGATAAAAAAGAAAAAAGAAATGTTTAAGGAATGAAAGGAGGGATATATATCTAAGGAGGAATATAATGAAATCAGTACAATCTGCAGGGCAAGTATCAGAAAAGCTAAAGCTAAAAATGAACTGAGGCTTGCAAGAGAGACTAAAAACAATAAAAAAGGGTTTTGGGGATATGTCAACAGCAAAAGAAAAGTCAAAGAGGTTTTGGGAAGTCTGCAGGGAGAGAATGGAGAAGTGATCGAAAGTGATCTTGAGAAGGCAGAGATTCTGAACTCCTATTTTGCATCTGTTTTTTCCAAGAGGGATAATGTACATGCAACAGTCCTTCACTGTACTGATGAAGGACTAGGAGAATCAAGACACAAAATCAACACTGAGAGAGTAAGGGAACGCTTAGCTAACTTAAACGAATTTAAGTCCCCGGGTCCAGATGGATTACATCCTAGGGTACTGAAGGAATTAGCAGAGGTAATTGCTGAACCACTTGCTGTAATCTTTGAGAAGTCATGGAGAACAGGAAAGTCCCAGACGATTGGAGAAGGGCAAACGTTGTTCCTATCTTCAAAAAAGGGAAGAAGGTAGACCCAGGGAACTACAGGCCTGTTAGCCTGACTTCAATACCAGGAAAGATTCTCGAACAAATTATTAAACAACACATATGTCAGCATTTGGATAGGAATTCAATAATTAACAGTAGTCAACATGGGTTTGTATCAAACAAGTCGTGTCAGACTAACTTGATTTCATTTTATGACAAAATCACTGAATGGGTTGATCAAGGAAATGCAGTAGACATAGTATTTCTTGATTTCAGCAAAGCATTTGACAAAGTATCTCATGCGATCCTCATTGAAAAATTGATCAAATATGGGTTTGACAAGGCAACTATAAGGTGGGTTCAAAACTGGCTTAGTAATCGTACTCAAAGAGTGGCTGCACATCCAAATGGAAGGAAGTGTCAAGTGGAGTACCACAAGGTTCTGTCCTGGGCCCAGTTATGTTTAATGTTTTTATAAATGATCTAGACGAGGGAGTTGAAGGGAAACTGATCAAATTTGCTGATGACACAAAGCTAGGGGGGATTGCAAACACCAGAGAAGAGAGAGAGAGGATTCAAAAAGATTTAGAGAAACTCGAACAATGGGCTGCAACTAATAAAATGGTATTTAACAAAGAAAAATGCAAGGTTCTGCACCTGGGCAAGAAAAATGAAAAAAGCACATATACAATGGGAGGAATTCGGCTGAGCAGCAGCACATGTGAAAAAGACTTGGGTGTCCTGGTAGATCATCAACTGAACATGAGTCAACAGTGTGAGGCAGCTGCAAAAAAGGCAAATGCAATCCTGGGGTGTATTAGGAGAAGCATAGAGTCCAGATCACGTGAAGTTATTATCCCCCTCTACTCTACCTTGGTCAGACCTCATCTGGAGTACTGTGTCCAGTTCTGGTCACCCCAGTTTAAAAAAGACACTGACAAGCTGGAGCAGGTTCAAAGGAGAGCTACCAAGATGGTGAACGGTCTGCAAACCATGTCCTATGAGGAACGGCTTAAGGAACTAGGAATGTTTAGTCTAACAAAAAGAAGACTGAGAGGAGACATGATAGCTGTCTACAAATACCTCAAGGGTTGTCACAAGGCAGAGGGATCAGCCCTGTTCTCACTCTCTCAAGGAAGGACTAGAAACAATGGGGTGAAACTGCAGGGGAAAAGATTTAGTTTAGATGTTAGGAAAAAATTTCTGACAGTAAGAGTGATCAACCAGTGGAACAGGCTGCCACGGGAGGTGGTTGGTTCCCCTTCGATGGAGGTCTTCAAGCAGAGACTGGACAGCCATCTGTCTGAGATGGTTTAGGAGATCCTGCCTTGAGCAGGGGGTTGGACTCGATGACCCAGGAGGTCCCCTCCAACTCTACCATTCTATGATTCTATGATTCTATATGATTCATATTGTTAATACCACCTACTATGGCTATAAAAAATGTCGTTCTTTGAACAGGAGTTTCCCATAATGTAATTTTGGCCTCACTATTTTGAGTTGACCATTAAGAAGACCAATGTGTCCATCTCCAGAACCTTACTGTACCATGAAAGATGATTTAAAAATGTGATTCTGGAGTGCTGTTTTATTAATACTAAACATTATATTATTAACAGTACAAGCAGAACTGAGAGTTGGAAAAAATGCCATTCTCTGTGAGCTTATCTGCTTCAGCTACTAAAATAGATGGTCTTTGATGAACTCCTGACAATATATGTGTGTATATGGTTGTTTGTTTGCCTGAAGCAACAATGTGTTTACGGCTGCCCCTGGAAGAAAAAAAAAGGTCCAGTCCAGGACATAAAAATAGTTGAAACATAAAATCCTTGACAAGAAGTCTCTGTGGAATGTGTCTAACATCAGAACAATAACACATGCAGTGATGAATGCTTTAGGTTATTTGGGAGCAATGTTACATCTTAACATGTAACATTACTCCCAAATAACCTGAAGCATTCATCACTGCATGTGTTATTGCTTTGATGTTATCAACAAACACAAAAGTGGCAATTAGTGCCACAGTAAGCAGATATTTGTCTTTGTAAAATGGGAGAGATCAGTTAAACGGAATTTTTAAGCTTGAGGGAGGTCACAGGTTTTCATGTGGATGAACTGCTAATCCATATTTTCTTCCACGGTTTCTTTTATATTGCCTGGGGGGGGGGGCTTGTTTATACCATAACAGCCACACCTATCTTATCTGTTCAAATCAGAAGTAATACTGAAACAGCAGCATATACAGCACTCTATAAGTTTCACTGTTATAAGCTCCTTCAAGTACATAGGGCGCAGGCTGGCTGATAGTAACACAAAAATATTTAACTCATATCCAGTATTCCAACCTTCTATATCATCTCATTTCATCATGTACATCTCCTCCCCCCCTTGATACACATGTATAGTTCTTAGGATGTGATCAGACAGAGCAGCTCTGAAGCACCTCTAAGAAAGCTTCAAGGTGGGATTGTTCATGCACCAGTCTGCCTCTCTCCCCTCTCCTGGACATTCTGTGCTTGAAAAGGTGGATAAGAGAAGGCTTGGGAACATGAGGGTCACACACTGTGGGCATGTCCAGACTTCTTAATACTGTGCATCAGAATGATCAGCCAGGATCAAGCCATCACACACGACAGCCGATACTTCATAATGGCATCACATTGTAATCATGCTACTGAGGGGCCGTGTCTTCACGGCAACCTTATCTCAGATTCAAAATGTTTTCAGTCCTTGGAGTCCGCACGGCAGTTTGGCTTAACACCCTTTCCCCGTGCTAAACCACCCCAAAGCATGGTGAATCTCAATCCTGATTTCAACAGGTCTCACTCTGGATCGTGCGCTTGAAATGTTTTACATTTTTTACTGTGTGGACAGTACCGTTTTAAGAGATGAGAATCCATGTTTAGGGTTTCCCTCTCCCAATAGCTTGCTTCCAAAGACAGTGATTTCAGTGTAAAAATCCACTTAACAGGGATTGCTACACTGTAGCCATGGAATGACTTCACACCTTGATGGTTAGAATAACAATGTTGCAATTTTGTACAATTCTAGCTCTTTGGAGTTCTGACTTTAGAAAGGGAAAGGGATGAAAGCAGCTGAATGTGAATGTTTAAAGCAAGGGGGCTGTAGTTGCCGCTGCTGCTGTGTGCCCTGACCAATGGGGAGAGGAGGGGAAAGAATCGCTGGCTGGCTGCCCGTTGCCATTTTTCCTCCATCCATGGAGGTGGCAGCCACCCAGCCACCCAGTTAGGCTCGGTGAAGGGGTCCCTTATGGGTGGCATGTCCATGCCAGGAGGAAGAGGGCAGGGCATTCCCGAACCCGAAAAGCGGCTTTTAAAAAGTAGCCACTTGAGTCCCACCTTGAGTCATGTATGCCACGTACAATCCTCAGAATCCGGATCCAATGCGATTAAGTTAAAAGTAATGGGAACAGGCAAATTCGCATTTGCATCCGGTTCTATTATTTCGGTTTAGGGAAACTGGATTAAGCTTGCTGTGAGGATTCGCCCTGAATTTACTTAATGCTGATACATCAACATTCCATGCACAATATAAGAAAATTCAAAGTTTCCTGCCAGTCCAGACCGGAAGGCACAGATTGCCAGCTAGAACAGGGACAGCAGCTCAACCGTGCCTCATCCCACTTGACTGTGTGCCCTGATTAAGCTCTCGCTGTTTCCTCTTCAGAAGCTACGGAGGCTTCTTTCCAGTGAGGATAGCGAGACGTGGATTCACAGATTCACCTCTGCTAGTCTGGAGGTGCCTCTGAAGCGTCTCTTTTGTTATGTCTGAATACAGTCCTTTTGTCAAAACATTTTTTTTTACATTTCATAAAGATATATGAATTCCTTTTTTCTCAAAAAGGGATTTTATATCTTACATGTAGTCTCGAAGGGCTCAACATTCCCTTCTACTTCTCTTTTTTTCTCTCTCCCTTTCCTAAAAGTCCTTCCTACTCTCCTCTTTGAAGTTCACAGGCATTAATCATTACACTGTTTAATGTTATCATGGTGGCCTTCTTCTATGACTCTGAGAGGGAGAGAGAAAGAAAGAGGTTGTATTTTTTTTTGTTCATTTTCAAATTGAGAAATAACATGTCACCTAATCTATCATAACTGTTCTCAAAAACAGAATTCCCCAAACTAACCCTTCCCATAAACCATGTATCTTTAGTGATCGTCTTCCTAATTCCTCTCCTATAGTAGGACACTAGAGAATTGCTTATGTCTCCATGGGTCTTGTGATAAACCTAAAATAAAGCAAAACTTCAGTGCTGGTATCATTGTGAAAGGAACCATCACATTATTACAACACAGAATACTCTAGAATGAATAAAGAGATTCCTTTAACATGTATGGCAACCACATAACACTAGTGCCCCCAGATGTACAGCACTCCACCATGGATGTATAAGGGCTGGTGAGTGATCTCTGAAGTCCCTTTCTTCCAAAATAAGGTAAGATCTATCAGATTCTTTCACTGATTCAGTGTAATTACAAGGTAGCTATGCAAGTGACTTAGTAGTGCTGCAATGGAGAGTAGGGGTGTGCACAAACACAATTTTTGACATCCAATTCCAATAGAATATTCTAATATCTGAATTTGTACGAATAGAGAAAAAACAAATGTATTTGACTTGGTTCAAATACATTTGTATCTATTCGTACAAATATTCAATACATATTTGATGATATGAATGTCAAACACATTCGTATGTATCCGTATGCATCTGTACACATCCCGTTTTTATACCATACACATCCCATATGTATCTGTAAAGACGCATACAGATACAAATAAGATGCATACAGATACTTAGGTAATGTGTATGTATCTGTACACATATGAACATCAGAATTATTGGTACAAATGATATGAAATATTTGTATTTGTTCAAATATTTTAAAAAACCCGAATGTCTGGACATTCAATTTGAATTTGAATGTCCGAATTCAGATGAATGCCATCAAATAACAAACATTTCAAATATTCTTGCACATCCCTAGTGGAGTGTTTTCAATTGCACTGAAAATGGCTGACTTCTGAGGCTATTTTTGTTGTGACAGAAAACCTCCCTCATTAGGGAACTTTTAAAAGTTTGAGGGAATGAGTCAATACATCACACACCTTGCCTCTGTGTTGGGAGCAAGCACGCTCACCAGTAAATCACTGTGGCCATTTCTGCACTCAGCTATTCCAGGCCAGGGTGGGGTGTCCTGGCTCAGGGTAGGCAATTCATTCCACCGAGGTTAGATGGCTGGTGGGTTATGCTAAAGTTTTCCATATTACAGCGGCCTAAATGCTGAAGGTCAGAAACAAAAGCTCTTGTTTCAAGGTGTTCTTGGTGCACTGCCAAAATCCCCCTCGTTCTGGCCTATAGGGACATGCTGTCTGCACACCCTTCATAGTCTAGAATACAGCTATAGGTCCTCTTATAGACTTCTTTAAACAGATCTGAGATCAGATGCCATTTTGGTGCCCTCTCCTGGTCCACAACCTAGGTTAGTTCAGACAAACTATTCTAAGTGAAAGGCTTCTGCAATTCTGCACTATGCATGGAAGGTTTGCACTAATAGTAGGTCCTCTGACTTACCATTTTCTGGTGCCTCTTAAATTAAGGGCCAATTCTTACTTGGTCCAGTAGTACACAGAGAGTGAACTCCCAGATGGAATGTCTGCACTTGAAAGAGCTGTTTCTTGTATGCTCACACTGCGTGGACTAGGCATGGTGCAGGTTGAATTGCATCACACGTGCACTTGCCTTTCTCTAGTGCCGGAGCATCACTTACCCCTCTTCCAGTGCTTTAGGATCACATGACATGCCACGGACATGCACTGACACACTATGCAACCCAGTGCACTAGTGCTGGCACTGGAATTTGGATATCTAGGCAGCCATTCACGTTGGGGAGGGGTAAGTATGCATTAAGCATCTGCAAGTGTAGATGTTTAGTGCATCCTTGGGTCATTTCAAAATTTGCTTTCCAGGAATGGGAAGCAGAGTATGAAAAGACTCTAAGTGTAGAACTATATATTACAGGCATGTCAGTTCTGCTGTTGGCTATGGAGAATTTATTGAAAGAATAGTGTGTAAAAATGTGAAGATTCCATGAAGGACTCTAGCCTCATTTACCCTCATTTTGCTAGTTTGGCACCATTGGTCCATCATGGCCGCTAGGGCTGATGAGAATTGTGATCCAAATCATCTAGAGTGCATCTTATTGACAAAGAATGGTGTGTCTGTACATTATTTACTGGAGAGGTCTCTTAGCAGTGTTTCTAGCTTCAGAAGCAAAAGGGGAAGAAATGTGTGATAATCTCTAAGCTGTGGAATGGCTTCTCTTTAGAAGCACATTATGTACTATAACTTTACATTCATGCTGCTCATGAAGATATACCTGTCTGCATTCCTTTGGTAGAAGGACACCAGACTTCCTTCTCACAGTGTACTCTTATTCTCCAAGTAGTTGTGCGCTGTTTTTAACTACTTCAGAAATGATGATAATGATGATGATGATGATGATAGATAGATAGATAGATAGATAGATAGATAGATAGATAGATAGATAGATAGATAGATAGATAGATAGATAGATAGATAGATAGATAGATAGATAGATAGATAGATAGATGATAAAAGTTCCGCAAAACAACCCAATGGATCTAATATATGATCTAAGAAGTAACCTCTTACCAATAGAGAGAGACCGAAGGTGCTTTGGGTGGCGTTAGAGATGCTCTCTGCTTGTATCTTTAAATGGAAGGCAGGAGAAGTGGTGTGCTCTTTGGCCAGTGCTGAGGATTATAATAAAGGGGCATTTGATTTATTTCAAAAGATTGCCAAACCCAGAGAGGGGAAGGAGATCTACCTTGGCTGAGAGGTGTGCCAATTGACCATTTGAGAAAGTTACTTTCAGGGTCATAGTTTGTATACGTATTTGCTGACCATATTCTTTTTTAGGGTTTTTTTCCCCACTGTCACTAGAAATACCCATTAAGTACCCAGTAATGGGTACAAAAATGCCATTACGTACCCAGTAATGGGTACTTAATGGGTACTTTTAGTGACAGTGGAAAAACACCCTTAGTTTTATACTTTTCCCTCTGTACCCAATGCAACCATCGGTGTATTTTTTTTATTTCTTTACTTATCTACTTAAATTTCATTTGTTCACTCATTTATTCATTTGTTCATTTTAATTTATTTAAGAATGTATATCCCACCTTTCACTGAAAGGTCCCAGGGCAGGTGGCACTAGTAAATAATAAAATATATAAAACATTAAAACATATTTAAAATAGAACCCATCCACCCTCACTGGCAGGACAGCACCCGGATCGGCAACCTGCACAACTTAAGGCTTCTATGTACAAAAGGCAGACTATAACTCCAAAGGATCCATGAAAAAAGCACACACACAGAGTTCAGAAATGCAGAATTAGTAGCATCATTGTTCCTACATAGTAACATTTACAGGGACACTGAGGGGCTGCTACAGGCATTTGAGTCATTGCTGGGAGCAAGATCAGCTCTCAGTTGAAAAACAGAAAGAAAAACAGAAATAAATTATGTGAAGAACGTCTTCACAAAGGCCAGTGATGTCTTTACTTTTATCAACACTGTGTTGTTCTGTGAAAGAAACTTTCTGCCCAGTATATGCACAGAGTTTATTAACATTTGTGATTTAGTGTGCAAACTTGTACAACAAAGGCAGGATCTATGCATTGGTGGTCCCAGCCACCCCAAAGACTGGAATAGCTTGTTATGACATTTAGATTTTGAAGAGGGAGGATTATGAGATCCTCTGGCAATATGCCCTTCCTCCTATACTTTATTCTGTCTTTATGTCTGTCTACCTATGGTGTGGTACCTATCAGCTGTGTCCTGTGTCTCTGGTCTCCAGTCCTTCAGCATTAGATCCACTATGCAAGAGTAAATAGACAAGAAATTGCCGGTGAAATATGGAAGAGTGGAAGAGAGGCCTTCCATTGGAACTTGTTACGTGATAAATCCCAAGAAAAAAGCTCTTTCTTCTGGCAGCCCCCACTTCCCAATCATGATTTATCCACATTGGACAAAGTGTGGAACAGGCGGTTGTAAGCCAGTTTGGTTTAGTGGCTAGGGAGCCGGAATCTTATCTGAGACTACCAGGCTTGATTCCGCACTCCTCCACACTGGGTGACCTTGAGCTAGTTACAGCTCTCTCCTGAACCCTCACAGCCCCACCCATCCCACAGGTTGTTTTGTTGTGGGGGAAAAGACTAGAAAGCTTTGTCAGCCACTTTCAGTTCCCTGAGAAAAGCAGGATAGAAAAGCCAAATCTTCTTCTTCTTTTGTGCCCAAAGTGGTGCTCTAGCTCAGTACAGGTGTAGAGTTCAATATTATGGTCTGCTACCAGACCAGGATCAGTATATCAGACCATGGAGACATGTGAAGGGCATGCCTCATGGTCCAATATGCCACAGGGGACCCATTTTGGTAATGTTCACGAAAACCCACTGGAAGTAGGTCTAGGCCAAAAACAGCCAGGTTGGAAACTGTGAAGTCCAAGAACACATGTTTCAAGCCTTTTACAGTATATGTATATATAAAAGGGCCTTGACACTATCTCCAAGGGCTCTCTGGAAGCAGTGGTCCAGAACTGAGAAAAATAAGACTGTTGTCAGCAGCATCTTGACCCAATATGGACAGGGTTTTTGTGCATCCTGCAGGGGAAAGTGTAGGAAAGTCCCAAGTGACTTCAAGACAAATGCAATGGATTCTAGTGAGTAGTGTCCTTATTTTAATATTCCTTGTGGATGTGAAATATTAGATGTATTAAATGTCCATGGAAAGGAATATTTTGAGCATCTGTTTTTCCTATTTTGTTTGTTTTTTTTGGCCAAACAGTAGAAGTAAAAGCATATGAAATCGATTATTTTAGCTTCTTTTCCTTAGTCCAAGGACAGAAAGAAAGAAAAGGGATAAAAATGTTGTTTTGATTCTGAGGGAGCTCGTAAGTGATAGCTCCCAATATCTTAGATCTGAGTCATGGGCATACATTAAAAACAAAGAATGTGCACAATTTTTTTTTAGCATTCAAATTCAAGTTGATTTGAATGTAAAAACATTCCATTCAAATGTTTAAAATACAAATGCAACAAAATCTTATTTGAATCCGATACATTCAAATCTATTTGTTTGAATGTTAGAGACGAATTTGAAGATATGAATGTCAACAACATTTGTATGTGTTATACGTATCTGTACGCATTTCATTCATGTCCTGTTTTATCCTGTATGCATCCCGTTTTCGTCCCATACTGTCAGTGCAAATGCATACAGATACATATGATATTCGTACAGATACACATGTAATACAAATGTATCAGTACGTTAAAATCATTCAAATCATTTGAACAAATGTTTTGGAACATTCAAAAGTCATTGTTGAATGTCAGAATTGAATGTCTAATTTCAAATGTGAAGACTTTCTATTCAAATTCTAATGTCCATATTTGATCAAATTCAATCACATTTCAAAAGTTTAGAACATTCATGTACATCCCTAATTAAAAACTGGGTTACCTATTTAATGTCAGGCTTTGAGTACATCTTGCCACCAACTTAAAACAAAAACAAAAAACATAACTACTGTATGTCATGTTAGTCCTAGTACTGAAATTAGTCAGTTTGCTTTAAAATTAGAAAGGGGAGAGAATATTAAAACTAAAATGGAGTGAATTTTTTTAATAAAAATGACCATTTAGGTGATATGACAAGAGATGTGCACAAAATTGTTGTATGGTTTGAATTAAACCAAACTTCATGGTGTTTGGTTGGAATCTGAAGCTGGTTAAACAGGTGTGACGCATTTGACTTTAAACCCATTTGTTTAAAAACGTACTGAAAATAAAAGGAGAAAAAACTTTTTTAAGAACAATTATGGCTGAAATTGAACTGGTTCAAATTGAACTTGGAGCTTTGACCCATTCAGACAAACACCTCCCGATATTAGCAGTTGGTGGTTAGGTCCAGTTCAAATCAGCCAAACCACCCAGTTCAGTTTTAACTGGGTCAAGCCCAAATTGGTTTGATGCATTCCTATGCAAAACAGCAGAGAAAACATTTTACTCTAAAATATCAAAGGGAGGAGGAAAGGCACATTTCTATTTAAGTTTTAGTGGAATGATCTATTGGAAGGCAGCATATTTCTTGCTTGAGAGGAATAAATGAGAAAACTCAGATTTGAATAAATGTGTAAACTCAAATTCTGTTTGAAAAGTTAACTATTGGTAGTGATGGGCAAACAAGAAAAATATTACTCTGTTTTCTCATAGACACCATGAGGGATTGCAATTATTTTATTTTTGTATATAATTTGAGTTTATGGGTGTTTTTCCATGGTCACTTAGTACCCATTTTAGCACCCATTAAGGACCCATTTGGGTGAGAGTTGGATGACCCCATTTCCACCACGGCACCCATTAGGGACACATTTGCTTCCACCACGCCTTGGGAAATCCGGATCATATGGGTACCTTTTGGCCTTTAATCTGGATTTACTGTAGGCCCCATTAATGGGGTCTACAATGGGGTCTTCAGCCAGAAAATCCAGATTAAACGGAGCCTGTTTCCATGATACTTTGGGTCTAGAGGAGGCTAGGGGGAGGGAGCACCCTTGGGGGGGGGCAGCCCCAAAACCTAAGCTTTGAAGTCATTTCAAAGTCACTTTGAAGTCTGTGCAAAATAGCTCCGGAGCATCTTTGAAATCTATACTGATCTTCAGAGTGAAATACGAAGTGACTCTGAAGTGACTCTGAAATGACTTTGAAATGACTTTGGAGCTGCTTCTGAGATTGCACCCCCTATCCCCACAAATACCTGGGGTGACAGGCAGGCCTCTCATGGGTAGATCTGGATTTCCAAATGGGTGCTCCAGTGTTCCCATGACAGGGAAGCTAGACCACCCAGGGGTGCTAGACCACCCAAGGAAACACATTGGGTACTTCCCTTAATCCAGATCTAGTAGATCTGGATTAACGAAAGTACCCATTCCTAGATCCGGATCTTCTTAGATCTGGATTAAAGGATCGCAGTGGAAAAACACCCTATGTTTTACTTGTAAACTGCATGATCTTTCTGAAATCTGTGGCATAAAAGCCCAACAAACAAACAAATAATAAGCAAGCTGCTTATGCACTCTTTCTCCCACAAAAGCAACTTTAGAAACTTTTGTTTTCTGATTTTGTCATTTTTGTTTGGGATTATTTTCAGCAACATAGGAAATGCACCTGCAATTTGCCCATTTTCTGTGCATTTACTAATGAGGTAGATCTCTTATAGCAGCAATAAAAGAGTTTGCCGAAGATTTCCACCCATCTAGGATATTATACTTGCTTGAAAGATGTTGGACTCGGAAGTTTGGTTTCATCCAATTGTGGTTCTCTGGCTGACATGGGACTGTCCAGGGTGTGGGGCAACCATATAGTTGCTAACCATCTGTTGGCATCTATCAGTTAAAAATAATTCCTACTCTGATGGCCATTGCCATTGGCAGTCATTGGACCATTGCCTTGCCCCCATACCAACCAAAGGCATGGAAATGTGTGCCAATCTCTCAATTGAATCCCTGATGAACCTTGGGCTTCTGCAGTTGGCTCTTCCTACAGAAAAGTCTCCAGGCATGACAGTAGAGTGAAACATAGGTATGAACATTTGTATAAGGTATCCTTGCACTATGCTGGCTGTGACAGATGCCAAAATAATCCAACCCTGCAATTGTCATTTAAAACTAAAAGCCCATTGTTTTTCAGATTTACCTCCCCAGTTTGGTCTAGTGGCTAGAGAGCCGGGGAATACTGGGTTTGATTCTGCACTGCCCCATGAAACCAACTGGGTGACCTTAGGCAAGTCATAGCTCTCTTCTGAGCTCTCACAGTCCCACCTACCTCACAGGTGTTCTGTTGTGGGCAGAAAAATAGAAAGCTTTGTCAGCCACATTGAGTCTCCTTACATGGGTGAGAACAGCAGAGTAGAAAAGCCAACTCTTCTTCTTCTTCTTCTTCTTCAATAAGAGGTGTGTGTGTGTGTGTGTGTGAGAGAGAGAGAGAGAGAGAGAGAGAGAATAAAATGAACAGCATGCCTTACATTTCCAGAAATTCCACAGCTGATACTCAGTTATTCCATTCACATTTTAAACTTACTTAAGTTATATTCTATGTGCAGGAAATAAATAGCTTCTTATTATACCTTATATACATCCTACTTCAATTTTGTAGGCCGAAATGAGGGACCATTCTAAAAATAAAATCAGAAACACTCAATTGCTACCCACATGGCCTAGTTATTAGTTTAAATTTGTGCATACTTTAATATCATCAGAAAAAACGATGACAGCTTTCCAAATTCTTCTTTTGCAATTATCATTTAATTAGTCATAACTTTACTAAAGCCAGTACACTTAAAATATGATGCCGTGAAGTTTACATTTAGTAATTGTCCATACCTCCGAAAAAGCCCTCATTAAAATTGATAAATTCAATCTGGAACTGCATGCCAGGCTCTTATTCTCCATGCCAGAATAGTAGAGGCTCCAAAATGTTAAAAGTCCTAAAATCTTGATTTTCAGTTTTGCAAAAATTCAACCAAATCAAAATCTCTGCCATCATTTGGTGGTAACTTCCATATATCTTTCATGATAGCCCTGAATCGTACTAGAGCCCAAGACTGGTGAAAGATGTAAACAGTAACAAAGCTGTCAAGTTTGGCCCTTTCTGCATGAACATTGCAATCCAGATCCTGGGTCTCCTTATCCGCATGTTAATCCAGATCAAGGGGGCCTCACTCTCATTAGGAAAGCTTTGTCAGCACAAGAAGGAGCCGGATCTGGATCAACGGGCCCTTGATCTAGATTCATTGTAGAGTAGGTTGGAGGGAGTCAGGGCCCCAAGATGTGAGGTAAGGAAGGGGAAGGGGGACCCAGGGTGCCAAGACGCAAGGTGGGGGAAGGAGGGAGGGGAGCAGAGTAGAAGGAGTTGGGGCACCAGAACATGAGGTGGGAGAGAAGGGGAGGGAAGCCAGTGCACATTGTGAGGTTAGGTGGAGAACAGGGATGAGGTGGGAGGCACTGGGATGCAAAATGGGGGGCTGGGAGGGAGGCACTGTGGGGACAAAGGTGAACCTTCTTATTTTCAGGAGAGGCTTTGCACGAAGGCAAAAGTTTTCCCCCTTGTGCACATCCCTACTCCTGTCACCATGCCCATGAACTTCCTGCAGCCATTCTATGTGCCTCTTCCTTGATCCAGACCTAGGAGCCCTTAGCTCCTGTTGGATCCAGTTCTCTTTAACTTCCACATGGATCACGTGGTCTTAATGGAGCCT
Organism: Aspidoscelis tigris stejnegeri; assembly: GCA_023333525.1. NCBI lineage: Eukaryota > Metazoa > Chordata > Lepidosauria > Squamata > Teiidae > Aspidoscelis > Aspidoscelis tigris. The sequence goes on along the minus strand of JALMGA010000007.1, from coordinate 66,292,036 downwards.
TAATGGAGTCTGCTATGTGGAAGGTATGTTACATATTCATTCCTTATACATTCTTATTGGGTGCTTAATCTAAAGTGTAAGTGTGGAAATGGCCTGAGACTCACTGGGGAACCTATTTCAATAGTGAGCTTTTGTGCACCCCCAAATTGTGTCACCTGGACAAGCCAAACCAAGGAAGCATGCTTTCTGTATGCCTTCATGATCTGGACCAGGGCCCACTGGTCTCCTGTAGACCTGTTCAAATAGATCTATTGACAATCCCAATCAGGTGAGTGCAGAAGAGGCCAAAAATCATGGAGTATTTCTTATCCTGAAGAGATTTGGTTAAATGATCTTTTCAAGTTTTCTGTTTGCTTATCCAGGATTAAAAATTTGCAGGCTGTTTGAACCCAAATTGAGTTTAGTGAGTAGTGACTTAGGTATTTTTTTTTCTTTTCTGCAAAAAGGAAATAAATCCTCCCTGTGACTTCTCCTACATCCATTTGGATATTCTGGAATCAAGCATAGACATTCTGAAATATCCATGCTGTATTCCCCACAATATCCAATAAGCATGTTGATACCTGGATGCAGACATACTCTCTATGACTGAATTCCTTCCTTGTGTACAGTTACTGTGACTTTCGCAGGATCAGGGATTCTTTTTTAGAGTGTGCTGTTCTAAAACTGCATACTGAATTCACTTTGACATTTTGCAAAAACAGAGAAAAATGTGTATTGGTGCTTTGAAAAATTTTGTATTACGCCTGAGCAAAGTGTGCAGAATTGTATTTTTTAAAAAAGTGTTCATGATAAAGAAATGCTAGATTACACCTACTACAGATAATAGTAAGCAACAAGACCATTTCCTTTACATCATACTAAAGAATTCCACAGTATCTGGAATGCTCACAGAGATGATTCAACAGCAACATGGTAAGCCGTAAGAAACTGAGGGAAACTTATCAATGCATTTTGAAAGAGTCTATTTCTATATTGGCCAGCAGGGGCAGAATTGTCTAATTAGTCTGCTCAAGTCTTCACAAAGCTGCTCAAGTGAAACAGGATAAAAAGATCTTTCTTTCTTTCTTTCTTTCTTTCCTTTGTAAAGAGTGTTTTTAATAATTAATAATAGATATTTACTGTAGTGTCCTCCCTAGACAATTTTCAATCTGGTGATACTTTATTCCTGCCTTGTGCAGTCAGTCTTTCTATGACTGCAACCATTTTGGATACAAACTATTGTTTTTACTGTAAATATATACAAGCTGGCACAGAGTGCTCTGACCATTACAATGCTGGAAGCAGCATTCCAGGCAAATTTGAAGGGTCACAGTTTGAGCCACTTGCTATACTGTATAAGGTTCATTGGTATTTCAGAATACTGTACACTCGTGCTTATAAAAACAATTATGAATCCCAATCTTATAGAGAAAGATATATATTTTAAACCAGAATATGTAATCAGGAAAAAAATTACCTGAAGGACTTTCCAAACCTTCACTTCCCTGGGACACTGGAGATCAGGGGCTGAGTCGGCGTTTGCATTTTGATCAGAAGAAAACCATTTATAGAATGTCCTTCCCCTACATCTAAGACAGAAACGTTTCCGTATTAATGCTTAGCAAAAGACCATTTTTTCAACCAAGAAGTCAATGGTAAGCCACTGGTCATATGGTAGCTGCCATATGGTTTATCCTGTATGTTATCATAATCAATACCTTGGTCATCAGAACATTTATTTGATAGCTCCAGTTATTCAGTCAGATTGTATGAGCATTATTATAGTATAGGGATGTTCACGAATGTTTTTTTTTTTTTTTGACATTCGATTCATAATGAATTGAATGTTAGAAAATTCATATTCATTCAAAAAGATCCCCTTCTAATGTGGTAAGATTCTATTTGATAAGAATGTATTTGTATGAATTCATACAAATATCCGATAAGAATGCATACGTATCAATACATATCTGATACATATCCCCAGTTTAATGAATGGATGAACTATTCATATGAATGTTAATGTATGAATATTGTAACATTTCAGTCATGTACAAATGTATGAATTCTTATGAATAACAAATGTTATGAATATTTGTGCACATCCCTATTATGGTACAATTATATTCAGTCTATGTTATCACTATGTTTGTTTGTTTATTTATTATTCATTCATTCATTCCTATCCTATACTTGAAGGTCTCAGGGTAGGTAAGAACATTTAAAATCATATATGTTAGCTATTCCATACTCATGTTCATATTACATTTTGTGTTTAATGTTTTATAGTATATTCCTATATGAGTATTAATCATGAATACCATCTGCCTCTGCCACTGTTAACAGGATAAGAATTCTCACTCAGCCTTAGTCTGTGTGAACTAGGAGGGGAAATGGGAAGTATAATTATGCATTGCACTTATCTTTCTGGACTAACAAGGCAATCTCAGGCTGGTTAATTTCAAGGATGGTTAGGATTGTTCACATACAGAGTGCTGAAATGTCCCCATTCTTGTCCAGCAGTGAGGATGGCACATCCTGGTGATACCTTACCTCCATTGGAAGTCCCACCCACCCCTATCTGTGACTGGGTGATGTACATGTTACTCTTAAGTTGCATCTAGTGTGCAAGAGCAGGACAAAGCATTGCAAGTTTCAGACCTAGCATTACAAGGTACAGACTCTAACATACAGAGTCCAAACACCTTATCACTCCAGAAGTTATGTGGAACAGTGCTCCTGTACCATTCCTGCTGCTACAAGTACAGATCTGGACTGCTTTTAACCTTTCCAAAGCAGAAAAGAACTGGGGTGGATTTGGAACACTTTAGAAATGCCACATTTCAATGATTCACTTGTTCATGGCTAAGTGCAAAAAGGTTTTAGTCTCTCATAGGGATATGCACAAATATTTGTAGGCATTCAAAATCCAATCGAATGTGCCAAATTTCAACACTGAAATTCGAATCAAATGTCCCAAAATTTGAATTTAAACATTCAAATCAAAATTTGAATTTCAGATCTATTTGTTCAAATTATCCAGACATTCATATGTGCACAAGTTTGTATATGATACGTACTTGAAGATCCAAATCTTTCCTGCATCTGTATGCATTTGTACGGATCTGTACAGGATGAAAACAGGTTGCATACGGGATTACTACAGGATGCATATGTACATGTACGTGTGTGCACGGATGTGTTCAGATGTGGGGAAGATGTGCATGTGCACATACAAACGTTGTTGACATACGTATGCGCAGATTCAAATCAAAAATTCAAACTGATAGATTCAAATCTGGTAAATTCAAATCAAATCTTGTTAAATTCGAATTTAAAAGATTCAAATCAAATTGGATTTTGGGGTATTTGATTTGATTCAAATAGAATGTCAAAATAACATTTGTGCATATCTCTAGTCTCTCATGCCAAGATGTCCAAATAAATAATCTTTCTTATTTCAAAGAAGGTTTATTATTTCTGCCAACTTCTGGCTGACCGTCACACCATGTCTGTATTGCTGCACAGAAAATATGGTGCACAACTGCAGGTGAACCTCTTTTGGGAGAACTCATGCCAGACTGGAGCCAGGAGTTCCAATTGCACAAAGACAGCCAGACAGTATCAATGATTTGTAAAAAAATCTTATGTAAATACCAGTAGTAGCACACATCCAAAAGGCCTCACAGTGTCCCTTGCAACAACACATTATGTGTAGCTATCTACACGTATTTATATGCACATTTGCTGAGTATGAGCACATGATAGGGTCAGTATATTCAACACCCCTTACATGATTATGAACTGTTTGGGAAGTATCTTTACAGCAAAACTACATTAACAACAAGTACATCTGTGCATCAATTACTTTATATTAGCAATTACTCTCATTATCATCATCATCATCACTACTCCCCAGAATATTATAAATGACAAAGACTGAGATTTATATCCTCCAATAAATTTCAAAACATATTATGGATAAGGCCTTAATATTTACATCTGTTTGCCTTTCTGTATTCACTACAAAATCAGTCAATTTAATGGGGAGAAAAATTCAGATCCTAATCAGTTGTGAGAATTCCTTTCCTTTAGGTACAAGATGCCTATTGAATTCATTATGTATTGAGAATATGTGCTGAATTTGTTATGTGTTCATGTTAACTAATATTTAGCAATTTCTATGGAAACATACAGAATAACAACATAAATTTCCACTACTTTCTACTTTTTGACACATCTGTAAGCCAAAAGTTCGACAGATAGTAGTTCTTAGCCAGAAGAAGAATCAGGCTATATAGAAATAAATTACTGTCTATGGAAATACTACATTATGGTGTATGGAAGCAAAATGTACAGATAGGGCCCTGCTAAAACTTCCTCTTATTTGGAAAGGATGAAGAAAAGCCTAGTTCTTCAGCTTTCTTACTGATTGATTGTTCAGAAGTAGAAAGTGTGTGACAGAATATGACTTTCTTGTTGCTACATTCCAGAATTTTTGTTTGCCTCCAGATAGAAATCAAATATATTTCAGCAACTGTAAAAGAAGGATAATGTAAGGTTAGGAAAAGGGAGAAAGAAGATGATGTATATATAAAATTATACTAGCAACTCTAGAAATTTGTTCTGGCGCAAATGTATATAGTCAACACAATTTCTTTGTGTGTGTCTGCACACAATGACACACTCTCTCACACACATTCTATATTGATTTATAGGGTGTTTTTCCACTGTCACTAAAAGTGTCCATTCAGTACCCATTAAGGGGTATGAAATGGCATTTTTGTACCCATTAATGGGTACTTAATGGGTACTTTTAGTGACAGTGGAAAAGCACCCATAATGAACTTTGCTACAGAGAGTCAGTTTAGACATACAGTACTGTAGGTTAAATGTTATGGAAAAGGCTACTAAATGTGCCAGGCCAGAGAATATCAAAGTTCCAGACAAGTTTTACAATGCTCCACAGTGAAGTAAAGCCCAATGCTATGAAGGAAAAAAAAATCCTACTTACATTAGCATTGGCTGTGGAGTTTCCCCTTCCCTCTGCATTTTCCTAGGTGTTTTGGCAAGATATCTCAAGATCTCAGGGAAGTTCACCTTCACCCACCAAGCAGAAGGCCTCTCAGACCATGTGGTCAGAAGAGCCCTTGCTGCTACCTCAAAGACCCAAAGGTCACCTAATGAAAATGAGTCTTAGACAAATTAGGACAAACAAAATGAAGTTTTCTTATATAACACATGGTTGGAGTCAGCTATAGTGAGATATGGTGTTGACTGCAGATTTCAAAAAAGGTTTGGAAAATTTCATGGAAGTCAAAGGAGCTCAGTGGCCATCAGCCATGATGGCTATAAGAGGTAGTATGTCTCTAAAGACCAGTTGTTGGGAGACTGCAATCAATGCAAGGTGTATCTCATGTCCTGCTGTTGGCCATTTTGATAACAGAGTGCTGGACTAGGTGGACCATGGGTGTGATCCAATGGGACACTTTTTCTGTTCCTGTGACCCATGGCTTATCCAGTCATAGAATCCCTTAATAGAAAGGAGACTCAGAAGCAGAAATCTCTCCAACTCTCTGCTGCAGTCATTCTAGCATTTTTGGACCCCTGGGCACTCATGTCTAAAACATTTCCACTCACTGGAACAGTTTGCACTCTGAGACACTTTCCCAGGAGACAAACTCCCCCCCCCCCGATCCTTTGTGTAAATTCAGCAGATGCCGTTTTTCAGTGTCAACAAATGATAAGACTTTATTGGCAAACAAGCAAGAACAAGAACATTCACAAATACAAAAGGGAATCTGGATCTTTTTTATAGGTTTGGATCACTACTGCTGTCTATGGGAAGGTGAAGGAATGAGACAGGTTAACAGAGTTATGTTGCCAAATAGGGATGTGTTGTGTTTTTGTTTTGGAGTTTTTTTTTTTTTTGCATTCAATTTGTATCAAATCAAATGTAAGAAAAACCGTATTTGATTGAATAGATCCCCTTCTAATGTGGTAGGATTCTATTCGATACAAATGTATTCATATGAATTCAAATGAATATCCAACACAAAGACATATGTACACAAACCATATGTATCTGATATATATCTGATAACATATCTGCTCTGAAAAAAATCAAATCTACCCTGAATCCACTTTGAATCCGCTCTCAATCAATGTCGAATTCAATCTGGATCCATTGCAGATATGACTGGCGCAGCTGCTTTCCAACCTCCCTATTTCACAAATGTTGTGAAGCATTAATACAAATATGAATGTCAATGTACATTTGATTCAGATATGATTGTACAAACTCGTATGCATTTGTATGGATATTGAATGTTATGAATATTTATGCACATTCCTATTACCAAAGCTTTGTTAGTATCTTATCCCATACGTCCGATCATTTAATAGAGTAAATGCATACTTGTTGGATAATGGTTTCCACTTTACCACTTTATTAAATCTACTTGTTGGTCCTAATGCTTAGACAAAAAGAGGTGCTGATGTGCCAGTGTATATAATAGTTCTATATTCCCCCTGCCTGAATGGGTCCTTAGGCTAAGAGCTCCTGGCACCAGGAGTCTCCTTTCTGTTATGGTAGGTGGCCAGTTGTCCAATCACCAGAAACAGCTACACTTTTTTCCAGGGGGGAGGTAAAACAGGAAACATATATTTTAGGGATGCATACCAATATTCATAACATTCATTGTTCATACAAATTCATATGAGTTCAGACATTTCTATATGAATCAAATGTTACAGTATTCATACATTGATATTTGTATGAATATAAATGTTTTGGATATTCCTATGAATAGTTTGGACATTCATTAAACTGGGTATGTAGGAAAGTGGCTGCACGAGACATCTGGAATGGAACTAGAGTGCATTTGACATGGATTGAGAACACATTAAAAGTGAGTTCAGGGGTGTTTTTCCACTGTCACTAGAAGTACCCATTAAGTACTCATTAATGGGTACTTAATGAGTGACAGTGGAAAAACACCCCAGGTTGGATTTGATGCTTTCAGAGAAGATTTGTTACGGGATATGTATCGGGTATGCATTTATTTGGATCTGATATTTTCAGATCTGATACATATTTGTTCATATTGTATATTTGTTTGTATCACATAGAATTTTACCACATTCAAAAGTGTCTATTTGTACGAATATGGATGTTTGAACATTCAATTCATTACAAATCAAATGTCTTTTTTTTTTTTGTAACTTGCATGGCATTTAGTGGCCAGGAATACCTACTTTCCACTCCAGCTGGGACACTGGCTATAGCTTTTTCTGTTTGGAGCAAGCTTTGCCATAATAAAATGATAGATTTTTCAGCTTGTACTATTGTAAAGTGCTGTATGTGAATCTACCCTTGAAGGTGGCTCAAAGGATGCAAACAGTGCAAAATGCAGCAGCGAGGCTCCTGACAGGCACTTCTGCCTGGCCATACGGTTGTTCAATTTAACTGCAGCTCATAAAGGAATAAAAAATATTCACATAAAAAAAATATGAAAATACATCAATGACAATATCTCTGGTTTGGAATGGTTTGCAATTGAAAATAGTAATCTCTTTTTTTGCTTCTCACTCTGAAATGCAGAGAATTTATTAGTGATCTAGGCAATGTCTTTTTGAACTTTTTCTGAATTTGTCCTTATTCTGGATATTCCAGAACATAACCTGCCAATCCACATACTAATGCAGACTAAAGAAAGCTCCGGGGGGGGGGGGGGCTGCTGCTACAGTCTGCATCAGCATGCAGATGGCAGGTTTGTATTCTGAGACATAGGGTGTTTTTCCACTGTCACTAGAAGTACCCATTAAGGGGTACGAAATGGCATTTTTTTTACCCATTAATGGGTACTTAATGGGTACTTCTAGTGACAGTGGAAAAACACCCATAATCCAGCATAAGGCCCAATGCAGAAAGGGCCTTTGTCTTCTCACTACAAGTAGTACCCATAAAGTTCCATGTTATGCAGATTTGTGTTCCAGAAGACAAATAAGATTGCACGGTGGCTTATTTGCTTCTATGAACAGGCCCCAAGTATAAGAACACTTTTCAAAAATATTTTACTTCTTTAGTTCAAAACAAAGTTAGATTATTGTTTTAACAGTTGGATATAACATTATGGCTGGCATTCAGTATATTTTGTAACAATGCATTTAAAGAATTATTGCCCAATGATTTAGCAACTGTACATCTATTCCATGTCTAAGTTCTTTATATGCCTCTTTAATTGGAATGTGAAAAAAAGATTAAATTAAGTACTCAGCCAGCATTGTACTATTTTGAAATCCACCTTCATCAGCAACATGTAAATGCAAATTGTAACAGTTCATTTTATTTCTTATTTAATCTACAAAAGAAGAAACAAGAATTAAAACAGAATCATAAACAACTTATCACCCAATAACATTGGCAAATCAGGACTATAAGTTGTTTATGAAGGTAACAGCAATGTGTATTAGGTAGTTTCTACCATCAGTGATTAAGGAAGATCAATACAGTTTTGTGCAAGGGAAGTTTATTGCAGATCCAATTAAAAATATCTTAAATGTTATGCACCATGGGAAGAAACATAACAAGCTTGGATTATTGAAATTAGATGTATATAAAGCTTTTGATTCGGTTAATCATCATTATTTGGATAGGGTTTTTGGTGCTTTTAGAATAGGCAAAGTTTTATGTTGGACGTTGAGAAGTATATATCAGAGGAACAGAGCAGTAGTTAGAATTAATGGAATGGACTCCTGTATTATTGAAATTATATGACTAAACAGGGTTGCCCCCTATCCCCTATACTATTTATTCTGGCTTTAGAACCTTTGGGAACTGGGTGAGGAGTGATGTAAATTGGCAAGGATATGAGATAGGAAGACAGGAATTGCAGATAAATTAGTTTGCAATGCTAGTGTCCACTGGCCTGCGGAGAATGGTGAGGGGGGCAATGGAAATAGTAGAGCATTTTAAACAGGTGTCTGGGCTTTAAATTAATATGAGTAAATAAAATATTATGTTTATGAATACTCCACCTTAGGAACAGAAAGGAATTAAAGGTATGCCAGGCTTAGGATTAGGTACAAGTAAGATGAAATATTTAGGAGTGTACATGATGAGAAATATCCAGAAACTGGGAACAGTCAATTATCAGATACTATGGAAAAGAATCAGTAAACAATTGGGAAGCTGGAAGAGAAAATATGTTAATGTTCTGTCCCGAATTCAGGCATTGAAGATTATTGTTTTTCCAAAGATTCTTTACTTGTTTCAAACTGTTCCAGAAGTAATATCATTGAGAACTTTGAAAAGCTGGGACAGAAAGACAATGCAATGGATTTTCAGACAAAGACCCAGGATTAGACATTTGGTTTTACAAGCAAGAATGGAATAGGCAGGTTGGGGAATTCCCACTATTCAGAAGTATTATGAAGCAATTTATAGTGAAACTATTGGAATTGGAATATGATAGAGGAGGGAAGTGGGTGGAATTGGAAAGAGAGATGTTGGACAGGAGAGACAGAACATTAATGTTTATGATATCTACACATAGGATGATGGATAGGTGGTACAGTCCTTTGAAGACTACCATGTTGGTATGGAGTAGATGTAGAAAGAAGTTACTGGGCACATGGTCTCAATTTACACTGGTAGAGAGGGCAAACATGTTGAATGGACATACATTATAGTTATTAAAGGTGAATGGGATATGATACTTGCAGGATTTATTTGGAGATAGTCATGAGTTGTTATCAGATGATTTTGGGGGGAGGTCTATTGGGAAGGGGCCATTGGCTACAAGTAGCTTCTATCAGAGACTTTGTAAGGGTGGACAATATCCAAAGGGTGATTTCAGTCCCATTAAATGAATTTGAAGTTATTATACAATTGAGATTGCAGACCCGTAAACAGGTCAATAGGATGATTTACAGGCTTTTGACCACAGAGAGAAATATAATACAGTCATTGACTGATATATGGGGGATGGATTTATGGGTAGAGCAGGAAGAGGTTGAAAGTAAGGTTAGAACTATTATTAAAGTGAAAAATGTAAAATGGAAGGAGTTGAATTTAAAGTTATTGCATTGTTGGTATCGCACTCCTGCGCCAACGTTCACATATGATCCTTACACTCGCTTCTACATGCTGGCATGGATGTGGAGGACAGAAAACATATTTTCATATGTGGTGGGATTGTACAGAGGTATTAAGGTATTGGGGAGAGGTGGTGGATCATATACAGTTGGTGTTCAGTGTAAATGTGGGGTTACACCCTGAGAGATGTTTATTGCAGATATATTGGGATACATGGTTGGCACAGGATGAAAGGTGCATGTTGGACAGGCTGATGTGGGCAGCTTTTGTGGTTATTGCAAGGGGGTAGAGGGATAAACCACAGTGTACATTGGAAAAATGGTAACACTATGTGCTTGAAATAATTAAATTTGACACCCTTATGCACCAAAGACTTCTTTACTTGGGGGAGAGACTGAAGAAGAGCCTACAGGATTTGTGGAAGAGACTATGAGGTTAGACAGACAGGATGAAAGATGGACTAGCAAAAATTCTAGCTCATGTAACAGTGGGAGGGGTTTAAATTTTGGGGCGTTATTTGTATGATTTGCATGTGTTTTCATGTATTGTAAAGTAGTAAACTTGATAATAAAGTGTGAAAAAAAGACCACAAGTGCTACAGTGGTACGAATATGTATAAATAGATTTGTATCAATTAGAATTTTACCTCATTCGAATGCCTTCTACTCGTATGAATATGGATTTCCTAACATACCATTCATTTCAAATACAATGGCAAAAAAAAATCATGCACATCTCTACTTCATTTTGCATATGAAGAAGGACCTTAGAAAGGTAGCCTAATTCACCTTCAAAGCAAAGACATGGACCTTCACAATTCATACAAATTGCCAAGGTGCTGAAAATATTGACACTAGTGTCTTCAGGCTAAAGAAGAAGAAGAGTTGGCTTTTCTACCCCACTTTTCTCACCCATTTAAGGGGACTCAAAGCAGCTGATTAAGCTTTCTATTCTCCTCCCCACAACAGAACACCCTGTGAGGTAGGTGGAGCTGTGAGAGCTCAGAAAAGAGCAGTGACTAGCCCAAGGTCACCCAATTGTCTTTGTGAAGGAGTGGAGAATCAAACCCGGTGACTATGGGATATGAATCTGGCACTCTAACTACTAACAAAACTCTACCAGCTATTTCTACATCCTCTGTCTTGATATTAAAAATATTCTTCCCAAACAATAGACAGGATTCAGAGGTCATACAACAATGGATCACTGTCTTACTTGCTTTACCTCATCAGCACATGTGGTGCTTTCATCAGTTTAAAATCTGCTTTTGATACAATTCCCTGTGAAAGTTTATGGTCAAAATTCTGCATCACTTCCACTGACAGGAACTTGCTGGCCTTTATTCATGGCCTACATAAGAACAATAGTCCCCAAGGCCATCTCAACATCCAGCAGCAGTTAACAAGGCCATGACACAGGTATGCGTTCTGACACCATTGCTATTTTTATTTTATATAAGTTCAGTTATACCATCTCTCAGCAATTCCAGCTTTCAACCTTCCTCTCTTGCCAACAGACTCATTCCAGGTCTATTATATGTGGATGACAAACGGTCATCATTTCAATCTCTGAAAGAGGCTTAAAAAAACATAGCATGCTTTTCCTGAATGCTGTGATGGAAAGAAATTAAGTATAAATTATGCTAAACCAATGTTAAGGCTTTCTATATGTATCACACAAACCATTCTTGGCATATAAATAAGGACAGGTCAAGGGTTTATAAATATGTAGGCAAAGACATTCAAAATTCAGACTCAGTGAGGCCCAAATAACTCATGTCATGGTTTCAGCAGAAGAAACCTTTAATGACCCTCATGGAGAGTGGCTCATTCCATCAGATATTAAAGCTTTGAAAAGCAAAGTAGTTTCACAGTTTTTATATGGGTCCCAAGCCTGCACATATAGAAATTTCTCCCACTTGGAAAAAATCCAGCCTATTTTATTAAGAAGAATCTTTGGTGTTCTGCCTTGCATTTACAGGCTGTCCTCCTTTCTTTGGAAGCCAGAAGTGAACTGTTAAAAATTAAGTACTGACTGAGATTTTTCTGTCAGATTTAGCACCACTTGCCCTTCTTGACAACCATCATACTAGTGTTCTTATCTGTTGGACTTTCTTTCACACTATACTCTGATAACCGTGAGCCCACACAAAGCTTTAGTTGTCATTAAAGAGCAGATTCAGGATGTGATTTTCAAATTGATAATAGTTGTTTCTCCAGTAGACTTATTTCCTATCAAATCTCCCAGGGTGCATCCCCAAGCAATTTAAAGTGTGCTAAAAAACTTCTTTTGCCTCTGAGTGCCCCCATGCCAGGGTTTTGAACAAACTTCCAGCACTACAAAAGCAGGAAAACCCATGACAAAATACGTGCCCTTTAAATAAGAGTTTCATCGCTCTTTTTGGAAGTCACGGGTTTTCCTTGCAGCATTTACCTTGAGGACACGCAGTGGCAAAAGGGGTGGGGATTGCTACCTGCACACAGCCATAAAGCATTCACACATCTCCCAGAAATCCTGCAGCTTCGCTCCCTTGCCTTTCTAAAGCACAGAACTTTCAAAGAGCCAGAATTGCTCAGAATTGCAACATTGTTATCAGGCATGAAGTGGGTGTATTTAAAGTAACCGCTGCTCTACCGGGTGGATTTTGACAGTGTTATGTGAAAGTGCTAAGAGTGAATGAGCAAACGATGGCCCACCGATGGCTGCAGCCGGCATGGGAAACCATTTCAGGGGACGGAGATCTGGGAGACGAACAGAGAACCGATGGCTATTTTTCCTTTGAACAAGAGAGGGGGCAGGGAGAAAAAGATGCAGGGAAAGAAAACACCCTTCCGTGGGGACAGAAGGTGCATTTTAAATGCGCGTTTTGCTGAGCCTCATGCGGACACTTGAATAGAGTGACAGTAGAGGGAGACTAGAGAGGCAAATAAGTCTTTTGGGGATGCAGCCCCAGTCTTCTAATGCCAAAACAAAGTAGAGCTTCCAGGTACGTCTATTGGTATACCAAAATTCAAGTTGTAGAACATCTCTGTCAGTGAAAGTAAAGAGAAGAAAATCTGGATCATGGTGTTTTCCCCCCTTTAAATTGTCAATTTTATAAAGTAAGTCGACTTTAATATTTATTATTAATCCTGTCTCAATTTCCTGGAAAACCAATCAAATTTTATACAGCCTTGCTACTTTTGAATTGTAACCCTTCATTTACAAAGAACGTTGCCAAATTCTGATAAGGCTAGACTTGCACTTACCTGACTGAAACCGGATATGCAGTCAATTCTAGGTTGGTTAATATCAAGGGTGGTTTTGGTCCTTTGCATGCTGAGTGCCGGAACATTCCCATTATTGTCCAACAGCACTAGCAATATGTGTCACCCCAGTGTGCAGCAGCAGCGAAAAAAGCAAATTCAGTGCTGGGAATAATTAGGAAGGGAATAGAAAATAAGTCAGCAAGTGTCATGTTGCCTCTTTATAAATCTATGGTGAGGCCACATTTGGAATATCCTGTAGAGTTCTGGTCACCACACCTCAAAAAGGATATTGTGGAACTAGAGAAGGTGCAGAAAAGGGTACCAGAATGATTAAGGGGCTGGAACAAAATCCCTTATGAAACCAGGCTGCAATGTCTGGGCCTCTTCAGTCTGGAGAGACAGCATTAAAGAGGGGACCTGATTGAAGTATATTAAATTATGCATGGTATGGAAAAGGTGGATAGAGAGAATTTCTTTTCTGCATTGCACAACACTAGAACCAGGGAACACCTATGAAGCTGATGGGTAGGAGAGTCAGATCTGACAAAGGGAAGTATTTCTTCACCCAGAGGATCATCGGTTTATGGAATGTGCTGCTGGAAGAAATAGTGACAGCTACAAGTCTAGATCGCTTCAAGGTAGGGTTAGACAAGTTTATGGATTACAGATGTATTAATGGCTACTAGAACGAATGCCTAGGTATATCTTTCAGGCTGGGGGTGGGGGAAGCAAGACACTTCTAATCCATTTGCTGGGATTCAAGAGCAGGAAAAGGTGCGTCCTTGTCTCTGTTTGAGATGCCCATGAGCATTTGGCGGGGCACTGTGTGCAACACGATGCTGGACTAGATGGGCTGTGGCCTGATCCAGCAGGGCCTCACTTATGTTCCTATGAGTGATGGGACATTGCATCCCATTCATGAAAGAAGTATGAACCTAGGAAAGTCTGGATTCTAGGTGGCTAGGTATGGACTCTAAGGGTTGTGCTCAGCAGCAGTCTGCATCAGTAGTCCTCCTGAAACATTCCTGATACCACAGAACTGCTTGTGGACAGCTTTTAACGTATGCACAGCATGTAAGGACCTTTTTGCATGGGCCCTTAATCTGGATTAAGGTGGATCTATGAGGCCATGCCTTCTGCTATGTTCACTCTGTCTGCATGAGACAGAGTAAGATCTGGACTAAGGAAGTCCCAGCCCCCACTGTTAGAACAGAACTTGGAGTTCAAGCTCCACTAACGCTCTCATATGGTCAACTCTCATATGGTTGACTCTCATAAATGTAACTTCTGGTTACATTTATTCTCAGTGCCTGGAAACTGATTTCCAAGAATGTGCCTTGAAGAACAATACAGAAATGAGAGCACTTATTCATGGGTCCATCAACTACATGGCGTAATCTCTCACTGTGGTCTCTCCTTGCAAATGTTGTAGCTGTCACTACCTCTTCCGGCAGCACATTCCAGCCAGTTAGTGAAAAAGAGTTTTTAGCAGCATGCGATGGACATTAGTGCACAAAATGATATTGCAACTCTTTCTAACATGTCTAGCATGAACAAAATCTATTTTCAGTCTTGAAAAATGTTTAGTTTACAAAATGCCCCATCAGTTAAGGCAACAACTTACTTACACACGTTTTGAACTTGTCGACTCCATGGTGAAGTATGGGAGATACCACCCGGTACCTTATGAAGAAAGACTGTGTGTTTGTGGTGCAACAATGGTTGAAGATCTTTTTCATATCTCATTTACCTGTCCCTTGTATTCCTCAATGAGAACAACTTGTTTGGTCCCCCTTTTATAAAATGTGTCCCACTGGAATGCAGAACGTAAGGTGACTTACCTTCTACAAGGAAATAATGTCCAGGTGGCATTTAAGGTAGCTTTGTTTTTTTGTTAAGGCTGCTTGATTTAGGAAACCGTTCATTGAGTTGAATGGGGTGTATTGTGAGAGTGATGGGGACAAATAATGATGTTATTTTTATGCTTGCATATTTTATATGATTTTATCTTTTGTTTACTTGATAAGGTCAAATGACTAATCAATAAAGTTCATTTGTCATTTGATTAAGAAGGCCCTTAATCTGGATCTGTTGTAGATCCATTTAACCAGATCTACATTCAGATCAAGGGCCTTATTCTGGATCATGGGAGATGTGCAGGCTATTGGGGGGTGATTTTCAGTGCTGGACCATAGTACACCACCAAAAAGCACGTGTGTGTGTGCACGCACACACACACACACACACACACACACACACACACACAGGCTCCTAGACTAAGTACTTCTGCTCCTAGCCTTCAGAAGCATAGGGAGATAGCTTTAAGGACTTTATAAGCTTTGCAATCACAGGAAGGAATGGCTGGATCATCACCTCTACACAGTCCAGATCAGTGGGGCCAGTTATTCCAAGGTAAGTGCAGAAAAGACCAAAGATCAGGAACAGCTTTGTAGGGACACAGCAGACTGTAATGTGAACAAAATGTTCCAGCAACCCACTTGGAACTGCCCCAGGTAAGCATGTAAAGGCTCTCAATGTTACCATTATAAGACAACAATTGACTCAAAAGATTTTTGTCTCTATTTAATTCTAATCTAAAAGTTTTGCTAATTTTTTTCTTGTTTGTTAATACTTTTTTTCTATGTAGTATTTTGCAATTTTAGTCCTTGGCTGTAAATAAATTATATAGCGAGGGATAACTCTCATATGGTCACTCTTGATTTTCACCTTGTTATTATTCATTGACTGCAGCAAATCCCATTTTCTTGCAGTTTGAATTCCACAGTTGAGAGTTAACATAAGCTTTTTATTTCTAGATAAACCTTATGGTATCCCCATTTCTAATCCCATGTTTGCAAACACATCATGCCTTGTATTTGCATTGTGAAAAAGAAGGATGTCCCGCTGTCTATCCACAATGTCTGTGTCTGTAGGCCAAGCTGAAAAGCCTTGTCATTTCAGTCCTGGAGGATTTTCTGATTATTCCCACTCAGAATAACAGCGGAACACATGGATCATAATTAGCCCTGGCAAACAGAAGTGCTATATCACGCTTGGCACTTGGATTCCATACACAGACAAAATCAACAGCCAGCTTCTTGCAAAAAAAAGACAGCAGGTCAGAGCTGAGTTTACTTATTAATGGGAAATAGTCTTCTCTTCTCCAGCAAAGTATAAAACAATAATAGTAATACAAACTGCTGTCTGGTTTCCTGTCTGCATAATTCTTGTTCTTCAGAATGTTTTAGGAAGGATCACCCACGCTGTTCTCATTTTCCCAAACAAAATCTGTGTTAACTGCAAGGAATGTAGATAAATGAGACAGCTTGTGGCCTCACTAATTTTGATAAGTTATTACAAGAGTATAAAAGCACCATACCATGCTGCATTAAAAGGACGGAAGGAGGAAAGGAAGAAAGGAATAGAGAGAGAGAGAAAGAAAAGGATCCCTACTTTCCCAGCACTAGAAATCTGACTTTCTTCAAGGCTATTACTTTGCTTCTGTTTTTAGGAGCATCATTATGCTTCTTTTTACAGTTCCTTTGTGGCATTAAGTCCAGCAGTAGCAGATGTGTTGGGAACAGGAGCCACATATCTACTAGTTTGATTGATGTTCCCCAAACAACAGATCTAGAAGGTGCCAAAATAGAAGCAGATGATGAGTCTTAATTTCTATGCTCCCTCTTCATTCATAGGCTGGCAGCCAGAAGTTGTATGCTCAAGAGAAGAAAGCAAGTCCTGGATTTCCCTTAAAGTTGTTCATGCTCTGCCAGATCACAGCTAAGTGAAGCACTGCTCTACAGAAGGGTGTACTGTAGAAGGAACTTGCTTTGTATACATCTTTGCGAATTGTATTGAATGAACCCATAACAGATGCAGATGATGGGAAATGCTAATTTTTAATTTGGAACAGACTGTGAAGACATTGCCACATACTCTAGCCATCACCCACAAATATAAATCTACTTGCTTAAATTAATTCCCTGCCCTGCTTCCTCATGATGTGATTTCACATATGTTTGTGCCTGCAAAACAAGAAAAAAAAACCCTCTTAAACACGTGGTGTGGGATTTCACATGCAATAAGAGCTATTACATTTTCATGACTTCAAAACAAACAAAAAATCCACCCATGATGACAGCCAGTTTGTGGGACAAGAACATGGGACTAGAGATATGCACAAACTTAAAAATATGGTTTGGTCTGAATTGCAAACCAAGCCTTGTTGGAGCAAGTCTTAATTCCGTCTAGAACTAGGTCAAACATAACTTGATTCCAGATTGAATTCAGACAATTCATGGACCAACAAGACTGCTCTCTTCCTGTCTCCTGCACCAAAGGTCATCAGACCGGCCAACCAAGGCAGTCTCATTACCATGACAAGCCCTTAAATCAGAGTATGATAATATACTAAATTTTCTAAATTAAAATGCATAGCAGGTGAAATGTCAAACAGGTGAAAAATGGCAGAAACAAACTGTCCTCTACAGTTTTAATTCTATTTGAATCCAAGAGAAAACTTTTCCACCTGAGATACCTAATGCCCAGTGGCAAGGCCATAATAGTTAATGTTATGTTCCCCTGAATACCTTGTAATTCCAATTAACATTAATTGGAGCTAAATAGACATATCCAAAGGCAACAAAGCTGCAGAATCATGATGGAAAGCTTAATTCTGTTGATTGTCTATAGGTTAAGTCAGACCAATAATTTACTTCTCTTATTCAAAGACTGAGAACAATATAGCTGGTTGCTTTTAGGAAAAAAGGAAAGAGGTTAACTGCATTATACAGAATTGTCTGTCTCATGATTTACCAGGCTATAGTTAAATGTAAAATCAGATTGTAATTTACTAAACAACTATTCACGTAGCAAAGATAGACAAATAGTATTTTAATTTATGTATGTGAAAGTATTTGATTTTATTTTTGTACACAAAAAGTTTCTTCACTGCTCCAAAGTTCAAACCACTTATGGCAACAACTTGAAATATACAAGTAGATGTTTGTGTGCCGAGAATGCTCTCATGTTACATAACAGACACTGGGATTCAACCCCAAGGAATAATCAGCATTTTGAAATGTCACTTCAACAAACAGTTCCTGCATTTTTGTGTGAAAGTGGTTGTGTTGTTGTTCAGTTGTACAGTCATGTCTAACTCTTCATAGCTCCATGCACCATAACATACCAACTCTTCTTCAAGTAGTAAGAAGGAACACTTAACATGCACATAGGGATGTACACAAATGATGTTGTTTTTTGCATTCAATTCATATAGAATCGAACGTAAGAAAATTTGTATTTGTTCAAATAGATCCCCTTCAAATGTGGTAGGATTCTATTTGATACAAATATATTACATGCCAAATGTACTCTGGATCCACTGCAAAAGCAACTGGCACAGCCACTTTCCCACCTCTCCAGTTCACAAATGTTCTGAAATATTCATATGAATACAAATGTCAATGTACAAATGTCATAACATTTGATTTGTATACAAATGTCTTATCCCTAACATACACCTATTTTCAGAAAACAAAATAAGGACAGTAAGATGGTCTGTGTTATGCACCCCAAATGTAATGGTTAGGTTCAAAGCCAGACAAGAAAGGAAAGGACATTATCTGAAATTCTTATTCTGGCCCTTTCTGCACTGGGTCTTATTTCAGATTATATCTCAAAATAGGGTCCTGCCATGTTCCATCTGCAAGCTGGGGCAGACTTGTCATAGTCTGCACCAGCATGCAGATGCCAGGTCCCTATTTTGGGATATAACCCAGAATAAGGCTGAGTGCAGAAAGAGCCTCTGATAAAGAAATTGTAATTGGACATAAACTGGTATGCTCTGCAGCACCTCTTCCCATTCCAGGCCTGATACTGCAGAAGTTGCCAAACATCCAAACCGATGCCCTAACGACAGCACTGGACTCTCAGAAAAGTTTATATTCACTGTAGAGACCATAATACTACTACCATTTGCCTCAAATATTTTTCATCTGGATAGAAGGCAGACAAGCAATGTAACATGACAGATCCTCTTTTGATCTACTAAGCCTGCCCATGAAGCTAAATTGAGGCAAAATGGTTTGGAAATCTGGGTGTAGTATTATATCCAGATTATGGTTCAAACCATCACTTAGATTCTATTGTCTGTTGCACAAAACACAGTGTGCTGCATGTTGAGTCTTTCCCCCTCTTTTTTGAATGAGAAAAATGAGCAAATAGTGGTTTGTATATATATCCCTGAGAGATGGATTACACATTCTAATTTAGTTGTGAAATTATAGCCTAGAATCAACTGATGGAACAGTCCGGTGAGAATGCAATAATATCAAAACATCTGGAGTAGAGGATGCATAATTACCAATTGAATTTATTCATATTTCTCTTCTGCCCTTTTCCAAAGGCTCAGAGTGGATTATAGCATTTTTCACTGTAATTACATTGAAGAAAAATATGTTTCAAAAAAACTTTCATAATCATTTATGTTTCATTTCATTAAGACCCAAATTTTGCCCCCATTTACACATCACGCTCAACAGAGTTAAAGGGAAATAAGAAAAAAGGAAAGGGAAACAAGAATGGAAAAAGAATTATTTCAAGGTTGGTATCAAATTATTTTACAAGGAGCTCAATGTGGACTGCATCATACCCATCTCCCCTCCTTTTTATCCCCACAATAAAACTGTGAGTGGTCCAAGGTCTCCAATGAGCTTTGATGATTGAAAGGGAATTTGAACCAATCTAGCCATTGTTCTACACTCCGATGGGCAGCCAGATAACTTGGTAGGAAGAAATAATAGCTTTACCCAGGCAACACTTATTTAATCTGCATTATTTGGATAAACCAGAGTAAAGTGTGGATAATCTGTAATAAAAATGTGCCTGGATGCATCTTACTCTGTATTATCCAAATAATGATTAAGTAAGTGCTGTCTGGATGAAACTTCTGTGGGATATTGCTCACCCTAGGCGGTGGCATGGCCTGTACTGTCTTTGCTTCCTGCCTAGACAGTGGCATGTCCTATGCTGTCTTTGTACATTTCTGTGACATTCAATCCATGCATTTGGCCAGATTCCCAGATGTGTGTGTCACCACCACCGTGCATACATGGTTGCCATTTCTCATTTATGCTCTGAGCACAATATATGAGTGATGGGACTGGGCCAATTACTGGTTTGGGTGGGTGGTGTCTTCATCAGGGTATCAGTTTTGTGGCATTGCTGCATTGCTGCCAGTGCTAGTCCAGAATAGAGAGCACTCCATCCTCATGATGTGGACAGCACATGCTATGCTTGGTATGAAGCAGGCTGGAGTGGGATAAGTAGACTATTGCAAGCAAGGTGAATTCAGACATCAGTGAGAACCAGTGGGAGCCATTTGCTCATGGAAAGCCTACAAGAAAGACATAAGTATATATCTTGTCTTGATTGCATGTCTCTAGCGACTGCCACCCAGGGATAAACTTTGCCCCATGTCAGAGAAAGTCATATAGCCATCAGGCCAAGTAGGCAATGGTGATTATGACCTTTTAGTGCCTTTTGAGTTGATGGAATAAATAACATCTTATGATAGAGAATTCCAAAGTTGACTATGTTCTCTGTGTGTGTGTGTGTGAGAGAGAGAGAATTATATCGTCAAACATGACTCTCCCAAGATTTTGTTTCACTGGGTTCTGCCTCTTTCCCTTTAATCTTGGTTTTTACCAGAGGATAAAATCTTTCCTTATCCTTCTATCATGTCCTTTCTCACTTGCTTCCTTCCTGGACTAAAAATCTCCAAACGTTGTGACCTTTCCTTATAGAAGAATCATTCTTGACCCTTGGCCATTTTAGTTACTTTTCTTTGAACTTTTTCTAATTCTGCTGTATCCTTCGGGAGATGTGGCAACAGCAACAACAAAATGTATGGTGCAGTCATACCATGACCTTGTACAGGAATATTATAATTTAGACATTTAAATCTTTTTTGTCTTAGACATATACAAATGAGCACATAAATGAGCTTACACACAATACATGGATAAATATTTAAATAAACTGACAGCCAAGGTTGAATTCTTCAACTTAGTACAAAGTAATAATGCAGAGTATGGAATAGTGAAATTTATATTCTGATAAACCTTTTTATTTAAATTACTCCTATGTTACTGGCTTTTCCACACACACACACATGCATACACATACACAGAGAGAGAGAGAGAGAGAGCACACTTACTGAATTGACATCTCCACTGACCTTAACAAGGCAAGATACACAAAATTAATATGTACACTGCAAAGGGAAAAAAACAAGAGACGAAGGAAACTATCTGTAGCTCAAATGATTCAGTCCCAAAGTAAATGAATGTCTGACATCTAAGCATGACCTTATGTGATTGATCACAGATAAACCTAGGTCTTCTGAGACATGCTTCACCTTCAAGAGGAGAACTAGCTGGCCACTCACCAGCACAAGGGAAGAAATGGAGCCTCTCTTGTTCATTTACTGGGTCATAATACCTCTAATCATTTCTCACTTGATGGTTTAGAGAGAGTTTAATACCTCTCTTCTGAAAATAGTTGTCAATTTTCCCTCCTGGGATATCAAGAGTTCTTGTAAGATTTCCATCCTCTAGCAAGGAACTTGATCAACTTGATTGGCAGCCTTAAAGTCTCCATGGACAGGATATAAACAAACTCAGGAAATCATCCAGAAAGTATTCAAGAACATAGTGTGCCAGTAACAGGGAATCCCTAGTGTTGGTTATAAGAGATGTTGTGGGTTGTTTTGTTTTCTTAGTTTTTTCTTAATTACTCCTCAAAAGAACCCTCCAAATTACCCCATCGTCAGGCTGATTTGATTGCTGTCCTCCAGCTGTCAAATCTGAAACCATCACTTTTCAAATCCCAGGCTCTATTGCACAACGTTTCCCAGCTCTGCCAATACTGTCACTTACACTGTTGCTATTATCTGACTTAATCCTTTAATCTCTGTAATGTAACATTATGTCCTCAGTCCAAAACAAGCAGATGCACTTCTGCATTTCTCATTTTCACATTAATTAAAACCCACAAAGTTTTATCGCAGGTGCCAAAGAGTACCCACAGGAAACCAAGAGCAGAAAAATAGTTGTAATGAATGTAATGGGTGTAAACAGCCCAGATGTGTGATGGATTCAGTTCTGATTTTCACTGGATTAAGTTGTTATGGACACTGGCAGAATTGCACTGTAACCAAGCAGTATGTTCATGCTCTTCCCTCTGTGTATTAGGAACAAGACTACATGCATAGCGATATCCTTACAGTATCTGAATGGTGTCCGCATGTTACCCACTCTCCCTCAAACACTCCCCTTACCTATTGAAATGGGTTCCCCACAGGAGAAAGCACCGAAGCCTTCAAGAACACAGCTAAGAAATCTCCAGCTTTGACCTAAATGGGCAACTAGACTATCAAGGGGATAAGGGAGCTGTGACAAACGCCCAGGTCCAGTTATCAGATTAGTCAGACAGTGTAGTATAGCTATGGAAACTGACGAGTCAGCGGGAGGTGTGACTCGCTCATTCCAGTTGGGAGGGGAAAATCCACTCCAGGGATAGCCAATCAGGGTTCAGCATCCATGAAGAAAAACACTATAAAGGCCTAGTCAACGGTTGTTCTATGTTCTCTGCCTGGGGGTTAATTGTCCTGAGGGAGGTTAACAGGAGCGAAATGGGCTCTAGGCTATCCAAGGGAAGCTGGGGAAAAGAGTCCTAAGTTTTAGTTAGGTTCTTTGCCTGGGAGTTAACTGATCATAGGGTAGTTAACAGGAGGGAAACAGGCTCTAGGCTATTCTGAGGGAAGCTGGGAAAGAGTCCTGAGTTGTAGTTGTCAGTTAAAGAAAAGAGCGTTCTCCTGTTTGTTCAAAGTGAAGTCAAAATCTGTGTGCTCTACAAGAAGTCTGTTACAAATAAACCAGTATTTGTTTAATCTTTATAAAGAGTCCTAGACTGCTGTCTGTACATGGAAACAGTATCTGAGGGGACTCGCAAAGGAGCACTGTACCTTTAAAAGTGTTAGAAATAAAGTGGCAAGGCAAGGTGCCTTCTAGCTAGAGAAACCTTTCTGTTTTAAGTTTAAAGACAGAGAAAGGGGGGGTAAGGGGGGGATTGCCTGCCAATGCCAAGCTGTAGCTTACAGATTAACATATTACATGATTAAAATACAATAGAAAAGGAAGGTGTTGGGCAGTGGTCCATTGCAGAAATCTCTTAAAGTAACAGCAGGTTGACAGTCTTGGAGCTCCTTACAAGCACCTTAAGGGACATTTCTTGTGGCACAATAACAGGATATGTTTAGGCCCATACACCACTTATCCAGGACATTGAATGTACCATGAATTTCTGGTACACCCCAATTCTATATTCAATTTATTTCACATTTTCTAGAGCTGACCGCTTTGCCCCCATCCCTTTTGTTGACCTCATCTTTCACTTGAGATTTTTCACTACATCACTGGTGCTTCTGTCCTTTCTGAGTTTTATTCCCCTGCTTTAGGTCTGAACAGCTTAGCTGAACAATGTGTCTTTTGGTTGACTTCTCTTGAGATGTCTTCTTTCTGTGGTGGACCTCTTAGGAGATTTTGCTGGTTTTATCTTGTGATCCTGTTTTGTATTTGATGCTTCAGGAAGAGTTTTCAGTGATTTTTATCTAGCTTTGGACACAGTTCATAGCTTGTTTTCCCCTTGGCCTTTCCTGGTTCCAGACTTGAGCACAATTAATAGCTCCCCCCCCCCCAGTGGCCTGTCCTTGTCCCAATTCTATTTTTTCCCTTTGATATATATATAAAATGGTCAGAATACTTAAGAAGTTTTTACTTTCTTCCAAAAAGATCTTAACTGAAGGAATTTCAGGACTATGACAGTTGAGATCTGGGTATGTTGTTCCACTCAACACCACACCCAGAGGAGGGATAGGACTTTCATGGCTTGTTCCCAGGCATGAAAACATGCAGAGCAGTGTGCTAATGGAAAACCACTGTATCACACTTTTGCCTGTGTTCTTCTCCAGCTACCAGAACACAAGCAAGTAGTGGCAGCTGGAGTCTGGGGACCTCTGTCCAGACTTTGGAAATGTTGCACATCCAGCTGTCAAGACACACTGCAGTCCTTGCCCCGTTATTGATATAATCACTAGGGAGTGGGCTCCATATTGCATGCCAAGGGTTGCAGTGCAGAAGTTGCTTCAATATTCAGGGCATTCACCATGTTTTGAAAGAGCCAGAATACTTACTCAGCATGTCTATCAATGAAATAATGCATAGATCTTGATTGCCAAGTTAGATATCTTTCAATATTAACGGCACTGATGATGCTCTGGCTGGGAAATTTGCAGAGTCT
The DNA here is from genome assembly GCA_023333525.1 of Aspidoscelis tigris stejnegeri. Classification (NCBI taxonomy): domain Eukaryota; kingdom Metazoa; phylum Chordata; class Lepidosauria; order Squamata; family Teiidae; genus Aspidoscelis; species Aspidoscelis tigris. Next base: position 66,267,346 of record JALMGA010000007.1, on the reverse strand, counting down.
AAGAGTTTTGTGGTCTTTGAGGAATAGATCAGACCTCTCTAAATGGAAATCTAAGTTTATATGCACCATAATTGTTATGCACATGACTCATTACATGGTGAAATGTATGCTAGGTTTTTGTGGTTCTGTTGCAGATAGATGAAGGGTCCCATCAACCAATCACTTACTAATATTTCTCTCCTTTTATCTATGTCATCCACAGTGTTCTTAGGCTTGTCCTTCAGGGAGAAATAATTATTTTTAATTGCTTCTGTTTGTTGTTCTTGGGTTTATTGCCCTTAATTTCATCATCTGATACAAGTCTCAGTCTCAAATATTTATAGGTTCTTCTAGTGAAAACCATAACAGATTAGTAGTTCAGTGAGGATATAAAAAGCAAACTTGCAAATTCCTTTTTCTTGTCTATTTTCAGTCCTCTCGTCTGCTGACACTTTTCCCTTCAGTTCATTATACTGACATACAGCTAAAGTCTTACCTCCTTATCTTCAAGGTTGCTCAGTTTGGCATCTTTCAGAAAGCAAGTCAAGACAGCATATTAACATAGATAAGTTTTAGCACAATGAGTCCCACTTAGAAATCTCATTAGATTAGTGATATGATAGCGTATGCAGACAAAGGTTATTAATTTATTGTTAAAATTGGTTGCTAAAAGAAGAACAGCTAGTTTTATCAAGAGCATCCCACAGCACATTTTTTCTTAGGGCACCATCCTGGCAAACTGTAATCCGGTTTTGGAAGGTAGAGGAAAAGGTCAAGGAAAGTCAAGCCAGGAAATCAATTTGAAATGACAACACTGGATACCAAAGATAATATCTTACTGCAGGGAACAAGTCCAGAGATCTCCCCTCCACATGGTGGGCCAGCTTAAGGGGAAGCCACATCCTCTGCTAGCATGTTCCATTCACATTGAATGGAGCATAGTCCAGTCTAAGAGATCCAAAATGGCCATCTAGACCAGGACAACAGTATACAGTGCCTGTTAGCACCAGCTGCAGCTTCCAAACTGTCTTCAAGGGCTAGCTGCACATGGAGCACATTGCAGTAGTCAATTCTGGAAGTTATCAAAGCATTGCAACTAAACTGGTCCAAGAAGGGTTTGGAAGGGCCTGCGTGGGCTGAGTTAGTAGGAAAACCATTTTGACAGTTCACCTCTGAAATAGGTAGTACTCCAAAATAATCTGGAGGATGGCTTTGAAGATCATGTGATTTCCAGAGTCAGTGCACAGACTATCCTAACCTGGGACAGCTTTTGTGGAAGACTCATTCATTCTGCACCAGCAAGACTGGGTCAGCTGTTGGAACCAGGCCAGTATGGAAAATGTGGATGAAAACCAGGAAACACCTCACAGCTGAAGGGTGGATATCAAGCCAGCTGGAAATCTAATTTGTGGATGTTTTCACTTAAGTACCTTTGATAGAGTTCTTGGGCAAGAACTTCTGGGTATTTCTGCACTGGCCACTTAAACCGCATTAAAGACAGATTAAGGACAGATATAAAACACTTGCAAAGTTACCTTCTGCATTGCAGCATACATTAGTGACACTTTGAGGAGTCCGCTTCTGCATTGGCTCATGCGAGATCCATCTCTAATGGGGTCTAGGAGCCGCTAAAACCAGTTTCCGGGAAGACCTGAAAAAAGTAAGTCTTAATCCATTCTTAGTCCATCCTTGCATTGTAAATCCACATTAACGGAGGATGCTCCCACACATGGATGGGGGAGAGAACACATGTGGGTGGGACAGGAAGTCGCCATGTTGAGTGAGGTGGAAGAAGCACAGTCCAGCCACGAAGTCCCTCCCACATGGGCTTTGCATCGAGAAACCTGGGATGCGAGGGTGACAGTGCTGCGACTGGAATTCTGCAGCTGTCGGCACACACGCAGCTCCCCTCCCAGCCGCATAATGGCCCCATGGCCGGCTGTCAAATGTAGTGATTCCATTCACAAAAAACAGGCTTCGGTGCCAGGTGGTCACGGGATCTCGGACATGCCACTGATTGGCCGGTGGTCCGTACCTGACATGTCCACGCATGGCAGGAAAGGAGCAGTGACTGATGGCTGAATGCTCCAATTACGTGGCTCCTGGGGCGGCGTGGCCTCCAGGAGGCCAGATCCATCTGGAAATCTGTGCTACTGCATCTGCACTGCAAAGGCATAATGTGTTCCTTGCAATCCGTCCTTCTCTAATGAATGTGGAAGCATGGGGGGTTATTTAGATCCTTATCTATTTGAGATGGATCTTGCTAGAGACACATTTCCTAAAAACGGATTTCCTTAATCCGGTTTTCAGAGGGTCAGTGCGGAAATACCCTATGTGTCCCTGGCTCAGAATCAGGGTGTTTGGTTCAGCCTTAGTGTGCAGTTAACAGAAAACTTGCAGATCCTTCTCCACCCCAACTATAACATCCAACTAATGCTTTGTCTTGTGGGTTAGTTTCTTGCCGTGAAGTTGAGGGTTTAGGAAAAATAAAATAACTATAAAAAGTAAACATGTCTCAGGCTGCATCCCCAAGCAATAAAAAGCCCGTTAAAAAGCTTATTTTGCCATGGAGCATCTCCATGCACGGCTTTTCTACGAGCTTCCAGAGCCACAAAAGGAGGAAAATGCGCAGAAAAAAGTGCCCTTTAAACAAGACCACCAGCACACTTTTTGGAAGCCGTGGGTATTACTAGCAACATTGTGCATGGAGACGCTCCATGGCAAAAGGGGCAGGGATTGGCGGCCAAGATATCAGAAAAAAGCACCCTGGCTCTGCTGCCTCTGCCGCCTGCACACACAGCCTTAAACATTCACACATCTCTCAGAACTGCAGCAGCTTTCCTTCCTTTTCCCTTTCTAAAGGTCAGAACTTTTAAAGAGCCAGAATTGCACAGAATTACAACATTGTTATCAGGTATGAAGTGGGTGGATTGCTACAGTGTAACCACTGCTGTATGGGGTGGATTTTTACAGTGAAATCACTATCTTTGGAAGCAAGCTCTGGATCCTAAAGTGATAAATGTTTCTGGTGGGTTTTGCAGGCAGGGGAGACAAACAGAGAACTTGTAAATATGGCTATTTTTCTTTTGGACTTGTCAGGGTTTGTCTCCCTGGTTGTGGCCGTGCAGATCGCAGTCCCTCCTCGTTCCCGCTGGCACCCTATCAAGCAGAGAGGGGTCGGAGAGAAAAAGATGCGGGCAAACAAAACACACTTCCTTGGGGATGGTAGGTGCATTTAAAATGTATGTTTTACTGAACCTTATGGGGACGCTTATTCCGGAACTGAATAGAGGAATAGAAGGACAATAGAGGGACAATAGAGAGGCAAATAAGTTGCTTGGGGACATAGCCTCAGTTTAACCTGATTTTACAGGCAGAAGTGGGTTAGTATTTGCTCTGCCATATTCCCCTGTATCAGAAACTGGACCATCTCAGCTTACTCAGAGGCCCAACCTATGCCTTACACCAAGGGATAAGGAATTGAAGTTTTAATTATACTCTTCCTCTAAGGGTCAGAACTGCTTGGAAGAGGTTGGGGGTGACCTGGAATATTTTTGTAACAACCAGTGTGGCCGTGAGCTGAGAAGTATATATGCCTTTACTTTTGATTTCTCCTGAATGTTCTTTTATCACTTAATTATGACATGTGGCTAGAACTGCATATCTCCATTTTCTTGTTCCTTCCAAGTTCAGTTGTGCAAATGGTGTACACAGTGTCAGAGAGATCCATCTGGTAACAAGCAGGGAAATGATTTTGATATGTTTTGATCTTTGATCAAACAATTTAACTTTGCTTGGGTTTCTTTAGGAAAATGGGGCTTCATCTATTTTCTCCAAGACTTGACAGGGGTCTTTCTGGAGGCCTCCCAGATCCCTGGGCCATTTTTGGGACCTTCAGGCCTAACTCTGCAGAACTTTTGCTCTGTTGTCCTTCCCCCCTTGCTCTTCTCCACTGTTGAGACAAACAGTTTGTCAAACATTTAAACCAAGCTGTGAGCTTCTTCGGGGCGTTTGAAGTTCAGTTCAGACATATTCACCTCACAGGTGGTTCAGTTTGACCTAAACTGAATTGGAAAAAAAATGTTTGTGCATCTCTATACTAGGCACCTGTTTGGATGCTGCCCAAGACTGAATTTGTTGAAATTAGCCTCATAGACTGCAATAAAGAAAGGTTAATAGAAACATCAGCCTAAGAAACATTCTTCTCATCTCTTTGTAGAAGAGTGGCTGCACTGAGAGAACACAAATGCATGCATTCATTGATACGCAAGGAAGGAGGAAATTCACATTTCAAGATTACCATGCAAGCCAGTAATGGAAATGGGGAGGAGGAACTGCCTATATTCTCAAGGTAGGTTGCTCACCAGCTAGCATCTCAGTACAAGCTACACGATGTTACAATTAAAAACTATGGGCATCAAAGCTTCCTTCTATATGTAGTGTAGATCATGGGCTATACTGGAACAGGCTAGACGTAGCCCGCTTCAAAGACTGTCCATGTTCAGATCATCTGTCATGGCCCAGCTCTGGCTGCCAGCTTCAAAGTCAACACACAGCCTTCAAAGTTTGAGAACAGCACTATTCTGAAGAGAGATCTGCTGAAACCGTTCTTGCAACTTGAGGGTCACTAGTGTCAGTGCTCTTATCACTACTGGAACCACTTTTGTCTTTATTTTCCCCACATCTTCTCTAGTTCTTCTCGGTATTATTTCCCCTTGATAATCGTCAAGCATTGGATAACTAGTTGTTTCATAGTGAGTGTTGATGTTGGACTTTTAGGCACCTATAACTCCCTTATCCATTTTATATAATTCTTTTCATTGGGTTTGCTATTATAGTAACATTCTAGCAGATCCAGGTTCTATTGTTTAAGCAACTAGTTTTAGTAGACCACTTGTTCTGGTTCCTCAACACCTGTTGTGGTCCTTGTTAATCCAGACAATTTCCAAGCTGACATGGCTCTATTTTCCTTCTCTCATAGCTGAGATAGGGTAGGTGTGTGAAGGAATAGGGGTCTTGCCTAAGAACCCTTGCTGAAGAATTGTTCTGCTTGGGAAATGAATCAACATCTTGTATGATAGCTGCCTTGTGAGCTGAATGCTTAGCCATACTATCCAGCTGCTTCACTGTGCCATCTATTGGCTACCATCAACACATTTCAATATTCCTGTTTTCCAGTCTACTTAATCATGTTGACCAGACTGTTGGTTGAGAATCTGAGGCAAAATGTGAACCAGTATCATGCATGGCAGCTGCATAGTGTATTGTATGTTTTACCCCTGCGCTGTCCAGCCACTCCACTGTCTTATCCAGTCACAACAAAGAGCACATTTCAGCATTTTTGTTCTCCAGTCTACCTATCAGTAACCAGATTGTTGGGTTCAAATCTAGGGTTACATTGGCATAGCATGTCATCCCTGATAGGGCCACAAACAGGGCAGGATAGGGTGATATGGGGTGGAAAACACAAGTGAGTATTGCACTACAGCTGTTTCATCGTGGCCAGTCTGCAGAGCAGGAGAATGAAGTAGGGATGTGCACAAATATTCGTAACATTCAATATTCATATAATATCATATGAATTTCGACATTTGTATATGAATCAAATATTACAACATTTGTACATTAGCATTTGTATTCGTACAAATGCTTTGGAACATTCATGAGCCAGGCAGGTGGGAAAGCAGCTGCACCGGTTACAGCTGCAATGGATCCAGAGTGGATTTGGCATGGATTGAGAGCGGATTCAAAGTGGATTCAGGGGGGATTTGGTGCTTCCGGAGTGGATATGTTATGGAACACATATGGATACATATCGGATATGTATCAGGTATGTATCAGACATGTATTCATTTGTATTGGATATTAGTATGAATTCATACAAATGCATTCGAATTGAATAGACTCCTACCACATTCAAAGGGGATCTATTCTAATGAATATGAATTTTCTTATATTCAATTCAAATGTGCCCATTCTTAAAATGAAGGTTCCCCTGCCTCAAAGTTGCAGTCTAGGGGGATCTGTGAGGTTCTTTCAAAATGGCCCCATAATTGGATCTAACATACCTGGCACATATCTGGCATGCCTGAAATAGCCATGTGGATGTTGCCTATGAGTTCCTGGTTCCCTCACCTATAAAAACCTCAGTAAATGGCCTCAGAGCAACCACTCATTGTCAATCTACCTCACCTAGTTCTCATGAGGATAAAATACATATCTCTTAGCCCTGGTTTTTGGCAAAATAAGGAAACAGTTTTTTCTCCCCACATTCAAAGCACTGTTATGGTTTTAATATGTTCATTTCCTATTGGGATGGAATAATAAAGTTCTCCACATAAAAATCACAAGAAGAAAGGTAGGATATCTATGATCATGCTAAATTTTTTTCTCACATAAAACCTGAAAAACTGGGGAAGTATTCCTTCACCATAGGCAGGTCAAAACTGCATCAAATTAGAGAGGTGTTCCTCGCTTCATTTACTCTACTACTTTTCTTACAGAATTGTTCTAAGATCAACTTCAATATCAAAATATCTCACAAGAACAAATGAGGCAAATCATTTGAACTATGGAGAGCTACATAAGTATAAGGCCGGCAAGATCTGAATTTTTCATCCCGGGTCAGCTCACCTTATGCCAGAGTTACCTTCCTACAAGTACTGAACAAAGGCTTATTTCTTCTCCCAGGGTTTCTGTAGAAAGTCTCTAATAACTGATACTTGGTCTTCTTCACTGTAGAGATATCACCAGCAAGATATTAATAGTTTTGTACCCCTGAGACTTGTGAGTATTATTATATTGTATGTGTTCTTAATATATTTTCCTTTTTTCTCTCCAACTATTTTGTGCTTAAAAAAATAATTGCCGTGGGTATTTAATTTAGAAAAGTGATAGCAAGGCTCACAACAATGCATTAAACCACATGCATATTATATAATAACTTCTCACAGAGAAGGAGGAGGAGGAGTAGGAGTTGGCTTTTCTATCCCACTTTTATCACGCATTTAAAGGGACTCAAAATGGCTAAAAAAACTATTTCTCCCCACAACAAACACCCTGTGAGATGGGTGAAGCTGTGGGGGCTCAGAAGAGAGCTGTGACCAGTCCAAGGTCACCCAGCTGGCTTCATGGGGGAGGGCAGAATCAAACACAGTATTCCCAGATAAGAGTCCGGCTCCCTAGCCGCTAGTCCTTAGCAGTGCTTTTCTTTGCTTGACTAACAAAACCAGAATATCACCTTACAAGTGCATTGCTGTGTTGACCACTTTGCTCTTGTAAAGGTTCTCATGGTATGAATCCTCAAAGTTTCTATGGGGAGATCTGCAAGGGAGGTTTGGAGAGCACTGCTGTTCTAACTTGTGACCACTAGTCAATGCCCTCTTTCTGGACGGGTTTCTGAAGAGGGTGGTGGCTGGGCAGTTGAAGGCGTTCTTGGACAAGACTTATTATCTAAACCCTATTCAGTGGGTTCCAGCCTAGGACAAGAATATTCAAAATATTTGTTATTTGGATGAATTTAGATATTCGTATATGAATCTAATGTCCAGATATTCATATTTTAGTATTCATATGAATACAAATATTTCCAGTTACTCGTACAAATAATTTGGATATTCGTATCTGTATGGATACGTACACATTGCATATGTATCTGTAGACATCTTGTGCATATCTGTACTCATCTGTACAGATACATACGGGATAAAAACAGGATGTGTACAGGATAAAAATAGGATGTGCATGGATGTGTATGAGATTTGCATCATTAGATGCGTACTGAATATTTGAACAAATAGATGCAAATGTATTTATTTTGGTTCGAATATGGAATTTAAGTTGGAATCAGTCTTGTTTTCTTGTTAACCTCTTGTGGAAAATAAGACAGTGTGGGATTGATCTCTCTGTGGATTTTGATGCCATAGATCTTGGTATCTTTCTGGATCATTTGTTGGGATAGGAGTGGAAGGCACTATTTAGCAGTAGTGCTTCTGCTTCGACCTTCAAGGACAATCTCAGAGAATAACACTAAGTGAATTTGCTTCAGCACCAGGACAGCTAAGTTGTAGATTTCCACAGGACACTATTTTATCCTGAATATTATGTACTATCTGTATGAAGCCATTGAGAGTTGTTATCAGAAGTTTTGGAGTGAAATGGCATCAGTGCATGATATCAAGCGCTATTTCTTCACCAAACCGTCTCTGAGTCACAAGAGTGAATGAACATCTTGAAGCAGTGCTTGGATGTAGTGATGGAATAGATATGGCCTGAACCTTGACAAGACAGAGACTTTGTAGATGGTTAGCTCTCACTTTCAGGTACTTGGGAATTTGTTTCTTTTAGATAAGTTTGCATACCCTTAGGAGGAACAGATGAGGGTCCTAGAGTCATCATTGTTGAGGAAGGTGCAGTTGACTTTATAGGTAGAGGTACCAAGTACCAGTTTAGACTGATGTACTAACTACATCTGTACTTGGACAGAGATAGTCTAGCCACTATTATCTTCATTGGGACCATTATATTTGGATTATTATAATGTATTTTATTTGGGGCTCCTCTTGTACTTGCTTCAGAACTGTAACCAGTGAAAAATATGGTGTCCAGGCTACTAAATGAGGTACCTCACCATGCTAAAGGAAACACCTCGGCATGGACATATTACACTTGTGCTTAAGGATTTTTGCAGGTTCCCAATTAGGTACTGGAAGTAATGGATTAGTTTCAAGGTTTTAGATAATAATAATAATAATAATAATAATAATAATAATAATAATAATAATAATAATAATAATAATAATAATAATAATAATAATAATAATAATAATAATAATAATAATAATAATAATAATAATAATAATAATAATAATAATAATAATAATAATAATAATAATAATAATTAAAACAAACCACCTGCTATGGAGAACCTGGTATGGTAGGTCTCCCCTTTGATATACCCAACCTCTGGAACAATCTCCCATCTAATATTCGTAGGACATTTAGGGTCTTTCTGCACTGGGTCAGTAGATCATTTAGCCTCTTTTGTACTGAGTCAGTAGATCTCCTGGAATGCCTTGTCCACATTGGATGAGGCACTGGACTGGACTGTGGCATGAAAAATGGTGTGGCAGCCCACTCTAACCATGGATCATTTATAAACATTTCATGCAGCAGGTTAAAATACTGGACCAGCAATTCACAAGTGAATGCCACGTGGACAGGATGAGAAGTCCAGTGCCATTTCATTGAGCACCCAGAAATAGAACCAGAACCGGTTGACTTTACAGTGCCCAGCCAAAATGACTCTCACCAGGAACTTCTGAAGGTAAGAAACGTCATTTCCAGTCTCCAAAATTGAGCCAGGATATGTTGCCCACAGTGTAGTCAGCCCAGCAACCTGGCTGTTATGACTCCAAGTCTTCTCTAATCCACCTTTTCTAGCCCAGAATGTTTATAAGAAAGAGCAGTGGTAGGCTACTGTGTGACCAATTCCACCTTGAAGCCTTCTCTACTCTAGATTCCTCACAGATTTCTTTGTTTGTTTGTTTGTTTCTCTCTTTGTTTCTCTCTTTCCTTCTTTCTTGTTCAGATCACAGCTTCAGTCATACTGAACAGTGAAGGAAGAAGTTGTATGGGGAATGACGTTAAAAGACCTCATATTAATCAATATACCTTTCAAGGACACTTGGCTGTCTGGCCAAGAATTCACATCCAGTTATGCAGCAAGCTCTATAGCTAGTTCTCATCAGGTCATTAGAGAGAAAGGAGCACATTATACTTTCACTGGCTTCTTCACATACTCACTGGGAAAGACCTTTTTGTTTTATTTTTAGCTTTAGAATAAATTGACCTCTATGCACCAATACTCTTCCTCACTTTCATCACCATCTGGATGCTGAAAGCTTTTATTCTTGCAAAAAGAATTGGTGTAAGAGCTGACTTTTAACACAAAGTATAGGACATCTTTTTGTCTCCCTTGGAAGATCTCCAAAGAGGAACACACAGCCATCTCTGAAGCAAAAGGGTTAATTGCTGATCTGACAGGGGGGGAAAAGGTATGTCAGCTCCATTAATCTAAAAGTCAGTATGGGCGTGTTTGTAGCTTTCCCAACCTAAATTCAGTTGTGTGCACTGTAAAATTGTCTTTGACAGCCCTAGCCTTTCAGATTTAAACACATGGCACAAAATAAGGGTCAGACAAAAAGAAGTGAAGGCATTTCTTATTTCCTGACGAAGCTTAAAACCCACAAGATCTCTTTCTTCTCTTTCCCTCTTTCTAGGAAGAAAGAAAGATCCTTTTAAAATGAATTTGTATGACAAGATAGATATTTCATTTCCTTTTCTTCAGTTTACATAAAGTGTTGAATTAATTTCTTATCTGTACTTAAGCCCTTTTGGTCATATTCAAATACAGTATAGAACCCTACTTAAATATATATATGTGTGTGTGTGTGGCTAAATTAGTCCAAGGCAAGCGCTTCATTTAGTATGATACAGGCTGAATTCACATGAAGTTACCAAAAAAAAAAAAAGGCTCAAAACAAAAGTGGTTTAGAAGCAGCAACTGCCAAACACCAATGTCCCCATCAACTTTAGTCTACACCATACTCCCCAAATATACTTCCAAAGTGCATTAGAGGTGGCTTAGAGGTGGGATGTCAAAACTAGTACCATATAAGGAAGTTCATGAATGTTCTAAACATTTGAAATTCGATCGAATTTGATTGAATGTGAAAATAGAATGTCTTCACACTTAAATTTAAACATTTAACCAAATTTCAAATCTTCCAAAACATTCATTTGGATCATTCAAATGTACAGATACATATCTGTATGAATATCATACGTATCTGTATGCATTTGCACTTATAATGCAGAACTAAAACAGGATGCGTACGAAATGCGTACAGATACGTATAACACATACGAATGTTGTCGACATTCCTATCTTTAAATTCGAATCTAATATTCGAACGAATAGATTCCAATGCATTGGATTCGAATCAATTTTTGTTGCATTCAGATTCTAAACATTCAAATCGAAGTGAATATTTTGACATTCGGTTTGACTCGAATTCAAATGCAAAAAAAAAAGTGCACATCCCTAGTGCCATAGGCTACTAGCTCTAGGCTATTTTTGACCCACCTCTTTATGTATATGGATGCAGCCTAAGTAAAAATTTCCTTAGTTGCATATAGAAATTGTTCCAGTACCTCCTGGGTACACAGGGGAACACAGTCCCATTTAAACTCTACTGAAGAAAAAACTTCTTTACAGAGATTGCTGTAGTCAAAAGTGATATTATAGAAGACTACTTCAGGTAATATCAGTTATCCTTTTTGTAAAGATACAGGTGTACCCACTGAGATTAGCTGTAGTTTTTAACTCTGGGTATTTGCCATATGACATAGTAATATAGTACACAATGTTCCTTATGCATGCATTATTTGAAGCCCTAGACAAATAATTTGATCATAGAACTGCTGACATAACCTTAACTGCGGTGGTGTGAACACACTGCAGTGATGGTAATTAGTAATAAACAATGTCAGAAGAGATTGCCAGTAATGCTGCCAAGCGATACTCAACACTGTTATTTACAGTGGTTGAACACATGGAAGGCTCAAAATCCAATCCACTAGAGAGAATTAATGCTGGTACACTAAATTTGCTGGCAGATTAGATTGGTGGATGGAATATGAATTTTGCAGAAGGTAAAATTATTTTTTAAATATCACATAAGGCACAAGTGCAAAAATAGACTTGAGCATTTTTGATCTGGGAACTCTCTATATAGTGAACATGGTCGGGCTGTTGGATATATCAAGAAAAATGGACCATCGCATGAACTTGATCCTGTTCATGCCTACAAATTACCTATTGAATGGCTAATCACAGATTCTATCCATGAAAGATGTGCACAAATGGTTTGTTGTTGTTTTGCATTTGATTCATATCAAATCAAATGTAAGAAAATTTGTTTGTCTTCAAATGTAGTAGGATTCTATTTGATACGAATGTATTCGTATGAAATCATAAGAATATCCAATATGAATGCATACATATCTGAAACGTATAAGATATGTATTCGATATATATATCCTATATGTATCCCATAACATATCTGCTCTGAAAGTGTCAAGTCCTCCCTGAATCCACTTTAAATCTGTTCTCAATCTATGTTGAAAGGGCTCTGGGTCCATTGCAGATGTGACTCCCCAGGTTCATACGAATGTTCCGAAACATTTGTACATTTATGAATGTCAATGTACGAATGTCCAATTCATACAAATTCATATGAATATCAGATGCTATGAATATTTGTGCACATTCCTAGTATCCATGTTTTCATTTCTAGGCTTTGTTCGGATCATGTCTTCTGTATTAGTTTTGCAGGTGCCATCTGATTGCACATTGTGTATTTGTACCACTATTTAAGAAAGGGTTTCCAGGAAAAGTACTGACTCTGCTTTTGTTAAGTCAACAGCAAGACTATTCTTACATCCAACAAATGATGGGATTCTGGGGCAGAGATGTGCAAATTCAATTCAAATTTAACAGGTTGAATCAAACTATTCAGTTCCAGCCATTTTGACTGGAATAAACCCAGGCCCTGTTCAAAAGGAGTTAGTTTTATTCCGATTGAGGCAAGGCTACTTGGTCAAACAGAATGTGAACTGCTTGACCACATCCTGCCCTTTGAATTGGGCTTTTTTTCAATGTATCTCTTTAAAAATAATAGACTCAAAACGTTCACAAATAGTTTGACCCCAATCATCTGATTTCAGTGCTTAGAGACATTCAGAAGACTCAGGAACATCTTAGACTCCACAACACTAAAGAGGATAAATGGGAGATATGGTATCAGAACTGTTACATCTTATTATTCCATAGCTCCTCAGGAGTCTTGACAGGACCACTGATTCTAACTTGTGAACATCCCTCCAAATCATTCAGAAATCCACCAGTTTCCATATGTTTCTGGGAGCAAACCATCAATTCTCTTATTCTGTAGTAATGAAGGATGCAATAATGGCTAATACTAACATTTGCCCCCAAATCCAGTCCACACTTCACAGCCTGAAGCAAAGACCTGGCTTGGTCACACTTGTGCAACAGAGTCATCCAGGCCACTCACTGGGGAGCTGTGGCAACTCCAAAGTGGCCCAGCTGTGGGTTGCTAAAATGTAGGGATGTGCACAAATATTCAAAATACTCATTATTTTTATGAATTTGTATGAATTTGGACATTCGTATATAAATCAAATGTCCGGATATTTGGATTTGCAAATTTGAACAAATATGGATATCTCCAGTTAATCATACAAATAATTCAGACATTCGTATCTGTACGGGTACATATACATCTTGTATGTAACCATACACATCCTGTATGCATCTGTATGCATTCGTACAGAAAACATGGGATGCATATATGGTATGAATGCAAGATGTATATGGGATGAAAACAGAATGTATATGGGATGCGTACAAATGCGTATGAGTACCTATGAGATGCATATGTACCCCTACAGGTACAAATGTCCAAATTATTTGTACAAAAACATATAAATGTATTCATAGTGTATTTAATGTTTGGACATTTGATTTTTCATTATTCAGAGGCATTCAGATTTTTGAATATTCAATTCATTACATATCAAACTCAAAAATTGCATTTGTGCACACCCTTACTGAAAAGCAATCTATGCACTTACCAGGAATGGCTGGATTGCTCCTGAGACGTTTTCGCACGGGGCTGAACGGAACGCGAAAAAGACAGCTGCGGACACGTCATCCGCATTGCCCGAGCGCGGCTTGCGCTCCGACGTGTCCGCAGCTGTCTTTTCCGCGTTCGAAATGTAGAGCACTTTAAAGTGCTCTACATGCGTTCCAACGCGGACAAGCCGCCCGCAGGCGTTCGGGAGGAGAAGCGTTCGCGCCTGCTTCTGTCTCCCGAACAGCTGCGGGCTCGCCTCCGACGCCGGCGCGGCTTCGACAATCAGCTGTTTGACAATCAGCTGATTGTCGATCTGCCTCCGCGGCTGTCTCCGCGCCCCTGGCCGGCATTTGCCGGCTAAGACAGCTCCCGGCGCTTTGAGCATTCGCACACAGACGCTCCGGAACGCGTTTACACGCGTTCTGGCGCGTCTGTGTGTGAACGGGGAAAGCGCCCGGAGCTGTCTTAAGCTTTCCGCCTGAACGTGTTCCGTTTGGAACGCGTTGCAGTGCGGAAATGCCTCTGGATGTGCCTCTGCATTCATTTCTGGGTGTGGTGTGGCAAGCTAAGTACCTTCATATTGAACACAAGGTATGGGTGCTGGAAGTAACAAATGACAATCAAGGGAAGGTAGGCAAAGGAGGAAAACCAAAGCCTTAGGAGGCACATATTTCCCAAACTCATGCTGAGTGTCACATGGCCAGAAGTAAAGGGTAGGGATGTGCACAATGTTTTTGTGTTCACTTCACATTGAAGCAAATATGAAAGAGATTTGCATTCGCAGAAATGTAACCACTTCAAATGTTCATATCCACTGCAAATGTTCGGAAGCAGTCACGGTATATGCTTATCCAGCTCGGTGCTGCTTGCAAAAATGGTAGTCACTGGGATGATGCATCACTTGAACATTAACCCAGATGTTCAATGTATCTATGTATCTAGATGTATTGAGGGTAGAGATGAATCTAGCGTGACTATGTTAGGAGCTGTGTACTAGGAACTCTGGTTTGAGGAAAAATGCTCTACCCAGTTGTATGATCTCAAAAGTGGGACCTTATAGCAAAATGACTTTTAAAACAACAGCAGCAATTAACCAGAGTGGCCAAAAGAACAGACAGCAAGACATAAAAACACTGCAGGACTAAAGATTCTCCAAAAACAAGTAAAAATCATTATTAAAAACACAGCGAAAGATTCCGTAACAACTTAAAATGGACTGTTAGCTTGATATCAAACTGCTGATGGCCAATGGCAAAAGCAAGCAAATACACTTCTAGGACTTTCCTCAACAGAGGTTGCACAGCGACTCTACAGCACATGCACCAAGTGGGATACAAGAAGCATATTTCTAGGAATAGCACTTAATTAATTTACGCAGTTGTTCAAGAAGAAACTTGATAGGTAAAATTAGAAAAGGGGCTAAAGGGAAGATGAAGGGACCTGGATCTGTACTAACCACCCACAGGGAATCCTAACCCTACCGAGGATCAAATGGACTGTAGACAGCACAGCAAGACTGTGATTGGTATGGCCAACTCAGATCACCTCCTCCAGCTCCAGGCACCAGAGGCTACAAACAGGCCTCTGTGTTACAGTCAAGCAAGGCAGAGAATGGCAGCTGTCACCTGAGTATGTGTTCACTTGTGCCTTGGAGGGAGGCAGGCACACCCAGTTCATTTCTTACTTTCTTGCAGCTGAAACAGACCCAGTGCTAAGATAATCTGAACATTAGATACTCCCAGTCAAAGGGGGTAGTTCAGAAAAGAACCATAAATGCATTTGGATGTGGGGTCCCTGAGAACAGAGAATGACTTGGAAACTGATTAAACATACGGTACGACCACAGCTTTCTATCGCTGAGTTCCAAGTGACTCTGCCATACTGAGCTAAACCAGTCCATCTATGGTAGAAATGTCCACACTCATTTCCTAAATACAGAAAAAAGCAGGCATTAAAATAATGAAAAGGGCTTGTATTCTGAAAATGTATTTAAGAATATGAGCCAATGACAGCATGCTAACTCTATAATTATTTATTCCGTCCTTCATGGTTTCTACATACCCTCTTTGTAGTTTCCATCCAAGGCTTTGGATATCAGCTGTCTCTAATGCGTCTCGTACTTGCTCATTTTCTGAGTAATGTTGCATATGTAATAAATTCAACTTCATTAAATCTTGGATTCTCCCTCAGCCTTTGATATTGGACCTCTAAATATTAGTGCATTTTAAGTTTTGTTGAAGAAGATTGCCACTCAAGGAGATAATTGATTAATCTTTCATTTGCTGGCAGAGAAAATGACAGGAGACCTTGGGAAATGAATTATTTTTTCCTTTGACTTTTATATAAAAAATGTTCTCAATGGAAAAAAGCTCTGTAGTTTACCAAAATTCACATAATTTGTTAACATCATGGAAACTGCTGATTATTCCATTCAAGAAAAATGCATTAGATCATTCCATAGTCTTGATGCTGAAATGTCCATTAAAATAAAAATGTAACAAACTTGCATGCTAATCTGTCTGGTGCTTGCTCTGGTAATATAACATAATTCCTTATTCCTTAATAACAGAGTGAAAAAGGTGTAGTTAGTACTCAGAGCCAGTTTGGTCTAGAGGTTAGGGAGCCGGACTCTTACCTGGGAATACTGGGTTCGATTCTGCCCTCCCCCATGAAGCCAGCTGGGTGACCTTGGGCTAGTCACAGCTCTCTCTGAGCTCTCACAGCCCCACCTACCTTACAGGGTGTTCTGTTGTGGGGAGAAGAACAGAAGCTTTGTCAGCCGCTTTGAGTCCCCTTAAATGGGTGAGAAAAGCGGGGTAGAAAAGCCAACTCTTCTTCTTCTTCAGACAAAAACAACAGAAAGAAGAAAACAAAATTACTTAGCAATTGGGCAAGAAAAGTAACCGGTATCATACAAACAGTTTTAAGGAAAAGAGTTCACAATGTAAAATAATCATGAATTTTGAATGCAGTTGTTGTAAACATGACATAAATTCATAAATGCTATGCTAAATTTCCATGCTCTGCTTACTTCAAAAAAAACAAACTGTCTCACTTTCAGAACAATTCAAGCAAAACTCCTGTTGCTATATTTCCATTATGTTTCCATATAAACATTAAATCCACATGACGAAGCAACTAGAATACATTATGAGCCATAAACAAAGGGAATCATTTTTGAAGAACATATACAGTATGTGATTTCTTTTAGTAGTATTGTGAAGACATTTCCTCAAATCTATCATCTCATCAGATTAGTCTTTTGAGGTGGGTTTTGAGAAAAACAAAAAACAGAATTTAGGTTACAAAGGGCCTTTTCCCACTAGAGTTTAGAAACCTTCTAAGACCCCATTAGGAACCCAATTAGTAGCTGATTGGTACCAAACGAGAAGGCCTTGTCCCCACCTGGGCCCCACTGAAGGCCCCATCTGCAAGGCCCTGTCCCCATGAAGGCAGGGAAATCAAGATTGGCATGTGAACACGAAGCAAATGCTTTTGTGCATTCATTCGATGCTTCATTATATTTGAGAAGGTGGAGAGGCAGCAAAGTAGCTTCCCAGTCACATCTGCAGTGGATTCAGAACAGATTTGGGGGAATTCAGGGGTGCAACTGGCTACAGGGATTCAAAGCAGATTCAAAATAACATTCAAAAAACATTCACAGTGATTTGAATCTGACCATATTCAAATTGGCTCTCTTTGCATGGATTTCCTTCAGATTTGTTTTGATGAAAATTGAACAGGGGAAGAAAAAAAATCCATGCACATCACTAATATAAATCGTTCTGGACCACACTACAGAACAAAAGATGAGTTCCCTCATATAGAGCTTTCAAACGGAGCCAGAAATGTTGATTAGAGGACTTTAGACTCCTGTGCCTCTACTGCTGTTTGGCAAACAGAGAATGACAGTTCCACACATCCCTACCATTTTTCATGACCGTCTCAGCATGTGCATATCATTAGATGTTCATGGATTTGTATGGGATAATTTAGCAGACATCTGTCTGCTTATCCCTGTGTTGTCTGCTGGGTTCAGATAGATCTGGTGTGCTGTTTGAAGCATATTCATAGCAGATGTTGTTGCTTTATAAGATCTTCTGTGGTGGGTTTGTTGTTTGGTTGTTTCTTACCCAATGTCCTTTCCTATTGCCAAATTATGAAGCTTTAAAATATACATGAACATGTTGATAACAGGAAAGTGTTCCCCTAGCAACAGAAGCAAGTATTTTATAATCAAAGCTTATTATTGTTTGACATGTAAATGTTTTGGACAAAGACATTTAATTAAGCATAGCCTGACAGATGTTAATGCCTAAAGAAGTGCCAAACTTTTAAAAATAACTGAAGTTCCCAATCTTTAAGTAGATACTTTCAAACAGTTCAAGCTCAATTGTGATAAGCTTTACTTTTGCTGACACAAAGAAAAATAAACCTTATCTTTGTGGACTTAGTAAGGCAATAGCAGCCTTATTCTATCTTGTATCTGCAGGGATTTACATATGAGAAAAATCAAGAGACATAGGCCCTTTGCTTACCATGCATACTGGACTACAAGAACTGCTAAACAACTTCTTCTGAATGTAGAATTTGCCTATGTGGCCCCAGAAATGTCCTTTGGGTTCCCTGAACCATTCTGGCAATGGACCTGTTAAAATAAGTCCACAAGTACTCCAACATCCCTGTTCTGGTCCATGCCACAGTCCCAGCTTCAAAGCTTGCATGAACTTCGGAGATGAAATTGCAGACCGTCGGGAGCTTTGAAGTTCCTCTTTGCAACCAGAAATGAAGGAAGTTACATACCACCCTCGTGCACTGCACATTAACAGCTGACTGACGTAGTGCTAGTAATAACTTTCATTTGATCTGGGACAGGGCAGGCGGGCTCGCATTACCAAGGTACTGGGTCAAAAACCAGCATTCCAGCACTTGCAAAGCACACCTGGACCCACCTGTAGAACCACTTCACTCAGGTAAGTGCAGAAAGAGCAATAACCCTCAAATTAATTACAAGTTTTTAAATATTTTTAAGGGGGTGCATTTTTAAAGCCTTCTTAGCTGTTTCCTCTATCAAAAACTGTGTTGGAATAGATTTGCACATTTACTGTATGTAAGCTGAACTTTTATCAGGATCATAGAGATGATATTGCATTGAAGCTGATGAATAATACATTTTCTTTTTTTCTTTTTGTATCCCACAGTCATGTCCATTTAGGGTATTGCCAATCCTGTCCCTGAGAGTTAAACATACATTTCCCGTTGTTGTCATAACTGCTTTTGACTAGAGGTGAAGGTGGATGGGGTCAACCCCTTTCTGCTCAAATCCTTTCCTTCTTTCTCCCCCCTCCAAGCTAGCCCTGCTGAGTTTTAAATCCAAAGGTCAAAAGCCAAATAATGTTGATGGACAGTTGGCAACAAGTGAAATGTGTAAACAACGCAAAACTTCATTATCTGGTTAGTAGTTTATTCAGATTTGTTTCCTAATATACTATTTTAATATTTGAAAAGCTTGTGAAGATGTTATAGAACAAGTACTACTGAATTCTCAGGCGCTGATTTTGAGTTGGCTTCACCAAATAACAAAACTCTATAAAATATTGTACATTTGGTCAAATCACAAGGAATTTTAAAATCAAAATGGGGTTAGTTCACAGTGACCCTAAACCATGATTTTCTCTGAGAGGGTAACCCAGAGGATGATCACAGAAAGAGTAGTCTGCATGACTTTGGATATCTTTAATGAGCAGCCATGATTTTTTTCCCTTTTATATTCTAAAACTTTTTATAAATGTATGTTGCATTTATTTTACAGATGCTTGCATTTTCAAACAGCAGTTTCAGCATAACCATGGAATTAGCATAGATAATTAATTAATATATAATATTTATATTTATATCCTGTCCCATATCTTAAGATAGCACTAGAGTGAGTAAAAAGTCAGGTCTTTGCTTGGTGCCTGAATGTTAAAAGGGCTGGTTCTAATCAAGCCTCCAGGGGAAGAGCATTCCATAAAGGAGGTGCCACAGCTGAGAAGGCCCTCCCTCATATCCCAACACTGTAAATTTCTCCAACTGGTGGGACATGGAGGAGCCCCCCTCCAGCAGATCTTAAGCCTGGGGTAGGTCTGTATAAAAGGAGGCATTCCCTCAAGTTTTGAGGTCCCAAGTCTTTTAAGGCTTTAAAGGTTATTACCAGCACCTTGAATTCAGATAGGAAGCATATAGGCAGCCAGTGCAGCTTTTCCAAAACAAGTGTTATGTGCTGCCTGTAAACTGTACCAGTCAGTGGTTGGGCTGCTGCATTTTGAACTAACTGCAGCTTTCGAGTCTTCTTCAAGAGAAGCCCCAGCTAGAGTGTATTACAATAGGGATGTGCACAAATGTAACAAGATTCAATTTGTTTTTACCAAATTCGAATCTATTTCTTCAATTGTTTTACTCGAATCTGCACATATGAATGTCAACAACATTTGTACGCGTCTGTATGCATCTTTACTATATCTGTACACATCCATACACATCTGTATGCATCCTGTAGTTCTCCCGTATGCAGCCTATTTCATCCGGTACAGATCCCTACAAATGCATATGGATGCACGAAAGATGCGGATCTTCAAATACGCATCGCGTACGAATCCATACACATATGAATGTCTGGATAATTCAAACGAATAGATCCAAAATTTGAAATTTGATTCAAAAGTTTACATTCGAATTTTGGGACATTCTATTCGAGTTCAAATGTCAAAATTCAGCACATTCAATCAAATTTCGAATGCCTACGAATATTTGTGTACATCCCTACATTGCATTAATCTAAATGGGAGGTTACCAGTGCATAGATAGATGACAGATAGATGAATAAATAAATAATAAACAAAGAAGAGAAAAACCAGATAAGAGCATATGCACTTGAAAATCCTACATCATTTGGAATTCTCCAACTGTCCTGATTGCAAGCAGCCACAGGTAACTCCAGTCTCTGCAATTGCTTGTGATGTTTGGTATTTAGGAAGATAAATGGCTTGTGAGATGTTGATTCTGTTTAATGACATATTGTTAGCTCCTATTGATTTATGATGGCTAGAAACTGTGAAATGTTTCTTTTGTTTTTCATTATGCAGCGTGTAATGACTCCAGCCTGTAAAAAAAAGGAAAGGAAAGATGGCGCTTGTTATAATGCTTCTACCTAGTTTTAATTTGTAGGACAGTTTATTCCAATAAGGGTATCTGCCAGATTTTCTCAAATCAAATTATTAATGATAACCCACATTGTGTTCTCCAGAAATAGTCTGCTGTTAATCTGACAGCCTGTATTAAATGCCTGGTTAAAGTTTTCTTTATGCCATTTGGCCTCCAAGATAGATTTAAATGATTATATGGTAGGTCTGATTGAAGGATCATTTAAAGGCCTTTCCACACTTGCCTGATACACAACCACAGGACTAGTGCCACTCTGGTCCCCCTGAGCCATCTTAGATTCCCTAGTATCCCATAGAGGTTAAGCTCCGGCTTGGTGGCCAGTGTCCACGCTGTGAGCGATGGCATCATCCCCAACTTACCTGAGGACCATTGCAGTGTGGTTTGTCCAGGATTGTCCACACTGTCGCAGCAGCTTCCACCACATGCTGGGCCATTGCTAAGGCAATTTCAGTGTGGCATGCAGCTGTGCGGCCATAGCTGCAACACCCTGCCCCCATATAGTGTTTGCACAAAGAAGCAATAAAAAGCTGCATTTCAGAGTCTACCAAGAGCACCCTAAGTGATCCCAGTAAAACTGTGAAGCAGTTTTTACTGTTCCACAGCAACAGAAGATTGGAGCAGTCTCACATGCTGTGCACCACTCTGGGATGAAGGCAGTGTTATACGATGGATTTGTACTTCATCCTGTAGCATGCAATTAGGCAACATCTGGGCAGGTGCATCTGCACTGTCAGGAGGTGTTTACACCATATAAATGTCCCCTGTCTGCCCGGAAGTTGACTGCCAAGAAGGACACAACTGTGACTGTGCAGAATGTCAGCGCTGACACATGCACAGTCATGGAGAGCACCACACTCAAGATGGAGGTGCCCAGAAGAGGATCAGCCCAAGGATCAATCACAGGCAAGTATGAACACGTTAGTCAATGTTAGTTGATTGCACACCTTTCCCATCCATGAGACAAGAAGGTAAGTACAAAAATGCCCATGGTGTGTAGTTACAAGTGTCCCAAATCATGAGGCCATCCTTTTCTTTCAAGTGTGAAAAAGTCCTTGGTTTAGTGATGCACCTGTTTAAAAAGGTCTATTATAAAGAATAGTTTTAAATTTACTAATAAAAATAGTATATCTTATAAAAGCTTATAACAATATACAAAAAAAAAACAATATACAAAAGAAAAAATGAGGGGGAATGGTGTATAGAAACAAGAAAGGAGATAGCAAATGTCCAGCAATGCAAGAGCACCAATCTGACAATTGTCAGAAAAGGCAAACAAAGAGTTGTGTCCAAAATATTTTCATATAAAAAAGGGGATCTTAAGCCAGACGCGTTTCGACTGGTAGTCTTCTTCAGTGGCTCATACGATCATCCCAAATGAAGATAACTCCTTTCATATATGCCACAAGGGGCTCTAACACATACACCATACGTAAAACATTTATAAAAGGCAAATAAGACAATTCTCTCACTCTAAAACAGTGTAATACTATCTCCCTTTTATTGGAATCAGGGCATTTTATTGGTTATTTCATATTAGAAGGACCTTGGTTTCTCTTCTTGATAGATCCTTTGTGTTGCCTGTGTTGAGTTGATCTATCTTATTTTGATTGTTTGGGTAATTGTAGCATACCTGTAATTTAGGCTGGGACTAGACACAGCAAAAAGAGGGGGTGGAGCACCTCTGAGATGGCTTACAGAAGGTGTTTATATACCAGTCTGTGCCACTCTGCTCTCCTGAACATTCTGTACTAGAAAAGGTGGATTAGACAAGCCTTGGGAACACGAGGGTCACACAGTGTCTCTCTGAGGTGCCTCTGAGGCATCATTTTTATGTTGAATACAGCCTCGGACCAACTCCTTGTAGTAACACTATTACATTGGCAGGAGAAAAGAGATGAGATTTGTGCTATTACCTAATACTATCAGATGTGCTTGTCATTGCCAGTACACACATACAACTTTTGCCTTGTTACAGACACTTTCCTATCGTAACCTAGCTAATGCCTATTTACGCATTTGAAGCTCATTTCCTCTTAAACATCTTTGAGTGATTCATTTTTGAATGATGAATTCTGCTGAAGTGAAAACAGTAATGATGCCAGTGTATATATAGATGTGCCAAGTATACATGTGAGGATCACTGTAGAAAATAGTCCAGCTCCATAGCAAATCAGAGATTATATAAAGGGCAATCCAATGCAGTCTCTGTAAACTTGATATTTGCCGTCAAAGAAATTTTCTGGTATCAAGGTTGCAGGTCTGTGTGGGGGGGCAGCAGTAATTGCCAGCTTTCAGAGAAATGAGTCATTCTAAAGAATTTGTAAGGAAGAAAAGCATTTATTACATTAGAAAGAAAGGTTTGGTTCAGAGCCTGACATTAAAGTTGAGAAATGGATGTTGAAAGCATTTAAGGATTTATTTGGGCATTGGCTTTTAAGAAAGATTCAAGTCTATCATAGCTGATTAAAGCCAGCAGAGAGTGACTAACATCTGTTACTGACAAGAAATATTGATTCATCCCCCTTAAGAAGCACGATACTAGTCATTCCTTAACATGTCATGGTTAGCTAGGCCTCTGCGATTGCAATTTTCTTTAAATTTCGTCACCTTTCATGAACTTTAGTGAGGGATTGTTAAATTATGCATCAAAGCCAATCAGATAACACCAGCCAGGATGAAAAAGAGGCACTAACAAAAGTCTTATGCCATTCCTTCAGGTGAAGTGTGGAATGTACATTCTTATTTAAATAATGAATAAATAAATAGCTTCTCACACTAGCCCTTCAAATCTCCTTACAAACAAGCATATTAAGACCTTTCCACACTTCCTATTTGTGTAGAACAAGAAGGAGTCTACAGGCCTCCTTTCTTCATGCTGATGTGCCATAAGGAAGGTCACCACCCTCTCTTAGTTCATTCAGTTGGCACAGGATGACCCAAAGACCAGGCTAGGGTGTCCAAAAGGGTGTCCTGGCCTCGTGTACCAGTAGAAACCTATGTTGAGGTCTACCAGTGTTCTAGGGGATGGTGAAGGATTATGGACACCACACCTGTCATCCAGTGTGCTATGGGACAGTCATTTTGGTGTTACAAGCTAGCTGCACCACCAAGAGTAAGAAAGCTGTTGTGGGCTTCAAAGCCAGTCCTGGTATAGCAGAGAACAGGCCACCCTAATGTGGAGAGCTTGTTCCAGCTTGGGATGGATTGTGTATCCCTGTACCACAATACAAATGTTAAGTGCAGAAATGAGAGACGTTTTCGCACGGGGCTGAACGGAACGCGGAAAAGACAGCTGTGGACACGTCATCCGCATTGCCCGCGCGCGGCTTGCGTTCCGACGTGTCCGCAGCTGTCTTTTCCGCGTTCGAAATGTAGAGCACTTTAAAGTGCTCTACACGCGCCTGCTTCTGTCTCCCGAACGGCTGCGGGCGCGCCTCCGACGCCGCGCGGCTTTGACAATCAGCTGTTTGTCAAACAGCTGATTGTCGATCTGCCTCCGCGGCTGTCTGCGCACCCCTGGCCGGCGTTTGCCGGCTAAGGCAGCTTCGGGCGCTTTGAGCATTCGCACCCAGACGCTCCGGAACGCGTTTACACGCGTTCTGGCGCGTCTGTGTGTGAAAGGGGAAAGCGCCCGGAGCTGTCTTAAGCTTTCCACCTGAACGCGTTCCGTTTCGAACGCGATGCAGTGCGGAAATGCCTCAGGTTTAGAAAAATAAAACAGAGATCAAGCAAAGCAGCATTTAGCAGTCGAGCTGCTAGAATTGCTCCCAAAAGTTTCCTTTAGGTTCCTGCCTTGCTCTTCACAGGGGATTGCAGTCAAAGCAAATTTATACCAGTAGAGGAATTATTTTGTTTCCAAAGTACTAATGTTTTAGAATGGGAAGGGGTTCTCTTTTTTTGAAGTTGTTTATGTTTTGCCTCCTGATTTTCCACTTGAAACAATTTATAACTGTATCTGAGATCACTGAATTTTTCTATATGTTTCATCTTTAATTCAATCAACATACAAACACAACAACAAACCACATAATAAACAAGAAACATGTGTCTTAGGATCAAACAATATACAGGATCAATTTTGTAGTGTGGTGTGATAAAGAAAATAATTTTTCTCCTTCCACCTTTTCTATACCATGCATGATTTTATATACTTCAATCAGATCCCCTCTTAACCGTCATCTCTCCAGACTGAAGAGGCCTAGACGTTGCAATCTGATTTCATAAGGGAGGTATTCCAATCCCTTAATCACTCTAGTTGTCTTTTTCTGCTTCTTTTCCAGTTCCAAAATATACTTTTTGAGGTGTGGTGACCAGAATTGTACAAAATATTCCAAATGTGGCCTCACCATAGATTTATATAAAAGCAAAAAGACACTTGCTGACTTGTTTTCTATTCCATTCCTAATTATTCCCAGCACTGAATTAGCTTTTCTTTTTCTTTTCTTTCTTTCTTTCTTTTCTTTCTTTTCTTTTCTTTCTTTCTTTTTTTTTTTTTTGCCACTGCTGCGCACTGGGCTGACACCTTTATTGAACTGTCCACGAGAACCCCGAGGTCCCTTTCCTGGTGTGTTGCAGAAAGCTCAGACCCCATCAATTTATAGACGTAATTTGGATTTTTGGCCTCGATGTGCATTACTTTGCACTTATTTGCACATTTGCCACTTGGTTGCCCACTTACCCAATGCCAAGAGATCCCTCTGGAGCTCTTTGCAATCTCTTTCAGATGCTTGAGAAGGGACTCTTCTGTATTCCTCACTAGAGATGTACACGAATAAATTCGAATTTAACAAGATTAAAATTTACTAAATTTGAATCTATTTTTTTGAATTTTGATTGGAATCTGCACATGCAAATGTTGACAACATTCCTACATGCACGTACGCATCTTCCCCACATCCATACACATCTGTAAGCATCCGTACACATCCCCAAATATTTAAAAGAACACCTTTTCCCATACCAACCTGCCCGTGCCTTAAGATCTGGAAAGGAGGCCCTCCTGTTTGTCCCACCACCTTCAGCATCTAGGCAGGTGGACACCCGGGAGAAGGCCTTCTAAGTAGTGGCCCCTAGACTATGAAATAGTCTTCCCCTGGAGGTGAGTCAGGCTCGTTCTCTGTTTACGTTCAGGAAGGGAGTGAAGACGCACCTCTTCACTCAGGCCTTTGGCTAAATGTTGGTTACGTTTTCTCCATTGCAAACAGTACTGTTTTAACTGATATTATGCTGTTTTTAACATGTTGGTTTTTAAATATTCTGATGGCTATTATTGTTTTGATATAGTTTTTTGATATTTTAATGGTTGTAACCTATCCTGAGACCTTCGGGCATAGGGTGGCATATAAACATAAATAAATAAATATGCATCCCATAGTTGTCCCATATGCAACCCGTTTTCATCCTGTACAGATCCAAACAAATGCATATGGGTGCGGGAAAGGTGTGGATCTTCAGGTATGTATCATTTACGAACCCATACACATAATTATCTGGATAATTAGAATAAATAGATACAAAATCCGAAATTCCATTTGAATGTTTACATTCAAATTCTGCGACATTTGATTCTAATTCTAATGTCGAAATTTGGCACATCCAATCAGATTTTGAATTGCTATGAATATTCATGCACCAAAATGGACTCCCCAGGGATTCTGAAGCTATGAACAGGGCCTTTCCCAGAAGCTTCTCTGTAAGGTCTATTCTCAATGAATTCTGAGGAGTCTTGAGGCTATTTGTCCCATCTGGTGGTCCCACTGAGAACGCATTGTGTTAGGAGTGTTGAAGTAGAAATGGCTGTTGATACAATCATTCCTGTCTAGAGAGTCTGATGCTGTGTAGCTGAAACCTGATTTCTCAGACAGTTTTGGATGCTAAAGTAAGTGAAGTGGCAACTGGAATTGTTGTTGTTCAATTATTTTGTCAGATCAAACTCTTTGCAGCCTCACAGATTTTCCCATGACCTGTATATCTATTGACAGTCACAATTCTGAGCTCCTTAAAATTCATGTTCATTACTTTCTTCATTCCATCTTTCAGTTTTAGCTTCTCTTGCCCTATTTTCCTTTAGTCCATTTATTTCAAGCGTCAGGGTCTTCTTCAGTGAACCTTGCCTTGGCACGTTGTGTCCAAACTATTTCTGTCTTAAGTTTCAATATCTGCCTTTCCAGGGACAAGGCTGTATTTATTTGCCTGAGTAGTGTTTGGTTTGATCTTTTTGCAGTCCATGGAATTTTCAACAGTTTGCACCTCAGTTCAAAAGCATCAGTATTCTGCCACTCAACCATTCTGATGGCCAAATTCTCACTGCTGTAATGACTATGGAGACTGCAGCTCTAAATGTAGAGAACATTATTGAGAATATGATATCTTCATGCTTTAATATATTGCCCAAATTTGCCAAACATTTTCCCACCAGAGACCTTCAGGTATAGAGCAGGAAATTACATACATACATACATACATACATACATACATACATACATACATACATACATACATACATACATACATACATACATACATGCATGCATGCATGCATGCATGCATGCATGCATGCATACAATGTCCTTTGGTTTCATAGCTGCAATCCTCACCTGCAGACATTTTTAGTGCAGATAGTGACTGCCTCTGTATTTGCAGTGAATTGATGTAGTGAACTTATATAATCTCTCTATCTCTCTCCCCCTTCTCTTTCTCTCTTTCTGGCATTGTACTCCAAATGACTCCCGAAGCAAAACACTTGCTGTTTATTATCTCTGCCTTGACACAGAAAGCCGTTTAATGCATCTGGTTTTGGTAAAATGCATATTAACAAAAGTCCAACACAAGTAGGGGATCAAATTTAATTATATACGTATTCACAAAGTACAGCAGAAAGCAGAACAAAGCATACATATTGTATTACTACATAAGCATTAAACATAATACATTTAATCTGTCCCTTATTACATTAATAATTTTATTTTATATTCTTAACACCAGATGTGACCAGATCACATCGTTCATATCAATAGTACATCATGCTATATTTAAAGAAGAAGAAGAAGAGAATTGGCTTTTCTACCCCAATTTTCTCACCCACTTAAGAGTAATCAAAGTGGCTGACAAAGCTTTCTATTCTCTCCCCCCCAACACACATCCAGTGAGGTAGGTGGGGCTGTGAGAGCTCAGAAGAGAGCTGTGACTAGCCCAAGGTCACCCAGCTGGCTTCATGGAGGAGTGGAGAATCGAACCTTGTATTCCCAGATAAGAGTCCAGCTCCCTAACCACTATACCAGACAGATAAAGCAAATAATGCTCTGAAAGTATCTAGTGATTTAAATAATTAGCTCTCTTTTTCTTGAACAAAGAGTTCCTATAGTAGGACTGTAGTGAGGCAGATGATAGATAGATAGATAGATAGATAGATAGATAGATAGATAGATAGATAGATAGATAGATAGATAGATAGATAGATAGATAGCAGGTTTTCCAGGTTTTGTAGTGTCTGACTTAATGTTCTGGACAGAGGAGCAATCATAGCTCCATCCATCCAGCATGCATGGAGGCTAAAACCACCAACTATGCATATGTGGAGGCGTTCAGATGCTCATCCTGGAATTCAACAGCAACTGAGTTACTCAGATTGCACATGACCAAATATGGAAAGGCAGTGCTGGGTGTCTGGATGTCATGCTAACCAGAAGACCAAACCGGTCATCCCCTTTCACCGCAGCTTCAGGAAGTCATATGCTCCCAGTCCTTCTTTCTTGCTGCAGCTGAACAAGACCCAGATTATAGTGAAGGTAGCAATAGCAGATAAGCCATTTTCCTAGATCCAGGTGTGATGCTTAATAAGTGTTCTGCTTACTTTTCAAATAATATTGTAGTTTTGATATATCAAGTTATCATTTGTCTAATATGAATTGGATTGCAACTAGGGGTGTGCACAAATCCAATTTTTATTTTATTTATTTACTTATTTAATAAGTTTATATCTCACCCTTCACCAAATGGTCCCAGGGTGGCTTACAATAAGAATAAAACATATAAAAAGAAAAATAATAATAATTAAAAATATCACCCCTCCTTCCCTCACACATCCACCCCCCTCCCTAACAGGACAGCACCCTGAGGAAGCTATTTAGATGGGAAAAACCTGAGTGAAAAGATATGTTTTCACCAGGTGCCGAAAAGTATATAATATAGGCACCTGGTGAACCTCAAGGGGGAGGCTGTTCCAAAGTCTAGGGGCTACTACAGAGAAGGTCCTCTTTTATGTCCCTATGCCTCGTACCTCTGAATTCTATTCAATTTGAATATTCGAATATCCAAATTCATATGAATAAATAAAAAACAAATGTCTGGACACTTGAACAGATATGAATACATGAATATTTGATATGTATTTGATGATACAAATCTCATATGCATTTGTGTGTATCCCGTTTTTATCCTGTATGCATCCCGTTTTCACTGTATGGGTACAAATAAGATGCATACAGATATGTATGTGATGCTTAGGTATCTGTACACATACAAATCTCCAAATGATTCATTTGAATATTAAAAAATGGATGTCTGGACAGTCGATTTGATTTCAAATGTCTGAATTCATCCAAATTTGATCAAATAATGGATGTCTCAAATATTTGTGCACATCCATAATTGCAACATTTATGCCAAACCAACTTAGTTAGCTATTTAGCCAAAGGGATAAACAAACCAAGTTTATCTCAATATATTTAGAAGAATACAGCGCTTTATCCTTCCCTAGTTTCATTCAGTAGATGTTAATACTGTTATTATAGGTCATTGTTGTGAATCTTAATGCAGACTTTTCTCAAGAAGTTTGTTACAAGAGACGCCTACAAGAAATCGGGCTTGAAGTTTATTTCAGGGGTTGAAAATTCTCCATGTAACTTTCAGCCCAGAATTGCAGGCTTTTACAGGCTTCTGGCATTCTTTTGAATCCCAAGATGCCCCTGAAGCTAAAATTCAAACAGCTCCTACAGATATATTGGATTGGTCTCTAGGTTCCTTTTGTATGCTGTCTCTGAATTCTTAGGAGACAAATGTAAATCCCACAGTTGAATTTAATGCAGCTGACAAATTTCCCAAAGGTAGAAAAAATAAGAGATAGTCAATTCCTCCATAACTTTAGAAATGTGTGACTCTGTTAACACATCAGATCAGAAATGGTGGTTCATCAAGATTCTGTTTTGTCCCCGGAGCAATGCTATGAACTTTGCATGTAGTGAAACCTCTGGCTCTAGGAACACAGCCTGAACAAAAGACTTGTCCACAAACTTCTTAGCTTTTTAAAGGCTTTACTGGTTACAAACACAAATAACATGAAATAATCTCTTCTCTCTCAATAGTCTTTGTTAAATACCTTGCTCTCTCTTCTTTGTGGGTTTGATCTTTCTTCTTCTGTGAACTTTATCTTTCTTCTGTGGACTTTATCTTTCTTCTGTGGACTTTATCTTTGTCAAAGGAAAATACTCTCTCCAGGTCAGACTTGGCTGCAAACTCACTACACACAAAACTGAAACTAGCTGGAGAGGCAGTATAAGACCCTAGAATTTCCCACAATCCTTTTCTTTTTAAAAGCTATAGATCTATATTTCCCCTTCTAAACTAATACATAGAAAAGCCTATTATAATCTCAACTAAATATATGTCTCAAGAGCATCAAAGATGCTCTGGAGGCATGACAATTCCATATCATCTTTTGAACCATATTTGCATTAAGAATCCTAAAACAACAGGAACAGTCTGAAATGCAACTAATATAGGATCTTCAGCTTCCCTGAGCCCTCAGATTAGGTTGCAAGAAGTGGGCTCGCAACATATGTATGCAAAGTTTCTTTGTTTTCCTTTTTTCCTTTCTTTTATAAAAGCAATAAATAAAATTAGTATCTATTCAAACCAATATTCAATACGTATCTGATGATATGAATGTCGACAACATTCGTATGTATCCATACGCAGGAAGGACTTCTCACTTCTTTCTGAAAAATTAAACAGCACAACAAGAAGCAGTTTACTAGAACAAACTTCAGAAGGGTTGGGCTTTTTAGACATTTTAGAGAAAACATTTGAAGTTTAGAAAAATGGCATAAAGTCAGGTATGGAAACTGAAATGCTAAAGGACCTAAAGGGAAATTTTAGCGATGAGGTTAAATAAACTAAAGAAACAGTAGAATAATGGTTTGGAGATGCAAAAGAAGCCCAGGATACAAGGGAATAAAACTAAATTACCACTGAAGCGATGGGAAAAAAAATTGGACAACTTGATGTTACTAGAACAGAGGGGGAAAGAATTCTGTTTGTGGTTCAAGCCAATTTTGAAGGGGCATGAAGAAATTAGCACACACACAAAAAAATACATCTCCAGCATATTGGCATAATAAGAAGTATTTCTTCTTGACAAAGATACTGGGAAAGATCCTATTTACATAGAATAGACCAAAAGTAGTGACTTTAAAGTTGAAGCAACAAAGATTTTAACTAACCTTCTTAGAAAAAGCAAGAACGTTCCTGACCAACCTTGAAAGAGAGATGGAAGAAACTTGAATGGAATTGAGGTGACAGATTAAACCATTCCAAAACTGTAGCAAATAATAAAGGATTCTAAAGACTAATGTGAAATTGAAACCGGAACTTTTTCTTTGGACCTAGATGGATCTGTACACAGTTACAGGTCAGCAATTGCTAAATGCATAAGATTAGAAGAATTTAGCGTTACCCACCGTGGAAGATTAGCTAGTAAACTTGATAGAATTGGCCAAAGATAAATTAAGTTTGATTAGACAGAGTGTTATTTTCTTTAAAAATAATTTGGAGCCCTTATTGACTTTCTGAGTAAGAAAGAAATGATATATTGACTTTGGGAGTTAATAATTAGTAAGTATAAATTACCGAAATAAATGAAGTAATAGTAATATTTGGGGGGGGAGTTATGAAAAAGGGATGCATAGTTAA
Source organism: Aspidoscelis tigris stejnegeri (assembly GCA_023333525.1). Classification (NCBI taxonomy): domain Eukaryota; kingdom Metazoa; phylum Chordata; class Lepidosauria; order Squamata; family Teiidae; genus Aspidoscelis; species Aspidoscelis tigris. The sequence goes on along the minus strand of JALMGA010000007.1, from coordinate 66,235,475 downwards.
TCGTTAAAAATAAGATTGGAGGTTACTGTTTTCTTTTTGTTTTGTTTTCTTTTTTAATTATTTCTTAGATTTTCTTATTTCTTTTTCATATCTTACTATAGCTTGTAATTCTCCTTAAAGCTCTAAAAAAAATCATTTTTAAAAATACCCTTCTAAAACAATAAGCCCATCTATAGTGAATGCCAGTTTTCAACAAAAGGAGAGCAAATTCCAAGTCTGAGAAGCCAAAATTCTGGTGGCAGGTAAAAGCATATTAGAGCTAGGATGTGGGCTACAACACCAGAGTCTCAGACTTGTGTCATGACTCCTTCAGTTGTTTTGCTCTGTGGTAAGACAACGTTCAGGGTTACCTGCACCTGTGCATGGGCACCAATGCACAAGAACATGGCAACAACAATCAAGGTGGCCTTGCTAGCAGCAGCAAAAAAAAACCCATATCCAGCTACATCAGCCAGAGTGCACTGGAGAAGACTTCTCAACACCAATAGAGATCATCACCAATTTATTTCCATTCATGAAATAAATGGATGTACAACCCAATTTGCACAAATGCCCCATCTTACAAGGCCCATCCTTTGAAAAAGTCATTCAGAATGCAAGACAAGATTAGTAGTTTTAATGCTGGGAAATGACATTATGCTGAACTTAACCTTCTCTCTCAACTTCACAGCAGGAATTTATTTCTACCAATTTCAGGTAGCTGTCAAAAGTGGTAGAAAACAGGAAACAATGATGTTTATTTCTGTTCTGTGTTGCTGACAGCAATATAACATGTACATTTCTATTTCATAAACAGGCACTGAGCTGTAATAAAATACAAATCCCATGAGATCTCATCTAAACCCATATCAAACCTGGTTAGACTGGTATCTCAGGTAGGAATGTGCACAAATATTTGTAACATTCAAAATTTGTATGAATTCGGCTGAATTCCGACATTGAATTGAATATTAGCACATTTGAAGACCGATATTTTAATTGAATGTTTTGATACATTCATATGAAGCTTTGTATACATATGGGATTCGTGTGGGATTTGTACGGGATTTGTTTGGAATTCATATGCTATTTGTATGCATTCATATGGGATTGAACATTTCTATCGAATATGAATCCCACCACATTCAAAGAGGATCTATTTGAACAAATACAATTTCTTGCATTCGATTTGGTATGAATTGAATACAAAAATGAAAATAATTGTGCACATCCCTAATCCCAGGATAACAGCCTGTGTATAACACTTTGCTAGAAGACCAAACACTGGACATCCTTTGGAGAAAGAACTGTATAAGATATCCTTCCTTATCTCATTGCATATCCTGACTGACTCTGTATGGGATAGGGAGCATTCTTATCCTTTAATACTGAAGACATGTGTGCATCTATACAACTTTACTCAATCCAATTAATGTTTTCAGCACTAATGAAAGCAGATTAAAAATATTGAATGTGGATCAGATTTTAATTGGAATGGTCTCTCAGGAGATTACTTTTGTGCTGCGGATATTGCTTGAAATGGCCCATGCAGGAATTTAGGTAATGAGTATAACCTAGCAATGCAGCATTATGTACACAATTGGGCCTTCTGTATAGTTGGCTGAAGAATATAATAGATTGCGTGCTCCTAGAGCAGTGTCACACAGTTAGGACAACTTATCCTAGAACAGTAACAGAATAGAGAACTTGTGATCCTCCAAATAAAGCTGAGTTCCACCTCCTTAAGATCTGTCTAGTGCTGCTGTCACCCATGTTTGTGTAGCATGATTATTGTTATTTTTTTGCATTCAAATTTGAGTCAAATTGTTTAAAATGTTAAAAATATTTGTAGACCCTATTCATCCACAAATTAAATTATCTAGTATTTGTCAAAGCTTTGGCCAAAGCTTCAGTGAAGGCCAGGTCCCCCCACAACTTTATATCCCCCCTGCAGCCTCCAGACTCCCCATGGTCTCCCATCACCCCACTTACCTTTTGTCATGCCGCCACCACTTCATGCTTTTCTCCAAGTCCTTCCAGTTCTGTGTGCATAGCTTCCACCACATTACATGATCCCCAGACGGGGAGCTGTGCACACAGAACTGGAAGTGCTGATTTCGCCTCCAAAGAGTGCCAAAATGGGCCTGGACACACCACTGCAGCCTCCTGTTCCATTCTGGCATTCTCCCTTAACTTTGCCTTCTCTCTGGGCCCATTTTGGTGCCCTTCACAAGATTGAAACAGGCCTTCCAGGTCTGTACGTGAAGCTGGGGATCATGGTTGCCAGATGGAGAGCTGTCTGCAGACCTGGAAGTGCTGGTTCGACCTCCAAAGAACTGGAAGTGCTGCATGCAAAGTTTCCTATCTGGACCGCATGATGCAGTGGGAGCTGTGTGTGCAGAATCAGAAGGCCTGGGAGGAAAGTGTACAGTGGCAGTACACAATGGTGGCGATGGCAGGTGAGTGGGGAGGGCAAGAAGGGAGGAGTGGGGGTTCACTTCATTTTCTGCATGAATATTCATGCAAATATTCATGCCTAAATATGAAGCACCCCCACATCTGTGAGGGGGATTCAGCCAAAGCCGAACATTCTCACATTCAATTCGTATCAAATTGAATGTGGGAAACTGGCTTCATGGACACCCTTATGAGACACTGGTCTATGGAATTTAAGTGTGAAAAGTTCCTGCAACTATATCTATGTTCTTGTGTATTGAGACTAAGTTGAAGGTCTTCTTGTTGTTTCTTTTTCAGAGGTGTAAGTGGCAGGAAAACACTAGAGGCCTTTTTCTGTGTTAGCCCCAAGACACAGCCTTCCTTTGGGGGTTCACCAGGAGCCTACATTAAAGGTTTTTCAGCACCTTGTTAAAGTATACCTCTTTACCCAGGACTTTAGCTTCCTCTGAGTGTTATCTTGACAGGAATTATGGGAAGGTTGGAGGGAGAGATATGTTAAATATGTTTGGTCTAGTGGTTAGGGAGCCGGACTCTTATCTGGTGTGAAGTTCACGCTAGGCAGGCAGTGAAAGGGCAGACATTTTGTGGGCTTTCTGAGCTCCAAGAGTGACAGCAGAGGAGGAGCATCAGAGGAAGCCACACCAGCCTGCCAAAATCAGACCAATGAGAATTGCAGAATTGCAGACTATAAAAAGTGGTGGCTCGTCTTGTTTTTCATCTCTTGTCTTGGGCAGAAGGGGGATCAGGGAGCGTTGCTCCGAACTGGCATGTGTTAGGCCTCTCCTCTCAGGGTAGAGAGGAGAAGAGAGAAATAAGGTCTCTCATCTTGTGAAGAGGGAGATCAGGGTACACAAGTTAAAAGTGTGTGCGTGTGTGTGGCTCTCTCCTCTCGGAGACAGAGTGGAGCAGAGCCTGGGGAAGCAGATTGGGACTTCTGCAAGACTATCTTTATTATTTTGGGAACCTATTTTACTTCAGGTTAGAGAAGAGCCTGAGAGGGAAGGACTAAGAATTATTTGTGCTTACTGCATAGCTCACCAGGGACTGTTGGCTTACAGTGGAACTTAGTGAAGGGAAAGGGACAGTTTATTAATTAAAATATCATTCTTTTCAAGCAACTGAAGAACATTTAAGATTAACTGTAAACTTGCTCCTTTATTTTCCTTTTGTAACAGTTTGTTTTACAGCTGAGTCAGTTTTTTGCTTTAAGGGAGTCTGACACACAGACATATAAAGCAGGACACCAGTTTGGGAGGGGGGGGACTGGTTGGCACACAGCCCCACCAGAGCTGGGTGCTCAGCAGCTCGCTTACTTCCTGCATTGCTCTGCTGAGTCATCACATATGGGACTCCTCCACAAAGCCAGCTGGATTACCTTGGGCTAGTCACCACTCTGTTACTGAGCCCTCACAGCCCCACCTACCTCATAGGGTGTTCTGTTGTGGGGAGAAGAATAGAAAGGCTTTGTCAGCCACCTGGAGTCCCCTTAAATGGATGATAAAAGTGGGTAGAAAAGCAAACTCTCCTCCTCCTCCTCCTCCTCCTCCTCTTCTTCTTCTATAGGTACCCATCCTGGAACCTAGGAAACTTCAAGGGAGTCAATACAGATTGGACATTAGAAAAAAAACTTCCTGACAGTAAGAGCAATCAGTCAATGAAATAGGTTGCCATGGAAGTTAGTGAGCATCTTCAAGCAGATGCTGAACAGACATCAGTCTGGGATGGTTTAGGGAATCCTGAATTGAGCAAGGGGTTGGATTCGATGACCCTGGAGATCCCTTCTAAATCTATAATTCTGTTATTCTATGAAGTATAAATAAACATCCATATCCATATTACCCATATGATCTATATCATCTATATCTATATAATTTATATCTACATATCTCTATTTCTCTAATAAACTGATTTAACAGTATGTTGTCTTCTATGCCACTTCATTGCAATTCAAGTGCATCCTGATCCAAGATTGAGAAAGGAGAAAAGAGTGTACTGTTACTTTAACTTATATGCAGAATACATCATTCGGATTACTAAACTGAGTAAATAAACAGAACAGGAATTAATATTGCTGGGAGAAATATCAATAACTTCAGATACTCAAACAAATACCACCAAGAAGCCTTTTGATAGGGGTAAAAGAAGAGCACCCCAAAGCTGGGGTAAAAGAAGAGCACCCCAAAGCTGGGTTGAAGGTTAGTAAAACAAAACTTAACCAGTCTCTTCACTTCTTGGCAAATAGATGGGGAAGAAATGGAAGCAGTGACCTATTTTATTTTCTTAGGCTTCTTGAAAAATAAAAATTCTGAGTGTCTCAGTTAATACTAAAGGACTAAATAATCAGAAGGCATAATTCACGAGAAATGATCCTGTTGCTGGGAAAGATGGGAGGCAAAAGGAGAAGAGGATGGATGAAAAGATGAATGGTTAGAGAGACAACAAACATGACCTTGGGCAAACTCCAGGAGACAGTGGAGGCAGGCAGGCAGGCCTGTCATGTTTTGCTCTATGGGGACATAAAGTCTTGGACACAGCTGAATGTCTTTCACAGAAAGATCCCAGATCGGAGGTGCCGTCTTCATAGTTGCATCTTGCAGAAGGTGAAGATATATTTTACACAAATATGGGTGTTTTTCCACTGTCACTAGAAGTACCCATTAATGGGTACTTAATGGGTACTTCTAGTGACAGTGGATAAACACCCCAAGATCACCAACCATGCAGAATTGTGGTGTTTTTTAAAATAAGTAGTATCATTCATCAAGTAAAAATAAATGTCTCAAAAGAACAGAAGTAAATTGGATATGAACTTGAAAGGGCAAAATAATCAAGCCAAAGCAGGAATGTAAATTGATGCATGCTAGAGTTTAATGCATGGTAAGATTATAACCTGCTTATTTCCCAGCACCCCTTGTGCTTAAAGCATCCATGGGAACTGGATACAAATGTTGTGGAGAGAGATGAGTTCCCCATTTCCTAATAGAAAAGACGTTTCCAAACTGAATGGAGGGAATAGGAAGAGGAAAAATGAGAAGGATTATTAAAAGCATTTCTAAATCACAAAACCGAAAGAGATAGTATCCAAACATTACAAAGTACATATTCATACTTGACTTTTAGTGAGAGCTGGTCCACTCATTAGTAAGGCTTGTCTGCACTCTGCCACCACCACCGCTGTCCTGGACAGTCACGTGCAGCATCCAGATATTACCTCAGATATTGCCATGATGATCTGACCTGACACGTCAAAAGCTGCTACACCAGTACAGGGCTCTTCCAGCACTTAAAGTGCAGATGGACACTGCTTCACTACTACTTTCCCTGACTGGTATGCTATTATTATAGTCTTCTAGTCAGATAAGTCTGAAAAAACTCTCAAAGTGTTTCTAGCATTACATTTTGAGACTAACGGTGTTTTTCTACTGAGCTCCTTTAACCCGGATCTAAGAAGATCCGGATTTAACGAATGGGTACTTCCCTTAATCCGGATCTAGTTTCCACAGGTGCTAGTCTGCCCGCTGTGGAAATGCTGGAGCACCCATGGGCAAATCCAGATCTACCCATGAGGGGTCCGTCTGTAACCCCAGGTGTTTGAGGGGACAGGGGGTGCAATCTCTGTATATGCTCTGGAGAATCGCCAGAGCAATCTGCCACTAACTTTGAAGATCCTCTGGAGCCTTTGACAGTGGCATTGCTCTCGCAAGTGGTTCTCTGTGGAGCCTTTGCTAATCTCTGAAGGCAACTTCAGAGGGACTTTGGAGGGACTTCAGAGCTGGCTTCAGAGGGACTTTGAAGTTTTGAGTTTGGGGCACCCCCCCCCCATGGGTGCTTCCCCTGAGCCTCCTCTAGACCTCATTGCCCAATTGCAGTGGAAACAGGCTCCCTATAATCCGGATTTGATGGCTGAAGACCTCATTGTAGACCCCTTTAATGGGGTCTACAGAAAATCCGGATTATGGGTCCTGAAGGACCCATATGATCCGGACTTCCCTAGCTGTGGTGGAAACAGATGTGGCTCTAATGGGGTCTGTAGTGGAAATGGGGTCATCCTGCTCTGAGCCTAATGGGTCCTTAATGGGCCCTTCAATAGGTACTTAGTGCTAGTGGAACAAACACCCTAAGATGAACTTGTAGCCTTCAGATTCTAACACTTCTTGAGACTATGAATTCACCACGAAATACGTTCTATGTGTAGAGGTTCCCCTTCCCCTTTTCTCCCATTATTATCTTCTCAAGGTGATTCATTTCACTTGCTCCCACTTTACATTTTTCTCACCCTCTTTTTCTTCCTTTAAATATTTAAGCTTTTCTTCTCTGCAACTAGCTTTTAGGGAAATTTCTTTCTGGACCTCTTGACAAAAGGTCATGTTCCAAGCACTAATCTCAACAGAAGTTTGACTGATTTCTTTGTTCCCTTCATTCTCTTTCTCTCTCTTTTCCAAGTGAAGCTGGAAATGAGTGCATACAAAATCTGTGAGAAAACATAGCAAGTGAAATTTAACACTCATATCCTGAAGGAGAAAAAAAAAACTGGAGGAAGACGATGTGAATGTCAGATGAGATGGATGTGTCAGGGAGAGAGTCTGTAGTTCAGAACAAGAGAGAAAAATTGATGTTTGTGAGTCATCAACATGGATGATCACCCACAAAACTGATGCAGAGGAAGGCTGTGAACTCTGAAACACTGTCAGAAGAGCAGCTGTCAAGTCAAAATGAAGAATAAGTATCTGAAAGAATTCACAGGAGTGGCAATAATTTCCTAACATGGAAAATATGCTAATGAGGATGCGGAAGATGTGTGCTGGTAGCCAGAAAAGGCTATACCTGAACTTTATCAAAAATGCTTTTCACCTCAACCAAAAGTAAGGGTTCTTCAGAAAAGGATGCATGGGGGCAGCTTTTAAAAGCCTCTGTCACATCATTCTCAGAAGAACAGCAATAAAAGGCAGTGCTTCTGTAATAATTTTGCTGGTGAAGAAGTTCAGCTCCTGAGCATCTCCTTCACCTTCTGACATCCTGCAATATTTGTTTGCATTTTAGCAGCAATCCATCATTACTGGGCTATCTAAGGAGCTGCAGTAATTCACACTTTCTTACAAAGAGAGAGTGAAGCCCTGCTTCTCACCCAACAAATATAAATGTGTACCATTTATTTATTTATTTTCTGTGTATATGCAAACATGCTGTCTTTCTTGATTTCATATGTTTTGAGAAAAGGAGGTTAAGCCATGTTGTAAACAACACTGTGAGCCTGTGACAGAGATATTATCTTTACATTCTGTCTCCACTGACTTTATATGAGCACACACCTGGCCCACCAGGAAGGGTGTTTCAGGACATTTACAGTGCAAATGGAGATTGAGAGGAACGAATATTTTAACATGTCACAAATAAGCTCTTTTGTTCTTTGGTTGGCTTTTGACCGGTGATATAGTGATAAATTCGGATGCCACCATTTTGGGCATTGGCTTTCCACTCAATCTTTCATGGATGCTTCAATGGCTGAGCAGTTGGTGCAAAAAACAGACTAAGATCTTCCATGCTTTTGTGTGTGTGTGTTGTTGTTGTTGTTGGTGGTGGTGGTGGTGGTGGTGGTGGTGGTGGTGAATTATTTTTGAGCCAGAAGCAAGGAGTTGCCACAGTTTCTTCCCTCTCCATATCATGATCATCATAATGAATGGGCAGCCCAGTAGGATGGTGTCCGGTAGGTATGTGCACAAATTTTGGGGGGCATTGGATTCAAAATGAATCAAATGTTCAAAAATCCGTATTCAAATGTGGTAAAATTCTATTTGATATGAACCTATTCATACATATTCGTATGGACATTCAATACGTATCTGATACAAACACATACATATCTGATACAAATAGATACATATCTGATACATTTCCTCAGCTTAACAAATGTCCCAACTATTTGTACAGATATCCGGAAACATTTGTATTCATTCGAATGTTAGCACACAAATATCATAACATTCAATTAGAGTTTGAATGTCCAAATTCAGCCAAATTTCTAATGTTACAAATATTCATGCACATCCTTTGACTTTCTGGCACTCACAGCTCATGTGGCCACAAAACGTAGGTGTAGACATGAAAGAGAAAAAGAGAGAAAAAGGTAGTCTCGGCACTGTGCATTATGGAATAGGACGTGACATATTATTATTATTATTATTATTATTATTATTATTATTATTATTATTATTATTATTATTATTATTATTATTATTATTATTATTATTATTATTATTATTATTATTATTAATAGTTTATTTCTATAGCACTGTCAGTGTATTCAGCCACTTCTGGCCTGAAATGGATGGTTAAAGATGAGAAAAGAACAGAAAAAGTCAAGGAGCATGCCATTCACTATCCACGTCTTGACAATCCCATCTTGGCCTATCCTCAGATGGGAAAAAATCAAATTTACTTTGCTTGGGAGCTGCAGACTGAGGGAAGGTGTGTTTTTTTTTGTTTTTTGTTTTTTTTCATCCAGAGGGTGATCAGTGGTCAATAGAATTTACTACCAGAAGAGCTGTCAGGAACCAGCCTGCATGGTTTTAAGGGGGGAAATGGGCAAATTCATGGAGGGCAGGGGCCTCAATGGGTATTAAAATGATGTCCAGATACTGCCTCCAAATTGAAGATACAAGAAGGATGTCTCTAAAGGCCGTTTGCAGGAAACTGAAAGCAGAAGAATTTGGTGGGCATCTGGGTGAGACAAGATGCTTGGCTAGATGGGCTTTGACCTGATCAGGAAGGGTTCCTCTTATGTTAATATGCAAGGTCCATAGTATGCTCAGAAATAGTCTCCAAAACTGAACATTTTTGAAGCCCAGAAAAACAGCACTGGGTTCTATAGCACTGCATGGTCCTCTCCAGCTACCTATGCCTGTCCTCATGAAGGTGGCCAGAAAAGGAGGGCCCCAAGGCAGTTTTCATGGGCAGGAATTGTCCAGACAACAGATCAGTGTAATCTGCCTGTTCCCTGGGAGGCCACATCTCCAACAAAACATCCTGGTGTGTGGATCCACCATTTGGGGCAAATATCTATCTATCATCTACCTACCTACCTACCTATCTTCATCATCACCATCACCATCATCTAGCTACTCACATGACTGACTGACTGACTGACTGATTGATTAAGCATTCATATCCTGACCATCACCATATAGCCCGGGACAGGTTACAGGTAAAACAATAACATCAAATACAAGAAAATAAAACTACAAACTTTCCTAAACCTCTCTACCTCTACTGCAGAAACATATGAAACAAGCTACGTTCCAAAGGCCTGGGAGAATAGGTGCAAAAAAAAGATGTGGCATTGACACCTGGCATACCTCTGGTAGAAAGCTATTCCAAACAGACAACCAATGAAGGTTTTTAACGTCTGTTCATAGCTGGCACTTCTCTTCTATGCAAGGACTTTGTCCTGACCAGGGCAGTCTCAAACTCATGACCTGAGGCCTATTAGCATTTTGGCTTCTGGTATGCAATTAAGACAGCTCTGATACAGAGTATCTGTACCAGAGCTGTCCTATTTGCATACCAGAGGCCAAAATGTGGATAGGCCCCTTGCCTGAAGCAAGATTGAAACCTAGAATCTTTATAGGCCAAGCCAAGAAGCAGCAACAGTGGCAGTAGACAAAGTTCTTTGGGCTTTAGCAGCAGAGCTCGTTCTTCCTGGGTACAGATGGTACTGTTTTCACCATGTGGATGTTACCAAAGAGACGAAGTCAATTAACTTTCATAACTATTTCCTCCCTCTTTGTGGAACATTTCTTTTTTCTGGGAAAAGATCTTGAATTGTGCCATCTGCTGATGAAAAGGAACAGATTTTACAGTTTTTTAAAACTATAAATCATTACCTTACACATACTTCAACGAACTTGGCCAAGGAAGGAAAGAGGACATTATGAATCATTAGTATGGTGGGAGTAGAAGAGGAAGGGGTTCACATCCCTATTATCCTGCTTTTGGTTTTTATGATGCACACGCAAAAAAATCACCTCTTTTTTTATTGATTTGCATACTTTACTGACATTTTCATTGGGTAGTGCTTCAGTTCATTAACAATGGTTTAGCCTCTGTGGAATTATAATATCTGTCTAGTGATCATGGCTCAACAATGATAGCTTAAAGACAAGGCAGAGGATGGGTAATTTGTATGACAGAACTTCTCCAACATGCAATAATTGCTGTCAATAATTTGACAATCTTGTTTTATTATTCATACTCAGACTCGGAGCACTGAATCATCCTTGAAAGTTACATTCAGAATGAATATTCAGATATTTTTCCAATGCTTTGTAATTTTCAAGGAACTCTGCATTTCTGAAAGTAAAGAAGATAACCTTGTTTCTAGTGAATGTCCTAGTAAAATTCTACATCTATCACGGCCACTCTTTTGCATGTTGAGCATATAAGGGTATTTAGAAGCTTCTAGAGGACTGTATCAGAGTCCTACATAGAAGTAAACCATCTTGTGTACATTTGTTGGGTCAACTATCTATGTATGTGTGCTGCTTTATTGATTGGTTGCATTTTTATCCTATGCTTAAGTTCAGGAAGTCTCTCGTGATGTCTTATCACATATAATATTAGACAGTTCTCTGTCTTTGGGCTTATAATCTAAAAGGATTCCACACGCTAAGGAAAAGTAATTGGGCAGGAAAGGTGGAGAAGAGGTTGCCCAGAAGACAATTGAGGGAAAAATCACACAATTGTGGTGCACATGGAGAATCCTCATAGTGTCATCTTGACTCCCTCTACTTATGGTAATATCTATGGTGTATATGTATCTTTATGTGTGCTTTACTGTTAACTGGGTAGGGGAGTCAGATCAGACAACAGAAATTATTTCTTCACTCAGAGGGTCATCGGTCTATGGAAATTGCTACCAGAAGAGGTGATAACAGCTACCAGCCTAGATGGCTTTAAGGAAGAGTTAGATAAATTTATGGATGACAGATATATCTATGGCTACTAGAATGGATGCCTAAGTACATCTTTCAGGCTGTGAGGACAAGCAGGATGCTTCTAAGGCCATTTCATGGGATTTGAGAGCAGGATAATATTTGCCCTTGTCTCTGTATGGTGGGCCAGTGTGTGAGACAGGATGCTGGAGTAGATGGGCTGTGGCCTGATTAAGCAGGACTCCTCTTATATTCTTATGTTCTAATGTTCTAACTCAGCGGTACTCAACCTTCCTAATGCCACGACCCCTTAATGGAGTTCCTCGTGGAGACCCCCAACCACAGGGGCAGAGCAGCTGGGAGGTGGGAGGGAAGGGCAGGAGGAGACTCGTCGCGACCCCTCTGTAAGGGTAATTCAACCCCCAAAGGGGTCCCGACCCACAGGTTGAGAACCACTGTTCTGATTCTTCAGTTGCATCAGGCAAGAGACATGCCCCATTTTGCAATGCAGACTGCTGCAAAACAAGATATGTAATCATCAACAATTTTCACAAGCTATGACAGTTCCAATCCATTTGTCATTTATGGTAATTCAGGTGAAAACAGACATTTTACGAATGATCTGGCCTTAAAACATGGGTCACCAATTTATATTTTCTTTCTTTTTCCTTTTCATACTCCCTCTGAAAATCAAATTCTGTTTGTTCCCCAGTGATGATGCTTAGTCCCTTGAATTAACCTGTCTCTGGCCCTCCACATATTATGTCATTTGTTGAGTTCCAATTGCCATCTTACATATGTTTCTAAGAGGTCAGTTGTTGTAATTTATCTCCTGATGATGATACTGGGGAAGTGACCCACTGCACCAGCTGTCTCCCTGCTGCCGTCATTAGAGGCTTCATTTCTATTTGTCACTGCCAATTTCCTCTTTGTTGATGATTGTTTTGCATATTAGTGAAGCCAGACTGTGCACCATCTTGAAGGAATCACCCTGTATGTCAGCAAACTAATTAGAGAGCCTCCGTCGCCGCTGCAACAGCTTGTTGTATCTAAAGGATCTTTCTGCTGAAGACACAGTCATAAATCATTATTCAGAGTGACACTAACAAATTGGTCCCTGCCCAAGATTTATTTCATTACGAAAAAGTTATCAAGGTGTTTTAATAAAGGCATTTACTATGATGAGATAGCCAATTCCATTTAAGTATCTTTACATAACTTTTATTTTTAGATTATTAAACATAGCTGTGTAAGAGGTCAGTTTCCCTTCAGTTCTGGCATTGGACATCCCACTGACTAGATGAATTCCTCATGAAATTTATACTAATTGAAATGTCATTACTTCTTCTGTAACAAAACCGTTAATAGAGTAAATGCCTACAATTCCATGAAAATGTTCCCATGCAAATATTTTACGTGCCAAATATTGTATAAGATTAAGAGTCTCATTTTTGGTGACTTCAAAAATTTAAAGATGCCACTTTAGATTTTATATGGAATTACAAGTATTTACATGATAACTTTTTTACCACCACAGAGTCTGGGTGTACACAGTAGCCATATAGGTTTCTTCATGTTAAGAAAGAAGCCTCCTATACGTCTCATTGATTATTTGATTTTTAATTATTTCTCACAGGGAAATTATACAGACTTCTGGATAACAACTGGATCTTTTTCTTTTTTTATCTTTCATTTCTGATTCGTGTGTGTTGTAGGGATGTGCACAATTTTTTTTTTGCCATTCAATTTGAAACAAATTGAACATTCAAAAATCCATACTTGCGTGAATAGATTGCATTCAAATGTGGTAAAGTTCTATTCAATAAGAATCTATTCATATGTATTCTATACATATCTGATATGAATGAATATGTATCTGATATGAATAGATACGAATCTGATATGAACAGGTACGTATCTGATACAAATAGATAGGTATCTGATTTGAACAGACAAATATCTGTTAAGAACAAATACGTATCTAATACAAACAAATACATATCTGATATAAATAGATACATATCTGCTGCAAACAAATACGTCTGATATGAATATATACGTATCTGAAACAAATGGATACGTATCTGATACGAATAAATACATATCTGATACGTTTCCCCAGTTTAATGAATATCCAGAAACATTCGTACTCATTCGAATGTTAGCAAAAGAATATCGTAACATTTAATTTGAGTTCAGATGTCCAAATTTGGTTGAATTCAGCAGAATTTCTAATGTTACAAGTATTTGTGCACATCCCTAGGGTGATTGTATGCATTCTGTGTAACTGACTGGCTCTGTCATAAATACAACCTTTTAAGAATCCTAGGAAGTATATTTATAGTGCTTAGTGTTTATTTTAGTTCTATTAACTCATATCAATTCAGCTGGGATAAAAAATGCTGTTTGTGGATACTTGAGGTTCTCTTTTTTGTTTCTGTTTTAATCCCCTTTATTTTTAAACCTGCAGCCAACGAATTTATGGATTTGGCCTGATTTTTGCAGGGATTTTTTCCCAAGAAGGAGGTGGTATTCTAAAGTTGTACAACATAATCACTCCCCCCTCCCAAAAAATGATATGTATCTACACTTTTGCTTGGCTGGGGACACAGATCTATCCCACCTGTGCTGTGGATTATTGTGTGCATAACAGAGCACTTATAAAATGTGGGGCTTTTCCAGGTAGATATGTCCTTTGGAACCTCCAGGTAAAAAGTAGGATTTCAAACTAATATAAACCAATATCTGAAAAAGTGTATGTGGCTATCTCCAATTAATCAGTGTGCAATATTCTCACTGCAGTTGTCCTACCAGCTAGCTTCTATTTCTTAGACTCCTATAACAGTGCCTAGGATGCCTCATAACATGTCTGGTCTGAAAGCACCAAATCTGACTTGAATTCACTTTGAATCCACTCTCTAACCATGCTGAATTAACTCTGGATCCGATGTGGATGTGGCTGGTGCAGCCACTTTCCTCCCTCCCTCTTTCATGAATGTTCCAAAGCTTTGCTGAGACGTCTCTTCCTTCTGTGATACTTGTGGCCTATAAGGAGTTTCCACCTAAGAATGATGCTCCCTTCCACTCTAACCATAGACTGAAAACTGGAAGTAACTCTACTGTGTAAGCTCTAATGCTCCACCTTCCTTAGCCACAAGCTCACCTCTTAAAGAGACAGGCTAACATTCCCTTCTAAAACTTCCAATAAACAAGGCTTACAACACAAACTTCAATTGCCACAAACCAACTTGTTACAGAGGCATAACAAATTCCATAACTAGGGATGTGCACAAATATTTGTAACATTTGTTATTTGTACGAATTCATATTAATTTGGGCATTTGCACACAAATCAAATGTTACGACATTCATACATTAGCATTTGTATGATTACGAATGTTTTGGATCATTCGTACAAATAGTCTGGACATTCGTTAAACTGGGGAGATGTATTGGATACATATCGATACATATGCGTTCACATAAGATATGTATCTGATACATATCCAATATGAATGAATTGGTATAGGACAGTATGCAATAAGCATGCATTCGTAGACATAAAAAAAGAAAGAAAAGCACCCCAACCTCATCTTCCAGATCAGACTCCTTGTCCCTCTGATAGTATTGATTAAACGGTACTACCAGAGATATGGATCAAGGGCCCCCTTAATCTGAATCAGGTTCCGTCTAATGCAGATGCAGCTAGACCAGCAGGAGGAGCAGGGGGTCCTTTATCCACATTAGTTTGTGGATGTTAGTTTGTGGACAGGGAGCCCAAGAATGTGTTTGACATTAATCCAAAGTAATGGTCTGTGCAAAAAGGACCCTTGAGAGATCAATTTATGATATATATGGGTATATATATGATATATCTATGCATTTAAGCACGGTAGACTGCTCTGCTATATGCATTTCCTTTGGGTTCTCTGTCACACAATTTATTCACAGAGGTTAATCTGTAAGATAATGTGGGCACACAGAAATCTTTCATATGGATTGTATTAATGATTGCTGAATCATTGCTGAATGGACTGCTTTGAAGTCCATAAAAAAACAAGTAAATTGAGTGTTGAGCAGAAATGAATGTGCAATAATATAGAAATAACACCTAAGTTGTTAGTCATATGGTCTTTCTTTCATTTCGTAAATGCAAATGTGAATTAAATAAGCAATTTCCCACAATGTAGGCATTGTTCAAATTTTCAGGGTTTTTTTTTATTCCTGTAACTTAACATTCAAGGGAAAATATTTTAAATAAATAGACACATGAAAGTCTAAATATTCATGTTAAAAAGTACTAATTCGTTCTCATACAAGAAAATACATACCTAAACTTCATTTTGCAATATAACTAGGTTATTTCTGTTCTCCAAAGGCTTAATGTTGGAATGTTTTGGGAATAATTCTGCTACATTTGGAATTCTTCAGGCTGTTGATTAGTTGTGTGTCTTTGTGATTCTTTTGGCCCTTTTCCTTAAATTGTGACACAATCTATGATATTAGCACTACCAGAGTCTATACTGCCCCATCTTGCAAGCAAAATATTTATGGGGAATGTTGCCAAAAAAAAAAAAAAAATCACTAAGGACATTAAGACTCAGAATTCACGGTATGATTTATTCAATATAGTCTTTTTCTCAATAATAATTGCAACATTCCAAATATTGAAACCATATATAGGAAGATTGTTAGCACTTATGAATACATGTATCCCAGAAAAGAATTTTCTGTTAAATGCTTAGATAGTAGATAGAATTGGTCCATCACAGGGGAGGGGGGAAGGGATGTATTGGTACATTTTTTGTTTATTTATTTACTTTTTTTTTACTTGATGTATGTAGGTTAAGTATGTTACTGTCTAATAAATATTTGAAATTAAATAACAACAACAATAATAAATTGCAACATGGGATATGACTTCATGTCAGTTTGGTCTAGTGGTTAGGGAGCTCGACTCTTATCTGGGAATAACAGGTTTTATTCCACCCTCCCCCATGAAGCCAGCTGGGTGACCTTGGGCTAGTCACAGCTCTCTTCTGGGCTTTCACAGCTCCACCTACCTCACAGGGTATCTACTGTGGGGAGAAGGATAGAAAGCTTTGTCAGCCACTTCGAGCTCCCTTAAATGGGTGAGAAAAGTGGGGTAGAAAAGCCAACTCCTCCTCCTCTTCTTCTTGATATTAATACTGAATAGTGAGAATAAGGTAGTTTTGCATGTCTGTGTATTGCAAAGGTACATTTAGAAGTAACAGAGAAAGTTCAAGAACTTTCTCCTTTCTCAAACCAACGTATATGCATGCACACACAAAAAGTGTGTGTGTGGATACACATATATACTATAAATATAATTTTGAAAAGCATGGTTCTGAATTATTCACGAGTGCATGCTCTCAAATTCTCTCTTACTCATTCTCTCTTTTTAAAAGCATCTCGCTTTCCCAGTTCTATCACCTTAACAGGGTAGAGATTCAAAGATTGCAATCCAAACCCAATACTGACTGCTGAACTATGAGACCTGCATTATATACATCCTGCCAGACTTCTCCATGTGGAAAAAATAATTTTCAGACATTTTGCTTGCTACACTGCATGAGTAAATATCATATTATCTTTTCACAGTGTTTGTTAAAAGAGAAAGAAGAGACAAAAAGAAACAAAATTCTTTTTCTGAAAGTGTCAGAGACGGGAACTATTTTAATTAAGGCGGCATTGGTTGCCTTTCTTATGGAGAAACGGTTGTATGACTAAAATTCACTGAACATTCTGCGTGTTCAAAAATGAAAACTTAAATGAATGCCACATGTTAAAATGGTTAAAATTATAACTCTATTCTGCTAAGGTACAAGAGTATGCATTAAAAAGATATGAATAGAAAGAAAAATTATGATGTAGCAGCCAAAACAGGAATGAAATGCAGATACGAGCAAGAATGAATAAGACTCCAAAGCCCCTATATTTAAAGTTTCTTATACAGTGAAAGGCTGAGGTTAAGTAGGTCAGCCCCTCTCAAAGTTATTTTGGTTTCATAAAAAGGAGAATCAAGGTACCATTTACCCTGGTGGCTAGGATAGCCTACACAAAGAAGTATATATACACACACACAAGTACACCTACACCTACTACTATTGCTACTAGACCCTGGGCCACCCCAACCATCACCCAATCTTACATAAGGTCACTTTTGGAGATTTAGACCATCTTCCTCGCCTCTAAGTGTCACAACTGATCTTCAGTTTTAATAAATGTATGTGCTAGATTGAAAACCTGGGGCATAAGCAAAAGGTTAGGGAGCAGGTTTTCTAGTTGTTAATATCTTTTCTTTTCCTTTCTTTTTACAGTGGGATAAGAAGTGTGTGGCTCTTTGAAATTACTGAACTATCAGCTGCAAGTCATTGTGGCCAATAATAGCCATGTGCTTCAGGATATGTCCCTGTTTCTGAGCTCCTCAGATGTGTGCTCTGTAGGGAAATGAATGGAAGGTCTTGGTTCCTCACATCTCCATGAAGCCAGCTGGGTGACCTTGGGTGAGTTACAGCTCTCTTCTGAGCTATCACAGCCCCACCTACCTAACTTGGTGTTCTGTTGTGGGGAGAAGAACTGAAAGCTTTGTCTGTCACTTTGAGTCCCCTTAAATGTGTGAGAAAAGTGGGATAGAAAAGCCAACTCTTCTTCCTCCCCCTCTTCTTCATTTTTTATCGTGCTTGTCTGTTATTTGGCTTGGGGGGTTGATGGTCAAACTAGCTATACCATTGTCCCAGTCAAGCATCAACATGGTACAGTAAAAAGGGTCGATCATGGCATTCAGTTCCCAGCACAGCACAGATCTGGGAAGTCAGAAATGAGGCAGTTTCAAGGGTTGGGGTGGCGTGAGGAATAGGTCAAACCAAAACACACACATAGTCAATAGCAATTAATGCAGGCACTGTAGATCAGCACCACAATATAGAATTATCCATTCCATTCCAATGGTTCCATTGGTAAGACAGAGTAGATTGAAGTTTCTAGTATATTTATGATAGAATGTTTAGGAGAACAGTCGTGTTAATCTTTTAGCACCATGAATCAGGACTATATTTTAAAGAGCCCAGAAGACACGTGATGTGTCCTGGTGTGAAAATGAAGAGAGACTAACAGTAGCAGTACCAAGGAGTAATTAGACACATGTTCCACACACTTATCTTTAAGTAGGTTTTATAGAAGCTCTTGTCAGAATTTTAAACTTCTATTGACAACTTTGCAGGAGAAAAGCGATCCATACAGCCAAGCCTTTTCCTCTCCTGGGGCTACTGAGTCTCAATTCTTTCTAGCCTCTAATCAATATTTGTTTTTACCAGGTTTACATCTCCTTCACCCTCAATGCCTCAAGGTGAATCAAGCCTCAACCCACTTAAAACTTTACAGGGTGCAATCTAAACATTTGCTTTCCATGACAAACAGAAAGTATTTAAAATCAATTCAGCAGAATGGATTGAAAAATAAACGGCTTGATGATTTGGGATAATGAATCTGGGTTCTTCAAACTGCTGGAGAGACTTTTTTTTTCCAATCTGGAAGAAATGTTTAAGATATCAAAGGCCACATAAAATCTAAGACTTCTTTATCTTTACCTGAGCTAAGTGTTGTCATTGGATCAAATTTCTGAATATGAACTGAATTCTGCACATCCCTAGCTGGAGGCTGTAATGGAAGTGGCTAAATCCAGGCATTGTTGTAAGCAAACTGAATGAGAATTGAAAAAAGCTAGCTTATATCTATAGGAAAGGGAAACATTCCTTTAAAATGTCTGAAATAACTTTACCAGCTTCCTAGACAGAGGAACATAAGAGGAGCCTTGCTGGATCAGGACAAAGTCCATCTAGTCCATCATCCCATCACACACAGTGGCTCACCAAATGCACATGGGCATCTCAAGCAGAGACAAGGACAAACCTTTTCCTGCTCTTGAATCCCAGCAAATGGCCTTAGAAACATCCTGCTTGTCCCCACAGCCTGAAAGATGTACTTAGGCATCCATTCTCGTAGCCATTGATACACCTGTCATCCATAAATTTGTCTAATCCTTCCTTGAATCTGTCTAGGCTTGTAGCTGCCACCACCTCCCCAGGCAACAAATTCCATAAATCGATGACCCTCTTGGTGAAGAAATGAACATGTTCAGGATGTAAATTGCCCTGATTATTGAAACTTGTGATGATAATACTTAAGAGATTGTTTTCTGACATCTGGCTTAGTAAGCAAGTTGAGTCCAATTGACCTAGTACATTAGAAGCACATGAAAACCAGTTTAACTTATTGGTTAGCTTCTAACAGCTGACATACTGGTTTTGGGATAAAGGTAGACTTTTCTGTTGGTTTAGTTATGATTTGATCTAATCAGTTCATCACAAAACTGTGTCATCTGTTATGATGTCAGGGGAACATGCTGGTGTGTAATACTGGAATGTTTTTACTTTTTATGCTACTATAGCTGTTATATGATGTTTGCTCATTTTGTCATCTTGTTGCATTTTTTATATTCTTTTTAAAAGTTCCTAGGTGTCCTTGTTTTGTGTCTAGTCCAAAAGCTTAAGGAGGATGGGAGGTGAAACTGGCAAAATAAAGCATCATTTTCTAATCCCCCTTCCCTCTTGTATACAAATGCAATTTTCGGGATTGGATTGGATTAGAATTGAATACCCAAACATTCAGTTCAAATCTCTAAATCCATATGCATCTCCTAGTTATCCCATATGCAACCCATTTTTGTCCCAAAGGGATCTGTACAAATGCATCCGGATGTGGGAAAGATGCAAATATGTGTCATGGATGAACCCATACATGCATGAATGCCCAGATAATTCAAACAAATAGATTCAAAATTTGAAATTCATTCAAATCTTTAAATTAGAATTAATGGACATTTGATTCTAATTCAAATGTCAAAATTCCAGCAGATTCTACTGAATTTCAAATACCTTTGAATACCTATTCTTGAGAACTAGAAGCAAGGGTCATTTTGGTGGTGTAAGAAGAAATGATATAGAGGCATTATTGTGTTGCAGTGGTTCTGCTCTTATCTCCAAGGTCAATACCAGAGAGTGGTTTGGGGAAACTCTTGCTGAAAATCATGGGAACTCATTTGTGGGGTTCCTCAGAGCTCAGTCTCTCATGCACTTAAATATCTATACGAAGCTGCTGGGAGAGTCCTTTGGGAGTTTCAAAATTAGATATCATCCATAATCAGATGACAACCAGCTCTATCTCTATTTGAATTAGGAGAGGCAGTTAAAGTGCTTGACTGTAGGCATGTGCACAATTTTTTTTTTTGCATTTAGTTTGTATCAAATGGATCCTCTTTGAATGTGGTAGAATTTGATTCAATACGAATGTTCGATATGAATTCTATATGAATGATTGATATGAGTCCCATATGAATCCCCTAGGAATCTCCCATGTATCTGATATGTATCCACTCTGAAAGTGTCAAATCCACCCTGAATCCACTGAATCTTCTCTCAATCTACTTTGGATCCACTTTGGATCCATTGGAGATGTGACTGGTGCAGTCACTTTCTGACCTCCCCAGGTTCATGAATGTAACAAAGCTTTGTAGAAATGTTCCAAAGCATTTGATTCAAATTCAAATGTCAATCTTCAAATGTGCCAACATCTGATTTGAATCCAAATGTCCAAATTCAGACAAATCTGGACAAATTTCAAATGTTACAAATATTCATGTACATCCTTACTGATTCCAGAAGCCACAGACAGAGGTGACGGTAAGCATCACTATTACAGGAAACCTGGCATCATTACTGTATTTCCTGTAATAGTGATATTATGAGTGATTGCTCAACAAAGGGTACCTCAAAATATTAGGAGTGAATTGCAGGTTCTTCTTTAGATCATACTTGGCATAATGGCAGCAAGCAATCCCAGGCTCCTTACACTGTTCTTTTGGTTGGCAGGTGCCTGCCCATTTCCCTTGCCTGTTCCTGCCACTGGACTAGCAGCCAGGTATTTGCAGCAGGGTCAATCTAATACAAGGAGTTGACAGATGAAGTTGAGCAATCACTACCAGGAGAAATCCAGCATTGTTGCCAGATGTACCTTGATAATGGTGTTCTGGGATATCTCTTGCCAATGATACATTCCCAACATAGTCCTGAGCTCTCCAGCCTGGAACTGTATTGGGAATGCCACAGTTATACCTGCCATTCCTAATGTATTGCTAAGACAATCACAGATTTTAGCTTGCATCTGGAGGAACCTTTAGTGTCTAAACAACTGAATATCTTTTTTCACATGGTTGAGAGTTTTCTGATGGTTATGTGCAATTCATGTACTTTCACTTGCACATTGGAATCATCACATGAGAAAACTTTTGGGAAGATATATAAATCTCTGAAAACAAAAAATTCAGCCTGGTACCAGATATGGTTATGGATATATTTCCCCCCGCCCTGGATCTGTCACTCTGTTGTATTTTATTTTCAAAATTATGGCCACATGAGAAATATGCAGTTATTCCCACCTATGAATTACAGAGGCATGTGTACATATATGGAGCTTTGGACAATCAATGAACAATGTTTATTGATTCTATTCAGATCACTAAGTAGACACGATTCAAGATTCTAATGCAAGCTTTTAATAAGGTAAAATTAAAATAAATGTAGAGGTCCTTAAGTCAAGAAAGGAATATAATCCTAAATATAAATTTGATCTTGCAAGATCAAATAGTGATTAGAATTTACAATAAACAGGATGACACCTGTTTATTGTAACAGATCTTTTCTGTTACTTCCTTTGGATGGAATTGAAAATCAAACAGCAGGAGAACACAAAAGGTATTTTCAGGGATCTGAGCAAAGAACACCCAGTGGTCTGAATAATCCTTTTTATATCCAGCAAAACCATAAAATATAACAGATAGAATCTATTTGACTTATTATTTTTCCTCCTTCAAGAGAAGCAATGATTGCTTATGATATCTGTGATCCTTTCTGAAACTAAGAGCAAGTTTTTTGTGAATCTTCTTAACACTGTACAGTTAACAAAATATCTCTATGGCAATAACCAGAAATATTAATAATACTAATACTATGTTGTTTTATGTCAGCATTATTATTATTATCTAATATGCATGAGCAGGATGATTCAGTTGCCACCTATTCTTTGCCCAATGGAGAATGCACTGAGACCTCACTAGGTAGAGTTAGCTTAAATTTTTTAATTAGCTAAAAAGTAGCTTAATCAACTGGCTTCTTTATGGAAGATATAACTAGCATTTGTGAATTTGATTTCTTTTTTCTCCAGGTACCATTATGAAATGAATACATTCATAACAGTCAAGTACCCAAAAAGTCAAAATCCTGTTACCTATAGGGTGCATCTAATTTTGAACACATGGTCCATGCAGCAATGATGAAAAAATAATAATACAAGCCACTCAACTTATACACTTGTGAGCCAGTTTGGTCTAGTGGTTAGGGAGCCAGACTCTCATCTGGGAATACCAGGTTCAATTCTGCCCTTCCCCATGAATCCAGGTGGGAGCCCTTGGGCTAGTTACAGTGGGCTAATTACAGCTCTCTTCTGAACTCTCACAGCCCCACCTACCTCACAGGGTGCCTGTTGTGGGGAGAGGAATAGAAAGCTTTGTCAGCCGCTTTGAGTCCCCTTAAATGGTTGAGAAAATGGGGTAAAAAAGCAAACTCTTCTTTTTGTTGTTAGTTCTTAAACCTTAGATGTCTTTCAGATTTCTAATTTCTAGAACTACTGCATTTGTATATTTTAGATGAGTCAATCCGAACCTTGACATTTATGCAGGCTAAAGATCAGAAGAAGATTCAAGGATTTAATGAGGACAGTGGCAGCTGTTTTGCTAGAATCATAGAATCATAGAATGGTAGAGTTGGAGGGGACCTCCTGGGTCATCGGGTCCAACCCCCTGCTCAAGGCAGGATCTCCTAAACCATCTCAGACAGATGGCCGTCCAGTCTCTGCTTGAAGACCTCCATCGAAGGGGAACCAACCACCTCCCGTGGCAGCCTGTTCCACTGGTTGATCACTCTTACTGTTAGAAATTTTTTCCTAACATCTAAACTAAATCTTTTCCCCTGCAGTTTCACCCCATTGTTTCTAGTCCTTCCTTGAGAGAGTGAGAATAGGGCTGATCCCTCTGCCTTGTGACAACCCTTGAGGTATTTGTAGACAGCTATCATGTCTCCTCTCAGGCTTCTTTTTGGTAGACTAAACATTCCTAGTTCCTTAAGCCGTTCCTCATAGGACATGGTTTGCAGACCGTTCACCATCTTGGTAGCTCTCCTTTGAACCTGCTCCAGCTTGTCAGCGTCTTTTTTAAACTGGGGTGACCAGAACTGGACACAGTACTCCAGATGAGGTCTGACCAAGGTAGAGTAGAGGGGGATAATAACTTCACGTGATCTGGACTCTATGCTTCTCCTAATATACCCCAGGATTGCGTTTGCCTTTTTTTTCACATGTGCTGCTGCTCAGCCGAATTCCTCCCATTGTATATGTGCTTTTTTCATTTTTCTTGCCCAGGGGCAGAACCTTGCATTTTTCTTTGTTAAATACCATTTTATTAGTTGCAGCCCATTGTTCGAGTTTCTCTAAATCTTTTTGAATCCTCTCTCTCTCTTCTCTGGTGTTTGCAATCCCCCCTAGCTTTGTGTCATCAGCAAATTTGATCAGTTTCCCTTCAACTCCCTCGTCCAGATCGTTTATAAAAACATTAAACATAACTGGGCCCAGGACAGAACCTTGTGGTACTCCACTTGACACTTCCTTCCATTTGGATGTGCAGCCATTTAAAGCCACTCTTTGAGTATGATTACTAAGCCAGTTATTAGGGATGTGCATTAATATTTGTAGCATTCATTATTTGTATGAATTTGTACGGGTTCGGACATTTGTACATGAGTCAATTGTCATAACATTTGTACATTAATATTTGCACAGATACGAATGTCTTGGAATATTTGTATGAATAGTTCATACATTTGTTAAACTGTGGATATGTATCGGATATGTATCCAATATTGGTATAGGATACATATCTAATATGTATGTCTTTGTATGCAGGCTCCCCATCCAGAATCCTATCCAGAATCCATATGCATTTGTATGAGATATTCATACGAATTCATACAAATACATTTGTATCGAATAGAATCCTGCCACATTCGAAGAGGATCCATTTAAGTGAATATGAATTTTCTAACATTTGATTTGTTACGAATCAACTGTCCTTCCAAAATTTATGCACATCCCTAATAACTATATTCCTATTTGTTTGCATGGATGCTGTGCATTTCCCCTGTTATGCTGCTATAAGCACTGCTGTTATGTTTCAGCTGCAGCAAGTTGAGAAACACCCTATTATCCATGGCAGCAAGTTGAAGGACAACTGACCAGAGGATGTGACATCACCAAGGACATCTTACTTGCCTGACCCCAACCTTCCTCCAATCACCTCTCCAGATGTTGCCTCGATGTCATTTCCCCCATGCCCCTTTTTTGGCTGTATTTAAATGCTCTCTTGATTTCCTCCTGATTCCTGTCTCCAGCCTCTTGATTTACCCTCCCATTTTCTAGTCTAATCAGGTCAGCCGTACACGTGGCTGACCTCCAGGATCCTGCCGGCAAAACCTGGGTAAGCCTATCGCAACAAAACCAGTGTTGGCAGCAGTGCAGCAGCAAAGCAGCCCATCCCCTGCTGCCAAGGCTATTTCCCTGAGCCAAGTCTGAGTGGGTCATGTACCCAGCATTGATGAAAAACAAAAAAACTTACCAGATATGAAAACCTGAAAATAGAACTGCAGCGACTCTGGCATAAACCAGCAAAGGTGGTCCCAGTGGTTTTCCCCACACTGGGGGCAGTGCCAAAAGATCTTAGTGGGCACTTGAAAAGCATTGGCATCAACAAAATATCCATCTACAGAAAGCCACTTTGCTGGGATCTGATTGTATCATTTGCCATCACTCGGTCCTAGGCGCTTGGGAAGGGCCTGACTAGTGATAACAATTACTAAAACCAGCATAAATATCTTGTTTGCTGTGTGTTACTGTTTTTTTTTTATGTCAATAATAATAACAGTAATAATAATAATGAGTGTTTAAGTATTGATGATAACCTTTGCTTTGTCTTTTCAATTTCCTTTTTCTGTCAATACTTACATATGGAATAATGAAATTGTTAGATATAAAACCCTAGCATATACGGGAGAGTGCATTTTAAATAATGTATTTAACCTATTGATAAAAGATCATTGGAACTGAGTTAAAAGTATTTTCATGGTCTGTTACCACACATCAGAATTGGAATCTAAAATCCAGAAATGTGGTTAAATTGTTTAATATATATTGTTACATTCTGAGCTGAAGAAAGTTTGGCAGAATCTGTCCAACTCAGTTCACAGCAAGAAGAAGACCTATTAAAATTCCCTGCTATTGCCTGATGGAAAATACTACATAAGGCACAGTTTCTCAATACATCCTCTTCCATATTTAGGTAATTATGCCTGTCCCCCCACCAAAAAAAGAAAGGGATTAAAAAATTTCAGGCTATGTATCATACACTTTTGTCTTGGAAGTTCAGTAAGGCAGAGAGCTTTCTAACTATTCCTTCTCCTACACACACAAACAAACACACACACACTGCTAAGAACTGTACATCAGTGGGACAACTCTTCATGATTGAACTAAGCACTTAATACGTTGAGACTCTTGTCAGTCATGGGTCACAACAGAGAGTGGATGATGGAATCTGACACCTCAGTAAGATTTGAAAGATTGTCAGCGAAAGGGGAAAAAAAGGCATATTTTTAACTAAATGACTTGTCAGGTTTTACTCTACTTTTATAGAAAACATAAAATTAAGCATTTTAGTACTCCTTTCTATTGAAGGTCAATGAGAAAAGTCACGTTGAAGGTAGGATAAATATCAAATGACAGCTGTCGCCCTTTCCAATATTTGCTGTCTCTAGCATCAACTGATAAGAATCTTTGCAGGAATCCCTTTTCAGCCTACACTATGCAGGAGAGTTCATCTAACATTATTCATTTCATAACTTTATAGAAATAGAGATCCTGCTACAATCACACATATGATACAGACGCTCTAGGGTACAGCTACATGGATTTTTAGGTGCTTATTTGTAAATGTTGCCACATGCTAGGGGTGTGCATGAATGTTCTAAACATTCAAAATTTGATCAAATTCAATCGAATGTGGACATTCAAATTCGAATAGAATGTCTACACATTCAAATTTAAACATTCTAATGAATTTTGGATGTCCCAAACCATTCGTTTGAATGATTTGAAATATTTGAATGAACGGATACATATGTATTAAATGTGTATCTGTACGAATCTCATATATATCTCTATGCATTTGCACATTTGGTACAAATCAGGACACCTACAGGATAAAACAGGATGCATATGAAATGTGGACAGATACGTATAACACATACAGATGTCAACGTTCGTATCTTCAGATTCGAATCTAACATTTGAATGAATAGATTTGAATGTTTGATTCAAATCAGATTTTGTTGCATTTGGATTCTAAACATTCAAATTGAATTGAATGCTTGGATATTCTATTTGACTCAAATTTGAATGCAAAAAAAACCCCACATTCATGCACATTCCTACCATGTGACCTACCCTGACCACCTAATCCTATTACTTTAGAATAGAAAAATGACGCAAAGAGTTAGAAATAGGGATGTGCACAAATATTTGTAAAATTTGTTACTCATACAAATCCATATAAATTTGGATGAATTCAGACATTTGGACATTCGTACTCAAATTGAATATTATGATATTTATATACTAACATTCATATGAATACAGGTTTTCAAACATTTGATTCGCTCGTTCCAGCACCAAACTCACTCTGTTACAAAACTATGATCCTGGGAATATGTTAAAGAAGTACTATTTTTGCCCCACCATATCTGAGTGAGGAGTGTTTTTTTTTCTTGCTCAGGGGATAGAATAGATCCCAGTAAAGTATCACATTGGATGCTTTTGCAGGATGAAAATACAGATTGTGTTGCCTTGCTGTTTTTTGGGGCAATATCCAGAAGCCTAATTTCGAGAATCGCTGGCTTTAATGCATTGAATAGAAGGAATTGCAGGAAATCAATACCTCTTTGGAAGAATTAAATTATCTAATTGCTTGTTTTCAGCAAATAAATAAATCCATTTGTTTCAGGAGTATTCTGAACTGTTCATATACTTTTGGTTGCATTTTGTAGAATATAATTTATTCAGGATTAGTCTCTAGCAAAGAACCCTCAACATAATAAGACCTTACAATGCTTCACACACTCCTATTTAAGTCCTACTCTATATGTCTAGTCAACAATAATTAGTCAAACAAAATATTAAAAGCAAAATACTTAAAAGTGTTTTTTTTTAGCAGTGATGACTAACTTGTGGCCTTCCAAATGCTTATTCTACGAATTCCATTGTCTTTTATATCTGTAAAAGATGGGGTTTGTAGTCCAAAAACATTGACAGATTATAGAATTTCATTGTGCAATTTAAAACAGGCTTCAAAGCTGTCAGCCAGAGAACTCCGAAGAAGAAGGAGAAGAAGAGTTGGCTTTTCTACCCCACTTGACTTGACTTCGGAGCTATGACCCTGTTTATGGCGCTGTTCTACAGAGCTCTGACCAAGCTCCAGAGAATCTCTGGAGTGGCTTGCCCCAATCTCCGAAGAATCTCTAAAGCAGCTCCGGAGATTGCCCCCCCCCCAGCACCAGTCACCTCTCGAAACGTGGCTTGAAGGATGCGAGCAACAACCAATCACTCCAGCCCGCTTTTGCGTCTTCCGCTTGGCGACAGATAAATGCTCCACATGGGTGCTCCAGTGTTCCCACTGCAAGCTTGCCTAGCACCCATTGTTATTGGGTGCTACACCCCTCGTGGAGATGCATTGGGTACTTCCTGAGATCTGGATCTACTAAATCCAGAAGGACTGATTTCTTAGATCATCTTAGATCTGGATTAAGGGAGGTAAATGGGAGGGGGGAAAAACCCGTGTTCAGAATAGAGGAAGCCTTCAAATCTGCCCTCAAAGAGGGCTGAGGGCAGTACATTAAATCTTGCCCACGTAAAGCCTTCCTATATTTAAGGATATGCAGTTTGTGTAGGTAGTTTGCTGGGGTGAGAATGTCCGATCTGATTAGATTAGATCTGTAGATAAGATCTGTGAGCAGAGTGTTTACCTGATTGCTAAATTCTTCTCCTTTGGCTCGATGCTTCTCCGGCAGAGACTCTTGGCACAGTTCCAAGCTCCAGCACTCCAGCATTCAATTAAGAATCACGGCAGTTCCAGAGTTAAATCTAACTCTCTATGTTTATTGCAAGTAAAGATTACACAGGCTTGTAGCAAAGCAAATACAGGCATTCAGCCTGGCGGTTCGCCAATCCATTCCATGGTTATCAGCTTACATACTTGGCTAGTAGCAAGCAACAACAGCAAGCGATAGATAGATCGGCTAACAGAGTAAAAGACTAATACGGAAGCCTTTTTACATGCTAGCACCCGGACGTTGTATTATGACAACTTCCGAGAGCTTGAGTGAGTTCTGTCCCCCCTCCCAAGTGCCTACGTGCTAGCAAACACTTCACGACCTTGGTTCTCAGGAGAGAGGCAGACACACTATCAGTTTGTTTTGAAAAATCTTTCGGTACATCCGAGCTGTGTTTCCCTCACACTTTTCTCACATTCTAACATGCCCCTCCAAACACAGTTTGGATGTACGCAGTGTTTATAATTTAGTTCACGGTGTCATGCCTAACAGATTTGCCAATTGCTCATGTTTACCTGTCGGCAGTGGCTTTGTGAGAATGTCAGCAATGTTGTCTTCAGACCCAATGTATTGCAGCCTTATGACTCTGTTTTGCACCATCTCACGTACATTCTGATATCTGACCCCTATGTACTTGGTTCGACACCTAAGATTCTCACTCTCAGCCATAGCAATGCAGGTCTGTGAATCTTCACGAACTGTAATAGGCTGGTCCACTGTTTCCCCCAAATCAATGAGCAATTGCTTGATCCACTGGATCTCAGCCAAGAGTTCAGATAAAGCTGCAAACTCTGCTTCTGAACTGCTTAAAGCAACACAACTCTGCTTCCTGCTGTGCCAAACAATTGGACTTCCAGCAAATTTGGTAAGCAAACCAGACACTGACTTTCGGTCATTCTCCTCAGAAGCAAAAGAGCTATCAGCATAACAATCTAAACCTTGTTGATTGCCTTGGATTTCCAACTTTCTGTGTTGTGTACCTTTGAGATACCTTAACACATGCTTCATCCTGATCCAATCCTGAACTGTAGGCCCATTTGCCTTTCTGCTAAGCAGAGCTACTACAAAACTGATATCGGGCCTAGTGTGCGAGCTTATGTACAATAAGCTTCCCAGAACACTTTGAAACAACTTAGGATTCTCAAACTGTTTCTCTGAGTCTTCATTAGAAGTTCCAGTGAGCATTGGACTCTTCACTACCTTTGCGTTCTGCAAACCACACTTCTCAATCAGTTTCTCAATCTTTTTCTGCTGGCTCAACAAGCACTTGCCATCCTGAGTCCACTGTACCTCGATCCCAAGGTAAAACTTCAGATTTCCCAGGTCTTTGAGCTTGAACTTCTGAGACAACTCCTTCTGCACTAAAGCAACCTCCTTATCAGTCCTAGCGATCACACACAGATCGTCAACGTAGATAGCAAGAATTATCTCATTTTTTGTGTATACGCACGCATCAGCAATGCTGCGTTTGTACCCCAACTTGACCAACTCCTCGTGAATGCAAAGATTCCAGCAACGAGCACTCTGCTTCAAACCATACAGAGCTTTCTGCAATTGAAAAACTTTCTGCTGCTTACACTGATCAAAACCTTCAGGTTGCTCCATGAACACTAGTTCATCAAGGGGAGCGTTCAGGTAGGCAGTCTCAAAATCAAAGTGTCTCACTGCAAACTGCTTTCTAGCTGCAAGAGTTAAGATCAGCCTCAGGCTTTCTGCCTTTGCAGTAGGTGCAAAGGTTTTGTCAAAACTCTCAAACCTCTGCTGTGAGTACCCTTTAGCAACCAATCTAGCTTTGTACTTCTGGGTTCCATCAGGCAACTCCTTGTGCTTGAAAACCCACTTACAGCCTATAACCTTCTGGTTCTCTGGCCTATCAACAACTTCAAACACCTGTTTGTCTACCAAAGACGAGTACTCTTGCTCCATGGCTTCAAACCACTTCTGCTGCTCTTCTTCAGGAAAAGAGAGTAGCTCTTGGAAGTTTTCTGGTTCAGCCACCACTGAAAAAGCTTTTGCACCTTGCACAACAAACCTATCTGGAGGTTTCCTGACTCTATGAGTCCGCCTAGGTATGATCACCTTGACTCTACCTTTCTCATCTGTGTCTGAACTGTCGGAGGTCTGAGCCTCTGTGGCAGGGTGTGTTTGTGTATGGTGTTGTGTAGAGGTACTGGGTTGAGGCCCTGTAGAAGCATCCTGCTTCACTACCCCTCCATTTCCAGCACTTGCAACACTTTGCCCCAGCTTGAGAAAAACCTCTTGGTTGGCATGAAGCCTGTCCCACCCAGAATGTTTCTCAAAGTTGGCACTTCTGGACAGCAACACCTCCCCATGGCTCAGGTAGAACTTGTAGCTGTTACCAGAATAACCCACAAACATCAGTCTCCTCCACTTGGGATCACCTTTCTTCCTAAAGTTTGCTGGAACATACACATTAGCGTACTGTCCAAAAACTCTTAGGTATTTCAGATTAGGTGGTCTCCCAAACAGCATGTGGTATGGAGTGGTTTTTACAAAGGAATTCCAAGTGCGGTTAGCTATATGATTGGCAGTCAGTATAGCCTCCCCCCAGAGTTGTTCCGGAGCCTGTGAATCAAGAATTAGGCAGTCCTTTATCTGCTTTAGGACCCCAATTCTTCGCTCAGCGAGGCCGTCCTCCTGTGGAACTGCTGGGTTTGTTGTCTCATGCTGAATCCCTTTTACCTTCAACCAGTTCTTCAGATCATTAGACAGAAACTCACCCCCTCTGTCTGTAACCAAGAACCCAACCTTGTACTCAAACTGTCTTTCAACCATGTTGACCCAGTTTTTGAGAAGTTGAGCAGCCTCACTCTTCTCTTTCATGAGCAGTACATATGAATACCTCGTGTGGCGATCCACAATTACCAAAAAATACTTGTTCCCACCAAATGTTTTGCTCATGGGACCTGCCAAATCTGCATGGATTACTTCAAAAGGCCGTTGCGTGGTTCGTTTACTACGTTTCGCAACTGGAAAAGCTCTCAGCTTGGCCTGGCTGCACACTGTGCAGGATAGAAAAGAATCACATGCATGAATTTTGAGGTCAGGACACACCTGTGTCAACTTCTGCAGATTTGTGAAACTAGTGTGACCCAAGACCCTATGGTAGTAATGGGCACATTCCTCGTGTAAAGGCTGATTCTGAACCTGTGAGCAGTGCTCTTTCCCTTCTTTGTCAACCAGAAAATACATCTTGTCCCTTTTGACAGCTTTTGCACACACTTGGCCATTCAGGCTAATGTTACATTCATTCCCTGTGAAAACCAGAGTGTAGCCACTAGATGTCAGTGCAGAAACACTTACGAGACAATTCTGTAATCCAGGCACACACAAGACTTTGGAGAAATCTGTCCCAAAACTTGGCACATGAACAGTACCCATTTGTTTTACCATTCTCGCCCTCCCATCAGCTAAGGCAACAGAATGTATATCGGTTTTTACCACCTCTTTTAGGAGCTTTTCACTGTTAACCATATGAGTAGAGGCTCCAGAATCTAAGACCCAGGTATTTGCACTAGAACACACTTCTTGCACAATGGACACCATCATCCCACCGTGTTTCTGGCCCCGGCTTCCAGCCTCTTTGCCAGCCCCTTTAGCCCCTTTACCAGCTGTTGGATGTTTACAGTCTTTTAACACATGTCCTTTCTGCCCGCAAGCCCAGCAGCGTTTCTCCCTAGAAACAGCTGCCTTTTCTTGCTGAAGGCCTTTGTAGTCTTCGGTCAGATTAGTGGAGTGTCTCTGTGCTGCGTGCGGCTGCCTCTGGAGCCCTGCTTCGTCCTTCCGACGCTGGCTCTCCTCCAAGACACGCGCTGCAACCAGCTCTGGAGTAAGCTGCCTTTCATCAACACTTTGCAGGCTCCACAGAATGTTTTCATACTCATCTGCTAGACTCCCAAGAAGGATGTAGGAACGTTGAATGTTTGGGATTTCTATCCCGCGGCTTTGGACTTGATTGAACAAATCAGTCATTCGTTCCAAGTGGGCTGCTGGATCTGTTCCCTTTTTCATCTTGCAGGAATACAGTCTCCGGCACCACAACATTTTAGATAAAGCTGTTTGCGATTGGTGCACAGCTTTCAAAGAGTCCCATGTGTCCTTAGCCGTGAGTTTGTCTCTCACATGCGAAAGCTGCGAGGGAGAGATTGTAAGCAAGATAGTGGCCCTTGCTTTCCGGTCCTGCTCCGCAGTCGCTTGGGTTGGCCCATTCACAACAACATCCCAAAGGTTCTCTCTTATCAGCAATGCTTCACAATACGTCTGCCAGCTGGCATAATTAAAATTTTCTAACTTCGGAAACCTTGCTTGCTCCATCATTAAACAGCTCACAGACGGGATCTTGGCAGTTTTCCCAGCTTTTGCTGTCAGCTATGATAAGACACAGACGCTCTGTCTTGCTCAGTCTCACCAATCAGCCCAGACAGCCTTTTCCAGCTTCAGGGTAAAAGCCTTTCTCCCAGTCTCAGCAAAAAGGTTTCATCAGATAGCAATCAGATAAGAGCTGATAACGATCTGGGCCCATAACCCTTGTCCGATCTGATTAGATTAGATCTGTAGATAAGATCTGTGAGCAGAGTGTTTACCTGATTGCTAAATTCTTCTCCTTTGGCTCGATGCTTCTCCGGCAGAGACTCTTGGCACAGTTCCAAGCTCCAGCACTCCAGCATTCAATTAAGAATCACGGCAGTTCCAGAGTTAAATCTAACTCTCTATGTTTATTGCAAGTAAAGATTACACAGGCTTGTAGCAAAGCAAATACAGGCATTCAGCCTGGCGGTTCGCCAATCCATTCCATGGTTATCAGCTTACATACTTGGCTAGTAGCAAGCAACAACAGCAAGCGATAGATAGATCGGCTAACAGAGTAAAAGACTAATACGGAAGCCTTTTTACATGCTAGCACCCGGACGTTGTATTATGACAACTTCCGAGAGCTTGAGTGAGTTCTGTCCCCCCTCCCAAGTGCCTACGTGCTAGCAAACACTTCACGACCTTGGTTCTCAGGAGAGAGGCAGACACACTATCAGTTTGTTTTGAAAAATCTTTCGGTACATCCGAGCTGTGTTTCCCTCACACTTTTCTCACATTCTAACAGAGAAGTCTTGCACTTGCCTTTATAAATGGATAGCTAGCTGCTATGCTCAAATGCTCTTGGAAGTCTTTGCTTAACAATGCCCTTGACTCTCTCATGTCCTGATTTTAGCAGGACCTCTAGGGTAACTCCTATGCTTCTCAGCTTCTCCTGCAGTGTAAGTTTCCATTCCGTTTGCCAGTGGGGCTTAGTTGGCTATATTGCCTTTAAAGGCTATTGCTCAAACAACTTTAAGAAAAAGCCTCAAGCAAGAATAGCATCATGTATCCTGCACCACTTCTTTTTTCCTCATCAGGAAACTCATTTAAGAAAGCAGACTATAAATTGGAAAAGAAAGTTGTAATTACTGTTTAAGCAGAGAAAGGAATATCATTGGAATTTCCCTTTTCACAGAAAACAGCCCCATTGAGAGCAACAATGAGATACACTGCTCGTTTTCCTTCTCTTTTCCTTATTTGAGCTTTCTATGGACTTGATAAAACATTCCCATATGAGTCGTGCACAGATCAAAGCTGTATTTTATCATATTTGTAAACAAGAATGCCAGATATACAACTGTCCCTTTATTGTGTGTTTGTGCAGAACATTTTATAACTCTCTTCATAAAAAAATCTGAGAGCTGCTATACAAGAGAATTGTCAAAAAGAGAGTGCTCAAATCTCACAAGACTAGCTTCAAGAGTATTTGTAAGAACATAAGAATGCTCACTGTCATTACCAGACCGGCATGGTTTCTGCCTATATCACCCTTCCAGGAAATATTATAGTAAGAACAGCAACATATTTAAAAAGTTGGAAGCATGCATTCAAAAAGCAGGTGTAAGAAATTTAACTCTGAACACAAACAAGATACATAAAATAACGGCGACTCAAAGTGTCTCTGATCAGGATCCTGGACCTCTTGATCCACACATTAATCTGGATCAAGGAGGCTCCACAGAGAGCCTCCTGACAGCTGGCGCTGCCAGAAACAGCCCTGACCAATCAGGAGGTGCACAGGACGCAGGTGCGCAGCCTCCTGGGACCCGGCGGCCAGAATCGGGGTGATGCCGAAAAGGTAAGGAGGGGATTGCTCGTGCTCTCCCCTGGGCGGGGAAGGGAGGGCTTCGGAGAAGCTCCCCCTGGCTCCACAAGCGGTGAGCTGCCACTTCTGGGGTGAGGGCGAGCCATGAAATAGGAGTCCCCCAGCTCGCCATGCTCAGCTCCAAGGAGCCAATCATGGTGGGCTGGGGGAGGGCCCCTGGAGCACAGATGTGAAGCAGGTGCTGTGTGTCCACACAGCACCCACCTCAAATCCAGATCTAAGTCGTCCTTCCACCGCATGTGCGTAGGCGGAAGCACCCTTGGTTACATCTTTGTATGGAAGATCTTAAACTATGAGGTCAGTGATGTGGAAGGCCTGAAATAATTATTCAGGTTGGAAAGTCCCTATCCTCTTATTGAAGAACTTCTTTGAAGTAAATTCCTCTGAAGTCTGATACATTTATTCTTAAACATAAATCCATTTATGAGGTGGTCCATTAGTTTTATTAATTCTATGCATGGATGAATGGGAAGAGTATGGAATAAAAAATGAATCTTGGTAAGTAGTTTGGTCTTTACTATAGCAATTCTGCATATGAGAGAAAAGGTTGTTGTTTTTTGCCCAATATTATGTAACTCTGTTTAAATTGTTATTTTCCACAGTGTTAGTTTTAGAAGTTGGAATTCATTTAGACAGCAGCACACATGTGTAGCTCACATGATGTATTTCATATTTGTTTGTATGTGGGTTTTTGCTGTAAGCCACCCAGAGATCTTGACATATGGGGAGGAATATAAATATTTTAAATAAATAAATAAGAAAATAAATTGTGAGGAATAATTATTCTTAGGTTGGGGAGGTTGCTCTGCATTTTTACTATTTTTTTATTTTTTGGCTGGGCAATAAACTGAATCTAAATATGATGTCTGATTTATCTTTTTTTTTTTTTACCTGACATTTTTGAGAACTTCATGAGAACCTTGATAAGTTCTGTCCCTATTTCAGAAAAAAAATGGCATTAATAAAATTGTGTTTTGAATCTTGATCTTCTGTTCCGTGTCTAGATCACTGGCCTAAATTCTGTCTAATCCTTTCTTAAAGCCATCAGTCCACTCCTTCCTGTGCACATATCTTCTTTGAATGCCAGTTATATGTGGATATTAGAGATAATAGATATTGGTGACTTTATTAAATAATATTTGGAGATTTAAAATATAAAATATAAACTGTAGTTATGCCAAACCCCACCCCCACCCCCATGTGCCCTTCATCCAGAAGATATGTGAAGGGTGTGTTCTGGGCTGTACTAGTCATATCCCAGATGTGGCTAGTATAGCTATGGAGCACTTTTTAGGGTTCCACAGCTATCTGGCCAGGGCACAATCCAGCATGCATAGAGTCACTTCAAGAACAGAAGTGGCTCAATGCAGTGACTCTGCTCTTTATAGGATCATATCTGGACCAGTCTTTTTGCTCAAATGAAAAAAGAAAACAACACACCTTTAATAAGGCCATTCCGTACTGGACTAGTTTATACAGATGTATCCTGGGAAAGCTTGCTGGTAGGGTATGCCTATCTACAATCCAGATAGCCTGTCACACCCCTGATTTGATTACCAACTTTAGAGGCTGAACCATTTTTGTAGTGCACTGACTTCTAGTGGAACTTCCTTGTGCACCACTAAAAAGGGTTCCTCTGGACTAGAAGGTGCTTTACACAAGCCTTTTGTGATCCAGCATATGGATGTTGTTCCACTTAGGAACCTCATTAAGAGGTTTACATTTGGACCTAGATGGTGAGCCATTTTTTTGTGTTCTATCCTGAGACGTTTTCGCACGGGGCTGAACGGTACGCGTGGGAGACAGCTGCGGACACGGCATACGCATTGCCCGAGCGGGGCTTGCGCTCCGACGTGTCCGCAGCTGTCTTTCTCGCGTTCGAAATGTAGAGCACTTTAAAGTGCTCTACATGCGTTCCAACGCGGACGAGCCACCCGCAGGCGTTCGGGAGGAGAAGCATTCGCGCCTGCTTCTGTCTCCCTAACAGCTGCGGGCTCGCCTCCGACGCCGGCGCGGCTTCGACAATCAGCTGTTTGACAATCAGCTGATTGCCGATCTGCCTCCGCGGCTGTCTCCGCGCCCCTGGCCGGCCTTTGCCGGCTAAGACAGCTCACGATGCTTTGAGCATTCGCACACAGACGCGCTGGAACGCGTTTACACGCGTTCCGGCGCGTCTGTGTGTGAAAGGTGAAAGCGCCGGGAGCTGTCTTAATCTTCCCGTCCTACTCCCGTTCCAAATGCGAAAACGTCTCTGGTCCATAGCTTTGTCCTGTGTGGACAAGTCATACCAGTGATGAACAGGACTACTGCTGGTCTGCACACTGTAGACAACTATACCTTTGTACTTTTCTAGTTTATTTCAGAGTTGTCAATGAAATTTACAGTAATTCATTTTATACCATTTTAAGTGCTATTCTAATTTTATCTAATTTTGTTTTCTTAACCTTTTGTCATAGCCATATTATGTCACTTTTTAAAGCTGGAATTATCAGCCAATTAATAAACTACTTCACAAGTTTGTGAATATATCATCATTTGGATACAGGGAAAGTATCTCTGGGCTATAACTGTTTTATTTCAACTATTCTGATGCCTTGCTTTAGTTCTGTTTGTAGCTATTTGCCAAACAAAGCAAACAGACACAACCTCTTTCAAAGTAATGGAAACATGTTCCTGTCACAGTGAAGCATTAATCATGGTTGTAATCAGACCAACCAGTGTTCCTTGACTTTCCAGGAGGGACCTGGTAGACAAACTGTGCTGTAGTCCAATGTTCTCCATGCATCTAGTCAATTTTCTGAAGTATCAATAACTGAAATTCTTTCAGGGACTTACAACCAAGGGAGGCCATTGATATCCTGGCTGATGTCAAACAAACAGTACCATTCCTTAAAAGCTATTGATTTTTTAAAAAAGTAATCAGTAATGGCATTTAAGTTTCATCAGTGCTAGCTTGTTAATCTTTCTTGTAGTGTTAACAGGCTTGCTACACATGGGAATATACCTTACATACAGCACAAGAGTTTCTGCATTATGGTGCAACTATATTTTTTGGCACTTAAAATGAAATGCTACTTTGGTGTCTCTTATTATGAACTGTGCTGTTGGAGTAATTAATTCAAACCCAGGCATGAGGACTCCAGTTGATTGGTCTATGTGCATAAATGTTTTTTAATTCGATTTGCATCAAATAGTATGCAAGAAAATTCATATTGGTTTGAATAGCTCCCCTTTGAATGTGGTAGGATTTGTATTCGATACGAATGTTCAATCCCATATGAATCCCATATGATTCTCGTGTCAAAACAGTTTAGAATGTTGTTATCAGCAACTGAAGAGTCATAATGATTCAGCAGCTCGTGACTCAGTCTTGTGATTCAGTCTCATGCTGTTGAGGCAATTAGATGACATCATCCTAAAACCTCATCATGATAACTTGCAGTTTCTGGGCTATAAAAGTAGCTCTGTGTTGAACAAGTTTTTGTCTTTAGTTTCTGCTGTTTGAAGAGATGTTTGTATCAGAAAAGATTCTGAAATAAAGCTGCTGAACCTTCCAGCGAGGAAAGAAATATTTTGTCTCTGGGTTTATTTGACTGAATGACTGTCCAGCTATTCTCTGGGATTGACAAGTGATCTGACTCCAGTCCAAATCTGCTACACAACCTGACATCTCATATGAATGTATACGAATCCCATACAAATCCCATACGGAGCTTCATATGAAGCTTCATATGAATGTATCAAGACATTCAATTAGATTTCAAATGTCAATCTTCAAAATGTGCCAACATGCAATTCGAATCTCTGAATTCATATGAATTTGTATGAATTTTGAATGTTATCCCTATTTAATTAGTTTTAGTAATGGAAAATTAGTCAGAGGGGCACAGTGGAAGCAAGCAATGAGATCAAGGACCTTTGAAAGATGAAAATAAAACTTTATTGAATACAAAGCAAAAGGCTTCGAATGGCAATGAGATAAAAGCTGACAGTTGTAGCAAAGAAGAAAAGGCAAATTACAATACAGGCAGAAAACACGACCTGGTGTGTGTTTGTTTCTGATTGGATGGGGAAAACTGGTCTAAAAACTACATAACAGGGAACCCTAGACTATACAAATCTCACCGGACATGAAGCTGGACTTGAGATTGTAGATTCATCACAACAGTTCAGTATGGTGACGGCAAAGAACAGGAATTGAACAAAAGTTGGGCTCTGCTACCTTGTTGCTCAGCTGGAGGGAAGTTAGTTTTATTTTATTACAATTGGAGCTACCTAGCACACCATTTTTTGCATTGTAGTCTCTTCTAATGCTTCAGCTGATATGGAGACATCATTCTCCTGGGAAGCGTGGTCTCTAGGAAGACCAGTCTGCAGTGTGAACAAGGCATTCCAGGCATCCTGCTATCATTCCAGTCTACCAGATCAGTAGAGACATGAGCCTGAACAAGATCCATAATTCTCTTGTGGACCCAATCAAATGGGTACACAAGAGATCCAGGTTGAGGGCTTCTTAATCTGTACTTAGGTCCATCTTGAGCAGGCAGAGCTGGAATAACAGTAAGCAGGGCCTCCTTGATTTGCATTAATATTTTGATAGGAGGCCCATGATTTGGATTAAGAAGCTCCTTAATCCAGACCTAAAGCTAGTGCCGAAAGGGCCTAAAAGAAGCTGCTTGTACCCAGGGGGGAGGTGGTGGAGCAAAAGGATGTGGTTCCCTGATTCAGGGGTTTACCGCAGTTTCATGGGAACAGATGGGTTCAACTTGAACCTGTGCTGTCCTCAGTCACATGGGGAGGTGAGTTAATGCAAGCTACAATTTGCATTGGGGTTGCCCCGAATCCACCCTGAAGTAAACAGAGCCCATGAGGATGCGGCCTATGGCTCTGTTTACACATCCTTTGAAGGGCATCATGGATGGGAAGGTTAGTTGCCATATTCCAAATGTAGACTGTTCCAATCCCAAGAATCCAGAAAGGTCATGTCAAGCAAAGAATGAGGAATTTTACTTTGGGTATACCTCTCTGAGAAATAAATAAATAAATAAAAATGCCCCTAAGCCAGTGTATGATGTATATCCATCAACATACCTGAAAACATGTCTGAAGGGGTTTGTGTGTGTGTGTGTGTGTGATTCAATGAAAGTCTTTAACTAGCTCCAGCGCAATAGAACTGTGAAAAGTCATATTTAGTAAGTGCACGATGGGATCAGAGATCTGAATCTCTTTATGAAAATTATATTGTATTTTACAAATTTCAGTTTTCATAATATTATTATTAAGATTTGCAAACACCATTTTGATACTGACATGAATAAAGCAATAATAAAGTAGAGTAGTTGTTGCCATCAGGGCCACGACTCTTGCTTAAGCTTTCTAATAGTTTGACTAATTTCATTCAGTGTAATTTCTTTAGTGTAATTTCAATTGTTTCAGCTGGGGATTTGAGGAAGGGATTTACCTCAAAAGATCAGGTTTAAAACTTAGTATATTAATAGATTTGAAATCACAGGTGTATATTTCGGCATCTTCAAACACAATGTTCACCAATTCCTTCCAATTCATTGTAATTTTGTGGTATAGCACATAGAATATGAATTAATCACACCTTCCTTGGAATCCAATTAGTGTTGCAAGTCTTTGAATTAAACTGTGATGATATACAGTTATCCCAGGCGTGCATGTGCATGTGTGTTTTCACTACTTTTGTATAAGTCACTGAATTAAAGAGTTGAACTTACTCTGGTAACAATTAAAAAAAGAGTTAGTGGGAGAAATCCTAGTGTGTGTATTTACATTTGTGTATTGGCATGCATTTATATACAGTAGATACTCATGCCTCACTAAATATTGCATGCCCCTCTTGTGAATCAGCACTTATTTTCCATATGGTGACCTTTCTAGTGCAGATTGCATGCTTTCAGACAGCATTTAGCTTTCAGCTAAGCTATGAGTCTCTTCCCACTTTACAGACACTGCTATTGTTATGACATATGTTGTTGATTTTAAATGTTGTTACCTGCCCTGAGACCTTCAGGTATAGGGTGGGATAGAAATCCAAATAATAAATAAATAAAAATAAATAAATACTTGGTCATTTCTGAAAACAGTCATTCTCATGAGTCTTGAAGAAAGTGAGCCAGCATTCTTACTCATCACCAAGGTGGTAGAATATACACAGTGCTTACAATGTGCAGAAGGGCGATGTAAGAATGTGGTGCCCTGTATGAAAACTATTGTATCAGTTTCAGCTCAGTCAGAGGTGCCACCTCAACCATATATTTCAGTTTTTTTATTTGTTATTTATTAGGGGTGTGTATGATTTTTTTTTTGCATTTGAATTCGAGTTGAATTAAATGTCAAAACATTCAATTCAATTCGAATGTTTAAAATCCAAATGCAATAAAAAATTATTCAAATCCATTACATTTGAATCTATTCGTTCGAATGTTGAATACAAATTTGAAGATATGAATGTCAAGAACATTAGTATGTGTTATACATATCTGTATGCATTTTGTATGCATCCTGTTTTATCCCGTATGCATCCTGTTTTCATTCGGTATTATAAGCACAAATGCGTACAGATACATATAATACTTGTACAGGTATGTATGTAATACATACGTATCTGTACATTCGAATGATTTGAATCATATGAACGAATGTTTTGGAACACACAAAATCTGTTCAAATGTCTAAATTCAAATGTGAAGACATTTGATTCGAATTCAAATGTCCACATTTGAACGAATTTGATTGGATTTTGAATGTTTAGAATATTCATGCACATCCTTAAGTTATTTGTTTGAAAATAATTATTTTTTTAAAAAAAGAGCAGCATCTCTTTCTTGTATTACATCTCTGTTCTTTGTTTGAATTGCTTTTTACACTAGAACATTCACACCTAAATGTTAATCCAGTTCCAGTTCACTTTTATAGTGAGAGGACACAGCAGCAAAATAACTATGTCATTTTCTTCCCACTTTATTTAACCTAAAGGTAGATTTTCTGAATCAGATAATGCTGAAAGAAAATAGCCAAACTCTGGAAGTGGACTGACACTGCATTAAAACTTAGGTGTGTGAACACAGTCTTCAAGGAACATGGCCTGTTTGGGGAAATTGGTTCCACTAATCCAAAGAAACATAGGGTTGTACTGTAGTCTTCAACTGAATACAATTGTGTGATTGTTCAGGGATGAAGTGCTACTAGTATCAGTTTTTCTTTTTATTGGTGCTCCTAGTTTGGATAGCTTTGTGTGTAGTCCTGCACACTTTACTATTTTGGTATCTTGCACAGCCAGCTGTTCATTTGAGAGGCTGTTTTCACACCTCTGGCTATGCAGATGAGGGTCTGATTGCTGTCAATGGATCAAACAAATGGGTAGGTCTCAGAGGTCACTAAGCCAATCAGTGGGTAAGCAATAGCCTTCCTTCCTTTCAGAGTGTCAGATTCCTGTCTGGGGCACTCTGAAGTTTCATGCTGGCTTGGTGGCACAAAGGTGACTTGATTATTTGACTTAATGTAGTTTAGGATGCAACTGGAGATGCACTCAAGTTGAAGTTAGTCTTTGACCTTACTCAGCTAGAGTCATTTGAATCCTGATTACATCTGGATGACTCAATGCTCTGCATTTTCTGGCAGACATAAGGGAGGGGTGCAGAAAGAAGCAGGGAAATTTCCATGAACACAGTTTATTTTGAAGTCTGTCCTTTTTGAAACACAATGGAGATGGCTTCTCAGAATCCAGTGAGTCCTCAGGACATCTCTGATCTTATCCCACTAATGCCAATTATTGCTATGTCATGCTCTTAAGCATACCTTCTTGCAAGACTGCCACTGAACTTGTTTACAGAGATAGCCAATACATTTTAAATAAAAGGAGAGACCCTAACCATGTATCTAGTAAAAGGCAGAGTTGGCAATTCACCTTGAGATGGAGATATGTACCTCTGATTACTGGTGACACATGAGTCTCAAGGGACAGCCATGAGTCCAAGAGAACCCCTAAACTGGTGCAGGAGAGGATGAGATGAAGCAGTAGCAGCAGGAAACATGCTTTTTTTTTCACCTCAAAAATGCTCCCCTCAAACCCACACACCCAAAAAAGAATACAGAAACGACAAACCACAAGACATTTATTGCAACCTTATTCCATTCCTTGGTATGCATCTGAAAAGTCTGAAGACACTTTTTGATTGCAGCTTGCTAGAGGAATGATGGCTACCTCCTTTTACATTCCTAGAAAAGATGTGCAATCATTGAAATAATGGCCTCCTCCACCCTTTATGTACAGCATAGTTCATTCTAGCTGTGCTCTAAATGTCTACCTCTGCAAAAGTATGAATAAATAAAGAATGGTGAGAATGAAATGGTTTGGTTTTTTGTCTTTTGGAGGGGAAGCAGAAGTAAAAAGAAACAACAGGTTTATGGCAATCTAAGCGTGTCTAACTTGGGTTCTTTAATCATTCTCTCATTCTGAATGAATGAGTATTATTTATGGTCTATTTATTTACTTATTTATATATTTATTTATATTTCTGTCCTGCCCTATACTCAAAGGTCACACAGCAGGTCACAATAAAATCACAATAAACACAGAATTCAAAAGATGACTAAAACAGTCGAAACTTGATTTTTATAACAGCCAAAATTTTTAAACCAGATCCAACAGCGAGCTTTAAAACCAGTGTTTGTTCTATCAATATAGATTTTCTTTTTTGTAGCAAATTGAGCCTGTTCAAGATTTTCACATTTAGAAATCTTATTGTTCTATTTTTCAGAAGAAGACTTAAGTCCACCACAATTTTCCTTTTCAGTTTGCCAT
This sequence comes from Aspidoscelis tigris stejnegeri, assembly GCA_023333525.1. Lineage (NCBI taxonomy): Eukaryota > Metazoa > Chordata > Lepidosauria > Squamata > Teiidae > Aspidoscelis > Aspidoscelis tigris. The sequence goes on along the minus strand of JALMGA010000007.1, from coordinate 66,191,741 downwards.
GGTCTAAAGAAATCATTGTCAAATAGACGATACTGTACAGCAAGATTCTTTATACTGTTGACCAACAAAAGGTTACTCCGTGAAGTAAATGAAAGCAACATCAATTTGTAGCTTTTTTGTGATGTAATTCAAGAATGGAAGCCTACTGAATGGAGCTCAGTTCCATCAATATGCTCGAAAGCCTTGTGCAAATGTCTCTAAACACAAAGGCAGCACTCAGCACATTTTTCTTCTCTTTTAAGTTTAAACAGAACCATAATGGGCATTAAGGTCAATTACCTATCCAAGAAAAAGTAATTTAAATGAAGTCAGATTGATCTGAGCTTGCGAACTTCTTGAGAAGCTGCAGTCTGAAACTCAGCAAGAAACAAGAAATAGCATGAACAAAATGGGATGGCATTAGTGTGAGTAGAGGCAGTGTCCACTAGATGCAATTTTTCACAACAGCCCTGACCTCAGAGAAGCGCACTTCCATTTAAAACAACTGGAACACAGCTGCGGCTTCAATCAATGAGCTGCTTTTCCTTCTGCACCTCCCAAAACCACACACTGCATTGATAAGAGATGATAACAGGGGGGCGTAATAGGAAGGCAACCTGGCTCATTGATTGAAGCCATGGCTGTGTTTCATTTATTTTAGCAGAGGTGTGCTTCTCCGCCTGACAGTGGGCATACCTCCGTCTGACAGCTGATCTTGCTCAGCTGAGTGAAGGGAAGCTGTCAGGTGCTTGTGTGCTAAATCAAGCCTTTACCCACGTGTGCCTTGGAGATCGGGCGATCAGGCAAGGGGGGGGCATGCTTGTACCCAGAGAGAAACAGGGGAAATGAGAGCTCATCACTTTTGAAGAGGTCTCCAAGTTGCAATTGCAGCACACATACCAGGGACAGCGAAGCCCTGCCGGCTAATGCTCTGATCGCTAAACTCTCCCCCCCCCAATAACCTGGGAGCGTCCCCATGACTCAAGATAATATGTGCTTGCCTTCCTAATTCGGAGTGAGAACCGGTGGAAAGGGGGGGCTGCTGCAGATTTGTGACATTTGTCCCTCATGTAGCCCGGATTAGAGGCTTTCCATGCGGACCCTCCAACTCAGGTTCACCTCGGAGTATTTTGATCATGGGGACACACTCATAATCTTTAATCCCTATCTTTTGGTTCACACTTTTTCTTGGAACTGAGGCTATGCCTCCATTTTAGTGGCTTCTAGAGTGGCTTCTTCCAGCACCCATGGAGGAGTTGTCATGATCATTGCTTAATTTGGCACTTCCTTGTCTCTGCTTTTGAGCAAGGAGACATCATTTGAAGTACAGATGTGTCAGAATGATTCATGTTCAAACTGGTTCAAATCAAAAAGGGATGTATTTCAAATGTGTGAAGTCAAGCCAGACTTCCTGTCCATTTGAAAACAGAGTTTGAATTTGAATTGATTCTCAGATATTTGATTCAATCCTAACACACACAAAGAAGTTCATGCACCCCCCTTAATTTGAGGTAGCACTCCAAAGGACTTCCATTAAGGGCAGCAATAAGCACTACAATCACCATGAAGTGCTTAGTGTCATTGAAAATGAAGGCACAGTAGGAGAACACATTTTACCTGGTAGCTCTTATGGTAAGTGGAGACAAGAGCTGAAAGCTGAATACTTTCTACTCACTGAATGCACTATATATCTCAACTAGAACTTTGTCAAACAGATGTCAAGCAAGAAGTTTGTTAATTTATAGCCGTATTATTTTCAAGATTTTAAAAAATCACTTTAAAAAGAACTGATTTAGGGTGTTTTTCCACTGTCTCTAAAATTACCCATTAAGTACCCATTAATGGGTACGTAATGGCATTTTTGTACCCATTAATGGGTACTTAATGGATACTTCTAGTGACAGTAGAAAAACACCCTTAGTCATATTTGCCTTTGCTTTCAGATCATAAACTCCTCAGGATGTGTACGTAAAGGGGGGGAATGGCAGTTTTATAGTGAAGAGGGAGCTTTATTATTAATTTAAAATGTTTGCTTTCACTGTCACTCATTTCTCATAACATATTTGTAACCATGTAGTTGATTTTAAAATAATTAATTTCCTGACAGTTTAACAAATCAGTAAATCAGAATAAAATATCCTCTATGATAAATTTCCCTTTCATCTAAAAAAATTGTGAAGTCATTAAGAAAAGTGTCAGCTGTTTCATTTTTCTCCTTTGATGTGAAATATCTTTTTTTTTTCCAGAGCAAAACTCTAGTAGGAAAAATAGATCTGATATTTTTAATAAAACTGGCTATCAAACATTGGCTGGAATCTCATCTTGGAGAAGATTTTTCATATCCCCTTTCTCATCCACCAAGCTTGCATGTGCATGCACACAAACATTCCAAGAAAAGTTTACCTCTTTCTTTCTTTTTTTATTGCACGTACTTTAAACCTGAAATCTAGGAAATTCAAACTCTGTCAATCACAGAATATTCCTGAAGTAAGAAACTGCCAATGCAACCAAGGATAGGAAAGCTGTTTCCACATGGTGTGCCTTTGTGCATTTCATACAAGGTGGTTCTGGGCACAGAATTGGGCCATGACTAGTGCAGTGGCCGGTGCCAAGAAGCATCCATGTTATGGCCCAACTTCAGAGAACATTGGAGAACAAATGTTGCCAGCTTCTAAGGTTGCTGGCCGGGATTATTTTTCCTGAGCATCCAGAAATGACTGATTTCCAGGCCCATTTCTAGGAAATGACACTGTGTTCTGCTCCCAGGTAGACAGGCCCAGCCACTGTGCAACTTTTACTGCAGGTTTAGCCTTGCCAGGGTGCTCAGTGCAAATGATGGTGCCTAACATTATTGGCTAGCTGCAACCTGAGGCCTTTTCGCACAGGCCTTTTTAGAACGCGTGGAAGACAGCTCCGGACGAGGCATTCGCATTGCCCCAGCGGGGCTTGCGCCGCCTCGCGTCCGGAGCTGTCTTCCACGCGTTCCGGATGCAGAGCACTTTAAAGTGCTCTGCATCCGTTCCGACGCGGACGAGCCGCCCCGGCGCGTTCCGGGAGAGAAGCGTTCACGCACGCTTCTCTCCCTGACAGCCGTCGGCACGCCCCCAGGGCCCGACTTGCCGGGCCGGAGATCGCGCCAGCACAGCGAAGCCGGTAGACGGGACCCACCAAATTGGGGTTCCCCTTTCCCATCTGCCAGGGTCAGTGACCCTGGAAGATGGGACAGGGGAACCCCGATTTGGTGGGTCCCGTCTGTCATCTCTGACGGCCGCTGGGACGTGGCTCCTTCCCAGGTCCGGCAGCCGCTATGGGGCTGCCGAAGCCGGGGAGCCACCAGCATCGGCGTCCTGTCGCCCCTTTCTGGGGTGGCTGGGGGCCGATCCCGGGCGGGCTGGGGCCGAGGAACCCCTTGGGCAGCCAGAACGCATCGCTCTGGCCCCCCAAGGGTCCCCCCCGCCCCCATTGTGGCCGTCTGCGGGGCGCGGGCGCCCCGCAGAACAGTCCCACCCCCGAATCCGCCACCCCCAACCACCGTCCGTGCCGGATCGGGCCCATCTTCGCTGTGTGGGTGCCTACATTGAGGCACCCACAGCGCGAAGATGATTCCCCCCCTCCCCCAGGGCCCTGGGAGGACGCGCGCGTGACGGAGGACTTACCTCGTCACTGTCCGGCGTCCGACTGAGGGGGGCATGCTGGAAGCGCGCAGGACGCAGCCCCCCTAGCCCCCCTATTGGTTGGGGTGGGGGTTTTGGGGACTGGGGGGGTGGGCGGCTGATCTGCGGAGCGCCCGCGCCTAGATCCAGGCGCTCGCGCCCCGCAGATGGGCGAGATCGGGGCGCGGGGTGAAGCCTTTGCAGATCAGAGCCAGGGGCTCTGATCTCCAAAGGCGTCCTGCCCCATAGGGGCCTTGCCCCGGGCCCTCCAATGGGCACCCGGGTGCCCGGGCATGTTCGGGCCAGCTCCACAGGGCCCGATCCGGCCCCGGAGAGCTCGCACAAAGCGCGGAGCAGCTGCTTGACAGCGCTGCCCGCCCCTTGGGTGCTCTCACCCAATGGGCGGCAGCGCTGCGGCCGAATCCCCGCCCCTGGCCGGCCTTTCCCGGCCAAGACAGTTCCGGGCGCTTTTAGGATTCGCACACAGGCGAATCTGGTGCGCCTGTGTGTGAATGGTGAAAGCGCCCGGAACTGTCTTAAGCTTCCCGCCTGCACGCATTCCAAACGGAACGCGTTGCAGTGCGAAAAAGCCTCTGGACTCCTTTGTAGCTGTAGACAAAACCCAACCTCACCTATGGACTTAAGAGGATTCCAGACTCTAAGGCACCTTCACACTATGCATCCTCTTGACATGTGATGTGGAGGTCATTCTTGGCTCTAGCAGGACTGGTGATGTGCCCTAAGGGGCCCCTACATTGACATAGCCCTACTTTGACAACATGAGGTTTTTGGCAGAGCATCTCAGAGACCACACTTTCAGGCCTGTTTCTATTGCCTCCCCACTCAAAAAAATGGTGTTGGACTCCTCACTGTGGATGTCTGAAGTGGGCCATGATCCAAGAATGCTTGAGAGACCACTTATTGTAGTTTCTTGTTAGAGTATTCCCTAGATAGGTTTTTGCACTGGAAATGTTCCAGCTACCAAGGTTATGTGGCCAGAGTAATCCTCAGGAGACCATCCCTCCCACAGACCACTCTGGCTATCAGACACTGCAGTCTTCAAAGGGACTAGCATGGTTCAAGAGACCATGATCTGCTTCCCTTTTTGTCATGGTAGAAAGGCAACATTAGATCTTTTGACTATCAATTAAGGGGTGGGGGAAGAGAAGTAAAATAATATATGTAAAGGAATAGGTCTTCTCAGCTGTAGCAGCCAGGATCTAGAATAGCTTCTAGAGAGCCCTTCCTTCTTTGAAATCTAATGGATGACGCATATCCCCCAAGAAATGGCTATCAATTCATATCAATTCATTTTTTTAACCATGTAGTTTAATTCATAAGTTAGAGATTGCATCATTGGCAAACACGTTTAAGAAAAAGTATGCAACGATGAGCCATGTTGGTGAGAAGACTGTAACAGGAGGCGAAAGCAGTAAAACAAACTGTTTTATGTTTGGTCAGTTTGGTCTAGTGGTTAGGGAGCCAGACTCTTATCTGGGAATACCGGGTTGGATTCCGCCCTCCCCCATGAAGCCAGCTGGGTGACCTTGGGCTAGTCACAGCTCTCTTCTGAGCTCTCACAGCCCCACCTACCTCACAGGGTGTTCTGTTGTGGGGAGAAGAATAGAAAAGCTTTGTCAGCCGCTTTGAGTCCCCTTAAATGGGTGAGAAAAGAGAGGTAGAAAAGCCAAATATTCTTCTTCTTCTTCTTCTTCTTCTTCTTCTTCTTCTTTCCTCTGCATCTTGTTGTATTTGGTTGGCTTCCGATTACGGTATTTAGCCTTCAAAACTATCTTGGAAAAACCTTGATCATTTCAGATTGTATTATCAAAGTGTGAAAGATATTGTATCCTCCTTCTTGCTTCCATCCAAAAACTTCAGACTTTTGCTTATACCATTCCTCTTGAGATCTTTAAAAGTGCCTTTCTTTTTAAGAAAAGTACTGTGGATCCCTAGCCCACTTTAAAAAATGCAGTGCATATGGGCGACTTTTCTAAGGTTACTTCTACCGCCCTTGTGTTTTTGCAATATCCTTCTTTGCACACAAAGGAAATTCCATGAAAGAGCTCTGGAAGAGGAATTTTATTTTTGAATAACTTGTGCTTGAAGACCTCAGGGGAAAATGAAGCTGTAACTTCACAACTATATACAACGGCAACAATACTTTGTCAGCTTTGGATTCGTATGCTACTGAACTAATTATCACAGAATCCATCACACTCACCAGCATAAAAGTCCTTTGGGAACAGGATCAAAAATATACTATGCAGAGAAAAAAAATTATGATGAAATGTGAATAATAAAACAGCCAAAGGTAATTTTCCAGCATCATAGTGATCTAATTTTCAATTACCCCAGGCTTTATAAAGGTGCCAGCTTTACATTTCTGAAATCTTATTTGTGGGGTAATGTACCACAGTTGTAAACCAGACCTGGTACCTTCGAGGAAATGCTCAGATAATGATGACTTTTTTTTTTTTTTTTGGCAGATCATTAAATCTGCCTGGATCTTCAACTAAATATGTGCATATCTTAGACAAGATTCTGACTATAGCCTTTTCTTTTTAAATAAACGCAATAGCTTCCAGAGGTTAACATTTATCACTGCAATAGCAGAAAAATCCCAGGAAGAGTGTAGCATATAGTTAGAGGATAGAAAATGAGATGACCTTAACAGAATCAGTTCCTCATATACAGGAACTGAAAAATTATAAAAGCCTATTTAAAAAAAATACTGTTTTCTGAATGGTTATATTGTGCTTATCAGAGACCACCACTTCTTATTTGACCACAACCAGTCTTGTTTTCCAGTCTTCAGATATTGACACTAATTGATGTTTTGCTTTAATCTACACTCTGGATTGTCAAAATCATCATCTGAATAACCAAGGTGGCTTTGTCAGCTTTCCCAACTGTGTTACAGACCATAAGATCAGTGATGTCTTCTCACCAGGGCAAATATCAGACACACAAGGGATTTCCGCACTGCAACGCGTTCCAAACGGAACGCGTGCAGGCGAGCAGCTTAAGACACTTCCGGGCGCTTTTACCGTTCACACACAGACGCGACGGAACGCATTCCGGCGCGCCTGTGTGCGAAAGGTGAAAGCGCCGGGAGCTGTCTTGGCCGGCAAAGGCCGGCCAGGGGCGGGGATTCGGCCGCAGCGCTGCCCGCCCATTGGGTGAGAGCACCCAAGGGGCGGGCAGCGCTGTCAAGCCACCCGCCCTGTGCTTCGTGCCAGCTCTACGGGCTGGCACGAAGATGCCCGGGCACCCGGGCACCCATCATGGGGCCCGGGGCAAGGCCCCTATGGGGCCAGACCCCTTTGAAGATCAGAGCCCCTGGCTCTGATCTCCAAGGGCTCGCCCCGCGCCCCCATCGCGGCCATCTACGGGCTGCAGGCGCCTGGATCTAGGCGCCTGCAGCCCGCAGATGAGTCCCACCCCCCCAGTCCCCAAAACCCCCACCCCCAACCACCCTCCGGCCCGGATCGGGCCCATCTTCGCTCTCTAGGTGCCCACAGCGGGGCACCCAGAGAGCGAAGATGTTTCCCCCCCTCCCCCAGGGCCCTGGGAGGACGCGCGCGCGACGGAGGACTTACCTCGTCGCCGTCCAGCGTCGAACTGAGGGTGGCATTGTGGGAGCGCGCAAGACGCAGCCCACCTAGCCCCCCTATTGGACAAGCAGTTGCCGTCCAGCGTCGAACTGAGGGTGGCATTGTGGGAGCGCGCAAGACGCAGCCCACCTAGCCCCCCTATTGGACAAGCAGTTCACATGAACTGCTTGTCCAATAGGGGGACTAGGTGGGCTGCGTCTTGCGCGCTCCCACAATGCCACCCTCAGTTCGACGCTGGACGGCGACGAGGTAAGTCATTCCTCGCGCGCGCGTCCTCCCAGGGCCCTGGGGGAGGGGGGAAACATCTTCGCGGTGAAGGTGCCCCGCTGTGGGCACCTTCACTGCGAAGATGGGCCCGATCCGGGCCGGAGGGTGGTTGGGGGTGGGGGTTTTGGGGACTGGGGGGGGTGGGACTCATCTGCGGGCTGCAGGCGCCTAGATCCAGGCGCCTGCAGCCCGTAGATGGCCGCGATGGGGGCGGGGGGGACCCTTGGGGGACCGGAGCGATGCGCTCCGGCCGCCCAAGGCGTTCCTCGCCCCCAGCGAGCCCAACATCGACCTCCTGCCACCCCAGAAAGGGGCGACAGGACGCCGATGCTGGTGGCTCCTTCCCGGGTCCGGCAGCGCCGTTGGGGCTGCCGGACCCGGGAAGGAGCCACGTCCCGGCGGCCGTCGGAGGCGACAGACGGGACGCACCGAATCGGGGTTCCCCTGTGCCATCTGCCAGGGTCACTGACCCTGGCAGACGGGAAAGGGGAACCCCGATTCGGTGCGTCCCGTCTACCGGCTTCGCCGCGCCGGCGCAATCGCCGGCCCGGCAAGTCGGCCCCTGGGGGCGTGCCAACGGCTGTCAGGGAGAGAAGCGTGCGAACGCTTCTCTCCCGGAACGCGCCGGGGCGGCTCGTCCGCGTTCGAACGGATGCAGAGCACTTTAAAGTGCTCTGCATCCGGAACGCGTGGAGGACAGCTCCAGACACGAGGCGGCGCAAGCCCCGCTCGGGCAATGCGTATGCCTCGTCCGAAGCTGTCCTCCACGCCTTCCGGAAAGGCCAATGCGAAAAGGCCTACAGTCTATGACCACATGATGTTGATGCCTGGTCTATTCTATGACATCAAAATGACACCAGGGAATACTTCACTGGGAAACTACTTTACTCTTCCATATTGTTAAGGGCATGTGCCAGTTCTTTCCACTACTCTTTCAGCACTGTCCACTGCTCTGATCTTTGGCCCAAATTGAGTGATCTGAGCCAACACCGGCCTTCACACTGTGTACCAAGACGTGCGGTGTAGAAGTAGCCTGAGAGAGAGAGAGAGAATTTCTTTCTTCCATTTTGGTAAGAAACTGTGCTGCTTTTCCCCACTATTTGTTTCTAACTGCAACGTTTTCCATATTCTAATAACCTTTCTCTACTTATGGAGGAGACAAAGTGTGTGTGTAGCTTTTTCAGATAGAAGGACAAGGTTTCTAAACTTTTAACATTTGCATAGAAAGGAGCATTTCAGGAGGTGATGCCTGCATAACAAGCCATATCTGCTGAATTTTTCTCATCTACGCAACTACTGAAGGTGCAGAAACCTTGTCCGTCTTCCCAGCTGATCATGCTCTTTGTGTGATCACACAGTCTTCCACTTCATATATCGGTATATTGTTTTTTTGGGAGAAATAGCTCTTTCTCAGGCAAAAACTATTAGAGGAAAATCTTAGAGGAAAAACGTTTTAAAACTGTCAGATTATCCAAGTGAACCAAAATAAATAAATAAATGACAGCCAGCACAAAAACCTCCCAGACAAACTATTCTTTGAAAACAAATCAAAACCTTTACTAAATATACAGGAAAGGGACCCCAAAACAATTTTAAACAGAACTGTCAATTTTATTTTATTTTATTTTATTTTATTTTGCAGGAAACAGAATAATCAAAATAAGGACATTTCAAGAGATCCCCTAGCTAGGGGTCACACAGTGGCTTAACTGTACCTGTACCTGCACCTGTACCTGTACCTGTAACAAGCTGGAAATAGGTAGCTTAGTTTCAGCAAAGCTTGCACTTTGTTAGTCTAGAAAGGGACTAGAGAAAAGAAGGGACCTGGATGTAAGCTAGCTTCACCCAGAAGAACACTAAGATTATTAGGACCATGCTGATATCTCAGCCTGTGTTGTGTTGAGGTCTAGGAAACAAAAGTATACTATAGGAGCCTCTAGTCCAGTAGAAAAGTCCAAATATTGAAAGGAGAGAATTGTGGGAAACTGGAAGAGCACAACTCTGCAGCCCAGCAGGAGTGAAACTTTTTTGTTGTAGTGTAGGAGCTACGTCAGTCGAGCTATTCAGTTCTATCCATGCACTGTCTGCCATCCTGGTATACTGTGCAAACAATTTTCTAGCAATCCATTGTAGGAGTAAGCTTTCGCTACAGTATTTTTATGCTGTAGCCTGATCCACTAGGACATGGCCTCCTGGTAGACTAGTACAGAGTGTGGACAGAGAGTTCCAATAGAGCTGCTCCTCTAGTCCAGAAGTCCATATTGGATAAAAAAAATAGACCTGCATGCAGTTGTAGAAATAAAGCTTTGTTCTCATTTTGCAGTAACATGGCTCAGAGAAAATTGTGTTTATTAGGCAAACTTGGAGATTGTATTCTGTTTGCCAGCTTTCACACTTACCACTCACAAAGTGACAGTAAATATAAAACAGGCCCTATATATCAGGAATCACTAAACTGTGTCTATCTAGTGTTGGCCTACAATTCCCATCATCCTTGGCATTGTATTTGCATTGTATTTTTTTTCCATTTGTTGTAAACAACTTGGGCAAAATTTTCTTTTGGAAAGGTGGTATATAAAATAAAAACGGAATGGAATGGATATCCAGTTCCATTTGCAAGGCAAGGCAAGCGAAGACCCTGTACAAATACTGTTCAGAATGACTATAGAGGCTTTTTTGCACACGGGGTTTTGGAACGCGTGCAAGACAGCCTCGAACGCGGCATACGCATTGCCGCAGCAGGGCTTGTGCTCCGACGTGTCCAGAGCTGTCTTGCGCGCATTCGAGATGTAGAGCACTTTAAAGTGCTCTACATCCGTTCCGGCGCGGACGAAGCGCCCGCAGCTGTTTGGGGAGAGAAGCATTCGCTCATGTTTCTCTCTCCCTGACAGCCGCGGGCTCCCCTCCCCCGCCGGCACTGGCTGACAATCAGCTGATTGCCTGCTTTGCCGGATGCGGGAGCCTCGGCAGCCGTCTCCCCGCCCCTTGCCGGCGTTTGCTGGCTAAGGCACTTCAGAATGCTTTGAGCATTCGCACACAGGCACACCGGAATGCGTTTACACGCGTTCCTGCACTCCTATGTGTGAATGCTGAAAGCGTCCTGAAGTGTCTTAGGCTTCCCATCCTGTAGTGCGAAAATCCCTTAGGATGACAAATGTTTTTATTGGCCTGTGGTGGTATCACAACAAGCAAGCCTTGAATTAAATCCATAGAATAAAATGGAACTTCCCTGTCCATTCTATAACTTTTCAGACTTTTCTTTTCTCCAGCCATCAGCTCTGCTCAGTTTCTAGGGCTCAACAGAAAAGACCATGCAGTTAGCTGGCAGGCTTTAGAGAACAGCTCACAGCTCTGCATCTCCTTTTCTTTATGGTTTAGCCAAGAAAACATATACACAACACACGCAGAGAGCAAAAGAGAGAGAGAAAGATAAAATGAGGGCAGTTCTAGGTGGTAGTTGTGCAGCTAACTTAAAATGCTCTTTGAAAAAAAGTATCACATGTCAGACAAGTCAGGAGGGGTCCAGAGCTAGTTAAAGGTCCCTAAAAATGTCTGCATATATTGAAGATGCATCAGTTTTTCAGACAACTTCCCAATTCTTCTTATTGTCTAAGAAATAAAATAGAAAAATAGAAATAAAATATAAAATAAAACTTTTGATTATGTATTAAGTGACATACAGAATGCCTCAAAATGGTCACTAGTACCAGCAATGGTCTAACTTACAAGGGATGATGACTCCTCTCCTTTTTAGAAATTTGTGCAATAAATCTAGGCATATTTCTATCATCATGTATTCAAAAAAAATGACACTTTCTCCCTTTTAATTAACCTTCAGGTAACAGAGCAGGAAGTCACAGACACCTCCTGTCCTTATGATTAAACAAGCACAGGGGAAGGAACATTTATTGCATCGAAGAAGGAAGAGATCAAAGCTAGGAGAAGGAGGAGGAGGAGAGAGTTGGTTTTTCTACCCTGCTTTTCTCACCCATTCAAGGGTACTGAAAGGGGCTGTCAAAGCTTTTTATTCTTCTCCGCATAACAGAACACCTTGTAAAGTAGGTGGGGTTGTAAGATCACAGAAGAGAGCTGTGACTAGCCCAAGCTCAACCAGCTGGCTTCATGGGGGAGTGTGGAATCAAACCTAGTATTCCCAGATAAGAGTCTGGCATCCAACCAGTAAACTAAACAATGATTGTATGCCTGAATATGTTGGCGCCTACATATTAAATTGCAAAGTATTTATTTGTTTATATTTAGTTTCTATCACACTTAAAACAGATGTTTCTGTACAAAATATCCACACCCCAACTTCATTTTATGGTTGCCACCATGTCCTGAGTTTTATACCTTAATCCATCTGCTTCCGTTCATTATATTTACTACTCAGCCTCATCTGAGATGTTATCTAATCCCAGTTTAAATCTAGTAATTAGGAGGATGAGCTGTTCACCAGAATGCAACACCTGCATTTCAGCATTTCAACATTACAAATGAATACTACTTGTTCAGAGCAATAGATGGTACACACATTTCTGTTTATTAGACATGCCTCTACAATATACCAGAGAAGCTATTATTCCTTCAAAGAAACAGTGTTACAGTAAACAGCAAGTCCTATTGGATTCCTTAAAAATTATTTAAAGTGAGATGCTACTCAAGCCAAGTAGAATTCATAAACCTGACAAATAAGTAGGAGTGGAGATAAAATCAGTATTAACCTTTTGCAGTCTGTTCTGCTTGCAGGTTATATGTCAAAAGTGGAAATATAAAACTAGAATCTGAAAATAACCAGATAGGCACTGAAAGTGAACCACTTTCCTGCTTATGAACATGAACAATTCAATCAAACAGTTCATGTTTATTGTATTCTTCCTGCTGAAAAGGGTTGTGATGACCTTGGCAGCTCTGGTACCACTTGCCCCTATTAGTGTAGCCTGGCAGGCTAACCTGGTTGCCCATTTACCCTGCCAGATACTCTTAGATCCTCAGCACAAATTGGATCTTCACTGGCCCTCTGTTTGCTAGTCCCTTCTAGACCTTACCACGAACAGAATACTGACTCACTTTAATTAACCAAACTCAAAGCTTTATTGTTACAGATTAAATTGAAAGAGGAAAAAAGGAAATAAAATGTATGCTTGAATCAGCTTTGAGACCTTCTGTCTTTGAAGTAAATGTTCATGTATATTAGGGCAAAAATCCTTAGTTGTAACGGGCAAAAGTCTTTCAGTAACCAAATAGTCTTTCTTCAGTCCTTCTCCCAGATCTCATCTCCTGTTACCACTCAAGTTAAATCAAAACAATTCCTATTTTCCTTGCTCTCAAACACAATAGGTCTGTTTTCCCTTTATGAGTTTCCTTTCCTTCCTCAGTAAGAGCAGCAAGCAATCTCCCTGCTTCTGTCTCTTTTCGCTCAGGCCTGTCAGTTCCCTCAGTGTAAAAAACACACACTCCTCCTGCCCCCTAATAAGTCTTTAAAGCTAATTACTTCTTGGGTCTTTCCGCATTGGCCGCTGAAAAACGGATCTAAGAAGATCCGTTTTTCGGCAAACCGTCCTCTCAAGGATCCATTCCAAATAGGGACGGATTCTTGGAGGCCATGGATGCCACAGCACCCATTCGAAAAGTCCGCCAGATTCCCGCGCCGCTGACACTGCCCCCGGAGCTGCGGGAATGCGGCAGGCAGCTGCCAGTCAGCACGTGTTTCCAGTGGCATGTGGTGGGCAGGGGAGGGCAGAAGGAGGCAAATTGTCCTGCTTCCACCCTTCCCAACATGGTGTCCACTGGGACATCTGTCCCTTCGTCTGGCCATATGTGGAAGTGTCCTGCTTCCACACAGATCCAGACGAAAGAACGGATTGAAGACTTCATTTTTGAGGTCTTCAATTTAATCTGTTTTTCACTGGCAAGACCCAGGTTTGGCTACAAGGGCCTTCTAGTCTTCCATCCCATGTAACTTGCCATGATTGGACCACAGTATGCACCTGTGCAGAACACTGTGCTCTGAACCCAGCAAGCCCTGCCCACTCAGAGCTTGCCAGTTTGAACTTTGATCCCAAAAAGGTAAGTTGCACCTGTGTGTCCAGGGGGAGGTATGCAGCCCTGGGTGGGGGGTGGGTCCAGGGGGCCTCCTCGGGTGCAGCTGCTTCGATCAAGGTGACTGCACCCTGTGGAGGCCAAAGACCATTTTTGCATGGTGTGCTGCCAACTGGTGCAGCCTGGATCAGGCTGTGCCAGCTGTCAGGAAACCCTAGGTGGGTTCATGCCCTCCCCCAGCCACATGATCACTTGCCTTTTTGGACCCTCTAGTCTGATGTGGTGCTCGCATGGCTGGCCAGGGTGATGTGCTGCTCTGCATGCAGGCGTGCATGATGGTAAACTGCCCGACACTGACCTGATGGTACAGCATCAGGTCAGCATGGGGATGGTCTACCATTGTGCAATTGCGAGCCAAGTGGCAGATCACTCTGGCCGACTGCATGAGCACCTCATTGGACCAGAGGGTCTGAAAAGATAAGTGATTGTGTGTGGGCCTGGTGGGTGGCATGGCCCCCTGGGTGGGGGAGTACCTAGGGCTTCCCTGCAAGCTGTAGCCATCTCAATCTCACCCCTCCCCAAAAGGGGCTGTTGGCCAGGAGGCCCAAAAGGGTCCAATAGCCATGGGGTGGGGCAGGGCCCACAGCTGTTCGGCAGGGAGATTGCGAATGGCCAGGGACAGCCTGAGCTGGGTGTAGAGCACGATTTCGTGCTCTACACTCAGAGCGCGATTAGGCTGCCCTCAGATGGGACAGGACAGTTCCCGATGGAACTGCCAGCCCAGCAGAGCAGATGCTCTGTCCCAAGGCTTTCCTAACTGCATTCCGAGGCCTTGGTGCAAATAGGCCCCAGGCCAAACAGTATTAACAGTAGTTTCTGTAGAATGTCCCAGGGAATGTTATTATCTTCCCTATTTTTCTCTCATGAAGTTAGAATAAGACTCTTATGTCGAATAAAATTGTACTATAACTGTTTCATTAAAAGATAGGCTTATGTGCTCCCTCAATACCTGATGCTGCAAGGAACAGCATTTTTCATTTACCTGTTCTAGTATGTGTCTGTTAGTGCAGGAGGAAAAGGGCAGCATTCATTCCTTTGTTCTTTTCTCTAGTAACTTCAGCAGATTCAATAATAGTATAACTTCTATCATTTCATGAGGTTTTTAGATGTTCTACTATTGTGCAATTCACTTTTGGGTTACATGTGCTTTGTAGTTAACCAAAGCTCTAAATAATATCACGAACTTGGGGACTTCACATTTGAAATTTTCTGCACACAGACACCTATTTCAACCTCTGAGTTAATAATATTCAGTCCAGTATTTGAAATGGCTGACAACTTTGCAGAGACTTCTAGGTCTTGTTTTGCAGGTTGCTGCTGAGAGTCATGTGAACTATCTAAATTTAGAATTCCACTGCAAAATTTAACTTGGGTGCCCCTGCTCTCCAATCATGAACGTACAAGCAAATTCAATTTGTCACCCCCATACACACCTTTACAAAACCGGCTCATAGATACTTGCCTGCAAGGAGAGACCCCAGATCAGAATTACAGAGTCAAATTGCATGTCTAAGTAAATTGTTATGTAAGGTCACTTTTTTTAGTTCATGTTTTGCTTGTATTAGTTTATCTCTTTTTCCATATAGTCAGAATTAATGTTTTTGTACTTAAGATGGACATTATTAATTTTGTATTACTCAAATTGTTGAATTTTGAGAGGGAATTAACAGCCAAAAATGTGCATGGAGAAGTTTAGAACTGGATGCATGTCTCACTTACCTTGAGCTGTGAAGTTTGATTTCACTCGTACATAGAGAGCTGAACTCAAGGGAATGTGAGGAGGAAGGGAAATCCAAACTACCTTTTCTAATTTAAAAACAAGAATAGATTGTATTAAAAATCAAACTGCAAAACAAAACTTCTGCAATGGAGAAAAGTCTGCAACACAAATAATGCTATATCTTTGGATAGGCAGTAATTGTTATGGGAGATGTATCTGGCTATGTGGATAGCTAGGGTGAAAATGGCAGACAACAGTATATATTTACAGCATTTGTGAAAAAGTTACTTTGCTCAGCAAGGGCAATATAGCAAGCAAGGAAAAAGGGGCAGAAAAACTAACAGACAAAGAAGCTTCAAATTGTGCAGGTTCACCTTTTAGTGAGGTCAGAACTACAAGTATGCTTCTGTGCCTTCAGCAATAGAGAGGCAGTGGCACACTTCTAAAAGTCCAACACTTGATAAGGAATTCCCAATTTTTTTAAATGTCAGATCAGCAATTAATGGCACAAACACTTCATCCATCTTCCATCCAAAGGAACAGCAGTATCAATTGATTCTTGACAGAAATTGGTTTGGTCCTAGGTTAGGGTCACTGCTATTCTTTTAATCCTCCAAACTTAAACATTCCTGTATACTGCTGTAAGAAAGAGAATGAAAAGCAGTTGAAAAAGAAGGGGGGGTTGTACTTGCCCTAACTGTTTCTGAGTGAAGTAACTCTGATTCTCAGTTCTTAGGAGATTAAGGAATCCAGTCGAAGTAGCTTAGGAAGATCAAGATCCTTTCTGCATTGGGCTTTATTTTGGATTATATCCTGAAATAGGGACCAGCCATTTGCATGCTAGTGCAGACTATGGAAGCTCACTGATTCAGATTCTGCGGATCCATGGGTGAGATCAATTATGTCTGCACTGATAGCACTGATCTACATTAGCATGTTCTGTAACTATGAAGCTTGCACACACACCCAAGATCCTAACCTCAGGGCTTAGGGAAATGCTGTATGGAGGCACACTACAACTTGCTGCTAAAGACCAGCTGTGGATAGTCCCAGAACATGAAAGCATACCATCTGCATTGACTCCTACATTTCAGAACAAGCTCCTGGTTCCTCTGGTGGACCTGATTAAACAGATCCACCAGAGATCTGAATTAAGGGCCTTTTAATCCATATCTGGATTTATCTAATTCAGACACAGTCAGACCAGTGGGGTTTGGGGCCTCATCTTTAATCCAGATTAAGGGGCCATGTAGAAAGGGCCCATGGTTCTATCTATAAAGACTTACCATCTATCTATAAAGATTTATCACTTCTTTGAGCAGTAGCAAAGTCAGGACTTTCTCCCTGAACTTTAGAATTTGATCCATTAAACTAGCCTTTACGGGCTCAGCAACAAAAGGTGTATGATTCTTTGGATCTCACCCTCAGATACCAACTGGTGTCACTTTCCAAGCTCCTAACTCAAAGAAGAGCTGTGTGAAAGTATGCTTTGATCTGGGCTTGCCTTGTTCAACAGTCCGATTCAATGTAGGTGTTTTCAATGCATCCTTTGAGTTTTCCAATGAAAGCAGCAAATGTTCCTCTATGAAGATGAAATCAGCAGGCAAGGAACCAGAGGAAAGCAGAATGTGATGAAGAGTTAGATCGGATACTTGAATGACAAAACAGAACAGAAGTGGATTCTTTCACAGGGATTACGGTCTCTTTTTGTATTCTTTTATACTATTGCTGCCAGTGGAGGATGGTGGATTTGAGTGATATGGTAGCTAGGAGGATCTTCCAATGCGCTTGTTAATAGAGTCATTATAACATAAAGTATCTTGATTTCTTATGCAAATACAGTATGTATGAAATTTGCACAGATCTGAACAAAAATCGGATTGTGCGGAAATCTTTGTATGAGTAGAATATCCTCACACTTCATGCCGCTTGAATTGGATTCATATCTGTGGCATATTATACCATAGCAGATAGGTGACTAGGCAGTTCTTCAACATTTGCTGTATCTGCTTTGCTTATCCTCTAAACATTTATAGGTATCCTATTCCTTTCTTTGTTCCTTATTCTGCTTTGACACCCCATCCTGTTCATTGTCCTAAATTGTGCTGTGATACGTTTTTAAAAATAAATTTTATAAGTTTGCTGATTTCTGGCTTTTTTTATTACACAGATGGAAGCAACGTATGTCATGGGAACAAAATTAAATAACATTATTAATAGAAAGAAAATGGTTTCTCTAAAAAATAAAATGAGGAAAGAGATACAGAGGGATAGGGACAGGGAAACAGAATATTGTTCTAAACAATATTTTTTTCTAAACAAATTTTTTTCTAGCCTGAATTCTGAGCCTTCAAGCTGTGGATAAAAAGAGAAATATGTATTTGCCCTCTCTCACAATATTACAATGTTATCCTTAGATGTTTTTGGGAGGTTGTTTTGTTTTATTTTACTGCTTATCTTTCATTCTGATTCCAGTCATATGATTAACACTATAACTAAAGGCACCCAAACAGCATAAAATAGATGTATTTTTTTTCCAAGAGACATCTTGGAAGACTTTGAAGGATAACAGCTTTCAGATATTGGATTCAGAAAGTGAGCTATAATAGCAGGATTGGTGCAATCTGTCATTATATTTCACTATATTTGTTTCATTTCATGCTTATTATCAACTCTGGGCTCCTTTTGGAAATAGAGCATGGTATAAATGTGGCAAAATCAATACATTTATCCTATTTGGGTATTCACTAGGGATGTGAACAAATATTTGTAGGCATTCAAAATCCAATCAAATGTGCCGAATTTCGACATTCAAACTTGAATGGAATGTCCTGAAACTTGAATGGAAACATCTGAATCAAATTTTGAACTTTGGATCTATTGGTCTGAATTATCCGGGCATTCATATGTGTACAGATTCACACATGAGGCATACTTGAAGATCTGCATCTTTCCTGCATCCGTACACATTTGTACGGATCTGTATGGGACAAAAACGGGTTGCATACAGGATAACTATGGGATCCATACAGTCATGTATGGATTCGTACGGATGTGTATGGATGTGGGGAAGGTGCGTACATGCACATATGTATATGTTCGATTTATATACGAATGTCCACATTCATATGAATATTGAATATTACAAATATTTGTGCACATCCCTAGTACAGAAAACCCCAAAGACACTTTGAGAACACCACATTTCTTGTTTCTGACATGGGTGGTGCTCCATTTAATAGAGTTTCACTTCAACAAAGGAGCTGCCTTTTTGTTGAGGACATTGCTTTTAACGTCCTGATTTAACAGAGAGAGGAATCACACTATCTAATTTCACTGACTTCCGATCCTTCCTGGCACAGATTGATTCCAGCTCATTCTCTCTCATTTTATCTTGTTACAATGCCACATTTTCTTCCTTTGATTTATATCAATGAAATTTCATCCTATTAAGTTTTGTCCAATTCTCTCTTCTCTCCAGATATTTTACTAATCTCCCCCCCCCCCCCAGCAACGGAATGTGTTCTGCATGTATGTCACATTGGTATATGAAATACATATTGCTGAACATTTTGTTGCTGCTAAAATATGTATTAAGCTAATCCTAGCATTGCCCCCCCCCCTCCCGGAAGCTTTCACAGAACTGGTGTTTTAAGTATTAGTCTTGCACAGCTAAGATTGAGCTGTCATACCTGACAGCCAATACTGAACTTAACTTCCTTGGAATATTATCCCACAGAGGTTAAGTGTGAAAATGCCTTAACCCACAGATGTTTTGATGGCTTGGAATTAGATTGTTGGTTTCTCTGTATATTCTGCAATTTTTCTTTCTCCAGTTTTTTTGGCAAATTTTATTTTAAAATATAAATATAAAATATAATTTTATTGTTTTTGTTTCTATTGTTATGGCTCTGATTACAACAGTAGTGATACTGAGATTGGTTGACTGATTGACCGATTATTGATATTAGCCTGAAATATTAGGATATGCATGAACTTAAGATTTGATTTGACCTGAACAGGCAAACACTCCTTGTTTGAATTCAAAACACACTTTCAGACTTTGGCCTGTTCAAATATACCAAACAAACCAAGAGAGCCCTTTAAAAAGAGCAAAATCAACTCAAACCGGAACTATTCAATTTGAACAGGGTACTCCCAGAGAGTTCATTCAAACACCCATTTGCTTGCTTCAGCCTCAGCTTTTTTCTTCCAACAGGCAGGGTATTTGATTTGAACTCAAACCCTTCAAAACTCACTGTTTGAAGCAAATGACATTCAGTTAGAACATGTTTGACAAGTTTTTATAGGTTTCTTAAAAAGCAATACCAGAGACTGAGTCTTTCACACTTCACAGCTGAGGAGAAGAGTTATATGTTGCAGGTACATAATTATTGCAATAGGTTTCAGAAAGTAAAAGTAAGAATTCTAAAAGAAATGACACACTAGTGAAAGGCAATAAAACACAATGAAATTAACTATTTCTCCTTTTAATCTGTCTAAATGCAAAGGTAGAAAATGTCTGTGCACCATGGAATCCAGTTTTGGACTAAATCAAACAATTCAAGTCAAGATCAGAGTGGCAGCTGGTGACAGATGCCAGGAGTTTACATTTCCAGCTAGGGATGGGCACTTTTTTTTTGCATTCAATTTGTATCAAATCAAATGCAAAAAAAATTAGGGTGTTTCTGCATTGACCCTTTAACACCCATTAGGACCACATTTTAGACACTTGGGAAAACCGTGTCTGCACAGCAGCACCCATTAGAGACACATCGGGGAGTCCGCTTCTGCATTGACTCCTGCCAGATGCATCACCAATGGGTGTTAAGCCGCCCTTGAACTGGTTTCCCATAAGACCACATAAAAGGTAGTCTTAATGGGTGTTTTTGCTGTTAGGACACATCCAAAAAGGATGCGTCCACACAGCGAATAGGGTCTCTAACTGGGCTCTCCCCCAGTCCCCCATGATTGGCTCCTCTGGAGCTGAGCATGGCGAGCCGGGGGACTCCAATTTCAGGGCTCACCCTCATCCCAGAAGCAATCTGGAGGTGCACTTTGGCTAGGCCACGTGCCTGTGCAGAGAGCCTCCTGAAGCCAGGCATGGCCCTGGCCAATCAGGAGGCACACAGGGCGCAAGCACAAAGGCAAGCGGGACACCGCAGTCAGAATCAGGCTGACTGCGTTAAGGTAAGGAGGAGATCCAGCTCGGTCACCCCAGGGTGGCCTGGGGGGGGTAGGTGAAGCCCCCCCGGCTCCAGAAGTGGCAATCCACTGCTTCTGGGATGAGGGGGAGACCCGAAATCGGAGTTCCCCAGCTTGCCATGCTTGGCTCCGGAGCAGCCAATCATGGCGGACCATGGGAGGGCCTCCGGAGATCCCGATTGTGGATCTAGATCCATCCTTCTGCCATGTGTGCAGATGGAAAGGGTCTTAGTAGGTCCTTAACATGGATATCCGAAATCTGGATCTACTAGATCCAGATTTCGCAGGTGCTGTGTGGAAACACCCTTAGTATTCATTCAAATAGATCCCCTTTGAATTTGGTAGGATTCAATTCGATAGAATGTTCCATGTGAATTCAATACAAATGTTAGATACTGATCTCATACGTATCCCATATGTATCCACTCAAAACTTGTCAAATCCACCCTATATCCACTCTCAATCCATTTTGAATTCACACTGAATCCACTGTGAAAGTGACTTGGGCAGCCACTTTCCCACCTTCCAGGTCCATGAATGTAATGAAGCTTTGTATGAATGTTCTGAAGCATTCAATTCAAATTCGAATGTCATCCTTTGCATCTACCAATATCCAGTTTGAATCCAAATGTCCAAATTCGGTTGAATTCGTATGAATAATGAATAATATGAATATTCATGCACACCCCTACTCCCAGCCCAACTATGGAGTCTGGGTATGAAGGTTCCCAGCTTCTGAACTGCTAGATGAACAGACATAGCCTCGCAAGGGTTAGTGTAGTGTGGACCCAGCATTCATCATAGGTACCTGACCTATTTTTACTAATACCATATCATTTGTAATATTGTTCTTGCTCTTAGTAGGGATTTGCTGCCATGTATTCTCAGGATCCTTGCACATAGATAGAACTATTATCTATCTATCTATCTATCTATCTATCTATCTATCTATCTATCTATCTATCTATCTATCTATCTATCTATCTATCTATCTATCTATCTATCTATCTATCTATCTATCTATCTATCTATCTATTTAAATTTATATCCCACCCAATACCCAAAGGTCTCAGGGTGGGTTACAAGTTTTAAAACAGCTCAAACCAATGTATGCATCCATGGCTCGGCTTACCCCAGTGGAACCATTTCAGTCCTGAAACAATTCAGCACAGAGTCAGTTAGATGTTCTGGTACAGGAACAAATCCACACACACCTGGTACAGGGCTGCCTACCCTAAACCTGAACAAATCAAGTAGTTGTGGTAAGTCAAGTGGGTTCCCCCCTCCCTGAAAAATGAATAAAATACAGGAAGGATTTACTTTCCCCAAAGTGTATAGTGTCCTGGAAGGCTGAATCTGACATGTAGTCATAACAAAAACAAGATGCCAGAAATACAACCAATGATTGGCTTCCTCCCAAAAAAAGGATTGTGTCAGTTTGATAAAGGAAAGAAATAGGTTGGGCAACATGGATTGAATTGACACAGAATATACAATGCATGTGCTGGAAAGATATGCAAAAAAGAAGGGCTTGAGGAAGGCTAGTAAGTATGAAGATGAGCATTTCCAAACTAGAACAAAACATTCAGGATAGAAATGTTAAACATACATAAGCACACATACACACATGCATGGGAATATACATACACACGTACTATCTTTTTATAAACTGAGGAAGGGAGAGAGGAAGAAAGAGCAAGATGAATGAGGAAGCAGATCACTTTGACGAAAAGATTATTAGAGATATTTTAGAGCAATAATTTTTTGAAGGGCAATAGCATTTGAATGATACATAGCACATTATATTACAGATACTTATCTCCATGGTTTTTTAAAAAAAATACTAAAGTATATTTGTGAACCAAATATTGTCTGTGTACACTTCCTCAGATCCAAATATATCATAAATGTAGTGTGGAAATAAAGAAATCAATACATTTTTGGTCTAATATGGGCCCCCAAAAGATCATTCAGTTGATCATCTAAAATTATCTAACTGAAAGGATTATGTCAACGGGAGCACAAAAACCTATAGCAGAATTGCTGCTATTCAGTATATGAACTCTAGTGTGGTTGTATAATCGTTTAGAAAATAGTCTAAATATGGATTTAAGACAAGAAGAGTCTGTTAAATTCAAATTTTAAAGGGAAACTTGATCTCCTCCTGCAAGAGAGACATTTTATTTTCTGACTAAAGATCAGAAAAGCTTTAGAAGTGTAGGAATGGCAGAAATATGGAAATAACATGAAGACATTCTGACAGATAACCTAAGATTTCAAATCTAAATCTGTACTTGAATCACTGATATTTATTACACTAAAACAAAAAAAGATTGGTATAGTCCTGTTTTGAGAAGAGGCGGGATAAGAAGATGAAATACCTACATGCATAAACATTAAAAGTTTTGAATTTAGAAGCAGTTAACATAAAAAATTAAAACTTAAACTGTTGTTGTATATCCACTTCATTTCTCCCCGGAAAATGAACTTTCCATATATTTACCTGTGTGTGTGTGTGTGTTGGTATTATTTCAGTGTGTCATGGATACTTAAATTTTTCACAGTCTTGCTTTCCAATATTAAACCAATTATTATACATATTCTCTACTTTTTCACTCCCACTCCTTCCCTCCAGACAAATTTATGAATTATATATCTATACTCCTATATTAAACACAAAGGGCTCCCCCTTACATTCTGTTGTATTTAATTTATCACTTCTGCCACTTCTGGCATATAATTTGGACATTTTATCCCATATATTTTGTATTTTTTCTCTCTTATATAATCTAAAATAATTTCTCCAACTAAATAATGCTACCATTTATTACAATCACATTTCTCCTCCTCTTTCCACCCCCAAACTATTACTTCTTGGGCTGCCGTAATGAGTTGACCTACATATCTACCGTTCCATCTAACCTGTTGTTCTTTAATATACTAAATACACACATTTCCCTTAACCATACTATATTAACATACCAAATCCTGTTAACTTCTTGTCCAGTCGTTTCTTTTTTTAAAAAATAATATGTACACATTCCCACCATATATTGACATATGTACCCTTCTTTCCACATTGGCCTTACATTTTTATCCATTGGGTGTTTCCACACTGGCCACGGAAACCGGTTTTACGACCCATTTAGAACACATTTTTAACCCTTGGACACTTACCTTTCGCACTGCAGACCTCTTTAGGGACCCTTCCAGGTGGCTGCTTCCACATTTCAGTGTGTGAGATCCATCTCTAAATCAGGTCTCACCACTGAAAACCGGATCTTAATGAAGACCTAAAAAATTAGGTCTTCAATCCATCCCTTCGCCTGGATCCGTATGGAAGCAGGATGCTTTCGCACATGGACAGGCAAAGGGACCAATGTCCCTGCGGCTGCCATCTTGGGAGGGGTGGAAGTAGGTCAATCTGCTTTGGAAGCCCCTCCCCCATGTGCCTTGCAGTGCTGGAAACAGGTGGTGACTGGCAGCTGACTGCTCCATTCCCGTGGCTCCAGGGACAGCGTTGGTGGTGCGGTAAGCTGGCTGCCTTTTTGAATGGGTGCTGTGGTTCTGCATAACACCCAGACAATCCAGCTCGCAGGATCCATCCTCCCCACCTGTGTGCGGACTTATGAGGCCCCTTCCCATCCATTGCTATTTCAGACATATCCTCTGGAGGACAGATTGCCAAAAAACAGATCTTCTTTCATCCGTTTTTCGGTGGCAGGTGCAGAAGAACCCATTATCAGTTGGAATGGGTACAATACCAGTTCCCAATTAATTTCACCTCCTCCTCCCCCTCCTCCTCCTCTCTATGTCCATTGACCATATTCTTACTAAAGCCTGGATATTTCTATCTCCCAAACTCATCAAAAATATATAGCATTCTCCACCAATGCCCCTTTTTCCTATTATATTTTATTGTGATATATATATATATATATATATATATATATATATATATATATATATATCTCACAATAAAATATAATAGGAAAAATATATATAATTTCAAAAGAGCAATTCAGATTTATTGGATACCACCAAATGTCAGATCCAATAAGACTCCTAATGAATTTATTTCATCACAGTAATATTAATCAGTCCCCTATCAGTTGATTTACACAAACCTTTTGACTCCCTAAATCATAGCTACTTATTTAAGCTTTTGGAAAGATACAATTTTGGGGGGGAATTATTAAAGCAATTTCTGCAATTTATAAAAATGCAACAGTACAGGTCCAAGTAAATAATCTTATTTCAGATCCAATTGAGATTATAAAGGCACTAGGCAGGGCTGCCCTCTATCACCCCTTTTATTTGCCCTGGCCATTGAACCTTTTACCTCAGCAATAAAATTATGCCAAGAATACAAAGCTTATAAGGTTAATGACTTTAATTTTAAAATTTGCTTATTTGCTAATGATGTCTTGCTGTTTTCAAGCTCTTTTATGGTCTCACTTCCTTTGCTGATGAGAACACCGGAAAATTTTTGCAGTGCATCAGGACTAAAAGTAAACAAAAATAGGTCAGTTATTTTTCAGTTTATCTCACCTTCTACACAATTTGTGTTTCAAAAATTCGTGGATTTTACCATCACTCATAAGTCTTTTAGGTACCAAGGAATACTAATACCTACAAAATTGTACAAATTAATGTCTATAATTTATATATTCTGGAAGAAAATAACTAATATGATAAAGAACTGGAAAATGACCTATTTGCCAATTTTAGGTAGACTTGCAGAAGTTAAAATGATAATAATGCCCCAACTTTTACTTTTGTTTCATATATTGTGAATTTTATCTTCTCTAGATTTACTTTCATTTTTTTTCAAATAAGATTAATAAGTTTATTTCTAATTGTAAGAAATCAAGGATATCCATGGCTTTGAGGTGTAGATCTAAGGTGGAGGGCTGGTAGGGGATACATAAATTAGATTTGTACCTAGATGCTTTTCATTTAAGGCAACTTCTATGGCCTCACCACCACCACCCATATGGGCACCTGTTGAATTTCTAGATTTTCCTCAATTTTTAGAACTGCTTCTCTTTCCCAAATTCTGCTAAGTTAAAGTCAACTACATCCTTAGGAAAAGATCTGTTATTAACATGACATAAATGGAAAAATAAGGTTTGCTCTGCTCTGTCTCCAATTACATTCACAGATTAGTTGTATATTCTTGAGAGCACCATTAATAATGTAGTGGGAATTCAACTTAAAGATAATGGTTACTTGACTTAAAAAGATATCTATACTACTCAGGGTTGTTTGATTAAAGACAGAAGCAAACTTATAGAAATTCTTTCAAGTCCCCCTAGCAATTAGTTTCTCATAAAACGTTTTCTCCATTACATTGGATCCAAATCCACAAAAAGTAATGTAACAAAATTGCTTATGGAATGGGAAATGGTTGCTTCTTATTCTAGAAATTCTTGGTATGGTATCAAAAAGGTAATTCATATTATTTAAATGAATACAGTTTCAGAACCAGTTTCCAATTTGAAATTGGTATGGGAGGACACATCGGGGAAATCATGGATAATGATTGTTGGCAAAGAATTGTCTCTCACAAATCTTGCTTCTTATTGAAAATAAAACACCCTTAAGATTTTACATATGTGGTATCACACATATTTAAAAATTCTTCACATTAATGTTAGCATTGTAAAAAAGTAAAGGTTTTTAATTTTTTCTGTAGTGGAGCTGTGATGTAATTTTTTTTTTGGGGGGGGGCTAAAATTAATAAGAACATAAGAGGAGCCTTGCTGGATCAGGCCACAACCCATCTAATCCAGCATTCTGTCACACACAATGGCCCACCAATTGTCCATGGGCATCTCAAGCAGAGACAAGGGCAAACCTTCTCCTGCTCTCAAATCCCACCAAGTGACCTTAGAAACATCCTGCTTGTCCTGCTTGTCAATGCAGAAGTCAATGCAATTTTAAATCTTAATATTATCTTCATTCTGAACTTTGCTTTTTGTATTTGTGGAATGTTGTCTGATTAAGACCACTTCAACTTTGCTACAATTTCTGGTTTCTGTTGCCAGGCAAACCATAGCACATGCCAGGAAAGATCAATCTTTATTAACTGTTCAGAGCTGCTATAATAAACAGTGGGGAATAGACAAAACAGAATATGAAGCCTGTTGATATCAAATAATGCAAGGTCAATCAGCTGAACTAGAATTCTTCAACACCTGGCAGGAAGTTTTTTTGCTAAAGCTTCAAACAAATTCTTGCATTCCTTTATGTCTCTTTAATAATTGATTGTTATAATTGAAATTGTTTTAACTTTTTTGTGAAAACTATATTTCTATCATACCTGTAATTTCATGTTGTTTCATGTTATTTCAATCTATGTTACTGTACCTTATTTTGTTGTTCATTGGTTGTTATGGATTTTGATCATCTGTTATCGGCTAACGTCATTTTGCTGTTATGTAATGCCAAACTAAAATTAGATAGATAGATAGATAGATAGATAGATAGATAGATAGATAGATAGATAGATAGATAGATAGATAGATAGATAGATAGATAGATAGATAGATAGATAGATAAGAACAAATTCCTGAGGATATGCTGCTATGCCACTATAAATGTGAATTCTAAAAAAAACCAAATTCTGTCTTTCCTGTGGCATCCAGAGTAATTTTGACAGTACCAGGTGCACCACAGTGTGAAATGACAACTGAAGTCCTTATAACACCACTTGGGGGTCACCCCAACTGTGTGGACTTGTGCACAGTGAGTTCAGAATTGTGAAGCTGCACCTATGGGTAAGTTTACTCATCCCCAGTTTTGAGCCAGCTCCAGCTTTTATCATCTACCTAACTCAGGCTGCAGCACCACAGCAGAATGTGTTGAAGCACAATCTGTGCTGGAACTTTTGTTGTGGACTCAGAGGCACATTAATGAGTACTTAATGGGTACTTCTAGTGACAGTGGAAAAACACCCTATCTGGTGTCTTCACATCACAGACCAAACCACCTCCTTGCAAACTTCAAAGTTATGACATGCCCTGGTTTTGGAACCTGCAGGAAATGGTCAAAGAAATTGGGCCAGTAAGTTGATTGCACTGCCACTGCCCATCTTCACGGTGTTTAAATGAACACTTGAGAGTGATAAGTGGCCTCAGAGTTCCTTTCTTACTTTGTAGGAAGGACACAACTCCTGGAGGAACAATGTTTGTCCAGGGCACTCCCAGTGTAAGGACACCATGGTTTTAGATGAACAGTATTTTCTTCATCCAATACTGAAGCATGTGGATTTGAGGGACTATTTTACTTCCTTTTTACCAAGGCAGTCTATCACGAGCAACTTTCCCTTTTGGTTTAAGGAAATTAAGTTAAATTCCCCCCCCCTATTTAATTTTTATCTTAAATAGGATCTCTACAAAAAAAAATGCAAAGCTTACCTTCCATCTTTCAGAAGTTCTATTTTTCTTGTTGATGTTGTTGTTACTCTATACTTCATAATGCCTATGTGTGTGTGTGTGTATATCTGTGTATTATATTTAATAAAATATAATAAAAATGGTAACTGCAGCAGATTTGTGAAGTTTTAATATTGCTCACATTGGGACAATAGTAATTGTGTTACCACTGACCAACAGGACTGCACCTTACTAGATTAAAAAATGTTTTAAAATGAAGAATATTCTATTTATTTTGATGATGTTCATATTTTTGGTCTAGTGGTTAGGAAGCCTGGGTATACCAGGTTGGATTCCACCCTCCCCCATGAAGCCAGCTGGGTGACCTTGGGCTAGTCACAGCTCTCTTCTGAGCTCTTACAGCCCCACCTACCTCTCAGGGTGTTTGGTTGTGGGGAGAACAACAGAAAGCTCTGTCAGCTGCCTGGAGTCCCCTTAAATGGGTGATAAAAGCAGGGTAGAAAAGCCAACCCTTCTTCTTCTTCTTCTTCTTCTTCTTCTTCTTCTTCTTCTTCTTCTTCTTCTTCTTCTTCTTCTTCTTCTTCTTCTTCTTCTTCTTCTTCTTCTTCTTCTTCGTGTCCCTCCCTGAGATCATTGGGTGAAGGGTATATATAAATATGTAGAAATATTATCCAAAGAGTAAAAGAAGCAAGCTATGGAAAAGAAAAATAGAAGAGGTTTTTCTGGGGGTGGGTGGGGGATAAGAGGTATTTAGAAAAGTGAGTACATTGAAAGAATCAATATAATACAATCAGATTTCTCTTTGTACATCTTTTATAATCAACAGCATAGGAAGTTTGGTGATTTTAGCCACTTTCTTTCTTCTTTAGAGGGCAAGTAATGTCCTTTAGTTTAAGTGCTTGCTTTCCATCTCAGCATCTACATTTTATCTATCTTTAGAAAAAGGAGGAGGAAAGGGGAGGAACTCTTCATGGAAATCCCATTAAACTCTACTGGAATGTAAAAGTATACCTTAATGCCTGAGTGTAGATATCACTTATATTAACATTTCGAACTTAGTCATTTTCATATATTAAATAAAACTCAGCAGTGCAAACACTGTGAATAACTAAAGAAAAATTTTAAACCAACGAAGTTTAGGTGCCCACAGTACTTCAACTCCCTTACTTTGTTTCTCTTAAATGAAAATAAAAATAAACCAAATTTTGTGTTGTCATTCTATGTATAAACCTAAAGTATTCTAATGAAGATGGATGATTTAAACAGAAAGCTGCATATAAGACTTAGATGTCTCACTTTTTTTATTCACTTTCAAAATAAATGAATAAACAAACTGATAACTTTGCAGAAGAGTGTTCTAGTCATGCCTTTATTTTTACTGAAGATAATAAAGAGCTTTAGAAAAGCATTAAACTACTTATGTGCCCATATAGAGATGGTAAATTGATCCTTTCAACGTAAGAATAAAACCAGATTCTCTCTTTACTTGTTAAAGCACAGAAGTTAAATAGACTAATGGTGTATTTTCTATTACTATCATTACAAATCAATTAATGTGACTGTAATTTAGCCCAGCTGTGCAGTTGTTCTGGCCATTTGGGAGGTATAAAATGTTTAAGTTTCAACTTTTAACCTTTGTGAGAAGTATAAACCAAGCTGTATCAAATAAGTATCAAATAAGCTATCTCAAAATATCTAAATATGGTGTGTTTTTCCACTGGCAGAAAGTACCCATTTTTGCCCCCATTAAGGACCCATTTGGGTGAGTCGGATGACCCCATTTCCACCACAGCACCCATTTTGGACACATTTGTTTCCACCACCGCTGGGAAAATCCAGATCATATGGGTACATCTGAGCCTTTAATTCGGATTTTCTGTAGACCCCATTAATGGGGTCTACAATGGGGTCTTCAACCAGAAAATCTTGATTAAAGGGAACCTGTTTCCACTAGAAACAGGCAATGGTGTCTAGAGGAGGCTAGGGGGAGAGGGCACCCATGGGGGTAGCCCCAAAACCTAGGCTTCAAAATCATTTCATAGCTATTTCAAAGTTACTTCGAAGTTGCTTTTGGAGATTAGCAAAGGCTCTGAAGACAAGCCTCCGAGAACAAATAGAGACCAAAGTGGACTGTTACCCTCAGGCATGGAAAGAGGTAAATATTAATGAGGCTGATTCATCCCTGCTCACAAGGAGCTAATTAATATGCACACTCTCGCAAGGGGTTTGTCTTCGGAGCCTTTGCTAATCTCCAAAGTTGCCTTTGGAGGGACTTTGGAGCCTTTGCTAACCTCTTAAGGCAACTTCGGAGGGATTTCGGAGGGACTTTGGAGGGACTTCAGAGATTGCACCCCCTGTCCCCCAAAACAATCCGGATTCCCCACGTGGGTGCAAAGGTGTTTCCACAGGCAAAGGGGTTAGCACCCATTGCTAATGGGTGCTACACCTCCCATGGAAACACATTGGGTGCCCATTCCTTAGATCCAGATCTTCTTAGATTAGATGTGGGCTTTTTGTTCCTAAGCTCAGCAATTCTTTACTTATTGTTCACCCCATATTTCATAGTGTGGTGGTCAAACACATATATACTAGACATATGTCAACTGGTTCTAGCCAAATAGGCTGTGTCCCCATGCAAGTTTGGAGCGGTTCCGAGCGTGGGAGTGTTTTGGATTGGAACGCGAAAATCATACCAAATCCCCTCAAACTGTATCAGAAAGGTGCCAAATTTGATGCCCGAAAAAACAAGTCTTGGCACAGTTTGGGGGACTGGCATGCATTGCTCAGTGAGCTGGGACAATGGGACAATCGAGGGTTAACGGGGAGGAGATTTGCACTCACGTCATTGTGAGGTGGGGTGTGCTTGCTGTCCCTGCCCTGTCCATTGAAGATCACAGACGGTGACTTTTTAAAATGCCGATCACAAAGGCAGGTTGGGGAACGGCTTGGTTTTTTAAAAATTTTCTGCCAATTCCACGGAGGTAATTCCAACCCTGTTTCAAGAATGCCAAGGCAGGTTGCATAACGGCTTGATTTTTGTTTCATTTGCAACGCCCTTTTCCCTGATCTGCAAGGCAATCATAAGTAAAGGCTTGATTTTCAGTTGACTGGCATTCTCTCGGTCCCCGGTGGAGTGGAGGTGCTCAAAACTGCTCAAGCACCTACTGCCGCTAAACTTCGTTGTGGCTTTTGGTGTTTTAATTTTTTTTTTAAAAAAAGTTATTTTTATGAATGAAGCTTTATTTTTCCTTTTTCAGTTCCTCCTATCCCAGTCCTGGCCGTCAGTGCCCCTAAGGGAGGAGGGATATGGCACGGGGTGGGCTGATGTCAATTCAGCTTCCAATGAGGAAAGATGGGGCAGAGAGGAGGTGGCACTGCTCCCCCATACCACCGTTCCACATGGTTCACATGGGGACGCCACCATCCATGTCCAACCCGTACCTGTCCCACATTGCTGGGAATGTCATGGGGACACCTGAGATGCATTCCCGGTCTCATGTCCAGCCCATGTGTGGCCAAACAGCACCCAAAGTGTGTCAAATGGGGACACAGCCATACAGTTTGTGTTCAAAATTTGTTTCAAACCAAATAACCCTCTATGTTCAGATTAAGTGTTTGATATCAAACTGAATACTATGACCATTTGACAAACTGTATGATGTGCCTGTTCTTTAAAAAAAAAGGCATGTCTCTGCTCTCCTTCATTAATATTTTAATATATTTTCACCTACTGGTTAGTTTGTTGCTTTTGCAATCAGATGGTTCAAGCCCGAGATTTAAATATATTTCTTGATGCCAAATGTGAGACAAGGGCTATTTCTTCAATGAGGCAGCATAAATTACAGATTTCCCAGATCTACTGTTCTGGATTCTGGGGAGGTGATGGCCAGATTTGCACCATCTGCACAGATGACGTCAATTCAGATCTGCACCTGACCCACAGCTGCAAAGCCTGTACTGCATGGTGCAAGTTTCACAGCTGCCCCCAACTCCCTGATAGCTAGGACTGACAATTCCCACCAGTGGGGCACTGGTAGGTGATTTTTGGTGCCATGCCAAAGAGCACTTCTGGGTATTCTTGATCACAGAGGCATGCCCCGAGGCCAAATTATGGATCTCATTAATGAGGTCTACAGTCGATCCTAAACTGAGGGTCTCTTGATCCATATCTATCTTTGTCCTGTGTGAATGAATACATCCTTAGGTGGGGGGGGGGGAGCTCCACAATCCAGAATAATGTATGAATGCAGAGGACCCCCAGATGTGGATCAGACACCCTCTTATCCAGGTCTACTGTCCCATGCAGAAATAGCCAAGAACTCCTTACTTTCAAATGAAAAGGAAAGGAACAAAACCTATTTTCAAAATTTCAGATGATTTTTTCTGTCATCCAGTGCTGAAATGAAGAAAATACAACCTTTTACAACAGTAACAATCAAACCTAGTGCTCGTCACAATTATGATGAAGAACAAACTCCAAGTTCACCATGATTCAAGTAGCCTGGATTCTTCAGAAAGAAGTTTTATGTTGTAGTCCTCCATGACTCTCCCTTCTATCTGCTCCATGGAGTTTCCTCAAAAATATTCCTGAAAAATCAAGACTGCATTTGATAGTCACTTGGGCAGGGCCTTCCTGGAGGCCTCCCAAACCCACAAGTTAATTTTGCCAACTTCTTCTCAAATGGTATAAATCCTTGACCATGCTAACTTACCTTAAAGGATAGGTGCTGTGATGTGTATGTCTAGTGGCAATGGATATTTGGAGGTACCATTGATTTAAAATCACCCACTTAGTCCCATTCGTTGTTCCCACAAAGAACACTTTGGCAAAAATTTGAACCAAAATTCACACCTGTCTGAAAAGTCAGAGTTCAATTAGAACGAGTTCAAACTTCTTGGGATTCCATTTGAATTGCACTGAACCTGGAAAACATATTTGTGCATGTCTCTAATGTATACCAAAACTAAACACAACAATTTTGTTGGTGATGCAGTGTGGGGTTTAAGGGTGCTTCCGCACAGGGGCAAAAAAAACAGGATCTCTGGCACCCGGATATATTAAAACTGGCTCCCAAGAGATGCGGATCTACACTGCACCCGTGCCTCCGCACACGCAGCACTGATCCGGATTGGAGGCGGGTGCTGTGTGGGCACACGGCACCAGTCTCCGATCCGGGAAGGAGGGCCCGGCCCGCTGCAGTTGGCTCACCGGAGCCAAGCCTGGTGAGCCAGGGGACCTTGCCGCCACGGCTCGCCCTCGCACCAGAAGCGGTGGATTGCCACTTCTGGAGCCAGGGCGAGCTTGCCTAAAGCCCGCCCTAGCCCACCCTGGGGGGAGCACAACGTTTCCCCTCCTTACCTGGTCAGCGTCGCCCCGAAACTGAAAGCAGGCGCGCAGGATGCAACACGCCTATGCCCTGCGCGCCGCCTGAGTGGCCGGGGCTGCGCCTGGCAGCCCCTGCCCTCAGGAGCCGCTCTGCGCAGGCGCACTGCCAGGACTTGCATGCCAGCCAATCAGGCAGTGCGCAGGACGCAGGCGCACTGCATCCTGGGTGCCTGCTTTCAGTTTCGGGGTGATGCCAACCAGGTAAGGAGGGGATCCACCGCGCTCCCCCCAGGGTGGGCTAGGGCGGGCTTTAGGCAAGCTCGCCCTGGCTCCAGAAGCAGTGATCCACCGTTTCTGGGGCAAGGGCGAACCGAAAGGTAGGAGCCCCCCGGCTCACCAGGCTTGGCTCCGGGGAGCCAATCATGGCGCGCCAGGGGAAGGCCATGTTTTAGCACACTTGCGCTGTGCGTCCGCATCCGAAATGGATGCGGATTCACAGCGCAAAACCACTAAATATGTGGTGTGCTAAAAACACCCATTAAGCATGCATTAAGGACGGATAAGTGCGGACGCACCTACCGGAAGTGTGCTTAATTGCCCCCGCTAATGCAGACGCTCCAGCAGCAAACCGGTTTTGCCACCGAAATCCGCTTTAAAAACGGGCTCGCGGTGCGGACACCCCTCGCCGGAAGTGTCCTACATAGCGACCTGTGTGCGGAGGCGCACATTGGAATGCGCACTTAATGGGTGTTAAAGGGCCTGTGCGGAAGCACCCTAAGAGTTCATGAGAACAAAAGACAATGTGGAAAAGGAGCCATAGAAATAATGGAAGGATTGAGTAATGACCAGTTAGGCTAATTGCTAATTAGAATAAGATAGTCTTGTTAGTGGATCCTCTAAAAGATTAGCAAACAATCATTGAAAGAGAGCACTAAAGCACATAATTACATATCTCATTACTTTATAACATGCAAATTAGGAGAGTCTGTGAATGTCCTGAACCAATGATTAGATGCAGTGATGGGCTGGATGAGGGACAATAAACTAAAACTGAACCCTGACAAAGCAGACCTTCTGTGGATGGGTGGTTCTCAGGTTCAGATATTTGGGGATTTCCTTGTTATAAATGGTGTGTCATCCCTGAGAAATAATGGGTACATAGCTTGTGAATGCTGCTTGAGTCATCATTGATATTAGTGCACAAGTGACCTCTGTTGCTAGACATCACTATTACCAGCTTCGAATGGTATATCGACTGCACCCATGCCTGGATAGACATATCCTAACCAGTGCTCTCTGGCCCTTGTACCTGGTCTGGAAACTACAACTATCACAAAATATGGTGGCCAGGTTGCAAAGCAGAGCACCTCACTATGCACCTATCACATCTGTGCTTAAGTACCTTCACTGGTTGCCAGTTAGCTACCAGGCCAAATTCAGTGTTTTAATATTCATATGCAAGAACCTTTACAACTTGCAACCAGGTACCAGCTTATTTAGGAGACTGCCTCTCTCAGAATAGACCTATAAGATCCTTTCTCAGAATTCCTGAATATATATATATATATATATATATATATATATATATATATATATATATATATAGATATCATGTGTCCTAAAGTCAAAATGGCCCAGGGTTAGAGGCATTGTTTATTCCAAAGTCATAACACAAAAGCTTCAGAATGGTCCAAATATTCCATTTATGGAGCAGAATATAGGAAAAGGTTTAAGTAAAATGAGGAGTGCTTTTCCAACCAGCTCAAATATAATCAATAGTTTACGGGATTATATATTCATTCATTCATTTCAATAGATTCAGAAGTGTTCTTAATATGACATTTTGCCCCATATTTGAAACATTCCTCATATTCTGTTCCAATCTGATAGCCATATTCCCATCTCCAGCTTCCCAACCTGCAAAAGAACATAAGAGGAGCCATGCTGGATCAGGCCACAGCCCATCTAGTCCAGTATCCTGTCTCACACAGTAGACCACCAATTGCCCATGGGCATCTCAAGCAGAGACAAAGCAAAACCTTTTCCTGCTCTCGAATCCCAGTAAATGGCCTTAGAAGCATCCTACTTGACGCCACAGCCTGGAAGACGTACTTAGGCATCCATTCTACTAGCCATTGATACACCTTTTTTTGGTCCACATGCTGCCCTTGAAAATGCAGCATGGGATGAAAATGGATACAAATCCTGTCGACATTCGTCTGTCCAGATACGAATAGGATTTTTGAAAATCCATATCTTTGAGATTTGAATGGCCACAGACACATAATCTGTTTTTCTGACTAGGACAGAGTGGAAATCTGACTACCCCTGCTAGTGATCCACTCAAGCAACAATCATGCCCACTGTAGTCCATCTCTTTAGCAAAACAGGGCTGTTTTTATTTATTTATTTATTTATTTATCCCACCCTATACCCGGAGGTCTCTGGACAGATAACAACATCTAAAGTCAAACACCATTAAAACAACAAGATTATGTATTAAAAGAGTAGCATCTGCAAGTGAGAAGGGAAAGTGTATCCCCATTTAACCAAAGGCCAGGGGAAAGAGGCGTATCGTCACTGTGTTCCTGAACATATACAGTAAAGGAGATAGACACACCTCAAGGCGGAGACTATTCCATAACCTAAGGGCTATCACTGAGAAGGCCCTCTCCCAGTGCCCCACCCCTTCTGCTGCCGAGGGTGGTAGGACAACCAGGAGGACCTCTTCTCCAGAACTTAAGGTACGGGCAGGTCAATATGGGAGAAGGCGTATTAGTATTTTATATGGTCGATTGAAGTTCTGAGTTGCCAAAAGCTAAACAAAACCATAATACACTTACTAAATCATAGGGGTGTGCAAGAATGCATTTGAGTCGATTCGAATATTCAAAAATTCTATTTGATTAGCGTTTTAAAAATCCAGATTTTCAAAAATCCAATCTGAATCCGGATTATCCAGATCCGTACATTTGAAAATCTGATTTGAATCTGAAAATATGAATGTCAACAACATTCGTATCCATTTTTCAAATTTGTGCACATCTTGTTTTCATCTCATTTTCATCCCACATTATTCAAAAATCTGTATTGGAATTTCAAAAATCCAAAATTTGTTTGAATGTGTAAATTCGGATTTCAAAAATCTGATTCAAATTCGAATGCCAATATTCGACGGATTTGAATCGGATTTTTAAATTTTTAAATTTTCAAATATCTGGGCACATCTCTACTAAATCAATAAAATTTTGCTACTTAATGTATCAAAAATTGATTTTGAATTTCATAGGCATGTTGTGATTGAAACAAGTCTCTATAGTTGCTTAACCATTTTTGGCAAAATAGCAAAATAGAAAATAAGAATTACCCAATAAATATTAAACAGTAAATAAACCAATTCAAAAAATAGTGGATGGCTTCAGGCTGCAAACAAAACATATACTAAGAATATAAATATGAAAGGAAGTGGTTATCTAACCAGCTATTACACAGTGTCAAGCAATAAGAAATGTGCAGATTGAATGACAGATAAAGAGAATGGAATTGATTTCTCTTCAAAGTCTAACAGAAGTTGCCAGAGTTTCAAAAAGTTACCTAATGGAGCATAGGACTTAAAATGTTTGAGTTGATGCAAAATATAATCATTAAAGACACTGCTACAGAGGTTTGAGTACCAAGTTTGCAGAGTGAGATCATCGCCTATCTTGCAGCTACACAGGTTAAATGAGCTTTGTGATTGCCATCATAAGATTTATCAGATTAGTACTTGAGACTTTAAATACTCCGATGTTAAGCTTGTTTTGCCTCAGAGCATTCCCATACAGTTTTACTCCAAGCTACATGAGGAGTAAAGGAGGAAAATCTATGGCAGAAAAAAAACCTTCCATGTTTGTCTAGAAACATTTAACAATTGGGCATGTCCACCATAAGTGGAAATACATTTCAGAAGCAATTCATCTATGCCATCAGGAAGGAAAGATATTGGAGGATGTATGTGGTCGTTGTAAAGGTGACAGGTAATACCTGTGAAAAGTCTTTAAGGACAATTTCCTAAGTTGTGTAATGTAGGCCTCGTCTATTTAAAAAAATGGGTAATTAGAAACCAGTCATTGTGAGAAATATTGGATTTCAGTTCAGCTTGAAGTTCACGACTAGATTCAGTCAAGATACCAGAGACTGCAGATACAGTACCTTTTTTAAAAAGCCTTTGTTTATCTAGATTATGTTGAAACACTGTGCACAATCTGCCACTAGCTTCTCTTAAATCCTTATTATTGAGTTATATATTGCCAAAGGAGTAAACCAATTCTGAAATCTGCAAAACAGCCTTAAGAGAGGTATACAGTCCGGGAGATCCATCTGAGGTGTGAAAAGCATTTAAAGCCTTGTGTTTTTCCTGTTCTAAAGCCTCAAAGTGTTCCCAGTGTTACAGCAAGAAGACCTTTGGCAGAGCCAAGATAGGGGTCAAAGGAGAAAGGCAGGGAAGAAGTTTCTTCCTCCATTTTTCCAGGTGGTTATAATAATCAAACTAACATAGGATTTTGAACTTTCACCAAGGATTTATTTAATCAGTCAAATGACAAAAGTCTTGGGCCCTTTCTACTCTTACCTCATGTGTATCTGGATCAGTGGGTCCAGAATAACGGGATCCACTGTTCCTCATCAAATGGAGACATAGGCCTGATCAGCACCATTTGCACTGGTGACACTGAACAAGCCCACACCTCCCAGTCGCTGCAAAGCTCAACTGAGCTTCACAGTGTAGATATGTGTCTCCTGGGTGATGTGTTTTTCAGCAGCGCACTATGGTGAACTACTGAAAACTACTCTCAAGTAATTCCACAACATGGAGGCATGGTTTCAGTCAGGTCTAGTGATTAGGGGGCTAGACTCTTATCTGGGAATACCAGGTTTGATTCTGCTATCCTCCACGAAGCCAGCTGGGTGACCTTGGACTAGTCACAGCTCTCTTCTGAGCTCTCACACCCCCATCTACCTCACAGGGTATTCTGCTGTGGGGAGAAGAAGAGTAAGCTTTGTCGGCCACTTCAAGTCCTCTTAAATGGGTGAGAAAAGTGGGGTAGAAAAGACAACTCCTTTTTCTTCTTCTGAGTCAAGGCTCTTGGTCCTCTAATGGTACTGAATAAACGGTACAACCAGGGATCTGGATTAAGGGCCTCTTAATCTGGGTCCTGTTCTGTCTAGTGCAGATGTAGTAGACCCAGTGGGAGTGGGTGGAGACCCACTGATCTTCATTAATATGCATACCAAGCAGTTAGAGATGGAGTGTAGAGTAGGATCAGACTCTGGGTCCTTTCACATTTAACAGCTTAGTATGGTATTACAATACTAAGCTGGTAAGGCTGAAACACACACTGCACTTAAAGGCCCAGTAAAGCCCTGTACCAGCTCACCAGCCCATGAAGTACAGATAGCCAAGCCAGAGCAGGTCAGATTGTCCTGGCAATTTTTGCAGCAAAATCCAACATGCTCCAGGATGTTACCATGGCAGGTGGGATATACCGTGCAATTACACTGCCATGGACATGCTGTCATGTCCACCCACAGTGCTTCATCAGAAAGAGTGTGTGGACGGTGCTGCCCACGAATCATCTAGCCTCCTTATGTCAAGATTTGGACTGTGTTTTAGCAGTCCTCAGCTAGTTAGCTCCAGGGATAAAGAGATCTGGGATGGTGGTGACAGTGGCAGTAGTGTGCAAATGAACTTCATTAATGAGCAGACCACCACACACTAGCAGGTACATGCAAACAGTACCTGTGACTCTGAAATGCTGCATAATAAACAGACAGTTTCAAGAGCCCACAACAACTGTGGACAGTTCTATTTGAAAACAGTGGAAAGCTTTGAATGATGAATTAAAATAATTACTTGAAGAAAAAGGAGGTGTAAGAAGAGGAGTCATACTTTACCACCTTTAAATCTTCTAAGCACAGAAGACCTAGGCAAATCCTAGTACTCTAAAATAATTTGGGAATCAAATATCTAAACCAGCACCTTCTCCCACACAGGCTTGTCCTATGAAGGAGAAGCCATTTTGATGGCGCCCTCACTATTAGCAGTCAAAAGTGTATAGTAGTACGGAAAAGAACCTCTGCAGTGGCCTTCAGTCTGTCCCATCTCCATCAGCTTTTTGTTGTCTGATAAAGAATGCTCTCTATGGGGAAGCTGGTTCACTCTTGCTAAATTTAAAATCTCTTGCCAAACTTTAAGCAGTTCCAATATCAAAGTGGAATGAATAAACCTCTACTATTTTTTACAAGCGTTAATGTGCAGGTGTATTGTCTTAATTAATTGAAGGAAAACTGGAAAACCACAAGGTTTCCAATCAAATGAGAGCTTATATTTCAAATTAAGCGCTCACAGATATTTCCAAATAAGTGGAGACATTCCTGAATTATTTTATTCCTAAAGAGTGATGAAAACAGTTTAAGATAATTTTGCAGAACAGGACAAGAAAATTGTTCAGCTTTAATATACATTTGCCAGGTCAATTAACAAGACACAAAACAGTTAAATCCAATGCATACAGCTCAGTAGTCCCCTTTTCTTTTCCCTTTTCAGCAAAAATAATTCTACTGCTATACTGTCAAGAAGAATGAAGTTATATTACTGGTGGCAGTAACAGTGTCTTGATATTCATTCTGCTTGTGTCATACATTCAGTTGCTTTAATGTACTTGGCTTGACTTTTGTACCTGCAATATTTGTATATGCCTCTGAGTCATGGTGATTTATCTACATATTTCACATGTACTCCAAGACATAGAAGTGAGCAGGGCCAGCATATTTTTGATGTCCTACTCAAATTATTTAAAAGAGTGGAAATTGTTTTAAGCATGTCTACTCAGAAATAAATTCTATTGAACTAAAATATGTTTATTCTCATAGGATCTAACTTCTACAGAACACAACTGGTCATAAGTAAGCCACAATTATGAGTGTGCATTTAATTGTTATTCTTATTAATTTTAAAGTCAAAAAGAACGTGTCAAAAAAGACTAAATGGAAGTACGACCTCTTTCTAGAACTGAGATTTGTTTTCTTCTTGTTGTTGGTATTAAGTAGATTAACAGTCCTAGCTCAGTTTGTAAGGGACAATTGAGGCAAGACACTGAAAGCTGTAAGAAGAATGAAACATAATGAGAATTAAAGCATTAAATACCTTCAAATCCACATGATCAGCCTCCATGAAATTTGGAGGATTAATACATAGAACCACTGAATTTTCCACATTGTCTGATACTAAAACATCTTGATATTAAAGAGAGGCATAGAAGATGAATAGTGATCATATGCTTATTATTTCTTGCTCTTTTTTTGTACGATAAATAAAAGCTTTTGTGTAGATATTTCATTATAGGATCAATTAAACAAAATTTCATATTCTTACTGTGAAACATCTAGTGTACATTTGTCTTTTTCTGTGGGACCAAATACTTATTTATAAATTCACCAGCAACTCTGAGAATCAGTGATGCACACACACACACAAAGAACAATAAGAATTACCATGTAGAATACAGGTCAGGATTTCTATATTTTTAATATTTGCACATAACGAGGAATTTTACCAGATGTGGCTAATCCCCCCTGAAATTTCATGTTCTGCACAGCTAACCAAGACATAATCATGGCACAGATTCCACATGGTGGCAGTTCTGAAATAGTTTGGATTCAGAAATGAATCTAATTTGTTTTATACTTTAGTTTGTTTTACCAAGATATTTATGGATTTTGTGTTGGGTGTTGTGGAGTTCACACTGAGGCTAGGCAGGGGAGAAGCTATTGGGTGGGCTTTCAAAGCTCTGTTAGAGAGATGAGGCAATTTAGCAGGCTTTTGCCAGTGCCACAATTGACAGGGAGGCATGGCCACCAGCAGGAACCACCCCAGCCCACTAAATGAACCAATCCAAGACACTGGATCTCAGACTATAAAAGACCCCACCAGAGTAGCCTCATCATCTCTCGTTTGGGTATAAAGGGAGATCAGGGAGCACAGCTCTGTGTGTGAATGTATGGGTTTCTTCTCTCAGCGTCAGAGAGGAGAAGAGCCCATGGTATGGGAGAACAACTAGTTTTGCTTGAGAGCAAAGCTGGGAGGAGGCTGTTCAGCCCTGTGTGTGTGAGGGGTTTTCTCTGCTTCAGAGGGCAAAGCTGGGGAAGATGGCTGCATTAGCTTTGGAGTATTGTTAAAACGGGGAGATTACATAAGGATTAATTGCTGTTAAGAGAAAGCAAAGGACTGTTGAAAACCCGAAAAGGACTATTTTGCATTACTAAAAGGACTATTTGTTTTACAAGTAACAAAGGACTTCAAAGCTGAACATAAGCTTGCTTCATTTTTCTTTTTTTCTAAATTTATAGTAACAATAAACCTTTTTGAAGTTTATTCAATAATCCAAGTTTCAGACTGCTGCTTTGGGGTAGGCTTTACTTAGGCAGGTAAAGTAGGATGCCAGAGAGGGTGCAAAGTAAGGCAGGGAACTCGAATGACCTGGCAGAGGGTTTGGGTGCCTAGCTGTTTGGCCCCATCTGTATTGCTCTGCAGAGGGCCAGGTGGGTAAGGACGGCTTAGGTTATCACAGATGTTTTATTCGTGTCAGTGACAGCAATGAATAAAATTTTGATTTATTGAATTTATTTATTAATCAAAAAATGGCTGTACCTACAATACAGCATATATAAAAACATACAATAGACATACAAACAACAATAAAAAAAATAAAAAACCTTGCAAATTCTAGAAGAATTAATTAAACTTTAATTCTCAGCATCAACTACACCGTATACTCCAATTTCTTCTAGCCATGACCTTCTCAGTCTAGAAACCTTAGCTGAAAACAGGACTGCTCTGTTTGTGACAGATTGTCTTTTATCATGTAATAAAAAATTGCATTTAAAATTTTACATCCCAATATGATTTATTTAACAGAGGCATATATTTATTATGCTAAAAATGCTCTTGAAAAGAAAAGTGCTGGTATCTCCTAGAAAATTCTGTCCTTTAATGATATGAAAGATTCTCGAACTTCAAAATGAAGGGATAGAAGAACATCGTTCTGTAGTTGCAGAAACTGAGTTATGGAAGCATGTGACCCAAAGGAGCAGGAAGAACAGGAGACATTCGGCACCCTTGCAATTAAACAACCAGTTCCAGATACTCAGTCAGGAGAACAACACATCTGAAGAGTCGACGACAATGTCCACAAATATTACTCCAATAGGCACTGAGAAACCTCTGGAATGGAGAGGAAGAAATGGTACTGCAAAGAAAAAGAGGAGAGTAGTGGTCATGGGAGATTCACTTTTAAGAGGAACAGAGGCAACTATCTGCAGACCTGACAGAAACTCACGAGAGGTGTGCTATCTCCCAGGGGCCCGAATCAAAGATGTAACTGATAGCATATCGAGGCTATTCAGTCCTACAGACTACTACCCATTATTACTCATACATGTAGGCACAAGTGATACGGCAAAAAAGCACTTTGAAAACATCTACAGAGACTTTGAAGACCTTGGCAGAAAAGTAAAGGAACTGGGAGCACAAGTAGTCTTTTCATCTATCCTTCCGGTGGATGGTCACGATAAAAGTAGAAGGGATAGGATTCTTGAGGTGAACAAGTGGCTACGTCGGTGGTGCCGGCAGCAAGGATTTGGATTTCTGAACCATGGAGAAAACTACCTATATGACGGACTCCTTGCAAGAGATGGGTTGCAAGAGATGGGACAGGAAAGAATGTATTCGGGAAGCGCCTTGCTTCGGTTATTAGGAGAGCTTTAAACTAAAACAAAAGGGGAAGGGTAACAAAAAGTCAAGCAAAAATACTCAGTCAATCAAACCAGGCGATATTCTTACTCCCAGAAATAGTACCAATGAACAAACGCATAAATTTTGTAAGGAAAACAGAGGAGGCAAGCTCGCAATAGATATCAATTACACCAATGCCCAAAGCATGAGAAATAAAAAAGGGGAGCTGGAGATCCTGACCCAGGTAGATAAATATGATGTCATAGGTATTACGGAAACCTGGTGGGATAACACACATAAATGGAACACAAACATTGAAGGCTACAACTTGTTTCTGCGAAACAGACTTAACAAAAGAGGAGGGGGTGTTGCGCTGTATGTTAAAAAAGAAATTGTCTCCTCAGAGGTTCAAGTTTCAGAGAGTGGAAGCTCAGTAGAATCGGTATGGGTAAGAATTCAAGGAGAGAGCAACAGAAAGGATACCATTGTAGGAGTCTATTACAGGCCCCCTGGACAAACAGAAGATATGGATGACCTATTCCTAGAACAGATGGCTAAACTTTCACGAAAGCATGACATAGTGATTATGGGAGACTTTAACTACCCAGACATTTGTTGGGAATCTCGCTCAGGAAAAAGTCACAAGTCTAATAAGTTCTTATCCTCTCTCGCTGACAATTTCATGTACCAAAAGGTGGTGGAGGAAACAAGAGGACTGGCTATCCTTGATCTAATTCTTACCAACAGAGAGGAAATGGTTGAGGATATCAGAGTTTCTGGGGCATTGGGAGGCAGCGATCATGTTATCCTTGAATTCTGGATAATAAGGGAAGGAAAGCATGAGAGGACTCAGACTTCAAGGTTGGACTTCAGACGGGCAGATTTTGATGGACTCCGGAGGAGGTTAGGAGGGATCAAATGGTTAAATGTACTAAAGGATAGAAATGTCCAAGAAGGATGGGATATTTTGAGAAATGCAATATTAGAAGCGGAATCATTAACAATTCCTCAAAGAAGGAAGAATGGAAAACATCTAAAGAGACCAGGGTGGATAAACCTAGAACTTAACTACTTGATAAAAAAGAAAAAAGAAATGTTTAAGAAATGGAAGGAGGGATACATATCTAAGGAGGAATATAATGAAATCAGTACAATCTGCAGGGCAAGTATCAGAAAAGCTAAAGCTAAAAATGAATTGAGGCTTGCAAGAGAGACTAAAAACAATAAAAAAGGGTTTTGGGGATATGTCAACAGCAAAAGAAAAGTCAAAGAGGTTTTGGGAAGTCTGCAGGGAGAGAATGGAGAAGTGATCGAAAGTGATCTTGAGAAGGCAGAGATTCTGAACTCCTATTTTGCATCTGTTTTTTCCAAGAGGGATAATGTGCATGCAACAGTCCTTCACTGTACTGATGAAGGACTAGGAGAATCAAGACACAAAATCAACACTGAGAGAGTAAGGGAACGCTTAGCTAACTTAAACGAATTTAAGTCCCCAGGTCCAGATGGATTACATCCTAGGGTACTGAAGGAATTAGCAGAGGTAATTGCTGAACCACTTGCTGTAGTCTTTGAGAAGTCATGGAGAACAGGAGAAGTCCCAGACGATTGGAGAAGGGCAAACGTTGTTCCTATCTTCAAAAAAGGGAAGA
The DNA here is from genome assembly GCA_023333525.1 of Aspidoscelis tigris stejnegeri. Classification (NCBI taxonomy): domain Eukaryota; kingdom Metazoa; phylum Chordata; class Lepidosauria; order Squamata; family Teiidae; genus Aspidoscelis; species Aspidoscelis tigris. The sequence goes on along the minus strand of JALMGA010000007.1, from coordinate 66,147,057 downwards.
AGGTAGACCCAGGGAACTACAGGCCTGTTAGCCTGACTTCAATACCAGGAAAGATTCTCGAACAAATTATTAAACAACACATATGTCAGCATTTGGATAGGAATTCAATAATTAACAGTAGTCAACATGGGTTTGTATCAAACAAGTCGTGTCAGACTAACTTGATTTCATTTGATGACAAAATCACTGAATGGGTTGATCAAGGAAATGCAGTAGACATAGTATTTCTTGATTTCAGCAAAGCATTTGACAAAGTATCTCATGCGATCCTCATTGAAAAATTGATCAAATATGGGTTTGACAAGGCAACTATAAGGTGGATTAAAAACTGGCTTAGTAATCGTACTCAAAGAGTGGCTTTAAATGGCTGCACATCCAAATGGAGGGAAGTGTCAAGTGGAGTACCACAAGGTTCTGTCCTGGGCCCAGTTATGTTTAATGTTTTTATAAATGATCTGGACGAGGGAGTTGAAGGGAAACTGATCAAATTTGCTGATGACACAAAGCTAGGGGGATTGCAAACACCAGAGAAGAGAGAGAGAGGATCCAAAAAGATTTAGAGAAACTCGAACAATGGACTGCAACTAATAAAATGGTATTTAACAAAGAAAAATACAAGGTTCTGCACCTGGGCAAGAAAAATGAAAAAAGCACATATACAATGGGAGGAATTCGGCTGAGCAGCAGCACATGTGAAAAAGACTTGGGTGTCCTGGTAGATCATCAACTGAACATGAGTCAACAGTGCGAGGCAGCTGCAAAAAAGGCAAACGCAATCCTGGGGTGTATTAGGAGAAGCATAGAGTCCAGATCATGTGAAGTTATTATCCCCCTCTACTCTACCTTGGTCAGACCTCATCTGGAGTACTGTGTCCAGTTCTGGTCACCCCAGTTTAAAAGAGACACTGACAAGCTGGAGCAGGTTCAAAGGAGAGCTACCAAGATGGTGAACGGTCTGCAAACCATGTCCTATGAGGAACGGCTTAAGGAACTAGGAATGTTTAGTCTACCAAAAAGAAGACTGAGAGGAGACATGATAGCTGTCTACAAATACCTCAAGGGTTGTCACAGGGCAGAGGGATCAGCCCTGTTCTCACTCTCTCAAGGAAAAACTAAAAACAATGGGGTGAAACTGCAGGGGAAAAGATTTAGTTTAGATGTTAGGAAAAAATTTCTAACAGTAAGAGTGATCAACCAGTGGAACAGGCTGCCACGGGAGGTGGTTGGTTCCCCTTCGATGGAGGTCTTCAAGCAGAGACTGGACGGCCATCTGTCTGAGATGGTTTAGGAGATCCTGCCTTGAGCAGGGGGTTGGACTCGATGACCCAGGAGGTCCCCTCCAACTCTACCATTCTATGATTCTATGATTCTATAGGACTTGTTTTTTTCACTTAATTTGAAGTATTTCTGGAATCAATGTCTTGTCACAGCCATTAGGTAGATGGCACAGTATAGTTCTGATTAGATAAGGAAAAGAAGAAATCAGAGAATTAAATAGTCAGTTCCTTCCTAGTATGGTGTGATGACCACGGCCAGCAGCCACCAATTACTAGGCCCCAGCCGGGCGTCCAATTTCTTCAGTTCGGCCACTATAGCCATGGACTTCAAGTTCTCTTTTAAATAGCAGGTTTCTAGGCCTCTTTTTCCTTCTGAGCCGAGCTCCAACACTTAGGTTACACTATTACTATTACGTTACTACGACAACTCTTTCCCCCTCCCTTGAGTGTCTGAGCCAGAAACAGGCCTCAAGCAGAGTCTTTAAAACAAATGTAAATGTAACTTTAATGGTTTACACTTCTTAAGTCAGTTCAACTCTAACACAAGCAGTTCACTTTAACTTATTTTCTTAACTCAGGACCCTGCCTAATCCCTATCTGGATTCTCCTCAGGACCTGGATCTGTACTGGCTAACTTCTACCTAAGTCTAGCCCCAGTCACAGAACAACAGCTCTGACAGGAAGGCCCTTTTTATAGTCTCTGCCAGGGTTCCATCCCTTCTGATTGGCTAGTTTCTCTGGGCTGCCCCCCCTTTCTTCAATATGCTAATTGCGCTGGGCTCAGCCCCTCCTCATCTGTTCTCTAACCTTCCTGGTCAGTGCCTTTTCCTTTTAGTACATTATATAATATTTACACATATGTAATCAAAAATACTACAACAGGTGCATTAATCAAGCCTGGGCTCCACATATGGTTATGCAAATACTACTGAATTGTGGATTCCATCAGCTCTATCTACATAGGTCAAGTGAAACATAAGTCTAGCAAGAATTGAGGAACCAGAGGCATTTCCGCACTGAATCGCGTTCGAAACCGAACGCGTTCAGGCGGAAAGCTTAAGCCAGCTTCGGGCGCTTTCCCCGTTCACACACAGACGCTCCGGAACGCGTGTAAACGCGTTCCGGAGCGTCTGGGTGTGAATGGTCAAAGCGCCCGAAGCTGGCTTAGCCGGCAAACGCCGGCCAGGGGCGCGCCGGCGGCCGCGGAGGCAGATCGACAATCAGCTGTTTGAAAAACAGCTGATTGTCAAAGCCGCGCGGCGTCGGAGGCGAGCCGGCAGGCGATCGGGAGACAGAAGCGGCGCGAACGCTTCTTCTCCCGAACGCCTGCGGGCGGCTCGTCCGTGTTGGAACGCGTGTAGAGCACTTCGAAGTGCTCTACATTTCGAACGCGGAAAAGCCAGCTGCGGACACGTCGGGACGCAAGGCGCGCGCGGCCAATGCGGATGACGTGTCCACAGCTGGCTTTTTCGCGTTCGAATCAGCCCCGTGCGAAAACGTCTCAGGTCTCCCTATAGTACTGAAGTGAAAACATTATTGACTATTTAAATACAAATGACTCTTTTTGAGGGAGGAACTTTCATGCTACTTTTTGTCTTAGCCTGCGAGAAGCTTCTAGACTTCCTCTCCAGTACCCCCCAAAATCTCCTAATCGGTGCACTCAAGCAGAGAAAACAGAGTTTCCTGTCAATATTGATTCATTTAGACGTTGAAATGAACATAGAGGTCTAAAAGTCTTCCTCAGTGGCCTATGGATATTCAAAATAAAATAATATATACACAGCTCACAATGTGACGCTGTTCGATTCAGAAATAACAATGCTTCTCTGCTGTTCACAGAGGCTTTTATATAGCCAGCTGCACTGGTGAGAGGATTGATCCTGCAGAGACTCAGGAGTAAGAATGAAAGGAAAAACCTTAGGGAACAAAACTAAGGTGTGGAAGGACAAAAGAAATTTTTTGTTAAACTAACCAATCGACATTCTTATTTAAACCCACCAGGAATTCAGATTTCAAACGATGGATCTATTTGAGTTCCAACACTTGTAATTGTTTTATATCAGGTATACCATCAATGCACAGAACTTGAATGAATCAAAAGGATGGTGTTCATCTAGAAAGTGTTTTACCATAGGAGCTTCTATTCTTCTGTTTTTGATACAACTTCTGTGTTCAACTATATGGGTTCTAACCAGTCTGCTTGTCATACTCACATAGATTAATCTGCAGGGGCACTCAATTATATATATAACATTTTTACTTGCACTTGAGAAAAATTTGTATATTTCATAAGTTCTTCCATCAGCAGGATTCACAAATTGTTTCAAATTGCTGCTGTTTTTACATACTGAACAATATCCACAAGTAAAATGTCCCTTAAAATTTGATGTACTCTGTATAACTGGAGGAACAAAATCTGCCCGTACCAGTATGTTCTTGATGTTTTGAGTGTGTCTATAAGCGAACATCGGTTTGTTTTTATATCCTGGTATATCTTCCAGCAGATGCCAGTGTTTCATGATACTTTCTTTTACCCTCTGTGAATGTAAATTATAAGTCAGTGGTATAACCACCCTTTCGGGTTTTTTCTTTGGTCTATAATCTAACAGAAGTTGCCTGCAATCTAACTTGTGAACCCTATCCTGTGCCTCTTTTATGACTTTTAAGGGATATCCTTTTTCCAAGAACTGGAGGCATGTAATATCCGACTCCCTTTCATACCCTTCCAATGTTCTGCAGTTTCTTCTAATTCTCAAAAATTGTGAAAATGGAAGGTTATTTTTAAGAGATTTTGGATGATAACTATCATATCTCAGAAATGAATTAACATCTTTGGGTTTTCTATACAAATTAGACCTTTTTGATGTATGGTTTGATTGACAAATTCTGATAAACTGCCACTCGCTTTCCATCATAGCTGAACTCCAACATTTTCTACAGTTTCATCCAAACTTGGTCTCTCATTTTCTCCATTGAAAAAGCAATAAGAATGTTTCTCAGGGTTTCCTTTCCCTTGGCATTTCTCTAAGACTTCTCTGTGAGCCTTTTCAATATCTTCCTTGTTTGATTCTGTGCCAGTATCAAGGAAATCTCACCATTCTATAAAAAAATAATGAAATATTTTGTGTCAAGTCCTTTTAGGTACCTATTGCAATTAGATTTCTCCATTTTTGGCAGTTGGTCATATTAATAAGTCTCTCATTTCAATTTTGCACTACTTTTTCCAATGCTCTTAGAGTTTTACTGTTTTCCAAATCATTTCATATGTTTTGTTTGGCATATGCTGCATTTCTTTAATTACTGAGGTTAAACATTCAATCTTCTCATCTACTTTCCTAAATCCCTCCAGTAATTTATCCATTTTCAGTCCCAGATTACTTACAGAGTCTTTTAATCTCATTTCTCTCAGCAGTAACATGTTTGTTTTCCCTCAGGCAGCCATTTTAATGTTCTCAGTTCCTAAGGGTCCTGTTCACAACAAAACTAAAGAGAATGAATAGAACTAGCTCTTCCAAAGGTCCCTCCTTCTGGCTGTTACATTCTTTATCATTTCCAAAGCCTTATTTTATGCTTCTCATTTTTGGAAATAATGTTTGCATTAGGCAGGAATAATTCCAAACTTGAGCAAACTGAGAGACAATCAGGAATTGACTTCTACCATAACTCATACATGTTCTACCTCTGAGGTGACCTCTCCACTCCTGCCAGATGTTGTGGAACTCTGAGTCCACATATATTGTGCTAGACAACACAAGCTATGTTCATTGGTACTAGATTCAGTTCTGCTACCCCTAGGGCAGTGGTTCTCAACCTTGTTACCATATCAACTTTGGATGTGCAGATATCATAAGAAATGTTACAAAACCGGAACTTGAAATATACCAGGTTTTGACATATGAATTTGGCTTTCATAATTAAAAACTAAAGGCAGACCATGGAACGTGGAAAGGCCTTAAAATAGCCATATTGGGAGAAAGACAAGCCTGGAGTTTAAAAAAAAAAAGGGACATAGTTTTCTCAAGTCACAAGCTGGCTGTTTGCAAAAGATAAAAGTCTGTATGCAAGAAACACAGCCTGAGATTTAATCTTGATTGAGTCAAAACAGAGTCCTAGCACCTTAAAAGTCATTGTTTTATTTCTTTTTGGGGTAACAGATTTTTGAATAATGAAGGAGAAATAAAACCATGGAATCTGGGACAGAGATTGGTTTGTCTAATTTTAATAAAATAATAAAGAATAAAATGGAATGGATTTTTGGAAGAGATCTGGGTAAAATAAGTATACCAGAATTTGGAATTACTATCTAAATGGGAAATGGCCCATTTCACCAGTATTAGGATGCAGGATGTTGGAGGTGACTCACTGTTTACACCTTTGTTTACACCCTAAAAGAATTGGGTAAGAGCTTGCTGATATCTACATACAACTGGGTCTAGTTGAAAGGATTAAGTGAGTCAGTAGAGGGGCTAAAATGTTAATTTAAGGTAAACTTTTGCAAATCAAACAGTTTACTCGCCATTCACACTTTTTGTCTGAGGGTGTCAAGGAGAGGTCAGGAGATACACTGACTGGAAATGTTGTCAAGACTGGAGTCACATACACATTTTTATTCATTAACAAGGGAAGAACATCAGCAGTTTTCTGGTTCCAATTTTTGCTATAAAAATGGCAGGGAAGAGATGGTTTTAAAAAAGGTTTTTCTCCTTCTGGTCATCAGAGGAGGGAGGTCTTCTTGTGGCCATCATGGGAGGCTAAAGAGACCTGGAGAAATTTTTCTCCCCCCCCCCCTCTCTTCTTTCTGCTACAGAGTTTTGCTGCAAGAGCTGCAGTTTAAAACTTTTGCATTCTGAATTTGGCTGGTTTTGTAAAGGCAAAGATTATTCTTAATGTATTTCTTTTGGATTTTTGTCCATTTTGGAGACCAGTCTGGCTGAGACTGAAGCACATTTTACCAATTTCGAAAATATTTTTGTTCTGGAAGCTAAAACAGTTTACTGAAATCCTACACATCTTCAGCTTTGGACTTCTTGGGCATGAAGAATACAACATGGTGGTGAGACAGAAGATTGGTATCCTCCATTCACTTTCCCTTATTTTTCTTTAGAACTTTTGGGTTAAGGGATCTTTCTAGTATTAGGAGTTTTCCATTCCCTTTCTGGCTGTTTTATATTTGCAATTTTTAAATGAGAATTTTATTCTCATTCCTTAATTCATACTTATGAAAAGCAATTTGTTTTGGGGTTTTTAGGAAGCTTTTGCTGCATAACTATAAATCAATTGTTTTAATAAAAGAGGGATAAATTCAGTTAAATTCACAAAGATTTCTTAGTGGGAAATGTTCATTTCTTTAGTCATTTTGCAGTTGTTGCATGCTTATTTCTGTTCTAGAAACGCTTCTGATAATTCATTTCAACTTCTTTTCTGTATTTCTAATAAATTCTTTGCTCTGGTTTAACAAGAAAACTGGTTTTGAGTCTGAAATTGGTTTTGTCTCTGTTTACTGGTTATTCCTCGTTATTAAAACCTGTGAAAGATCTTGCTACTGATTCCCCTGGGAAGTTTAAATTTGGTGTTCTTTGGGCTTCAAATTATCCAAATTTTACTCCCTCCACAGTTGCTTCCAGTTTATTACTGGAGCAGAACTGGTAACAGAATTTTTGGTGGAGCAACGCGGGCAACTTATGGGCGAGGATTATCCATAAAACAGAGCTTTTTGTGCTTTTAAATTTGATCTTTTTGGTGAACTGACAAGTTATAAAGCAAAATGGCAGAGAATTTGTTTGTTAAGAAGGATAAATTGACCCGATGGCTTTGCAAACAAGGTGAATGTGTCTGGGAAAGAAAATGTTTTCGGGGAATGCATTCAGATATTAAAAGAAATTTGGCTTTGGGGTTTGAAAAATATACACAGGAGAATAAATTTAAGCTTTTTAAACAATCAAAATCTTCTGTGGCACTTTGGGGATTCTGGTATGCCATTGATGATCTGGTGCACGATTTGGAACAGTTAAAACAAGAGAAGGATGATATGGAAAATGATTTAAAATTACAGTTAAAAGTATGCTCTCAGGATTGGGCTGATCAGGTAGAGAAACTTAGGCAGGAGAAGCAGGATTTGAACCGGCAGCTTGAAGCCTTAAAAGCAAATGCTGCTCTTCAGAAGGCTCAATTGGAGGAAGCTGAGGCCTTCAAGAAAAGTGCTATTTGTGAGAAAAATCAGTTGGTGGAGGAATTTGAGATTTTTAAGAAAAATGCTGTTTTTGAAAAAGATCAGTTGTTGCAGGAACTTGAATTGTGCAAGCAAAGTTTTGGTTCTGAAAAAGCTAGTTTGATCCAGGAATTGCAGATTGTTAAGAGAAATTGTATGAAGGAGATTGAGAGGTCTCATGCTTTGCAAGAAACTCGTGCAGAATTGTGGCAGTGTCAGGATGAAAAAAAGGTTTTGGAGAAACGGCTAGATGAGTCCCTTGCAACTTTGAAATTGCTCAAGGATCAGGTTGGGTTCGATAGTTTTGGGAAAATGCAGGAAGCTGCAGCTTCTCAATCTGAGCCCATTGCCTTTGTTAACAAGGGGGGAATGCAGATAGCTTCCTCTGGTATTCAGGGTAATATGGCTCCAGTTGAAATCCAAGAGATAAACAGTGTGGATGGTTTTGGAAACATTGCTCAGGAGAGGGTGCAAAAAGAACCAATTGATACTGTTCAAGTGACTCCTTCAGCAGCTCCTAAACAGGTTCAATCTGCAAATGGAAGGCAGCAGCTGAGTTTTGGACAAGGAAGGCAAATTCCACAGTCCCAATTTCAGCAGCCAGCCTCGCAGTTGCAGAGACGGGAACGGAGTTTGAGGCATCAGATTTGGAATGCTTTGAAACAGGCTGGGTTTAATATGAAGGATTTTCATAAGAAACCTGATAATGTTTTGTTTGAGGCTTGGATGAATTGGATACAGGGAACGGGAGCTGCATGTGCTCAGTCCTTAGTACCAGTTGCAAGTGGGTTATTTGTGCAAGGTCAATGACGGTGCCCTGCTCAGCATTGGTGTGATGGGACAAATGTCCCATTGCAAGCTTTGGTTTCTGTGAATCAGGATATGTTTTTGAATTGTAGGGGGCTAGTTGAGCCAGGGAATATTGCCCCGAATGGAAAAAAAGTGTGTCCTCCTAGTGAGACTGAATGTGCAAAAGAGAGACAAAAAGTGTTTGAAGTGTTGGAAGTTGTGTGTGGTAGTCAAAGTGCTTTCAAAGTTAATGGTTGTCCTGTTGCTTCCGTTGGGAAACAGAATCAGGTTGTTGAAGAGAGAAAAGGAAAGTGTAGTGTGGATTTGCAAGAGGAATTTTTGCCAGTTGAAGCAGGAGTGGCTTTAGCAACTGGTAAGAGTTCTCATACCTTTGTGGGGTTTGAAAATTCACTCAGTCCTATTGAGGAGTTTGTGGGTGAACTAGTTAGTGTTGAGCTGAGAGAACCTCTTTTTGGTGAAAAAGAGGAACCTCAGAACACTAATTCAAAGCCTACAAAAGAGTTTGGAAATGCACTGCATGATGGAAGTGGTAGTAATGAGCAGGGGTTGGATCAGGCTCAAGACAGCATAATGGAATCAGTGGATTCAGAAATGCTTTCTTGCTGGGCTTGCAAACCAATGCTTCAGTCCCTGTGTATGGATTCTGTTTCTGATAGTCAGGATCAGGATGTGGCCTTTGATGAAAGGCAACAAGCAAAGCTGGCTTTGCTTCAGTGTGGTTCTGTAAGGGAAATTGTTCCTTTAAGTGTGAGAGATGCTTGTATTCAGTTTATTTCTCAAGTTACAGGAATTGGCAATGGTGATTGCCATTTAAGTTCTGAAATTGCATTGGAACCTTCAGTGGTCTTGGTTCAAATGTGTGCCTACCTGGTAGGGTTGGTTTACCAACTGACTCTGAGTGTTGGTCAAGGGCTTGATGATGAAAAGGAAGAAGAGGTCTTGGAGATAGACAAAGTGGACTTATGTGTTCGGAAAAATAGTGGAAGTTTAGATTTGATGGTTGGAAATCAGGTTGCTTTGGAATGTGAAGATGTTGTGCTAGGGTGTGAACACAATAAATCTTCTGGATTTATTGGGAAGTGTAAGAGTAAGGATGGATCCAAGACTGCAATCTGTAATCAAAGAGCTCTAGATGAGTCTTTGAAAAGGAATTGTTTTGCACAGGGAAAGGATCTCTCCCTCATGCCAGCAAAGCAATTTCTAAAAGAAAAACCGCCACCCCAACCCCCGCCATGAATAATTTTTGGTTCCACAATTGGGAAAAGGAATTTCCATTTTCTTCATTTGGGTCAGTGGGATCTGAAATGGCTTTAAGAATTCTGGCATGGAATAGGATTAAGGACTTCGGCCATTTGCTTTATGATGAAATTCAGTCCATCTTTCATCTTTCATCTTTTCCTCTTTTCCTTTCTTTTCTCTATATGTTTCTGAGATCTTTCTTTTAATTCTTGGAAATCTTTATTCTTATAGGGGTTTTCATAGGTAGTAGATGGGGCTTTGTAAGACTAAGGGAGGTTTTATGAGTCAGGAATAGGATTGCACTCTGTGTATGCTCAGGAGCTACAGCTCTGAGTCAGTAAAGGCAAAAGGTCTCTTTACCTATTGCGAAATTTTCCTTGCTTGAGGCAAGAAAGGCTTGGGTTTTGAGCTTCTGTTAGCATAGAGATTAGCATAGGAAGTTTTTTTTTCCAAGACTCTGTCTTTGAAATCTTATGCCTCATGGGTTTAATTTTGATTTTTGATATGCAGCAAAAGTCAATTTTGATTTTTAAGTTTTTGTCATGTTTTACTTTTTGTTTTGAATTTTTGGTAAAGTTTTATAGTTTTCTTTTTGCCCTTATAAAGCCAGAGATATTTTGTGTTTTATTTTTATTATTTTGGATGCAGAGGAGGGTGATTTTTCCACTCTTCCTTCTGTTTGGAAAATATTTTTTTTTCTTTTTTTTTTTTTTGAAAGAGAAGGAATCTCTTTACTTGCTACATTTTTAGGATAGGAGTTTAGGTCCCTCTTACATGCACGCATCCGTAATTGTTGGAGGAAGGATCCGGAAAAGCTCAAGTGTTCCAGCTTGTTCCAGTTTGTTCCAGTGTCCGGAATTGGGAAAGTGTTCCAGTGTTCCAGATTTCCAGAGAAAGAAATCCAGATGAAAAGACATGCTCATGAACTATTGGCGTTCATCTCTTTGTGAAGGCGTTGCAGTCTTATGGAGTTCTGAGGCCAAGAACTAAGGATGTTCCTTCTCAACATCATGTGTTTGGAATGCTTTGAAGAAATGGGAACAATTTTCCTCAAGTTTATGATGCGGTGTTATGGAAAAGACAATGGACTTCCCTATGCTTAGTGCCAGTACTTCACAAAAGAACATAGTTGCTAGTTCCAGAACTTAGCGTATATAAACTGGGTTTATTTCTTCTAGAAGCAAGGAACTGTATCTCCCTACATTTCATTTCCAGAGAAGACATCCTGAAGCTATTGAAGACTGAAGACAATTCATCTTTATGTCCATTTATATTAATGGTTCTGATATTGTAATCCTGACTATTTGTATTCTTATTTTGGTTTATGGTGATTTCTATTGGAGGAATCACTAACATGTACACTTTTGAGGGTTATACTGAGGTATATGCATATTTTGAGTCATTATGATTTCTATTGAAGGGATCATGGTCATTTGAAATGCTTACATTCTTGGGATTTGCTCATGGTTTTAAATGGTTTTAAGCATGACACAGTATATCCACAAATATGTCTTAATCATGATTTTCTTTCTATCTTTACTTTTCTCTCCTATGGGATAAATGTAGAGGATGGGTGAGTGTAGTATTGTGGAAATTTTCATTTTCAGGTTCATTTTAGGCTATAACACGATATAGGTAAAATAGTGGACTTCATGTTTATCTTTCTTAAGGATAAGTGATGGGTCATATGAAATCCGGCATTGAGGTACTGGTGAAATAAAAAGGAAATGGTTCAAATTTTTGAACATGGTTTCAAATATAATTGGAGGAATTTTCTTTTTCAAGATCCATCTCCATGTGATGATTTTTTGTATTTAAATATCACACTTGGTCATAATCATTTTGGATTTGACAACTGGTGATATCAACAGAAGAATGGCATACTTTCTCTGGTCCAGGTATTCTATGAAAAATATATTTTATACTTTCTAAAGATTTTTATGAGTTTTTATGGTTTCCAAATTGTTGGTAACAATGTCGGAAACCAGAGGAGGGAAATATGTTACCATATCAACTTTGGATGTGCAGATATCATAAGAAATGTTACAAAACCGGAACTTGAAATATACCAGGTTTTGACATATGAATTTGGCTTTCATAATTAAAAACTAAAGGCAGACCATGGAACGTGGAAAGGCCTTAAAATAGCCATATTGGGAGAAAGACAAGCCTGGAGTTTAAAAAAAAAAAGGGACATAGTTTTCTCAAGTCACAAGCTGGCTGTTTGCAAAAGATAAAAGTCTGTATGCAAGAAACACAGCCTGAGATTTAATCTTGATTGAGTCAAAACAGAGTCCTAGCACCTTAAAAGTCATTGTTTTATTTCTTTTTGGGGTAACAGATTTTTGAATAATGAAGGAGAAATAAAACCATGGAATCTGGGACAGAGATTGGTTTGTCTAATTTTAATAAAATAATAAAGAATAAAATGGAATGGATTTTTGGAAGAGATCTGGGTAAAATAAGTATACCAGAATTTGGAATTACTATCTAAATGGGAAATGGCCCATTTCACCAGTATTAGGATGCAGGATGTTGGAGGTGACTCACTGTTTACACCTTTGTTTACACCCTAAAAGAATTGGGTAAGAGCTTGCTGATATCTACATACAACTGGGTCTAGTTGAAAGGATTAAGTGAGTCAGTAGAGGGGCTAAAATGTTAATTTAAGGTAAACTTTTGCAAATCAAACAGTTTACTCGCCATTCACACTTTTTGTCTGAGGGTGTCAAGGAGAGGTCAGGAGATACACTGACTGGAAATGTTGTCAAGACTGGAGTCACATACACATTTTTATTCATTAACAAGGGAAGAACATCAGCAGTTTTCTGGTTCCAATTTTTGCTATAAAAATGGCAGGGAAGAGATGGTTTTAAAAAAGGTTTTTCTCCTTCTGGTCATCAGAGGAGGGAGGTCTTCTTGTGGCCATCATGGGAGGCTAAAGAGACCTGGAGAAATTTTTCTCCCCCCCCCCCTCTCTTCTTTCTGCTACAGAGTTTTGCTGCAAGAGCTGCAGTTTAAAACTTTTGCATTCTGAATTTGGCTGGTTTTGTAAAGGCAAAGATTATTCTTAATGTATTTCTTTTGGATTTTTGTCCATTTTGGAGACCAGTCTGGCTGAGACTGAAGCACATTTTACCAATTTCGAAAATATTTTTGTTCTGGAAGCTAAAACAGTTTACTGAAATCCTACACATCTTCAGCTTTGGACTTCTTGGGCATGAAGAATACAACATGGTGGTGAGACAGAAGATTGGTATCCTCCATTCACTTTCCCTTATTTTTCTTTAGAACTTTTGGGTTAAGGGATCTTTCTAGTATTAGGAGTTTTCCATTCCCTTTCTGGCTGTTTTATATTTGCAATTTTTAAATGAGAATTTTATTCTCATTCCTTAATTCATACTTATGAAAAGCAATTTGTTTTGGGGTTTTTAGGAAGCTTTTGCTGCATAACTATAAATCAATTGTTTTAATAAAAGAGGGATAAATTCAGTTAAATTCACAAAGATTTCTTAGTGGGAAATGTTCATTTCTTTAGTCATTTTGCAGTTGTTGCATGCTTATTTCTGTTCTAGAAACGCTTCTGATAATTCATTTCAACTTCTTTTCTGTATTTCTAATAAATTCTTTGCTCTGGTTTAACAAGAAAACTGGTTTTGAGTCTGAAATTGGTTTTGTCTCTGTTTACTGGTTATTCCTCGTTATTAAAACCTGTGAAAGATCTTGCTACTGATTCCCCTGGGAAGTTTAAATTTGGTGTTCTTTGGGCTTCAAATTATCCAAATTTTACTCCCTCCACAGTTGCTTCCAGTTTATTACTGGAGCAGAACTGGTAACAACCTGTGGGTTGGGACCCCTGTGGGGGTCAAACTACCCTCTCAGAGGGGTTGTGCTGAGTCTCCCGCCAACCCTATCTCCCCCCTGCCAGGTGCCCTGCCCCCATGGTTGGGGGTCTCCACAACATGAGGAACTGCATTAAGGGGTCGCGGCATTAGGAAGGTTGAGAACTGCTGCCCTCGGGTGTCAATCAAGTACCACCACCATAGTTTCAAATGATCAAAAGCACATTGGATTTAGTTATATATTCAAACATACCTTAGGGATGTGCACAAATGTAATGAATCGAATGTTAGAAAATCCATATTTGTTCAGCTAGATCCCCTTCAAATGTGATAGGATTCTATTCAATACTAATGTATTCTTACAAATTCATATGAATATCCAGCATGTATCTGATATGGACAAATATGTATCCAATAGGAACGAATACATATCCTCACAAACACACATGTGTCCGATACATGATATACTGTACGCATCCCATAACATATCCACTCTGAAACCATTAAATCCAACCTGAATCCACTTTTAATCCACTCTCGATCCATATCAAATGCAATTTGAATTTTTGCAGATTTGTTGCAAATGTCCTAACATTTGATTCATGTCCAAATGTCCAAATTCAGATGAATTTGTAAGAATAATGAATATTATGAATATTAGTGCACATCCCTAACATACCTTTATGGAGTCCAGATATCCACTATATGGCTTGAGACTCTGAAAGGCTCCTTCTTTGCTATTTGGGTGTGTACTTGCAGCCTCTTCCTATAGTTTGTCTTCTTCAGTGACACTAATAGGCAGCCTATCAGTTCCTTCTCAGAAGTGAACAATAAACTGTGAAGAAAGGGATGGGCAAAGAAAGTTGTAATGTGGAGGGAGGTCTGGCCAATACTCAGTTTGGACTGGACGCTACATATTCATACTGTCTATTGTTCAAAATTGTGGACAATATTTGGAATACAATTGGATATGCACCCATAATTAGTTTTTAATGTCATCTTTGCAGGCCATAGCTGGTTCATCTGCACTGCAAACAGAAGTAGTCCCCTCTGGAAAAAAAAAGTTACTGTTGATTTGCAAGTATAATTCAGAAATTACAAGTCTAGCATGAAGATTCTAGAAAATGTAAACAATAAGGTAGTGCTTGCCAATATTTGAAGTTAAATCACCACAGTTTGTTATGAGAGATAAACACTTGAGATATTGCTTGAGACATGACGCACCCTAAAAAAATCTCCCCACACAATAAAAAAACAAGCAAAAAAGGAACTTACTATATCAGTAAGGTGACATCTGGAACGTAAGTAAAGAATGGGGTTCAGTTTGGATTATGTCTTCAAATCACAGTGTCTCTTCACTTATATAACAACTGTCTTGTAAAAAAATGATCTATACTAATAATATACAATAAGCATTAGGGGTGTGCACAAATACAATTTTTGGCATTCAATTCAATTTGAATCAAATATCTGAAGATTCAAATCTATTCAGGGACCGCCTCCTCCCGTACAATCCTCCCCGCACTCTCCGGTCCTCTGGGAGGAACTTACTGCAGCCTCTAAAATCTAGGCTTGCGGCGACCTCCCAGAGGGCGTTCTCTGCTGTCGCCCCCAAACTCTGGAACGACCTGCCGGATGAGATCCGTCAGATAACATCATTAGACAGCTTTAAAAAGGTGGTCAAGACGGATCTCTTCCGGCAGGCCTTTCCAGATTAACCATCCCGGCCCAGATTCCCTGATTCCTCCCGTGGCCCCATCTTAGTGATGGTTGAGGATCAGTAGAGGGACATCAGGGTTTTTAGTTTTTATATGTTTTATGCATTGATATTATGTTTTAATATGTTATACTGTTTAATACCGTCTTAAGGGGGGGAGGGATAAGGTGTTTTTAATTGTTATATTTTACATTTTACTGTTAACCGCCCGGATTGGTTTGCCATAGGGCGGTATACAAATAAATATTATTATTATTATTATTATTATTATTATTCAAATGTTTAAAATTCAAATGTATTCACATTCAATTGTATGCAAATACATTCAAATCTATTCATACAAATTTTCAATTCGTATTTGAAGATACGAATGTCAACAACATTAAAATCTGTGTGTACGCATCCATATGCATCCTGTTTTTATCCCGTAGGCACCCCGTTTTCATCCTGTACGTATCTGTACAAATGTGTATGGATATGAATAAGATGTGTACGGATACATAATGTGTAGGTATCAGTATACATACTAATGTCCAAAGAATTCATACGAATGATTCAAAAGATTCAAAACTCATTCGAATGTTTAAATTCGAACAAGTAGATGTTCAATTCGAATTTGAATGTCCGAAATTGAATGAATTTGATTGAATTTTGAATGTTTTGAATATCTGTGCACATCCCTAATTAAGCATATTATTCCTATATCAGTATTTTTTTTATAAATTTGGAAAACTTAAGTTGGGCAGGCCATTTGGCTCTGCTAATTTTGAAGAGAAAAATACCACATACCACAAGGAACAAGATGTGACTGGAATAATTGTGCAAGGAGAATACAATTTTCATCCTTCTTATCCCTAACACAGTTCTGAGCAAAGTTTCCCCTACCCAATGCTGCTGTAAGGATATGAATGGAAACTTTCAGTAAGACTGTATGTAAGGGAGGAAGTTGTTTTCTATTGGGGGAAGTAAGTCTTAGACCATCCTCTCATGGTCCCCAGGGCCCTTAGTGCCTTTTTATACTATTTAAAAAGTACCAAATTCATTGTTACATTTTGGTTGGTCCTTAAAAGTTAACAATAGACTATGCAACTTTATTTTTCATAGAAGCTGTTTTGTTTTATCATTTTGCCATCACTGAATATGTATGTGTTTGTAAAGTTATGACTTACTTATTTGTTTTAATCTTGGCAGTGAAGGGCTTTTTAAAAAGAGTGTATATTTTTCTTTACCAAATGAGCATATAAGTACATCTGGAGGCTCTTATGACAAGGTTTTAAAACCCTGCCAGCTGTTAAATGAACCACATTAGAATTGTACTTTTGCTAAATCGACATTTGGGTCTCAGCCTTTGCAATATTCTAACTTGCATTTTTCAGAAACATAAGCTACATGGAAACTCATTATTCAGAAATGTCACCAGTAAATACTTTCAGGAAAATTATTAAATCTATGTTTTCTGTTTTAAAGCTCTGTCATTATTGAAGTAAATACCGCATGTCTGCTGAATTCAATGAGAATGGCTAAGACTGGAAGATTTCAGCATCCCCAATAGAGTGAGAGAACCTATATCTGTGGTACACCAAAAATGGAAGGTGGAGGCTACATCTTATTAAATTGCAAGCTTTACAGCCCTGTGAGAGCAAAATATATAACCATTATTGGGAAATAGGAAATGCTGGCTACAAATGCTAAACTTTTTTTCTTCCTATTCAAGTCCACCCAATTAAGGGATCTGCAACACGCATGGACTGGGACAGAATGCTAGAGGGGTGAAACCAGCTATTAACTTGCATAAGGACTCTTCAATTTACTTTAACTTATTTTAATCTGTATGTATTTTTGTTATTCATACTCTGACTTTGTATGTTATGATATGGTCTTCAGACTAGTCAATAAACTATTTGATTTTAGATTCTTGTAATTGTACTGGATAATCCCCTAAAAGCTCAGAAAAATAAAAAGATAACCTCATCATAAACACTTTATTCATTTTAATTCTTAAAATATTTCATTTTCTGCAAAACATTCTAAGTGTGTACATTTTATTTTCTAAAAAAACTATAAAAGTATCAGAAATGGGTTAAATTGCTTTCAAATTCCAGACATTGGTTACTTATTCTGCTATATTAGGTACTCCAGAAGAAAGCATATATTGGAATATCCATGTTTTATTCCAGAATGTCCAAATATAGTGGAATAAATAACAATAAATAAATAGCTGGATACAGCCTAAGATTGCATTATGAACTAGACTGGAAAAATTCCAAAAATCATCTTCCAATTCCATGCAAATTTCTCCTTTTTTTCTTTAAAAATTTGCCCCATGCAAATGTTTGTTCTGCACAGATCATAGAATCATAGAATCATAGAATGGTAGAGTTGGAGGGGACCTCCTGGGTCATCGAGTCCAACCCCCTGCTCAAACTCAGTTTCAACAGCTTTGTATGCACTTGTACATCCAATAAATACACAGAAATGTGAACATGGAGCCCCAAGTTCTTTCCTAATTTCTCACCGTTCAGCTTTCAAAGTCAGACATCAAAACAGGTAAGACTACTGTTTTGTTTATTCTGATCTTTTTTCCTTATCCTTCATGACCAGGGTCATAATGGGACACTGATATACCAAATATTTTTAGTATAATAATATAATCTAGTGGCTTCAATATGTGCAACAAATTCTAGAGGAGGAGGAGAAATGACATAATCATTTCAAGCATACATTCAGGAAAGTTTTTATTAAATTTAAAATTGAATTAATTTATTCACGTGGAATCTGGCTCAAACTTGTTGACCTCTCTGGCTCTACTTCCTTAGCTCCCTCACCTGTACCCACCCAGCCCAGCAGCCACCGTTGTTCAAATTGTTAATTGTGGACAAACATTTTACTGAGTTTCAAACTAATTCATATTTTATCATGTGTGGGCTGCAAAATATGCTATGTGAAACAAAAGCTAAACAGAGCATCACAACAAAGACAGCATTTAAAAAAGACCTCTATAATTAAATACCCACCATTTTTTTTAAAAAAATGTATATCAAAAGCAGAAACAAGAGTTAGACAAGGCAGCAATGTCTGAAATTTAGTGTCATTTAAGATACTAGAGGGATGCAATGACAACATAGGAAATTATGCTTAAGGACAATATTTATTTATTTATATTCCACCCTTTATCATGAGGTTCCAAGATGGATCACAACGTATGATAAAATATATACCAAAGCGTATTCTCAATATAACCCATCCAACCTCTCTGTCTCAAACTTCTTGGAGAAATCAAGGATCAAAGTGGAACTTTTTTACACATTAACATGCACTTACCAAATGTGTTATAGGCATTTCTATATATTTCAGTTTTAACCAGTCAAATTGATTTCAAGTTACTTTATTTCTGACTCCATTTAGTACCGACATCTAAGTACCAGCAGCTTTCAATTAAAGGAAACAAGGACAGGGCAAACAATTATGGAGGAACAAGCCCTGCTTTACATTAATAACTTCAACACTTTAATAATATATTCTGAATTACTGCTACTAAATTCCATTTCCTAGAAATGAGATGCAAAGCCGATCAGATTTTAATCATGGAAACCCAAAGTCAAACACAGCTAAATATTTTGTAGCTGGATAAACACTGATTTCTAGGCAGATGTAAAAGACAAATAACACTTGAATTTGTGATATTCTCTGGTGGGGTTTTTTGGACTGACCGATGAACAACTTATTTTGTTTTGATGTCTGTATTTGTTTTGGTTTTTTTGCAGGCAAGAATAATGAAATAACATATCGGTATTTGTTTAAAAGGCAGGGACTTTATTTCAGAAAAGTATGACAATTGCAGGCAGACAATTGTTTTCAAAAGATTAAAAGGGACTCGGCGTCCTAATGAACAGGACTGGCCTGAACAGATAAATTCTGACCCATTTATATTTTGCCAATATTCAGGGCCAACTGATTACAGTGCCTGACAAAAGTTCTGTCGCTTATCCATGTTGCTGAAACCAAAGCTTATAACCTGACTTAAAATTCATCCACTGGTTTTAGAAATGACTCATATGAAAGCTGAAACCCTCCCAAATGAGGTTTTTAAAAAGAAAATAAATTTGCTTCACTGCTGAAATATTGATCATTTAATGAACACAGAAAGGTCTGATTTTGGCTAGACAAAAGTTTTGTACTATGGGCCAATTTGTTAAAAAGTTCCTATTTAATTTTATTTTTAAACTATGTATACATTCCATCAGTTTTTACATACTTTTTCCATACCAATATTAAACTTTAAAATTCAGTAATCTGTACAAATTGACTGAGACCACATTTGCAAGTATCTCTATAAAAGACGAGTGGAGAAGTGATTTTCACACCCAAGTGGCATTTAAATAACCACTTCCTGTATCAGGTTGGTGGGCACATGAAAGCCAGTTTTATCATGCAGGCTCACACAGCCCTGTTCAATTTAGTTCATGTGTTTATGCTCCACATCAGGAGTGTGCAGTGATAATAAGGAAAGAACCATGTGATTCACTTGTTGGCCCATAGATAATCAGAGAAATGCATGACATCCAAACCTTCATGGCATCCTTGCAAAAAATGTACAGGGAAGTCACCATAGCCCAGATGAATATAATACACAAAGTTATCACATATTAAAGAGCTGACGGGTGCAGAAGTCTATTAGAGTGTGACCAATTGACAGTGTGTGTGCCACAAATAGAGTGCTATGGCACTGCTGCAAAATCATCTAAACCTGGGCAAAATCAATTATCCCAAATAAGCATGAGGTTAAATTTGGGGGAGCTACCTAAATGGGGAAAAAAAGAGATTTTAATTGCAGCCGTGGAATGAAAGTTTTAAATCTGTAGCAGTTTGAAGGGGTTAATCCATTCACCCTCCCAACTAGACTAACCCTAACCCTAATCCCACCCCACACTAAAACCCTATTTAAAGTGATATCTCCCCCCCAAAAAAAAGAGCTGTATTCTACATAGTCCTATCTTAACCCAAACAAAAGTAGTTTCTTCAAAAGACAAAAAAAAAAGGCAATATGAACTATCACCTGTTCTTCATAGGTAGTAGTTTCACATCTACACTCACAACTGCAGGAGACCTTATGGGTGTTTCCTCATTGGCTGCGGAAACCATTTTAACCTCCCATTTAAGCCCCATTTAAGGCCCGTACATATTTACTTCCCACACTTGAGACCTCTTCAGTAACCCTTCCAGGCAGCCGCTGCTGCATTTTGGCGTGCGAGATCCGTGTCTAAAATGGGTATTGCCACTGAAAAATGGATTAAAATGAAGACCTAAAAAATTAGGTCTTCAATCCATCCCTTAGCCTGGATCCCTGTGGAAGTAGGATGCTTCCACACATGGCCAAGCAAAGAGATGGATGTCCCTGTGGCTGCCATCTTGGGGAGGGTGGAAGCAGGCCAGTTTGCCTCTTTCTGCCCTCCCTCACACAACGCACTCTGCCGGAAACATGTGGTGACTGGCAGCTGCATGCTCCAGTCCTGCGGCTCTGAGAGGGGCGTTGGTGGCGTGGGAAGCCGGATGCCCTTTGGAATGGGTTCTGTGGCTTCCATGCAGCATCCACATGATCTAGCTGCCCGATCTGGCCTCCCCATGCATGTGTGGACATGGGGAGGCCTCTTCAGATCTGTCCCTATTTGGGACGGATCCTCCGGAGGATGGCTCACCAAGAAACGGATCTTCTTTGATCCGTTTTTCAGTGGCATATGCGGAAACACCCTTTCACTCTAACAGGACTGTAAGCTGCAGCAGTGGTTGGTGCTCAGGAAGGCCCCAAATTCCAAACAAAGATTAAAACATACTGTGAAAAAGGAGCCAGGTGGGAGGTAACCCCCCAACAGGAACATAAGTAGGAAAGAGCTAACAAAAGAAGAAAGAGAAGGCAACACATATTCTGCAGCAACACTTCTGCTAAAAGACTTGACACACTGGACCAAGAATTAGGCACCAAAAGTCACCTTCTCAGGCAAGCCAGAACTTTAACTGTTCACAATAAGTCCAAACAAGCCCTTTCTGAACAAAACCAAAGCCTCCCCCTCTTGCACCAGGGTGCAAACAAATGAAATAGTAAAATAAGAAATAAAACAAAACAGCTATCCCCCCGCTGCTGCCA
This sequence comes from Aspidoscelis tigris stejnegeri, assembly GCA_023333525.1. Taxonomy (NCBI): domain Eukaryota; kingdom Metazoa; phylum Chordata; class Lepidosauria; order Squamata; family Teiidae; genus Aspidoscelis; species Aspidoscelis tigris. Next base: position 66,125,822 of record JALMGA010000007.1, on the reverse strand, counting down.
CACCACCTGGAACATAGGAGCTTTTAAATAAACAAAATTGTGCCTTTTAAGGCCATCAACTCTCCCCACACTCACTCTCTCACACACACACTAGGTGCAAGCAAACACAAAGGTGAAGCCCTACTCTCCTGACCCAACCAACACAATAAGCAGATAGTAAAAGCAAGGCAAAGAGAGTGGAGTAGACCAGAAAACCTTGCCCTTAATAAAAAGTCACCTCCCCCCCAACTAGGGGCCTTCATGAATATTCAAAGGTATTCAAAATTCAATTGAATTTATCTGAATTTTGACATTCAAATTTGAATTGAATGCCCATAAATTTGAATTTAAAGATTTGAACAAATTTTGAATTTCATATCTATTCATATGACTTATCCATATGTGTATGGGTTCACACACGATGCGTACTTGCAGATACACATCTTTCCTGCATCCATATGCATTTGTACGGATGCGTACGAGACAAAACAGGTTGTGTATGGCATAACTACAAGATGTATTCGGATGTGCACAGATGTGTATGGATGCATATGGAATGCATAACGATGCATACAGGGAACATATGAATGTTGTTGACATTTATAAGTGCAAATTAGAATAAAAAATTTGTACGAATAGATTCGAATTTGCTTAATTTGAATCAAATTTGGTTACATTCAAATTTTAAAGATTTGAATCAAATCACATTTTCAGATATTCAATTCGAATTGAATTCTGAAAATTGCATTTGTGCACACCCCTACCCCCAACCAAATCCCTAAACCAAAAAATTGCAGGTGTGTGTGAGACAGAATAGACAAAGAACAATTACAGAAAGCTGCTGGCATAATAGAGCAGAGAACCCAGTGAGCACTCTAAGTTAGGAAACACATAAACTGCAACAGGTCCATCTCCAGCATCTTTCTCCCTTGAGGTCCCCCTCTTTTCTGGTTCCCAAGGTAGACAATGGTACACCTGTTTCCATTGCAGTCAAAGATAACAAAGCAAAGTAGCCAACAGCTTTTACACAAGCAACTGTTGGAACTTGTATCATCCAAATACAAAAGATAGTAAGATCTCTACAAAAATGGTGAGTGACTGAGAGCAGGGTGGACATGATCATAAAGGTGCAGTCCCTTCAAACTGCTTTGGGTAGCTTGTTGAACACAGCTTGTCTGTAGCTGGAACTGTTTCCAGGAGCAGGGGAAAGATGACTATTTGAAATGAACTTACTATGCCATACATGATGTTTCACTCAAGTTTAAAACATTAAAGATACCAATTATTTCTGGAAGTGGCTTTGCAGAACTTCTAAAAGATTGTGTGAAATGAAACACTTAGCCGATATAACTTTATTAATATTTTATAAATTACTTTCTGGCATTAGAACTCTCTTTCATTCCACTTAGCAAAACCAAATGCAATCTAAATGTAAGGTGAGCAGATTGAAAGTGAAAGTTAATGTATCTACTGATCTACACCGCATGGTTTCCACTGATCAACTAATTGTGCAGTTGCTACTGAGAAATAATACGTAGGGGGTTAAGACTGCCAAATTTTACTAGACTAGAGTTGCTTTTTAAATGAAATTGGCTTAATTGGATGACAACTTGCATATGTTCTCTATGTCCTTTTGTCGTGTAGTTCTAAGAAAGTTAGAAGCATTCTACATTGGGATGGGTGATATTTTTTACTGCAGTCATGTATAGTACTGTATATGCATATTTAAATCCCATCATTGCCTAAAAAGTTAAATCTGCAATTAAAGCCCCACTTAATCACAAACTGAATGCTGAATATAAATGAATAGAAATGTTTTATTTGTGTGCACAATAGTATGGTGGACTGTGGCCTACAAGCATTTGTCAGTCACAGTAAGGATTGTGATGGCATGTTATTTATTGATGTAATCAAAATTGTATTTTATGTATTATTATTATGTAAAAACAGCAGTTACACACAGCAAACGAGATCACTATGCTGGATTTCATATTATATCACTAGTCAGGCACTTCCCAAGCACCTAGGACTGCGTGATGTATCAGCAAATTATGCAAGCGGACCCCAGTAAAGTGGCTTTTTGTAGTTGGCGGGTGGATATTTTCTCAATGCCAATGGTCTTTAGGTGCCCACTGAGATCTTTTGGCACCATGTCCAATGTGCCGAGGATCACTGGGACCACTTTCACTGGTTTTCACCAGAGTCACTGAAGTTCAATTCTCAGGTCTTCATATCTGGTGAGCTTCTCCAACTGTTTCTCCTTTTTGATATTTCCATCAGTTTGACTGAATGAATGGCCTTTCACTTCTTTGAACTCCATAGACTGCATTCTGATCTGCCATGAATCAGAATATGGTTCAGGTGAACCCATTGTGCTTCCAAGTAATTGGCTGGCTGTCACTGTTACCAACCCATAAGTCAAGCAGTGTGCTTGTGAATCAATAAACTTTGTCTTGATTTTACTGTAGCAATGTTTTTACTTTTTGGTTTCTCACATAGTATTTTGTTCAGCACACAGTTTTAATCCTCACTAAACGATCCCAGAATGACAGCCTTGTTTAACAGAATAGATAATGTAACAACTTGTGCACATGAGACAGTAGGTTATACATTCACATGAGCTCTTGGGGGATGTAAAAAGAAAGAAAGAAAGAAAGAAAGAAAGAAAGAAAGAAAGAAAGAAAGAAAGAAAGAAAGAAAGAAAGAAAGAAAGAAAGACTAGAACAGAGGTGGACAAATTGTGGTACACCAAATATTGCTGAACTACAACTGGAGGGAGGTACAACCACCCTGGACTATGACAAGGAATGATGATGATTGTAGAAATGAAAATTATTGGAAGGTTCTAGTTTGGCCATTACTGAAAGAGAAAATTTCATGATGTAGATAACGTATATAACAATGGGTAAAATTTGTTTATAGTAGGGATGTACATGAAGTCAAATTCCCCCATTTGATTTGATGGAAATTCAATGGGGGGATATTTGGCTTCTTCTGAATCCCACCCCCATGAATGTGAAGGAGTTTGGCTTCATGCATGAACCATCACATGAATGTTTATGAATATTTGAGAATGAAGGGACCCCACCCCACCCTTCCTTCGTCATCATGACCCCTAGATAGGGAGTTGCTCATACACCACTGGGCTTATTTTGCCCTTGGAGCAATAATGAAATGACAGCAGATAATGTGACTGTGATCTCTGTAGGGGTAAGGGAGCACAGTGGCACAGAATGGGGGGGGGGGGCACAGTCAGATGCACTTCTGCACTACTCCAAGGCTGATATAGGCCTTCCATGTCTGTGCATGCAACTCCCCATCCCAAGATTGTGGAGATCTCTATATGGGGAGTTGCACGCACAGACCCAGAAGGCCTATGAGGAGCATGCAGTGGTGGCAATTCAGCTAAAGATAAGGGGGGGGCATGAGCCCAGGGGGTAGATCCTAGGAGCGTGCACGAATGCAGTTTTCAGGATTCTATTAGATTCAAATTGAATATTCAAAAACTCAATTCAAATTGAACCTTTTAAATTCAAATTTAACCAAATTCTATTCAAATTAAGCAAATTAAAATCTATTTGTTCAAATTTTTCATATGAATTTGTGTTTCCAAATGTCTACAATATTCATAGATGCCTGTGCACATCTTCTCCGAGTCCATACACATATGTACACATCCATGTGCAACCCATTTTTATCCCATACGCATCCATAGTAATGCGTACTGATACAGAAAAGAGGGGCATCTTCAAATACGCATCATGTATGAACCCGTACACATACAAATATCTGAATAATTTAAACAAATAAATCTGAAATTCAAAATTCAAATCAAATATTTAAATTCAAATTTAAGGACCTTTGATTCAAATTCAAATGTTGAAATTTGGTCGATTCAATCAAATTTTGGATGCATTCTAATATTTGTGCACATCCCTAGTAGATCCAGCCTTAATCAAAGCTTCAAAGAAACTTCAACAAATACCAGATCCATTCAGTTTGTGGACAAATAGGGCCTATGAATGTAGGTCCCTTTCAATTCATCTGTGAATTAAAGTTTGTACGAATTCGTTCAAATTTCAAATGGGCCAAATATTTGTGCACATCCCTAATTTATAGCACATTTTTAATGCACAATGCCTGGCTCTACCTCACTCTTACTTTTGAACTGGAAGAAAAAGCCTTGAAGTTATGTAACGTTGCTAGAAGGCTGTGAATGATGCATGGTCTAGTACAGCTGTGACTGTTAACACCATTCTTAGATAGAGTTAACACCATTCTTAGACAGCTTATTTGGAGGTATGGCAGTGATGGCCAACCTATGACACGCGTGTCACAGGTGACACACCAAGCCCTTTTGGGTGACACACCTGGTCACCCTGGCACCTGGACGTGTATTGCTTGCTTGTTCTTGAAGTGTATGAAATACCAACTTTCAATTGAAGATTTGGCAACAAAAGTCACTATTGTAAAGAATTATTTGTTTTTGCTTTTAATATATCAAAAATATAACTTTTTTACTAGAGCTACAAATATCACAAAATGATGGATATTTCTAGAAGTGACACAGCACCTGAGTTTAGCTAGGTTTTCTTGCGAATTTTGACACACCGAGCTCAAAAGGTTCACCATCACTGAGGTATGGGGAGGAGCACCATTGCTTGTTAGAAAAGATGCCTCTGCACCTCTACTTTAGAGCCATGAATCAGGATGTCATGGGGAGGTGTTTTCTTTAACACCTCACCCCCTTTCCTGGCTGCCTCTAAGTTCAAAGACTGCTAATAATGCAAAGTACAGCTAGACTAGAGGCCTATTCTCACTTAGGCCTGTGGGCGCAATTAGGACAGCTCTGGGACAGAAAATTAGCTCTGTGGGCTGTGTGGTTCTGTCCCAGGGTTGCCCTCATTGTAGCCAGAGTGTGGAGCATGAAATCATGCTCCACACCTGGCCCAAGCCATCCCTGGCCATCCCAGAGCTGTCTGGCAGGGAGAGCATTCACACTCTCCCTGCCGGACAGCTCTGGAGCCCCAACCTAGGCTGCCAATACTATCAGCCCACTGGCTGGCAGCCCCTTTCAGGGGTGGGGTGAGACTGGGCCGGGCTGTCCCGGTGTCATGCTGGCTGCTGCCACCCTGATTAGGCTGGCAGCAGCCAGCAGGGACCTCCCAGGTGCCCATCTCCATTCAGGAGTGCACGCCACCCCCAGCTCCATGCAACCCACTTACCTCATTGGACCTCTGGGTTTGGTCTATGGTCGCTAGGCCTGCTGGAGAGATCTGCTGCTCTCTGTGAAGGTGCATGCAACAGCACACCACCCCCACGCTGACCTGACATCTGAAGCCCACAAGCCAGTTTGACCATTCACATGCTTTGATGTGATGTGATCCAAACATGCCACAAGTGGCTTGAGCACATCTAGTTTTGGTCCCCCCCCCCCAATATAGGTACCTTAAAAAAAATAAAAATGATCATCCATTTGATATGATGCATCCTTCTTGTTTACTTTCAAGAAGCATGTCTTAACTCCTCTGCCCATCTGGACACATTCCTGCTGAATGGGTTCGCCTAATTTAAGGTTTCAGACTTTTAAAGGGCTATCGTAACACTTTTGAGTGTGTTTTACTTGAGTTTCAAACTATGTATATGGTCACGAGTGCAATGAGGTTGTAGGATGGGATGTAATTATAGGAATAAAATTAAAAATATGTGAGAATTTCTCAGCAGTACATTTCACTGAACGCTTTGGGACTTGCAGGTATTTGTCCATAGGATTCACAGGCTTTAATTCTAACTTCAACTCTTTTTGCCTACATACTTTTAATGTTACTTGCTTTTTATGAAACCATTAAAAACACACTGAGCAAGTGCTATAAATGATCTAATTGCACTTTCTCTCCACTTGCTCAAAGATATCGGCATTCATCTCTCTTTAGAAGGGGGAGAAGAGGGTGCTGAAGTATAAGAAGCGAATGATCTAGAAAAATAAAAACGGTGAAGGTTACATGAGAAAGACTTTCTTGTATTCCAAACAATGTAAAATCAATCTGAAATAAAATAGAAGGACAACTGTTCACCCCCCTTTCCTTCTTCAGGAGTTTTATCATGTCTGCTGTGAGTAAGTCCCCCCCAAACAGCCCCGCTGATGTGCAAAACTCATTTGCTTTAACTGACCTTGTATTCAGTGCAGTACTTGGACTGAAGTGCTTGAATTGGATCCATCTATCTCCAACAGCCCCCTAATAAACTGAAGTATATAGAATAGAAAGAGAGGGAAAGAAGCAATGATTCCTCATAAAAGGGCAGTCTGAGCAAAATCCAAATGTCTGACATAAAATGGATGGTATTCTGAAACAGGGTTATGATGTGAAAAAGAGGACTTCTTCCAAAAGAGTAAGTTTAAAAGATATATAGCTTCATTCAAAAGCATCCTCCAGATATCTTTAAGAAGCAGAATAAGAACCAGTGAAGCTGACCCAGACTGGTTAACTTTGTGTGTACATAGTCCTTAAGTCAGATAGAAGGCAATAGGACCACTCCTTCATGAAAAGTAGGTTGTGGCTTGTAAACTGCCATTTTAAACTCGTTTCTAGCATAATGCAGACTTCTATTTTTTTCAGTGACCCCATTTGATTCCATTTCTGTTGGCATTCACCATCTGAGATCAGTATGAGAAGGAATGAGAGCAAAATGAAAAGGCAATTTCATCAGAAATTTGGAAGAGAAAAGGGAGGGGTTTTTTCCTAACCTACTGTCCAGGAAAGCCAATAATGGATAGAAGAAGCCTTGATATACCAAAGGAATTGAGCCACATGTTGTCAAAAAACATCAGTTTTGTACAACTGAATACATTTTTTTTATTCCTCCTGCTCCCTTAGCAGAAGTACTATACAGGTACTCGCTCGGCTGAATATTTATCTTAATTTAGCCATCAGTAACCACAGAATTAATTAAATTATTTTCCTTTAGGCATCAATGTGATGGATTTTTACCACCATGATGTAGGGATGTGCAATTTTCAGGATTTGGTTTGATTCAAATCGAATATCCAAAAATTTGATTTGATTTGAATCTTTAAAATTCAAATTTACACACATTTGATTCAAATTAAGCAAATTCAAATCTGTTTAAATTTTTAATTTAAATTTGTACTTCCAAGTATCGACAACATTTGTATGTGCCCATATGCATGGTAATTCATCCTGTACACATCCGTAGACATTCCTTATTTATCCTGTATGCGGGAAAAATGTGTACGTTCAGGTATGCATTGTGTATGTATCCGTACACATACACATGTCTGAATAATTTGAACAAATAAATCCAAAAATTCAAAATTTGTTCAATTTGAATTTATAGACATTTGATTTGAATTTGAATGTCCAAATCTATGAATTCGACTGAATTTTGAATGTTTTGAATATTTTCACATAACAAAGTTGTGTACAGTTTATTTACAAAACAATATAAGAACACCTTTTGTATTTTCCTTATATTAAGGGCTAATGAACCAAATATTTATTTCCTTTTATATGTAGAACTTGTGTATTGCCAGTTAAAAGATACTCAAGGTGAGATATCTTTCACTCTTGGCAGATGATGTGAATGTGGGTGGGGGTGGGGGCTCACACAGTGAGCAAACACTGTGCAATGTGTGTTGGCTCCTGGCCTTATTTTCATTTTTAATAATAAATACTCTTGTGAAGGAACTCCCCTCAAAGGGCTCAGTTTCCAATTCTTAGGGAATCAAAACGTGACCAGAAGTTGGCCATGTGCACTACTCCGCTAAAATGATGCAGGTAGAAAATGGGCTAGTAAGTTGCCCCATCCCCTTCCATGCCTCCACAAGGAGGAAAGAGGTGAGCCTCCCAACAATGTACTAGGGATGTGCATTATTCATTCATTCATTCATTCATTCATTCATTCATTCATTTATTCATTCATATTTATTTATTTATTTATAATGTTAATGGTATTTTATTTGTATAGAACTGAATGCAAGAAAATTAGTATTTGTCCAAATAGACCCCCTTTGAATGTGGTAGGATTTGAATTCAATACAACTGTTCAGTCCCATACAAATCCCATACAAATGCATATGAATAGCATACGAATCCCATTCAAAACTTCATACAAATGTATTAAAACATTTATTCAAATTCAAATGTCAGTCTTCGAATGTGCCAACATTCTATTCAAATTCAAAGGTCTGAATTCAGCCATGTTTGTACAAATTTTGAATGTTATGGATTATCCATAATATATTCTCTCTTAAAGCATCGAATCCACTTTTAATCCACTCTCAAACCATGTCAAATGTACTCTGGATCCATTGCAGATGTGACAGTTGCAGCCACTTTGCCACCTCCCCATTTCATGGATGTTCTGAAACATTTGCGCAATACGAATGTCAATGTATTAATGTCGTAACATTAGATTCATGTACGAATGTACAAATTCATACAAATATCAAATGTTACAAATATTCATGCATATCCCTTCCTCAGGATATGAATAAAGCTGATCATTTTAACTTCTATTTCAAGAGAAGAAGTGATATAGTTAACCGTGATATCCACGTGGTTCTGAAACATTTTTGTTTTGGGTGACATGCTTGGAGAAACTGCTAGAAGAAATCTATTTTATTTTGTTTTGTTTTTAAGAAACAGGAAAGATATGCCTGCTTGCAAAATCCAGGAAGCATGATACTCAGTATGGATTATGTATAGTAGTGTAAAGCAAAAAGATATTAAAACCTTTGTTTTCCTTTCCTTCTAAGGACTTGCAATCATGAAAATTGGCAACATAATTAAGGTCTTAGAAGATCTGAGCAAATGCAGTGACCAGTGAGTCTGCAACTCCAGCAAAGGTAGAAACTATTTAATTCTATCTACTCTTGCTGGGGATCTTGAAGATCCTTTCTCCTTCCAAATAAATGCTTCTTGGTGATTGACTGGCCTACAGAGATAAGTGTTCCACAAAGCATTGTGTGTGAGAGAATGGGGAATGAGATGTTTGCTTAAAATGTATCAGAGCTACGTTATCATTTCCTCTTTATACCTGTGCTAAGGAAAAGATTTTATTTTAAATCACCACATGTATGGAATGGATACAGCTCATTCATCTGCTGACCTTTGGGGCAAGAAATTCTAGGTGGCCTACTATGACTGATCTATAGCTGCAGTTGCTTCACAGTGCCACCTTGTTCCTTATGTCTCTGTTTTGATTTACAGACAGGCATGAAATCTGATCAAAAGTTGTGTCCTTCGTAAGCAAGTTCAGAAACATAGTATTGGCTTAAGAGGAAAAAAAGGGCAGAACACACCTTCCACCAAGTACTTTTCCTAAGTCACTTTCTTCCTGTTCAATATTGAACTAGGAGAAATGTATTCTAAATCACACTGTTATGAGCTATTCTTGCTTAGAGGAAGGTGTTATGGTTAACAATGCATAAGAAACTCAGGGTCTATAAGATCCATTTTCAGGCGGAACGTTTTAAAAAGGGAATCTGACCCAAATAGGGTCAGATTCTCCGAGGTCCCATGCGTCCGCAGGCCCTGCTGGTCCCAGCAGCCCAGGGCTGCTGGGAAATGTAGTCCTGGGGTGCTGGGACCAGCAGGGCAGCGGCGCACACATGCGTGATCGACGACAGCTCTGCCGGTCCCAGAATCAGGTCGACAGTGATGAGGTAAGGCGGCAGGTGTGAGTGCAGAACCCTCGGCGGGGTGGGGCTAGGGAAAAGCCAGATGTAAGACTTGATTTTCCAGATCTTACATCTGGGTCGGATTTCAGTGGCAAAACTGTTTTAAGCAACCGGTTTTGCGTGCCAATGTGCGGATGTGGTGTTCTCAAAGGGACCCTAATTCCAGTCCCTGTGTGGATGCCATGTCCTAATCCTTCCCGCATCTGGCTCTAGATCTGTTTTTAGAGCCTGTGCGGAAAGGCCCTCATTTGTATCTTCTTATGGCTGTTTTCACATTTCAGTGTTAAGAATTTTATGTATGTCGGTAGTATAATATAGCATCCATTCTGTGTCCCAGTTAAAATCTGTGCTCTTCTTTGTTAGAAACTCAGATGCAAAGACTGCATCCTAAAGGTCTGTTTCAGCATTGACAGGTTTTCAAACAGTTTGAATTCATACTGAACCACTCCTATTGGAACAAAGGCTGGTGCAATTTGAATCAAACTAGGACCTGGGTCAGGTTCACTGGGAGTTTGCCAAAACTTGGCATCCTTAATCCTGCCTAGCTGTGTATTCCAGGTTTGTGTGGAAATTGCTTATGCTCAGTGACGAACTGTGCCTATTTAAGCATTGGCCCCTTCTCAGGTGTAGTGTCTCTCAGTAGTGATATCCCCAAGCCCTTGCATGAAGGTCTAAGCCACATCACTTCTCCAAGGATCTAGAATAGGGATGTGCACGGATGCACTTTTTGCATTCAAATTCAAGTTAATCCGACTATTTGCTCAAATCCGGATTATCCGAACCCACATTTTTGAAAATTCAATTCAAGATGAATAATATGGATGTCTGCAACATTCGTATCCAATTTTTGAATTTGCGTGCATCCTGTTTGTATCCCATTGTCATCCCATGTTATATGCGCAAATAAACCTGATATTTGGATGCAATATAAATAGGTCTATTCAGTCAAATTATTCAAAAATCCATATCTGATTGCCAAAAATTCAAAATCTGTTTGAATTGTAGAATTTGGATTTTTGAAAATCCAATTCGAATTCGAATGTCAATATCTGTCTAATTCAAATCAGATTTTTGAATATTCATGCACATCCCTAATCTAGAGGAAAACCAAGGCTATTGGAACCTTTCCTCTGATCCTTTGAGTTTGCTTATGAAGCCTAAAATAAACTGAGCCCTGGGTATAACCATGTCATGGAATAATGTGATAATGTGTATTGAAATGAAATTTTCAAGGAAAACAAGAAGCAGCAGGTTTAACATGCAGGACTGACACCCCTTTGGCTGCCTAAACAAGACTAATCCAGGAACAAGAATAAAGAGGCTTGGGTTGCTCTTCTCAACCCATGGCCTAGATCCTAGACCTTTCCTAGTTACTTCGCGGTCTTTCTTTGGGATGTTCCTCTTCTGCAGAGAAACATCTGTCCTGACTGTCTCACAGACAGGCTCAGCTCATCTCTTCTCTCTGATCCTCCTCACAGAACCCTGGCCCAGGGGTCCTCCTGCTCTGACTCTACTAGGTCCTTAATGGGCTCCTAATGGGTACTTATTGCTGGTGGAAAAACACTCTTAGTGTACTTAGCATCAGAATAGGGTTGGCAAAAGGAAGGGAGGGAGATAACTCTTCCGTGGTATTTTTTATTTTATTTTATTTTTTGCTACTGATCCCCCTCTCTGTGGAGTTTAATTATACTCTGTCACTGGAATTTGTCACAGTTGTCTTCACTCTTGATCCACAAATCAAATGAGGTGTTTGTTTCAAAGCCATGGAAGGAAGAGTGTTTTTGTCATTTTGACCACTACTTGATCTGTGTCTGTGCTTTTCCCATAAAATTTTCAGAGCTGAAAATAAGCAATATCGTAAATAGAAAGAATTGGGCATGTCTATGCATTTCCTTTGTGTTGCTGCCATTCTGGGTCAAAACATAACTTTTGTGTTATACTGGAGGACTAACAATCAGCAGTGAGAATCTGTAAGTCTTAGTTGTCTTTCATGTTAGTTCATCCTCTTTAAAGATCAAACCAAAGTAGAACTTAGTGAAGCTCCCTAGCTGAGAGTATCTCATTAAACGGCAAAGAATGATCAGAAAACCTATGAAACCTGTGGACTTTTTAAATGCACAAAATCTGTGGTGTTTCCTTAATGAAAGCATGCTTCTCATTCATACTAGTTAGAGGGAAAGTAAATAATCAGTAGGAAGCTTGAATTTGATGTTTTAATGAAGTTTCCCCAGGAGATAAATAGAACTCATGGAATTATTTATTCTCCATACCCCACCATGATGTGCCGAAAGTCCATAGTTCCATTCTTAGTCTTTATAAATAGCTTCTGCAAGGAATGATATTGCAGCTAAAGCAAAGAGTCGAGAAGTAAAACATCTTTTGTATCAATAAGTTGCTTGGGATTCATTGCATTGTGGTAGCAGATGAATTGAATATGATGTTCACCTGGCTTCCACCTGTCTGGACGTTGTGATTTTATTTTAAATTGCATTATTTTGCAGCATTCAGAACTGTCTTAATATTTTTTATTCAGCTTCCCATTCTTCACAGACATCTTCACAGAGATGAGATGCTGTACAAATCTGTCGAACACATACAAATGCATTTTTGCAAATTCACACCCAAGTCCAGACAAGTGGCTGAGGCTGTAGTCACACTTAAAGTTTAATCCAGCTCTTCAGTCCACTTTCAGAGTGAGAGAATGCATCAGCAAAGTGACAAGCAGTTTTCTTTCAGTGTTAAATATCTCAGAAAATTTGCCTTTGAGATAGATAATGTGGAAAGAAAATTACTAGTCACTTTGTTGATGTTCTCTCTCACTCTGGATTGAAGCTGGATTAAACCTGAGGTGTGTCCACAGCCTGTGATTGCATAAAGATGCAAGCAGTCATACAAGTATCCCAAAGAATAACATGTGCAGATGTATTATATTTACATATAGTTTCTGCACCTCATAGTTTTTGCATTCCTCATTAAGTTCTAGGAAGAGATGGAATAACTTCCTAAATTTCAATCATAAGTATAAATTAGTCAAAAATAGAGTTCAGTTTAAATAAATTTCATTTAGACTTGGACAATCAAATAGGAATGTGCATGAATTTTATTTTCCTGTACATTTCACATTGAAGTGAATGGGTTGAAACTTCACATTCATGCAAACAGAGCAACTCTGAAAGTTTTAGGCTTTGAATTTGCTTCAGATCTTGCCACCATCTGTCGTACCTGTGAATTGGTTCTGAATCAGCTCCAAATCCACTCCAAACTCTGCCTGAATCAGCTCCAAATCCTCTCTGAATCAGCTTTGAAGTCTCAAACAGAGGTACAAAAGCTTAAGGTCTTTCTGCATTGGCTATGGAAAAACGGATTTAAGAAGATCCGTTTTTCGGTGAACCATCCTCCTGAGGATCTGTTCCAAATAGGGAACATGCGTGTCCACACACATGCGAGGAAGATGGATCCAGGAGCACCACAGCACCATTTGAAAGTCTGCCAGATTCCTGCACCACCGACACAGCTCCCAAAGCTGTGGGACTGCAGCAGGCAGCTTTCAGTCACCACGTGTTTCCAGCAGCACACAGCGTGTGGGGGAGGGTGGAAGGAGGAAAACCATCTGTCCCTTCACCTGACCATGTGCGGTAACGTCCTGCTTCCACACAGATCCAGGTGAAGGGACAGATTGAAGACTTCATTTTTGAAGTCTTCAATTTAATCCATTTTTCATCAGCAAGACCCATTTTAGAAATGGATCTTGCTCACTGAAGTGCAGATGCGGCCGCCTGGAAGGGGTCTCCAAAAGGTCTCCAGTGCGGAAGGAACAAAGGTAAGTGTTTTGTATGTGTCCTAAATGTCTTGTTAAACCGGTTTCCGCAGCCAATGCAGAAACACTCTTAATTTGAAAGCAAAGTTTTAAACCCTCACAATTTGTACAGATTGCAAGGTGATGAACATTATTGACCCATCTGTACATTTAAAATGTGTTCCCTGTGTTTTCCTACTGGAGGTACAAGGCAGACAGAGATGCATACAATACATACAGCCATTTTCTTGTTCAACATCAAATGAATTCCGTATACTTCAGGCTGGTCCTCCACTTGCCAGAAGAGCTTTTCCATGGGTGAATGGGGGGAGGTTGATAATCACTGTTGTAAAAAATTCATCTCTATATTTCTGTTCAGTGCATGGAGACAGCCCATCCTTCAAAGCAGCATTCCAAAGTAGGGATGTGAATGAATATTTGTAACATTTAAAATTCCGCCAAATTCAAAAATTCAAACTCGAATTTGATACCAGTTATGATTATTAATGAAAAGAATTGGCTAAATACAATGGGAAAAGTTCTGGTGTAAAGCAGTGTCTTGGGCAATGAGTCCTAGATGGAGTGTGATTCCATCAAAGCTCTGGGATTTGGCTTCAATTGGAATAATAAGAGGCTAGGATCATTAACTTGGAATAAAAGCCTTGACCATAGAAAACGTTTCCAAAAACAAAGGATTTTACAAGACAAAGCAGGTTTGTCTCTCCATTCAAGAGCTGATGATGCAACAATTCCTGCTGACCTCTTGGTACTATTGGTGCCTTAATGGGCCACTTAAGTTGATAAATCAAGAATACCAAGGAATGGTAAAATATTGGCTCTATTGACGTTAACTATTGATCGCTGAGGTTTGGAGGAGAATAATATCTTTTGTCTCAAGAAAATAATTCACATGTTCCTGAGGAAGTGGGTCTCACTGGGATGTCTTGAGTCTTGTGGGTGCAAAAATCTGCTGAGTACACACATAAGCTGTTCCATTAAAAGAGACAACAAGATTGCCCAAGGAAACATGTTAGCATAAAATTAACTTCTTTGGGGACACCTGGAGAACTAGTTTTACCTTTCAGAAATAATTTTGGAGATATTGTTAGGCTAATCTGCATCTTTTTGGGAAAAGCTATGAGAAGACTAAGTACGCGTACATGTCTTTTAATTAACAAAGGAAGAACCATAATCAGCAGGGTTTTTTTAGGTTCCAATTTCTGGCTATAAAAAAAGGCAGAGAAGAGATGGTTTCTAGGAGTCTTCCTCTCCTCATCTAACCAAAGGAATCTTCCTCTCCTCTCTTTCTGTCATGGAAAGCTAGGAAAAGACCACAGACACTTTGCTGTCCTCCATTTCTTTTCTTTTCTTTTTTCCTTCTGCTACACAGAGAGCTGCATTTTGAAAGCTGTTCTGAGTTTTTGCTTGGTCAGAACAATTGCAGAAGTCCATTTTAAATAGCTTTTATTTTTAATTGTGAGATATTTTACTCATTTTTTGAGACCAGATTAATAGGGATCATTTTTAGGGTCCCCCCCCCTATTTTTGTTCCTGAAGAGGCACAGATCGGCTGAAATCTCACATCTACAGATCTGGGTGTACTAAGGCACAGTGGTGAGAGCAGATTCCATTCCTCCTTACTTCCCCCTATGTCTTATGTTCGATCTTTGGTGAGGGAAGATCTTTAGTATTAAGGGTGATTTTCTACCTACTTACTGGCTTGGGCATATTTATCCCCAAAAACTGAAATTACCAATTTAATGCATAAAATTACTTTGATATAAGCTGTTGAGTTATTTAGCCATGTTTAAAGTCCTTGCATGTTCATCTTTGTTTTGCTTAAATGTCTAGTGAAATATGTTTCTGATATGGCTTTATAATTCATTTTAACTTCTTTTCTGTATTCTCTAATAAATTCTTTGCTCTGATTTAACAAGAAATATTGGTTTTTGAGTCTGAAATGGGTCTTGTCTCTGTTTCATGGTAACCCTTGTTATTAAAGCCTATGTAAAACGATCCAGCTACCTTTCCCCTGGGGAAGTTTAAATTTGGTCCTTTTGGGCTTCAAAAATAATCCAAATTATCCAGAGTTTTATTCCCCCCACATTTGCTTACAGTCTAGACTGGAGCAGTATTGGTAACAAACTGAATGTTACAATATTCATATGCTAACATTAGAACAAATATGAACATTTCTGGACATTTGTACAAATACCGTATATTCTGGTGCATAAGACAACTGGGCATATAAGACGACCCCCAACTTTTCCAGTTAAAATATAGGGTGTTTTTCCACTGTCATGAAAAGTACCCATTAAGTACCCATTAATGAGTATGTAATGGCATTTTTGTACCCATTAATGGGTACTTAATGGGTACTTCTAGTGACAGTGGAAAAACACCCATAGAGTTTGGGATATACTCGCTGTATAAGAAGACAACACCCGGTGTATAAGACGACCCCGGACTTTTGAGAAGATTTTCCTGGGTTAAAAAGTCATCTTATACGCCAGAATATACAGTAGTTTGGATATTCATTAAGCTGGGGAAACATATCAGATATGTATCTATTCATATCAGATTGATATGATATCATTCATATCAGATACGTATCTGTTCGTATCTGATCGTATCTGATATGTATCGGATGTTCGTACGAATAAGTACAAATAGATTCGTATCCAATAGAATTTTACCACATTTGAATGCAATCTATTCGTACAAATACAGATTTTTGAATATTAGTTTCATTTTGAATTGAATGCAAAAAGAAGCACATCGCTATTCCAAAGTACCTTTACCGAGGGTGCAAAATTTCACCCAGCAAAACAGGCAGTTCAGATAGTGATTGTGCTTGCAGATGGAGTGTTTCAGTTTCTGCAAAGTGCCTGGTGCTGCTGAAGGTTGGAGACATGGTGCTGAAGATACTTTTTAAAGGTACTCCTGCAGATAGATGGAGATATGCCCTTCCCTTCAGACTCTTCCCTCCAGTGAAAAAACAGAGGGATGGACAGATTGATGAGAAAGTCTTATAATATATATATATATTCTGCAGACTAATTACACTGTGCCTAGTTTGCACACTGTTTGGAAACATTTGGAATTAGAAGACAGATTCTACACAATATTGTATGTTTAATTTTCCACTACGCATGTGTTCAGTTGGCTAACTGTGAGCTGTACATAATTTCAAAATCAAAGAATCCCACTAAGCTGTGAAGTTAAAATACAACTGAGAGAAGGATCCAATCAAATGATCTTTGGAAATCTTGCCCACCCCTAGTTAAAAGTGTTTTTATTCTCAGGATGCGCAAATGCAAAACAAATGATCATTTGTGTAGAGATATACCCAGCCTGTTCAGGTTCAGGAGGGCCTTTTCTGTTGTGGCCTCTAGACTCTGGAACAACCTCCCTCAAGATGTTCTCCCGGCATCTACATTGTATACTTTTTGGCACCTGGTGAAAACATATCTTTTTATCAAGGCTTTTACTGATTAAATACCTTCCTCAGGGTGCTGGCCTGTTAGGGAGGGAGGAGGGTGGGGTGAGAGGAACGGTGGGGGTGGGAAGAAAGAAGTTATATTTTTTGTTTTACTATCTGATATGTTTTAATCTCATTGTAACCTGCCCTGGGACCATTCAGTGAAGGGCAGGATATAATTTTTTCAAATAAAAATAAATAAAATAAATAAATAAGGGTGTTAGAAAAATTTCTAGTTTGAACCAAATGTCCTGACTGTTCAAAAACAGAGTTTGATTTTGAATTACTGTATTTTCTGGCATATAAGACTACTTTTTAACCCAGGAAGATCTTCTCAAAGGTCGGGCGTCGTCTTATATGCCGGGTGTTGTCTTCTTATACAGCGAGTATATCCCAAACTCTATATTTTAACTGGAAAGTTGGGGGTCGTCTTATACGCCCAGTCGTCTTATACGCCAGAAAATATGGTAAACAAAGGGGTGTTCTAGCGAGAGAGAGAGAAGGAAGAAAGGAAACAAAAAAGACAAAAACATCACCAGACACAAAGGGTGTTTTTCCTTGTCACTAGAAATACCCATTAAGTACCCATTAATGGGTACTTAATGGCATTTTTGTACCCATTAATGGGTACTTAATGGCATTTTTGTACCCATTAATGGGTACTTAATGGGTACTTCTAGTGACAGTGGAAAAACACCCATGGATCACAGATTCTTGGAACCTAATAACCATTGAAAAATGGTCAGGACCATCCATAGGCTTCCACTTAAATTTATTTTAATAATTCCATGAATTCAGAGTGGGCATCAGACCCTGGGCCTTTCTGCATTTCCCATACTGTCCAGGGGAAGAGAATAGTGCACTCTCACTGCTGCACACTAGCATTCACGTTTGTGAGTGCTAGTGCCTGCCATCTTTCCCACACATCCATCCACAGACTTACCTGAGGTCCAGATATGTGTCAAGGGGCCACCATTCACATCCTGGTGACTGGTGCGATTGCACGTGCATGTAACATGCTGCACATATGCACTAGCATCCCAGGTCACCTGACATGCCAGTGTGCTTGTTAATCCAACTGCTAATCACTTTGCTGACGTGTTCCCTCATTCTGAAAGTTGAATTAAAAATTAGGTATAGCTGAGCCCCAGTTGACTAGGCCAATAAGGTCTTGTAGCAGGGCAGTAAAAGTTATTTTAAACAGGGGAAACATGATGTGCTTACTCTTAGTCCTCAGTCCTCTTGAAATAGGATTATAAATGATGTACAAATCTTGAAGCCAAATAGGGGATAATTATGTATAATTATGTATTTATTCTAATTCAGTTTTACTAATTGCCTTTCATAAAGGAAGAAGTCACAAAGAGATAAATCATCAAATCTCTATAAATCAGTATAGACTACATCCAGACATTTTTTACTTATTCCATTATATTTGCATATTCTGGAACAAAGCCTGGATTTTCCAGGATAAAGTGTATCTGGAGAATGAAGTGATGACTGGAGGAAGCCATAGTTTGACAGCCATTAGATAGAATTATAAATGTAAGATTTTCCTCCTTGATTTCAGCTGTTTTAATATTATTCCTTTCCATACTGCAATTAATAATACAGATTTTTTTAATTAAAAAAACTTTGAAGTTGCTTAGAAATGGTTGGTATGTAGCATCCATCTTTCTGTCCTTCTTTCTGTCCTTTCCTTCCAGCATAGGAAACTGGATTAGAGATAGGATGAGGATACAGGTGCCAAATGCTACCTTCTCTAAGTTGCCTTAGAACTGCTTTTTTGCTATATGTGAATTCAACTTTTTTCTGAGACATCCTAGCTGATCCTGTTTATTATCATAACTTACCAGTTTTACCTTTATACCATCCCGCCAGTGAAGTAGAAGGACTTCTGGGTTTTGCCCTTCTGATACCTTTGTGAGAGATCTAAACTCTTACAGGGGTCCTTGGCACATTCCATTTTATCACAAGCCACAAGAGACAACCTGTGTATTTTTGAACTGATAGTTTCAAAGCATATAGATTTCTGAGTGATCCAAGCTTAAAGAATGGTGGGGCAAGGAAAGAATAAAATATATTTAAAATGCAAAGTTGAAGAAATTTTTGGAAGTGGCAGAAATAAACATGAAAACATATATTAGAAATTAATATTCATGCTGATTTTGGATGGAGGAAATCAGTCTTTAGTACTGTACAGAATGAAAAGGGCCATAGTCTATTGACAAAAGCAAAATGGTGATTAGGACTACAGTAAAGTCTTTATTTGGAGGCATGAATAGGGATGTGCACGAATTGGTTTTTTTGTATTCGATTCATATGGAATTGAATGTAAGAAAAATTGTATTTGCTTGAATAGATCCCCTCCAAATGTGTTAGGATTCTGTTCAATATGAATGTATTTGTATGAATATCTGATACGAACACATACATATCTGATACGTATCCATACATATCTGATATGTATCTGATGCATATCCCGTAACATATCCTCTCTGAAAGCATCAAATCCGCCCTGAATCCACTTTAAATCCACTCTCAAGCCATGGTAAATGCACTCTGGATCCATTGCAGATGTGACTGGTGCGGCCGCTTTCCCACCTCCCCATTTCACGAATGTTCCTAATCATTCGTACAAATACAAATGTCAATGTATGAATGTTGTAACATTCAATTCATATATGAATATCCAAATTTATATGACTTTGTATGTATATTGAATGTTACGGATATTCATGCACATCCTTAATTAAATTAAATGCCCTCACTCCTCAGTATGTGCAAGAGTTAAGTTTCATCGATATACTGGCACCATATTATAGTCCACTGATTCATCCCATGTGGACAAAACATGGCAAGGGGGCGGTGCATACCTTAGTTCACAGTAGCATGGTCCCTCTAATTGTTGTTTGCACATCTGAAGACAGGTAATGGCCCACGGGTCTGTTCCCTCTCTTTGAGTCTTCACCTTCAAGTCAGGAGCCCCATTTTGATTCTGAAAGGGGAAGACGTTCTCCTCCCCTCCTGACAAATAGCTGTGAGGGAATCCGCAGCTGTCAACTGACAGACAATGGAGGCTTACACCCATTTCCCATGTGGCAGCCAATGCTGCCAGTGAGGGAGCAAGCAATTCGACAACAAAGGCACCTGTTAACCTGCAGGCAGCCTGGTGCAGGTTTCAGAGCAATAATTCTGTCTCTTAAAGTGAAAAGAGAAGGGTGCTGTGGTTGAAGTGACCTTTCCTTTCCTGTGTGGAAACAGCTCCAGTCTAGCATCCTGTTCTGAAATAAGTCACTACGGATGTCCCACAGCAGGATGTGAGTGTTGCTGACATTCTCCTAGTGGCTGGTCTTTAGAGACCTGATTTTGTAAAAAGAAAAAGAAAAGAAGAAAATGTTTGAATTATGAGCCCAAATCTTTGTTTTAACATGGGTCTGACTTCACTTGTGAAATTTGTTTGTTTGCTTTCTGGACTAAGAATCTGATCAGACAGGCTGGTGAAAGCAGTGGTGACCCATCTCAGAAGCAACAGAAGGGCCTGTCATACTGATTCATTGCTAGACCAACTCTGCACAGCATTTTATGGTCATGCATCATGTTTTACAGCTCTCTATATGGATGACCAGTCCATCAATGTGCTGGCAAAGAGCATCCAATCTGAACTGGCACCATAGAGAATGACCAAGAGGGAGGAATAAGCTGGGTTTGGGAGGAGAGGATTACTCATCTCCAGTTTTCCAGCAGGATCTTAAGGCCAATAGGTTGGTGAACTGCTTAAAGGCAGATTGCAATTGGCTGGCATGTGATACCTTGGGAAAGAGATACGGATGGAGTTCCAAAGCAAAAGTAACGTGAAACCAGCAGTCTTTATTAAAATCAGTAAAAAGGAAAAGAGACAATTTACTGAGCAGCTGCAACAGACAGTAGGAAGGCAACTTTGGCAGTGATCCAGTGATCAAGCAGGTTCAAAGATATCAAATGCAACATTATAATGGAGAAACATGATGGCGATAATGCTGAGGGAAATTTAAAGAGCACTACTGTGCTGTTTATGTGGTGCAATCTAGCAAAGGTCCCTAAAAATTCTAAACAATTATCTTTCACTTTTACCCACTTGTCTGAGACCTTCTTCCCAACTGACCCATGAATAAGTCTGCCTATGAGTAAAGATGCCCACCACCCAACCTGTTCCTATAATCTGCAAAGAAACAACTATTCTTGCCTGGAAAAATAACAAACAAACAGGGGCAACAAAAAGTGTCTTCTCCCAGGAATGTCTTCACCAGGATAGAAAAGAAAAGTGGCAAGAAGAGAGGGGACCTCACTCTCATGGTTCTGTGCATGTGTAGGGACTAAGTACAAAATGTTCAGGCTCAGAAACCAAATCAAGGGGCAGAAAGTTAAATGCTTCACCATCCTAACTCCCCAAATGCACAACTCTTTCCCAGATAGCAGAGACTCCTTAGCTTGAGGGGATCTAGGGAAGAGCCAAGGAGGTCAACACCACACAGACCTTTGGATATATCCTCAGCACAAACCCAAGTATTGATAATGCCAAACAGGTGTCTTGCACCAGTGGATATAGGTCCAAGAATCGACGGAAGACATCCAGCCCAGCTCAGTTTGGTCTAGTGGTTAGGGAGCCGGACTGTCATCTGGGAATACTGGGTTTGATTCCACCCTGTGGCGGCCCACTACCCCAGCACAAGGCGGATTTTTTCCCCTGCCCCTTTCTCCTGTGAAGGGGCCTGAATATATTTAGATCTGGTATCAAAAAGAACAGCACTGGCCATGCCTTTCCAGCCTCATGAGAGAGTGCACCACCTTCCTTCTTTCTCTCTTGAGCAAGCGGTGAGAATTTCTAACCAGCCTCCCTGTTAATTAGAATAACTAAGCCCTCTGCTTACCTGTCCTTTCTAACTGAGCATGTAACATAGGCAATTTTTAATGCATTAAAGTCAACATAAATAAACACATTAAATAGTCATGGGCACCATACACCTTCCCCCACAAAGCCAGCTGGGTGACCTTGGGCCAGTCACAGTTCTCTTCTGAGCTCTCACAGCCCCACCTACCTAAAAGGGTATTTTGTTGTGGGGAGAAGAATAGAAAACTTTGTCAGCTGCTTTGTCAGCTGCTCTTAAATGGGTAAGAAAAGCCAACTCTTCTTCTTCTTCTTCTTCTTCTTCTTCTTCTTCTTCTATAGTCCAAAAGAGGGATGAGAGAGAATAATCACTTTTTCAGTGATTTAGGTCAGCAAAACTGGAAGGCAGCATAGAATTGAAATCCAGCTTTAACAAGCCCACAGAGCAGTATAAAAGTATGCCTTAGAGGTGGCAGGAAAAGGCAGGGTTCTTGCTATGTTCAAGGAACCAGAAAGCAGGAGGCAGGGGGAGGCAAAGAGTTTCCTCAGTCCCAGGATTTCAGGTCAACACCAAGCATTTGATTTGTATTCGAATATCAGTCTTTGAGTGTACTGGACAAATTTCAAATGCACCAAATATCTGTGCACATCCCTACTATAGGTTGAGAGTTTAAGTCTGGATTTAAGGTAAGTACCAAAAGGCCATAAAGACCATCTGAACACAGTCTAAAAAAGACAGACTCTGTACATCAACAAATTATGGGGATTCAGCATGGAAATAATGAGGAGACTAAATAGATTACCCTTTCAAGCAAATGATATATTTTTAAAAAAACTTGAAATCAAAGCCAACTTTTTATTTGCAGTCAAAACCAATCTGAGGCCCTGTCTGCACAAGGTCACAGATCTGGATCAGAGGCTTCCTCATCTTCACATTAATCTGGATCGAGGAGGCTCCATCCCATATTAGGACATATCCGTTGACATGCAGCCATCCAGCCCTCACCTCCCCACGATATGGATCAAGTAAGGCAGTGGAGAAAGAGCCTGAGACATATCTCTTGATTTTCTCATACTTTACAACTACTGGGCAGGTGCTGTGCAAACTATGCTTGTTGCTAGCTCTGTGTTACTTACTCAAACCTCCCTTTTGCTTCCTAGTACAGCACGCACCTGAAGAGAGGGATAATAAGGTGATTCAAAGGAGGGAGACGAATTCCCTACACTCACCTGGAGTTTTGTTTTGCACCAGAAATTATCTACTTTTAAAAACGTATTGTTTTTAAAAGAAGAGAAAACTTTCTCCTAGTATTTCATGTTTTAAAATAAAGATAAATGGAATGGCATATTCTAATGGCGTTTTCATCAAGCATGCTTCAATTGCTGCCCTTTCTCTGGATGGGTATTTAATACTAACCTATTTCAAATGAGCTGCTCATGAATAATCTGTTCTCTCTGCAAACAGTGTATGTAGGTGTATTCAGCTGTTGTGCAGTCTTTTATCACTTTTGCAGATACCTCTAATAACTGTCACAGATTACTCCAGGGGATAAACCCTTTAGGAGCACAAGCAGCCAAAGGAATCCAACTCAAATGTTTTACTGACACTAATTAGTCCAATGGTCTGACTATTGTCTGTTTGGGAAAGCTGACTCAGACCAACAAGTTTTTAAACAATACAAAAGAGAGTACAAAGATGAGCATTTTATCAGTTATTGTAATGTCCAAATAAGAGGACGAAGGGAGCAAACATGAAATCCATGATCTTTTGTTCCTAGAAATGATGTTAACTAGGCATCTGCACAAATATTTGTAACATTCAAAATTTGGCCAAATCTGGATATTCAAACTCAAATTGAATATTATAATATTTGTATGCTAACATTCAAATGAATACGAATGTTTCTGAACATTTGAACAAATAGTTCGGACATTCATTAAGCTGGGGAAACCTATCATATATGTATCTATTTGTATCAGATACATATCTGTTCATATAAAATATATATCTGTTCATATCAGATACGTATCTGTTTTTATCAGATACATATCAAATGTTCATTAAAAAACGTACTAATAGATTTGTATCGAACAGAATTTTACCACATTCAAATGTGATCTATTCATGTGAATATGGATTTTTTGAACATTCAATTTATTTTGAATTGAATGCCCCCCCAAAATTGTACACAACCCTAATGTATTGAATGTTTGTACCAATACATACGAATATATTCATATCAAATATAATTTTAACGCATTTGAATGCATTCTATTTGTACAAATACGGGTTTTTGAACATTCTATTCATTTCGAATCAAATGCCCAAAAAACATTCATGTACATCCCTACCATAGAATCCTTTGGATCCTCCTTTTTGAATGTAAAAAGAGAGTTCTGACGTCTAAGTGATAATTCGAACTGTGCAAAGGTATCCAAGCTACTGACATTTTGCAGCATCAGTGGATGAGAAGTGGGTGAGGAAAAAAGAGGAAGGGGATAAAAAGGAAGATCAGAGGAATAGTACCGGCATATATGTTTTCTTTCCCATTTAAATCTGAAGGAGGGTTTTGTTGTGGTTTAAAGAAGAAAAAATGTAGCTTCACCATCTCTTTCATCATGCTAATGCACTTTTTTTTTTTCAAAGCTACATATAATTCAGATGCCTGCATTTGATTCTTTACTGTTTTTGGCCTGCGGTAGGTTAGTTTTCCTAAGAGCTGTATGCAAATAAACTAATAATCTATCAGGCTAGTGTATGATTTTATTACTAGTGTCTTTTGAAGCAATTAAAAACTGACTTTAAATTTCAGCCTGGACTATAATACCTATGGTATAACCCGACTGCATGATTTTGGAGCACCTTTATACACAGGATCATCACAACTATATTGCTTGGCATGACTGTTCCTAATTCTTCATGATGAGGAAGGAATCAAATTATCCTTATTATTAGAAATATATTTCCAAAATAAATAGCTTGTCTCCTCATCAGCTGAGAATCTGAAAGAAGCAAAACTCCTTATCTCAGTCAGGATTATATACCTGACTTATTATTCAAAAGCTGCAGTAGGATGCACTTGCCCACAAAAACCACAGGACTATGGCACCTACCAGACCAGCGGATAAAAATCTACAGTTATATAAAAATGTGCAGCTTACCTGGCTGAGGAATGATGACTCCTTGTCCCCACTCCAAACGGAGGTCCACTTCTTCCTCCTCTGCAGCTGCAAGACTTTCGTGGCGCATGCTGTGAGGCGCAGGTCACATGGCATGGTGCAGCCAAAGGGAGATGAGCTGCAGGCTCAGCTCTTGTTGGCTGTTTCTCAGGACGGCAGTAAACTTCAAATTTACCTGATAGTGCAGAGTGAGTGTTGATCGTTCCGCAGCAGGTAAATGCGCAGTACCGGTGCACTGCAGCTATGAAGTATAGGGCATCAGGTGTGATGCCCACACACTGACTGTGCATCAGAATGCGCAGTACCTCCCCCCCCCCCGGTCTGGACACCCCCTATGTTATCCTGTCAACATTTCCTGTTCTTAAGCTTGTTTGTGATCCTAAGCTGCAGGTATCTCTTCCTAGGCAAAACCACCATTTTCTAATTTCTAGCTTCAAAACAGCTTTGCTCAGGCTACTTTTTTGTGTTTCTCCCTAATACAAGTGAAGTAAAGAAGCAAAAGCATTGATTATACTTCGGCTCTCACAACTGGATGTAAGAAAAAGCTATTTCACATACAGCAGTTCTTAAAATAAGCACCTTAAAGATTCCTCCTTTGCTTCTCTTCCTTCACAGTCACCCTTCTAGCATGCCACCCACTTTTCCAGTCTCTGATGGGATGGTGGCTTTAGCAGGCTGGAGTCTCCAGCTTTCAACTCTGCCTGAACCAAACTTCTGTGAGCTGCATATTTTAAATCTTTTATGTTTGTCTCAAAATTGCCCCAGGGGTGTCTAAAGGCATGTGGCCTAGTAGTGTCTTCCACATTTAATATGGAAGTTACACTTTTGGATGAATGAGCTGCTTTGACAGCTGGATCCTTGGGATATCTTTCCTTCCCAAACCTGCATCTTATCTGTTTGTGTATAAAGCTTTTGTTGACTAGCAAACAGCCTTGAAACTTACAATCTACCTTTGTGTGTGGAAGACTGGCTTGACTAAAGGCATTTCAACTGAAGAATATATCTAATAAAATGTATGTTATTAACTGACTGAAATATTTGCTTCGAGGCAAGGATGCTTTTTGGTTCCCTAGAATGTGCAGATGTTTTTAGCAGGGGTGGATTCCTTGCTGTTGAACTATTTTTAAAAGAGGAAACTGCAATGCAGATAGAGCCTGGGTATCTAAACTGCAGGGCACTGGACCATGTGTTGATTGAGTGAGCACAAAAAATCTAATTTAAAGCAAGTGGGCATTACAGTCACACAATTGGTGATTACCTGTTCCGCATTTGTCTTTAGTAATATTTATATCTTACCCCTTCTCTCTCTCTCTTTAAAATTTCCATCACAGCACAGATCACATTTATTTTAAAATGCTTTACAGACTTAGCATTTTACTAGTGGCAAATATGTGTTGCTAGATGATGATACAAATTGACTTCAGCTGCTATCAAACAAAACTGCACTGATCATCAAATGCACTATAGGAAAACATTTATTTCTTGCATTTTAATTGGAAACCCTCTCTGTTTATGCTACAAAGAATCTGAGATAGTAAAGACTGGCTCCAAAGGACTTTACATGGAATTTTAGTATTCTCGATAGGTAATAGTTGGCATACAGAATTGTATTTATAATCTATAGTTTACAGTTACCAAGTGATGGCTGAGAGGAAGGCATTTGTGCTACCTGTTTCTCAGATTCTGATTTCAGACTATTTATTTATCTTAACAGTACTGCCTCTGTCTGGATTCACCTTTTCTTCCATCCTCTAGCTGAAACATAACTAAGGTTGCATTTGCACTCAGTTAAAAAATGACAGAGCACCTCTGTAACATTCTAAATTCAGCCAAATTCAGACATTTGAACTTGAATAAAATGTTACAATATTTGTATGCTAACATTTGAATTAATACAAATGTTTCCAGATATTTATACAAATAGTTTGTGCATTCATTAAGCTGGGGAAATGTATCAGATACGCATCTGTTTGTATCAGATATATATCTATTCATATCAGATATGTATCTATTTGTTATCAGATATGAATCTATTCATATCAGACATGTTCCTATTCATATCAGATATATATCTGTTCATATCAGATGCATATATATTCATATTAGATACGTATCTGTTCATATCAGATACGTATCTGTTCTTTTCATATATGAATCTGTTCGTATCAGATACGTATCTATTCGTATCAGATACGTATCTGTTCATATCAGATACTGTATGTATCAAAAGTTCATACGAATACATACGGATAGATTTGTATTGAACATTTGAATGTAATCTATTTGTATGAATAAGGATTTTTGAACATTGGATTCATTTCAAATTGAATGCCAAAAAAAAAATCATGCATATCCCTATACCTCTATGGTGGTTTAGAAATGTTGCCCTGATGTGCTTTTGGCCCACATTTTTTTGCTGTGTATCAACATACAGCCTCAGATTTTTAGTACAAAATAATTTTTTAAAAAAAAGTCACTGGTAAGGTAAGGGTCTTATTAGATGTCTCCTTGTAATCTCCTTAAATCACATTTTGTCAGGTCAACAGGAGGAGGTTTTCAAACGAAGCCTTCATCTCCAAGCCCTCCACTGCAGTGTTCCACTTTCCTAAGGCATAAAACTGTAGCTGGGCTCTTCAGGCCAGCAAAGATTTTCCAATCAGCTAAAAGTAGGTGAGAAATGGTTATCCTCTTCCTAATTAAAGGACAGCCATAATTGGCTTACAAGTATGGGTGGAGGGGCTAAGCAACAATTTGCTGCAATTTGAAGTCAGGAAACTACAGCCAGTAATTGCCTTATCAGTTACGCATCCACCCCATTACCAACAGTTTCCTGTGTGCCTTCCAAGGTTACAGGTAAATCTCCGGTTAACCCTCCCAGTTATTAATGATTAAGTTAATGTTTTTTAAATGTTCATGTTCTTGTATTCTTTGGAAGGTGTTTTCCTCTAGAATTCTGTAAAGTGATGGCCCAAATACTGCAATGTAACAACTTTCCAGTCTTGTGTAGTGGTTGGGGAATATCCACAAAACCAACTGGGTGACCTTGGGCTAGTCACAGCTCTCTTCTGATCTTCCACAGCCCCACCTAACTCACAGGGTGTCCGTTGTGGTGAGAATAATAGGAAGCTTTGTCAGGCACTTTGAGTCCCCTTAAATGGATGAGAAAAACAGGGTAGAAAAGCCAACTCTTCTTCCTATTTTTCTTCTTCTTGTACAATTATTGGGGTATGATGGTGCTTCCTACAAAATTTATTTAACTGCAGATCACAATTCTAAAAATTGAGATGAATTTTGTTTAAATAGAACAATTTTGAAGACTGAATCTTCTAAGAGGAGAAAGAAGTCTGTGCTCAACCAATGCACATACAATTCTATATTGCTCCTGAAGTTATCACTGAGAAGTAGAATAATCAAGCCTGATGTGAGGGCTCTAGCAGCCAGGAAGTAACATTTCTGTTCTCATAGTCCTGGGGGACCCATTTCAAGAGTCCAGTTTTGTATGCCACAGGCATAACTCAGCCTGCGTAGACATGCACCCTTTTACATGACTGCCTGTGCCAGTCTACTCACCCCTAGGATGCTGGTAGACCTGTAAAAACAGGCCTGCTGGTTTCCTGGTCTAGATGGCTATTTGGCCACCTAAACCAGGGTACACTGTATGCTAATAGGGAACTAGTGGGGATGTGACCTCCTCTGTTCCAGAGTGGATGAAGAAAGCTAGACAAAACAAAAGGAACAAGAAGGAAAAAGTATTTTAGCAGTCAAAGACAAACTTGGGAGTTTATATGAATTGGTATGCAGTCAAAGGTTGTCCTGAAGCTAACATATATGTGCAATGAGTAGAAGCTGGATGCCTAATTTGAAGATAAGATAAGAGGCCTGAAATAGTATGTAAACACTCTCTACTAGTTTGTTAAGGAAAGTGAAGAATAATTTTATTGAACTCAGAAAGAATTACAAATAAACTATATGGGAACATGTATCATTGTGGAGCATACACCATGGCAGCTACTGCTGATTGGGCAATCATAAGCAAGAAACAAAGCTTCAGTAGTATTTGATGTCATCCAAGTAATCATTATTAGTCCCACAAAAGAGAAAGGTACTCAAAAACCCAGAGGAACAAATTAAAAAAGGACCCATGACATTGGGAGCCCAGAAATGAGAATCCACAAAAATAAGAGTAACTTTGAGCTTCTTTCCCCCTAAGATGTATTAAAAACAAAACAAAAAGATATCTGTATGCCATGTCTATTAATTTGTCAAGTGAGCTGTCTGCCTGAAGCACAAATCTGAGATGTGAAAATATGGTTGCCAACACCCATCAATCCCACTATGCTGTTCAGCCATGTCAGACTGATTTGACATATCACATCCGACTCTGGCATTCTAAGAATGAAGGTCAAGCACAGGGGGACTCATACTCTCATCCATCCTTCCACCCCTTGAGAGAAGTCTTAAAAGAAGGAAGAATAATGCAAGAGGATGCTTGTTTACATAGTTCGTGTAGGCAAGAACAATTTTCCTTGGGCTACATTTTCTGGTTGAAGGTCCTATTTGTGAGAGATGAATTATGCTGTTACAATGAATGGGAGCAATGTGTTTTTTGGAAGAAGGATGGACTGGATTAGGAGAAGTGTTGCAAATGTGAGGCAACAAATTAGAGAAATGAATAATATAGCAGCAGGAACTAAGGTAAGAGGAGCTTTAGCAAAATGTGTCCAATTAATGACTATTAATTTTAAGATTATATAATTTATGTAACATTCTTCAAAGTATGAAAAATACAACCCCCTCCCTCCCCCCCAAAAAACCCCAAGGTATGTTAATTTTGCCAAAATAATCCTCAGGTTTAGAATATAGTAATCACTGGGGGGATTTAGAAAGAAAGAAGTATTCCATGTTAAAAAGAATTATACATATGAGAATGAAATGAGATCAGAGTGAGCAGAACATCTGGATTCAAGATCATAAATGGAAGGGGGAAAAAACCTCAGTATTGTGGTTGGTGCCTGTGGCAACCCCTTCAGCCAGGGCAGATTTCACTGCCTCTCTGTCTACCTCCGATTACAATTCAGCTCGTCCAATTTATAAACTGTGCTGGCCATGTTTCACTCCAACCCTATGCTAAAGAACTCACCACTTTCACTTCTCTCACACTCAAGCAGAGAAGTGTCTATAACTGCCACCCGTGGCTCTGCTTTCTCCCGCTTGCTTTCACTACTTAAAGGAACAGGATCTCTTTTCTCTGGCAATCCCCATATCCTGGGTAATAAATACTTCAGTCAGAGTTCTCTTTTCCAATCAAGAAGAATTGTTCTTTATTGCTTACAAAGAGTTGTGAATAAATATGTAATGTTTTTAAAGCACTAGAATGAAGTGTGTATTTTTAACCTTGTTAGCCGCTCAGAGTCCACCAAGGTGGAGATGGTGCGGGATAAAAGTTAAATAAATAAATAAATAAAATAAAATAGATAAATAACTAAATAAGTAGCTTCACCAGTAACTCTACAACCTATATAACCTTAACTATCTGGGTATTTTCCCCCTCAGGATGCAGTTCATTCACACAAGAACCTCTCACCCCAAACACCCAATCATAGAACAGTTTTCCTCTCTCGAGGGTGCCTTTTATACCCGCAGCCTGGCGGTGCCTGTGTTGTTGCTCCCTCAAAAATATCTTGGGGTTCTAATATTTCTGAGCAAATAATACTTATTTGCAACCCAGTATCATGTAATCCAATAAATTTCCATCCTTTAGCTGCTATGTCCCATAAATAATGCACGTCTGGCATGGCCTCTAGGTTCACATAAACTAACGATCTGGCAACACCCTCTCTTGACACATTTTGTTCCCGCTTCACTTGTGTCTGGTCACCATCTTGTGAGCCAGCTGCCATCTTATTGAGTGCCCAACTGTCCTTTTCTATGAATCTCCTTTAGGGTCACCTAAAGTACAAGCAGGATAGTTTTATTCCAAGTTCAATCTTACTTTAAGAATACCTATTTTAATATAAAAGCATGTAGAAACCATATTTTCGCAAGAACATAAAATCTCAGCCTCTCAATTCTATATCATCCATCCATCCATCCATCCATCCATCCATCCATCCATCCATCTATCTACCTATCTACCTATCTACCTACCATTTACCATCTATCATCTACCCATCCACCCATCTACCCATCCATCTATCCATCATCTCTTTGCATTTCTATTACAATAAAATCAATAGCATAAATAACATTGATCTTCAGTTCATCAAAACCAACACATAATATTCAGTTGTTCAGGATCTCAAAGAATGATACAGAAAGCCAAGCAGGTGTTAGATTATACCTTATTAATATTTTGGAAGAATTGACAAATTACATATAACATCTTTTAATTGAGTGGAAATAACTCAATGATGTGAAAATAACTCTTAGCAACATAAACATTTCTCTGGAGGGGAAAGAAGCCGTTCTGTCCTGCTGACTCTCCTTGTTCTCTCAGCAGCTTCAAGACCATGTTTTTACTTACAGGGCAAGGAGCCCTGTAACATGCCATCTGCAACCACATCTCCACTAACTATGGCAGAGAGCACTTTGTGGCCATGCCAGCAAGCTGTTCTTCTCCAGATTGAGGTCCCTTGCTTACTTGCTTGGTCTCTATGTATGCAAATCTCTCTTTCAACAGATTATGCGTCCTTCCTTTGACCTTGTCTTCTTGTGTGCAGTGCTGTTAATATTCCATAAGTCCTCTCCAGATCAAGTCAGCTTAGGCAGTAACTGCACTGAAGGCAATCTAACCTGGCAAGAGCAGAGACAGTGATGTCTGTAACTATGGCTACACCCTTGTTGTGGAGGGAGGAAAGAATAAGAGGTAACATTCTGGCAGCCCTTGGGCAAGGCATCATTAGAGTTTTGCATTGTCTGCACATTCAGTTCCATCTTTACAACTGTCTCAGAAGCATATTTTTCTTTTTCTTCCAAAATGTAGGTTCAAGCCTGCAGAAGCTATCTGTTCCTAAGATCAAGCTGCTTTTATCAGTTGAAGAGGTGACATCCAGGTCACTTTGTGAGGAAAAATATACATGGCCTCAGAAGCAAAAGCCTTTTGCAAGCTTGACTACAATTTGAATGGGAAAGAGTAAAGGGCCACTGTTCCACTCAAATAGAAAACAGGAAGGAACGAAAGAATGCTGAGACTACATTTCCACTTATGTAGAAGCTCCTTCATGAAAGGGCTAGCCCACTGTGTCTCCATGCATAGTGGGAAAATGTATCCCATAGCAAGTTCACCACCTCTGCGTAGTATATGATCATGCATAGGGTGCAATTTCCTATACTAGGGGAAACCACTTTGTTCATTGCAATGTCAAGTGTCTCCCAGAAGAGAGCCATAGAGGTTCCCTAAGATTCAGCAAACAAGCCATTTTTGCTGAAGCCGTGAACTCTAAATGTTGCCTTTCTGCTACAGGTTGATGTGATTAAGTTGTAGTGCAAAACAGCTGCTGACAAAGATTTGAGTCAATGGACCCATTGCAGAATAGGGTGGTATACTACAATTATTTATTTATTTATTTATTTATTTATTTATTTATTTATTTATTTATTTATTTATTTATTTATTTATTTGTTTGTTTGTTTGTTTGTTTGTTTGTTTGTTTGTTCAATTTATATGCCGCTCCTCTCCGAAGACTCAGAGCGGCTTACAACAGGTCAAAATATCAGACAGGTTAAAACAATAACAGTTAAAAGCAAAACAGTAACATCAAACACCCACTCTCAAACCCATTCCCGAAACAGGGAGGTCTTAACAAGCTTTCTAAACTCCAGGAGGGTGGGGGCATTTCTTATAGCGTGCGGGAGCTCATTCCACCAGGTGGGGGCTGCCACCGAGAAGGCTCTCCCCCTCAGGGCTGCTCTTCTGCACTGTTTCAATGTTGGAACTTTCAGGAGCCCCAGTCTATGGGTCCTAATCGGTCGGAGGGACTCATGAGGCAGGAGGCGGTCTCTCAGATATACTGGTCCTAAGCCATGTAGGGCTTTATAGGTTATAACCAGCACCTTAAATCGGATCCGGAGACCGACAGGCAGCCAGTGCAGCTCGCGGAGTGTTGGTGTAATATGGGACCGTCTAGGAAGTCCCACAATAGCTCTTGCGGCTGCGTTCTGGACCACCTGTAGTCTCCGAACGTTCTTCAAGGGCTGCCCCATATAGAGAGCGTTGCAGTAATCTAACCTCGAGGTAATAAGAGCATGAGTGACTGTACGTAAGGCCTACAATGAGAGTGTAGCTCCCAAATCCATCCTTTTTATTCCTAAAGTGGTCACCATCTGGTCCAGATCCCACGTTTCTGGTACATATATAATAACTGACCCATATTGCCCTAAATGGCTTGAAAAAGCCTTCTGATTTCAGGAAATGGCCTGGTCTTTAAAAAAAACAACAACTATGGAGGACTAGAATCAAAATAAAACATATGTTGAAAAGTAATGTTATTGAAGCAAAAATATGTTGAAAGGACTCCTTAAGGGCTTTTCTGCACTGGGCAGTGGATCTGACTATACTTCTGGGCCTTTTTCATCAACACTTTAGAGAAAACCAGGGAAGCCTCTCCCCTTCCCAATGTTCTCCATTAACAGAGGACTGGACTAGGTCACTCAAAGACCTACCAGGTGATGGTACACCAGACCATGGAGGGCTAGAGATGGCATCCCTCCATGGTCCAGTATACCACAGAGGACCCATTTCAGTGGTACAACAAGATATACCACCAGAATGTCCACCCAGTAGGTCCGACAGCCAGGGAATTTCATTTCTGGCCCTTGGAAAGTCCCTATACCAGATCTAAAGTCAGCACAAGGTGGTACATAC
This sequence comes from Aspidoscelis tigris stejnegeri, assembly GCA_023333525.1. Classification (NCBI taxonomy): domain Eukaryota; kingdom Metazoa; phylum Chordata; class Lepidosauria; order Squamata; family Teiidae; genus Aspidoscelis; species Aspidoscelis tigris. Next base: position 66,091,956 of record JALMGA010000007.1, on the reverse strand, counting down.
CAATGAGGGATGTGGATGAATATTCGTTAACAGTGATTATTAGTATGAATTTGCCCGAATTTGGACATTCATACAACAATCAAATGTTAGGACATTCATACATTAACATTCATACAAATATGAGTGTTTCGGACATTTATACAAATAGTTTGGACATTCGTTTAACTGGGGAGGTGGGAAAGTGGCCAGTTACATCTGCAACAGATCCGGATTGCATTCAACATGGATTGAGAGCAGGTTAAAAGTGGATTCAGGTTGGATTTGATGCTTTCAGAGCAGATATGGTACAGGATACATATCAAATATGTATTCATTTATATCGGATACATAAAGGATATTCGTACGAATAGTTTCCTATCAGATAGAATCCTACCACATTCGAAGGGCATCTATTCGAATTAATACAGATTTTCTAACGTGATTTGTTACAAATCGAATTCCAAAAAACCCCATTCATGTACATCCATAATCCCAATGCAGACAACTTTATTCTGGGCAGAAACAATTCGTTTCAATTTGATTCTAGACTGGAACCCATCATTCTGGTCCAAAATAACAGTTGGGACTTGGGAGTGAGGGAGTAAAGAGCTGAACATTGAGTATCTCCAAACAGGTTCAGATTTTGAATATCAGCATTTCACAGGAAAAGAATATTTCAGATAAAAGTTAACGATAATCCCAAAGTCTTTCCAGATCATCAGTCTGAGATCATTTTCTGCTTCTGCTTCTAACATTTCAGGTATTTTCAAGTCTAGGCACTTTTCCACTTGATTTCACTTGCGATGCACTGAATTGTCAAAGTTACCCTCTTTCATTCTTCTCCCATGCAGCAGGGACAGATGAAAGCAAACTTACAATGAAGATCTTTATTGGCTTTTCTTGTTGCTTCAGATACTTTGATAACTATTTACTAAAGATAAGGACTCCCAACTGCTTCTCAGTCATGGATAATCAACAAGCTGCCTATCAGATGTGAGACTTAAATCTTTTCATCTGTTATTAGTGTCCAAGCTATTTGAGGATGCTGAGATTTCCTGCTCAACAATATTTGGAAATACAGTGCTAGCCGCTCTTGCATTCTTTCTTTTTAAAGTTAGCAGGCACCCATGTAATTAAATCAAGTTTAGTGTTGCAAGAATCCCTGAGGATATTAGGTCTTTTTAAAACTGCACCTTATTCCTAGGTATTTTGTCTCTTTCTGCACTGGGCCTTATTCTGGATTATATCATGGAATAGGGACTTGCCAGCCATCTGTTAGTGAAGACTACAAAAGGCCCTGGCAGGCTTCCTGCATACACAAAGAGTGCAGATAACCAGGGCAGGGTGGGCTGGAACTGATGGCAATGGCTGTGGCAACATCCAGCACATGTTCAGATGTTTCCTTGGCATTTGGGGCACAGTGCATGACAATGCAGTTTTAGTCACACAGTCATGCTAGCATCATACCTGGAAGAGGGTTTGAACGCTCCTGCTACCCAGGAGCCTCCTTGCTGTTCCCAACCAAGGTGCGAACTATTTCTTAGCAGTCCACAATTAGTTGGGACCAGAGAGGGCTTGGTGAGCTCTGGGATGGCATCAGTCGAGGTGTCATGCAAATGCATTCACCCAGTAAGTGGACCACTGCTCACTAGATGTTAAGAGCAAACAGAACTTTACCGTTCTGGTTCTTTTCACAGTGATAATACTTCAACCACTTTTCTTTCCTTGATAGACCAATGATAAACTACATATATATCTGTTAGAGTTATCTGTTTGGCTCATTGTTTGCTCTCAAGGTCCATTTTGTGCAAAACTACATGTCTGGTCCCTGAAGACCTTCTCTTAGAAATTCATATATAAGTGGCTGCTTAAAGAATTCCAGTAAAGTTCTGTATCGTTAATATGGGCTGCACTAATTTCAGATAGTAAGTAGAAGAAAACTGGGTTTCAAGGACATTTTTGATTATATTTTTTAATAAAAAAGAAAAAAAGCTAAACATCTGCAAACATGAATAAAAACCTTCATCACAAGATGAACAATATTATTATGGTGTCCATCTTGTATTGGGCTCCTTCTTTCTGTTAGATTTCCTTTTCATTTTTGATGGAATTTTGGGATTTGTTTGCTTATGAGAATATCCTCCCTCCTTCTTTTGATGAACTTTCTAAGTGACACCCCTGCCCTGAATCTAGATTAGAATATAATATAGAGTCCTATATCTGATGAGAACACAGCTCCCTTTCAGCTGTTATGAATATTTAACCTTAACAAGAAGATCCAATCACGCCTACAAGTAATGGTACTGCTAGCATATCAATAAACAATTTTTTGACATGTCTAAAGCAAACCCCTACAATATAGCACATAGCATGATTTGATTGTAGTGATATCAGAGATGCTTTCAGATTGTTTTTGAAGAACGTGTGTGGGAAGGAATGAAATATCAAGTCTGGACATGCGCGTATTTGTTTTCATTAGAAAGAGCAGTGGAGTATCCAGTGGCTGATGCAAGCTATACATCTTGGTACTTTCTGCTAAAAACCATTGTTCTGTTCATAATCTTCACATAATGAACAGGTGGTTGAACAGTATACTGGGCAGAGGAACACATCTGACCATATGTCCACTGCAGTGTAGGGCATCCCACACTTACCAGGAATAGCCAGTGTTCTGCTCAGAAGCCCTATCAGCAGAGTGCTGGGTCCAACTGGAAAGGATGGGACTAGGGATGGGCAAGAATATTTGAAACATTCAAAATTTGATCGAATTCTTTTGAATTCAGGCATTTGAATTCCAATCAAATGTCTATACATTTGTTTTAAACATTCAAATGAATTTGAATGTTTTGAATCATTTGTACAAATTATTTGGGCATTAACATGTGTACACATACATACACACTACATACGTATCCATATGCATCTTATACGTATCTGTAGGCATTTGACAACATCTGAACTGGATCAGATACATGTGGTCTATATCCATGCTAACACCCTTTAGCACACATTTGCTGTTCTAAAGCCCACTGAACGCAGATGCCTCTGCCTATGGTTGAGCAGGATCTAGGCAATATGGATCTATCTAAGGCCCTTTCTGAATTTAGTTAATCTGGACTAGCTAGATTTGGGTTAGCTAGATCTGGGTTAGCTAGATTCAGATCAACCACAGGCAGAGGCATCTGCATTGAGTGGACTTTAGAACAGCAAATGTGTTTAAAGTGTGCTAGCAGGGATGTGGACCACATTTCTGATCTAGGTCTACTTTACTCCCATGTAGATGATGTGTTCTTAGCAGCTCCTCAATACAGATTAACTGAGTAAATCCAAAAAGGGCCATTGTTTACTTTCAGTGCTGGACATATAATCTCAATGTTTAAATGTGTTTTGAGAACTGCATTATTGGTTAGGGAAAAAGAGCATACAGAACATTTCCAAAAATCAGGTCAACTACAGGACAAATACGGGACAAAAATGGGATGCATACAGGATAAAAACAGGATGCATACGGATGCGTACGGATGCGTACGGATGTTGTCAACATTCGTATCATCAAATACGAATCAAATATTTGTACAAATAGATATGAATGTATTTGAACTGGTTCAAATTTGAATACATTTATTTTTTCTCTATTCGCATGAATTTGAACATTCGAATATTCAATTTGAATAGAATCAAATGTTGAAAATTGCATTCATGCACACCCCTAGTTGGGACATGTGGCGTTCGTGGGAGTGAGTGAGAGAGAGCAGTTTGGCGGGCTTCCGGAAGCTCTATGAGTGATGGGAGGGGTGTGGCCACTGGAGAAGCCACGTCCATCAAGCAGCATGACCAATCAGAGGCAGCAGAAGTTGGACTATAAAGGAAACAGCTGCAGCAGCCATAAGAAGGAGAAGTGCAGCCTAGAATGTGTGTGGTAGTTTCACCTCTCAGTCCCAGATAGGAAAAAGCCCATGAAAAAGGGAAGCAAGGACGTTTTAAGGCTGGGTTTAAAAGGGACTGTTTGTCTTCAGAAGGACCTTAAAGAAAGGGGGGAAAGATTTCAAAAGGGCTATTTCTTTTTCTTTTCAAACTGTACAAGGACTGAAGAGCTGAGAGTTAAGCTTGCTTTGTTATTTTTCTTAATTGCTGTAACAATAAACCATTGAAGTTGATTCATTATAAAGGTGTCAGTCTGTTGCTTTGAGATAATCATAGCTAATAGGCAGATAAAGGTGGAAGCCAGAGGGAAAGCTTTACAGTTAAAAGCTGAAGAAACCTGGCAGGGAACTGGGCACCTGCCTATTGGCTTTTCAGCTCGTGTGGCTCTGAGGAGTACAGGGTGGGAAGAAGCAGGCAGGTCGCCACAGGACACATCTGGAAAATAGTATGACACCTATCATGTCACTGCCAGGGTACTGAGCAGTGACAGCTTCCAAGGAGGCTTAAAGAGGGGAAACACTACTTTCTCTGAAAAAGTGGCCATTTCCCTCATCCATTTCTGCTGGACAATTCCACCTCAACATTTCTGGATGACTAGCTTCACCTTGACAAATATCTGAAGAATTAGAACATCAGTGTATGCATGAAGGGTCTATTTGTGTAGACTTTTATGCACAAGATCCTGCTTTCCATGTGAGTCATACGGCTGAGGGATTCTCCGACATAACTGAAATCTGAACAGAGTTCTATATCCTTGTTAAATTCATCTTAAGTCGGCAGAGCTTAGCTTCCCTGAAGTCTCTCCTTGTTAATGCTTTTGGGTTCAGGTTGCCAGTCTATTTTATGAAAGAGTGAGTGAGATTGTAATAACTCAGGGAGTCAAGAGCTGAATAGAAGTCTAAATGCTCATGCTACTTTGAAGAAACACCTGGCCTCCTCCTTTGGATAAATCACTCTACCTCTAGAGAAGGATGTTAGCAAGCTAGCAGTATGAGTATTTTAATTGTTAAATAAAGGACATGTTTTGTTTTGGTTTTTGTCTAGGGTGGTTTCTTGTTGTTATTTTATCAAGGACATGTTTGCCAATTAAGCCTCTTCTTGCAAACTGAATTAATACAGAGAAATTGATGCTGGAAGGGTCCATAATTTTGCTCTTCTGTTTCAGCAGCTACTGTTCTCTTATTGTGTCAAGACCTTCATATCATATGTCAGCTTCCAGAACAAGAAGCTTCCGAACCAAGTACAGGGGTAGCCCCAGGTAGAGCGCGTTACAGAAGTCCAGGCGTGAGGTTACCAGTGCGTGCACAACAGTTTCGAGGTCCTTTACTTCCAGGAAAGGGCGCAGTTGGCGTATCAGCCGAAGCTGATAGCAGGCGCTCCTGACCGTCGCATTTACCTGATTTATCATCAGGAGCGACGAGTCAAGGAGTACCCCCAGACTGCGAACACAGTCACTGGAGGAGAGCGTGATCCCATCCAGGACTGGAAGTTGCAACCCAATTCTTGGTTTCGGGGCCGCTACCGTGAGCACCTCCGTCTTGTCTGGATTCAGTTTCAATCTGTTTTTCCTCATCCAGCTCATTACCGCTTGAAGACATTCATTGAGCGAAGAGATGCCATTGGAATTCGAGGCCGACGAGCAAGACATGGGGAAATAGATTTGGGTGTCATCAGCGTACTGATAGCACCTAGCACCATAACTCCGTATTATCTCACCCAGCGGCTTCATATAGATGTTAAATAACATCGGGGACAGAATAGCCCCCTGAGGAACCCCACAAGTGAGGTTCCTCTTACTGGAGCTACAGTCCCCGAGCAGCACCCTCTGGGACCGACCCGAGAGGAAGGACCGGAACCACTGCAAAGCAGTGCCCCCTATACCTAACCCCCTCAGGCGGTCCAAGAGGATGCCGTGATCTATAGTATCGAAAGCCGCTGAGAGGTCTAAAAGCACCAACAGGGTTACACTACCCCTGTCGATGCTCATGCGCAGATCGTCGGTCAAGGCAACCATGGCAGTCTCAACCCCAAAGCCTGTCCTAAAGCCGGTTTGAAATGGGTCTAGATAATCGGCTTCATCCAAGACAGCTTGGAGCTCAGAAATGGCAGCAATGACACAGGCCTATAATTTCTCATATCCAGGGGGTCCAGGGAAGGTTTTTTCAGAAGCGGCCTAACAGCCGCTTCCTTTAAACAAGATGGAACTTGTCTTTCCCTGAAGGATGCACCGATGATATCCATAAGGAATCTCATCAATGCATCCCCCCCCCCCGGACGGCCAGCCATGATGGGCAAGGGTCGAGAGGGCAAGTCGTCTTCCTCATCTTACCAAGCAGCTTGTCCACATCCTCAGTACTCACAGATTGCCACTGATCTAGTATAATTACATCGGCGGGATCACTGGACGCCTCATCTATCGACTCTGTTTCAATGGTGTCATCTAAAATATATGCCTGATGAAAGGGAGCTTCCCATGGCATTTGCTTTACTTGATGAAACATCTGGCCATGGAGATTCAGATTGTAGGTCCAGGACTGCAATGGGAAATATCTGGGAACTGGAACCTTCATGGAAGCATCCTCCCCCTGCATCAGTGGGCACTGTGGGGGCTGTGCCATACACTGAATATGGACACATAGTGCTCACGACCCTTTCTTCTGATACTCACACTTGGGTTGTAGTCACAGCTAAGGTTTAATCCAGCTTCAGTCCACTTTCAAGGCAAGATAAACATCAGCAAAGCGACCAGTAGTTTACTTTCCAGGTTATCCAAAAGGGGAAATTTTCTGAGTTACTTAACTTGTCACCTTTGCTGATGTTTTATCGCACTCTGAAAGTAGACTGAAGCTGGATTAAACCTTAAGTGTGACCACAGCCATGGACATGGAGACACAGCTCAGTTTATGCTGATGGATTACAAAGCTAATGATCAGAAGTAAGAATGTCAAAATTTGGCCCATTTGATCAGATCTCGAATGCCTATGAATATCCATGCACTAAGTGTTGCCTGATGAGCTCACACAGCCCTGTTAGGCTTTGGTATATGTCTATGAATCCATTGACTGGTAACTAGCATGTAACAGAGATGTAATTTAACCAAAAAGTGAATTTCATGCAAGTGCTTTGAAGAGGAGAAGGCTGAATTTAAAAAAGACAAAAATACCTAAAACTCTTTCTAGAACAAGGTTTCCTAAATTTTATGTGCCACTGTATGATTCTTGCCATATCTGTGTACCTTTTGGTTTCAATCGACACAGCTTTTTACTTTGATTTTGTTTTAAACAAATTTACCTATGTTTGTGAATGACCTAAAAATATCTTGTCATCACTAATGGAACATGCACTGCATTTTAAGGAACACTGTCTTGTTTGTTTGTTTGTATTTTTATCTCACCCTATACTAAAGTTCTCAGGGCAGAGGTACAGTCATAAAATCAACATTTAAAATGAATCTACTAAAAAACAAACCACCCCAGCAGTGTTTAAAAGTAGGGAGGGGAAGCTATTAATTGATGCAAAGACCAGGATAAATAGCTGTTTCTTTGTTTATCTCCAAAATGTATATAGTGAACAAGCCTGGCTTATCTCAGGGGGAAGCTATTCCATGGTCTGGGGGCTACCAAAAAGAAGGCATTATCCCAGGTTCCCAAACTTTTAACCACTGAAAGTGATGATACAACAGGAGGTTCTAACCTGTAAATCTTAAGTCACGAGCAGGACAATATGGAGGAAGTGTGATTTTTAAATGAAAATCCCCCAATATATCTTTGGTGGGGACTTCTAACATCACATCTGAGACTGTCTCAACCAGCTCAGAGAGGGAGGTTGTATGGAAGTGGGGAAGCAGTATACTGTCCTCTGGGACTTAATGGCAAGAACAAGCCCTCAAACCCACTTGTGGAGTAAATTGGCTATCTGGCAACTGACAGCTGAAGGAATGCAGGACAATCAATAACCTTGGGAACAACTGAGTTTTAATCAGGTAAGTCCATGTTGAGACTTAGCAAAAATAGCAACTCAGAAGCCCCTCAGAGACAGTTGTGTGTGGCACTTGTGTTCTCATTCTACCTCTGTTCCACATTCTCTAGTTCAGAATGTTTGTGGGGGAGAAGGGCTGACTGGCATGTGAACAACCTTCTCTCAAAACCAAATCAATCAATCAATCAATCAATTCATTCATTCATTCATTCATTCAATCTTACTTCATGTGAACACAGACTAAGAGTGAAAGTAGGTTTTATTAAGATTGGTAGGTAGATAACTGAAGGCAGAGAAGATTGATGTGAGTCACGAAGAAGAAGAGTTGGCTTTTCTACCCTGCTTTTCTCACCCATTTAAGGAGACTCAAAGCGCCCGAGAAACCTTCTGTTCTTCTCCCCACAACAGAAAACTGAGGTAGGTTGTGCTGTGAGAGCTCAAAAGAGAGCTGTGACTTGCCCAAGATCATCCAGCTGGCTTCATGGAGTAGTGTGGAATCAAACCTGGTATTCCCAGATAAGAGTCTGTCTCCTTAACCACTAGACTAGGCCTGCATCCTAAAACCAGCAGGTCAGGACCTGGCCAATAATGCTACTTTTTGTAATTAGCTTTTCAAGTGCTTCATTTGCTTTTCTGAACTCTCCCCTTCTCTTATTTATAACTTACAAATCCCTGCTTTGAACTTCTAACTTCATTATCTGTTTTTTATTCTATTCCTATCCACCTCCACCAGCCCACATAGAAGGCATTTTTAATCACCCTAACAATGTGCTCTTTCTATAGTTGATTAGAGTATTGGAGGCAAAGCCCATATAAAATCCAACCTATATGGTGGCAATGTTAATCTAGGATTTAAGGGAATGGGAATTCTAGGTGGGAAAAGAAAATATCACTTTTTGTCACAAGTGAATCTGATAAGCAAAATAGACCATTTCTCAACTGGTTTATTTACATCTGAATGTACCTTTTTAAAATGTTCTAAGTAGTCCTTTCATTTTTTTTAATGGAACCAAGAGCATTCACAAAAGTGTAAGATGAAAGATGGTCAACATCAATCTTCTAAGTGCTCTGAAGTTTTTGCTCTCATTCTCTGCAGGGTCTTTTGAGGACTGTGGGTTTCCTATAACATACACACACACACAAATGTAAAGTTTAGTTATAATGAGTAAGAAGCAGAGCTTTAAATAAAGTGTTCTTGTTACAATGCCCTGCCTGTTCCACAAGAACAGTCACAGTAATTTGGGAATATTCATTCTCATTCTTACAGACTTCTAATGGCACAGGGAGAAAAGCAACAGGTTATTTAATTTAAATTTAAATGAAACTGTTAGTCAAAATAAGATTTAAATAAAAGTCATTTGGAGAAGCCCTATATAATTTTTAATGGTGCATTATGCTAAATATAGTCATGAAGCTTAAGAAACCAATAAGTGAATTTATTCACATATTACTTAAAATTTAGGTGTGAATTGGCTTGAAATAATTAATAATGACCTTCACTTTAAACCTTCTTCACTCCATCTTCAGGTCTGATTGCTCACATTGCTTCACTTCTATTTGAGGATTTCCCATTCAGGAAAATCTAAATGGAAATTGGAAACTCCATATATAAAATTGGTAGAAATGCAAAGAGAGTAGTAATAAATGGCCAATCCTCAGGGTGGAAAGAGGTAAAAAGTGGGGTCCCTCAAGGTTAAGTGTTGGGACCAATGCTTTTTAATGTATTGATCAATGATCTAGAAGAAGGGGTACATGGTAAAATGGCAAAGTTTGCTGATGATACTAAATTATTTAGGGTAGTAAAAACCGAAAGAGATTGCCAAGAGCTCCAGAGGGATCTCTTAGAATTGGGTGAGTGGGCAACTAAGTGGCAAATGTGCTTTAATCTTAACAAGTGCAAAGTAATGCACATCGGGGCCAAGAATCCAAATTATGTCTATAAACTGATGGGGTCTGAGCTTTCTGCAACACACCAGGAATGAGATCTCGGGGTTCTTGTGGACAGTTCAATGAAGGTGTCAACTCAGTGTGTAGCAGCAGCAAAGAAAGCTAATTCAATGATGGGAATAATTAGGAAGGGAATAGAAAACAAGTTAGCAAGTGTTATTTTGCCTATCTATAAATCTATAGTGAGGCCACCTTTGGAATATTCTATACAATTCTGATCACCACACCTTAAAAAGGACATTGTGGAACTAGAGAAGGTGCAGAAAAGGGCAACCAGAATGATTAAGAGTCTGGAATACCTCCCTTATGAAATCAGTATTGCAGCACTGCCTCCAACTTTCTAGGCACACAGGACGCAGGCACGCTGCATCCTGGGTTTCTCCTTCCAGAATCAGGGTGACGCCAAGCAGGTAAGGAGGGGATCGTGCGGGCTCCCCCCCAGGTGGGCTAGAGAGGGGTTCCACCACTTCTGGGGTGAGGGCGAGCCGCGGCAGCGAGATCCCCTGGCTCGCCATACTTGGCTTCGAGGAGCCAATCATGGTGGGCCAGGGGAGGGGCCCCAGAGCACGGATGGGAGGCACAGCACCCACCTCCAATCCGGATTTAATCTGTCTTCCCGCCATGTGTGCGGAGGGACGGGGAGGGGGTAGATTCGCATCTATTAGAGGCGGATCTACCCCGTAAATCCGGTCTACCTGGCATCTGGATTTAGTAAAACCGTGTCTACTGGAACCCAGTTTTACTAAATCCGGGTGTGGTAGATCCAGATTTATTAGCGCCTGTGCAGAAACACCCTAGGTATATAGTTTTTCATGCCCTTCAAGATAAAAAGTATATATATTTTTTAAAGCTGCGTTTTTAAACTTGTTTCTGTTTTTAGGGCTGATATAATTTTTTAAATGTCTGTTTTTAAATGTTGTGAGCCACCCAGAGACCCTCGGGTATGGGGCAGCATATAAATGTCAATATAAATAAATAAATAAACTGCCTATCAGGGTTCCTAAGCAGTACATGAAGTTTCCCAGTATCTTCTAAAACCAAATATAAAGTGAAAACCATTTAAACAGAAGTATCAATAATCACAAATACCAATATAAAACTATAGAGAAGAGACTGATAATGGGAGAAACTCTGAAAAGTTAGTGCCAAGGGCAATGATATTGTGATTCCCAATCCTTCAGGTGTCAGAATCTGGATAGCTGTTAGAAGTCTTGTGGATTTTCTTAAAAGGGTCTAAAGGTTGTCAGGGATTCTAGATAATGGCTGGTATAAGAGCTGTTGGCAGTAAAGGGCAGCCATCCAAGGTGAAAAAAAATAGGTAAGCCTGGGGTTTTGCAATGCACATATTGATTTATATTGTGTAGATGTGTTGATCTGAGCAACAGGTCTGGATACACTGTTTAGGAGACACTTGGTATATGCACATATGACTACATGAACAAGTATGATAGGGCCAGCCTCCTAAGCACTGGCAAGCTGGACACAAGATTGGTGGAAAGTCCATGGCCGTGTCTTCACAGCAACCTTATCTCAGATTCAAAACGTTTTCAGTCCTCGGAGTCTGCACGGCAGTTTGGCTTAACACCCTTTCCCCGTGTTAAGCCACCCCAAAGCGTGGTGAATCTCAATCCTGATTTCAGCAGGTCTCACTCTGGATCATGCGCTTGAAACGTTTTACATTTTTTACTGTGTGGATAGTACCGTTTTAAGGGATGAGCATTCATGTTTAGGGTTTCCCTCTCCCAATAGCTTGCTTCCAAAGACAGTGATTTCAGTGTAAAAATCCACTTAACAGTGATCACTACACTGTAGCAATGGAACCACTTCACACCTTGATGGTTGGAATAACAATGTTGCAATTTTGTGCAATTTTAAAAGATCTGACTTTAGAAAAGGAAAGGAAGGGAGGAAAGCAGCTGAATGTGAATGTTTAAAGCAAAGGGGCTTTAGTTGCCGCTGCTGCTGTGTGCCCTGAGCAATAGGGAGAGGAGGGGAAATAATCACTGGCTGGCTGCCCGCTGCCATCGGCTTTTAAAAAGTAGCCACTTGAGTCCCACCTTGAGTCATGTACCCCACGTACGATCCTCAGAATCCAGATCCAATGCGATTAAGTTAAAAGTAATCGGAATAGGCAAATTCGCGTTTGCATCTGGTTCTATTATTTCGGTTTAGGGAAAGTGAAATAAGCTTGCTGTGGGGATTCACCCCATATGTATTTATCCCTTCATAGGGATTGGAATCAACCAGAAGTGCAAGGATACAATGGGAAGTCAACCGTTTTTATATATGTAAGTATTGTGTAGATGTCAAATGACTTCTTTATTTAGCTATAGTCTATTTATTTATTATTCTATCCCACCCTATACCCAAAGGTCTCGGGGCGGGTAGCAACCTTTAAAATCCACCATATGAAACAAACAATATATATTGAAACAATAAAAACCACAACAACATTTAAAATACAGAATATTAAAAACAAAACAATATCAACATGAACATGAACATGAAGGATCGGAATTGAAAGTACTGCATCACATACAAGTCATCCAGTCCTAGGGTGTTTTTCCACTGTCACTAGAAGTACCCATTAAGTACCCATTAATGGATACAAAAATGCCATTTCATACCCATTAATGGCTACTTAATGGGTACTTTTAGTGACAGTGGAAAAACACCCTTACACAGAAATTGCAAAACTAAACATTTTGCATTAAAAGTGTTCATTCCACTGTTTGGTTAGGGTGCCTACTTTTTCATCAGGGAATCAAGCTTCTTCCTGAAAAAGAAGAAGCTGGCTTTTCTACCTCACTTTTCTCACCCATTTAAGGGGACTCAAAGTGGCTGACAAAGCTTTCTGTTCTTCTCCCCACAGCTGAACCCTGTGAGGTAGGTGAGGCTGTGAGAGCTCAGAAGAGAGCTGTGACTAGCCCAAGGTCACCCAGCTGGCTTCATGGGTGGTGGTGGTTGTGGAATCAAACCTGGTATTCCCAGATAAAATCCTGGCTTCCTAACCACTAGACCAAGGGGCGTTGGTGTCCCTGCACAGCTGCTGATTGTCCTGTCTGCCAGATAGGAAGCAGCTGCAGAGTGATAGCATATCTTTCACTGTGTCTGGAGGCACTCAAAGGCTCCACGATGTGAGTAAAATAAAGTTGACACTGATTTTGACTATAACATACAGATTCCTCTTTGGTCTCTTAAATTATTTATTTTCCTTCCCCTCCCATTGTCTGTATCAACTTCTCATTGTACTCTATGCAAGGTAGGCGCTGATATTTGAAAAGCTGACTGCATAAAGGCACATAAATACCGTGAACCAAGCATGAATGTATTCTGAACATCCATTGTACCTATCGTTCAGTGAAGAGTGACTGCTGCCATTTGAGGCTTTAGCAATGGAAGTATTACAACACTCTTTTCGAGTTTTTTTTTACGATTGCGCAATTAATTTAATTAAAATAGTTCAGATAAGAAAACATTTCAATGCAAGGTGTGAAGCTCACACAGATCTGCGGGTTTTTACTAAAGACAAGTTTAAATATGATTTGCATACAGATGAAATTTTATACAAAAGCAGCCACTGAACAGCAAACTCTCTGCCCGAAATCTACTCAAATGCTTTTCCAAAAAATAATTCTGCATGCTGGATGACCACTGCATATATTTACAAAATAAATGAGCGTTGTTTGGTTGAGAATATAACAAATATATTTCTTCCCTTCTCCATATAATATATAATATATATATTTAATATCTTTAATATATCTTTAATATATTTCCCCTCAAATTGTCATATTTTCATGTGTGATTAGGCAGATAATTTCTGTACCTTGTCAGACCTAACAGATAAACCTGGGACTAGGGGAAAGTGTGTATGGAATTCTGGAAAAAGACAATATTTTATAGAACATTTTTCATCTAAGTAGGGGACTGATTGTACTTCTGGTGTGATTTACTTTTACACCTTAGAAAGCTTCCATTCCCTTACCTTCAGCAACTTTTCCCTGGCCCCAAATAAAGACTACTTACAGCAAGAGCAGGATGAGGAGTTGATCTGTTCCAGACTTTAGCTAATCTCAGCACACATAATTTCATGCTTTGATATCATCTGCTGGCATCAGCATCTTACTCATAACACTCCTGAGTCCTGCAGTCAAAGGCAATGCCTACTGAGCCAAATTTAAAGCACATGGAAATCTGAGTCCAACAAAGAAAGTGAAAACACAAGCCTGCTCTTCAATTATCTTTTATGAAATGACACAATTATAATGCTGTATATCAGGGTTTCCCAAACTATGGGTCGCGACCCACTGGTGGGTCGCGAGCGAATATTGAGTGGGCCCTGCCTGTAGAACGACACACCAACCGACCGAGCCTTTATTCATATTGGTAATGGTTAAATTTCCTAGAGGTGGATCCCGAGTTGGTAAGCCTATATTAGATGGGTCATTTCAGTGAAGCTCTGTACATGTGCACAACAGCCCCTATCCCTGCCTGACAGCTGCTGTCAGGAAGGGAGGGAAGGTGAAGAGAGAGATGCACACACAAGTGAAGCTTATGGGTGGGGGGGGGGGGAGAAACAGAAGAGGAAACCCAGGAAGAAATTGAGAGAAAGGAAGGGAAGGAAAGTGAAGAGACAGATGCACACACAAGTGAAGCTTACAAGGCAGGGGGAGAATCAGAAGAGGTAACCCAGGAAGAAATTGAGAGAAAGGAAGCCCCTATCCCTGCCTGGCAGCTGCTGTCAGGAAGGGAAGGAAGACGAAGAGACAGACGCACAAAGGAGTGAAGCTTATGGGGGGCAGAGAAACAGAAGCGTGAAAACATTCCTTTCCTTGGCTGCCAAGAGTTAAAAGCATAACCAATGCTTGTAACATAGTTACAAGCATAACTAAAAGCAGATCACTCCCTGCAGCCTGTCAGCCAGCCAGCTGTCACATCCAGCCTCCCTCTATTCCATTTTAGCACACATTATTAGGAGGGAGAAAGTTCCTGTGCTTGCTGTCAGGGAAAAGTGTGTGTGTGAAAATAGATGTTTCCCCCTCTGTTGTTAAGATAATTAGCATCACTTTCCCCTGATAGCAAGCATTGAATTCCTCTCCCCCTTCCAATAATGTGAAAGAAAGAGAGATCACTGGACAGCTTCGGCGCAAAGACAGCAGCAGGGAGTGAGCTGCTTTCAATTATGCTTGTAGCTATGTTACAAGCATTAGTTATGGAGAGAGTTAGCTGCTTTCAGTTATGCTTCTAACTGCTTTTAACTCTTTGTAGCCAAGTAAAGGGATGATCTGTGTTGTGTTGTGGAGGTTCAGTTGAGTTTTTTTCCTGTCATTGCTGCAGTGAGGGGGTGGAGAAAAAGATGTGGGCTCACAAAAAGTGGCTTGCATGGGGACAGGAAAGTACATTTTGAATCTGTGTTGCCCCAAACCACATGGGAACACTTTATTTTGAATTACAACACACATTTGTAAAATTTGACACAAGAGAGAAGCAAAAAGAGACCATGAGGATGCACCCTCTGAATGCAACTCTAATGTGGGTAAGTCACGATCTGAGCCACTTCTTTTTACTAAAGGTTCCAGAAATAGTTCCAGCAGCTCACTTCTTAGGCACATAACAGGCCACAATGCCACTACTTGTTGATCTGCTGACAAATACATGCATTCTTCTGCAGGAAATTTGGAAACAAGCAGGGATGGAATAGCATAATTTCAAACCAATTGTACAGTGTTCCAAACTCTTAGATTTTCTGACTTCCCTGCCCTTCTGTGGCTTCAACTACATTTAGGTAGTATCTGGGAATGGCTGTAGTTCAGGAGTAATGCAAGCAACATAGAAAACAGTTCAGTCCCCAGTCTCTCTCCAGAAGGAGGTACTGCCAAACCACTTCAGCATCTCAGTCAAGAAAAATGCATAGAGGTGCCTATACTGTAGAGCCTCACATCCAGTCAGCCCCCAACTCAGTAGTACCAACTAGGGATGTACACAGATGTTCTAAGTATTCAAAATTTGATCAAATTCTGTCAAATGTAGACTTTCAAATTCAAATAGAATGTCTTATCTGTACGCATTTGCACTTATAATATGGGACGAAAATGGGATGCATATGGGATAAAATGGGATCCATACGAAATGCATACAGATTCATATAATACATACAAATGTTGCCGACATTCATATCTTCAAATACAAATGTCGATATTCATATCTTCAGATTCAAATCTAACATTCAAATGAATGGGTTTGAATATATTCAATTCGAATCGGATTTTGTTGCATTTGGATTCTAAACATTCGAATGGAATTGAATGTTTGGACATTTGATTTGACTCGAATTCAAATGCAATATATATATATATCCCTATGCACATCCCTAATTCCAAAAACAGATGGTATCTGGATGAATAGCTGTCCCAGGAGTGAGGGTGAGCAACCAAACCAAAGGACTTGAGGTAACTCCTCAGATTCCAACCTGTTTTGGACAAAATTTTATCTTCAACAGCACTGAGTGCAGCAGCAGTCATGAATGCAGACTGGAACTGTAGACTGAAATCTGCCAAATTTCTGGCCTGTGGAGCCTGGTTGACTTCAGGCTCCAACATACGTGCTTATATAGCAGCAAGGAGTCAACTTCCCAACAAAGGAGACTCCAAATCTTAAAACCAGTTGGTCAGTAGATGGTCCTTGGGGAGAACTGGTGAAGCTTGAAGTCTGTTTGGCAGTGGTAGTGTTGGTTTGTTGGATCTGCTGGTGCCTGGAAGAAGCCAAACTTAGCTGTATAGATGGTGCCTGTGTCTGCCCACACTTCTGCCTGCAATGACACCATGCAGCAAATTCTATAAAATGCTGAGAAAAGAAAGGGGTGGAGAGCCAGACTTCAGGATTTGGGAAGTTCTGCATTACACCACTGCAGCATTACATTCCAGCCATGTGCTACTAAGCCCAGAGTCATCCAAGCTGACAACACTCATGTGATTTTTATGTGCACCTCTTTTGTGAATGAGGCAGACACATTGTTAAATTATTGTGGTTGACAATGCAACTCCATTCGGTTTGTCCCTTCATTCAAACCAGTTAATGTAAAGTGTCAAAGACTCTTAAATAAGTATCACTCCCTTCTACCATTCTAACACATTATTTTGTGTGTGTTTAGGGGTACGATGCAATTCCATTTGCATTTCAATGGTGTTAAAGCCTGCAAGTGCTGAAGTCAAGTGATTCAGTCAAAATTTATTTCCTTTTCTTTCATGCTGTTTTCTTAACAACTTTCCTTTGAGTATTCTGTCACCATTAAAAGTTATTATTGCATTGTAACCTCTCACATTAGCTTTCCCATCTCTTTAAAATGGAGGAACATCTGTCTTTTTGAGCTGCAGTTATGAAGTTTGGACTTCCTTTGAAGTACCGTAGCCAATCCTGAGAAAGAAGCAGTATATATGGTTAGTATCAAATGAGTTTTTAATTAAGCTAAGGTGCTGATTGTTGTTTCTAATAACAAATGTAATTTTTTTATGTGTATATTTCTGAGGCCCTTGTCTTAGGAATGTACACAAATGTTTGTAGCATTCGTTTTTTGTACAAATTTGTACCAATTTTTAGTCTTATGTCTATTCCATCAATATGCTTGAGTCCCTCATCCTGATTCTTTCTGACAAGTTGTGGATCCAATAACAATGAAAGCATATATCTGGATTAGGGATGTGCACAAATGGTGGGTTTTGGTTTTATTTTTACATTCAATTCGTAATGAATGAATAGTTAGAAAATCCATATTCATTCAAATAGATCCCCTTTGAATGTGGTAGGATTCTATTTGATATAGATGTAGTTCTATGAATTTGTAGGAATATCTGATGTATATCCAATACAAATGAATACGTATCCAATACCAAAGAATACGCATCCGTCATGAATGAATACATATTCTATACATATCCTATTATATATCTGCACTCGGAAAGTGTCAAATCCAACCTGAATCCACTTTTAATCCCCTCTAGATCCATATCAAATGCAATCTGGATCCACTGCAGATGTGACTGGCGCAGCTGCCACATCCCCAGTTTAACGAATGTCCAAACTATTATTATTATTATTATTATTATTATTATTATTATTATTATTATTATTATTATTATTATTATTATTATTATTATTATTATTATTATTATTATTATTATTGTGATGATGTAAAACAGCAGTTACACACAGCAAACGAGATGACTATGCTGGATTTCGTATTATATCACTAGTCGGGCACTTCCCAAGTACCTAGGACTGCGTGATGTATCGGCGAATTAAGCGAGCAGACCCCAGTAAAGTGACTTTTTGAAGTTGGCAGATGGATATTTTGTCAATGCCAATGGTTTTTAGGTGCCCGCTGAGATCTTTTGGCACCGCGCCCAGTGTGCCAATGATGACTGGGACCACTTTCACTGGTTTTCGCCAGAGTCGCTGAAGTTCAATTCTCAGATCTTCGTATCTGGTGAGTTTCTCCATCTGTTTTTCCTCAATTCTGCTGTCACCCGGAATAGCAACGTCGATGATCCACACCTTCTCTTTCTCAACAATTCTAATGTCAGGGGTGTTATGCTCCAGTTTTCTGTCAGTCTGAAGACTGAAGTCCCAAAGTAGTTTTGCCTGTTCGTTTTCAACCACTTTTTCTGGCTTGTGATCCCACCAGTTCTTTGACACTGGCAGATGATACTTTTGGCACAAGTTCCAGTGGATCATTTGTGCTACAGCATTGTGTCTCTGCTTGTAATCAGTTTGTGCGATCTTCTTGCAGCAGCTGAGTATATGGTCGATTGTTTCATCCACTTCTTTGCAAAGTTGGCACTTTGGATCTTCTCCTGATTTTTCAATTCTGGCTTTGATGGCATTTGTTCTTATTGCTTGTTCTTGTGCAGCAAGAATCAGTCCTTCTGTTTCCTTTTTCAATGTTCCATTCGTAAGCCAAGACCAGGTCTTTTCCATGTCCACTTTGCCTTCAATCTTCTCCAGGAACTGTCCATGCAGTGCTTTATTGTGCCAGCTGTCCGTTCGACATTGAACTGCAGTTTTCCGGTACTGGTTCTTGGTTTGCTGCACCTTGAGAAGCTTCTGGTTGTTGACTTCAATCAAAGCTGATTCTTTGCTTTCTGCCACATAATCTGCTAATGCATGCTTCTCTTCTTCCACTGTTTGCTTCACTTGCAAAAGTCCTCTACCGCCTGCTTTCCTGGGCAAGTACAACCTGTCAACATCACTTCGAGGATATAGTGCATGGTGGATCGTCATCAGTTTTCTGGTTTTTCTGTCTAAGTTGTCCAATTCGAGCTGAGTCCAGTTCACAATTCCCACAGTGTATCTAATGACTGGTATGGCCCAGGTGTTTATGGCCTTAATGGTGTTACCGCCATTCAGTTTACTTTTCAAGATTTTTCTAGTCCTTTGGATATACTCTTTACTGACCACAGATTTCACATGGCCATGCTTAATGTTATCCAGTTGCAAGATGCCAAGGTATTTGTAGGCTTCTGGCTGGTGGGACCTGATAGCTTGACCATTTGGCATTTCAATGCCTTCACTTTCAGTAATCTTCCCCTTCTTCAGTGCCACTGTGGAGCATTTGTCCAGGCCAAACTCCATACTAATGTCGCTGCTGAATATTCGCACTGTGTTGGTCAGTGACTGGATCTCGATTTCAGATTTTCCATAAAGCTTTAAGTCATCCATGTACAGTAGATGTGAGATTTTCTGTGAATTCCTGGCAGTTTGATAGCCCAGGTTTGTTTTCTTTAGGATGAGTGACAGTGGGATCATAGCGATGATGAAAAGGAGTGGGGACAATGAATCCCCCTGGAAGATGCCCCTTTTGATGTTGATCAGTCCGTAGCTTTCATTTCCGACAAAAAGCTCAGTCTTCCAGCGTTTCATCGCACTTTCTATAAATTTGGTGATGTTCTGACTGATCCCGATGGTTTCCAGGCACTTTGTGATCCAACCATGTGGCAGTGAATCAAAAGCTTTTTTATAGTTGATCCAAGTCATATGCAGGTTTGTTTTTCGGCTTTTGCAGTTCTCCAGAATCATTTTGTCAATCAGTAGCTGGTCTTTTGTGCCCCTGCTTCTCCATTTGTTTCCTTTTTGCTCTACTGGAATGATGTTGTTGTCTTCGAGGTAGTCTTGAATCCTGTCTGCTATTATGCCTGTCAGCAGCTTGAGCATAGTAGGTAGACAAGTTATCGGCCTATAGTTTCCTGGTGTGGCTCCCTTTGCTGCATCTTTCTGTATTAAGTATGTTTTGCCAGTTATTAGCCATTCACTGATGTTTCCTATTTGCAGCATTTCATTGAACAGTTCGGCCATTTTTGCATGCAGGCTGGTCAGGTATTTGAGCCAGAAGCCATGCAACTGATCAGTGCCAGGGGATGTCCAGTTCTTCACTTTCTTCACTCTTTTCGTGACCATTTCGGGTGTTATTTCCAGCTGCTGCATTTTGTTCTTGGAGAATTTCTTCTCGAAATCCTTTATCCACCCAGCACTTTTGTTGTATTCTTTTTCAGCCTCCCAGAGATCTTTCCAGAAGTTGGTTGTTGCTTCTTTCTCTGGCTTTTCCATTTTCTTGTCTACTTGCTCATGCAGGCTCTGGTAGAACTGCCTCTGATTAGACTGGAACATTTGGTTCTGCCTGTACTGAATGATTCTTGCTTCATATCTTTCGATTTTCCTGGCTGTAGCTGTTATCTGCTGTTTCACGATTTCCAAAGCTTCATCAATTTTCCTTGTATTCAGCCAGTATTTTTTGATCAGATGTTCTTTAGTCTTCTTGTTGTTCAGTTTCTTCTCCTTCATGTTTTTTAGGTTGCTGGCATCTGATCTCAGGCTTTTTATTTTCAGTTCCAGTCGAACTTTCCACTTTGGCTTTCCAGTTGATTTTCTAGTTGGTTTTGGTTGCAGTAACCCTAGTTCTTCTGTTACTATCACAGCTGTACTGTAGGCGACCTGGTTCAGTTCTTCAATTGTTGCTACCTGAACAGTTACAAGGGCAGAGTTGATGTCATTCATCAGTGGGACAAGTCGTTTTCTGCCTATAGTTTTTAGGGTTGGCAGTCGCTTTCGCTCTGTACTTGATGCTGTATGAGCCATTATTCTGTCCTTCAGTTCCTGCTGTCTTTGAGACAATGTGCCAGGTTTTTCATCCATGACTTCATGCTGCTGTTCTTCCTCTTCTTGCAGAATTTCCAGATTTTCATCAGGTTCTAGGTGATCAGTGACTCCTGGTCTTGTTGGAGCTTCTGTTGCTGCCACAATAGGCTGGGGTGCTTCAGTTTCATTAGTTTTTTGTATTTCTTCGAGTTCAGCTTCACTGAACACTTTAGTCCCGCTTATGAATCTTCTCTGATCAGCTAGCCGCAGTTCTGTTATCTTCGAATCTGGGTATTCTTGTTTCCATAGCTCGTGCATCCGCTTTTGATAGCCTCGTTTTCCAGGTTCTGATTTGTAGTAACACTTCATGACTACACGATTCTCTGACCTTGAGAATTTCTGCCGCTTCCTTGTTTGTGGATTTTGTTCCTGTAGCCCATTTGTCGACGATTGCCCAGGTTCCTCAGCAACCGCCGCGGTCCTTTTTATCCTCGGCGATGACCGAGCCAGTATAGACTTCTTTTTTGTTTGTGTCTCCATTGTGATAAATGGGTTGGGTGCACTTAGTCTGGCTCCTCTGCTTCGACCACTCCGGCATGGTTGAACCTGCCAGTAGTTTGCACTACCGCCGGCCCAGCTCTCAGCTTCATTGGAGCACTCAAGCCCCACCGCCACGACAAGGCCACACCCGTCGGGGGGATGATGATGATGATGATGATGATGATGATGATGATGATAGTTTATTTCTAAAGTGCTGTACATGTACTCAGCGCTGTACAATATTATATTAATCTTAGACAGGTCCCTCCCCTCAGGCTTAAAATCTAAAGAGACAAGAAACAAAAGGAAAATGGTGTGGGAGGGAACAGGGAACAGGGAACAGCAAGCACTTGAGCTCTTCAGTTCCAATTCTTCTGTCTGTTTCTTATTGCTGGAATTTTCCTATTCTCTTTACTTTGAATTTTCTCTTCATTGATGCCAAACCGGATGATGGTAGAGATGGTCAGACGGCATCTACTCAGCCCCGCCCTGCTCAGCCTCAGGGCCGGACAATTTTTCAACTGGTGGATTGGCTGCCATAGTCTCTTTGCCATCTTGTAATGGGAGCAGTTGGAGGAGGGAGGGGCACTGCTGGGAGTAAGATGGCAGAGCAGCCCAGCCTGCTGCCTCTTTTCACTCCTCTCAGGCAAGATGGGTTCACAGCCTTGTGATGGCAGTTGGAGGAGGGAGGGGCACTGCTGGGGGCAAGATAGCAGAACCCAACCTGCTGTCTCTTCTTCACTTCTCTCAGGCAAGATAGTTCCTAGCCTTATAATGGCAATTGGAGGAGGGAGGGGCACTGCAGGAAGCAAGATGGCAGAGCCCAGTCTGCTGCCTCTTTTCCATTCCTCTCAGGTAAGATGGTTCCTATTTGTACAAATGTCCAAAACATTAGTATTTCTATGAATGTTAATGTACAAATGTTGTAACATTTGATTCATGTGTGAATGTCTGAATTCAGACTAATTTGGACAAGTAACAAATTATGAATAGTCATGCACATCCCTAATCTGGATTCTGGCTTTGCTATCCTTGCACAGGTTGTTAGGCTTATAATTGTGGCAGGTTACCAAGGTTCAGTGAGAATAGCCCAAAGGGAATGATGTAGTGGGATTAATATCTAATTCTTGATCATCCTGAACTGTACCTTGATCTAAAGTACAATTCAGTGCAATCTATGGAAAGTCATAAGTTGCTACTTTCCACTTTCCTCCTGACACATGTGTTGGTGCAGCCTATATTGTTTGGGGGTCTTTCTCCAAGTGTTTATATACTGTGGATTGGAAGATTAAATGACTTTCTAAATGCAGAGTTCCTTCTGTCTTTTACCTTAGTGTTCACTGCTATGAGTCATATTTTGGCATGATAGAAAACCTAATGTTGATTCTAATACACTCCAATTATTATTTCTGAGATAGCTGGAGACTTCCTAAATGTTATTTGAATTAAAAGAGAGAAGTACATAGCATTACAAATAAAACTTCATGGAGTATGAAGAATGGCAAAAGAAAAAATTTTGTAGCTGAGATACACAGATTGACATTTAATAAAGCAAAATGGCAGGCATTGTATAAAGATTCTCAACCATGATTTAAGTGGAATTTTTTCTAAAAGGAATTGAGCACAGCTGAAGAGGAAGTAATTCTAAGAGTCTTTTAATGCTAGGTCCATTTCCAGAATTCATTATTGGAGAACATGGTTCTACAGCTAAATATTCTTTCAATAAAATAAAATAAAAAACCCAGAACTCTGGACTCTTTCCCTTGGGTGATAATACATTTCACAGGTGGATTTTTTACTTGAAAGTTTTCTTATGAGACAAGTGTACTAGAAACATATAGATTTTTTTTTCATTCCACTAACAGTCCATTGTTTACACTGAGTATGACAGAGAAGAAAGGCACTCAGAGAGAGAGAGACTACAGACTTTCAAGAGGTTTGCTTTCCCTGAAGGAAACTGAAAGGTCGGTGTACGTAAATTTCCCGGAAGCTTATAGAAAAAAGTTACAGAATGTTTCTTGTCTGTCACTGGGTAGGGCTAATTCTCATACAGAGTTGGAACGTTAGTTTCAACTCCCACTTTAAAATATACAATGTGTCCAAGAGCTACTACCCTGTTTTCTCGAAAATAAGACCTACCCTGAAAATAAGCCCTAGCATGATTTTTCAGGATGCTTGAAATATAAGCCCTATATAAGTGTTATATAAAACATCCCCTGAAAATAAGACCTAGTGTGTCTTTAGGAGCAAAAATTAATATAAGACCATGTTTTTTGGAGGGGAAAACATGGTAGTTACTAACAGAAAATATATAGTAGAGAAATATTTTGTCTCCAAACCCATTTTAAAAAAAGAAGAGAATAAATGATAATTCTTATTAATTCAAATTCTAGTACCTCCTTTCCTTTCCTTTCCTTCCTCCTCATTTTTTGTAATATATTACTTATAGCAACCTTCAGCAGCTACAAAATGATGGGCCTGCTCTTACTTCTGAATTTAAGGAACTGTAGATTGATTTCCTTTATTTCTGGTTTCTTCTACTCTTTGAGCAGATAGTCATCTATCAGAGATGTTCTAATAGACCCTGCACTGAGCAGGAGTTCAGACATGATTATTTAGCTACTGCCAAATGAATGGCAAGTTCTGAATGGCTCAAAGGGACCACACCAAAAGAGGGCCAGAACGCAGTGACTATTCATCCCTGTGTGCCAGTTGTAATGGCATTGTTACCATGATATGAGATGTGATTTATGGATTTATTAATAAATAGTAAATCTGTGATTTCATGAAAAAGACTCAGTGTCATTCTGGAAAAGTACTGGGAGTGAAAAGCTATGACTCTGCGATGTTAGAATGTTGAATGATACAGGCAGAAGCAGCTAATGACTGCATAGCAGGAAACTTAAGTTTTGCATCTGTGTTTCAGTCAAGGATGCTGAAGAGATCTGGCTTTCTAGATAAAAACATGCCAGGGACAATGGAATTTTACAGCTCAGTTTGACCACAAACCCGTGGATTTTCTGAGTATATGAGTTTAAATATATATGTTCTTTCCCTTAATCTCAAACTGTGGTGATTTTTTGGACATTTAAAAATTTTTTTTAAAAGGAGTTTATATGTGTGTAGTCAAGATGCTAAGATTTCCAAGAATTAGCTGGGAAGATTAGTTTATCTGTGTGAATGCTAATGAAGTAGAAGCTGGCTCTCCAGTTTGCATAAGTGAAGTTAGCTGTTTAACTGGCATAGTTATGTTAAACGAGTTAGCTCTTCAGCTGGTGAAGCTTCATTAAGATAGGTGTGTCTAATATGCCCAATTTCTGCTATTTTTCATTTTTAAAGCTTTGTCAAAAGATCTTATAACTCCCTCCTTGGACACAGAGTTTGGGGTACTTTGGGGTTTTAATTAATCCAAATTTACTTCCCTGGGTAACAGCATGCAGGATCCTGCATGTCAGTACCACTCAGACCACTCCTTGGTGTAGAATCTTTTCCTGTGAACATTATTTTGCAGATGAATGGAAAAATCCTCTTCTACACAGGCAGAATGGGCTCAATACTTCAATGAATGGTATGTAAAATGTTAAAAGTTAATAGCTGTTGTGTAAGGGAAATTTTAGGAACTAAGGAATGCTAGTGATATGTGTGAAGAAAGAGTCCTAGTATTCCTTCACTCAGGTTTTCATACTTGAAAAGTGGTGTATTTGATGTGCCAACCAAAAGAGAACATAAGAGGAACCCTGCTGGATAAATCTACAACCCATCTAGTCTACCATCCTGTTTTACACAGTGGTTCACTAATTGCTTCTGTGTATTCTCAAGCAGGAGATGAAGGCAGAAACTTCACTTGCTTTTGACTCCCTGTAATGGCCTTTAGAGGCATCCTGATTGTCTCTACAACCCGGAATCAATTGTAGTAGCTATTGATACACCTGTCCTTTGTAAATTTGTCTAACCCTTTCTTAAAGCTATCCAAATTGGTTGCTATCACCACCTCTTCCAGTAGTAAATTCCATAGACCAATGACCATCTGGGTAAAAAAAGAATACTTCCCCTTGTCAATCCACCCATCAGCTTGACAGAGTGCCCGTTAGTTATATCATTGTAAATAAAGGACATTTTTTTCTCTATCCACCTTTTCCACACCATGTATTATTTTATATACTTCATCAGGTCACTTTTTAAATGTAGTCTTTCAAGGCCGAAGAGGCCTACCTAGATACTGCAGCCCGGTTTTGTAAGGGATGTGTTCTAATCCCTTGGTGATTCTAGTTGCCCTTTTCTACACTTTTTCCAGTTCCACAATATATTTTCTGAGGTATGCTGACCAAAAGTAACCCTACCATGGGTTAATAAAGAAGCACAATGGTGCTTGCCAACTTATTTTCTATTCCCTTGCTAAATCTCTTAGCACTGGGTTGAGGGGAAGGAGAAGAGAAAGATAATGTTTCTCTTGAGCTCTTTGGAAGACAAGTCTGCTATAAATGCATAAATGAGTAGATGAAATTATCCATGTCTGTACACATCTTAGCAAGCCTCAAGGCCACCATATCAAGTCATTGTTGCAACTGGAAAATTAAGATTAGGAGAAGAACTAACTTCTGAAACTCCAAGGAAAGCAGAACAGTATTCACCATAAATACCCCCAAAGGCATGTGTGAAAAGGTATGTTTTAAAGACTAGAGAAGGAGAGTGCTACTGCTGTACCTGTACCTCCATTTCTATAATCTTGTGGATCCCAATTTCAGTATGGTACACATGGCATGGTACACATTTGCTCAGTCAGGTGCATGTGGAACTCACCAGAACTACCACATACAGCATTGTGTGCTTTAGCTGGAGACAGGCAACACTGGCAAATCTCTCTTTGGTCCAAGCCACTTCAGGTAAGGTCAAAGGGATATTTGCTGATATGGTGTGAGGTTGAAATGAAGAAAAAAATAAAGTAGCCAGGAATCTCAAGCCCTTCTGATTTGCATATCTCCACCATTATTAATACATTTTAATTTTTTAAAAAAATGTAGAAAAGTTTCAGTGCTCAAATTAACAGAACTAAAGGTGAATCTGTTTCAATGGGAATTGTCCAATGTGCACATGGAACAGAAGCAGAAGGTTTTCAAAATCCAATGATTATATCCCAGGAAGAAGAGAACACTAAGATGAAGTGACTATTCAAAGTCATTGAGGGACATTCGGTGCCATAATGGGCATTTAAATCTTGGAGTCCCAGATCCTCGTTTAGCACTAACCATTCTATCAAAAATCTACAATGCTGATGAGTGCAGTAACTGAAGTAAAGATGCACAAATTGTGCTGTCTAATATGGTCATTGTCTGTCTCCCTTGCCAGTTTCTCAGCTAATACTCAATGAAATAATCTATTAAAGCACCTAACAAAAAAGGCTGGATTTAGATCTCAGCCCTTCTTTAAATGTGATACAACTTGACCTGCTTTTCTAGCTATTTTATTATGATTCCTGGTTTACCTTTCTGAACCTTGCCCTGACCGCTGCCATGTTTTCGGATTTACCTTCTTGAATTCTTAGATCTCACCAAAGTGAAGGAACCGGAGTTCAAGAAAGAACTTTGCTCAAAAGTTCTATGTACACACAACAGCAGCAGCAGCGAGAACAACAAGAACACCACCAAAAGAAAATAAATAGTGGCTATGGAAAGGAAAGACACTTTATATTTTAACTGTATCATAACCCAGAATTTACATACAACTATATTGTCTTAGCTTGCCTAAAATTTAAACCTTTTGCCTACAAATTGCATACAAATGCTGCCACCATGGCTTGGGTTCATTATAGTGGGAAGGGAGAAGGTAACTGTTAGATACAAGGCAATGAGTCCACTAGATCCAACTCGTTGATGAACTGTACTTGATCAGAATATAGAAGTCCTTGGATTGGATCACAAGATATACGAATATAAGGTAAGAACACATATTTTATCAGCAAGGCATTGATGACTGGCATGCTTCAAAATGGCTTTCTGGGCTGAATAATATTCTAACTCCTTCTGATGACTATGGCAAAGTATTTTCTGTGACTGGAGAAGTAGGCTTCTATAAATCACTTTTCTTATTCTAAGAAGAAGAAGAAAAAGCCATTCCCATTTAAAATTTTGAGTCATTTTTCCACCTAGTGGCTTATGGTATTGAGCAGAGAGGTAATGTTTTATGAATAGCTACCGTGTGCTCAAATTAAGCTTAGAGGGAACAGAGACAGAATATATAATATGAAGACGAGAAGTAGTAACATAAAGAGTTATGCCCCCTTTTAACAGCATGATTTAGGACAAACTCCTAGATTTTTACTTTTTTGTGACATGACCCGTATTAATCAGAGTGCAAAGAAAGATAGCACAGACTGAATAACCAACCAGAGCAGCGCCTTTTTATCTGTATGAATAATGTGGTAATTGCTTCCAAGTAGAAGATAGGGTAAATCTTCACCTCTGCCCGAACCAAATCTCAAAAAGATGAAAGATAATTTCCCCCTTTATTATTAGGTCCATCAACTACAGTTTCTGTTCTTTTCTTTGAAACTATTCAGTTCTGAAAAGGTATTCTGAACAGCATAGCTCTTCTTCCCACCAGCAGTTAGAAAAAAGGGTAGTGTTGGTTTGAAGCAAAAGGATAAAGAAGGAGAACGCTGCTGTGGTGATGCTGCTGTTGTTGTTGTTGTTGATGATGATGGTGGTGTGTGTTACTGTTGCGTTGTGTCAATAATAATAATAATAATAATAATAATAATAATAATAATAATAATAATAATAATAATAATAATAATAATAATAATAATAATAATAACAACAACAACAATAACAACAACAACAATAACAACAACAACAATAACAACAACAACAATAACAACAATACACAAGGAAACTATAGGCCAATAACTTGTCTACCTACAATGCTCAAGCTGCTGACAGGCATAATAGCAGACAGGATTCAAGACTACCTCGAAGACAACAACATCATGCCAGTAGAGCAAAAAGGAAACAAACGGAGAAGCAGGGGCACAAAAGACGAGCTACTGATTGACAAAATGATTCTGGAGAACTGCAAAAGCCGAAAAACAAACCTGCATATGACTTGGATCGACTATAAAAAAGCTTTTGATTCACTGCCACATGGTTGGATCACAAAGTGCCTGGAAACCACCGGGATCAGTTAGAACATCACAAAATTTATAGAAAGTGCGATGAAATGCTGGAAGACTGAGCTTTTTGTTGGAAATGAAAGCTACGGACTGAACAACATCAAAAGGGGCATCTTCCAGGGGGACTCATTGTCTCCACTGCTTTTCATCATCGCTATGATCCCGCTGTCACTCATCCTATAGAAAACAAACCTGGGCTATCAAACTGCCAGGAATTCACAGAAAATTTCACATCTACTGTACATGGATGACTTGAAGCTTTATGGAAAATCTGAAATCGAGATCCAGTCATTGACCAACACAGTGCGAATATTCAGCAGCGACATTAGTATGGAGTTTGGCCTGGACAAATATGCCACAGTGGCACTAAAGAAGGGTAAGATTACTGAAAGTGAAGGCATTGAAATGCCAAATGGTCAAGTCATCAGGTCCCACCAGTCAGAAGCCTACAAATACCTGGGCATCCTGCAACTTGATAACATTAAGCATGGCCATGTGAAATCTGTGGTCAGTAAAGAGTACATCCAAAGGACTAGAAAAATCTTGAAAAGTAAACTGAATGGCGGTAACACCATTAAGGCCATAAACACCTGGGCCATACCAGTCATTAGATATACTGCAGGAATTGTGAACTGGACTCAGCAGGAGTTGGACAACTTAGACAGAAAAACCAGAAAACTGATGACGATCCACCATGCACTACATCCTTGTAGTGATGTCGACAGGCTGTACTTGCCCAGGAAAGCAAGCAGTAGAGGACTTTTGCAAGTGAAGCAAACAGTGGAAGAAGAGAAGCATGCATTAGCAGATTATGTGGCAGAAAGCAAAGAATCAGCTTTGATTGAAGTCAACAACCAGAAGCTTCTCAAAGTGCAGCAAACCAAGAACCAGTACCGGAAAACTGCAACTCAATGCCGAACTGACAGCTGGCGCAATAAAACACTGCATGGACAGTTCTTTGAGAACATCGAAGGCAAAGTGGACATGGAAAAGACTTGAGGCGTTTTTGCACACAGGGTTTTGGAACGCGTGCAAGACAGCCTCGAACGCGGCATACGCATTGCCGCAGCGGGGCTTGCGCTCCGACGTGTCCGAAGCTGTCCTGCACGCGTTCGAGATGTAGAGCACTTTAAAGTGCTCTACATCCGTTCCGGCGCAGACGAAGCGCCCACAGCCGTTTGGGGAGAGAAGCGTTCGCTCATGTTTCTCTCTCCCTGACAGCCACGGGCTCCCCTCCCCCGCCGGCGCTGGCTGACAATCAGCTGATTGCCTGCTTTGCAGGCTGTGGGAGCCTCGGCAGCCGTCTCCCCGCCCCTTGCCGGCATTTGCCGGCTAAGGCACTTCAGAATGCTTTGAGCATTCGCACACAGGCGCGCTGGAATGCATTTACACGCGTTCCTGCGCTCCTAATGGTCAAAGCGGCCTGAAGTGTCTTAGGCTTCCCATCCTACACCCGTTCCAAATGGAACGAGTGTAATGCGAAAATGCCTCTGGTCTTGGCTTACAAATGGAACACTGAAAAAGGAAACAGAAGGACTGATTCTTGCTGCACAAGAACAAGCAATAAGAACAAATGCCATCAAAGCCAGAATTGAAAAATCAGGAGAAGATCCAAAGTGCCAACTCTGCAAAGAAGTGGATGAAACAATCGACCATATACTCAGCTGCTGCAAGAAGATCGCACAAACTGATTACAAGCAGAGACACAATGCTGTAGCACATATGATCCACTGGAACTTGTGCCTAAAATATCATCTGCCAGTGGCAAAGAACTGGTGGGATCACAAGCCAGAAAAAGTGGTTGAAAACGAACAGGCAAAACTACTTTGGGACTTCAGGCTTCAGACTGACCGAAAATTGGAGCATAACACTCCTGATATTACAATTGTTGAGAAAGAGAAGGTGTGGATCATCGACGTTGCTATTCCAGGTGACAACAGAATTGAGGAGAAACAGTTGGAGAAACTCACCAGATATGAAGATCTGAGAATTGAACTACAGCGACTCTGGCGAAAACCAGTGAAAGTGGTCCCAGTCATCCTCGGCACACTGGGTGCGGTGCCAAAAGATCTCAGCGGGCACCTAAAAACCATTGGCATTGACAAGATATCCATCTGCCAACTCCAAAAGCCACTTTACTGGGGTCTGCTCGCATAATTCGCTGATACATCACGCAGTCCTAGGTGCTTGGGAAGTGCCCGACTAGTGATATAATACGAAATCCAGCATAGTCATCTCGTTTGCTGTGTGTAACTGTTGTTTTACATCATCATCATCATCATCATCATCATAAATATTTGGTATGGGCATCATCACTGATTGCTTCATTTGACATGGCACTGAACATGAGTGTTCTAAAGTTTTTTAGGTGCTAGGAATTTTTGGGTAGCACACAACTGCATATTCACACACTCTGTTGGCAATGCCTGATTTACACAATATGACAAAAAAGATGTATCAGGACCTTTAACAATTAACTGAATGGATCATTAGTCAGGAAGCAACCTAAAACAATGGCACTCTGCTCTTATGATAAAACTCAAAGGTCATCTTTGTAGGTAATGTTCAGATGGCTTCACATCATCTACAACCCTTGCTACTTGCACTGTTTTACATGATCAAAAACCAACAGCCTCATCGATGAACTCTCTGACCTTTGAATTATCTCCGGTTTCATGGAGAGATGCCACTAGAAGAAAGCCAACATCAGCCTTTTTCTGTTTTTATATGGTTGTATGGGTTCTTCTGCAAGGTTATATCGAAAAGTATAATTAATAACTGTAAAATGACTGTCCTTCTCTTCTATAATTTCTCTCTATGTGGGAGAAAAAGGAAGATAAATAGTAGGGCTTGCATTTGGTTACGGAACTTTTTGAAAAAATAAAATATTCAAGGTTATTCACTATTGAACTTCACACTATATTTGCTGTCCTGTATCCCATTTGGTCCTGTGATTTTATACCAGTGATTTAATTCCTGAGGAGAAGGAAGAAGAAGATACGGAAGAGGAATAAGAAGAAGAGAAGGAAGAAGAAAGAAGATGAGTATGGTTCTTTTTTTTTCTGACTTGGCTTTATCGCATTTCCCCTCTACTCTTGCATTGCAGTGGCTGTTTCCATTTTTGAGGATTGTTGTTAAACAATCTTATTATGCTGATATTTTAAAATGACAGTTTGGAGCAGAGATAAATGAACTGAGAAATCTTATTGAGTGCACACACTACACATTGAATTAGTAACAACAAACCAGTACAGAGAAGGAGGAAATAGTTCTCTGTGCAAATGTCTGTGATAATGTCTTTCTGGGATGATGGTACAAAGAAAATGGAGGCAAAAACATGTCAGTGACCTGTAAAATGTATTCTTCAGTGATCCTCACTTGATAAATGATTATATATAATGCACGTTTATCATTTAAAGGCCTAGAAGTCCCCAAATTGTACTGGCCTGTACAATGACATCATTGATTGTCCCAAAACAGAGACAGAGGGCCTTTCTGCTATACTGGGCCAGCCAAGCAAGGGTAGAAATGGCCAAATGATACCTTGCGTAATTGGACATTAAAAAGTCTGGGTAGATCAGCCAGAAACAAAATGAGATCCAGTAAGGACTCACATAAGATTGAGTTTGCTAGGTGTTTCATCCAAAAGCTAGGATCCCATATAAGAGGAGTGCTACCAATTCAAATGTTTTCTGAAGTATTTGAGACAGCATTTTGCACACTTGTAATGTGGCTATTGCACAGGTCACAGGGGAAATTATGGTTCTCCAGATGTTGCTGAACTACAGCTTCTGACATTTTATGCCACTGCTCATCATATGAGAATCATATGGACCATAGTTTAAATCTGTTTCCTGTCCTTTCCCTTCATGAAAATAATATGTAAGGAGATAGGGGCAGAAGAAACAAAGGAGGCACAATGGTCAAACAGCATTTACCTTGCCCTGCCTGTTGCCCATTATGAGAACACTAGGGATGTGAACAAATGTTTGAAATATTCATTATTCGTATGAATTCATACGAATTCAGACATTCGTATATGAATCAAATGTTTAGGCATTTGGATTTCCATTATTCAGACGAATATGAATATATTGAGTTATTCATGTGAATAATTTGGACATTCATATCTGTACAGGTACATACGCATTCTGCATGTACCCGTATGCATACGTATCCATATACATCCTTACACATCCGTACGGGATGAAAATGGAATGCATACGGTATGCATATGGATGCGTAGAGATACAAATGTCCAAATTATTCATGTAGATACATACAAATGCATTCCTATCAAAATGAATGTCTGGACATTCAGATTTCAATTATTTGGAAAATTCAGATTTTTGAATATTTGATTGATTACAAATTGAATGCCAAAAATACATTTGTGTACATTCCTAGAGAACATTACTGTAAATGGATTTCACTAGTGAGGTCCTTGGCCCAAGATGCTTTTCAGAGCACTGGTAGTAAGGCCAGGAACCAGCCATTTTTATTCACCCCATCCATAAGACGATGCCTCTTAATTTCCTGGACCTGTGTCTCATGACACACAGTCTTGTCTGATTCAATTTCAATGTGTTATACTATATCCAGCCCATTACTTCCTCCAGGCAGTGATGATCAGCTGCTGGCAATGGGACAAGTGCCTCCTGATACTCTAAACATGGGCCACCAACCTTGCCTCTCACACAGAATGATGGCCCTACTTAAGAGAGATCATAGGTTTTTTCGTACACATGGTTGCGGAACGCGTGGAAGACAGCCCGGGACACAGC
This sequence comes from Aspidoscelis tigris stejnegeri, assembly GCA_023333525.1. Taxonomy (NCBI): domain Eukaryota; kingdom Metazoa; phylum Chordata; class Lepidosauria; order Squamata; family Teiidae; genus Aspidoscelis; species Aspidoscelis tigris. The sequence goes on along the minus strand of JALMGA010000007.1, from coordinate 66,058,506 downwards.
ATTCGCATTGCCGCGGCCGGGTTTGCGTCCCGGCTCATCCCGGGCTGTCTTCCACACGTTCCAGATGCAGAGCGCTTTAAAGTGCTCTGCATCCATTCCTGCGCGGACGAAGCATCCCGGGCCGTTTGGGGAGAGAAGCATTTGTGCATGCTTCTCTCCCTGACAGCCATCAGCACGCCACCAGGGCCAGCATGGGCCAAAAATCGGCCTCACAGCTGGCCTCTGGTTGGCTGATGACCAGCCTTGCTGGGCTGCCGATCACGCCGGCATGGCAAGGCCAGTAGATGGGACCCACTGAATTGGGGGTCCCCTCTCCCATCTGCCAGGGTCAGTGACCCTGGCAGATGGGACAGGGAACCCCCGATTCGGTAGGTCCCGTCTGTGATCTACCACGGCCGCTGGGACGTGGCTCCTTCCCAGCTCCAGGAGCCCCATTGTGGCTGCCAGAGTCGGGGAGCTGCTAGCATCGGCTTCCTGTACCCCCTTTCCTGGGTGGCAGAAGGCCAATGCCGTGCTGGCTGGGGGCGAGGAACCCCTTGGGCGACTGGAGCGCGTCTCTCTGGTCGGCCAAGGGTCCCCCAGTCCCCATTGCGACCATCTGCGTGGCACGGGCGCCTGAATCTAGGCACCTGCGTGCTGCAGATCAGCCCCCCACACCCTGACTCCCCAAAGCCCCCACCCCCTACTCCCCAAAGCTCCCACCCCACCCATGCCCCGAAGCTGATATCGCCCATCTACGGGGTGCAGGCGCCTAGATGTAGGCGCCTACACCCCGGAGATGACCCCCCCACACTTTCAGGACCCGGGGATGGGAAGGTCACGTGCAAGCACCTACCTCCTCGGTGCCCGGGCTTGGAAAGAGCCGAGCATGCCGGGAGCGCACACTACGTGGTGTGCCGAGGCCCCCTATTGGACGAGCAGTTCACATAAAGTTTTACCCGGCCAGATCGCTGGGGGCGAGGGACGAGGGGCTCCCTCCCACCCGCTCCTGGGAGGCCCTGGGGTGCCCACCTGGAGCAGGCGGTGGCACCCCACCCCACCCCTCCAAGCCTGGCATCTCGCAGGGAGAAAAAACTTTTACTCCTGCTTCCACGTTGGAAGCTGGAGTAAAAGTTTTTGATGCCGAGAAGGGGAGTGGGAGGGGGAGCGGGAGGGGGAGGGCCCCTCCCACCCCCACCTGATTGCCCTCCCACCCTGGGCATTGGGGACACCACACGCAGCGGACATACCTTCCCTGCGTGGAGGCTTGCAATGAGCGAGGGATGCCGGGAACGCGCACACGTGGGGCGCGCTCTTGCATTCCTCAGTCATTTCAGCCCTGGACACCGGGAAGGTAGGTCCCCTGCACGTGCACAGTTCCAATGCCCGGGGTGGGTGCAGGGTGGGTGCAGGGTGAGTGGGGGGTGGGGGTTGGATGCGGGAGGGTGAGGGTGGGGGGTGGGAATCATCTGCAAGGTGTAGGCGCCTAGATCCAGGCGCCTACATCCCACAGACGGCCGCGATTGGGGTGGCGGGGAAGCGTTCGGAGACCAGAGCCATGGGCTCCGATCTCCGAGGGGCTCCTGCCCCATAGGCAGCTGCCCCAGGGTGGGTGCCCGGATGCCCAGGCACCTTCATGTGGGCTGCACGGGGCCCGATCCAGGCCCAAAGCGGGGCAAGCGGCCTGACTGCGCTGCCCGCCCCTTGGGTCCTCGCACCCAATGGGAGGCATCCTCGCCGGCTGTGTCCCTGCCCCTGGCCGGCCTTTGCCGGCTAAGTTACTTCCGAACGCTTTTAGCATTCGCACACAGGCGCGCCAGAATGTGTTTACGCGCGTTCCTGCGTTCCTGTGTGTGAATGCTGAAAGCGTCCGGAAGTGACTTAGGCTACCCGTCCTACACCCGTTCCAAATGGAACGAGTGTAGTGCGAAAAGGCCTCATATCCAGACCACACTCCATAGCTTACCTTTTGTGGCCTAACCCTGGCAGTAAGAGGAACAGAGCTATGTGGAAGTGAGCTAAATTAGGGATGTGCACCAATATTCATCAGATTAAAACTTCATGTGAATTCATCCATTCATATTTGAATCGAAAGTTGGGACATTTGATGTTTGACATTCAAATTTGAATTGAATGTCTTGATACCTTTGTATGAAGCTTTGTTACATTCGTGAACCTGGGTAAGTGGAGCATGGCTGCCTCAGTCACATCTGCAATGGACCCACAGTGGATTCAAAGCGGATTTGCAGTGGGTTCAAAGTAGGGATGTGCATGAATGTTCTAAACTTTTGAAATTAAATTGAATGTCGACATTCAAACTCAAATAGAATGTCTACACATTCAAAATTAAACATTCGAATAAATTTCAAATGTCCTGAAACAAATGTTGTCAACATCTGTATCTTCAAATAGGAATGCTGTCAACATTCGTATCTTCAGATTCGGATTCAACATTCAAACACATGGATCCAAATTTATTTGATTTGAATTGTATTTTGTTGCATTCGGATTCTAAGCATTCAAATAGAATAGAATGTTTTGACATTCGATTCAAATTGAATTTGAATGCAAAAAAAATTTGTGCACAATCCTAGTTCAAAGTGGATTGAGAGTGGATTTGACATGTTCAGAGTGGATACGCAGCAGAAATGTAGAAGATTAGTAGTGGATACATAGGCGATTCACAGTGGGGATTCGAATTGGATTCATATCCAACATTTGTATAAAATTCAAATCCAACACATTCAAAGGGGATCTATTCGAAAGAATATGATTTTTTTGCATTCAATTCAATACATCTCTAATCTAAATAAATAAATAAATTTGAAAACAGTTAATACCTGCCACCTGAACACTCCATCTTCCCAAACAGAACTCTGATAGCAGTGCTCAAATGCCACTGACCACACTTTCAGCAGTCCCAAGTCTTAAAGGGTGGCAGTCCTTGCAGTTCTAGACAGCAGTTCTTCTTCTTTAGCAGAGAACAATAAATAGCTCTTATAGCACCAAGCTTTTTGATGCTTCAGAAAGTGGTCCACCTGGAAATTGGAACCAGTAGTTTATTAGTAGTAGTACTACTAGTAGTAGAAGTACTGTAGTAGTAATAGAAGAAGAAGAAGAAGAAGAAGAAGAAGAAGAAGAAGAAGAGTTGGCTTTTCTACCCCACTTTTCTCACCCATTTAAGGGGACTCAAAGTGGCTGACAAAGCTTTCTATTCTTCTCCCTTCAACAGAACACCCTGTGAGGTAGGTGGGGCTGTGAGAGCTCAGAAGAGAGCTGTGCCTAGCCCAAGGTCACCCAGCTGGCTTCATGAAGGAGTGTGGAATCAAACCCAGTATTCCCAGATAAGAGTCTGGCTCCCTAACCACTAGACCGTTCCTGTCAGTCCTCATGGGGTGGCGGGAGGCAGCTCATTCCCCAAAGTTGTCTGAAGAGCATTAACAGTAACTTGCCTCTTGTACGGTTTGCAGTGGCATCTTGGTAGCCAGTAGAAGGCAGGGTTGAAACATCTGGATGTGTGGACTATCAGCTCCCAGAACAATCCTTATACCCTTAATGTACTACTTTAGTCAATTATAATGTGTGTGTAAATATAGAAGGAAGGAAGGAAGGAAGGAAGGAAGGAAGGAAGGAAGGAAGGAAGGAAGGAAGGAAGGAAGGAAGGAAGGAAGGAAGGAAGGAAGGAAGGAAGGAAGGAAGGAAGGAAGGAAGGAAGCTTGTTACCTGCACAATACTCTTTTACTGGCTCTGGCTCACATCAATTCATATTATTCAGTTGCTCATGCATCTTGTCTACACAGAGAAGTAATCCCAGAGTTCCTCTAATCCTAATTTTGGGCAAACCCCCCCCTTCTTCAGTATTGGCTTAGCTGCATCATTTATTTATTTATTTATTTGTATTTCTATCCCACCTTATACCCAAAGGTCTCAGGGTGGTTTACAATATTATATTACTCTTAGACAGGTCCCTGCCTTCAGGCTTACAATCTAAAGAGACAAGAAATGAAAGGAAAATGGTGTGGTAGGGAAGAGGGAACAGCAGAAAGCAAACAGTTGAGGTCTTCAGTTCCAATTCTTCTGTTCATTTTTTATTGCTGGAATATTCCTATTCTCTTTACTTTGAATTTTCTCTTCATTGATGACAAACCAGATGACGGTAGAGATGAGACGTTTTCGCACGGGGCTGAACGGAACGCGGAAAAGACAGCTGTGGACACGTCATCCGCATTGCCCGCGCGCGGCTTGCGTTCCGACGTGTCCGCAGCTGTCTTTTCCGCGTTCGAAATGTAGAGCACTTTAAAGTGCTCTACACGCGTTCCAACGCGGACGAGCCGCCCGCAGCCGTTCGGGAGGAGAAGCGTTCGCGCCTGCTTCTGTCTCCCGAACGGCTGCGGGCGCGCCTCCGACGCCGCGCGGCTTTGACAATCAGCTGTTTGTCAAACAGCTGATTGTCGATCTGCCTCCGCGGCTGTCTGCGCGCCCCTTGCCGGCGTTTGCCGGCTAAGGCAGCTTCGGGCGCTTTGAGCATTCGCACCCAGACGCTCCGGAACGCGTTTACACGCGTTCTGGCGCGTCTGTGTGTGAAAGGGGAAAGCGCCCGGAGCTGCCTTAAGCTTTCCGCCTGAACGCGTTCCATTTCGAACGCGATGCAGTGCGGAAATGCCTATGGTCAGCCAGCATCTACTCAGCCCCACCCTGCTCGGCCTCAGGACCAGATGATTTCTCAGCTGGTGGATCGGCTCCCATAGTCTGCCATCTAGGGATGGGAGCAGACTGAAGAGGGAGGAGGCACTTTTGTGAGCAAGGTCGCAGACCTCCTCAACCTGCTTCCTCTCTAATGCTCCTCTCAGGCAAGATGGTTCACAGTCTTGTGATGTTAGTTCGAGGAGGTAGGGCCACTGCTGGGAGGAAGATGGCAGAGCAGCCCAGCCTGCTACCTCTTCTCCACTCCTCTCAGGCAAGATGGAGCAGCTTGCAGCTTTGTAGAGCTGACAACTTTCTGTGGCCAAGAAGAACGGAAGATGGCACAGCTGCTAGCTAGACATTCCTTATCATTTCCCCCAGTAAAATGGAATAGGGGTTAACTGGGAATTTTCAGGATATGTAGGATATATTCTGAACTAGTGCTTGGATAAAGTGATAGGAGCTTTCTGCAGAGGGCCCTGATCTCATGATTCCAATCAAGGGCCTCAGCAGTCATCTTCTGGACATCATCAATTGGCACAATAGTGCAGATCTGTGTGGTCATGCCCCCTGCAGGTATGCTCTGTCTGCATTATACATAGTATAATCACTATCAGGGAGATTCTGATTATCTACATCCACAAAAACTGCCTCTGAAAGGAGCTGATAAATTGTGATACCCATGCAGAAACTGATGGCTAAAGGGTGGAAATCCTTTACTCCCTACCAGTTGAACACTGGTGGTGGAGGGCAGAAATTCTGCCCTCATGAAGGCCTCAAAGAGAAGGGAGGAATTAGCTGTTTCTGAGCCATGTAGTCTTATGGGCCCTGGTAACACCTTTAGTTTAGGATGACTTCAGGTCATCTTCAGGTCGTGTTACATTATTTTTATACAATTCATTTTCCAAGCTGGCCTACCCCCCATTAGATCATTCAGAGCCCTCTTTTTCAGAGGACCCAGCCTGTCCTGGCATGCCAGGCCATCTTCACTTCCTCAGTTGCGAGTGGCGGGACAGGCTAAAGGAGGCTGAACCATGATGTAGTGGGGGGAAGTCTTTCCTTTGAGCCAATGTGCATGTGGAGAGTTTGTGGGGCACCTCCCCTTCTCTCCTCAGTTTATGTGTATGATTCTTCTATTTAACTGCATGGGGAAGAAAAAGCACATAAAAAATGAAGGCATAGGGAGGTGGGGGAGCAGGCTTTAAAAACACACACACAAACACACACCCTTGCCTCCCTTGAGTGCCACAACAGCATCCAATAAGAAAGGACGTAGATTTGATAAAGCAAAAGGGGTGGAGAGCCAAGGGTTCTGTGGAGTAGGCTCAGGTCAACTGCATAGAAAGTTGTGAGTGATGAAACCCAGAGTGAGGATAGCCTATAATGATCTACATGTAAACCGAGCTGGTACAACCTCAGTTTGAATTATTAATGGGGCATTCTGTCTTATATAGGGCCATGGTGATATTCCAAAAGGGACCCAATATGAGGTTCAAGAGCAGCACCTGCCTGGAGTCATTGCTAACTGTTTGGAATATGACCCTGGAAGCCAGAGTTCAGATCCTATTTGACCATAGAAGCTCATTGGACAAGTTGCTGTTTTTCAGCCTGATATACTCCACAGGGATCTGGTCACACATGAGTTTTAGGACAACTGCAGGATGTGTTGGTCAGATTAAAATAAGATAATCCAAATCCCAAACCAGATTACAGCCCTTAATCCATCCTAAAATCCAGTCCTTTTTAAACAGGACTGACACGGACTGAGGCTGGCCTGGAATTCTAGTCTGGCTTCCACTTCCTCACATGTGAGTGGGGGGAGCAGCCTAAAGGAGGAAGAAGTGTGTTGTGGTGGGTGACGCCCAGTATTTCCTTTGGCCAATCGGCACATGCAGAGTTCATGAGGTGCCTCCCCTCGGCCTATTGACGCACGTGGAGTTTGTGAGGCACCTCCCTCCTTTCCGCAGTTTAGGGGCATGATTCCCCTCTCCAGCATTTTTACACAAAATTATTTTTATTATTAAGAAAATTAATTGCAAGGAGAAGAGAAGCACATCAAAAAGGAAGGGTGTGTGTGGAAGTGGGGGACCAGGCTTAAAAAAAAATGTGCAAATACATATCCTCACCTCCCTTGAGTGGCATGAACAACATCCAATCGGAAACGAGACAGATGAGATGTAGCAAAAGGGCTGGGGAGCCAGGGACTCTGTGGAGGAACACCAGGCTGAACTCTGTAGAAATGTGTGACCAACACTGCCGAAGGAGGGGGCAGCTTCTATTAAACCACAAATGACAAGCACTGGTACGAATTAAATTCAAATTCATTAATAGGCCCCTGGAGTCATGTGACCAGGGCCTGAGTTGTTCTGAGAGTAAAACAGATGAGGGAAAAGATTGTCGCCAAGAACACTTAAGAATGCAACAGAAAATAAATAAATGTTAGTCCAATGGCTGGAATTGAGGGTCAGCATTTCATCCAAGGCCTACCCTTTCTATCAGATTTCATAGATTTGTTAATATGCTTAACATTGCAGAAAATCAGAATGTTGTGCAGGATAGCCTAGGACACATTTTAGATTAGAAAATCAACTCTACTGCTGATATTAAAGAACTACAGTCTGTTTCTAAACGTGCACCTTGCAAACTAAATTTAAAAGGAAATTTATTACTGCCACACCACCTAAATACACATTCACATGTTGTATTGTTTTGCCCACACAGAACATTTTCAAACAAACCTCATCCGAACCACGAAGTTTTTAATAGTTTTGGGATTCAGGTGTCAATCCAGACATGCCATGTGATCTCTTTCGATCCAGTTTTAAGATATCCCAATATAGCCAGATGAAAGTCAGAGACAAAGACAAGCAAATATACAGTCATCGATACTGCAGTGAAAGATGGAGAGACAGTTTCCTGGCACATTTATTAATAGTATATTTGGCAAGTAATCTTTTTGGAAGTTAATTAGCATGTGACTCTGTTTAGAAGTAGGTCGATTTTCAAGGTAATTGGATTTGCAGGTATTTCACCCTCTTCTCACCTGGAACAGAAAGTAGGTTATCTCAAAATAAAACTGAACTTCAGAGCTGTTATGTTTGGATGAAATGGAAAACGATGTACTTCTTGTGAGCAAAGGGGGATTGCAAATGAATAGTACAATGATATGAATAGTTGCTAGTAAGAACTAGCTCCCTTCTAAATTCCTCTTATCTTTGTCCTTGTCTTAGGGCCTTCTTGCACCTTCCCAGGGAAGTCCTGAACAGTAGGTTTGGAACTTAGCAACCCACCCCAAGCCGGAAACAGATCACTCTGGGCTGGGACAATGCTGTCTTCATGGTACCAGTTGCTCCAGTTCAGCCTCTGTGCCACCTGTGAAGCTCATGTGTACTTTAGGACCAACCTTCATGGCTCTTTTGTTCCTAGCTTCAGAGTCTCCAGGGGACACATTTTGGTGACACGCTTTGGTGTTTCATCAAAATGGGTCCCCCAGTAGTCCAGAGAACATAGGTGTGTTTTCTGCATGCCTCTGTGTTCTGAATTGCCCTCAGTGGTATGCCACTGGACCTGTTTAGTTAGGTCTACAAGTAATCCACATCAGGAGCCTCCTGCATTCAGAGCATTTAGAATCCTTACACACTGGCTCTAAAGCTGTTGTGAGCTTTGGAACTGGCACAAGTGCTGTCATGGTCCCAACGTGGAAAGGTTTAATTCTGGGTCAGGAGCAATCCATTCGAGCTTGGGATGCATTACTTATTCTGGCCTGGAGCATCCCACATAAGTCTGGAATACCTTCTTGTCACATGATTTGGCAGTTCATAAAGCCACCCTTTTGGCCCAAAAGTCCCATTAGGAATAGCTAGAGAGTAATTCCCAGAGTCAAACCAATTTATTCCTTTTACAATTTCACCTAGTATTAGGTATGTGCACAAATGTGGTTTTTTTGGCATCCGATTTGATTCCAATCAAATATTCAAATATCCAAATTCATACGAATAGAGAAAAAGTGTATTGAAATTCAAACTGATTTGAATACATTTGTATCTATTCATACAAATATTTGATACTTATTTAATGAGATGAATCTTGTATGCATCTGTACACATCTGTATGCATCCCATTTTTATCCTGTACGCATCGTTTTCATCTCGTACATATCCGTATATATACACATACAAATGCATACATATCCATACACATACGAATGTCCAGATTATTTGTATGAATAATTTAAAACATTCGTATTTATTTGAATACTAAAAAATGAATGTCTGGACATTCAATTCAAGTTCAAATGTCTGAATTTGGCGAAGTTTGATCGAATAATGAATATTTCAAATATTCTTGCACATCCCTACCTAATCCTCTCATTTTTGCCAGCAACTTTCCCTTAATATAATGCTTTTTTTTTGTACACTTTTCCAAGAAACATGCTATTTCTAAAAGAATATGTCATTAAAGAATTGTGTTATGAAATTCAGAGAGTTTCTAAAGATACTTGCATGTTCAGTCAGGAAGTGCAAATTTTGTCACTTGACATTTAAAAGTAAAAGGAATGAATTTCTCTCCTTTTCATATCCAAGGTGCTAAACTATTGTCATACAGCAGCATATTTTTGTGGTTCCACAGAACAGGGGAAGTTTGAAAATAATAGCAATGGACTCTTGATCAGTATATTTGTTACATATCAATAATGCATTATCCAATTGTCTGTTTGATCTACATAAGCAAAGACTGTGACCATTTCCGTACTTGTGGGGCTTAGGTCTGTCCAGCTGGTATCACTCTATCTGAAACAGGTTCTATGCTGGAACATTCCAGAGGTCCCAGAAAAAGACTAGCTGCACTTGAGCAGTCTGTTCTGATGCAGGCCTCATGCAGCTCTGAAGCTTGTGAAACCTAAGATGTGATCGCACTTCTGATGTGCAATATTTAACTTCGGAACTAAGTTATTTGTAGAGTACCTCTTTGCGCAGAGAAAGCACATGTGCATGGCCCACTTTTGCAGAGATAAGACTTGAGCATTCCAGAGAAAGTTGCAACAGTGTAGTTTTCCTGATCAAGGCAACCAATGAGAGAGACAAAATTTTCTCCCTTCTCAGCCTGCCTGAATCCTTTGGCTTCTTTCTTTTTCTTTCTTTCTTTCTTTCTTTCTTTCTTTCTTTCTTTCTTTCTCTTTCTTTCTTTCTTTCTTTTTCTGGGTTTGCACTGGATCACAAAACTGCAACAGGTGATTCTGACTTTGTGTGCAAAACCACAAAGTTTCTGCCTTTGAAAGGAAGTATGAACAGTGAAAATATTGGAAGATTTATAACTTGTGTGAACCAGCTGGTCCTTTGGTGAGGAATTTCCAATGAAGTATACAGGTTGGGTAAAGTACCATCTATATTTCTATACACAGCCTTATTATGGATTATATCCTAAAATAGGCACATGTCATTCACATGCTGGTGCAGAGTACAGAGGTTCCACAGCAAGACCTGCAGTTGTCTGCACTAGCATGTGAATAGCAGGTCCCTATTCTGGAATATAATCTAAAATAAGGTGTAATGCAGAAAGAGCCTATACCTTTTAATGTGGCTATCTCACATGTGGCTATCTCTGTGTTCCATTCAGATGCAGAGTGCAAAGGGAACTGATTATGAATTGAGAAGTAAGCTTTGTGTGATGATACAATCCTTGAATGAACTCTTAGACTAGAATTACTGACATATCTACTATATAAATGCTAGGAAGAAGATTTTTTAAAAAAAGAGAGAGAGAAAGACCTGAAATGAGAGCTCAAGAATTTGTTCTCATTCCGTTCAATTATTGTATCCAATGAAAAGAAAAAGGTAACATTTATTAAATGGAATGGACGTTCATTCACACTTAGTTCAATAGCATTTAAAAGATAGTGCATTTCAAGTTACCTGTTCATGAATTAATCGACCACCCACCTCTAACTGGCTGCTACATGGTAGTTAGAGCCTCTTGTGACATCCCAGTTTTCCATTAATTGACTGTGGCAGGTAAGGTTTCTGGATGAATTGGGGTAAAATGGGAGAATTCAGTGAATAACTCACCATATTTTTTGAATGCAGTTACTAGTTATCTACAATTTGGCAAGTTCAGTTCTTAAAAAAATGTAAGTGCTTTATTTGAAAAAGAATATTCTTGCTATCAGAGTCAAATTACACAGACTCTTGCAAGAAGAAGAAGAGTTGGTTTTTCTACCCTGATTTTCTCACCCAATTAAGGGGACTCAAAGCGGCTGATAATTTCTCTCTATGTGGGAGAAAAAGGAAGATAAATAGTAGGGCTTGCATTTGGTTACGGAACTTTTTGAAAAAATAAAATATTCAAGGTTATTCACTATTGAACTTCACACTATATTTGCTGTCCTGTATCCCATTTGGTCCTGTGATTTTATACCAGTGATTTAATTCCTGAGGAGAAGGAAGAAGAAGATACGGAAGAGGAATAAGAAGAAGAGAAGGAAGAAGAAAGAAGATGAGTATGGTTCTTTTTTTTTCTGACTTGGCTTTATCGCATTTCCCCTCTACTCTTGCATTGCAGTGGCTGTTTCCATTTTTGAGGATTGTTGTTAAACAATCTTATTATGCTGATATTTTAAAATGACAGTTTGGAGCAGAGATAAATGAACTGAGAAATCTTATTGAGTGCACACACTACACATTGAATTAGTAACAACAAACCAGTACAGAGAAGGAGGAAATAGTTCTCTGTGCAAATGTCTGTGATAATGTCTTTCTGGGATGATGGTACAAAGAAAATGGAGGCAAAAACATGTCAGTGACCTGTAAAATGTATTCTTCAGTGATCCTCACTTGATAAATGATTATATATAATGCACGTTTATCATTTAAAGGCCTAGAAGTCCCCAAATTGTACTGGCCTGTACAATGACATCATTGATTGTCCCAAAACAGAGACAGAGGGCCTTTCTGCTATACTGGGCCAGCCAAGCAAGGGTAGAAATGGCCAAATGATACCTTGCGTAATTGGACATTAAAAAGTCTGGGTAGATCAGCCAGAAACAAAATGAGATCCAGTAAGGACTCACATAAGATTGAGTTTGCTAGGTGTTTCATCCAAAAGCTAGGATCCCATATAAGAGGAGTGCTACCAATTCAAATGTTTTCTGAAGTATTTGAGACAGCATTTTGCACACTTGTAATGTGGCTATTGCACAGGTCACAGGGGAAATTATGGTTCTCCAGATGTTGCTGAACTACAGCTTCTGACATTTTATGCCACTGCTCATCATATGAGAATCATATGGACCATAGTTTAAATCTGTTTCCTGTCCTTTCCCTTCATGAAAATAATATGTAAGGAGATAGGGGCAGAAGAAACAAAGGAGGCACAATGGTCAAACAGCATTTACCTTGCCCTGCCTGTTGCCCATTATGAGAACACTAGGGATGTGAACAAATGTTTGAAATATTCATTATTCGTATGAATTCATACGAATTCAGACATTCGTATATGAATCAAATGTTTAGGCATTTGGATTTCCATTATTCAGACGAATATGAATATATTGAGTTATTCATGTGAATAATTTGGACATTCATATCTGTACAGGTACATACGCATTCTGCATGTACCCGTATGCATACGTATCCATATACATCCTTACACATCCGTACGGGATGAAAATGGAATGCATACGGTATGCATATGGATGCGTAGAGATACAAATGTCCAAATTATTCATGTAGATACATACAAATGCATTCCTATCAAAATGAATGTCTGGACATTCAGATTTCAATTATTTGGAAAATTCAGATTTTTGAATATTTGATTGATTACAAATTGAATGCCAAAAATACATTTGTGTACATTCCTAGAGAACATTACTGTAAATGGATTTCACTAGTGAGGTCCTTGGCCCAAGATGCTTTTCAGAGCACTGGTAGTAAGGCCAGGAACCAGCCATTTTTATTCACCCCATCCATAAGACGATGCCTCTTAATTTCCTGGACCTGTGTCTCATGACACACAGTCTTGTCTGATTCAATTTCAATGTGTTATACTATATCCAGCCCATTACTTCCTCCAGGCAGTGATGATCAGCTGCTGGCAATGGGACAAGTGCCTCCTGATACTCTAAACATGGGCCACCAACCTTGCCTCTCACACAGAATGATGGCCCTACTTAAGAGAGATCATAGGTTTTTTCGTACACATGGTTGCGGAACGCGTGGAAGACAGCCCGGGACACAGCATTCGCATTGCCGCGGCCGGGTTTGCGTCCCGGCTCATCCCGGGCTGTCTTCCACACGTTCCAGATGCAGAGCGCTTTAAAGTGCTCTGCATCCATTCCTGCGCGGACGAAGCATCCCGGGCCGTTTGGGGAGAGAAGCATTTGTGCATGCTTCTCTCCCTGACAGCCATCAGCACGCCACCAGGGCCAGCATGGGCCAAAAATCGGCCTCACAGCTGGCCTCTGGTTGGCTGATGACCAGCCTTGCTGGGCTGCCGATCACGCCGGCATGGCAAGGCCAGTAGATGGGACCCACTGAATTGGGGGTCCCCTCTCCCATCTGCCAGGGTCAGTGACCCTGGCAGATGGGACAGGGAACCCCCGATTCGGTAGGTCCCGTCTGTGATCTACCACGGCCGCTGGGACGTGGCTCCTTCCCAGCTCCAGGAGCCCCATTGTGGCTGCCAGAGTCGGGGAGCTGCTAGCATCGGCTTCCTGTACCCCCTTTCCTGGGTGGCAGAAGGCCAATGCCGTGCTGGCTGGGGGCGAGGAACCCCTTGGGCGACTGGAGCGCGTCTCTCTGGTCGGCCAAGGGTCCCCCAGTCCCCATTGCGACCATCTGCGTGGCACGGGCGCCTGAATCTAGGCACCTGCGTGCTGCAGATCAGCCCCCCACACCCTGACTCCCCAAAGCCCCCACCCCCTACTCCCCAAAGCTCCCACCCCACCCATGCCCCGAAGCTGATATCGCCCATCTACGGGGTGCAGGCGCCTAGATGTAGGCGCCTACACCCCGGAGATGACCCCCCCACACTTTCAGGACCCGGGGATGGGAAGGTCACGTGCAAGCACCTACCTCCTCGGTGCCCGGGCTTGGAAAGAGCCGAGCATGCCGGGAGCGCACACTACGTGGTGTGCCGAGGCCCCCTATTGGACGAGCAGTTCACATAAAGTTTTACCCGGCCAGATCGCTGGGGGCGAGGGACGAGGGGCTCCCTCCCACCCGCTCCTGGGAGGCCCTGGGGTGCCCACCTGGAGCAGGCGGTGGCACCCCACCCCACCCCTCCAAGCCTGGCATCTCGCAGGGAGAAAAAACTTTTACTCCTGCTTCCACGTTGGAAGCTGGAGTAAAAGTTTTTGATGCCGAGAAGGGGAGTGGGAGGGGGAGCGGGAGGGGGAGGGCCCCTCCCACCCCCACCTGATTGCCCTCCCACCCTGGGCATTGGGGACACCACACGCAGCGGACATACCTTCCCTGCGTGGAGGCTTGCAATGAGCGAGGGATGCCGGGAACGCGCACACGTGGGGCGCGCTCTTGCATTCCTCAGTCATTTCAGCCCTGGACACCGGGAAGGTAGGTCCCCTGCACGTGCACAGTTCCAATGCCCGGGGTGGGTGCAGGGTGGGTGCAGGGTGAGTGGGGGGTGGGGGTTGGATGCGGGAGGGTGAGGGTGGGGGGTGGGAATCATCTGCAAGGTGTAGGCGCCTAGATCCAGGCGCCTACATCCCACAGACGGCCGCGATTGGGGTGGCGGGGAAGCGTTCGGAGACCAGAGCCATGGGCTCCGATCTCCGAGGGGCTCCTGCCCCATAGGCAGCTGCCCCAGGGTGGGTGCCCGGATGCCCAGGCACCTTCATGTGGGCTGCACGGGGCCCGATCCAGGCCCAAAGCGGGGCAAGCGGCCTGACTGCGCTGCCCGCCCCTTGGGTCCTCGCACCCAATGGGAGGCATCCTCGCCGGCTGTGTCCCTGCCCCTGGCCGGCCTTTGCCGGCTAAGTTACTTCCGAACGCTTTTAGCATTCGCACACAGGCGCGCCAGAATGTGTTTACGCGCGTTCCTGCGTTCCTGTGTGTGAATGCTGAAAGCGTCCGGAAGTGACTTAGGCTACCCGTCCTACACCCGTTCCAAATGGAACGAGTGTAGTGCGAAAAGGCCTCATATCCAGACCACACTCCATAGCTTACCTTTTGTGGCCTAACCCTGGCAGTAAGAGGAACAGAGCTATGTGGAAGTGAGCTAAATTAGGGATGTGCACCAATATTCATCAGATTAAAACTTCATGTGAATTCATCCATTCATATTTGAATCGAAAGTTGGGACATTTGATGTTTGACATTCAAATTTGAATTGAATGTCTTGATACCTTTGTATGAAGCTTTGTTACATTCGTGAACCTGGGTAAGTGGAGCATGGCTGCCTCAGTCACATCTGCAATGGACCCACAGTGGATTCAAAGCGGATTTGCAGTGGGTTCAAAGTAGGGATGTGCATGAATGTTCTAAACTTTTGAAATTAAATTGAATGTCGACATTCAAACTCAAATAGAATGTCTACACATTCAAAATTAAACATTCGAATAAATTTCAAATGTCCTGAAACAAATGTTGTCAACATCTGTATCTTCAAATAGGAATGCTGTCAACATTCGTATCTTCAGATTCGGATTCAACATTCAAACACATGGATCCAAATTTATTTGATTTGAATTGTATTTTGTTGCATTCGGATTCTAAGCATTCAAATAGAATAGAATGTTTTGACATTCGATTCAAATTGAATTTGAATGCAAAAAAAATTTGTGCACAATCCTAGTTCAAAGTGGATTGAGAGTGGATTTGACATGTTCAGAGTGGATACGCAGCAGAAATGTAGAAGATTAGTAGTGGATACATAGGCGATTCACAGTGGGGATTCGAATTGGATTCATATCCAACATTTGTATAAAATTCAAATCCAACACATTCAAAGGGGATCTATTCGAAAGAATATGATTTTTTTGCATTCAATTCAATACATCTCTAATCTAAATAAATAAATAAATTTGAAAACAGTTAATACCTGCCACCTGAACACTCCATCTTCCCAAACAGAACTCTGATAGCAGTGCTCAAATGCCACTGACCACACTTTCAGCAGTCCCAAGTCTTAAAGGGTGGCAGTCCTTGCAGTTCTAGACAGCAGTTCTTCTTCTTTAGCAGAGAACAATAAATAGCTCTTATAGCACCAAGCTTTTTGATGCTTCAGAAAGTGGTCCACCTGGAAATTGGAACCAGTAGTTTATTAGTAGTAGTACTACTAGTAGTAGAAGTACTGTAGTAGTAATAGAAGAAGAAGAAGAAGAAGAAGAAGAAGAAGAAGAAGAGTTGGCTTTTCTACCCCACTTTTCTCACCCATTTAAGGGGACTCAAAGTGGCTGACAAAGCTTTCTATTCTTCTCCCTTCAACAGAACACCCTGTGAGGTAGGTGGGGCTGTGAGAGCTCAGAAGAGAGCTGTGCCTAGCCCAAGGTCACCCAGCTGGCTTCATGAAGGAGTGTGGAATCAAACCCAGTATTCCCAGATAAGAGTCTGGCTCCCTAACCACTAGACCGTTCCTGTCAGTCCTCATGGGGTGGCGGGAGGCAGCTCATTCCCCAAAGTTGTCTGAAGAGCATTAACAGTAACTTGCCTCTTGTACGGTTTGCAGTGGCATCTTGGTAGCCAGTAGAAGGCAGGGTTGAAACATCTGGATGTGTGGACTATCAGCTCCCAGAACAATCCTTATACCCTTAATGTACTACTTTAGTCAATTATAATGTGTGTGTAAATATAGAAGGAAGGAAGGAAGGAAGGAAGGAAGGAAGGAAGGAAGGAAGGAAGGAAGGAAGGAAGGAAGGAAGGAAGGAAGGAAGGAAGGAAGGAAGGAAGGAAGGAAGGAAGGAAGGAAGGAAGGAAGGAAGGAAGGAAGGAAGGAAGCTTGTTACCTGCACAATACTCTTTTACTGGCTCTGGCTCACATCAATTCATATTATTCAGTTGCTCATGCATCTTGTCTACACAGAGAAGTAATCCCAGAGTTCCTCTAATCCTAATTTTGGGCAAACCCCCCCCTTCTTCAGTATTGGCTTAGCTGCATCATTTATTTATTTATTTATTTGTATTTCTATCCCACCTTATACCCAAAGGTCTCAGGGTGGTTTACAATATTATATTACTCTTAGACAGGTCCCTGCCTTCAGGCTTACAATCTAAAGAGACAAGAAATGAAAGGAAAATGGTGTGGTAGGGAAGAGGGAACAGCAGAAAGCAAACAGTTGAGGTCTTCAGTTCCAATTCTTCTGTTCATTTTTTATTGCTGGAATATTCCTATTCTCTTTACTTTGAATTTTCTCTTCATTGATGACAAACCAGATGACGGTAGAGATGAGACGTTTTCGCACGGGGCTGAACGGAACGCGGAAAAGACAGCTGTGGACACGTCATCCGCATTGCCCGCGCGCGGCTTGCGTTCCGACGTGTCCGCAGCTGTCTTTTCCGCGTTCGAAATGTAGAGCACTTTAAAGTGCTCTACACGCGTTCCAACGCGGACGAGCCGCCCGCAGCCGTTCGGGAGGAGAAGCGTTCGCGCCTGCTTCTGTCTCCCGAACGGCTGCGGGCGCGCCTCCGACGCCGCGCGGCTTTGACAATCAGCTGTTTGTCAAACAGCTGATTGTCGATCTGCCTCCGCGGCTGTCTGCGCGCCCCTTGCCGGCGTTTGCCGGCTAAGGCAGCTTCGGGCGCTTTGAGCATTCGCACCCAGACGCTCCGGAACGCGTTTACACGCGTTCTGGCGCGTCTGTGTGTGAAAGGGGAAAGCGCCCGGAGCTGCCTTAAGCTTTCCGCCTGAACGCGTTCCATTTCGAACGCGATGCAGTGCGGAAATGCCTATGGTCAGCCAGCATCTACTCAGCCCCACCCTGCTCGGCCTCAGGACCAGATGATTTCTCAGCTGGTGGATCGGCTCCCATAGTCTGCCATCTAGGGATGGGAGCAGACTGAAGAGGGAGGAGGCACTTTTGTGAGCAAGGTCGCAGACCTCCTCAACCTGCTTCCTCTCTAATGCTCCTCTCAGGCAAGATGGTTCACAGTCTTGTGATGTTAGTTCGAGGAGGTAGGGCCACTGCTGGGAGGAAGATGGCAGAGCAGCCCAGCCTGCTACCTCTTCTCCACTCCTCTCAGGCAAGATGGAGCAGCTTGCAGCTTTGTAGAGCTGACAACTTTCTGTGGCCAAGAAGAACGGAAGATGGCACAGCTGCTAGCTAGACATTCCTTATCATTTCCCCCAGTAAAATGGAATAGGGGTTAACTGGGAATTTTCAGGATATGTAGGATATATTCTGAACTAGTGCTTGGATAAAGTGATAGGAGCTTTCTGCAGAGGGCCCTGATCTCATGATTCCAATCAAGGGCCTCAGCAGTCATCTTCTGGACATCATCAATTGGCACAATAGTGCAGATCTGTGTGGTCATGCCCCCTGCAGGTATGCTCTGTCTGCATTATACATAGTATAATCACTATCAGGGAGATTCTGATTATCTACATCCACAAAAACTGCCTCTGAAAGGAGCTGATAAATTGTGATACCCATGCAGAAACTGATGGCTAAAGGGTGGAAATCCTTTACTCCCTACCAGTTGAACACTGGTGGTGGAGGGCAGAAATTCTGCCCTCATGAAGGCCTCAAAGAGAAGGGAGGAATTAGCTGTTTCTGAGCCATGTAGTCTTATGGGCCCTGGTAACACCTTTAGTTTAGGATGACTTCAGGTCATCTTCAGGTCGTGTTACATTATTTTTATACAATTCATTTTCCAAGCTGGCCTACCCCCCATTAGATCATTCAGAGCCCTCTTTTTCAGAGGACCCAGCCTGTCCTGGCATGCCAGGCCATCTTCACTTCCTCAGTTGCGAGTGGCGGGACAGGCTAAAGGAGGCTGAACCATGATGTAGTGGGGGGAAGTCTTTCCTTTGAGCCAATGTGCATGTGGAGAGTTTGTGGGGCACCTCCCCTTCTCTCCTCAGTTTATGTGTATGATTCTTCTATTTAACTGCATGGGGAAGAAAAAGCACATAAAAAATGAAGGCATAGGGAGGTGGGGGAGCAGGCTTTAAAAACACACACACAAACACACACCCTTGCCTCCCTTGAGTGCCACAACAGCATCCAATAAGAAAGGACGTAGATTTGATAAAGCAAAAGGGGTGGAGAGCCAAGGGTTCTGTGGAGTAGGCTCAGGTCAACTGCATAGAAAGTTGTGAGTGATGAAACCCAGAGTGAGGATAGCCTATAATGATCTACATGTAAACCGAGCTGGTACAACCTCAGTTTGAATTATTAATGGGGCATTCTGTCTTATATAGGGCCATGGTGATATTCCAAAAGGGACCCAATATGAGGTTCAAGAGCAGCACCTGCCTGGAGTCATTGCTAACTGTTTGGAATATGACCCTGGAAGCCAGAGTTCAGATCCTATTTGACCATAGAAGCTCATTGGACAAGTTGCTGTTTTTCAGCCTGATATACTCCACAGGGATCTGGTCACACATGAGTTTTAGGACAACTGCAGGATGTGTTGGTCAGATTAAAATAAGATAATCCAAATCCCAAACCAGATTACAGCCCTTAATCCATCCTAAAATCCAGTCCTTTTTAAACAGGACTGACACGGACTGAGGCTGGCCTGGAATTCTAGTCTGGCTTCCACTTCCTCACATGTGAGTGGGGGGAGCAGCCTAAAGGAGGAAGAAGTGTGTTGTGGTGGGTGACGCCCAGTATTTCCTTTGGCCAATCGGCACATGCAGAGTTCATGAGGTGCCTCCCCTCGGCCTATTGACGCACGTGGAGTTTGTGAGGCACCTCCCTCCTTTCCGCAGTTTAGGGGCATGATTCCCCTCTCCAGCATTTTTACACAAAATTATTTTTATTATTAAGAAAATTAATTGCAAGGAGAAGAGAAGCACATCAAAAAGGAAGGGTGTGTGTGGAAGTGGGGGACCAGGCTTAAAAAAAAATGTGCAAATACATATCCTCACCTCCCTTGAGTGGCATGAACAACATCCAATCGGAAACGAGACAGATGAGATGTAGCAAAAGGGCTGGGGAGCCAGGGACTCTGTGGAGGAACACCAGGCTGAACTCTGTAGAAATGTGTGACCAACACTGCCGAAGGAGGGGGCAGCTTCTATTAAACCACAAATGACAAGCACTGGTACGAATTAAATTCAAATTCATTAATAGGCCCCTGGAGTCATGTGACCAGGGCCTGAGTTGTTCTGAGAGTAAAACAGATGAGGGAAAAGATTGTCGCCAAGAACACTTAAGAATGCAACAGAAAATAAATAAATGTTAGTCCAATGGCTGGAATTGAGGGTCAGCATTTCATCCAAGGCCTACCCTTTCTATCAGATTTCATAGATTTGTTAATATGCTTAACATTGCAGAAAATCAGAATGTTGTGCAGGATAGCCTAGGACACATTTTAGATTAGAAAATCAACTCTACTGCTGATATTAAAGAACTACAGTCTGTTTCTAAACGTGCACCTTGCAAACTAAATTTAAAAGGAAATTTATTACTGCCACACCACCTAAATACACATTCACATGTTGTATTGTTTTGCCCACACAGAACATTTTCAAACAAACCTCATCCGAACCACGAAGTTTTTAATAGTTTTGGGATTCAGGTGTCAATCCAGACATGCCATGTGATCTCTTTCGATCCAGTTTTAAGATATCCCAATATAGCCAGATGAAAGTCAGAGACAAAGACAAGCAAATATACAGTCATCGATACTGCAGTGAAAGATGGAGAGACAGTTTCCTGGCACATTTATTAATAGTATATTTGGCAAGTAATCTTTTTGGAAGTTAATTAGCATGTGACTCTGTTTAGAAGTAGGTCGATTTTCAAGGTAATTGGATTTGCAGGTATTTCACCCTCTTCTCACCTGGAACAGAAAGTAGGTTATCTCAAAATAAAACTGAACTTCAGAGCTGTTATGTTTGGATGAAATGGAAAACGATGTACTTCTTGTGAGCAAAGGGGGATTGCAAATGAATAGTACAATGATATGAATAGTTGCTAGTAAGAACTAGCTCCCTTCTAAATTCCTCTTATCTTTGTCCTTGTCTTAGGGCCTTCTTGCACCTTCCCAGGGAAGTCCTGAACAGTAGGTTTGGAACTTAGCAACCCACCCCAAGCCGGAAACAGATCACTCTGGGCTGGGACAATGCTGTCTTCATGGTACCAGTTGCTCCAGTTCAGCCTCTGTGCCACCTGTGAAGCTCATGTGTACTTTAGGACCAACCTTCATGGCTCTTTTGTTCCTAGCTTCAGAGTCTCCAGGGGACACATTTTGGTGACACGCTTTGGTGTTTCATCAAAATGGGTCCCCCAGTAGTCCAGAGAACATAGGTGTGTTTTCTGCATGCCTCTGTGTTCTGAATTGCCCTCAGTGGTATGCCACTGGACCTGTTTAGTTAGGTCTACAAGTAATCCACATCAGGAGCCTCCTGCATTCAGAGCATTTAGAATCCTTACACACTGGCTCTAAAGCTGTTGTGAGCTTTGGAACTGGCACAAGTGCTGTCATGGTCCCAACGTGGAAAGGTTTAATTCTGGGTCAGGAGCAATCCATTCGAGCTTGGGATGCATTACTTATTCTGGCCTGGAGCATCCCACATAAGTCTGGAATACCTTCTTGTCACATGATTTGGCAGTTCATAAAGCCACCCTTTTGGCCCAAAAGTCCCATTAGGAATAGCTAGAGAGTAATTCCCAGAGTCAAACCAATTTATTCCTTTTACAATTTCACCTAGTATTAGGTATGTGCACAAATGTGGTTTTTTTGGCATCCGATTTGATTCCAATCAAATATTCAAATATCCAAATTCATACGAATAGAGAAAAAGTGTATTGAAATTCAAACTGATTTGAATACATTTGTATCTATTCATACAAATATTTGATACTTATTTAATGAGATGAATCTTGTATGCATCTGTACACATCTGTATGCATCCCATTTTTATCCTGTACGCATCGTTTTCATCTCGTACATATCCGTATATATACACATACAAATGCATACATATCCATACACATACGAATGTCCAGATTATTTGTATGAATAATTTAAAACATTCGTATTTATTTGAATACTAAAAAATGAATGTCTGGACATTCAATTCAAGTTCAAATGTCTGAATTTGGCGAAGTTTGATCGAATAATGAATATTTCAAATATTCTTGCACATCCCTACCTAATCCTCTCATTTTTGCCAGCAACTTTCCCTTAATATAATGCTTTTTTTTTGTACACTTTTCCAAGAAACATGCTATTTCTAAAAGAATATGTCATTAAAGAATTGTGTTATGAAATTCAGAGAGTTTCTAAAGATACTTGCATGTTCAGTCAGGAAGTGCAAATTTTGTCACTTGACATTTAAAAGTAAAAGGAATGAATTTCTCTCCTTTTCATATCCAAGGTGCTAAACTATTGTCATACAGCAGCATATTTTTGTGGTTCCACAGAACAGGGGAAGTTTGAAAATAATAGCAATGGACTCTTGATCAGTATATTTGTTACATATCAATAATGCATTATCCAATTGTCTGTTTGATCTACATAAGCAAAGACTGTGACCATTTCCGTACTTGTGGGGCTTAGGTCTGTCCAGCTGGTATCACTCTATCTGAAACAGGTTCTATGCTGGAACATTCCAGAGGTCCCAGAAAAAGACTAGCTGCACTTGAGCAGTCTGTTCTGATGCAGGCCTCATGCAGCTCTGAAGCTTGTGAAACCTAAGATGTGATCGCACTTCTGATGTGCAATATTTAACTTCGGAACTAAGTTATTTGTAGAGTACCTCTTTGCGCAGAGAAAGCACATGTGCATGGCCCACTTTTGCAGAGATAAGACTTGAGCATTCCAGAGAAAGTTGCAACAGTGTAGTTTTCCTGATCAAGGCAACCAATGAGAGAGACAAAATTTTCTCCCTTCTCAGCCTGCCTGAATCCTTTGGCTTCTTTCTTTTTCTTTCTTTCTTTCTTTCTTTCTTTCTTTCTTTCTTTCTTTCTCTTTCTTTCTTTCTTTCTTTTTCTGGGTTTGCACTGGATCACAAAACTGCAACAGGTGATTCTGACTTTGTGTGCAAAACCACAAAGTTTCTGCCTTTGAAAGGAAGTATGAACAGTGAAAATATTGGAAGATTTATAACTTGTGTGAACCAGCTGGTCCTTTGGTGAGGAATTTCCAATGAAGTATACAGGTTGGGTAAAGTACCATCTATATTTCTATACACAGCCTTATTATGGATTATATCCTAAAATAGGCACATGTCATTCACATGCTGGTGCAGAGTACAGAGGTTCCACAGCAAGACCTGCAGTTGTCTGCACTAGCATGTGAATAGCAGGTCCCTATTCTGGAATATAATCTAAAATAAGGTGTAATGCAGAAAGAGCCTATACCTTTTAATGTGGCTATCTCACATGTGGCTATCTCTGTGTTCCATTCAGATGCAGAGTGCAAAGGGAACTGATTATGAATTGAGAAGTAAGCTTTGTGTGATGATACAATCCTTGAATGAACTCTTAGACTAGAATTACTGACATATCTACTATATAAATGCTAGGAAGAAGATTTTTTAAAAAAAGAGAGAGAGAAAGACCTGAAATGAGAGCTCAAGAATTTGTTCTCATTCCGTTCAATTATTGTATCCAATGAAAAGAAAAAGGTAACATTTATTAAATGGAATGGACGTTCATTCACACTTAGTTCAATAGCATTTAAAAGATAGTGCATTTCAAGTTACCTGTTCATGAATTAATCGACCACCCACCTCTAACTGGCTGCTACATGGTAGTTAGAGCCTCTTGTGACATCCCAGTTTTCCATTAATTGACTGTGGCAGGTAAGGTTTCTGGATGAATTGGGGTAAAATGGGAGAATTCAGTGAATAACTCACCATATTTTTTGAATGCAGTTACTAGTTATCTACAATTTGGCAAGTTCAGTTCTTAAAAAAATGTAAGTGCTTTATTTGAAAAAGAATATTCTTGCTATCAGAGTCAAATTACACAGACTCTTGCAAGAAGAAGAAGAGTTGGTTTTTCTACCCTGATTTTCTCACCCAATTAAGGGGACTCAAAGCGGCTGACAAAGCTTTTCTATTCTTCTCCGCACAACAGAACACCCTGTGAGGTAGGTGATGCTGTGAGAGCTCAGAAGAGAGCTGTGACTAGCCCAAGGTCACCCAGCTGGCTTCATGGGGGAGGGAAGAATTGAACCTGGTGTTCCCAGATAAGAATCTGGCTCCTTAACCACTAGACCAAACTGGTCCTGCCTTCTCTTCATAAAAGTTGATTTACTACAGTGTTTATCACCTGCTTATTCACTTGAATTTCTGTTGTTTTAGCAGTTGGTAGTCTAGAGAAATGGTGGCCTTTTTTGCATTTATCTTTAATCCAGAACTGAGGGCTATGAAGTTCTATGCTGGTTCTCCTTGACCTGCACGTTAGTACAGATCTGTTTGGCTCCATTCCACGCTGATCCGCTCTGTCTGCAAAGTGTCCTGTCCCATTGGGTTGGCTTGCAGCATCCTGTCCACCTGAAAAAGGGGTGACTTGTGTCGACATGGGGTAGGGGTGTCATGAAGGCTGAAAGCCTCCATCCACAAGCAACAGCATCCTGCAAGGCAATTCATTCCTCAAGCCAATTGTGTCATCAGCATTATTAACAGCCTCCTGTGATCCAGTTTGGTCTTGTGCTTAGAGTGCCATTTTATCTGGAGGTCTCCTGGTTCAGTTCCACATCCTACATGAAGCCAACTGGGTGACCTTGGGCTAGCCACAGCTCTCTTTCTGAGTTCTCACAACACCACCTTCCTCACATGGTGTCTCTTGTGGGGAGAAGAACAGAAGGTGTGTCAGCTTCTGAGTCCCCTTAAATAGGTGAGAAAAGCAGAGTATAAAAGCCAACTCTAACTCCTCCTCCTCCTCTTCTTCCCAACTCCTCCTAAACATCTATTGTTTGCAGAAAGTAAGAAGGCTTATGAATGTGTATTGTATAATGTATTTTCAATTAGGTATTTCAGTCTGAAATGTATCACTGTAAATTATATTGATGTGTTTTATACAGAAGAGAAGACGTGTTTAAATTTAATGTACACTCTTCTAGTTCTGTTTCCCCTGTTAGATTTGCACATACAGGAAATACAAAACAACAACAATTTTAGAGTCACTTGTGAAAATAGCATAAATGTTTATAGATCTAATTTACACTTCGCAACCTATAAAAAGAGCAGCATAACTACCTCTGAGATATTAAAGGCTCTGCACTTTGAGATACGTTGCTAGCAAAACACAGCAATAAGTTTATTGATTTCTGGGGTTTTTTTCCAAGTGTGGCCTAATGATGAATTCTGATCAGATTCAGTGATTATATTCACTGCTGCTGTCTAACGGGAACAAAAAGCAGAAATATTTGCAGAAGGATTCTATTGATATGAAATCCATCAGCCTTCCAGTTTAATTGGCCTTACCTTTAATTTTAAATGAAAACAATTAGGATGTGCACGAATATTCTAAACATTCAAAATCTGATTGAATTTGTTTGAATCTGGAATAAATTTGAATTTAAACACTTGAATGAATTTTTAATTTTCAAATCATTCGTATGAATTATTTGGACATTTCTATGTGTACGGATACGTACACAATGCGTACTTGCCCATATGCATCTTTTCTGCATCGGTACACATTTGCATGGATATGTACAGGATGAAAACAGATTGCATATGGGATAAATACAGGATGTGTACAGATGTGTACAGATGCATATAGGATCCATACGGATGCATACGGGCACATACAAATGTTGTCAACATTCATATTTGCAAATACTGATCAAAAACTTGCCTGAATAGATTAAAATGTATTCAAATCGAATATGAATACATTCAAATTTTAAACATTTGAATCAATTCAATGTTTTGGATATTTGATTTGAATTGAATCCTGCAAATTGCATTTGGTCACACCGCTAAAGACAATGGCACTTCTTCTTCTTCTTCTTCTTCTTCTTCTTCTTCTTCTTCTTCTTCTTCTTCTTCTTCTTCTTCTTCTTCTTCTTCTTCTTCTTCTTCTTCTTCTTCTTTGGCTGTGTGTGGACTAATTTGCATTTAGCCTGATAGTCAATTCCAGGTAATCTCCTCCCATGTAGGCACTCACCCTGTGTTAACTACATTTGGTGCAGGTTAAACCTGCACTACGCATGCACTTACTTTTGCCAAGCACTTAGAGCAGATAAAGCCAGCCCCTTTACACCACTTCTAGGTGCTTGGCAGGCATGTGATGAGCCACACACTCACATGGCATGCTGTGCATGCATGCTGGTGCATCATGTGATGCACTGTGAACCCATGTGACACACCGTGCACGTGCGCTGACATGTCACATGACACAGTGCATCACTCAGTTGCCCTGTTGACAATGCCACATATGTGTGATGGAACTGGTATGACAAGTGGGACATGGCTACCATCTGAGAAGCCATTGGGGAGGACTGGAGAGGGTTGGAATGTAGCCTCTTGTTCCTGCCAGCCATTTCACTCCGTTTGACCCTGACCTTGTGTTCCTCTGGCCCTGCACAAAGTCTCTTATGCCAGTCCATCCTGCAGACATCCTCCACAACCATACCCAATACGTATTGAATATTTGTATGAATAAGTATGAATAAATTCGTATCGAATAGAATTTTACCACATTTGAATATGTTCTATTCGTACGAATATGGATTTTCAAACATTTGATTTGTTACAAATCAAATGTCAAAAATGCATCCATGCACACCTCTAATGCCTACTAACAGAAAACCTACAGGGTTCTTGGCCCAAATATACCATGCATTATAAGAAAAAACAGACACCAAAAAGAAGTGACCTGGATTCAATTGGGTCAGTAAATCACTAAGACCCAGTGCTTACAGAGAGAAGATTACGGGGTTTTATATCAGGCATGAACTTTCAAACTTAAATCACTGCCAGTTTGGTTAATCACTCAAAAATAACGATAAAACATTAGAAGCTTTTATTCCATTCTCACACTCCTGGTACACCTTAAGATCTTCCCTACTATCCAGGAAAATGTCATAGTGATGTGGGATAAGAGATCTTGGAGGGGGAGAAGTGATGTATGGAAGAAGCAAGGTGCTATAACTGGGGAGGAAAGTATAGGTTAGATAAACCCCGGCAAGCTTATTTTTAAAAAATCACATTTCTTTCTCAGAAATAGGCTTAAGGGACTAAACATTCAAATATTTATCTGATGTCATGCATTCTGTTTCCTTCTATGTTATTTTCTATCTCTCCAGAAGTTGAGGAAAGTCAGATTTCTAACTTATCTGCATCTGTGAATCCATTCTTCTACAAGGACTCAAAGTAAGCCTGATTATTATGGACTCTGTGCATCTTCCATTCAGTGTAATGCTCCTGAGGGACCCCCAGCAAAGATGCCTTTCCAGAAAACACCTTTATAAATCAGGTGTTCAGGTGAATCTGTCTAATTTATAGAACACTTTAAAAGAGAAGAAAAGACAAGGGAGGGAAAGGCTGTTGAAAAGATCATCAGAGGGAAAATTGGATTTCTCTTTCAATTTCCAGTAAAACTTCCTTTTTTAGAGAAAGTGGCAATTGTACTGCTATGAACCAGCATCATGTGCCCTGTGTCTGTGATAGTCTGACACTAGGCATGAGGTAAAGGGAGTCGCTTTATGAAAAGCAGGTAGCTCACAATATTGGTTTCTGGAGAAGCAGGCAAGGAGAAATACATAACAGAGAAGTGGAACTGAAAAATAATAATAATGAAGGAATACAAGCGAATGGGAAATTCAGTGAATAATTTTATAGGCCAGCCTCCCACAATATTTAAAAGGTAGGGCATTGACATGAATGATGGAAAGGGGGTAAAAGCTAATCCAAGAAAAGGAAGTAGGCTCTTCAGCAAAGGTAATAAAGGACCTGAAATGCTTTTCTCGGCATCTTTATTTTTTCTCTTGTCCACCTCTGAGACATTTCTAACTCTTATCAAAATTTCTATCTTGGAAAAATCTAAAGTGACACAGTACTTGGAGGTCACTCACCAACTATCTTTTGAATTGTGGTGTCCCACATTTGGAATTATGTTTTTAGTAATCTTGTAAAATACCAGCAATCACAAATGTTAGCTTTTCCTGCAGGTTTTGATTTTCAGGGTCGTTGGTCCCCCTGGGTCTTGACAGCCCAATTGGAGCCGACACTTTGCCCAACTACTTCTAGTCTATCTTTTCTTCTCAACCACTCATTAACTCAGCATTTCCCTCATTTGACACTTTTCAGTAAGAAAAACTCTGCATCTGGTGTCCATTAATATCTGCTTTGTACTGAAGTGTTCTTGTTAGCGTTGATCTAGGGTTTTTTTCCACTAGTACTAAATACCCATTAAGGACCCATTAGGCTCAGAGCAGGAAGACCCCATTTCCACTGCAGACCCCATTAGAGCCACATTTCTTTCCATCAGTTCTAGGGAAATCCAGATTGAATGGGTCCTTCAATTTTTCCCTACTGCACATACTATTGTCTTATACTGTTTTTATATATGGTTTTATTTTAAGTATTTTTGTCTTTTAAATATGCTGTTACCCACCCTGAGACCCTAGGTTATAGGGCGGGATATAAATGTAAATACATACATACATACATACATACATGCATGCATACATACATACATACATACATACATACATACATACATACATACATACATACATACATACATACATACATACATACATACATACATACATACATACATTTCCTGTAGACCACATTAAAGGGACTACAATGGGGTCTTAAGGCATCAAATCCAGATTATACAAAGTGTGTTTCCACCATGATCGGGCAATGGGGTCTAGGGGGGGCTCTGGGGGTGGTGCACCCATGGGGGATGTCTCAAAATCCAAAGCTACAAAGACTGTGCACAGTCTTCGAAGCTGGCTCTGAAGCTGGCTCTGAAGAATAGCACAGGCTCCAAAGAGGACCCCATGCAAGAGCAATGCCAATCCTATGGACCTTTCTCAAAGGCTTCAGATAATTCTTGAAGTTAGCGGCAGATCGCTCCAGAGAATCTATGGAGTGTCTATGGAGATTGCATCTCCTGTTCCCCCCAAAACTGGGGTGATGGGCAGGCTGTCACCCCCCAAACCTGGGTTGATCCAGATTTGCCACATGGGTGCCCTGGCGTTTCCACTGTGGGCAAGCAAGCACCCATTGCTATTGGGTGTTGCACCACCCGTGGGGATGCATCGGGTACCCCCCTTAATCCAGATCTACTAGATCCAAATTAGTTGAAGGACCCATTACTTAGATCCGGATGATCTTAGATCTGGATTAAAGGAGGTCAGTGGAACACCACCACCACCGCCATGTTTTTTACTGTTTTGTTATACTTGTTCAATTGTTAGCCTTCTATATTATAACTCTGTTTTTGTCAAACAATGTTCTCAGATGATGATGATGATGATAATTGAAAAGAATGTTAAGAATGGCATCTTCATGGCTATGGTACACAAAGTACTGCATGAAAATAATACTAGTATGTAGGGATGTGCATGAATATTTGTAACATTCAAAATTATATGAATTCAGCCAAATTTGGGCATTGGAATTCAAATCTAATGTCTTGCCACACTTGTATGAAGATTCATATGAAGCTGTGTATAGGATTTGTTTCGGACTGAAAATTCATATTGAATATAAATCCTACCACATTGAAAGGGGAACTGTTCAAACAAATATGAATTTTCTTGCATTTGATTTGATACGAATCAAATACAGAAAAATTGTACACATCCCTATTGCACACTAGTAAGGATGTGCACAAATATTTGAAACATTCAAAATTCAATCTGATTTGTTTGAATTTGGACATTCAAATTCAAATTGAATGTCTATAAATTTGAATTTAAACAGTCAAATGAATTTTGAATTTTTGAAATATTCATATTAATTATTCAGATATTCATTTGTGTATGGATATATACACAATGTATCCTTGCCCAGACACATCTTTCCCACATGTGTACACATTTGTACAGATCCGTATGGGATGAAAACGGAATGCATATGAGATAAATATGGGACGTGTACGGATGTGTACAGGATGCACTGTTGACATTCGTATTTGCAAATATGGATTGAAAATTCACATGAATAGATTTCAAATTTTAAACATTCAAATTGATTCAAATTTTTGGATCTTCAAATCGAATTGAATCTCAAAAATTGCACTCATGCACACCCCTACTAGCCCCCTCATTCTAAGGTTTGGGGCATTTCACACTTACTTTTAATCTTTTTTAAATATCTTATTTATTGAAATTTTCCACAAACAGAATGGATACAGAAGCCAGATAAGCGGAAGAAGTTAAGGGTCTGAATGCTCATCTGGGAGCTTACTGTAAGTTTAGTAAACGCTCCTCTAATGGAGGATCAGGACAGCCTTGCATGCTCAGGTCCCTCTGGAATGGAGGTAACATAAGAACATAACATAAGAGAAACCTTGCTGGATCAGGCCACAGCCCATCTAGTCCAGCATCCTGTCGCACACAGTGGCCCACCAAATGCTCATGGGCATCTCAAGCAGAGACAAGAACAAACCTTCTCCTGCTCTCGAGTCCCAGAAGATGGCCTTAGAAGCACCCCAGTTCCTCACACACACACACAGTCTGAAAGATGCATCTAGGCATTCGTTCTAGTAGCCATTGATACATCTGTCATCCATAAATTTGACTATCCCTACCTTAAAGCCATCTAGACTGGTAGCTGTCACCACCTCTTCCAGCAGCACATTCCATAAGCCGATGACCCTCTGAGTGAAGAAATACTTCCCTCTGTCAGACCTTACTCTCCTACCCATCAGCTTCATAGAGTGCCCCCTGGTTCCAGTGTTGTGCGATAGAGAAAGAAATTTTCTCTATCCACCTTTTCTATACCGTGCATAATTTTATATACTTCAATCAGGTGGCACCATGGCACATGTATAGATAATTTCAAAGTGTGTGAGGACATCACAGTCATGTAAATGTGAAATTTTCCACAAATTAAAAAAAGGAAAAAAAAACACAGATTCCTGGTACAAACATTGTGTGGGAGTAGGGCTATAGGGCTGCCACTGCACAATCATGTGCAGCAACACGATCATCATAGCAATGGCTCAGCACCTGCCTGACCATCTGCAGTATGATGACCAGTAGGGAAATTTGGGGCTGCTGTCCCTGAACTTAACTTTAGTGGGATACCTATTTTCACTCTGTGTGTGTGTGTACACTTATGAATGAAGGAGTGAGTTGGCTTCCTCCTCTCACTCATTCCAAGACTTACTTTGAGGACATAGAAAATGTGATATAGTTGCCTCAACAGTGTGATTTTTCTCATGTAAAACTTTTTCCACATCAGCTCTGCTGGATAATATATAGCCCAAAGCAAACAGAGTGCTATAATTCACTGGAGAGACTCGGCTTCCATTATAAACTGTAAGTGAGCCCCACTTGAGTAGGTTTGATGAATGGTAGTGAAGCTCCAAATGTGAAGTCAACCATGTATTAGAGGGATGAATGAACATACCAGTATGAAATACGAAGAAGCCACAACCTTCCCACAGTACTTGGCCCTGTAACATTTTACACTTCACATCCTCATGAGCTTGTAAATCATCACTTATTACAAGCCTAGATGCCCAAAGTTTATTAGAGAACGGTGTAGATTCTGCAAGGTACACTAGCTTCGGCTCATGTCCAGTTCATTTACATGTATCAGTTTAATCATTAAATAAGATTAGTTGCTGTAGAGAACTTTTTACAGTTTTAGTTCTTATGATGAACATGAAGTGCCACTTTAGAATGGTTCATTATAACTTTAATTTTGCATTGCTCTTTGTCTAACTTTTTTGGTAAATATTGACTGCATTCATGCAGCCAAAATGTACAGGACTCAGATTGGGCTGAGGTGGAACATTCAAAAGTTCCTACTCCTTGTAGTTTATCAAATTTCCTAACAGTGAGCCATTACATTAAATCCCTTCCAACCAATCTGGAGTCACACTGTGGATGACTAGAATGCAGAGGAGGTGATTTACCAGCCTGATTTCTGCCTAGGGTGCTGCATCAAAGCAACAGAAATGGCCAACTTCTTGCTATATTTTCTATGCTTTGCGTAAAAGCTTGGGTTGGAAAATGCCACCGCAAGGCAGTAAGCGAAGGGACTATTGCAGCAATATTTCTACAAAAGCCAGGGACCAACACAAGTCCTGTGATGTTTGCTTACAGCTTTAGTCACCCCAACAATGACTACCAGCCTATCACCTTTGACTATATCCACACACACATTGTAAATACAGCTCAAAAGCTGCTTAGAGCTGGTAGCATTTAGATTGCAGTAGTTCTATCCCACCTCTAATCCACATGGTCCTTTCAGCAGTGGGTCTTATTCCAGATTATATCCTGGAATAGGGACCTTCCATCCACAGGCTAGTACAGACTACACAAGGCACTGGGAAGCACTGCTGTAGTCTGCTGCATTACAATCTGGGTGTCAGGCCTCTGTTCTGGAATACGTTCTGACGTAAGGCCCTGTCAGTAGATAAATCAGCAACTCTCTGTTGCTTCTCTCTATCTGCTTGTCTTTCCTTTGGCCCACTGCTCCCCCTTCGTCCTGGCTTCGGGAGCTGTCCTTTCAGCACCATCTCTCCTCTGCCGTAGTTTAGAAAGAATCCACGTCAGCACAGTCAGTCACCGAAAAGGAATTTATTGCTTCCATCAATATATACACAAAGTCTCCCCCGCTCTCTCCAGCGCTCCGTCGGATTGTAAACAATACATTGGCTACACACCTACTTATATAGTTTTACTAGCAAGGTCACAATGACTCAAATGACACCCAAACTCCTGATCTTGAGTCATTTGCCTCTGTCTTACGCAAGCTGTTGCAATAGCTGTGATGCTGTCATCTGTCTAGAGGAACTGGTGATCTTTTGCACACCTCACCTATCTTCACCTTGAAAGAGTCTTCTTACTAGATACTAGATACTAAGTTAACTAGACTAACTACTGTACTTCCTGTGTGAAACTTGTTTTCCCTATTCACATCTACACATTTTCTCCTCTATCTCTTGACAATCCCCTCCAAAAATGTTTAGATGTGTTATCTTTAAGCTATCTACACTTTATCTCTTTCAACCTATGCCACACAGTACTCCAGTTCTTGTCCACTGCTCTGGATTACCAACTCTCCCTCCTTGGTCCTCTCCAGGCATCTCAGGATCATTCACCTCTCTGCTGTCTCCATCTCTGTGTTTCTGGGTTTCATCTGGCATTTCCTGCCTCTTGAATACCCACTTGCCTCCTGCTATCACTATGCAAGTGTTTGCAGTTTGTCCCACAAACCAATCTGGGGGCTTTTTAACTCTCTGAGCTCTCCTTGGTAGGATTACCTGTGTCCTTCCTTTGTCATTCCCACTATCTGACCTAGGCTGTGTTTGTGTTTGTTCATTTGCAGAAGTGTTAGTCTCACTATCTGTAGAACCTTCTTTCTTTAGTGCCCCTCCATTTCCAGCATCTGTGGCACTCTGCCCTAGCTCGAGAGAAACCTCCTTGTTAACATGGAGCCTTTCCCAGCTGGGATATCTCTCAAAGTTGGCACTCCTGGACAGTAAGATTTCTCCATGACTTGAACAAAATCTATAGCTGTTTCCAGAATACTCCACAAACATTAACCTTTTCCAGAAATTTGCAGGTACATATACATCATATACATTTGCATATTGCTCACAATCTCTTATACATTCAAGGTTTGATGGTCTACCATACAGCATATGATAAAGCATTTCCTTTACAAAAGAATTCCAAGCATGGTTAGCAACATGATTAACAGTCAATATTGCCTCCCCCCACATTTGCTTTAAGACTCCTTCATGCTTTTCAACCATGTTTACCCAGTCTCTAAAGTGTTCAGCTACTTCACTTTTCCCTGTCATAGGGATCACATACGAATACTGTGTAGGACAATTTTCAATGCCCATGAAGTGCTGATTTCTGCCCACAGGCTTTGTTACAGGGTCAGCCAAATTTGCCTGCACAGTCCGAAACAATCTTTCTGTCGTGCATTCGCTAACTTTGGCTACAGGAAGAGCTTCAGGCGTCACTTTGCCACAAACTGAACCATCCCAATCACTTGAACAAATTTCCATCTGAAATTTTGGACACACTTCCCCTAGTTTTTCCACACTTGTGAAGTCCACATGCCCTCTGGCTTCTTGGCAATAATGGGCGCAGTTCAAGTGCCTAGGCACATTAACAGCTAACGCGCATTCTGCCCTGCCAGTCATCACATACACTTTGTTTCGCTTGACTGCCCTAGCACAAATCTCATCATTTATGTTAATAGTACAATCATTTCCCTTGAAACACAAAGTATAATTACTGTTTGTTAATTCAGAAACACTGATTAAACAGTCTTGCAACTCAGGAACATACAATACATTTGAAAAATCCTTTTCAAAATATGGCATTCGTACCGTCCCCATTGCCCATACCTGTTTCGATTCGCCATTCGCCAACATGACTGAATGTACGTTCGAAGGCATTTTATTTTTCAAGAGCTTTTCACAATTGACCATGTGAGAACTTGCCCCCGAGTCCAACACCCAGCTAGGGCTTGCAGCCACACAGGCTACAGACTCACAGCTTTTCACGGCTTTCACAACCTCTTTCTTGCTTGCAGCAAACTTGGATTGTTTCCTGGCTCTTTCCTCAGCCAACCTTTTACAGTCCTTAATGAAATGATCCTTTCCACCACAGTGGAAGCATTTTCTCCTTCCGGACATAAATGCTTTTTCAGGCTCAACATCATTGAAAGCCTCGATTGACTGGGTTTGACTCACTCCTTTTTCCTGTCTCTGGAGTTTCGCCTCGTAGTCCCTACGCTGGCATTCCTCCAAGACTCGTGATGCCACCATCTCTGGAGTTAGCTGCCTCTGGTCAACACACTGCAGACTCCACAGGATATTTTCAAACTCCTCAGTCAAACTTCCTAACAGGATAAATGCTCTCTGGGTTGGACTGATTTCGATCCCTCTGGTTGCAACTTGCTGGAACAAGTCTGCCATGATTTCCAGGTGCTTCTCAGGAGCTTGCGCCTTCTGCATCTTGCAAGCATACAGTCTCCTACACCAAATCATTCTTGACAGTGCTGTTTGAGATTGGTGAATCCCTTTCAACGTATCCCAGACTTCCTTCGAAGTTACCTTTCCACGGATGTGGTTGATTTGCGGCGGCGTGATCGTGAGCAAAATGGTTGCCCTTGCTCTCTGATCCTCTGCAACCGTACCAGCTGCCACGCCTGCGTCAACAACATCCCAGAGCCTTTCCCTCGTGAGCAGCGCTTCCGCGTAAACAGCCCAAGCAGAAAAGTTCGTCTCATCCAGTTTTGGAAAACGTGCAGCTTCCATCTCTCAGGCAGTGCAGTTTCCTCTCTCCTTCTTCTGTCAAATGTGACAAAAAACAGACACACAACACTAGATAATCAGACAGCCGTCCGATTCTCTTTTCACTTAGCCTTTCGGCACTCACAGTCAGTTGAATTGTCCAGCACGCGCAGGGTTAACGCTCTGGGCAACATAACCCTTGTCAGTAGATAAATCAGCAACTCTCTGTTGCTTCTCTCTATCTGCTTGTCTTTCCTTTGGCCCACTGCTCCCCCTTCGTCCTGGCTTCGGGAGCTGTCCTTTCAGCACCATCTCTCCTCTGCCGTAGTTTAGAAAGAATCCACGTCAGCACAGTCAGTCACCGAAAAGGAATTTATTGCTTCCATCAATATATACACAAAGTCTCCCCCGCTCTCTCCAGCGCTCCGTCGGATTGTAAACAATACATTGGCTACACACCTACTTATATAGTTTTACTAGCAAGGTCACAATGACTCAAATGACACCCAAACTCCTGATCTTGAGTCATTTGCCTCTGTCTTACGCAAGCTGTTGCAATAGCTGTGATGCTGTCATCTGTCTAGAGGAACTGGTGATCTTTTGCACACCTCACCTATCTTCACCTTGAAAGAGTCTTCTTACTAGATACTAGATACTAAGTTAACTAGACTAACTACTGTACTTCCTGTGTGAAACTTGTTTTCCCTATTCACATCTACACATTTTCTCCTCTATCTCTTGACAGGCCCAGTGCAGAGATAAGTGGCTGTGTACTACCACTCACTAGTGCAAACACAAGTGCATGTTAGTCTCTTCTGCATTCTTCCTGTCCAATGAAAGGGAAGCCAGGTTCAGAAACACCCCAGCATACAGAGAGCACTATCTCTAAGCTGCTTTTAAGCCACTTTTTAAAAATTCTGTGCAGATGCAACCATTTTCTTAAAAGAATATTTATTTGAGTAAATGTATTACCAGTCATTCACACTGATAATACTTCCCTCATCCTCTTGTTCACAAGAGCTGGAAGATTCTGTAGAATCAATGACAGAGAAGTTACTTTGTGACTGTTATACCCTGCCCTGTCAGCCCAGCCTCCTCCTCTGAGGACTAAGGAGGGGTGCCAGGCACCCAGCACACTGAGCAGTGAGCTGAGAAGAGCAGCTCAGACATTGAGGGCCAGGCACCAGATCTGGGGGTGCAGTCAGGAAGCTCTGAGGAGGAGAGCTCAGATGTCGAGCCTTCCCTTGTCTGCTCAGGCAAGAGAGGCAGCAAGTGAGGAGATCTCAGCATCCCCCACACCTGAGCCAAAAAGGTTGTGGGGCTGGGTTGCCTACTTAAGTTCCACCCTTGCTGGCCTCATTGTCTCAAACAACGACTGTCTGCCTGTGCAACCCCCATCAGTGTATTGCCTATGAACTCTGGTCGCGTTCCCATTATAAGCTTAATTCGGTTTCCCTAAACCGAAATAATAGAACCAGATGCAAACACGAATTTGCCTGATCCCATTATTTTCAACTCAATCTGGATTCTGAGGATCGTAGGTGGCTTAAAGAAGGGAATCAAGTGGCTACTTTTTAAAAGCCGCTTTCCGGGGCTGCCCTGCCCTCTTCCTCCTGACATGAACGCGCCACCCATAACCGACCCCTTCATGGAGCCTAGCTGGGTGGCTGGCTGGCTGCTGCTTGCCTAGATGGAAGAAAAATGGCAGCAGGCAGCCAGTGATTCTTTCCCCTCCTCTCCCAATTGCCCAGGGAGCACAGCAGCGGCAACTCAAGCCCCCTTCGCCCGCTCACATCCACATCCACAGCCTTAAAAACAGAACCTGTAGCCACTTTCCTTTCCTTTCCCTTTTTTAAAAGCCAGAACTTTCAAAATTGCAGAGAATTGCAGCATTGTTACCAGCTGTGAAGTGGTTGGATTGCTACAGTGTAGCGGCTGCTTTAAGGGGTGGATTTTTACAGTCAAATCACTATCTTTGGAAGCAAGCTATTGGGGGAGGGAAACCCTACAAACGCATTCTCATCCCTTAACATGGTACCGTTCCCACAGTAAAAAATCGAAAACGTTTCAAGTGCACGAACTGGAGTGAGACCTGTTGAAATGAGGATTAACATTTACAACGCTTTGGGGTGATTTAACATGCGGAAAGTGTGTTGAGCCAACGTGACGAGGGAACTGCGAGGATTGAAACAGTTTTGAAACTGAAATAAGCTTATAATGGGAACGCAGCCTCTGATACCTCGACTTTGTTATTTGACCCTGCCGAACTTCTGGATTCCTCTGACCTTGAACTGCTTGACATTGCCTTCCCTTGAGCCCCTATGGACTGCCGTGACCAAGTATGTGCATTTGCATCACCAACCCAGCCTGCCTGAGACACAACAGTGACAGGGGAGAACTGGTTCATTAAAAATGGCAAGTGGGATAGGTATAGTGAACCACCACCACCCCGCCAAAATTGTATACACCTCCCATAACAGAAGACATCTGTTGGTAATTTCTGACAAAGATTGGTATTGACTTTGTAGAAAACTGACGGAGCATCACACTGCAAAGGAAAGTTATTCCTTGACCCTAAAATATTTTAGAACTGATAAAGACTGCAAAGTAAGCTTTAATTTGTATGGACAGGCAACTTTTGTGAAAAATCTTACCAAGCTAAATCAGGGCAAAGATTTATCTAGCCCAGTACTATATTTTATCATTAATATTCATTATTCGTACTCATTATTTCAGTTATAATTGGATGATATTAAGAAGTTTAAATGCAAGTCAAAATGGAGATAGACAGGTCTTGTCTGTATTCAGCCTAATATCTGAACAGGAAGGGGGTTTGGCTGATGGTCATTAATAGGATCTGTCCTCAACAAGCTGGTACTGTATTTCATATTCATAGAACAGTGAGATGCTGTGGCAGCAATCCACAAATCTCCCAAGGGTTTCCCTGGATTATATGAGATAGCTTTATGACTATGGCATTAATGGACCATATTCTCTTTCTTTTCTTTTTTCTTTTTTTTTTGACCATATGATTTATTTATTTGTTCACATATTTTCTTCTCTAAGATAAGTGTTGTGTGGTAGTTTTTTTTCCATGCTGGCATGAAGCATACTTATAGAACTCCTAGCAATTCCATTCTTGGGGGACCACACTCTTTCATGTGAGATGTATATTAAAAACTCTTCCTGCATGGCTGTATTTTAATTTTATACTTCTAGCTTGTGCATTGAGATGCTGCAGCACAACTTCACTGAAATCTATCTCTCATCTCATCTCTTCCTCT
The DNA here is from genome assembly GCA_023333525.1 of Aspidoscelis tigris stejnegeri. NCBI lineage: Eukaryota > Metazoa > Chordata > Lepidosauria > Squamata > Teiidae > Aspidoscelis > Aspidoscelis tigris. The sequence continues at coordinate 66,020,028 of JALMGA010000007.1, read as the reverse complement.
TCCTCTCCCTCCCTCCTTCCTTTCCCCTAATTTATTTATATGCTTGTTAAGAACAGACCATGAGGACAAGTCATCACCTCCCAGGACTTTGTTAGCTAAAACAGAAATGTGCCAATCGTGAATTATGATAGTATGAAACAAGAAGCAATTGTTAAAAGTGAGATTGTTGCTTAGTGGTTGTGATAAAAAATAAGGAAATGTCTTTAAGAATTATTTGTTGGATACATAACAACATCAGTCCACAAACTAGCGATCAGTGACTAAAATGTTAAAAAAAAAACCAAAGCCCATTTATTATATCAATATTGTCAACTCTTTGTTGACAGCAAGAGCTCACAAAGTAAAAGATGTTCCACAAAATGCCAGAATCTGTGCTGTAAGGGAAGATCACTCAGAGCAATCTTCACTGCTCTTTGCACCCCTGTTACTTCTCCTGGCAATGGGAACATTACATTGGGAAACTTTTTTTTCCTGGTTTTATGTTTCCACCCAGGGCTTATGGTAAAGCACAACAAGTGGCCATGGAAATCATTCACTTCCCTGTGCTCTGCAAAATGAGGAGGACTGTCAGAAGGTAATAAGGATGTGCATGAATATTCATAACATTCAAAATTCGTTCAAATTTGACTGAATTCAGACATTCAAATTCTAATCTAATGTTGGCACATTCAAAGATTGACATTTGAATTCATGTTTTGATATTCATATGAAGCATCATAAGGGATTAGTATGAAATTTGTATGGGATTCGTATGAGATTGAAAATTCATATCAAATATGAATTTTACCACATTTGAAGGGAATCTATTAAAATGAGTGCACTTCCCTAGAAGGTAAGGTTGAACAGCATGGGCAAAGAGAACAATGAAAAAGACCGTCATCCCATCCTTCTACCCTTATTGCACTCTAATGAGCACTAAGAGTATCATGAGCATCTTGTGCTTTAAGAAAACTTCTGAACCACTAGATCAAGCACACAGTGCTCTTTAGATGCCTTGTGAGTGCAATGGGAGCAGGACAAGGGTGTTTCCGCAGTTACCGCTTGAAATCTGGATTAAGGAAATCCGGATTTCTGAAATCCGTCCCTAGGAAGATCTGTCTGAAATAAGGATGGATCCAAATGAGGCTTAGTGCATCTCCACTTATGTGGGAAGCACAGATAGAGAGGAATGCATCATGTGTTTGCTGTGCAGACACTGGAGCACCAATATCCAGAAGGATCAGGCCTCTCTGGGGCCCTGCCACCCAAGTTGCTGCGTGATGGGGGGACTCAGCCATCAGTCGCTACTTGTTTCCACCATGTGTGGGAGTGTCAGGGACAGACTGCCCACCAATCAGCAACATGCCTGATATCGCATGGCTGCCTGGCTGTGCTCAACATGGCAACTTCCTATCCCACCCACACCCGTCCCTTCTCCTGTCCCTGTGTGGAAGTGTCATCCTTTGATCCGGAATTTGTAGGAAAGAACAGTTTGAAGACCTAATTTTTCAGGTCTTCCCCAAAACTGGTTTGGGCGGCCTCTAGACCCCGTTAGAGATGGATCTCATGTGAGCCCATGTGGAAGAATCATCCTTGAAGTGGCCCTAATCTGTCCTGCTGTGTGGAAGGTACCTTGCAGATGTGTGCTATATGTGTCCTTATCGGGTGCTTAGTAGGGGAAACACCCCAAGACTCTGTATTGAAGCTTTGATTTTGACAATAACCCTTCTTAAGACAGCTGGTTATGGAAGTAGATTCTCCAGTACAAAGGTTCTCTCATTTTTCACTCACTGGTGATGCCACACTGGTGAGCGCTGATGTCCACCAGTGGCTGGGCAACTTGCTCCATACAAAGGTGGTTCAAATAGGGATGTGCAAGATTATTAAAAAGATTAAAAATTTGATCAAATTTGTTCAAATTAAGACATTTGAATTCGAATTGAATGTCTATACATTTGTTTTTTAACATTCTAATGAATTTGAATGTTTTGAATCATATACACAAATTATTCCGACATTTGTATGTATACAGATATGTACGCATTACATATGTATCCGTATGCATCTTACTCGTATCCATAGGCATTTGTATGGGTTCGTATGGGATGAAAACGGGATGCATACGGGATAAAAACAGCATGCGTATGACTGCATATGGACACATACTAATGTTGTTGACGGATGACGAAGCACAGCTAGAAGACATTCGTATTATCAAATATGAATAAAATATTATATGAATAGATACGAATGTGTTTGAATCCATTCAAATTTGAATACATTTATTTTTTCTCTATTCGTACGAATGTGAACATTCAAATATTCTATTCGAATTGTATGTCAAAAATTGCATTCTTGCACACCCCTAGATTCAAACCTTGTCTGCCTGTCCTTATACTAGTTATGGAGAGTTGACTTAGGATATCTGACTCTCACCTGGGATATGAGAATTTACATTGTCAATACTGAAGTTCAATGGTACATCTTAGGCCACTTATTCCTTCCCAATCTATGAGTAAATCTGAAATTGATTCCTTGACCTCATCAAAAGAAAGACAAGATGCAAATACAAAGCAAATATATTAAAATTTTGATTTTGGGTGTACAAAAATTCCTTTGTAACCTATTCATTTGGAAGGCTCTTAGAAAATGTTTCATTACATTCATTATTATTCAATCCATAGCCACTAAAATTGTGAAAACATTGCAAGGAATATTGATGAATTCATCATGGGTCAATTTTAATATATGGTAGGCTGACATTTGAACATTATGAAAATAGTGAGTCTCACTCCTTGCTCTTGCATTAATAGAAATGGCTATGAAAATGTGGAAGAGATTTGTTTTTTATGTATTAGCCTAGTGATGCGTTCTGAAATAGATTTGTGCCTTGAATCATCAAAATGAAGTACTGAGCCTTATGGATGCATCTTAAGTGAGCATATAAAGTTAGATATTTTAGAGTGAAAATTAATTTCCTTGTACATAAAAAATATTTATAGCTAAGTTATATATTTTAATGTGTCCCATTTGTTCTAAACATTACTGATGTGTCAGAGTGTATTCCTGAATCAAGATGTGGAAAATGGGATGACCCTAGAAGAAAATACAGCTGGTTCAACTCATATGCTGTTGGCAACCCTTCTGGTTTTGGCAGTAACTCAAGTTCTCCTATGGACCTTTCTTCATTGGTGCCAGTTAAATCCTATAATAGGGACTTTATAATGCATGCTGCATATCACAACAGTAGGCATCTCGTAGTGACTATACCAGTCCAACATAAGAACATAAGAGGAACCCTGCTGGATCAGGCCACAGCCCATCTAGTCCAGCATCCTGTCTCACACAGTGGCCCACCAATTGCCCATCTGCATCTCAAGCAGACAAGGGCAAACCTTCTCCTGCACTCAAATCCCAGCCAATGACCTTAAAGGCATCCTGCTTATCCCCCCAGCCTGAGAGATGTACTTAGGCATCCATTCTAATAGCCATTGATACTTCTGTCATCCATAAATTTGTCTAACCCTTCCTTAAATCCATCTAGGCTGGTTGCTGTTGCCACTTATTCTGGCAGGAAATTCCACAGACCAATGACCCTGGTCTGATCTGACTCTCCTTCCCATCAGCTTCATAGGTTCTAGTGTTGTATGACAGATAAAAGAATTTTTCTCTATCCACCTTTTCTATACCATGCATGATTTTATATACTTCAATCAGTTCCCCTCTGAAACATGATCTTTCCAGGCTGAAGAGGGCTAAACATTGCAGTCTGATTTCATCAGGGAGGTGCTCCAGCCCTTTAATCATTCTGGTTGCCCTTTTCTGCACCTTTTTCCAGCTCCACAATATCCTTTTTGAGGTGGGATCGACCAAAATTGTACACAATGTTCCAAATATGGCCTCACCATAGATTTATAAAGAAGCAAAATAACACTTGCTGACTTGTTTTCTATTCCCTTCCTAATTATTTCCAGCATGGAATTAACCTTTTTTTACCATTGCTGTGCATTCCACACCGGGCTGACACCTTCACTGAGCTGTCCACTGGAACCCCAAGATCTCTTTCCTGGTGTGTTGCAGAATGCTCAGGCCCTATCTGTTTATAGTAGGGATGTCCGGAAATATTTGTAACATTCAAAATTCAGCCGAATTTGGCTGAAGTCAGACATTCGAATTCAAACTGAATGTTGGCACATTTGAAGACTGACATTCAAATTCAAATCAAATGTTTTGATACATTTGTATGAAACTTTGTATGAGATTCATATATGGGATTTGTAGGCTATTTGTTTGCATTTGTATGGGATCCATACGTGACTGAATATTCATATTGAATATGAATCCTACCACATTCAAAAAGTATCTATTCAAATGAACACCAATTTTCTTGCATCTGATTCGATGCGAATCAAATACAAAAAATACATTTGTGCACATCCCTAGTTTATAGACATAATTAGGATTCTTGGCCCCAATAGCTCCTTCATTTAACTGCCCACCAGAACCCCGAGATCCCTTTTCTGGTGTGTTGCAGAAAGCTCAGACCCCATCAGTTTATAGTCATAATTTGGATTTTGTTCCCAATATGCATTACTTTGCACTTGTTAAAATTAAAGCACATTTCCCACTTGGTTGCCCACTCACCCAATGCCAAGAGATCCCTTTGGAGCTTTTCCCAATCTCTTTTAGTTTTTACTATCCTGAATAATTTAGAATCATCAGCAAACTTTGCTATTTTACTATGCACCCCTTCTTCTAGATTATATGGATTTGACCCTGACTGATATTTTTTGCCCATCCCTAGTCCTGAGCTGATTTTTTCCACTGTGCTCTATTCTCCCAGCAAGTGATCTGACTCAATCCTCCTTAGAAAGAGAAAATAAATAAGCTGTGTTAGAATTAAACTCATCCAGAAGAAAATGTTGGGAATTTTGTTATTCCCTAGAGTTTGATAAGGTAGGGAATGAATTCATTAAATGGTGCTTCTCTAGACTGATCTGGCTTTAGTTAGTGGGGAAATTTTCAAGAGGCCACTTTTAGCAGACCTACCTGAATTACCCAAATCAAAAATTATTGCCCTAAATTGAAACCAATGAGCCTGACCATGCCTTGATTCTGCATTGGATTAAGACAGTTTGGATTGCAAATTGCTAGATATGAATAAAAAACCTATAGCATAGAAAATGGTGTTAATTAAACTGACTTTAAATATTTTCAGTTAAGTGGAAAACTTATGGACTAAAAGTGTAGAGTAAAATGGTCATACTATGATTCTTTAATCTTTATGCCTTACCACTGTATTTAATGAATGGTAAAACTAGGTATGTAAAAATCTTCATAAAATCACAAATGAAGAATTTGCTTGTGAAAGATCTAAACAATGCCATCTGTACCTTAAGAATTGATATGTCCAATAGAATTCATTTAGAGTGGAATGGGCAATGGATGATTGGAATCCAGCAGTATGTAAACGGATGTTTAAAAGGAGAGATGTTCATGAACAAAACTTGCACGTTTCGTTCAAGGCAATTTGTTCATTTCTATCGTGAACCATTTAATCAAAAACTGTTCATGTTTGATTTTGCACTTGTTCAAAAACAAATGAACTCCCCAATTTTTCAATTGAAAAAAAAGGCCTTTTCAAGGGCAAAAACACACCAAACGTGAACTGTTCAATCAACTCATTTGTGTTTGCAAGCAGGAGACTGGTTTGTTTCAATTGATTTTCCAGATATTCAAACAACCGCGTGTGTGTTTCGTTGTGAACAACTCTGAGCATGATCTACTTGATTGACCTCTTAGTTTGCAATTCATTAACATATGGGCAGGTACATCTGTTTACAGCCTACAAATGTCCCCTTCCTGCCCAGATGTTAAATAATTGCAAACTAGCTGTGATGAATGAAATTGTGCACCACAAGCAACCTAACCCTCCCCAATCCCAACCTAAAGTTTACCTTTTCCCACCCAGGAGGTGAATACTTGCGCCTTTTCTGGTGCAAGAAGTCATCTAAGGTACCACGCAAGTGCACTGGTACCTCAGATGACCCCTGACAAACCTGTGTGAGTGCAGAGCATCATCGTTGTCGTTGAGTCAGCATTGGTGCATGCAACCAAAGTGGTGGTGCCCTGTGGAGGATTGGACATGCGACCAGACGAAGGTAAGTGTCCAGGCCCATGGGGGATAAGGTATTGTGTATTAGCATTCCCTAGTGCAAACACTAGTATAAGTTAGTTTGTTCTCCACCCTTTCTGTCCAGCAGACAGGAAGGCAAGTGCAGAATTGCCCATGAACTGAACTTTGCTCATCTCTATTTTGAAGCATAAATAAATGGTTGTAGACCTATACAGAACCACAGGAAGAAGAAGAATGAGCTTTTACCTGGCTTCACTAGTGCTGGACTCTTTTGTGGCTTCCAAAGCTCTGGAGGGCACGACCAAGTCTGGTAGTTTCTTGTGGTCGATAGAGCTGGTGTGGATCTGGGGAAATGCTGAAATGGATGGAAATGTATGTCAAGTCAACAATGTCACTGATGACACAATACCACAAAGCTAGAAACACACCCTGCCTGACCAGAAGTTGTCTAATTGCTGACTAAGTGTGAAGCATGAAATTGTGCTCCACAACCTTACCAACCCTTACCCCAACTTACCTTATAGCATCCAGCCAGCAACCATTTGAATCTTTGCTGGACAGGGAGGTCATTGGGGCTGCTGTGCAAGTGTACTGGCAGCTCTGCTGGCATCCTGATATGAATGCAATTGTGCAGAGCATCAGCATTGTCATAGTGACAGTGCTGAGGCATGCACAATCACAGAGGGTGCTGACATTAAGATGGTGGCGCCCTGAAGAGGACCGGCTGGCAATAGAAAAGAGGTAAGTGTTCAATCACATGTGGGGGGGTAGGCTAATATTGACTAGCAATCACAGGTGCAAGTACTAGTCAATGTTAGTTGATTGCACTCCTTTCCCATTCACAGAATGAGAAGGGAAGTGCAAACATGTCCCTTGACGCTGAGGCATACTAGAACACCATTTTGAGTGTCCTATCTCTGTTCATGTTGTACCTGTATGGATGGAGCATGCTACTGGGGGGGGGTATTCTTCCACTAGCACATGGAGAAGAGACTAGTAGATCCTTTCCTGGCATTGGTCAACCTACCTATGGACAGGGCTATAGGTATAATCTGATGGTACCTTCATAGTGCCTTGAAGGCAAAGAGAAGGGACAGTATCTTTGTGGTGAAACCACAATGTGCACATGGATTCCATACTCTTCTCCTCCTATTTAGCCATAAGTCTGAAATGCCCTGGAAATGCCATCACTGCCACTCAAAGGGGAAATATTGGTTATCTCATCAGTGTTTGCATATTTGAAGACTGGGAATGTCTTTAGATTCAAATCCAGGAACTCACATTCAGTTCTATGACCAGGAAAGCCCTCTTCTCTGTACGTCCAAAATAAAAATAAAAATAAATCTCAAAATCATAGATGATCATGTCATGGGGAGCAGCAAGCTTCCCTACTTATCCAATGCTGGGTGGGGATTCCTTGTCAAAATTTGATCAGCAGAGGCATCCGTTAGTATGTGGGCACTATGTTGCCATTGCTTCTCTTAAAGCAAAGGGGAAGGACACTATAGACAGAGAACAGAGAATAGTATTACATGGACAATTCTCAGAGTACAGGGAAGTAAAAAGTGGGGTCCCCCAAGGTTCAGTACTTTTTAATTTAGTCATACATACTGTGCCACCATCAGTGGGAAAATGTGCCCTTTTGTTTGTGACAAAGCCAGTTTACCAGTGACATATCCCCAGAAAAATAAGAGTTGTACAGATGTCATGTATTGTGGAAGATCTTTAAATATACTCCCGTGCTTTATCTGCTGAAATAACTGTGACCATTTGAAATAACTGTTCCCAGAAGGTTCATGCTTAAAGTTTTGATTAATGACTAATGTTTTGTGGATGGCTGAAACAATCCCTGCCTCTCTGTGTTTGAACTGTCCAGTTACCTTTTCCCCTGGTAACACTGTCTCATGGCTCCCTTTTTAATTTCTTTTGATGACAAGATATGTGTCACTGTTTGCTTTGCAAATCAAGATTTTCCTGTGAGAGCCAAGCTGCTTGCTAAACGTTTATGTGTGTGGAGGGGTGTTATTGTGTCATTTGAAAAAAAACAACTTTGAATTTATTATAACCCGCTTCTGTTATGTTGTGTTGTATTTCAGACTGGAGATAAGTTTTTAATAAAATGTATAGGGGATATGGAGAGGGAAGTAGTCAGAATAATCCCCCCCCCCATTTGTTCCATACTAATAACTAGGGGTGTGCACAAATATGATTTTTGGCATTTGATTTGTAATGAATTGATGTTCAAATATTGTTATTTGTATGAATGTGCAATCCTGAATGTCCGGACATTCTTTTCAGTATGAATGCATTCATATGCATTTGTTTGAATATTTATTTATTTATTTATATTTACATTTCTATCCCGCTCTATACCCTAAGGTCTCAAGGTAGGTAACAGCATTTAAAAACAGATATGTTTGCAATCCAAATATACAATAGCCTAGAAAAGAAACAGTTTAGAAAATGAATGCCAATGTAAAAAGACTACTTAAACTTCTATCAGGAATGTTTCCTGTATGGCTCATCTTTACAGTTTTCTTACTGCTTCATCAATATCAGTAATCTGTTCCTTCAACTGGCTCCACTGTTCTGGATTTAGAGAGATACCTTTTCTGCCAGGTTTCATTTCACCTTCTTGTTCCATCTAGTATTCTCTAATATCAATTAGAACTTTACCTTTAAAATCACGAACACTGACATATCTCATTTTACCAATCTGAAACATATTCTCATCTCTGTTGCTACTTTGCTTGGAAGAAGCTGCACCTTTGGAACTTTCACCAGTCTTCTGTTTCTTTACGGGTTTTTCTGGCACTGCTTGTTTTTTCCTCTTTGCCTTTTTATCACCTTCACTGTCTGAATCACTGGCAGATGAGCTTGAAGACACAAGTTCTTTTGATTTAGGCATTCGGCTGCCCCCCCCCTTCTCCTCATGCTGGAAAGAACGAGTCTGAGCTGAGCGGGAGGCAGAGCCTCACCTTGCACGCCTATGTTAAAATAGAGCCATTTATATAAAACAGTATAAAGCAATAATGTCTGAGGTGGGAGGAAAGTATACCACATTTAGCCAAAGGCCAGAGCGTATCTGACAATACGCAACCCGTATGCATCCCATACGCATCTATATGCATCTGTACGTATCCCATATGCATCCTGTTTTCATCCAATACATATCCATACTAATGTGTATGGGGTGTGTATGGATCTGTCATGGTCAGCCAGGAGGAGGACACAGAAGATGAGGAGGACTCACTTCCTCAGGTGCAGGAGGAACCTGAGGTGGTGCCAGGGCCCAGTTCTGATTTCCCAGCCCCAGTGGAGCCTGGGGTTCAGCAGCCCAGCCTTACCACAACAGAAGTGCAAGACGTGGGAGACATGGAACAGCAGAGCACAGAGATCCCTAGCTTTAGGCAGAGGAGAGCAGAGAAGGAAGGGTTAAGACGATCAAAGAGACTTGCACAGAAACATGCTGATAATCTACAGCTGTGACCGTAGATAAAACACCGGGCAGACGCCCAAGCCTTTTGTCAGAAACTATTGGTTTTCCTTTAGAGAAGGCTGCTGTATCTGACCCCCAGACCTTGAATACTTGGCAACCTTGACCTCGGACCGGACTGTTGTGTTGCTCTCGTAAACCCTGGACTTCGGACTGTTTGACTTCTTCTCTGTGGACTTTGTTTGGCTGTGTTGCTGAAGGAACTGCCTTGGCAAGTGAGCTGTCTCTTATCAGCTGTATGTTTGTGTGTGTGCTGGCAGCTTTCCCGGACAGGATCCACACAGGATGAGTGCATATCTGTACTGTGAAATGAGTGTCTGAATTATTCATTTGAATGTCTAAAACATTCATATTCATACAAATATTAAAGTACAAGTGCCCAGACATTCTATTCATATACAAATGTCTGCATTTGTGCAAATTTGTGTGAATAATGAATTGTACGAATATTCATTCACATCCATACTAATAGCATATTCTATTAAATGAAATTCCTCATTTTGTCCTATAATCCCCCAAAACTGAATGCAATATTTTGAGAATGTAATCCTGAGCTTTGATTTGTACCCATTACAGAGGTAAGATATGACTTGATCAATTGTTTTATTCAAAATGAATCAAAGTATAATGTATCAGGTATGTCCCATTCTCCTTTCTCTTGTGATCTGTGAAGAAGGGTCAGAATGTTCAGATTTTTTTAACACTATAAATAAATATACTCCCCCCCCCAAATGTGTATAGTATTATTTTGTGGGTAAAGAAGTATTATCTGAAATAGGGAATTCTAGGTATTTGTTAATGTCTATATTCCATATTTTCATTAGCAGGAAATAATTGAAAGATATGATTCTTGATGGGCTTCTGGGAATATGGAGGGCCAGATTCCTCAATATTTAACGACCTTATCAGTTTAAATCTTGTTATATTCTGAATGACTAGTTGAGCTAGTTATAAATGCAACAAATCATCAGTGTAAAGTAGGTTTGTGCACAAATGCATTTTTTGCATTTGCATTTGAATCAAATTGAATATTTGAATATTCGATTCGATTTGAATTTTAAAAATCCGTACTTTAGAAAATCTGATTCGAATGGAAAAATACAAATGTTGGGAACATTCGTATCTGATTTTTGAATTCTCACACATCCCATTTTCATTCCTTTTTTGTCCTGTTTGCATCCTGTTTTCATCCCACATTATAAGCACAAATATGCATGATATTCATATGTGATATATGCAGATCTGTTCATTTGAATTATTTGAAAATCCATATCAGATTTTTGAAAATCTAAAATTTGTTCAAATGTTCACATTCGGATTTTCAAAAATCCGATTTGAATTCAAAAGTCGATATTTGACAGATTCAACTTGGATTTTTTAAATTTTTGAATATCTGCTCACGTACCTAGTGTAAGGTTATATGAAATACTTGTATTTCATAGCATAGCTTTTAATTTGGAGGGTTTGTTCCAATTTCCTAGCAAGGTGGCTCCAATACAAGAGGAAAAAGAAGAGGGGGGGGGGAAACACCCTTACTGTGTTGGTTTATCTGAGATATTTATTTATTTTATTTACATTTATATCCCGCCCCATGCCTGAAGGTCTCTGGGCGGGTAACAACAGATTAAAACAAATTAAAACAGGATACAAATTCAAACAGATACAGATTAAAATGAAATACAGATTAAAAGCAAGATGCACGGTTAAAACACCTTAAAAATTCAACAAATTAAAACCAGGCATTCCCTAGGACGTTAATAATGGTATCATTATAACTGGGGAGGGAGAATAGTCACACTAGTAGTTTAGGATGACCTCAGGTCATCTTCAGGTTGTGTTACTCAAATTTTTATTTAATTCATTTTCCAAGCTGGCCTACCCTAATTAGACCATTTTAACTGGAGTCCTCATTTTTACAGGACTCAGACCATCCTGGCATTCCAGGTCATCTTTGCTTCCTCCATTGTGAGCAGGGGGATGGGCTAAAGGAGGCTGACCTGTGCTATGGAGAGTGGGTCCAGTCTTTCCTCTCAGCCAATGTGCAAACATGGAGTTCATGAGGTACCTTCCCTTCTCTCCTCAGTTTATGTGTATGATTCCTCTATCTAGCATTCCCCCCCAATGTATTATTATTTTAAATAATTAATCACATGGAGAAGAAAAGCACATAAAAAAGGAAGGGGGCATGAAAGTGGGTGATACACTAAGAAAGGAGATAGATTTGATGCAACAAAAGGAGTGGGGAGCCAAGAGTTCCATGAGAGAGGCTCAGGTCTACTGCGGAGAAAGGTTTGAGTGATGTGGCCCAAAGCAAGGACTGCCTGAGGACTATCTAGGTGTGACCAGGACTGGTATGACCTCAGTTCAAATTAGTGAATAGGCTGACCAGTCTTAGGGTGCAACCCCATTATAAGCTTAATCCAGTTTCCTTAAACCAAAATAATAGAACCGGATGCAAATGCGAATTTGCCTGTTCCGGTTACTTTCAGCTTAATCGTGTTCAATCCGGATTCTGAGGATCATATGTGGTGTACGTGACTCAAGGGGGGGGGACTCAAGTGGCTACTTTTTAAAAGCCACTTTTTGGGGCTGCCCTGCCCTCTTTCTCCTGGCATGAAGGCGCCACCCATAAGGAACCCCTTTAGGGGGCCTACCTGGGTGGCTGCTGCTTGCCTGGATGGATGAAAAACTGCACGGGCAGCCAGCAATTCTTTCCCCTCCTCTCCCCATTTCCCAGGGCACACAGCAGCAGCAACTCAAGCCCCCTTCACAGCCACAGTCTTTAAAACAGAACCAGCTGCTTTCCTTTCCTTTCCCTTTCTAAAGGTCAGAACTTTCAGAATTGCGCAAATTTGCAACATTGTTATAAGGTGTGAAGTGGCTAGATCACTACAGTGTAGCTTTAAGGACTGAATTTTTATAGTGGCTGTTTTGAGGGGTAGATTTTTTCAATGAAATCACTATCTTTGGAAGCAAGCTATTGGGGGAGGGAAACGCTAAACACGGATTCTCATCCCTTAACACCGTACGGTCCCCACAGTAAAAAATGTAAAACATTTCAAGCGCACGAACAGGAGTGAGACCTGTTGAAATGAGGATTAACATTTACAATGCTTTGGGGCGATTTAACACAGGGAAAGCGTGTTAAGCCAAACTGGCATGGGGTCTGCCAGGATTGAAAACGGTTTGAAATCAAAATAAGGTTGTAATTGTTAGGCATTAAGACCAGTATAAAGGAAAATGCATAGATGTGAATTGTAAAATAGTTCCACACAGGAAGCAGGAGAGGTAACTAGCAGTTAAACCTAGTATCTTAGTATTTAGTCACCAGACTCCTTCAAGGCTGGTGACAGCATCATAGGCATTGCAACATAAGAGATTGTCCCGGCTTGTGCAACATAAAGTCAGGAGTTAGACGTGTCATTTGACCTTGTTCAAAGTGTATAAAAGTAGCTGGGTAGCCACTGTTTGTTTACTCAATTTGATGGAGAGCTGGAGAGAACAAGGAGAGAGAGAAACTTGTATATATTGATTGAAGCAATAAAACCTCCACGGAGTCTGGCTGTCGGCTTGAAATTCTTTCTAACTGCGACAGAGGAATGTTGGTGCTGAAGGACAGCTCCCGAAGCTGAAAGCTGAAGCCAAAAAGTCGTGGAAGCCAGGAGAAGGGGGAGAGCGGGCCAGGAAGAAAAACAGAGTTCCCGAGGCAACGCAGAGAGCTTGTCAGAACGCCGACGCCACTGATTTATCTGCTAACAAGGGTTATGGGCCCAGGGTTATCTGATAAGACTGTCTGTGAGTGTGCTGAAGCTCTGATTTAAGTGACTGACTGTGTCTGTGGGCCGAAAGGCTAAAAAGCTGACAGGGGGAGAGAAAAAGATTTTTATGCTGTCCAAGTGCCAGAAGGCAAAAGTTGACAGGGAAGAGAGGGAAAGCAGCCGGGAATCTATCCTTAAAGCTAATTAAGCTAATTAAAGATGGAAGCTGTGAAATTTCCGAAGCTAGACGAGATGAATTTTTCATGCTGGTGTGCTTACACGGAAGCGTTACTCACCAGAGAAGGACTGTGGACTGTTGTGGATACCGGCCCTGCTGCTGGTACCCTGGAGGAGGATAAAAAGGCAAGAGCCACAGTTCTGCTGATGCTGACACCGCCTCAAATCAACCACATCAGGGATAAGAGAACTGCAAAGCAGGTGTGGGATGCTTTGAGTGAGATTCATCAATCTCAGATGGTGCTGTCAAAGATGATTTGGTGCAGAAGGCTATATGCCTGTAAAATGCAATGAGGGCAAGCCCCTGAGAAGCATTTAGAGACTATGCAGGATCTATTTAATCAAGTGCAAATGCGTGGGGTAACCATTGAGCCAGCCCAGAAAGCCTACATCCTACTGGGAAGTCTTTCTGATGAGTATGAAAATATTCTGTGGACTATTCAATGTACTGACCAAGCACAGATAAACTTGGCATTGGTGGCTGCTCGTGTCTTGGAGGAAAGCCAGCGGAGAAATTATGAGGCAACGCTCCAGAGACAGCATGCAGGACCAAGGCAAGTCCATCCAGCTGAAGTTTTCGGGCAGATGCAACCGGAGAAGGCTGCTGTGTCCAGAGAAAAACGGTGTTGGCGCTGCGGGAAAGTAGGACACCTACAGAAGGAATGTAGGATGCTGCCAGCAGCAAAAAAGCAACAACCCAGAGGCGCTGCAAGCAAGAAAGGTGTTGTGGCTGTAGTAAAGGACAATAAGGACAATGCCTTTGAAATCCATGAAGTGAACATTATTTGGGTCTTAGACTCAGGAGCATCATCTCATATGATAAATTGTGAAGAGCTCCTGAAAGACAAAATGCCTTCTGATGTGCATGCAGTTGCTTTAGCAGACGGGGTATCCAAAGAAGTGAAGGTGATGGGTACTGTATTTGTGCCAAGTTTTGGAAAGGACTTTTCAAATGTATTATGTGTTCCTAAATTGCAGAACTGTTTGATAAGTGTGGCCCAATTGACCACTGATGGATATGCTTTAAGTTTCCAGGGAAATGATTGTACTATTAGCATGAATGATCAGTTTTGTGCTAGGGCAATCAAGAGGAACAAAGTATATTATTTGGTTAACAAAGGGGAGTGTGCACTAGCCAAAAATGTACCTCTGCATTTAAACTGTTTGCATTATTACCATAGAGTCATGGGACATTCTAGTTTCACGAGTCTGGGAAAACTGGTGGAAGTGTGTCCAGAATTTAAAATGTCTGACTGTTCAAACCACTTGGATTGTACAGTATGCAGTAAGGTGAAGCTCAAAGCTTTTCCTGTAGCTAAGTTCAGCAAATGCACCACAGAGAGACCTCTCCAAATTGTGCATGCTGACCTAGCCAGACCCCTAGGTAAAACCATGGGTGGAAGCCAGTACTTTATAGTAATTGTGGACCGCCACACACAGTATTCATGGGTAATGCTCTTGAAAGAGAAGAGTGAAGCCGCTGAGCAAATCAGAGATTGGGTAAATCTGGTTGAGAGGCAGTTTGAGTATAAAGTGGGATCTTTGGTTACAGATAGAGGTGGAGAATTCTTGTCCAACAACCTGAAAAATTGGTTAAGGAAGAAAGGGATTCGTCATGAAACAACTAACCCTTCGACCCCCCAGGAGAACGGCCTCGCCGAGAGGCATGTGGGAATTTTAAAGCAAATAAAAGATTGTATGATGTTGGATGCACAATGTCCAGAGCAGTTGTGCAAAGTGTTCAAAGTGTATAAAAGTAGCTGGGTAGCCACTGTTTGTTTACTCAATTTGATGGAGAGCTGGAGAGAACAAGGAGAGAGAGAAACTTGTATATATTGATTGAAGCAATAAAACCTCCACGGAGTCTGGCTGTCGGCTTGAAATTCTTTCTAACTGCGACAGAGGAATGTTGGTGCTGAAGGACAGCTCCCGAAGCTGAAAGCTGAAGCCAAAAAGTCGTGGAAGCCAGGAGAAGGGGGAGAGTGGGCCAGGAAGAAAAACAGAGTTCCCGAGGCAACGCAGAGAGCTTGTCAGAATGCCGACACCGCTGATTTATCTGCTAACAGTAATGGGGATGCGGCCATTGACTTGTGTGACCAGGGCCTTACTGTTATTTCCACCTTTGCCATGGCTTAAACATTGGTCAGTGTTTGTAGAAATCCTGTAGGAAAGTTAATGTTGAGAAGGACTGTGGTTGATAAATCAAGACCTAGAACTGCGAATGGGGTTTAAGGGTTTCAGTTGATAGTTGTGGTACATAATATGAAGTGCCATTCTGGTAGGAATCCATATTAATTTGTTGTGGTGTGTGTGTGTGTGATTGTATTAATCCTGTCTGCTAAAATACCTATAAAAGGTCTTATCTTGATTTAATAAAGAAATGGGTTGGAATGAATCGGAGTGGTTAGAGATGTTCTCCCTTTTTTTCTCTGGTAGTGTTACTATTAGTGCATCCTTACAGTGTCTGAGAATGTTCTCTGGTAATTATGTGAATAAACAGTGTGGCAAAGTGTTACATTAAAGTAGAACTAAATTGTTTGCAAAATGATTACGTGAGGCTATCTGATCCTAGGGACTTGCCTTCTTTTCACTTCTGTATCACTTAGAAACGTTGGGCTTAATTTCATCGTCCATAATTGGAGATGAGATGTAATTTTTGTTGTTGTTGTTCCCCTGTTAATGTGGGAACTGTCACTGACTGAAAATATGAATACAGGTTTTTTTTCTCTGTATACCGTAGTTGGTCAGGCTAAAACTTAGGACAGCACCGTTCTATTTTGCTGGGAATTTTTATTATTATTTATTTATGATTTACATTTCTATCCTGCCCCATACCCAAAGGTCTCTGGGCAGGTAACAACTGATAAAACATCAGATTAAAAACAGAATACAGACCCATTTTATCAGCACAATTTACCCCCAAAAGGGGTCCCATCCTAAACTGGAACAGGGAGATGCCTTCCACATGCCTCCTTGTTCCATTCCAGAATTGTTTAGATTGCTGGTAGACCAGTTAAAATAAGCCTTCTGGTGTCCCAGTCTAGATGGCCATTTTGACCACCTAAACCAGGCTACACTCTATCCAATGTGGACAGATTGGCCTAGCAAGGGATGGAATATCTTCAGTTCCATTACAGAGTACAGAATGAGAGACCAAGAATAAACCAAGGCTACTGGACTGATATACCAGACAGTAGCCTGACAACACATGGAGTGAGTCTTTGTGTGCCTCTTTCATGGCTGGCATTAGCTGCTGTTTGAATGGCATAACTTTCTTCAGCATTGATCTTCAGCTTCCCTGTCCTCCAACTTGACCTTGTCCTCCTTTTTTGTTACTCATAGGTTTAACTCTCTTTCTTTGGTCTTACTTGCAAGACTTCACACTCATGGGGGTGTACCCATTTTAGCACCCATTAAGGACCCATTTGGGTGAGAGCCGGATGACCCCATTTCCACCATGGGACCGATTAGGGACACATTTGTTTCCACCATGCCTCAGGAAATCAGGTTCATATGGGTACTTTTTGGCCTTTAATCCAGATTTTCTGTAGACCCCAGTAATGGGGTCTACAATGGGGTCTTCAGCCAGAAAATCTGGATTAAAGGGAGCCTGTTTCCATGTTAGTTTGGCAATGGGGTCTAGAAGAGGCTAAGGGGAGGGGGCACCTTTGCGGGGGAGCCCCAAAACCTAAGCTTCGAAGTCATTTCGAAGTCACTTCAAAGTCTGTGCAAAATAGCTCTGGAGTGTCTTTGAAGTCTGTGCTGATCTTCAGAGTGAACTTCGAAGTGACTCCAAAGTCACTTCAAAGTCACTCCAAAGTCACTTCAAAGTTTACTTCAAAGATGAACACAGACTTCAAAGATGCTCCAGAGCTATTTTGCACAGACTTTGGAGTGAGTTTGAAGTGACTTAGAAATGACTTCAGAGCAGCTTTGGAGATTGCACCCGCTGTCCCCCCAAACACCTGGGGTGACAGGCAGACCCCTCCTTGGTAGATCCGGATTTCCAAATGGGTGGTCCAGTGTTTCTATGGCAGGGAGGTTAGCACCCATTGCTATTGGGTGCTAGACTACCCATGGAAACACATTGGGTACTTCCCTTAACCTGGATCTACTAGAACCAGATTAAGGGAAGTACCCATTCCCTAGATCCGGATCTTCTTAGATCCAGATTAAAGGAGTGCGGTGGAAAAACACCCATGCTCAGTCTCAAATGAACTGATAAATCCTCCCACGATGAATTCTGTCAATGTTACTGGCTGGTTCTCCAAAGTTACAGCAATGAATCTATTCGTACAAATTTGTACAAACATTCAACAACATATCTGATTCAAACAGATACATATCTGTTACAAATAGATATGTATCTGATATGAACAGAAAGGTATCTGATATGAATAGATACGTATCTGATATGTTCCCCCAACTCAACGAATATCTGAACTATTCATACGAGTGTCTGAAAACATTTGTATTCATTCAGATGTTAGCATATGAATATCATAACATTCTATTTGAGTTGGAATGTCCAAATTTGGCCACATTTTGAATGTTATGAATATTTGTGCACATCCCTAAAATGTGTGCATAGCTGTTTATTGCACCATACGAATCTGGCATTTATTTTATGTTTTGAAGCAAAGTGTGTTTCTCTGTTATTCAGTCTCTGGCAAATAAGGCATGCTACTCTACACTGATGTAAAGTGTCAGGTTTCCCATTCTCTGAAGTTGTATGTCCCATATGTTTAATTTTGTTCTAATGTAGACGGCTTTTGATAGTTGTCCACTTGTTAGATGCTCCATAATGCAGGCTGTCAGCAAACTAATATAACTTGTCAGGAACACAAGAGGAAAAGAATTCATCTAACCCATGTGGCTTAAATGAAGTACTTTTCTTCTTATAAATATTTATTTTCTGATCCAATTTATAAGTTGCAGGAAATAGCATTTGTTTTCTGCAGGTAAGAAAAAAAAAGGCACCAATGTGACTCTTTGTCCAATTGGCTGCTCAGGTGTTTTTTCTTCCATTTATTTTCAGCAGGCTTCCATTTTTTCACTTAAATGTGCTGATCAAGAACCAGAGATCCTGAAAGCTTTTTGCTGTGAGTTGACCACAAGGAACCTCTATGTTTTCTAAACTGTGATCAGCTGAAGACAATTAGATTATGCATGTAGTGAATGCATGTACTGTTGCACACTAAACAACACTGATAACTTTGAACTATGATAGATCGTAAATGACAGACAGACAGACAGACAGACAGACAGATAGATAGATAGACAGATAGATAGATAGATAGATAGATAGATAGATAGATAGATAGATAGATAGATAGATAGATAGATAGATAGATAGATAGATAGATAGATGAAACATAACAACTTGACCAGCACAGGGTCAAGTTGATATGTTTCATGTCCAGGCTGCATCCCATCTCCAAAGGAATGAAGCTGAAGTGTCCCAATGTATAGGTCAGAAGGTGGAGCCAGAAGAGAATTTTACAACTGTTTCAAAAATATAAAATGCGTTTGAGGTAGGAATGTACACAGATATTCATAACATTCGAAATTCAGCTGAATTTGGCTGAATTCAGGCACTCAAATTCAATTCGAATGTTGGCACATTCCAAGATTGTCATTTGAATTCAAATAAAATGTTTTGATACATTTATATGGAACTTCGTATGGGATTTGTATATTTATTTATTTATTTATTTATTTATTTGTAATTCTATCCCACCCTACACCCGAAGGTCTCAGGGTGAGTTACAGTATTATATTAATGTTACACAGGTCCCTGCCCTCAAGCTTGCATTCTAAAGAGACAAGATACAAAAGGAAAATGATGTGGGAGGGAACAGGGAACAGCAAAAATTAAGCACTTGAGGTCTTCAGTTCCAATTTTCTGTTCATTTCTTATTGCTGGAATTTGGGATCTGTATGCTATTCATATGTATTTGTATATAGGATCCGCATGCTATTCATATGCATTTGCATGGGATTCATATGGAATTGAACATTTGTATCGAATAAGAATCCTACCACATTCAAAGGGGATCTATTTGAATAAATATGAATTTTCTTGCATCCAACTTGATATGAATCAAATACAAAAAAAAAATCTGTGCACATCCCTAACTGGAGGACATTTTACGAGAGGGACAGGCTCCACTTGAACAAAAACTGGACCATACTGTTGGCACTTAAAATCAGAAAGTTGGTAGAGAAGCTTTTAACTTGATATTGAGAGGAAACAAGTTTCATTGCTAGGGGTATGTTTGTAAAATGCAAGCAGGGGCTAGAGACAAAGGAGGGTTAGGCTGTGTTCACACCTAAGCTTTAATCCAGCTTCAGATCATTTTCAGAGTGAGAGGGCACATCAACAAAGTGACAGCATGTGAAAAGAAAGTGACTGTTTACTTTGCTGGTGTGTTCTTCCGTTCTGAAAGTGGACTGAAGCTGAATGAAAACTTAGGTGTGGACAGAGCTTTAGATGCTTCTCTAAACGTCTTGGCTCTGTTTGGCTCCACTCACACATAAGCCCAGGAAATGAGGAACTTTACACTTGCTTCTTGTACCATTGCCACCATTATAGGGCCTTTTATGGGTGGGCCTCTGGCATGTGATGGTGTGCATGCTTGTGATGACATTGTGTACAAGCAGAGAGCCTCAGCACACATTCACACATGCTTGCTAACATGCATTTCCACTGTGGCAAGAACACAAGAAGCAAATAAGAATTTCCAGATTACTGGTCATGCTTAAAGTGAAGCCTATTTCAGGTCAAGCCATGTAAGCTCTAATAGAGACATATTCTGTAGGACATGGTGTAGGAGTGACAGTCTTTTTAGGGGACTGTGTAGGGATGACAGGCTTTCAGATTAAACATATTCTGAGCTGATATGAGTTGGCAGCAATCTGAGGCACAAGCATTGAGATGAAATGGGAAAAAGATGAAACTGCAAAGTGTCAAACAATATTTTAAAAGGCAACCAGAAATTGGAAATGGATTCTTGCACAGTATAGGGGTCAGCGAAGTATGACCTGGCCCTGCTGTTTTGCAAGCAACAAGTCTTAAGTTGGATAGTTTAACACGGTCACCCATGATTTTAATGTTTTGGTGTTTTGTTTTTAAAGAAAGAAAAAGGTTGATTGACAATTTGGCTAAGTTTCAACTCTCTACTTTTTCAAAAAGTGGATAAAATCACAAAGTAAGTAAGACATGCATAGATGTCATGGATGGGCTGTATTAATTGGCTTTTTCTGCTACGAAGATCAGCAGTTAAATTTGTTAACAATATGAGCATTTAAACAGCAAATTAAACTATGCACCAGAGTTAACAGCCCATTACAAATGAACTGGACAGCACTAAAAATATACTACAAGGAATGTTCACTGTTGACAGTGGGGCAGATTGAAGAGGAGGAAAGGAAAGGTTTATTTATCACTGTGACTTAGTTTTCATTTTACCTAAACACACTGTCGTAGACTTGAGATTCCCTGTTGTTTTGGTTAAGGAAAACCTGCTGCTGCTATATATTAAGTTACAACATAATCCTATATGTTTCTTAGACATAAAAACTACAGCTGCAGGAAGTGAAAAGCTTCTCAAGGGGAATAAGGTGGCATGCAGAAGAACATAAGATCAGACCTGTCACCATTTGGACCTCAAACCTGTTCAAACACATTCTAAATTGCAAAAGTACTGTACATTAAAAGAGCTTTTTGAAGGGTAAAATAGTATTGAGTTTGGGCCAATTTCATTCGAACCAAAGTGTTCAACTGGTTAAATAACCCTTGGTTTGGTTTAAACTGACACCCCAGGTGCATACCTATACACATACAAATGTCTTAATAATTCAGACAAATTGATTCAAAAAAATTAAATTTGTTTGAATGTTTAAATTCAAATTTATATGATATTTGAATTTGAATGTCAAAATTTGAACAAATTCGGTCAAATTTGGAATGTTTCAAATATTCGTGCACATACCGAACACAAACCACCCCACTAATCTTTGGCCAGAACAAGTAGTCGTTATGAGTAAAGCAATGTAGTATGAATGTGAAAAGCAAAATTAAGCTAGCCAGGCTGGCTTAAAAATGTGAGGTGTGTGTCAAACCACAGCATTGCCCATTACAATGTTCTTTGACCGTCTCTATTTATTGTTTTCAGAAAGAAAAAACAATTCAGCTGGAATCTGAGAGGGGTATTTTCCTCCCAATGGTTTAGTTCACAGTGCTCGTTTATGCTCTCCTAGCCAAAATTAGGGGGTGCCTGTATGGAGATCCAAAAATCAGCCACTGTATAGTATCTGTATAGGTGGCCTCTTGGGATAGCTGAGGTATGCTTGAGTAACTACTCCTTCCATGGGTTTCTGCCTACTCCTCTCAATGTGTGTTCTGACATCAGAGACTATTTTGTTTCATATAAGAGAAGATTCCCCATTAGTGAGAAAAAAGGAGAGGCAATAGAGGAGAAGGGGTGCCTGTTAAAAGCTTTGGCAGGACATTGCAGCTTTGGGTGCTTCCGCACAGGCCCGTTAAAACACATTAACAACACATATAGGACACACAGAGAACAAATATAAGACTTATCTTCCGCACAGAAGGCTGGATCCGGGACTCTTCACAGCAGCCACTTCTGCACTCTGGCGTGCGAGACCCTTCTTAATGGGGTCTCACCACCGAAAGATCCGGCCTCCAAGAAGACCTCAAAAATTAGGTCTTCCATCCATCCCCTTGCCTCGATCTGTTTGGAAGCAGGATGCTTCTGGACACGGAGAGGTGAGGGGCTGGATGTGCTGGTGGCCGCCATCTTGGGGAGGGCAGAAGCAGGCTGGTTTGCCTCCTTCTGCCCTCCCCTGCATGCTGCACACAAGCGGAAATGTGCGGTGACTGGCAGCTGCATGCCCCAGTCCCGTGGCTCTGGGGGCAGCGTCAATGGTACGGGAAGCCGGATGCCATTTGGAATGGGTGCTGCAGCCTCCTCACAGCAGCCAGGGGATCCAGCCGGCCGAATCCGTCCTCCCCATGCATGTGTGGTCGTGGGAGGTCTCCGAGGATCTGTCCCTATTTCAGACAGATCCTCGGAAGAACGGATTCCTGGGAAATGGTTTTTCTTAAATCCATTTCTCGGAGGGAGGTTCAGAAGCACCCTTTTATTGCCCATAGTATCCATGGGATATTGTCCTCCTCCCCAAAAGGAAAAAAAACCCTGCTGATTAATCAGCATCTATTTACTCTGGAGTTTCCCAGGATACTCCTTGGATCCTGTGAAGATCAAAGCTTCCTGTGTGACTGACAGGAAGCAGCTGCAGAGTCACTGCCCAGCGTCAAGTCAGCGCATCTGCCTGACTGAAAGGTGCTGTGCACAGAGTCTGCAGCTTCCAGTCAGTGCATCTGGTGGCTCAGCAGATGCTGTGGAGGAACACCAAAGTTTTCAGTGCGTCTGGAGGCATCCAAGGAGTCAAGAAAATCAAACATCCACCAGCTGTCTTTGATTATACCAGTCAGACTTGCTTTGCCTCTAGCAGAACAAATCCAACTTCTTAGGAGAAGCTAGAAGAACATCCTTCTGAACTTCAATATCATCACTGGGTGGAAAACAGAATAACATTTTTTTATTAGTTTCTTCAACACAGTGAAGTACACATAAATTGAAAAAAATGTATTCAAATAAGCAATTGCTTTTCCTGAATTAGTCCTAGAATGAACGTATTTTGGATAGTGGTGCTGCCGCTGGTGACAATGGTAATGATAAATATAGAGAATTGTGCAGATGAGGATATGAAACCTGAGTTCTTTTAACACCAGGACCCAGGGCATGTTCACATTTACCTCAGTAACCAGCAATCTGCTGCAGGTTCCCTCAAAGCCCTCCAGTGTACGGATCGAATGTAAGAAAATTTGTATTTATTTGAATAGATCCCCTTCTAATGTGATAGGATTATCTTCGATACAACTGTATTTGTACAAAGTAGTATGAATATCCGATACGAATGCAAATGTATCCCATGTACATCCGATACATATCCGATACCTGATATGTATCTGATATGTATCCCACAACATATCTGCTCTGAAAGCAACAAATCCACCCTCAATCCACTCTCAATCCATGTGAAATGCACCCTGGATCCGTTGCAGATGTGATTGGTACAGCTGCTTTCCCACCTCCCTGGTTCACGAATGTTCCAAAGCATCTGTATGAATATGAATGTCAATGTACGAATGTCATAACATTCAATTCATATACAAATGTCCAAATTTGTACAAATTCATATGAGTATCAAATGTTATAAATATTCATGCACATCCCTACTCCAGGAGTGCACACCGCTTACCAGGAATGACTAGCTCAGTCCTGGTCACTGTGTCAGCATCCTCTTCCAAGTGTGGCATGGCATATGGCCACGATGGCCTGACTGTGGCTGCAAAGCCAGGTGCAGCATTCAGATTGTCATGGCATGGCAACATACATTGCCACAGAGGTTGCTATGGTGATTGGGCCTGCTAGCCTGGTACAAGACTTATCCAGCATTTGAAGTGAAGGTGTCTGCTGCTGTATGACTACCTTACCTTATTATACCGTTCTAGTAAGGTAAATGCAAAAAAGCCCCAAAATTCTATACGTTAATTTATTCTGTCTGGTCCATCTTGCCCATGACATGTTTATATCATGAAGTGAGGTATCTGGAGTCAAAACACCATATGAAATATGCTTTAGCCCTGAGGCTACTAGCGGATATTATGTATATAAACTATAATGTCAGAAGAAAGTAAATATTCACAATGCACATCTTTTATCCATCATGTTCTCCTGTGAATTTCATTGTGGTTTCAGTCTAAAGTTTCCTAGATCAAGCAGACAGATCTTGCCAATCCGCTGACAGAATAAAAAGAAATACCATAAAACTACAATGACAATTCAGATATCCTAAAGTAAAGAAGTAAAAATAATAATAATAAAAATTTATGAAAAGTGTGCACAATGGTATATGATATTGTTAAAGCCAAAATACAGTTTAATAACATTTTAGTACTGCTTGAATTATCAGTAACACATCTATGTTCTTCCATGCTTCTTATCAGCCCAGGTGAGATATAAAAGTAAGAAAGTGAGAAAGAGACATTTGAGCAGAGGATATCCACTCTGATGCATCTTTACAGATGACAGGTAAATTCACAAGACACATGTCAAGTTTTTTGTTTGTTCTTGGAAGAGGAGAATGACTTAGAAACTTGCACTCATGTTCACACTTTTTAGTGCATGATATGAATATCAACAGATGGTTATTTAAATGGATACTGAGGCTGCATTTCTACTTACTAAAGAAAGCACCAGCTGCAACTCAAGAAAATGTGGCTGCCTTCATGATTGCCTCCAGACGGAGCTGTTTAAATTTGCAGTTTTGCGGTAAACTAATGTATACTCACTCCAATGCAAAAATTGATCATCCCAACTAAAAATCAACTCCATAGGCTCCGGTTTAAGAAACCATTGAAGGAATGAGAATTTAGGTGTCATACACCATCACATGGGTTCAGAGAGCCAATCAGTTTTTGAGCTGCACTTCCAGGTTTAGCATCCTCTCATTTGTAGCTCTCATTGTTCCACCTGCCTTTGCATGAGCTAACTGCGTACGGCACAGTGAGAGTTCTTTCCTCTGCACTAAGAAAAATGTGATGTAGCAGTTGTACACTGTAGAGTGACAAAGGATTGATCCTACTGAACTGTCTGACAGTACATTTCATGTGCAGGTTAGGATGTGTCTGGAGGCATTCCATGCAATTGTGCCACCCCATTTCCAGGCCCAATCACACTTGGAAGCTCCACTGTTTCAAGACACGATTCCTGGACAGAGGTATTGTTGCTGAAAAGATGCCTCCTCTCCTGGAAGCAGAGACGAAAGAAGCATCTGTTTCTGCAGCAATCACAGGCACCTTTCCCATGTATCTCATAGCAAGCAACCTGACTTAACAAGCAGAGACCTGGATTGATTTAGATCCTTGTGATGCCCACGGCCGGCAGCCACCAGTTGCGAGGCCCCAGCCCGGCATCCAACTCTCTCCAGTCCGGCCACTATAGCCACGGACTTCAAGTTCTCTTTTTAAGTAGGCCTCTGAGCCTTTTTTCTCTTCAGCACCGAGCTTCTAGCTCTAGTTACACTGTTACCATTATGTTACTATGGCAACACTTCCCCCCTCCCTTGAGCGTCTGAGCCAGTATCAGGCCTCAAGCAGAGTGTTTTGAAATAAATGTAACTTTGTTTACAACTCTTATGTTAGTTCAACTTCGACACAAGCAGTTCACATTAACTTATTTTCTTAACTCAGGACCCTGTCTAATCCCTATTTAGATCCTCCACAGGACCTGGATCTGCACTGTCTAACTTCTTCCTAAGTCTAGCCCCAGTTACAGAACAACAGCTCTGACAGGAAGGCCCTTTTTATAGTCTCTGCCAGGGTTCCATCCCTTCTGATTGGCTAGTTTCTCTGGGCTCCCCCCCTTCTTCAATATGCTAATTGGACTGGGTTTAGCCCCTCCTTCTCTGTTTACTAACCTTCCTGGTCAGCGCCTTTTTCCCTAACACATTATATAACATATACACATATGCAATCAAAGATACTACAAATGTATTAATCAAGCTTGGGCTCCACAATCACTAAGAAATTCATGAAAAGAAAATTTTGTGTTCTGCCCTCCTTGTTAAATCTATTGGAGCCCACATAATCTTCTCTGGAAGCCTTCCTAAATGGTGTAGGTGAGGTTTAGGGAATTGATGAAGAAAATGACTTGGAAGATATTAGATTTGGAACTTCACTGCATGCAAAGTATGATCTCTTCCAGTGTGGACAGTTGTCACAGCCTGCACCCTGAAATGCCATAGTATTAATGGAGAGACAACCTCCAATACACCACTTCTAGGATTACCCCAGACAGTTCAAAGGGTTGGGTGACATAGCAACAATATTTATTATCAAGAAAAGCTTATTAAACCTGGGCCCTTTCTGCATTGGGCTTTATTCCAGATTATATCCTGGAATAGGAACCTGCCATCTTATGCTGGTGAAAGACTGCAGTAGCTCCAGTGCAGACAAGACCTTGGTCAGAGAATGGATTTATGATATCTCCTGTTGTCGTAGTGTATAATGAACTTGATCGTTAAGAAGATAAGTGTAAGCATATCCAATGCGTACCAATTAGGGATGTACACAAATATTCATAACATGTGAAATTTGGCCAAATTTGGCCGAATTGGGACATTTGAATTCAAATTGAATGTTGGCACATTTGAAGATTGGCATTTGAATTCGGATCAAATGGTTTGATACATTTCTATGAAGCTTTGTATGGGATTCATATATAGGATCTGTATAAGGGTCAGCACAAAGCCATTTTTCCACTCCGGGCCTCGCTGGAATCATGAAAGGGTTCCGAGGGCTAAATACAGGAACCTTCAGAACCCTTTAGCAGTTCCAGCAGGCCCACGCTGCCACCAGAGCTCCCCCCCCCCAGATAAGTGGGCCCCAGGGAGGCAGGTGTGTAAGCTCACAGTTCCAGCAGGCACTGGAAGAGGCCTCAAGCACTGCCAGAGCAGGTAAGTGGGCCTCAGGGGGAAGGTTTGGGGGAGGCTGGCCTGGGGGGGGCAGGGTAATCTATTATCCTTAGAAGCTTCTACCAAAGCTTCTATGGATACTGGATTATCCGATTTGTGGACAGATATGGCCCTTTGAATAAGGCCCTGTTTGATCCATCAATAATTTGTGTACATCCCGACATCTGTATGCTATCTGTATGCATTCATATGGGATTCATATGGGACTGAACATTTGTATCGAATATGATTCCTGCCACATTTGATAGGAGCTATTCGAACAAATGCAAATATTTTGCATTTGATTTAATATGCATCAAATAAAAGAAAAACATTTTTGCACATCCCTAGTACCAATATGGTCATTTTTATAATAAATGATATCTTGGCTGCATTATATCAAGTCATGTCTCATAATATATTTAGATATAATACATTTTCCACTTTTTCTTATCAGCTTCATGAAGATCTATGACATTAAGGTACATAACAAAAGCCTGAGGAATTTTAGAATTAAGACTTTTTCTGCACTTACCAGATGCACTGATCCAGATCTTGCAATGGTGTCCACACTTTCTTTACTGACAGCACTAATCCAGCCCATGCCTTGTTGCAGCTATGACTTTTATCCCCCATTCTCCCCAAATTTGTAATTTCATTTTATTTGTATGAGTAAGAAGGCAGATTGAAATCTGTGGTTCAGATGTTGCAAAGAAGAAAAACACACACACAGAGAAAGAGATAAATATACTTGACTGCTTCCAACTTCAGGCAAGTTACATAAATACTCATCCACATGCATATTTACATTTCTCTCCTCCTTTTTAAAGTCCCTTTATACTTCTGGAATATTCCTCCAGGGGACAGGGGACATGTTCCAAACACTGATGGCTTTAACTTGAGACAGAAATCAGTCACAGTTACTTCATGCATTCTTGTGTTTCACTGCACAGCCTTTTATGGTAACTTTTCTTTACTATATATAGAATGGAAATCTGTGTTTGTCAGATGAGCTATCAGATGTATGAACTGATTGTTCAATTTTCAAATGTAAAAAATAAAACAAAATGATTTTTTTTTCTAGGTCAGTAATTTTCATTTGGCTTTAAAAGTGTGTTTTGCATTAGAAATGACAGAAGAAAAGCTCTATTTCTCCATATAGTGCCCTAAATTTCTAAAGGAACGTATGCTTCCATATAGACTTGCCTGTGCCCTGAAATCTGCCAGTGTTACCCCCTTCAGTAGTTAAGGGGCAGGGACCCATTTGCAGTCATTCTTAGTGATAGGTCCAAGCTATGGAATAGTCTCTCCTTCAAGATGTGTCAAGCACCCACATGATTTATATTCAGATGTTTGATGAAAGCACACTTTTATTTACCAAGGGAACAGCATGCTCTCCCAATGCAGGAACTGTCACTGTTTATTTGTTTTTATAGTGATTTTATTGTGATCCACCCTAGGAACTTCAGGTATAGGATGGGTCAGAAATAAAAGGTCCCAATTAAGCTGAATCCTGAGGCATATTCACACTACAGCCTGTAGTGCATGATTAGGGAACTTCTGGGGAAGAGCATCCACACCTTGAGGAGACTGTTACAGCCACCAGACACTTCCTGCATTCCCTAATCATGTGCTAGGTGTAGAGCACAAAATTGTGCTCCACACCTTTACTAATCTTACCCAATCGCCTACCTGGAGAGTCTAGGCAGCGGCCACTTGCACCTTTTCCTCTTCTCTTGTCTGAGGTGCTGTGCAAGTGCACTTCAGTGCTGACACGCACAGTCGTGCAGGGTGCCACAGCCAAAATGGTGAAAATCCTGAAGAGGACGGGCCCCACAATAGAATCAAGGTAAGTATTTAATCATGGAGGGGAAAGGCCAAAGTTGACTAGCACTCCAAATGCAAGCTCTTGTCAATGTTGGTTCATCATGCTCCTTTCCTGTCCAGTGGATGGGAAGGGAAGTGTGAAATTGCCCCTGGACAAATCAGGACAAATAAAGAAATATTTTTCACACATTGTTAAACTTTCGTTTTGCTAGTATAAGATGTGGTGTTAGCTATGAAAGTATTGGATCAATTTATGGAAGACAGAGCTGTCAGTGGCTGTTATCACTGATGGCAATAGGAGATAGTATGTGTCTGAAGGCCAACTGCTGGAAAACTTCAAGCAAACCAAACTGTACGTTCATATACTGCTTGTCTGGCATTTGGTACTGATCAATTTATTGATCATGAAATTCATGTCATTTAAAAAAAAAATGACTCGACAGAGAAAAATCCAAATTCAAAAGTATTTAATGCTTTTATGAAAGTTGACAAGTGATATCATTTCCCCTAACTATGTGTTTTCAACTCTGGCTGTTTTTCAAATGAGTCCTTCAACTTACATCCTCATATCCTATATTGTGTGTTTTCTGTCTGTAATTTGCTAATATGTATGCATTATGTGAGCAATTCAGTACTCTGGCACAGTGCTTTATGTCTGATTTTGAGAGCTTAAGTGGGAATCAAGTGTTTTATAAAAGCCTTGTGCAAGTCCTCCAGATGGCTGTAAATTTCTCTGGGTGTGGAAGAAATTAGCTTTAAAATGTGTAGTATGATTTTAATTAGGGATGTCATCAATATACGATTCAGATAACCTATCCATCAAATTCTATGCTGTTTGTGTCACATGAATAAAATGAAAACATATATCATGGATCGACTCCAAATGTACCTTTTTCATGGGCCCTAGGTACATAGAAGCTTCACCTCTTGTTTTAAAAATAAAAGCACTTGCATTCCATGTTAGGAGAGATCACTCAACTGAATGTTTGAAAAAGGATTGTCTTTCTCTTCTAATTTATTACAAATCCTTACTTCTGACTGCAAGCTATTGATGCTTTCATCCTATCTATCACAGCACCTTCCCCTTAACCTTTTTTAATCATTGCTTCTTTGCAGTACTGAATATTTGCATTGCCTGTCCTGGTTAATCTGCTACTTAGTACTGTATGATTGGACAGTTACATAAAAAAGAGAGTTTGAGAGAAAAATACAGCATTTCTGTTCTTTCCTTTCCTTTCCTTTCCTTTCCTTTCCCTTAACCTAATGTTCTGGAACAAGCAGATATTCTGGGACAGCCTCTGCACTGGAGCTAAAGATCACATGATCTTCAGGGACAGTCTCCACATTCTCTGTTGGACCCATTTCATTTTCACAATTTTGTGAATGAGCAATATCACAAACACACCCGCTAAACTAGCCCATAGAGGAATGTGTTCTCCATACCTTCTGGGCTGATTTATTGTCTACTTTTCTCAGACTAGGTAGCCATTCTGGGTTACTTAAACTAGGTCAGCCTATACATGAGGCTTTTTCGCACTGCAACGTGTTCCGTGTGGAACGCGTGCAGGCGGGAAGCTTAAGACACTTCCGGGCGCTTTCACCGTTCACACACAGGCGCGCCGGAACGCGTTCCGGCATGCCTGTGTGTGAACGGTAAAAGCGCCCGAAACTGTCTTGGCCCGGCAAAGGCCGGCCAGGGGCGGGGATTCGGCCGTAGCGCTGCCGCCCATTGGGTGAGAGCACCCCAGGGGCGGGCAGTGCTGTCAAGCCACCCGCCCCGCGCTTCGTGCCAGCTCTACGGGCCCGGATCGGGCCCGCGGGACCTGGCACGAAGATGCCCGGACACCCGGGCACCCATCATGGTGCCCGGGGCAAGGCCCCTATGGGGCAGGACCCCTTTGAAGATCAGAGCCCCTGGCTCTGATCTCCAAGGGCTCACCCCGCGCCCCGATCTTGCCCATCTACGGGCTGCAGGCGCCTGGATCTAGGCGCCTCCAGCCCGCAGATGAGTCCCCTGCCCCCCCCAGTCCCCAAAACCCCCACCCCAACCACCCTCCGGCCCGGATCGGGCCCATCTTCGCTCTGTGGGTGCCTACATCGAGGCACCCACAGAGCGAAGATGTTTCCCCCTCCCCCAGGGCCCTGGGAGGACGCGCACGCGACGGATCACCTACCTCGTGGCCATCCAGCGTCCGACTGAGGGTGGCATTGTGGGATCACGCAGGACGCAGCCCACCTAGCCCCCCTATTGGACAAGCACCCACAGAGCGAAGATGGGCCCGATCCGGGCCAGAGGGTGGTTGGGGTGGGGGTTTTGGGGACTGGGGAGGGGGGAGGGGGGCGGCTGATCTGCGGGGCGCTCGCGCCCCGCAGACGGCCGCGATGGGGGCGGGAGGGACCCTTGGGGGACCGGAGCGATGCGCTCCGGTCGACCAAGGTGTTCCTCGCCCCCAGCCAGCCCAACATCGGCCTCCTGCCACCCCGGAATGGGGCTGCAGGAAGCCGATGCTGGTGGCTCCCCGGCTTCGGCAGCCCGATTCGGGCTGCCGGACCCGGGAAGGAGCCACGTCCCGGCGGCCGTCGGAGGCGACAGATGGGACGCACCGAATCGGGGTTCCCCTGTCCCATCTGCCAGGGTCACTGACCCTGGCAGATGGGAAAGGGAACCCCAATTCGGTGGGTCCCGTCTACCGGCTTCGCCGTGCCGGCGCGATCGCCGGCCCGGCAAGTCAGGCCCTGGGGGCGTGCCGATGGCTGTCAGGGAGAGAAGCGTGCGAACGCTTCTCTCCCAGAATGCGCTGGGGCGGCTCGTACGCGTAGGAATGGATGCAGAGCACTTTAAAGTGCTCTGCATCCGGAACGCGTGGAGGATAGCTCCGGACACGAGGCGGCGCAATTCCCGCTGGGGCAATGCGAATGCCTCATCCGGAGCTGTCTTCCACGCGTACCGGAAAGGCCTGTGCGAAAAGGCCTCTAGTGTGGACAGACCACACTAGTAGAAGGTGTGGTCTCTCTGATCTACATCAAAGTATGGAAAAGAGAGGACCAAAAGTGGGCAACATGGTGCACTGGTCCAGAATACCAGTAAGTGAAAAAAGGGCTAAAATGTCTTTTGACCTCTACCCCTAGTATAATCTGAAGATAAAAAGATTGTTACACCAAAAGAAACAAACTGCTTTATAGGATAAAATCATGCTCCAGAAAAGACATAATTCAAGTTCAATAATGCAAGGATAGTGCACTAATTCAGTTTCTGATGTGCTGTACAGTTCAATCTATTGCCTTCCTTCCTTCCTTTTCTTATATATGGAATTGTCTAACATTGGATCCAATACCGTTATTGTTATTATACTATGCGCTCCACTGATGTGTTTTGTACAATGTTTTTACAAGTTCCCTTATCTATCTTCCTTTCTTCCTCCCTCTCTTCCTCCCTCTCTTCCTTGGCTTTCTAACTAATTGTCTGAGGAACCCAGGAGTTAGTCGTAACCCAAGGTATATCTTTTGCTTGCAGGGAATAGAAGTGGTAGAGTCACAGAACATATGGACCTTTCTGCACTTGCCTTAAGTCCGGACCTGCCAGAATGTGTCCTGAGGCAGGTTAGCAGAACAAGTCATTTGGAGATGACAGAAACTGGTCCCAAAGATCTCACAGCCTTTGGGACCATCATGAATGTGGATGACTTGTTCTAGGACAACAAGAGTGGTCCAGCTGCTAGAGTCATTCCATCCTGGCCCAATCCTGCTGACCTCATATGACACGGTCAAGACTGTTTTGATTATTTTTAGACAGCACTTTGCACACCTGTAGTTGTCTTTTCATATCTCATTCAAAGTACCTGCAATGACAGGAACATTCCATTCCGTCCAAAAGGACAGAACTGGTAGAATAGGTAAAACAAAAATCCCTACTGAAAAAAATGTTTGCTTTCCCAGGAGGTGCGGAAATAGAAATAATGAGCTCTTTGTGATCTCTGTGATAAATCATCCTTCAGTAATTTAACTTCCTTGTCTCCTCGTAGAATAAAAAGCTGAATGTTGTCAATGAGTGTCACACGACTGTCACAGCTGGTTACTGAGAAAGTTCAGTTTAGTCTGCAGTCATCAGTACAGAATGGATTCCTTTCCTTTAATATTTTTTTGTAACAAAACATATATTGTTACAGAACTTGGGAACTGTTGTTGATGATACTTGGCTTATCACAGAAAAAGAGAAATGAACGGAGGGAAATGTTGCTACAGGCCAAGCATATGTTAATAGCCCTGACATTCCTAGTCAGTCATGCCAAATAAATTCAATACATGTGAGACTACTCAGGAAAAGTGGAAAGGAGTCACCTTCCGTCAACCTGGAACAAAATACATTGTCAATAACAGAAAGCTATGGGATAGTAGTAAGGAAGTTGGTGAATATACTTAAATCTTGCCTTACTAAATGTGATGTTGTCAAAAATTCAAGCTCACCTTTATTTGATTGCTGTCATAACAATGTGCCTGGTAAATATTTAATAAACTTCAGTGGTTGCCAGAATGGTTTGAACCAATTCATTGAAGTCAGGATTATCAATGACCATTGCCCTGATGGCAGTAGAGAAGAGTTGAAGAAGAGTTGGCTTTTCTACCCTGCTTTTCTCACCCATTTAAGGGGACTCAGAGGGTGCTTCAGCACAGGCCTTTTAACACCCATTAAGCACACATTGGGAAACCCGCATCTGCACACATGTACCTATTTAGCACACTTCTGGTGAGGCACGTCCGCATAGTAACACTCATTAAGCACACTTTGGGAAACCTGTGTCCACACAGGCAGACCTGTTTAGCACGCTTCCGGTGAGGCGCGTCCGCACATATCTGTCTCTAATGTGTGCTTAATGGGGTTTAACTGAACACCACATTGAAGGTGGTCTTAATGGGTGTTTTGCTCTAAATCCGCATTAACGGAGGACACATCCGCACAGGGACGGGAGAGAGAACACATGGGGTGGGACAGGAAGTCGCCATGTTGAGTGAGGTGGCAGCAGGAAGCCGCCATGTTGAGTGAGGCAGGAGAAGCACAGTCCAGCTGCATCAGGCAGGTGCCCAGCTACAGTGGCAGAGGGACAGCAAGTCTGAATGTAGCCAGCTTCAGCTCCAGGCGGGCACTGGATCTTAGACATGCTGCTGATTAGTCTGCACACAGCAGGAAAGGAGCAGTGACTGACAGCTGAAGGCTCCAATCATGCGGCTCCTGGGAAAGCCGTCTTGAAATCTGTGCTACTGCATCCGCACAGCAAAGGCAGAATCTGTTCCTTGCAATCTGTCCTTCCAACGCATGTGTGGACGGAAGGGGTGTTGGTAGATCCGTATCTACTAGATCCATATCTACCTTAAACCAGATTTAGTAAATCCGGATCTACCTTAAACCAGATTAGGTAAATCTGGATCTACCTTAAACTGGAGTTAGTAAATCCGGATATATTCTAAACTGGTTTTAGTAAATCTGGATGTAATAGATCCAGATTTAAAATGGTAAGTGCGGAAGCAGCCAGAGTGACTGACAAAGCTTTCTATTCTTCTCCCCATAACAGAACACCCTGTGAGGTATGTGGGGCTGTGAGAGCTCAGAAGAGAGCTGTGACTAGCCCAAGTTCAACCAGCTGGCTTCGTGGAGGAGGGCAGAATCAAACCCAGTATTCCCAGATAAGAGTCTGGCTCTCTAACCAGTTGACCAAAATGGCTCACAATAAAAGGTCGTATGCCTTCCATGACCAGCTGCTGGGTGAATGTGAACAGGGCAGATCGTGTTCTGTGCACCTATCTCAGTGGATGACTTAATCCTTGTCAGAAAGCCTTTGAATGTCACCATATAGAAATCATATCTAAAGACAACATTCACTTTTAAGCCAAGGTCATTTCTGCAACTGCAAGAGGCAGAATGTTCCATCTGGTACGGTTCCAGGTTAGAGTAGTTCAACTGGGCCAGAATAAGGTTGTTCACACTCAGATGGCTTCTTTCAGGATAGGCCCCTTGCCACTCTAAATAATTTGACAGCCAGGAATGAATTTGATGGGTCATTGAAATGGGTCCCTCTGCTTCGCTGGCTTATGGAGGCATGTACCCTTCTGCATGCGTCCCTGGACCCATTTTGTAGCCCCTGGACTGCTGGTATCCCAGTGGCTGTCTAGTCTGGGTTATGCTGTGTTCAATGTCGACACAGTGGCCTACCAAGTACATAGCTAGGGATGCACATGAATGATTTTTTTGGTATTCAATTTCTATTGAATCAAATGCAAGAAAAATTCAAATTCATTTGAATAGATCCCCTTTGAATGTGGCAGGATGCAAATTTGATATGAATGTTCCATATGAATCCCATAGAAATCACATATGTATCCATTACATATCTGCTTCGAATGTGTCAAATCCACCCTGAATTTCAGTCCTCTTCAGATGTATTCTGGGTCCATTGTTGATGTGACTCGGGCTGCCGCTTTCCCATCTCCCAGGTTCATGAATGTAACGAAGCTCCCTAGGAATGTATCAAAACATTTGATTAGAATCTGAATATCAATATTTCAGTGTGCCAACATTCAGTTTGAATCCGAATGTCCGAATTTGCCTGAATTTGTACAAATAATGACTAATATGAATATTTGTGCACATCCCTAGGCATGGCTTCTCTATACTGTACTAGAGCTTAAGAAAGAGAGGCCCAGAAGTGGGCTAGACTTCGAATTATACCACAACACCTATAAAGGCCAAAGATGGCAAATTTTTCAGAGAAGAGACTGGAGGTCTTTTCTATTCTGTGCTTATCGGTATGACAGGTAGGAATGTGCACAAAGATGGAATATTTGGAATGTGGAATATTTGTCTTTGGCCAAATGCTCCCCCCAAGAATGTTTCTGGCGGTTCAGCTTCATGAACAAAACAAAGCAGCCCACTGCCCACTGCTGCCACACACTGCTCGGAGCCTTCCTGAACACTTTGAACAAAGCTTTGATGAATGCAGGATAAATCTGATTCGCAGACATAGGGTGGTGGTGGTGGTTTCCAATTGTCTCACTTAATTTGGATCTAACATGATTCAGATCTAAGAAACAGGTCCTTCAACTAATCTGGATTTAGTAGATCCAGATCTAAGGAGGTACGTGATGTGTCTCCACAGGTGGTGTATCACCCAATAACAATGGGTGCTAGGCATGCTCGCAGTGGAAACGTCGGAGCACCCATGTGGTGATTCCGACTCTACCCACGTTGGGCCTGTCCGTCACCCCATTTTTTTGGGGGGGTGACGTGTGGGGGGCAAACTCTGGAGCTCCTCCGGAGAATCTTTGAAGATTGCAGTGAATCACTCCAAAGATTCTCCGGAACTTGGGCAAAGCTCCATAGAAATGCTTGGTAGAAATGGCCTAAGCTCTGAAGGCTGTGCCATTCTCTAGAGTTTTCTTCAGAGCCATCTTTGGAGTTGTCTTCGGAGATTAGGCACTGGTTTTGAAACTTTGGGTTTCGGGGCACCTCCCCGTGGGTGCCCTCCCTAAACCTATCTCCAGACCCCATTGCCCTAATTGCAGTGTGAACGTGCACTGTAAAATCCAGATTTCATGGCTGAAGAGAGGATTGTAGACCCCAATAATGGGGTCTACAGGAAATCTGGATTATAGGTCCTGAAGGACCCATTTAATCCAGATTTCCCTAGTACAGGTGGAAACAAATATAGGTCTAATGGGGTCTACAGTGGGAATGGGGTCTTCTTGCTCTGAGCCTAATGGGTCCTTAATGGACCCCTAACGGGTACTTAATGGGTACTTAGTGCTAGCGTAAAAAACCTACAAATGTAGGCCCCATTTGATTCATTCACAAATCATGGAATTCATACAAATTTGTACAAATTCCAAATAGCACAAATATTCATGCACTTCCCTAATAACTAGCTATTGTTAAGGCTTGTTTGGCTGGTGAAGATCAAAGATATTGGTATTATCTCCTGTTCCATTTCACTGGTTATTACTACCATGCAATAAAAAACCTGCATCTCTGAGAGTGGGATTTTGCAAGTTCATATACCCACCAATCTGTGCTTCCCCAACATAAACTTTTTAGGCTAGGAAAGGTATAAAAGAGATGTGATGAAAAAACAATATGTGAAGGCAGCCTCAGTTTCAGAAGCAATTTGAGGAATGTGATCCATCAGCTCAGGTCTGTGTCCTTGAGAATGTTCACAGTGCCATTTGAGTACAATACATTTTAAGATAATATGCAAAGATTTCAGACAAGATTTCCTTAAGACTTCTACAATAGCTAGAAGCTGAATTAAGCGCTTGCCAGTTTTTAAAAAAGGTGCAGATGGAGCTCTGTGTTTTGATTCTTTAATAGGTTAAGATCTAACCAGCAGAGAAAAATCTGAATATAAATCTCAAAGGGGAGTTAAAATGCAGTTCTTGCTCTCCAGCTGTTAACTTTTAAAAAGCTTTTCTTTTCTCCTAACTTTAAAAATAATTCTCCAAAGTCATCCAATGCAGGGCTGGCTCGTTTCCATGAATTTGTGGCACATTATGTAGTGTTAATGCCCATAATTTGAAGCTGAGATGAATGCTTTTTTCAGTCATTTTCTTTGTGTTGTTCTTTGGTGACTTTCTTTGAATTATATATCATTTGCACATTTTAAAATCAGTATGTATGCCCAAATATTGCATCTTCTGTCTTTTCTGTATGAGCAAAGAGTACATTTGACTAGTCAATATAATTTCAACATTTTTTAAAAAAGACTTGGCTTGCAATGTAGGACATGGCTTTGAATCATTAGAACATTATTTAAGCTTTCTAGCTTTTGCCTGTAGAATAAAACAGTGGGAGATTATTTTGCCCTTGATAAAGACAGTTGCTGAAAATCAATTGGACACACATATCAGGAAAAAAAAATCATAACTGTAGAGGTCCATTCCTTGTCTTCACCTCTCGTTCTCTTTCAGAATGTCATACTTCTAGCAGTTTTATTTAACTAAAACCACAGTGTCACATACCTTGTTGCATGTACTCACATTGGATTGTACAGTCTGACCCAGTAATATTAAGCCTTTAATCATTCTGAATCTGGTGTAATGGTTACACTTAAGATGAACGTTCTATATTAATGTTGCTTCAGGTGAGGAATGAAATTGTCTCTGGTTGGACTAGAAATTTTCAGCTGATACTCTATTTTGAGGATATTAGATCAGAAGAAGCTACAAAGTCTTTATACCCAAAAAACAACCAACAAAGTACACAAAGGTTTCAGGGATTGTTAGGTAAACCATATATTTAAAAAAGTAGTTTTACTGTCTATTTAATATTTGAGAATTCAGAATTCAGAACAAACTACATTAAAACAACTTTAAAAATACTAAGGGCCTTTTCACACTTAACTTCCCTGGATGCTGTACCAGGGCAGTTAAGATCAAGGATGGAGCCTAGGGCTTGCAACACCTGGCATTTAACTAAGTGCTGTGGAAATACAAACAGTGCTGTCTAGAAGTGATCACTTCACTGCAACAATAGTCAGGTACACAGGGCTATTGCTGCAGCAACCAATGTGGCACACAGCTGCACAACCATAGCCGCACCACGCTGCCCCCGTGGAGCCTTTGCTGTGAAGGGTCTGTGCAGGAGTTTACTAGTAAATTCAGTAGATGCTCCTAGTATTGCTGTGGAGCACATTTGAGTTCTCCACAGCTGTTGGTGATAGGGCATGGCCCCACACACTCAGAGCTGCTTCCAGATGTTTGTGAACTGATTCGAAGTCAAAGCAATTTCAACAAGGTTTTGTTTAATTCAAACACAACCTTCAAGTTTGAGTTTGTGCACATCTCTCATTTCTATCTATATTCCTTTTATTCAGTTTTTCTGTCTTCCATTTTGAGTTCCTCAAAATAGTTTCCCCATGATTGATTGACTGACTGACTGACTGATTGACTGATTGATTCCATTTGATTTGTATCCTGCCCTTCCCAGGGTTGGTCACAGCATTTAATAAAAACAATATTGACAAAAGAGAATAAAAAGTCATTAAAATATATCCTTCCACCCACAGCAGGACCACATCTAGAGGAAGCCTGGTTGAGAAGTTAAGTTTTAACCAGACACCAAAAACCATATTCCGTAATGTGACTGCCTGCTACGTCTACATAAAATGGTCATTCCAAAGCCTATGTCTCTCTTGGTGGTGGTACAGTAAGAATGCCTCTCATTCTGATCTTAGTGGCCAGACAGATCTGTATGGGAGAAGGTACTTTTTATATATTTGGAGCCTAAGCTATTTAGAGCTTTATATGTCACCAACACCATCTTTTGTTGGTCTCCGTAGTAAATTGGTAACCAGTGCAGATCTTTTAGGACAGGCAGGACGTGCATCCAGCTGGAGACTTCCAGCAGCAGTGGGGTGCTGCATGTTCATGTGTGGTGCTCCCTCTGCCCAAGAGCAGCCCAGTGTGCACGTGGCTGTCCTGATCTTCTGTAGTTGTGGAGCAGTAAAAACTATTCTGGAGCTTTCTCAGGAGCTCTCAGTAAACTCCTGAGCACAGTTTGTACTACTTCCTTGTGTGAACATTGCATGGGGGCAAGATGTCATGGCTGTGGCTATGCAATTGTGTGCTGTGTTGCAATCATCATACTAATAGCTCAGCAAGTGTCAGAAGCTGTCACAGACATTGCTACGGTGATGTGGACAGTCCCAGGACAGAGTTTCTGTATTGAAATGGCTCCCAGGTAAGTTGGGAATGGTGCTGGCAATTGCTGTGAGAACACCAGCAATTGTTCTTGAACTTAACTTCCATGGGATACTCTCCTATGGCAGTTAAGTACAAAAAAGCCCTCAATCCCCAAGGTCACTAAAAAAAGGAAGAGCTAAAAGATTTGCATTATCCCTGTCCTGCTCCTGGAAAAGGTTATCCCATTAGGCGGTCTCAGTTTCATACCCTTGTGTGAAACCAGAGTGAGATTGATCTAGATAATTCCAGCCATGCCTGCAGCTGAGTAACCTCCATCATCTTGCCGCCAGACAAAATATTAGCAACTAAGTGATAATTATTTAGTACCTATGGATCCAGAAAAGTCATCTTAAGTAGCAGATGCCCCCCATAACTTCTCAGAGCACTTCTGGCACCTTTCCCTCCCACACTGAAGCATTTATCACTTCATGGACCCACCCAGCCGTATCCTCCCAGCTAGCTTTTATTAGCTATGATGGTCAGGGATCAAAAAGACAAGTAGATGGTGAAACCTTTGAAAGCAACTTGTCTACTTTCTCGGACTGTAATAACTGAAAGAATGTAACTGACCTCAAATAATAGAAGCAGATAGTGCCTCAGATACCTCCAATAAACTGCTTCCAAGTTTGGGGTCCAATTCCATGTGGAATCTGAATGACTTTGTCTTGAAAGTGCCTCAAAAACTGGTCACAGTAACCTTCTGATGGTAGAGACTAGGGAACGTGCAAGAATATTTAAAACATTTGAAAATCGATAAAATTTGTTTGAATTCCGACATTCGAATTCAAATCAAAGTCTATACATTCATTTTTTAACATTCAAACAAATTTGAATGTTTCAAATCATTCATACAAATTATTCAGACATTCATATGTGTACAAATACATACACATTACATATGTATCCGTACGCATCTAATTGTATCCTTACACATTTGTACAGATACATACGGGATGAAAATGGAATGCATATGGATGCGTATGGATGCATACGGGCACATATGAATGTTGCTGACATTTGTATCTTCAAATACGAATCGAATATTTGTACAAATAAATACGAGTGTGTTCAAATCAGTTTGGATTTGAATACATTTGTTTTTTCTCTGTTCATACAAATTCAAACATTTGAATATTTGATTCAAATTAAATCCAAAAATTGCATTCATGCACACCCCTAGTAGAGACAAATCTTTATGGCTGGATGAAAATAGCCTTCTAGCTGCCTGGAGCAGCTCTGCTGATGGTCACTTGAGCATGCAATGGAGCCAGAAAAATAAGCCTCTTTCACTGCTGCCACTGCTACATATAATAGGCACAATTATGTGCTCTTACATTGGTCTGGCCACATTCACATTGGGAGTTAATACATTTCTTCTAATAATTTATCCTTACAAGTAGCTTTCCTTTCTCCTGTTTTTTTCAGAGTCCCTAATTGTTACAGATGCATCTCTTAAAGAAGCCTAATTTCCCTATTGTTCATTGAAGTTTCCAAGATGCTGACATGCTATCTCATTTAAGAAAATCCTTTCAGATAATCCTTTCATATAGAAAACTAGGTCCCTTCCAGACTAGCGGATTAAATCCTCTGTTTGATTAAAAATTCACAGCTTACCTGCTGTGAATAAACTCCGTGGTGTTCTCACTAAAAACATCCTCCACAGCTTCCTGCTCAGAGGTTACGAGAACTGAGAGCAGTGTACATGGTCACATGGGGGGAGGCGTGTATCACATGGGATGGTGCAGCCAATGGGAGCTGAGCTTCAAGCTTAGCTCTCATTGGGTCTTCTCACCATCCTGTTCAGACTGGCAGGGAGATTCTAATTTACTTAATGCTGCACAGCGAGTGCTGCTATATCAGCGTTAAGTAAGTTTGCAGTAGCGTCGCTATAAAGTGACGCCACTGCAAAATATTGGCTGTCAAGTGTGATGGCTCAATCTTGGCTGAACGTTACAAAGTCTGGACACACCCCAGTTCTCCAGTTGTAAAGAAAACAAAAGGCCAGTAGGTCTGGAATAATAATCTTCTAGATGAAGCACACATTTAGTAACAGTTTCATAAAAGAATCATAGGCCCTTTCTGCACTGGGCCACCTTCTGGATTATATCCCAGAATAAGGATGTGCCATCTGCATGATGATTGGGGGCCAGGTGCAGTCTGCACAAGCATGTGGATGGCTATTCTGGGATATAATCCAGAATGCGGCCGAGTACAGAAAGTGCCATAGCGAAGTCAGGAAAAGTGAATGGACCAAAATAATAATAATAATTAACAACAACAACAATAATAAAGGACAAAGTCCTGAAATGGACTGCACACATACCATAGCTGAATTAGTAACTAGAAGTATATGAAGCAGTTTATTCAACTGCTATTTTGTGGCCAGTACAGTAAAATTTTGTTTGTACCTTGAGCATTTTACTAGATGTTCCTCTTCTTGTCCTTAATAGTTAAACTGATGGAAACCAATACTGAATAAATTACATACATGAGTAGGTCAAGCAGATAGAAACATGAGCTGCAAGCTCAGCTGTTTTAACTTGAAAATAGCCAAGTAAAGAATTTAACATTCCGATATTAAAGCAGAATAGCAGTATGAGTGACCACAACTCCAATGCTGTAATTTTTATGTAGTTCCTCGTTATACTTGGGCCATTGGGATGGTTTTCCAGCATAATTTCAAATAATGTAACCTTTTGGGTGTATGGGTGTAAGACCCTTTTCATACTTTTCTTTGGAGCAAAGACCAGTGAATGTCTGGGATAGATTGGGCATCCACACTTTATCATACATCCCAGTCTTACCTGGCACTTCCCTATGTGCCGATATATTGCACTAGCTACTAATTCACTACTGGGCCCAATTCAAGATGTTAACTCTGACTTATAAGGCCCTAAATGACTTGGGCCCCAAATATCTAAAGGAACGCCTTCTCCCATATTGTCCTGCCTGTGCCTTAAGATCCAAAGAAGATGTCCTCCTGGTTATTCCACCACCTTCGGTAGTGAGGCTGGGGGGGCACCTGGGAGAGAGCATTTTCTGTGGTGGCCCCTAGACTGTGGAATGGTCTCCCCTCCAGGGTGCACCATGCCCCTTCCTTGTTATCATTTAGGAAGGCTGTAAAGGCATATCTTTTTGCCTTTGCCTTAGCCTTTGGCCAAGGTTGATTCATTCTCCCCTCAGTTTCAATTATTATTAATACATTATTGAGTGCACGGCTTAGAGCTTTTAACTATGTACCTTGTTTTAATTTGTACCTTGTTTTTAATATGTTTTAAATCTGTATTTTGTTTTTAAATATGTTTTTAATATGTTTTCTGATCCATTGTCACCCGCCCAGAGACCTTTGGGTACGGGGTGAGATAGAAATGGAAATAAATAAATAAATAAATAAATAAATAAATAAATAATAAAAGTGCAATCACTAGCAATGACCTTACCTCCGCACTGTCCCATGGATCCTTCACCTGGAAAAGGTGTGAAAGAGTGCATGCTGGCATGTTCGAGACAGTAGCTAGGATAACAGTGAAGGACAGTCCAGCACATGCAGAGTCCACTTCCCCTGCCATCCCCCCATCCCTTTCCAGTATGTACCACTCCTGCTGCCCACTGTGCCTCCCCCACCACCATCCTTGCTGCTCCAAAGCTCACAGGAGATTTTGGGACTGATGCAAGGGCACTGATGGCCAGGAACTATATTTCCTGACCCCAGAGGCCTAGGGAGATGCATTACAGTGGTGCAAATTGTTGTGCTGCCCAAATATGTCCCCCTGCTATACCGGAACAGGGCAATACACTCCTCTGCACACCTCCCTGGGCCAGTCTAGCCACCTCAGAACACCAGTAGACCTGAAATGAAATGGGTCTACCAGTATCCCAGATTAGGAGGTCATTTTGGCCACCCTAGACTGAGCCATGATGCATCCAATGCAAATGCAGCATGCTAGCAGGGGGAAGAGCATCTTTAGACTGCACCAGAGTATGGAAAAGAGAAGCCCAGAAGAGGAATAGACCCCATGTTGATCTAGAATAATGGTAAGTGCAGAAGGCCAGGGCAAAGAGGTGTGTGTTCCCTGCCTTCCTAAACATGTACAGTGAAGAGGATAGATATATCTCAAGGGGGAGACTATTCCACAGCCTAGGGGCCATCACCAAGCAAGCCCTCTCCCGGGTGCCCACCCCTCTTTCTGCTTATGGTGGCAATACAACCAGGAGGGCCTCCCCTCCAGATCTTAAGGCATGGGCAGCTGCAGAGCAACTGCCCATGCCTTGATCTTCCCACTTCCTAGATCCACAATAAAGGTATGGAGCTATGTTGAAATGCCAGGGACCATTGTAACGCATGGTCAGATGAAGTTAACACAGTTACTAAATGCTTCTTTGTCTTCCTAGAAGCCTATCAAAGATGTGTTGCCGTATCTAAATTCCAGATTGTATTGAAAGGATGTATATTACACCTAATTAATTAATTAAGAATGTACTATACATCCCACCCTTCATCAGAAGGTCCCAAGGGAAGTCACAACAATAATTTTTTAAATGTACAGTATGCAATCTGCAACTTTTGTTTTCCCTTAGAAGCACTGATTTTATCTTCTTTGTCCTCATACACTGGTGGATGCCTGTTTTGTAAAATTTCTTTCTCCTGCCAAAATGAGGTAGTGAACACAATTAACTGTACAGAGAGAAATG
This sequence comes from Aspidoscelis tigris stejnegeri, assembly GCA_023333525.1. Classification (NCBI taxonomy): domain Eukaryota; kingdom Metazoa; phylum Chordata; class Lepidosauria; order Squamata; family Teiidae; genus Aspidoscelis; species Aspidoscelis tigris. The sequence goes on along the minus strand of JALMGA010000007.1, from coordinate 65,975,576 downwards.
CTGAATGGATTCAATGATGATATTATCAAATGAAACTTGCATTTGTGCACATTATTTCCTTGAAACAACCTCACAGATCTGTGACCTTTCAACTTTTACCGATATCTCCAATTAGATAACTCAGATATTTAAGGTAAAGATGTTAGAGGAAAGAGGTATGTGAGTGGGGAAGAAGGCTTTACAATTTTAACTGTTATTCAAAAGCACTTTTGTGAGCAGAACTTGTTTTCCCTAGGTAGCAACAAAAATAGATGAACAACATTACAAGAAAACACTTCCCTAGAAAGCTTTTGAAATAATCACGAGGGGGGGGGGGAATAAAATAATAACAAACATGATTGTTCCTGGAAATTTGCAGCTACAGTACTGGGAATATTTGGAGAGAGATATCAACAGTCAAAAGCTCTTTGCAAAGAGAAGATATGTCCAAGATTGTTGTACTCCAGTTTTCCAAACCCAAATAGTTTGATTCCTAATCTATGAATATTCCTTTCTGTCTATTTGAATCAAGTGAATGTTTGATTTGTTTAAAATGTTTCTAGCCGTGTTTTTTAATTCAACTTTTCAGGGGTGTTTACATTAATTAATACAAGTAAAAAAAGTGTCAATTCAGTGAATATAAAAGAGAATATTTTCATTTCTAATATCTCTCTGACACTTTGTGAATGAGAGTGCACCTAAGCTACATCCAGATATGGCTTACTTATTCCACCATACTTGGATATTCTAGAATAAAGCATGGATAATCCAGAATATCTGTGCTTTATTCTGGAATAGCCAAATGTAATGGAATAAGTAACCAAATACTCCTACATCCACACAAGTCATCAGGCTGTTGGGTTTGCTCACTTTTCCATGTAGCATGTACAAGGATTATTCAAATAAGATAATTTTTGAACTATTTGCTCTCCTTCAGAATAGTCTAGTGGAAGTTTTGGTATTTAAGGGTGATTCTGAACTGGGTGATATACCAGACCAGCGAGTGTACTAGGAACCTCCTTTCCACATGCTGGTGTGGTCCAAGGAAGGCTTCACTCAAGTCTTCCCTAAGCTACAACACCAGTGGGCAGATGGAAGACTCCTAATAAGCTTTCTGGTCCAGTATACTGGCCAGTGCAGAATGCCCTTATGTTTCAAAAGAAATATTTTCAGTTGATGCTGTGGACACTTCATTTGCTGATGTCATAAGTTTAAAGGAAAATGTCTATGACTCCATCCTGGAATTTATTTATTTTATTTTATTTATATTTATATCCCGCCCCATACCCAAGGGTATCTGGGTGGCTCACAACATTTAAAACATACATATCAAAACTGTATAAAATACTAAAACCAGTACAAAATTTAAAAGTCCAACACAATAATAATAATTTTTTTTAAAATACAAAAAACAGTTTTTATACAAAAAAAAAGTTTCAGGTGTAAAAGTGATGAATTGCTGTCTAACTGATTGTTTTGATAAAATCCAGGAAGTCTATCTCTTTCGTCTTAAATGGATTCCTCTGACCCAGAATGCCTGGAGACAATTGGTTTGTTTTTAAAGATAATTTATTTATAAAGAATATTTTAAAAGCTTCATACATTTCGTATTGGATTATTACATTACTTTAGTGTGTGTTTTTATGTGACGTCCTCTGTTTTTCAGGCTCTTCTTCTTCATGTCGCTTGTTTCTTTGCTCCCCTTAGATATCTCTTGTTCCTTCTCAGCTTACCCTTTGGTCTTTAGCCAAAACCATCCATCATTACTTATAATTCTCGAAGATGGTTAATGAAAGGGCTCCAGTCTTTCATAAACTTATCCATTGTTTTATCTTTTAGTAAATTTGTCAATCTGTCCATTTCGGCCAAGCCCATCAATTTAAGTAACCATTCCTCTCCTGTAGATATCTCTTCTTCCTTCCATTTCTGTGCATATAAGAGTCTAGCTGCTGTCACCATTTATAAAATCAAAGAGTTTATGCTATCCAAACTGTTATCTACAATTCCCAACAAAAACAATTCTGGTTTAAACATGATAGTTCTCTTTAAAATTTGTCTCATCAAATTATATATTAGTGCCCAGTATTTTGTTTTTTTTTCCCAAGTCCACCACACATAGTAAAAGGTTCCCTCAACTTTTTTACATTTCCAACCTTTCGTAGACATATTTTGATATGCTTTCCCTAATTTATGAGGTGTTGAATACCATCTATACATCATTTTATACATATTTTCTTTCAATAGCATACAGGATGTAAATTTCATATCTTTTACCCACAATTTCTCCCATTGGTCCATTTGAATATTGTATCCAAAATTTCTTGCCCACGTAATCATACATTCTTTAACCTGTTCATGTTTCATTTCGATTTGAAGTAATTCTTTATACATCATACCAATCGTTCCCCTTTCAGCCTTGTTTAATTTTATTTCCCACTCCTGTTTTTCCCATTCAGAATGTATATTCTCTTTATCTCTTCTATATATATCTGCTAATTGTAAATAAGTAAATCACCATAAGTAAAAAAAAAAACCATATATTTTTCCCTCTTGGTTTTAACTGTTCTCTTGTTTTAATGTCATATTCATTACCATCGTCTTTTTTATATAACACATCATATTTCAGCCAAGCTCTTCCTTCCCCAAACTCCTTTAATGACCCTTCATGTGGTGATACCCAAAGCAGCATTTTCCTGTAGAGGTTATTTGTATGATTCAATCAAGTTTTATATAAAGCATTTCTCACAAAATGATTCATAAAGTCCGCATTAACTCTCACTTTTTCATACTACAAGTACCCATGCCAGCCATATCTTAGACCTTCTCCTTCCAGTTGCAATAATCTTTGATCTTTCAAACAAAACCATTTGGCAATCCATCCCATACAGCATGGTATAACTTGAAATTTGGTAGTCCAAATCCTCCTCTTTCCTTGGCATCTTGCATTAACTTGAATGTTATCCTAGGTTTCTTTCCTTACAATATAAATTTCAAAATATCTTTTTGCCAATTCTTAGAGTCCTTTGTGTTATTTATTATTGGTAAAACTTGAAATAAAAACATCATCCTCGGCAGTATGTTCATTTTTATCACTGGTATCCTTCCCATCAATGATAACTGCAAGTTGGACCATTTCAAAAGATCTTGTTTAATCCCTGGCCAGATTTTCAAATAGTTATTTTTGTACAGAGAAATATTTTGATTAGATAAGGTCTCTCCTAAATACTTAACTTTCTTTTCTACTGCATATCTTGATTTAAGCTGAAAAGTTTCTTGTTCCTTTGACATATTTTTTGTTAAGACCTTAGTCTTAATCTCATTTACTTTCAAGCCTGTAACTTTTCCACACTTTTGAATTTCATTTTTAAGTTCTTTTATTGAATTATTAGGATCTGTTAATATAACTGCCAAGTCATCTGCAAGGGCCCTTATCTTGAATTCTTCTCTTTTCACTGAGTCCTTTAATGTCCGTGTTTTTCCTAATAGCTCTATTTAAGACTTCTCGTGTCAGTATAAACAGTAACGGCAATAATGGACAGCCTTGTCTCGTCCCTTTTTGGATATCAAATTTCTTTGTCATTTCACCATTTATTACAATTTGTGCCTGTTGTTTCATGTATATCACCTTATTTCCTTTTCTGAAGTTATCTCCAAAGTTCATTATTTCCATTACTTGGAATATGAAAGGCCAGTTCACATTATCAAAGGCTTTCTCTGCATCCAGAGAAATTATTACTGCCTGTATTTCATTATATTTTTCCAAATATTCTATAGTATCCAATATTATTCTTATCTTTCATTTGTCTATTGTGTTCAGAACTTGCTTAAGTCTATTTGCCGTTATGCTTGCAAATAATTTATAGTCATTATTTAACAAAGATATAGGTCTGTAATTTTTTGGTTATTTTAGATCCTGTCCCTCTTTTGGTATCAAAGTGATAGTTGCTTTCTCCCATGTTTCTAGTATTATTCCTCTTTCCAGAATATTATTCATTATCTCTATTAATATTGGTACAATCTCCTCTCTGAAAGTTTCTCTTCTTTGCAGATTGTAGATAGGCCATCTGGTCCATGAGCTTTTCCTGTCCTTGATTTTCTAATGACTTCCTCCAATTCCCTTGCTGATATTGGTGCATTCAGAAAATCCCTTTGTTGTTGTGAGATTTGTGGCAAGTTTTGATCATTTAGATATTTTTTAATATCATTTATGTTTACTTCATTCTTTTTATATAACTCTTGGTAGTATATCTGCAAAATTTCTTTTATTTTTTTACTATCTGTTATATCTGGATCACCTTGTTTTAATTTCAGAATCAGATTTTTTGTTCTCTCTTTCCTTAGTTTATAGGCTAACCATCTTCCAGGGTTTTTTTGCTGACTGAAAGATCCTTTGCTTTAGAAACTTTAAATTTATTTCCATCACTTGTACCTCTTACATCAAAATTTTTGCAAAATTTTTATGCTTCTTTGAATTACATTTGAATCAGGTTTTCTTATCAATTCATTTTCTATTTTTTAATTTCTACCATGATTTTTTTGTCTTTTCTTTTTAATTTCTGAGTTTGTTTTAATAAAATGTCATCTCATAAAGGCTTTACTGGTATCCCAAATATTATTTAAGTTGGTCCCTTTATTCATATTATTTTCACAGAACTCTCTTATCTTCCATATTGAATCCTAAGTTGCTGTCAGGTATCTTGTGAACACTATGTTTGGAGCTAATAGATGCACATTTTTAAATGTTTTTCTATATAAGCTTAGCAGCCTGCATAACTGCTTTGTGTGTTACATTTTCCATACAAGAGATAGGTATTCTCTTCTTTCTTGCTAATGTATAACCAAACAATTTTGTTTCATGGTGGCTACATGCAACACTGTAAGTAGCATCAACTACATTATTTTTAAGTAAGTAAGTAAGTATGGAAGGAAGGGAGGGAGAGAGGGGGATGGATGGATGGATGGATGGATGGATGGATGGATGCCCAGTCAAATTTGAACTTCCCTCTCAATGTTTGGAAAAAGCAAAAAGAAAGAGGTTCGGTGCAATGAACGCTGAGGGAAAAGGAAGCCTTTCTTCTGGAGAGTCTAATTGCCTCTGAGAATTATTTCCTTTTATTAGAACAACAAAAACTTACCGCCTCTGCCCAGGAATCACTTGACATCAATCATACAGCTGTGCTGAGCTGAGCCAACACCCACCATCTTGCAACTGCACTATTTGCTCTTGTCAGGAGTTACATGACCCAGCCAAAAATGGTTACCTCACAGTCCAACAATGATTGAGTACACTCACTACTTTCAGAGTTATAGGCCACTGTGTCTCCATTTATTGCAGCATCAAACTTGCTATGATCACACTACTCTATTTCTGGGTGCAAAAACAGATAGAAGCACCATTGTTGCAGGGTGTTAATTCACACCCTGAGGAGAGGCACTTCCATTCACTGCTGAAAAGATGTCTCCTCAATGGGAAATACAAAGGGAGGTGGGATGTTTTTCAGTGGTGAGCATTTAGCAAAATGCTTGGTTGTGTTGGATGGGACCACAAGGACCATATGATCAACACTTTGCAATGCCTAGGAAAGCAAATTTTTTTCCCTAGTACAATATTCAGCCCAAACCAAGAAAATTGCATAAGAACATAAGAACATAAGAGAAGCCTTGCTGGATCAGGCCACAGCCCATCTAGTCCAGCATCCTGTCGCACACAGTGGCTCAACAAATGCTCATGGGCATCTCAAGCAGAGACAAGGACAAACCTTCTCCTGTTCTCAAGTCCCAGCAGATAGCCTTAGAAGCGCCCCAGAACCCATTATTTCTATTTCTAAAATCTATGACACAACTTCCAGGTGAGGTCTCAGTCTTTTTCGCTCTGTATAAGTAACGCAATATATCTTTAATAATAAAATAATATACACTAAAAATTTACATCTAGCAAAGTAATTTTCAGTACACTTACATGGGTTGCAGAATTGTTTGTCATACTTATTATTCATGGGAATTGTTTATTCTGTTTTACATTGTACTACTTTACAACAGTCTCCCAGACCTTTAGCAAAACATGTACTGTTCCTAAATAAAAAGCTAAAGCCCAAACTGAATTTATAGCTAGCTGTGTCAGGAATGTTAAGGGCAGTAGTGTATGCATAATATTAAGCTTGATGTCCTCTTTGTTTGTTCTGGTGATTCATATTAATAACTAATGTTGTTTCTAGCCTTGAATGTTGCATTAAAACCTCAGGAAATCTGAGAAGTTTCTTCTTTAGGATGATTAGAATATCTTTCAGCTATTCAGCTCTATTACCTATGACAGTTCAGTTCCACAAGGAATCCTAAATGTTCTGACTCAGACATCAATTATAATTGTGCTGACATACTGACATTTCTAAAGCACTTACAAGGTTTTGTCTTAGGCCTCTTGACCCAAGATTTGAAAGAAGTGAATAATTCAAGAAAAAAAATCCTTATCTGCAAGAACTTAAATATTCCTCATCAAAATGAATATTTGATTCAATAATCTCAGATTGCATTCTTGAATTACTCTAAACAAGTAATACCAGGCAAGATCCTCAAACAAATTATTAAACAATTTGTGTGCAAGCACTTAGATGGGAATGCAGTAATTAACCAGAGCCAACACAGATTTGTAACAAACAGGTCACGCCAGACTAATCTAATATCATTTTATGACAAAATCACAGGATGAGTTGATCAGGGAAATTCTGTAGACATAGTGCATCTTGACTTCAGCAAAGCATTCGACAAAGTGTCTCATACCATACTTACTGAAAAATTGATCGAATATGGGATAGACCGGACAACTGTTAGGTGGATTCGTAACTGACTTAACGATTGCACTCAAAGGGTAGCAATAAACGGCTTAACATCCAATTGGAGGGATGTTCCAAGTGGAGTGACACAGGGTTCTGTCCTGGGTCTGGTGCTATTCAACATCTTTATAAATGATCTGGATGAGGAAGTTGAAAGGATGCTGATCCTTTCAAGGATGCAGATGACACAAAGCTATGAGGGGTTGCTAACACTAGGGAGGAGAAGAACAGGATTCAAAAAAGATCTAGATAAGCTTGAACAGTGGGCTGAAACTAACAGGATGATATTTAATAGGGACAAATGCAAAGTCCTACATCTTGGTAAGACAAATGGTAAAAATGAATACAGAATGAGAGGAATTAGGCTGAGTAGTATCACAAGTGAAAAGGATCTGGGTGTATTGGTTGATCACAGGATGAACATGTGTCAACAATGTGAAGAAACAGCAAAAAAGGCAAATGTCATCCTTGGATGCATCAAGAGGAGTACTATTCCCCTTTTCTCTACCTTGGCCAAACCTCATCTAGAATACTGTGTCCAGTTTGGGGCACCCCAGTTTAAAAACTACATTGACAAACTAGAGCAAGTCCAAAGGAGGGTTATCAAAATGGTTAGTCATCTGGAAAGCATGTTCTGCAAGGAAAGGTTGAAGGATCTAGGAATGTTTAGCCTACAGAAGAGAAGACTGAGAGGAGACATGATCACACGGTCTTCAAGTATTTGAAGGGCTGTGACAGTGCAGAGGAATTGTCCCTATTCTCACTTGCACAAGATGGGAGGACTAGCAACAACAGGATGAAACTTCAAGGGAGTCAGCGCAGGTTAGATATTAGGAACAACTTCCTGACCTTGAGGGCAATCAGTCAATGGAATAGGTTCCCACGGGAGGTGGTTAGCTGTCCTTCACTGGAGGTCTTCAAATAGAGATTGGACCAACATCTGTCTGGGATGGTCTAGGAAATCCTGCATTGAGCAGGGGGTTGGACTTGATGACCCTAGAGGTCCCTTCCAACTCTATGATTCTATGAAGTTCTTGGATTCTTAGCTCAGGAGAATGCGTCAAAATATCAGAAATCAGAGTCAAAAGACACAAGCTCTTTCAATATGGGAACAAGAAGAGATCATGAAAGAAAAACAGCAGATTTATTTATTTGTTTGTTTATTTATTCATTCATTCATTTCTTGTTACTGGCATTTGCATGTTCCAATGTCACAGGTGTATCAGAGTAGACATCATGCATGGAAAAGCCCACCTTGTGCTACATTGGACCCAGTGTGCTACACGTTTTGTGGTGTGACAAATCATATAGCCTTTTTGCACTTTGTTAACAGGGGAACTCCCCATATATGTGCTGTGTGGAGTTGCTTCTATCCCAGAAGTGGCTCTGTATGTGCCAGAGTGTTCCTTGCATGTATACCTTTAGAGCACAAGTACATGTGCTATAGCTATACCAGCCACAGGCTAGTATTGCCCACCATAGCTCTGTTCCCTCTCTTTTAGGCAAATAAAACTGGAGCAGAGTGCCAGAGCTGCAGTTGTGCACACCATTGGCTGGTTGCTGTAGCAATGGTGCTACGCCTATCCATTGCCACGTCAAGGCAATCACAACAACCACACTTATCCAGTGCCTCAGAAAACTCGAATAAGTCCCAGATGCATCAGCCATCACAAGGTGCAGTGCATCCAAGAAGTACACCAGCCTGCATGCCTAAGTAAGGTGTGAAAAGACCCATGGAAAGAATTCTTTTCAGAAGCTCTTTAAAAGAAATGTGAACTCAGCAAGCTGCAAATGTTGCAGAGTTCACCGTGGCTGTCTCTCTTCAGACCCTCCATGGATGCTTGGCTGATATGTCTCCATTTGTGGAACCATCAGAGAGCTGCTGGAGTATTCAACACCTACCCCAGGAAGCTGGAAGTAAGAATGTGGGAAATGGACTGGAATTTGAGTTTCTTGGCCATGACATCTACACTGTGGGTGTGCAGCCAAAAATGGAAATATGAAAGGGCTTAGCATCTCTGCAGGGAGAACACTCCGACAGAGTCCCCTGACTTCATGTGGCTTTCGCCCGCAGTAGTGAAAAGAAACATGACAGTTGTTAAGTGTCATTGACTCCTTATTCCAATCCTTTTCTATTTCATTAGGATCCATTGCTAGGTCCGTTATATCTTTGTTTGAAGTCATTCATTTATTGTGTGAGATAAACACTGATTACAAAAAAAACTTTTTTGTAAATAGAATATATAACTACTGCATATTTAATATAAAATTTGTATAAAAAATATTCACATAAATGCAAGTCTGTCCATCCATCCGTCTGTCCGTCTGTCTGTCCGTCCGTCCGTCCATCCATCTATCTATATTCTGCATTGCATACCAATATACCTCAAGAGCAGTAAAGGAGTTTAAAACAAAGTAAAACCATAGGTATTTTTTTCAAAAGCTCTAAATCCATTTTATACTTTCTAAACGTTATAAAGATTAGCGACAATGCATTTTCTCTAATGCACTCTATTTGCCATCCAATATTTAGTAAAGTATTATTGTATTTTTCAGGCAGTAGCATTTGTACATAACTATTCATGATCTCAAATTGCATGTTTCTAACTTGAACTAATTACACATAGCCATTATATGCTCCTTCAACTAAACATGCATCGGTTCTTTTAAATGGCCCTATTTATTTTGTCTGCAATCGGTTCAGACCAAACTTGTTTTTGTTCTTTCGTAATGGAACTCCATTAGCAAATTCAAATGTTTAAGCCAAAACTTTTCTTGGTGGTGTGTATGTGTGTATCTTGCACCAAGTAAGAAGCTATGTTCTATGCAAAGTCACATTAACTAAATCATATCAAAAAGACACGACTAATTAATAGATTCATCCATCTCTCACCAATATAAAAATGAAGTTTACAAAAAGCAGGTCAAATCATAGAATCATAGAACTATACAGATGGAAGGCACCTCCAGAGTCACTGAGTCCAATCCCCTGCTCAATGCAGGATTCCTTAAACCATCCCAGATTCTGCTTCAGCCTCTGCTTGAAGACCCCCATGAAGGAAAGCTCACTACCTCTTGTAGCAACCCAATCCACTGACTGATCGCCCTCATTGTCACAGGGCCTTTGCGCACACGTCACCGGAAAACCGATCTATAAAGATCCCTTTTTCGGCGAACCATTTTCCGGTGGACAGATCCTTGAGGCCCCGCACATCCACACATGTGTGGGGTGGTGGTGGCAAGACCGGATTGGGGAAATGGATTGGGGTGGGTGCTGTGTGGACGCGCCAGCACCCACCCCAATCTGGCCTCTGAAGGCCCTCCCCCCAGCCTCAGCCATTGGTGAGCTGTCAAAGAGGGAGAGCACATGCTCTCCCTCTTTGGCAGTTGGGCCCTCGCCCCAGCTTCCCCGACTGGCTCCATTGGAGCCAGCATGGGGAGGTTGTCAGCCGGCTTCCCTGGATTCCCCCTCAATCAAGAAGGTGCGAACGCACCTTCTCGGATGAGGGGAAGCCTCAGCCTACCCCCTCCACCCTGCTTGGGGTCCCGTGTGAGCGATCTGCTGCTTACCTGATTGCTGCCGAGCTGCTTCTGGCAGCGGGAGGCCTGGTGTGGCGTGCCATGCACATGCGTGCATGCGCTGCGGCTTCCCATTGGCCAGCCACCCTCCTGAGATGTGCTCTCCCTCTTTGACAGATGGGCATGAGCTGGGAATCCGGCTCTTCCCCTGCCATTTACGGAAGCTTCCTGCTTCCGAAACGGTTTCGTGGGAAGGGCCGGATGTAAGACCTAGTTTATTAGGTTTTACATCAGGGCCGGATTTCAGTGGCAAAACTGGTTTAAGAAACCAGTCTTATGTGCCAAAATGTGGACGCGGCTTCCTCAAAGGGTCCCTAATTGGGTTCCCTATGTGGAAGCCACATCTTAATACCTCTCCAATCTGGCTCTAAATATGTTTTTAGAGCCAGTGAGGAAAGGGCTCAAAAGTCTTCTCATTTGATTACCTAAATCAAAAGCTTCAGTTGTTTACTGACTTCAGTGCTCTGTTTGTTTGTTTGTATGTATGTATGTATGTATGTATGTATGTATGTATGTATGTATGTATACACACATTACCATTTAATGTAAATGTATCTTTTCAATATTTATTTCAAGACTTATAAGAAAACTATTACTGTATTTGAGGAAAACATCATCTGAATAAAGTTAATTGAAAAGATAGTTATCCTAACCCAATATGAAGTGCCTAGTTCCTCAAACACTTCCAGTAACTTGGCATTTGTGTTACAATATATAGAAGAAAGAAAACTGAGGCCATGACTCAATAAACATGGCAGAGGTCATGAGAGCAGAAAGCGCTGTGGAAACTTTGTCTTATGGTGCCACTGGATGCTTCTATGTCTCCATTTCTGGAACTGAGGGCATCCAAAGACATCGTGGCTGAGGTCTTCACTCTACAGGCACAATTTTCAGCCCTCATTTCCAGCTACCTCATGTGGTTGTCACACTCTTTAGCAGGCAATTTATGCTGACAAAAATGAAATTGTGACACCCCAGAGTACCCACAGGGACATGTCCTTTTTATTATTATTATTCCATGTCAAAAGCATTGCATTCAATTAAACAAGCCATAAGAAGAACAAACATAATGTATAAATGAGTTTAAAAAGAACTTTCAGATTAATAAAACACTAAAAATTGAATAAAATAGCACTGATAAAATAAGGACAAATAAAGATTAAATAATTTTTGACCTAAAACAAGCATACCGACAGCATTATCTGAGGCATTGAGCAGTTCCTCCACTGTAGATGAGACAGGACATTTTGGACAAGAATACAGATGTTGGGTTGTTTGTTCAGGACCACATTCAAATAAAATGGAAGAGTCTTCTAAATAATTGCATTTAGCAAGATTATCTTTTGTTCTACCAATGCTACTTCTGAGCCTATTTAGGGATTTCCATATTACCCATTCTGAGTTTGCACCAGGGGGAAGAGCCTCATCTGAGCATGGCCTGATGAATTGCGCAACAATACAGAAGAAGGCTCCATTTCATCATATAGCCATACCATCATATATCCAGTGAAACCAGTTGTAGCTCATACCTTTGAGTACACCCAGAAACACTTGGAAGTGCTATGGACAGATTCATCAGGCTTCTTTGAAGTCTGAATTATACAACAAAGGTCTCTTTCATCTGATACTGTGCAGTGCTTCCAACATTTCCAGGTGTACCTCTGCCTGCCAGTCTCTCGGAGGTGTAAGTGTTGTCGTTTCAAGAATGGCTTTATTTGATATGATTTATTTGAATTCTGCCTGCTTCATAACTAGTCAAAGCAGCTGCTGTTGATACAGCTGCTTTTCCACATGAAAGTGTTGTTCTTGGAACTTGATATTTGAAAAAAATATATATTTTCCGGAACAAATGCTAGTTCAGTAAGGACAACAGAACACAAAGAATGAAAGGTGAAACTGACACATTGCCAGATCAAAAGACAAGGGATGTTTATTGGATACACAGGTACATTTCCAACAAAAAATAATTACGAGGGTAGTAGTAACAGAACTGCACAGACAAAATAAATGGCAAAAATAACAGGGGGGAAGAAGGGGAAACAGAAACCTGGGGATATAGGGGGGTGAAATGCTTTATGAGGATTAGGGAACAGGAAGATAAAAATCACCTTCCCGTGATTAATTCATCTTCTTGGCTTGGTGACTCAGAGAAGCAGAAGTATTAATACTAGCATACCTACGGTAGAGTCATAAAAGTTAACATGCTTCTAGGACCAAGGTTGGAGCACAGTGCCATACTTAGCACCATACTGCCACTCTTGATCCCTTTCTTAGGTCCTGAAATAGCACAGGAATGTCAAATGACAAATTTACAGAGAACAAATGATCCCCATGTTGAAATAGGAATAGGGGAAGCAGGAAAGCAGAATGGAAGTGGTTAGTTTACAAAGGAGTGGGGTAAGACATAAAGGCCCTTTGTGCACTAGGTGTTATTGTGGATTATAAATTGTAATAGGGTCCTGTTGTCCACATGTTAGTGCACACTACTGCAGGTCTCATCCAGGGTCTGCCATAGTCTACACCAGCATGAGGATGGCAGGTCCGTAGTCTGAAACATAAACCAGAATAAGGCTCAGTGCAGAAAGAGCCAAAGACATAGCTAGTTTGCCAGTTTGGTCTAGTGGTTAGGGAGACAGTTTGGTCTAGTGGTTAGGGAGACAGACTCTTATCTGGGAATACCGGGTTTGATTCTGCCCTCCTCCATGAAGCCTGCTAGGTGACCTTGGGCTAGTCACAGCTCTCCTATGAGCTCTCACAGCCCCACCTACCTCACAGGGTGTTCTGTTGTGGGGAGAAGAATAGAAAAGCTTTGTCATCTGCTTTGAGTCACCTTAAATGGGTGAGAAAGGTGGGATAAAAAAGCCAACTCTTCTTATTCTTAGCTCAAAATACTAGAGGCCTTTTTGCACTTTAGCCTGATGGCTGAAGTGCTCTAGGGCTGGTACAGCCAGGGGACATCTTGACAGTTGGCTTTGGCCAGTAAGGGACCTGCTCCCATTGCATCCCTTACTGGCCAAGATGAGAATGGTCAAGCCGTCCCCTGGCTGTACCAGCCTGAAAAGTCTGCAGTGGGGACTGGATGCCCTGCCCTGGGTTCCTACCATTGGGCCGCTATCGGCCCGCCTGCTGGCACCCCCTTTCATGCATGAGGCGAGACTGGGCTGGGGCTATTTGAGCTGGCAGCAGCTAGCAGGGACCTCCCTGGTGCCCACCACCGCTCAAACATGAGACCACCTCCCAGCTGCCCACTACCCACTTGCCTTATTGGACCTCTGGTCCAATGCAACTGGCCACATGACCTACTGGAGCAATCTGCCACTCCTTGCGCAGGCACGTGTGATGGCACACTGGCCCCACACTGTGATGGTAGGATCTATGACAATACCCTACAAAACCAAAGCAAGGAAACTCCTTTCAAGCATCATAGAGACATTAGTCATTTTCTCACTTGATCTTTGTCCCTTAGGAACAAGCAAGCCATCCCTGCTCAGGATACTCAGCATGTCCCAAGCTGAGAGAAGCTGCCACTCCTGTTGGACAGAACCATCTCTATTTGGATGGCCTGTTCTGCTCTACATCTGGCTGCTGCCCCTGAAAATCCTTCAGAAGTAGTGCCAAGGCTCCAAAAGCCAGGGTCTTTCATTCCCAGTCTTTAAAGCTTCCAGTATGGCTGGTTTGAGGGACTGCTGGAAAAGATCTCTCTGGTATATGGTTCCACACAGGCATGCCATCTGCATGCTTGTCATCTGGTATATCAGCCCTGGACCTGTTTTAGACCTCAGTGTTGAGGCCTGCACCAATAATGAAGTACGGTGCCATTTTGGGGATCCTGACGTAGTCGATACATCTAGCATGGATGATGGTCCAGTTTATCACCCAATGCAGGAAGGACATTTTTCTGTTCAGGATGACATCAATATGAATGTGTGGCCCTTTCTGATACAGCCCATGCCTTCCTGGGCTCAGCTATTCCAAACCCATTAATGCAGATAAAGAACAGGTAAGTTCAGAAAAGGCCAATGGATCTACCAGTGATCTGGATCAAGGCCTCTCATAATCTGGATTGCACATGCAGATCTATGAAGCCTAGAAATGAACTACATGGACCCTTAATCCATATTAAGGATCTGGGCAGAGAGGCCCGGTGTGTGTGAAAACAGAAGACAAGCCTGCTGCACCCATCATGACTCCAGAGTCCTCTGCTTAAACAGAGGAATCAAGTGACCCCAGTTAGAAACCTGTTTTTTTCAGGAAGCATTTCTTGGCCAGACAGAATTTATATAGGAAAATCAATAATAAGCTTTACTGATTTTGTAATTAGGAAAACGAAATCAGCTATCACTGTATTTTTAGATGCAAATAAGTTTTTCAGTGAGGCTTGCTGGAAAAATTGTTACATGCTTTATCTAAATATAACTTTCAACAGTCTCATCATTTGGATTAATACGTGCTATGATGTTCTTTATATGATGGCAAATGATGTTTAGTCACTTCTCATTCAAATATCTAAAGGAATATGCGACCGGCATCCTTTATCAAGTCATATATTCAATTTGCCATTAAAAATCTTCTTTAATTTTGTTTTAGCATCATGAAGATTGTGGAAAGAATGTGGTGCAGACCATGCAAAGATGATAGCTAATGCTTTATTTATCTGCTAGAATCCTCTATCCAAAATTTATCCCTTTAACACCATGGCTTGAGCATCTGTTTGGTTAAGGATTTAGGGTGCACGTAGGGAATTTTTATGTGGTTCTTCTGATAACATGGCAAGTATCTACATTTGCATGATTGTGAATCAATGTCCATGTTTTAAAGCTATAAAACACAGAAGTACTATCCTGGGATATAGGCATAAGTTTGTTTGTTTGTAGCATTTATTATGGGGAAAATATACACAGAGGATATCTTAAATAAACCATTTAAAAAATTGGCCCTGATAGCTGTTGAAAGAAAACATTTGAGACTTTGAAATTGGGTTATAACTGCTTCAGATAGATAAATAGCAATCTGATCAAGAGGCATTTTCGCATTACACACATTCCATTTGGAACGCGTGTAGAACAGGAAGCCTAAGGCACTTCAGGACACTTTGATCATTCACACACAGGAGTGCAGGAACGCGTGTAAACGCGTTCCGGCGCGCCTGTGTGCGAATGCTCAAAGCGCCGTGAGCTGTCTTAGCCGGCAAACACCGGCAAGGGGCGGGGAGACAGCTGAGGAGGCTCCCGCAGCCGGCGCTGGCTGAAAACAGCTGATTGTCAAAGCTGCGCCAGCGTGGGAGGGAGAAGAGAAGCAGGCGCGAATGTTTCTCCTCCCGAATGCCTGCGGGCAGTTCGTGCGCGCCCGAACGCATGTAGAGCACTTTAAAGTGCTCTACATCTCGAACGTGTGCAAGAGAGCTCTGGACACGTCGGAGCGCAAGCCCTGCTGAGCCAATGCGTATGCCGTTTCCATAGCTGTCTTGCACGCGTTCCAAATCGGCGTGTGCGAAAACGCCTTAGATAAACTATTTTAACCAGTAGTGTTGAGATTCATGGAATAAGGATTATTGTTAGTTAAATCAATTGTGAATGGCTTTGAAAACTATCAAGTTGGGGTTTTTTAGTATCAAAACTAAGCGTACAAAAACATCTTGTTTCATATGTACAGATATGTCAGATTAGCTCTGATAGACTAACTTGTTGCAGAAAAAGCATTTCATAAAATCTGTAGCAATTTATGTTTGTAGCAAATTAAACTTCTGGGAGCATGAATAAGGATTAATGGCATATTTTCACTTTTTATAGGGTTTTTGTTTGTTTGTTTTTGCACTTAGCAGTTGACTGATCCAAGAACCTGTCTACAGGGGTGTTTTTCCACTGTCACTAGAAGTACCCATTAAGTACCCATTAATGGATACAAAAATGCCATTACGTACCCATTAATGGGTACTTAATGGGTACTTTTAGTCACAGTAGAAAAACACCCCAGGTCTCTTCCATAAACTGGTCTGGTATTAGAGAGGTCACATGCCCTCCCAGTATGTTCCATCTGCAAAGGAAAGAATGATGTCCTAGTTCAGTTAATAGGTAGACCTCTTTTTGGCTGGAAGCACATTTCTGCAATGTTGCAGCATTGGAAGAACATCAAGATAGGAATCATGGTTGTTTGGTGAGAAATAATCTGCATGCCTCTAGTTTTAGTAGTTTTAAGATCTCCATGTAGTTTTGTTAATATTTTGAGTGCAAAATAAGGGGTTTTACTTAAAATAATTTCATCCAATGAGAAAGCATTTTTGCTGTATCAGGGAAATATGACTCTTTAACCAATTTTAAAAAGATAGATACACAAGGTGACAAAAATAGCAACTGGTAAATCACATCAGGTAACAAAACTCTACTGAAGTGTCTTTAAATGGATTAATATTACATCTAAAAATACTATATGCCTATTTCACACTAAACAAAATTGAAGCCAAAAATTGTATGATTCTAGAAAATACATCATAATGACAGCAAAAAAGAACTTTGTGAAAGTGTGTAATTGTATGAAGCAATTAAGAGGAGAGGAGAGTTGGAAAATGGAAATGGTAAATGGTTTTTATTATAAACACAAAGGGGTTGGGTGGGATATAGAGATGTGCACGAATGTTCTAAACATTCAAAATTCGATCGAATGTGGACATTCAAATTAGAATATCTTCACATTCGAATTTAAACATTTGAGCGAATTTTGAATGTTCTGAAACATTTGAAAAATAAATGTTTTAGAGATGTACCCCACAAAGAAGAAACCTAGAACAGGTAGATGAAGACATGGGCTAAATTAATGCATCTTAAAAACTGTTTGCTGGTGCCCCCTAAATCTAACAAAATCCCCCCCCCCTTAGAACATTTTTTAAAAATAATTGCTTGGAATTGACATGTTTTGTTTTTCTAACTGCAGTAGGGCTGTCTGTGCACAGATTACCCATGCATTCAGAATCCGAATGAATACATGAACAAAATGTGTGGATGGACTGAATAGGGCTCTATTTGAAGGTCTATATCCATACATGAATTGGATAATCCAGTATCTGTAGAAGTCACACACCCCGGCCATCGCCTGGCCACTCTCCAACCTCCCCCAGGGACCTCCCCAGGAGCCCCTTACCTGTTCCAGTGGTGGCACAGGCCCTTTTCTAGGGCCCTCTGGAACTGGGAAAGGGTTCCGAGAGCTAAATACAAGCCTGTACTTGAAAGGAGGGGGTGGGAAATGAATGGTGGGGTGGGGGGATTTGTTCTGGGCATGGATATTCTATAGAATATCCGTGCTCGGATACGAATACCCCCACATTCATAGGGGGGGGTATTCAACCAGAGCCAAATTTTTCCACATTCTATTCTACTACTCCCGTCAGTAGTCTACTGAAGGCCTCGTCTGCGTTGTTGTTAAAATTATGTAGCAGTACTTCCAAAATGAGTTCTCCTGTTTCAGTCCCCTGACAGTGGGGGCAGAGAGGGGAGTGGTACACCAAGAACACCCCTGTTCCCTCTCTCAGACCTAGCACAAGGAAACATAGTTACCAAATGGACTGGAGGAATATGTCATGTTTCTAGTTACATTCCAGGAAGCAGCTCTTAAGCAAGGCTCTATTTCACTATAAAATTAAAGCAGGATACCTTGCTTTTGGATTCCCTTGTATAACATTGCTCGAGGCATTCTGAATGGAGATTAAAGAGCAGACTGCTTTAAAATGTTATCTTGCTTCAGGTGCATCTTGCAATAATAGCTTTATTCATATGAAACCTTTGGATTAGAGTCTTTCAAATATATATAGAAAAGAAAATTTATGTGTGGAAGATGAAAAATTCTATAATAAAAAAGAAAGTAAAGGTAGAATGACTGATTTTTTCAAAAAAAATCTTTTTGTTATCATGAGCTATTTTAAATATTTAGCTATTTTCAAAGACTGAGCATTGACTAGACGTTCTACACGTAAAGGATTGCTAGGTTTATTGAGGGTGGTTTTATTTTTATCTAGAAAAAACTGTTATTGCTTCTCTGCTGTATTTAACAGTTGGCATATCTGCGTTATTAGATACTTTGCAATCAAAAACTGAAACAAGAGCTGCAAGGGGCCTTTATGGCACTGCGATCAATGTCATGGTGCAGGCGCACCATTTATATATCAGCATCTTCCAGTCCCTGAATGTCAGTTCTGCAGCTATGAGGTTTCTGGCCCTACCAGATATCTATCAGGCTAGATAAGTGATCCAACTGGAAATTCACCTTCTCCACTCTAAACAGCAAAAGACCAGGTGAATAATAGTTTTAGTGGCGAAAATAGTTCTACCTAGCCACAGACTCTAAATGCAGGATCTTAAGGTAAAGGCCTTAAAAATAGTAAATTGATCCAATGTACCAACTGTCAGAGGAAATGGTTTGACTACAGTTTTCTTGCAGTGGAGATGCACAGACTTCAGTGATGTCATAAACTGGAGCAGGCTGTAGGTCAATTCTTGAACATAAAGGTTTATTTCAGTGCATACAAAGGAAGCACTAACTAACAAACAATGTGGGAGAGGTGAATAGAAGTAAGAAAATAATACAGGCTTATCAAACATCAGCTAATGCTAAACAAAACAATACCTTCCTTGTGTTCCCTATAATACACTTACACAGGAACTAGGAATAAGGCATACAGCATTAAACAAGAAAATGGCATAACAGCAAAGATAGGTTACAAGACACCAGTAATTATACAGAAGGTAACCACATAACTGACCTACCTAGCTGACTCAAGGCAGCTGTGTTAAACGTCTCCCTGCTGTACCTAATCATAATCAGGTGAGCTTAGTTGGGCCAGAGAGATCCCCAAATACTTATCTAACCTTTAATTCCTTGACACCAACAGCACAAAGAGCAGGCAAAAGAAAACACTCTTAGAGTTGATATACTTTGAAAACAGGGGGGGAATGTTTTTAAAATGCAAGAAAAACATTTAAAAAGGCACAGAAGTGGCAAGCTGTGAGAGCTTAAGGTAATCAGGTGCTTGTCAACATCAAAAAGCAATAGAAACACCAGTGAGTAGTACAGTAAAGGGCTAGCCCCAGTAGAAGTCCTACTTTCAGGAGTCATTTCACATTCACTGATTCAAATAAGGTGAAACAGAGAGTGCCTCCAGATGGGACAAAAGCTCCCTTTGCAGCCGCTGTTGTTCAGACAGATGGGATGCTGGGAAGCTGTGGAGGGAATTCACATCCGCTTCCTATCAGACATACCGGAAGCTCAGAAGCTGCGAAGGGAATTAGCAGCTGCTTCCTCTCAGTCAGAGAGGAAGCTTTGATCACCAGCAGTATCCCTGCAGCAGCTCTGGAATCTCCGAATTTAAAAGCTGCTATCTAAGCAGCAGCTTTTATTTATTTATTTATTTACATTTTTATTCCACCCCATATCCAGAGGAAGGGAAGTTGCAGGGGATACTATGGGCAACCAAAGCAGTGAAGTGGGAGGAAGACCTAGAGTCGCCGCGAGCAGAACCGTGTGCCTAACGGCGCGCGAATTAAATACTATATCATAACAATCTATTATCATTGTATTCATCTACTTTGAGAGTTCCTGTCTCCCAACGGATCAGCCATCGTATAGTTGTGTCTTATCACCTTCCAGCATCTGCATCTTCATCTTCTCCTGCTGACGCATCCCCCACCCCATTGTGAGCGACCCTGTTCAGTGTGTCACGGGTTTCATTGAGGTACAGTGACTGTGGGGGGGCACGGGCATTTCGGGTTTTGGTTTTGATTATCTGTTGAGCTTTGCCCGGCTGTATGTTGACTTTGTCTACTTTTACTCTACCTTGGGCCATAGCCTACACCTAGTTATAGCTTCCTTGGTCATACCTCCACTCCCCCTCCCCCACCCTGGGTTGTTCTCCTTATTGCTTTTCACTCACTATCCAACCACTTAGTTGTTCCTCTGTTGGTAATGCTACTAAATATTGCCTACTTCTATGGTTCTTCTCCTATCTCCGCTGTGTTCCTGACTGCCCTCTGTCGGCTTTTTGCAATTGTTTTCTTTATGGCTCCTTCTTGTCCCTCTAACCTGATTACTATTCGTCCCCTTCCTAATATCTACCTCCCCTTCTTTTGTTCCCTCTGGAATTGTCGTTCGGTTGTATCTAAAGCCAGTGCAGTGAATGACTTATTTGTTTCTAAATCCCTCCACCTTCTTGCTTTGACAGAAACATGGGTCCCAGCCCATGACACCGCTACAGCTGCTGCTCTCTCCCATGGGGGACTCTGTTTTACCCACTCCCCCAGGTTAGAGGGCCGTGGCGGAGGGGTCGGTTTTTTGCTGGCTAACGTATGTCGCTTTCAAGTTATTTCTCTCCCTTCTAGTCATCGTTTTGCCTCCTTTGAGTTTCATGCTATCCGCCTCTTTTTTCTGTTTAATCTTCGGGTTGCCGTTTTTTATCGCCCCCCTGGAGCTACCTCCCAGTTTCTCGTGGATTTTGAGTCCTGGTTGACTCTCTTTTTGGCCGACACAGTCCCGATCTTAATCCTTGGTGACTTTAATATTCACCTTGATGATGTTAACTCTTCTTCTTCCCACTTTTGCTCTCTTTTAGCCTCCTTTGGTCTCCAACTCCAATCCAATCTTCCAACTCACATTTCTGGCCATTGCCTTGATCTAGTTCTTACTAGAATGCTCCATTTCCGACTATCTGGCTTCTGAATTCCCTCTCTCAGATCATCATTTAATCATGTTTACTCTCTCTTACTCCCCTCCTGTCCTGTCCTATACTACCCAATGTCTTTCCCGCAATCTTCGCTCTGTTACCCCTGACCTTCTTGCTCAGTCCCTTGACTCTTCTCTTTCTTCTCTTTCTCTTGGGGACTCTGTTGACTTGGCCATGCCTCGCCTTAACTCACTTCTTTCTTCTACCCTCGATAGCCTAGCTCCTCCCTCCCTGCATGTATCTTCCACTAATTGTAGGCCTCAGCCCTGGCTTACTCCCACCGTTCGTTTCTTACGTTCCTGTTCTAGAGCTGCTGAACGTCTCTGGAGGAAGTCCTGGGAGCGGGCTGACTTTATACATTACAAATTTGTTCTTTTATCCTTTTCACACGCTCTATCGTTGGCTAAACAGGACTACTTCAAATCCCTGATTATGGCTAATGAACGAAACCCGCGGCGTCTGTTCTCCTGCTTCAATTCTCTGCTTAAACCTTCATCCCCTTCTATTCCCTCCGTACTCTCTTCTACTGACTTTGCCAACTACTTCATCACAAAGATAACGACTATTCATGCCGAGATAGTCCCTCCTGTATCGTCTTCCTTTGCGCTTTCTCCTGCCCCTCCTTTTACCAGTTTCTCTGAGTTTCCTCCCCTTTCCTCCAAAGAACTCTCTAAGTCGCTATCTTCTTCCAAACCCACAACCTGTTCCCTTGACCCAATTCCCTCCCGTCTTCTTGTTTCTGTGGCTCCCTCTCTTCTCCCTTCTCTTCTTTCAATTTTCAATCTCTCCCTCTCTTCTGGCTCCTTTCCTGCCATCCTCAAACATGCCCTCATTTCTCCCATTCTTAAAAAATCCTCCCTTGACCCTTGCTCTCTGTCCAGTTACCGCCCAATCTCCCTTCTCCCTTTTCTTTCTAAGGTGCTGGAAAGAGTCGTTTATACTCGCTGCCTCAACTTTCTCGAGGCTAATTCCATCTTTGACACCTTTCAGTCTGGCTTTCGCCTTCGCCACTCTACCGAGACAGCCCTTACAAAGATCTCTGATGATCTTCTACGGGCCAAGGTGAGTGGTCTCTATTCTGTTTTGATCCTGCTAGATCTTTCTGCTGCATTTGACACCGTCGACCACTGTTTGCTAATAGACACCCTCTCTGATATTGGGTCCTCTAAGACAGTGCTTGCCTGGTTCAAATCATATCTTTCTGAGAGATCATTTGCAGTGGTCGTGAACGGTCAGACTTCGCCTTCTGTTCCCCTCTCTGTTGGTGTTCCGCAGGGGTCAGTCTCGGGCCCATTGCTGTTTTCTCTGTATACACTGTCCCTGGGTTCCCTTATTAGTTCCTTTGGCTTCTCCTATCATCTGTTTGCTGATGATACCCAACTTTATCTTTCTACCCCTGACCTTTCTGCTGGCCTTGAGCAGCAGGTGTCATCTTGTCTCACTGCTGTCTCACAGTGGATGTGCCACCGGCGCTTGAAGCTTAATATGTCTAAAACTGAGCTTCTTGTTTTTCCTCCTAAACCCTCCCTCCCCTGTTCTCTTTCTGTGTCTGTTGGCAACATCCCTATCCATTCGGTCCAGCAAGCCCGAAGTCTTGGGTTCATCTTTGACTCTTCTTTATCCTGTATCCCCCACATTCAGTCCATGGCTAAAGCGTGCAGATTCTCTCTCTACAATATCGCTAAAATCCGTCCCTTCCTTTCCACGTCTACCGCCAAAACCCTGGTCCATGCTCTGGTAATCTCTCGGTTAGATTACTGTAACCTTCTGCTCGTGGGTCTCCCTCTCTCTCACCTTCGTCCCCTCATTGCTGTTCAACACTCTGCAGCTCGCATTATTATGCTTGCACATCGTTTCGACCACATCTCTCCCCTATTTCTTTCTCTTCACTGGCTCCCATTCCCTCTTTGGATTTGTTATAAGTTGCTCCTCTTAACCTTCAAAGCCCTCTCTAATCTTCTTCACTCTTATACTCCTTCTCGAACCCTTCGCTCCAGTAGCCAAGGTCTTTTATCTCAGCCCCAGCTTAATACTGCTCCATCTAGGATTCGTCCTTTTTCTTTTGCTTCCCCTTATTTCTGGAACCTATTGCCCCCCCCCCCTTTGCGTGCCATCTCCTCTTTATCATCCTTTAAATCAGAATTAAAGACCACACTCTTTAGGGAAGCATTTCCTGGCTCTCTGTAGATGATCTTTTAACGAGATACTGCCTATTGTTGTTTTATCCTTTTTGTATTTTTAACTTATTTGTTCTTCTTGTTAATTGCTAATTGCTACTATTGTTACTATTTTGTTTTTTAGATTGTACGCCCTCGGCAGGTTTTTATATTTTATATATATATATATATATATTGTTTCGCATCTGTAAAGCGCTGAGAACATGGACAGCGCTGTAGAAATAAACTAATAATAATAATAATGAAGGGATTTTGATGCTTTGGCGGATGTCTGAAGACACCCAAAGTTGTTACAGCAGCTCTTATGAATGGACAGGGTTATTTAAATACATGTTTGACAATTCTAGTGAATTGCATGTATCACAGGGGGAATAGAGGGGGAAATAGTCCTAGATCTACCCTAACCAGCCTAAGAAGACACTAACCTGGTGAGAAGAACACAGTCCTCACCCTCAGAAGTGAAGAGAACTTGGCAGTTATGGACACTGAAGCCTTGTAAAACTTTCAGGCAGAGTTTTGGGGTTCAGGAAGAATGCAACTCTGTACCACCTAGGTTACAAGGTTTCAGTTTGTTAGTTCTGTACCTTAGCCAGAGAACAATAATTCTTTCCAGTTAATTTAAATTCTAAGGGCAGGCAGTCAACCTATATGCATACCACTGGAAGTTTTTCTTCCTCTTTCCCTGACTTTCACCAAAACAGCATTTGGTGTGTCGGTCAACCCAAAACTAGTCAAAGTAATTTCTGGGTGAATTGGTCAACGCACCCATCCAATATAAATCAATGACTCCAGTCTTAGATTTTGGTAAATCGTTCTATTTATGCAGTTTCAATTTATGCAAAGTTTTTTTTTCTGCAACAGGAAGACACATTAGTTATAGGAGTAGATGACAGATGTATCAATGGTTACTAGAATGAATGCCTAGGTGCATCTTTCAGGCAGGGGAGGGGAAGCAGGGTGCTTCTAAGGCCATTTGCTGGGATTCGAGAGCAGGCAAAGGTTTGTCCTTGTCTCTTCTTGAGATGCCCATGAGCATTTGGTGGGCCACTGTGTGCAACGGGATGCTGGGCTAGATGGGCTGTGGCCTGATCCAGCAGGGCTTCTCTTATGTTCTTAGTATTAGTATAATGCATTTAGCCATGATTTGGAAGGGATCTATCACAGATTTGTTAGAGCATAGAGCTCTGTTAAATCAAAAGTAGTTCTCATATTTAATTGGTACAATCTATTATTTAGAGTCTTGGACTAAGACCTTTGGATTAAATAACTACTTCCTTGGTGTCATGGGATTTTTGTGTCTTCATATTCCAAAAAGAAAGAAAGAAAGAAAGAAAGAAAGAAAGAAAGAGAAAGAAAGAAAGAAAGAAAGAAAAGATATACATGCAGCAAATTATTGTTCCCCTCTTTTAGATTAGGTATCCAAGATCCTGGCTGTAGAAATCGTTCCATCAATACTGAGAAGAGAGAAGCACACCTGTTCAAGTATATAGAAGGCACAGTGTGAATGAATAGATTGCAGTGACCTGTAGAGATATTCCTCAATAAGGTTACTCTCATTAGATCTGTAAACCTGCAAAGCTATTTAAGGTAGCAGAACAAGAAAAGTGTTCAGAGATAAAGGTACTATGTGAAATGCCCATGTTCTTGATAATGGATGAATTTAATTACCGTTATTGATTAGAGAGCTGCCTAACCATAGAGAAAGCATGACAGAGAGTCAGGATGGCGATTTTTTCTATGCTTTTATTCAGCAGCCAGTGTGGTCTGTAAGCTATTTTGTATTCTGTTCTTCTTAATGCTGGAGAAGGAGCCCAAGATGATGAAGTACTTGAAGGAGCTGCAAATGACCTTCATTTTAGAGGAGTTCATGTAGGTTAGAGGTTAACAGGGATTAGCTACTTAACAAGATGGCATAAAGTAGAAAGTCATAATAACCTGAGAAAAATAATAACTGCTGAGTTTTGTTTCAGTTCTAAATCAGACTGAAGAAGAAATCAGGATCCATTCTAAAAATAAGATTATAGATCTCAAAACGAAAGTATGCAATTTTAGAGCAGTGTGAAAACTGACTTATTCTGATAGATACACTGAATACAATAGCTAGTGAGATTTTCAATGAACCTGTTTGGAAGAATTGCCATACAGAAGAACCCCACCCTGGTTAGAGATGGCAGTGGAGGGGAAATCTATCTATTCAACTCTGTTCAGCACCAGAGTGAAACTAAAACTGGATTCCTTCTCTTCCAGGACAACTGCAATTGATTGTTTTGCCACATGCTAATTCCACAATTTCAGGAAAACCACTGTATCCTCAGAATAGGGAAATCAGATTCAATTTTCTGTATTTTTCAATTAATTGATTTTCAAAGTTCATTGTCCCTGAACATTTTTTGGCTTCAGATATGTCCAGGATATTCAATACCTGCATTCACAAATGACTATCAGCACCACAAGTGTTTGAATCCAGCACCAGTTGTGATGTCTTTGAAGCATGCCCACAGCTTCACACCTCTTCAAAGTCACCAAAGTTGAACAGGGAATTGATGTTCAACTGTGCTGTATTGCCCAGGTGTTAGCTACTACTGGCCACAAATGGGTGTTTTCTTTCCACATGCGGCATGCTTTTTAAATTTAAATTTATTAATATTTATTGTAGACTTTTGTCTGTTTGCTTTTCTATGTGTCTCTGTTATGGTTGAGTTCATGATGTCAAAGTCTGTTTCTGCACTAATTGGTGATCCAGATTAAGGAGTTCCTTAATCCAGATCATAGGCATCCTGATTCACATGTTGATGAAGAGCCAAGAGGCCTGCCCACTGTTGCAGACCTCTTGGGTCTACAAAGAGACCAAGAGCCTTGTTCCAGATCACAGGAGGCGTACAGATGACATGCCTCTATTATCCATAACTACCTAGGGGTGATTTTCAGTGGCATGCTATGGCTTCAAGGCTAGGATCTAGAGATGCGTATGAATATTTGCATTATTCGTTATTTGTACAAATTTGTATGAAATTCAGATATTTTTAATACAAATTGAATATCCAGACATTCATACTTTAGTGTTCATACAAATATGAATTTTTTGAGTTATTTGTATGAATAACTCAAACATTTGTATGTGTACAGATATGTATGCATCATGTATGTATCCATATGCAGCTTGTGTGTATCCAAATGGATACATATGGAATGAAAACAGGATGCATATGAGATAAAAGGGGATGCGTACAGATGAGTATGAGGTTCCTATCATTTGGTACATATTGGATATTCGTACTAATAGGTACAAATGTATTCTTATCAGTTTGAATGTCCAGACATTCATTTTTCTTTATTTGTATGAATTTGGATTTTCAAATATTCATTATGAATTGAATGTCTAAAATTGCATTCACACAACCCCTACTAAGAACTACCATGGAGGTGTGGAAGTTGTGGGATGAATCAGCACATGCCTCCAAGTAACCCAGATTAGTGCGCCTCCATATAATTCAGATCACTGGAACCCACAGATCTGGATTACCATGCAGTAAGTGCAGAAAAGGCCAAAAACTTTAATTTTCAGTAATCATCTGATAAGATATTTCCAAAAGGATTTCCAGACCTTCAACTAGTGTAACAAAACATTCCTTCTCCATTCTATCATTGAGACCTTCATTCTGTGTGCTAGAGTTCGGCTAGGTGGGTCAAAGCCCTACATCTCACCAAATGCCACCCCAGACCCCACTGGTAAAACTAACACTGATAATTATTTAGAGAGCACATGGTTGAAGGTAAAGCTACAAAGATTTGCTTTTCTTTCTTTCTTTCCTTCTTTCCTCCCTTCCTTCCTTGTAGCACTTTAAGGAGGAGGAAGAAAGAAAGCCAAACAGATTAATTTTCTTATTTCTCTAATTCATCTGCCATTCAAAGTGCCACTCTGTAAAAGAGATTTATCTTATTGTTTGCTCTTTTTTAAAAAATGAGAGAATAAATGTTTATTTTTCTAATAAACAGCTACTCAACTGTGTCTAGTAAGGAAATTGCTGCATATTCAATATTTGAATGCTGTTTGCTTATACTTTTTTCTGTTATTACTTTTCCATTTCTAAAGTAAATACTGCAATACCTTCAGCTTTCGCTGTACTGTATTCCCATAACTGTTGTAAGATTTATTCAGAATTATTTATTCACATTCATTATATTAGGATAGTCTATGAACTCTATATGAGTCAGAGTAATACTTCTAAACTGTGAAACATAATCACAAAACTAATTAGACTGTTTGTTGTTGTTTTAAAGTCCTGCCGGTATTTGTGAAGCTTATCTTTTAAAAATATGTGCATTCACTCAAGGATAACCTGCAGCCAGTTAAAAATAATAATACCTGTAGAGACTCAGAACAATAGCAAGTGACATATTCCTATCTTGAACTTGCTGTATATCTTTTAACGTCTGAAAGAATTTGTGGTAACAGATTAAAAGAAAACAAAAGGACTAATTATTGGCAGATTTTTCACAATAACACCATGAAATGTGGGAACTACTGAATTGGAATGAACTCAAGTAAAGATAATAAATGCAACCAGAATCTGTGGTAGATTAGGCTTTAAAAGAAAGAAAGAAAGAAAGAAAGAAAGAAAGAAAGAAAGAAAGAAAGAAAGAAAGAAAGAAAGAAAGAAAGAAAGAAAGAAAGAAAGAAAGAAAGAAAGAAAGAAAGAAAGAAAGAAAGAAAGAAAGAAAGAAAGAAAATGAGAAGTTTCACCAATTATTTAAATAATTTTCACAATAAGACCCTGAAATTTAGAAACTAGTGAACTTGAGTGAACTCATGTACATAATATAGGGTGTTTCCACACTTACCGCTTGAAATCCGGATTTCTGATATCTGTTCCTGGGAAGATCCATCTGAACTAGGGATGAATCCAAATGAAACCTTACACATCCGCACTCGCATGAGAAGAACAGATAGCGAGGAACACATCATGTGTTTGCTGTGCGGATGCTGGAGCACTGATATCCAGATTGATCAGGCCTCTCTGTGGCCCTGCCACCCAAGGTGCCACATGATTGGAGCACTCAGACATCAGTCACCAATTGTTTCCACCGTGGCTGTCAGGGACAGGCTGCCCACCAATCAGCTCATGCCTAAGATTCTGTGGCTGCCTGGCTGTGTAGCCTTCTTTGATACCAAATCTGCTCCAGTATAATTGTAAGCAGATATGGATGATCTAGGCTATTTTAAAACCCAGAAACACCAAATTTAACTTTTTTTTAGGGGAATCAGTAGCTAGATCTTTCACAGGTTTTAATAACGAGGAATAACCAGAAAACAGAGACAAAACCCATTTCAGACTCAAAAACCAGTTTCTTGTTAAACCAGAGCAAAGAATTTATTAGAAATATAGAAGAGAAGTTGAAATGAAATATAAAGCCATATCAGAAGCGTTTCCAGAACAGAAATAAGCATGCAACAACTAAAGAAATTAACATTTCCCACTAAGAGATCTTTGTGCTTTTAACTGAATTTATCCCTCTTTTATTAAAACAATTAATTTGTAGTTATGCAGCAAAAGCACCCCAAAAAACCCAAAACAAATTGCTGTTCATAAGTATGAATTAAGGAATGAGAATAAAATTCTCATTAAAAAAAATTGCAAATATAAAACAGCCAGAAAGGGAATGGAAAACTCCTAATACTAGAAAGAACCCCTAATCCAAAAAAAAAAAGTTCTAAAGAAAAATAAGGGAAAGTGAATGGAGGATACCATGTTGTATTCTTCATGCCCAAGAAGTCCAAAGCTGAAGATGTGTAGGATTTCAGCAAACTATCTCCGCTTCCAGAACAAAAATATTTTCAAAATTGGTAAAATGTGCTTCAGTCTCAGTCAGACTGGTCTCCAAAATGGACAAAAATCCAAAAGAAATACATTAAAAATAATCTTTATAATTGCCTCTACAAAACCAGCCAAATTCAGAATGCAAAAGTTTTAAACTGCAGTTCTTGCAGCAAAACTCTGCCCACGTTCTGTGTAGCAGAAAGAAGAAAAGGGGGCGGGAAGAAAAATTCCTCCAGAGATGTTTTCGCACGGGGCTGAACGGGACGCGTGGGAGACAGCTGCGGACACGGCATCCGCATTGCCCGAGCGCGGCTTGCGCTCCGACGTGTCCGCAGCTGTCTTTCTCGCGTTCGAAATGTAGAGCACTTTAAAGTGCTCTACATGCGTTCGAACGCGGACGAGCCGCCCGCAGGCATTCGGGAGGAGAAGCATTCGCGCCTGCTTCTGTCTCCCGAACAGCTGCGGGCTCGCCTCCGACGCCGGCGCGGCTTCGACAATCAGCTGTTTGACAATCAGCTGATTGTCGATCTGCCTCCGCGGCTGTCTCCGCACCCCTGGCCGGCCTTTGCCGGCTAAGACAGCTCCCGGCGCTTTGAGCATTCGCACACAGACGCTCCGGAACGCGTTTACACGCGTTCTGGCGCGTCTGTGTGTGAAAGGGGAAAGCGCCGGGAGCTGTCTTAAGCTTCCCGTCCTACTCCCGTTCCAAATGGAACGGGAGTAATGCGAAAACGTCTCAGGTCTCTTTAGCATCCCATGATGACCAGAAGAAGGAGACCTCCTTCCTCTGATGACCAGAAGTAGAAGACCTCAAAACCATCTCTTCTCTGCCATTTTTATAGCAAAAATTGGAACAAAGAACTCCTGATGTTCTTCCCTTGTTAATGAATAAAAATGTGTACGTGACTCCAGTCTTCTCATAGCTTCTCCCAAAGAAATGCAAATCAGTCTAACAACATTTCCAATCAGTGCATCTCCTGACCTCTCCTTGACACCCTCAGACAAAAGGTGTGAATGGCGAGTCAGCCCAATAATACTATTGTATCCGTTTGATTTGCAAAAGTTTACCTTAAATTAACATTTTAGCACCTCTACTGACTCACTTAATCCCTTCAACTGGACTCACTCAGTGTATGCAAACATCAGCAAACTCTTACCCAATTCTTTTAGGGTGTAAACAAAGGTGTAAACAGTGAGTCACCTCCAACATCCTGGCATTCTAATACTGGTGAATGGGCCATTTACAATTTAGATAGTAATTCCAAATTCTGGTATACTTATTTTACCCAGATCTCTTCCAAAAATCCATTCCATTTTATTCTTTATTAAAACTAAAATTAGACAAACCAATCTCTGTCCCAGATTCCATGGTTTTATTTCTCCTTCATTATTTCAATATCTATCACCCCAAAAGGAAATAAAACAATGACTTTTAAGGTGCTAGGACTCTGTCTTGACTCAATCAAGATTAAATCTCAGGCTGTGTTTCTTGCATACAGACTTTTATCTTTTGCAAACAGCCAGCTTGTGACTTCAGAGAGAAAAACTGTGTCCTTTTTTAAAAAACTCCAGGCTTGTCTTTTCAACCCAATATGGCTTCAGTCTTGCTATTTTAAGGCCTTTCCACGTTTCATGGTCTGCCTTTAGCTTTTAATTATGCCAACCATAAAGCCAAATTCATATGTCAAAACCCGGTATATTTCAAGTTCCGGTTTTGCAGTCAAGATTTCTTATGATGCCTGCACATCCAAAGTTGATCTGGTAACATCTTTTGTGAATGGAAACCCTGTCCACATACATTCCCTCTCCTGTCCCTGTGCAGAAGCATCTTCCTTTGATCTGGAATTTGCAGGCAGGAATGGTTTGAAGGCTTAATTTTTCAGGTCTTCCCGAAAACCAGTTTCGGCAGCCTCTAGACCCCATGAGAGACGGATCACGCGCAAGCCCACGGAGAAGCGCTGTCCTTGAAGTGGCCCTAATCTGTCCTGCTGTGTGGAAGGTAACTTGCAGATGTGTGCTATATCTGTCCTTTTTGGGTGCTTAATGGGATCTTAATGGCCTGTGTGGAAGCACCCATATACAATGATTTATCTTTTAAAAAATAATTATTACTATTACTACTATTGTCCTGCAACTGCCAACTGCTCTTCATTCTACAGAGGTAGACATACTTTCTTTTAAGTATAATTCTATGAGGGTATGGAAAGTTGATACTGTGTTAGTCTCTGAGTATGAAAGCTTTAAAACACATATACTGGCACAATCCTGTAGTTTTTACACATTAAAGGCACATTACACAACAAATAATCAGTATATGAGGAGGATTCAGGGTATCATAAGAAGTTGGAAAGTATGTGATTTCAACAGTCTGCATTAAGCAAAAAAGGCACTTACTCTGTTGCCTATTTTTAAGTTTCTCATTTAGTAACCAGAACAGTGCTGTGGAAAGTTAAAACTTGTCTTTGAACTCAGTGGGAGATTAGCCAGCACAGAGAATATTAGAAGTGCATTATACTGTATGAGAGGAGCAATTTCCCGAGGTGCTGTGAAGATTAATTTGTTAATGTTTGTAAATACAAGTCTTTGATGGTATAAAGAGTTCCTTCTAAGTTATAACACAAGATTTAGAAGAAATAGAAAGAGAAGTGTTGCACTCAAAATAAAAGCAAAATTGGAAAACTCAAGAGTTGGCCACTGGATTGGAAAAGTTCAGTTTACATTTCAATCCCAAAGAAGGGCACTGCTGAAGATTGTTCAAGCTACTGAACAATTGCACTCATCTCAAACAAATAGCAACATTATGCTCAAGATTTTGCAAGCTAGGCTTCAATGATACGTAAACTGAGAACTATCAGAAGTACAAGATGTTTTTTGAATAGGCAGAGAAACTAGAGATCAGGGATGTGCACAAATTGGTTTTTTGGTATTTGATTCATAATGTGTATTCATTCAAATAGATCCCCTTTGAATGTGGTAAGATTCTATTTGGTATGAATGTATTTGTACAAATGTGTATGAATATCCAATACGAACAAATATGTATCCAATATGAACACATATATATCCAATTTGTTTGGTTTGGGAGGCTCTCCCACACAACCCTCTACTTTATTGCAGCATCCAAGAGCCCCTAACAATATAAGGTAGTATCCATTGGAAAGGTATCATCATTGCCACAAAAGCATTATCCATTCAACAGGTTGTTCTCATGCATTAGCTAGTCATTGAATTTTTCAAAGAATTTCTTGAACAGAATATCTGTCTACAAAAAAGATATAATGTGGTTAGGCAGAGAATCCTAAAAACATTGCTCCATGAAGCAGAACAAAATTAGTGGCTTCTAATATAGCTTTCAGAATACCAAGAACCCTGTAAGGAAGAAAAGTTAAAATGTGTAGGGTAAATACCTTACAATGGACATAAAGATAAGTCAGTTTTAAGAATCTGTTGAAGTATATGGACAGTAGTTCATTCTGATTTTTAGCAGATCTCAATGAGGAATTAAGACAATTAAAGGCAAGGTGGCAGTTGGTGCTATAAAAATGCAAAAGTCCATTCAAACATGAATTTGAGCTATACCCATGAAGCTACACTGAGATATTTATGTGGTCATAAATTCTGTTCAAAAATCCATTCAAAATTTGATGTCCCTCAAGTATCTCATAGGTTCTTAAATGGGATGTGACTTTTTCAAATCATCTGTAAGATCTGATAACCACATAATCATTTGAAGCTAATTAAGATTACAAGGCAGCTTAGTTGGACATCTGTAGATGTCCATAACATACCAGGGACAAGCTAAAACATTTACCTGGTACCTGCTTCTGTAATGTTACTCAGACTGCTCCCAGATGAAAGCTTGTTACAAAGCAATAATGTGGGATATTGCTTTCCCCATATTACTGCTTTCTATTCTGAAGGTTATTGAACATGTGCAATTTAGGGTAATTCAGCTGCTGTCCACCTTGACACATGCATGGTTGGCTATTTCAGCCTCCATGTATGCACACTGGACAGAGCTCTGATTACTGCTCCATCCAGAAAGGTAAGTATGTTGCTAAAAAGCACTTTTGCTGGAAAACCCACTACCAGTGCTGGCTTTTCCAACAATAGTTTTTAGTGTTTCTTAGGGAGAAAAAAGTGGGACTATTATGGTGCTGCCTCGATACATGAGTTGACCCTACCGTAGCAGCACCATAATGTTTGTTTTTATCCTGTCTGAATGCACCCTAAGCAGGGAAGCAGACACATGCAAGGGTGTTTTTCCACTGTCAGAAAGTACCCATTTTTGCACCCATTAAAGACCCATTTGGGTGTGAGCCGGATGATCCCATTTCCACCACGACAACCATTTGGGACCTGATTGTTTCGACTGCCGCTGGGGAAATCCAGATCAAATGGGTACTTTCTGGCCTTTAATCCAGATTTTCTGTAGACCCCATTAATGGGGTCTACAATGGGGTCTTCAGACAGAAAATTAGAAAAAAAAATAAATAACATAGAAGGGAAGGAATTAATATATAGAAATTGGTTACCAAGAGAACAGAGGAATTGGAGTAAAATTTTTTTGGGCACAATGAAAATATGGAATAAAAGGAAAAGAAAAATTGCACAGGAGGAAGGAAAATTAGCTACAATCTGGAAAATAAATGTGGGAGCTGAGGATGGTTTACAATGGGCATTAAATAGATTATATAGGAGAGGAATAAAGGTAATTGAAGATTTATATGATACGGGACATAATCCCAAAAATTTAAGGGAATTAGAACAATTATTGGGAGGAAGCTGGTTGCAAGCGAGGGGAATAAAGACTTATATAGATCAAGTAAGAATTAGAGAGATAGTGAATAAGGAAGATGAAATATTTGATAAAATAATAAGAAAAGTGAGGAAGAGTGAAAAAGGTATTGCAGGAATTATATATAAGGGGTTAATGACAGTGGGAGAGGAAATATATGAAGAAATAAGAGGAATATGGAGTGATGATATAAGAATAAACAGAGAAGAAGTTAAAAAGGAAATACAGAGAATGGAAAAAATAAAATATGGACGAATATGGGAAACAAGAATGAAAATAATACATAAATGGTATAGAACACCAATACAATTGTCACACTTCTATCCAAATGTAACCGAAGAATGCTGGCACGGATGTCAAGAAAGAGGAATATTTTTACATATGATTTGGCAGTGTCAGAGAGTGCAGGTGTTTTGGAAGGAGGTAGAAAATATGATCAATAATATATATGCACTTAATATTAATTTAAATGAAAGGATAGTAATATTTCAATTGGATCTGGAGAATATAAGGCCAAAAGAGATTAGGGAAGTAGTCTGTTCCATACTTAGGTCGGCTCAATTGGTAGTAGTAAATGGATGGAAGGATGCAACTAAATGGGAAATACAGAAACTGTATGAATATATAATAGCCTCGATTGCAGTAGAGGTTCGAGAATGTCGGGAAAATTTTGAAAATGATTTAGCAAAAATAAGAAGGTGTAAAAATAAATGGAGGGAGGTTAAAAATTACCTGGAAGCGAGTGTCAGAAGTGAATTAGTAAAATTACAGCTAAGAATTGTATTCCAAATGTAACCCTTAGCTCATAAATGTTATTGAATATTTACTATTTAGGGGAGGGAGGGGGTGGGGAGGGGGGGAAAAAAAAGGGAAGAATGTATAAGTGCATAATTATGTAATTTTCTTTAAAAAAAAATAAAATAAAATAAAAAAAACAGACAGAAAATCTGGATTAAAGGGAGCCTGTTTTCACAATTGTATGGCAGTGGGGTCTAGGGGAGGATAGAGGGAGGGGGCACCCATGGGGGGGAGCCCCAAAACCTAAGCTTCAAAGTCATTTCAAAGTCTGTGCAAAATAGCTCCGGGGCGTCTTTGAAGTCTGTGCTAATCTTCAGGGTGAACTTCGAAGTGACTCTGAAGTCACTTTGAAGTCACTTCGAAGTTCACTCTGAAGATCAGCACAGACTTCAATAGAGCTGTTTTGCACAGACTTTAAAGTGACTTCAAAATGACTTTGAAATGACTTTGAAGTCACTTCGAAGATTGCACCCC
The DNA here is from genome assembly GCA_023333525.1 of Aspidoscelis tigris stejnegeri. Classification (NCBI taxonomy): domain Eukaryota; kingdom Metazoa; phylum Chordata; class Lepidosauria; order Squamata; family Teiidae; genus Aspidoscelis; species Aspidoscelis tigris. The sequence goes on along the minus strand of JALMGA010000007.1, from coordinate 65,940,420 downwards.
CTGTCCCCCCAAACACGTGGGGTGACAAGCAGACCCCTCATGGTAGATCCAGATTTCCAAATGGGTGCTCCAGTGTTACCAGGGCAGGGAGGCTAGCACCCATTGCTATTGGGTGCTAGACCACCCATGGAAACACATTGGGTACTTCCCTTAATGCGGATCTACTAGATCCGCATTAAGCAATGTACCCATTCCTTAGATCCGGATCTTCTTAGATCTGGTTTAAAAGAGCGTGGTAGAAAAACACCCGAAGATTCCATCACTATCAAAATGTTTACACTGTTTATCATGGGAGGACAAAACAATTCTATGCATCATAATAAAGCTACAAGTTGCTAGTACAAGCAGTGGTGAATTTGAAAGCAATCTTAAAAAAAGAGAGAATCAGTGTTGACTTTTTGTCCTGAATAGTGCTTTGAATAGTAAAAAAAACAAAAAAAAAAAAACACTTCATCCCAGCTATAAGGAGTAATTTAATTTGATATCTATTTCTGCAATCAGAAACCATCTTGAGAGCATACTTAAAAATAAATGTGAGCAATTTATTAAGACACAAATTTCCCTCTTTTGGAAGTCTGCAATGATTATATAAACAAGCCACAGAAATATAGGAGTCCTACAAACTGATTACATTGTGCATGCTTCATAATTCTGTGTTTAACCTTGAAATTGTACATAAAGACTACATTCCAGGTGGATTCCTTGTTTAAGCGTGTCTCCTTGAAAGTTCATAACTCATTTATTTTGTCATCCTTGCACTATATTGTTTGTCTTACCTGATTCATAAACAAAAGAGAAAGAAAATCAGTTTTGCACTGTAGATCGAACAGAATTACTAATAGAACAGTCCTAGACATTTCATGTCTAACCTTCATGTCTAAATTCATGGAATCTTGTTTCTTTTTGTTTGTAGGACTATGTTCTACATACTTATTGCTCTCATCCTTTCCTTCACCTGTTAAATTGTCAAGACCTTCCTAGCCAAAAAGAAGGTCAAGTATACACAACCAGAAATCTGCAGGGCCAGATGGTAAGAAAGAGCAATCCGAGCTGGAAAATCCAGGATCAAGTGAGAATGTGCTCTCAGTGGGCTAACCACGAAGACAGGGGCCTCAGCAGGTGGACAGGTGTCTGAAGATGTTTGATGCATCAGACTAATCTAACACCCAGAAGACAACAGGTGTAGCTTACCCTTAACCTCCCAGGTATTGCTACCTAAAAGCTTCTTCCATTCTCAACTATTGACCATTTCATCTATGGTTGAAGGGAGTTGTATTTCAACACCCAGAGGGTCACATTTGCATCCCTCTCAGTGGGGAAAATGTTGATGACAGCCTTTTTCAGCATTGACATCATTTTTATACCTGCCAAAACCTTAATCTCATCAAGACTTTAGACAGATACAATTTATTACAGCCTAAGACCATTTCTCAAGGTTACCCCTCCACACACACACACACAAAAGGAACACAATGAAATCAATACAATACAACACAACCAAGTATTTGGTGCAGTGTAAATAAGTGAATAGTCCAGAATTGCCATCTGTTTCTAGAGAGATCACACAAGGAATCCAGATTAGAATTAGAATAGTGGAAAATTCAACCGGTGTAACTTGTAATACATGAAACTTCTATCAAAATTCCCTTTACTACACAGTTACTGAAGGTCTGAAACCCCAACCTTTTATAGGAAAACTCTTTTCAAAGTCAAGTAAAAACTTTTTTCCCCTAGTTTCTCACAAGCCAAAAAATCTCATCTTGGGTGCTTTTCCACTGTCACTAGAAGTACCCATTAAGTATCCATTAATGGGTACAAAAATGCCATTTAGTACCCATTAATGGGTACTTAATGGGCACTTCTAGTGACAGTGGAAAAACACCCCTTATGTACCTATACTGTTTCCCTCTCCCCCATACTGTATTATCTGACCAGTGTTTGGTAGCAGCAGTAAATGTTTAGCTGATGATGGACAGTCTGTTTATAGCTTTATAGAGCCTTTCTCCACTAGAGCTTAGACTTCATTAGGTACTTGAGTGGTACCAATTGGGAAGGCCTGTTCCCACCTGGATCCCATTGAGGGCCTCATCTGCAAAGCCCTGTCCCCATGAGAGCAGGGAAAATCTGGACCTGATTAAAGTGTTCATAATAGGGGCTTCAGGCATCTTCAAGATCCAGATCTCCAGGAGGAACCTATCTCAAACATCCTGATCTTGAAGATTCAGATCGTTGACTGCAGGTGAAAAAAGGGGGATACTGTAGCTTTTGTGTGACTGTGTTCTATCCTTTTAAGTTGTTTTGAGTCCTTTGAGGTCTGAAGTTACTGCTAAACTTAAAAAAAAAATCCAAATCAAAACTATAATATTTACCACCATGAAATTGTTATCCAATCTAATGGGGTGCCAACTGATTTTCTGCTATAGAACATATGCAGAATTTCAAGTGACTTTCCATGCTTTAAAGCAGAGTTTCTCAAACTGCAGATCTCCAGATGTTCGTGTAAAATAACTCTGTATTCTTTGCATAGAATATTGGGAAATGCTGTTCAGGAACACCTGGAGAGCCACAGTTTGAAAAACATTGCTAGGAAGGCTTCTTACATGTATGAAATTTCCTTCAGCTTTATTTTAACTGCCACCAGTGGACTCATTTGGCTATTACAGTAAAAGTTCAATTTAAACAACATGTTTTATCTTTTAACTAGTTTTTAAATTTTAAACACTTCTCATTTCAAGACTGTTATGAATATTTAATTTTTTAAGAGTTTTAGAATAATTGTGAGAGTGTATATTTTTTTTCAAAGTGGCTAAAACATTTCTTGCTGGAAAGGGACATATGCATGTAATGTACACTCCCTCGTTTGAAATTTATGCTAAACTGCTGTTACAATTCTATAATTTTACACCAAGATATTAAAAAAGTAGTAAATGGTTTAGTGCATTTAATATTTAAACAAATTATAAACTAGATTCATAATTTGCCCTTCACAACAGATGTCATAGGCCAGCTAATAACAATTGAAATAAACTTAAAACAGCAACCTAATGATAATTAATAACATCATTTAAATAATGTTTCCTCAAATGCTCAGAATTATAGCCTTCCTTGCTACTCTGCAGGCACTCGGGATGTTTTACAGAGAAAACCAATAAAATGCAGTTTAAAAAGCATTATCAATGCCAAATTTCAAACGTTGGGAGGTTATTTATATATTTATTTGACTTCCAAAAATTGCGGGATATTTTGCTCAAAGGTCTTAGAATGGGTTACAATATTCAGTAAAAGCATGTAGTATAAAATGTAAATAAACCCAATAGAAGCATAAAAAACAATATACAATATAATTAAATTTTGACACATAATAATACATTCCTGATTAAGTAGCTGTTTGGCACCTCAGCAGCCCCAAACGAGATGCTTAGGCCCAAAAACATATATAGCATGAAGTGTTGAGAAGCTTTCCTTCACACTGAGAGCTCACCCACACAAAAATGTTGAGAGGTTGTGGCCCTTTCTGTACTGGCCATTTTCCATATTATATCCCAGAATAGGACCCTGCTGTCTCTGTATGTTCTCTGACTGCAGCACTGCTTCCAGCAAGGTATATGAAATGAAACTGGCAATGAATATTTTGAAGATGTCACACTGAGTAAAAAGGATATTTTTTTAGTGTTCTTGAATGACTCAGGCTGCCTCCAGACAGGGTATAAAATCTGCTAGTATCCTGGGTAGAGATGGGAAAGAGTATTCAAAACATTCAAAATTTGATCGAATTCATCTTTAAACATTTAAATGAATTTGAATGTTTCAAATCATTCCGATGAATTATTTGGACATCCGTGTACGTACAGATACCTACACACTACATACATATCTGTACACATCTTATTTGTATCCATACACATTTGCACGGATACGTACAAGACAAAAATGGGATGCATATGGGATAAAAACAGGATGGAAATGAATGTTGTCACCATTCATATCAAATATGAATCGAATACTTGTACAAATAGATACAAATGTATTCAAATTGGTTCAAATCTGAATACATTTGTTTTTTCTCTATTCATATGAATTTGGACATTCGAATATTCTAATCAAATCAAGTATCAAAAATTGCATTTGTGCACACCCCTAATCCTGGGGCTGTATTGGTATTGCCAGATATGTTAATGGCAATCCCAACATAGTCCTGGGATATTGGGCAATATCCCATAGTATCACTGTAGTGGGGAAAAGGACTCTCTATTCTCTTTTCCCCACTGTAGCAATATTGACTTACCTATTGAGATGCTGTTCCTGGGAGCTCCCATTTTGCAGATGACCACCAACCTGGTGTAGAGCCAGTGATCATGAACTTCCAGATATTTTAAAATATCCAAATGTAAATGGTGCACTGATGGCAGGAATGAGACATCCACATAGGTAAGACAGGTCACTCACTCCCTGATGTTTTTCAACCATCTGGGCAAGAAGCAATTACTCTGGAATAGGTTTATTCCAAAGTATTGCTTAATGGCAGGGTTTTGACTGCTGTCTGAAGGTGACCTTAACCTTCATCCCCACTAGGGTGGGATCTTGGCCTCATTGTGAAGGGCCTGTCCTGAGGGGTGTGTGAGAATGCAGTTCACAAGCTTTGCTTCCCTGAAGGGTCACCAGCTGTTGTGATGGGACACCAGCAGCTGAAAACATGCCCAGAAGAGAAGGTGGGAGTGTGCTACATTTTGCATCCTGAGAAGCCATTCCAAGGAAATCCCCCCCCCCTTCAGTCTGACACTTGACAATACACACATCAAGGAGTTTGGAACAGTTGGAACATAATTCATATAATTATGAATGTATATATTTATTTCAAATATTTATATCCTGCCCTTCAGACGAAAATGATTGGGAGTTGAATGGCAGTGGATCTGTTTGTCTGAATACAGTACCTCACAGGAACGTGGTGACCTCTGAGGTCAGGTGAATGATATCAAATAGTAACAGCTCCTGAACTCAGACCACTTTTACAAATACATTAAAATCTTTTCAGGGAAGCCTTATTCTAATACAGTCCTGAGATTTCTTGGGCTTTTTTGGAATATGCCATTAATTACTAGAACATTCTAAACTAAACTAAGCCATGTGGATTAGGGATATGCACAAATGTCGTAAACATCTGAAATTTGATTGAATTCAATTGAATGTGGGCATTCAAATATCTTCACATTCAAATTTAAACATTCAAATGAATTTCGAATGTTCCAAAACATTAGTATCTGCAGGCATTTGTACTTATAATACAAGACAAAAACGGGATGCATATGGAACAAACAGGATGTGTACAAAACATGTACAGATACGTATAACACATACAAATGTTGTTGACATTCGTTTATTCACATATGAATGTTATCAACATTCGTATCTTAAGATTCGAATCTAATTTTCAAACGAATAGCTTTGAATGTATTCTATTCTAATCAGATTTTATTGCATTCAGATTCTAAGCATTCAAATCAAATCAAATGTTTCGATATTCGATTGAACTCGAATTTGAATGCAAAATATACATTCATTCACATCCTTAATGTAGGTGCATGTAAAACTGAAGGATAAATTATTCTTTTGAACATGCAGCACTTTTGTATGTGTTACAACTTGCAGTTTACCATTAATTAAGTTCTGTCCTTTCTGAAAAGGATGGCTTGCATATTGAAATGTTCATTTTTCTTTTAAAACTTATACATGAATAGAACTAGACTTTTCTCTGGTGTATCTTAAAGATCCTAGGTGGGATGTGACAAAGCACAGACCCTTCCTTTTGAGTAGTTTTCAGGCAGGATTAAAGGCAGTTTCCTGCCTTTGAAGTTGACTTAAAACTCATAGAACAGAAATAGTTTCTCCTTTATAGTGTAAATCAAGGATCATGATTAAGGTTATATATTTCTCATATCCATGATGACTATGAAAAAAAAAAACAATGACTTCTAATATATTCTCCCTTGCCATTGAAGTCACAGCTGTGACCACCAAGCAAAATCCTGCTGTATGTTACATTTCTCACCCACTGGGTGTGAAAGATTACTATGTTATTGGCCCAAATGGAGCAATAGATATATAGGGCTACTGAGGTGTTGAAAAGTGCAAATTTGGTGGCCAAACAGGTTTCAGTTGGGAGCCAAGAGTTTGCTGGTGCCCATTTATATGCTGGAGTCTGCAAATGGAGCTGAAACATTGGAGGATATGGCACAACAATAAACACAGTAGAGATATGCACAAATATTTGTAACATTTGAAATTCATATAAATTTGACCAAATTCGGATGTTCAAATTCAAATTGAATGTTGGCACATTTGAACATTGACATTTGAATTTGAATTGAATGCTTCAGAACATTTTTATGAATATTTGTTACAATCATGAACCTGGGGAGGTGGGAAAGAAGCTACCCCAGTCACATATGGAATAGATCCAAAGTGCATCTGAAATGGATTGAGAGGAGTTTCAAAGTGGACCTAGTATGAATTTGATGTGTATAGTGAATACAAAAGAGCTGTGCCACCAGAGGCGTGACTCTCTGAGTCCTACTTAAGAAACGCCCAACTCTGCACCCACCTGTTGCAAACAAAGAATCTTCTTGGCAACCTCTGACTTGTGTGAACCCTGATTCTTGACTCCTGACTTCCCAAACTTACGATGACTCTCTGGAACCCCAAATCTTGGCCTGTTTGATTCTGTACATTCTATACCCCCCAAAACTCTGGTAACTGACTTGGCGTCTCACCGTTGCTAGCTGGGTGCATACATGTGCGAATGCTTCACTATTACTGCCTGTTCTGGAAATGACAGTACTATATTAGTGTTGTACCTCTACACACTAATACAGAAACCACCACCATGTCTCTGAAAAATGTGATTTCCAACACCTCATAAAAGTGACTGCTTTCTGCAGCCTCCACTTTTCTGGAACTTGGAATGGCATAGTTAGATCATATGGACCTGGTTGCCCAGCACTCATAGAATCATAGAATGGTAGAGTTGGAGGGGACCTCCTGGGTCATCGTGTCCAACCCCCTGCTCAAGGCAGGATCTCCTAAACCATCTCAGACAGATGGCTGTCCAGTCTCTGCTTGAAGACCTCCATCGAAGGGGAACCAACCACCTCCCGTGGCAGCCTGTTCCACTGGTTGATCACTCTTACTGTTAGAATTTTTTTCCTAACATCTAAACTAAATCTTTTCCCCTGCAGTTTCACCCCATTGTTTCTAGTCCTTCCTTGAGAGCGTGAGAACAGGGCTGATCCCTCTGCCCTGTGACAACCCTTGAGGTATTTGTAGACAGCTATCATGTCTCCTCTCAGTCTTCTTTTTGATAGACTAAACATTCCTAGTTCCTTAAGCCGTTCCTCATAGGACATGGTTTGCAGACCGTTCACCATCTTGGTAGCTCTCCTTTGAACCTGCTCCAGCTTGTCAGTGTCTCTTTTAAACTGGGGTGTCCAGAACTGGACACAGTACTCCAGATGAGGTCTGACCAAGGTAGAGTAGAGGGGGATAATAACTTCACGTGATCTGGACTCTATGCTTCTCCTAATACACCCCAGGATTGTGTTTGCCTTTTTTGCAGCTGCCTCGCACTGTTGACTCATGTTCAGTTGATGATCTACCAGGACACCCAAGTCTTTTTCACATGTGCTGCTGCTCAGCCGAATTCCTCCCATTGTATATGTGCTTTTTCATTTTTCTTGCCCAGGTGCAGAACCTTGCATTTTTCTTTGTTAAATACCATTTTATTAGTTGCAGCCCATTGTTCGAGTTTCTCTAAATCTTTTTGAATCCTCTCTTTCTCTTCTCTGGTGTTTGCAATCCCCCCTAGCTTTGTGTCATCAGCAAATTTGATCAGTTTCCCTTCAACTCCCTCGTCCAGATCGTTTATAAAAACATTAAACATAACTGGGCCCAGGACAGAACCTTGTGGTACTCCACTTGACACTTCCCTCCATTTGGATGTGCAGCCATTTAAAGCCACTCTTTGAGTACGATTACTAAGCCAGTTTTGAATCCACCTTATAGTTGCCTTGTCAAACCCATATTTGATCAATTTTTCAATGAGGATCGCATGAGATACTTTGTCAAATGCTTTGCTGAAATCAAGAAATACTATGACTACTGCATTTCCTTGATCAACCCATTCAGTGATTTTGTCATAAAATGAAATCAAGTTAGTCTGACACGACTTGATACAAACCCATGTTGACTACTGTTAATTATTGAATTCCTATCCAAATGCTGACATATGTGTTGCTTAATAATTTGTTCGAGAATCTTTCCTGGTATTGAAGTCAGGCTAACAGGCCTGTAGTTCCCTGGGTCTACCTTCTTCCCTTTTTTGAAGATAGGAACAACGTTTGCCCTTCTCCAATTGTCTGGGACTTCTCCTGTTCTCCATGACTTCTCAAAGACTACAGCAAGTGGTTCAGCAATTACCTCTGCTTATTCCTTCAGTACCCTAGGATGTAATCCATCTGGACCTGGGGACTTAAATTCGTTTAAGTTAGCTAAGCGTTCCCTTACTCTCTCAGTGTTGATTTTGTGTCTTGATTCTCCTAGTCCTTCATCAGTACAGTGAAGGACAGTTGCATGCACATTATCCCTCTTGGAAAAAACAGATGCAAAATAGGAGTTCAGAATCTCTGCCTTCTCAAGATCACTTTCGATCACTTCTCCATTCTCTCCCTGCAGACTTCCCAAAACCTCTTTGACTTTTCTTTTGCTGTTGACATATCCCCAAAACCCTTTTTTATTGTTTTTAGTCTCTCTTGCAAGCCTCAATTCATTTTTAGCTTTAGCTTTTCTGATACTTGCCCTGCAGATTGTACTGATTTCATTATATTCCTCCTTAGATATGTATCCCTCCTTCCATTTCTTAAACATTTCTTTTTTCTTTTTTATCAAGTTTTTAAGTTCTAGGTTTATCCACCCTGGTCTCTTTAGATGTTTTCCATTCTTCCTTCTTTGAGGAATTGTTAATCATTGCGCTTCTAATATTGCATTTCTCAAAATATCCCATCCTTCTTGGACATTTCTATCCTTAAGTACATTTAACCATTTGAACCCTCCTAACCCCCTCCGGAGTCCATCAAAATCTGCCCGTCTGAAGTCCAACTTTGAAGTCTGAGTCCTCTCATGCTTTCCTTCCCTTATTATCCAGAATTCAAGGATAACATGATCGCTGCCTCCCAATGCCCCAGAAACTCTGATATCCTCAACCATTTCCTCTCTGTTGGTAAGAATTAGATCAAGGATAGCCAATCCTCTTGTTTCCTCCACCACCTTTTGGTACATGAAATTGTCAGCGAGAGAGGATAAGAACTTATTAGACTTGTGACTTTTTCCTGAGCGAGATTCCCAACAAATGTCTGGGTAGTTAAAGTCTCCCATAATCACTATGTCATGCTTTCGTGAAAGTTTAGCCATCTGGTCTAGGAAGAGGTCATCCATATCTTCTGTTTGTCCAGGGGGCCTGTAATAGACTCCTACAATGGTATCCTTTCTGTTGCTCTCTCCTTGAATTCTTACCCATACCGATTCTACTGAGCTTCCACTCTCTGAAACTTGAACCTCTGAGGAGACAATTTCTTTTTTAACATACAGCGCAACACCCCCTTCTCTTTTGTTAAGTCTTGCATGGCTTTGTGAATAGCTAGAATCATTGTGATTAAGTTTTATACCTTTTTCTTAATTCTTCTTCCCTCACTGTGTTTCTGTGTAGACATAGGCTTTTCACTTTGGATCAGAAGCAGCTACGTTCTGGGTGGATGGTGGAAGATTCCTGATGTGCCCTCCACATCTCCACCTTGGAGTGCAGAGGTGCCATTTTCAGTGGCATCTCCATGCAGGCTGTGAAACGGTGCCCTTCAAACAAGGTGCCTCACATAGTGATCATGCTGGCAATGGAGGCAGCGTGATCAGTGCAGGACACCCACTGCCACTATAACTGCAGATGTGGATGTGGCAGCAGGTTGTACTGCCACAGTCTTAGGTTGAATCTCTAGCTGAATCTCAGGTTGAATTTCAAAGAAAGGAAAATGGATCGAAAAATTCTCAGACTTCATAATTCACACTTCTGAGTGTCAAAACAATTTTGGGTCCTTCCTTTGTTTCAGGTCATAAATTGTGTCAGTCAGTGCTGCCCACAGAAAGCAATGGCAAATAGATTTTTGCAATTTATGGGTGCAGCATGCAAGATGATGTTTCCCTTTGTTATAACCAGGGAGGTTTTGTGCTCTTAAAATTTAACAGTTAAAATTATAGACTTCAGTCATTTAAGGCTGCTCAGGTTTGGTGAAATGCATGTTTCCAAATTTCTGATACCATCACCTCATTTCATCTGGATTTCTTCTTACTGCAGAAGAAGAAGAAGAAGAAAGTTTCTCATTTTTCTCATTTTCACTGAACAACTCATTTGGTATCATCTGGTGTCACCCTGAGATAACAGTTTATGGATTATTTATGAAGTTCTTATGAGTGCAATTTTTTCTTGAGTACTAGGCTATTTAAAGTTCAGTCAAACAACTTTATGGCACTCTTGATATTATATAAATGTTATCCAATAAATTTAAATAACAAGCAAATCCTTATTTAACATTTTATTTTTAAACAGCTTCACACATTTCAGATGCCTCTAAACGTTAATATTAAAAAAGAAAATAGAATTTGTGTGATCCAGAGGGGGAGAGAGAGGGAAAGGAATTCTATGTGGTAAATGGAACTTCCTTGAATTTAGCAAATATCTGCTTGTGCATCTGGAATATTTCAACCATTTAATTTTCTTTTTTACTTCGGTTATGTAGGTTAACAGGTTTAACCAGTACTGCTAATATGCTAAATAACCAATGGTATAACTAAGGATAATGGGTTATGATCACATGACCTTCTCATGATGACAGGAATACAGACACAGGTCAAGAGTCACACATGCATGTATTCTTGTCACACCATCAGGGCAGTGGTCACACTTAAGGTTTAATCCAGCTTCAGTCCACTTTCAGAGTGAGGGAATACATCAGCAAAGTGACAAGCTGTTTTCTTTCAGTGTTAAATAACTCAGAAAATTCATCTTTGGGATAGATAATGTGGAAAGAAAATTACTGGTCACTTTGCTGATGATATTCTCTCGTTCTGAAGGTAGTCTGAAGCTGGATTAAACGTTAGGTGTGGCCACAGCCCTGGTCACAAAGAGGCAGGAAGAATAGGGAGTTGAGAGCATGGTATAGGGGGTGTGCATGAATGCAAGTTTCAACCTCTGATTCAATTCAAATAGAATATTTGAATGTTCAGATTCGTTCAAATACAGAAAAAAAGGAATGTTTTCAAATTTGAACCAATTCAAATACATTTGTATCTATTTGCTTGAATATTCAGTTCATATTTGATGATCTGAATGTTGACAACATTTGCATGTGTCTGTACACATTTGTATGCATCCGTACTCATTCGTAGGCATCCCGTTTTTATCCCGTGCGCATACCATTTTCGTCCCATACGTATCTGAACAAATGTGTACGGATATAAATAAGATGTGTATGGATATGTATGTAATGTGTACATATCTGCACACAGACGAATGTCCAAATAGTTCATATGAATGATTCAAAACATTCAGATCCGTTCAAATGTTAAAAACGGATATACAGACATTTGATTTGAATTTGAATGTTTGAATTTGAGTGAATTCGATCAAATTCTGAATTTTTCAAATATTTGTGCACATCCCTAGCATGGCATATGACACTCCCAGAGTGCCATTGTAGTGCTGCCTCACTGTTGTGCCAGATCAGCATCACATCACTGGGACAGCTGCACAGCAACTGGCCAAAATGGAGTTACATCCTGAACACACAGCCATAAAATGGTACATGACACACCCTGGAAGTGCAGCTGCACTAGATCTGTCCACTGGCCCCAGGGAGGGCCTGGGAAGCAGCAGGAGACTCACACACTCTGGCAGTTCTGTTTCCAACCTTGCTCAATTGTGATCTGCATGCAGTACTGAAAGTGACTTGCCTCATATGAGCCCCAACCTATTCAAGTCATTATGCTCTCCACTCACTTACAGTTCATGTTGAATTATTAATAGAAAATAGAAAACGTTCCTAAAAAAAACAAATTACTTTTCTGTAGTTAATTCAAGCACATGACAGAGCTTATTTGAGTTTGAAAGACAATGAGTGTTTTTCCACTGCCACTAAAAGTACCCATTAAGTACCCATTAATGGGTACGAAATGGCATTTTTGTGCCCATTAATGGGTACTTAATGGGTACTTCTAGTGACAGTGGAAAAACACCCAACGCTGAGAGATGATGAACATAAAGCCATTTATATGTGCTGTAGTGTATGATAGGCCAGGTGCTTTAGAATAGGATTTGTGGACAAAATAAATTCCTATCTCAAATTTTAAAAGGAAAAGGGGCGAGAGAAAGGGGGGGGGAATCTGCAATGAAAGAAATCCTTAAAAATGTGATTTTTGTTTACAGATTCTCATGGTAAGAATGCACAAAGTATTGATGCATAGATTTTCAGGTGTTTTTCCACTGTCACTAGAAGTACCCATAAAGCACCCATTAATGAGTGCTTAATGGGTACTTCTAGTGACAGTGGAAAAACACCCTTCAATTGTTTACACACAATGCAAATGTATGTAGATGTGTGTATATAGAGACAGACACACAACTCTTATATAGTACAGTTTTGTATACTATATAATATACTGTAGCATGATTTTGCTTTTACATGTGGCTAAAATGTGACTTCATTTCTTTAATGAAGCCCTAGAAACCTTCAATAATGTGATTTGGACTCTAGAGTGCCACTGTATTACACTGACAGCTTGAACTAACCCTTCTCCATATGAGTGAAACTCTGGTAGACCAGACTGCATTCAGAAGGCCAAAAAAGGTCTCCTGATAAGAGCCCCATTCAGGTCACAGCAACTGGGAAACTGCCAGGAAACCACAGCAAACAGCTTTAAAGGCATGTACTGTCCTCTCTACCCCTCTCACTGCCATCTGGAGAGAAGTCAAAGGTGAAAGAACTTGCCTGCACTGTTTTCTGCACTGCACAATAAAGTGTTAAACAGAAAATGCCTAACTTCTGTGGCTATTTCTTGTTGCTTTAATAATGTTCAGCAGAAACATTGAGGCTGCACACATTTTGCTCCAGACTTCAAGAACTGGAAGGGCAGGAGGCCACGGGGGGTATGCACACTGACCAAGTATATATATACCTTTCAGCTCAGTGGCACAAATGCTCAACATGTGAACACTCAAGTTTTGGAGAACTCGGGTAACTTTAAACTTCTACTGAATTTTGTGCCACATTTCTGTGCTGGGAAATAGTAACTCTGTTTTGAGCACACACAATGCACACAAGCATGAACTCTGAAATTGTACACCTTTCTGTATATTAAATGTACATATTCAGGCATTTTACTAGGAATGTGCACACATGGGTTTGGGGCATTCGATTCGTAAGGAACCGAATGTTAGAAAATCTGTATTCATTCGAATAGATGCCCTTCAAACGTGCTAGGATTCTATTTGCTGCGAACATATTCATTCATATAAATGCGTACAAATGTCCGAATGCATACGTATCAAATACGTATCCTGGATACGTATATTATATAAATGGATACATAATGGATACGGATCCTCCTTCTGTCTTACACACACACACACGCATTGCCTCTAACTCTGTTTCTCCAAACCTGCTTCCCCTCCTGTCTTAAATACACAGCTCTTGCGTCTTTCTCACTGTTTCTCAGATCTTTTACTATCACGGTAGTTGCCAGTTATAAGTCCTATTGTGAGTCTGAAAGCAGTTGATCCGACCTGAAATGGATCACTGTTTGAAAGTGCAGCTTTTTCCCTTGGCAGCTTCCTTTTTATAGAGACATCTGGCATGCCTTTAGTTGCGTGCTAACTGAGAGCACAAGAATAACTTTGTATCTTTATGAATTCCATGGCAGTTGTTCTTTCTATATTAATTCACTTTCCACTTTTGTTACAAGCAGGATTATAGCCACAGCTGTAAAGATGATACTGGCAGGTTGCATGTTTCCCATTGCAGCAACATTTTTTCTTAAAGCACAGTTAGTAACAAAACAGATTGCTTATCCTTGCCTTGCTGTGAAGTAGGTCTCTGTGTAAAATGCCACCGCTCTTGGCACTTGGCTGTGAAGGTTGCAACATCACCATCACATCTGGTATGTCCCACTGCCTCACTTTTCAGGGAGAATATGGAATCGGAAGGGCAGCTGTTTTCATCCTCAGCTGCTTCAGAGTGATCCACTTCAGTCTCTAGGTGATTCTTGACTTATTTCTACCATATGGTTCAAGAGTTGGGTTCTGGAACTGAGGTGTTCAAGCTTTTAGGACACACTGTGCTGAAGAAAACTTGACCTTCAATGCATGCATAGCAGATTTATTTATTTTAACTTCCCCTTCAACAGAATACATATTTTAGTCAGGTAAAAACTAGTTAGAAATATTGACAAAAATTCATGTGGATGCCCACCTTGCTTCCACGTGGCAGTTAAGATTCTGTTGTATTTTAAGGATGTATAAAACTACAACAAAATGAAATTGATGAAACTGTTTTACAAGGACACTAGAAAATAACTGTTTGAGGGATTTAAAAAAGGCTTTCTGATTATTTTCTTTTAACAGTTAACAAATGCTTGTTTGATACTGGGGTTTTTTATCTACAAAGACAATTCCATCTATCTATCTATCTATCTATCTATCTATCTATCTATCTATCTATCTATCTATCTATCTATCTATCTATCTATCTATCTATCTATCTATCTATCTATCTATCTATCTATCTATCCATCCATCCATCCATCCATCCATCCATCCATCCATCCATCCATCCATCCATCCATCCATCCATCCATCCATCCATCCAGTTTCCGCAGCCAATAAAGAAACACCCTTCCATCGCCCTTATGGAAATGCTCCAGGAACGGCTGCTGGTATTGAGGTAGAAAATAAGTTTAAAACAATTAAAACTTGAAAATGAGAAATACTTCTGTAGGTTAACTGAATACATTTCCAGCTTAAAGCTAACCTGAAAATTCTCCACAGAACTATTTCTTTCATCTGTGATGGTTCCAAGCAGGTCAACATTTTCATGAAGCTTCCTTCAACTCAGTATTCTTATTGCTGCCACCATAGGTGATAAATTAACATGTAGGGACATTTCATTCAACAGCACATGTCTTTTTATTACATAATGGGAGCTTGGAGCCAGTATTGCATAGTTCACATGGTAAATTAGACACTTGTGTAAGCATCACATCTATCTATGTGGAATATCAGTGTTGTTCTAAATGTAGAGACAAAATGAAAGAGGCTGTGACATGGTTCTTAAACAGGCTGCACACACACTGCTCTGGAGATTTTGCATCTAAATTCACCAGCATCCAGGAATCCACAGCTAGTCCTGGAACAATTTAGCGGGATGTCAGGATATTTAGACTCTCAAGGCAGATTGTGACAACTAAATCACTCTCCCTCCACATATGGTAGCACTGAGGGGGGAAGGAATGACTCATTGGGGGGCATTTCTGCCCAGGTGCAGCCACAGCAGATCAGGAAGATGCTTGTAACTTGGCCATTTTGTGTCTGTCGGAGATTTTGCCGGGACAGAAATATTGCCGTTGCAAGAAAGTTTCTCTTTGCAGTGATGTTCTTGAAACCACAATGAAAGGACTTCCATGTACCTAGCACTAGGGATGTGTATGATTTTTTTTTCATGTTCGACTCATATCAAATTGAATGCAAGAAATTTGTATTCATTCAAATAGATCCCCTCCAATTGTGGTAGAATTCAACTTTGACACAAATGTTCAATATGAATCTGATTAGAACCCCTACTACGAATCGCCTACGAATCCCCTTCGTATCCCTACATACCCCTATGTATCCCCTACCTATCCACTCTGAAAACATCAAATTCACTCTCAAACCACTTTGAATCCATTATGAATCCCCTTTAAATCCCCTTTGGATCTCTGAATGGTCAGCCACTTTCTCACCTCCCCAACTTCACAAATGTAACAAAGCATCATACGAACATATAGAAACATTTGAATGTCAGTCTTCAAATGTATTAACATTCTTTTCAAATATGAATGTCCAAATTTGGACAAATTCATATGAATTACAAATGTTGCGAACATTCGTGCACATCCCTACCTATCACAGCAGATTTTGGGACAGTACATGCATCCTGTCACAGCTGTCAGTGGCTGGTGCCATAAAAGATTTGTGCACACAGTTAAGCCACCAGGAGCTATGCTAAAAACTTTATAAAGCAGTGAAGTCTAGTAATAATTTATTGGATGTTGAAACTTCAGTTCTTCATGTTGACAGAAAGACACATTATCATTCTATTTCAAGATAACTGAGAGTCATTCAGTAGCTTCTCAGGAAAGTGTTTGTATAATGCTTGAATATGACCCTTGTAACTGCAGCCAGGGAAAACACTTTTAACAGTACTTGTTCAGTGAAGGTGTTATTGTTGAAATTCAGTCAGTTTCTAAAATCTTCAAAGTTGTGTGCTTGAAAGTTGATGCCAGGAACAACTGAATTCTAAAACTTGAAGAGCTTAGCTCAGACAATGGATATTTTCAATTAGGAAAGCCCTTCAAGCTTAAGACCAGACTTTAGATTGTGTCATGTAGAGTTTAGTTTGCTGTGAAGGTGGGGGGAAAAGGCCATGTTTTAACAAATGTATCCTGGAAACCAATAATGATGCCATGCAACCTTCCAAACTGTGGTGATTTACAAAATGTCTTTCATGCCTCGACATTATCTTCTGATGAGTAATGCCCTGGGAAACAGTAATCAGAAAAATAACTCCCAAACATAAAACTCCTTTTGAGAGGGCAGGATCTTTTGGTTTAGGCTTGAAAAATGCAAAATACCCCCATAATAAATCCCTAAACCCTCATAAAAATAACCTAATCACAGATTCTTCCGAAACAAATGAAGAACGTTTATTAGGAATCAGAGGCAGTTCCTGTACTGGTTTGGAATGAACGCCGATCACCCTGCCCCCTTGGATTTAGATCAATATACTAGAAACATTTCTAGTCAAAAGTTAGCAGGTTATGGGTTTGCCAAACAGAACCCCATAAGATGCCAAAGACTAGACCATGTGATCCTCAGCTCCTCCCTCCTCCCCCTGTTTGTAGCTGACTGACGCTTAGTATTGATTGAGGGAGGGAACAGTAGATATCAGGGTTGTTTTACATAGGTTTTTATTTTTCCTGTTTTTCTGGTTTATTTGTAATTCTTGAGTGAGCCAGTTTGGTCTAGTGGTTAGGGAGCCGGATTCTTATCTGGGAATACCAGGTTCGATTCTGCCCTCCCCCATGAAGCCAGCTGGGTGACCTTGGGCTAGTCACAGCTCTCTTCTGAGCTCTCACAGCCCCACCTACCTCACAGGGTGTCTGTTGTGGGGAGAAGAATAGAAAAGCTTTGTCAGCTGCTTTGAGTCCCCTTAAAATGGGTGAGAAAAGCGGGGTAGAAAAGCCAACTCTTCTTCTTCTTCTTCTTCTTTATTAGGTAATAAATCAGGTAAAAATTCTTAGGTAAATTATTCTTAGGTAAAAATTAGTGTATTATATATTTAATAGCTTGCATCTGGTCCTGGGAGGGAGGGGGAATGTATTTATTAAATTTTTATATATTTATTTTGTGTTGTGCTTGTGTAAGTACATTTGAAACATTTCTCTGTGTTATTTGATCTGGCTGCCTCCAGTGCTGGACTCCCGGAAGTCTCAAGTTTGTTCTCCCTGCCTTGCCTCCACGTGTAAAGCAGGAGTTAAGAAGCTGCTAGTAGGCAGAAAGCCTCAGGGAGGGGAGCAGCAGGGAATGAGGCAATCCTAAGGAGGGGAGGGATAGGCTGGCTGGCAACCACTGGGGCAGCCTGCTAGGCTGGTAAAACATTTTATTAAAGGTGGGGGGTGGGAAGAGCTCTTGCGGCACCACTTTCCATCCAAAGCCAGTGAGTGAGGCTCTGCTCTCTCCCTCGCTTTTAGAGCGGCTGCTGTAAAAGCTGCAGCACAAATGAGATTTGAGCCCTCCCCATCCAAGGCTGCTCACCCTGCTGTTGCTGCTTGTTGGAAAGGAACGGGGGAGGGGGACGGGACAGGATTAAGCCTGGGTCAAAAACATGCCAAAATAGGGGCAGTGACTACCAAGACAAAGGTAGAGTTAGTCAACAGCTCCACTCTCATTCTTTTCTTCTCTCTCATGTTGGAGAATTCAAGCACCCTGCCCCTGCTTCTGCCTACTGCTTCGGCTTTTTCTCTTTTTTATTCTTTTGCAAAGTAAGCCCTCTGTCCTCGTGAACCTGTGGAGCCTCTTTCCTTATTTTCTCTCCTCTCTGTCTTCTTTTTTTGGGGGTGGTAGTCTTATTCCTGGGGTGGTGGGAGTCAGTGAGGATGGGATGTCCCCCTCTCCTGCCCCTCCCTTCCCCTATCAGGGGCTCCAGGCTCCCTTTGTACCTGGGTTGGCCTCCTCTCCCTCCCCCTTCAGGTTGCCCTCTGCCCCTTCCAATCTGAGACCCTGTGTGTGTGTGTGTGTCCCTTGCTCCTGCTGTGCAGGCTGATAATCTCCAGAAGGGACTCATCCTGCTCCCGTTCTGCAAAACTCCTGATGCTCTTTCTGCCTCCCTAACCCCCCCACCCAGGTCCCTTGCTGGGTGTCTGTATGCTTCCTGGGTGCTGGTTCTGCCTGAAGTGTTTGTTCTAGCAGGTTATTTTAAAGTTGGTTGCTATCAAGCACCTTTTCCTCAAATTAATGGTCTGGATTAAGCTACAGGGAGAGCAAATTATGGCTTTGCTTTGGGCTTCCTAATCATGGGCTGTGTTTATACCTTAAGTTTTAATCCAGTTTTAGTCCTCTTTCAGAAGGAGGGAATCTATCTGTAAAGTGTCATTTTCCTTCAGTATGATCCAGCTCAGAAAAATCACGTTTGGGCTAAATAATGTGGGAAAAACCTTAACTAGTAACAATGTTGATGTTTTCTCTCACTCTGAAAGTGGACTGAAGCTGGATTAAAACTTAGGTGTGAACACCACCTTGTTGTCTTCGTCAGACAAAATAAAAAGCTGATGTATCAAGTGATATTAAAATACGTATAAGTCAGATTACTTTGTGTGAAAATCTGTTTTTCCAGTGGATGGATGGATGGATGGATGGATGGATGGATGGATGGATGGATGGATGGATGGATGGATGGATGGATGGATGGATGGATGGATGGATGGATCGATCGATCGATCGATCGATCGATCGATCGATCGATCGATCGATATGTGATGCAAAGCAAGCTAAACCCTTCTGTATACTGGGATACTAGCCTGTGAAGAAAAGTGCCAATAATTGTTTAGGGAGGTGCAAAACAGTTTTTAGTTGGAAACAAGAGGCGTATTCACACTTAGGCCTCTGGGATACAGTAAGGACAGCAAACACAGCAAACAGCACTTTGATTAGGCTGCTTCCACCGAGAAAGGTCCCTGCCTGTACCAGAGCTGTCCTAATTGCAGCTGAGGTGTGGAGCTACTGTCACTCACTCACAGTCTTAATGATTGGGAAATCTCAAGTGTAACATTAATGTTTTTTTAGAACTGTTGTCTCTTTCTAAAAGGCTGTTTTGTGTCTTTAGAACTGGCGCGCACCACGGAAGAGTCATGATTGCCTTCTCATCTGAGTAGGTGATGTATTTGGCGCATTCTTACAAACCTAATGCTCACCTTCCACAAGTATCTCCTTCAAGGCTCATTTTCTTTTGCACAAGAGTTACGGCCAAACTTGGACTAGATATGATGAAAGGATTAGGCAGTAGTTTAAAGCTGATTAATTAAGATAGTATTTGTTTTAACCTAAACAGAGCACTTGTTTATTTAACTTCTCTGTTAAAATTACTGTCTGCTCTCTTTCCAGTTCTTGGATCAGGTCATCAGACTTGTTCACCCTTACTCTCTAAAGTTCTGAGTTTGTCCAAACTGCATAAGCTGGCTGGATTTTTCAGAGATATTTTGCAAATCATGTGTAGTAGTGATGGTCAGTGTGGCCATCTCAGTCTCTTTGCCCTGTGAAGACAGTTCACACCATTTTTCTTTATTTCAAAAGGAGTACGGTTGATATTTGTGCTTTTGAAAGGTAATAGCATGGCTGCATTCACACCTAAGTTTTAATCCAGTCTCAGACCACTTTCAGAATGAAAGAACACATCAGCAAAGTGACAAGTTGATTTCTTTCAGCATTATCTGACTCAGATAATGGGCAGGGCATCAGGGGAGGTGATCCAGGGATGGGGAGGTGATTGGATCCCCGAAGAGAGGGAGGAAAATCCCCATGATCTCATGGTCAATCATGCCAGGTGGCAGGACTCCAGCAGTAGTCCTGGAAATAATGTGAATGCTCTCCCCACTGGACCCTTCAGGTAAGTCCAGGGGATAGCTTGGATGCTCCACACCACAGCTGCAATTAGGACAGCTCTGGTACAGGCAGGGACCTTTCTCGGTGGAAGCAGCCTAATCAAAGTACTGTTTGCTGTGTACCAGAACTGTCCTTATTGTATCCCAGAGGCCTAAGTGTGAATACGCCTCTTGTTTCCAACTAAAAACTGTTTTGCACCTGGCCAAACAATTATTGGCGGTTTTCTTCACAGGCTAGTATCCCAGTACACAGAAGGGTTTAGCCTGCTTTGCATCACATATTGATGCAGGACACAGCAGACCACGCCTCCCCCCAAATACTCTGTCTGTACCAAGATACAGCATAGTTCATAATATGGTGCCCCAAATGCTGTCCTATTGTTGCCTCCCGTTAGACCTTGACAATGAGGTCTATCTGTGTACTAGGATGTGCACAATTTTTTTAAATTCAATTTGTATTGAAGCGAATGCAAGAAAATTAGTATTCATTTGAACAGATCCCCCTTCAAATGTAGTGGAATTTGTACTTGATATGAATGTTCAGTCCCATACAAATCCTCTATGAATGCCATACGAAATTTCATATCGAGACATTCAATTTGAACTGGAATGTTAATCTTTGAATTTTCCAACATTTGATTTGAATGCGAATGTCTGAATTCAGCCAAATTTGCATGAATTTCAAATGTTGTGAATATTCGTGCACATCCCTACAGTGCACCAATAAACACACGGGGGTTTCTTTTTCATGGTTGGCACCCCAAGAAGCACCAACAGGAGTGGCCCCAGAAGTTAGTGTCCCCTTCCAAAAGGTCCTTCCTGCCTGTATCAGCTTTGAGGGCTGAGCTGATACATTATACAAAGGATACATTATAT
This sequence comes from Aspidoscelis tigris stejnegeri, assembly GCA_023333525.1. NCBI lineage: Eukaryota > Metazoa > Chordata > Lepidosauria > Squamata > Teiidae > Aspidoscelis > Aspidoscelis tigris. The sequence goes on along the minus strand of JALMGA010000007.1, from coordinate 65,919,036 downwards.
AAATTATCCATCTATGTGGTGTATCATGCAAACAGTATACTTCAGTTTAATCTCTTCATTCCCTGGTGTTTATTTATCACTTATGGATTAACAGATGAAAAATGTAACATTTTTTGGATGGATGTAAATCAGTAATCTACATAGAAGATAAAAGATAATAGTCATTTGCACAAGGCAATATCCTTTTACATTTTAAACAATGCACATTAGGCTGCCATGGATTATTTTGGAGATCATCTTAGCAGAGCTGCAGTATTTGTTGATTTCTTCTTAATTATATCTCAAGTGTTTCAGACAATTTAAATTAACATCTATGAAAATACTAGTGGTTTATAAATGAGTTTCTTTCAGCCCTGATCCTTTATTTAGATCCCTGATTGTTGGCATTCATTTCTGAAAAAAGGTGCTGAGGTTGGTAGAGACGTAAATTGTTCATGTGCAAATTGTTTCAAAAGAATGTGATGAGCATTTTTGCTTGCTGTTTCATTTTTTGCACTGTGATGCCCAGCAACATCCCTCCCTCCCCATTAACTCAAATGAAAATTAGCCTGTGGGAAGCTAAGGCTGGGGGTCAAAGGTTAATGCCCTGGAAATTCCACCTTCAGGCTGAAAAACCTGGATTCTTTGTTCTGATTTGTGGCTCTGGTTTGTTTACACATTTTAAGAACTGTTCAAAATAATATGAGGCAAATGATTCATGTCACGAGTTGGTAATGCTCATGCACATTTCATTTCTGATTCTGTGCACTCAGCAGGGAGCTAAAACTAAATCAGCAGACTGAAGGTTTTCATGGTAGAATTCATGTTTAGTGAAGCAGGTGCAAAGAAACTCTTTGCAGCTTATGAGTAAAGTTTATACATTCCAGCCCTCCCTTCATTTTTGCCATATCTGTTTATAAGTGAGTTCATTCTTTCCTGCTTTTTCACTGTATGCTAATTTGCGTTGGACAAACTACAGCTACTGGCTGGGTTCCTCATAACATTTTTCCTGTTTGTCATTAGCTCTTGTATCCATTTTTTTAAGAAAATAATAAAAAAGAACAAAATATACTACTTTAGCTGCTGTATGATGGCAAAGTCATTGTGTCATAATGAGGGAAAGCATATATATTTAAACTCTTACTTAACCCAGAAATCCATGAGTTTGTAGTCAGAACTGAGGTAATTAATTACGTTCCTTTGTCCATGTAATGTTCTTTTCTAGAAAGACAGAGATCCCAGCATCCTTGTGCTGAAACACAGATGCAAAACTTAAGTTAGGGATGTGACGTCTAATTTGGGTTCTTTTCTATTAGCACTGTGTATTGTCCTGTCATGGTATATTTTCACAAATGTTATTGTCAAGCACAACAGCTGGTCTATAGAAGTAATATGTGTTGTCTATATGTGCTCTTATTTTGCATTCTTTACATAATTCTGTATGAATAATCTTTGCTACATTATTATAGCCCTTTCTGCTCTTAGCCTTATTCTGGATTATATCCCAGAATAGGGGCCTGCTGTTTGCATGCTAATGCAGGCTATGGCAGTCATCAAGCGAGGTCTACCATAGTCTGTAGTCATAGCATGTGGACAACAGATCCCTATCCCAAGATATATTCCAGAGTAAGGCCAAGTGCAGAAAGGGACAATGTAAGTAATCTGTAGAACACAAAATCCAAATATAGCAGACTATTTCCTTACAAGCACATTTTCTACACTTATTTTCTGGAACTTGATCTTTGTTTTGTTTTTTATGTGATTTCAGAACAGCTATCACCATCCAATAGCCATTTCTTTGAAATGCCATAGTCAAAAACATTGCCATGTATCAGTTGTACATCTTTTTAAGCTCATTTCTTTTCATTGCCAGAATGGCTTCAGGTATTCTTAACCTCAAATTCCAGCTTTAACGGTACTGGGGTATAATTTTTGTCCACTTACAGTTATGTTTGTTGGGTTTTTTATTACAGTTATTTTGTTGTTATTGCAGCATCTAGCGGATGTTTATCACTGGTATTCTGACAGTTGAGTTTTTCCAAAGGACCTAGGATAATCAGAGATATCAGGGCAGAATACAAGCTGCTTCCCATAGTACTGTTTTACAATTGATGCTTTAGATTTTTACAACTGCACCAAGAGCACCAATAACTATTGGCATAACTGTCACCTTCCTTTGCCATAGATGCTTGATTTCAATTTGCAGGTCTTTGTTTGACCACAGGAGTATTATGTGCAAGATACTTACTTGTCTGTAGTCAGAAATCATAGAATCATAGAGTTGGAAGGGATCCCTAGGGTCATTGAGTCCAATCCTTGCTGAATGCTGGAGTCACTAAACTATCCCAGCCAGATGGCTGTCAGCCTCTGCTTGAAAGCCTCCAGCAAAGGAGAGCTTAACACTCCGGTAGCAACCTGTTCCACTGATTGTTCACCCATTGATTGTTAGAAAGTTTTGATTCCATTGCTTCTAGTCCTCTTTCATACAAATAGGATAAGGCTGATCCTCTGCAGTATGACAGCCCTTCAGCTACTTGAAGACAGCTGTCACGTCTCCTCTGTTTTATTCTTCAGACGCTTCTTTACCTGGGCATGGCTAGAAAACCACTCAGCATCTCAGGCTGTATTCAGACATAATAAAATGGGCATTTTAGAGACACTCCAGGGAGACACTATGTGGCCCTCGTGTTCTCAACTAGGGATGTGCATGAATGTTTTTTCCTGTTTGCTTCACATAGAAGTGAATGGGCATGGGTACCTTGCATTCATGTGAATGAAGATTCTAAGGGCCTTTTTCTACTAGGGCTTAGAACCCTTCTATGACCCCATTAGGAACCTGATTAGTACCTGACTGGTACCAATCAGAAAGGCCCTGTCCCCACCTGGACCCTATCTGCAAGGCCCTGTCCCCATGAGGTCAGGGGGAATCTGGATTTAATGGGTCCTTCAGGCCCTTGTGGACCTGATTAAAGGTGTCCACAATGGGGGTCTTCAGGCATCTTCAAGATCTAGATCTCCAGGAGGACCCCATCTCAAAGATCTGGATCTTGAAGATCCAGATCTTTGACTGTATATGGAAAAAGGGGGTAAGTCATTGCCACATTTTTGTGTTATATCTGTTGATGATGGTAATGGTGTTGATTACTATTGCTGCTGCTGCTGCTCCTAAGCCCTGTCCCCATGCAATTGAAAGTCTGCTGGAACTCTTCTTTTGCCTCTGAGCGGCCCCATTCCAGACTTTACAAGGCGCTTAGGGAGCTTAGGAAAGTGAGACACCCGCGATAAAATACATGCACTTTAAAGAAGAGTTCCAGCGCTCTTTCGGCGATTCGCGGGTTTTGCTCGCTATATCTGCCTTGAGGACGCTCCGTGGCAAAAGGGGCGGGGATTGCTTGCCTGCACACACAGCCAAAAAGCATTCACACATCTGAGAAATGCAGCAGGTTCACTTCCTTTGTAAAAAGAGCCAGAATTGCTCAGAATTGCAACATTGTTATCAGTGATCTGTGAAAGCCTTAAAAGAGAATGAGCGAACGATCGCGCTGCTGATGCCTGCAGCCGCTGACTTTCCTGGGGCAGAAAGCCTTTTCTAACAGAGAACTGAGGGAAAGTAAGTGCTGAAAATGAATGAATGAGCGATCATCTGCCTTTGCTAGGGGCGGGAAGCTGTTTCAGGAGACGTAGATCTGCCTATTTTTCCTTTTAACAAGAGAGGGGGCGGGGGGAAGATGCGGGGAAAGGAAACAGGCTCCTTGGGGACGGAAAGTCCGTTTAGATTGCGGCTACCATGGGGGCGCTTATTCCGGAAGTGGAGGGGACTTTTAAAGTCAGCTATAACAGAGTGACAGCAGAGGAAGCCGAGAGGGGCTAATAAGTCTTTTGGGGATTGGGCCCTACTACTGTTTTAAAGTTGTATTAATGGATAATAGTACAGCATGTGCATTGTGTTGGAGTGACTGAGAGTATTTTACCAGGCCCAGTCGCAATGGTAAACCTGCCTGCTCCACTTTTTATAACCAAAATGAAGTTGGTCATATGAACAATTTATTCTGTATGAACAATTTTTTCTCCTTTGCCAAGGTCAACTTAGGGGAAATGGAGAGAGAGATGGAGATTGTAGAACATTTTACTTTCAGAAACATAGATTGGTAACCTTACTCGATACCACAGTTCTCTAGTAAAGCTATGATATAATTGCTAGCAATCTCTATAATGCATGCCAGTACCAGTTACCATAATATGCTAATGAGAAATTGCTACGTATTAAAAAAAATAGGACCTTCTGTTTTCAGAGTGAGAATAGTCTCCACCTTGAGGTGTGTCTATCTCTTTCACTGTACATGTTTAGGAAGGCAGTAAAGACACACGTCTATGTCCTGGCCTTCGGTAGTATGGGGATACACTTTCCCTTCCAACTTTGCAGATGCTACTGTTTTAAGTAAGTAAGTAAGTAAAAGTAAGTAAAAGTAAGTAAGAGTGAGCGAGCGAGTGAGTGAGTGAGCGAACAGTAGTGTGTTGGCAATGATTTCTGAAGTTCCATTGTAAAAGTGCATAACATGGTGGGTGCATTTGTCCTTTAGTAGCTTTAATTCTGTAATTACATGCTTTTCCTCAGGATGCCAATGTTAGACCTGCCAAGGGAGCAAGGCAGGGTGTGATTTCACAGCCAGCAATCACCCAACCATGTCTGAAGTTATGAGCCATCACTGCCAGTTGGTGAAAATAATTCTCAGGGCTAAGAAGAACTACAGATGTCTGCGCCATTTGCTATTTTGCTTTAAGCAATGTCTTAAGAATCTGCAATGCATACAAAAAAAAAAAAGAGAGAGAGAGAGAGCCTCAAAAGCTATTTGGTGGTAGTAGTGTTCACATGGAAATGCATTAATCTACTTAAAAGATAGAAAATACACTTCAAAATGCATTATCTGATACTCAATATTGCTTAGAGGCGGAATGAGGACACAAGTATCTGCCTAACCACTTCTAGGGGCCTATTTACACCTCTATACAAGAGGCAATCATGTTGACACTAGGGATGTGCATGGATATTTGTAACATTCATACAAATTTGGACATTCATATATGAATAGAATGCTACAACCAGTCACTATTTAAAACTGCATTCATGCTAAAAGACTCTTTTTTCCAGAGCTGAAAAAAATGAATCATATTCATTTTGCTGGTAGTTACTCTTCATTCACATGTAGTCTTTCCTTCCATCCTCCACTTCCCCCCCCCCATGATATTTCAAAATACCATATGAAACAAAAAACCCTCATTAAAACAATCTTGCTTTCACTGTATGAGATGTTTTTATGTTACTGTTTGTCTACTAAGATGCATGCATTTTCTTGTTTAAAGCCCAATTTGTAGGAAACTGCTGCTGGTGAAACTGTTCTTGAAATGATAGGATGGGAGGGGAGGAGAGGATAGAGGAAATAGCTTAGAAGCCTCTTTTAAATGCAGACATTCCAGACTTTACAAAATGAATGCTGCTGAACCAGACAAACCCTGCAATGTTTATCAGCGATCTTAGCTCATCACCAGTTGAAATCAATGCTTAAATCCAATTGCACGTTCTTCGAGATACATTGTTGAAACAATAGGTTTTACTGCCGGCTCCTCAAATCAGCTGGCCTACTTCATATGTTTCTTGGTTTCCATTTACCCAGGTATAACTTAAAACTTGACAGGTTCTGTTCTTCAAAGTGTTTGTGCAAAATAAACATTCTTCTACTCTCACTGAGATGCTCGGAAAGACTCGTGTCGTTCTCTGTATATTTCACAAAGAAATATCTGGATTTGTGTCTTGCTTGGCAATGAACTAAGATAAACATATCTGTGTTGTCACAATGTTTTCAAGTAGATCTGCTCAAAATGATTGTCATGGAGGCTTTCAAAAACTAGTGTCCTCTGACGTGGCAATCTTACATGGGGAGCAAGCTTTTTCCTTATTTAGGCAAAGGCTGGCACAAAGAGATGTGTCTTCACTGATCTCTGAAATATGTGAAATGAAGTTGCCCAATGCACCTCAGTGGAGAGATTATTCCACAATCTGGGAGCCATCACTGAGAAGGACCTATCCTGGGTGCCCAAGCCTTTTGCTACTGAAAGTGGTGGTATAACGTGATGGGCTTCCCCTACAGACCTTAAGGCACAGCTAGGTTGACATGGAAGCAGGCATTCCTGAATTGGCAATCAGTACAGCTCTTTTTAGACCAGTGTGCTATGCATTTTGGTCACATGTATTTAACAGTGTTTCCCCATACACACAGGATTTTAAATGACTACTTGTTTAGTTTAAGTGATGGAGTGTTACTGATCCCAAGCGAAAGGCTGATTTCAGTACAAAGTTTCTTTATAAAAGTATTAAAGCACACAAAAAATTAGTATGCAACAAGAGGCAACAGTATTCAAAATTTCAAGTTGGGTGAATTAGTCATACAGTAAAGTGACTTGAAGAGTGAGATTCTTAAAGTAACTAAGCAGTAACTATTAGCAAGCAAAGAGACTTTCAATGCAACCCAATATAGGATTCTTCATATCATCATCATCATCATCATCTTCATCATCATCATCATCATCATCATCATCATCATTATTAGTGTCCTTATTCAGATTCAGATAAATGTACTATGGTCATAGAGTTATACAAACTGATATTGACTAAGGTGAGAAGAAAATGTGGGATCTTGTTTACAGCCTGTAATTTTTTGCCACAAGCCCTACCAGATGAAAGGATGAAATTGTGAGGCAAGCCCAGACCCTTACCTTGTCAGGTCCTGCTCCTGCAATAGCACAACGAGTAGTTCTGGGTCTTTTGAGGGCAAAAAATATCCAGAAGTGCGGAAGCCCGAGGCCCAGCATGCTATGGGCATTTGGGGCTCAGTTTCAAAGCATGCAAGGTGGAGAAAATTTCGGGAGAACCAAGGTTGGGAGTCGATTTTCCTGAAATAGGGGGAATGCCCTATGTTCACTCCTATGTCCCAGGGCAACATTAGGATTGCCACAGATTATTTTTTCTGTCTTCCTGAATTTTGCTGAACGAGCAGAACTTCACAATTATTTCCTCTTTCTTATATTTTGTGTTTGTGAAACATTAGAATCTCTCCATTCTTTGCCTCTTTCCCTGCTCTCCTGCCTCCTGAAAGCAACACAGTGCTTATTCAACATGGTAAAGTTTATACTGTATTGCTATGAAGTTATATTACCTGTTATCTAACCTGTGGGTTAATAAATTCACCTTTCTAACAGGTTTGGTGTTTGTGTCTGCAGTCACTGCATCAAAGCTTTCAGAATGTGCTAAGACTGTACAAAAAGATTTCTTGTGGATATATGTCTCTGGGTATGTACAGTGTCTGAGCATATATCATATCAAGGGATGTAGCTATGGTGGAATTTACCTCTGGAAAAGTAAGAAGATAAGGCCCTTACACCATGAATTCTAAGAACAAAAGCAGGCACAAAGTCCAATATTAAGTATACACCAAAGTCAGCAGTCATTCAAATATTTCCTATGCTCCTCTGACCTTGACCAAGAGCTAGTATTGCTTGGTGCCAGCTAGGTACTTTGATCAATTATATTTGATGATTACAAGGAAATTCAAAAAGAACAACAACAACAAAAACCCACCCAAATCTTGCTCAATTTTACTTTGCAAAACATCACAAAAGTGACTTATGTTTACCTAATCAGAGGAAAGTCCACCAAAGAGTGTCCACCTCAGTTCAAAAAACTATAGCTGATTTTTATTTATACACATTCCTGCTTTAGGGTCATCTTTGTGATGAAGGATTGATGCACAGCATCACTTTCTCCTTTTCAGGGTCTATGAACAATCTATATTGCTCAGGTCTGGTTGTAAATTTTTATGTGCCAGGACTTGTGATTTCATGATCAATGGAGCAGAAAGGCTCATAGCTGGTGAATTTACATACTCAGATTTATTATGCATTTTCCTATATTTCTAAATCTTCATCAGGTTGATTCAAAGATAGCCCAAATTAAATGTCCAGTTCCTTATAAAATGCCACATAATACTTTACTATTCCCAGCAAGTCTGTGAATAATTACAACATACAAAAAGTGACGTGTTGAGGTACCTAATGCACTACAAATGCCTCAGCAAAATGATGTTATCTCAACCTGAGGCTAATTTGTACTTGGCCCTGTAACAGGCAATAAGGTAACATCTCTTGCTTTACCAGATGTTAGCCTATTGTCTACTAGCAGTGGTACAGGCATACCGACCTTTACCAAAAGCTTACCTATGTCATCCAGCCCATTTCTGGTGCTAGGAGTCATCTGAAGTGCCACACAAGGATGCTGGCACCTCAGATGACCCCAGACGTGTCTGTGCATGCATGAAGCATCAACATTGCCATGGCAATGGCACCGGCACTGGTGCAGTCACACCAGGCACTGAGATCATGCCAGTCAGTTATAGATCCACATGGTAGTAGCCACCTACATTTGAAATCTTAGATGAGCCCTGTACTGGATGAGCAGCACTTGAAGTATGTATGGGCAGGCCTGGGCAGGTCAGATCACCATGGCAACATCCACAGCTAAATCCAGCATGGACCCAGACGTTGCACCCTAATACCTTATACAGCCCACAAGGGATTATTCTGCACTGGCAAATGTACTAGACAAGAAAGGAGACAGGAGGGTCTTAGTAATATAGAATCATAGAACCGTACAAAATATACAAATATTATGAAAATTGACAGGGAAACATTAACCTCCCTCTTTTCCCTTGCAGTATGAACTCTGCCTACATTGGCCTACAAAGCTTTGTTGTGAATGTGCATGTCTGTATGTGTGCACCACCTTGATTTGCACAACATATTACCTCTTCCTGGACCCAGTTCCAATCCACTACAGCTTAGGACCAAGGCTTGAGACTGGAGGACATTGCACACCAATCAGCTTCCCACCATGCCATCTCCCACATCTCTACAGGCATTGCTGGACACACTTTTAAAACATGAATAATAAATTCAGATCCAAGGACAGGGCAGCTGGATACAGGCCTTCATTGCTTCATGTGGGTTGCCCCTTCGAGTTTGACAGACCACCGCTATCACAGTTCAAATTTTAGAGATGCATGTCAGGAAGAAAATTAACAGATAAGGCATTTCTCCCATCAGCATGCTAGAAAAAGCTATAATTCTTTTTCAAAATTTGTTTATGTTCCATGGAGACATCAAAAGTACAATGACATTTCTAACTCCAAGTGAACCTTGGAAACAAGTGGTTTAAATTATGTCCCTATGAGGGCCCTGGAAGAGGCCCAGGATGGTGGGGTGGCAGTAGCAGCAGTGGCAGCAGCAGCAATGTGGAGAAGGCATCATGGATGGTGATGGCAAGGAGGTAAGGTAAGTGGAGAAGGGGTGAGAAAAGAGGGGTGTGGGGGAGGGTTTATTCTTTCCATGTATGGATATTCTATAGAATACCCATGCTTGGATACAAATACCTCCGCATCCATGGGGGGGAGGGGGAGGTATTTGGCCAGAGCCAAATTTTTCCACATTCTATTCTACTCAAATAGAATGTGGAAAAATGGCTCCATGCACACCCCTATGTTTTCGTATGGGATTTGTATGAGACTGAACATTTGTTTCAAATATTAGAAGGGGATTCATTTTGAATGAATACAACTTTTCTTGCATTCGATTCAACATGAATCAAATACAAAAAAAAAAAAAAAAGCCCGCAACGTTTGTGCACATCCCTAGTCCCTAGCATGAGAAGCAAAAAATGGGGAACCAAATGAGGTCAGCATTGCTTTTAACTACACACACAGAGAGAGAGAGAGCTGGATCAAGTGTTCCCATCAACCCAGGAGAAAATAAAATTAATGTCTAATTAGATTGCTGATTTGTTTTCAAGAGAAAAGGAATACAAGAGTAACAAAGTCAGACTAGTCTATGGAGATTTTGCCCTGTCAACTGCAATAATCCAAGGAAAGGCTCCAACCTAGTGCAGCCACCATTCATTTAAATCAAGGGGTTTTCAGATTTTTTTTCTGTTTGATCTAAAACATCCTTTCAAAATAATTCAAAGTTAATGATTGATTCTCTGCATGGAGCACACTACCATAACATCACCCTTTAAAAAGCATGTCATTTAAATTTTGCCACTCTGCGTAAATGTTAGCAAGGAAGTGGGGGCCCTGTTATAAAACTGTTTGTTCAAAGGCTTCCTTTACAAAGCTAGTGTCAAAAGATTTCAGGGGTGGAGTGGTAAATAATAATAAAAAAGGTATGATAGAATTCTGGTACTCCAAGGTAAACATCAAAGAGGAAAATATTAGTTACCCTGATATTGGGTAGAGGGTTAGCAAAGCTGACTTTATACAGGTTTATGAAAAACATGGATAACTTATCTCTTCAAAATGCCAGCAACTCTTGATGAGACCGATAGCTCCAACACATTTTGGAGCACAACTAGTATTTATCTCCATGAAAATTCAGTTAAAAATAGTGTAGGAAACCATGCATTATCTTTAATTTGTCAACATGCTGCTGGAGAATCAGGTGTCTGCCACACTCTCCCTTGACCCAGTTCTGGATGCAACTCCTAGGAGTTCAATGAGTATTTACACCTAACAGTAGAGAAGGGGATGGTCATGGTAAGCTCTCAGTTCAGCCTAATGTTGTGTTGAAGCAAAATGGGTTTTTTGGCATTTGATTCATAGCAAATTGAATGTTAGAAAATCCGTATTCATCCAAATAGATCCACTCCAAATGTGGTAGGATTCTATTTGATACAAATGTATTCGTATGAATATCTAATATGTATCCAACACAAATGAATATGTATCTTCACGAATGCATATATATCTGATATACATATCCCATAACATATCCGCTCTGAAAGCATCACATCTGACCGGAATCCACTTTTAATGTGCTCTCAATCCATGTCAAATGCACTCTAGATCTGTTGCAGGTGTGACTGGCGCAGCTGCTTTCCCACCTCCCCAGTTTAACTAATGTCCGAAAACTTTCGTATTCGTATGAATGTTAATATATGGATATCGTAACACTTGATTTGTGTATGAATGTTCTAATTCACCCACATTCATACGATTAATGGATGTTACAAATATTCATGCACATCCCTAGCATTTAGCACTGCGTTGCCCCATCACCATGGCAACAATGTTACACAAACACGTTGCCACTATTGGTGCAATTCCACAAATTGCTGTTGTCAGCAGTTATTAGCACCTTGCTAGTGCTCAGAGAAACACTAGCCAGGTTAGTGGGAGACGCAGTGACTGTAACTCTCCACCACCTTCATTTCCCAGGCATGTTCTCCCCAGGAAGTGAAGGTACGAAAAGGCCCTCAATTAACTGATAGGTCTTTGCTCATTAGACTGAAAATAACACGTGCTTAATCTGATACAGAGTAACACATGGTGGGCTTATCAATGAGTGCATTATTTTAGGGATAAAGCATTTGTAAAATGCTTTATCAGGTTGTAAAATGCTTTATCGTGTAAAATTCAGACTGTGACATTTATTCGTTACCTTCAGGAAGCAAAATCCAAAACCACATCACTGCTCCAAAGAAGAAGTCAAAGGCAGTTACAGCACTGCTACTACATCCCATTTTCTAATGTTAATAGCACTGTCAGCTAGAAATTGAGCTGCAAATTGGGTAAAGTTGTTTTTTTTCCCTCCTCTTTATTAACTGTAGCCACTTATATTAGCAGCTTTTAGTAAACATTCTTCATTTTGAAGAATTTGCCTTAAGGAGTTTTCTCAGAAATGAATATTGTAATGAGATTTTACTTTTTTAAAAAAAAAATATGCTTGCAAATTATATATAGGGTAGAGAGAAGAACCAAGACCACAGCAAAGTCATTGGAGGAAAATTATTGATCTCACAGCATAAAGGGAAGAATCAGTGAACCAACTAGGAAGTGAAGAGTTGCCCAGTCCAGAGATTTGTGGACATCTTAGGCTATATCCTCATGGGTGCCATAGTGCATGCACTTCAGCTGACCCAAGAGACGGATAGCTAAACTTCACACACATCAGATTCTATTCAGCTTCTGGCCCATTCCATCTGTCCCAGGGGTTGCCTTACCTGGGTGATAATTCTTGGTCAATTAGAGGACTAAGGGCCTTGTTCTGGAACACAGGAGGCATGCAGATAGCACACCTATGTGTTCCAAAACTTCTGGAAACTGCTTTTCAGCAGCATGCCATAGTACATCATCAAAAAACAATCAGGGATGTGCATGGATATTTCTAACATTCAATATTCATATATGAATCGAATGTTAGGACATTCGTATATTGGCATTCGTATTTGTATGAATGTTTCAGAACATTTGTGAAATGGGGAAATGGGAAAGCAATTGTACCAGTCACATCCGGAATGGATCCAGAGTGCATTCGACATGGATTGAGAATGGATTCAAAGTGAATTTGTGTGGGGGGGGTGAGGCTTTCAGAGCAGATATGCTATAGGATACGTATTGGGTACATATTGGTACATATGGGATATGAATCAGAAACGTATGGTATACATATGGGATATGTAAGTGTTTGTATTGGATATTCATGCAAATTCATATGAATACAGTTGCATCAAATAGAATGCTACCACATTTGAAGGTGAACTATTCAAATGGATATGAATTTTCTTACATTCAATTTGATACATATCAAATGCAAAAACAAACCCAGCTATTCGTGCGCATCCCTAAAAAACTCCCCCAAGCCCTGAGGCTGGGAACTTTTGTTCCTAGCAGTCAGAGATTTGGAAAGATGGCTGAGAAGTTTGCACAGCCTTTGTTGCCAATTGGAGGCATAGACCTGAGGCCTTTTCACACTACAGCCGAACATGTGGGGACACGTCCCTACCTGCCTAGATGTGAATGGGGAATCTCTCCCTGCGTGGCCTAGCCCGAAAAGGGCGGCGTGGGGGCAGAACGCCCCTCCCAGGCATGCCACCATTGGGTCAGAGTCAGCCCAGGAGCTGGCAGGCTGGTTTTGTCCCTTGCCTGGGTTCCTGAGGGCTATAGCAAATCTGATTGGGTCCACTACAGCTAGCAGGAAACCCACCCCTGGCACACACACCCATCCTGGGACATATGCCTCCCCAGACATGAGCATGTCAGAGACTTACCCCCTCGCCACCATAGTTAGGACTTTGGATCTATCCGTTTGAATTATCCAGACATTTGTATGTGTACAGATTCGTACGCGATGCGTACTTGAAGATCCACATCTTTCCCGCATCTGTATGCATTTGAATGGATCCGTACGGGATGAAAATGGGTTGCATATGGGGTAACTACAGGGATGCATACGGACGTGTATGGATGCATACGGATGTGGGGAAGATGCATACATGCACATACAAATGTCGATTCAAATCAAAAATTCAAACAAGTAGATTCAAATTGTGTAAATATGAATTGAATCTTGTTAAATTGAATTTCAAAGATTCAAATTGAAATGGATTTTCAGGTATTCTATTTGATTTGAATAGAATGTCAAAAAACATTTGTGCCCATCTCTAGCCCAGATGGAGCAGACCTCTGTTTTCACTTCTGACCTCAGCAGGAATTCCAGTTTTGTGTTTGGATCACTGAAGGCAGTGTTCCACTGGTGCTGGTTTTCCCATGAGCTCTGTGTGATGGTGCATGATGTAGACCACACATGCACATCCGCAGGGCAGTAGTTTCACAGTCTGTCCCAGATTCCACGGCAGTGGTGATGCCAAAATATAAAACACTAGTGTCTAGAGCAGTTGCAGTGTATGGGACTGTAACAAGCAAACAATAAATATTATGACCAGTTTGCTTTTAAACAAGCCTTCCTTTACATCAAGCAACATTTTAAAGACCCAAATTCCCTTCTTTACATATTGGGGACAAAAATTCCCTTGGAGCTTGCCTAATTAAAGTTAATTGTTGCAAATGGAAGCCATTGGAGGTGCTCAGGATAATTCAGCTGAGAGGTGAGATTAGATTAATGTACCACTGGAAAGGCAAGACATTGCAAGGAACTCACAAATGCAGACCTGAAATGTTCTCTCTCTCTCTTTCACGCACGCACACACACACACACACACACACGAGTGTGAGAGAGAGACCCCCTGTTTTAATCATATTGAGATATGCCATGTTTATCAAGCTTATGAAATTTTTTGGAAATAATTAAATGGAAGGTCAGCCTTAAAAATCATTCAAACAACAATTTTGGTAGGTTAAATGTCAGAACATATTTAGAATGTCAGGTCAAAAAGTATCTATGCTTTTCACTGTATTTTTGACTTCCCTGTGATGTTTGATCAATTCTTTATCCAAATGTCAGACACCATAAACATATATGTAAAAGATTTATGCAGTCTGAAGACCAACCAAAGTATGCTCCAGGAACCCATGTTGGACTTCTGTGTAAAAACATATTTAAATCTTCCTGCCAACATATAACATATAAATCAAAGTGCCTTTATATAACCATATTCATCATGAATATCCATGATCCTGGTTTCATAACAAATCTATGGCAAAAAATATTGGTAAACTGAAGCTACGGGTGTTTCTGCACTTAATCATAGCAGGCTGGTCCAGCAGAACTGACTTATACTGGACCTGTTCTGGAGGCAGGAATGACTCCATGGTCCTAGAATAGGCTATTCTGCATTCAGAAAGCTATCCCAGTACAATCCCCCCTGCCCACACTGACTCAGAAGATCACAAGCTCTCCGGATCCACTTCCAAGTTCACCAAGAACTAGGAACTGAAGTTCCTGGCCTTGGTTTCCCCTGGGGATGCATTTCAGCAGCACAATTTGATGCACCTTCAAAATCAGTTCTTCTAAACTACAACAGGGAAGTGTGCTATTAGAAATAATGTCCTGGGGTGTTTTTCCACGGTCAGTTAGTACCCATTTTAGCACCCATTAAGGACCCATTTGGGTGAGAGCCAGATGACCCCATTTCCACCACGGCACCCATTAGGGACACATTTGTTTCCACCGCGCCTTGGGAAATCCGGATCATATGGGTACTTTTGGGGCTTTAATCCGGATTTTCTGTAGACCCCATTAATGGGGTCTACAATGGGATCTTCAGCCAGAAAATCTGGATTAAAGGAAGCTTGTTTCCATGTTAGTTTGGCAATGGGGTCTAGAGGAGGCTAGGGGGAGGGTCAACCTTGGGGGGGGGAGCCCCAAAACCTAAGCTCCAAAGTCATTTTGAAGTCACTTTGAAGTCTGTGCAAAATAGCTCTGGAGCATCTTTGAAATCTGTGCCGATCTTTGGAGGGAACTTCGAAGTCACTCCGAAGTCACTTTGAAGTCACTCCGAAGTGACTTCAAAGTCACTCTGAAGTCACTTCAAAGTTTACTCCGAAGATCAGCACAGACTTCAAAGACACTCCAGAGCTATTTTGCACAGACTTTGAAGTGACTTCAAAGTGACTTCGAAGCCACTTCGGAGATTGCATTCCCTGTCCCCCTAAATACCTGTGGTGACAGGCAGACCCCTTGTGGGTAGATCTGGATTTCCAAATGGGTACTCCGGTGTTTCCACAGCAGGGAGGCTAGCACCCATTGCTATTGGGTGCTAGACCACCCATGGAAACACAATGGGTACTTCCCTTAATCCGGATCTAAAAATGCAACATTACTCATAAAACCAGGCAAATCACACATAAAAATAAATCCCCAAAAACCATAAAAATCAAACATTACATTTGACAGATTAGCAGCTAATTGCCAAAATGCAGAATCCAGCAGTAGCAATAGAAAAGCTCCTACCATGCCCACTAAGTTCCTAATGTCCATGTGCCAACCTGTTCATTTAAGGCAGCAAACTAGGTATGTGCACAAATATTTTTTCTTTCTTTCTTTCTTTTTCTTTCTCTGCTTGCCCTAACATGCCTTAAAGAATTTTTTCTTAAAGGTGTGAAATGTACTGTTGTCAGAACCCCAAGGTTCTTAATACTGTCATAGGAAGGAGCTCAAATCTGCACCTGAACCCATAAAAAAAAGTGTTGGCAATCTTCTGCATAACAAAGCCTAAATTGCTGTTAGCAGAGGAAATACAGCACAGTGAGAACACCTAATGGACCTCAGAGGAGGGCTGTTCCACAGTCTGAGGCCCTCTCATTTGCCCCATCCCTTTAAACTTCTGTGAGTCGTGGACAGGTCTGTGCAGGAGAAACCATTCCTTTCAATTTTTGAGGCCCAAGGAATACAGGGCCTTGTAATTTGAAATTAAAACCTTGCAAGCCTGTGCAATTAGAAACCCATGAAGTGAAAGCCTGTGCAATTCTTTTAAGACTAGTGTGATGTATCGGGACAGCAGTTCTGGACAGCAGTCTTGCTGCTGCGTTCTGCACCAAACTGTCTTCAATAGGGATGTGCATGAATATTTGTAACATTCAAAATTCAGCCGAATTCAGACATTCAAACTCAATATTCATATGTTAACATTTGAATGAATATGAATGCTTCTGGACATTCATTTGAATAGTTTGGACATTCATTAAACTGGAAAAACATATCAGATAAGTATATATTCATATCAGATACGTATTTGTTTGTATCAGATATGTATCCATTTGTATCAGATAAGTATATATTCGTGTCAGATATGTATTGTTCATATCAGATATGTATCTGTTCGTATCAGATATGTATCTATTTGTATCAGATACGTATTCATTGGTATCCAATACATATCAAATGTTCTTCAAGGGTGACTTCACATACAGCACATGACAAAAGTCCAGGCCATGAATTACTATGGCAAAACTGTGCTCGAAAAGACAGTAGCTGGTGAACCACCTAAGGCTGGTTAATGCCTTATTTGAGTCAACTCACAAATTCTGCTTTAAAAGATATGTAACTTCTCACAATTGCATTTATTTAAAAGAATGTTCAAACTATTACAGATTCTTGGGATAAACAAATAGTTTCAGATACATTTAATATTTATCCCACTGGGCTCAAGGTTATATATTTTTACTGAAATGAATATTCCTGCTCAAGGCAAGATAAGAATAAGCTTTTCAATTGCTTATTTGTTGATGTAATTTTTTGTGCATTTACAATATGTTTAAACATTAACCAAGCTATTATGTAAATTATTAAAGGGGAAAATGTATACCATAAGCTTGCAGAGTATCATATTTACCATAAAGTGTGGGTGAAGGCAGTAAAATTCATTGCAATATCAAGACTGCCTTGAATAGAGACAGCTGCTTTCTGTGCTGCCGCAAGAACTTTGCTTTGAATACAGCAAAATAACAGATGTTTATGAGCAATTGGAGGGCTTGTACATTTATTGCAGGTTTCTATGAACAGCAGTACCTACAATTGCTCAAGTTTCATACAGAATATTTTCTCTCTTTATATGTACAGAAAAGATTGTTTTTAAAAGATAATAAATGAACTTCAGGTGCATTAACATTTGTTTAGCCAAAACTTTAAGCTATCAATTACCTTGCTATATAATGGGAATTAGCAAGCAGCTTTGTGCTGCCTTCTCAAGCAAATGTGATAAAACACATAAAACTAACCAACAAAAAAGAAAATCAAGTATAGATCTGTATGTGTAGAAAATAGGGATGTGCAGGAAAGTTAAGGTAATTAAGGTCAAGGTAAGTGGTATTATATGAATTTATTAACTTTAGAAAGGTAATAATAGAAATGTTGTTTAATGTATAGAATTGATTTTAGGGTACTAAAGGTTAATATAAAGGCAATTTGTGTTATGTGTTTATTTTAGGTAGAAACATAGAATGAGTGAAATAATAAGCAAGAAGGATATATTAGAAAAATAGTATATGAATAATATTGTCTAGGTATTGCCAATAAGATTGATTGATTTAGTCTTAAGAGTCGGGTAGGATGCAAAAGTATAATTAAAACTGGTTTTGTGAAACTTATAAGGTTGCTGGAAATGAGGAAAAAACAGGAAGCAATTGGTGAGACTATTAAGAGCCAAAACAGTGAATAAGATTATAAAGGCTTGGAGATACTTTATTGAACCTCTTCAAGAACTGGGAAGTATGATGGAAGGTTGTGGCCTTCAAAGAAGGAATAACAGGTATAAAGACAGAGTAGACGGTAAAAAGATTACTAGAAGATGAATCTGAAGAACTGAGGAAGTCACATGGAAAACATCAGAGCATTGTATTAGAATTAATTACATTTATGTATTGATCTGTGATATAAATACTCATAGAACATAAATAAAAATGGATAATTAAAAAAAAAGAAAATTAATTTGAGTGTGAATAGATCCCCTTCGAATGTGGTAGGATTCATATTCAATATGAATGTTCAATCCCATACGAATCCCATATGAAACTTCATACGAATGTATCAAAACATTTAATTTGAATTTCAATGTCACTCTCCAAATGTGCCAGCATTTGATTCCAGTCCCAATATCAAACTCCGAGTGTGTCAACATTTGTTTCGAATTCAAATGTCAATCTTCAAATGTGCCAACATTTACTTTTGAATTTGAATGTCCGAATTTGGCCAAATTTGTATGAATTTTGAATGTTATGAATATTTTGTGCACATCTCTAGCAGAAAATAACTACTCTACATGATGTACCACATCATATTTCCTGTGATTCAGAGGAAGAGGTTCAATCTGCATGTAGGGCCTATGTATTGCCGACAGCCACAGCAGCCAATAAAGAGGCAGAAAAGGTTCTGTTGAACTGACTGAGTTTTGGAGTGGCCCTCCATACCTCCCAGGAACATTTTTGTAGATGAAGTCCACCTGCAGGATCCAGATCTTCTGAGTAGAAAAACTGACCACAGACTAGTAATGTGTGCATACTCTAATATATATGGCCTGGAACTCGAGGTTTTCATTAGGGATGTGGACACCACTTTTGGGGTGGGAGTGATTGCATCTGGCAAATGGCCATTTGCCAACTTTGCCAACTTCTAAGCAAGTCTACCTCTTCCCCCTTGTGAGCTGAGATCACAGTCCTCCAGTCTTTGCTACATAAATTCATATATATTTGCTGAAATCCCACATTCTGTTTTTGTTGTACTATTAAAATCATGGAGCTCCATTTCTTCCTACTGCTCCTTACATAACTAAGTCCTGGGCTATGAGAACTGGTTTATTTTGTCTAAGTGCATAGAAAAAATATTGCAAAATTTTACACTTCTTTTTATCATTTTTTCTGGAATAATAGCCCTCGTAGTCCTTTTCTGGGCCTCATCTGTGTGCAGATTAGGGCAGGAAGAAGCCCTGCCCCCCACCAATATGTCCTGGTGATCCAGACCCCCTCTGGCCCTGGTTTATTTTTGCTTTGCCACTCACCTTGCAGTCATTTGGTGTAGAAACTATAAACAAAGAAATCATCCACAAAACTTTATATACCTCGTTGCTGGTGGTGAGGTAGCAAGTTATCTGGCTGTTGCTGCTGGACAAAAGTTGGAACTCTCTTTTTCCACCTCAGGGTCACTAGAAGATTGGCAGAGAGGGTGAATAGTGTGTGTGTTCCCTTCTGTCCCTAAGCACAAAAATGCATTTTGAAAGTTACATATTAAGCATCAAATGTATTCTGGGTATTCTTATGAAGAATAATGTCTGTAGTCCTTAAGTTCTGTTGATCTGCCCTTTGTCCTTGGCTTAAGAACCTGAACTGAGGGGACAGGGCTGTCTCCTCTGATCTTGGTCTATCATTTCTTGTAGTCCTTGGCAAAAGTAAGCTAAGAGATCTCGTTATACATTAGGTGTGTGAATGAATACAATTTGCAGGATTCAAATTGAATACCCAAAAATTCAATTTGATTCAAATGTTTAAAGTTCAAATTTAACAAAACTCGATTCGAATTAAGCAGATTCAAAACTATTTGAATTTTTTAATTCAAATTTGCACTTATGAATGTTGACAACATTCGTAGATGCCCATACGCATCTTCCCTGGGTCCGTACATCCGACCACATCCTTACACCTCCATATGCACCCCTTATTCTGTATGCAACCCGTTTTCATCCCATATGGATCTGTACAAAGGTGTATGGGAAAGATGTGGATCTTCAAGTACGTATCATGTACGAACCCGTACACATACAAATGTCCAAATAATTCAAATGAATAGATCCGAAATTCAAATGAAATCTTTAAATTTTAATTTATTTGGATTCAAATGTCTAAAATTGGTCAATTTGATTGAATTTCAAATGCATTCAAATATTCATGCATATCCCTATTATACATTACCAAATGTACAGGTGTGATTGATTCTATCCAGGGTCTATTTAACTGAGTTCTTTGGATGTCTAACTCTGGACCTTCACATAGACCTGTCCAGGTGATGCTGTGTACCAGGGTCAGAGAGGGATGCACCCACCATCATTTCTTTAGGGTCTCATTTGCTTTCTCTATGCTTTCCTTGTTAGCTTGGGATTGCATAATTAATCTGTTTTTCATTTTATACTGTCACAGAATAAAATCTTCAATTTTCCAAATCTGTGTGTTCAGAGAAGGTTTCAATTGAGAAAATAGCTCATAGAAAATTATTTCCCCAGTAAAATGGTTTGAATCATGGGCTTGAAATAAAAGATGATAGCATTCATCAATCTCTGATTATAAACTCTAATGAGTGGTGATAGATGACAGAGCATTATCGGGCCCCAGAAGGGGAAATGTGCATTGAAATCCAGGCTTTGCTATATTGCTGAAAGAAAGAAATTATAAGTGTTAGAATGGGGATGGCATAGAAAGCTGGTTCATCTTGAGGATGCTTTGGCCTTAAATTATGTAACATAAGTACTGCCACGACAGTAAATATGACAAATATTAAGCCATTTCCCCATGGAGGGTGGCGGGTGGAGCAATCCAATTGGAACTACTTCAACTGGAGCTGTCCACCTGCCCCAGAACAAGGCTGCATGCCCTTGGGAAGTCTATTCCAGGACAGCCCCATGCAAGGCTCAGAGCCCCAGGGGAACTCATTTCAGTAGCACAATGTGGTGTGCCACTGAGATTTGCCCCCTTGCTAAACTGGCCCACAGATACATGTGTACTCGCATCCTAATCTAGACAGCCATTTTGGCTACCTACACAGAGGAACAGTGTCTCCAGTGTGAATGCAGCTGCCTACTAGTCTACATCAGAATGTGGAAAAGAGAGGATCAGAAGAGGCTAAGTGCTGCAATAGCTCATTCTAAAGGTAACAGCCAAAGAACCCTTTGGTTCTTCCTCATGCGCTTTTCTACTTTTCCATGGTCCTGCTCTCTTGAAAAAAATTAGCTTCTAGCAGTGGGCATAACTGAATATGTATCTTACGCAAACTATGAAATGTTCAACAAAATAAAAAAAAATATCGTAGAAGCTGAAACTATTCTGATCCAGGAAGTTTTACTGTGGCTGGTAGTTGTCGCACTGCATTAAGTAATTAGTTGTAAAAATAGTTGGGAGCATCCTATCACTGTCTCATGCAAGTGGAAGAAAGTCATCTGTATTAAGCGGGAAAGTGCAGAAGTGAAAGAAATAATTATACACCAACACTAGTTGCTATTTCTGCTATTTTTAGGCTTGTGAGTTGAACAAATCTGATCCTATTTTGACACATATATACAGATGAAGGGCTAATTTGCACATGCTGTTGCCAAGGTGCAATGGTAGGTAGTTACACATTGTAAATCCCAGTTGCCTGTCTTTGCAAGTCTTTTAAGACAGACCATTTTTTTGTTTTAGACAAAATCAAATACAAATAAAGCAAGTGAAGACTTAATGAAACAGTGAAGTACAGTACGAGTCATAATTATACGAGATAGCCACAAAAACCTTAATAGCAGCCCTCAGAGTCCTTTGTAACCCACAGAACCTAAAAGCCTGTTTTTGGAAACAGCCCTTCGCCGGCACTGACTAAAGTGCATAAACATACAGCTTTTCAGAGAAAGCCACTTGTCGTGCCTCTTGGAGGGAGGTCCTGCTCCTGCCAGCCAAAGCGGGAGAGGCGCACCTCAGAGGACAAACTTGGAAACTGCTTCTGTCTAGGGGTGTGCACAAATGCAATTTTCGACATTCAATTCAATTCAAATTGAATATTCAAATGTCTGAATTTGTACAAATAAAGAAAAAATGAATGTATTAAAATTTGAACCGATTCAAATACATTCATTCATACATCTATTTGTAAGAATATTCAATGGGAATTTGATGGTATGAATGTCAACAACATTCGTACGTATCCGTATGCATCTGTACACATCCCATTTTCATTCCCTGTGCATCCCATTTTCATCCCGTACGTATCCTGTAAGACGTGAATGGATATGTATGTAATGTGTACGTTATCCAAAGTATTCAAATAAATGATTCAAAATACTTGTATTTGTTCAAATATTAACAAATGAATGTCTGGACCTTCTCTTCAAATTTGAATGTCTGAATTTGGCTGAATTCAATTGAATAATGAATATTTTGAATTTTCTTGTACATGCCTATTTTGGGGATAGTTTAGACTCAGATGATATGCAACACCCAGAGCCAAGTTCCCTCCAGATACAATGAAAACAGCTGTGCCACTTGGCTTGCTTTCTTAAGCATGACTCTCCAAGTCCTACTTAAGAAACACCCAACTCTGCATCCACTATTGCAAACAAAGAATCTCCTTGGCAACCCTTGATTCATGTGAACCCTGATTCTTGACTCCTGACTGACTTCCCAAAATTAATACAACTCTCTGGTACCCCAACTTCTGGCCTGTTTGACTCCATGTACTCTACTGTATATCCCCAAGAACTCTGCAAACTGACTTGGCATCTTGTTGTTGCTAGCAGGGCATGTCCGTGTGTCAGTTCTTTGCTGTTACCATCTGCTCTGGACATGACACCGCTTGATGTGACTAAAAACAGATGTGGAAACATAAAAATTAAATGAGGTCAGCCAGTCAAGTTTATAGCCCTTTCTGAACTTACCATTTATCCAGTATAAAGAGCATCTTATTCTGGATACTGGAACTCCCAGTTGCATGTTAATGCACATTAAAGAGACCCTGCCTTCTGCTGGCCTAGCTCCATCAGCACTAGATCGAGCCATATCTCAATTAAGGAGCCTTTAAGCCAGATATATGGTAGATCCATTTAATTGAGTCTACCAGAGGAATCACGGATCAGTTCACCATTGAACTGAACATCCATTTGTAGTGCTTCATGGCAAATTGGTAAATCAAAGAAAGGGTTGCTCCAAAATTTGTTCAAAAACAAAAAAAAACCCCTACATTTCTTCATCAAAAAAAGCCATTTTTAAAGGGAAAATCACAGTGAATTACAAACTGTTTGATCAAATTGTTCATGTTTGCAAAGGGAGTCGGGTTTGCTTCACTCAAATTTCTGGATATTAGAACCACTGCATGTTCAGTTTGATGCAACCATTTGCAAATGTGAATAGTTTGAATTTTTAAAGGCTAACCAAACTTTGCACTCACTACCTACCATGGGAATGTGAAGCTATTTATGATTCTTCTTGAAGTGTGATTATTAAACTGTTAATGGTTCACTTGGTAATTGTGTCATTGAACCCATAGTTTGTTTGTTTTTTAATGACAGTATTATGAGAAACTCTGTTCAGTGTCTATCCAAGATCAAGTTATGCTATATCCACAACATTTTTCTGACCAACCAAGCTAGTAACTCTATCATAAAAGTATTAAAAGAAGTAGCTGTGTTAGTCTGGATCAGTAAACAAAGGAATCTAATAGGACCTTAGAGAATATCAGACAGAAAGAAATTGGTAGCATAAGCTTTCATGGACTAAGGGTGATTCTGCACCAGCCAAAATACTGGATTAGGGGTGTGCATGAATGTATTTTTTGCATTGGAATCTGAGTCAATTCTTTTTGAATTTTAAAAACATGGATTTTTAAAATCCAATTTGAATTTGGATTATCTGAATCCGCACCTTTGAAAGCTCGATCTGTATTCGAATATACTAATGTCGATAACATTTGTATCTGCTTTCAGAATTTGTGTGCATCCATATGCATCCTGTTTTCATCTCGTATGCATCACGTTTTCATCCCACATTATAAGCACAAATGCGCTTAATTTTTGTCCATATTTGTATACAATAAATATGGATAAATTCATGCACATCCCTATACTGGACCAAACAAGCATACTAGAAGCCTTGATTCCACATGCTAGTAGGGTCTGTGGGAGGCCTTGAATCTCCCTTAGACCATACTGCAGTGCAGACGGGAGGTTCCTAATATGTTTGCTGGTCCAATGTACCAGACTGTGCAGAATCATGCTAAGCTAATAAAGCAGCCTTAAAACATCTTTTTTAAAGGTGCTTCCAAATTCCCTTTCTCATGCTATCATAAAAGGAGATGAGGTTTGTTTAACATGACATGTTTGTCACAAATCCATGTTAATTCGTATCCAAGGCTTCAAAACATGCTATTCCAGGATCCGTGTCAGGCTTGTATTCCTGTACTTTTTTGTTTTTGTTTTGAAGCTAACAATAGCATCTGCCTTTCTTCAGTCTTCTGAGACTTCTATAGTTCTCCAGGAAGTCTCAAGCTTGTAGAAAGTGGTTTTACAATTACCTCTGCTAGCTCCTTCAGTACTCTAGGACGTAATTCACCTGGTCCAACAAATATGAATTCAATTAGGTTAATCAAGTATTTTCTTCTCCTTTTCTTTTCTGAGCTTCATTTCACCTCTTTCCACAATGACACAAAGAGAGCAAGCTGGAATTTCATTTCCCTCTAAGCAATATATATATATATATATTAACAATAATAATGGAAGCAATGTGGAGGAGGTAATAGCATGTGTAGTTAAAGGAACTCCTAGAAGATAAATTTAGGTTGCTAGGTAGGATATCAAAAACTGGGACCTTTGAAATAACCTTTTCTGAAATTTTGCCTATTCTACCTGCAGGACCAGTGAGGCATGGAAGGACTAACTTGTCTCTTTCCGTGCAGCACTTCACACAAATCTTCCCAAGGGTGTAATTTTCCATGACAGATTATATCTACAATATATAAAATTAAGATACCAAGAATAAAAACACCACTCCTGCTGATTTAATGAAGAGTACTATTATAATCGAGCAGCTGCATACAACCATTTATCATTAACTATGATTTAAATGAAGGTATGTCATACTAATTGGCATTGCTGTATGTCTACGTGTAAAGAACAACCTTGTTATGATGTCAAAGAACCTTGGATGCATGTCTGAACTGTACACAGAAACAATCTATAATACAGTAGCTCAGTAATAAATAACCTTTGCTAATGGGGACAGAGAACAAAATGGTCAGTGTCTTGAGTTCACAATCCTAGACAGCCATATGACACGGCTAGTATTGTTCCTATCCATCAGTGACTGTTGTTGCTGGGTTTATTTATTTAAATTTTTATCCTGCCCTATGCCCAGAGGTCTCAGAGTGGGTTACAACATATAAAATGAATACATTAAAACCATAACATATTAAGGACCGATGCATTTCATAGTATGGATGTTCATGGATTTTGGTATGCTTTTGGTTTAACACAGTGGTCCCTTTCAGACTAGTGGATAAAAATCTACAGTTATATGAAAATTCTCAGCTTGGTTGGCTGTGAAGTCATGATGTGTTGTTCCCCGCACATCAAATGGAGGTCTGCAGCTTCCTCCTCAGCAGCTGTGAAACTTCCATGGGGCATGTGAGGGATGTAATCCAGTTCAATGAGATGTGCGTATAGCAAACGTCTATCACCCAGAAATACTGGGAGCTGTGTGAGTGTGCCACATAAAAACAGAGCTCAGGGCTAGGAATGTTTTCTCCTAGCAGTCAAAGGTGGGTGGGGGGCTGCTTTTCAGTGATGCAGCATAGTGCATCACAGAAAAATGTCCCCCAAGTCCCAAGTCTAGGAACGTTCAGCCCTAGCTGTTGGGGTGGGAGGAAGTTTCAAAGCTCACACAAGCTTTGCAGCCTGAGGGAGTCTTGGACCAGATCAGTGCCATCAGTGCAGATGATGCTAATCCAGCCCATGCCTTGCCATGATCCAGATCAGAAGGTCCAGTTAATCCAGAAGGTCCACTGATCCAGACACAGAACAAGTAAATGCAGAAAGGGGCCTAAATTATGCAACTTCAGGTCTTACCTTACTAGAATAGCACACAACTTTTAATAATAAGCATGTGCCGGTGGAAAGTGTTGAAGTAAAACCACTGCCTAGTATCATTAAATAAATCAGGTATGAAAGTCTCCCAGGAAAACAGTTTCTGTTTGCAAACAGAACATTTGGTCCATCATCAATAATGAGAATGAGCTAAAGAAAAGTTTATATGACAACTTAATTGGGTTTTGATCAAATGCTTTTGCAGTTTATATTATACATGTTGCTTGAATGATTTAGCAATTCCTCTCTTTTTTTTTCTTGAATGTTTTTCTTCAGGGAATGATTTGGCAACCTTCACTCACACAGAGCAGTATTTGCTCATGCAACTCAACCATTCCATCTTTTCCTGCTCATCTTTATAAGAGAAAAAGAAGAAGAAAGAAAATCACTAATAAGGATACTATTTTGAAAGCACTGGGCCTTTTTCTTCCAAGAGGAAATGCTAAATGGAAGCATGTGGACTCGATATTCTAGAAAAGAAATGCATTGCCCTCTCTGGAGTATCTGCCATCTGTGCTGCAGTAATATGGTTTGAAAAAAATCTAGTGATGCAGTCTTAGGGACATAGGTTTGGTATCCTTGTATAATAAACCAGTTCTTTGATTGTGTGTGGTCATTCCATTCCCAAGAAGATTTTGTATACCTAATCAAATTGATAAAGTGCCAGGCCAAAACACAGCAATATCATGCCAGAAGGCTGAATCTGTGCTCTATATCCTCCCTAGATGAGCCTTCTTCCAGAGTGCAATGCCAAAACACACAGAGACCATGCCAGATGGTTTATCCCATACCCCAGGCGAGCGTTTTCACAGACTGAAATGGCAAATCAGACAAATGCTGTGCCCGCAATGTGCATCAATAACTCAGACTCAGACAGGGTTTTTCACAGATTGCATGGATGGAACTTGGCAAACAGTTTGGTCACCACGCCGTAGGAGCTTGTGACTTCCTGGCAGTATGTTTTGGAGGCACTGTTTGGATGCCACAATAAAGACTGTGCAGAGCAGGGGGAGGAGTGCAAACAAAATATATTTGGAGTCAAAAATTACACCAAAAGGTATGTGTGCACATGTGCACATGCGCACACACATACTAAAATACACCCTGAATCAAGTCACACAGTAACAAAGTAAAGCACACTTTCCTGCTTTTCTATACGGTACAGCTACTCCATGAAGACAAAAGATAAATATGCAAAATATTGATGGATGGATGGATGGATGGATGGATGGATGGATGGATGGATGGATGGATGGATGGATGGATGGATGGATGGATGGATGGATGGATGGGTCGATGGATGGATGGATGGATGGGTCGATGGGTTGATGGGTCAATGGACTGATGGATTGATTCAACCCTATACCCAAAGGTCTCAGGGAGGTTACAACATATAAAATAGACACATTAAAACCATGACATGTTAAAACCATTAAAACCATAACAGTAGCTGGATGTGGGGAGGAGAAGCTGTTCCCTTACTTAGCCAAAGCCCAGGATTAAGAGGTTAGTCTTCACCGCTCTTCTGAACACTTCTGAGTGTGTTCAGAAAAACAAACAGTTTATCAGACTAAATGGAAGCTAATTTTACTCCTTTTTGTGGTCTGCATACAGTACTTTCAAGAACGAGGAGTGAGAAAAAAGGCAGCAAAACTTCAGCAACTTCCATTTGTGGCTAATATAAATTTAAGATGTGTTGTAAAGTGAGAGCAAGCAGGAGATAAAAATCAAAAGGACTCGAATCATATTGTATCACTTGCTTTACAGAGTTACCCAATAAAATTCCTTATAGACAAATGTAAAGAAATACACACTGGTCACAAAAATTTAAAATGCATAAGCAGAAAGCAGATTTAGCTAAAGCAGGGAGCTTGTGTGAGGGAAATTAAAGGGATGACATACATTTACCTGTAAAAATGTCCACACAATATATTAGGGCAGTAAAATAGAGATTCAATCCATAATTAGCATATCGTTTCAACATTCAGAATGATGCAAGTTTGTAGGAGGAGTAGGACAGAAAAAAAGGCATATGCAAAAAGTAATGATTCCAAAGTATGAATTTTTAAACATACATTTTTTTTACATGCAGTACTTTCTTATTAGAACAAGTTGCATACAAGAAGGCTGTATCCACAAGAGCACCAAGTGTTCCCAGTGAGAAATATTGGGTGTGTTCTGAACTCACAGACCAGCATGCATCACATCCCAACTGCCCCAGGTTCTAAGAGTGGTTGGAGCAGGTGTATTTGCCTCCCCAGTATGGAAATACAGGTGAGGAGGTGTGCCCTTCATGCCTTCATGTCTTTGCCAGGTGGTCCTCCAGAAGACCAGAAACACAACAAGAAGTTGGACACTTTCAGTTCATTGGAGAACCAGTCAGTGGGAAAACAACTCAGTTGTGAGGAATTTTTCTCCTCACACATGTATTCTCCCTTGGAATAGCAGACACAGTGAGACAAATACTCTATGTCATGTGCAGTCTCCCACAGCACTCACTCCAGATAATGTTTTAAGAGACTGCAGTGTTGCTGCAGGTGAAGTTTCAGATTGCAACACTGTGTCATGATTATATCTGGAAGTGGAAACTGTCAGGGGGAATCCCCACAGCAAGCTTGTTTCGCTTTCCCTAAACCAAAATAATAGAACCGGATGCAAACGCGAATTTGCCTGTTCCCATTACTTTTAACTTAATCTCGTTCAATCCAGATTCTGAGGATCATACGTGGCGTACGTGACTCAAGGGGGGACTCAAGTGGCTACTTTTTAAAAGCCGCTTTGCAGGGCTGCCTTGCCCTCTTCCTCCTGGCATGGACGTGCCACAAGGGACCCCTTCACGGAGCCTAGCTGGGTGGTTGGGTTGGTGGCTGCTGCTTACCTGGATGGATGAAAAACAGGCACCGGCAGCCAGCGATTCTTTCCCCACCTCTCCCCATTTCCCAGGGCACACAGCAGCAGCAGCAGCAGCAGCAATTCAAACCCCCTTCACAGCCACAGCCTTTAAAACAGAACCTCCAGGGCTTTCCTTTCCTTTCCCTTTTTTAAAAGTCAGAACTTTCAAAGAGCTAGAATTGCGCAAAACTGCAACATTGTTATTAAGGTGTGAAGAGGCTAGATCGCTACAGTGTAGCTTTAAGGACTGGATTTTTATAGTGGCTGTTTTGAGGGTGGATTTTTTCAATGAAATCACTATCTTTGGAAGCAAGCTATTGGGGGAGGGAAACCCTAAACATGGATTCTCATCCCTTAACACGGTACGGTCCCCACACTAAAAAATGTAAAACATTTCAAGCACACGATCCGGAGTGAGACCAGTTTGGCTTAACACACGGAGAAAGTGTGTTAAGCCAAACTGCTGTGCGGACTTCAAGGATTGAAAACATTTTGAATCCGAGATAAGGTTGCTGTGAAGACACGGTCTCACTGTTTGCTGTTGCAGTTGGGTATCATTGAATTGAGCTTGACTCCTGGTTCATTACATGGGTGCCCTCTGGGGATGTGCATGAGTGGTGGTTTGTTTGTTGTTGTTGTTTCAGCATTCAATTTGTAACAAATTGAATGTTTAGAAAATTTGTATTTGTTTGAATAGATCCCCTTTGAATGTGGTAGGATTCTATTCAATACAAATGTATACGTACAAATTCGTATGAATATCCAGATCCCGGATACAGATCCTGGATAGAGATCCTATATAAACGCATACATATCAGATACATATCCTATACCAACACATATGTATCAGATATGTATCCTATATGAATGCATTCATATCAGTACATTTCTGATATGTATCCCGTTTAACTAATGTACAAACAATTCATACAAATGTTCCAAAACATTTGTATTCATACAAATGTTAATGTATGAATGTCATAACATTTGGTTTGTGCACAAATGTATGAATTTGTACAAATTCATACAAATAACTAATGTTATGAATATTTGTGCACATCCCTAGTGCCTTCATGGCCATCTCCCTGCTGTATTCTTGACAAAAGTATAGAAGTGGTTTGCTAATATCTACTTCCAGTTGGAGGCTGGGAATTGAACCTTTAACTTTGTAATTTCCAGGTAATTTATTTTACCATTCAGTTGTTATTTCTGGTGATGTTCTAAACATTAAAATCAGAAGTACAAAATACATGAAAAAATAAATGAAATTTTAAAAATGTGAATATGCAGGCAGAAATTCCAATATTTTGTCAATTACATACATTACATTTCCAGATACAGTCTTTGTTCATTTCCAGTTAATGAAACTATATGATAACATTTTAGTGCATAGTTGAAGAAAAATCTCACCCACTAGAAAGCATAGCACACGAAGGTATCTACTATATTATTCACCTGGAAATGATACTATTGACCTTCCAGTGCAAGTTTCGCAGGTAGGATAATATAAATTTATCCCTCTGGTTCTGAATTCTTCCCCTGCATATTGCTTGCCAGCTGCCTGTTTGCAAACTTGGTTGGTTTTGGACGATTTCAACTGCAAGCATTCAAATAAGCAGTGAGCAAGCAAAACCACAGAGAAGAATGAGCTGCTGGTTTAAAAGCAGACATTGGTCTCTCCAGCTCTGTTCCTTTAAAAGAGATCGTTGCCCTGCAGTACATGAGACTCATATGGAGTCATGAGAATAGTGCCAATCTTCAGGGTCTTTGGGGGAAATCCCCATTCAATAGGCAATTATGACACACAATCAAAGCACCACTAGAAGCTGTGGCACAAGTTTTTTTCCTTGTTTGTGTCTAATAAAAACAAACTGGTCAGTGGGTAAAAGAGATTCTAATCTAACCTGGAATCAGACAAGCAGATCTCATAATTAGTTTGCATGGCTTTATGGCCCTTTCTGCACTTACCTCAATTAATCTGGATTAACAGGTCTGGATTACCTAGATCTGGAGTTGCTAGATCTGCATCAACCACAGGCAAAGGGACATGCACTGAGTGGGCTTTAGAACAGTGAATGTGTGCTACAGCGTTCTGGCACAGATATGGGGTGTTTTTCCACTGTCACTAGAGGTGTTTTTCCATGGTCACCTAGTACCCATTTTAGCACCCATTAAGGACCCATTTGGGTGAGAGCCAGAAGACCCCATTTCCACCATGGCACCCATTAGAGACACATTTGTTTCCATGGCGCCTTGGGAAATCCGGATCATATGGGTACTTTTTGGCATTTAATCTGGATTTTCTGTAGTCCCCATTAATGGGATCTACAATGGGGTCTTCAGCCAGAAAATCCGGATTAAAGAGAGCCTGTTTCCATGCTTGTGTGGCAATGGGGTCTAGAGGAGGCTAGGGGGAGGGGCCCCATGGGGGGGGAGCCCCAAAATCTAAACTTCAAAGTCATTTCAAAGTCACTTCAAAGTCTGTGCAAAATAGCTCTGGAGCATCTTTGAAGTCTGTGCTGATCTTCAGAGGGAACTTCGAAGTGACTCTGAAGTCACTTCGAAGTCACTTTGAAGTTCACTCCGAAGATCAGCACAGACTTCAAAGGAGCTATTTTGCACAGATTTCAAAGTGACTTCAAAATGACTTTGAAGCCACTTCGGAGACTGCACCCCCTGTCCCCGCAAACACCTGGGGTGACAGGCAAACCCCTCATGGGTAGATCCGGATTTCCAAATGGGTGCTCCGGTGTTTCCATGGCAGGGAGACTAGCACCCATTGCTATTGGGTGCTAGACCACAAATGGAAACTCATTGGGTACTTCCCTTAATCTGGATCTACTAGATCCAGATTAAGGAATGTACCCATTCCTTAGATCCAGATCTTCTTAGATCCTGATTAAAGGAGCGTGGTGGAAAAACACCCTAGAAGTACCCATTAATGGGTACTTAATGGGTACTTCTAGTGACAGTGGGAAAGCACTCATAGACCACATCACTGATCTGGATCTATTCCTGTGCAGGTGGTGTGTTCTTAGCGGCTCCTTGATCCAGATTAACAAGCAAGTGCCTTTGTTTACTTCTCCATAATATATAATGCGAAGATTCCGTTTGAGGTTCCCTTTTCCTTATGGAATGTCACAGGCCCACTAAAATGGGCAGGGGAGTATGCTTCTAAACTGTTCCCAGTTTGTAAAACTTTGGAACCACTGGGTGACTTTGAAAACATTTTTGAAAAACAAAAATCTCGTAGGCATTTGTATAGTCTCCTATATGATGTTTTTGCATTTGAGTTTTTCTGACATTTAATTAGTATGATCAACAGCTATCTTCAAAAAACTTCATTTTAAAAATGTTAGCCTACCAGGCTTTAATTGGGGAGTTAACCTTTTATGAGATGAATACTGTACTATTTTTGTAGATTTGAAATGGGGATGAATTTGATTCTACGTCATGGATTGTGTGAATTGGCTATTTTATTGAATGTTCATGATTTAAAATATCAATTATATCTCTTTCTTTCTTTCTTTTCTTTTTCCAGTTCTCCTGGGATCAGGAAAGTATTGATGAGTTAGATATAAAAATATTAAGGGGGAAGAAATACTAAACTGAGCAGACCCTAGATAAACCTTGACAACTATGGGGCTGTCTCAGTTTGTATCTGGTCCGACTCATATAGCAGGTCACACTCTAGATTTAGTTTTTGCCACAGAGTGGATTGGTGAACATCCATTGATAGGAGGGCTGGCTGTCAGCCCATTATGGAGGAATCATTCACTGGTGAGGTTTGGACGTACAGCGGCTGCTCCACTCTGTGGGGTTGTTGGACCTATTGAGATGGTCCGCCCCCAGAGACTTATGGAATCTGAGCAATTCATGAAATGCCCTGGAGGATTTTCCAGTTGGCATGACTGGTGCTCCTGTCAAAGCTCTAGTCTCTCTCTCTGGAATTGGGAGATGAGAAGGGCTATTGACACGATTGTTCCCAAGTGTCCTCGACATGCCCGTAGAGCCCGGAAAGGTCCTTGGTATTCCATGGAGCTATGGGCCATGAAACAGGAAGGTCGACAACTAGAGTGCAGGTGATGTAAATCTGGCTGTGAATCTGACCGATCAAGGGTTAGAGCACACTTTCGTGCCCACCACTTGGCAGTGATGGCAATGAAAAGTAGTTTTTTTCTCTGCCACCATTGCATCCTCAAGTAGCTGTCCAGCAGAGCTCTTTAGAATAGTAAATGGCCTTATAAAACCGGACTTGAGGAAGTGCGAGCCAGGGCAAGGTAATATTTGCTGTGAGAGTTTTGCAAAGCACTTTGAGGACAAAGTCAATCAGATTCGCAGGGGATAAGACATCACAATTAGACAAAGTCCAGGGGAGGTGTCCAGAGGACCGTCTGGTCCAGTACTTTTGGCCTGTGGATGTGGACAAGCTGCTTCCAGAGGTGTGTCCGACAGTGTGCTCTCTGGATCCTTGCCCTTCTTGGCTGATAAAGGCTAGCTAACAAGATATGACTGGCTGGATCCAGGAAGTGGTGAATGCCTTTCTGAGGGATGGGATGGTTCCAATGGCCCTTCAACAGGCTGTGGTGCACCCCCTCCTGAAAAAGTCATCCCTGGATCCAGAAGACATAAACAACGACCGCCTGGTGGCCAACATACCTTTCCTAGGCAAGGTACTAGAGAGAGATGTCTCTATTCAACTGCAGGCATGCTTGGAAGAAGCTGATCATCTAGACCCATTTCAATCCAGCTTCAGCCCCGGTTATGGCATAGTTATGACCTTGGTTGCCCTGGTTGATGACTGTAGTGAAATAGAGCCAGGAATCCCTATAATGACCTTCTCCAGGAGAAAGACAAGGGGAAGACAACCCTGTTGTTTTTCCTGGACCTCTCAGTGGCTTTTGATACCATTGACCACGTTATCCTTTTGGAGAGGCTACAGAGTTTAGGAGTCAGAGACAGTGCTTGACATTGGTTCTGTTCCTATCTCCAGAGCCAATCTCAAGTAGTGGTTGCAAGAGGTATTAATTTGACACCCTGGGAACTTATTTGTGGAGTTCCTAGGGGTCAATTTTATCTCCCCTGCTATTTAATATCTACATGAAGCTGTTGGGAGAGGTCATCAGGAGATTTGAAGTGAGGTGTCATCAATATGGCCCTGTCCCCAAAAGACTTATTAGCCCCTCTCGGCTTCCTCTGCCGTCACTCTGTTATAGCTGACTTTAAAAGTCCCCTCCACTTCCGGAATAAGCGTCCCCATGGTAGCCGCGATCTAAACGGACTTTCCGTCCCCATGGTAGCCGTCTTCTCTTTCCGGGCATCTTTTTTCCCCCGCCCCGCTCTCTTGTTAAAAGGAAAAATAGCCAGATCTCCGTCTCCTGAAACGGCTTCCCGCCCCTAGCAAAGGCAGATGATCGCTCATTCATTCACTTTCAGCACTTACTTTCACTCAGTTCTCTGTTAGAAAAGGCTTTCTGCCCCGGCAAAGTCAGTGGCTGCAGGCATCGGCAGCGCGATCCTTCGCTCATTCTCTTTTAAGGCTTTCACAGATCACTTGCTAACAATGTTGCAATTCTGAGCAATTCTGGCTCTTTTTACAAAGGAAAGGAAGCGAACCTGCTGCATTTCTCAGATGTGTGAATGCTTTTTGGCTGTGTGTGCAGGCAAGCAATCCCCGCCCCTTTTGCCACGGAGCATCCTCAAGGCAGATATAGTGAGCGAAACCCGCGAATCGCCGAAAGAGCGCTGGAACTCTTCTTTAAAGTGCATGTATTTTATCGCGGGTGTCTCACTTTCCTAAGCTCCCTAAGCGCCTTGTAAAGCCTAAGAGTTCCAGCAGACTTTCAATTGCATGGGGACAGGGCCTAAGCAGATGATACCCAGCTCTATCTCTCTATGCTATCTGAATCAGGAGAGGTGCTTGAAGAACTTGACAGGTGCCTGGAGGTGGTAATGGGCTGGATGGGGGCAAATACATTGAAGCTGAATCCAAACAAGACAGAGGAGCTGTATGTCACAGGTCTCAGATCCATGTAGTTGGGAGATACCCTGTCCTTGATGGAGTTGCAATGCCCTGGAAGGGACAGGTGCATAATCTGGGGGTATTCCTGGACTCTTCGCTGATGCTTGAAGCTCAGGTGCATGCTGTGGCCAGGAGTGCCTACTCCCAACTATGGCTGGTATGTCAACTGAAGCCTTTTCTGGACAGAGATGACTTGGCCACAGTTATCCATGCTCTGGTAACCTCTAGATTGGACTACTGTAATGCGCTCTACATGGGGCTGCCCTTGAAGATGGTTTGGAAGTTGCAGCAAGTACAAAATACAGCAGCTAGGGTGCTGACCGGGATACCTAATCAGATGCCCCTCCCACCGGTCCTAAAAGAGTTGCACTGGCTGCCAATTCATTACTGAGCCCAATTCAAGGTGTTAACTTTGACTTATAGGGTCCTAAATGACTTGGGTCCCAAATATCTAGAGGAACTCCTTCTCCCATATCGACCTGCCCATGGATTAAGATCTGGAGGGGAGGCCCTCTCAGTTGTTCCACCGCCTTCAGAAGTGAGGCTGGTGAGCACCTGGGAGAGGGCCTTCTCAGTAATGCTATGGAACAGTCTCCCCCTGGAGGTGCATCAGGTTCCTTCTCTGATTAGGTTCAGGAAGGTGGTGAAGGCACACCTCTTCGCTGAGGCCTTTGGTTAAATGTTGGTTATGTTTGCCCTCCACTGCATGCACTACTATTTTAACTGATTTTTATTTTTATTTTTTGCTTTTTTAAATGTGTTGGTTTTAAATTTTAATATTGTTTCTTTTAATATTCTGGTTTTAAAATATTCTGTTACCCACCCTGAGAACTTCAGGTATAGGGTGGGATATAAATATAAATACATAAATTAAGAGTGTCCCTGTTCCCTCCAACAACATTTTCCTTTTGTATTTTGTCTCTTGTAAGCCTGAGGGCAGGGACCTGTCTAAGATTTTTATAATATTGTAACCTGCCCTGAGACGTCTGGGTATAAGGTGGGATAGAAGAACAAAGAAATAAATAATAAAATAAACATCTGTTATAACTATTGTTAATCCTGCATTCTAAACGTTCCACTAAACAAAGAATAGATTAGATGTTCTTCAAGATGACCTTCTTCATAATGTTGTGTAAGCAGACCCAAAGTTTGATTTTTATTGTTACTTTTATTATTCAGCTGGACCACAAAGTGCAAGCCCAAATCACACTTTTTTTGCAAGCAATTCCCAGATAGTGTATATAAGCTAACTTGTGCTCTTCCCAAGAGAGCAGTATTTGAAAACTAAAATGTTGCTTTTTGAGCATGTTTAATGTGGACAGATGTTGCTGTTTCTAATGCGTGCTGCCCTTTTAAAGTTCAAATAAAAAGCCCTCATCTTCTGGCTATCAAATGCAAATGAGCTCATGGGCCTTTATTTCTAGGAAATCTTATTTAGGTGCATTAGACATGGATGGAAAATGGAATATCCAGCCCCCCATGAATATGTGAAGAAATTAATTTTAATAATGATTATGTTGTTCTATGAACAAGTGCAATGGAGGCACCCAAGAGATTCCTGTGTGGAGGCACCAGATTTCAAGGGCAACTTCTCTATATGGTTAGGTCATTAAACTGCCAATACCTGGCGTAAAGGTTAATGGTGCCAAAGGAAACTGAAGAGCTTAGGAAAAGGGAATCGATATTACTTTGATGCAAGTTGGTCAATTCTCCTAACTGTCTGTTTGAACAGATTTACTTATTTGTTTGTTTGTTTGTTTGTATTTCTATCCCACCCTATTCCCAAAGGTCTCAGGTAACAACCTTTAAAATCAGACAAATATTAAAGCAACAGTATATATTAAAGCAGTAACAGATCACTGTTTCTTATTGTTTAGAAACTTCAGGTAAAATCCAGGCCCAGTAGTTTTATTGCTTTTATATTTTTTCCCTCCTCCTGAGTGAAATTGTATTTCAAAAGAAACTTAAGAGCACAGTCGACAAAAAAAAAATGCACATGACAATAAAAAATCACTAAAGAACAAAACATCTCACCAATTACAGTTCTTAGAGTGAGAGGGAGGGAAGGAGAAAGCAGACATAATCAGAAAATAATATGTGCACGTAAAGACTTTGATTTGAAGAGTGAATAATACCCATATTCTCAACAAACGCCTGTTAGTACTCCAATGTCTCATTTTGAAATGAAGATACCTCCCATGCTGTATATACCAGATAAATTTCTCATATTATTTGAAACATTATAAACCCATTATGTGATTTTTTTTATCAGCCTCTGATACAATTGTCTCTGTGTAACATTAAAAAACCCCAAAACTTGCCTGTTAGGTACCCACGTTTTATATAAAAACCATAACTATTTGCAGGGACAGAAACAGTCTTGCAAGGAAGTAGACTTGGGCAAATGGCATAGCAGGATTGGAGATGACCAGAAGAATCCTGGGGCACTGGTCTATCAATTCCATTTTGTTTCAAAAAGACAAATTTTTGGAATAAAACATATTTAGAGGACATTTCCAGCCCCTTCCTTATCCCTTCCATATGCCTGCCAGGAAGGGCAGAACACTGAGCCATCCATATGCAATCAGGATGCTACAGATTCTAACTGGAGGTGGGGGGAAAACCTACCCTGTTTCCACCCAAAAAGGTATCAGATATGTGATCAGAACACCTTTTGTATCATATAGTCAGCTGCATTTTACATAAGAACATGAGGATGAAACTAGAGAACATTCCAAACAGGAATTTGAGGATGATGCAAGAAGGGTATATTTACTCGCTGGTTAGCTTATGGCCCTCTGTTGTCACCCCACTGTCCAAAGCACTGACAGTAATCAAAACCTCATTTACATAATTAGAGCGCAACAGCAGCCTGTCATATCAAAAGCTAGCAGAGGTCAGCCCTGAAACTCTAATCTTTGCATTCAGCCTTCAAGTCACATTTTTCCTGCCTCAAAAAGCCCCATAGCCTATGTGACTCCCACCTCTGGGCAGCTATGAAGGACGTCCACAACTATGTGGTGAGGCAGGGCCGGAACTGGAGCCACCCCGCTACAAGTGGTGGCTGCTAAGCCTGCCCTTGGAACCCATTGCCCCAATCACAGTGTGAACGGGTGCCCTTGGATAAGGAAGAGGAATGCAGGGAGAAAGTTTTTGCAAATCAGAAAGACAGCAAAGAAGACATTGGAGAATCAGGTCCCACTGGCCAGCTGAGCTCTGATTCTGAGAGATAAAACCAGGCACCACATTCAATCAATAAAGACTGGATTTGTGAGCAAGTTACTGCTCATTCCTGCCTTAGATAGTAAAATATTTAATTGAAGTGGAGGTGATCTCCCATAAATTATGGTTCCATGCTGGTCATCAGGGTAAATTTTCCACCTCCTTTCCCCTCAGGTCAGGTAACAACATTTAAAATCCAATACATTAAAAAAATAAGCTATTTTTATTAAAACAATAGTGTCTGCAAATAACTATTAATGCAGCTGCAAATAACTACTAATATCAAATTTATCTTTTGTAAACATGATATGGTCAAATGACTAATCAATAAAGTTCATTTCTTTCTTTCTTTCTTTCTTTTTTTCATACAAGATGCAAACAAATAACACCTTGCACATTTATTATTTATTATTATTTACATTCATATCCCGCCCCATACCCAAAGGTCTCTGGGCGGGTTACAACCTTAAAACAACAGATTAAAACAGAATGCACATTAAAAGACGTTAAAAATTCAGTACATATAAAACAATATACCACATGTTTAAAATGATAATGTTTGTACTGGGGGAGGGAACATTAATAGCTTAGCCAAAGGCTAGGACAAAGAGGTGCGTCTTCACTGCCCTCCTAAATATATATAAGGAAGGGACCTGACGCACCTCGAGGGGGAGGCTATTCCATAATCTGGGGGCCATCACAGAAAAGGCTCTCTCCCAGGTGCCCACCAGCCTCACTACTGAAGGTGGTGGGACAACCAGGAGGGCCTCACCACTTGATCTTAAGGCATGGGCAGGTCGATACTGGAGAAGGCGTTCCTTTAGATATTTGGGGCCCAAATCATTTAGGGCTTTATAAGTCAGAGTCAAAACCTTGAATTGGGCTCGGTAGTGAATTGGCTGCCAGTGCAATTCTTTTAAAACTGGCGTGATGTGCATCCGGCTAGATGTTCCGGTCAGCATTCTCACGGCTGCATTTTGCACTAGCTGCAACTTCTGAACCGTCTTCAAGGGCAGCCCCATGTAGAGCGCATTATAGTAGTCCAATCTAGAGGTTACCAGAGCATGGATAACTGTGGCCAAGTCATCTCTATCCAGAAGAGGCTTCAGTTGACGGACTAGCCGTAGTTGGGGGTAGGCACTCCTGGCCACGGCCTCCACCTGAGCTTCAAGTGTTAGCGCAGAGTCCAGGAGTACCCCCAAGTTACGCACCTGTCCCTTCCAGGGCATTGCAACCCCATCAAGGATAGGATATCTCCCTACTCGGATCTGAGACCCTGTGACACACAGCACCTCTGTCTTGTCTGGATTCAGCTTCAATTTATTTGCCCTCATCCAGCCCATTACTGCCTCCAGACACCTGTCAAGCCCTTCAACCGCCTCTCCTGATTCAGATGGTACAGAGAGATAGAGCTGGGTATCATCTGCATACTGATGACACCTCACTCTAAATCTCCGGATGACCTCTCCCAACGGCTTCATATAGATGTTAAATAGCATGGGAGATAAGATTGACCCCTGAGGAACCCCACAAGTGACTTCCCAGGGTGTCGAATCAGTGTCTCCCACAGTTACTATCTGAGATCTATTCCAGAGATAGGAGCAGAACCAGTGCCAAGCATTGCCTCCCACTCCTAAACTCTGTAGTCTCTCCAAAAGGATACCATGGTCAATGGTATCAAAAGGCGCTGAGAAGTCCAGGAGAACCAACAGGGTAGCGTTCCCCCTGTCTCTCTCCCGGATAAGGTCATCAACCAGGGCGACCAAGGCGGTTTCCGTGCCATAACTGGGCCTGAAGCCAGATTGAAATGGGTCTAGATAATCAGCTTCTTCCCAGCATGCTTGCAGTTGAACAGCGACAGCCCTCTCCAGAACCTTGCCTAAGAAAGGTATGTTAGCCACCAGGCGATAGTTGTTTAGATCTTCCGGATCCAGGGAGGCCCTCTTCAGGAGCGGGCGCACCACAGCCTGTTTCAGGGCCAGTGGAACCACAACCTCCCTCAGAGAGGCATTCACTACCTCCTGGATCCACCCGGTCATACCTTGTCGGCTAGTCTTTATCAAGCCATGAGGGGCAGGGATCCAGAGAGCACGTCGTTGGCCGCACCCCCGAAAGCAGCTTGTCCACATCCTCAGGCTGCAGCAATTGAAACTGATCCAACCAAACAGGACCAGACAGTTCTCTGGATGCCTCATCTGGGCTATGTCCAATTGTGACATCTAATCCCCTACGAATCTGGGCGACTTTGTCCTCAAAGTGCTTAGCGAATTTGTCACAGCAGATATTACTTGGCCCTTGCTCATGCTTCTTTGAGCTTGGTTTTATGAGGCCATTCACTACTCTGAAAAGCTCTGCTGGACATCTACTCGAGGACACAATGGTGGCCATAACTGTGAAGTGTCCAAAGTGGAGACAGTTTCACAGCCATTGCCTTCCTCAGATGACAGGGGCACTTCTGGTCAGTAAGTGGAGGCATGCCCATTATCTTCCATTTGTGCACTGAATCTAATCTCTTCTGTACCACTATATTATTTTGGCAGATTGGGCTTCCATGTTTTTCCCAATGCCCTGTTTTATGTAGGGCTAATTAGCCTGCATAATACATTTTTTACACTACCAGCAGTTTGTAGGAGCAAATCTATAGCATACAAGACATCATGCCACATAAACTATGATTGTGCTTCTATCCTTTTCTGTTTGACTACAGTTTCCTCAGACCAATTCTGCATCTACTTTTTTTTTTTACAAAAATACTAAGCACAGCAGCCTTTTATCACTACTAGCGTCTCTCTGCAAGAGAACTTCACAGCTATGAGTGGAGTATTTGAAATGGTAGGGATTATGTTAAGATTTTGTGCATCTGCCTATAATTCTATGAATCAGTTCCACAATTTTACTACAGAGTTAGTGTGAAAGTGTGCATGCATGCCCCAAAGAAGGAATCTTATATATAGGTAATTGTTGCAAATATTATGATTACATCATTTTTCATAACTGTTCTGTAGCATTAAAAAGCTCACCACTCTATATTGGAATTCACAATTTAGAAGAGTTAAATGCATCGGATCTCCATAAAACTTTTGGTAACACTCAAAAATTAATGACCTACTCATTAATTCCTGTAGTATTTATACAACAACATTCATCATGGGGAGTGCACAGTGGCATTAATGGGAATACAGTACAGTAAAAATGATTTCTTTGCACGTTTCATAGAACAACCATACATTTCATTTTTGAAAATATATGTATAATTTTAAAGATCTTGATGCTTCTTATTCATTGGATGAAGCAATGTTTTAGTTAAATGTGCCCTGTAGAGAAAGGGCCAAGGACCAAAACAGAATAGGGATGTGCATGATTTTTTTTTGACATTCTATTTGAATCAAATCAAATACCTGAAATCAAATCGCATGCTGAATTTGAATCTATTCGTTTGAATTTTGTATTCGAATCTGCACATATGAATGTTGTCAATATTCATATGTGCATGTATGCATCTTCCCCATGTCCGTACACATCTGTGCAGGTCCTATGTATCCTGTAGTTATCCCGTATGCAACCCATTTTTGTCCTCTACAGATCTGTACAAATGGACATGAATGTGGGAAAGATGAGGATCTTCAAATATGCATCGTGGACGAACTTGTACCCATACGAATGTCCGGATAATTTGAATGAATAGATCCAAAGTTCAAAATTTGATTCAAATGCTTACATTTGAATTTCAGAACATTCTATTTGAGTTTGAATGTCAAAATTTGGCACATTCGATCGAATTTTGAATGCCTACGAACATACATGCAACTGCAGTATTTTAATACAAGCCCATCTCCTATTGGATAGGGCATACTGGGCTTCCTCGGAACTAACCATTTCACATTGGGCCAATAGACTGAAATGCTTCACACACATTCTGGAATGCTCTATTGAGAAGCCATGACGCTAGGCAAGGAAGTGCAGCTTTAAACCTGAAATTGCCATTTTCTTTTTCATTCTTAACATTAATTCCACTGCACCTATGGAAGATACCATGGTAGCAGGAAGTGTTAAGATTTCAAAAGCCAGCTGCTGGGGGAGCAAACTGTGTGCTTGTGTCCTGGGTGGCTTCCCTGTGCAGTTGGTTACTCACTATGAGAGCACAGAGATGGGCCATGGATCCAATCCAATGGGGCATTTCTTGGCTGTGTCTCCACTTTCAGTTGAGTGAGAATGGTGCCTCCTCTGCGTAGGGCTGGGGGAACCATTCTGCACAGGAGGTACATGGTGGCAAAAAGTGGAAACAGGGCAGTGGCAGTCAACACTTTCATGGACCCACAGAGAGGCGTCCCAGAGAGGTAAGTGGAAAGATGCCCCTTTTCTTCTTAAATTGTTGCCCCTGTTACTGAATGATCTCACACAGTGCACCTTTGCTTGTATACAGTTGGTAGTGTGTGAACTTTCCTTTTACTGTGCATGTTTAACAAACTGGCACGTAGAGAAGTGATGATCACACTACAAACCACCACATTATGCAAGGGAAAGTTGTATCAAGATGGTATTCATAATTATCTTAAAACCAAGAGGGAAGATGATATTTAGAGCCATCAGATTTTATCTCTATGGCCTTTTCTTCACTGAGCATTAATCTGGATTATATCCCAGAATAGATACCTGTCATCCACATTCTAGAATAGATTATGGCAGGCTCTTCCCAAATGATAGTGTCCTGCTCTGGTCCAATCTCTGGGAGGGAAGTGTGAATATGGCTTAAGACACCATAGACCCAGGTCACACAAGTAGTTTAGGATAACCTAAAGTTGTTTTCAGGTCATATTACTCACATTATTTTAATTTAATTCATTTTCCAAGCCAGCCTACCCCCATTAGATTGTCTTAACTGTAATCCTCATTTTTACAGGACAGATGAGGACTCAGCCTATCCTGGTATCTCAGGGCATCTTCACTTCCCCAAGTGTGAGTGGGGGATGGGCTAAAGGCTGAACTGTGCTGTGGTGGGTGGGGCCCAGTCTTTCCTTCAGCCAATCACTATGCATGGAGTTCATGGGGCACCTCCCCTTCTCTCCTCAGTTTATGTGTATGATTCCTCTAAATAGTGTTTTTATGCATATTTGTTACTTTTTTAAAGAAAAGCACATAAAAAAGAAGGGGCCATGGAGGTGGGGGAGCAGGCTTAAAAAAGAACCACAAACACACACCCTTGCCACCCCTGAGCGACACAATGGCATCCAATAAGAAAGAAGATAGATTTGACGCAGCAAAAGGAGTGCAGAACCAAGAGGCTCAGGTGAATCAAGCAGAAAAGTGTGAGCAATGCAGCCCAAGGTGGGGATGGTCTGAGGATGACCCATGTGTGACCAGCACTGATATGGCCTCAGTTTGAATTAATGAATAGGTTGTCTTGTCTTAGACTTGTGTGACCGGGGTCCAAGTTTATTTCAGGTTTTCAACTAAAATCCAAAGACAATAGTCTGTTCCTTGAAGCAGTGCAGGATTTGTTGTCTTGCTGCTGTCAGCAAACCACTTAGAAACTGAGAGAGGTGGAAGGTTTCTGAGAGAGAAAGGATTTCGGCTGCTCTCTATATCTCCCTCCCTCCTGCAGAACACTGATCATTGAAAACCTGAGAAAAATCAGCTAGTTGCTGAGAGAGGTGGAGACCGTCAGCTGCTCTCTGCTTCTTTTTCTGCAAAATGCTGATTTCTTTCCTTTTGCACAGCAAACACAAAGGGCTAGAGGCAGAGAACTTCTCCAAAAGCCTTTGTTATATCCTTTCTCTCCTTTTTATTTTGCTACCATTCGGGAGGGGTGAAGGAAGAAGCAGTGCAAGGCACTCTGGGGTGCTTTCTTTTTCATATATCCGATTAGAAAGAGAAAGAGAAGAAAGCCCCTCAGCAGCCCCTGTAATGTTCCTTCCCTGCTTCCTCTTGTATCAGGAAGCTTAAAAAGGACAGTGATTCCTGGGGGAAGGGGACATCTGGGAAAATGCACAGATAGTGAGTATAAAAGCCATGTTTAAAAGAAAAGCAAAACTATATTTTCTAATGGGAAATGCAGTTTTTTTAGGAATATAAGGAGCCCTGCTGGACCAGGCCACAGCCCATTTATTCCAGCATCCTGTCACACACAGTGGCCCACCAATTGCCCATGGGCATCTCAGGCAGAGACAAGGGCAAACCTTCTCCTGCTCTTTAATCCCAGGAAATGGCCTTAGAAGTATCCTGCTTGCCGCCACGACCTGAAAGATGTACTTAGGCATCCATTCTAGTTGCTATTGATACATCTGTAATCCACAAATATGCCTAACCTCTCCTTAAAGCCATCTAGGCTGGTAGCTGTTACCTCCTCTTTGGGCAGCAAATTCCATAGACTGATGACCCTCTGGGTGATGAAATACTTCCCTTTGTCTGATCCGATTCTCCTATCCATCAGTTTCATAGAGTTCCCCCTGTGTTCCAGTGTTGC
Source organism: Aspidoscelis tigris stejnegeri (assembly GCA_023333525.1). Taxonomy (NCBI): domain Eukaryota; kingdom Metazoa; phylum Chordata; class Lepidosauria; order Squamata; family Teiidae; genus Aspidoscelis; species Aspidoscelis tigris. Next base: position 65,874,315 of record JALMGA010000007.1, on the reverse strand, counting down.
GTGATAGAGAAAAGAAATTTTCTCTATCCACTTTTTCGATACCGTGCATGATTTTATATACTTCAGTCAGGTCCCCTCTGAATACAGGAGACTGTATTCAGCCAGTCCTGCCTTTGGCTCCAGTCACACCTGATGTTTAATTGTTTTCAGGCCATCCTTTGTTCCAAATGAGGTCCCTGCATCACATCCGAAACTGGCACAAGCTTCAAAACCAGCATGGGAACCGGCATGGAACAGACTGTCCCTCCCAATGTAGACAGCCTCGTTTCATACCAGAGGCCTACATTTACACTATGACCTCTGGTGCATAATTAGTGAACCTCTGGTGAGGAGCATCCTCACGTGGAGCAGGCTGTTACCACCTCCAAGCACGCCCACCCTCACCAGAAGTTCACTAATCGTTGATTAGGTGTGGAGCACAAAATCGTGCTCCACGCATTAACCAACATTACCTGAAAGCATCCGGGGCAGTGACCATTCACTCTTCCTCTGGCGCTCTGGGGTTGTCTGAGGTGCCGCACAAACATGCTGGCACCTTGGACAACCATAGACACGACTGCACATGCACAGAGCATCAGTATTGTCAGGGCAATCCATGTACACTCACAGAGGATGCTGCAGCCAAAATGGCAGGGTGCAGAGGGGACCCAACCCCCGAATTGAATCAAGTAAGTATTTGATCATGGGGAGGGGGAATGGCCAAAGTTGACTAGTGCTCCAACTGTGACCACTAGTCAACATTGGTTAATTGCACTCTTTTCCTGCCATCTGACAGGAGAGGATGTGCGAAAACATCCCAGGAGCAATTCATCCCAGCTTGGGATGGATTGCTTATTCACACAAGGTGGCCTGCTTGCTCTGCCAGAACAGCAAATACAGCCATAGTTTTCAAATTAGTTCCTATTTTTAAAAATAGCCTAACCAAATTCCATGCAATCTAGCATAAATATTTATTTTTGTGATTCATTTTCTCTTTTGAGGTGTTGTAAGTGGCCACCCAGGCTGGAAACTCATATACTGTACTCTGTTCACCTGTATCACATTCCCCGCTTCCTTCCCTTCTCCCTCCCAGACAGATGATGAAAGAAGCATTTTCTGCATCATCATTTTGCGGTTCTCCTTTATACTTTTTACAAAATGGAGATATTTCTTAATGCGAGGAGATAACATGCAGAACTCTCTTCCAGCACGATAACATTTTTTCTTCCATATGCTGAGATAGGAGGGGAAAACTTTCTCATTGCAGAGATAAAAAATGTGGTAATAGAGGTATTCAGAAACAACTTGTAAAATGGGATAGAGCAGTCTATAAAATCTAGAGCAAATGAAACATATTCAAAATAAAGATTGAGAATTTAACATATTTTATAGGTATTTAATATCAAAGAATGCAACTAAATTGTAAAAACACATGAAATACAAAGTAAGTCATCACTCAAAAACCAAAATAAAGACTTCAGGTGGGACCAGACACTGTTAAATAGTCACCTTCTGGGTAACTTGCCGTCTTGCCTGACAAATTTCAGTTCACAGCATGCAACTTCTTTGGTCTCAAAACATCAGAAAGGTCAGCTTGGAGTGCCTGAGTCATCCCTTTTTCCAGGCAGGCTTGGTGGCAAAGAAATAAACTGGTTGGGGAGGAATTACTCATTTCTAGTTATTTCGGTTGGATCTAAGGCTAATAGATTGGTTTTATGAATTGCCATTAAAAGACAGGGTAGAATTGCTGGGGGAAGGGAATCTCAGGGATAGGGGAGAAAGGATGGAATTCTGAGGCAAGAAAGAATGCAAATTTGGCAATCTTTATTTTAAAAATGAGTTGGGGAAGCACATTTTTATTCCGAAGCCTTCATAACCAGTAGTGGAAGCAACAGAGTCTATGTCTGTACAACAATACAACAAGGCAAGATTATGCAGCTGAATACATTTCAGGTGCTTGTGATTAGCTTAGGATTGACAGGAAACCAGGTGGCAAGTCTCCTTTTTAAACCAGGCAGGGAGATTCTATCCATGCATGTAAGTTCTGAAATAGAAAACAGCTTAGTTATTTTGTGGCAAGCACTCTGTAGGTAGTTTCCTTAGGAAGAAAGAGCACTATGAAGGGACTGGCAATACTTCTTGTCAGAGTCATATATGTGCAAGCGCCTAGTGGTGAAACTAAGGTGTTTCTAGCATGGTTCTAATCTAAAACTAAAGTATAAAACAATAAAGAGACAACAGAAGCTTTCCCTCGCCATCTGAAGGCTTCTATTCTATTAGTCTTTGTTGTGAAGAGGAAAGAGGGAGAAAGGAAATAGGCTTTCCGGGCAGAGTCAAGGAGACCACCACTATAGATCTTTGGAATTATTCACAGTATATGCCCAAGGGTGGATAAGCCAACACTCAGGCACCATTCTTGGGTCTGCAGCAGAAATCCAGCCTTGGGTACCTGGGAGCCAAAGGCAAGGAGAGAGAGGAGCCCTTCTTCCAGTAAAAGGGAAGCCATGTTTTTCTCCCCAGTTTAAGCAGGAGGCAGGGAGAGAATGAAGGAGCAGTGGGTTTTCTTAGACCTCAAGATCTCTGGCTAACACCAGGCTTGGTGTGAAAGCAAAAAAGAAAGAGTCCTCTTGACACTCCAGGGAAAGGGGTCTCAGCAGAGTAAGATGGATCATCTCGTAACACACTCTTCTTTATTGATGTTTATTTATTTTCAGTGCAATTCAACTTCAGCAAGATTCTGCAGCAACATTTACTTGTTAATATGGATCAAGGAGCTGCTAAGAACATGTCGGATGCATAGCAATCTGGATCAAGGAGCTGCTAAGAAAACCTTGTCTGCACAGGAGCAGAAAAGATCCAGATCAGAACTGAGCTAAGAGCTCACTAATCTGGATTTAGTGGTAAACCAGATAAATGTGCTCTACATCCATGCTAGCACTCTCTGGCCCTTTCTGCACTAGGACATATTCTGGATTATATCTTCAATAGGGATCTTCCACCTGCATGTTGGTGCAGATTATGGCACACCTGCCTAGGACTTGCCATTGCCTATACTCACAGGTTACTATACTGAGATATAATCCAGAATAAGGCCCAGTGAGAAAGGGCCTCTGATCTGGATCAAGGAAGAGACATCTGTGCATAGAATGGATATAGGAAGAATGTGGACATGATGTTGAGTGACATATGTAGTTACAATGTGACTGCAAAGACACCTTAGCAGTACCTCTGCAACATGGCAGCTTTGATGGCAATGGTGTCTTCACAGTGCATGCAGAAGCATCTTCACATTGCCTTCAGAGCCACCACGCACCCACCTGATACCTGGGTCAATTGCATTGCAGTGTGGACAGTTTATATGGAGGCAATTCCCATCAGAACAGGGCTTAGGCAACTGTATGGCATTGCTCTTTACCACACACTTGCCATTCTAGGGCCCATTCAATTCAGGTGCCTCTGTGGTTGATTGAGATACAGCTAATATGGATCTAATAATAATTTAATAATAATATTTATTTGTATACCGCCCTGTGGCGAACCAATCTAGTACGAATTAAACAAAGTAAGTGGAGAAAGGGCTAAAGTCACATTTGTACATGCTAACTGTACGGACAAAGACTGACCATCCTGACATGAGACAGTGTCTTAGCAAACTTTTAAGGACACATCTTCAGGCCATCTGGAATAGTGTCTCCATATTTGGTGGCATCTGCCCCTTTCTGGAGGGCTCAGCACTGTTCCTAGGCAGCTGGAAGTGAGGAATCACAACATGGAGGGCAGATGACCCAACTGCAATGCTTTTAGGGGTGTGCACGAATGCAGTTTTCGGGATTCAGTTTGATTCAAATCAGATATCCAAAAATTTGATTCAGTTCAAATCTTTAAAATTTGAATTTATCCATATTCAAATCAAATTAAACAAATTTGAATCCATTCATTCAAATTTTCTATTCAAATTTGCACTTATGAATGTCAACATTTGTATGTGCCTTTGCACATTGTTATGCATCCCGTATGCATCCACACACATCCTGTATCTATCCCGTATGCATCCTATTTTCGTCCCATTTGGATCTGTACAAATGCATACGGATGGGGAAAGATCTGTTTGTGCAAGCACGCGTGTATGTATCCGTACACATATGAATCCGAAAATTCAAAATTCGTTCAAATGTTTAAATTTGAATTTATAGACATTCAATTTAAATTCAAATGACCAAATTCAAACAAATTTGATTGAATTTTGAATGTTTCAAATATTCATGCACATCCCTGAATGTTTTCATGGTCTAACTTGGTGCAAATAGAAATACAGACTGGTGGCACAAGGAGGGCACTGCAGTGAAGCTGCCTGCCTCCAGATGGTTTCTGCTGTAAAAGCAGAAACATGCCCTGCTATTTCCTTCTAAAAGCTAGATTTGATTGGAAAGCAAAATCATTAATGTTTCCTGATAGAGAGATTAGCTTCTTTTCTTTTGCACTTATTGAACAAGCACAACGTTTTTAAAGTGTTCAGATTTCTGAAGTGCTAACTGATAATTCTGTGCATTCTTCTCTTTTTCTTTCTGTGAAACTGAATAGAATAGAAAGTCAATTCTCTCAATGGATTCCAAACACAGTGAAAGCAAGAAAGAATGGTCATGTCAAATGCCAGTTTATTCAGTGTAAGTTCAAGAGATTTTCCTACTATTTAGTGGATTTTGTTTTGTTTTGTTGTTGTTGTTGTTGTTTTTTAGTTCTTTCAACCTCAGGGCATCATCCTGCTTCTTCAGTCCCTGAGTTAAACTATTCCTTCATTCCAGCCATAGTACAATCTGAAGCAGATAGTTCTGATTCATGGTAAGGCCAGACCTCATATTATCATATAAAAGCAAGCAATGTGGTGTTATTTCACAAATCAGATGTTTTTGAACCAATATAGAAAAATACGTCCTTTCATTTCTGGAAAATGTCATGCTTCAGTGGTACAGCATCTAAGGTTTATAGGAAGCATCTCCAGGTAAGCCTGGGGTAGATGCTAAGCAGAAACGTGATGAATATCCATCATTCAAATGTGAAAGACCCGGTTAATCAAACCAGTGTTCTCACTCCATATTGGCCCCTTCCAGATTAGTGGATTAAATCAGCAGTTATTAAAAAATTTGCAGCTTACCTGCCACGAAGCGGGGATCCGACATCCAGACTCCAGTAGCCCCCCACAGCTTCCAAGGAGGAAGCTGCAGGAGTTTGCATTGGCGCACACATTACATGGGACAAAGCAGTTCATCGCAGTTCTCTCAGGCAATTCTTGCCATCCTGTCTGCACTGGCAGGTACCTTTGAATTTACTTGATGCTGTGTAGCAAGTGTTCTCCAACCAGCATGCAGTAGCGCCACTATAATGTGATGCCACTACAAAGTATTGGCCAGCATCAAGAAGTCGGGATGCACCCATTATTTGCCTCCAGACACCCTTAATACTTTGCAGTCCCTGTGCAGTCGCTTCCAGTTGTCCAGACAGGACAAGAGGAAGCTGCATAGGGAGTATTCCAAAACATATTTTGATCAATATCAATCAAAATGCATTTCACGGAGATCATAAGGAGGGTCTGAACTTGACTGTGTGGACTGTTGACCCTTCAGAGCTTTCTCCGCCCCCTCTCTCCTCACTGGAAACCGGATTGACGTCAGCCCATCCCTGTGCTGCCAGCTGCAAATTGCACATCCCCCCTTCCCTTAGCGGCACAGAAAGCCAGGACTTTTAATTTTAAATTAATTTTAATAAATTTTAAAATAATTTTTAAAAACCCAAAGCTGCTATGAGGTTCAGCGGCAGTTGGGCGGCTGAGCAGTTTTGCACGCCTCCGCTCAACTGGGAACCACGAGAACACCCGGCAAGCTTAAAAGGGAGAAAATCAAGCCATTATCATGATTGTCTTGGCGTTCGGGAAATGGGGGTGGAATATTTGGGAAAAGGGACAGAATCAAGCCATTATTCTGCCTGCCTTGGCGATCGGGATTTTTTCACTCCCAAAAAATCTCAGCAGTTGTGATCTCCAGTGCACAGGGCAGCAATGGCAAGCACACCCCACCTCTCAATGACATGAGCGCCAATCTCCTCCCTGCATAGCCCAAGACTCTCCCCATGCACAGGCTCAGCTTTCTAGGCATAGCATGCCAGACCCTCAAACTGTGCCCAGACTTGTTTTTTCAGGTATCAAATTTGGTCCTCGTCTGGTACGGTTTGCTACAATTTAGTCTGCAGAAATCGGACCAAATGAAAAATGCATGAGGACACCCCTTGCCAAACCCGATTTCGGCACTGGACCAAACGTTCATAGGGATGTTCCCTTAGGACCTGTTTGCACTTACCTTACAGGAGTTATTCTAGCCACTTCTTGGGAGGTCCAGTAATTAGGTAAAGTGTGTTTTCAGAAGAAATGCCTGGTATATATAAAATATATTTGGAATTGAACAGAGTGCAGCTAATGTGTCCAATATTCTGGTCTGTGACCATATAAATTCATTCATTCATTCATTCATTCAATCATTCAATGTACAAAAATAATTCACCAGGTAGCCTTAAGAAGAAAGGTTGTGCTCTTTATCCTTTGAAATGGCAAACTCTAGCTCAATGAATGCAGTTTATTTGCAGAGAAGCAAGGGTGTGAGAAATCTGCCATCTACTTAATTATGATATACAGTCTGATTTTAATTGAACAATAAAGCTCTTTAAAAAAACCTACTTCACTGGGCACCTCAGAATATGTGCTCTGTGTTTCTGAACTTTAGGTCACAAATATATATGGCTCTGAAATACATATGCTACGTTACAATGGCAGAGGAGAATAAAATGTTTCGTAAATGGCAAATCACATTTGTATAAAATAATATCTGTTGATAAGATTACTTTTCAAGACAGAGGCAGAATATATTGCATGTTAAAAAATGATTGTGACTGTTTCAGTTTGCCAAGTAGTTGTGTCCCTTCCAGAAGAAAGTTGGCAACTTCTCTGTATTGTCATATACATTTATATATTTAATGTAGCACCATGCAAATACTTTTTCATAGAATGTTCAACCAACCTAAATTCTTATAGCTGCTCTGCTCTATTTTATTCTGCAATTAAAAGTGGGCGCATTGGTAAAAAAAAAATCTAATTTGATATGATAGTTGCAGCGTGTTGTAAGAAAACTAAAATGCCCCTTTATTTAAAATAAAGCTTAGAAAAAAGTTTATTGCTACTTTCTGCCATCATTTTGTGATTCTTCTTGTTTCATTACTGGTCTGTTAAATCTTATCTGTGACAATTTAATAGGGTTTAAACAATAACCTGTGCATTCCATACTTTTGGACCATAAGCACATTTTAAAGTTCTTTCTGCACTAACACAGAATAAGAGAGGATCAAAGGTCCCCTCTTCCACACAGTGGTGCAATTAAAAGAAGGCCCCTCATGCTCCTAGTACCCTCCATCTGCACATGATGGAATGCAAACTGGGCTAGGGTGCCCAAAATGGTTTCTTGGTCTAGTCTATCTCTAGAACTATTTTTTAGGTCTACCAGTGCACTAATTTGTGTATCAGACCACAGAGGTTTGTATATGGCATGCTTCTGTGGATGGCACACCTCTGTAGTATGGTATAGGGATGTGCACAGATTTTTTTTTTTTTTTGGCATTCAATTCAAAATGAATCAAATGTTCAAAAATCTGTATTCCTCTTGTTAGAATGCATTTGAATGTGTTAAAATTCTGCCAAGAACAGGTACGTATCTGATATGAATAGATACGTATCTGCCAGGAAAAGATATGTATCTGTTATGAACAGATATGTATCTGATACATTTCCACGGCTTCATGAATGTCCAAACTATTCATACAACTGTCCAGAAACATTCGTATTTGTTCGAATGTTAGCATATGAACATTGTAACATTTGATCCGAGTTTAAATGTCCGAATCTGGCCAAATTTTGAACGTGTGAATATTTGTGTACATCCCTAGCTTGGTATACCATTGGGGAGCCATTTTGGCAGTTCAGCAAGGCATGTTTGTGGCTTTCAGAGCATTCAGAACCCTCTCTCACACACTGGCTCTGAAACATAGCTTCACTGCTAGTATGTGTGCTGGTGCAGAGCAGATGCATTTTCGCACTTTCCTTCCCATCTGCAGGAAGGGAAAGGAGTGTGATTAACCAATGTTGACTAGCACTCACACTTGAGCGCTGGTCAACTTTACCTGCTCCCTCCCCCTGGGATCGGATACTCACCTTTTTTGATCCTGAGGCCCAGTCCTCCTCTGGGTCCCACTATTTTGGCAGCAGTGCCTCTGGGACTGTGCATGATCTTGACAGTTTGCACCCTCATAGTTACTTCTATGGTCGTCCAAGGGGCCAGCGTGCTTGCGTGGCACCTCAAACAACCCCAGAGGGTTGGAAGAAGAGTGAACGGTCTCTGCCCAGAGGCTTCACTTGTAGTAAACATTGGTTAATGTGTGGAGCATAGTATGCAGGCAGCCTATTTGTAGTAGATCACAACAACAAGGAATTGACTTCCATTATATTCCGCATTTCCCTGCAATAGCACCTATGTACTTAAGTGCAGAATCTGAAAAACAACATCTGATTGAGAGTTTGTGTGGACCAATCACTACTGTTTGTGGGAAAGCAGTTTCCAGTGAATCAGATGTACTGCCATTTTATTTATCATGAATTCTTTTCTTGTGTAACTGACAGACAAACACATTTAATGTGCTATTACTGCTTCCTCTGCAATTTCCTAAAAACATATTAGAAGCAGACTCCTTACAAAATGATTCTAAATTCAGGGATATCTTTTCCTTCTGAGCAAAACTGTAAATGTTTTAACTGAAATACATTTTCTAAAATGCAAAGGGTCTCCTTTCTGAGTTGCACAGGGATACTTGTCTGATTTTACATCACAAATTCATTGCTGACAAACTTAGGCCTTTTCTATACAGGCCCTTAATCCAGAAGGTACACAGTTCATTCCTTTGAACTGTTTTTGTGAAACCACCCACTCAACTTATTTCCAACCATTATTTCTTTGCCTTGTTTCTTCTACCCTCCCTAATTGCCTCTTTGCCTTTGAATAATATTTGGTTGTCTACCTGTAAGTCGCACCCCTCACTTTCCCAGATGTGACATTTCTGCAGTTTTCCACCCAGAAATCAGACTTTCAAAGCAAACTCTCATTTTATCAAGGTTGGTTTTAAAACAGATGGCTGCTTTACTTATAATGCTCGCGTTTCCAATGTTTTCTACCTGTTCCATCACTAGACCTAATATGACAGGCAAATCCGTGCAGAGGAAGAGACACCCAATTTTGACAGGTGCTGTCAAAATGTTCTCTGAGCTATTTATCCCACCTTGCCAAAAAGAAACTTTTCCAGATTGACACCAGTGATGACTGCACTATAGGGATGTGCACATCTGAAATTTGTACGAATATGTAAGAATTCATAGATTTGTGGCCAAATCAAATAGGGCCTACATTTGTCCCTATTCGTCCATGAATTGGATTATCCAGTATTTGTAGAAGCTTCAGTTGAAGCTTCAGCAGGTACCAGATGCCCCAGGGCCTCCTCCCCCCCAGCAGTCTCCCAACCAGGCCTCCCATCTCCCCAACGCGGTCTCCTCCACATCCCCTTACCTTTTGGGACGGGTTCCACTGGCATCCTGGACCTCTTTCCACCCTCTCCAGAGCTGGAAATAGACCTTCCAGAGTTCAGAAAAGGCACTTCCTATTTCAGCCCCCAGAAGGCCTATTTTGGCCTCCAGAGAGTGTGGAAAGAGGCCCAGGATGCCACGGGAATGGCTCCACCCACCTCCCATGCACACCTTTACCTTTTGGGGTGAGCTCCACTGGCATCCCAGGCCTCTTTCCACCCTCTCTGGTGACAAAAATAGGCCTTCTGGAGCTCAAAAAATGCACTTCCGGTCTGTGCACATAGACCTGGAAGTGCCTTAGAAGAAGAGGTGGTGGCGGCAGCAGTGAGGAGGACAGGTAAGTGGGGGGGGGGAGAGAGAGTTTGTATTCATTTTGTGCATGAATGTTCGTTAGAATATTCACACACATATATGAAGCCCCCCACATTCATGGGGGTGGGATTCAGCTGAAACTGAATTTTCTCACATTTGATTAGAACCATATCTAATGTGGGAAATGGACTTTGTGCACACCCCTACTTCACTAAGGAGGAAAAGGGTTTGGAACAGTTCAATGCTACTCTGAAGTAGTGGAGCAGGGAGTTCATTGAATAGCAATGAGCTTGCCAACTGCACTACTGACACCCAACTGTTAATGAGCCAGTTTGCTCTTGTGGTTAGAGTGTTGGGTTCATATCTCGTACTCAGCAAGTTTGATTCCACGCTACTCCATGAACCTTGGGCTAGTCACAGCTCTCTGCTGAGCTCTCACAGCCCCTCCTACCTCCCATGATGTTAGTTGTGAGAAGAACAGAAAGCTTTGTCAGCCACTTTGAGCCACTTAAAGGAGAGAAAAGTGGGGTAGAAAAGACAACTCTTCTTCTTCTTCAGGCTAGTGTATAACAGATTTTAATACCCATTAAAAATAAACACTTTCCCTTTATTGGCCCACAGAAAAATTTTGTACTAAACAGGGTTAATCTCACTCCTACTTATTTTTTTCATGGATCTGGACTGATCAGCATGCTTGAGCAGAGAAAAGTAGTGAAGTTTAAGTTTTTTTAAAAAAAAAGAGAGAACATGGAAGACTCAATTCATGTGTAATGCTGCATCCACAAAGCAGACTAGTTGCAGTGACCTCACCTAAATAGATAAGTTTTTTCTCTCTCTTCCCCTTTTCTTGATAGAACTCCATTATTGACACATTGTTACCACTCCTAAGTCTGCATCCCTGGGTTTTGAACCTTGACTTGTCATTTCCCCCAACAAACAGTCCGTGACCAGATATTTTATGTTTTTGTAGCTTCTTGTCCAGTATAGATACATAATGTTTTATGCTATACCTTTCTCTCCATTAATGAGACTTGGGGCTTTTTGCAAATAACTTCCATGGGTGCAGCCTCACTTGCAAGGGCCGTCCCCCTTGCCATAGCACAGCCATAGCTGCAGTCACCCTACTTTGCTCCACCGCATGCAGAATAGCCATAGTTTTTGCTGCTCCACGGCTTGTGGCAATCAGGATGGCTCTTGGCTGCTCTGGGACAGAGGTGGCACTTCATAGTGCGTATGCTCTGATTCAGAGCATAAGAACCTAAGAGGAGAGCTGCTGGATCAGGCCACAGCCCATCTAGTCAAGCATCGTGTCTCACACAGTGGCCCACCAATTGCCCATGGGCATCTCAAGCAGAGACAAGGTGAAGCCTTCTCCTGCTCTCAAATCCCAGCAAATGGCCTTTAAAGCATCCTGCTTGTACCCACAGCCTGAAAGATGTACTTAAGCATCCATTCTAGTACCCATTGATACGTCTGTCATCCATAAATTTGTCTAACCCTTCCTTAAAGCCATCTAGGCTGGTTGCTGTTACCACCTCTTCTGGCAGCAGATTCCATAGAACAGTGACCCTCTGGGTGAAGAAATACTTCCCCTTGTCTGATCCGACTCTCCTGCACATCAGCTTCATAGAGTGCCCTCTGGTTCTAGTGTTGTGTGGTTGAGAAATTTTCTCTATCCACCTTTTCTATACCGTACATGATTTTGTATACTTCCTGGTGGCCTTAGTATGAACAGAGCATTGAGTTGTGTTCACATGCAGTGGAAAGAAGCACCTCTGAGATAGGTTGGAGATGGTTCGCATGCCAATATGCCCCTCCTCAAGTCTACCCAAGCCTTGATAACTTCACTAAGTACAGCAAATTATGAACAAGAAATACAAAAGATAGGTTCAAGGCACTAAATGTCTTCAGTTTGGATAGTAAATAAGTCAGGAATTATGCTTTTAAAAATACGTTCTACAAGATTTAAGGCCTTTCTGCAAGCTTAGGCTTGTGCTGGGCAAAGATTTTTAAAATGTTACCTATACAAATTCAGTATATAGGTAACATTTAGCAGAATATAGCACTCTTAACACAGGTATGGAAATACTATCTGAAATCTAGCCTTCTGTTTTTACTTTCACATTTACTTACCCTTGTTCATTTGCAGAATTTGCTTATATATTATAATTAAAGTCCCCCTCTCAACAAACTGCTATACATTTTATCTTTGCAAGTGTATGCATATCTATGAATATATACTGTATATAGCCATAACTGCTTATTATGCTCAGTTAAATAGATTTAACATTGAACAAATAGTGCTCAGATGAGTATGATTTTTTCTTTTCATTTTTTTAGCATTCTCTTGCAATTTGCATTAAAATGAATTCATTCCTAAGACATCCCAACCATCCCTATTTGCCACTAGAAATTTTTGTTAGGTATTTACCCAGATTATGGGAGGCTTCAGGTATAGTTTAGGAGAGGCCATTTAATTTTAACACTACTTGCTTAAACAAACTAAAACGAAGCAAAATGAGAAGGGGGAGGAAGAGATGGGTGGAAAGAGAAACAGAACATGAATTGGAAAGAAGCCAATATGTATTTGATGCAAAATTTCACACCTCCTTAAAAAAAATGTTGTTTTTGAGTTTAGAACAAGTCACACTCTGTTTTCAGTGCATCCCCATTACAAGCTTATGTTGGTTTCCTTAAACCGAAAGAATAGAACTGGATGCAAACGCAAATTTGCCTGTTCCCATTACTTTCAACTTAATCGCGTTCGATCCGGATTCTGAGGATCGTACGTGGCGTACGTGACTCAAGGGGGGACTCAAGTGGCTACTTTTTAAAGCCGATTTGCAGGGCTGCCCTGCCCTCTTCCCCCTGGCATGGACGCACCACCCATAAGGGACCCCTTCAGGGAGCCTAGCTGGGTGGCTGGGTGGCTGCCGCTTGCCTGGATGGAGGAAAAATGGCAACGGGCAGCCAGCGATTCTTTCCCCTCCTCTCCCCATTGCTCAGGGCTCACAGCAGCAGCAACTAAAATCCCTTTGCTGTAAACATTCACACAGAACCTCAGCTGCTTTCCTCCCTTCCTTTCCCTTTCTAAAGGTCAGAACTTTTAGAATTGTGCAAATTTGCAACATTGTTATCAGGTTGAAGTGGTTTGATCGCTACAGTGTAGCGATTGCTGTTAAAGCTGGATTTTTACACTGAAATCACAGTCTTTGGAAGCAAGCTATTGGGAGAAACTCTAAACACAGATTCTCATCCCTTAACATGGTACTGTCTACACAGTAAAAAATGAAACACATATCAAGCGCACGATCCAGAGTGAGACCTGTTGAAATCAGGATTGAGATTCACCACGCTTTGGGATGGTTTAACACAGGGAAAGCGTGTTAAGCCAAACTGCCATGCGGACTCCAAGGATTGAAAACGTTTTGAATCTGAGATAAGGTTGCCATGAAGACACGGCCTTTGAGTTCTAACAACAGGTTCTTCCAGTTTCTGCACTTTCAAAAGAGCCACTTTCACCAAAGAAATTATGGATAGCATGCCCTCCTTTGCCTTTTCTGTAGTGATTCTGATCACCATTTAAAAAATAGAAGGAAGGATTTCCCTCCTTTCTGGTTGCTGAAGAAAAAGGTGGATGAGAAAAGTATCAGAGTGCTGAGTTCTCCCAGGAACCTTCTACTCCTGTTCTAAAAGTGGTTGGGAATGCTGTGGAAAGAGAGGGAAAATCTCAACATCACCTGTTTGTCAAGGTTAGGAATCATCAGGCTGCTGCCTAAATAGAAGTAATATCATGCCTCTTTCCTTAACCAGAAGCTTATGAGCAGAGAAGCTCCACCCTTTTCTCCAATGATCCCCATCTCCATTGCTGTGAAAAAAAGTAGAGTCCAGTTTTGTCAATGTCTGTTTTTGAATGTAATCACTAACCTAAGGGGTGGAGAAGGATTTATAACTTCCCCTTTTGAGTAGTGAACAGGATTACTAACAAAATAAGGGGAAATACCCTAGACATCGAATATTTGTTAGGTAAGCTTAGAAAACTCTTGTTGCTTGCATGGTAGACAATATTTGTGGTACCTAGCACACCTAGGGGTACCTAGGAATACCTATAGGTTACAGAGGTCCCAAAACAATTTCTTCATCTCTATTTATGAGTGGCAAAACATCAGGGACTTTGGGTCTTCCTTCAAAACTGCTCTGAGTAAACAGCATGTTGTGAGACATTTTGCATGTTGGAGGCATACACCTCGGGCATACCTATGTTACGAAAGCCAATTTTGAATGAAGATTAAAAGCCTGCATTATAGATGTTCATGGGTTAGGATATTCACTCTGAACCTTATTCCATTATTGTCCTTCATACAATAGAATATTTCTCAATATTCCCACGTATGTATCTCGGATTCCCATTCAAGGCATCATGCAGTTTTGGATTCTGGTTAGCCCCATTATCTGCAGCTAAAGTTCATTGATGATTTCCAGAACTCAATATTTTCTGTGGACTCATCGTATTCATCAGGGGGAAGGAAATATTTATATTCCATCTATATATTTGAGCAAAATAAGGCCGTATTAGGATTTCTTGTTGCCATTCCAGTACATGGTGGGCACTTTGTATAGGAAAAGACAATCAGTTCCAAGCTGGGATGAATTGCTCTGGGTGCAGTACTGGTTTGAGTATCACCTCTTAATTCCAAACTACAAAAATACTGGCATTTTCTCAGTCCAACCTATTGCTAGCAATTACATAGACCATTTACCACCTTGTGAATACAACATAATACACTAGGTCACAATAAATTATAGTATTTGGTACAAACATTGCTTTCCAGTGAAAATTACATGAATTATGTTATCTAGATGACAGCATCATTATGCAGACATTTAAGGTAGAACTTCAAGAAAAGCAATACAAACTCTGTGATGAGCTGCTAAAACCATCTGATCTTCACTGTATTTCTGTATATTTATGTAATGTGTCAGTTTTGCACTGCTTTTGTATTTTGTATTTTGGTGTATATTCCCCTCTTTTCCCTGGCTGAGAGCACATCAGAAAAAGTGGCTATTATGACTGCATTTCTTCAGACTTGATTTAATATGATTATATGTTTTCACTGTTATAAACAATAAATTTTAAAAAAATGAGAGATCTTTCTTTTTTAAAAAAGATGGACGATAACTCCTCCCTAACATTTTAAACTTTAGTTTTATATTATATATTGTGTGCATAGTGAAAAGAGCAGAAGTAGCTTAGAACAATGTGTTCACATCAGTACAAACTTGGGGGAGAACCACATTCTAATCCAGACTGTGGCACATTAATAGAAAGTAGCCTAGTGTTGCACATGATTTTACACGTGCAATCTGTGACTAGTATGAACTCAATAGACCCTATACGTGTGGATTTCTTGCAGAACCACCTCATGGTCCATTTAGACTTTGTTATCTGCCTCTGTATACCATGGCATCTGGTATGCATTGGGGTGGGATATATTTTTAATTATGTTTTACTATTTGATATGTTTTATTCTCACTGTAACCTGCCCTGGGACCATTCAAGGAAGGGCAAGATATAAATTTCCTAAGTATTATCTCTCTATGAAGTACAGTAAAACAGAACACTGTTGCATCTTGACTGATGCATGCAGGAGTCTGCATTAGCATCCAGACTACAGACCACTATCCTGAGATATACTCCAGAAAAAGGCCAAGTGCAAACAGGCCTAACCCAATTATGCAAGCAGCCTAGTAAGATGGCAAGGTGACATTATCCCCCTTCTCAGCTGAGGCTTTCTTCTCCAGAGGCGATGATATAATTCATTAAGGCACTTCATGGAGTTTAAAGAAGTTCTCTGTGTAGACTTTGACAAGCTGAGGGGCAGTAGAATTTGCTTACAGGGAATGGGGTGAGCCATACAAGAAAAGTACCTGCAGTATCCAAATTACAGCAAATGCACATGAGAAAGTTGGTGATAAAATCCATGCAAATGACTTTCCAGGGAAAAGAAGAGGTAAGAAGAGGCTGTCATAGTCCCTCAGGCTTGGCAGGAACATTTTGGGGCATGTAACAAAAAACATGACAGGAGTGGATGTAGATCTCAATGTCGTTGTGCTTGCCAAGCCCCCAATACAGTTTCTGAAGTACCAGTAAGATTTTGAGGAAAGCAAAATGTCCAGTGGAGAAACTTTCAAGATGAAACTGAAGAACCTTGGAATATAGCACCTATGAAACATAGAACTTAGTGGGCAGACCACTGATAAAAATAAAGTAGAAGCACTGGCATTATACCAAGTGACACAGGGCAGATGGGGAAAGAGGTTCCTCCTGTAATAGGTTCTTTATATCCAGTGTAGCTGCTGCCAAGTCCAGTTGCTGGGAAGACAGAACAGTGGACTTTAGAGATGGTTCAGAAGCATGGGATTGAGATTTACGAGATAGAATATCCACTAAACTAAACAGTTCATTTCTCCCTTGATTCATTTCAGAGTAAAGTCATTGGATGAAAAATTTAGCCCATCAAACTTGCACAGCAAGAGTTTGTGAGGAGTCTGCAACACCCATAAAGTCTTAGGATCTGTCCTTACCTTGTTGAGTTGTTGTGCATCCTCCAAGTATTGTCCACAGCAAGAAAAACATTGTTATTATATATGAGATAATTGTGTTCCACAGTGGTTAGCTGGTAGGAGACAAATGCACAGGGATGGAGTTCCCTAGTAATGTCCCACCCTCAGTTACACCACTGGCATCACATGAAGAGTTGAGTAGAATCAAGATGCTCCAGCACTGTATTAGGGGCATGCACAAATATTCAAAGGTATTCAAAATTCATACAAATTTGTCCAAATTTAGACATTCAAATCTGAACTGAATAATTTCAAATGTAAAAAATTGAACGAATTTTGAATTTAGGATCTATTTGTTCAAATTATCCAGACATTCGCATTTGTATGGAGTCATGCACAATGCGTACTTGCACATATCTTTCCCTCATCCCTACGCATTTGTACGGATGCGTATGGGATGAAAATGAGTTGCATACGAGATAACTACAGGCTGCATACGGATGTGTACAGATGTGTTTGGATGCGTATGGGATTTGTAATGATTTGCTTAATTCAAATAAACTTTGTTAAAATTTGAATTTTAGAGATTTGAATCAAATCAAATTTTTTAGATCTTTGATTTGAATTGAATCAAATCCCAAAATTGCATTTGTGCACACCCCTGCACTGTATCATGCAGAACAAAGCTTTAAGGTCTTCAGAAACTACCTGACCTTTTTGCATTTTCCCAATTCCGAAGCTTTTCTGCCCCTGAGTTGGGGTGTTTCTCCACCTACCATTCTTAATCTTTTAAAACTGGGTCCTCAATGAATCCAGTCCTTGAAGATCTGGATTTTTGCAAGGACCCAATGCTTCTCCACTGGCAGTCTAGCACCCAATGCCAATGGGTGCTAGACAGGGTTGCAGGTCAAAGCACCCATCAGGTAAGTCCGTTCTGCCCTAAGCAGAAGATATGCTTGTGGTGCAGCACGATTGGCCAGTGTGGACATCACTCAAGGCCTACTTCTGTCAACAGTGGGTGTGGCAGGGAGGTAAAGTTTTGTAGCAGGTTATGTAGCAACTACAATGTCAGGCACACACTCCAAAGCCAAACTGCATAGTTCATCTATGGAGATGCCATTGGATACATAGAGCTGACCATTTAGCTGCTACACAGACAGACCTATCAACGTAGACAACTACATTTCAACTACGCAGCCTGTGCTCAACTTTGTAGACAGCTTTGAAGGTCGTGCATGGCTATGTAGATGTGAGTGGTGAGGAGGGCAGGAGCCACTCCACTGCAAATGGTGGTTGCTACCCCTGCTCCTGGACCCCATTGCCCTGATCACAGTGGAAACGGGTGCCCTCAGGACTGAAGGCACCTTTGAAGGGGTCCACAGGAAGTCCATATGTAAAGGCTTGAGGACCCCATTCAATCCAGACTTCGCTTATGCTGGTGTGAATGGATGCGGTCCTAATGGGGTCTTGTGTGAGAACAGGTTCTTCTGATCGATACCAATTGCATATCGATCAAGTGCCTAAATGGGTGCTTTCTGCTAGTGGAACCCCCACCCCCCACCCTAGTTTTATAATTGGGGACACAATATTGGAAAAGCCAGGAATAAATTTATGATAATAGTTGACAAAACCAATAAAGGTCTATACCTGTCTGCAAGTGTGAGGGACTTCCCAATCCAGGACAGCTGCCACTTGTGAGGGTGCATTTCAATACCATGATCAAAAATGTGGTACCCTAGGAAGTCTAGTTTGTTTAGAAGCAACTAACATTTGAAGGTTTGATTTCTTTGAGACTTTTGATTTCAGATCAGACATGAATCGCTCCATCAACAGATGACTGGAATATAAAATTATTGGACATTGGATATAGATAAATTGACTAATTTGTTAAGAGACAAAACTCTTCTAAACTCTTTCAATGCCTTGTTACTAGTTTCCTTAATTTGGGAAGTTTTCTTGATGATGACAATGATGATAATTATAGTAGTTGTACTTGCTTCCATCTTGCAAAGAATGAATCTGTTTATTTTTTCAGATAAAATCTTCAGTATTTTCACTTGCCTATATATACTGATGACAATAAAAGAATTGATATCCAGTCATTATTCAAAATATCTCCAAGAATATAATCTGCAAGTAATTCCTGTCTGGGCATCAGTATAGGTTCATCGTATTTTCCATATCATGTTTGTGAACTGATAGGGGAGGAAGGGAGATGTAATAGAGCTTGCAGACTGATATGAGTTCTCTCTTGTCTGCACACTTTTAAAAGGCATAAAATTAGGATAAAGATATTTAACTTGTCACTTATTAAATCTGTTTGCTAATGTAAAAATGAAATGTCCAAGAGTCCCAGTACATCGTTACACTTTGTCTTCAATGAAAATTGGCTCTTAGGGTTTGCTCAGATTTTAGAGAAGATGAACACTCTTCCAGTCCTGAGATGTTTAAGACATGATCTGCATGATGCTGTAGGTAGAGAAGCTGTACCTGCATTGCGGAATTAGTGCATTAGAAGAAGAAGAGTTGGCTTTTCTATCCTGCTTTTCTCACCCATTTAAGGGACTCAAAGTGGCTGACATAGCTTTCTATTTTTCTCCCTGCAACAGAACATCCTGTGAGGTAGGTGGGCTGTGAGAGCTCTGAAGAGAGCTGTGACTAGCCCAAGGTCACCCAGTTGGCTTCGTGGAGGAGTACAGAATCAAACAGAATATTCCCAAATAAGAGTCCAGCACTCTCACCACTAGACCAAACAGGCTCACATTAGCAGAGTGTGGTTCTACAAAGACCAGCATGCAGCAAGCTGCAGTTCCACTAAGCATTTTCTAGAGTGCTGTAAATGACAACCAGGAATAAGTATTCCCCAAGGGCTTGCTTCTGTTCTTCTGGCAGTCATTTTGCCACAGTAGAACCACCACTCAAGTGGACCTACTTAATCCACAAGATGATTTCAAGTATCAGAGCTCTCCAGCTGACAGCATTAGAGTCAGGGTATGCAAAGTTCTAGGTCATAATTTTCGTTCCACTGGGTACAGAAGATAGTATACATTCATCATGCCATGGTGAGTAGAACTCTAGGATAGTATATATAGCACTCCATGGCAATTTCTGGTGGCACTCTGCGTAGAGTAGGGGTGTGCAAGAATATTCAAAACATTCAAAACTGAATCAAATTCATTCAAATTCAGACATTCAAATTCAAATTGAATGTCTATACATTCTTAACATTCAAACAAATTTGCCTGTTTGAGTTATTCATAAGAATTATTCAGACATTCTTATGTGCATTACATAGGTATCCATACGCATCTTGTTCATATCTTTACGCATTTGTACGGATACGTACAGGACAAAGACAGGATGCATACGGAATAAAAACGGGATGCGTACGAATGATTCCAGTTGTGTATGGATGCATACAGACACATATGAATTTTGTCGACATTTGTACAATTAAATACGAATTGAATATTTGTACAAATAGACACAAATGTATTTTAATCAGTTCAAATTTTAATACATTCATTTTACTCTATTCATACGAATTCAGTCATTCAAATCAAATTGAATGCCAAAAATTGCATTCATGCACAGCCCTAATTTAGAACACCTATTGAAGAAGAAGAAGAAGAAGAAGAAGAACAAGAAGAAGAAGAAGAAGAACAAGAAGAAGAAGAAGAAGAAGAGCTGGCTTTTCTAGCCCACTTTTCTCACCCATTTAAGGGGACTCAAAGCGGCTGACAAAGTTTCTATTCTTCTCCCTACAACAGAACAGCCTGTGAGGTAGGTGGGACTGTGGGAGCTCAGAAGAGAGCTGTGACTAGCCCAAGGTCACCCAGCTGGCTTCATGGGAGACAGCAGAATCGAACCCGGTATTCCCAGATAAGAGTCCAGCTCCTTAACCACTAGACCAAATCTATATGATGATCTTGTTAAGATTCCTCCTTGTAAGGGGTGAAAAAACACTTCATAGCTCTTGCATACAGACTGCTAGTAATAGCACCTTAGTTTAGAGGAGTACTTTCCTACAAGATTTGGCCAAGACTGATAGAAAAATATCATTCAAGATGTAATTCTAAATAAATTTAACTGGAGATGATCGTTTCAATGGAGTAGGTTTTCTTATAGTTAAAAAGGTGTAGCTTTGAATCCTTAAAATATTCTGCCTAGAAAATGAATATGTGTAGAATTTCTATTAAAGAGAATACATTAATATGTGGAGTTACTTTCAAAGCACTATGCCGCCTGGTGATAGTTATGTAGACACTATCAGCTTCCTTTAATATATTAACTGAAATGACACAGAACGACTGAAGAGTCCTGAAGAACTGAAGCTCTCAGCTCACTTCCCTTAAGAAATCAGACTGTAATGTCTAGGCCTCTTCACTCTTGAAAGACTGTATTTAAGAAGGGCCCTGACTGAAGTAGATAAAATCACTCATGGTATTGAAAAGGTGGATAGAGAAAAAAAAATTTCTTTGTCACACAACACTAAAATCAGGGGGACACTATGAAGCTGATGGGTAGGAGAGTCAGATCAAAAGTGACATGGAAGGAGGGCATAGGTTGAATCCTAGTAAGCCCTGTAATGACCAGGCCCTAGTCTGGGAGGAGTGGGGTTAATTGCAAAGACAAGAGTGCCAATGGGCAAATGAAATTTGCTGTAGCATGACTCTCATTCAGTCACAGTAGCAATATCATTGCCTGTACCCACCCCAGAGGACCAAAAATATGGGGGTAACTTGACCATTTTTGGTCTTCCATGGAAAGGGTCTAGGCAGAACTTGTGCCTGGTGAGTCATCCCTCACCTGTACCCACATTTCCCCCTGTGAACTGTAATGACAGGATCAGGGCTTACATCACGAGGCCACAAGGCCATCCTGAGCAGAATAATAACAGGTGCCTGTAATCTTGCATCCTGTTTTCCAGTAGTGTGCAGACATAATAGTATAGCAATGTTGTGAGAAATGAAGATTGTTATGAGAAGCAGGTTGTTGTGACACTGAAAAACAGTCCCCTGCTAGGACTGGTCTAAAGTGTTCACACCCACCTGCTTCAATGTTTCTTATAACCACATGTTGATTCATCTCTTGGTATCTCAGTAATGTTGTAGTGTTACAGCATGCATTTATATGATAGCAATTAAGTTGTATAGCTTTTATTCTTTTCATATATTCATGCATTTATTCAAACATTTGTTATAAAGATTTATTTTGTAACCATCATACAATAAACCTTCCAGTTGGAATGTAATAGAGACTCAGTCTTGGTTGTGGACCCCATACACACACTGTTTGCTGTGCACTTGCCAGAAGCAAGCTCTGCTAAGCTGAATACTTCATAAAGAAGGAGCAGCTCAGCCTCCAAAATGTGCCCCATGGATAGTTTAGTCTGGCCTGAGATTTGGTCACCCTGAAAAGCAGTGTCAGAGATCTGGGGGTGATTGTGGCATGTAAATTTAAGACCGCTGCCCCTAGATCACCCCCTGGAAGCAGTAAGCATCCATTCAGATGGTTCCATGATTTCTGGTTTACAGCAACAACTCTGGAACATGTTGAAAGAAAATAATTAATTTAAATAAAAAATTGAGAATATTAAGTTCTACATAGGTGTTTTATGATATGAGCATGCACCCATAGACACACACACAGAGAGAGATTGTCAATCTATAGCTTAATTTTCACATATTAAGCATTACTCAAAGGGCTGTGGTGGGAATTAGGGGCAGCTCTTCCTTTCATTTTTTTTTAAATAACTGCTTTGTGTTTAAAAAGTGAATGGAAAGTGTTTTATCTATTTATTGGGGCAGAAAATAAAAATCTAGCATAGGAATACCAAATATTATTAATGTTCTTATGAACAGTGGCATTGCATGGAATCAAAATTTCCTTAAGTACCTAGACAATTATGGCATCATTATTCTGGAATAGGTATTTCTAGTGGCCCATACAGACAAATTTGCCAAAGCAAAACTAATCACAGGAAAGTCTGAATAGGCCTTATTTTTCCTAGAATGACATTTAAAATTTATTTTTCTTTCCCGTTTCTCGCTCCAAACAATAAGCCCATTGGTTTGATCTGTAATATTGTCTGGAAAAAATCAATGAAATGATTTCTTTTAGGGAAAAAATGTAATCCCACTTGTGACCTTTAAACTTTTTTTCTCCCCCTCATCTATCCTTATAAAAGCATAAATCAACCTGAAGGAAAAAAATATTGCCAGCAGTTACCTCTAGACCTTTTATGTACAATTAGTTTCTGGGCTAATTTTATTTCTCATTCTTGGGGCACGGGGAATTCAGTTCCAAATACTATTAATACCTCACCTTTTGCTAGTACTGAACTTTGTTGCGTATCAATTTTCAGAATCTCATTGTCTCCTTTAAACATAACTGAAGGTTATCGTGGGCCCCAAATAGAGCAAAGCTTTCAGTCATAAAGATCACCAAGGGTAGTGTGACAATATTATTCTATATTTCCTTTTAAAAATGATAATTTAAAAAAATTAAGAATAGAACCATACAAGCTAATGGCCCCTGCTCCTTCTCCCCTCACTCCTCTCATTGCCAACTTACCTCATCTGATTGAGGTTCAGTCATGGGTGTCCCTGGAAGAAAAACAGGTTATTTCACAGTAAAATATTTTATTAAGGCTATGTCCCCAAGCACTAAAAAGCCTGCTAAAAAGCTTCTTTTGCCTCTGAGCACCCCCATGCCTGCCTTTTCTCCAAGCTTCCAGCGCCACAAAAGGAGGAAAACCCATGGAAAGAAAAGTGCACTTTAAAGAAGACTACCAGCGCACTTTCTGGAAGCCGCAGGTTTTCCTGGCAGCATTTACCATGGGGACCCTTTGTGGCAAAAGGGGCGGGGATAGCCATCTGCACACACAGACATAAAACATTCACACATCTCCCAGAACTGTAGCAGCTTCCCTTCCTTTCCCTTTCTAAAGGTCAGAACTTTTAAAGAGCCAGAATTGCGGAGAATTGCAACATTGTTATCAGGCATGAAGTGGGTGGATTGCTACAGTGTAACCACTGCTGTACAGGGTGGATTTTGACAGTGATCAGAGAGAAAGTGTTGAGAGTGAATGAGCGAACGATTGCATGGCAGATGGCTGCAGCTGCTGCCTTTGCCAGCACAGAAAGCCATTTCAGGGGGCGGAGATCTGGGAGACGAACAGAGAGCCAATGGCTATTTTTACTTTGGAATTGTTGGGGGTTTCTTTCTGGTTGTGGCCGCGCAGTCCCTCCCCGTTCCCGCTGGCACCCTATCAACAAGAGAGGGGGTGCAGAGAAAAAAATGTGGGCAAACAAAACACACTTCCTTGGGGACGGTAGGTGCATTTTAAACACACGTTTTGCTGAGCCTCATGTGGATGCTTATTCCGGAATTGAACAGCACTTTTATAGTCCACTGGAATAGAGGAACGGTAGAGGGAAACTAGAGAGGCAAATAAGTTGCTTGGGAATGCAGCCTAAGAGTCTGGCTGGCCTGACCATGAAATGGGCGTATCCTAATCATCTTTTTTTTTTAAAAAAAATCTTTTTTTATTAGTTTTTAATTACAATTGCTTTAAACCCCCCTCCCCCCCCAGGTAATACATAATTCCAAATTTTTAATACAATACATTGAAAAGCCTACACAATTCATAATACTACATTGAGAAAATTAAACGTAACTTCATTTTCTCACTTTCACTCCTAAGCTTATTATCTAAATATATTTTAACTATCATCCATTTTTGTTTACATATTCTAACCCTATCCAAATTACTTATATTATTCATACGACTATTCGATATTTCTGCTGCTATCACATTAATTATATAATTATACCATTTATTAATAGACCATTTCATTCTATCCTTCCATCCACTCACTAAGACTATTTGAGCACATGTTAACAATTGTTCTACTATTTCCTTCCATTGGATAGTCGGAATATTGTTTAACTCCAAATGTAATATTCCCATTCTCCCTGTTATTGTACATTGTATATTCAGCATATCGCTGATTTCTTTCTCTGTCTTCTTCCAAAATTCAGATACTATAGGACATTCCTAAATCATATGAAAGAAAATATAAATATATAAAGTTTATATTCCATCCTTTTTGAATGCCTTGTCATGGAATATAAACTTTCAGAAAAAGGATCCTCCTTAACTATATACAAGCTTCTGACAGATCATACTTTAAGTACCAGTTGTGTTCACACCTAGATCATTATAGGTTATCCTCAGACCATCCTTGCTTTGGGCTGCATCGCTCACACCTTTCCCTGCAATAGACCTGAGCCTCCTCAATGGAACTCTTGGCTCTCCATCCCTTTTGTTGTGTCAAATCTATCTCCTTCCTGACTGGATGCTGTTGTGTCACTCAAGGGAAGCAAGAGTGTGTGTTTGCAGTTCTTTTTAAAGCCTGCCCCCAACCTCCACACACACCCTTCCTTTTTATGTGCTTTTCTTCTCCGAACAATTAATTTAAAATAATAATAATAATCCATTTGCATAAAAATGCTAGATAGAGGAATCATACACATAAACTGAGGAGAGAAGGGGAGGTACCTCATGAACTCTTCTTATGTTCTTAAGTTCTCCTATGTACACTTAAGGGCATTAAAAACCATTGGGGAAGCTGACTGTGACACAAACATATAAGAAACTGACTGGATTAAAACCCCTAGGAAATTTGAACATCTCTTAAATCTCAGGCCAAAAGGGAACTATCACTCAAAATATGATACTGGTGGTATTATATTCATCCTTGTGTAGAATCAATAATTCAATATCAGCTCTTTGCTGGAATGGGTGTAAAACACTCAGCCCCTACATTCGTATGTGGTGGCCTTTTCCCTCTACACGAAGTTTCTGGAACATAATCTATGCAAAATAATCTACGCAAGATGGCATCTCAGAGCTTTAATCTCACTGCAGCCATGGTTTTTCTTTTTGATTTCAAAGCATGCCCTGCCACTCTTAAACACAAAGATCTAGTTCAATTACTATTTGCCACTGCTAAGGCACAGGTTGCACTCAGACACTCTCCCATGGTCAGAGGATACCCTGATCTTGGACTCGACTTATCAGTGAGCTGATCACAGTGCAGCAGTGCAGCAGTACAAAATGCAGGCCATGGAAAGGCATGGTTTGTTGTTGTTGTGAAGAAGAAGAAGAGTTGGCTTTTCTACCCTGCTTTTCTCACCCATTTAAGGGGACTCAAAGCGGCTGGCAAAGCATTTCTATTCTTCTCCCCACAACAGAATACCCTGTGCAGTAGGTGTGGCTGTGGGAGCTCAGAAGAGAGCTGTGAGTAGCCAAAGGTCACCCAGCTGGCTTCATGGGGGAGGGCGGAATCAAACCCGGTATTCCACTAGACCAAACTGAAAGGGTCCCCCGTGATTATTCTGGTCCAAGAGGACCCTCCTTTTCGTCCTAGCCCTACTCATTCTCTTACCTTCATGGAAATAAAGCTCCAAATGCTTTGTCCTCATCTGACACTATGATTAAAGTCACAGTAAGAGTAAGATTGTATACAAAAATGTTTTAATGCAATTATATGTAATTAGGTGACTAAATTTTATAATTGTTATAATTTGTTTGTTTAGCTAACTGTTTAATATTTGTTATTGTTTTCTGTGCTAGAATGACACTAAAATTGTTTTATAATAGCTCTCTTTTTTCTCTACTTATCTTTCTTATATAAATAATAATTAAAAAGTAGAAACGTACAATGCGACTCTAAAGTAGAAATCCGCTAGAAAAGCAAGTATGCTATCAAAGGCAGGATCCGCATCCACACAGATGTAGAGTAGCTCTGCATCATAGCAACTGTAGCCCCTCCCCTTTCACAAAAACATAACAGCTGTACTACTACTGCTAATGCAAAGTGTGGCATCCATGCAGACAATGTGTTTTTCCTCTGCATTGAGGGCTTAACAAGGGGGCACTGTTGTACATATATAGCAGCCGTAATACCCCACCCCATACAGCCATTAGTAACTTTCATACACAGTACAAAAGGTAGCTATGCCTGGCAGAACCTTTGCCTGAGTTTAGCATAACTCATGAATGAGGAATTCTGGGAGCACAGAGCTACATCATGAGGAACCCATCCTGCTTTCTTTGACAGATGCCCTTTCTGCACTTGGCCTTATTCTGGAATATAGCTCGCGATAGCGGTCTGCTGACTATAAGCTAATGCAGACTATGGCAGGGCTCACGTGGGGCCTACCATAGTCTGCACTAGCATGCAGAAAACAGAGGCCTTTTTGCACCACAGCCAAACAGCTGTAATGCATGAAGGCTAGGACATGCAGGGAGACATTCCCCACTCACACCTAGGTAGGTAAAGAACGCGTTCTGCACAGGCATGGGTAACTGGCCAATCAGAGCCGACAGCATGCACAGATGCACAACGCTGCTGGCTGAGCCTGCCACTTTGAACTTGGCAATGAAGAGGTAAGTGGCGTGCTTGAGGGGGTGAATGCCTGGGGGTTTCCTGCAGGTTCTAGGGGACCCGAGGATGCAGGAACCCAGGGAAGGAACAAGACAGGCCTGCCCACCCCTGGGTGAAACCTGACCCAATGGCAGCAGGCGTGGGCAGGGCCCACAGCTGTTCTGGAGGAAGCGTGCAAATGGTCTCCCTCCCAAACAGCTGTGGGACTTCCCAGGATGGCTGGGAATGGGTGTAGGACACCCTGGGATGGGATGGGGTGATTCCGAATGGAACTGCTGGCCCAGCTGTGTTAATGTTCCATCCCAGGGCATGTTCAAGAGGCCCTCATGCAAATAGGCCTCTGGTCTCTATTCTGGAATATATTCCAGAATAAGGCCAAGTGCCGAAAGGCCTCGGGTCTCATTCTACACCTCTGTTCCAAGTGACATGTTCAATGAAATTCATAATGAGGCATGACATTAATGGCCTTGTATGTTTCCTCATTCCCATGTCCACAATCCCTGCCACATTTGAGAAGTGAAAGCACCACTATTATTGCTGAACCATGACTGAAAGCAATGGAAAATGTGATATTTGAACAAACCACTGAATGTTACATTCATTTTCAACCAGCTATGGCTCATAAAAAGCCAAATATGCACAACTTCTTTAAAGCCAATGATGCATTTCCCTAAGCTGGAGAAGAATCTAACATACATCATTGTAAATGAAGCACATTTGTTAAACTGATGCAGTATCCAACAACCTTTATTAAGAAGGGATTTAATGTGTCCATTTGTCCTAAAGAAATGTATTTGAGATGATCAGCTAATTACTTAGAGCAAAATAAAATAAAATGACTTCTTGTATACCCTTGAGTAAGATAAGTAAAAGTGCAATGAGGCAGTGTTCATAATATTGTGCTCATATTGCTGACTATTTGATTCAGTGTATATATAAGCTCTCTTTAGCACATGGAAACCCAGGTTCAATCTGTTTGTGATAGTAAAATTACATGGCCTGGCAAGTTCCAAAATGCAGGCTGTGTCAGAGGCCCTGGTCACACCTATATGAGACAAGACACCCTATCCATAATTTTAACTGAGGTCGTACCAGTTCTGTTCACACCTAGATCGTTTTAGGTTGTCCTCAGGCTGTCCTCGCTTTGGGCTGAATTACTCACACCATTCTCCGCAATTGACCTGAGCCTCTTCCATGGAACTCTTGGCTGTCAACCCCTTTTGGTGTATCAAATCTATCCCCTTTCTTATTGGATGCCATTGTGTCACTCAAGGGAAGTTAGGGTATCTGTTTGCAGGTTTTTTTTTTAAGCCTGCTCCTCCACCTCCACACACCCCTTTCTTTTTATGTGCTTTTCTTCTCCATGCAATTATTATTATTATTATTATTGTGATGATGTAAAACAGCAGTTACACACAGCAAACGAGATGACTATGCTGGATTTCGTATTATATCACTAGTCGGGCACTTCCCAAGCACCTAGGACTGCGTGATGTATCGGCGAATTATGCGAGCAGACCCCAGTAAAGTGACTTTTTGAAGTTGGCAGATGGATATTTTGTCAATGCCAATGGTTTTTAGGTGCCCACTGAGATTATTATTATTATTATTATTATTATTATTATTATTATTATTATTATTATTATTATTATTATTATTATTATTATTATTATTATTATTATTATTATTATTATTATTATTATTATTATTATTATTATTAAAAAAGTAATAATACATTTGTGGAAAAATGCTATATAGAGGAATCAAACACATAAACTGAGGAGAGAAGGGGAGGTACCTCATGAACTCTACACATGCCACCCTCCCCATGACATTGCCTGAAAGGACAGTCTGGACCCCACCCACCAGGACTCCAGTTAGAATGATCTGACAGGGATAAGCCGGGTTGGAAAATGAAATGAATGTGTGTAACACAACCAGAAGATGACCTAAAGTCATCTTAAACTAAAGGTGTGATCAAGGCCACAGAGACATAACAGAAGGGTCGCCTCAGAGAAACAGTGGGTGGCCCTCACACTCCCAAGCCTTCTCTGATCCACCTTATCAAGCTCAAAAAGTTTAGGACAGGGAGAGGGCAGACTGGTGTGTGAACAATCCCACCTTGAAGCCTTCCCTGAGGAGCCCCAGAGGTGCCTCAGATATGCTTTTTCTTTCTTTCCTCTTTTCTTTCTTTCTTTCTTTTTCTTCTGTGTCTGATTACAACAATAGTGCCCTTGGATTAGTGAATGCCTTTTAGCCCCGGCTTAAAAAAATGTAAAGTCAAAAATAAATAAACACATGATCTCTTTTGAGATCTTTTAATTTATTTACCGTTAAGCTAAATCCAGAGAAAAAAATAAAGAAATATGGTATTTAACTGCATTAAAAATGATTGCAGCCGCAGTAACAACATTTCTTCATTTGTCTGGAAAAGTATCTTCATATATATGCATTATTTTTCTGTTATTCTATTATGCTTTCACTTTAAATCTCTATTTTCCAAGCCCAAGCAAGTACTGCAAATGAAGAATGCCATACTATTGTTTTCTATTGTTCTCTGTCGAAGGATAAAGTATCTTTTATTTACCTTGAATATTTTCTTTTTCAGTTACACTTCCTTTCAGCTTGAGAAGTTCCCTTTCACCATGCAAGAAAAAGGAACGTGAATTATTTGGTAGTTGCACAGTTGCCAAATATTTTTCAGTTGTTGTTTTTCTGAAGAGGCCACTGTATGAGGAAAGAAATCTTCCATTCTGTGACAAAAAAAGCAATACATTTTTCTAAAAAACAAACTTTTCCCTTGTCCAGCTCTTCTTTCAAGCCAACTTATTTCATTATCCTCCATACCCTGTAATCCTGACTGCTGAGCCATGGAAAGATGAGAGCACTGTAACAGGAAAATTACTGATGAGGTTATAACTTCCACATCCCCTGTCTGGGAGTACAGGAGACAGAGAAAGAAGGGGTGAGGGTGAAAAGTAACAGTAAAAATGCCTTCTTTTTTAATATAAACTGGAGTCTGTCTAACCTATTTAATTATTTAAACCATTGATCATCTCTCTTCTGTTTTTCACTACAACTCAAAGTTGGCCAACCATAAGTGAAAATCAATATATAATGAACATGAAAGTTTGTAAAGGATACGGATAGCTGTGAAGTTCTGGGAATACAGCTATGGCCAGGTCTGCACCTTTTGCTTCCAGTTTTGCTTTACAGAAGGATAAAAGCCTATCCAAGTTATTTATTATTTTATTTAAGAATGTATTCCGCCCTTCGCAGAAAGGTCTCAGGATGGGTCACATTAATAAAAACTAAAATATATCAAACATTAAAACATATTTAAGATATAACCCTTCCACTCATCTACCCTCCCTGACAGGACAGCACCCAAAGGCAGCTAAACATCAAAGGCCTGGTAAAGAGAAATGTTTTAACCAGGTGCAGAAAACTATATAATGTAGGCATTTTTAAAAAAATTAGTATTTACATCTTGCCTTCTATCTGATGGTCCCAGGGTGGGTTACAATGATAAAATTTATAACAGTTACAACATGATAAAAATACACTTCTCGTGACTGTCCCAACAGGAGTTTATCAATTGTTCTGCAGTAACCATAGATTCTAAAATATATTCTAAAAGTTTTATCATGATAAACACAGGAAAACTAGCTCCTTCCTTCTAAGTACGCTACCGAACAACTAGAGATAGGTTTATAGGTGGCAAGAAATCTCCACATCTGGATAGGCTGTGGTAGGGGACACTCCCCATCTGTTTTGAAACAAGTATAAATTGCTCAAGAGAGCTGACAACACTGTATTGCATTCAAAATCCTCCAGAGGAGTAAAAAAAAATCTATAGAATGCTAAAGAGGTTTGAAAACTGAAGAAATCCTGAAGAAAACTGAAAACCTATCAATGGGTTTGACTTCGGCAGTTCTCTTTTCTTTGGATTTGTCAGTGTTTAATAATCATTCTTTTCCTGTGAATCTCAAATGATTTTGCATGCATTTCCTAACAATAGTTCAAACTCAAGTTGTTGATAAATTATCTCAGATTAGTATAAATAGGAATCATGAACTTTAATTTTTCCACATGCACAGCCCTTTGCTTGTAATGGCCTCTACTTTTTTTTTAAAAAAAAGTTCAGAATATCCAAAGCTCTAAAGAAACCATACAAATAAACATTCTGTTCTAAAGTACATCTTGATGTGATTGAATTCCCATCAAACTTTAACAGAACAGTGCAGAAATCCAACTTGATTTGACTATAAAAGTCCCCACTGAGTGTTTGAGGATTAGTATCAGTCACAATTTATTACATAAAACACATAAAGTTATGGCTGTAAGGCCATTTTCCACACTGCACACACTGTAGAGGCCATTTTTTACCTGGATCAACTGACCTGGGCCAACAGAGTAGGGCAAAGTTGCACAAATCATGGCCCACCTGCTTTCCATGGCCCAATCTTTGCCTTATTGGTGGCTGGGAAACAAAAGTTCCAACATCCCTCAAACCGCAGGCCAGAGGTATTTCAGTCATGTGCCACCAACAGCTCACTTTCCAAGACCCAGTGAAACAACACTGGACTCCGAATGCTACATTGGTTGCTTCAGTCATCTGTTTGGCTGATGGTTGGAGAAGCCAACAGTCCAGAAACCATACTAAATTGGTCTGCCAGTGATGCGGTCTCTGACAGAATTTCCATGTCATGTGAAAGAACCACATTGCAGAGCTGAGCTTCATGAGGACTGCTTTAATGAGTGGATACTGTGTTCCCGGGCAGCAGCTAGCACAATCCAAATGGACCATTTGGAAGCTGCCTAAGCCAACCAACACAGCCTTGTGGTCATAATTACATATCAACCCCTTAATAAACTAAAGGAGTAGAAAGATTAGGGAAAACCTACTTCTTACATTGTGAGATGCTTTATATTAAAAATTCTGAGAAAGAACATTGACTGAAAAGCTTTTATCCATCCATCCATCCATCCATCCATCCATCCATCCATTTGTTACAAATATATTGATTTCTCAGTTTTAACTGAATCTGCATATGTGTGTCAGTGACTGACTGGACGCTAACCAAAAGAACTACATGCTGTTTTGAATAAAAAGAGATTCAAAATCATTCCTTTGAAAGGAAGCTAACTACAAGTTGTTGCCACGAACACGAAAGTGAATAGTAATATATTTGAAGCCAAAACAAATTGTAAGTGTTCTGTGTTTCTCACGGCAATCCACTAGGAGAATAAGCCACAACTAATAAAGAACTGAGGCTCAAACTGCTTCTCTCTTTTTTATCTAACACAAGCATGGCAAACTGTAGTTTTCCCTTTAGGGAATGCAAAGCTGAAACTGAACAAAAATGATAGATGGAGACTGACATCAAACATTGTTTCAGTGCTACATTTTCCCACAAGTGTGCTGTATTTTTGGGATCGGGTAATCTTCTTTTGTTCTTATTAAAATTTGGTTGAAAGTACCTACATATTCCCCATATATTTGCAGCAGTATTACAAATGGCTTCACTTTATGAAAATTTGACATTTTCTTTTCTTTGAACAGAATTAGTCATTTTCGTTGACTTCTTTTTCAGCACTCATTCCTAGATACCTCGACTTGCCCTTAGTGAGGTCATAATGGAGATGAGTGAAATTAAGCAATGAAATATTTCAATGACAATCTCTTTAATTGATTATCAGCAACTGAAAGGAGTAAGAAGAGCAACTAAGGGTGAAAAATGATTCCAAAGCAGAAGCAGCAATCAAAGGATATAATAGTTGACACTCTAAAAGTGGAATAGGGTTGGAATGTAATCGAAATCCTGAAAGGGAAAATCCATTCTATCGTAATCTGAAATAATATTTGGTGTCTCTTGAAATGTTACTTCTAGTGTGATGTACCAGTAACACAAACGTTATTGTTCGCCTTTCTTAGCAAAATTGAGGTGATTTTAAACTTTAGCTTAATTCCTGTACTCATGAGGTAGGTGGTACATTGATGAAATTATCATCTCCTTCATTTCATTTCTACTTATATTTGTATAGTGCCTTTCCAAAAAGAAAATTTGCCCAAGGCAGTTTACAACAAACAGAAAAAGTACAATACAAAACAACACATCACATACAAACATAATCATGCAAAATAATGCCTTACAAGACAGCAGAAAAAGTTGTAAAGTAGAAAAAACAAAAGCAACAATACCAGATCTTCCTTTTCCATGGCAAGTGCTGTGCCAGATCTTAGCCTCTGGCAGAGGGCAGAGCAGCAAGACATCAGTCTTCACCTTTCCCTCCATGCCAGGTGCAGGAAGCCAGAAGTCACCTGCTTTTCTTAAGGCTTGAGCAGAGGGCAGGATAGCAGGATACAGGTCATCTTTCCTTCTAAATACAGGTATGGTAGGATAGAATACTTCCCAACTGGTGGTCAAGGAAATTAGAAACCATCTAAAATCAGGGGAAATAAAGCAGAGGCTGTATTATGGGAAGCTCAGCAAAAGTATCTTTATATTACATAAATGTTTGTTTAAGTCCAGCCAATCAGTGAATTAGTATCAATAAAATAGCGAAGTTAGGGCCTTTCCACACTGGCTCTAAAAACGGATTTAGAGCAAGATGTGGAATGGATTTAGACCTGGCTTCCGCATAGGGGATGGAATTAGGACCCCTTTGAGGAAGCCGCGTCCGCATATCGGCAGGCAAAAACGGTTGTTTAAACTGTTTTTGCCGCCAAAATCCTACCCAGATGTAAGACCTGAAAAAATCAGGTCTTACATCTGGCTTTCCCCCTGAAAACGGTTTGGAAACTAACGTTTCCACACTGGAGGGGGAAAAGCCAGATTGCCGGTGCATGCCCAGCTGCCAGAGCGGCAGAGCGCATGCTCTGCCACTCAGACAGGTGGGCGAGTCCGGCAGCCAGCTCTGGCAGCTAGGCAGGCACCGACAGGGCCGGTTTGGGATGGGTGCTGGTGCATTCGCACAGCACCTACCCCAAACCGTTTCCAAATCCAGCCCTGCCGCCACTGCCCCATGGGTGTGCGTACACACGGGGTCAACGAGAAACCGTTTCTACTCGGAACGGTTTTCCGTTGGAAAACGTTTCGCCAGAAAACGGGTCTGTTAGATCCATTTTTTGGCGGCGTGTGCGGAAAGGCCCTTAGTTAGTTAGCTAGTTAGCTAGTTAGTTAGCTAGCTAGCTAGCTAGCTAGCTAGCTAGCTCCTCACATGCCAAGAAGCATATGCGGTTATTCCAGCAACTTCAATCAGCAAGTCAGATTTGTGGCTTCATCCCATTTTACATTAATCTGTTTGAGATCTTTTAAAAATGTTTGACACCAGTTGTTATGTGGCCTTCCTCTTTTCCTGCGACCACCTGGTGGTAGCCATGTCATTGCTGTTTGGGGGATTTTTCTCATTCTCCATCTGTAGAACATGGCCTGCAAATCATAGTAATCTTTCGGCGATGATTTTATGCAGGCTATAATAGTCTGAATAATATTCAGCAAAATTATGGTGGAAACCCTAGAAAACAGTTGAAATGTGGCAGTAAACTGGACTCTATTGGAATGAGAAGGTTGTGTGTCAGATCACTGACGTGGAATTCTGTGTTTACTGCAAAAATAGTGAAGTACAAAACAGAAATTAATGACATTTTACTAATGCCATAAAAACAAATATTCTTGACAAGAGTAGATTTAGTTATCATCTACATCCAAGACAGCTGGAGAAAACTACAGTATTGTCTTTTTTTGCCATCATTGTGCCTTAAGTGTAATCATTTAAATAATCTTAAGTAAGCATATTTGACAACCAAAGTTGAGGCCTTTTCAATTAGTGGGCAAATTATTTTATTGTTAGACAAGAGTTGAATAGGGTTTTTGTTTGTTTTTGGTAATTTTCTTTTTCTGTTTAATATAGCTATCTCTGTATAATGCTACCTGGGGCACTCTTTTTAATAGAAATGGAAAATGTTTGTCTGAACAGCTGTGTTAAGAGTAGCACATCTGCTTGTGTTTTTATGGCTGGAACATGGCAAGAACAGCAAAATTCCCTCTAGAACACATAAGTGAATGTATTTCAAACTTGAAAAGGAACTAAGTAAACATTAGTCCCAGGCAGAAATATGTTTCAGGGACAGAGGTTTATTATAGCATTTTTCTTCTGCTTAGTAATTTCTGCTTCAAGTTTTCATTCATCTTTTAATTGGGATGATGGTGGCTGATCATAATTATAAGTGAAAAGGCAAACTGATTTCCCATTTTAAGGTAGATTTGTTGATTTTTATCTATGTGCTAGTTTTAGCCATTAATTTTCAAGAACATATATTTTATTTTATTTAGAGAGAGGGTAAAAGTGTCAGGGGAGAGTTAAATTGCTCCCAAAGGATTAACTACTTGTGAAGTTTAAATAAATAAATAAATAGATAAATTCTTGTTTGAAAAAAAAATATACTTCAATAATACAGTGACCTCATCTTTTCTTCCCCTCCTCCCTCCTGTGTTTGTCTGAAAAAGAATACAGGTACTTATCCGTGATTTTCTTGAAGATGGAGAGGGAAAGAATGCCTAAAAGTGACTATAAAGGAAACCCCTTGGTGCCAAAATCCCCAGTCTTTCTGGAGTGAGATGAGCCAAGGAAGCTTATGGGCTAAGAGAAAACCAGTACAAAAAGGAAGAGCCTCTTTCCTAGTCAACCTGGGGTTCCTTACTCCTTCATCTTCAAGAACATCACCTCACAGTAAGTATCGGTGGTCTTTTTTCTGAAGACAGAACTGGGAAGGAATGCCTACAGATGGGAAGTACCCAAGATAGTTCACCCAGGCGGGGGACTGGGAAGCATCCACAACCAAAACATGCTGCGGCACCTGGCTCCTGAAAACAGCTGCAGTTGAGCAGGACAAGCTCAACACATAATGGCAAGAGAATGATGAATGCACTTGGCCCATTACTTTTGCCACTGCACTGTTCATGAAGGTTGCTAAGAAGCTGCATACCAAAACGAGTAGTCCCCAGCCTTTTGGGGGTGAAGTCTTTCTTAAAATTTAATGAACAGACCAGTTGTCCCCTGAAAGCCACAAGGTTATGGTCTTGGCTGAGGTCTTCTCCTCTCTCTTACAAAGATGAAAAAGAAAACTGAAGAACCAAGATGTTCAAGAAGGGCTGCCTGGGCACCTTCAGTACCCCATTAAGCCACAACTTAGGGATGTATAAAAACAGAGTCTGACCTAGATTTAAAATTATGCCAAAACTTTCTAAAGCGAAAGTGGAAAACAAAGGAGAAAATGTATGTTTGCCACCACCACTAGAGAAGAGAAGCCTGAACATCCCCACGGAAGGCAAAATCCTGGGCTGAGCCAGGACCTGAACTAATAAAACCAAGATTAAAATGTCCGTGGCTCACAACCTGTGAATCCTTGCCAAGAAGCAGCCAATCAGCAGTAATGGTTGGATGCAGAGAGCAACCCTTAAGACCAAGGATGCAATTGGGTATTCACAACTTCCACAGTAGGATGCCTATAGCATCCCAACAACTGAAGCATCTAATTGTTGGCAGAAGAGGCACACAGATCTATCTGTAGAAGCCTTGCTGAGGGACAAGTTTGCTGCCAGAGCAACTGATGGCTAAGCATATCCACCATAGGAATCAGTGCTTCCTGTTACAGTAGAGTAAAGTTAGCTTCTGCCTAAGAAGCATTTATGAAGAGGGCAATCAGAGGCCAGAGGCCTTTTTGCGTTACAGCCAGACAGCTGTAGTGCACTAAGGTTGGGACCCACAGGGACGGATCCCCCATTCACATTTTGGCTGGTAAGGGGCATCTGTCCCCACATGTCCTAACCCAAAAAGGCTGTCATGGGGGTGGGACGCCCTGCTCCAGGATGCTGCCATTCGTCTGTATTGGCCCACTGGCTGGCAGCCTGATTCTGTCCCGTATTGGGGTCCCACGGGGTCGCACCACCCTAATCAGGTTGGCCCATCCCCACCCATGGGTCCGCAACATCGTCAGCTCCCCATGCATGACCTACCTGTTCTGATGCTTGGTTCAAAAAATTCAGTTTATTGTTCATGTGTTCATTTGTTCATTCATTTGTTCACTTGTTCATTCATTCATTCATTATTTGCATTTTTATCCTTCCCTATACCCAAAGGTCTCCAGGAAGATTACAAAATTTAAAACCAAATATAAATAAATTAAAACAATAAAGTGTCTGAAAAGTAGGGAGAAAGAGCTTGGATTAAATGAACAACAAGTGGCAAAATGGTTGGCACACCTCCCTTATAAATTATGTCAAACAAATCCCCCCCTTAAAATATATTTATTTATGCATATTGTGTGATAAGGTCAAAAGAAACCAAAGTAACAGCAATTAAGCTTGGACAAGAGTTAGTCTTAAAGAATTCATTATGGCTCTCTTCCTGCAAGTAGGTTTGCTGAGGATTTATTCAGTGATATGTTGACAAAATAGAAAAAGGGGTAAGTACTAACACCCACATAATGCTTCTCATATCTACATCCTCATATTGCATTTCTGCACTTAGCTTCTAGGTAGTAAAGATATGATATTGCCTATCAAATGTATTTTTCCAAAGCATGATATTCTGTATGCCTTCTGTCAGATCATCTCATCCAAACTTCCAAAAACTTGTTCTAAAATGTGAAAATAACCCAGTTAAGTTTCTGTTGCAAGTCTGGTGGCAGAGGCAGGATTGGGAAATCAATCAAGTAAGCATAACATGTTCACACATTGATCCATGCAGCTTCTAGGGGAAACACCATAACTAAAACTGATCAAAAAATAAACAATAAT
The DNA here is from genome assembly GCA_023333525.1 of Aspidoscelis tigris stejnegeri. NCBI lineage: Eukaryota > Metazoa > Chordata > Lepidosauria > Squamata > Teiidae > Aspidoscelis > Aspidoscelis tigris. The sequence continues at coordinate 65,836,531 of JALMGA010000007.1, read as the reverse complement.
TACAGTACAAATGATGGATGGGTAGGAAGAAAGGAGAAAGTATTAAACACAAGTTCCTGGGTATGTGCAATCTCTACGCAAGCAGTCAACACTGAAAGCAAAGCAGTGTGGTGCCAATGAAGAATGAACCCCACTATCTTCACTCTCTATGTGACTGCATATGCTGTGAATAATGAAGGCTAGTGATACAATGAAAGCTTCTCTGTGTGAAAGCATGCTACTGGGAAATGCCTGCAGAGACACTGAAGAAATCTGAACATTAAAGCTAGTTAGTCTTTGACTTAGATCAAACCTCCAGCTGATCAGAAGGCAGACGAATGGGAAAATTTTCTAGCATATTGGAACTATGGAGAATTATAGCTTCTTAAAGCACAAGTTCATTCAGTTCTGTGTTTTGTTATTTTCCAACTTCCCTGATCAATCTACTATGACTACCGCCACCCAAAAATGGCTCCTGCTAGGGATGTCACAAATGGGTATTTTGCATTAAATTTGTATCAAATCGAATGCAAGAAAATTAATATTCATTTGACTGGATCCTTTTTGAATCTGGTAGGATTCTATTCTATGTGAATGTATTTGTATGAATTCATATGAAAATCTTATACAAACACATAAGTATCCCATACATATCCAATACTTATCCATACATATCTGATATGTATTCAGTATGTATCCCGTAACATATCTGCTCTGAAAGCATCAAATCTGCCCTGAATCCACTTTGAATCCATTCTCAAATTATGCCGAATGCAATCTGAATCCGTTGCAGATGTGACTGGTGCAGCCGCTGTCCCACCTTCCTGCTTCACGAATGTTCTGAAGCATTTGTACGAATATGAATGTCAATGTACAATGTTGCAACATTCAACTGGTATATGAATGTCTGGCTATATATGAATTTGTCGATGGGCTCATTGTATCTCATCATCTTTAATTTCCAGATTTGGAATTGTTGCTTTTAGACAGTCTTTTAGCATAGACTTTAAATCCTCACTAGGATTACCCTCCCAATTTTTAATCCTTAGATTATTCCATCTAGCTCTTGCTTTAAGATCCCAAAGTTGCATTTGTAGGTATGCCAGCAACTTATCATTGTTGCCTACTCGAGAGTTCACCTCTGTTACCCTAGTTTGAAGCAATAGTATCACATCACTGTTTCATTTTGTATCCTCTATGATACATTTTAAATCATCTCTCAGTCCATCCACAATTGTCTGAATATCTGCCCTCATAACTTTCCTCAATAAGATTAATAAATTAGGTAAGGACTCATCAGCACCGAGGAGAGCATCCAATCCATCTCTCTCTGCAGAGTCCTGCTGTTCCTCTGGATCACCCAACATCATGAATCAAAGGAAAAGTTTTCAGCTTTGATTTTGGTGCCTTATTTTGCTAGTTAAAAGTCCTTGTTATCCTTCTCTTTCACTCAGCAGGGTGCCTGAGCAATTCAGCAACCCTAGATTGTTGCCATGAGTGTGTGCACCCCAAATAAGGCCCTATTTGATTCATCCTCCAATCTAGGAATTTGTATCTATTTGTATGAATTCCAGATGTCATGAACATTCGTGCACATCACTAGCAGAATGGACTCTGGTGTGAACCAGCCTGGATTGTTCTTCAGAGATCATTCCACAAAAGAAAGAGCAGATTTGGCCAATGTTTTTGGCACTGCTACAAGACACGTGTACTTTGCTTTAACTAAATATTATCTAAGTAGAGAAAGGCCATTCCTGAATCTAACTCTATGAGCCTGGGAGTACAAAACAGTATGTTTTTTGAGCCTGATTAGTTATTCTACTTCTCATATTCAGGAACAGAAAGTAACAGTCTTTTCAGACCTATTCCATCCCATGTCTATTCCGCACTGTTTCTTTTCTTTTGAAGGGAAATTTAGAGAAAACCCAAACTTTCATAGCAGAAGAAAATAGTATTGTGAGACAATACTTTTGAGATGACCTGAGGGTTATTTTGCCTTCTTTTCCTTCTTCATCAGTGCAAAACTACCTGAAGGAGATCCAAAGAACAGTGCTTTGCCAGAGTGTGTAAAAATAACTTAAAAGCAGCTGCACGTGACTTCCTGAAGGGAGAAAATAATGTTCCAAAAGCTAGTGAACAGGAAAAATTATGGTTGCCCTAGCATACCAATTTAATGGCTGTTTCTTTCATCTGTAGTGGTGTGTATAGTAGGGATGTGCAAGAATATTTAACACTCAAAATTCAATCAAATTCAAATTCAGACGTTTGAATTTGAATTGAATGTCTATAAATCCGTTTTTTTAACATTCAAATGAATTTGAATGTTTCAACTCATTCATATGAAATATTTGGACACTGGTACCCGTACGCATCTTATTCATATTTGTACGCATTTGTACGGATATGTACAGGATGAAAAAGGGATGCATACAGGGTAAAAATGGGATGCAAACGAATGCATACAGATGTGTACACATAAAATGTTGTCAGCATTCATATCTTCAAATACGAATTGAATATTCATACAAACAGATACGAATGTATTTGAATACATTTGCTTTTTCTTTATTCATTCAACATTTGCATATTTGAATATTCAATTATTCAATTCAAATCTAATCTACTTCAAAAATTGCATTCATGCACACCCCTAGTGTATAGTGATTACTCTTGTGCAAATATCTTTAACTGAATGGATTGCCACCTCTGGGCTTCCTGCTATTACTATTGGGCAGTACTGTGGAGTGAAGAACAAACCTTTACTGGCATTTGTGATCTTATGTTGGGGTATAGGACCCTATTTGGGATATATGTTCCTAAATGGTGGAATCCCTCACCAGTAGTAATTACCATGGAAGGATGAAGTAGGTCTTGCCAATTCTCACTCTCCTTTGAAGTTAGAGAACAATTTTCTCCTAGTCCTTGTACTAAGAGAAAATTTTTATCAGCATCCACATTCCTGACAGATACAAGCAAGCCTCTGTCATCACATTTTGTTCTATAAGTTATGGCCATGTCCTGCCCATGTGCTTCTAGATCCAACTGATTGGTCATTGTGGAAGCAAAGCTGCTAAACTATGGTCCTTTCTGCCCTTAATTTGTATTAAGGGTCCATGCTATCCATATCCAAACATTAATGCAGTTCATAGAGCCCTGGCTTTCTGCTGGTGCAGCTTCATCTGCACAAGACAAAATGAGAGTTAGATTAAGATGGGACGTAATTTTGGATCTCTGGTGGACCTGCTTAATCAGATCCACCAGAGGACCCAGTGCAACCAGATCCAGAACACAGGAGGCATGCAGAAGGCACCCCTCCATGTTCCAGGAGTCTACTGGAGGTGCTTTTCAGCACAGGCCATGAGGCTAGGAATTTTCATTCATAACCTTCAGAAGCATGGCAGTGTGGCCTCCAAGTTCACATGAGTTTTGAAACTGTGCAACATAGGCAATCAGGATCAGCACCATAAGTGCAGATAACACTGATACAGACCACACCATCCCACAATTCAGATCAGTAGACTGGGCTGATCTGGGCCCGCTAATCTGGATCACAGGGAAGTAAGTGCAGAAAGGGTCTATATGGACCACTGATTCAACGAATAGGGCATTTCTTATGTTAAGCCAAAATGGAAGACAGGAGACATTTGGAAGAGTGTGCGTGTGTGTCTGTGTCTGTGTGAGTCTCTGTGTGTGCAGTGTAGCTTAAATGTGACTTTGACAGTGGTTATGCACTTCTTGAATGGATGAATTACATATTCAAGGCATTCTCCGATGTCGTTTTAGAAATAAGAATATTTTAAGAGAATTACTACCTGGACTAGAAACAGTTTTAGAAAGAAACATATTCTTAGTTTCACATATGTCAGGAAACTATTAACATCAAACCCATTTACTAGAATGGTTTTATTTAAAAAAGTAACAATGGGATAAAACATACCTTTTAGCTTTTTGCACGATCCAGAAGACTTCATTTCATAGGATTATATTTCCTTGCAATTTAGAGATTGCTAATAATATCCTGACCAAGAAGGCTGTATATTTAAGTTGATATAAATCTGGCAGAAAATGGCAACAAGTAACATTTGATGCTAATGGGACTTTTAAGAGGGCATGACACCCAAGTTTAGTAAAGAAAGACTGGATATTTCATTCAAAAGATAGTTTGCAATATTATGCAAATATTGTGAGGAAACGGAAATGTTTTTGGAGAGAGTGAGAAGTAGAGATGTACACAATGTTCTTTGACATTCTATTCAAATCAAATACCAGAAAATCCAATTCGATTGAATCTTTTAAATTCAAATTTATCAAGATTCAATTTGAATTTACTATTCATTTGAATTTTTACTACTACTACTACTACTACTACTAATAATAATAATAATAATAATAATAATAATGTTTATTTTTATTGCCCTTTCCACCAAAGGAGAGGGTGATATCTGATTTGAATCTGCACATACAGATCTTCTCCACATCCTTATGTATCCGTACATGTCCATACACATTCTGTAGATATCGCATATGCAACCCGTATGCGGATGTGGGAAAGGTGCAGATCTTAAAGTACATATCGTGTACAAACCCATACACATATGAATGTCTGGACAATTTGAACAAATAGATCCAAAATTCAATTCAAATGTTTACATTCAAATTACAGGACATTCGCTTTGAGTTTGAATGTTACAATTTGGCAGATTCGATCAGATTTTGAATGCCTACGAATATTCATGTGCATCCCTAACAAGAAACAATATTCAATTATTCTATTCCCCACCCCCGAAACTGCCCCAAATATATAAAAGCAAATAGAATACATTAAATCTGGAATATATTGGGGAGGACAAGAAGACAGTTTATGATATGTGTGATGAGTATGATTTTTACTGTTATCTTCAAACAATAGGGTTTTTTTCCCCTTGGCTTCCAGCTAAGAAACAGCTCTAGTATAAGGCACAGAAATATTTACAGCTCATTTTGCCCTTGGCATTCTTCTCCTTATTCCTTTGTTCCTGGCCTCACTTTCCTATTGGGACTTCAGCCTCCTGAGAGGGGTGCAGTAATAGAAACTGTTGCTATATTTTTACACTAGGTAAAAAAAAAATCTTATTAAAGCAGAAATTTCTATAAAGCCCTAGTGCAATGGTTTTTTATTATATTATGCTTTGAAACAAAAGAAATAAAGGATGTCTTGATGATTACTCACTTTGTTTTTAACTTTTATGAATTGTCTCACTTCTAAGTAACTTGATGCTACCTTTATTTATATAAATGGCTTTCTGGCAACATATACGGAAAAGAAAGGTTATGATTTGTTAAGCAATATTTTTAGAATTAAATCCCCAAAAATGTAGGACTTGTTTGGATACCAGTTTGTACAAAATTACATGTTAAGACTTTTGCATACATCTTAGTTAAGGTGCCCTTGAGCTGAGATTCACTCCTAGTTGACTGCATAGAATATGGCATCAGTTTTCTTAGCATCAATACAGAAGAGATTTATTGTTGCCTACTTTAGGTGATACTAGGAAAAGCCTGATGCATTTTTATACATCCTTCCTGATCCTTAAGAATATTATATCATGTTACAAAAAAGAAGTGCTTGTTTATTATTCATTCTTCATTTGGCCACTTTTTGCAGGACAAAATGTAGGTCAGGAGGGTGCAGAAATGGCCTGTGCTGTCTTATAAAACATCTGAGGTTTGTTACAGAACCCCCCCCCATAAAGTGGATCTGCATCAGAAGCTAACAAAATAATTTAAGCAAAGAGCAAGGGATTATTGTCTCATGATGTAAAGCTGATAGTTTTCTTAACGACCTAGGGCCTGGTTGATTATCTTATTCAGAATTTTAAGGTTTTGAGAATGTTGCTTATTTTGTTCTTTTTATTGGCCTCTTCCTTGCTGTCAAATACTTTTATGAAACACATAAAAATATGATTTCTCTTCTTTTTCTTTTTCTTCTTCTTCTTATCATCATCATTATTATTTCACACAAAACAATAGTATAGCACAACCACCAGATCACTAGTTGGAGTTCGTCTTAACCGTACATCAAGTTCTTCCCATATCAACATACAATGCAGATCTGAGTACTGTGGCTTTTTTCAGTTGCCCAAAGGTGATTTTGTCAACACTGATTTGTTTCAAGTGCCATCCAAGGTCTTTTGGGATGGCAGCCGATGTGCTAACCACAAAGGAGGTACCAAAGGAGACTAGGGGGAGGGGACGCGCCCATTGCCCCCCCCCCAAACCTAGGCTCTGAAGTCACTTTGAAGTCACTTTGGCTTCGAAGTCATTTCAAAGTCATTTCGAAGTTCACTCCAAAGATTAGCACAGACTTCAAAGGCACTCCGGAGCTATTTTGCACAGACTTCAAAATGACTTCAAAATGACTTCAAAAGGACTCCGAAGGCATTTCGAAGAATGCCCCCCCCCCGCCCTCCCAAAACACCTGGGGTAACAGACCGACCCCTTGGGGGTTGATCCAGATTCCCCACATGGGTGCAAAGCTGTTTCCACAGCAGGGGTGTTAGCACCCATTGCTAATGGGTGCTACACCTCCCATGGAAACACATTGGGTGCTTCCCTTAATCCGGATCTACTAGATCCAGATTAAGGAATGTACCTATTCCTTAGATCCGGATCTTCTTAGATCCAGATCTAAGGGCTGCAGTGGGAAAACACCCTATATCTACCACCAAGAAAAGCTTCAAAAACTGCTTTAAAGTGGTATCCCATTGGAGTGGGATACACTATCATGTTGATGCTGTAGGCCACTTTGCCCAATGTGAACACAGTGTTCAGCTAGGAGGCATGCCCTCTGGGTGGTTCAATCCACCATACAGATAAGGCATTCTTTGGTGTCAGTGTGGACGCAACCTCTGAGTTGACTACAGAATGACATTTGATCCATTGGAGGGACCAAGCTTATTAGTCCATCAAATGGAGGCAAAGAAAGCTTTTGTCTCCATTTGATAGGTGGGGAGAAGGGCTACCCCCATCCTCCATAAGAACTAGGAATGGTAACAGTGGCAACAGTGGATCAAGCTGTGTTGAAAGACTCTATGAAACTTTCAGTCGGACTGCCACTACAAGCACTATTAAGGCATAACCAAGAAAGACCATGGTGTTCAAGTGGATACCCCCGTTTTCCTCCATTTTGAGAGTGCAATGAAGGTGCAGACAAGCAGACACTGTGCACCCTCAGTGCACCATAAAGCCACAATGCAGATTAAGCCTTTTATAATTAAACAATACTCCAGTCAAGAACGGAAGGGTATTTCATAATTTACTGAATAACTCTGAGATGTCATAGTAGATTAAAAATCACTATTGCATTCCAGCCTGGTTTGCAGTATCATAAAGACTGTTTTACTCCCAAACTAGAGATGAATCCATTAATTGTAGAAATGTTTATTATTCATTAATTCTGGAATAATCTCTTGTTAGAGAGATCGTTAATTTATATTAGCACTCTACTAAAAGTTCCTGCATTTTTATTGAACTTTCTCCAACATGTTGTGGGGCAGGAGGAGCATTCAAAAAATTCCAAAAGGGAAGATATTTCAATAGCTGTTTATGGCTAGAGTACACAATTTCTTTCAGGATGGTCCCTGGCTGAATCTAGCAATTATCTCTACACTGTGCATCAAGTGCTCTTCTTTGGTGCCTTCCTTTCCTATAATAAGCTCAGGAAAACTGAATGTTGTATACCATATTGGTATCCTCCCAAGAGGGTTTTTAAGGTCCAGAAGCAGAGGTCAGTATGAAGGTGAATACTTATTTATTTGAAAGAGGAATCATACAATCCCTGGAGATTTTTAAATAAGGATTTTACTTCAACAAACTCTGCAGTCCAAATACGTTTTTATGCTGCTGTTCAACTTAACCTGGCCTCTTACCTGGAGACTGATGAATTTAAAGGGGGCAGCAACCTGGCATGGACCATGATTCTCCATCTTTTCTTCATTGTTCCATAGCGATTTATTGCATATGTTGGCATTTAGTTCCTTGGGCACTTCCAACTCTGAGATTATGGCACTTGTACAAGGTAAGTTCCTGTTCTGACTAAAGACTAAACTTGTGTTCAGTTTTCTCTTTATCCAGAGGCCTATTCACACTTCAGCCAGTAGTCAACAATTAGTGAACTTCTGGTGAAGAACATCTGCACTTGGAGGAGGCTGTTACAGCCTCCAAATGTGCCCGCCTCCCCAGAAGTTCACTAATTGTTGATTAGATGTGGAGCACTAAATCATGCTCCTCACCTTTACCAGCATTGACCAAAAGCTTACCTTGAGCATTCAGTGGCATGACCATTCATTCTTCTTCTGGTTCCCTGCAGTCAGTGGGAGGGGGAGGCAGCATCTGTGCAGGTGTGTTCATGGTGGCAGCCCTGATCAATCATTGAGCTCTGATGTGACCAGACCTCTGATCCCCAGGAGTGGCGCCTAGTCATAGAGTCACAAGAGTAGCATTCAATCACAGTCTGTGATGTGATTGGCAGCAATACATCTCTGTGCTTGAACATGCCCATAATGCAATGGCATCTGAGCATGTCATGTAATAGCAGATCGCAGCAACAAAGAGGTGGAACTTCCAGCTTTGGACACAGTGGCAGGGGCTGGTAAATGAGAGGACCATCTGCACTTCTGGGAGGTAATGGACACTTTGGGGAAGCTTTCCTCATTACAAGTACAAATGATCCACCTTTACCAGAAGTTTACCTGCTCTAGTTCATGGCAGTCTAATCAGGTGTGTGCAAAAAGGACCCAGGGCAGACTCAGAACTGCCACAACCACACTAGAAGTCATAGCAATTCCTGACTGCACAAAGTGCAGAAGGGAGGTTCCTAGTATGTTTGTTGGTCCTATATACCAGTCAGTGCAGAATCACCTTAACTATTTAAGTTATACTGCTGTTAATGGCTCATTTCCCAAGTTCTTTTAATATCCAGGTTATTGTTTACTTATCTTGTAATATTCATCAGAAAAAAAACCAGTGCAATGGCTGTCTTTGCTACAGCTATTTAAGATCATTGGTGACACACATTTTATGCAGTTATTTCAATACATTTCAAAAATATTTAAGATGTTCAATCTACCTTTTATAATAGCAGGTTTCATATATTCCATAAATACATATGTGAAACATTAAAGACTACAGAAATGTAACACATTTTGAAATTATAGTGAAACTCCCTAATAGGCACTCCTGGGCATAGCAGTTTGGAGAACTATAATGGGATGGATAATGAAAGTGAAATTGCCAAGGGGAAAATGTGAACAGCTTTTTAAGTTGCCATAACCTGAGCTGTACCAACAAAAAGAATCACAATTTCTTTTAAAAGTATTAATTACTTTGCTTACATATGCCATGTTATTCCTAGGTATTCCATAGTGGTTGCCTTTCAGATGAAACAGCAGTGTAGAAAAAGGGTCTAAAGCAACTTTAGATGAAGCCAAATGTTTTATCAGATTCTTTGATTGTAAAAGATATGCTGCATCTGATATTTAAAATTTAAATATTTGTAAAAGTCAAAGATGTAGCCATATTAGTCTCTATCAATATTAAAAAGGGGGGTCTAGTAGCACCTTAAAAACTAACAGAGGCTGAGTTCCCACTCAAGGAATAAAGCGCTATATACAATGCCATTTACAACGGGATTTACATTGATATGTAAAGCACGTTAAAAGGAAGCAAACAGCATCTGGCAATCGGATTCAACCCCAATTTTCTGTCCCCACTCTAAACACTTAAAACACTTCCAAAAACAGATTGGGGAAAGTGCTTCTATCCCCTCCTCTCCCCATTGCCCAGGGCACATGGTAGCAGCGGCAACTCAAGCCCCATTTGCCCACTCACCTCCACAGCCACCTTCCCCAGCAGGGGTTCCCTCCGAAAAAAGCACCCTGGATGGCTGACTGGCTCTGCTGCCTCTGCCACCTGCACAAACATACACACACCTCCCAGATCCTGCAGCAGTTTCCTTCCTTTGCCTTTTTAAAGGTCAGAATTTTTTAACAGCCAGAATTGTGCAAAATTGCAACATTGCTATCAGGTGTGAAGTGGGTGGATTGCCACAATGAAACCAGCTGCTGTACAGGGTGGGTTGTTACAATGAAATGGCTGCTGTACATTTTAACTGAAAGGGGTTGACCTTCAGGGTGAAACCCCATCCATTTCATGATGTATTTACCCAAATACTGCTCTAGCGTTCCCACAACAATAAGGAAGAAGCGTTTTAAAAGCCAAAACCGGAAAAAACACCTGAAAAAATAAGGTGTTTATTTATTCTGTTTTAAAGCCAAATAATCCTCAAAATACCCCTAAAACTGATTGTGAATGGGGACGATGAGGATCCAAACCATTTTTAAACAGTTTTTAAACAGTTTTAAGTGTTAATGGCATTTCACATTTTGTTGCTGGATTACACAAAATTTGCTTTTCCATTGTTCACGCTTTGCTTCCGGAGCTGCTCTTGACCTTATGTCAAAAACCCTGAAAGCAGTCTAACGGTAGGCTTGGTGTGGATGCTATGTCACTCCCTCATCCTATGTGGATTCATGAAAGGGAAAGAACCAACTCACCAGGAGCGATTTCCATCCAGACCATTTCAACTGAGAACCAAAAATGGCTGTTCTCTGGTCCTCTGGAACAAGTACAGATGCAAATGCTGCCCATTCAAAAATGCTGTTCCATTTTTATGGTTGGATGGCAGGCTAACAGGGCAGAAGAGAAAGTGCTGTCATTAGGAGCTGTTGGCTTAAGATTAGTATTAATAGAAGGATGGGAAAGCATTTTTATTTTGGTCATTAATCTTTTCTTATTTGTTCCACTATTCTCGGTTTGGTGCATCAGTGGACAAGTCTATCTCACACTACATGTTGCAACCATCACGTAAATCTAAACAGTCCAGCCTACATCACCAAAATCCATGATCCATCAAATATGCATTAATGAGATTAAATGAAAATGATGGGGACTACAGAACTCTCTATATTTAGTGTGGAGTTTTTACAGAGGTAAGACCAATGGATCACCTGTGAAGGCCCAGGTGGGACTGCTAGCCCTGCCGCTGTTTTGGAAAGAACCAGTCAAGCGAAGGAAGGAAGAATGAATGTTTGCCCCCAAATCCCCAACAACACCCCTGGGAAAGTTCCCTGGAGCATGAGACACAGAAGCCTAAGTAACCAAGTAGACTGGAATAATTACAGCAGTGAGCTGGAGTGAATTATGGCTTCTGTGCCCCTTTTACAGGAGCCAGTGGCCAGTTTAGAACTCCAGTCCTCTACTGAATTCCCAGGTAAACCAAACCATCTGAAGTGTATTAGTTCTTCCCAAACTATGAACTATCTGAGTGCAATACCAGAGGAACCCTTTTTCAGCCCCCCCCCCCCCCCGCAGTCATTTATCAAACACAGAAAAACCTTATCTCCAGGGTTAAAAAGGACAGAGGTGGCCCTAGTTTGGGCCAAAATCAATTCCAGTTTGCCTAATTAGTGTTCATTGCTACAGGAGGTAATAGGTCAGGGAAAGAGGTGGGCTTTTCCAATCATGCCAGCACCACCAAGTTGCTAAAATCAGTCAGGAATAAGTATGTGCATGAATGCAATTTTCGACATTCGATTTGAATATTGTAATATCTGAATTTGTACAAATAAAAAAAAACAAATGTCTGGACATTCAAACCAATTTGAATACGTTTGTATCTATTCATTGGAATATTCGATACATCTCCAATGATACAAATCCATACGCATCCATATGCATCTATACACATCCATACACATCTTGTTTTTATCTCATACGCATCCTGTTTTCATCCCATACATATCTATATGGAGGCATATGGATACACACTAGATGTGTATGGATACATATGCAATGCGTACATATCTGTACACATATGAATGTCCAAATTATTTGTACAAATAACTCAAAAAATGAATGTCTGGACATTTGATTTGTATATGAATATCCAAATCTGTCCAAATTCAACCAAATAATGAATATTTCAAATATTTGTGCAGATCCTTAGGCATTTCCGCACTGCAACGCGTTCCAAACGGAACGCGTTCAGGCGGAAAGCTTAAGACAGCTCCGGGCGCTTTCCCCGTTCACACACAGACGCGCCAGAACGCGTGTAAACGCGTTCCGGAGCGTCTGTGTGCGAATGCTCAAAGCGCCGGGAGCTGTCTTAGCCGGCAAATGCCGGCCAGGGGCGCGGAGACAGCCGCGGAGGCAAATCGACAATCAGCTGATTGTCAAACAGCTGATTGTCGAAGCCGCGCCGGCGTCGGAGGCGAGCCCGCAGCTGTTCGGGAGACAGAAGCAGGCGCGAACGCTTCTCCTCCCGAACGCCTGCGGGCGGCTCGTCCGCGTTGGAACGCATGTAGAGCACTTTAAAGTGCTCTACATTTCGAACGCGGAAAAGACAGCTGCGGACACGTCGGAGCGCAAGCCGCGCTCGGGCAATGCGGATGACGTGTCCGCAGCTGTCTTTTTCGCGTTCCGTTCAGCCCCGTGCGAAAACGTCTCTAGTCAGGAACACACTTATGAAGATGCTTTTTCCTTTCAGAGTTTTTACACAGTTGAAACTCCTCTCCTCTCAATATTTTGGCTTCTTTTTCTTTGCGTTTTCTTTTTTACTTCAAACGACACTTTTTTCATGGTAGACTGTAAGAAATTCTGAACCAAAACCAGTAAATATATTATTGCCTTGCTGCTCTAAAGCAGCTTTTTGTCTGAGTCGCTAAAAACAATATTGTCTTCCAACTTCCCATAAACAATCCTTGCAGCCAGATGTTCTGAAGTTAGTTCCCCTCATAGATAGTGTTTTATTTGTTTGTTTATTTGGCTTACATACCACAGATTTCATTCAGGTTCTATGCTGTTTGTGTGTAATATAGCTTATTGTCTATTGCAGTGATGGCGAACCTTTTGAGCTTGGTGTGTCAAAATTCGCAAGAAAATTTAGCTTAACTCGGGTGCCATGTCACATCTAGAAATATCCATAATTTTGTGATATTTGTAGCTCTAGTAAAAAAAGTTATATTTTTTGATGTATTTTATTTAAAGCAAAAAATAATAATTCTTTACATTAGTGACTTTTGTTGCTCAATCTTCAATTGAAAGTTGGTATGTCATACACTTCAAGAACAAGCAAGCACTACACGCCCAGGTGCCAGGGTGACCATGTGTGTCACCCAAAAGGGTTTGGCGTGTCAACCGTGACACACGTGTCATAGGTTGGCCATCACTGATCTATTGTCAAATCAAAATAAGCATCTCATACTAGTTTCAGAGATGGTAATTGCCACATGTACATGCGCTCATACCCCCTCTATTATGCAGTAATGACCAGAAAATGACCTTTCTGAAGTTATTTCCCCGTTAGAGGTGTATGGGATGAAAACACGAGCGTCACATGCCACTTTTAAGTCACTTTTAAACTGTGTGTGAATGCAGCCTCAGAAGTCAGGTTGCACCAAAAAAATCATGTATTTGAGGAATATGTAATAGGATGCTGCAAGATACATTGGCTGCCAATTAGCTACTGAGCCCAATTCAACTTTGACTTATAAGGCCCTAAATGGCTTGAGCCCCAAATATCTGAAGGAACGCATTCTCCCATACCGACCTGCCTGTGCCTTAGGATCTGGAGGGGAGGCCCTCCTTGTTGCCCCACCACCCACAACTGTAAGACAGGTGGGAGCTTGAGAGAGGGTCTTCTCAGTAATGGCCTCCAGGCTGTGGAATAGTCTCCCACTTGAGGTGTGTCAGGCTCCTGTGTCCCCACAGCACACCATCAGACTACTGCGTCCCCATGGCACGCCATCGTTTCAAGTACCCAGTAGCATAGGAAGAACATGTCTGCAAACGTGACGCAGGCATCCTCCTTTTTCAGTCTCAGAAGCCAGAAATGACCCATTCAGGAAGGTGGTGAATATGCGCCTCTTTGCTCTGGCCTTTTGCTAAATGTGGTATAGTCTCCCCGCACCACTGACATTATAGTTTTATAGTGTTTTTCATATATGGCTTTATTTTATCTGTTTTTAAATGCTGTTATCCACCCTGAGACCTTAGGGTATAGGGTGGGGTGGAAATGTAAATATAAATAAATAAATAAATTGGAGGAATTGTAAGTACCGATGATGACTTTCCATTCCATCTCCTTGCAACTGAACATCCTGCTTCTATGACATGTATTAGAAGCACCACAGTCCCAAGTCCCTGAGAATTTACTCTAGTGGTATGAGGTACATTTGGAATGACAGAGCTGCAGAAGTCAAACCATCTGTCCTAATTTAAGCTTTCCAAGGAATAGTAAAGGCATATTTAATTAGAATGCTTTACAACCTCATAAGAGAGTCTGGCAATAATGCAAATAAACAGGGTCTTTTCTTATGACTTAGCTTGTTGAAGATCAACCATTTCCAGAATTTGGTATAATGAAAAGGACAACATAGTTGCCACATCACAATCACACAAAACAGTAGCAGGCTGTTAGCTTACTATTAGATATATTTCCTCAGTGGATGCATTTTATTGGCATCCTCTGCTCTCCCATCAAACTTTGGTATAAATAAAATATTTATAAATTTCATAAATATTTATAGAAACCTAAATCAGTAGCAGAACTCTGGCATTTCTTTCCAGAACAAATAAGACTTTTAAAATGTGATGCACAGCTCTTAAATATAAGGTTGAGATTAAACCCTCCAGTGTTGTGTTTAAAATACTTAAGAGCCGTAGACAATTTTGAAATAAAATGCTTTCCTATTTTGCTTAATTTGAAACCTCTTCCTTAGCACAGTAATGCGTAGTTAGTGAAGATTTCTGATCTTTATTTCTCCAATTTGCTGCTACAATTTTCTTCCAAGTATATTGCAAACACATTCTTTTAACTGCAGAAAATAGATACTCAATAATATTTTATTTTTGTCTTCTAAATCCCAGCAAAACTCATAGGAGTCTATTCATCATTTGTTTCAAACGTGAATAGAGAGATAGAGATGGATATAGGTTTAGAAGGATACAGATACACACACACACACACACACACATATGGTGTTTTTCCACTGCAACCCTTAGATCAGGATCTAAGAAGGTCCGGATCTAAGGAATGGGTACATTTCTTAATCCAGATCTTGTAGATCCGGATTAAGGGAAGCACCCAATGTGGATTGGGAATGGGTGCTAACACCCCTGCCGTGGAAACAGCTTTGCACCCATCTGGGGAATCCAGATCGACCCACAAAGGGTCGGTCCATTACCCCAGGTGTTTTGGGGGGGGCAGTCTTCGAAGCAACTTCAAAGTGATTTCGAAGTGACATCAAATGAATGTGAAGTCAACTTCGAAGTGACTTCGAAGTTACTTCAAAGCCAGTGTCAGTGGGGGGTCCCAAAGGTGCATCCCCTCCCCCTAGCCTCCTTTGAATCCCAATGCCTGTTTCCAGTGGAAACAGGCTCCCTTTAATCCATATTTTCTGGGAGAAGATCCCATTATAGACCCCTTTAATGGGGTCTACATAAAATCCGGATTAAAGGCCAAAATGTACCCATTAGATCTGGATTTCCCCAATGGCAGTGGAAACAATCAGGTCCCAAATGGGTGCCGTAGAGGAAAGGGGGCCATCCAGCTCACACCCAAATGGGTCCTAAATGGGTGCAAAAATGGGTATAAACAACACACATTTGTTGTAATTTGAAAAGACAACTCTCAATTCATTTTTCAGTCAAATTGTAACAAATTCTCAGTCCCCATTTAGCAGTCCTCTCAGTTGCCATTGGATGCAGTAACAGCATTCAAGTCAGTAAACATTGACACTGTATGCCTTCCCCCTCTGTTCCTCCTATTGTGTCTCCTGCCTTTCTCCTGCCTTCCCCCTTGTTCCTCTTGCCGTTGTTTCCCGCTGTAGAGAGTGACACCACTGCTTCCCTGCTGTCCTCCTCTTCCTCCTCCTCTGCACCAGGGGCGGCTGATTTGTATGCAATGATCAGCAGGCCCAATGATCTCCCATCACAACCTGCTCCTGGAGATCATGGAGCACGGCTAAGCATGCCCCTCCTGTTTCGCTGTTCTAATCTGCTGGTGTAGCGTGAAACAGTAGGGACATGCTCCGCTGTGCTCCATGATGTCCAGGAGCAGGTTTATAATGGGGGCAGGGTTTGGGACACTCACTCCATGAAGCCGGGGTGTCCAATGGCTGCATGGGGAAGGGATCCTGCTTAGGGGAGGAGAGATGGGAGGGCATTTCTTCCCTGCCAGGCAAAATTAAAAAATGTCAGTCAGGACAATGGAAAGGAGCCCTTGGTGTTGGTTTAAAAAATCTGGGTTAAAACCCGGACATTTTTGGCTGGTTGGAACTAGCCCCAATATTGAGGTAGGCACACTACCTTTGCAGACTATTCTGTTCAGCCCTGCCCTTGTGGACCAGATACAACATACGAGTGAAGGGACCTGGGCCAATTGCTGGCAGAGGCTGTGATGGGTAGTTTGTTCCATGGACCTGAACAGATATGGCAGCATATGGTATTCCCACCCTTGGGATGCAGGTGGAACCTGCTGTGTTTGTTCTGGAACAGGCAGAATAATTAAACCGCTTTAAGCAAGATGAGTGTGGAAATCGCCTCAGAATTTCCATACCTTCATGTCCAGGCTTTTTCCGTTTCTTTCAAGAGAGAACGAGGTCAATAAGATTTTGTGAACAGACCCCGCCCAAAAAAAAAACCCTGTAAAGGAGCACATTCAAGACAGCTGCTGAATATTTCAAGTTTCCAACACAGATACACACATCTAAAGTTATTTACTTCATCATTTTTTTAATAAAGAAAAGGAACAAAAAGCAAAGCATCAGTGCAGACGTGCCATCAGAACAGAATGCTAAAATTCTGTCCAAGGACAAAACTTGTGATTGTAATATGGGTTAAAATAATTGAAGTAATAAAGCTGAATTTCCATGAGGGGCAAACAACGTGGTATCATTAAGGAAAACCAGCCCTGACAAACCACACAAAGAATGCATTACCAGTTAAAGTAGATGGTCTAAAATTTATTAACTGCACCTAACATTTCCTTTAGCTATTATTTCCCATATAAAATTCTTTTGTCATTTTCTATGTAAACAAGTAACTCTAAGGTTCTTCTGTTTTTATGTATGTTTAAGCATACCATCATACAGATAATGAAAGTGAAAATCCAAACCCTTTTACCTAAGTTGATGTCCTCATTATTAGTAGGTCAATATATTCAAAAGACCTATTTCAATATTATTACAAGATTTTGTGGAAGCCTTTGTCCAACATTTTCTTGTCTTCTGTGATTCAAGGTGCCTACATTTTATTTTACCACAGAAATAAATCACATCATCGCACTAGACAACAATATATAATTCTATCTCTTCAGAATAAATGGAGCATTCTCTGGTTAATATAATCTTATCAGTTAAAGGAGGCCTTTGAATCTTGCATTTTATGCCTCAGAACATGAGGGTATGCATATAAACTGGTTATTGATCAATGTCACAGACTTGGTAAGAGATATAATGTTAAAGAGGAGTTAAATGTTCTAAATAAGAGTTCAGAAAATATGTCGAATAAAGGGGTTTTTCGCTTTCTGACATTTATGTGAATGTGTAGATCAATTTCAATGAGGTCATGATCCCCATGGAAGAAGCATCTATTAAACAGGGTGCAGCTGAATTGTAGGCAGTAATGCACTTAGTGTCAAGACCACTGTTCTTGATCTAACAAAATCTCAAGTGGTCACTATGGGCATTGGGAGTAGAGGCAGTTACCTAAAATCATCTTCCCTTCTTGCTTTGTTTCTGTTGAATGGCTCTGTAGTCTAATCCTCTACCTCTCAGGTAGCTTTGGCTGGAATGACAGATCTGGGTATTTTGTTGTTGTTGTTGTTGTTTTGGGGCCTATTTTCAATAATATATTGCACTAATAAAATTCACAGCTAGATTGCTGCTATTTAATTTATGTGGGGCTGTCTTTGAAGAAATTTGAAAGATTACAGCTAGTATGGAGTGTTGCAGTTAAAGCATTGTTTAAGCTTGGAATATAGTCATATATTTGCTGATAACACTGGATTAGTTGCTAATTGTGTACCAGGCCCAATTCAAGGTAGTAATTCTAAACTTATGCCCAGATGAAGGGTGAATGGGATGGGGTGGTGCAGCCACAATTGCACGCTATATTGCCTAGTAGCTGCAGGGCAAAGGATAGCATGCTAAAATAGTGGTATTTGCACTTAACTGGCAAATGCTGCGTAAGTTTGAGATGGGTTGAATATTCAAAATGTCAACACCTGATCCATTCAGATATTCACTTCTCTGGGAACTTTGGCTGGTTCTACAGACTATGGAGGCATGTGGAGGTCACACCTCTGTAAGTTGAAATATGATGGGGGACCCATTTTGGTAGCTCACAAGAAATCACCACTGGAGGTGTTATTGGAAATTGATGCATTCCAATCCAAAGCAGGCACTCCTGGAAAATCTAGGCCCACGTTCCAGGCCTTCAGAGACTAGTTGCTGGCTCCAGGTTCTAGCTTAGCCTTCAAAGTCAGCCAGCATGGGCCATCTGTTTGGGATATTATGGAGGTCACTAGATCCTCATTGGAAGGAAATCAAATGAGTCTGAAGTTCTTGCTTTCCTTTTTTACCTGGATTGTTATTATTGCTTTTGATTTGAATGCTCATGATATTGTATGGTTTTGTATGTGTTACTGGGAATAAATCACAAAAATCAGATAATCTAAGGTAGTGAATTGGATGGATAATCCTGGTATAATTGCCCAAATTAGATATGGAATATTCTAGGCTTAAGAATGCACTGTATTGATTCAAAATATGATTATCCCATATAATAATATGCAGGAAGGCTTATTATATCTGCCCAAATTGAGTTGCCTGACACTAGAAGGAAAGAGTAAATCCATTTTATGGTTCTCAATGTGTTCAAATGATCTCCAAGAGGAGGGTCCACGACTGATGAACTATGGCCAATATTATGATATATATATGGGGCCTGGGAGCCCTAATCCAGCATGGTGCCAATGCACTGCTGCTACCACCCTCTTCCAGAAATATGATTATAAAAGACCATGTGATATAAATATAGCAAAGATTGGCTAATGAAGGCATTTCATATATGTCTGCATGGTTATGATAAATACTCTGGGTCTAGATATTGTAGGCAGGGACCTTATGGTGAGCTAGAAGACTCAAGAGGAGGGACTGACAGAAATTAATGGGTAATTTAGGAAAGCTCAAGTCCCATAATATCCAGAGCATGACCATTTGTCTTTGCTGTTTCTCTTAGCTTTCTTTAGGCTGTTAGATACAGTAAAATTTGCAATCAGATGTACTGCTTTTGTAACTAAGAAAATAGGAACTATAATAGACGAAGTTAACTATATGCATATAGTCACGTAGTCTGCTAGGGGTTTTCCAGCATTTTTACGTAGCATGTTAGATTTTTGTGACACATTCTGTGACGATTCACAGACTGACAAGTACTATTATAAAAGCTTTGATCTTGTTTATTCTTGCAAGGAGAAACTTTCTCCTTCCATGCATGCATGTTCTTGGTGTATACAAATAAACAATTGGCTGTAAGCTGCACTATGGTCAGTTTTTCCTTGACAGAATGCCCTTAACCCATGTTAGGGCTAGTCTAGAGGCATTTTCGCACTACACTCGTTCCATTTGGAACGGGTGTAGGACGGGAAGCCTAAGACACTTCAGGATGCTTTGACCATTCACACATAGGAGCGCAGGAATGCGTGTAAACGCGTTCCGGCGCGCCTGTGTGCGAATGCTCAAAGCATTCTGAAGTGCCTTAGCCGGCAAACGCCGGCAAAGGGCAGGGAGACAGCTGCCGAGGCTCCCGCAGCCGTCAAGGCAGGCAATCAGCTGATTGTCAGCCAGCGCCGGCGGGGGAGGCGAGCCCGCAGCTGTCAGGGAGAGAGAAACATGAGCGAATGCTTCTCTCCCCGAATGGCTGCGGGCGCTTCGTCCGCGCCGGAATGGATGTAGAGCACTTTAAAGTGCTCTACATCTCGAATGCGTGCAAGACAGCTCCGGACGCGTCGGAGCGCAAGCCCCGCTGCGGCAATGCGTATGGCGCGTTCGAGGCTGTCTTGCACGCGTCCGTGTGCGAAAACGCCTTGGGTCAACCTGGACTGGTCTTATCTAGCACAGAATAGGGCAGTGCAGCACAGTCTGTTCCACACTAAAATGAGGCACGTGTCTTACCATAATAGGGATATGCATGAATATTCAAAAATTTAAAAATCTGATTAGAATCCGATGAATATCAACATCTGAATTCGAATCGGATCTAACGATATTCAAATTTTGACATTAAAATGGACTTTTGGATTTTTGAAAATCCGATATGGATATTTGAATGTTTTGAATTTATGGATGAATAGGTGCGAAAATAATACGTATTTGTGCTTATAATACAGGATGAAAATGGGATGCGTACGTAACAAAGCGGGATGCACATGGGATTACACAAATTCGTAAAACCGATAAGAATGTTGTTGACATTCGTATTTTTGGATACGGATTGGATTTGTGGATTTGAATAATCTGGATTCGAATTGGGTTTTCAAAAATCCATATTTTTAACATTCGAATCAAATTGAATTTTTGAATATTCGATTTGACTCAAATTTGAATGCCAAAAATACATTCATGCACATCCCTACACTGTAAGTAAGGACACACCTGGACTAGGGTCCAACACCAGCATTATAGCATACTGACCACAGCAGAGCATTCACATGCTCCTCCACAAAGGGATGTGCTACCACAGCCAACAGTCTCATTGCATGCTTGTAAACCTCAGAATGTGGGAATAGTCAGCTGTTAATACCCCAGTTAATCCAGACTCAGTCTAAATCTATAGTAAAAGGAAAGATTCGTATTGTGCATCATCTGCTTAATTCCGAATAGCCTGCTTAGAACTAACATATTAACCTCAATAGAGATTATGAAACATTATGCTGAATTTGACCAATTTGATTGGTCCAACCTATCATATTAACTTATTAGTTCTGTGCTCTTAAAAAGAAAATATACTGCTTGAGATTCATTAGGATGGCATAAACAATAAGAACATTATACACACTCTTTATTTCCAAGGCACTCCTCAAAGCTAATTACTGATCTTTTATTTCCCTGTGTCCATCCACGAACACAGCATTAAGGTTTTAGCATTTATAGAAAGGGCCCAGCATCAATAAGCTAATGAATAATATTGATTTCCCCCATTTGCTGGAGATCTTTCCCCTACTTTTGGAATATAATACTCATCAGGTAACTGAAGAGGAAGAATCTGAACACTTTTAATTTAAGCACAGATAATGGTACAGTTTGTGCCTGCCTGGAAAAGATTGCAAGATGGTAACTCTGGGATGAAATTGCACTTTGAGGATTTGGGGGGGGGGTTCACTAATCCTATTGTATATCTGTAAATAAACAGATGCTATAACATATCCAATTAAGGTACCTGTCTTGGCCCATCCGGTGACAAAGATGACTTACCAGTAAACCAGTACAAATTATTCTGAGATTACTTTCCAGGAGAGAGGTGGCTCCTAGCCTTCATCTAAATGAATGTGGTGGTCTGGGACTGAAAATCTGAGGACTTCTGCTTGTACTTCTGGACTGCAACAGTAATTCCAGGCATATTTTGGACTGCTGTGAGTTGTGTTTACCAGAGCATCATGCTCTTGAGGTTCTGATGTGAACTATGTCACCATACTCCCAGAACAGCTGCTCCAGATCAGTTTCAGGATCCCACACCAGTGCAGATGGAGACTAAGGTCCTTTCTGCACTATACCTCATTCTGAATTATAGCCTGGAATAGGAACTTGCCATTTGTGTGCTATTGAAGACTACAGCAGATTCTATCCAGAGCTTACTGTAATCTGCAGGTTGGCAGGTTCTTATTTTGGGATATAAGCCAGAATAAGCCCCAGTGCAGAAAGGACCAAATGCTATTTCCACAGTGTGCCATGCAAAGCCATTCCTGCCCCAGATTGAGGAATCTGGGCCCAGGCTGGAGTTGTGGCCTTCAAGCTGCACCAAGGGACATCTGCATTGGTGCAGCCCATACTAACTCAGCTTTTGAGGACGGGAATGAAAATCCCCAGCTTTTTTTTTTCTGAGTAGCCAGAAATGACCCATTTCTGAAGCTGTTTCCAGAAGCCTAGCAAAAAGATAGCTGAACAAGTCTACCTGTGGGATCATGTGGGTGATCACTTTTAAGCAGATTCCCTTTGAAGTGACTTTATCCTAGAGGTATGCCCAAATGCAATTTTCAGGATTTGATTCAATTTGAATACTTGAAGATTCAAATGGATTCAAATGTTTAAAATTCGAACATATTCACATTCGATTTGAATTGAATACATTTGTATCTATTCGTACGAATATTTTATTCGTATTTGAACATACGAATGTCAACATTTGTAGGTGTCCTTACACATCTGTACACATTTGTACACATCTGTATTCATTCGTATGCATCCCATTTTTATCCTGTATGCATCGCACTTTCATCCCATTTGTATCTGTACAAATGCGTACAGATACGGATAAGATGCATATGGATACATACACAAACAAATGTCTGAAAAATTCATACAAATGATTCAAAAGTTTAGAAAATTAACTTCAATGTTAAATTCAAATGCATGGACATTCGATTCAAATTTGAATGTCTGAATTCAATCGAATTCAATCGAATTTTGAATATTTCAAATATTCATGCACATCCCTACTTCATCCCATTTTTGTCTCAGAGTCTGCTTCAACACCTGGTCCCATGCAAACAGGCCATTCCATGGGAGGCACAGCCTCCCACTGAACTAGTCTGCTTTGTGGTTACAACATTATCACTGAATTGAGAATGCTGCCTTAGACTTCCACGTTCTGTGTTTAAAAAAGATCCTTGTTCTGTACAAAATTATTCTGGAGGCCAATAAAGGGAAGTTTAAAAAAATAGAAATATTAAATTCTGTTATGCACCAGCCTGAAGAAGAAGAAGAAGAAGAAGAAGAAGAAGAAGAAGAAGAAGAAGAAGAAGAAGAAGAAGAAGAAGAAGGGGACCCAAAGTGGCTGACAAAGCTTTCTGTTCTTCTCCTCACAACAGACAGCCTACCCAACAGGTAGATGGGGCTGTGAGAGCTCAAAAGAAGAGCTGTGGCTAATCCAAGGTCACCCAGCTGGCTTTGTGGAGGAATGCAGAATCAAACTCGCTGAGTGTGAGAAATGAGCCTGGCACTCTAGCCACAAGACCAAACTGTACTCAGCAGAACTGTTTACGCCTTGAAACGTCAACATGAATCATAAAGGGTTAATGAAACAGTAAGCATGTGTAGACCTGGAAGGATGGGAAAGGCAGCAAATCATTACTTTCAACTGGAAATAAACACAAATCAAAATCTTAGATTTCAGTGATGCTTTTTGTCTTCCCACACTCCATTAAGTGTCAAGAAATTTGACACAACATAAGTAATTGAAAACAAGAGCAGAGTAAGATTTCTAATTACTTTAAAAGCCATTCTTGCCTTAGTAACAAAAAATTTTCTTCAACATACTAAGGAGCACAAAAAAAAATTAAGGCATCAAATCTTTACAAAGAAAATTATAATTAATAACTTACATATATTCTCTAGATACCATCCTGTGCCATGAACTGTGGTTCATAACTTGAAGGAATTTTAAGAGATGAGGAATTTCTGGACACTACCTAAGACATCTGTCTACTTTCCAATGTGTGCAGGGCTGATACTGTAAGTATATAATGTGGGCTAATAGATTTCCTATAGCACCTCCCCACTAGTTTCTATTGTTGGGTCTTCAGTTTTAAATTTTTAATCCTCTCTATTTCATACATCCACTGATTCATCTGATGTTCCAATTGCATGGATGTTTCCAGATTTCTCAAAGATTATCTGACATCTTTTTTTTTTGCCTGTTGATTAACAAACTTTACACTTTTCTTCCAATCCTCTTTTGCCCTTTTTAGTTATCTTGTAGAATTTTATCCAAGAGTTAAATTCTATATTTCTTTTAGCTATCAGCTCTCTAAGAATTGTTCTTATCCCTAGTATCCAATACTGTCCTACCAACTTCAATAATTTCTCCTTTTTTTCTGGTTCTCCTGTGTTTTTATATAAATCCTCCAGTTTCACTTATAGACCTGTGGCCCTTTATCCTGCTTATTAATTATCTTCATCCCTGATTATAATTCTCAGGTACTTTTTTTGGATTTGTAATTATCCATACTCCTAAATATTTCATTTTTTTCCAATCCAATCTTTGACCTTGTCATATTAGTGATCTCTTTCTGTCTTTCCATTCTGTGTTTAAAAACATTATATCTGACTTATCTAGGTTTATTTTCAATCCTGAAAGTTCGCAAATTCCATAATGTTTTGACTTAACTTTCTCGTTGTTTTTATGGCACAGTATGTTACTCATATTGCACCATCCACATAATTTTAAGTCTTCTTTCTCAATCTTATATCCTTTTATATCTTCTGACTTCCTTATTCCATTAACAGAAGGTGTCATTGCTAAAATGAATAATAGAGAGGAGAATGGACAACCTTGTTTCATAACACTTGCAATTTTTAACAAATTTGATTTGCCTTCATTTACTCTCACATGTGCTGTTTCCACCGTAGAATGTCTGAATCGATAGTACAGAAAAGCCATCACATTTCTCTGTACGTTTATGGCCAACAAAATTGGAAATAACTTAGTTTCTTCCTTGTCTTTTTTTTCCATTTTATTTGTTTTGCATGGTCACAAATCACTTCCACATTATTTCAATTTTACAAAAGTGCTATCTGTGAGTCCTTCAGCAAAAGTGTATTGGCTTGTTACAAACATTTCCCACCTTCCCATTCAACTGGAAGACTGGATACTTTACTGGAACTACACAAATTATTTTGTTGTGGCTAGTGACTAGATTATCACAGTACCTTTTAATAAATATGTCAACGCACTCAAAAAAAACAGTAATTCCCTAAAGACATTCATTTTTTTCACTGCTGAAGACAAACATAATGTAAACTATGAATCAAACAATGAAATTTTATTTGCTGTTTAGGCTTTGCAGATAGGGTTGCTCATTGTGTTTTATAGCTCTGCGGTTCCCATAAACACAATGTACTTAACAGAAAACCAAAGTCACTGCAATTCAAGAAAACTAAAAAGGGAGACTTTTATTCCTTGGGTTTAAAGTCTTCTACTGTCATGAGGAAGTTCTGCACATGCCTTACATTTTGTAATTAATCCTGAAAATAGGGATGCAAATGAAACTGAAAACTAGTAACTAGATCTTCTGAGAGTATAAAATCTAACTTTTGAGGGAAAGCTCCATGAAGCATAAATTGAGGCTGATACAAAGTTCACATCTCCATTATATAACACAGATACCTCAGTTCCTCCATCCATTGAAGCACTAATGCTCCAAAGCCCCAAGAAAGTTGTTTTAAAGGGTCTGGTCACATGCGTGTTTTCCTGCAGGACTTGTGATTCAGATGATTTTAAGCTAATACGAATTGCAAGCCAGGCTGAAGCTGCTAATCCATTCTAAAATGCAGTCCCTTTTAAACAGCACTGACAGGTACTGAGGCCGGCCTGGAATTCCAGTCCGGTTTCCACTTCCTCATGTGTGGGTAGTGGGATGGCTTAAAGGAGGAAGAACTGTGCTGTGGTAGGTGGCACCGAGTATTCCCTTTGGCCAATTGGCACATGTGGAGTTTGTGAGGCATCTCCCCCTCCCCTCAGTTTAGGGGTATGATTCCTCTCTCTAGTATTTTTACACAATTTTTTAAAATTATTTAAAAAATGATAATTGCAAGAGAGGAGAAACACATAAAAAAGGAAGGGTGTGTATGGAGGTGGGGGAGAACTGCAAACACACACCCTCTCCTCCCTTGAGTGACATGAATGGCATCTGTGGTGAATCACTGCCCAATGCTATTCGGCCTCTTAGTATTTGACTACGAATCTCCTCACTTCTGTATGACTAGGCCCAGCATTGGCAGCATTCACCCACATACCTCCCCTTCCTCCTAGTTCCTTAGAATAAAAAGAACCAGAAGTTTTCCTTCCAGCCGTCTGCTGGAATGTAGTTATAATGTATCTATTCCTCTTAAAGCCCTAGTGCCTCTCTGGGCTCATGTGATCAGGGCCAAGGTGACATGAAATCACTGCCTTGGACACTAAAAAGATCTATAACACAGAGACTAAGATTGCTCTCCGTGTGCAGTTCTAGGACTTGATAATTCATTCTGATCTGATAAACAAAAAAAGTGGGGAGGTCCTGGGCAGGCTACGATAATAAAGGTGTTCTTTCTCAAACACCTTCTGACAGTGAGCATATCTACATCAAAGAAAATAATGGGAGGGAGACAGCGGAAAGGATTTAGCCTACTAATGAAAAGTGGAAATGCATTTTGTCATATGTAGTAAAAATGTAGGACCTCCCACAGGAAAATTTTTCACAGAAATCAGGCAGATCTTATATTCAGTTTGCTACAGAAATTAAAAACAGGAAGGATTGGGAGATATATCCAGGTGACTTCAGGAACTCTGACAGCCCCACAAACAACTGATTGTTGGTGTTGTGTCTTCAGCCAGTGAGGTGTGAAGAACAAAGCTTATCAGAAAGTGCTGCCTTAAATAGGTGAATCAGAGTCATGCCTCCTTCGCCGCAGGTGACAGGCGTGGATTCTTTCTGATCTATGCAGCTGTGTATGCTCCCACTTTAGACCGGTCAGCAAAGGGCGTCACCTGGCATCTTCCAATTCTGAGCTGCTGTCATCTTAAGCTATAGGCTGCGTGGCTGCTTGTGTCAGGCATTCCTCATTTTTTTTCCATCCAGGTAGCCTGCCTGAGCTTGGCTGGGCATCACGACTGCCCCTTCATCTGCCCCTGCCTATTTATAAATCTATAGTGAGGGCACATTTGGAGCATTGTGTACAGTTCTGGTCACTACACCTCAAAAAGGATATTGTGCAACTGGAAAAGGTGCAGAAAAGGGCAACCAGAATGATTAAGGGTCTGGAATACCTCTCTTACGAAACCAGGCTCCACTGTCTAGGCCTCTTCAGTCTGGAGAGATGGCATTTAAGAGGGGACCTGATTGAAGTATATAAAATTATGCACAGTACAGAAAAGGTGGATAGAAAAAAATTCTTTTCTCTATCACACAACACTAGAACCAGGGGGCATCTATGAAGCTCATGGGTAGGAGAGTCGGATCCAACAAGGGGAAGTATTTCTTCACCTAGAGGGTCATTGGTTTATGGAATTTGCTGCTGGAAGAGGTGCTAACAGCTAACAGCCTTGATGGCTTTAAGGTAGGGTTAGACAAATTTATGGATGACAGATGTATCAATGGCTACTAGAATGATTGTCTGGGTCAGTGATGGCCAACCTATGATACGCATGTCACAAGTGACATGTCAAGGCTTTTTGGGTGACACACATGGTCACCCTGGCACCTGGGCGTGTAGTGCTTGCTTGTTCTTGAAGTGTATGAAATATCAACTTTCAATTGAAGATCTAGCCAATGAAATACAGCAACAAAAGTCACTAATATAAAGAATTATTTGTTTTTGCTTTTAATGAAATACATATATCAAAAATATAACTTTTTTACTAGAGCTACAAATATCATAAAATTATGGATATTTCTAGATGTGACACAGCACCTGAGTTAAGCTAGGTTTTCTTGTGAATTTTGACACACCAAGCTCAAAAAGTTTACCATAACTGGTCTAGGTACATCCCTCAGGCTTGGGGGAAAGCATGATGCTTCTAAGGCCATTTGCTTGGATTCAAGAGCAGGAAAAGGTTTGCCCTTGTCTCTGCTTGAGATGCCCATGTGCATCTGGTGGGCCACCATGTGCGACGGGATGCTGGACTCGATGGGTTGTGGCCTGATCCAGCAGGGCTTCTCTTATGTTCTTAAAGGAAAGGTCACTGACAACAGGGGGCATGACAGTTGGGCTACTGTTAACTTGCCACATGTACAACCACAGGAGTGGGGGTTGATTTTATTGCAAAGTATCTGGAATGCAGATCTACACTAGGAGTACAAAAATGGCTATTTTGAGGCATGCAGATTTACCCCACAACAAACAGAAAGCTCATTCAGAGATGTAATGCTACCCTAGGAATACGAAAGTTATGTCATTGGAACATAAAACTATACCATAATCTAGAAAAAGCTTTTTCTTGTTTTGCACCAGTGCTAAGGAGAGTTGAAATAATAACGAAAGATGAATAAATAGTGAAACATGGGACAGAATCTTGAGGCAGAAATGGAACATCTTATAGAATATTAAGAAAATATATGCAAATCATGGATATTTCATGTACTGGATAGAGCTGGAATTACTATCCCCTGCACAAAAGAAAAATAATCAATAAATAGTTACCAGCAATTCATGATATTTTTGACAAATGTTTTGGTGACTCAGCAGCAGCTGTTTTGGAAGCAAGAGAAAAATGTTCAAAACCAATAGCCTTAAAAGTTATTGCAGTTGTATTTTTCTTACCACTTGGTTTAAAAATGATGAGTCATGTATTTTGGAATTGTAGGAGAGAATATTCTTCAAAGACTTTTGCACATATTAAAGTACATTGATATGTCTTCAAGCATAAAACAAACACAAAACAAATAAGAACTAATGAATCTACTGAGCACAATCAAAATAAGAAAACAAAAAGAAAACCATACAAAAACACAGAACAAACATGATAAAAGTCTAGAATACTTAAGTATGGAAAGGCTGATCCATTCAGTGCAATAATGGGAAGAGTTCACATGCAGAATTAAATGAAAGAAGATGAAGAAGAGTTGGCTTTTCCACCCACTTTTCTTACCCATTTAAGGGGACTCAAAGCGGCTGACAAAGCTTTCTATTCTTCTCCCCACAACAGACACGCTGTGAGGTGGATGGGGCTGTGAGAGCTCAGAAGAGAGCTGTGATGAGCCCAAGGTCACCCAGCCGGCTTTATGGAGGAGGGCAGAATCAAACCCAGTATTCCCAGATTCCAGCTCCCTAACCACGAGACGAAAACAGTCTGGACAGCAGAACTGCAGCTGCACAGTTACATGTTTCAGGCATTGTCATGATGATCCAGTCTGCCTGGACCAGGCTATTTGCACTTGACGTGCTGGTGGTCCATTTGGGGGGTGCACCAGGACTTGGAAGAACAGATGCCTACCTTTGCACCTGATCTTCACATCATTGGGATGGTATTGTCATACTATCCCACTGAGTTAAGTGGCAAACAGGCCCCAGACCTCTACATCTGGCAATACTCTCATTCTCTCAATCACGAAAACACCCCATCATTTTGATTAAGGGTGGGGTGGGGGGTCTGGATAGTACTTGCATGCTTGGGAGAAGCTGGGAGGAAGGGGCAAGAAATGAGAAGGACAGCTAGAGTAAGTACTCACCTAGCTCCTCTAAGAACTGTGTTGTCCCAAGTAGAGGAACAAAACTGCTTCAGGTTTGCAGACCATTCAAATGCTGTTTTGCTCACTATTAAGATATCTCTCCCTGCTCATATTTGTAATACTGTCATTTGATTTGGATATGAAGTAAAACAAGTATC
Source organism: Aspidoscelis tigris stejnegeri (assembly GCA_023333525.1). NCBI lineage: Eukaryota > Metazoa > Chordata > Lepidosauria > Squamata > Teiidae > Aspidoscelis > Aspidoscelis tigris. Next base: position 65,806,870 of record JALMGA010000007.1, on the reverse strand, counting down.
TGGATACTCACTTTTACAGTCAATCTACCATTTTACTCAATCTGCCCAAGGGATCGTTCTATGAATAAGGCAAGGGTATGCCACTGTGAAAGTTCTTCCTATCTGCTTTTATCCAGGAAAAATGTCCTCTTGAACATGTATATTGATCTTTTCTTTAACTGCTCAAATCCTTCCTTCCTTCCTTCCATACCTGAAGAATTCCCATCTTAACTTACTCTTCAAGACAAATAAATACAGCCCAAACTCCTTTAGTTTTTTTTAGCTATGTCAGTGCTTTGGGTGTGAATAAGCATGGGTTTAGAAGGCTCCATGGATAACATGAAAACTGCACGTTGAGAATCTGTTTAGACCAATTGAGAGCTGAGGAGAGTTTGAACAGCCAGGTTGGGTAGTGGGCTACAAATATGATAATGAAAATCAGCCTTGAGCCACCAACACACTCTGAAGCAGCATTCTCTAGTCCCTGGGTTATTAACCTGTGGTCCACAGGGGCTGGGACAGTCTAGGCTTGGGACAGGGGTGGTGTAGGGATGGGGCTTGGGAAATACAAAATGAAAGTAGTTCCAGAATGTATTTTCTGAGGATACTGATAGTCTGTGGCAACAAAAGATATTTGAAGGGGGTCCATAGTGAAAAAAAAAGGTTAAAAACAGCTGCTCTAGTCCATTGAAAAGTATTACACAAAGTTTGAGTGACAGGTTAATTGTAGGCCCCATCTCTCTGCCTATATCTACTGATTTCAGGCTTACATTCCTGTAATGGTTTCAATTGTGCAACACAAATTGATTACTAAATTTTCATGCTGATTCTGTGTACCATTTCAAACTGTTTTAAATGAAGTTTTGAATTGTTCTAATTTCACTTTTAATATCACATTGTTAAAGAACCTGGTTGGTTCCCCCCCCCCCAAGCCCTAAGGACTCAAAATCAGTTGCTTGTCTGTCAGTGTCTTTAAAAGATCCCAAAGGATCCTGTTCTGTATAGAGTGTCAGGGTATTTTTGATAACAGACACTCCACTTCTTTGTTACATATGAATGCAGCCTTAGTTGCAGGTAATCACTGCCCCCATTAAGGTCCCAGGGGAGCTTGGGGAGCATTCCATCCGACAAATCCCTGTGCCAGATTGACAGAAGTGCTGTTCTGGATGTTTTAGTAAGCTTTTGAAATGGTGTTTTGCATGCCCCTATTCATGAATGAGAAAAGAAACTGAGAAAATTCACCCACAAAATACGCAATCTAAAAGACTTTTCACCCCTAAAAGAATGTAACCGTGACCGTCTTTAGTATCTCAGAAATGAGAAGATATTGTTCTGCATGTTGCTAGGTTTTGGAATAAAGTTTAGAAGAACTTTGGCATATTCTAATTTCTCTGCATGGAAAGTATTCAAACAGCTTTTTAAATACATGCCATGTTTCACTGTTAGCTTTTCATTCAATGATGTTTTAATTATCTAGGCAGATAAAATCCATAGTTGTTTTCACAGTGAAGTGATCTTTGATCTTTGATTTAATACCTAAAGGAGCTGTTTCTAATTCATTTTGGGTTCTTACACCCACCTGTAATATAAATTTAAGGATGCTCAAAATGAGTACATCTAGAAGAAATCTGATTCACTGACCTGTTTCAGATTCAATTCACCTTGGCACAACTCTTACACCCACCTACCTCATTCTCTTCCTCCCTTTGCCATCACTCTGTCTTGAATATGCTTTATATCTATTTCTTTTTCTATTCATGGATGCCTTTTCCTTCCCTTGTTACCTAGTCTTTCCTTATTCCCAGTCTGCCCAAATATTCTAGGAAAATTCTCTTTTCTAAATTCAACCTTTCCTTCCATTTCTTTTTCTTGTCCCATTGGTATTCTTATGACTGGATTGTGTTGTGGTTTTCTTCTTTCTCTCTGTAAAAAGAAGATTTGCACTGGACCTTAATCTGGATTATATCCTGGAATAGGGACCTGCTGTTCACATACTAGTGTAGTCTATAGCTCTTTCTGCACTTAGCAGCTTTAGATCCAGACCAGTAGATCCAGATCATGGGGATGTGAGGGCTGAATAAGTGCTATCTGTGCTGACAGTGCTGATCCACATGAGCTATTTGAGAATAAGTGTGGACATGGACATAGCCATGGATGAAACATTACTCAAAACAGTAGAAATTAACAGGCCATCCATGCCCATGCCATCCACTGCATTCCTGTCTTACAACACTTTTTCTACGCCAGGAACATTGAGCTGGTTCACACTTAACTTACTGGGATGGTATAGCAATACCATCCCACTGAAGTTAAGATGAGGTGAACTGGGATGCCTCTGCACTTCAAAGTGCTGGGGAATCCCAAAACTGACCACCAGCACTTGAAGTGCAGATGGTCAGGCCAGGCTTGGGTGGATCACCAAGGCAATGCCTGCAGCAACTTCTGGTGTGTGCCAGGCCATTGTCATGGTAATTGTGACATGGTGTGTGTTTATGCAGCCACAGTTCACACATAGAGAGAGAATTTGTAGAGAAGAAAGTGAAAACGCTACATCTAGGAGCTCACCAGGAGGTCCCAGCAGCTCCTAGTGAAGCTGTGGAGATGTAAAAACTTTGAAGGATTGGGACTGGTCCCAGATTCTCCATGACACTCTGGAATGCTGAAAGCAGTAAGAAGTGGGGATAGAAGATCCTGGAAGATCCCAGAATGTGCCCACAAGGAAGTGCGAACAAGCCCATGCTCTGCAATGTGTTCTGAGTTTCACATACCGAAGCTACTGTAGGTTATAGGCTGACACCAGCTATACTGGCTCTTTCTGATCAGAGAGACATTGTAGACAGCTCCTTGGGGTATGACAGAAAACATCCAAAAAATAATTCTGTATATAATCTTTGTTTGTAATGTGTTAAGACTTTCCATGTTATCACAGCAGATGCAACTCTAAGCAGTAGTAAAATCAATGTGATACAGTTAATCCTGATGATTGCTCTGGCACTCAACAATCTTTAATATTGTTTTTGTTTTCTTTTTTTATGGTTGAAATAAGTACTTTGGAAAGATAGTAACCTCCAGTGTTTATTGTTGCTGTAATCTGGCTGTCACCACGTTTTTTGTTTGTTTATTTTGACAAACCATGGTGATCTTTTAAAAAATGCTTCATATGACTGAAATATTTTCCAAAAAATATTACATATTGAATGCCTGTTCTTTTAATCCATGGAGTACAAACATGTATATCATAATTGGGAATACGACCTTATAAAAGTTATTGATCATTTGCAGAATTTATCTGAACAAAATGTGTTAGAAAGAAGTAGCTATACATTTCCACCATGTCCACTCAGCTCAGAATAGTATTTTCTCTACAGGTTTATATTAATTTAAATTACTGAAATTAAAAGACTGTATAAGATTAACACCAAACCTTTGTTATTTTAATTGCTATGCATTTGAAGAAGGTTGCCAAATCTGGCCATACAGGCTTTATGGAAATAGCATTAAAAAGTCACATCAGTAAGTTGTTTTATTTAGACTTAGATCCTCCCATGCTACGTAGCATAGCAGGCAACAAGATTATTCTAGTGACTCTGGTCACCAGCCAGAGGCCTATTTGCAGTATGGCCTCTGGCGCATAAGTAGCAAAATACTGGTGAAGAGCATCCACATGTGGAGTAGGCTGTTACAGCCTCCAAGCATGCCTGCCTTCCCCAGAAGTTCACTAATTGTTGATTCGGTGCACAAAATCATGCTCCACATGTTAACCAATGTTAACCAGGGACTTACCTGAAGCATCCAGCGGTGCGAACATTCACTCTTGGTACCACTCTGGGGCCATTTGAGGTGCCATGCAAGCACCAACATGTGTGCAAATCATCAGCGTTGACAAGGCAATGGTGCTGATGCATGCACAGTCACAGAGGGTGCCACAGCCAAAATGGCAGCACCCAGCAGAGGACCAGGCTCCGGATCAAATAAGTACCTGATCCTGGGGGGAGGGAATTTTCAAAGCTGACTAGCGCTCAAGTGCAAGCACTAGTCAACGTTGGTTAATTGTGCTCCTTTCCCATCCAGCGGACATGAAGGGAAGTGCAGAAATGCCCCAGATTTTCAGCTTCATCTCAGTTTACATCCATCTGTTCAAGATTTTTAAACAAATGTTCAGTGCCAAATGTGGCCTTCCTCCTTTCCTGCGATCACCCGGTGGTACCCACATCAGTGTCATTTGAGGAATTTTCTCATTGCCCTTATATAGAACACAGCCTGCAAATCACTGTAAAATTTCAGCAACTGTTTTATGCAAGCTATGCAGACTACTTCTTCACAGGACTTCATTTGTTGATGAAAAAGTTAAGCTTATACGTTGACTTTGCTGATATTTTTCAGGTTTCACATGCATAATTTTTATTTCAGAGCACCTGGAAAGAGCTAAGGAAGGAAAAATTAGAATATTTGTATCTCCACAATAGCTGTATTGTGGAAATATTCCCTTTGCTTACACTTATTGAAATATTTGACTTAGATGATCATCAATGAATGAATGAATGAACAAAAATGAATGAATGAACCCATGAATGAATGAAGCTCCCAATTATTTAATTTTGGATTTCTGCTCCATATAGCTTCTCTTTCCACTGGTCAAACCATGCACGCTAAAAAACTGATTTGTACAAGATGGATTCAATGGAAGTTTCCTAAAAATGTCAACAGAATAATTAGCTTTCCAGTTGGCATGGGCTAGATATCTACTCCAAAAAATTGTGTTTCTAGCTGTATTTATACATCTCTCTCAAAAAAATCCCACAGATTGTTTAAAACAGAGCAAAAACACAATGCTTATTAAAGGAAGAAAATATGATTCAGTAGTTAAGAAAAAAAATATTCTAAAACGTACAATCTAAATAAGGTTAAAAGAAAACAAATGCAATCAGAAAAATATACAAATCATGAGTTGAATTTTATAAACAAATAAAAACAAGGATTTTCAAAAGGAAAGCATACTCTCCATATTTATTTCTAAACGGTCATAGAACATAAAGAGTATTACTAGTCATTCTTTGTCTTTTAAAGGTTATTCGGAATAATAGGCTTTGCTGTACGCTGGAGAATTCAGTCTTTATAAAATTCAGTCTCAAAAGAAGCATAGCAGGATCAAAGTCTGGCTTTTTAATATGCTACATCTATACACAAATCATTTTTTTTAATGATTTTAGCAGTCACCTACACTTTTCACTTTGAAATTATCTCTTTTCCTTTAGAAAAATCCACAGTCCCAGGCCTAGGAGTTTTTGTTTTCATTACCCAGGATAGAATGTTTAGGCCTTCTCAGTACTGTCTTATAAATCTTAGTTCATCTTGTGTGACAAGGGTGTAAATTGTCTCTAAGCAAAATGCCAAGAAACCTCCATCCTTTGAAGAAAGGAGGGTAGAACCGTCTCTCTTCATTGAAGCAAGGGAAAAGTTGCAGTTACCAGAAATGAAGCACATTTTTATACTGGGAGGTGGGGGGGGGGAGAATGCTACAAAATGACTGTTTAGTCCCAATGTACAAATATAAGAGACATACCCTTTTAAATTCAGTAGCTGTCTGACATTCACTACATTTATTACCCCAAATCAGAGTCATCCTAGGAATTTATATGTGGAAAAGGACAGGTTTTTTCAGGGCATTGGGGTTGCTTTCCTTAAAAGATTTATGGCTGGACAGGAGGACAAATGGGTGGAACAAATGCCCTGTGTTATAACAGCCCAGCGTTATAACAGCCCTGTGTAGGTGTTTGTCTATTAAATAGTCAAACACCTGCACAGTCATTGGAGAACTAGTAGATAAAGATAAGCCATTTTCTGGTTCCTGGGGTGGGAAAAGAGCTTTTATCTGAGCTCACCTGGCATTGCTCATCTAGCACTGAGGGATTTGGGAAGCAAGGGTTTGTGATAATGTCATCAGCCTCAGTGTGCCTATAGACACTTTGTGCTCCCAAAGGCTCAGTAACACTGGGGTGCTTCCACGCCTGCTGCCAAGAAAAGGATTTAAGAAAACCTGTTTCGTGGCAATCCGACCTCCCAAGGATCCGTCCAAAATAGGGACGGGTCCTCAGAGGCCCTGCGGATCCACACATATGCGGGGAGGATCGGGCCGGCCAGATCTCCTGGCTGCTGTGCGGAGGCCGCAGCGCCCATTCCAAAAGAGATCTGGCCTCCCACACCTCCGACGCCACCCCTGGAGCTGCGGGACTGGAGCATGCAGCTGCCAGTCATCACACATTTTCGGCAGCACACAGTGCATGGGGGAAAGGCAGAAGGAGGCAGACCGGCCTCATTCCACCTTTCCCAAGATGGTGGCCGCCGGGAAATCCTGCCCCTTGCCTCTCCATGTGTGGAGACGTCCTGCTTCTGACCAGATCGAGGCGAGGGGCCGGATGGAAGACCTAATTTTTGAGGTCTTCCCGGAGGCTGGAGTGTGGAAGCAGCCACCACGAAGAGTCGCAGTTCTGGCCTCTAGTGGAGAAGGTAAGTCTTAATGTTTTGTGTATGTGTCTTTAATGTGTCTTTAAATGTGTTTTTAGAGCCAGTGCGGAAGCACCCTAGAAGTGAGCAGGACGTCATTTCACCCCAACTCTTGGGATTCCAGTCAATGTAGACTAACCTCACCTCCATCCCACTTCTTTAAAAGGTTGTTTTAAAAGAGCCCTTTGCTCATTTGTAAAAAGGCATAAATATTGGTGATTTGGCCTTTTGCAGCAGGTCCTTGACATCTACAAAGAAGAAACCATTTAGATCTTTGCTCAGCTTTTCACATAAAAGAGAAATTCATTCTTGTATTCTCTGTCCATGATAGTTATTCACCCTGATAAAGTTTTTTTTTCTATGCTGACTTTTGAATAACTGATAGAACTGTTACCTTTGACAGATCTGTTTTGCTTTTTATAAAATGCCTTCCACTCAAACCAATTCAGAAACACTTATATTCTGAATAGGCAATTCTGAGGAGATGGCAAAGACTCACTATACTTGCTCAAAATAAATACATTTTCTTCTATGAGCATGGAAGCAAGATAAACCATCCAAATAATATGAAATAAATATAAGAACATAAGAAATCCACTGCTAGATTGACCTAAATAAAGACCAGCAACCCACAAAGGATATATCATAAGAGAGGCCCTGCTGAATCAGACCACAGCCTATCTACTCCAGCATCTCAGTTCACAAGATAGCCTACCACTTACTACTGGACATTCCCAAGCAGAAGATAGTGAAACCCTCACCTGCTCTTGACTCCTTACAACTGGCCTTTGTAGGGATGTGCACTAATATTTGTAACATTTGAAATTCATATGAATTTGGCTGAATTCAGACATTTGAATTCGGACCAAATGTTGACACATTCAAAGATTGATATTCGAATTTGAATTGAATGTTTTGATGCATTTGTATGAAGCCTTTTATAGGATTCATATGGGATTCATAGAATCATAGAGTTGGAAGGGATCTCTAGGGTCATCAAGTCCAACCCCCTGCTGAATGCAGGATTTCCTAAACCATCCCAGTCTTGAAGACCTCTATGGAAGGGGAGCTAACCACCTCCCATGGCAACCAATTCCGTTGACTGATCACCCTCACTGTCAGGAGGTTTTTCCTAATATCTAATCTGTGTTGACTCCCTTGAAGTTTCATCCCATTGTTTTTAGTCCTCCCATCTTGTGCAAGTGAAAATAGGGACAATCCCTCCACACTGTGACAGCCCTTTAGATACTTGATGACTTTGATCATGTCTCCTCTCAGTCTTCTCTTCTGCAGGCTAAACATTCATAGATACTTCAACCATTCCTTGTAGGACATGCTTTCCAGATCACTAACCATTAAAAATAAAATCATAGTAAAATTTCTGTCTGAATTCCACTGAAGAAAACTGCCCCTCTTTTTCCTTTCTCTTACTTGGAGCTGGTTTTCATTTTCTTGGGGAACTAGAGTGTTGAAACCCTGTATATAAGTCCAAATTCCATTTTATATATAAGGTCAACAATCCATGCATCCATGCATCCATGCATGCATGCATCCATCCATCCATCCAACCATACATACATACATACATACATGAGATATGCACAAACATAAGAATTGTAGTACAGTGCCATGAAGTTTTGTTTTGGAGAGTTTAATGTTCCTGTTGATTTCATTATAATTTGAATATTCTGTTATTATGTTTCAATGTCGTTTGACTGTTCTTTTGTGCACTAAACTTTTCAGGGATCAGTGACAAACTGGATAGTATGGGATGGTGGAGGAAGAGTTGTGACACACTGTTTTGTGTGGTGCATTTAATCACTTAACCTTTCCAGTATAAAGTGGTTTGGAACTTGGCAAGGAAGAGACGCAGCAGATCAAAACCATTATGCTAATCAGTGCAGCTTTGCCCCCATTATCTACATTTTGGCAACTGTTTCTGGTGTTTTTGCAAAAAAACAAACAATAAAAAACCTGCTTTGTTGATGGTTGGTACAAGACGAGCTACAAATTCAATTTTAAAAATGTATTAAAAGTTTCCTCATTTAAAAATAACAGGTAGATATTAGGGATGTGCACGAATATTCGTAGGCATTTGAAATACGATCAAATGTGCCAAATTTCAACATTCAAACTCAAATAAAATGTCCTGAAATTTGAATGTAAACATTCAAACTGAATTTCAAACTTTGAATCTATTTGTTTGAATTATCTGGACATTCGTATGTGTATGGGTTCATACAGAATGCGTACTTGAAGATCCCCATTTGTATGGATCCGTACAGGGCAAAAACGGGTTGTATACAGGATAACTACGGGATGCATATGGACATTCGTATGTGCGGATTTGAATCAAAAGTTCAAATGAATAGGTTTGAATTTGGTAAATACGAACCGAATCTTGTTAAATTCAAATTTAAAAGATATGAATCAAATTGGATTTTCAGGTATTTGATTCAATTTGAATAGAATGTTAAAAAAAAAACATTCGTGCACATCCCTAGTAGACATTGTTTACCATATCACTGTCATCCACATGTGTATTGACCCTTTCAAAGACTCTACAATAATGGTTGAACAGGCCTTATCAATATCGGTTGTCCTTGAGCAAGACCTGCTCCTCTAATGCCTGGAAATTTTATCTTCAGTGAAAGTTTCCAGTAGCTTGCCCAGAACAGATATTAAGCTGATAGGCTTATAATTTCCTGGTGCACATTCTTACAAAATAATGTTACACTGGCCTCTCTCCAGCTCTTAGCTGCGTATTTTCACTAAGAGATCTATGAGCTCACTTTTGAGTGCTTAGCCTGGCCACCTCTTGTCATTATAGGATAGAGCGGAAGCATAACCCACACAGTAGCTGCATCTGAACAGCCAAAAAAGTAGAAACATGGGCACACAAATGCTTCTGCCTCTTTTTGCATCTAGTAATTCCAGAGGAATAATAAAGGTAGCCTGATTTAAGCCTTCATGCATAGTTGGGACAAAGGCATTCCTGGTAGGGCTGTACACAAATATTTGAAGGAATTCTAAATTCGATCAAATTCATCTGAATTTTGACATTCAAATTCAAATCGAATGTCCATAAATTTGAATGTTAAAATTTGAACAAATTTTGAATTTTGGATCTATTCATTCAAACTATCCAGACATCCACATATGTATGGGTTTGTACATGATGCGTACTTGCAGATCCGCATCTTTCCCATGTCCATATGCATTTGCATGGATCCGTATGGGATGAAAATGGGTTGCACATGGGATAACCAAGGGACGCATACGGACATGTACAAATCCGTACAGGATGCATAACAATGCATAAGGGCACATATTAATGTTGTCAATATTCATAAGTGCAAATTTGAACTGAAAATTCTAACGAATAGATTAGAATTTGCTTAATTCGAATTGTATATGGTTTAATTTGAATTTTAAAGATTCAAATCAAATCAAATTTTGGGGTATTCTATTTTAATTGAATTGAATCCCAAAAATTGCATTCGTGCACACCCCTAATTCCTGGGAATGCAAGTATCATCACTGTAGGGAACTGAAACCTCAGGAGAGTTCCATTGGCTCTTTCCTTCTCGTATATGGATTTTGGTTGCATTTGGGAGCTCCAGTGGCAGCATTCCCTGCAAACTCTGATGAGTTTTGACATTGGCCTCAAATATCTGGAGTGAGATCTCCCTCCAACAGCTCAGATCATGTACACACAGGGGTGAGGTCAGTGTCACTATTTGTGGATACACCCATGCTGTCCTTGTCTGCTATATGCAGCTTGTAAGCCTAAAATACGAAGCAAAATACTCCATCACATGCTTTATGTTAGCCTTCCCTGACAACATACCTTCCAGCTATTTGAAATACAACATCTACTAGGAATTATATTGGAAAGCCTGCAGTATATTATAATGTATCTTAAATGATGTTTGTATTTCAGTAAATGATTGCTTTTATATATGTCTGTGCATATATATAATTTAAGATATATACTAAACAAACACTAGAAGATCAAGGTGCAAATGCTCAAGGGGATAAAACATATGAAGAATGTGCTGCTTCACCCACACAGACAGTTGTAGCAGGCAATAGCATATGACTCAGCTTCTGATTTTTACCCACCTCAATCCTAGAAGACTTCATAAACTGATTCAGAAGGATGAAAATGGGCTGCACCATCATGCCCCACTGTCACCATAATGGCATGTAACTACTACCCAGTGATGTAATATGTTTTAGGAAGGCACTTAGGATAATTTTCTTTTTAATCAATTTGTCATGCTTATCCTACTTTGAAGAGCATCAACTGAATGAAGGCAGAGTATGTTTCTTTGTTACTGGAATAATGAAATCATACTTCCCCAAGCACTTTTTTCTCTCTTTTTCTTTATTTTGCACCTGCAGTTCCAATACCAATTGATTTTAAGCTAGTTGATATCGGTGTAGATCTTTTTATTCATTCTCTAATCATTGACCTACCCCCACCTTCTATGTACTCCAGTGTCTCAGGAGAGGTTACAAATGTCTCAGTTGCAAGAACTACAAGGACCGAAACCTGGCAGCACATGGGCAGGGGGGTGTTGCACCTCCCTTCCCATCTGCTGGACAGGAAATGAACTTGATTAACCAATGTTGACCAGCACTTGCTCTTGAAGCAATAGTCAACTTTAGCTGCCCCCCCCCCCCCGACTGAATATTTACCTGATTTGATTGCAGGGCCAGTCCTCTTCTGGGCATCGCGATTTTGGTTGCGGCACCCTCCACAACTGCACATGTGTTAGCACTGTCGCCATGATGACACTGATGTTCTATGCATGTACAATCATTTCTATGGTCATCCGAGGTGCCAGTGTGCTTGCGTGGCAACTCAAGTGAGCCTGGAGCACCAGAATAGGTACAAATAGTCACGCCGCTGGATGCTCAGGTAAGCTTTTAGTTAACGTTGGTTAAGGTGTGGAGCACGATTTTGATTAGCTCCACACATAATCAACAATTAGTGAACTTCTGGGAAGGCAGGGCATGCTTGGTGGTTGTAGCAGCCTCCTCAAAGTGCAGGTGCTCTTCACCAAAGTTCACTAATCATGCACTACCTGCTGTAGTGCAAATAGGCCCAGGATTAGTCTTTTACCAGAATACTCTGAGGAAAGGTTGCACTTTCTGGAGCTTTTTAGTCTTGAGGAAGTACAGCAAGAGGAGAAATGACTATGGTGAATAAAATTATGAATAACGTGGACAAAGTGGATAGGGAGAAGTTTTTTTGTCTTCCGTAGAGTATCAGAACCAGACTTTACCCACTGGTGATAAAGTTGCATTGATATGCTTTGGATATGACTATGGGGTCTTGGAGTTGCTGATACTGAACAACAACATTTTTAGATATTTGAAACTCAAGCCATTTAAATAGTTCACACATCTATCTGAAATTTATTTTGTCTCTGTACCTAAATATTCTATCATAAATATTTTTTGCCGCAGTATACACCTTTCTTAAAAGTCTTTTCCTAAAATATATGATTTAATGCATTCTACTGCTTTTCTGGGCTCAGAAATGTAATATAAAATTCAGAGAAGCAAGAAATATCAAGGATAATTATTCTCTGATTTAAATGTTAGTCCAGGAGGTTCAAAGAAGATCAGTTGCTGACAGAATTAACAAAAATCACAGAAAACAAATTGTTCAAGCATCTCTAATTATATGTTCTCTTTTCTGCTTTTAAAAACATCTTTCAGCATTCCTGTCCATACTACCCATAATTTATCCAGAGATGAAAAATGTGTTTTTAAGTGAGCATGGATATAAAATAATTACAACAAAATATTAGTTTGTGTAAGAAGCCACTGAGAAAGTGGAAGTCTATAGTTTTCTCTCTCTGGTAGCTTTTTAGATGGGAAGAATGAAGGCCAAACAAGGGCAAATCCTCGCTATGTACAGCTCATTAACCACTCAATTCTAAGCACATTATCAGCTTAACAACATTTTATTGTATAAGGAGTGCATGAAGGAACCTACAAATCAAAGTATCTTAAGTATCTCCATAAGCATCCATTCATAGGCTACCAACAAGATACTCCATTATAAGTTTCCTTGGCAAATATTACTTTACTGAGCATGAGTGTACTCTTACTTCTTCAGTTCACCAACAGCAATAGACAGCATGCAATTCCACATCTTACTTATTTTTTTCTTTTTCTTTTTAAAAAGTATTCCATTGGTTTTCTGTAAGGCCATGTTTTGGCCTTAGAAGGCTGTTCCACTCAAAGTATACCTTGGGCACAGCTAAGAAACTCCAGCTGATATAGAATGCTGCTACTTGGATGCTTATTAAATATCTCATTGTGCAATATTTGAACAGCTTCAGTTAGGTGTCTTCTAGACATCAACTTCAGCCTGAGCTGAATCTGAATTTCTGTGACTCTGGGCCAATGTTCTTTCATGCTATGAAGAATCGCAATCGTTTCATTCTACCTCAAAAACACTTTGAGCTTTGTGTGAGATATGAGAGCTTTTTACCTGCATCAGAATTCTACTGCTCAATTTCAATCCTCTATCAGAAACAAAGGCACTTTAACTGAATCCTTTTTCCATTACTCCCAATTGAAACCAGCAGCCCTGAAGGTCTGGTTAAAGTTCCTGTACTGCATCATGGATATGGATCCTATATTTGAAAACTGTGTCCAACTATGGACATTGCATTGTCAAGATTGACATTTGAATTCAAATTGATACATTTGTATGAAGTTTTATATGGAATTCATATGAGATTCATATATGGGATTTGTATGCTATTGTATGCATAGGGGATCCATATGTGCCAAGGAAAAGAAGATAGTAGTCAAATAGTCAAGGTACCTGATCTTGACAGGCAGCAATTTCTCGTACAGTCAGCCACTTCAAAAATGAATCCCCCCCCCCCGATTTTCTATACTTGAATAAAGGATATTTTGTTTAGGCAATTCTTAAGTGTCCTGCAAATATAAGGCTCAAATTAGAAACAGTCTGGATATAGCCAACAAAGGTAATTAGATCTGCCATCTGTTTTTTGTGGAACATTCCTCCTAGGCCTATCTCACTGACCAGAAAAAAAAGAAAAAGAGAGAAATGCACATCCGTTGTTAGCATCTAACCGGTATTTCAAACTTGTTAGAATCTTCTTAGTTATGGTGTTTTTTATTCAGCTGCTGCATACATTCAATTTTGGCCACTTGGAGACAAAACAAGGCAACAAGAATGGTTGCCAACTGGAACTGAAGCCAATCCAAGGTTTGTTCAACCATTTTATGTCCATGTTTCATCCAATAGTCCAGGGTACTGGACTGGGAAACGTAAAAAGTTAAAATTCTTCCTTCCAACCAAACAGAAGCAAACAGAAGCAAGGTTTCACTCTATTCTTCCCTAATGTATCTGTTTTGCACAAACCAACATATGGAGCTTTTTCACATATACCTATCCAGGGTGCTCTTGCATACTCCAGGATGTTCCATCTGCATGTCATGACTCTGGGTCCATCCCAGAGCAGCCTGGAGCATGTGAGAGTGTCCCCGATCCTCCAAAGCTGTGGAAAAGTTCCAGCTTGATCAGGAACCTCCAGAATGCTCCTGGCTGGCAGCATTCACACCACTCCCAGGGGCAAAGCTTCCAGGAGGCATGGCAACATGGTCACTGCTGCACAAATGTACACCTCACTACAATAGCCCTGGCAACAGCCGGGTTCCTGGAGCCATTGCTTTGGCAATTCAGAAAGTCTGGGACAGACTGTCAGTACCTTGTGCACCCTAAGGTAAGTTGGTCTTTACTGAGAATGTTGGCTAGGTCCCTCTGTGTTCCTATCATCCTAGAATGGTTTCAGGGAAATCTAGGAAGTGGCTAAAAAACCCGAGAGCTTAAAAAAGAGCAAAGAAGGGAGGGAGGGAGAGAATCAATAACTCTATCAACAGGAAAATAGGCAACTTCTGCTCAGTGTTTATTTTCTTATATTTCCACAATATATGAACTGCAGGAGCTGAAATTCTGTTTATCTGGAACTAAGTATCATTATAAACAAAGAGACATCGCTTTTTGTTATAATTATGTAGGGTTGAACTGAAGTCTCTAAAGAAAAACTAATTTCAATTTTTGCAGAATGTATGTATGTCATCTTATGCCTGTCAAGGACACACATAGGTGATGCCAATAATTATATGCATTGTTTATTCGCTGCACCTTGTCAGAAAGCAGACAAACACTGAACTTTATTGCATGAAATCTGCAATCCCACACAAGACCATAAATGAGGCTTTGGCATTAATTTGAACAGATTTAGGATAAAATGCACAACTTGCACCAACCACCTGTCCTTCCTTTCTCCATCAGCCACTACTGATAGCAACTGTCCAGCTGCCAGCAGCCATGGTTTGGGTGGGGCAGACATACACAGGAAAACTTTAGAATTGCAAGCACATTGTAGCTTGACACAACGGGAAAATGTGGTTAGGTTCATTAGATAAATTATTTTGACCAGGAACTCTCAGGTGAAAAGGTTTTGAAATTATAGTCTAGCAGTGTGGCTTGGCCTTTCTTTCCCTGATCCCAGAATCAGAGGTATCCAGAAATAGTTGGAGACAAAGGGTATTTCCACACTTACCGCTGGAAATCCAGATTAAGGAAATCTGGATTTCTGAAATCCGTCCCTGAGAAAATCCATCTGAAATAGGGATGGATCCAAATGAGGTCTAACGCATCTGCACATGTACTGGGAGAATGGTTACTGAAGAACACATCACATGGCTGCTGTGCAGATGCTGTAGCACTGATATCCAGAAGGCTCAGACATAACTTGGCACATGCCCAATGCGAAGCAACTGTGGGATGGCCTACGTAGCCAGAAATGGTGCTGCTGTCTCGCTCAACACAGCAACTTCCAGTCCCATCCACATCCACATCCATTCCCCATCCTGTCCCTGTGTGGAAGCATCCTCCTGGAATTTGCAGGCAGAAATGGTTTTAAGACCTAATTTTTCAGGTCTTCCCAAAAACCGGATTGGGCCTCTAGACCCCATTAGAGACAGATCTCACGCAAGACCATGTGAAAGTGGCATCCTTGAAGGGTCCTATTCTGTCCCACTGTGTGGAAGGTACCTTGCATATGTGTGCCATATGGATCCTTATCAAGTGCTTAATGGGCTCTTAAGGGCCTCTGTGGAAAAACCCAAAGAAATAGAGAAAAGCTTGTTTTTCACCATGGGCTTCTTTTGAATTATGGGGAGTGCCAGCAAACTAGTAGTGCCAACAATGTTGCTTCATTTGCCAACCACCCTAAGAACTTCAAACATAATTCAATTTACCTGAGCCATGATAACTCAGAGGCCACAAATTAGAGCACAGATCGATTTTGCAAACTGCTGCTGGAGGCATCTGTATCACGAAGCTAATTAGGAAACAGTCTAGTTCCTCACACTGGGCAGGGTCTATGCCCTCACTGCCTGGATCTAGTCACATAAGACCATACTCAGAGCAGAAGAAGCAAAGTCATTCTTCAGACTGCTTAGCATTCCATTTTGAGCTGAGATCAATCCATAGCCATGTCTTTAGCATGAAGCAACATCAGTTCTACCACTGTATAATTTATCAAGGGTCTTGCTAAATCCCAAACCACCTCTTCCAAAATTAGTATCCAAACTCAGAGAATAATTAGAATCTATCCATAATCTTCATCAACAGTATGTTTAGGCTCTAAATACAGTTAACATGTAAAAATCTCTGTAGTTGTAGTATATCCATAATAGTATCAACTGCACAGCTCACCATGAGTCTTGGTGTATGACACAGAGGCTGTTCTTGACCTGAATCATTCATCCTGGGTCAAGAATGGAATGGTGGAAGTGGCATACACCAGGGGCCACACACAATGCCTTAGCCCCATCCCAATGTTCTTCAAAGCCTGGCTGGGGTGATTTCAGTTGCATGCCACAAATGGCCCACTTCCAAGGCCATTTCAGGAGCCCAATTAAATGGAGCTAGAGCCATGCTCTTTGTGGGCCACTCCAGCCATCTGTTGAGAAGATTGGAAAATTCCACTGTGTTGTTTTCACCCCAGGAAGTACTTCAAGTGCAAAGTCTAAGTGGCTAGACCATTTCTCAAAATTCCATACCTGGTGAATGTACACCACATTCCAGTGTGTGAGCTACAAGGCCCAAATGGATCATGGGGAATCTACTTCAATGTCCCACTTAAAGCTTTGCCTCACAACAGATTATACAGTATTCTTACAGATATCATCATATACTAATTCTGAGCATCTGGATTTTCCCAAAGAACACCAATTACTATTTATAGTCCATAATCATCTCATAGTCTTATAGTTATTTGAATTAATTGGAAGGGACTCTATACCATTTACCCTTGTTAAAGTGTGGAATGGATGTTTTGCTTTAAAGATATGCAATATTGTGTATAGAGTAATATAACATCTGGTGCACGTGTGAACATTACAGCAAAATTTATTTTTACATTTGCCCTTGTCATCATAGTAGTCTGTCATTCAGAGGGTTTTTTTTCAGCTCTATTGAGAGATTAAAAAAAGGTGGCTTTTCTTTTGTGCCTGATCTGCAATGATTCTCCTGCTTTGGAAAACAAAGGAAAAGCCCTACACATCAGCCTTCTTGGCATCTGCCCCAAAGACTGAGATTTGCAATACATTTCCAAACAAGCTATGGTTGTTGTAAGGATGGATATTTGAATGTAATACTTCTTTAATTCTGTACAAAACTATGCAATTAGGAAATATGGCATTAAAAAAACTGATAAGAAGCCTTTAACATAGGAAATGAACCTTCATTTCTCTACTGAAACACCAATCAAATTGACTCCATAGTTTGTAAGCATTTCTTCGGTGTCTGATGATACTGTGGCATTCATGTTTTACATTCTCCTGAATGTAATGGTGGCGTGCTAGCTGTGCCCAGGTTTCTGTTCCCTTGTAGTCCCTCTGGAGTGCAAAACAAAATTCATATATTATTGTTAATGAGGTATTTTAATGGTCCATGATATTTTTAAAGTGTAGTTTCTTTTCTGATTTCATTCTAGAATGATTATGTTCATGCAGCATGGAAGAGTCACCCATGGGGGTTAAGCAGGAGGGGAAGAGAAAGAGAATAGCAGGCAGGAAAATAAATGAATAAATATTATGGATGTGCTGCCATTTCAAAGTGGCATGTAACAAGTAAGCTGTATTGCTCTACAGTAGTCCAAACACTCATAAATTTGTAACTATTTTCATTTGTGCCATTTTTAAAAAAGTGTTAAGTAGTGCCCCTCAGACACTAAATATGGTAAGATGTCATCATTATCCTTATCATCATCATCAACAACAACAACATCAACATCATCATGATCATCATCATTTTTATACAATACACAAAACAACAGTATAGCCCAACCACCAGATCTCTAGTTGGAGTTGGTCTTCATTGCCCATTGATTTATTCCCAAGAATTTAGGATGTTGTGATGCATCAGCATGCAATACATGCAGATCAAAGCAGTGTGGATTTGTATTTATTTATTATTTACATTTATATCCCGCCCCATACCCGAAGGTCTCTGGGCAGGTTACAACCTTCAAACAACATATTAAAACAGAATGTACATTAAAAGACTTTAAAAATTCAACAACTTTAAAACAATACACATTATGTTTAAAATGATAGTGTGTGGCCTGGGTGGGAAATATAATCAGCTCAGCCAAAGGCCAAGATAAAGAGGTGTGCCTTCACTGCCCTTCTGAATATATATAAGGAAGGGGCCTGACACACCTCGAGGGGGAGGCTATTCCATAGTCTAGGGGCCATCAAAGAGAAGGCTCTCTCCCGGGTGCCCACCAGCCTCACTACTGAAGGTGGTGGGACAACCAGGAGGGTCTCACCACTCGATCTTAAGGCACGGGCAGGTTGATATGGGAGAAGGCATTCCTTTAGATATTTGGGGCCCAAGTCATTTAGGGCCTTATAAGTCAAAGTCAAAACGTTGAATTGGGCTCGGTAGTGAATTGGCAGCCAGTGCAATTCTTTTAAAACCGGCGTGATGTGCATCCGGCTAGATGTTCCAGTCAGCACTCTAGCGGCTGCGTTTTGCACTAGTTGACCAATGGTAATTTTGTCACTGATTTGTTTCAAGTGCCACCCAAGGTCTTTTGGGATGACAACCAGTGTGCTGATCACCACTGGTACCACAGCTGCTCACATGTGCCAGAGTTTCTGCACTTCAATCCTCCTCAGGTCTTCATATTTGGGTATTTTCTCATGTTGTTTTTCACTGACTCTACTATCGCCAGGTATTGCAACATCATTAAGCATTATATTGTTGTTGTTGTTGTATGACCTTCAATTGTTATGTGTGTGTGTATGTGTAAAGAGACTTCCTTAGATTATAGAAATATCAGCTGATAGACTAAGGGTGTTTCCGCACAGGCCCTTTAACACCCATTAAGCATGGATTGGGACACGCACGTCCGCATTTATGTGCCTTTTTAGCACACTTCCGGCCATGCGTGTCCACATTGCACGTCCCTCTTTAATGCAGATTTCGGCGGCAAAACCAGTTTGGCGCCACCACGCCCGCATTAGAGGGGGCTACTAAGCACACTTCCGGTAGGTGCGTCCGCACCTACCCATGCTTAATCCTTGCTTAATGGGTGTTAGTTACACACCACATCTCAAGTGGTTTTGCGCCGTGAAAACGCATCCATTTAGGATGCGTCCGCACAGTGCAAGTGTAACTAACTAGGGCCCTCCCCCCACCCACCATGATTGGCTCACTGGAGCCAAGCATGGCAAGCCGGGGGGGGCCTCGCTACCGCGGCTCACCCTCACCCCAGAAGCGGCAGATCGCCGCTTCTGGGCCAGGGCGAGCTTCCAAAAAGCCCACCCTAGCCCACCCGCTGGGCCCGTGGCGAAACCCCTCCTTACCTCTCCGTGGTCATCTTCGTTGTGAGGGTCTTCACCCAGGAGCGATCAGAGCAGGCACGTTGCCCTTAGTAGAGATGGACACCTTCCAGAAAAGATTGCTTTTCATGGGAGAAGAGACTGGTACTCAGTGAAGGATAGGGGGAGTGTTTAAAAGAAGGACCAAAAAGGGAGGAGGGAAAGGGCCTGTCTGCACTCAATATTAATCCATATTAGGAGCCCTCATAAGTGACTTTTAGTCATCATGACTCTATATGTTAGTGTGGATTTGTGAGGCCTTGTACATGACTGGTATGCTCCACCCAGACTGGAGGAAGTGCAATCCTGATCAGAGAGGCCTTAGGCCTTAGAGTACTTCAGCCATCTAAGGCTAGGACAGTCAGGGGACAGCTTGACCATTTGCTTTGGCTGGTAAGAGATGCATTCCCAACAAGTCCCTTACCAGCCAAGTTGTGAATGGTCAAGCCGTCCCCCCCCCAGCTGTGCCAGCCTGAAAAGGCTGCAGCGGGGGCCAGGCGCCCCACCCCAAGCTATCGCCATTGGGCCTGCTGGCTGGCAGCCCCTTTCGGGGGTGGGGTGAGACCAGGCCGGAGCTGTCCTGGTGTCCTGCTGGCTGCCACTTACCTTATCGAACCTATGGTCCAATGCGACCGGTCACATGGCCTGCTGGAGTGATATGCCCCTCTCTGTGCAGGTGTATGCAAAGGCAGACCGCCACCATCCTGACCTGACGTCTCAGGGAGGTCCCTGCTGGTTGATGCCAGCCTAATCAGGGCAGTGGCAACCAGTGGAATGCTGGGACAGCCCTGGCCCGGTCTCACCCCTCCCCCAAAATGGGCTGCCAGCCGGTGGGCTGATAGCAGCCCAGGGCAGGGTTCCAGAGGTGTCCGGCAGGGAGAATGTGAATGTTCTCCCTGCCGGACAGCTCTGGGGTGGCCAGGGACAGCTTAGGCTGGGTGAACAGCCTGGATGGAAATAGGGCAGTCCTGGGACAAGATGGGATGGTTTCGAATGGAACCACCCGGCCCACAGAGCAAATGCTTTGTCCCAGGGCTGTCCTACTTTCATCCAGAGGCCCAAGTATGGATCGGCCTCAAGATCAGGATAACCTCTAGACTCTGACTAGTGCTATTCCAGAACATGGAAGATTCTTTTTAGATTACTTTTTGTTAAAGAAATGCAGGACGGTAGTGAGTGGTGCAGTAGCACCAGTTGGAGATATAAATATAATAACAATTCCATAAAAAAGGAAGCAAAGTTACAGCAAAGAAAGAAACCCATCAAAAGCAACAACTAGGAGCATACTTTTGTACCACTTTAAATAAAGGGTCAGCCATATCCCAGCAGCACAAGACCACCTTGAACATGCTAGATTCCAGATATCACTGCAACCACTGCTAGAAAGGATGATAGCCAGGAACTCCAAATTGTGAGATACTGCTCTTCCCAATACATCCCCCTCCAGTATGAAGAAGAAGAAGAAGAAGAAGAAGAAGAAGAAGAAGAAGAAGAAGAAGAAGAAGAAGAAGAAGAAGAAGAAGAAGAAGAAGAGTTGGCTTTTCTTCCCCACTTTTCTGACAAGTTGAGGGGGACTCAAAGCGGCTGACAAAAGCTTTTTATTCTTATCCCCACAACAGACACCCTGCAAGGTGGATGGGGCTGTGAGAAATCATAAGAGAGCTGTCACTAGCCCATGGTCACCTGGGGGGTGGGGGCAGAATCAAACCCGGTATTCCCAGATAAGAATTTCCCTAACCTTTGGACCAAAGAAGAAATCCCCATATCCCATAAGTGATTGTACCAAGCTTACACCAATAGAATTTTTGTTCAGACAAACCCCCCATCACAGAGCTAAGCTACATACATACAGGCAGAACCTAAGTCACAATACGTTCTTAATATGCTACTCCCAGTACCCAGGTATTACATTTGGACTGTAGACATTTTCTCTCATTCATTCAGTTTGCTTTTGCCTCCAGTGGTGCTATAACAAGCACATTAGGCATTTGCTGAAACATTGAAAACTGATCCACCTCTTTTCCTAGACTTAAAAAGATCATCTTTTTAAAAAATGGCCCTGCAGCCTACTGTGGAATTTGCTTGCTTGGGTAAAATTCCCATGAAATCAATTGGATTGCAGTAAGTCTTGGAAACTTAGTTCCAGGAGGTAATTCAACCTTTTCAGAAGTCCAATTTAATGGAGCTTAACCCTTATCTTAAGCATCTCCACAAGGACATCTCATGACCTTAAGCAACGAGATAGTTTTATACTAAAACAAAAAGATTTTTGTTCCCCATCCCTTGTTTTGGTTTGTTTCATACAAGTAATTCATATATTTCAGCCTGAATGTGTCTTTAGCTCTGGCCACTGCAAAAGTTTTATTTGTTGCTGTCTCATTCTATATACTCTCAGTCATTTATCTTTAAATATAAGAGAAAGCAGTCTGTTCTGCTTTTGTGCACATTTGCAAGCTCTAAAGTAAATACTGGGGGAAAATGTCTTGTTTTTGGAAAACTTTTATTGCATATCAATGATAAGCCCAGAGACGTTTGGGTATGGGGAGGGGTATAAATATAAATATAAATAAAATAAATAAGCATAAATTTGTTTCACACTTGTATAACTATCATGTTCCATCCAACGAAATCGGGAAAATGAACATTTGTGAAAGCACTAGATCAGAGACTTTCCAGTTTTTTCAAAGAGTAATGTTTCTCCAAATTCTTTGTGGAAATGCAGTAGCAATTCCATGTATTTAATTTTGTATCTTAGGCATGAATCTTCTGACAATATTATATAATCACTGCAGCACACGATAGAGGACCTTTCTGTGTGGACCCTTAATCCAGATTATGGGTTCGTGTAGAACCCTTCTAGTCACCTAGATCCACACGTAAATGCAAATCTATGAGGCCACACCCTCCTTAGACTTGCTCCGTCTGAAGCTAGATCCAGATTAAAGAGGCCCTTAATCAAGATCTCTTTTGGATTTGTTTAATTGGGTCCACAAAAGGACTGAGGTCCTTGTTCTGAGTCATGAGAGGCATGCACATGGCATGCCCCCATGATCTGGAACTACAGGGGGATGCTTTTCAGAGGCACATACTATGTTTGATTTTAAATATTGTTACCCACCCAGAGACTTTTGGGTATTGGGTGGGACAGAATACACAGAATGAATGAATGAATGAATGAATGAATGAATGAATGAATGAATGAATGAATGAATGAATGAATACACACACCTTCTAGCCCTGAGCCCTAGAGTTTTTTAGAGGGGTGATTGTAAAGGTTGTGGAAGCATCACAGTCATGAGGAGATGTGGAACAGATCAGTGCGGTCAGTGCAAATGGCACTGATCCAGTCCATGGCTTTACTCAATCCAGATCATTACAACTATTTTGTTCTGGATCAAAATGAAGGTAAGTGCAAGAAAAGGCCAGAGACTTCCAACTTCTCTTCTGTTGTTTACTTGCTTTCCACAGTTAAGGTACAATCTTAACAGCAATGAGGCAGAGGTAAGCCCCTGGGAATTGTAGGCATCTTGGAATTGTAGTCCAGTCTGGTTATATGAACGCCATCAGGCTTCAATCTGAAACAGACAACTCTGCTAGAGACTTTGTGCTGGCATATCAAAAGCCAAGCTGGCAAACATTTGCCATAGCCCCATAGGGGCTGTTGTCACACCTAAAGTTTAATCCAGCTTCAGTCCACCTTCAGAGTGAGAGAACACATCAGCAAAGTGACCAGCAATTTTCTTTCCACATTTTCTATCCCAAAAGTGAATTTTCTGAGTTATTTAACACTGAAAGAAAACAGCTTGTCACTTTGCTGGTGTACTTTCTAGCTCTGAAACTGGACTGAAGTTGGATTAAACCTTGAGTTTAATGATTCAATGGCCAGTGAATTTCCCCATTTTCTTCACTTCTGGCATGTTACCCGCCCTTTATTTACAGTTTAATAATAGATCTTGGAGTAGGAAGGTCTCCTTCTTTCACTACAACTTCCCTTAATATTTATCCAGATTGGCTCTTAGAAATTGTCTCAGGAATGTGGCAAGCTCTTTAGCATCTTTTCCTTGGCGACAGCCAATGAGGGATGAACTTGTGCAGTTGTGTGTATAAATCCTTTGTGTAATAATTTTTTACTGCAAAGGAAGATGCAGGAACAGCTGCCATCCAGGATACGAGTTAGCATCTATGGAGAAATTTAGAAAAGCATGGCAGTGACATTTTGATGAAAGAAAGGAAGAAAAGGAAGGAAGGAGTCTCGTTTCTTGAGTTTTTTCAGTATCAAAGACTAATACTGAAGTAGGATGCACATGACTCCTTTAGAGTGCTGGCATATCCATGGTGTAATCAGACAAGTGCAGCATCTGCATGGATCAGGACATATCCTACTGTTGTGCCACCGTAAGTACCCTTTACGGTGCTTGGACTTTCAAGGGGGGAAAAGAGGTCTAAGGTTTTTTGGGTTGGCAGCCCTGCTGCCATTCTGCATCTTTCCTTGAGTGTTTTTCCACTGTCAAAAAGTACCCATATTTGTACCCATTAAGGACCCATTTGGGTGTGAGCCAGATGACCCCATTTCTACCACGGCATCCATTTGGGACCCGATTGTTTCCACTGCCGTGGGAGAAATCCGGATCAAATGGGTACTTTCGGCCCTTTAATCCAGATTTTCTGTAGGCCCCATTAATGGGGTCTACAATGGGGTCTTCTGCCAGAAAGTCCGGATTAAAGGGAGCCTGTTTCCACAGGAAACAGGCAATGGGGTCTAGAGGAGGCTAGGGGGAGGGGATGCACCCATGGAGGGGAGAACCCCAAAGTCTCAGCTTCGTAGTGATTTTGGAGTCGTTTCGAAATCATTCCGAAGTGACTCTGAAGTCCCTCCGAAGAGATTGGCAGAGACTTCAAAACCACTCCGGAGTCCCTTCGGAGTGCCTCCGAAGTCTGTGCTGATCTCTTTGGAGAGACCAGCGGCAAGATTCCGAAGTACCTCCAAAGTGATTGGCAGAGACTTTGGAGTCTTCCTGCTGGTCTCTCCAAAGAGATCAGCACAGACTTCAGAGGCACTTCGAAGGGACTCTGGAGCGGCTTTGAAGTCTCTGCCGATCTCTTCAGAGGGATTTTGGAGGGGAGTCCGTGTGGTCTGCGCTAATAGCGCACAGACCGTGCTGACAGCTCTGGAGCCTCTCCAAAGTCCTTGGCGATCTCTTCGGAAGGACTTTGGAGTCATTTCGAAATAATTTCGAAATCACTCTGAAGTCACTCTGAAGCTGGGACTTCGGAGATCGCACACACACCCTCCGTCCCCAGAGACACCAGGGATGACAGACCGACCCCTTGGGGGTCGATCTGGATTCTCCACATAGGTGCAAAGGTGTTCCCACGGCAGGGGAGTTAGCACACATTGCTAATGGGTGCTAACACCTCCTGTGGAAACACACTGCGTGCTTCCCTTAATCCGGATCTACTAGATCTGGATTAAGGAATGTACCCATTACCTAGATCCAGATCTTCTTAGATCCGGATTAAAGGAGTTCAGTGGAAAAACACCCCTAGTCTCCTTAGAAGCAGCACTGAGAACAGGAAATGGTCTGAGGGACTATTTCCTATGTTCATTCCCCCCACTCCCATCAAAACCAATGACTTTGGTTCCTTAGCTATGATTTCAGAGGATGGGGAGGCTTCTCCCATCATTCTAGACTGAAGCCAGGGATTTCCTAGCTGCAATATTGACACAGCTGTGGATAGGCAGGGGGGCGTGGGCATGCAGACAAAACCAAAGCAAAACACTGCTTTAAGAGAGTGTGGGATGAAGAAGAAGAAGAAATTGGCTTTTCTACCCTGCTTTTCTCACTCATTTAAGGGAATTCTATTTCTATTCTTCTCCCCACAACAGAACAAGTGGGGCTATGAGACCACAGAAGAGAGCTGTGACTAGTCCAAGATCGCTCAGCTGGTTTCATGGGGGAGGCCAGTATTCCCAGATGCAGCACACTTTTAGTGCTCTTCTTCTCCTCATACAAATCTTGCCTAGATCGCTGTAAAGACCATACTACCTCATTTATAGTAGTTTTGGGGCTGTTATGCCATGTTCCAGGTTTCTTCTGAGGACCTAAGCTTTCAGATATAGGGATGTGCATGAATATTCAAAAATCCAAAAATCTGATTCAAATCCAACAAATATCGATATACAAATTCAAATCAGATTTTAAAACATTTGAATTTATACATTCGGATGAGTTTTGGATTTTCAAATATCCAATACAGCAGTGGTTCCCAAAGTTGTCTGGGCTATGACCCATCTAATGTAAGTTTACCAACTCGGGACCCACCTCTAGGAAATTTAACCATTACCAATATGAATAAAAGCTCCGTTGGTTGGTGTGTCATTCTACAGGCATGGCCCACTCAATATTTGCTTGCGACCCGCCAGTGGGTCACGACCCATAGTTTGGGAAACCCTGCAATACAGATATTTTAATAATTCAGATGAACGAATTCGCATATATTGTATACGAATCTGTGCAAAAAAATACAAAATTGTATTTATAACACGGGATGAAAACAGGATGAAAACGTGATCGCGCAATTACGAAAAACAGATACAAATGTTATCGGCATTCGTATTTTCGAATATGAATTGGATTTACAAATGTGTGGATTCAGATAATCCGGATTCAAATCAGATTTTCAGAAATTTGGATTTTTTATTGACTCAAATCAAATATTTTGATATTCGAATCAAATTGAATTTGAATGCAAAAAATACATTCATGCACACCCCTATTCTGATATAGTTGTAATAGCCATCTTCAGAGGATTTTGCTCTTGAAAAACAGTCCAAAAACTGCTACAAATGAGATTGAATCCAGCTACAAAAGCCTACATACAACCTTACTGCCAGCCAGCCACATCTTTGGGTCATGTGAAAGGCCCCTCTCTTGGCTGCTTATCACCATAATGTTGGCTACGTGGGAAATGACCATGAACTGCAATAAAATTATCTCCACATCCCTTCCCCACCTGTCTTCAACCTGGTTTCCAATGATCAAGAGGAAAGTGCAATGAAGTGCAATCAAAACTTAAGTGCTTAATTGTAGTTAAATTGATAGATTAATTCACTGCAGTCACCTAAACAATAATTGGGATGGATGGATGGATGGATGGATGGATGGATGGATGGATGGATGGATGGATGGATGGATAGGCAGAGGGGGGTATACCCAAGAATATACCATGTTTGCTGTTTGAGTCATGAAGCAAAGCTGACCAAACTGCAGCATCTTCTTTGCTTTTGCTTGAGGGAACTATTAATAGTTTCATAAAGCATCGATTCTTCAATATATCCCTTTATAGACAACTTAGTGTGGCCTTCCCAACATTTTATTATTTCATTCACTGGTCATTTTTAGTTCTCACCTTGTTTATTGTTTCAAAAATGAATTAGAAAGGGAAGTACATCAAAATGCTAGTCAAAGCACAGAATACTAAAAAGGTCATATTTACAAGATGTAGCCTTTCTGATTTATTTATTTTCAAAACTTTTTAAAAAATGAATGAAGTGAGACTGCAATACACATAACCAAATTTACACTGCACTGTGTGGTTAGTCTTTAGACTTTTTAATTGCCCAAATGGAGAATAATTTGTTCGATTTTGACAGCCCTGGCATACATATGACATTCATATTACTGATTTTATCATTAATCTTAAAAACTTAATGAGAATCAATTCTGCATGTAGCCACTAAACTTGAAATGGTGTCTGTTTCAAAGAACCTCATTTTTATGCACAGTGTCTCATTAAATGGCTCTGAAATACTTGTTCATGTATGTCATTGCCCTTTATTCTCCTTGCTGCCCTTGCACTAGGCAAATTCTGAACATTTCAAAGCATGCCATTGATGCTATCACTAGCAAAGTGACATACTGAAGTTAATAGAGCCTAACAGAAGAAAGTTAGATGACACACTCTGGTTTCTTTTCAGATTGTACGTATTCTTTTGATGCATAGCAAGTCATCTCACTCCTAACGCATGCTGAGGCGTCTACTTCAAATGGAAAAATGTCGGAAGGGCAGCAAAACTATCCCTGGCCCTCTCTGCACAGACCCTTAATTTGTATTAAGGGTCCATGTAGTACACATCTGGGCTCCTGTATCCACTGTTACCCAACCCTAACCCATATCTGCTGTAGCAGCTCCATCTGCATTTGACAGATCCTGATCCAGATTAGGCAGACCCTATTCCAGATCACTGATAGTGCCATGTAATTGGTGCTACCAGTGGATTAATGGCCCTAACCAGGAACACAGGAATCATGCAGAAGACTTACCTCCCATGTTCCAGAACTACCAGGGGGTTCAGGTTCAAGGCCGCATGCTATGGGTGATCCAGATCAACACTGTCAGTGTAGACAGAGCTGATCCTGTCCATGCTCGCCTGTGATCTGGATCAATGGCCTGGGGTAATCCTGATCTCCTGATCTGGATCTACCACAGGTAAGTACAGAAAAAGGCCCTTTTGGGCTTTGCCCACTGTTTCTGGCTATATGTTATCACCATAATGGATGCAGCCTTAAGCTACTTCTACAGAATGGATATTCTAGAAGTTCTACTGGGGCTTTTAATTATCATTTATTTCAGGAACTCTACATGGAGATTCCTCATATTGTATCAGAATCTATCATGCCCTGCAGTTACATCACACAGCCATAGTTCATGGTGATCACCACTGCAAGACACTTAATTCTCTTATTTCTCAAGGGTAACTTAAAGAGCAAATGTCCCTCAGGGAGCTAATTACAGCAAGAGAGGGAAAGGGGGAAGGAAAGATAGCACAAAAATAGAAAAACGAAGACCAAAAATGTTCTAAAATTATGGCAGACTTGTGTATAAATTTTAGGGGTTTCACAGAATTCAACAGTAACTTTTACTTTAGGGAAAGCACTTCCCTCCTTAAGTTGAATAGATGGATCTATCCGAACATGTTCTTTTTGGCAAGGAAAGGAAACAATAAAACACACTGCACAGAAAATTTCACTGAGCAAAGTGTGGGTTTTCTGCAGTGAGGGTTTGCTCTCCTCTTCCTACCCTAAAACTTGTACAGACTCAGAATCAAAATGCTGCCATCATTATCCTTCCCCTGCTGATAATGGCAAGTGATCTGTATTGTTTTCCTTTCGTCACTGAGTCTTCTTCATATTTGTCTGCTCAGTGTTTCATTTTGAAAAGACCTTTTTATACAAGCCCTTTTTTTCTCCCTTTGCAGATTATAAATTGGTCTGATAAACTGGAAAAGTAACTGATGACTACCAAAAACTAGGGATGTGCACGTATGGTCTAAACCAGTGATGGGCAACCTATGACATGCGTGTCACAGGTGACACATCAAGCCCTTTTGGGTGACACACATGGTCACCCTGGCACCTAGGCGTGTAGTGCTTGCTTGTTCTTGAAGTGTACGAAATATCAACTTTCAACTGAAGCTTTAGCAACAGAAGTCACTAATGTAAAGAATTATTTGTTTTTGCTTTTAATAAAATACAAATATCAAAAATATAACTTTTTTACTAGAGCTACAAATATCACAGAATTATGGATATTTCTAGATGTGACACAGCACCCAAGTTAAGCTAGGTTTTCTTGCAAATTTTGACACACCGAGCTCAAAAGGTTCGCCATCACTGTTCTAAACATTCAAAATTCAATTGAATGTGGACATTTGAATTCAAATAGAATGTCTACTCATTTGACTTTAAACATTCGAATGAATTTCAAATGTTCCAAAACATTTGTTCGAATGATTCAAAACATTCAAATGTGCAGATACGTATGATATTCATACAGATACGTATGTAATACAGACATATCTGTACAAATATCATACCTATCTATATGCATTTGCACTGATAGTACTGGACAAAAACGGGATGCATACAGGATAACACAGGATACGTAAGAAATGCATACAGATACGTATAACACATATGAATGTTGTCAACATTCATTGTCAACATTCAGATGTTCAGATTTGAATCTAACATTCGAAGGAATAGATTCGAATGCATTTTATTTGAATCAGATGTTGTTGCATTCAGATTCAAATTGAATGTTTGGATATTTGATTTGACTCACATTTGAATGCAAAAATAAAAATAAAAAAAATTCGTGCACATCCCTACCAAAAGCCAGTCAATGGCTCTTGTATTTGAAGGATGAGATGCTGGCCTTGTGACTGGCCATTGCTGAATTCAAGTATTATTTGTCTTGCAGCTTAATCTACCAAATGTGATCAAAATGTGGTCAAAGTCTTTTTACAATTCACCGACTACTTGCTTTCTGTTGTTCATGGTGCAAAACTGACAAAGAAAATTGTTCAGGTACTTCCCCCAAACTATCTCCCTTGAAAAGGCTTGAGGGTGCCATAACTTTCTTAGGAGCGGATAAAAAAAGGAGATATTATGTGCTCTTCCATAAATTTTGGTTTGAAGTAGGGCTGTGCATGAAGAAAAAATGTATGTTCCTTTCATCTTTGAAGCAAAAACCCAGTAATTTGTTTCTCATTATTGAATCGTTTAATTCATTTCCATACTTCTTTGCAAAGAAAATACAATTTTTTCTATTGAAAAAAGCCCTTTTTATGGCCAAACCGACAAACACAAGTGTTGATCGAATTGTTCATTTTCACAAGTGGAAACAAGTTCATTGTGAATGCTGTTCTAGATATGTGAAAAATCACATTTTCATTTTGATATGAATATCTGTAAATATGAAATATCCTATCAAATTTGCGATTATGAGTTGAATTTTGTATATCCCTAGTATGAAGTTGCCAAAAAGATGAAGACCAAAACCCCTTCCAGATTGTTTTCAGCTTAAATACTCAAAGGTTACTTCCAGACACCACTCCTGAAGCAAAATCCTACTGGTGTTGTGTTCCAATTGCTATATACTGTCATGGTTTTCTCAGTGCAACATCTATTCCAGGATTCTTGTACATTTGACAAGGTCCATGCAACATTAGCTTGCTGGGAATGTTCAAAAGCTTTTCAGATGTGCAACATCAACAAAAAAGAATAGGGAGAACACTCTGTGAATTCTTAGAAGTTTCTAGAAGGTTAATGCCACATGGATGTTACCAGACATGCTGATTAGTGAATCTATGCTAGTGGATCTCCAACATGTTTGGCAAGCCATGGCAAGGAGCAATGCCTGATTCCATTTTATAACCTCTATCTCCCCTTGCTGTCTGTAAAGGGCCTTACTCATGGGCCGTTTCTGCACTTACCTGTGTTAGATTGGATCAGTGGCATGAATATTTTTTTTTGCATTCGGTTTGAAACAAATTGAATGTTCAAAAAATCCATATTTGTACAAATAGATCACATTCAAATGTCGTAAAATTCAATTCAATACAAATCTATTTATACGTATTCGTATGGACATTTAGTATATATCTGATACAAATAGATACATATTTGATACATTTCCCAAGATTAACGAATGTCCAAACTATTCATACAAGTGTCTGAAAACATTCATATTCGTTCAAATGTTAACATACAAATATTGTAACATTTGATTCGAGTTTGAATGTCTGAATTCAGCCGAATTCGGCTGAATTCTGAATGTTACAAGTATTTATGTGCATACCTAATTAGTGGATCTAGAATAACTAGTTTGACAGTGCTGATCCAGCCCACAGCTCCATGTGGCTGTGAAGCTAGTGTGAGTCTCCAAAGGCTGGGAACTGGGAGATTGATTCTGGATCCTTGGATCATGGGAGGTGGTTTACAGTGGCACGCTGTGGCACACTATTTAAAAGCAGTCCCCAGTAGTTCCAGATCATATAGCCATGCCATCTGTATGCCTCTCAAGATCCAGAACAAGGCCCGTTGGTCTGCTTGTAGACCTGTTTAAATGGGTCAACGGTATAAAAGATTTCAAATCATCCTGGACAATTGTCTTTAGTCGGGTGCCACAGAGCTCTGTTTTGGGCCTGATGCCCTTCAGCCTTTGTATAAATTACTTGGATGATGTGCTTGAGAGGTTGAGGAGGTGATACAAAAATAGGAGAAGTGGCTAATACTTTGGAAGAGAGAGAGAAGATTTCAGAAAAATCTAAACAAACTTGAACAGTGGACTGAAGCAGAATTACCATTAACAGGGAGAAATGTAAAATTCTGCTTCTAGCAATGACAAATGGAAGGACCATAGTACAGAAAGCAAGAAATCAGGCTTAACAGCAGCACTTGTAAATAAAAACAAAAAACCTGGGTGTAATAATAGATCACAAGATAATCGTGAGCCAGCAGTGTAAAGCAGCCATGAAGAAAACTAATGCTATCTTGGGATGTATTAAGAGAACCTTGGCCAGGCCTCTTTTAAATATTGTGTATACTTCTGAGCACCTTAATTTAAAAGAAGACATTGACAAACTGGATCAAGTACAAAGAAGAGCAGCCAAGAAGATAAAAGGACTAGAAATCAAGTCCTATGGAAAATGTTTAATAGACCTAGGTATATTCAGCCTACCAAAGAGAAGACTGAAGAAGAAGAGTTGGCTTTTTCACCCCACTTTTCTTACCCATTTAAGGGGACTCAAAGGAGCTGACAAAGCTTTTCTATCCTTCTCCCCACAACAGGACACCCTTTGAGGTAGGCGGGGCTATGAGAGCTCAGAAGAGAGTTACAACTAGCCCAAGGTCACCCAGCTGGCTTCATGGGGGAGGGCAGAATCAAACCAGGTATTTCCAGATAATAGTCCAGCTCCCTAACCACTAAACCAGACTGAGGGGGGATATGATAACCCAGGGGAAGGTAGGTAGAGTTAAGGGATTTGTATTGTCTTAAGTCTATATTGTCAGAATCCAAGGAAGGAGGGGTTAGCTGGCTCAGGGGCCAGCCAATCCACAAACATTGTCAGGGAATGGGCCCTTTAAAAGCTCATGTCATTAGAGCATAACCGTTCTTGGTCTTATGTCGCACTGGGGAGGGAACAGGATAAGGATCGGGTCCATAGTTTGCCTATGAAGAAAGATGGGAGGGGATCCTGAAATGCTCAAAGTACTGAGACTGTTAAGTTGTAACAATAAAACGAAGTTCATATTTTGTTCCTGTTGAGGCGTGGGTGCGTTTCTGTGTGTAGCAGAGGATGGTGGATTGTTGCCTCGGGGGTGAGACTGCTGAGTCAATTTTAAAAGTCAGAGCCCAGTAATAAAAGGGACTGAGGCACCTGGCAAGGTGTGATGCTAGCCCCAGCTGTGACATCACAGGCTGTCACACTGGAGAGGAATGGATCCTACTCTCACTTGTCCCCAGAGGGCAAGAGGGGAATTTCAAGGTAGTAGAGGCAGGTTAGATATTGTGGGAGGCTGATTAATAGATATCAGCTCTGACATTAAGAGATGAAAGGCAATGGAATAGGTTAGCACATGAAGTGGTAGATTCCCCACACCTCTAGGAATTCATAATGTTTAAAATTAGGCCTAATTTGGACATTTGGATTCAAACTGAATGTTGGCACATTCGAAGATTGACATTCAAATTCAAATTGAATGTTTCAATACATTCGTATGAAGCTTCATATGGATTCGTATGGGATTCATACATGGACTACGTATGCTATTTGTATGCATTCATATGAGATTCGTATGGGATTGAACACTTGTATCGAATATGAATCCTACCGCATTCAAAGGGGATCTATTTGAATGAATGCTAGGTTTCTTTCATTCAATTTGATACAAATCAAATACAAAAAAAAAAAATCTTCACATCCCTACACACCTCCTAGTAGACCACTCCATCCAAACCAGACAAGATGTTCTAGTGAGTTATATCATGAAAGGAGCACCATAGCCCATCATAAGTATGAATCAGTTGTAAGTGGAGTTCACAGCATTTCAGAGATATTGGGCCAGTCATTTTAGCTGGGCACCTGGAAGCATCACCAGAATTGCACCACTTCTGGGGATCTGGTCAAAAGTGCACCAGCCAGCAGCTTCAGAAGCTAGAATCTAGTATCCTGTCTACTGATCTGAATCTACTGCACCTTAAGGATACCTTTTTTGCTCTCATATTTTCATTGATCTGTCTCTACAATAGTGTCTCCTTGCCCCGTCTCATCAACCCCAATTTATTTATTTATATTTATATCCTGCCCTATACCCCTAGGTCTCAGGCCAGGTTACAAGTTTTAAAACAACAGGTAAAAACAATGACATCCATTAAAACACTTAAAAGCAAACAAACAGACAAATGAAAAATCCAGCATATTTCAGATTATCCAGTGTTCATAGAAGCTACCTACGGTCAAAGCTTCAGCAGCTACCAGATGCCCCAGGGCCTCCTCCCCCCACAGACCCAAAAGTGCCTTAGAGGAAGGTTTGGCGGCAGCGAGGAGGACAGGTAAGTGGGGGGGGAATGGAGGGGGGTTGCATTCATTTTGTGCATGAATATTTGTTAGAATATTTGTGCACAAATAAAACACCTCCCACATTTGTAAGGGCGGGATTTGGCCAAAGCCAAATTTTTCCACATTCGACTCATACCAAATTGAATGTGGGAAACGGGCTTCACGCACACACAGCCCTACTTGAGACCAAACTTTGGAAACAAAATCTTGAGTTTCACACAATCTTGAGCTTGGCCAGACTCCCCAGTTATTCCCCCTACTTCTTTAAGTATGAGTAGAAGGATACAGCAGGGAATGTCATGAGGATTCCTTGCTAACATATTCAGCATTTGACAAAATAAACAGGGGAGAGAAGAACAGGTTTTCATGGAAGCTGTCCCGATGAATGCTTACTTTCTGGAACCCTTGGGGAAGGGACTCAGAGCAAGGAGACCTTTGTTCATTTTAATGAAGATTTATTGTAGCTCTGTAGGATGATACATGGCTCCACTAAAAAAAAAAGGCTATTGGTTTTGTCCTCTTGAACTTGCTTGTCCTTCAGATGAAGCAAAGGTTTATGAAAGCATTTAGTGACCTACCTGCCTTGGTTCACTCCAGCAGGATCCAGATCCTAATTAAATCAGATTCTCTATAAGAATGGCTTTTCATTCAACTATATTTAGCATTGTGAAGATACATTTGCAGCTGAACTACTAAATGGAGGAAGATTGCATATTGCTAGAATCATAGCAGATAACACAGGCAAATGACATTCACAAGCATGAGAGCAGACACAATGATTCTTTCCAATAAGGAAGGCTTTTATTGTCTTCATGATTGCAGTATAGGTATTAGCTAAATGCATTGCTGGTTATATGAATGGGTATATGTAGATATAGTTAAGAATGGGCTGTTGTCTGTCGGATTCAGATTTTCCGCATTTGTTGGTGAACTGTACTGATTTTGGCCTCTTCCATACTTAACTGTATCTCCCCCGTGAAGAGGTCCATGAGCTACCTTCTGCAGTGCACTCCAGTATGGAATGGTAGAAGCACCTCCCCTCCACACTACACTTTGTCCACACCAGGCAAATCTATATACCAGTATAGGGCACCAACATGGCACTCTTTCCTTATTCTGTGGTATACCTTCACAAAGAATGCTCCCAGTGTACTACTTTGACTATCCCGGATTATGAAGGGAATGCAGAAAGCATCCCCCCATAGTCCAGAATACAGCTGCAAGAGATTTTCAGTGATGCATAAGGAAGCACTGCCAGAAATACAGCGGGATGTTGGCAGTCTACTGGAAAGAACTCTGCCAGAAATCTCAAAGGCCAAGAACTTTTGTTCCTGGTTGTTGAAGGCATGGTGCTTCACCACTGGCTCAGGATAGAACCACTTGCAATGGGATGGCATGTCCCATACCAGCCTCCACCAGGTTCAGACCCAGCACTGGAACCTCTGAAATCCATTTCTGGAGGGGTATTAATCATGCCATATAATTAGAAAATTATATTTAACTTTCTGTTAAAGGTACACTTATTTTTCTGACTAGCATTTCAACCTTTCATATTACAGGGGAAGGGAGAGAAGATAAGCACACACACACAAAGAGATTGCCATTTTCTTCTGTTCTTTTCCTCCAACCAGCACAAGCTTCTGGCACAACCTATTACACACATGAGGACACACATTTGTTCAGTTGCTTTCAACACACACAATCAATCATTTTCTTGCCTTACGGCAAGTTTATTCTACACACTTTCTTTCAGCCAGTGGAAGACCGAACTTTCTAAATAAAATGCTGTTATATATCACCTTTTCAGCTAACCACAGAAAACAACTTGGCATCATGTGAAAGCTTGAAAGGCTTGGTATTTTGTGTTAAACTGAAAGTCAATACTGATGGAGATGTATAGTAAAAACAGCTGTTCTTTGTAAGAAATAGAAAGTCCTTTTAGGCTTCATTGGACTGTTTTTGCATAGCAATATTCAGGCTACAGATAAGTAGGGAGCACTGAAGAAGTCATCACCATACATCCTACCCTTCAGTGTATCCCAAATTAAAAGTGCCTCCTCATAAGTGGAATAATTCAGATAAGAAATTCCTTATGTGAGGAAACAGAAGAAGAAACAGTGCATTGATTTGGAAGAAAACCTTTCTGTTTTGCACACTGGGCTCAGAGTTTTTGGGAGACCATACTCTTACACCGAGAAGATTGGTGCCATTTCCATTGTTCCCTTTCCCTTCCTCTACCTTCTCATATGCCTGTCATTCACCTGAAACAGCTCGTTTTAAGTCTTCTTCTGTAAGAGTTCCCTGTTTTGACATTGCAGTCAGGGAAGTTTTGCCAGTCCCCAAGAAGCGAGCCATCTTCCAGAGTTCAGCAAAATGTTGCCAGGTTCTAGAATGGACTATGGTCCATTGCTGCTGTCACCATGTGTCTGCATGCCAAGACTACTTCTCCGGGTCTATCACCAGACTACTCCTGGGTAAGGATTTTGTGTCCAGGAATGGGCCAGGAAAGGGACCACTTGGCTACGAGGTGCCATGGTGACTGGGGCCACCATCTTGTTTCATGGACTTTCAGAGTGCACTCTGGTTTATGGACAAGATCCACCTCTGAGAGCATTTTGATGATCAGGCATGCAAGTTCCTGGCCTCAGGATCCCAGAACAAAGCATTTTAGCAGCACGATTTAGTTCACTACCAAAATGGATCCTCCTGATAATCTGGAAACTGTCCTGTTCTAACAGCCCCATGGTTCTGATGATGAAAATAAGCTCAGTATACAACATTATAGCCCAAATGTGTCTATGTTTGTTCTTACACTATGTCTGGACAAAAATTATCAAGTGTCATAACACTCTGTAGACCCATCAGTGATGAAAATGGATCTGTTGTGTGTGCACACACCTTATTTAAAGTCTGTAACCTGGGTTCTGTTGAAATGCCATTATCTTTTTATTTCAGGAGCCAGTAATGCTACATTTTTCAGGAGGAAAAAGTAACACATTTGTTTTTCACATCACTAATCCCAGGAACATTATAATTTTGGAATTAGTCCTTCGAATTGAGCCCTTAAACTATTATAGGAATGAAGGGCAGGAAGTAGGTCAAATCTTAATATTTCATGATTAATAAGGTTATAATAAAATGCAAAAATAGGTAGCTGCAGTGAAGAATTTCTATGCATACTTGTTTAAAATGTAAAACCAATTAGTTTGGACAATCTCCATATTTTTCTTTAGTTAGCATTCTTCATGCCTTTCAGCAACTATGTTATTAGCACTTCCAGATAGGCACCAAAGTAAATACTATATTAATTTTGAAAGTCAGGAAGCAGAAAAAATATCACTCTAGCTAACACACACACACACACACACACACATGAGGGAGAGAAAGAGGAAAAAACCTCACCACTTTATGATAAATATATCTAGTAACTTGGTTTTAATTCTGCCAAAGGAAGAGCATTTTTTTCCTTTTCGTTTTATGTCAGCTTGCAAATCTTTTATCCTTTCTGTTTAAAACATTTGAATATATTTAGAAAAATCTCAACTTGTTGGTATCAGTGGAAAAACATCATAAAGCTTTATCTAATAAACAACAAAATGAAATGTCAATATTACTGTTATCAGTATCAGCCATTGAAATGCTATAGTCTAGCTATCGAAGTGTTGTCCATGGAAGACTAGCAGTTGATACACACACCACCAAGATCACTCTCTCCAACTTGAGCAGGCTCTCAAGGGGTGTTTTTCCACTGCACTTCTTAGATCCAGATCTAAGAAGATCTGGATATAAGGAATGGGTACATTCCTTAATCCGGATCTAGTAGATCTGGATTAAGGGAAGCACCCAATGTGTTTCCATGGGAGGTGTAGCACCCATTAGCAATGGGTGCTAACTTCCCTGCCATGGAAATACATTTGCACGCATCTGGGGAATCCAGATTTATTATTATTATTTATTATTTACATTTATATTCCGCCCCATACCTGAAGGTCTCTGGGCGGGTTACAACCAAGGGGTCTGTCCGTCACCCCAGGTGTCTCAGGGGACAGGGGGGTGCACTCTCCAAAGTCCCTTCAAAGAGATCAGTGCCGAAAAGTACCCATATGATCCAGATTTCCCAACCGTCAGTGGAAACAATTGGGTCCCAAATGGGTGCTGTGGTGGAAATGGGGTCATCTGGCTCACACCCAAATGGGTCCTTAATGGGTGCAAAAATGGGTACTTTCTGCCAGCGGAAAAACACCCCATGGTGCCTTTATGGTACAATAGATGCATCATAAGACAGGATCCTCAGGACCCTTCTTCCTCCTGACATATTCAGAGTGCAGGAATGAAATCCCTGAAGTATTTTCTTTCCTGAACAGTGAAGTTAAAAAAAAAAGATTAAAAAGAAAGGATGAAATGCCTAAGACACATAAAATGGAAAGGAAAGGAAACCAAAAGGAAGAAGTAAAATAGTTTGTGAGTGCAAGTGGTTTATCCCCCTGAAAAAATCCTTTATCTATGGTCAGTAGAAAAGGAAAATCAGATTTGATTTCTTGTTTTGTAAAGAATACCAGGAAGATTAAAAACTTGATCCAAGACCTTGAGCTAGAAAAGAAGTTTCATTTATTCTTCTTTTGCCATTGTCTTTCTGTGTTCTTATGTTCTGCCTCTGGAAATTTAGAAACAAGACAAATTTGTCAAACTGTGTGTTTGTTCTTGGGGAAGACAAGGCAACTAAAAGAAAATGGAGGGGATAACTAGGAAACATATAGCTACAGAATAAAAGGACAGGTCTTTTTATAGATAGGCAACTCATTGTAAGGAACAGAACAGAATCTCACACCAGAGATTTCCCCAAACCTTTGTACTTTTGATGCTTGTATATTTATTAATGATATAAAGTGGCTATATCACAGGCTGGCTATAACTGAGTGGCTATAACTGGGTCATTGCACAGTTCTCCCAAAAAGTAACCAATGACAAACTACATAGTAAGGATGTGCACAATCCCCCCTCCCCATTCAGTTAACATCAAAGAGAATAGGACAGAACTTCACCTTTGTGTGAATGGAAACAAAATGTGCTGAGCTTTGAATCCGATTTGAATCTCCGTCAAATGTTCATCAATCCCTTTGGCCATCAGTCTTGCCTCTGAATCTGCTCTGAATCCACTCTGAAGCTTCAAACGAAGACACAAAAGCTTTAACTCAGCGGTTCTCAACCTTCCTAATGCCGCGACCCCTTAATGGAGTTCCTCCTGTTGTGGAGACCCCCAACCGTGGGGGCGGGGCAGCTGGGAGGTGGGAGGGAACGGCGGCGGGAAACTCGTTGCGACCCCTCTGAAAGGGTAGTTCGACCCCCAAAGGGGTCCCGACCCCCAGGTTGAGAACCACTGCTTTAACTTCACATGTAAGGGTCAGTCTTCAAATGTAGCCAATATTCAATTCAAATGTGAAGTTGCAAATATGAATTGCAAAGGTGACAAATATTTTTTGCCCATTCTGACTGCCTAAGGGTTAGGGTTAGGAGGTGGTACCTGGGAGTTTTTGTTGTTTGTTTTTAACGATCAACTCTTGTTCTCTCTCTTATACACACATTGTGTTATGTCATGCTTAAATTTAATTTACATCTTTGTCCATTCGTCTGTCCATCCATCTGCCCTCCCATCCACCCACTCACCCACCTACCCATCCATCCTGTTCCTTCCTTTTTTTAACCTAATAGCTGGCCGGTTCTCGGGAAATCCACTCTGAATTGATTAGGGAGTTCTTCTCAGAAGTTAAGACAGCATATAG
Organism: Aspidoscelis tigris stejnegeri; assembly: GCA_023333525.1. NCBI lineage: Eukaryota > Metazoa > Chordata > Lepidosauria > Squamata > Teiidae > Aspidoscelis > Aspidoscelis tigris. The sequence goes on along the minus strand of JALMGA010000007.1, from coordinate 65,767,240 downwards.
TTGGGAAAGCTGGAAACAGGTAGGAAAACTGCAAATAGCAGAATGCTTCAACTAATGCTCTGATAAGTAAAAGAACATAAACTTAATTATAAGCCTGGAATGTATATCTTTTAAGTTTTTGCATTCCTCTGCATTATATACCCCTTAAAGCTTCCTTTTCATAACATTTAAAATGTATCTGTCTATATATATATCCTGTTTGTTTAGATTTTTCATAAAGTGAAATGTTTTCCCCTTTCCTAAAGTGAAATACTGAATACTTTTATACACAGCTGTTTTTAGCCTCTGGTCAGATCTAATCACAACTCTTTCTCTTGCCCACTGGGGCAAACTGAGGATCCAAGTTTCATGCTCTGGTTGCATTAAGAGTAACAATATTTCACTTACAGAAACAAACAGCTGTCAAATGCACAGCAGACAGTATTTCCACCATCATGTGCTAACAGGAGAAACCAGCTGAGTACACCATGGGTAAGATAGGCACTTCGACACATCAGAAAAGATGCTGAAAGAATTTTTTTAATTAATGAATTGTATTGAATATAAACGCACAAAACACAGTCTACAATGACAAACAAGAACAGAAAACAAGAACATTATAAATGGCACAAAATCATGTTTCCATGTAATCTCCAAAGCAAACTGCCTACATTGTACTCCTTACGGTATTTTAGCTAGTATTGGGTATACAATTTTTGTGGTACTTTTGGGTATGCAAAAGTGGGTTCATAAATCAAAAGAAATTTCCATTCTTTCCAACAATTTTAGATCAGCATTATTGTTTCTTTAATATCAATATTATATAATTAATCATTTTAGGGATGTGCACAAGTGTTATTGTTGTGTTCGATTCATACAGAATTGAATGAAAAAAAAATAGTATTCATGTAAATAGATCTCCTTCAAATGTGGTAGGATTAGAATCCTATATGAATGATATGAATTTGATTCAAATCCCTTATGAATCCCCCATGTATCCATATCTGAATCTGCCTTGAATCCACTTTGATCCATTGCAGATGGGACTGGGGCAGCCTCTTTCCCACCACCCCAGGTTTATGAATGTAATGAAGGGTTGTACAAATGTATAGAAGCATTTGATTTGAATACAAATGTTTAAATTGGGAAGAATTTTTACAAATTTTGAATGTGACAAATATTCATGCATATCCCTGTATCATTATATCTTACACCAATTTATTATATTTGGTCTAGTGGTTAGGGAGATGGATTCTTATCTGGGAATATCGGGTTCGATTCCGCCCTCCCCCATGAAGCCAGCTGGATGACCTTGGGCTAGTCACAGCTCCCTTTTGAGCTCTCACAGCCCCACCTACCTCACAGGCTATTCTGTTGTGGGGAGAAGAATAGAAAGCTTTGTCAGCTGCTTTGAGTCCCCTTAAATGGGTGAGAAAAGCAGGGTAAAAAATCCAATTCTTCTTCTTCTTACCATACTTCCAATTTTGAACTAATTAATTGTTTTGATCTTCTTGCCTACTCTTGCAACCTCACTCCAAAATCTATTAAATGTATGGCATTCTGACCATAAGTGGAGATAAGTATCTCTTGAGCTGCAACCTCTCCACCATGGAAGTGAAGAGATGGCTGGAAAATGAAAATAACTGAAATAGTTTAAGTAAAATTACAGGAAGATTATGACCTAAACAACTCAGTGGTTGATATGATTTACAGTTCCCAGCTATTGTTCAGCAAATGCAAAGATCCTAATAATCTATTCTGATGATTCCTGATCTTTAACTGGAGTTGGACCAGATGGTGCCCCTAAGGATGCTTTCATTACTGCCCTTGTAAACCGCACTGTACAAAATAAAAGAAATGGACAGGTCTTGTGCAATGATATTTTAATTTTACCATACTACTGCAAGTTCCTCGCATGTTTTGTTACTCTGCAGTGAATATTTTGAATAGACTCTGAGAACTGTTTTTCATCCATGGTATAGACAGATTAACCTATTTCTTTCTAAATATTAGGTAGGACAGCTGATTTAGTTTAAGCATAAAGATAACAACTGAAGTAGCAAAGATATTTTTCAGCATAATTTACAGAGTTGGCACCATCTTAAAAGAAGCATTCTCTCTTTTTTCACATTTAAGTGAAGACTCTACATTCTCAGAAATTCCTGCAGCAACATAGAATACATAATTAAAATAGACTTCAGCTTAATCCAGACAGCCCTGGAAAGAACTAGGAGCTGGCATGGGAAATGCTGGTCTTGCCACCGAGTGTGTTACATTACTCGCCTCCAAAGGACATGTAGATTTATGTGCTATCTGTTATGGATGTACCTATGAATTTGACTGGTATGGTTAATTGGCTTTCTCTGACATTGCTCAGAAGTGGACCAGAGGTATATATAAAATGCAGTAAGAGGGATTTTTCTCTTTCCCTCTCCTTCTTCCTCTCATTTGCCTGCCAGGAAAGGCAGACCACTAAAACAATCCAGATGCAATAAATGCAAATTGCTGGCTTCCTTGCTGACAAAGACTTGTGTTCCAACTCTGGTACATCTCTGTTTGCACACAAAACACTACCAACGATGCCATCAAGACACCTCAGTATCATAAAAATGGTAGGATTATGAGAGGAATCCCGGTGTGAAATTCTGGAAAGCTTCCAGCAGGAATTTGAGCAATCCTGAAAGAAGGGTAATGTTTACCCATTAATTAACTTTTTATCTCTTGTGAGCTACCCCGTTATTTGAGCTCAGCCAGCTGGACACAAACAATTGGCTGCACAAAGGATCAAAGCAGTGTTGTATGCAGACTCATGTCTCTACAGTCAGCACCCAAATCACAAGTTTTCTGCTACAAAATGTCACAGAAAAGCCTTAGGATTAGGATCAGCCTTTTAATACCAAGATCAGGCGTAAAGAACCCCAAATCTAGATGCTAGGTGCGATCTCCGTCATCTGGATCCAGCCTCTATGCTCCTGCAGTTCATTCCTACAAGAATATCGTAGCTGGACTCTGGACATGGTGCTTCTCTGCCTCTGAATCACAGCTGCTTTGGTCTGCTCAGTTGCTCCTTCAAGCCAGAGTGGCTCCATAAGACAAATTCTGCATTCATCAACTGCTGCCTCAGCTGAGATAACTGGCCATATGGCAGATAACTTTACTTGGGAACTTAATTTTGTTGCATGCCTAGTCATTTTGCACAGGATTGCATTCTAGTCATTTTGCACAATTCTTCCTTTCTTTAGTTTACCAGATGGGAGGTTCCTAACAGCAGAGACTTGGTCTCAAGACCTCCTCTTGGCAGAGGGTGACATAGTTCATGGGATCCTTGATAGTGTCAGGGATCCTTATGGGTGGTTAGTGTAGATACAGGTCCCTTCACCTTCCCTTAACCCCCTTCCTAAATCTACCTGTCAAAAATTTTCTTTAAACAACAAGATAAATTAAATTACACAACTCTTGCTTGTTTTCTGCTTAAAACACAAATTGTATTGCCCCTGCAAAACCTCTAGTAAGGGAAGCCCTAGCAGCGTACATTTTTTAAAGTCAGCTGTTTGTTAAAACTGACAGCTCTGGCATTTTTTCCACACCAACCCCTATTTACATGTCACAATATTTTTTCAAAGAACAGGGTAAATTCATTTACAGCTTTTCTCATTGTCTTTCATTGTTTTGCTAACAATAATTACCTTTGTACACTCATCTCTAATATTCCACCTTCTTATAACTCCTTGATCATTTTAAGATTTCCTTGAGACTTTTGCTATGCTTCTAATAAAGGTTCTTATCTGTTTTCAAAGACTCTTTAGACCTGCAGTGTTTCTATGCCTTGCCGTCTGTACTTTTTGCCACTCCAATTAGTACACTGAGGATGTGCACAAGTGTGTGTTGTCGCTGTTTTACATTCTATTTGAATCAAATCGAATACCCAAAAATCCAATTCGATTCAAATCTTTTAAATTCAAATGTAACTTGATTCGATTCATATGTACCAAATTTGAATCTTGCAACACTCTTGCAACTGTGTCTGAGTGTTCAAGCATGGCAGTGAAGAGGCGGGTCCAGATGCATTGGTGCGGGCTGGTAAATGGGAGGACCATTTGCACTTCTGAATGGAAAGGGACACTTTTGGTGCACTTTCCTCATGCCAAATGTGAATAGACCTCCTGTCCCTGGACTGTACCAGGCTTAGAATACTACAGCCTACTGGGGTAGTGCGAACAGGCCCCTCCTGTCCCACCCCAACAGCCATTTTTTTTCCCAGCTTACAGGAAAGCTAACTCCAAGGATGGTTGACCAGTAGAGATGGTACCTGGAGGTGAGCAGGTTTATGTGGGTGCTACCAAAACTTTCATGCAGGAATCTTACTTCCCATGTGGATGAAGCTTTCAGTTCACAAAATCTTAGGGTATTAAGAATATGCATGACTTTAAGGTGTCCCCTCCCCCTTTTCCTCTCTTACATACTTTAAAAAGTTTATTATTGGTATTATTATTTTAAAACAGGGCAACAAAAAATAAGCTTCTTTGCTTTGCTTTAATCAGCTCATCAAATGACAATCTTCAGGTTATATTTTTACTTCTTTCATTCATTCATTTTCCTGTTCATATTTTTTCCATTGCTTGTGTAACACAAAATCAGGGATATCCAAGCCAAAATGAGAGCATACTCAAACAAATAAAAATCAGTAATTACTGAAAACCCAAGAGGGATATAATTGTATTTTACTAGCCTTTACAGAGCAGAATCTCTAATGCCTCTGAAGTTGGTCTTGCTCTTTATAGCTGCAATGGATTAAGAATTCTGTTATATCATTATCTGCTTCTCAGTGGCTCTGGAGCTGTTTTACATCAGTCTGCTTCTGTTTTGTTTTTAATGCTGGAATATTTCAAAAAGTCAGTGCCAAAATAAACGTTTGCATTGACACTGAAATAGAAGTGGCTACTGTATATGCCAGCATTGCTACATATGTCTGAACCTTCAAAGAGACAGATATATGCCACAAATTGTGTCACCCTGGTGAGCAGCTGTCAGAGAATGCAACAGATTGGAAAAAAGGAAAATCTATTACAGAGAAAATGATGCAGTCACCAGACTCAGGGAGTCATCCTCCAGTGAACCAGGACTTCGCAGAAGGTGTAATATCATATTCTTGGAACATGTAAAGGCCACCGGACCCATCTTGCTGACACTTTCTAAATAGGCTATTTCTTTTAACTATCTGTCTCTGCAGAGATGTTAGAAGTCCTCACTTACCACTGGCTCTTTCCATTAAAGCCCTAATTATGTATGAGCCTGCAGGGCTAACAAAATGGGAGCTCAGCATGAAGTTTTTATAAGGCCAGGTAGCACAACCAACATCACTATTTTTTTTACTTGCAATTTTTCATTAGTAATGGATATCTGTGGACTTGGATACCAAGATGGGGCAGTTTAACTTACTGAGGTGGTATTGCAATTTACATGCAAATGACTCCCCACTAATCTACATTAAATGGATTCTATTTCTCAATCAGATTTCTTGCAAACAACTAAAGTTGGATCCACATGGTCCTTAGAAGTGCTGATTGCGAGCATGGAAGGTGTAGGATCTGCCACTGGAGTAAATGGCATGAGGGATCCTCTCACAGCAGTGGCAACTTCACAAGGATCAGCTCCAGAAGACTGGGAAAAGGGAGTTCTTGGCAGAAAGAGTGGTTGATAAGTCTCTCCTTCCTTCTCTAAGCTTCAACATTGGGGGGGGGGTTCAGCCAGTACAACCCCCTCTGTGGGTTTTATCTGCAAAGCCGTGATCACACCTGGCTGATCTAGGTTATCCCATTAAGAATCCTGTTTACACCCAATCCCTGATAATCCTAATCCTGTTTACACCCAATCCCTGATAATCAGTCCTCAGACTGTCCTCAATTTGGACTGCTACGCTCACACATTTTACATAATCTCCGTGAGCCTTCTTTACAGGGCTCTTTAGTTCTCCACCCCTATTGATTACATCAATACCACCGGCATTCCAGTAGGATAAAGTTCTGTGAGTCAATAGTGTCAACGGGGTGTGTTTGGGGTTGTGTGGTGCTGATTGCAAACTCAATGCTAAAAGAGGATACTGTTGGGGTGAGGGGCCTGTGCCCCCCAACAGATGCAGCGGCGGCATATTCCAGCCAGCATGCACTTCCACCTCTGCAGATGTTCGGTAGAAAAAGGAGAGGCTGTAAGCTGGCATTTCCCCTCAAGTTGCTGAAGATTTTCCACATGTCAGTCACTCTGATTGCAAGGAAATCTTGTTTTCCTTGCGGATAGCTGCAGAAAAAGGGGAAGCTACATTGTCCTTAGAACTGTATCACTGATACTGTTGCTTCACTTGTTCCCTCATTCCCCCTCCCAATAGTGCTGTTCTGGCCATTTAATTTTTTAATTCCCCCTTGTTTATTACAAAAGCGGGAGAGAATAATTAAAGAAGTAGGATCTATTGCATTATCACAGCAGTACAAAGTAGACTTATATTTTTTTTAAAAAAAATGATGGTCAGAGTCTGCAAGCTTGCAATCGGAACAAAGGGGCAGAAGGAGCAGGATGGGAGGGCATTGGGCAAGATATGGAAAGATTGCCCTGTATGGGGAAGCCTGCCAGGGTAGGGAAGTGCAAGAATATTTGAAATATTTGTCGTTCAATCGAATTTGGCCAAACCTGGTGCCACGATGCCCAGCGATCCAGAAAGTGCCTGCCCTCTCTGAGGAGTAGCTTGGCCCTGTTAGGATGCTGGGTTCGTGCAACGGCCAAGTGAATACTACAGTGTGGACACAAAACACTGGTAGCAAGCGTTTCAACAGTAAACAAAAACAAGTTTATTATTATACACAAGCAATACTATAAATGAAAAATAAGGTTCAGGTATTTGTTGGATTAACTCAAGTTTAACTCAGTAAGTCTCTTAAGGCTAGGAGCTACCCCTTTCTCTAAAGGAAAATAGTTCCCCTTTTAAAAGACAAACCTCTCCACGTTCCTCTCCCTCTGGCTTGCTTCTGCCACAGCTCAAGCCAAGCCAGTGTACCAGAACGTGGCCCTAGATGATCACAAGGCCCAGTCCGTCCTTGCTTGTCCGATCATCCAGCCTGGTCAGTTGCTAGTGAATTCTCCCTCAGAGCCACAATCCACCCGATTGCCTCCTTCAGAAATCACTCAGCCCAAAAGACCACTGGTCAGCTACTGGTTCCAGCTCCCTCAGGATCAGCTCTTTTCCTTTCAGCTCTTGTCCCAGCATGAAGACTCCTTCTGCTGTACTCTGTGTTCATTTATACACACACCCCTGATCCTGATTGGCTGTAACCGCAATAAAATGCTGCTGGAGATTCCTAACAAAGGTTGCTGTCCCTCCAGCCTGATTGGTGGGAACTCCTATTCTAGCCCCTCCAGTACTCAGATCCCCGGACAGCTTTTCCCTCCAAAACCTTACTCCAGCCAATCACTGCAACAGGGCCCGCACAGGATTTCCCGCTCTTTTTGCAGCCCAAATCCCAGGGTTCGCAACAAACTTTGCAACAAGGCTGGCTATTGTAGCTTGCAAGAAGCCTGCAATGCCAGAAAGCAAAGCAGTCTGCAGCCTGTTCCCAGAAACCGTCACAACCCCTCCCTTCCCCAAAAAAAGACAAATGTACCTGGGGCACAACTGTCCCGTGGACATTTGTCTCCCTAGGAGGAGTGTAACTTTACATACTACCTATCTAATAAACACACTCTATCAAAGTCCAAAGTCTCTGTAAAAGAATTTCCTTAACTAACTATATACAACTAAACACATTTCCCAAAGTCACTCAAATAATCCACTGAGTCCAAAATCAGTCTGGTTCTTTGCTGGGCCCATCTGGCAGTGGTCCTGCTGTGGGATCCAGCTCCTTGCTGACCCAGTTGCCTGGAGATGCCGTCCTGTTGGTCTCCCCAGTCTTGGCGTAGAATGCTCTAGTCCTTGGCCCTTCCGACCTGGCACCAGCTTCCTGGATCCCTTCCAACGATGACTGCAACTCACCACTCACATGGTTCATCCACAGAAGGATTTGGAGTCCCAGGCTCTTTAGGACTCCTTTTGCTAAGCATGCAATTCCAGTTATCAGCATTTTCAGTCTTTTAAACTGCATTTCCCTTTCTGCCCGTTCCATTTTTTTCATCTCCAACTCATATTCAAGCCTCAGTTTGAGCTCAGTGAGCCCCTTGTCCTGTGCCACTCCTGGCACAGCTTCAGGAGTCCCTGTGCCTGCACCCACGCTTGGCTCTGGGGTTGAAACTTCCTGACTAACTGCGGGCTCCATATTAGTTTTCCTTGGTCTGGCTCTGGGCCGCTTGCCACTAACACGTTTAGCTGGCAGTCCCCCTGGACCCTTTGGAACAACTTTTGCCCCTTTTCTAGTTAGCATCAAGTGTGGGACTCCCCACCACTTGATCTACCGTGCTGGCTGCTGCTATTTGTAGCCAACACTCAGGGAATGCAATTCCCTCCCTGGTTCCGTACTTTACCCAGGCAGATTACCTCTGGAACCAGGTCTATTTGGGCGTAGCCACGTGGTTCAGCGCCCGGCTGGTGACCGTACGTTTTACCCAAAGCAATTACCTCCGGCCACCAAACCTACTGACCCCACTATTCTGTGGCTAAGCTCACCCAAATGCTAGGGCTCACAGCACACCAGGTCCTTACAAAATACCATAAGCATTTACCTCAGGACCTGTGCCTGCTAGCCCTCCCTGATGTCTAGCACACTCACACTTCAGGGATGGAGGAGTTCTGACCCACAGGCACTACCGTAGGGCTCTGTGTCCAGACACCAGACTCATTCAAAAAGGAGCCAAACTCTGGCTGCCCTTCTCAATCACACACAGTATTGCTTGCTACTGTAGTATTCTGGCCAAAGCGGACTGAATCAAGATTCGTCCCGAGCTGCCACCAAATTGCCACGATGCCCAGCGATCCAGAAAGTGCCTGCCCTCTCTGAGGAGTAGCTTGGCCCCGTTAGGATGCTGGGTTCGTGCAACGGCCAAGTGAATACTACAGTGTGGACACAAAACACTGGTAGCAAGCGTTTCAACAGTAAACAAAAACAAGTTTATTATTATACACAAGCAATACTATAAATGAAAAATAAGGTTCAGGTATTTGTTGGATTAACTCAAGTTTAACTCAGTAAGTCTCTTAAGGCTAGGAGCTACCCCTTTCTCTAAAGGAAAATAGTTCCCCTTTTAAAAGACAAACCTCTCCACGTTCCTCTCCCTCTGGCTTGCTTCTGCCACAGCTCAAGCCAAGCCAGTGTACCAGAACGTGGCCCTAGATGATCACAAGGCCCAGTCCGTCCTTGCTTGTCCGATCATCCAGCCTGGTCAGTTGCTAGTGAATTCTCCCTCAGAGCCACAATCCACCCGATTGCCTCCTTCAGAAATCACTCAGCCCAAAAGACCACTGGTCAGCTACTGGTTCCAGCTCCCTCAGGATCAGCTCTTTTCCTTTCAGCTCTTGTCCCAGCATGAAGACTCCTTCTGCTGTACTCTGTGTTCATTTATACACACACCCCTGATCCTGATTGGCTGTAACCGCAATAAAATGCTGCTGGAGATTCCTAACAAAGGTTGCTGTCCCTCCAGCCTGATTGGTGGGAACTCCTATTCTAGCCCCTCCAGTACTCAGATCCCCGGACAGCTTTTCCCTCCAAAACCTTACTCCAGCCAATCACTGCAACAGGGCCCACACAGGATTTCCCGCTCTTTTTGCAGCCCAAATCCCAGGGTTCGCAACAAACTTTGCAACAAGGCTGGCTATTGTAGCTTGCAAGAAGCCTGCAATGCCAGAAAGCAAAGCAGTCTGCAGCCTGTTCCCAGAAACCGTCACACCTGGACATTCAAATTTGAATTGAAATGTCCAGACATTTGTGTTTTTTTTAAATATTCAAATGAATACAAATATTTCAAATAATTTGGACATTTGTATGTGTACGGCTATGTACACATATATGTATCCATACACATCTTATTTGTAACCATATGCATCTGGACGGATACATACGGGATGAAAACGGGATGGGTATGAGATAAAAATGGGATGCATATGGATGAGTACAGATATGTACAGTTGCATACAAATGTTGTCGACATTTCAAATACTTATTGAATACTCATATGAATAGATACAAATATATTCACATCGATTCAAATATTAATACGTTTGTTTTTCTCTATTCATATGTATTTAGACATTCAAATATTCTATTTGAATTAAATTGAATGTAAAAAAAAATGCATTCATGCACACCCCTACACACCCCTATGCCAAGGTAATCGCTGTCTTCTTAAAAAGCTCAAGGAATGAAGCTCCCCTCTGCCTCCCCTCTCCTCCCTACTCACATACACGGTGAAACACACATGCTCCCCTTCCTGATTTACCTATGCTGTGATCACTCTCAGATTTAAAGGGCAAGGATATTTTAATTAAGAGCATGTGTGGTCCTGGATGTGAGAGACAGAGGGAGAGAGGCGGAAAGAGGGAGAACCCAAAGCCATGCAAAAGGGGTGTGAGTGTGAAGCAGAGAGATACAGGAAGAACGGGGTGGGGGGGTCTAAGAGAGTGGTTGGGGGGGAGATTCAGAGGAAGGAAGGGATCAAAATTCAGGAGAGAAGGCTGGATCCACCCACCCCAGCACAGTCCAGCCCCTCTAGCCCAGTTCCCTGCTTACACAAGATGAGTGAAGATGGATTGCTCCCTAAGGATGGCTTGAATCCTCTGTTAAAGGGGACTCCAGAGAAGCCAGCTTGAGGAACTTTCCCCAAGATGGTCCCAGGGAAAAAGAACCTGAGTGATGCGAGGTCAGGATGGCCTGAAGTCATCTTGAACTACGGGTGTGACCACAGCCTAAGTCACGCCCATGGCTGACTGGGGGCCTGATCAGTGCCTGGAAATGTTTGAGGCAATGGCCTGAGATCCCTCAAGGAATATGTAATGAAAGAATTCTGGTTGGGAGGAGGCTGCTGTAATCTGTACAGTACTGTATGCAGGTAGCAGGTCCCCATTCCAAGGTATAACCCTGAATAAGGCCCAATGCAGAAAGGAGCTAAAGATGATGAGGGAAATAAGACTTAACTTTGTGGGTGGGTCTGAAGTTGGAGTGCAACATGGATACAGTTTAGAACTCAATAGAACTCTGGTCTTCCGAAATGTTTACATTCAAGGTTATTGGATCACAAGGCACAGGTGTTTCTCCCTACAGCATAAGACTTTCCAAGATGATTACTGTTGAGGAGGTGTGCATAGTATATATTTCAAGGAGGAGAGAGCAATTTCAGTTTCTCAGTGAAAGATCATGAATGATATATTCACTTGCAGGCAACAAATGGACAATTATAGCTGTTTACAGTATGACAGAACTCTGCACCTGCTATTTTGCTATGGAGAAAAATTCTTGAAAGTTACAACAAAAAGCTTGTGGAACACTGCAGGCAACTGATTATACCCAGGCTTGATGGTACTATGTTTTGGTACTAAAAGATATTACAAAGATTACCCAAAACGTGTGCTTGCCATTCAAGATTTATGGAAATGGGGCCTGAAATCATAAAAACACCAGAGATGCACTCATTTTCATTTTCTTACATAAAATTACACAATTTAGCCCCAGTAGCATGAATCCAGCTGCTAGCTGCCAAAAGAAAAGAAAAGATAGTATCTTCTCTAAATTTGCTAGTGTTAGTTTCCTCACAGAAGCTCATGCCGTTTTTACAATATCTTAATTAATTTGGAACAGCCACCTCCTTGCTTTTGTATTCATAATCAGTAATGTGAATTACGATTCCTATTTTTGTATTCCAGCTCAGATTTTTTTTTTCCTGACAGGCTAGGGAACAGCTGATTTGCATCAGGAAATAGGCCTATTATAAACCCCAGAATTGCTCTAGAATTAGATACAACAATAGAACAGGAGAAAAAGGTATTTCCGATATTGCTCAATCAAAGTGTTAAATGCAAGTCCTTAAATGAACTGCATGACTGGTGGGAAAGTCAGTTTTTCACTTGGCTTCCGAAAGTTGCTATACTTGGAGCTGACTAATCTTGCCTGAACAGAAAATTCCACAAACAGGGAGCCACTCCCAAGAAGGCCCAGTACATGCTCACCACATTTCTAGCTTGGGTTCATTGTGAACTTGAGAGAAGAGATTTCTGGTGTTGACCATAGGGTCCTGAAGCAAATGTTTCATTAATGATGGTGATCTCAAGGCTGGTTAAACGTCAGCACTAGTATTTTGAATTAAGAGGTGTGCACGAATATTTCTAACATTTGTTATTCGTATGAATTTGGGTGACACAAATTGAATGTTATGACACTGAAACATTAACATTTGTACAAATATGAAATGTTTCGGAACATTCATCCAAATAGCTTGTACGTTCATTAAATTGCGGATATATATCTGATACGTATTGATACGTATGCATCTGTACAGGATACATATCTGATATGTATGTGTTTGTATAGGATCCGTATCCAGAATCCATATCTAGGATCCATACCCTGGATTCACATGCATTAATTCCAGATATTCATACAAATTTGTATGAATACATTCATATCAAATAGAATCCTACCACATTCAAAGTGGGTCTATTTGAATGAATATGAATTTTCTAACATTCAATTTATTATGAATTGAATGCCAAAAAACCCATTTGTGCACATCCCTATTTTCAACTGAAACTGAAAATGTACAGATACCCAGTGCATATAAACAAGGACACATCGGAGGGTTCTTTAAGAACTATACTGCAGCATTCTGTACTGAATCTAGTTTCCCAGGGCCCCGAATGATCCAGAACTAGCAATTCGGATCAAGGATGGGAAGTGTTGCTCTGGGCTGGATCAACACTGAGTGCATGGCAACAGGTTTTGCAGCCCAGCCCAGCCTCTCCAAGCCCTGATGGGCAGGAAGTCCTAAAACTACTCAGTACTGCAGTAAGACACACCACTGAAATCCCCCCTCCCCGATAAACCAGAACATAGATGTGTACCTTGTGCACACCTCCATGATCTGGGTTCCCCTTCACTAGTATGCCAGAAGAACTCAATATTGAGGTCTACCGGTGATCTGGATCACTGATTTGGATCACTCTTCAGTTGGTGCAGACAGAGCATACTAGCAGGGTACAAGGCTTGACTTATTCTGCATTTATTTCTTCGAAGACTCTTAATCTGGATCAAGGGCCCGTGTAGTACATATCAAGGCTTGCAGATCCAGGAGGTCCCATATCCTTTAGATGGAGCCTGTTCTAATTAAAGAGGCCTTAATCAGGATCACTGGTAAATCTGTTTAATCCGGTCTTTCAGTGGACCATTGCAGTCCTGATCCAGAATATGGGAGGCTTGCAGAAAGCATGCCTCCTGAGTTTGGGACTACCAGGGGTACCAACAAGAGGTCCCAAGGCTCGGAAACTTTGTCGCTAGGCCTTGAAGGTACGGGGATGTGGTCATAAAACTTGTGTAGATGGCACTGATCCTACCCACATCTTCCCAAGGTTGAGATCAGGGAGCCTGGCTATTCCAGATTCACTGATCCCATATAAAAGCAAGTAAGTGCAGAAAGGTCCTTTGAGCCTCTTCTCACTTAGGATTCGTGTTAATAAAAATAGAGACAGTATCCAAACAGAGAAAATTGGTAGCTATGTTTGAACTTTGTGCAAAGGACAAATGTCCTCCATCATCGCTGCAGGCCTTCCATACCCCTGAAGCCATGCAGCACACCTTTCAGAAATGTCGATCTAGTTCAAGACCTTGCACTAAACTATTTATCTTTGAAATATTTCCTCCAGCTATTTTGTAACATCTAGATTATGAAGCAATGCCAGAAGTCAGTAAACAAAAGCATACATACAATGTGGTGTGTTTGGTAGAACAATTTGTCATGTCATGTTGACGGCGAATGAGTGTATGCCTTACCTGCTCCTGCGAGATGAAAAATGCAAGGTAACATGGATTTTCTATCATATATATAACAAAGACATGGCATATTTTTCAAACATTGCTTTGTACGTACTGTGTATCAGGCGTGTAGAGGGCCAGGAATGTAATGTCATGGATGGTGACGGTGCATGTGTGTTCAAATTGATTTAAATGCACTCTGGTTTAATGGATGGGATGTACAAATCTAACCAGATGTTGGCATATTGCATTCAGTGTTCACATGCATTTTTCACAGAACAGTGTAATTCATGCTTGCTGCAAGCAATTCTGAAAAATCCCTGAGCACAACTCTTATCACAAAATGTCTAATAAGACATGGGACAGACTTGAAGGAGATTTTTTTTTCTGAAGAGTTTTGGGCTAAGTCTCGACAGAGTAGGGGTGTGCATTTTTTTTCTTTTTGCATTTGAATTTGAGTTGAATCAAATGTCAAAACATTCAATTTGATCCAATTTTTAAAAATCTGAATGCAACAAAAACTGATTCAAATCTGTTACATTCGAATCTATTAGTTCGAATGTTAGATACGAATTTGAAGATACAAATGCCGTCAACATTCATGTGTTATAAGTATCAGTATGCATTTCGTATGCATCCCGTTTTATCCCATATGCATCCCATTTTCATTCCATATTATAAGCGCAAATGCGTACAGATATGTATGATATTCGTACAAATACCTATGTAATACATATGTATCTATACATTTGAATTATTCGAATAAATGTTTTGGAACATTTGAAATTCATTTGAATGTATACATTTGAATGTGAAGACATTCTATTCAAATTCAAATATCCACATTCAATCAAATTCAATTGAATTTTGAAAGTTTAGAACATTCATACACATCCCAATGTTTAGTGTTGTGTTATATTATTGCAGTGTTTCCCAAACTTTTGACATATGTGTCTATAATTTTCGTAACGCTGAGTACCCCTCATAAAAAACATTAGGGATAAAAATTGTATTTTATAAAAATAATCAAAATCAGTGGAACTTACTAAAGCACAATAACAGGCTCCCAGAACTAACTATTAAAAAAGTAAGTTGTCTCTGTAACAAAGTGCAGTATATTCACACCGTGTCACACCTCAAAAGAACGTTAGATAACACTGCAGTTCTCCGGCGTTTAAACAGCTCCGTGGCTCAATGGCAACTGTTAATGTTCCCGCAGTTTAAAAATGGCCGAACCCAAGCTGCGCGAAGGATGCATAGAAGGTCCCGCCATAATGAGTTGCGATACGATGTACGATGGCCCCAGTTCCCATGTAAAAACTGTGATAACCGCCTATTTCTTTCCTTGCTCTGTGGGTGCAGCTAAGCATGGTGCAGTGGATATTCCCACGTGATCCCCACCAAACTCCGGTGCAACGTATACCCCCACCAAACTCTTCCTGTACCCCTGGGGGTACGCGTACCACACTTTGGGAAACACTGTATTATTAAGATCAAAGATGAGTGCCTACCTTTTATTGTTTAAAATAAAACTAGTTATAAACATCTAATGCCACATCTTTCTTATTTGCCATAGATAACAAACGTGGGAAACAGTTATCACTGAGAGTAAATTGATGTTACTAATTAAAAGATTTTTTTTTTTAAAAAAAGTGACAATAATATATCCTTTCAGCAGCATGGCTTTTAAATGCTGCAGACATGTTATTGCTGAGCTCATTAAGTGAAGGTGTGTGAGAGTCTTTTGTATATGAAATAAAATACTGACATTAAGCACAAACGTTTAAATGATGTGTAACATCAAAAGCATTTTTAAAAAATGTTTTGTCTCTTTTGCATGTTACTTCCTTTCTTCTCAATTCTGTTTGAACTTTGAAATCATTTACATCACATGCATGGAAGACAACTATGAATAAAGGCAGATGAGCGTGTTTCTTAACAGTTACCCTTTGTAAATGAATGGTAATGTTTGTGACTTGCAACAGGATCAGAAACAAAGTAAACAAGTGGTAAAAATAACAGAAAGCTGTTTAAATAAAATATAGTAGCTGCTCTTGCAACAGATGTTGTATTCATGCATCCATTCAGGATGTTTGCAGATCTCATGAGAAAAGCACCCATGGCGGGGAGTGGAGGCAGATCCCTGGTGCTTTATCAAGTCATCCTTGAAGGGAACAGATTAATATCATATCTTAGTATGCAGTTTTGGTATGCATGGCTGAAAAATTGCAGCACGCCTCCTTAGACACCATTCTAAAGTTTCCATTATATCTGATATAGCATCAAAGCAGTACCGTCAGAAAGAAGCCTTTTGGCTTCTTATTTTTTGCCCCATGAGCTATTTTTCCGCTTGTCTTTAGATAGTAAGAAAGACTTTTTTCAAGCTGGAGAAAGCAAATCCTGAAGTTGTGTCTCCACATCAAGGACAGCCTGAAGGAAGGCATCTTGGTGAAAACATCTTGATTGCCATATTGTATCCATTTCACCGTAAAGAGACATAGCAAACTGAGGTTTTGTTTTTGTTCTTTAGCCAAGGGCAGGGAATCATATTCTACTTGTAAAGGCACCACCAATGGCAATCACATCTTTGGTGGAGTGGCACACTCATCATAGGCACCACTAAAACTCAATCAGGGCAGTCAAAGATGTGTGCATGGAGACACAGCATGTGCGTAGTTTTATATGAGGTAGTGACTGACTCACTGACTGACTGACTGACTGACTGACTGACTGAATGAATGAATGAATGAATGAATGAATGAATGAATGACTTATTTATCATTTGTATTTCTATCCCACCCTATACCTGTAGGTTTCAGGGGAGGTAACAACATTTAAAATCAGATATATATTAAAACAGCAGTATGTATTAAAATAGTAACAGTGTCTATAAAGTGGGAAGAGAAAGGGCAAAGAGGTGCATCTTCACTGCCATATACAGTGAAGGAACCTGATGCACCTCAAGGGGGAGACTGTTCCATAGCCTAGGGGCCATCACTGAGAAGGCCATCTCCTAGGTACCCACCCCTTTTATTACTGGGGGGGGGGACAAACAGGAGGGCATCCCCTCCAGATCTTAAGGCACGGGCAGGTCAATACGGAAGAAGGCATTCCTTTAGATATTTGGGGCCCAGGTCATTTAGTCATTTGTCTTACCTATTTTTCTGATGTATGGCATTGCACCCCATGGAGACCCCAGCTAAGGTGGCTCAGATGTATAACCACAACCATTTAAAATACTACAGAAGATCATTGAGTCACAAGACAAAAATAAGATGATAATAGTAATTGTTGCAGCAAAATCATTGAGATATTTAAAAGTTAAAAAGCAAGGGCCAATTTTTCATTTCTTTCTTCATTTCCATAGCAACAGTCAGGAACTTAGCAATAAGCTAAGGTCACCTTGAGATTTTCATCAGATAATATATATTTATATGATATTAAGCTGAGAAAGAAAAGGCAGCCACTGAGGAGGCCTTTGACAGCACAGGTGAATGCTGCTTTGTTTTTGACAGGCTCCCACATGGACCTTCCACTCCCTTCCTCTTCCCCTGATTGCTACAGAGATGTGGAGCTGAATTACTTAATTCCATACACTCTTTGGGTAGTTTGTGTAGTTACTGAACTAATGATGCGTGAAACTGGGTTGGGTTCAAATTTGTTTCAACTGAATATGGGTTTTGAAAGGTTTGGATTTGGACAAAAACTTTCTGCACAAAAACAAGAGTTTGAAACCAAACCAAAGGGCAGTTCAAAGGACCCTAGCAAAACACATCCCTATTTGATCTGAGTTTGAAAGTTATCATGGGTGCTCAAAGATGTTCAAATTGAGCCAAACACCTCCTTGTTCAAAGAAAAAAATTCAAATTCAAACTGAATAAAGGGGTGTTCAGTTCAACCCAAACCAATTTAATTTCATGCACAACTCCACACCGAACAGGAGATTGGCACACCCTTACTGAGTGAGGACCGCATGGATTGTTACCTTTTTTTAAAATGATAACCCTATGCAAACACATTAAAACTGTTTACATAAAGAAGCAGAAGCAAAGTTGGGGTTTCTACTCCGCTTTTCTCACCCATTTTAGGAGACTCAAAGCAGCTGACAAAGTTTTCTATTCTTCTCCGCACAACAGACACCCTGTGAGGTGGATGGGGCTGTGAGAGCTCAGAAGAGAGCTGTGACTAGCCCAAGGCCACTCAGCTGGCTTCATGGAGGAGGGTGAAATCCAACCCGGTATTCCCAGCTCCCTAACCACTAGACCAAACCCAGATTCTTACTTTATATATTTTGAAGACAGATTTAAAAACATCCTCTTCCCTGAAACTTTGTCAGCTTGTATCTCTAGAATGAATATGAAGATAGGTCATTCTTAATTTTAGATCATGTTTTATGTTTTGTTTTATATCAGCCTTTTTTGTCTAACTTTAATTTTTAAATAGGAATGTGAAGATTGCTTTGAAAGCTTTAATAAGAATATGCAAAATAACACTTTAAATACTTTGTAAATCATATCATTAGCACACAGTGGCCACGTTTGTTAGGTGGAACACCTAGCAAACTCAGGGCCTCTTTGCATTTTACTGCCTGGAATGAGTATTCCAGTGCAGTTAAGTACAAGGACAGTGATATGCATTTGCGCTGGTGCTGTTTCCAACTTAACTACTGGTGCATGCAGTACCGACAGTTCGTTCCAGACTGTCTCAATCTCCATGGCAATAGCCACAGCAACATTCATCATGCACAGGGCTGTTGCCATGGGGATCTCAACACAGCACACATTTGTGCCACTGCAGCTCCTTGCTCCCCCCTCCCCACACACAGCATTTGCACTAGAAAATTGCATCTGCAAATATTGCATCCAGGAATTCAGCAGCAGCTCCCTAGCAGCTCCTGGTGAAACTGCAAACAAGTAAAAACTTCTCCACAGGGGATCTGGGATGTTCTGGGATGGTCCAAGACTGAGGTGGCGCTGTGGTGTGTGTACAGGTTGACCTGGAGTATCCCAGAGTGTAGCCCAAAGGTAAGTATTAGACCCTCAGAGCAAGGTGAAGTGAACACTTACCTCAGCTCTTCCTGCTCCTGACTGCCCCCTTCCTGCTGGAATGGGATTGAGATTAGACTCTCTTCACCTGCCAGAATTGTGAATGGTTCTCCTGTACCCAGAGGGTACTGGCCTGCACTGCCGCTTCGTACACTAGGAGTCCCGCCCCTTGGCTGGTGCAATTGGCCACCACCATCCACATCACACATTTTCTGACATGCTGGCTGGCAGGTGGCCAATCTAGGGGGGAAGAGGTAGATCTGACCCGGTGGCGTACCTCGCCACCCCTGGATTGCACCCTCTGTGCTGCCCTCTTGCTGTGGCAATGCCCAGGGAGAGTGCCCGGATGGCCCCCTGCCAGACTCCCTTTCTCCTCTCGACAATAGGGGGATTTTCCAAGCAAAGAAGACAAAGTTTTCATTTCAAAACATAGTAATGACAGGTTTCCAGTAAGACCTTTGCTTGCTTGCACATCTGGGAAAGTATGTACAATTCCACTTTGCTGGTGACTTCTGAGAGCTGCAAAAGCAGTCAAAAATAGGGAGGGAGGGAGGGTGTACATGGTGAACTTCCAGAAGTCCCTAATGAGCCAATATCATATGCAGCTCATTAGATGTGCAGGCAAGCAAATCTATGCCCCCATCCAGAAGGCGGGAATATAGATTCATCATGGTGCCACTATAGTGGAGGTGTCTCATGTATCTGGGGTACCCCCACCAAAGCCCCACTATTTCCCCCTCTAAAAAGTGCTAGAAACTATTGCTGAAAAGCCTTTTATCATGGGTTTTTCATCAATAGTGCTTTTTTACTTACCTTCTGGATGGAGCCGCCATACACCGTGCACACATAGAGGCCAAAAAGATGTACATACATGCACAGAGGTGCTAATGTACGCATCCCAGATGCACATATCAATAAAACATGCGAAGGCAGAGCTGTCTGCAGTATGTCTAGTTAGGAGGAGGTAACTGCAGAAGGAGGGTTTCCCACACTATTACCTCCTAGCACAATAGCTAGGAAGCCATTTGGGTCTGATCTGGCATGCATTGAACCAGGTGCAGGACCAAGATTGAATCTTGTCTGTCCCCATGCCATTCCCGGTAACGTGAGCTGGGTGCAGGCTGAGTGCGGATTCAGCTGTCCCCATGCATACCGTGACAAACCTCGGCATGGGGGAGCACCGCCATCTCCTCTCCACCCCCTCTTCTCATTAGAAGCTGGATTGACATCACCCCACTCCTGGGCCACCTGCTGCAAGTGCCATACACACCCGTTAGTGGCACAGAGAAGCCAGGACTGAATGGCAAAAATAATAATAAAAAAAATCCCCAGCTGTTTGAGCAAAGCCACTATGAGATTTGGTGGCAGTTGAGCAGGTTTGAAATGGGGAAAAATTAAGCCATTATCCTGCCTGCCTTGGCAATTGGGAAAAGGGGGTTGAATACTTGTATAAAAGAGTCTTGTGGGGCAGTGAAGGCCATTCGACCCCCTCATTGTTTCGGCTTTAACACAGTTTACTCCTCCAAAATCTCAGTGGTTGCAATCTCCAATGCACAGGGCAGGAATGGCAAGCACAGGACATGAAACCCCACCTCCCACTGACGTGAGCACAAATCTCCTCCCCAAATAGCCCAGGGCCATCCCCATGCACAGGCTTGGCTCACAAAGCAATGTATGCCGAACCCCCAAACCGTGCCCAGACCCGTTTCTACTAGTACTAAATTTATTCCTGATTTGGTCCTAGTTTGGTCAATTTGGTCCACAGAAATTGGACCAATTCTAAAATGCATGGGGAACCCTTGCCGAACCTGATTTCATTTCTAACCAAAATGTGCATGGGGACAAGCCCACTGCTGTCTGGAGGGGCCTATGTTAGCCTTTGCAGCTGTATTTATATCCCACATTGTATCTGTCTGGAGACATCCTTAAATGACTCTGTGTCGTATCTTTTGACTGTCAAACATATAATGTTTCTGGTACGAAACACAGTGCTATACTTATTGGATTCACTATGAAATATATGTCTGCCATTGACAAAACACTACAGAAGAGTGCCTCATTTCATTTATAGCCACTCCAACAACTAGTATCCTTCATTTGTTTTAGACTGCAGCTCCACCAGGCACACCTAATATGTTTCTGCTAGTGAAGCTTCTAGAAGATGCTGTCTTTAAAAGAAAAATGGAAGGTATAAGGTTTATACATAGTTTTGCCTGTTCATTTTCAACAACTTTTTCTGGCTTGTGATCCCACCAGTTCTTTGCCACTGGCAGATGATACTTTTTGGCACAAGTTCCAGTGGATCATTTGTACTACAGCATTGTGTCTCTGCTTGTAATTAGTTTGTGTGATCTTCTTGCAGTAGCTGGCTGTATGGTCAATTGTTTCATCCACTTCTTTGCAGAGTCGGCAGTTTGGATCTTCTCCTGATTTTTCAATTCTGGCTTTGATGGCATTTGTTCTTATTGCTTGTTCTTGTGCAGCAAGAATCAGTCCTTCTGTTTCCTTTTTCAATGTTCCATTCATAAGCCAAAACCAGGTCTTTTCCATGTCCACTTTGCCTTCAATTTTCTCTAAGAACTGTCCATGCAGTGCTTTATTGTGCCAGCTGACAGTTTGGTGTTGAATTGCAGTTTTCCGGTACTGGTTCTTGGTTTGCTGCACTTTGAGAAGCTTCTGGTTATTGACTTTAGTCAAAGCTGATTTTTTGCTTTCTGTCACGTAATCTGCTAATGCATGCTTCTCTTCTTCCACTGTTTGCTTCACTTGCAAAAGTCATCTACCGCCTTCTTTCGACATCACTATGAGGATATAGTGCATGGTTGATTGTCATCAGTTTTCTGGTTTTTCTGTCTCAGTTGTCCAACTCCAGCTGAGTCCAGTTCACAATTCCTGCCGTGTATCTAATGACTGGTATGGGCCAGGTGTTTATGGCCTTAATGGTGTTACCACCATTCAATTTACTTTTCAAGATTTTTCTAGTCCTTTGGATGTACTCTTTGCTGACGACAGATTTCACATGGCCATGCTTAATGTTATCCAGTTGCAAGATGCCCGGGTATTTGTAGGCTTCTGGCTGGTGGGACCTGATGGCTTGATCATTTGGCACTTCAACACCTTCACTTTCAGTAAACTTTCCCTTCTTCAGTGCCGCTGTGGTGCATTTGTCCAGGCCAAACTCCATACTGATGTCACTGCTGAATATTCTCACTGTGTTGGTCAATGACTGGATCTCAATTTCAGATTTTCCATAAAGCTTCAAGTCATCCATGTACAGTAGTTTCCTGGTATGGCTCCTTTTGCTGCATCTTTCTGTAATAAGTATGTTTTGCCAGTTATTAGCCATTCACTAATGTTTCCTGTTTGCAGCATTTCATTAAACAGTTCAGCCATTTTTGCTTGCAGGCTGGTCAGGTATTTGAGCCAGAAGCCATGCAACTGATCAGTGCCAGGGGATGTCCAGTTCTTCACTTTCTTCACTCTTTTCGTGATCATTTCAGGTGTTATTTCCAGCTACCACATTTTGTTCTTGGGAGAATTTCTTCTCGAAATCCTTTATCCACCCAGCACTTTTGTTGTATTCTTTTTCAATCTCCCAGAGACCTTTCCAAAAGTTTGTTGTTGCTTCTTTCTCTGGCTTTTCAATTTTCTTGTCTACTTCCTCATGCAGGCTCTGCTAGAACTGCCTCCGATTAGACTGGAACATTTGGTTCTGCCTATACTGGATGATTCTTGCTTCGTATCTTTCGATTTTCCTTGCTGTGGCTGTTATCTGCTGTTTCACGATTTCCAAAGCTTCGTCAATTTTCCTTGTATTCAGCCAGTACTTTTTATCAGATGTTCTTTAGTCTTCTCATTGTTCAGTTTCTTCTCCTTCATATTTTTTAGGTTTCTGGCATCTGATCTCAGGCTTTTCATTTTCAGTTCCAGTTGGACTTTCCACTTTGGCTTTCCAGTTGATTTTCTAGTTGGTTTTGGTTGCAGTAACCCTAGTTCTTCTGTTACTATCACAGCTGTACTGTAGGCGAGCTGGTTTAGTTCTTCGATTGTTGCTACCTGAACAGTTACAAGGGCTGAGTTGATGTCATTCATCAGTGGGACAAGTCGTTTTCTGCCTATAGTTTTTAGGGTTGGCAGCCGCTTTGCTCTTTACTTGATACTGTATGAGCCATTATTCTGTCCTTCTTGCTGTCTTTGAGACAATGTGTGAGGTGTTTCATCCATGACTTCATGCTGCTGTTCTTCTTCTTCTTGTAGAATTTCCAGATTGTCATCAGGTTCTAGTTGATCAGTGACTCCTGGTCTTGTTGGAGCTTCTATTACTGCCACAATAGGCTGCGGTGCTTCAATTTCATTAGCTTTTTGTATTTCTTTGAGTTCAACTTCACTGAACACTTTAGTCCTGCTTATGAATCTTCCCTGTTCTGTTATCTTCAAGTCTGGGTATTCTTGTTTCCATAGCTGGTGCATCCATTTTTGATAGTCTCGTTTTGGGGGTTCTGATTTGTAGTAGCACTTCATGACTATACGATTCTCTGACCTTGAGAATTTCTCCTGCTTCCTTGTTTGTGAATTTTGTTCCTGTAGCCCACTTGTTGACGGCTGCCCAAGTTCCTCAGCAACCACTGCGGTCCTTTTTATCCTGGGTGACAACCAAGCCAGTATAGACTTCTTTTTTGTTTGTGTCTCCATTGTGTCAAATGGGTTGGGTGCACTTAGTCTGGCTCCTCTGCTTCGACCACTCTGGCATGGTTGAACCTGCCAGTAGTTTGCACTACCACCAGCCCAGCTCTCAGCTTCACTGGAGGACTCAAGCCCCACCGCCGCAACAAGGCCACACCCATCGGCAGGATTATTATTATTATTATCATTATTAATTATCATCATCATCATTATCATTATTATAATAAATTATTTGTGAATTCATCCTTGTAAAAACATGGCTACTGTCCGGGAAGTCTTGTATCATGTGCATGTGATATTCAAACTTCAAAGTATAATTTCTCAAACAAAAATATTCAAGTGATCAAGTGAACACTAAGTCCTAGTATTCAACAATCTAAACTCCACACAGAAAAAAAAGAGTCAAATCTGAGAGGCTGGATTTATACAGTGGTCTGCTGTTTTAGTTACCTTTGGGCTGTTTAACAGGTAGCGCAGCATAATTATTACAACAAATTGAAAGAACGTTAAAAACAATGGCAAGTCTCCAAAAATGCAATTATGGTAATATGGTCTGTCCACGAACCAAGTAGGCTAAAAACCGATTTTACCCATTAATATTTATGACAGAGGGGTTTGAAATTGTCTAAACACATTTCCCAAATATTACAAACATTAATTAACCTTTATTGGCTATCTCATTTGATGGCTATAAAGGGGGAGTAAGTTAGGCTGTGGCTTAAAAAGGCTATAATTCAAGCAGAATAGTTAAAACATAAGTTGTAAATCTTTAAGTACTACTAGTAAAAACACTAAAGTAAATGTCATTTCTGTGGCTTTTCATAGTACACAGATAATTATTGAGGACTTGGACATTTTCAGAACACTGATATACAACAAAAGGATTAAACTGACTGGGTATCATTTTCAATGTGTTGATACTGTAGTCATGTGGAAGACTAAAAGCTGAGAATTAAAATTGCTTAAAAGGTTCTCACATTTTTGGCATGATAAGATCCCTCATTATTATATTATTCCTTGTAATTATGGTAGTCATTATTTTATTCATTAGTACTTGGTACTTGGAAAACCTCAAGAATTTAAAAATTTGCCAGTGTTAAAATATTGTACTGTACCTGTGGAAAAAGAAGGTTAGGGGGAGCAACTTCTAAAAACCCTTCCAAGACCTGGGGAGTTACTACTAAACAAACAAAATGGATTGCCATATGTCTCAGATTATCTCAAAAGTACCAAAACTCACTCTCCTACAACTATCTAGGAAGGGCCCTAAAGGCTATCAGATAGTCTGCAAAGGTAAACAGTTGTGTTTGATATGTATATATGTGTGCGTGGGTGGGTGGGTACAATTAAATGAATTGTACTTTGTATTATATGTTCATATATGGGAATTGTATATTGTCCCTGTATTTTCTTTGGTAATAGCTTATAATTCATGTTGAGCAGGCCCTGGAAAGGTGATATACATATGAAGAGTTGGTGGTGACCATGATGTTGAAAAAGTTTCTTCATATAGTTTCACCCTAAAGTGCAGTTTGGAGATCAGCATGTGGCTTCCAATCATCTCTCACCCTGTTTCCTGATTAATGGGCCGTTATGTTCCCATGCTAGTCACTGCCATACCTTTGCACATAAACCTACACTAAAAAAGAAAAACCATACCATTTTTAAGCTAACAAAAACATAGCATATTTTCATTCTTTCGTATATAAAATCACAGGCATGCTTGTTTGAACTGATATATTTCTGGCTCATAACACATCAACATCTCTCAGACATGCACCTTGCATTGGGAGAAGAAGGAAAAACTCTTCAGAAAATAAACTTTTCCAACTCAATCTGCTACAGGACCTCTGTTGTCACAGATGGGTGGAAATTGATGCTCTGCTGCAAGATGAAATGCTCTTTTTTATTGTCTGTAGTGGACAGTGGAGGTTTCAGCTTTGATAATCTTCTTTTGCCATGAGAGAGCAAAGGGGCCTGAAACCAGTACAAGAGCAGGATAAATGAATACAGTTTTTATGGTCCTTTTGAAATGTGTGCTGACCCTCCTCTTGATTTTGTGACATAAGCCAATTAAGGGTATAACCCAGCCTAAACAGGTTCTTGCTGTTCCAAGGCTTCGGGGATTTATGTTTTTATAACTGTTATGTTGCTTTGCCCTGGAAGCTAACAGATATTGGCAACAACTAGAATGCTTTTCACTCAGTCTAGAGCTATGGATTGCTTCTGCATAATTTAGGTTTACTTCGGATAAAAGGAGAAAACATATATAAACAAGTCCTTCTGAATGAGAGAAGTTAGTCAATTCTTTTTACTTATGTTTGTTTAAGAAATTAGAATGCTTTAAAGTGCTTTTTAAAATTTATCTTTGCTTGGGTATTAAATATTAGCCATAAAAATTGAGAAGCATATAAAATAATAATTTTCAAAAATTAAAAAAAAATGAAAATAGCAAAACACACACAAACCAGCAGCAGAGTTTTCCTAAGCAAGGTTTAAAAGGCTGAACAAAAGAAAAATGTTTTAGATTACATGCAAAGTAAGCAATCTTGGATGTGCCTGTTCCAGAGTTAGATCAGCACCACTAAGGTGCACTATTCTGGACACCTAGGGGCCTTGGCTTCCACACTAGGGATGTGCAAAAATGTTTGTGTTTTTTGTATTTTATTTGTATCAAATCAAATGCAGGAAAATTCATATTCGTTTAAATAGATCTCCTTTAAATGTAGTTGGATTCATATTCAATACAAATGTTCAATCCCAAACAAATCCCTTACGAATGCATATGAATCCCATACAAAACCCATACAAATCCCATGTGAAGCTTCATACGAATCTTCATATGAATGTATCAAGACATTCAATTCAAATGTCAGTCTTCAAATGTGCCAACATTCAATTCAAATTCAAATGACCGAATTTATGCAAATTCATACAAATTTTGAATGTTACAAATATTCATGCACATCCTTAATCCACACTCCTGCCCCCTGTTGGGCCTCTTGCTTTCCCATCAACCAATTGAAATATCTTTATTCTGATGTACTTGAAATAACTCTGAGGCCGCTTTGGTTGGGAAAATTTGCCTCCCCTATGTGGATGCAAAAAGAAGGGAAAACAACAGGTAAAAATCTCATTTGGGAGGGCCAAGATCAGCACCCAAAGTGTGTGGTGAGAAGCAACAAGCTGCCAGAGGAGCAGTTGTCATGACAAGGAAATGTGTGCGTCTGCATAGCTTCTGAAACACTGCCATAAGTTTAACTTCCATTAGCAGCAGTGAAGATCCTTTCTGGACTTGCTTTGGAGGACCAGAAATGGCCCTGAAACTTGATATTCTTTCAGTCTACATGTGAATGCAGCTCAGGAAAGCTCTTTTCAGCAACAACATAACTATAAATAGCAAAAGCACTCAAAGAATAGCCTATGAACATGTTTACTTTAATTGGAAGAGTTCCATAGAACAGATGACATACATTGGAGAATATTAACTCTAGCAATCCTCATATGTTTTGCAGTCACTTTTATGGCTGAAATAAGTATGTTGGGCCACTTATTCAATTCAAAATGGAGGGAACTGCTCCACAGAAGACAGCAAAAATATACCATCTGTAGAGTGTGCCTCATTTTGTTATCATACTAGTTAATGGAATGGAGCATTCACCATGAGATGCTTTCTGCCACCCTAAAAGAAGATGCAGCAGCAGGTGTGTTGCCTGGGACAAGTGCATTAATATGCTGAACAAGGCTGCTCCCACACAGAGTATACACACTCTGTGGAACCACTTTTACCTCAGAAGAAGCTCTGCCTGTGCTGGAACATCCCCACATCGTGTTTAGAGCACTAAAAGGTGGCTAGTAAAGCCCTATACACTCTGCACCTCTTCTGGACGAACAGAGCATGGGTGGGGTAGCACAACAGTCATTGCACACCTTGTTGCCCAATCACCACAGCAACAATACCACACATGCCCTTTGCTGCAGTAAGGCATTCATGGTGATCACACTTGCCCAGTGCTTGGGGGAAACCCTGAGGTAAGTTGCAATTGCTTTCAGTGTTACAAAGTGCAGACACTCAATGCACCTTAAGAGTAAGCTGGTCTTCACTCCAGATGAAGGTGTGAAAAAGCTCTCAATCAACTGAATGGGGATCAAGTGTTCAGAATTACCCCCAAAATAAGAATGTGCACATTTTGTGTGTGTGTGTGTATTCAATTTGTATCGAATCAAATGTAAGAAAATTCATATTTGTTTGAATAGATCCCTTCAAATGTGATAGGATTCGTATTTGATACAAATGTTAAATCTCATATGAATCCCATATGAAACTTCATACAAATGTATCTAGACATTTGATTCCAGTTTGAATGTCAATCTTCAAATGTGCCAAAATTCGATTCGAATTCAAATGTCCAAATTCATATGTATTCATACAAATTTTGAATATTATGAATATTTGTACACATCCCTACCAAAAAATACAGCTTGTCAGAATTATCAAAAGACAATAATTGATTGGCTGTGTTAAATGTAAAGCTGCCCTCCAGGACCTGGGGAGGAACAATTACATGCCAAATTGTGAACATAACTTCTGGTACAAATATTAACATTTTTATTATTTGGCACAGAGGAGCTTCAAACTGGAATGTTCACTGCTAAATTACCAAATTGCTTTGCTTTGTGCAAAGAGGAGCAATCATGTTTCTCCACCTTGAAAGTCATTACGGAAGTAAATATGTTACCTGAAGTATATTTGCTGTTATATATTCAGTGTGAAGTTCTGCACTGGAGAGGTATAGTCTGTCAACATAATGTATGAAGACATCTAGTAGTACACAACACTTCAAGTCAGACACAACAGTATTTGTGCATTTATTGGTGGCTTTATGTTCAGATTGCAAATGAAGTACATAATTTTTTTAGCTAGAGTTGTCCCCACTCCAAATGAACTGGCTTTCTGAAGCAGCTTAGCACATAGGGTATGTCTGCTAAGTTTATATGACAAAGCAGACGACTAGAAAGCAGTTTATGGGGTGGGTGGTGAGTCTGGGTGTAAGTGTGGGTGTGGGTGTGGGTAGGTGGACATAGAGGAGATATTTTTTAAAAAATATCTTTGCAACACTCAATGTGGACATTCTAGGAAGATCATTTTTCCACTGCCTATTCTCAAATATCTTGGGATGAGAAATGAGGATGCCTAGTTATACAATTATTTTATGAAGAAGATAAAAGATCACAGCATATGTAAATCTTAATTAAGTAAGATGTATTGCTTCACCCTTTGATTCCTAGTTCTTTTGTATTCCTGCCAAGGTGGGAGGAAGTTTGGATGGGTTATATTTTTAAATAAGTTTTAGTAATTATTTTATTATGTGTTGTGACCCCACCCTGAGAACCCCAGGTGAAGGCTAAGAAACAAATAAAGGAAACTGTTCTCATGATTGTTACTAAACCTATAAAGAATTCTGCTAGGATGAACAGTGTGTGGCCTTCCAGATGTTTCTCAACATCTGCTGACACTTGGAATTTTGGCCAAGATAGGTGGGAGCTGTAGTTCAATGTGGAATTACATTCACTCATTCTCATTAATTTTGTTCTCAATGAAACTTTGCATTTGTACGCTTTCTATAGAGATAGAATTCCCATGATACGCTTGTACCAATAAACCTTCCACAGGTGATTAGGAAAATTGTGAATAATGGTAAATAGAATCATGTTCTTCTACTTTGTCTCTGTTCTATCAATCTATAAACACAAGATGTACCTTTCAGGTGACTTCCTGAACAGAGCTGACACACTTCCATCATTTTCTTGGAAAGGCATGCCCTTCCCTCTTACCCTGTATCTTTTGTAGCCAGACTAGAGGCCTTTTTCCACTCGCACTTGAGTGCTAGTCAACTTTTACCCACTCCCTTCCCCTGGAATCTGCTACCTTATTTGATCCCAGGGCCCGGTCCTCCTCTGGGCACTGCCATTTTGGCTGCAGTGTCTCTGCAACTGCGTGTCCATCCGCACTGTTGCCTTGGCAACACTGACACGCACAGTCATGCTTGCGTAGTCATGTCTATGGTTATCCAAGGCCCAGTGCACTTGTGCAGGACCTCAGATGACCCGAAAGATCAAATGGTCACACTGCTGGATGCTTCAGGTAAGTGTTAGGTAAACATTGGTAAAGGTGTGGAGCATGATTTCGTGCTCCACACATAATCAGCAATGTCTGGGGAGGGTGGGCAGCCTAGTTGATGTTCATATGCTCTTAACCCGGCATTCACCAATGGTTGACTAGAGGCTGTAGTGCAAATAAGCCTAAGCTTTGGGAACTCCTGTAGGTGAAAGCGAAGGTGGCATCAAATCTTCTATTATACCTGTAGCTTCTCTTCACTGAGTTCAAACTGGGGGGAATAAGAGAAAGAAAGAAGAGCGAAGGAGAAGAAAAGTGTTGTATCACATACTGTTTCTCAAAATCGCTATTCTGGCACCAATTATGGGATGTCACAGAGATCGGGGAAGGCTGCAAGATTCATACTTTTTGCTAGGATCCCTACTAGGCATCCTTGTCTGCCTTCAGCCTTATATCCTAATTAATACTCTGGATCTCCATCATGAACTAGCTGCCCAGTCACAACCCTTTCCTAGACATAACATCCAGGAAATCAACATAATTATGTATATCAGCTCTCATTTATTTAATAAGGATTTTTCCCTGAGACCATTCCTGTATTAGTTGGTTTCTTTGATCTTTGGGCCAATCTTTCCCTAGAAAATCCCTTTATCTTACAGGAAAACATTGTATGGTGATTTTATATTCTCAGTATCATTCCCTCATGATAAGTCTTTGTTACATTGCAGACAATATTGGTTTACAATATACTGTATGTCTGACACAACCAAGGTTACACATGCTTGAAAACCCACAACCTCCCATCAGCCAGTCCAGCTGAATATACGTTTAACCGCAGGAGGAGATGAGCTTTTTTAATGAATGCTCTGGCAACAACATCAGAGGTCATTTTTGAGGTGTTTTCGCACTAAGGCGAAGACGCCTCGGAATGCTTCCCCCCGAATGGGTTGAGAACACTTTCCCATTCACACAAGGGCAGGTAAGGAACGCTTTGAGAGCAGTTCCCTCACCTGCCAGTGCAAACGGGAAAGTGTTCTCAACCCATTCGGGGGGAAGACCCTCCCCCAGGCTGCTCCCATTGGCTCCTATGGAGTGAGGGTGGGCAGCCGGCTGCCTTCTGTCCCTGGGTTCCTGCTCACTCCCGAACCCCAGATCGGGCTCCAGGGGTGGGCAGGAACGCCATCCAAAAGCCATCCAAAGGGTCTTACCTTTTCCTGCAGGCTCCATTCTGTGTGGAAAGGCCAGGCCGTTCTGAGCACGCTCGAGGGGGCGGCCCCTCATTGGCTGGGCACCCTCCTGGCTTCTATTGCCCATCTGAGCATGTGCGGGTGACCAGCCAATGAGGGGCTGCCCCCTCGAGCGTGCTCAGAACGGCCCGGCCTTTCCACACAGAATGGAGCCTGCAAGTGTGAACACTTTCTCTCTGGGACGGGTCGGAACGCGCAGAGATGGTTTCAGAGCACTTTTTAGTGCTCTGAAACTCGAACGCATGGAGGGCACGTCGGGACGCTTGCGGGCGGCCTGGAATGGATCCCGCCGCCTGCAAGAGCGAATGCTGCGTTCCAACGTGCCCTCCATGCGTTCAAAAAACCCCTGTGCGAAAAGGCTCCTGGTTTGCGCTTTCAGCATTCTCCAGTAACTGTAGCACTACTTCAAAAATAAACTTTAAGGAACCCAACAACCGAGAACTCAGCCAAAAGAACCTTCTGGCTTCTTGACTAAGAATGCTTGAATGAAAAAGTTATTCATATAAGCATGCTGGCAGACATACTTAAAATGAGCAGGCTACTTAGTGTGAGATGCAAATGTTTTTATTTTATTTTTAAAAATCTGCATTGCTTTATTTTATGCAAAAAATCACTGATTGCTAATATGACTATGACCAAAATGAAGGTGCTTTCAGGTTTAGAAAAGCAAAAGATAGGCAAGTATTAAATGCAATAGATTGCTGTTATTATCACTGTAACATATAGGTTTGTGCACAGATGCAATTTTCAGATACGATTCAATTCAAATCAAATATTCAAATGTTTGAATTTGAATAGAGAGAAAACAAATGTATTCAAACGGATTGAAATAAATTTGTATCTATTCATATGAATATTCAAATCGTATTTGAAGATATGAATGTAGACAAATTTGTATGTGTCATGTGCATTTGTACGCACCCGTACACACCTGTACACATCCCATTTTTATTCCCTATGCATCCCATTTTCATCCCATACATATCCATACAAATGTGTACAGGTAGGATTAAGATGTGTACAGATATGTATGTAATGGTACATATCTGTAGTCATACGAACATCTTAGGGATTTGCACAAATGTTCTTTGCATTTGAATTAAAATCAAATCGAATGTCAAAACATTCAATTCGATTCAAATATTTAAAAGCCAAATGCAACAAAAAGAGATCCAAATCCAATATATTCTAATCTATTCATTCGAATGTCAGATACAAATTTGAAGATACAAATGTCGACAACATTTGTTTATAAAGATACGAATGTCGACAACTTTCGTATGTTATACATACCCGTACAGATTTTGTATGCATCCCATTTTATCCTGTATGCATCCTGTTTTTGTTCTGTATTATAAGTGCAAATATGTACAGATACGTATGATATTCATACAGACACATATGTAATACATACGCATCTGTACTTTCAAATGTTTTGAATTATTCAAACAAATGTTTTGGAACATTCAAAATCTATTTGAATATTTAAATCTGAATGAGAAGACATTCTATTCTAATTTGAATGTCCACATTCGATAGAATTCGATAGAATTTCAAATGTTTAGAACATTTGTGCACATCCATAGAATGCCTGAATAATTTGTACAAATGATTCAAAACATTCAAATTTGTTTGAATGTTAAAAAAAGAATGTTTCGATATTCTAATCAGATTTGAATGTCCGAATTTTGAACAAATTTTATAGAATTTTGAATGTTTGAATATTCTTGCACATCCCTAGTAACATATATACCTTGGGACAGAATTTAGAAAGAGAGAATCTTTCTGCACTGGGCTTTATTCTGAATTATATTGTGGAATAGGGACCTGACATCTTCCTGCTAGTTTGGGCTCCAGCAGGTCCTGCTCAAAGCCTCCTAGCATGTGTATGGCTCCTATTCTACCATACAGTTCTGAGTAAGTCCCAGATAATGGCCAGATAATGAGGTATGGGCAAGGAAGAAATGTTTTATTTTCTTTGTAAATCACCTCAAATTCTTTAAAAAGTAATCCATTCAGAAGCAAAAATAAAAGCAATGCTTGAATAAATGGAAAATAAAACCTCATTTGCGATAATATAGATAGGGTCCATTGCATATTAAGAAGGGCAATAGTTGAGTACTATGATACTATTAGTTCTCTTCAGCTTATTTAACAACCATTAAAGTTACCTGCACTGCGTATTGAAGATCCTTCCCAATAAGCGTCACCACAGGCACTGTCCTATAGGTACTGTTGACAGTCAAGCTGCATTTCGTATCAAAGGGAATCTAATAATTAAAGAAAATTCTATAGTTTTGCAGCCATAAAACATACGGAAGTTTGTATGGTATGAAAATATTTCATCCCTGCAACAGAAATGTTGTCTGGAGTAGCGGTGCACAATAATTTTTTTGGACATTCTATTTGAGTTGATTCAAATAATCAAAAATTCAATTCAATTCAAATTGAATTATTTTAAATTAATTTGGCAAAATTTGATTCAAATTAAGGAAATTTGAATCTATTCATTTGAAATTTTGACTCAATTTACACTTAATGAATGTGTAGATGCCTGTACACAGCTTCCCGACATCTGTACGCATGTGTATACTTCCATACATATGCGTATGTATCCCGTAGTTATCCCGTACGCAACCTGTTTTCGTCCCGTACAGATCCATACGCGGGAAAGGTGTGGCTCTTCAAGTACGCATCATGTACTACCCATAGACATGCAAATGTTTGAATAATTCAAATGAATAGTCCCAAAATTTGAAATTCAATCCAAATGTTTAAATTCAAATTTCTGGACATTCAATTCAAATTCAAATGTCAAAATTTGGCATATCCAATTGAATTTTGAATGCCTACAAGTATTCGTGCACATCTCTAGTCTGGAGATGAAACCCTTTATTCCCACAGAAAAGAAAATATCAACTATAACACTAAACTATAAATGAGTGTTCTGGAGTGGCCTCAAGTAAATTGTGGGGGAGAGAAATCAGTATTATTATATTCCTATACTCTGCTGTTAACACTAAGGTTTTCATTGAGAGCAATGTTCCAAGTAAAACTTCTCTAACTAGTACAATAAAAACTGCACAAGTGAACTGAAATCTCTCGTCCACCTCCATAGAAATAAAACTATTTCATGACAAATAGTAAAGTTAGCAAGTGCATAGAACAAAAACAACAAGGAGATCATAACGAAGGCAAAAGAAGTGCTTTTACTTAAATGCAGATTCAGCAAATTAAAAATAAAGTCAAGTTTTGTTTTTATATATAGTATGTATTCTTTGGCAGCAATTTGTGGCAAAGACCTGCTTGTCCCCCCCCCCCAAGAAAAAAGAAGGAAATAGGAAATAGTTTGAAAAATCTATTTTCTGAACCATAGATTATAGGTTTTCTGCTTGCTTTTAAAGGCTGTATATTATTTTCAAAAAGAAATGACATTTCAATTTCACTTACAGTAAATCAGCAGTGATAATTTGGGTACTTCCGTCTTCCACGCCATTTGATCAATGCTGAAAAGATACAGTTCTCTTTCATCTGTGTAATTTGGTCGGTACTCACTGTGAGATAAACCAGACAAACTTACTTGGAACATTATTTGTTTCATTTTGCCAACATTGCTAAATGCTCTTTGTGATTTACAGCTCTTCATCTCCCGTCATCTTAAACCTCAGAACTGCTGACGAAGCAATGTTCATAAAGACTGAAAAGTACTGGGAATGATAAATACTGTTTTCTTTTAATAATTCCTTTCTCAGAGTGGTAGAGATAAGCAATCTTCTCCCACGAGGACATGGAGGACAGACATTCTATGTATGTAGCACAGGCCATGATCAAACAGAGTAATGACCGTATCAAGTTCATGCCATCCACACTGCAACAAAATGGTGATCGCTGAAGGCACAGCCATTCTAGTGTTTCCATGGATGCAGGATAATGTGACAGAGGTGTTCTGAGAAGAAAAGCAACCATAACACTTTTTTGCGTCTCTGTTGTTCACACCACTGCTTGACTCAGTTGGCTATTGGGTTGCAAGAGAAGGGGGAAGAGAGCCAATAAGATATGACATGTTTGCTCTCCTTCTACCTCCTCTACTTTTTCTGCCCCCCCCCAAAAAAACAGAGAAAGACAGCGCAGTAAGTGCAATATCAGCACTTTTCACCCTCCTGTTTGGTAAGTGGAGTCTCCCTCTTGGCCTGTGATCACACTTAAGGTTTAATCCAGCTTCAGATCACTTTCGGAGTGAGAGAATGCATCAGCAAAGTGACAAGCTGTTTTCTTCCAGTGTTTAATAACTCAGAAAATTAACCTTTGGAATACATAATATAGAAAGAAAATTATTGGTCAATGCCAATATGTTCTCTTGCTCTGAAAGTGGACTGAAGCTGGATTAAACCTTAGGTGTAATCACAACCCAAGAGAGAGACTCCACTTACCAGAGCAAACATGTCATATCTTGGGTGTTTTTCCATTGTCACTAAAAGTACCCATTAAGTACCCATTAATGGGTAAGAAATGGCATTTTTGTACCCATTAATGGGTACTTAATGGGTACTTCTAGTGACAGTGGAAAAACACCCCTTATTGGCTCTCTGCACTAAAGATTCACATAAGTTTAGTGATACAGAATGATATCCAGGGGTGTTTTTCCACTGTCAATTGTACCCATTTTTGCATCCATTTTTGTACCTTTTGGCTGTGAGCCGGATGATCCCATTTCCACTACAGCACCCATTTTGAACCTAATTGTTTCCACTGCTGTGGGGGAAATCCAGATCTTTTTGGCCTTTAATCCAGATTTTCTGTAAACCCCATTAATGGGGTCTACAATGGGGTCTTCTGCCAGAAAATCCAGATTAAAGGGAGCCTGTTTCCACTGGAAACAGGCAATGGGGTCCAAAGGAGGCTAGGGGGAGGGGATGCACCTTTGACCCCTCCCCCAACATTGGCTTCGAAGTCACTTCGAAGTCACTTCGAAGTTGACTTCGAAATCACTTCGAAGTTGCTTCGAAGACTGCACCCCCCTGCCCCCCAAAACACCTGGGGTAATGGACCGACACCTTGTGGGTCGATCTGGATTCCCCAGATGGGTGCAAAGCTGTTTCCACAGCAGGGGTGTTAGCACCCATTTCTAATGGGTGCTACACCTTCTGTGGAAACACATTGGGTATTTCCCTTAATCCAGATCTACTAGATCCGGATTAAGAAATGTACCCATTCCTTAGATCCGGATCTTCTTAGATCCAGATCTAAGGGCTGCAGTGGAAAAACACCCCAAAAGCTCTCTAGTAGGGATGTGCACAAATAGTTTTTTGACATTCGATTTGTAACAAATCGGTATGTGTAGAGTAACTCTGTATTTGTAACAAATTGAATGTTAGAAAACCCATATTTGTTCAAATAAAATCCCCTTTCAAATGTGGAAGGATTCTATTTGTACAAATATCTGATATGAATGCATACAGATCCATAACATATCCGCACTCTGAAAGTGTCAAATCTGACCTGAATCCAACTTTTAATCCACTCTCAGTCCATGTCGAATGCACCTGGATCTGCTGCACATGTGACTGGCACAGCCACTTCCCCAGTTTAATAAATGGTGGAACTTTTCATACAAATGTCCAAAATATTTGTACGAATGTCTGAAACATTTGTATTCGCACAAATGTTAATGTATAAATGTCATAAGGTGTATAAATGAGCAAGGTGGTTGAGAGGGCGGTCGCTCTTCAGCTCCAAGCTGTCTTGGATGAAGCCGATTATCTAGACCCATTTCAAACCGGCTTTAGGACAGGCTTTGGGGTTGAGACTGCCATGGTTGCCTTGACCGACGATTTGCGTCTGAGCATCGACAGGGGTAGTGTGACCCTGTTGGTGCTTTTAGACCTCTCAGCGGCTTTCGATACTATAGATCACGGCATCCTCTTGGACCGCCTGAGGGGGTTAGGTATCGGGGGCACTGCTTTGCAGTGGTTCCGGTCCTTCCTCTCGGGTCGGTCCCAGAGGGTGCTGCTCGGGGACTGTAGCTCCAGTAAGAGGAACCTCACTTGTGGGGTTCCTCAGGGGGCTATTCTGTCCCCGATGTTATTTAACATCTATATGAAGCCGCTGGGTGAGATAATACGGAGTTATGGTGCTGGGTGCTATCAGTACGCTGATGACACCCAAATCTATTTCTCCATGTCTCGCTCGTCGGCCTCGAATTCCAATGGCATCTCTTCGCTCAATGAATGTCTTCAAGCGGTAATGAGCTGGATGAGGAAAAACAGATTGAAACTGAATCCAGACAAGACGGAGGTGCTCACAGTAGCGGCCCCGAAACCAAGAATTGGGTTGCAACTTCCAGTCCTGGATGGGGTCATGCTCTCCTCCAGTGACTGTGTTCGCAGTCTGGGGGTACTCCTTGACTCGTCGCTCCTGATGATAAATCAGGTAAATGCGACGGTCAGGAGCGCCTGCTATCAGCTTCGGCTGATACGCCAACTGCGCCCTTTCCTGGAAGTAAAGGACCTCGAAACTGTTGTGCACGCACTGGTAACCTCACGCCTGGACTTCTGTAATGCGCTCTACCTGGGGCTACCCCTGTACTTGGTTCGGAAGCTTCAGCTGGTACAAAATATGGCAGCCAGGCTTGTTTCTGGTACATCTAGGAGGGACCACATTACTCCGGTTCTTAGGTCCTTACACTGGCTGCCTATTAGCTTCCGGTCCCGGTACAAGGTGTTGGTTATTACCTTTAAAGCCCTAAATGGCTTGGGTCCAAGCTATCTCAGGGACCGCCTTCTCCCATACAATCCTCCCCGCGCTCTCCGCTCCTCTGGGAGGAATTTACTGCAGCCTGTAAAATCCAGGCTTGCGGCGACCTCCCAGAGGGCATTCTCTGCTGTCGCCCCCAAACTCTGGAACGACCTGCCGGATGAGATCCGTCAGTTGACATCACTTGACAGCTTTAAAAAAGCTGTCAAGACGGCTCTCTTCCGGCAGGCCTTTCCAGATTAATTTTCCCTAGATAAACCATCCCAGCTCGGGCTTCCTGACCCCCTCATTCCCCTCGTGGACCCATAATAAATGTTGGTTGAGGAGCTCCGGAGGGATATTAGGGCTGTTGGCCCATTTAATTATGTTTTATATTTTGTCTTATATTTTTGATACTGTATTTTAATTTGTCATATTGTTTAATACTTTTTAAGGGGGGGGAGGGACCATAATGTTTTATTCTTATATGATGTTTTTATATTTATTGTTGTCAACCGCCCGGATTGGTTCGCCACAGGGCGGTATACAAATAAATATTATTATTAAATATTATTATTATAACATAATGAATGTTGCAAATATTTGTGCATATCCCTACTTTCTAGTTCTCTAATTAATTCATTTTCTTCTGTTTAACTCTTCAACTCACAAAGGAAAATCTGGTTCATTTACCTTTTGAGATTTCATTGTAAGGAAGAAAAATAACAAAGCAGCAACAGAATAACAACAGATCTGTTATAGAGAATACCAGAAATTAGCAGCAAAGTGATAGGTTTTGAAGTCCTATCTACAGGCCTCCTATAGCTCTCAAATGAGACATTTGTCGTTTCAGCAATGGCTAATTACTAGATCTGATTAAATGGATTAGCAAAATAATGTCACAGGAAATAATAGATTAGTTGTTAACTTTTCTGTTATTTTAATCTGTCATTTTGGATTCCTCTCTTGCAGCCTTTAACTGGATATTCACTACCAATTAGAGATTTTTGGAGCTTGAAATGTAGCCAGACACTGAAAGTTAGTCTCTTTGTTATTTACCTTGCTCTAATAAACATCAGGCCATCTTCTTTTTTGGGAACTCTTATGGGGTTTGGATTGCTCTCAAGAAACTTTCGCACTTTGCTCATTTAAGAAATGCACAATCATGTATAACTATTCAAAAACAAATTGTTTTTCTCTCTTTAGCTGCAACTCATTAGACAAATAATTCCAGATTGCTGAAGCAGGTATAGCTAGAGACAGATAAAGATATGGAGAAAAGAAAATACATGTTTAATAAAAAGCAGATGGATGGCAGATGCATTGAACAATTAAAGAAAGTATGATGTTAAAGCTTAATAAGACTAGTAACATGATACAATTTTTAGTTTCATTTTGTACTGTATTCTTTGTATTTTACTTCATGATATGGTCAGTGGACTAATCATAGAATCATAGAGTTGAAAGGGACTTCTAGGGTCATCAAGTCCAATTCCCTGCTTGATGCAGGATTTCCTAAACCATCCCAGACTGATGTAGATTCCAACCTTGAAGACCTCCAGTGAAGGAGAGCTAACCACCTCCCAAGGCAACCTATTCCATTGCCCTCATTATCAGGACTGATTGCCCTCACTGATCATTAAACTTACTACTACTTGTGATGCAATCATGTGCTACCTGCCTTCATCTTGCTACATTGTTTTTATTGGCTTCTACAGGTTAAGTAACAAGAACAGCCTCCACTGATCTTTTCCTCTCGATTCCAAAAGTCCACACTTATTTTTCTTTTGGAAGAAAAAAAAGAAGGAAAATCTGAGACCTCTGCTAATATAAAGTTTCTCCAAAGTCAACATATTAATCTATATTCCCCTCCACTAAAAGCTGACACTTCAGGGTAGATTAGAAGCATTTGGAAGTGATGCATGATGGTTCATTTCTTTCATTTGGTGTTCATGGAATGGTGGCAAATCTTCCTTTGATATAAACCACAATTAGATTAAAGAATGACTTGTCACCATATCATGGATTTCAAATAAAGCTGATGGATCAAATCACACTGATACACATCATACAGGACACACTAGGGAAATACACACACACTGGGCCATACTAGAGAAATACACAACAGTTCAGTTGACTACTTGGGTGTTTTTCCACTGTCACTAGAAGTACCCATTAATACCCATTAATGGGTACAAAAATGCCATTATGTACCCATTCATGAGTCCTTAATGGGTACTTCTAGTGACAGTGGAAAAACACCCCTTATCTCTTTGATCCTTATCCATCATGGCTAATTAAAGCTAGGCAATGGAGTAAGGCTACATGGGTCCAGGAAGTGATAAATGCCTTGTTGCAAAAGAGGTATGTGTCAACAGCACTTACGGAAGCTGTGGTACACTCACTCCTTGAGGTCCCCCCTGGATCCAGGGTGTTAAATACATATTTATGGCATTTGCACCAAGGCTAGCCAGCTCTTTTTTTTTTTTTAACATTTTATTCACATTTTCACATACATTAACACATAGATTAACACATATATACAAACCAGGAATACAAACCAGTCAATACTATTTACATTAATATACTATTCTTATAATCACTATATCCTGGTGTTTATTTGTACATTATTATATCCACCCCCCCTTCCCTCCCCCCCTTGGATAGATGGTACCATTATATCTATTTTCTTATTGTCTTAAAACCAATTTCATAACGTTCAATAATTCATGGCCCCCCCACCTGTATTGTTGAATATATATTATCAATTTAAACCATTTGCCCATCCAGATGTTCCTATTGTCTTTAACTATGCTCTCATTACTATCTAAATAATCAGTAATCATTTGATCTGATAAATAGTGCTGCCAGTTTTCAATCTGCCATTTTATCTTTCCATCCCAAGACTATAACAGCCTGAGCTGCCATAATCATCTGTTGGAATAGATATTTGTCTGTACTTCCTTTTATTGTGATTCTATATCTTGGGTAATACATATTTCTTTTGTTTTGCTTACTCTATATCCCAATATTCTTTCTATCCATCCCCACACTTCAGTCCAAAATTTTTGTACTTCAGGGCATTCCCACATCATATGCAATAATGTACCCAGTTGTCCACATCCATGCCAGCATAGTGGTGATACATTGGGGATAAATTTTGCAATAATTTTTGGTGTTCTATACCAACGCATCATCACTTTCATTTGAAGTTCTTTCACCCTTGTATTTTTTATCTTCGCAATATTTTCCCAGATTTTTTTCATTTTCTGGTTTGTAGTATTTATATCTGTTCCCCATTTCTGTGTGAGGAGATCTATATTATTATATAAAAAATGATTTAGAGCCATATATACCTCCCCTGCTATTCCTTTTATATTTTTTAATTTCTCCTCAAATATCTCTTCCAACTGGGTATTGTTGTTTTGCATACATTGGCTATAGTTCCTCTGCAGCATCAAGTTTCTGGCTTGGGTTATTTGCAGCCATTTATTATCGCCTAATATTGCTACCCATCTATCTCTAGGGATGGGATTGCCTCCTTGATAGTAACAGTTGCGAATAGTTATTATTCCATTTTCCGCTAGTTTGTCTAAATCTGTTTTACTAAAGATTTCAACTTCATTATTTAGAGATCTTATATGCGTGAATTTGGATAGCCTAGGCATAAGTTTATATTGCCAACATTTCCATACTTTCATTGATGTTCTAGTCGGTTGCAGACATTGCTCTAAAAATGTTCTATTTATATTAATATTCAACATCGATTTATTCTCCATTTTATTAATATTTCTTTCAATTCTAGCCCATTTAACATTTGTAAATTCTAATTGAAATACTTTTTTTATTTGGAAAGCTAAATAGTAGTTTTCTATATTCGGCAGTCCCCATCCACCCTCTTTAACATTTCCATATAATTTTCTTTGGGATATTCTTGGTCTTTTCTCACCACACATCCAAAACCTTATCTTTTTATCCCAACCCTGAAGTGTTTGTTTTGTTACTTCCTCTGACAAAGTTTGCATCAAAAAGAGCAACTTAGGCAGGATCATCATTTTAAATGCCCTTATCTTACCTAGAAGGCTTAGATTTTTTTCCTTCCATCCCTTCATTTGTTTCAAAATGTTTTTCCATATTTTAAAATAATTGGATTTCATCATAAGTCCTACATTTTTGCATAAATTCACCCCTAAATATTTCATCCTTTTTAATCCCATTTTCAGTCCAAAGCTTTGTTGAATTGCCCTTTGTTCATTTCTATCTGTATTCTTATATAATATTTCTGATTTAGAGACATTTACTGTCAGTCCTGAATTTAATCCAAATTCCCTAGTTATATTTAACACTTCTTCCACCATTCTATATGGCTGGTTGGAAATTACTACAGAATCGTCTGCAAATAAGTTAATTTTGACTTCTTCCCTTCCTATTCTATATCCAGTAAAATTATCACTTTCTCTTAATTTATTTGCCAATGGCTCAATTGCTAAGAGGAATAATATTGGAGACATCGGACACCCTTGCCTTGTCCCATTTTTAATTTCTATAGGTCTCGTTAGTCCTGTATTAATTCTAATTCTGACAAAGTTATTCCTATAGATATTTTTTATCGTCTCTGTAAATTTTTCTCCCAGCCCATATTTTTGGCATATCTCAATTAAATATTCATGGTTCACCGAATAAAAAGCCTTAAATATATCCAATTTCATTAATGCTAATTTATTTTTATATTTATCGGAATGATATAATAGATTGGATACTATTTTAATAGGATCACCAATGTGTCG
Source organism: Aspidoscelis tigris stejnegeri (assembly GCA_023333525.1). Taxonomy (NCBI): domain Eukaryota; kingdom Metazoa; phylum Chordata; class Lepidosauria; order Squamata; family Teiidae; genus Aspidoscelis; species Aspidoscelis tigris. The sequence continues at coordinate 65,724,715 of JALMGA010000007.1, read as the reverse complement.
ATTTTTAACAAACCCATATTGGTCTTCATTTATTAATAGTGGTATCATTTTTTCCATTCTTTTAACTAATATTCGCATAAAAATCTTATAGTCTTCGTTTGACAAAGATATGGGCCTATATGATTCTGGTTCTGTGGGGTCCCTCCCCTTTTTTGGAAATATTACCACCTCTGCCTCCCTCCAAGTTGCTGGAACCTCCCCCCTTAGTAATACCCCATTGAATACTTCTAGTAGTTGTACTTTTATTTCTTCTTTAAATGCTTTATAAAAAGATGCCGTGAATCCGTCTGGGCCTGGGGCCTTACCAATTTTCATATCTTTAATTGCCTGCTCTACTTCTCCCACTGTTATTGGGTCATTCAGCCATCTAGTCTGTTCGGCATTTAACCTTTTGTTTATTCTTATATCATTTCGTACTCTAATTTTTTCCCCATATAATTCTCCATAAAAGGATTCAAACACATTTTTAATTTCCTCCCCTTCTCTTATTATCCCTTGTCTATCTTTTACTTTACTTATTACTTTAAGTTCTTGTTTATTCTTAAGATAACTTGCCAAATTCTTCATTCCTTTTAATCCCCATTTTTTATATAACCCTTTAGCATATATTTGTTTATGTCTAAATTCAATTTCATCTTTTTTATATTTTTCCATTTTTTTCATATCCAACCGATGTTTAGATTCTTGAGTCTTTAGTTGTTTATGCAGAGTTTGTAAATTCTTAATTTCCTCTGTTAATCTCTTTTGTTCCTCTCTTTCTGTCCTCCTTATTCTTGCCATTGCTGAAATACATATTCCTCTAAAATATGCTTTAGCTGTATCCCAAATTGTTGCCATTGTCATTCCATCTGTTCTATTAATTCTAAAAAAATGTTCTATTTCTCTTTTTAATTTTAATTTCTGCTCTTGTTTCTGTATCATAGTATTATCAAATACCCATTTTTTATTTGTTCTATCCTGAGTCAATCTAATTTTGGCCAAGATCGGTGCATGGTCTGATAGCCAGATGGGTCCCGTTTCTATCTCTGTAATTAAACTTTGATTATTCATCCCCATTAAAAGATAGTCAATACATCTATAACATCTATGCCTATGTGAGTAATATGTCGCTGGGTAGTCCCTTGTATTAGATCTTTCATACATATTTATATAATTCAAATTTTCTAGTTCTTGAATTTTAAATTCATTATGTCCATATCCCAATTCAATATTTAGATCTGCTCCTATAAATTTTTCTCCTATAGCAAATCTAGTAAATTTTTTCAGAATCTTTCTCAAGAATTTTTTTTGTCCTGTATTCGGGGAATAAATTGATGCCAGGGATACTTCCTTACCCATCAATTTTCCTTTAACAAAAATATATCTCCCCTCATTATCTTTTTTTTCTTCCCACAATTCAAAAGAGATATCTTTTCGCATTGCAATTGCCACACCCCTGGCCTTGTTTGTTCCACGTGACTCATATATATTGCTCCAATCTGTCATATTCCATAGGGGTCCCCTATCATTTTTAGCTTTATGTGTTTCTTGTATTAATAAAACCTGAGACCCAAGCTGTCTTACTAACTTCTGCAACCTAAATCTTTTTAGGGGGGCTCCTAATCCATTAACGTTCATTGTTGTAACCGTTATATCCATTAAGTTTGCATTGCACTCTATTCTTATATTTGGTCTTTATTGCATATGGTACCTGTTCTTCTATCCTTCCCTCCCCACTCCTGCTTACCTTATACTTCTCCCATTGGTGAAGTATCAGCTTTGCCATCTGGTATAGCTGCATAACAGGGCTTGTGACTGCTTCTCACCTGGGCCCCCCCTCCTTAATTTTATCTTTCCCATATTTAACTTCTATACATATGTTCCTTCTGTGCATCCTATATTTCTATTTTCTTGACCTTTACTATATATTTCTATTTACTTCTATATCCAAGTACCTTAAATTTAACTTCTTACAATTAAAATCATGTCTATCTCATACATTATATAATTTTATAATTGTATTAAATGTACCTTCAATTATCACTTATCTTAACTGCCTAGAATCATTCATACATGTTTCAGCTTAGTATCCATAATATTATACCAAATTAAATTCTATACAATTGCACCCAATAATTAATTTGAGATAAGCATTATATATATATATTTCTACTTTCCCCCCTTTTCCTTCCCTCCCCTGCCTCCCCCCAACCACCCCTCCCCCTCTCCCTCCCCTCCCTCTTCTCATTCTCCCATATATCTCCATGTATTCTTTCTTATCTAAAGGGATTATAGCACTATTTTCTATTTTTTCTATATTTACATAAATATATATACATATATACACACATACCCATACCCGTACACATACATACATACATATATACACACACTAACACAAATTCCTAAATTTCATTTAACCCTAAATTTCTTCATAGTTCAAAGTTTTATTAATGCATATTATCCTTACTTCTACACAAATGTAAGGGAAGGAAAGGAAAGAGGAAAGAGGAAAGAAAGGCTAGCCAGCTCAGCAGCAGCTTGGCAGGCTTTTGCAGCTGTTTAGCTGGCTTTTGGAGCTCCGAGAATGACAGGGAGGCATGGTCACTGCCATTAGTCATGTCAGGCCACGTCCCCAAGCAACTTATTTGCCTCTCTATTGTCCCTCTATTCCAGCAGACTTTAAAAGTGCCGTTCAATTCCGGCATAAGCTTCCCTATGAGGTTCGGTAAAACATGCATTTTAAATGCACCTATCATCCCCAAGGAAGCGTGTTTTGTTTGCCCACATCTTTTTCTCCCCACCCCTTCTCTGCTTGATAGGGTGTCGGGGAGACAACCCCCGACAAGTCCAAAAGAAAAACAGCCATATTTACAAGTTCTCTGTTCATCTCCCCTGCCTGCAAAGCCCGCCAGAGCCATTTATCACTTTGGGATCCAGAGCTTGCTTCCAAAGATAGTGATTTCATTGTAAAAATCCACCCTGTACAGCAGCCATTACACTACAGCAATCCACCCACTTCACACCTGATAACAATGTTGCAATTCTCCACAATTCTGGCTCTTTAAAAGTTCTGACCTTTAGAAAGGGAAAGAAAGGGAAGGTGCTGCTGTTCTGGGAGATGTGTGAATGTTTAAGGCTGTGTGTGCAGGCAGCAGCAGAGCCAGGGTGTTTTTTTCGGAGATCTTGGCCACCAATCCCCACCCCTTTTGGCACGGAGCGTCTCCATGCACAATGTTGCTAGGAATACCCGTGGTTTCCAAAAAGTGCTCTGGTAGTCTTGTTTAAAGGGCACTTTTTTTTCTGCACATTTTCTTCCTTTTGTGCCACTGGAAGCTCGGAGAAAAGCCATGCATGGAGATGCTCCGTGGCAAAAGAAGCTTTTTAACGAGCTTTTTATTGCTTGGGGACGCAGCCTCAGATGACCAGAATGGACCAATTAACACTGGAGAATCCCAGACCTTATAAGCAGCTGCCAGTACAGCCTCTTTGTCTCTTGTCTTGGGTAGCAGAGGCGGATCGGGGAGCGCAGCTCCATGTGTGAATGGAAGGGCCTCTCCTCTCAGTGTCAGAGAGGGGAAGAGCTGTGGTACAGGGGAACAGCTAGCTTTGCTTGAGAGCAAAGCCAGGTGGAAGCTGTTCAGCCCTGTGGGAGGGTGCAAAAAATTATTGCAGGGAACCCTCACAAACTGGCAGAGTGTTTGGGTGCCTAGCTGTTTGGCCTCATCTGGTTGCTCTGCAGAGGGCCAGGTGGGTAAGAACAGCTTAGGTCATCACAATATTTCCCAGTGGCTAATATCCCCTTTTGGGGTAAGGTACTGGACATAATTGTGGCTACTTAGCTCCAGGCATGCTTGGAGGAAACGGATCATCTTCACCCATTTCACTCAAGCTTCAGGCAAGAATATGGTATTGGGACTACCTTGGTCACTCTGTTTGATGTCCTGTATTAGAAGGGCAGGCAATGTGACCCTGTTGATTCTCCTTGATCTCCCACTGGCTTTTAGTACTATCAACCATGATATCTTGTTAGAGAAACTTAAGAGATTCAGAACTGGAAACACTGTTCTACCGTGGTTTTCTTCCTATCTCCAAGCTGAGGTTCCAAAAAATAGTAGTAGGGAAATTTATTCAGCCCTTGGTTTTTGTCCTCTGTGCTATTTAATATCTATATGAAGCCACTGAGAGAGATCATCAGGAGATCTGGAGTGAGGTGCCAGCAGTATGTTGATGACACACAACTCTATCACTATGTTCCTGCTGAGCCAGAAGAGGTAGCTGAGGTGCTGAATGTAGAGCAATAAATTGCAACTGGAATCCAGACAAGATGGAAGTACTGAGTAGGTTCTTGAGTTCAGCAAGTTAGACAGCACCCAATTCTTGATGAGAATGCATGATCTGGGGACGCTTCTGGATTCATCACTGTTGCTTGAGGTTCAAGTGGCATCAGGCAGCCAGGAGTGCCCCGCCTCCATCTCTGCCTGGTTTGCAAGTTTCAGCTTTTCCTGAACAGGGCCAGCTAGACCACAACACTCCCTATTCTGGTAACCTCCAGAGCAGACTACTGTGGTGTACTCTACATGAGGCTACACTTTAAAATGGAGTGGAAGTTGGAACTAATGCAAAATGCATTACAATTTCTAATGGAGTTTCTGCCCAAATGAGGTCAGTTAATTATTTTCACTTTGATCCATGTTTCATCATTTAATTCCACAATAGGATTCAAGGAATAAACTGGCTAAAGGCCATGGTACTTTTGCTGCCTCTTATCCATTTCAGATGGGGTCCTCAAAATTTGTTGGTTTGGAGACCTGTACCTTGGATGTGAATGTGCCAAAACTGAGGCATGGCTAGGCAAGCTGTGGGAACATGAGCAGCAGATATTTCAGGCTGTATCAGGGCATAGGTCTGCAATTCTAAGAAGAAACTAGTTCAGTATTACATGGCTGGAGGGGAGAGATTATCTTTTTTCCTGTTTGCTAACACAGATTTCATTTTTTTTCACTGAAGGCACTGGAAGACGCACCCTGCCTTCTATTGCAAAAATAAATATTTCAGAAATTAAAGACTGACTATTAAATCCAACTAGCTGATGAAACAGCATATTTTAGATTTCTTTTTTCATCTTTGTGGCAATGCACAATGATTATAGATTATTTCATATTGATGCCAAGCATAATAACAATCCTCGTTTAAAATGGGCTATTTTCCCTTGCATTGAAATTCTCTTGTTTGAAATTCTTTTAATTCTAATAGTTCTTGTCAGCAAGCTGAAGGTGGGGAGAATCTGAATAGCTTGCTACACAGCTTGGAGAGAATTAAGACAGTAATTAGAAAGAAAAATGGATCAGTGCCAGATGAAAAAGGATAGTCAATTTATATGATGAATTTTGATTTGATTATCCACAAAAAAATAATGAATTGGCGTTATGAAAATAATCAGTGTTAATAGATTCTCATTCCTCATTATCAACAGAGGAAAATAATTTCATTATATAAAAGGCACTTTCTTCAACATAAGTTATTGCAGAAGAAGAGCTCAGCTTTAGGGGCTTCTGAGATTCTGTATAGCTTTCTGCAAAATCTAAGGAGGACAATAAACAGGAGATATTCCCTTGGCTGATAACAAGCAGCCAGGCAAATTGTCAAATAAACAAGCATCTAAGGAAACAGGTCTCCACTGTAGAACAATTTCATAGCTAGTCTGTTATATTCCCTATAAATGAAATAAACTGCATCATGTACTATGTGTTTTGGGACTTTGAAAGTCTTATGAGACAGAAAAACATACAAAGGAAAAACAAAGATCTTCTTCATCATTAAACAATGTGTGATATTACACAGACTTCCTCTCTTATCCATTAAGCAAAGAAGACTATGACCACATCTGGATGATTCTCTAGAATTGTGCCAGATGTGTGCTACAACTCTGGGATCTATGTTCCATAATGTATCACAAGTCTCTTGTGTCACATGGTGGCTGGGTGCACAATCAATGCTTGGGAACACGGCAGCAGAAGACCACTTTAAAACAGTCGCATGGCAGGTCACCTGGGTTCCAAGTTCCTGGGTAGCAGCAGCAAGAAAGGCTCAGGTTGCATTCCAAAGCCTAGAAACATTTCAGCAAACTCTGGAAGATGGTATACTCCCAGGACCATGGAAAAAAATGCTCCCAGATTGATTCTTCAAAGCCAGAAAACTTTTGAAGGTAGGCCAGGGTGAGATGGCTGTCAGGTGGATAGCCATCAGGTTGCTCCACATCATCCACACTGTTCCAGGTAAAAAGTGTTCAGAGTGCACACCTATGGTGCACATGTGAAAGAAGCATTTTTATTTTATTTTACATTTTTATCCCACCCTGTACCCAAAGTTCTAAGGGCAGGTTGCAACATTAAAAACTAGATTTAAAATGAACTTATGTTCATCTGACCATTTGTACCCAGTCTTTTGGAGTCTACAGTCTTAGGCCATGTCTCCACAGCAAGGATGGTAGTCCTTGGGAGGAGATGCTTTGATAGAAACACATGGTTCAGTGTGATGGTGGTCGCTTCCATGTCTCCTTTTCAGAATGCAAAGGCACCTGTCAACAGGATAAGGGACTCCTCCAAAGACAGCAATATCATAGTCTTCAAACCTGGGCATTTGTTCAAGTATCACACTCCCTGGGAAGCCAATAGCACTTTTCAGAAGAATCTTCGTTTACATTGAGAAGATATTGGAGCCTACTAGGAATAGGATTAGGAAGCAGCTGTTGTATAGTGGTTTTAGAATCTTTTTTCTCTTTTCTTTTTGTTGAGTTTGACATTCAGAGTCCAGTGACCCTTCCTCAACATTTTATCCATCCATTCACTTTATTCCTTGCTGCCTCTCTATCCTTTAGCAGAATGATCCCAGTCTTGATCATAAACCATAAAAGGATAGAATCACACAGAGATTTATAAAAGCTAGGAAAACAAGGCACCTCTTTGTGCAGTTGCAAATGATGAGACAAGCCAGATCTGAGAGGCATTTTTCAAGCTTTATGCATGTTCAGAGTCTCAAAGCTTCCCAGACTGTCTCCAAGGCCCAGCTGATAATTGGTGTGCATGTGTTTTATTGTACATTACTGAACACACATGTGCCATTCATCATTCTTACCTGCCTGTTTGTGGCATTTTTTTAATGTCAAAAGTATTCCACTCATGTCAATACATAAATCAGAACAAGCAGAGGGGAAAGACTGAAGTGACCAAGACAACAAAAAACAGAAGTGATGTCATTACTACAAAAACATGGACATTCTAAATAAATTGCATAGTGGTCTCTTTTCAAGCTGCAGTATCAAGGGAATAAGATGTGGAAGGAGCAGCCATCTGTTTAATCAAGTCTAATTGCCAAAGGAAGTTATGAAAGTCTGTCTTTTAGGGACCCCAAAAAGTGCAAAATTCACACAAAAGGTAGGACAAAAATAGTAATAGTGAAAATGGATAATGCATTATGCATATAGAAGGCCTGAGTCAGAAAATGTGCATTTGTTGATTTTGCATCTTAAGCAAAGGGAAAGAATTCTATAATTGTTTCTCAGTTCAAGCAGATAATATAGGTATATCTGCTTCTGCAAGGCAAAAATAATCTGGCAACAAAGTATAATTTCAGAAATTCAGGAAGAATTTCCTTTACATGCTGCAAGCTAAAGGAAACCAAACTTCAGAAGGCTGTTCAGTCACTAAGGACCTACCAGAGAATGATGCAAGTTTATTGAAGAAGACTAATATAAACCAACTACTTCATGATGAAAGAATGTGGTGACATCAACTTCCATTTCAAAAGAAGAGGTGAAGTTTCAGGGTTCAAGGCAACAAAAGACATCTGCCCCTCTTGGTGGACAGCAGTGTTACTGGCCACATGTTTAAGCCATTGCTTCACTGAAATATATAAAGAATCATCGGGATTTGAAAGGAAAAAGCAAGAACTTGTCCCACCCACCACCCCAGTCAAAGTAACTATTTTTTAAATTGGTTTCATAACTGTTTTGTTAGTCAGAATAAAAAAATCTGGAATAATAATAATAAGACCTTTAAGTCTTAGTGCATAATCATACTGATTTTTAAAACAGCCTCAATAAGAATATGCACAATCTCAGGCACACAGACACCCCAACTGTTTTTTAAGCCTTTCAGATACATTTAGCCGAATATATGACCCAACTGTAAACTCACAGAGACTTTGGGTACAACCACATGGGGCAGATGACTCATTTTACACCTGTCTTCCATCCAATTTTTTTAAATGACCAAAAAGGAAGGCGACACATTTTCCACCCGAAAGGCCCCAAAGCAACTGTTCCAGAAACAGTCCAAAGCCCTCTTTCCAAAGAAAGCCATTGCTCCCAGTGAAGAGGCATTTCCAGAAGGAGAAGAAAAGCAACCAGCTGTTCCAGGAGCGTTTTTATAGTTAACCGGAGAGGGGGAAGTGGGAAGTGACGATGTTGCATCACTTCCTGTTCTCTCCTCTACAGCTTATTTTAAGAGCAGGTGTGTTGCTTAGCCAACCAGCTGCTTTTTTGCTCCCATGTGTCAAAGTGCAGACAAACATGTCTCAGTGTCTCAGATTCACATTAGCCAAGAGAGAATACTTCTCATCTACAGTACACTTCCCTCCCTAAATGATGCATCGCCTTGTAACATAATTATTTTCTTCACCTATCTGATGTATCTTCTGCATGTTTAAATGTGTGATTGGCAGATCACAATGCAGTGCTTGGATGCTGTTAGACTCCATTCACAATGCATCAGACTTGTTTGCTTCACAGAAAGGGAGACTCAATTGACAGAAGTTCTTGCATCCATGACCGTGCCATGTGGATATGTTTTTTTTATGTTCCCTAGGGATGTGCATGAATATTCATAACATTCATCATTCATACAAATTTGTATGAATTTGGACATTCATACATGAATCAAATGTTACAACATTCATACATTAACATCCGTACAAATATGAATGTTTTGGAATATTCATACGAATAGTTCGTACATTCATTAAACTGGGGGTACGTATCAGATACAGATCGATATGTATGCAATCATATAGGATACATATCTGATATGTATGTGTTGGTATAGGATATGTGTCCGATATGTATGTCTTTGTATAGGATCAATATCCAGGATCTGTGTCCAGGATCCGTATGCATTCATATCAGATATTCATATGAATTTGTACAAATACATTTGTATCAGATAGAATCCTACCACATTCGAAGGGGATCTGTTCAAACCAATACAAACTTTCTAACATTCAATTTGTTACGAATTGAATGCCAAAAAAACCATTTCTGCACATCCTTAATGTTCCAGCTTCCAATTAGACTGAATGGCCAGCTCTGGGATATTTAAAATGTAAATGGCTACAACATAAACTGATTAGAGTTGTGGGGTTCATGCAGAATCATAGCTAGGTCTTTGCGTGTTGTGTATGAAAATGACAGAAGGACTGAAAGGATGAATTAACACTTGCCATTAACAATCCATGACAGAATTCCACTGGCATTTGTGAATAAAAACCAAAGGATTTCGTACTATATCTGAGGAAATCCCTCACATAGTTAGGCTGACTAGAGAAACTATAGGAAGCAAGGTTTTCTGCCATGGTAGACAAGGGGTGTTTTTCCACTGTCACTAGAAGTACCCATTAAGTACCCATTAATGGGTACAAAAATGCCATTTAGTACCCATTAATGGGTACTTAATGGGTACTTCTAGTGACAGTGGAAAAACACCCAAGATGTGGGTAAGGGACAAAAACTAAATGGAGAGGAGCTAATTAAGAATTGTAAGAATTTGTATACAGTGAGTCAATTTGGTCTTGTGGTTAGGGAGACCTTCAGGTATGGGGCAGTACAGAAATACAAATAAATATTCCTTTTTCATCATCAACATCATCTTTCATTTTTAGTATCCTTTTCTTTTACTTGTCATATTTATATTGATTTATACAATGTATGCATTCAATGTACATGAAAAAAGGGCACTGAAAAGCCAAGAAGCAATGAGGCTTTTGCCAGTATATATAGTCTTCAGTTATAAATTTGCAAGGCTTTTTGAGGATCAAAACACCCACTTTCATGGCAATTTAGATGCCTCCGTTGATGAATTACCTGGTGAGGTGTCCCTGAACTGTTTTTTCTAGTCTCCTAAAATTGTTTTCCATTGTTGGGACTTGAGACTATGAACAAGACACCAGTGGCTGTCTGGCCAAGATGTAATCTCTGGGTCCTTGCCCATTTAGGTTGTAAAAGCTACATCCAATTTAGACAGCACTATTTGACACAGTATTCAAGATGTCTCTGCTGTGGCATACACCCTCAGGGCCCTCTGTCCTGTCACCTGGAAACACAATCTCTGAACACAGAGCTAATAGATGTACTCATTAAATCTCATTTTAAATCTCCAGTTTCTATCCAGAGTCTACTTTGACTCAATATATAATTAGATGATCCAGTATTCCAAGGCATTATGTATCAGCATGTATCAACTCATATAACTTACAGTTTTCCTCAAACTCTCTGTAGAAGTTCTCAATGGAAGTCAAAGACAACTCAAATTATCCCCTACCATCCTTGTTCCAGGTGTATAATATCAAGAATTTTCTCATACTGACAAGTTCCTATCAAGACACTATGTTAGTGGTGCATCTACTATGTGTCAAGTGGTAACTGGCAGAAAACAGCCTTCACTATTAGACAGCATATCGACTATGATTCATGTGAAAGGCATGTTCTCAGACAGAAGATGGATATGCAGTTGTAGCCTGCAACATCAGTCTGAAAAACGGAACAAGCAAGCATGAAAACAGAAGGCTTCTCTTTTGCCTGTTGAGAAGGAGGGATTTTCAGTGGCATCTGTAAAGTATACAGTTCTTTACAAGACACAGTTGTGTTTGTTTGTCCAAAATAAATTAATCATCTCTTCCCTTCAGTCTTTGCTGTTCCTTTCTCGTCCTTTCTTATTTTTGTTTCTGGTTCCATAGTTTCTACACACTGGCTTTCCATTAGTGGTTGGCACAACTGCAACAGGAGCTGGCCAACAACAAACGATATTGGGGGAAAAAAGTTTGAAGGACCCCTCCTTTAAAAAAAAAGAGAGAGAGATAAATATACTTCCTACACCTAATCAGAGAAGGAGCCTGATGCACCTCCAGGGGGAGACCGTTCCATAGCCTGGGGGCCATTACTGAGAAGGCCCTCTCCCAGGTGCCCACCAGCCTCACTTCTGAAGGCGATGGAACAACCAGGAGGGCCTCCCTTCCAGATCTTAAGGCACGGGCAGGTCGATATGGGAGAAGGCATTTCTTTATCCCACTCTACAGGAAAAGCACTGTGGAGCGTATTTACTTGGACCCTCAACACCCTTTGTTGGAGCTCTGTACCCCCACAGGCCTCTCTTGCATGAAGGCATCTCACACCTGGGACCACTTTTGAGTTTCTGGCACTGGATCTAGTGGCAAGTAATGGTTCTGTTGTGGAATATAGATAAACATGGCAAATTCATGTTCCAATTATGAGTCAGTATCACAAAACATTTTTGGCATGTTGAGTATCTTCATTTGAAAGGCTGTTTTCCTTCACAATGGTGTATTATATTGGGTAAGATTCAGAAGGTATCTCTGCTGAACAGTTATGCGTTGGAAAACATGCTTCCAAAGGTAATGAAACTACAGCTAATGTGGTAAGAGCATGCATTCTCGTTGGACAGAGCTAATTGTGCATGTTCATGTGAATCAGACTTCTGATAAAGCTCATTACAAATGCACATTAAAGAAATTGGCAATTACATTAAGTTTTAGTCAAGTGTTTCTTTTCTAACATCAACATTACCATTTCTAGATTTCTGATTCGTGAGCTCACTGCATTGGTATATTGAATGCTGTTCAGCAGAGCAGCTTGAAAACAAGGGATGTGCCAAATTTTCTTCAGGCTTTGTTTTTACTTTCAAAGCAGCCATTTCCAGGCATATATCTCCCCCAGTACTGCTAAAGCCTGCATTTTCTGTGACTTCAGATTTCAAATATAAATGTGCACGAACTGAGGCCCTTTCTGCATATAGCAGCTGTAGATCCAGATTTATTGGATCTCCTGATCCAGATCACATGGAAGCAAGGGCCGGATCAGCTTGTTCCAGCCTCCCTGAGGCTATGAAGAAGCACAAGAAGAGGTTTTTTTATATCCCACTTTTCTCAGCCTTTAAGAGGACTAAAGGCAGCTGACAAATCTTCTGTTCTTCTCCCCGCAACAGACACCCTGTGAGGTAGGCGGGGCTGTGGGAGCTCAGAAGAGAGCTGTGAGTATCCCAAGGTCACCCAACAGGATTTGCGGAGGAGTGCAGAATCAAAACAGGAGACTACAACATAAGAGTCCAACACACTAACTATAAGACCAAACTAGCAGATCCTGTGAAGCTGATAGGCAGGAGAGTTAGGAATAGATGGCTTTAAAAAGAGGTGGGCAAATTCATGGAGGACAAATGTATCAATGGCTACTAGACTGGATGCTGAGGTAGTGTCTATGATTAGGCAGAGAGGCAGAATACCTCTAAAGACCACTTACAGATAATCAAAAGATCAGAATTTGTCTTCTGCTTCAGAATTCTCAGAAGCAAATGATGGGCTACAGTGCACAATAGGATTTCAGACAAGATGGGCTGTGGCTCAATCCAGTAGGGGTTCTCTTGTGTTCTTAGGTTCTTAAGATGAACATCCAGGTAGAATTCAAATGGGCTGAAAATGAGTGAGAAGGCTAATACCTCCTGTTACCCCCTTTAAATATTTTTTTCAGATTTTTTTTTAACTGCATGCAAACATAACCTAAGAAATCAGCAGAAAAGTTACAGAAATTTTTCAGCAGCAACAATTCTTAGCTAAACAGGTGTGAATGCAGCATGAACTCCCACCAGTCTTACGTATAAGAAGACCAGGACTACCAGATTGGGTTGCACTGATACACCCAGGTAGCTTTTCAGAGAAATGTAGCTAAAACGATCATTAAAATATATATTGAAAAGTTAGAGGTTGGTAAATATTTTACACCAATTCTTTTTACAGTTATCTTTTTTTACAGCTACATTAGCTGTATGAAAAAGTGATGAAAAATCTTTAGTTCTTCTACACACAGATGAAAATAACTAGAAACTCAACTGGGAAACAGTAGAAATACTAGAACAGACCAAATCAAATAAAGTCTTTTTATAAACTTTCTATTTTAAAGGTACACTTGCAGTAAAACGCAGGACAAAAAATCTGGGTACATGTACATTTCTGCACACAAATAAAATAAACACACATTCAACTATGAAATTACAAGTTTGCTAACAAAAGACACATTGGGTGTGTACAAACTTATGGATACTGTGCATTCTGGTGCACAGTCAGGGCATGGGTGTCACATATGATGTCCGATACTTCATAGTGGAGGTACATTCCGCCACTACTTCAAATTTACCTACTGTGGAACGATGAACACTCGGTCTGCAGTATCAGGTAAATTCAAAGTTTCCCGCCAGTCTGGACAGGACAGCAAGAACAGCAAACAAGAACTGAGCCTGCAGATCAGCTCCCATTGGCTGCGTCATCCCATGTGATGCACACCTCACTGTGCGCCATGGACATATCACAGCTTTCTCTGGTAAAGCTGTGAGGAGGCTGCTGGAGCCCTGTCATGGCTTCACAGCAGGTAAACTGCATTTTTTTCTCTAACAGCAGATTTTGTTCCACTAACCTGGGTACAGCCAGATTTACTCTACGGACCATTAAAAAGAAACAACTCAGAACACCACACAGGAAACAACATGAGAAGGACAAGAAAATCAGCCTAGAGTCTCATAAAGGAGAGACTAAATTCAAACCTCCTCAAGCTTCATCTAATCCTATAATTTACCAGCACTTAGGCTAAAAAGAAATGAGTCAACATCCCAACAGCAAGGAATGATTAGCACTTCATCTTAGCAAAGGCCAACCTCCAAAGATAACCAGTAAAAAAGTCCTTGGGGGAATGGGGAAAATGGAAACATCAACTCAACAGGAAGCTATCACCAGTACAAAGCATGGACAAAAAAAAAATCTATTTCAGTTCTTAAGGAGTACAAATCAGCTTCGCAGGTGAATCATTTCCCCTTAAATCTAGAACCAGCCAGCCAGTATAAGAATAAACCATGATCCATGAACACTCCAAAACATATCTCAGCCTTCCCCCTTTCACAGCTGTGTCTCAATGTTCTCCCAGGATCACATCCCATCCTTTTCCTTTCCCTGATTGCTGTCCACCAACCTTCCCATTTGTGTCCCCATGGTACTTATCTGCTCTCCAAAGGCCCAACTAGAGTACGTGTCCATTTCCTGCAAAGGTGTAATGAGAGAACATGCATCAGTTTGAAGCCTTTAGGCAATAGCTTTTTGGTAGAGATTAAGAATGTGCAAGAATGTTTTTTTTTAATTCGATTCATATTGAATCAAATGTCAGAAAATTAGTATTTGTTCGAACAAATCCCTTTGAATGTGGTAGGATTCTAACTCTATAAGAATTTGATACGAATTGCATATTAATCTCATATGAATCTTCATACAAATGTATTGAAGCATTCAATTTTAATTTGAATATCAACCTTCAAATGTGCCAACATTCGATCCAAATTAGAATGTTTGAATTTGGCCAAATTCATACAAATATAGAAAGTTATGAATATGCATGCATATCCCTACTAGAGATTACAAAACTGGTTCTGGATGAGCCTAAAGAAACAAGTAAATGTTACTACCAAATAAGATGAATAACAATCTCAAGTGTGGTCTGGCTGCTAAATATTCCACTATCAACCAAGTAGGAGCATTTGATGATGCTACCTGGTCCGGAAGCAAAACACCTGCAGAAAAAGAATCAGCTCAAAGAGCTCCTATGATGTAGGGAATGAATATGCCTACAAATTGAGAATAATATGTCAAGCAATTTGTGCAATGGCCTCTGATCCATGAAAACCTATATCACAATAAACTCAGGTTTAAGCTGACTCTAAAGTTCTGTTTTGCTATAATCAGTAAAATATATTCCAATTTGAAAACAGTTTCTCACAGGAAGATATTGACTTCCTATACCAAGCCGTATTTACGTTATTCCTATTTCATTTAACAGTAAGGTATTTGACAAGCACAGATAACAAAAAGAAAATTAAAAAAGAAAATAATTGCATGATAATTATTATTTACTTCAAATTGACAATCGATTATATTATGTTGAATATAGTTTCTTTCTTCAGGTACTGCTATGAACCAATCTGTATTCATTTTCAAAATATTTTAAACATTTTAATAAATTTTAATAATTTTTAAATTCTTTAAGGTTAACTTCAGAACAAATCCTCCCATTTTCTATCACACAGTACATATTTGTACCACAGAAAATACAGTAGCAGGTGAGATGAATTGCTTACTGTAACTTGTCTCGCCTCACATCATGCACTAGTCTTCCTTCCCAGCTGTGTCCAGGCCATTCCTCTGATTACTCCCTGGCCTGGTTCTCTTTCCTGATCCTGCTCTGCTTACCCCTGGATTGCACCTCAACCATCTCCTCATCAAATCTGTGGGGTGCTTACCTGGTCCCTTTGGGCCTATGCTGATATGCTGTCACCAGCTACGTAAACTATGGAGGGCCAAAGCCTTATGACAAGTACAAGTCATCTTAGAAAGCCTAGTGAGTGGATGTGTGAGCATCCATTATTTGCAAAGACCTCAAATTCATGAGCTGAGGCGTTTTTGCATTACAGTGAAGATGGCTCGGAACGCTTCGGCCCGAACGCATTGAGAGCAGTTTCCTCTTCGCACTGGCAGGTAAAAGTTGCATTCCAAATGCATTCTCTGTCTGCCTATGTGCGAATGGGGAAATGTTCTCAGTCTGTTCGGGCTGAAGACCCTCCCCCAGGCTGCTCCAATTGGCTCCTCTGGAGCCAGGGGTGGGCAGGCCAGGGGCCTCCTTTCTCTCGGCTCCCACTGTCTCCAGTCTTACCAAAACTGGTCCAGTATAACAGTAAGCAAATGTGGGTAATCTGGATTATTTTGAAACCCAGAAGTACCAAATTTAAACTTCTCCAGGGGAATAGGTAGCTGGATCGTTTTACATAGGCTTTAATAACGAGGAATACCATAAAACATAGACACAACCCATTTCAGACTCAAAAGCCAGTATTTCTTGTTAAACCAGTGCAAAGAATTTATTAGAAATACAGAAAAGAAGTTGAAGTGAGATGTGAAGCCATATCAGAACCATATTAGACATTAGAAGAACAGAGATAGACATGCCCAAAAGCCCAAACATGACTAAATCACCTTAACACATCTCTATGCATTGAATCAAGTTTACCCCAATTTCCTGAGACCAAAAAAATGAACTTATGCAGCAAAGAAAAATCCCCAAAACATCATAAATTTGCCCTTTATGGGTAAAGAACCTCAAAACTGAAGATGAGGTTCCCATAAGACCAATTTCAGATCTTAAAGAGTTCCCTGACCCTAAACCTTTAATAAAAATATGGGAGAAAAGTGAATAGAAAGCAATCTTCCATTGTTCTCACCAACGATCCCATGTTCTTTACGCCCAGAAGTTCAAAACTGAAGATGCGTAGGATTTCAGCAATAAGAATCATTTTCAGGAACCCAAAAATGACTTAAAAATTGGGAAGGCCTTCAATCTCAGTCAGACTGATTCCCAAAATGAATAAAAATTAAGAGAAATACTTTAAAAATAATATTTTTAAATTGCTTTGGCAAAGACAAAACTCAGACTGCAAAAGTTCAAAATGTAGCTCCTGCAGTAAAACCCCACCCACTTTCTGTGTAGCAGAAAGGAGGAAAAAGCGGGGGGGGGGGAGAGAGAGAAGCAAAACTTCTGTAGCTTATCCTTCCATAGCAGAGATGAGGAGAGGAGGACTCCTAGAAACCATATCTTCTCTGCCTTTTTTTATAGCCAGAAATTGGAACCCAAAAAAACCCTGCTGATTATGGTTTTTCTTTATTAATAAATGAAACATGTAGTGTCTTGTAACTTTTGCCAAAAAGATGCAAATCAGCCTAACATCATCCCTAAAAGTCCTTCCTGAAAAGGTAAAAACTGGTTTCCAGGTGTCCCAAAAGAAGTTAATTTTATGCTAACATGTTTCCTTGGGCAATCTTGTCTCTTTTAATGGAACAGCTTATGTGTGTACTCAGCAGATTTTTGCACCCATAAGACTCAAGACATCCCAGTGAGACCCACTTCCTCAGGAACATCTGAATTATTTTCTTGAGACAAAAGATATTATTCTCCTCCAAACCACAGTGATCAATCGTTAACGTCAATAGAGCCAATATTTTACCATTCTTTGTCCTCTCTGGTAGTCTTGATTTACCAACTTAAGTGGCCCATTATGGCTCCCAGGCTACCGAGAGGTCAACAGGAATTGTTCCATCATCAGCTCTTGAATGGAGAGAAAAACCTAATATGCCACAGAGCTTTCCTTTATTTTTGGAAACATTTTAAAAGTCCAAGGCTTTTATTCCAAGTTAATGGTCCAACCTCTTATTCCAATTGAGGCCAAATCCCAAAGCTCTGATGGAACCGCACTCCATCTAGGACTCCAGGCCCAAGACACTGCTTTAGACCAGAACTTTTCCCAATCATATTTAGCCAATTCTTTTTATTAATAATCATAACTGGTATCACCAGGAGCTGAGATTGTGGCTCCTAGGGCCAGCAGGACCCTCATCCTACTCCCCACAACCCACCCTAGGGGCACGCGCAAATGAAGCTTACCTGTTCGGTGCTGCACAGCAACTGAGATGATTGGGCCGGGTGCACTCTGTGCATGCATGTGGGGCACTTCCTGATTGGTCAGGCACCCATCCATGCTCAGATGGCCAGTTGAAGCCAAGCAGCAGGAGCCAAGGGAAAGGAGGCCCCTGGGCTGCCCACCCCTGGCTCCAGAGGAGCCAATCAGAACAACCCAGGGGAGGGGCCCAGCTGTCACAGAGGGAGAGCGTGTGAACGCTCTCCCTCTGGAACAGCTGGGAATGCGCCAAATGTGCGCATTGGCTCCAGAGGAGCCAATCAGAACAACCCAGGGGAGGGGCCCAGCTGTCACAGAGGGAGAGCGTGTGAACGCTCTCCCTCTGGAACAGCTGGGAATGCGCCAAATGTGCGAGGATGCTTTCAGAGCAGTTTTTTCTGCTCTGAAAATGGAACACGTGGAGAGTGCATTGGGGCGCTTGGGGTGGCCCAGAACGGATCCCAAGGTGTGAATGCTGCATCCCCACATGTTCTCCATGTGTTCGAAAACCCCTCGTGCGAAAAGGCCTCTGCATTCTAGATTTTGGAATGAATAGTTTACCCCAGCACCAAATCAGGTTTGTTACAACCAAACCGTGATTTTTATGCTCAATACACGCACATCTTTATTAAGCATAGCCAGTTTAGTCTAGTGGTTTGGGAGCTGGACTCTTATCTGGGAATACTGGGTTTGATTCCACACTTCTCCATGAAACAGCTGGGTGACCTTGGGCTAGTCACAGCTCTCTTCTGAGCTCTTACAGCCCCACCTACTTCACAGGGTGTTCTGTTGTGGGGAGAAGAACAGAAGGTTTGTCAGCCACTTTGAGTCCCCTTAAATGGGTGAGAAAAGTGGGATAGAAAAGGCAACTCTTCTTCTCTTGGTAGATGTAACTGAGTCCAGCTGAATTCCTTGAGACTTTATAAACAAAAGCACAAACTTTTCATCTGCCTTTTCAATATTATTCAACCACTTTGCTTATTTTCTTCCTATTCCTCTGCTTCTAGTCTCAGCCCCACCAAATATATTTTTAACCATCAAAATATGTGAAAAGCACACACACACACACACCCAGTAATCCCAAGTATAAGAGGGAGCCTTTGGTATCTTTCCTGAGTTCTGGATCAGGTCCTTGGTCCCTCTGTACCATCAGAGATCCGCTTTGATATGGATAAGGCTCCATCTAATGCAGGTGGGGTCGAACCAGCAGTGGGCACAGCCTCCTTGGTCCTCATTAATATGTGGATAGGGAAGCCCAGAGCACATTAAGAGTCTGTGAAGAAAGCACCTATTACTATTTACTACCTTAAAGACTGAACATTTAAAGAGAGGGGAATCTGAAATGTTCAATACATTTATTCCTATACTATTTTTGTTTGTATGAAAACACACCAACATCTCCTTAATGCTAACGTAATAAGGGAGGTCATGTTTGCCTTTTCTCAGAAGTATGGATGTATTTAACACAGATTATGCTTTCAATAATTTCCAGCTCAGAACAGGTCCAGCTGTAGTTAATCGGATAACATCCATATCCGTCATACTCTCTACTATTTATAGTTCCACAAACGCCTCCAAGAGTACAGTGAAAACTACAGAATTCCTGTGGACAAATTATATTTAATCCTAAATGAGAATCAACTCTCCATTGTCTCAGAAGCTGCATTCACACACAATTTAAAAAATGGAAAAACATCTCTTAGCAGGATAGTCCATGGATAGGATTGTTCACACAACACTGCTCCTTTCCCCGCTCACAGACAGGTGGAATGAGAACATGAGAGCTACATAATACTATCTCTAAAGTGCTTTTGAGATGCTTCTTTTGCTCTGTGTGAATGTAACCTAATTGTCCCCATGTCAATCTGCCCCCTTCTTATGAGCATACTAAGTTAGATAAAGTGAATTAAAGAATGAGAACGTGGAACCTCTAAGGGACTTTTGCTAAGGCAACTTTACTTGCTGTTTGTGAATGTAGCTGTAGACATGCATTATAACTGGCATGAAAGTATCTTTGATGCACTGAGACTGAGGCCACACTTATGATTTAATCCAGCTTCAGTCCACTTTCAGACTGAGAGAACACATCAGCAATGTGACAAGGTGTTTTCTTTCAGTGTTAAAAAAAATCAGGAAATTCACCTTTGGGATAGATAATCTGGAAACCTTAGGTGTGACCACAGCCTATGGGAAAGCAGCGCACAGAAGTAGAGACAGGAGTTGGATTCCTACAATATCTTAAAATCAAATTGTGACTTGATCCTCTTCCTGGTCTTCTCTCCCTTCTAACTGCATAAGAACTAGCTGAGGACCATCTATTTAGCTACATTAGTGCTGATTTGGAAGAAATAGTTGTGATATACTGCACTGAAATCTTGTTTCAGAGGATGTGATCAGAACTGCACAGCTGAAATTAGTGATTTATTCAAACCCCCAATATAAAGATGTGATATAAATTATGCAACAATATTGTGTGAAGTTGAGCCTAATCAATTTGAATAAAACTTGTCTTCTGCTAATATATCTCAGCTTTGCTGGCCATTACTGGCATGCAGCATGAGCCAATGGGATAATAACGTAGATAATTGCCTAGCAATTGGATAGCTGTACAGTATATAATTGTTTTCTCCCCTTCGAGCTCTGGAAGTGAAACAAATTAAAATGACTAGAATATTCAGCTGTGCTTCCAGCATGGAAAATAGACTGCTTAATTAACTGTACTTTGTGACCTGAATGTGTTTGAGTAACACACAGAGTGGGTAGAAAATGACATACCCTCAGGACTGCTCTGCCTTCATCTAGATGGCTTTCCCCTTTCTCTGGAAACGTAAACATTAAATGTGTGATAATAGTGTTTCCAAGAGTTTGCTGGTGACTATTTGCCCCTGCTCTCTGGTATTCTGCATGTGGACTCATCATGAGGACCTATAAAAGCAGCACAGAATTCAAGATCAGAATTTTGATCCATTTTAGTAATAACGAATCACAGTTAAGACTCTTTAGTAGAATTAGCAACTGGAAGAAAAATGTGGATAAAATTAATGCAGAAAGATCACAATGATAAGAGGTAATAAAGAGTAGGAAAAGGTGAGGGATAAACTGACACATTGCCAAAGATATGTTTATGTAAAATTGCTTCACTGAATAATAAAAAAAGAATATTCATAAAAATGCATACAAGCAAAAGAAAAAAATCATAGTAAACCATCCTGACATTTAGACATATTGCATCGCTACCGTATTTTCCCACTCTTTATATCTCTTATATCCATTTTATCAGTATGAAAAAACAGTATTTATTTATTATTTACATTTATATCCCGCCCCATGCCCGAAGGTCTCTGGGCGGGTTACAACCTTCAACAACAGATTAAAACAGAATATACATTTAAAAAACTTTAAAAATTTAACAACTTTAAAACAATACACATTATGTCTAAAATGATAGAGTGTGGCCTGGGTGGGAAATATAATCAACTCAGCCAAAGGCCAGGGCAAAGAGGTGCGTCTTCACTGCCCTCCTGAATATATATAAGGAAGGGGCAAGACGCACCACAAGGGGGAGGCTATTCCATAGTCTAGGGGCCATCACAGAGAAGGCTCTCTCCCGGGTGCCCACCAACCTCACTACTGAAGGTGGTGGGACAACCAGGAGGGCCTCACTACTCGATCTTAAGGCACGGGCAGGTCGATACGGGAGTAGGCGTTCCTTCAGATATTTGGGGCCCAAGTCATTTAGGGCCTTATAAGTCAAAGTCAAAACCTTGAATTGGGCTCGGTAGTGAATTGGCAGCCAGTGCAATTCTTTTAGAACCGGCGTGATGTGCATCCGGCTAGATGTTCCGGTCAGCACTCTAGCGGCTGCATTTTGCACTAGCTGCAACTTCCGAACCGTCTTCAAGGGAAGCCCCATGTAGAGAGCATTACAGTAGTCCAGTCTAGAGGTTACCAGAGCATGGATAACTGTGGCCAAGTCGTCTCTATCCAGAAGAGGCTTCAGTTGACGGACTAGCCGTAGTTGAGAATAGGCACTCCTGGCCACGGCCTCCACCTGAGCTTCAAGTGTTAGCACGGAGTCCAGGAGTACCCCCAAGTTACGCACCTGTCCCTTCCAGGGTATTGCAACCCCATCAAGGACAGGGTATCTCCCAACTACCCGGACCCAAGACCCTGTGACACACAGCACCTCTGTCTTGTCTGGATTCAGTTTCAATTTATTCACCCTCATCCAGCCCATTACTGCCTCCAGACACCTGTCAAGCACTTCAACCGCCTCTCCTGATTCAGATGGTACAGAGAGATAGAGCTGGGTGTCATCTGCATACTGATGACACCTCACTCCAAATCTCCGGATGACCTCTCCCAACGGCTTCATATAGATGTTAAATAGCATGGGAGATAAGTAGATTTATCTCCAGTAGATTTGTTAGCTAGATATACTGAAATTACAATTTAATTTAAGCATTTCTTATCCAAGATATCTTTCAAAAGTAATCTTATTTAGCTCATTTTATTAAATTTTCAATGTAATAAGATTACAAAAATGTATATAACACAGAAAAGAGAGAAAAGCGAAAGAAAAGAAGAGAGAACAATAAAATGACTTCCAAGCTTATGTTGATTGATTCCAAATAGTTTCTAATTATGGTCCACTGTACATGTTATATCTATTTTGTTTCTTTAGACCTCATCAATCTTCAAATCATCACATTTTATCAAAGATAGTCTTGATGTTTGGATTTTGGGGATAGCTTTTAAGAGTGGAGCCCAGATATTTATAAATAATTAAATACATCAGTTAGAAGTCATTTGCTTACTTATTACAACTTAACATTTACTAAACAATCAACTAATAAACTTAAAAGGTTTAAAATCAACATACAATACTTCTTTTTGACTCTCCCTTCTCCCCATCCACTCATGAATGCTTCCAATGAAATCTCTTTCCATTTGAAAGATCAAGTGTATTGTATTCTTCTCCTCCTCCTCCCCCTCCTTTTCCAGATAATTCAATATCCTTTTCTCCTTCAATTCCATATTCACCTTCTGTCCGCTGAATCTTGCATCATTATTACTCAATATCTGAAACTTCAATTAATCCAATATATCTTTCCAATTCCATTTCAAACTATCCTTCTATCCCTATATTATCATTAATAGCACCTCCATGATTGATGGATAAAATAATATTTATCCTCTATAGTTTACCTTAAACTTTTATAGCAATTCAAGATGCATATTTCTTTAATAAAATTTTATGGCTTTTGTAAAACTGTCCTTACTCCTTTCAAATATTCCTCCAAAACTGTTGTATCTCTCTGCACTTCCAAAACAGATGTATGTATGTACTTTTCATCAAATATCCATGCAAATAATTCAAATTTGTTCTCTTAAATATATTCACAATCTGACATGAGATTCTATCAATTATGCAAGATCTTCCTTCCTATTTTATCTGACTTTTTAAAGTATTTATAATCTTTTGTTAAAATCTATTTCCACTGCCAGATTCTCTTTCCAAACTCTCCATAACCCTACTCCATCCTATCTTCCTCAGAAAACTTTATATATCTTTATACCACTCCTTTTCTTTCCTCTAATTATTTGCCATATTACCTGTTCCCATGGAGTATTCATTCCTTTAATCAACCTTTTAACCTCCTCTTTATTTATATAACTCCAAATTCATTTTACCAATAGCCAGTTATGTCAAGGCTAAAAGGCCAGTAGGAGAAAAATGCATAGATGTGAATTAGCAGAATAGTTCCACACAGGAAGTAGGAAAGATAACCAGGAGTTAACTTAGTATCTAGTCAGGAGACTCCTTGAATTGCATCATAAGGTGATGTGTGCAAACAGTCACCAGTTCTTCTAGACTGGTGACAGCATCACAGGGATTGAGCAAGAGTTGTGTAAGGCTGGGTAACAACTGCGAAATGCCAGGATATGACACACCAACTCAGATAAGGGGAAGGTATAAAACCAGGCACTTTGGAGCTGCGTGCCTTGCCTTGCTTAGCTGATGGAGACTGAGAGGAAAGCTAAAATGTAAGGACTACAACCTCTACGCGAATAAACCTCTTCGGAGAATTTACGGCGTCCCTGACTCCTTTGTTTACACTGGCGAGGGGGAGAAGGAGGGGCCAAGCCTCAGCAGAATCGGAGATCGGAGAAGCGAGGCCTTCAGCACCTTGGACAGCGACGCTGGAGCTGACAGGCTGATGCTGAGCTGAGGCACACAGAGAGAGAAGGATTGATTTCTAGCCAGCACGAACCAAGTGCGACTCTGCAATGCAATGCGATGGAGATTTATCACCACAGGGGGGTAGCTGACACCCCACTACCCCCTGACAAGTTATTCCTTCCAATCATTTTCCCAACTTTCCTATCTATATTGGTTCTCCATTTTCCTCATATAAATGTTCTATCCTCTGACAGACTTTCTCCTCCAACATCTTCACTCTCTCTTTATCCCTCACAATCCTATTTTATCATTCATCACATTTATCAATACCATTTTAGAATTCCCAGTTGACAACCTTTTTTTCCGTTTGTTCCAAGCTGATAAGGGGCCTTTTCCCACTAGGCCTTAAAACCCTTCTAAGACCCCATTAGGAACCTGATTGGCACCTGATTGGTACCAATTCGGAAGGTCCTGTCCCCGCCTGGACCCCATTGAAGGCTCCATCTGCAAGGCCCTGTCTCCATGAGGGCAGGCAAAATCTCGATTTAATAGGTCCTTCAGACCCTTAAGTCTGGATTTCCTATAGACCTGATTAAAGGTGTCCACAATCTTCAAGGTCCAGATCTCTAGGAGGACCCCATCTCAAAGATCTGGATCTTGAAGATACAGATGTTTGACTGTGCGTGGAAAGTGGGGGATCTCTTTCAAAGGCCCTATCTACTGTTTTTGCATCCTTCCAATTTACCAAAAATTTCTTATCTCTTCCTGACGTTATTCATTTCTCTTTCCAACCTGCACCATTTTTTTAATCTCTATACTATGCCTTACTCTACTATACAACCACCAAACTCCTTTACTGCTCTCAGTAATACAGTAATACACAAAAATATATTAGAAATTTAAAAGAGATATATAAGGTGTATTACTTTTGCTCTTATTTTTTGTATTTTAAAAAATGAACTTGTATGCTACCTTGGAATCTTTAGATAGGAAGTATTATATTGTATATGCCTAAATAAATAATACATATATATGTTTTATGAATAAATGTTATGATGAGACAAATAAATGTCACCTTCAAAGATTTCAGGTGAGCATATACTTTAATTTAAAAAACCCCACACAGTTACAACTACATTTTAAAAGAGGGGCTTAACTGCCCGGGGCTGGTACAGAATGTATGGAGCTGTAGTTCAAGAGCATAAAGGGTAGAAGTTGAGGACCCTTCCATTAAATTATGTACAAATGTAAAGGCTAAAATCACCACCGTTTGCAGATACTGCCTCTAGCTTTGCAGAACCCTCTAATTTTCAGAGCATCTCTGAGTGAACAAAAGGAGCCAATTCACAGAAAGAGCACAGACAATGCATCTCTTACATGCAAATGAAACACATGTAACCCTAGCCCTCCTGGAACTCCAACTTTAGCTTGTTGCTCTCATATTAAGGAAGATGGTATACGCAGAGGCAAAGGACAGGACATGTATGTTTTGCAAAGAGAGCCAGATACTTTTGCACACTTAACCAAGGCACAGTCAGACACAGTAAAACGGATGACCCCAGGGTGAATTTGAAGCTCAAAGGACAGACATACAAAAATATGACTTACTGCATCCTGAAGCCTCTGATGGGAAATAATAACTCTTGGGGTCATTGCCAGAGTCAGATTGGACAGGAAGCTATCATAGCCAATCCCAGCCTGGAAATGGCTGATATGGCTGCCTGATCAATCAGATGGAAACTCTGGCCAGTCGCAGTCAATGACTGGTGATCACTTGTCACTATGAAAGGCAAAAGAAGGTTTTTAGTCGCTTACATTTAAAATTATATTAAACCTTTTTCTGCGTTTACAGATAGGGAAATACTTTGAAAATGGACGCCCCCCAAAAAACCCTGTGTGTGATTATGTCCCAAATGTGTAATACATACATCTCAATTAGTATTAAGAGCAGGTACAGCTTAAAATTAGGTCTAGTCTAAAAGTTTTAAGCAATCTTTTTCAACTCCATGAAGTTGAACACATTATCCACTGCTGCTTGGAGCTAATTTTCCTCCTATTTTCCTTCTCTAGAGTAAAGTAAAGAACCATTGCCTTTACTCATTAAATGTCTAGAATCATTAAGTAAATCTGACTACCATGCTGATACTTGTCTCAAAACCAAATCACAGTGAGGGTACTGCTTCCTCCTACTGTTCTGAATTGGCTTTGATAATCACTAAAAAGTCAAATTTGACTGGCTATGTAATGGCACTGTGATGTCCTCAGTCCAGAATGAAGTAGGAGGAGATTTTTCAAAAGAAAGGTGCTGACACTAAATTGGGAAGCATATCATTGCTGTTCACAGAGCTCTAAAATCAGGTCCCAAAAGTTAACTAACCTGAATTTGCAGTCAGCTGTATACCCAGTATTTTTTTACACACAAAACACAAAAAAGGGGATCTGTTCCCTTCTTAGCAGTTAAACACTGCAGATCAAAATCACAGAATTTCTAATCATGATAGCGTATTTTTATTATTGCAGAAAATTGATAAATATTCTTATTAGAATTACACTTAATGGCTTTGGAGGTGGGGGAAGAGCACTTAGAATACTACTTGAGATTTTTTAAAAATTCTATTTATCCATTGCAGGGAACTAGAAATATTCCATTCATCAGGGACAAGTCTTCTTCACTCTATTCCCACTTGTATTCAAAGCAGAAGGACAATTTGGACTGCATCTAACCAAAAGTAACACATTCAGATGAAAGCAGATGTTGCATTTTTTAAAGCAGAAGTGTTTTGTGCCATGGGAGAAAATCTGTCTGATTGATCCATGAGTAGATATAATATCTTGAATCATATGAGATTAGTTGTTGCTGGGAGAAAATAAATGTATGAAGTATTCATAGGCTGAAACTTAATGTTACTGGGTACTATCAAGTCAATTATTCATTCATTAAAAATATTTATATACTAGTCTCATAAAAAAAGTGAAGCGATTTACAAAACATGGGAAATTAAAACAACTAAAATAATAATAGTCACATAAAAGCATTCTTGAAATCGAGAATGGGGAAAAAAAGTCCTAGGTAAAAAGATAATCCTTCAGATGGCACTTAAAAATGGAAGTGTGGCGCAATAAAATCAGAAGTATGGGCACTCTATGAATATCTGCTTTGGACAGAAGTGGGAAGAAAGTGAAGACTTTATAACTTTTAAAAATAGTTCCTGAGGCCAAAATGTGATTCTGCTGGAACTCTGCAGTATTAAAACTTTGGGCGCTTCCGCACTGGCCATATGAACACATTAAACACACATTAAACACACATAGAAAACTTACCTTCCACATTGGAGGCCGGATCTGGGACTCTTCGTTGCGGCCGCTTCCACACTCCCGTGCGTGAGACCCATTCTTAATGGTGTCTCACCGCCAAAAGATCCGGCCTACGGGAAGACCTCAAAATTAGGTCTTCCATCCAGCCCCTCACCTCAATCCATTCGGAAGCAGGACGCTTCTGCGCACAGAGAGGCAAGGGGCTAGATGTGCTGGTGGCCACCATCTTGGGAAGGGCAGAAGTGGGGAAGGAAGCAAGTTTGCCTCCTTCCGCCCTTCCCCCGTGCACCATGTGCCAGCGGAAATGTGTGGTGACTGGCAGCTGCATGCTCTCATCCCGCAGCTCCAGGGCGCGTCAGCAGTGTGGGAGGCCAGATGCCCTTTGGAATGGGTGCTGCGGCCTTTGCACAGCACCCATGGGATCCGGCTGGCCTGATCCGTCCTTCCCATGCATGCGCAGACACGTGAGGCCTCCTTGGAACCATCCCTATTTCAGACGGATCCTTGGGAGGATAGATCACCGGGAAATTGATTTTCTTAAATCCGTTTCTCGGCGGCCAATGCGGAAGCACCCTTTGTTTCTACAAATTTGAAGGGCTTTGCTGAACTGCTGCACATCCTAGGACAGAGATTTAATTTTGTTTATGTCTGGAGGGATGAGAAATATCTGTGTAGACATTTTTCTGATGGTTCAGGGCTTCAGTTTTACTAGGATTTTCCTTTCTTTTTATGCTTTTCTTTTGGTGTTTTAGCTGTTTAAAATTGTCCTGATTTGACTTTTTATTCATAAGGAAAGCCCAGCTCTCTGCAGCATTGGTAGAGCCTTAACGCATGCATAGGTTATTTCAGTAGTGAAATTTATTGGGAAGTTTCATATGACATGTCCTTTTCATGTTTTTGTTATCTGATTTTATGGGTGAGCTTACATTTTTGAAAACTTGCCCAGGAAATCCTACCCTCTGAGTCTTGTGCTTGAGAATTATTTTTCTTTAAGATTAACTCGTCCCTGGGAATAGTTCATTTAATAGTATGATATAGGACAGTGTCATCTGCATGATGGCACTGGCACATACCATTTCTAAAGCTTACTCATGCTTCAGGGCCATCCACTAAAGAATCCAAAGTAGGGATGTGCATGAATTTTTATTTTTTATTCAGTTCAAATCGAATGCAAGAAAATTTGTATTTCTTTGAATGGATCCCCTTCAAATGCGATAGGATTTGTATGCTATGCAAATGTTCAATCCATATGAATCCCATACAAATACATACAAATCCCATACCATTCCCATATTAAGCTCCATATGAATGTATCAAAACACTCCATTCTAATTCAAACATCAATCTTTGAATGTCCAACATTCTATATGAATCCGAATGTCCAAATTCAGCTGAATTCATATGACTTTCAAATGTTATGAATATCCATGCACATCCCTAATCCAAAAGGGCTAGAAGCTTTCTTTCATAGTCTTGAAACCACCAGGGCCCCATGAAATGGATTCACTAACCATTCTGAACATGGAAGCATGCCTTTTGTATATCTCTATGATCTGCATCAGAGATTGCTGAGCCCCTGATAGACCTGTTTAAACAGGTCTACTGGTAATCCTGATTAGGACCTCCCTAGCTGAAATTACAATCCAACCAGTGTGGAGGGACCATACTAGTGGAGATGGGATCTCAGGGTTCCCACCAGCATGCAAACCAATGAGGCTCAGAAGAGGACTTCATGGTCCCTTATTATAGATCAACAGTAAATGCAGCCTCCAACTCAGTTATCAGAGAACACTTTGTATCAAGTAAACCATATCATTTTTCTGCTGAAGCACTCTCATTGCCACTGAGGACTTTAAGAACTATCTACTAAAAGTCAGAATAGCTTGCCCACATTTAAATCTTAGCCAGTAGCTGTTTCCTAACAGCAACTGAATATAGCACAAGGAAGCAATTATGTACAGAATCGCTCCCCCGCTATTATTGTTTCCTGCATAGACAGTACCGGCATGTTTTGGTGATTCACAGTTTGGGGAATTAGGCTACCATCAAATTCCCAGATGAGTGCATCATCACCTCCACACATGTACCCTTGATGGAGGTATAATTGCTGCTCTATCCAGAAAGCTAAGTGGCTCCCTAAAAAGTGCTACAGCTGGAAAATGATACGTGAGGCAACTCCACCATAACTGTGCATAATGGTGCTATATTCACCCCGTCTGGGTGCAGCAGGTTTTTAAACTGCATTGCCTTCTTCCTTCTCAGACTGTCCATACTCTGACATTAGCCAAGTTACATTCTTTGGGGACCATAATTCATCTATATTTAACCTTGGGAGAGAGCTTTCACAGTGCCTGAATCTGTCCTCTTCTCATATATACGTTTTGCTACTTTTAATAAGATGCAAGCAATAACAGAATAAATCAAGCAATAGTGTTCTTGAATGCCATTTTTAATATTTAGAGAAATGCATCACAGTAGTTCTTTTTTCTCCCTAAATTTAACCTTGGCTGTTTCTGCACTTACTTCATTTAATACGGATTAAGGAGATTTGGATCTTTGGGATCCGGTCCTTGGAGAATCCAGTCCAAGTAGTTCTGCATCATGGCAAGGACCCCATTTTTCTGCACGGAGCGTTTAGCACCTGACAGCAATGGGTGTGAAACAGGACTACCATGTGGTGCTGAAGCACCCATCCTGAGGCTCCAATTAGGCCTAAATATGCATGAGCAGGGAGGTTCACCAGTGGTGCAGCATGATTGGTCCACATAATCAGGGATGTGCTGAATGCTTTCCTGTCAGGTTCCTAATGGACTCCATGAGAGTTCAGTCTGCCCTGGCAATGACTTAGTTTCAGATCTGTATTTCCAATCCAGACTACTTACATTGCATTGACTATTATATCAGTACAGGATCGTTATATCTGCAGGCATCTCAATGTTGTATTTACATAAGGGAAGCAATACATGTTTCTGAATCGGAAGGGCAAAAACAAGCCATTTCAGCTGTACATAGAGATACATGCAAAGCAATAAAATTGGGAATTTTAGTATATATTCCAAGACAAAAGAGGGCAAAAGGTACACCATATCAGCTGCTCATTTTAGAGGAAGATATGATGCCAAGAAAATAGAACAACTGACTGCCAGCCTCACTTTCCCCTTTATTCATAAAGCACACTAATTCATTTTGCCAGATGTATTGACAGAAATGGAGGTAAAAAAGACCCAAATGTGCATTATAGATAACATGTCATAAAATATTTGGAGAATCTCAGTGAAATCTGGCAAAGAAAGCTTGTTGATGTCCTTTGTGTCCCGACGGACAGAGAAACGATGAAATTGCAGGCTGGATACTTACTTAAAAGGCCTAACTGACACAGCAGAATTTAGTATCTCATGTGATAAAAAGAGAACACAGAGGAATGCAGCTCCAGGGCTTCTTTTCAGAACAGGAGTAACGGCATCATGTAGCAGAGCATCAGGTCAATTGATGGAGCCTTCTCATTCTGACAAGGGAGCAAGATGTTAAGGACTCTTTCAGGTTGCCAACAGATTATTGTAAAGGACGTAATGGTAGAGAGGCTGGATATTTCCCTCAGTTTCTTTGATGGAGTCCCACTTCCCACTAGCAGTTAAAATAGTGAAAATATGCAGAATCATTTGCATCTTCAATTAGAAGTTAAAGATTTCATTTCACCTAGGTGAAGATCTCTACTTAAAGCTAAAGATGTCCTAAAAAATTAAACACACATAGCCCAAGTCAGAAGTAGTGGATTCAATGAAACCCACTGCAGAGCAAAAATGCATTTAGAGCATGAAGTACTAAAACTTTAAATCAATGTGAATGTGTGTATGGTCAGGTTCCAACTAGGCAATTTAATCTGGTTTTAAATCAAGGTTTTTTAAAACAGCAGCATGGTCTGACTTCATGGGGGTGGGTAATTCAAAACCCACCTATATAAACCTGCTCCCAGATATCATGGTGTCCTTTGGTGGCAGCTTTTGTTCATCGCTTGCTCCCCCACCATAGCACAGCTTCTTTCTCATGTTAACAAGGCAGTAGAAGATTAAAGATCTCTTCCCCTTTGTATATTGGTGTTTTGTGCAAGATCGATAGATCAGAGCAGTGCGAAGTGGCAGAAGTGAGGCAAAAGGAGAAGCAGGCAAGCTTTTACACAAGAGATGGCAGCTTTGGATCTGTCATGATCAGCAGACATTTCATTCAGACATATCACCCAATGATACATTGTTATATCTCACTCCTGATAAATGTATCTCTTGTTAGCACATAATGGCAGGCAGCCTGGGAAGAGAGGGCTAGGGCAGAGGAAATCACAGCTTATCACTGGGCCAGAGGAAGCTGAGGAGAAAGCCCCAAAAGCATGGTTCCTTCCCCCCAAAAAACTGCTTGCATTCCCTTTTGCTAAATAAAGTGGACTATTTCTAAATCCAGCAGTGAGACCTCTTTTGATCTGAATATTAATAATCCGCATTTCAGGACCTTTAACCCTCAGAAACTGTGGATTCTTTTAAAACTTTGGGAATGGTGAGCATTCCAAATGGTCTCAAAGCTCTCTAAATCTTGAATGGGAATGCACCCTTACCATAAGAGATGAATTTTTAAATAGTGCCCTTCTCTGCACTGCTTCCAGCTAGGGATGTGCACAAATGTGTGGGGGTTTTGCATTCAAATTTGAGTCGAATTGAATGTCAAAACATTTGATTTGATTTGAATGTTTAAAATCTGAATGCAGCAAAAACTGATTCGAATCCAATACATTCAAATCTATTCATTCAAATGTTAGATACAAATTTGAAGATACGAATGTCGACAACAATCATAGGTGTTATACGAATCTGTATGCATTTCGTATGCATCCCGTTTTATCCCGTATGCATCCCGTTTTTGTTCCATATTATAAGTGCAAATGCATACAGATACATATGATATGAGTACAGATACGTATGAAATACATATGTATCTGTACATTCAAATCATTCAAAACATAAGAACATTTGAACGAATGTTTTGGAACATTTGAAATTTGTTTAAATTCTAATGTGAAGACATTCTATTCTAATTTGAGTGTGCACATTCATTCGAATTTGAACGAATTTCGAATGTTTAGAACATTTGTTTGTATCCATACTTTCAGCTAGGCTGCAATTCTGCAGATGACCTACAACCATAATAAAAGGACATAGTAGATCAAGCAAACTTAAGTTGTGTTTATGCATTTCCCCAACAATAAATGCAGGAACAAAAGGAAAAACCACATTATCGGGGAGGGCTGGAAGAGTTTTATCTCAATGCAGCTTTCATCTGTTACACAATGCAAATGTCTCAAAGGTAAATCCTTGTGCACATGTTATTTAGGGAAACCAGATGCTCTATTATGAGTGAATTTGGAGGAATTAGCACGTTGTCCTGGGATTACAAGCAGACAATATAGGGCTGGCCTTTCGGTTTTGGATGCTATTTGACATTATTAATTTTAATGTAAAGCTCCTTGAAAGAAGTCTCAAGGGTCAGAACACATAACTTTTTTTAACCCCTTCAGGCAACAAACCTAAACATCTAAATGCATGTATGCTCTTCAATTATGGCTGTGTTCTGACCCGTATATCAGCTTCCTAGCATCCAGATATGTCATTTAGAACAACCTTTTTTTTTTAGCATTGTTCATAGTGGACATCTACAGTCTCTTGGTTAGGGCTTTCTAATATTATGAAACTACATATTTTAAAGCTCATATAAAAATTAAAGTAGGAAAATGTCTAACTTTGTCATACTGGGATAAACAAATTTCCAAATAATTTGTTTCTCCTCAGGTTGATTAGAGTAAGACCTCGGACCAAAATCAAAGATATTTGAAAAACATATGGAAGAGGTGGTAACAGTTACCGTCCTAGATGGCTTTAAGGAAAGGTTAGACAAATTTATGGATGACAGATGTATCATTGGCTACTAGAACGGATGCCTAAGTACATCTTCAGGCCATGGGGACAAGCAGGATACTTCTGCTTGCTGGGATTCGAGAGCCCTTGTCTCTGCTTGAGATGCCCAT
This sequence comes from Aspidoscelis tigris stejnegeri, assembly GCA_023333525.1. Lineage (NCBI taxonomy): Eukaryota > Metazoa > Chordata > Lepidosauria > Squamata > Teiidae > Aspidoscelis > Aspidoscelis tigris. The sequence goes on along the minus strand of JALMGA010000007.1, from coordinate 65,691,345 downwards.
GGGAAATTGGTGGGCCACTGTGTGTGACAGAATGATGGACTAGATGGGCTGTGGCTGATCCATCAGGGCTCCTCTTATGTTCTTATGTTCTAAAATCCTAATATGTTCATTTTCGGATGTGTTCTGTAAAATGTTAATCTGTTGTGGTCCTTCAAGATAGCCCTTCTACCCTTAGATAATAAAGTCTTCCTTTGGTCTACAATCAGAAATTATTCATACAAACTGACCCATTCTTTTTTCCCTTAAACTTTCCATGAAGCATAAAATGCATTTAATGGATACATTGATGATAAACTGAGGGCAGTCTGCAATCCCTATCATACCGCAATTGGAAATGTTATTATTCTTCCTTTCAGGTACTATCCCTTGTTCTCACATACAGCTATCCTTTGATTCAGCCTTCTTGAGAAAAAAAAAACTACTGAGAGAAACAGCATGTGCCTTTTGCTCAGGAAGCTCCAGTTAAAGGTATCAGAATTTCTGGCAAATCTCTAGAAAGCTGCAGCCAGTTAGAAAGCAAAGCAGATGAACAATGCAGGATTACTATAAGCTCACATAGAGATACATGGGGATGTGGTGGTATCAAGGAAGCCATGATTCACATAAGCAAAAATACAGTAGCTCTGTATGAGATTATTATAATCTAGAGTGGTTAGAACTGTGGTCCTGTAGATGCTTCTCAGTCACAATTTTCATCATTCACTGCTATTGTCTATGTAAGTTGGGAAGGGTAATGAGAGTTGTGGTAAAGAGAAGTCAGGAGAAAAGTTGAGCCACCGTGTATAAACCCATATGAACCCATATGGGCCACCATAATCTGTTTCTGACTCTGTCTTGTGCAGACAAAGCAGACTAACAGGGCAGAGTCTTATAAATCCAGATTAACATGTAGTATAAAAGGGTCCATGCAGAAAGGCCCTCACTATCAAGACCTAGATGAAAATATTATTCCCCTTAATTTCTGATTATTTCCCATTACTTATTGGTGGGATTTATTGCTGTAAGTCCAATAAGTAATCTTTTTGTAGCAGAGCTTAGCAGACAGCCATAAAGGGATAGAATGACTTTGCTTTGCTAGTATGATAGAAATGCCAAAAGAAATATTTGGATCTGAAGCTACTCATAGTATGTAAGTTTTTTCCTGTCCTATGAATGGACAGCTTCTGCTTGATAGTTGTGGTGACTCAGACAACCCATCCCTTTGCCATCCTCTGCAGAGTAATACGAGTTGGAAGCAAGCTGCTAAGCATCCCAGTCAACTGCCAGTTCCCGAAGAAGAAGAAGAAGAAGAAGAGTTGGCTTTTCTACCCCACTTTTCTCCCCATTTAAGGGGACTCAAAGTGGCTGACAAAGCTTTCTATTCTTCTCCCACAACTAAACACCCTGTGAGGTGGGTGAGGCTATGAGAACTCAGAAGAGAGCTGTGACTAGCCCAAGGTCACCCAGATGGCTTCATGGGGCAGGGCAGAATCGAACCCAGTATTCCCAGATAAGAGTCCAGCTCCCTAACCACTAGACCAAACTGTCTCACCCACTAGACCAAACTGGCTCACAAACTGGCTTTATCCTAAAGTTCCCTTACTGGTGGCCTGCTTTATATGCCCAATGTAAAGGCTCCCTTATAGCAGCAGACTGAGTCCCATGTAAAGCAAAACACTTGAAGTTTATTGTTACAAAAAAAGAAAAGAAAAGAAAGCAAAGAAGCAAGCTTGAAGTTTGGCTTTAAAGTCTTTAGCCTCCTGTCCCCATGTGCCAAATACTGTGAGGCGAACATGAGTTCGCCTCAGGAAAGTCCCCATGCAAAGCCTTAATCCGGACTACATGAGGAACAAACTCAAAGAAAGCGAAGTAAAAAAAAAAAACCTTTATAACTGTTCTCGCCCCAAATTACAGGGCAAGAGCAGGTTATCCTGGGGGGATGGGGACACTTACAATCACAGCATTAACGGGCGGGGTTTCACTGTCTCCACTGCTAATGTTGCGATCACATGAGCAGAGCTCCCATGAAATGATTAAAACAGCAGTGGCTTTCACGGCTGTTTTAATCATTTTACCCGAGCTCTGCTTGTGCTCTTGACAGCCCCTATACCCACCTGACAGCTGCCCAGCTGACTGTAGGGAAACTGTCAGGAGGTCGTTTGGGATAGAGCAAGCCCTTATCTGGGAGATTGCATGCTCAGGCAAGGGGGTGTGGAGAAAACCATGGCATCCCAATGCAGGGATTTGCCACAGTTTTCATGGGGACGGGCAGGTTTGCCTTGAACCCACCCTATCCTCCATTGCCATGGGGGCTCCTTAATGCAAATTAAGATTCGCATTAAGGCTGCCCCAAATCCACCCCAGGGTAAGGCCAGCCCCATGGGGACGTGGCTTAGGTTGCTCAAAAACATTGCTTAAGTAAGTTTCCTACCCTCAGTCAATTGCTCCCATGTAAGCAACAGTCCCTATCTGGCTCTGTTTGAAAACCTAAATAGTCAACAGCCCCTTTTCACAGGACTTTCCCTCTCAGCTCTGAGTAATAAACACACTCAGAGTACGTAGCAGTTCTTAGCCTCCTGCGCAAGCTCTCCTTCCCTCTGGCACTGAGAGAAGAGGCCTATGCAGCTCCTTGGAGCAACACTCCATGATCCCCCTCTAACCCTGACGAGATGCACGCGAGAGAGAGATGCCAAGCTGCTTTGTCTGCCACTTTTATAGTCTACGATCTGACAGCTCTGATTGGTCCATTTTCGGCAGACTGGTGAGGCTTCTGATGGTGCCCCACCCCTCCTGTCAATCACGGAGCACTGAAAGCCCACCAAGCCGCTGCTCCGCTGTCTAGCCTTGGCGCAAACGCCACAATAGTTATAGACAGAGACACACTTATTTTAGGCCCAGGATAACAGCTTTGAATGTAATATAGCCCAGAACTGCTGAAGGCCTTAGCAAATAAATTTCACATGCTCCAGGCCTGCATTTCTTGACATTTTTATAAAGTCTGAATCTGTCACATTCCCCTTACATAGTGACTCAGCTAATGTCACCTATTACTCTTTGCAATTTTTCTTTGAGAAAAGTTAACATTCCAAACCACATTAACTGCACACTGCAGAGCAAATACCCATGGCACAATTTTCTCCAGCTGAAGAAACAGTTGGGTAATTAAACTTAACAGGGCTAGCTTTTCAGAGCCCACTTATTTCTTGATTAAATCCAAAAGCACACTTTCCCCTTTTATATATATTTAAGAAGCATGTACACAACACTCAAGCAAGAGTACAATTCTTTTTATGTGCTTCATTAACAAGAACAAACCCTTCACAGTGTAAACCTAGTAACCTCACATCATGGGGCAATGGCTTCCATGCTGTCATCTGAAACCACAAATCATTACCAAAAGATGCTTTCTGAACTTATGCTTGAAAACAAACGTGGGTAACTGGTTTTCTTAGGTGTAGAGATCAAAAATACAATAATGTATTTTTAATACTCTCCCGTTATTGAAAAACCAAATATTAGAGTTGTGTTTTTTTTAAAAAAAAATTAATTCAAATGGTGACCCAAAAACCTTTTTAAAATAAACCTACTAATTTTTATTCAACCTAATTTTTATTTTCCTAATAAAGAAATCTGAGTAATTTCTCTGTTCAGTATTTCTTGATGTCACTGCTGACAGGTAGTTAGAAATGTATTGTGAAGTGAAATAAGACAAAATAGAGTTCAAATTAAAAACTCATTAGTGTTTAATTTCATTAAACTTTACAGAGCTGCTTTCTCAGTTAAATATTTAACAGTTACTAATAGATACATGGGAACCTTGGCTTGCATAAAGGTTTCGTGATATATTTTTTTCCAGAGGTGTTGAACCTTGTCCATATATTAATCATAACTGGTAAGATTCAACCAATTGACCTTAAAGCCTTCATTTCTAGTGTCAGAGCAGAAGGAGGGGGAATTGTCTGATGCTGCTTGTATTGGTTGCCTATCACCTAGACAACATGATTGAGCGCTTTCCTTTTTTTCCATCCCCTGACTACTTAATTCCTATCCAATCATCAGTTCCTGGCTAGACTGACCCTGGGGAAGTGTAAATTAAAAATGCAATTCTTCGTGAACTAACTAATGCACCAACATCTAGAATGCTGAATGTGGGTCAGCCCGCATTAGCATGGAAAACAGACATTTTCTCATCAAATAAGTTCCCCTGATAAAGCTCTGTCTCTTATAGTCACTGTAGCATAAGGTATTGATTGCGCCTCATAACGAAAGGTGAATGATCACACTTTACCTAATCATGGAGATATTTTATTATTAAAAAGCCAGGAATTTGGTTTTCTGTCAAGACAGTTTGGGGGCTAGAACATGGTAAAATCGAACCAAAGTGTTTTTGTTAGCTTGGACAAATCAATCCTTTAACAAAGGGTGGCTTTGCTAGGGTTGATATACTTTATTGTCTCTCAATACGTGATAAGCATGATTTGCATAGCAGCCATAATGTTCCAAATTATAATAATGACTAATTATAATTGGCCTGAATATTTACATATTGTGCAGATTTTTAGTTATGCAAAAGAAAAAGAAGCAAATATATGATCAGGTCAACATGCAGGTCACAGCATAAAGCACATTCTAGTGATTCAGATATTGTCCCTCTCAGACTCTGAAAGAACAATCTTGCTATAGTTAGCTTTGATCATTTCCGTTTGGGATTTGGTTTTCACACCAAAAATGGTGTGTTGGTTGCTGTGCAAATTCAGTCTACTTATGTTCATAACTAGAAGTAAGCTGGGAGAGAGGGGAGAATCCAATGCTTTTTGAATGCACAGCGCCCATACTCAGTTACTGATCAAACACCCCTCTCGCAACTCAATGATCAGACTCCACTCCTGGGGATCGGCAGTCTGGTCACTTCAGAGGCCAGTGATCAATCATGGCTACCAACCCCAACACACCTGTGTGGACGCCACCAATGTTGGTAAATTAGGAAATTTCTGGGAATGCAGGTCATGCTTGGAGGCTGTAACAACCTCTTCACCGGAGGGTCACTAATTGTTGACTACCAGCCGAAGTGCAACTAGGGCCCTTGTGAAGCTGCAAAGTTGGGACTGCAGCCTGGGTTTGAGAACCTCACCTTTCAAAGTCCTGGTCCTGGTGAAAGGGGCAGCAATGGGAAAATAATTATGTTGCTGGGCAGTCTTGAAATTCCTTCCTCAGGGTGGTGCCTGCTAACAAACGGTATAATTACCATGTATGTTACCTGTATGCTACTTCTATCTTTTCTCGTGTTATCCAAAGAAGTTTTATGTCTTCACTATAGGAGGCTTAATTATATATTAAAGTTTAAATCCAAATAACTTTGTCGCTTTGCTTGAGTGACTGAGTTCTGGCATAGGCTTAGCAGGCAGTCTAAACAGAACTTCTTGTCTTTCTTATGAAACAAGCATGATATATGTGTTAAATCACAGATGACATCCATGTCTGTGGACTGAACTGCTAAAATCATGGATTGACAAATCACATGACATCATCTTCAATTTCACTGCCAGAGACTATCACTCTATATGCAGTTTCAGAATAACACTTTGGAGGCTGCCCATCCCTTGCAGATAGGAAGAAGGGGGAAATAATTTAACTTATTCTATGTTTGAATTCTTAGGTGTTTCCTGCACTTACCTTTAGTCCAGAATATGAGGCTGTGAAGTTCACTTCTGAGCCTCATGCAGACCTGTGAGGACCTGCATCCCACTGGAACACTCCAGCTGAATTAGATGGTGCACACTCCCAACAAGGGAGGCCCTGGTCAGAACTATTGGACCAGCAGACCCTTGTCCAGACCACAAAACATACAGAAGACACACTTCCCTTATCAAGGCAAGTGGGGCATTCATTGTGGTGACAAACTAAAGTGCATCACCAAAATGCTTCTCCCAGAGACTCCAGAGTTAGGAATTTTTGTTCCTAACTCTCAAAGGCTGCATCCCCATTACAACCTTATTTTGGTTTCAAACCGTTTTCAATCCTTACAGACCCCACGTCAGTTTGGCTTAACACGCTTTCCGCGTGTTAAATCGTCCCAAAGCATTGTAAATGTTAATCCTCATTTCAACAGGTCTCACTCCAGTTCGTGCGCTTGAAACGTTTTACATTTTTTACTGTGGGGACCATACGGTGTTAAGGGATGAGAATCCGTGTTTAGGGTTTCCCTCCCCCAATAGCTTGCTTCCAAAGATAGTGATTTCATTGAAAAAATCCACCCCTCAAAACAGCCACTATAAAAATCCACTCCTTAAAGCTACACTGTAGCTATCTACCCACTTCACACCTTATAACAATGTTGCAAATTTGCGCAATTCTAGCTCTTTGAAAGTTCTGACCTTTAGAAAGAGAAAAGAAAGTAAAGCAGCTGGAGGTTCTGTTTTACAGGCTGTGGCTGTGAAGGGGGCTTGCGTTGCCGCTGCTGCTGTGTGCAGCCACCCAGCCACCCAGCTAGGCTCCCTGAAGGGGTCCCTTATGGGTGGCGCGTTCATGCCAGGAGAAAGAGGGCAGGGCAGCTCCAAAAAGTGGCTTTTAAAAAGTAGCCACTTGAGCCCCCCCTTGAGTCATGTACACCACGTATTATCCTCAGAATCCGGATCGAACGCAATTAAGCTGAAAGGAATGGGAACAGGCAAATTCGTGTTTGCATCCAGTTCTATTATTTTGGTTTAGGGAAACTGGATTAAGCTTATAATAGAGATGTGGCCAAAGTGCTTGGAGTCCAACCTCAAAGCTCACATGAGGGTAAGGGCTGGTAAGCAGCTATTATGGACTATTGTTTGCCCGGTATTCACATGTGAATACCTAAGTAAACACTAAAATAATTCATCAGCCCTGATGCATAGTAATATAACACTTTCCTTATTCAGAGGGGAAATAATTTCATACCTTATATGTCACAAAGAGAAATGCTAGAATTATTTGCAGCAGAAGAAGGAATTACATTTAACTGTAAAAATAATTGTACATTCTAGGCTAAGAGAAGGATTCTGTAATACAATCAAAATAATTTGAAATAAACATGATTTTCCCGGTGCTTCTTTGTGAATACACTCATTTCTTTTTCCTCTTTCTAGAATTTCTACCTTATACCTCATGGAATACTTCTCTGGAGGGTCTCCAACCTTCAGGATTCATTTTCAAAGACACAGAAAAACGCTACTAGGAGCCTGGCCCACTGATTCATGAATATGAATTTCAGTCTCACTGTCAGCTTCCATTATAGGTTGCTCCTATTTCTATAGAAAGGACTTCACAGTTTGGTATTTGCTTGGTTACTCATGGAAAAGAAAAGTAATCTGCATTTATTTTCCATCAGAGATCATATGGGAAGGAGAAAGTGCATCTGCATGGTTCACAGAACAGTATTTCTTTCCATTTCAGTCCCACCACTGAAGTGAAAAATTCTAAATTTCCAAATACTATACAACCATAGACGGCTCATCTACTGATTATCAGCACAGTCTTAGGGCTGGGACCTAAGGAGTGAAAGGCCTGGAGTGAATGTTTCTGGTCTTCAGAGCTCCCAGAGAGGGTATTTCAGTGGCTTGTCCTGTTGCACCACTTAAAAGGGTCCCCTATAGTGTACCAGACCACAGAGGTGTGTCATCTGTACATCTACATGGGCCGGTATACTACTCCTAGCACTCCTTAAAAGGAGGCTCAGCAATAGTTCAGAGGTGTTCATCCCACATTAAAGACCAGAGAACATATTTCTGAAATACACTAAAGGCCTTGATGTTGAAGTCCATTGGTAAACTTCAAATGTACTGTGAAGAAGGCCCTTCTACTGCAGTCACATGTAGCAAAAGAAGCACTAAAAATACCTCAGAAAGGGTAGCATGTGGACCTCGTCAGTCTGGGTCATGACTTCTGTGTTACCTTAGGCTGCATTCACATACAATGTAAAACAAAAACAAAATGACACCTTAAAAGGAGGCTCAGCAATAGTTCAGAGGTGTTCATCCCACATTAAAGACCAGAGAACATATTTCTGAAATACACTAAAGGTGCATTAGAGATGAGATGGAAATGGCATGAGATCCTTGTGCCACATGCAGGCATGTCCAATACACTTTAGGTGGTCATATTTTGCTGTGTGCACTCAGCTTAAATGGACAGCATAGGAAAGTTGTAGGAATTTCACAGGAGCAACAGTTCTAATCAAACAGGGTTTGTATGTGATAGAAATTCCACCAGCCTTGTCCTGCAACCAAAATGGCGGCACCCAGAAGAGTACCAGCCCTGGATTGGTCACAGGTGAGTGACCAATCATGCTGGGCTTAGGCTGTCATTACCTGGTGCTCACAAGTGTGAATACTAGTTAACGTTGGGTCATCGTGCTTCTTTCCTGTCCAGCAGACAGGAAGAGAAGTGTGAAAATGGCCCTGGTCTGGTCTACTGGTAGATCTCTTTGTCAAAACCAATGGCATACTACAGGGTGGTATACTGGCCTCGTTTTGGCAGCGTAACTAGGTAAGCCACCAAAATGTGTGCCAAAAGCCAGGAACTTTCAGAAATAGTACGTGAGCTGGTGTGGGTCACCATATGTAGACAGTCATCTTCCATGCTAGGCACAATCCATTTCAGCTTAGGGCAAATTGCTTATTCCAGTACAGGATGGCCCACCCTGTATCCAAATAGTAACGATAGGTATGGAACTTTCAAACACATGATCACTAAATGTAATTTTTCTTATCTGTACAGTAACCAATGAATGGCAAAGTGATGTTTTCTGTACATTTATTATTGTAAAAACTTAACTATTTTTAAGGCCTATATGTTGGGCCAAGCCGTGCCCTCTTAAAATATTTGCAAGGACAACCAGACTGTCCTGGGTCATTGTGGAATGTAGATTTTCATTAATTCCAGCTGGAAGGAGCTGCATTCTGTCCTGACAATTGTTAGATGTCCGTGCAGAGCAACATAAGCTTTTGGAAAGAGGTTAGGCATCTTATATATGCACATTCCAAAACAGCCGTTGGATTTGATCCTGCTGAAATGCACCCAGGCAGGGCTTTAACTTTATCACCTAAATCCTTTTCAGATATTTGAAATATCATAACAAGAGTCTCAATATACTGTTGTGTTATTTGGCCTGGGTTATTTGTCCTTCAGTTCTGTTGCACAGCCTAGCATCTGGTCAGTGGATTATGGAGAAAGCAAGGGAATTCCAGAAAAAAAAACCATCTGCTTCATTGACTATGCTAAAGCCTTTGAATGTGTGGATCACAACATATTGTGGCAAATTCTTAAAGAGATGGGAGTACCACCAAGTCACTTTACCTGTTTCCTGAGGAACTTACATGTGGCCCAAAAAGCAACAGGCAATATGACAATATGTTACCGCTGTATTTCTTATATGCAGAGTACATCATGCAAAATGCCAGGCTGGATGAATCATAAGCTGGAATTAAAATTGCCAAAAGAAATATCAACAATCTCAGATATGCAGATGATACCACTATGATGGCAAAAAATGAAGAAGAATTAAGGGGGGGGAAACAAGCTCAAAGATCACTGGCAGAAAGTGGGCCTATTCACGCTACAGCTTATAGTGCATGATTAGGGAACCTCTGGGGAAAAGCATCCACACCTTGAGGAGGCTGTTACAGCCTCCACATGCCCCCTGCCTTCCCAGAAGTTCCCTAGTCATGCATTTGGTGTGGAGCACAAAATTGTGCTCCACACCTTTACTAACTTTACCCAGGGATTTACCAGAAGTGTCCAACAGTGAGCACCTGCACCTCTTCCAGTACTCCAGGGTCGTCTGATATGCCACAGAAGTGTACTGGCACATGGGAAGACCATAGACGCAACTGTGACTGCAACTGTGCATGCGTAGAAAGCCAACGTCATCATGGCAATGGCACTGACACATGCACAGTCATGGTGGGCACCACAACCAAAATGGTGGTGCCCTGAAAAGGACCAGCCCTGGAATTGGTCACAGGTGGGTGACTGATTGCATGAGGTGTGGGATGTAGTTACCTAGTGCTCGCTAGTTAACATTGGGTAATTACACTCCTTTCCCATCCAGTGGACAGGAAGAAAAGTGCAAAGCTGCCCCATGAATGCAGCCATGAAATTAAGAGGCACTTACTCCTTGGGAGGAAAGCTGTGGTTAACATGGGCAGGATTCTAAAAGGCAGAGACATCAACTTGCTGAAAAACGTTCAACATTGACAAAGCTATGGTTTTCCCAGTAGTAATGCAAGGCTGCGGGGGTTGGACAATAGTGAAGATTGAGCACCGAAAAATCAACACTTTCACATCGTGGTCTTGAAGAAACTGTTTGAGAGATTCAAATCAGTCAGTACGGAAGAAAATCAACTCTGTTCATCCAAAGGACAGATATTGAAGCTGAAGCTCAAGGCCTTTGGCCACATAGTGAGAAGACAGGACTCATTGAAAAAGATACTGATGCTGGGAAAGATTAAATGCAAAAGGAGAAGGGGACGGCAGAAAATGGGATGGATAAATAATGTAATGGAATCAAGAAACATAAGCTTGGGCAAACTCAGGAGTCACTAGATGGCAGAAGGGCCTAATGTGCTAGGATCAATGGGGTGATGAAGAGTTGGACAGAACTTAATGACTGAACAACCACATGGAATGTGGAACCATCCAAAATGTCTTCTTGTTTGAGGTCTCCTATATTTTTTTAAATGGGGGATCAGCTTTCATATGAAGCTTCTCCACCAATATCTACGCACACTTTAGAATATTTTTCTGTTCTTTATCTGACACGCAGGACTGTAGATAGGAGTGTTGGATCGTGTTTTCAACATTCATTTCAAACAGTATGTCCTGCCACAACCTTCCTGCGGAAACATTTGAAGATGCCAATGCTTCTGGCAATTCTGTTCCCCTCTGTTTGTCACGTAAAAAGTTGCCCTCAAAGAATAATCATCATAATGGCAATAGTGACATCATCTGTCCTCTCTAGGTGGTGTTTGATAGACTTCAGAGGCTCCATTTGACTTTCCTTTGCAGCATACAGAGGTTTCAGTGTGAGAGAGGGTGTTCCCAGATGTTTCTTCTTCCAGAATCTATCCTCAGTGAATTCATACAGAGAAAAACGCACAGATGTCATATTTCAAAATCAAGCAGCTTCATTAAAAGCGGATACAGGATCACTAATCACCATGTGAATTGTATGGTACAAAAGAAGAAGAAATCCTTCTTCTGTTCTTTCCTCTCATGTTGGCACCATTATCATAGCACGGAGTTCTCATGTCAGCTACTACTGCAATTATGCTTTTAAGGACGCATATTTGTCATTTCAGCTCTTGTGGTATTATCAGTGTCACTGGAATTGTAGGAAATTGTCTGTCAGTCACCAAGCTGAAGGTACATTTTCAAGAGGTTCTTTTTGCTGCCATTAAAGTTATTTGCTCCAAGAGGCTGATGTCAGCAGAATCTGACTCTCCTTGGAACACCTGGGTCTCCATACTTTTGAACTCATCACCCCCTCGCTACCCCCTCCCAACTCATTTTCTTACTCTTGCTGACTTCCTCCCTCTATCTTCTGCCTCTACCTCTTTGGGTAGGGGAAGGCCATAATAAGATAAAATCTAATTAATGTTCTTAAGGAGGAGTGTAGAGCCCAATGCATTGCCAATTAAGGCTGTGACACTCTTGATTTCTGTGCCCACTGGGGGCAGGATACCACCAAGATGGAAATATCACACACAAACGCACACAAGGTCCATTTAAAAAAATAATGCACAAAATGACAATCACTTAGGGTCCTTGAAGAAAATTGTCTGAAATGCATATACCAAATCATTCACAATAGAAGAAGCGCATTATCACTGGGCCAAAATGATTATACAAATTAAGATTTTCTTGTTATAATTTCAGTGTACTGTATACAGAAACAGCATATGATATAAAATACTATTCTGTTATGTGCAACATAGACATTAAAGAACATCATTTGCATCAGAAAGCTTGTTAGCATGAAACAGATGCATATGTGGTCCCTAAGAGGATGTTCCTGAATCCAAAAGTATTAAATACTTACCACCCAATTGCTAATAGCGCTTTTTGGGCCAAGGCACTGGAGAAAGTAATGGCTACCCAACTGCAGATGTGCTTTTAGGAAATGCATTATCTAGATCCATTTCAATCTGATTTCAATCTGGGGTACTGGGACTGCCTTAGTGACTCTAATGGATGTCCTTTATTGGGAGGGGGAGGGCAATCTCATTGGTTCTCCTTGATTTTTCAGTAGCTTTTGATACCATTGATCATGATATCCTGTTGGAATGACTTCAGGGACATAGGTTTGGAGGCACTGTTTCTACTGGGCTTCTCTTCCTACCTTTGCGGGGAGGATCCAAAAGGTAGCAGTGGAAAAGTTTCTAGTGTGAGCTTCCTCAGGGGTCAATTTTCTTCCCTCTCCTGTTCAACATCTATATGAAACTGGTGGGAAAGGTCATCAGATTTGGAGTATGGTACTATTAGTATGATGACGGCACCCAGGTCTATCTTTATTTCTTCTGAGATAAGGGAGGCAGTTGAGGTGCTTGACCACTGTCTGGAGGCACTTTTGTGATGTGGACCAATTGAAACTGAGACCATAAAAGACAGAGGTGTAGCGTGTCACATGGTCTTGAGTCCAGAAAGTTATAGGACACCAATTCTGGATGTGGTCATTTTGCCCCAGAAAGAAAAGGTGTATAATCTGGGGGTGATTCTGGATTATTTGGTGTCACTTGAAGCTCATATGGCACCACTAGCCTACATCTCTAACTGATTCAAAAGCTTCAGCTTTTCCTGGATAGGAACAACTTGGCTACAGTGACCCATGCTCTAGTATCCTCCAGACTAGAACACTGCAATGATCTCTAAACAGGGTTACCCTTAAAGACAGTCCAGAAATTGGAACTAGTATAGAATTCAGCAGCTTAACTGCTAATGCACACCCTGTCAGCCTTGAAAGATACGCACCACTTACCTATTTGCTTCCAAGCCCAATTCATCATGTTGATGTTGACATATAAAACCTTAAATGGTTTGGGTCCCAAATATCTGAAGGAGCACTTTCTCGCACATAGACCTGCCTGGCCACTAATATCAGAAGGGGAGGCCCTTCTTGTAGTTTCATTACCAGTGTCTCTATGTCCCAATAGAGGTACACATTATATGTTTTTTGGTGCATGATTAAAACATACCTCTTCACCCCATACTTAGCTTCCTCTGAGTGTTGTCTTGCCAGGGAGAGAGAGAGGCGGGGGGGGGGTTATATTTGAAATATGTTTTTATATTTGTACTGTTATGACCCACCCTGAGGACCTTTGGGTGAGGACCAGGATCTATCTATCTATCTATCTATCTATCTATCTATCTATCTATCTATCTATCTATCTATCTATCTATCTATCTATCTATCTATCTATCTATCTATCTATCTATCTATCTATCATCTATCTATCTATCTATCTATCTATCTATCTATCTATCTATCTATCTATCTAATCTATCCATTTATATATCTATCCATCATCTATCATCATCATCACTCAATAAATATTGTTTTTAAAGTACATGTGTTTTGTGAGAAGACTGTAATGCAGTCATATTATTTAAAAAATGGACATAAAATGGGCCTAGAAATGTTAATGAAATGCAAGTGCCACGAAAGCAGATTGATTCATCCATACCTTATTAACTCTGTGTTGATATTTTTCCATGCCAAAATTCAATTTGGAAATCCCCCCCCCCTTGTGTGTGATGTTGTTATTATCTTTTCCTTCTATTCTTGCATCATATGTAAAACCTCGCCACATCTAACATAAGGCTCCCGGGCAGGAATCCACTGAAACCGTAGTTGCTTCTTGCCATCATTTCCTTGAGAAGGCAAGATGCTTTCGTGCACTCTCAGTGCGTTCAGGTAGTATGTCAAAGAAGTCTGCCATTCCTTAGCAAAATTTATCTTGTCATTTTTCATATAAAGTGCCTTCATGGACTCTATCCTTCGAAATCTCAGGTGGCAATGTACTTACAAGAACTTCATTTTACAGAATAATGGAAATACCAAAGCAGAAAATTTCATCACTAGCTCTTCAGCACGAACTGTTTCTTAGGCTCCATCACCCTTGTGCAAACCGCAGTTGCGTATAATCATAGCGCCCCTCTTTGCATAGAGTTGCTCAGTGACAACTCTGTACTCACTCAATATTTCACTTTACTAGTCAGTCACCTTGCATCACTCCTTTTTAGAGTGCATTAATCATTCATGTTTTCACTGGTTCCATATTTGCTTACCTCTACTCATACATGCTGAATGATGCCTCTGCTGTTCACAGTTTGAGAAGATGCCATTCATCTTTTATCCCTCAGATTTTATATCAAATTTTATATTGGGGGGGAAAAATGAAGTGAACATCTGAAAAACTTTAATAACCACAAGAAATAATGCAAGGAAAATTGTTGTCTAAGGAATAAAAATTGAAGTCTATTTCAAAGTGAAAAAGGAAAGAAGAAAAAAATCTAAAGTGGGGTTATTCAGATTGAAGCTGGACAGATACTAAAGGACTACATTGCCCAGGGCTAGTGAATGAAGAGCACCCACAAAGGTGAACAGCTATCTACCGCTTTCCTAGGGATGTGCACAAATATTTGTAACATTTGTTATTTGTATAAATTTGGATGAATTTGGACATTCATACACAAATCAAATGTCACAACAACTGTACTTTAACATGCATACAAATATGAATGTTTCAGAACATTCATACAAAGAGTTCAGATATTCATTAAATGGGGGGGGGACTGAGGAGGAAAACCCATCGGAGAATCAGAGAGAGAGAGAGAGAGAGATGGAGAGGTTTGTCTTTAAGACAGGAGGGGAGAGAAAGTGGGTTCAGAGAAACAGAGGGGCAAGGTGTTTCGCACAGCACCCAAGTGATCCAGCTGCCCAATCCGGCCTCCCTGCATGTGTGTGGATGTGGGGAGGCCTCCTCGGATCCATCCCTATTTGGGAGGGATCCTCTGGAGGACTGCTTGCCAAAAAACGGATCTTCTTAGATCCATTTTTCCGTGGCAAATGCGGAAGCACCCCTAGGCCAAGTTCCCATTCAGCACTTTAATCTGGTTTTAATCATTAAAAAAAAAAAACCCCAGAAGTAAGAACTGATTTCTGAGTGTTCCCACTGTTACCTTATAACACGGACCTAAAAAGGACTAGGGAAATATTGGAGGGGATAAAGAGGGGACGGCAGCATGCATCCTGACACACCCAGGCTTGTCTGAAAGAGAGTGGGGACAACTCACTTTCACACTCACACAAGAAGTACAGAATCTGATGCTGGTTTTTTTTCACTTGCCATCCCCTGATTCTGCACTCTTCTGATAAAGCAGAAGAAAAAAGAATTAAACAGGATTCATAATACATTACTTCCTCTTTGCTTTGTGTGTGTGTGCGTGAGAGAGAGAAAGGGTGAGGTGACAATAGGCAGAGAAAGTGATTTCCCTCCCCCTATGGTCTGCTCTCTCTCGCTCTCTCCTCCCCCTGTCCTCTTTCAGGCAAGCATGCGGGTGAGGGGTGAGGGGGAGGACATGGAAGATCTATACTGTCTGGCACTGTCAAGGCTAGAGCTTGGCAAATCACCTCAGCTTCACAAGGCCCTGCCAAGAAACCCCTGGTCTCCCTTTCTTTTTAGGATGGAGAGATTTTGAGCAGCACGTATGGGATAGCAGAGAGTGGGGCAAAAAGGTGGGAGAGTCAGAACATCAACCCTTATAGTTGGATAAGAGAAGGGGAGAATGCTTCAAACATTATCTTTCCTCCCCAAAACTTTACTTTGCCACTCCCACTGAGTAAAAATAAAACAATCTGGTTGTCAGAATCAGAGTGAGAGCTGATTTAATCCACGTACAGATGATCTCCTTTTCAGGAGCTTTACTCCTCAAAAGGTATAGACTCTTTAAAAACAGTGGGAATTTTGAAAAGTTAAAGCGGTTTCAAAGTTCATTATCTGTTGAATGGGAACTCACTCCTAAAGATCATTCAACTAGAAACAGATCATTTCCCACAAATTAGTATCCCATTTGTTCCTAGGACAGTTCCAGTCTAAATTTCAGCTTTTCCAATTTATTCTCCTATCTCTCTTTCCACTGGCAAACATTGGATGCTACTGCCTTGGGTTATAATGTGTATCAATCTATCAGGAAAGAGAAGTGCAAAAATTGTGTGACAAACCAACATTGATTTATGATTTAAGTAAATAAAAAAGCTAATACACACCCACACATTGCATCCTTGCTCATCACATAGTATAAGAACTGAAGCTGATCTGAATTTTTCTGCCAATTAATTTATGCAGAAATCAGGCAGTTCTGACAGTTCCATTCAGTTAAGAAATGCTTTTTACATTCACATATGATTGCTCAACTTGCAATCTATTTTACTGCTAAGCTACTACAACCTAGGGATGTGCACAAATATTCTAAATCTTCAAAATCTGATAGAATTCATTCAAATGTGGACATTCAAACTTGAATCGAATGTCTTCACATTTGAATTTAGACATTCAAACAGATTTTGAGTGTTCCAAAACATTCATTTGAATTATTGTATGTATCTGTACGCATATGCACTTATAATACAGGACGAAAACGGGATGCATACAGGATAAAACAGGATGCATACAAAATGAGCACATATACGTATAACACATACAAATGTTGTGGACATTCGTATCTTTAAATACGAATCTAATATTTGAACAAATAGATTCAAATGTAAAGGATTCGAATCAGGTTTTTTAGCATTCAGATTTTAAACATTCAGATCAAATCATTTGAACATTCAATTCGACTCAAATTCAGATGCAAAAAAAAAAATATTCGTGCACACCCCTGCTGCAACCAAATGTGTCACTTTAAGACTCACTCACCTCCAGGCTCTTGTCTTTCATTTCAATAGATTCAGGTAACCTGATCTATATTGCTGAGGGGAAAGGATTCTCTGAAAAGAGGAAAGTTCAGTTTCTCATAGAAGGATAGAACCACAGACTGAATCATCTTAGAATGATCTACTCTTTGGATCTCTTGCATTTCACTCACATACCTCCATCTTCTATTAGTCTGCCAGCTTCAGCCTTTCTTGTATAGGGATATCTTGGCCACAGTGGTCTGTGCTTTGGTGACCTCCAGATTAGATTGCCACAATGGGGCTACATTTGCAAATGATCTGGAAACTGGAACTAATGCAGAATGCAGCAGCCGAACTGCTGATCGGAGTCTCTGCATAGATGCTCATCACACTGGTCTTGAAAGATCTGCTCTGGATGCCTATTGTCTACCATTCAAGGTGTTGACACTCATATGTAAAGCCCTAAATGGCTTTGACTTTGTTTATCTGAAGAAGTGCTTTCTCCCATATACCTGCCCATATACTGAGATCTCAAGGAGAGGGCCTTCCTGTGGTTCCTTCTGTTTCAGAAGTGCACAGAACAAGGATGTGCAAGAGGATCTTTTCTGCGGTGGCTCCCAGACCACAGAGCCTTCCTCTGGATATTTACGAGATGCCTACATTACATGGTTCTCAGGTCCTTACATTATATGCTTCTCAGTACCTGTTTAAAACATATGTATTCACCCAGGTCTTTGATATTTAGTTTTCTCTGATTGTTGTTCTGTTAGGGAGAAAGAGTTATACTTTAAAGATGTTTTAATATTTTTAATATTTTATCTTTTTATTATTGTGATCCACCATGGGTTCTTTGGGTGAAGAGCAGAATACAGATTAATTAATTATGAACCTGACAATTGTGGGATCTGACTGGGGTGCTTGATAATGTCAACATCTGCAAGCTCACATAGGAGACCAGTCTAGTGACCTACCTCCTAAGAGCTACACTGGAAGAGGTTTGGGAGAGATATTACACATTCCTACTATTTATTTCTTCTGTTCACAGAAACCTTAGGACTTTATGCACCTACCTTGTCTGATCTGAACCAGTGAGTCTGGATGAGTGAGGCCTGTTGGTTTGGATCACAGCAAGACCAATCTCTGCACCAGCCTCAAATCTTGTTCCTATCCTTGGAGCCCCTGGGAACCTATTATAGCAGTGTGCAGTGGTATGACACCAAAATGAGTCACCAGTCTAGAAAACTGTGGTGTGCCATCTTCACACCACCATGGTTCCGAATGTACTTTGCTGGAAGGCCAAGAGTCCTTCATTATGCTCCATCCTGTGCAGACAGAGCATTCCAACAGTGTGCGTGTTACCAGTTCTGCTCCAGTAATAAACTGGAAGCAACTGTGGAGGGAGTAAAATTTGGATAATTTGGATTATTTTTGAAGCCCAAAGAACACCAAATTTAAACTTCCCAGGGGAATCAGTAGCAAGATCTTTCACAGGTTTTAATAACGAGGAATAATCAGAAAACAGAGACAAGACCAATTTCAGACGCAAAAACCAGTATTTCTTGTTAAATCAGAGCAAAGAATTTATTAGAAATATAGAAGAGAAGTTGAAATGAAATATAAAGCCATATCAGAAGCGTTTTCAGAACAGAAATAAACATGCAACAACTACAAAACGACTAAAGAAATGAACATCTCCCACTAAGAAATCTTTGTGAATTTAACTGAATTTATCCCTCTTTTATTAAAACAATTGATTTATAGTTGTGCAGCAAAAGCCTCCCAAAAACCCCAAAACAAATTGCTTTGCATGAGCAAGATGTTTAAGAAATGAGAGTATAATTCTTCATTAGAGAAAAAAAAACAATTGCAAACGACAGCCAAAAAGGGAATGGAAAACTCCTAACACTAGAAAGATCCCTTAACTCAAAAGTTCTAAAGAAAAACAGGGGAAAGTAACTGGAGGAAACCAATCTTCTGTTCTCACCAATGATGTCTTCTCCATGTGCAGAAGTTTGAAGTTACAGAGATGCATGACCACAGCAAACTGCATCTCTTTCAGGAACCCGAAAATGACTTAAAAATTGGGAATCCCTTCAGCCTCAGTCAGACTGATCCCCAAAATGGACAAAAATCCAAAAGAAATACATTAAAAATAATCTTTATAATTGCCTTTACCAAACCAGCCAAATCCAGAATGCAGAAGTTTTAAACTGCAGTTCTTGCAGCAAAACTCTGCCCACATTCTGTGTAGCAGAAAGAAGAAAGGGGGGGGGGAGAGAAATTTCTCCAGGGGCCTATTCGCACTTGGCTTTATTTTGGAATATATCCTGGAATAGGGACTTGCTGTCCATATGCTAGTGCAGGCTTCAGCAGGCCCAAAGTGAGGTCTGCCAGAGTCTGCATTAGCATGAGGACCACAGACCCCTATCCTGAGATATACTCCAGAAAAAGGCCAAGTGCGAATAGGCCCCAGGTCTCTTTAGCATCCCATGATGACCAGAAGAAGAAGACCTCCCTCCTCTGATGACCAGAAGACCTTAAAACCATCTCTTCTCTGCCATTTTTATAGCAAAAATTGGAACCAAAAAAAATGCTGATGTTCTTCCCTTGTTAATGAATAAAAATGTGTATGTGACTCCAGTCTTCTCAACATTTCCAATCAGTGCATCTCCTGACCTCTCCTTGACACCCTCAGACAAAAGGTGTGAATGGCGAGTAAACTATTGTATCCCTGTTTGATTTGCAAAAGTTTACCTTAAATTAACATTTTAGCACCTCTACTGACTCACTTAATCCTTTCAACTAGACCCAGTGTATGTAGATATCAGCAAGCTCTTACCCAATTCTTTTAGGGTGTAAACAAAGGTGTAAACAGTGAGTCACCTCCAACATCCTGCATCCTAATACTGGTGAAATGGGCCATTTGCAATTTAGTCATTCCAAATTCTGGTATACTTATTTTACCCAGATCTCTTCCAAAAATCCATTCCATTTTATTCTTTATTAAAATTAAAATTAGACAAACCAATCTCTGTCCCAGATTCCATGGTTTTATTTCTCCTTCATTATTTAAAAATCTGTCACCCCAAAAGGAAATAAAACAATGACTTTTCAGGTGCTAGGACTCTGTCTTGACTCAACCAAGATTAAATCTCAGGCTGTGTTTCTTGCATACAGACTTTTATCTTTTGCAAACAGCCAGCTTGTGACTTGAGAAAACTATGTCCTTTTTTCAAACTCCAGGCTTGTCTTTCTCCCAATATGGCTATTTTAAGGCCTTTCCACGTTTCATGGTCTGCCTTTAGCTTTTAATTATGACAATCATAAAGCCAAATTCATATGTCAAAACCTGGTATATTTCAAGTTCCGGTTTTGTAACATTTCTTATGATATCTGCACATCCAAAGTTGATCTGGTAACATGCGGGACCTCACATACTCTACACTAACATAAGAAAAGATAAGGAGCACCAGCAAATATAGAAAGCCCCCTTCTCTGACTATGCAAAACCAGTGTCTTTAAAGATAACCCCTGTTTCTTTCAGAATCACACATTTTTAAAAAAGCAAGTTATTGCAAACATTCTTTAATTAAACAACATCTGCCTATGTGTTGATCTAATTTATGTAGCGGAACACACCTATACCTAATTTGGGAAATAGCAATAACAAGGGCCTATGTTGAATTTATTAATTAGAGTTCCCAAGACTCATAGGTGCACACAACTTTCCATAATTCCATGCATACACAGCTGTTGCTGAAATTTAAATGTCTGACAATAATATTTACCATTTGAAGAAAAAGCAAAGATCCTAGTGTTCACAATACCTGAAGTCTAAAATTAACTGCCCCTCTGGAGGATTTCTTTATTTAGAAGTTGCTAGCTGCTTGTATAAAATGAGATCATACCATCTATTGTATGCTGTATTAAGCATAAATGTTGCTAAATGCCTTACAGACATTTGCATTCTGCTTTATAATTTTGCAGGAAGGAAGGCTGCATTCACACCTCTGTAACATTGGAGCCACTGAGATAGAGACACGGTGGGGCTTGGAACTTCTACACATCTTACACCTCACCTCTTGCAATCTTTGAAGCCGACAACTCAACTTTGGAGCTAAGCTGTTACCTTCAAAGAGGAAGGGCTCCGTCATGCAAAAGATGCCCCTAATAGTGGACCTTTGCCAGCATTAGGGATGTGCAAGAATATTCAAAACATTCAAAATTTGATCGAATGTCTATACATTCATTTTTTAACATTTGAATGAATTCAAATGTTTCAAATCATTTGGACGAATTGTTCGGACATTCATATGTGTATGGATATGTGCGCATGACATCTTATTCTGTACACATCTTATTCGTATCCATACATATTTGTATGGGTATAACTGGGATGAAAACAAGATGCATATGGGATAAAAACGGGATGTGTACAGATACGGACACATACGAACGTTGTCGACATTCATATAATCAAATACAAATTGAACATTCGTACAAACAGATACGAATGTATTCAAATCTGTTCAAATTTCAAATCATTTGGACGAATTATTCAGACATTCATATGTGTATGGATACGTGTGTATTACATATATGTATGGATATATATGGGATGAAAACAAGATGCATACAGGATAAAAACTGGATGTGTACAGATGCAGACATACAAATGTTGTCATTCATATAATCAAATACAAATTGAATATTCATACAAACAGATACGAATGTATTCAAATCTGTTCAAATTTGAATACATTCATTTTTCTCTATTCGTACGAATTTGAACATTTGAATATTTGTTGTGAATTGCATTGAATGTCAAAAATTGCATTAGTGCACATTGCTAGCCAGCATGATGCTTGAACAAAGCAGACATGGGAGTCACTCTTGCTGCTGAGGTAAAAGCACTAGAGATGATGGAGACATAGAGATAGAGATAGAGAGATAGACAGAAATAGAGATAGAGATGATAGAGATGATAGAGATAGACACTTCTTTGATTTCAACATTCACAAAACTCCCCCATTGACTTTCTGAGAAACTGTTCCAAACGTACTCTAGTCTCATAAACATGAAGCTAAAACACTTTTGTTGTTAATAAAGTCATTACTTGGCACATAATGAAAGTAATTTCTGCAGCTTTGTACCATGTGCCAAAAAAAATTGCTTTCCCAATTATACAATTTGTTTCATTTTGGTTTACCTTTATATTTTTTTAAAAATGCATGTTACACTTTTTAGTCAGTTCAAGTCCAAAACGAAGCACGTTATGAAATAATGCTGGGCACATTTCAAAATGCAATGGTGTAGCTTTACACAACCTACAATTAATACTTAAAAGCAGCTCATCCTCCAGTGTTTAAACTTCAAAATGCAAATAAGTAAATGCTGTAGACATTTAAAAATGCTTCAGTGAATAACATGATCAAACACATAATTTAACTTTAGATTCTGCTCACAATGGGTGAAAGCCAAACTAATGATGTAAGACAAACCTCCTTGGTAATACTTATGCTTTTGATGCAGAGTTGTTATTATGACTATAAAGAAATCTGCAATGTCCAGAAAGCATTCAGGTTAATAAGTCTGAAGTTAAACACAATGGAGCTAAACATAACACAGCAGCATTACTCATCAAAGCTGAAACTATCTTCAATATTAGAAAAAAAACATTTGATTGAGCCAAATTTACTACTCCTACTGA
This sequence comes from Aspidoscelis tigris stejnegeri, assembly GCA_023333525.1. Classification (NCBI taxonomy): domain Eukaryota; kingdom Metazoa; phylum Chordata; class Lepidosauria; order Squamata; family Teiidae; genus Aspidoscelis; species Aspidoscelis tigris. The sequence continues at coordinate 65,668,735 of JALMGA010000007.1, read as the reverse complement.
AGATGATAAGGGAAAAAATATTTCAGAAAGAAATTCTGATAGCCTAGGAAAACAATGGAGAACTTGCCCTTGATAATATGGGACTACAATTCCCAACAGATCCAATTAGGGATGCGTATGAGTGGATTTTGGGGCACTTGATTCATAAGGAATCGAATGTTAGAAAATTCGTATTCATTCAAAAAGATCCCCTTCAAATGTGGTAGGATTCTATTCAATATGAATGTATTTGTATGAATTCATATGAATATCTGATACGAATGCATGCTAGGGATGTGCATGAATATTCAAAACATTTGAAATATGATCTAATTCATCCAAATTTGGACACTGGAATTCAAATTGAATATCTGTAAATTCAAATTTAAACATTCAAACAAATTTTGAATTTTCGGATCTATTCATTTGAATTATTTGGACATTCATATGTGTATGGGTACACAATGCATACTTGTACATATGCATCTTTCCCACATCCGTATGCATTTCTACAAATTCGCACAGGATGAAAACGGGTTGCATATGGGATAAATACAGGATTCATATGGATTTGTCTGGATTCGTACGGGATGCGTAATGATGTGTATGGGCACATTCAAACGTTGTCAACACTCATAAGTGCAAATTCAAATTGAAAATTCAAATGAATTTGATTCGAATTTACCCAAATTTGATTCGAATTAAGCAAATTCAAATCAAATTTGGGTGAATTCAAATTTTAAAGATTCGATCAAATCAAATCAAACCCCCAAAATTGCATTCGTGCACACCCCTCATGCATACGTATCAGATAGGGATCCTGGATACGGATCCTATACAAATGCATACATAATGGATACAGATCCCCCTCCTGTCTTACACACTCACCCTTTGCCTCTCTCTCTCCTTCTCCAATCCTGCTTCTTCTTCAGTTTTTTCCCCAGTTTAACGAATGTCTAAACTGTTCCAGCTTGGGTGAAGTGAAAGCAGGAGCTTTTCTCGGAGCACACGGTGTGAGATAGGAGCAGGAACCTTTTCTAGAGCACACGGCGAGAGATAGAAGCAGGAACCTTTTCTTAGAGCACACAGCGTGAGGTAGAAGTTTTCTCAGACCAATCAGAGCAGCGGACCAATAGGAATTAGCCACACCCTCAGGGAGGAGGAGTTATTCTGCTCAGCAGGGCTTAAATAGAAGCTCAAGTGGGAGGAGTTAGTCAGTTCCAGCTTGGGTGAAGTGAAAGCAGGAGCTTTTCTCGGAGCACACGGCGTGAGATAGGAGCAGGAACCTTTTCTTAGACCACACGGCGAGAGATAGAAGCAGGAACCTTTTCTAGAGCACACGGCGAGAGATAGAAGCAGGAACCTTTTCTTAGAGCACATGGCGTGAGGTAGAAGCTTTCTCAGACCAATCAGAGCTGTGGACCAATAGGAATTAGCCACACCCTCAGGGAGGAGGAGTTACTCTGCTCAGCAGGGCTTAAATAGAAGCTCAAGTGGGAGGAGTTAGTCAGTTCCAGCTTGGGTGAAGTGAAAGCAGGAGCTTTTCTCGGAGCACACAGCATGAGATAGGAGCAGGAACCTTTTCTTAGACCACACGGTGAGAGATAGAAGCAAGAACCTTTTCTAGAGCACACGGCGAGAGATAGAAGCAGGAACCTTTTCTTAGAGCACACGGCGTGAGGTAGAAGCTTTCTCAGACCAATCAGAGCAGTGGACCAATAGGAATTAGCCACACCCTCAGGGAGGAGGAGTTACTCTGCTCACCTTAGCATTACATCTTTAAAATCCTTACCCTAAAAGCAATATGGAAAGTGAGAACACCTGTATTGTCACATGCAATGTATGCGGCATGTTTATGACCCTACCACAACAGATGCCACATTTTACCTGCCACAAATGCAAGCTTGTGGCTCTCCTGGAGGAAAGGGTTAAAAGTCTAGAAGAGAGAGTCAAGACACTGAAGCAGATTAGAGAAGAAGAGAACTTCCTTGACAGCATGGAGGAAACACTTCAAAATGAAGGGATAGAAGAACATCGTTCTGTAGTTGCAGAAACTGAGTTATGGAAGCATGTGACCCAAAGGAGCAGGAAGAACAGGAGACATTTGGCACCCTTGCAATTAAACAACCAGTTCCAGATACTCAGTCAGGAGAACAACACATCTGAAGAGTCGACGACAATGTCCACAAATATTACTCCAATAGGCACTGAGAAACCTCTGGAATGGAGAGGAAGAAATGGTACTGCAAAGAAAAAGAGGAGAGTAGTGGTCATAGGAGATTCACTCTTAAGAGGAACAGAGGCAACTATCTGCAGACCTGACAGAAACTCACGAGAGGTGTGCTGTCTCCCAGGGGCCCGGATCAAAGATGTAACTGATAACATATCGAGGCTATTCAGTCCTACAGACTACTACCCATTATTACTCATACATGTAGGCACAAATGATACGGCAAAAAAGCACTTTGAAAACATCTACAGAGACTTTGAAGACCTTGGCAGAAAAGTAAAGGAACTGGGAGCACAAGTAGTCTTTTCATCTATCCTTCCGGTGGATGGTCACGATAAAAGTAGAAGGGATAGGATTCTTGAGGTGAACAAGTGGCTACGTCGGTGGTGCCGGCAGCAAGGATTTGGATTTCTGAACCATGGAGAAAACTACCTATATGACGGACTCCTTGCAAGAGATGGGTTGCACCTTACAGGTACAGGAAAGAATGTATTCGGGAAGCGCCTTGCTTCGGTTATCAGGAGAGCTTTAAACTAAAACAAAAGGGGAAGGGTAACAAAAAGTCAAGCAAAAATACTCAGTCAATCAAACCAGGCGATATTCTTACTCCCAGAAATAGTACCAATGAACAAACGCATAAATTTTGTAAGGAAAACAGAGGAGGCAAGCTCGCAATAGATATCAATTACAAACTAAAATGCCTCTACACCAATGCCCAAAGCATGAGAAATAAAAAAGGGGAGCTGGAGATCCTGACCCAGGTAGATAAATATGATGTCATAGGTATTACGGAAACCTGGTGGGATAACACACATGAATGGAACACAAACATTGAAGGCTACAACTTGTTTCTGCGAAACAGACTTAAAAAAAGAGGAGGGGGTGTTGCGCTGTATGTTAAAAAAGAAATTGTCTCCTCAGAGGTTCAAGTTTCAGAGAGTGAAAGCTCAGTAGAATCGGTATGGGTAAGAATTCAAGGAGAGAGCAACAGAAAGGATACCATTGTAGGAGTCTATTACAGGCCCCCTGGACAAACAGAAGATATGGATGACCTATTCCTAGACCAGATGGCTAAACTTTCACGAAAGCATGACATAGTGATTATGGGAGACTTTAACTACCCAGACATTTGTTGGGAATCTCGCTCAGGAAAAAGTCACAAGTCTAATAAGTTCTTATCCTCTCTCGCTGACAATTTCATGTACCAAAAGGTGGTGGAGGAAACAAGAGGATTGGCTATCCTTCATCTAATTCTTACCAACAGAGAGGAAATGGTGGAGGATATCAGAGTTTCTGGGGCATTGGGAGGCAGCGATCATGTTATCCTTGAATTCTGGATAATAAGGGAAGGAAAGCATGAGAGGACTCAGACTTCAAAGTTGGACTTCAGACGGGCAGATTTTGATGGACTCCGGAGGAGGTTAGGAGGGATCAAATGGTTAAATGTACTAAAGGATAGAAATGTCCAAGAAGGATGGGATATTTTGAGAAATGCAATATTAGAAGCGCAATCATTAAAAATTCCTCAAAGAAGGAAGAATGGAAAACATCTAAAGAGACCAGGGTGGATAAACCTAGAATGTAAAAACTTGATAAAAAAGAAAAAAGAAATGTTTAAGAAATGGAAGGAGGGATACATATCTAAGGAGGAATAAAATGAAATCAGTACAATCTGCAGGGCAAGTATCAGAAAAGCTAAAGCTAAAAATGAATTGAGGCTTGCAAGAGAGACTAAAAACAATAAAAAAGGGTTTTGGGGATATGTCAACAGCAAAAGAAAAGTCAAAGAGGTTTTGGGAAGTCTGCAGGGAGAGAATGGAGAAGTGATCGAAAGTGATCTTGAGAAGGCAGAGATTCTGAACTCCTATTTTGCATCTGTTTTTTCCAAGAGGGATAATGTGCATGCAACAGTCCTTCACTGTACTGATAAAGGACTAGGAGAATCAAGACACAAAATCAACACTGAGAGAGTAAGGGAACACTTAGCTAACTTAAACGAATTTAAGTCCCCAGGTCCAGATGGATTACATCCTAGGGTACTGAAGGAATTAGCAGAGGTAATTGCTGAACCACTTGCTGTAGTCTTTGAGAAGTCATGGAGAACAGGAGAAGTCCCAGACGATTGGAGAAGGGCAAACGTTGTTCCTATCTTCAAAAAAGGGAAGAAGGTAGACCCAGGGAACTACAGGCCTGTTAGCCTGACTTCAATACCAGGAAAGATTCTCGAACAAATTATTAAACAACACATATGTCAGCATTTGGATAGGAATTCAATAATTAACAGTAGTCAACATGGGTTTGTATCAAACAAGTCGTGTCAGACCAACTTGATTTCATTTTATGACAAAATCACTGAATGGGTTGATCAAGGAAATGCAGTAGACATAGTATTTCTTGATTTCAGCAAAGCATTTGACAAAGTATCTCATGCGATCCTCATTGAAAAATTGATCAAATATGGGTTTGACAAGGCAACTATAAGGTGGATTCAAAACTGGCTTAGTAATCGTACTCAAAGAGTGGCTTTAAATGGCTGCACATCCAAATGGAGGGAAGTGTCAAGTGGAGTACCACAAGGTTCTGTCCTGGGCCCAGTTATGTTTAATGTTTTTATAAATGATCTGGACGAGGGAGTTGAAGGGAAACTGATCAAATTTGCTGATGACACAAAGCTAGGGGGGATTGCAAACACCAGAGAAGAGAGAGAGAGGATTCAAAAAGATTTAGAGAAACTCGAACAATGGGCTGCAATTAATAAAATGGTATTTAACAAAGAAAAATGCAAGGTTCTGCACCTGGGCAAGAAAAATGAAAAAAGCACATATACAATGGGAGGAATTCGGCTGAGCAGCAGCACATGTGAAAAAGACTTGGGTGTCCTGGTAGATCATCAACTGAACATGAGTCAACAGTGCGAGGCAGCTGCAAAAAAGGCAAACGCAATCCTGGGGTGTATTAGGAGAAGCATAGAGTCCAGATCACGTGAAGTTATTATCCCCCTCTATTCTACCTTGGTCAGACCTCATCTGGAGTACTGTGTCCAGTTCTGGTCACCCCAGTTTAAAAGAGACACTGACAAGCTGGAGCAGGTTCAAAGGAGAGCTACCAAGATGGTGAACGGTCTGCAAACCATGTCCTATGAGGAACAGCTTAAGGAACTAGGAATGTTTAGTCTATCAAAAAGAAGACTGAGAGGAGATATGATAGCTGTCTTCAAATACCTCAAGGGTTGTCACAGGGCAGAGATCTAACAGTAAGAGTGATCAACCAGTGGAACAGGCTGCCACGGGAGGTAGTTGGTTCCCCTTCGATGGAGCTCTTCAAGCAGAGACTGGATGGCCATCTGTCTGAGATCGTTTAGGAGATCCTGCCTTGAGCAGGGGGTTGGACTCGATGACCCAGGAGGTCCCCTCCAACTCTACCATTCTATGATTCTATGATTCTATTCATACAAATGTCCAGAAACATTTGTATTTGTACAAATGTCAATGTATAGATATCATAGCATTTGCTTTGTGTATGAATGTCCAAATTCATACAAATAACAAATGTTATGAATTTCCATGCCCATCTCTAGATCCAGTTGATCAGAAATGCTATATACTGTAGTCCAGCACCATCTGGAGGCCCTTTCCAAACTTTGTTTTGATTTACTAGGGGCCTCTTGGCACATACCTCTCTTAATCTGGATTCAGAAGATCTTTGGTATCCAGTCCTCATGGACTCTGTTCCTTGAAGTTCCTGATTGACTCAGAGACCCCATGTGCCTGCACATGCTGTCTAGCACCCAACTGCAATGGGTTCTAAACAGGGCCTCTGTGTGGACATTGCAGCAAACCTCTGGAGGCCCTGATTAGGCCCAAGGAGGAAGTCCCACCCTGCTGGTGTGGTGTGATTGGGCTACATATGCATCATGTAGGGGTCTTCCACTAGGCCTGCCCCTGGATGCCATCCAGCTGGCAGGTGTGCAGAAGAGCGCTCTGCGATCCAGTCTTCATGGGGGAAGACCAGATTGAGGACACCATTAAAGGGGTCCTCAGAAAATCAAGATCTAAGGGCCTGAAGATCTCATTAGGAACGGAATCTGGAGGCACCCGTGCAGACGTTGTGTTCCTCACAAGGTCCTCATAGGTCTTCTAGGTGGAAAGTAAGTTGTGATTCTGTTCCCAATGGGGTCTTCTTGGGTCCTTAGTGAGGCCTGCATAGCCCCTGCAGAAATGGTCTAGGAGTCCATAGCCCTATTATTTGCATACTAATGCAGATAAGCAGAGGACCTGCCTTTCTGTAGTATTGCCTCTCTGCATCAGACAACACCTTGAATTGGGACAGGGCACCAAAATAGTTCTTTATCCCAGTCCAAGCATGGATATCTTTAAAGAAGTCCACAATTAGACCAGTCTTTGTGTTCTGGACCACAAAGGATGTGCAGTAGGCATGCTCTGTAGTCTGGAATATAACAGAGAAACCTAAGGGTCCAGGAACAAGCAGTACAGAAATAAAAGAACAAATTGAGTTATTTTCCCTCATCAAACATACACTTTCTGCAGGTCCAGTATATTTTTAAAAAAAAATCTTCTGCAAGCCTTTTTATTATGTTCATCCCATCTTTTTAGACCTACTTCAACCACATTTACCACCATGATGCTGTAAAACGTAGCTCTAGCTGCAGTTAAATTCAGCCTTCCTGTTCCAAGATTGTCTGGGTTTGTCTATGCAATAATCATCTCTGTTGTCCTTCTGCCAGCAAACTGAAAATTTTAGTGTACCCAAGTGTCTGGAGGGAGTCATGCAAATTTCAACTTTGCTTTGGTTTCTTGTACTCTCTTTATTTAACAAAATCCCTTCTCCCCTTATTTGCAAGAAGAAACTATCTTGAAAGTTCATATTGTATCTAATCATTGTCCAGGCCAGAGTTATTGTGGAGTATTTGTCCAAAGGGCGCCTCTAGCTACATTTTGCCTTATAAAACGGACCCAGGACACAAAGGCCTAAACTCACTTGCACACACATAAGGACACAGAGTTTTGCTTGCCGGCTTGCTTCTTCATTTTCACCAGCTGGACTCTGCAAAGCTAAGCAACAGGTATCCTCATTTCCCATCATCCTATCTTCCTGAGAAGGTCTGGAAATGCCAGCTTCTCAAGCTTTGTTTCCTTCCTATCCTTATGGGAATGTGCAAAGTAGAACATCATAATTTCCCTTTTAAAATCTCTTTCTCTTTTGCGATTCCCTGCTTTTACAGGAGAAACTAGCTTTTTGAGTCAATAAATTAAGTTAGTAAACTTTAAAATAAGGATCCTTTTTTCAATCGATACTCTGTTTGAGCTAATAAAGTTCTCTATTACAGTATATTTGAGATAAATCTGGGATTGCTGGATAAAGCTCCCAGGATGAACCAAAAGCAAGGTAAAAAATAAAATCCTGAGTCTCTGGGTATGTACAGAGTGCCAAAGCAAATTTAGTAACAAAAGTATCTTTGGTCTTTCTAAGGGAACCCTTATAGGCATAGGAGAAAGAAAGAAAGAAAGAAAGAAAGAAAGAAAGAAAGAAAGAAAGAAAGAAAGAAAGAAAGAAAGAAAGAAAGAAAGAAAGAAAGAATCATGATTCCATTATCTTGGTCAATACTCAACTTGTGACTCAGGTAATTGAAAAATGTGATTGTAAATAGTAATTCAGTCTGGAGTGTCAATCAGAATATGGATGCCGTGAATGTCTCTCCTATACAGTTGAGCTACAGTTCCCATCGTTATGGCTGAATCGTGGAAGCAGGGTGAAGCTCAATGGAGTTGCAGTCCAAGGTCATCAGAGCTGGCCATACCTAAGTGGTAAAGCAACTGGCTGAAAAGTAAAGGGTGAAGGGTTCAATCCATAGCATCACCCAGAAGAAGGTATGTACTTACACTGTCCAGCAACCCTTGGATCTGAAATTAAAGTTTCCTTTTTTCAGTCCTATCTGAGGGGCTGCAAGATTTGCATCTGAGAATTCTAGCATTGCTAGAGGAATGCATGCCTGAAAGTACTATAGGACATTGTAGCTCTCTGATTAGTTTTTCACGTGAATTATGCCTGCTAAAGGCAAAAATGTTAGGAAAAAGTAGAGGGGTCCAAAAAATTGTAGCTAATACTAAATAGCATGCTTCCATCTGCTTCTTTGATTAAAGCAAATTTAACAGTAAATTTAGAGAATCTTTTCACTCAAGCTTCAATTACTCTGCCTAGACTCAAGCAAAATAAAGCAGGCTTGATTTTCTTTTGTGCGTACCAAACAGGTGTGAAGATCTAATAGTGTAATCATTACACAGAAGTTTTAGATTTTGAAAAGTTATCTTGCGTGCTTTTGTGGTTCAGTACTAAATGACAAAACTGAACACATTTAATTAGCAGGAAAAAAGCAAACAGCTTATGCATCTTATCTCATTTGTTAATAGGGTTACATCATTATTTTCTGAAAGAGCAGGAAACCAATATGCTAAACCTCTTATTAAAAAAGGATGCAAGGCAGCTAATATGGGCAGTGGTAGCAAAGGTTATGTAGCTATATTCTACCATATGGATACTATTCTTTTGTCCTGATATGTCTTCCAACCTGTAGAATTTAAAAACTGAATTAATATGTATAACGGTATAGTAGAGGTTTTTTTTTTATAATATCCCATTTCTTACATTGAAATAGAAAGGAAATAATTCCTTCTTCTGAAGTCTCCTACCTGGAAATCATCTATACTCTATATTGAAAGTGAATACATAAGGAGAATATCCTAGCAGAAGGCCTCTACCTAATGAGAATTCTAAACATCCTCATTTACAGTATGAAGCATACAGTAAGTGATGAACGCAGAGACATTTAGCATATAGTTTTGCTCCAAAGCAGGTAGGCTGTTATAGGGATGTGCAGAATTTATTATTATTATTATTATTATTATTATTATTATTATTATTATTATTATTATTATTATTATTATTATTATTATTATTATTATTATTATTATTATTATTATTATTATTTTGCTTTGTAATGAATCAAAAGTTACAAAATTCATATTCATTCGAATAGATCCCCTTCAAATGTGTTAGGATTCTATTTGATACGAATGTATTTGTATGAATCCGTATGAATATCTGATAGGTATCCGATACATGTCCCATAACATATCCGCTCTGAAAACGTCAACCTGAACCACTTTTAATCCGCTCTCAATCCATGCCCAGCATACTCTGGATCCATTGCAGATGTGACTGGCACAGCTACTTTCCCACTTCCCCAGTTAACGAATGTCCAAATGTCCAAACTATTTGACAAATAATCCGAAACATGCGTATTTGTACGAATGTTAATGTACAGATGTCATAACATTAGATTTTTGTACGAATGTATGAATTCGTACCAAATAATTAATGTTATGAATATTCGTGCACATCCCTAGCAATCACACATTATTGTTTTACTTTACTGCTACCATGGACCTTTTCAGCACGTACCTGTGTTATGGATCATGTCCCTGTCCAAGGGCCTGATGCTGTATATGAGCACAGAATACAGAAGTTCCCCCCCCCCCAATCACACTTCATCCACATTGGATGAAGCTCCAGGGGTGCCTTATCCCAGTCCTGCTGTGGACCAAGACCCATATTCTGGGCTACTAAGGCACATGGACACCACTTTCCTATAGGGCAGAATACTGTAGAAGACTCTTTTTGGCAGTGCTCCAAGAAGCGTCACCACAAATGATTCTGGAAGTAGCATGTGGCTGAGAAGGGCCCATCCAGAAGTGAAGGCCAAGAGCTTTCATTCTGGCCTTCAGAAGCTTTGGCCTTCCTGTGAAGGTCTTTCAGAGGCAAAGTAAACAGCCCTGTCCTGTTCCAGCAGCAAACTTTCCCAGTGTGAGATGGGTTTTTGCACCTTCACACATGAAGACAAATGTGCCTGCACTTTGAGACCAGCCTTCACATGAAAAGTGAAAAAAAAAGTGAATTGAAGCTTCATTACTGGTACTTTCACAGAGCCTATATTCTTCATTTTGCTGCCCTTTATAGCTATTGTATGTATTCCAATTTCCTGTTGGTGCTTGTGGTGCTTTCTGAGATTGGTTACTGGAGGCTGAGTGGCAGCTTGTACAACTAATTGAGAGAGCCTTGTTTATTAGTGTTTATGTCTTGAGCTGTGGTCACACCTACTGTAAGGTTTAATCCATCTTCAGTCCACCTTCAGAGTGAGAGAACATACCAGAAAAGTGGCCAGTAATTTTCTTTCCACATAATCTATCCCAAAGGTGATTTTTCTGACTCATTTTAACAATGCAAGAAAACAGCTTGTCACTTTGCTGATGTATTCCCTCACTCTGGAAGTGGACTGAAGCTGAATTAAACCTTAGCCATGACCACAGCTTTGGTCCAGAAAAACAGTCTTCTGTTTGCTGTTCAGGTTCTTAAATGGGAGGGGGGAGCTCAGGAACTGTAAAAAGGATGAGGGGGCTTCTTCAGATTGCCAGGCAAGTCCGAGTTTTGGTGGTGACCGTTGCTTTGGCTTGCCCTAAGGCCTATTTGCACTGTGGCCTCTAGTCTCTGGGGAGGAGCATACGCATGCAGAGTAGGCTGTTACAGCATCCAAGCATGCCCACCCTCCCCAGAAATTCATGCAATGTTGATTAAGTGTGGAGCATGAAATCATCATGGAGGACACCGTAGTCAAAATGGCAGCACCCAGCAGAGGACCAGCCCCAGGATCAAATAAGGTAAGTATCTGAACCAAGGAGGAGGGAATGGACAAAGTTCACTAGTGCTCAAGTGCAAGTGCTAGTCAGCATTGGTTAATCACATTCCTTTCCCATCCAGCAGACAGGACAGGAAGTGTGAAAACACCCCTGGCTTCTGAACTGTGAGTTGGTGGCTGATTTGGTCTCTCTGGCTTACTTCTGCCAGTTTGGTTTAGTGGTTAGGGAGCCAGACTCTTATCTGGGAATACCGGGTATGATTCCGCACTCCACTATGAAGCCAGCTGTGTGACCTTGGACTAGTCACAGTTCTCTTCTGAGCTCTCACAGGGTATTTTGTTGTGGGGGGGAAGAACAGAAAGCTTTGTCAGCCACTTTGAGTCCCCTTAAATGAGTGAGAAAAGTGGGGCAGAAAGCCAACTCTTCTTCTTCTAGTCAAACTGAAATAGCTTCCCAGGGCTTTCCCGTTTGTTAAGAGGAGTTCAATCTCTCTCTCTCTCTCTCTCTTCGCCCCCCCCCCCCTCAATCCTTCTCTTCCCTCTCTCAATCGCTCTCTTCCTGGCTTGAAAAAAGTCACTTATTTGCTTATTTGTTTGAATTTCTTATTTACCTGCCTATATATATTTGGTATTAATTTAATACAGAAATGTTGTGCAAATAACTTTCCTGGGAATGCAAACTCCCAGACGCTTGTATGGTGTCATATGTGAGGATGGATTTTGGAGCCCAAAAGTCTGCATTGCATCCAGTTGGAAAAGGCTGCTGTGTGGGCTGTAATGCATTAACACTTGTCCATCTCAAGCACCAGACATTTGTGTGGAGAGACAGAGAGATTTGCCAATGTTCCCAGCATTCTTTGCCACCTGTCTCAGATAAGGCCCTATGAAAAGGTATTGAGTACTATGAACCAAAATACATGGAATGCTCCATTTTCTAAAAGCAAACAGCATGTCATTGTGAATTTCTGTGATGCCTCCTGGTTTTGACAGGTACCACAGGGAAGCTATTTCAGTTAAGATTATCAAAGCATCTTATCTACCAGAATTTGAGCTATATGCTTTGAAAAAAAACCAATAAGAAAGAGTGCTGACAAGAGATTGCTTTTGCCTCAGTGTGATTTTAATATCCTTTGCATTCCATTTTACTGTCCTGTCGCATCATATCAAGGGTAATGTGACATGCCAAACTTGCCCTGACAGTGTGCGTGTACCTAAAACAGTGCAACCGGTGAACAAAATGGACCCCTGCCACAACACCAGCTTTCTCATTGTTCCTTCCCTTATTAGTTGGGGGGAGGGGGTTTCCTCCAATATAAATGAGAAAAAACTATTTTTCTTTTCGCTTTAAAAAAGCAACAGCTTTCACCCTTAGAAATGGCATTTTCAAAGATCGGTTTAGCCAGCCTACGCTTTCATTTGGTTCTCTCACATGAAAATTAAATGGAAGGACCACCACAGTGTCACTGTCCTTGATAGCTCTGCTCCTCAGGTTTTGCCTGCAGCTGTTTTTGCTCCCCCACCCCCAACACACACTTTTCTTGAGGAAGAGGTAAAACCGGTTGCCTTTGTTTGACCACTCTGATTTCTTTTTCTCTGTCAAGTCCCAGCAGTTGTCTGAACTGATGCTGAATGTTAATAGAAATGGTCTCATTCAGTCCCAGCTTCTGTGGGCTCCTGTGATTTTGCCCACTTCTCTCTTGTGTTCTCTCTACTCTTTTTTCTTGCATTGCCTGAGGTCTGCTACCAGAATTGGCCTGCAATTATCCAGTCTTCCTCAAACACTAACTTCGTGAACTCAACTGCACAGTACAAAAGTGACAGGAAAATGCATAGGTAGGATTTATCTTGTTTCTATTGGGCTTTCGAAGGATAAATGAGATGTGCCATTTTAGATCTCTGACATTTTGCTTCATTTTAAAGCAAAGGTAGAACTAATGCAAAATGTAGGAATATGCAATGTTTGTCTGTTTGCATAAGTTCTCCGGTACTTCAAGGAAGATTCAGATGTGATGCTACCAATATGCCCTACATTGGTTTGGAGCTGCCTTCAGAGGGTTCAGGATACAGTTGGAGTTTATGTCTGCAGAAAATCTGTGAACTGCCTTTAGAGAGGGTCAGCCAAAGGGACCTGTTACTTTGATTTCTCATGAGAAAAAATCCTGTGGCATACAATTGCACCCAAACTTCAACATTTTGTCTGCCACATGGGAGAGACAGCTTCAGAACCTGGTAGGCATAAGAAGATTGTTTAAATATACTGGCAGCTGGGGTCCAATTAAAAGTGTGTGAGAATGTTGAGGTCTTTGTGGATTCAAACTAATCACAGGAACAGCTTAAAGTTTTGAAGTTGTATTTGTTCAAGCAACACCTGCAGATGCAATATTGTGTGGCTGTGAAGGCGAACAAATTCCAAAGTACATAGATTGGTGCATAATGCCTGCTATTCTAGATGGAAAAAAGAATCAGAATCTGCATTTTCTACAGCAAGACATAACTTTGAAGTGATTGTGTGTGCCATTTTGCACCATGAACGTACACAGTAGTGCTCCAAAGCTGGATAGTTTCTTTCTGCCGAAAATGGCACCTCCTTGCTCTGAAATGGAGATGAGGAAGTTGTTGCAGATGGGGGATCTCCACTACCTGCATGAAACAGAGCTACCTCTCACAGAAGTGGAGACACAGTATCAATATCCAGGATTTGGATCTGCATTTTAGATCTGACCTGAAAAACCCATGTACTGTAATGGAAATAGTGAAGGAAGGATATATTTAAAAATGCAGGCTGTGAAGTCTAGAGAGGTACCTTCCTGATTTCAGAATGAGAATTTCCTAAGGCAATGGATACATGTTCTGTCTAAGGATGTGCACACACACACACACCCATTTGCTTCACATCAAAGGAATGGGACAGAACTTGAGAATGAGTGAAAATGGAACCACTTCAAATGTGTTAGGCTTCAAATTCTTTTCAAATCCCTGCCCTCACCATGTGCCAACTCCAAATCAGTTCCAAATCCATCCAAATCTTCTCCAAATCCACTCCGGAGCTTTGAACAAAGGCACAAAAACTTTTGCTTTGCATGCCAAAGGTCAGTCTTCAAATATAGACAATATTCAATCAAGATCTGAAGTTCTGAATCTTCACAATTTGTATAATTTACAAAGGTGATGAACGTTTTTAGCTCGTTCCTAGTTCTGTCCACTACTGCTTGTAGATAACTTTCATTGAATAGCTTCCTGCCCACATCACGCAGGTAGAGATATGCCTCTGCTAGCCTCAACATGCCTAGAATATCTTCTGGTCATATTATGTATTGACCCATCAGAGATCAGAGATTAACAATTTCAGCAATGATGAAAAGGGCATAAAAGTAAAGTTAGAGGATTGTTTTCATATCTTCATATTTAAAAACTTCAAAAATGCAAGCACACCTTTTCCAAATATATTATGCATTAAGACTTCTCAGCATAGCTAGCATATTTGATTTTCATTGCTCTTGTAATTTTAGCTGTTGGAATTAATGAGGTTTTTGTTTATATAATTCAGAGGCATTAGGATGCAAATTGGTTTATAATGTGAATTTGATAGTTGACGAGGAACCAACTGGTATAAAATGAAGAGAAAATCTGAGCACTAAAATTATCCTTTGTTAACAAACCCAGCCACAGAGTGGACCCAATAGCAATTTTAAAAAATTCAAATGTTACAGACTTAATGAGAAATGTGATGCCTAAATGAAGTGACCATTGTCACACCATGCCTTTTCTCTGTTTTCTCTGTCATACCTTGTACCAGGACAGGAATAAACATGCACAACACTCTCTCTGCTGTTTTTATTAGGTCTCTGGCCCTGTCCCCAAGCAATTTAAAGTCTGCTAAAACTCTTCTTTTGCCTCTGAGCACCCCCATGCCAGGGTTTTTAACGAGCTTCCAGGGCTACAAAAGCAGGAAAACCCGCGACAAAATACATGCCCTTTAAAGAAGAGTATTAGCACTCTTTCTGGAAGTCCTGGGTTTTCCTCGCAACATTTACCTTGGGGACGCTCTTTGGCAAAAGGGGCAGGGATTGCTGCCTGCACACATAGCCATAAAGCGTTCACACATGTCCCAGAAGTGCTGCAGCTTCCCTCCCTTTCCTTTGTAAAGGTCAGAACTTTCAAAGAGCCAGAATTGCTCAGAATTGCAACATTATTATCAGGTGTGAAGTGGGTGATCTGTGAAAGTGTTAAGAGTAAATGAGCGCACGATCACTCGGCCGATGGCTGCAGCCAAAAAGAGAACAGAGTGAAAGTAAGTGCTGCTTTGCCGGCACTGGAAGCCATTTCGAGCGATGGAGATCTGGCTATTTTTCCTCTGAACAAGAGAGGGGGCAGGGAGAAAAAGATGCGGGGAAAGAAAACACACTTTTGTTGGGATGGAAGGTGCATTTTAAACACAAGTTTTGCTAAGCCTCATGCAGACGCTTATTCCGGAAGTGCAGGGTGCTTTTAAAGTCCGCTTCAATACAGTGACAGTAGAGGGAGACCAGAGAGGCAAATAAGTCTTTTGGAGACTCACCCTCAGTCTTTTTCCCATTATTCACCAAAGATTCTTGGGGTGTGTTGAAAAATGTCACAATGAATATAACAGAAGTTAAATCAAGTTATATAGCAAAAGACAAAACTTACCAATAAAACAGTAGTCAAAATCAAAACACCCAGAGCATCAATATATGAGGAAGGAAGATATCTAATCCACCAAGAACCTAGACAAAAGGTACGCATTGACCCATGTATAAATGATGACTGTAGAAATATTTCAGAAAAGGAGATCATCCATTCATTTCCCACTCATCATTAATCCATAAAACTTGACAGCAATACCCAAAGGGCCTCCCTTATCGATCTTAAAAACTTATACAGGTTTGTACAGGAGGAGGTACAGCTTCAGACTGCTGTACATTTCACTTTTCTGGCAAATGTACATTATGCTTTAACAAGGTACTCCCATTTTTCTGAAACTACTTTTTATAGTGGTTAAGGACCTGGCTATACACAGGTTTTACCTCTTATTCTGTAGTACCTGGCTTTATCTGCACTTATCTTCTTTTAATATGAGCCAGTGAGGTCCACTAATCCGAATTAAGTGTAAACCCACTTATCCAGATTACTTGGAGGTGTGGGCCAGATTAATGTGCTGATCTGGCCATGCTTCTCCTCAGCCAAGAAGCTTCACACGCACACACCTATTAATGTTGACATTTCAAGACTCAAAGTGGGGGAGGGGAGGGTTTTTGGTAATGCTTTCACATCTTTTTCTGAGGTTTTTTTTAATCCTTGAAGTGAGTTGCTTCTTCCATTAGCTGTGGGTTTTCTTATGAGTGTGTGTCCATTTTGCAGATTTACAGAGGCTGGGTGTGGGCAATTTAAGGGAAGGCTAGAGTGCATTGCCTCAGTTTATTCCCTTCTGGCATTGCAGGTACTCCAGCCCTTCAGAGGTATGTAGCAAGATGACTTCTACATAGAGTTTTGACTGAAAAAAATAATGTGAAAAATTAGTAAGTTGGGGTGTCTCTTGCAGCTCTGCAGCCTGTTTTTGAAAGATCACAAGAGGGCTGCTGAAGAAAATAAATTCAGCCTACCAACTGCCACTAGCAGGTTGGAGCTTCTGTGAAGGGAACCAAACATCTCAGAGAAGGTTATAGTAGAGATAATTCAATGATATGAATCCATATGCATCTCATATGCATATGTATGGGATACACATGGGATAGTTACATTAAACGAATGTCTGAACTATTTGTTCAACTGCCCGAAACATTTGTATTCATGTATGAATGTCCAGACATTTGATTCATCTACGAATGTCTGAATTCATGCGAATTCATAAAAATAACAGTACAAATATCCATGCACATCCCTGGGTTACAGCCATTCTGCTTTTTCACTATTGTTATTTTTATTTGCAGGGTTGTATAGGAGCACACTTTTGAATTCATTTTAGCCTGCTCAGTTTTCACTTTTTAAAGGAATGCACTTGGCATTGAAACAATGGAGGAGAGCTGTCAGTGACAGACAGGTCATGTTGACCAATCAACTACCACAGGATGAGTTTCAGATAGGTCGTGGCAGGGGTAGAGCTCTTGTCCTAAGAATAAAAATAATAATGTGCTTTAACTATTAAAGTCTGTCTTCTCCTTAATCTGAAACTCATGCAATTTCATTCAGAATTCATTTTGAAGTGTAGGCAAGGCTTGTATGTAGATAGATCATGTAGGGACCCTGTGTTCAGCCACTTATTTCATTTTTATTACATTTTCTCCTTTACCTCCTTTTCATTCACACTTTTATCCATCTGCCTTCCTTACCAATGTTATCCAAAAAAGCAAAACAAGTGGGAAAAACACAGAGTACCTCAA
This sequence comes from Aspidoscelis tigris stejnegeri, assembly GCA_023333525.1. NCBI lineage: Eukaryota > Metazoa > Chordata > Lepidosauria > Squamata > Teiidae > Aspidoscelis > Aspidoscelis tigris. The sequence continues at coordinate 65,651,418 of JALMGA010000007.1, read as the reverse complement.
AAGATGCAGCACAAACATTACTCCTGAAGGACTAGTCCAGCCTAGATCCATTCCAGCAACAGGAACAACTCCAAAGTACTAGGATAAGCCTTTGGCATTTGGAATGCTGTCTAGACTGGCTCCAGAGATCACTCAGTCATCAGGGCCTCTTCTGGGTTCTCAGAGGACTAGGAACTGAAGTTCCTACTGGTTTTAGGCAAGGTGTGGAAACTCAAGAGCATCATGAAAGGGTAACCAATTGTTAACTATATTTTTGGGCATGGACACCTTCACTTTAAACCTTCTTCAGTTCATCTTCAGGTTTGGCTACTCACACCTTTTCATTTCTATTTTATTTGTGAGTTTTCCACACCATTTGGGCTTTCCTGAATAGAAAGTTCACAAATGAAATGGATAGAAATGCAAAGGTGTGAGCAATTAGATCTACAGACGGACTGAAAAAATTCTAATGTGAAGGTGTGACCATGGCCTCATACTATTGTTATATTGCTATTGAGGGGATGGGAGAAAAGGAACTGGTGGGATATAGTATTTTTTCAGTCTGACTGGGCTTGCATATATTCCATCCTGACACAGTTTGAAAAGGCCTACATTTCTGCCTCAGGAAGAAAATATATGAATTTCAGTATTAAACTAATTTAGCAAAAGAAATGGCATTGCGTCCAAAACCAAAATTTGAAATCAAGATGTTGTCCAAAAGAAAAATTGGGGAAAGGGCAACCAAACTATAAAATGCATAGACAACAGCATTCCGCAATTTGATAACTTAGCCCCAACGATGGGGATCCACAGAGATTATCTTGCATGGAAAGAAGCTTATATGAGGATAAAAACATGGAGAAGGAATCTAGTAATAAAATAAAATGGTAATATATCTTGTAAAACAAGCTTTATGTTTTCAATATTTAATAAATGACTGAACCATAGAAATATGCTTTAATTTCTTTGCACACTGAGAGTTATTGCATGCAAGGAAAGTTATCAAGAGACCACCTTTTTTAAATGAACAGCAAACAAAAAGCATAGCTCAAAGATTCACAGAATATACCCAATTTTAACATGCCCTAAAGGTACTGGAATTTATTTTCTGACAGAGTCTTTAAAAACAAATAAAGCCTTATCTGATCCTAAGTTTTTATCTGCCTCTAATATCTTTACCTGGAAGATTGTAGCATTGATTATGATTTAAAAACAAAAGCAAAGAAACATCGAAGTAAATTTTATTTCAATGCATACAATAGCTATATATATTTTCTTAATTCCTACAAATGTGTTAAGCCTAAGTACCAGAGAGAAACTATTAAAGTATTTCTATAGCCTGTTTATCCGTTCACTACCCAATAACTACAGGGATTAATTCATTATTGAAGAAAGAAATATGTGCTGCTCTGTTACAATTATCTATCTATCTATCTATCTATCATTTATCTATCTATCTATCTTTCTATTATCTATCTTTCTATCATCTATAGATAGTAGGAGTGGAAGAAAAATAAATTTCTAGACAATATTGATGTTTTAGGAATAGGCACTAATTAGATCTCTGCTTGTGCAGACTTTCTGTTTATGTGGATTTTCATCTTATTGAACTTCTGGAAGATTTTTGAACCAAATTTGAACCAGATTTTTTGTTGTGTGTGTGTGTGTGTTAGATGCATACATGTGCAAAGGAAATATATATGGCAATTGCAAACATGTCAATACCTGCACAAACTTTCCAAAAGATATTAGTATGGGTTTCTGCGATAGACCAAAACTGGAAAAAGAATAGACATTATGTTTTTAAAAAATACTTCTTTAAAATGCCATTCCTGAAAGCAGACCTCCTACATGGATCATCTGGGGATATCAGACCCCGACTCCATCACCCAGTCAATATCTGTCCCATGTGCTCAGCTCATTCTTAACATCTTACAATATCTGGCCCTTGTCTGGTATCTAGAAACAAGGCAAGGAAGGGAACCTTTTTAGTTGCAGTTTGTCCTCGAAACTGTATACCAACGGAGGGCCTTTCTGCACTTGCCTCTATTTATTTATTTATATTTATATTTATATCCCACCCCATATCCAATGGTCTCTGGGCAGCTCACAATATTTAAAACACACACATATCAAGACTGTATAAAACAGTGCTAAAACCAATACAAAATTTAAAAAACCAGCATAATAATAATATTGAAAAAAAAGAGAGAGAGAGAGATACAAGAACAGTTTAAAAAACAGTAGAGTGTGCAATGGGGGGAAGCGGAGGGGGCATTTAGCCAAAGGCCTGGGTGAAGAGGTACGTCTTCACCGCCTTCCTGAACATAGACAGAGAAGGGGCTTGACGTACCTCCAAGGGGAGACCATTCCACAATCTGGTGGCCACTACCTAGAAGGCCCTCTCCCGGGTGCCCACCCGCCTAGCTGTTGAAGGCGGAGGGACAACCAGAAGGGCCTCCCCTCCAGATCTTAGAACACGGGCAGGTCTAATCTGAAGATGTGTCAGGTAAGTAATGGGGTAAGGTTAGTAAAGATGTGGAGCACCTTTAGGGAACTTCTGGTAAGGCACAGGGTGCCTGGAGGCTGTAAAAGCCTCCTCTAGGCATGGATTCCCTTCCCTTGAAGTTCCCTAATCATGCACTATGGGCTGTGGTACGGATAGGCCTCATGTCTGCTTCTAGGCTAGAATACTGGTAAACTTTGATAATAAGGTCTGCCAGTATATGAGGTCCAAGGGGGATCCATTTCAGTGGTGCATCTGGTTGCATGCCTTGAGCTCTTTGAAGTATTGTGGGATTATAAAGTCCCTGTAGACCAGTGGTTCTCAACCTTCCCAATGCCGTGACCCCCCCCAATGCAGCTCCCCATGCTTCAGGGACCCCGCAGCCATGGGGGTGGGGTCAGGGGTGGGGTGGGGTGGGGCCAGGGCCAGGGCCAGGGCCAGGGGCGGGGCCAGGGCACAGAAAGACAAAGAACAAAACAAATAAAATAATTCATGCATGGAACTGAATTCAACTGATAAATGAACAACAATACAAACCTGCTCAGTCCACACCCACACACTGGCCTATCCAAGCACCATAGGATTTGCAGCAGAAAAATTACCAGTGAAAGAATCACAAATCAGGCCACAGCCTGATTTGGCCTTTGGAATTCCAGTTCACATACTGTACTACCTCATTCCAGCTCTGGCTGACACTGAAAAACCTTTATATACCTGTAGTATGGTTCCCACCACAGCAAACCTCCAAACTCAACCATTCAAAACAGAAGTTTCCCTCCCAAAGCAACCAGAGGCTTTTCTCACCCATTTAAGGGGACTCAAAGCAGCTGACAAACCTTCTGTTCTTCTCCACACTCCAAATACCCTGTGAGGTGGGTGGGGCTGTGAAAGCTCAGAAAGAGAGCTGTGACTCGCCCAGGTCCCCCGGCTGGCTTCATGGAGGAAGAAGAAGAAGAATTGGCTTTTCTCCTCTGCTTTTCTCACCCATTTAAGGGGGCTCAAGGCTGCTGACAAAGCCTATTCTTCTCCCCACAGCAGAATGCTGGCAGCTAGAGCCTGTGGCGGGGGGGAGGGAAGCATGGCAGGAGGGGAGGTTTGGGGGCCCCCACCTAGCCACAGACACTGAAGAGATGCCTCCAGGCCCCGCTGGGTCGCCCGCCCACTCGCCCGCCCGCTCACTCGCTCGCCCGCCCGCTCGCCAGCGGTCTCCTTCCCTCACCTGCTGTGAGCAAGGAACTGTTGGCAAAGGAAGAGAGACAACAGCGGCCGGGCGCGCGGACGGATTTCCCGCGCTTGTTGCTGCCTTCGCCGACACCATTTCCACTCAGCACCGGCAGGAGCCGCTGTGAGGGAAGCGCGCGCGCGCATGATTATGGAATGGGCAGGGGGAGGGGGCGGTGACAGGAATCTGTCTCTCCTCACACGCGGCCGCCTAAGGGATGGCGAGGCAAAACCATGCTGGGGAGAGGCTGGGGAGGCGGCGGTGGCGGCAGCGGGGAGGGGCGCGGCGGGGGGCACGGGGGGGCTGCAGGAGATTCCGCGACCCCTCCCAGAACTCTATTCAACCCCATATGGGGTTGCGACCCACAGGTTGAGAACCGCTGCTGTAGACAAACAACGGTGAAATGCTACCATAAGATATACTGTAAGCTGCACAATGAGGCGAATCTCTGAAACCATTCCACCAATCTAAACATGAAATAACAGTTGGTTCTGCAAAACATTACGCTATTGCTAGACACAAATTCCAATTCCCTTCCTGCCTCTTTACTGTTTTGTTTCAAATTTGTAAGAAGAGGCCATTGGGTAAACTGCCAGTACCTGGCCTGAATCCAGCATTACCAAAGCAGAACACAAGTCTACTGATCTTTCTCTTCTTTTCCATCCCCCTGCTGCCTGCAGTTCCTTAATACCTCCTTAGGGAGATAAAGCACCTATCAAACCCCGGGAATTGTGTTGTATAACTGCAATGGGAGAGAGAATCAGGCAAATTTGATAAATGGAAACTTCTCTCTGATGGTGTGAATTTTTTTTCACTTGATTGCAGCGATTTTGTCTCCTCTCCCTTGAAACACAGAACCCACCCCAAAATGTACTGCTGACAGTTTGAAAACAGGCCATCTAACAGAGCAGAAAGGGGATTTCAGGTGCTAGAAGCAATTATCTTAATGCCAGCGGTAAAAGAAAGATGGAGGTGAAAAAGCAAACTCTTGCTCATTGTTCACATGTACTTGATCTTTGCATTCTACCCAACGATCAAGTTGTTCGCTCATGCTGAATTGCTATTGTAACTATCACATAAATTTAATCAGAGTAGACTGTTATCCACAAAGTCTGAATTGATGAGTTTAAGAGTATATAAGGTGGGATACCACGCCATCTCAGGTGAACAACTTTGTTAATTTGTCCAATGAGGAGTTCCTCTTATTTCATACTATGTAATCTCCTTCAGCTCAGTTTCTGAAATATCAGTCTGGTCAGTGTCACCACTTGACATCCAAAGGTAGAATCAGAAGGGCTAGTATATGCATCCATAGAAAGCTAATCCAACAAACGACATCCAAAAGTTCAGGTGGAAAATCTGCTCCTATGTCTGTTCTGAAAAAGCCAAGGAATATTTGTAGTCAGGTGGCTGACTGTGACCCAACTGTTGTCTCAGGTCTTTGACTTGCATAAGAGGACAGATGCCCATGGACAGCTAGTTCAAAGCTCATAGAAGTTACCTGGAGGAAACACCCCCCCTCCAGCAGAGCATGAAGACTTCCTAAGAATGACAACTAACTACCCAAATGGCAGAAAAGCTGTACTAGTGAGCCAGTTTGTTCTAGTGGTTAGGGAGCCAGACTCTTATCTGGGAATACTGTGTTTGATTCCACACTCCTCTATGAAGCCGGCTGGGTGAGCTTGGGCTGGTCATAGCTCTCTTCTGAACTCTCACAGCCCCACCTATCTGTCTGTTGTGGGGAGGAAGACAGAAAGCTTTGTCAGCTGCTTCGAGTCCCCCTTAAATGGGTGAGAAAATCAGGGTAGAAAAGCCAAGTCTTCTTCTTCTTCTGTGCTCTTTTCCACTAGCAGGGTCAGTGACGTGAGTTTCAACCCTGAGCCATCAAATTGTGCCAACTCCCACCTCAAGACACAGGGAGACTGAACCATTCTTCATGTTCCTAACACTGTTGAAAGATAAATTGTACCTTGGGGTACAAACATGAGCAGTCACTCCACACTGAAGCCTTTATGACAGGTGCCACCCCTTCACTGCAGGGATGTGCACAAATATTGGAAAATTCAAAAATCCGATTTGAATCCGATGAATGTTGACATTCAAATTCTAATCGGATTTAATAACATTCACATTTAGACATTTGAATGGATTTCGGATGTTCTGAAACATTTGTTCGAATGATTTGAATGATTCAAATGTACAAATATTATACCTATTTGTACTTATAATATGGGATGAAAACAGGATGCATATGGGATAAAACAGGATGCATACGAAATGCAGACAGACACGAATAATACATACGAACTCTGTAAACATTCATATCTTTAAATATGAATCTAACATTCAAATGTTATAGATTCAAATCAAATTTTTTGACATTCAGATTTTAAACATTTGAATTCAAATCGATTCAACTCAAATTCAAAGTCAAAAAGGAATTGGTGGACTTATGTGTTAGGAAATTGCACAAACTGGAATGTGGCCTGGTCCAGCAGGGTTCCTCTTATTCCTTAAGCCATAAAAACATAGCATTGAATATTATTCATGAGTATTATTGTTTTTATTTATTTCCATTACTATCCAATCCTATACAGTACCCTAAGTTCTCAGGTCAGCTCACAATAACGCCAGAACAATGGAAACCATAGGTAACACGGAAAGAGCAAGGTAGTTTACCTCTTCAACCAAAGGTTGGGATAAATAAGTGTATCTACCATATGTCTAGAATTGTACAGTAATACACAGTGTTTAACTAGGAAGTCTAATTATAAAGTGGATTAGTCAAAGTTGGTCACGTATTTAGCCAGGTAGGTCATTCTTTATTAGTACTTGGTTGTGAATTCAGCACATGTAAATCTGTAGTGGGAGATCAGAGAACAATAGTTTCCTTTCTTTTGTCTACTAAACGTTAAACACACATACACACATTTAGAAATGGAAACTAGTTGTGCAATTTTGAACCTGAGGTTGTATTGAGGATAATAGTTTTTCCCACTTTGGTGCAAAGTGAGGCATGATTGATTGCTTTATTTGAAAAAATCAATGCTGTTATTGGAGAAGAGGGGGGAAACAAAATAGTTATTTGGCTTAGTAGTTCAATAATGACACTGAAAGCTTTAAAAGTTTCTGCAAAGGAAATAATTACCTTGAGCAGGTCTTGTTGGCAATAGTGGTTATTTTTTGGAGGGTGTTCAGTGGAAGAGGTAAATACTATCACTAAGTCTGATTGCTATGTGTTGTTTTTCTTACAGTAGGGAACAGGAAAATGCAGCAATATAATTGGTTAAGTAGTAAAACACTTCTCAGTTTGGCAAGATTCATTGATCTGTCTGCTGATGGTAACAGATTATGCATTAGCCAATAAAGTAGCATGAAAAAAAAAAGATCTTAGCTGCATTAAAACTCCATGCAGAATATTATTTCTACTTACAGCACTAATTATGATAGCATTCAAGTTACAGGCTAAGCCACAATTGAACAATGTTTGACCTTCCAGAAGCAATTATGCTACAACTTTCTGAACACTTGCCATGGTGGGAAAGGAGGAAATGGGTGCTCCATTTGAATTAATCTCATTTAGGTGTTGTTTCATTGAAATGAATTGGGCACTCTGGACATGGCTTCTGTGGAACACCATAAACTGTGCCCACAACTAACTTTATTCTTCCCATCACACTACAGTTGAGACAGAGCCAACCATCTTTCCACTATGAATGAGCACATTAGTGCCCCACTTAAAAATACTATGGGCAAACGAACTGTGTCAAAATGTGGGATTTTTCTGAATTTTTTTTCTTTTTTAGAACCAAGAATTTATTTTCATTTTGTAATTAGACACAAAGCATATGGTTATGCAATCTGCCAGCAGTGGGTTTAGGGCTTTTCAGACGGAAGCAAATGGTAGTAGGAAACTACAATTCTGTTGGTTTCTTGTTTTCCACCAACCTATGAAGCCATTTCCTGTTTTGGAAGGGAGCTTGCTAAACTGCAAAGTGATTTGGGCCACAGCTCTTTACTAAAATAAAAGCTATTAATTGATTTCCTCCAATGGGGATTGGCCACTGCACCCGCACCTCCAAGTTTCCTATGATTTTAGAGCATGCAATACAATATAATACTCTCCTGTGGAGGGAGTTAGAAGCATGAGAATGTTTCCTCCTTTGGGGAGAAAATGAACAGGTGGTGAACAAGTCAAGGGCACTATATACACTGGTTTTGAGCTAGGCCTAAACAATTTCAAATCTTCTTGGCTGGAAAGTCACTGAAGTTCTGATGGGTGGAAGATGATGTCCGTGTGCACTGCGAGTGTCCTATTCCTTACCTTTCCCGACCACCAGAGAGAGCATTCACACCTCTTCCGTTGCCAGGAGTCAGTTGACATGCTGTGCTAGCATGCCGGCATGTCAGGTGACCAGAAATGTATGTGCGCATGTGCAGCATGTACTTTCTGCCACCACAAGTGGGAATCTCTCAGCAAAAAGCATGTTACTAGGCACCTAAGTGGAGATGTGGCACAAATTAAATGTTTTAATAGATTTGTCCTGAGTTAGCTACAGGCTATTTTCTTCAACTTCAGCAACCAAGAGGAAAAAAACATACAGTACACCTATCTCTGAAAATTGTGTTTCTGTTGCTTTTTAAACACTTGTAACTCTGGGATGGAAATCTATGCTACAAATGTGAAATTGAGTTTGTGTGTGTGTGTTTATGCCTATGCGAATGAGAGTTAATACCCCTTACATTAGAAAATGGCCATATAGTACTTTTTTGAAAAGCCTACTCCGTAGTGTGCTTCCAACACATACCTTATATTTGCCTACTTTTAAATAATGTCATCACTCAGCTATAGTTTGTATGTCCAAAGCTTGAATTGTATTGATGAAGTTAAACCCCTAAGTCATTTTAGCTCTGCCAAAAGCAATTGTTTTGCTTTGGGCTTGTAGATTCCACCTTTAATTTGTTACGGACTGGTCCATCAAGCTCTCTGTCAATAACTTGATCTCTTAAAGTGGCACATTCAATCACAGTGGAGGAGTTAGTAGAAGATGAGGCTTTTAAAAATATTTTCACTCTTCTCTGATTATGGCTGGTCTGAGCAAGCATTTTCTACTCCCTTGAGAAGGTACTTTATGGATGCTTTTCCTGACAACCCAATCCCCGCTTTCAAACATACAGCAGTTGTAGTTGCTATGGAAATATTTGTTCTGTGCTCTCATCAGTCCATTTTTGCCAATGCCTTTCATCCTGGAGTTAATATCCAAGAGATTTGAAGATCAGTAGGGATTATTTTTTAGCTTTATTTTATTTTCATAAGAGCTAACTGCTTTAAACATCAACCATTTCTGTACTCACCTTTACTGAAGTAGTGTAACTATTCCATTCCAGTCTGTCCTGAACTATACACAACAGGTTCCATCTGCATTACAGGTGTGGCGATCCTTTCCATCTGGATCAACCCCAGCAGCAATGTGGAGATTGGTCCACCATAGGTGTTCTGGTCCACACAACTGACTCCCCACCCAAAGCACCACCAACTAAGAATGTGCACAAATATTTGTAACATCCATTATTCGTACAAATTTGGCCAAATTCAGATATTCATACACAAATCGAATGTCATGACAATCGTATATTAAAATTTGTATAAATGTTTCTGGAGATTTGTACAAATAGTTCAGAAATTCGTGAAACTGGGGAGGTGGGAAAGCGGCTGCACCAGTCACATCTGCAATGGATCCAAAGTGTATTTGACACGAATTGAGGGTGCATTAAAAGTGAATTCAAGTTGGATTTGATGCTTTTAGAGCAGACATGTTACAAGATACATATCCGATACATATGGATACGGATTCATACGGATATTCAATTCATATTTGAAGACACGAATGTCGACAGCATTTGTATGTGTCCGTACGCATCTGTGTGCAATTGTATGCATCCTGTTTTTATCCCTCATGCATCCTGTTTTTGTCCTGTATGTATCCGTACAAATGCGTATGGATGCGAACAAGATGCGTGTGGATACGTATGTAATGCGTACAGACATGTACACATATGAATGTCTGAATAATTCATACGAATGATTCAAAAGATTCAAAAATAAGTATAGACATTCCATTTGAATTCAAATGTCCAATTTGGATCAAATTCAATCAAATTTTGAATGTTCCAATACAAAAGGAATGAAACACAAGACCCACACAGTACGATCTCAAAAACACTTTTGAGTGACTTTGGTTGCTGTGCCAGAATGCAGCCTGAAGTTTTTAGGCAGTCTAAGGGCTGGGCTGTTTTTTAAGAGCTCAGCTGAATTGCTTCTGAAAAGGAGAAAAACAGGGTTGTTGTCCAAATACCATAAAATATTTTTTATGAAATAAAAGCGAAGGACTTCTCTATACCATGAGCTGAATTTGATACTGAGACAACCAAGAGTTATTCCAGATGATTACAGACATCTGTGTGAGAAGTCAGGCAAAGGCTCATGGAAAGTGAATATTCTTAACCCAACTCCATTAGATGGTGCTCTGGATTGGCTGTTGGCTCACAATATTGCTAGCTCATTAAACAATGGACAGTGAGTGAATGCAAATGGTTATTTCAAAGATCTTTCCAGCTTCCTCAACCTTGCTGTTCTCCAGAAATTTCAGGACTAGCATCTGCTTCCTGTATGATGGAGCTAATAGGAATTGCTTCAGCAAATATACAATTCCAGTACAGTTATTAACTTTATCATTTTTGTATTTAATATCTGTTTAGCATCTAAATTTATACCCATCTCATAGGGCAGCTTGAAAACCCAAAAAGCAATAACATAAAATTTAAAATGTAATTACAATTTACTTATTCAAAACCTAGCCACTGAGGCTGCATGCACAATTTGGAACTGAATAAAGGAAATGTCTCATGTCAGTCTGGAGTCTAGAAGTGCCCTCATATTCATACCAAGCCCTATAAGCTTTAAGGTTAAGGCCAGTTTAAGAACTCAAGAAGTGCTCTGCCACCATTACCTTCTAGCTGAGTTTCGGTCTCAGTTTAATAGTTATCCAGTCCATTGTCTCCTGCAAGAACCAATCCAGCTGTTCAAGTACCCGTCCTAATACTGGTTATTAAGAAGAATTAAACTGAGAATTATCTGTATGCTGGAGTATTTCAACCTAAAACTCCAGAAGACTGCTTCCAGCAGTTCCATACAGCTAAGTAGTTTAGGGGATAGGACTGAACTATTTCAGAGTCCACAGAAGTCTTTGGAACTACTTTCTGCCCAAACTGCACATACAGGAACAAAGCCACTGTAACATCACAAATCCAGCTTGTTACTCCTGAGGATGACCTAGCAAGATACCATAAAGTATAATATCAAAAACTGCTCAGAAGATGAGAACAAAGACACAGTAGAATCTCCTGACCAATCAGGACAATCAAGGCAATCTCTGAATCAAGTTCTAAGTCTGCATCCTCACAGGAATGGAAGCAGTCCAGTAATGAGATGACTCACATTAAGCACCATGTCTGGACTTCAGTAAGCTTTCTAGACGGGCTAGTTTAGCACTGAATTAGAAATAGCTGAAAAAGTTGGTCATTTTCAGTCTGTTGTGACAACGGCCCAGCTGGAGACCTGTCTGATAAGTTACTACTCTTTCTCTCTTTCAATCAACACGAAATAGGAGGAGGTAATTTATAACCACCCCAAGAATTGTTAATCATACTCTGCCGGTATGTTGACTCCTGGGCTGGCTATACAGCCTAGGAACCAGATGAGGCAAGTTTCCAACTGGAGGGCTGCTCCTGGATATTTATTAGTTATAGAACCATTAGAATGAGAGAAGGAGTACTTCAGAGTAACAGCATTACAAAGTCTAGTTATAGACATGAGTAATTAACTTATATTACATCTAACAATGTGATAGACTGCATAAACTTACTCATTTTAATTCCAAATAAACATCTTCTTTCTTAAAAATATGGGGGAGCTTTTTAAGCTTGTGTCTTAATTTGAAAGATTCCATAAGAAATGCAGTATGAGACTTTTATTTTCAAGGGTGTACAAGGCACTAGGGGCTTTTCTACATTTATCTGTGGAATAGTTTCGATCTAATGACCCACTTTCTGCACCTTTGTTCAGTCCAAAGAAAGTCACACCTACTGCTAGAATCCTCCATGTTGGAGAGATCATAGATTGGTCTAGGTGGTCCAAAAATTGCTGCCTATTCTGGGACACTTTTTTGGAAGGTCTGCCAGTGGTCCAGCAGATTCTCAATCAGACCATGGTGCATGCAGACACCTTCATGTTCTGGTTTAGTGGAGGACCCATTTTGATAGATCACCAAAGCACACTATCAAAACGGGACTCTGAGAACTCTGAGACCAGGAATATTTATTCCTGCCTATCAGAACTTGTAGAGACTGGCTCCAGAGTAGTCCAGAAGAGGTTTAAAAGCACAAATTCCACACGGAGCACCGTTATCAGGATGTTTCACTCAGCGCCATCTTGAAAAGCCCCCTCCAGAAGAGGTAAGTATGGAGAGGCCACTTCAAATTACAGAATGCCATAATAAATCATATGGCTTAAATTAAAGTTCTCAAAAAAAGATTGCCCTTTGAACAGAAATTATACTAACCCATTCGGAACAAGTGTTTAAGCTGTATTTGTAATTTTTGCCAGAAGTAACTAATGAGTATAAGAATACTTCTGTCATACAGAATTTCAGCTCAGCTATAACTAAAACGCACAATTCCCTGCTAAAATTCAAGATAAGTAGATTGTGAAAAGGACCAGGATCATGTACTGCACAGACATCTGATAATTGCTGGATTTAAAGAGCTTTTCAAAAATTCAGCAAGTTAAAAATCTATTGATATTTTAATATAAAATGAACTGAGCAAAGAAGAAAGTGTTTGATTAACAATTTGGAAATTGATCTCTATCATCAACTTGAGTGCCTGTTAAATTACAGGTAATTACTGTGCTATGGAAGCAATTGGGACTGAATTGTTGCAAAAAAAAATCTTCTGATGTCTAAACTCATTCTAGATACAGACCGCCAAATGTATTCCATAATGAAAGGATAAAAAGGTACATCTCTAATAGCTATTTCTTAATTTTTCCTTTCCTTTCTACAGTTTGCATGGCATTGATATTTGCCAATAATATATTACATACATACTTCTAGCCATAAGATTTAAGTACCGTATATCTCTCCTCTAGAAAGTGGGCTTTCACAGTATGTCATATTACCACTGGGAAAAGATTAATCAGTCAAAGGGTAAGTCAGCACAACAGTTTGAGGAGCCACCTTAAATCATAACCAATGGGCATCTTTGCACTTAGGTTGTATCTATTCAGATCTGATATGTATTTGTTCATATTAGATACGTGTCTATTTTTATCAGATAAGTATCTATTTGTATCGGATATGTATTTATTCATATTCGTATGGAAGATACTTTTACCATATTAGAATGCCAAAACAAAAATCATGCACATCCCTACTTCAGGGCTGTTCTGTTCCTTTTCAGTAAAATGTATATTATGGAAACATTTTCATATTTCCAAGGCTTCCCCATCCCCAACCATGTTCATAGTCCAGCCTCTTAATTTCCCATCATAAACCAAATTCCTTCTTTAAAGCACTGTGGGATTTAAGCTTAAGGTTGTACAACCAAAACTCCTTTCATGATACCTGTACACCAGTATATTTCCAATTATATATTTATATCTAATTATATCTGATTACATAACAATTTGTCCAATCTTAGACTGCGTAGTTCTACTTTGACTTGTAATACTTTACATAGATTTCGGCTCCGTTAGTTAAGACAAAACTCTTAACTAAAAGTATATTACAAAAGTATAAGAAGTATTCTTATACTTATGAACCTCAAAGTACTGGAGCCAAATGAATATTGAAATTAAGCTTCATCTTGAGAAAATTCTTAACTGAGAACATAAACAACTTTTTTTGCTGCTGCTGCTGCAAGAGAAAGTAATTTAGGGCTCAAAACTCTTTAGAAACAAGAAAAAAATTGACTTGTAGTTAAACCTTTGGCAGTCTTCCAGCCATTTGCATTTCATATGGATTCATGCACTAGGGAGGGGCAAAAAACAACAACCAAAAAAACCCCATGCTAATACTTCTTCTACTTTCAAGAATTCTAAATTAAATTATTCATAGTCTTCTTGTCTTTCAACTCTCTACTCCTCTTTCCAAAAGTGCAGTATCTCAGAGTTTATTGTGAAGGAAATGGAAAACAGAATACAAAGCAGTCCCTTAGGTCCTACCTTCTCAGTGGCAAGCAAAACAGAGAATTCGAATGACAAGGCTCTTCCTGACCAGGTTATTATATTGTATTGAGCTGAAACTCTTAAGCCACTGATATGCGCTATCTTTACACCAGAATATTGGTGAAAAGATTGAAAGAATTTCGGTATACACCAGAGTGTGCTGGTAAGCAAACTGTGGCCTACCCATCTGCTGGCAGTGTGCAGTTAAGTGCACGAGGGAATTAGTTAAGAAAATGAACAGGGTAAATTGAACAAATAGGATAAAATAGTAATTAATCTATACCCGATATGGAGGAAATTATTAGTCCATGGTTTAGTTTTATCCTTGGGGCCTATTTGCACTACGGCTTATAGTGAACAATTAGTGAACTTCTGGTGAAGAGCATCTGTACTTCAAGGAGGCTGCTACAGCCTCCAAGCATACGCTGCCTCCCCAGAAGTTCACTAATTATCCAACATTTACCAGAACTTACCTGGAATGTCCAGTGGTGCAACCATCCGCACCTCTTCCGGTGTTCCAGGGCCATCTGAGGTGCTGCGCATGTGGGCAGGCAAGCAAGCATGTGCCTCAGTCCACTTTCAGAGGGAGAGAACACATCAGCAAACTGACCAGTATTTTTTTCCACACTCTCTCTCCTAAAGGTGAGTTTTCTGAGTTACTTAACACTGAACGAAAGCAGCTTGTCACTTTGCTGATGTGTTCTCTCCCTCTGAAAGTGGACTGAGTGTGGATTAAACCTTAAGTGTGACCACAGCCCTGGGGAAATTAAAATATTGATTGTTAGTGGTGTTTCAGTTCTCAGTGTTGCTAGACCTCTTCCTTACTCAGTTCTTCTTGGGACCATCAGGATCTTCTTCAGGCTTATAAGCACAGCAGATCTGAAGTGAAAGTTGGACATTGCCAGCATAATAGGGATGTGCATGAATATTCATAAAATTTGGAATTCATAAGAATGTGGTCAAATTTGGACATTTGAATTTGAATAAAATGTTGGCACATTCAAAAATTGACACTTGTATGAAGCTTCGTATGGGATACCTTTGAGATATGTATGGGATTCATTTGGGATTGAACATTTGTAACAAATTCAAATCCCACTACATTTGAAGGGGATCTATTCAAACAAATATGAATTTTCTTGCATTTCATTCAATATGAATTGAATACAAAAACAAAAATTGTGCACATCCCTACAACATAACTATGGCAAACTATTTTTTTTCTTTCTAGTTTCAATAACATAGGCTTATAGTACCAGAACTAACCCAGTTCTAATGTTCTTTATGGCTAGCATTGTTCACTGCCGGAATCTTCTTTTGTCCACAGGGTTGACAAACCAAACCTGACAAGATATAGTTTGACAAAATGAACCCATTTTTCTTCTTCAAATGGTATCCTGAAGTTTGGGGCTTGAAACTGTGTACCTGGAGAAGGTGAAAGAGACAAAATTCATTACTTTTTCTGTGTCTACTCACACTTCTCATGGTGGGGAATGTGAGGAGCCACCAGGGGCTTTCTGAACTTGGGCCTGTAGTTTGCTTCCAGTGCATTCCCAGACAGAGCATCTGTACTGGAAAAGGCTGTTTCCAACTCAGGAGCACACTTATGTACACTAGAAGCAAACTAGGTGTGGAGCACAATTTCGTGCTCCATATTAGGCTTACCGCATCCAGTTGCATCCTTTCCCTTGTCAGATCTGATTCTCCTACCATCAGCTTCGTAGAGTGCCCCCTAGTTCTAGTTATTTAACACTGAGAGAATATTTCTCCATCCACCATTTCTATACCATGCATGATTTTATATATCTCCATTCAAGATTCCCTGTCTTGAATGTTTTTCAAAGTACTTAAGATATCCACACCTATCTTATATGGGGACAGAATTTTCTAGGTGGAACCCCTAGCAGACTTGCCCTTAGAAGTAAAGTGAACTCTTAGACTAAGCTCTGCTCAGAGCATGGGACCATGGCATGGGAGTTGGACTCTCAGAACCCAGGAGCTGGACTGACCCATTGCTGTACTGGGCTGTCCGTGTAATGTAAATTTGATTCCCATATAAAGTAAGAATAATCATCTCAAGTGCTTTGAATGTCAGTTAATATAACACTTTGCAAATCCTTAGCCTCAAAGTAAATGCTCTTCAAGGGTGACTGAGATACCCTGAAGCAATAGGCAAGGAAGACCAAAGATACAAACAAGGCACCTTTTTTAAATTCAATTGGAATTGATTCAATACTCCCTTACTTTTTGTATTGCTGGTAGTAAAGGATCTTAATGCCAGATAGTAGGGATGTGCAAGAATGTTCTAAACATTCAAAATTCGATAGAATTTGATTGAATGTGGACATTTAAACTTGAATAGAATGTCTTCACATTCGAATTTAAGCATGCAAATGAATTTCAAAAGTTCCAAAACATTCATTTGAATGATTGGAAACATTTGAAAGTACAGATATGTATGTATTACATATGTATCTGTACAAATCTCATACGTATCTGTATGCATTTGCACTTATAATACGGGACGAAAAGATGCATACAGGATAAAACGGGATGCATATGAAATGAGTACAGATACATATAACACATACAAATGTTGTCGATATTCATATTTTCAAATATGAATTTTGTCAACATTTGTATCTTAAGATTCAACTCTAACATTCGAACAAATACTTTTGAATGTATTCAATTCGAATTGGATTTTGTTGCATTCAGATTCTAAACATTCAAATTGAATTGAATGTTTTGACATTCGATTCAACTTGAATTCAAATGCAAAAAAACATTCATACACATCCCTATCAGATAGTCCTTCCCTCCTCCCTATTTTTAGCTACTGTTGTATTTAGTAAGAGAAAACTGTTGAATGTTTTTGGAATTTCATAAATTACCTGGAAGGAAGGAAGGAAGGAAGGAAGGAAGACTATAACTGATATTTATTGACTCTGACATTCAGTACTGGTCTTCAGCTATTATAGCAGTGATAACACTGAAAAAGAAATCTTGAGTCAAGCTATGCTATTTCACAACCTTTTACACTTCACTGTTCCAAATTAACTAGAACTATTAAGGACTTTCAAATCCCATTAAAGCATTCAGAAACTGAAAGTTGCAAACAGACTCAGTGCCAATTCTGTGGTTGATTATTTCAGCTCCTTTATTATCTGTTTCCTTAACTCCACCTGGATGTTCTCAAATCTGTTTAGAGCTAATCTGATCATCATTCAGTTGTGTTGCTTATACCAACTTTTTCACATTCATCCAGCCACACTTCTTTTCATGTACAGCAAACCACCTATTCATGCCATTTTAGGTACTTCATCATCTTCTCACCCAATATCTTCACTGCCAATGTTTTTTAAAAATTCCTCTACTGGAAGAGCTTATGTTCTAGGAACGTGAAAAAAACAGCATGGATATGAAAGAAATTCAATGTATTTTTCTCTAATTAGTATTGATTATCTGACTATTCACTAAATGTCCTGGGATTAGGCTAAATGAAATGAAACCTAGCTTCTCAAATAAAAACCTCATTTCTTTGAAATCAAGGTAAGCCAAATCGGAGAAACCTAGATCCCATCCAGGCAGGCCCTAAAACATGGGATTATCCCAGGGTTATGTTGGGATTACCACACATATTCATGACAATTCTGACATAGCCCCAGGATACTGGAATGATATTGCATGGTATCACTATTCTGGGAAAATAAACTCTTCCTGGAATACCAATATGACTTACCTTGTCTTACCAATATGACTTACCTTTCAGCATGGGTCTTGAGGAAAATTACCCCTGCAAGTGTGCATGGCCACCACACATACATGAGAAGTAGGGATATGCATGAATATTCAAAATATTCAAAATTCAATTGAATTTGATCGAATTCGGACATTCAAATTCAAATCGAATGTCTCTAAATTCAAATTTAACATTTGAATGAATTTTTTAATCATTTGAATCATTTATACGAATTATTCGGTCATTTGTATTTAAACAGATATGTACACATTACATATGTAATCTTATTCATATCTTGCGGCTGTCACCATATACAAAATTAACGAGTTTACACTTTCTAATGTATTATCTACAATCCCCAATAAAAACAGTTCTGGATTAAACCTAACGTTTCTTTTCAAAATTCTTGACATCAAATTATATATCATAACCCAATATTTCTGTGCCTTTTTACACGTCCACCACATGTGGTAAAACATCCCCTCAAGTTTTTTACATTTCCAACATTTAGTAGACATATTTTGATAAACTTTCCCCAATTTATGAGGTGTTAAATACCATCTATTCATCATTGTATACATATTTTCTTTCAATAACATACAGGAGGTAAATTTCATATCTTTTACCCGTAATTTCTCCCATTGATCCATTTGAATATTATATCCAAAATTTCTGGCCCAGGTAATCATACATTCTTTGACCTGCTCATGTTCCATTTCAATTTGAAGCAATATTTTATACATCACACCAATCATACCTTTTTCAGCCTTATATAATTTTGTCTCCCATTCCTGTTTTTCCCATTCAAAATTTATACTCTCTTTTTCTTTTCTATATATGTCTCTTAATTGTACATAAGAAAACCATTGTATATTTATCCCTTCCTGATTCAAGTGGAAGGGAGATACCATCGGGAGAAGAATGGCTAATTAAGATGACCGATTGGCAGAAAAGGATAAATTAACAAACCTACTAAATGATAGATCAACTGATAAATTTACGAGAGACTAGTCCCCATTTATTGAATATCTGACAGAGCTCGAATTAACAACAGATGGGTTTGAGTGACGTAATATTCGTATCTGTACGGATATTGTACGGATGTGTACGGGACAAAAACAGGATGCGTAGGGATAAAAACGGGATGCGTACAGATGTGTATGGACACATACGAATGTTGTCGTATCTTCAAATATGAATTGAAAATTTGTACAAATAGATTTGAATGTATTTGAATCGAATGAGAATATATTCTAATTTTAAACATTCAAATTGATTAAAATCTTTGAATATCCAATTTGAATTGAATTGAATCCCGAAAAATGCATTTGTGTACATCCCTGATGAGGACTGGCAATCAGGCAATTCTGGGTATTTTGCACCATCAAAATATCCAGAAGTAGCCACATCACCATTGGGGAAACAAACATCCAGGGAGGTAAATGCTCACACTTGTCCTGTGATTTTACCTGGCTGTCTGGAAAGGATACTTGTGGTATATAAACAAGATCCTTCATTTTCATCTCACAGTCTGGAGGCAGCAATAATCTCCCTTTGTGATTATCTGGTCTTTTCTGAAGGTCTTTCAAAATCCTTGTCCACAGCACACCAGAAAGGGCCTGCACAACAAATTCCAGGGAATGAGAACATTCAGAAATTCAATCTGGCTGACAGCAGTACTCTTTTGAAGCTAGGCTTGCACTGAACAGGATCAAAACACAGTAAAGAGGCCCAGGATTATTAAGGCCTTCACCTACCAAGCCTGAGCTCTCCTTAGCACCTAAGAGTAATTATGGAAGAGATGAACACTGCAAAAATTATATGGGGAACTCAATCACATTAGGAACCTGCTCATTAGTGACATGCTTGAATGCAATTTTTGGAATTTGATATGTAATGCATATACACAAATGTTGGAATAATTCTTATGAATGATTCAAAAGATTCAAAAATTCATTCAAATGGTAAATTTGAATTTAGACACATTCAATTGGAAATCAAATGTCCAAATTCAATCGGATTCAATCGGATTTGAAATGTTTTGAATATTCATGCACATCCCTACTTCTCAGTTCACCATTTGGACACCACCATTACTTCCATGTCTGTGGAGAGGTCATTGTAATACTTTTGTTTGACATCAAGAAGCTTGGTTGTCAATAATTAAATGGATACAGATAATTGTGTTGGAAAGGACATGAAAGAGAACTTGTCTTCCTGGTCGAAAGGTTGCAGATATCCTGTGATAGCTGGATATGGAAAGAATCAGAAGCTGTGGAGCTAGCAACACAGTCTTTTCTTTCTTTCACCACCCCACCACCTTCTTTATGCAAGATACCACTGCCCAACATTAACAAAAGTGACCTTCAAGCTGCTAGAAAGCCAACTTATTTCCTTTCATTATAAATTGTTTCTCTCCTGCTGCTCGACATACATGCATCTGGCACAAACTCTTATCACATTATTTCATGATGTTTCAACAATACATTTATTATAATATTTCTGTAATGTGAACTACATGTGAAATTCAGTACAGTTCTGTGTTGTTTGACACAACTGAATCAGGTCTGACTCCTAAGACCAATTTGCATTTGGCCCCATAGTACATGATAAAGTAACATCCGGTAAAGAGCACCTGCACTTGCAGGAGGCATTTCCAACCCAAAAAGAACTTCTGCCTTACCAGATATCACCCTACCAGATATTACCCTATTGTATACTAGCAGTGGGGCATGAAATTGTGTACCACACACATCCCAACCCTACCCAGAACCTTACCTTTCATGTCGAACGCCAGAACCAGTTTGCACCATTTCCAGTACTAGGGGTCATTTGAGGTGCTGTGCAGGTGCCTTGACACCTCAGATGACATCAAATGCGCCTGTGCATACACGCAGCATCACCGTTGCTGTGGCAACAGTGATAGAGCATGCACAGTTGTGCCAGCCGGCATGAAGATAGCAGTGATCGGACATGCATCCGGACACAGGTAAGTCTGTGGGCACATAGGGCTTAATTTGGCATGTGCTAGCATTCCCAAGTGCAAATGTTAGTACACATTAGTGGTTTCTGCACTTTTCTCATTCAGTGGACAGGAAACCAAGTGCAACCACCACCACCACCCAGGTTGATAACATGGACACCTCCATGCAGTTTTCTTGACAGACATTCAGAAATAGTTTGCCATTGCCTATTTTTGAGGAAAGGACAGGGATCAAAACAACAACTCTATTTTCCAAGCAGTTACGATATATTATTTGATTTTTTTTATTTCTCGTACCTCCATCAAAATCAAAGGTGGCATTTCTATCCCTAATGCAACTGTATATGTGCAATACATTTCTTTCTCTCTCTCTCTCTTTTTTTCTTTTCACCAGCAATACTGTATGCTAACCTCCAGAATTAGCTCATAGGTTATGAAATTCCATGATGGTAGGAGACAGCAATATGAATTATACCTCAAAACAATAGCATTTTTACTTAAAACTGAGGAAAGAGACAGGGCAAAGCAGCTAACTGTCAGCAAAGTTAAATGAAATTGGCTTTCGATCTTGTGATCCCATAATGAACATGGACTGGAAATACAGCCATTTAAACAAGCATGCTTTAGGTTAGCACTAAAAGCAAGTGATTCAGATTTGTTTGCAATTGCAATGTATTTCATTTCCTGCTTTTTTCTCAGCAGCAGAGAAAAACAAAATACAACATGATAGAAAAATCTTTTTCAAGCAGTGGATGATTACGTATTTTATAGTTAACAGTGTGCAGACAAGTGTGGTCTAGTGGTAAGCAAATTTCACTTAGAGAAAAAGGAAAAACTTGAATATTGTAATGAGGGTATCCTGCTTCACTTACAGTCTGGGACACCAAATTGCGGTTTCATCCACTTATTTATTTTTCATGCCCCTTGTTTCATGGAAGCATAAGATTCATAGGCTTATTAACAATTTTCTTTACCTAAACCAGTAAAGAAATATTGTTTTCTATGGCCTCATTCCGATGCAGGATTTAGTCAGGTTGATGTCAACTCGAGATCTCCCCATTCTGACAGTTTCCAAGAGATCAGCTGTTTCTGTGGATTAAAAGTCCCAAAGCATGAACTATCCCTATTTGAATTAAAAGAGGTCTTGCTGCTGGATGTATAAATAATCCTCTCTATTTAGTAATGTGTGTGTTTTTTTAAGGAGGGAACAATGCTTTATGGGCATCCTCTTCCGTTTCCCCTGACCCAATGAGAAGCCATGATTTCCTGTACCCTAGTCCACTCTCTTCCCCCAGCTGTCTGCCATTATGTGATAATGGGTTTGGGCTACCTGAAAGGCGAGGAGAGTTGTAATATTGTAACAAATTGTAAGAAATTGGAGGCTTCTATCCTGCGGTTGCAAAAGTGTCAGCTCTGTTGTCCCTCCATCCATCCATTCTCGCCTTTTGCCTTCATCCCCACCATTTCATGCTGCTCTGATGTTCTGATCCAGCACAATTGTTGGCTCCTTGTATGAAGGCCTCCCTGTTTTCCTCTGTCCTTCCCCCGTGCCATTTTGCAATGCTTTGATCTACAGATCTAGCATGAAACACCAGGGAAAGTGATCTTTAACATGAGAAGCTGTTAAAGCTGCTGAAAGACTCCATTGAATCGGGGACAAGCTTATATAGGGGATGGGGTTTGAATTGCCCACCCAGATGAAGTCAGGGTATGATGGAGGAGAGAGGGGAGGAGATTTCTCCCCGAGTCTGCATTATAAGCTAACAGTCGGAACGCCAAAAAAAAAAAAACTGCTTTAAAATCAGATTAAAATACCCAGAGAAAACCTGACCCATGATACTTTCAAAACATAAGACTAGACAATACCTATGACCATTCACCTTAACTAAACTTATAATGATTTTTTCTCACTTTCTTTAACGGTTACATTGTGTGTAGCACCCATAAGTATAATTTTCCATGTCCATCTCAAATCTATCCTGAGGGTTCCAGAAGGCTGAAATTGCTTGAAGTGCTTATCCAATGGCAAAGGCATTTATTTATCAACTGAAGGTGAATGAACATTGCTCAAATCATGGCAAGCCAGAGCTAACATGGTATGACACAACAGAAGTGCTTACAGGCAGGAAACAACAGAATAAACTGAATAAAACAGGTTATCTTTTTTAGAAGCCTCATCACACCCAAAAAATGTGGGAAAGGAAAAATATTGCAGTACTGTCATGGAAGTTTATTGGGTCTTTCCAACTATGTGTAAAATAGCCTCATTGGTTTGTGAATGCCTTGGGGCAGGGATAGGCCAAGAGAGTACACCCTGAAGTCCCAGAGTGGAACGCCTAAGATGGTTGGATGGATCATGTGCCATCTTTCTGGCAGCTCCTACAGCCAAGCCAGTGTCAAACTCCATGTTTACAATCCTGTGGACCAGACTGGCAAAGTCAAGAGGGAAAATGCTAGTGGACAAGCAACTTAAAAGTTTCCATACCTTTAAGCTGTTTGCCAACAATAACCTGTTGCAAGATGCATGCAGGGTAGACCCCTAGGAAACAGTGCAGAACTTCCTTACTCTCAAGTCCTTCAAACCTGCCTCCCTTTACTCACAGCCTGGACCTCCACAGAAGGGCCAGTCATGAAGACTATGGAACAGTCAAATTTGTTCCCTCCATTTTCACAGCTGAATGGATGGAACTTTCAGAAGAGAACTTAGGCTTCCATTGAACTTGTTGTCTCATAATCCAAAAAGAGCCTTCAGATTTGCTTTTTGCAGGCTACCTAGCTCTATTTCCATGGTAGTGATTGCACAGTGCAACAAATGCACCATGAGTGTGCAGGATCCATGTGATCCTACACATTCATAGCACAGTGGATGAGTGAAGGATCTACATAGCCCTGCTCTCAGCCAGCAGGCATCTTCTCCTAAGCATGCTTTAGAGTACTATAAAAACTGGGCAGAAGTAAGCACTCTAAGGGCCTTTCCGCACAGGCTCTAAAAATGGACTTAGAGCCAGATGTGGGAAGGATTTGGACGTGGCATCCACACAAGGACCGGAATTAGGGTCCCTTTGAGGACGCCATGTCCACACGTCTGGCTTTTCCCCTTAAACCAGTTCAAAAGCAAACGCTTCCAAAGCGGTGTGGAAAAAGCTGGATTGCTGGCGCATGCCCAGCTGTCAAAGAGGCACACTGCATGTTCTGCCTCTTTGACAGGTGGGCACGCCCACCAGCCTCCGCCATGGCACGGCCAGCAGCCGGCTTCCCTGCCTTTCCCTTCACCCGAGAAGAGCCAGTCAGCCCTTCTGGAGCTAGAAGGAAGCTGCAGCCGCCGCCACCACCCCACTCGGGGCCACGCACTTGCGCTCGGGTGCTTACCTGGTCACAGCGCATCAGCTTCTGGCACGGGGAAGTCTGGCTTCCACTGAGCCTGCATGCGCCGTGGCCGGCATTGGGAATGCAAAGTGCTGAAGGAACTCAAAGTGTTGAAGGGGTCCTCCTGAACATCTCAGTTAAATTCCCCATCCCTACAACAACAAAAAGTTATTTCCTTGTGCAACAGAATACCTAACAGCAAACTAATTTCTACAGCAACTTGAATGGATGTTTACCTTTCAGAATGAACAGAAGTGTCTCACTTTTAACAGCTACCACAATTGCAGTTTGCAATGATGCTGAGTGACATAAAGGTCTTTGTGTGTTTTGTTTACAGTATTTGCTCACTTGCTTCACGGCAAGTCCTGTCAGTTTGCAAAAGGTCAAGGATTTGGTGCTTGAGATCTACAACAGAACTGTCTATCAGAGTTAATAAAAAAGCAGATAAACCTGTCAGAAAGTGTCTGAAGTGTAATTGTATAAACATTTATTTTTCTTCAGTTGGTCTTTTGCTGAAATGAATGATATATGCTGCACGTTTCATTGTGTCATTTAGTCATGCTCTCTGCCATTTTGACCAAAACTAAAATGGGTTCCACAAGCACCTCTCAGTGTTTTCACGCCCCAGCACGAGTGACTAATAGAACCTGTCAATAAATGTGCATACGAATCATAGGTTATTGTTTTAGGAGTACAGAACAGCAGACATCCCTTATTTGCATTTTAATTCAGACTGTATCTCCACTTTCCAGGCAAGGTGTCTTCTGCCACCACATGTCCATCTGGGGCAGCAGTAGGCATCTTGAGGCAATTGTGCCAGCCCATTACAATGTATGATACCCTCAACGGAGGCGCTACTGCGTTCACTGCTGAAAATGATGCCGCTGCCCAAATGGAGACAAGGAGATGATGCCAGTGTCAGTGGCTACTCAGGAAATGTTCTCACTACAATGGGCCGGCAGACAGATATTGTTTTCATTTAAGAGGGTGCATGATCTTAACTAGGCTCTTGAATGCATGTGGGAATAATAGCATTATTGGACCATAGAAAAAATAATGTCCGTAAATATTGCCTCCTTGACCTTTCTTCCCCCTACTCCCATGAAAGCACAAAAAGATTTGCTGTACTTATGACAGAACACAAGCCCATAGAGGTACTAGGGTACTTGCTCATTCACCCGATGCTCCGTATTGACTGGAAGTTATGGCTTACTATAAGAAATTTATATGGGAGTAAAAGTTCTAAAATTGAACAGGATGCTTTATAGATAGAATTCCCTCTTTCACAGGGTCATCCAAGTTTATGTTTCAGCTTTTTTCCAAACTACTCAAGTGTTTAATAAAACATTGGAAGAAGGCACATAGTTGTCAACATTAAAAATTGATATTACTGGCAATAAAAATAACTATTTTTAAGCATTAGCGCCTGGGAATCCACTGAACGTACCAAGCCGGAAAGAGTCAAAGGAGAGAAATCACAAGGATTGTGGCAAAGGACTTATGACCTTTAGTTCAGGAAGCAGCTCTCATGGCTCATTTATTTTTGAAAGAGTGATGTTAATAATGAAGAAATGGTATATAAATCTTGTATGGGATTCGGGCATTTTTGGTTTCCAAACACAACTGAGCTACACTGGGATTAACTTAATTCAGGCATTATTATTGTAGGAGTCACATAATCTCCTTGGAACATACCATCAAGGTTGGCACATGGTAATGGCATGTCACTCCAACCTGGCTCACTCCCATGCTCAGAGTGCTCTGGTTGCAGAACAGGGAAAGGGACCCTGCAAATGCAACATGGGGAAAGGCATGCAGAAGGACATCAGCAGCAGAAGTGTCCCATGTCCCATTCCAGAGCCCAGTGTCATTTTTTCAGACTCGAAAACTGGGGCCATCAAATCTGCTCCTTGAATGGAAAAGCACTCCAGCCCATTCAGCTCCAGGAATAATCTCTGCAGCATGTGCTATGCAATACATGTGGAATCTGCCTGTACATACCTCCCCCCAAAAAAAACAAGCAACATGAAAAAGCATCAATGTCTTGATGTGTTCTTCTATTCAGGTTGAGCTACAGCTTGTATAACCAATTGACAATATTTTATCTAACCACTATGTAAGCATTTAGAATTCCCACGGATGGATTTAAGCTAAGGACCTATTGAACCACTCGCCATGAAATCTAAGGGGCTTAGGGATGCAAAGATACATCTAGGGTGTATTCAGTGAAGTAGTGCCAAACATGAAGGCAAGTCAATGATGAAGGAATCATGGGGGACCAGCTTGTTCAAAAAGTCCAGCAAGGTATTTAGTCCCTTAACATCTGAAGAAGTAGATTTGTCTACGAAAGCTGATCCCACCAACCCTTCTCCTGTTGGTCTCCAAGTGCTACTAACTACCTTGCTGGACTTTTTGAATTAGACTAACACAGCTATTTCTCTGATATTGAGCAGCTTGTTCAAGCCTTCTTTTCAATCCACATGCCAGTCCTTGCACCAATTTGCCTCTGAATAAAAACAAACATCTTGACATAAATCTGCAGCTAGATTTCATAAGAAAATTTTGTCACAGTTTTAATTCTCCCCCTACCCTCATCCAGATCTTCAAAGTTCAGTTAAAATATCCATGTATATTTGAGATGCCACAAAAAAATAAAACCCATAGCTGGCTAGTAATGTGATTTAAAAGAAAAAAGAAAAAAGGTTCACTCATATTCTTTTGCTCTTTCCATAGATTCTGTTTTATAAATTTAAAAAGGTTTTCCTTAAATATTAGTTGAAGTTGAATGTAGCCACATTTAGCCAAAGGCCAGGGCAAAAAGGTGCGTCTTTACTGCCTTCCTGAACATGTACAGAGAAGGAGCTTGATGTACCTCAAGGGGGAGACTATTCCATACCCTTGGGGCCATTACTGAGAAGGTCCTCTTCCAGATGCCCACCCATTTCACTGCTGAGGGTGGTGGGATAACCAGGAGGGCCTCCCCACCAGATCTTAAGGCACGGGCAGGTTGGTGTGGGAGAAGGCGTTCCCATGGCAGCTGTGCCTGCAACAGGTAACTCAATGCCCAACCCAGCATACCAAGGCGAAACACTGGGAATACAAAATCCTACCTCCCTATTCCTCCCATGTCTCCACATCTAGCCAGGGGGACATCTGTGATAGGAATACATTTGTGTATGGCTCTTGGGACCTATCTGGATATTCTTGTCACCACAAAGAATGCCATCTGATTGTGGCCTAAGGTGTTTTGAGAATGCTCATTTTGTTACATGTGGCCACAGAGACTGAAACCTGGGCCTTTTTATTCCCACAAACAGTTATGTTTTGGAAGGAGCCAGTATATTAAGAAATGTTCACAGGGATGAGGGAGTCTTGGAGCTCACAGTAATCTTGTTGATATATTCAGAAACATGACAGGGACAAAACTTTGGAGAGACAAATTGAACTTTTAGCCAAGTCCATTCTACAGGCACCTTTCTTGTCTCTCATTTGGAACTGAATTGATAATTAAAATGTTCTAAGCAAAACTCATCATTTGCCAGCAGGAGATAATCTGGACATTAACCACTTTCTTAATAGGAAATAGACAAAAGGGAACAAATATATACCAGTTCTTGGAGTAATTTGAATTTATTCTTATTCCTATGCAGGTAGTTCAAAAAAAATGGCTCTTAAAAACTGCTAACACTATCCTCTATTTATTTGCAGATGAGCATTATTTTACTGGCACATAATATTTATATTGTCATTAATACATTTCATATGCTATAGTCTCAGGCCAGGAAGAAGAGTTGGCTTTTCTACCCTGCTTTTCCCACCCATTTAAGGGGACTCAAAGTTGCTGACAAAGCTTTTTGTTCTTCTCCCAACAACAGAACACCCTATGAGGTAGGTGGGACTGTGAGAGCCCAGAAGAGAGCTGTGACTAGCCCAAGGTCACCCAGTGGGCTTCATGGGGGAGGGCAGAATCAAACTTGGTATTCCCAGATAAGCATCCAGATCCCTAACCACTAGGCCAACAGGAGATGGGGAAGTTAGGACAAAACTGCTATGCAAGGTCACAGGTATCACGCCCATGTAGACTGTCCAACAGTGTGGTTTGTTTATTCCTTTTCTGTCTCCTTGAACATGATAAACCATTATATGGGCCTCCTTTTTGCTGTGATAAATGTTTGTGTGGGAGATGTCCAGGAATGGGTACTTTTGTAGAAGTGCCTTCCTCCCTTCATCACCAGGCACTTCATAATATCCACTTCTAGTGGTACAGGCACTTGGCAAAGCTGTGGGTGCACATTGTGCAACTAAATCTGAAGAGGTAATATCTGAGACCCCACTCCAGGCATCCAGCAACTAAGTGGGGATACAGGTTTTCTTTACAGTGCAAACAAATGCACCGTCACAAGCTTAATGCATCCAAATGTAAACCCATGAATACAATTGGAATATACATTCATCCGTAAAAATGAAGCTCATTTAGAATCATTCATTTGAATGTGAAGTCTGTTTGAATAGATGTTAATCCATCCAAATTCCTGACCAATTCGTGGTTGGGATTAAGTTGGAAGAGAAAGCAAGTATTAAGCTAAAATCTGCAACTGCCTCTTCTAGGCCCGAATTAGCCTCAAGGAAAGTAGTAGTATACGTGAAGAGTCATATAGGTCATGGTTACACCTCACCTTTTATCCAAATAGAGGCTGTCCTGGGTCCAGACCAAAGAGATTATACTTGAAAGTCTGCACTTGCGCCGTGACTCCCTCCACCCTGCTGCTGCTGCCACTGCCACTATCCCCTCAACCCTATCAACGCTTGACACATGAACCCTTCACAACCAGCCCCTCACCCTCCCACAACACCATCACCTCTCTGGCAGGCAAACCCACCCACCCCTTTTGCTTCCATAACCACCCTGTGCATGAACTCGCATCCCTCACCTGTCACCTCACCCCCCTCCCTTACCCTCATGGACCACCACCTCCCCATCAAGCTGAGTATTTCCCCCACCCCCTACCAGCTAAAGATTACCTTTTTCCAAGGAGGCTTGGTGGGAGAAGGCAACAGCAGCAGCAGCTAGGTGCGGGCAGGCCATTCCAGGCCAACAGCCCCTGGGTATGGCTGCCTGCCTTGTCCGTCCTGGTGTAAACATGGCCACAGTGCTGCCACTGAAGACAATCAATGATGCTCTTTTTGCTAGAATCCTGAACAATTCAGCTGCTTAGCTGTTGTGAGTGGAGAATGAGAAGTGACATTTTTTCTTCTTTAAAAATTTCTTCCACATTAAGTTTCAGAGCTAAGGAGAAAGGTTTTGACTCTGGCCTGGAATCTCAGGAATTAGTCACCAAGGGCCCTGGAAATCTCAGCTGATCACAAATTCAAACTCTAATGAATATTGTGAAAATTACCACAGCATAGGCAGAGGGAAAGAGGTTTATTATTTTTCTTTCTTTTTTTTTAAGGATTTGCTGTTGGCATAGCTAATAGTAATAGTCACCACTGTTATTGCATCCTCTGTGTCTGTGGTATTTTATAAAGGGCAGGCCCAAGAAGTATACAGTTAAGCAATGCAGCAAGATAGAAACAGATCCAGAAAGTGTGCGTGCCTGTTATTTTGACTCTAGGAAGGGAAGAAAGAAGGGAGAGGCCTGAGACAGATCAACGTGCCGGAAATGGTTATAGAAAACACGGTTAAATTTAGTGCATCACACTAGAGAACAGCATCAGGCTTCCCATCTATGGTAGAAGGCTGAGGAGATAAGAGCCATGTAACCATGCCATTTCTGCCTGATGCTACAATCAGAAGCAAGTGTTTCCAGCATTAACCTTCCTCATTCTGTGATGCAAAACTATTTAACACAAGGTGAACATTTTCAGTTGTGGGATATATTCCTTAATGAATCAGAGCAAACTCATTATCAGGTGCTGACTTTTCAATGTTCTTTTGGAAAAACAATGATTCTGTTGTAGGACCTATAAAACAGCACGCGGCGCAATCCCAGCTTTTATCTCTGCAACACAAGATTGCCATTAGTGAAGCAAAGTTGCAATAAAGTCAAGGGCTTTGGTTTTATTGGGTATTTTAAGGCTAGCAGAGTGGAGACATTTGAGGCTTCAGCTAACGCAGTGCAAGTTTTTATTTTTAATGCTACCATTAGCCAAACTCCGCAGAGTTTTCACGATGCTTACCTTCATAAATACATTCAAATACTAATCTTCTGAGGCCAGTGAAGGCCACCTCCAGAGCTGGCTTATGTACAACTGGCACAAAAGAGGACATTCTCTTTTAATTGTTACATCCCCTTCCTCTTCCTCTTGGGGTGTGAGGGTGATAGGCAGCCATGATAGACCCATAAGAGCTACACCAGGAGATACAGATACAAGATCCCTCCCTCAAAAGCAAAATAGACAAGGAAACAGAAAGGCTTTGAGAGTCCCAGCATTATATTTTATAAGAATTCTGTTTCTAGTCCTGCCTTTAGAAAGGTGGGCAATGTAAACAGCAGCCATTGTACCAAGCATTCTTTTCTTGCAGCAACTCTCCCTTCCTCTGAGATACACTTCCTGCTATATTTCAGGGTTTCTTAATCCTCAATACGTAGGTTTCAAGATGGTTCTTCTCATCCTTAGAACAGAACAGTCAATTAAGAGCATGCCCTTGCTTGTCTTGTGGTCAAGAGCTCCAGACCCATATTTGGAAGTTTCCGAGTTCAGTTTTTTACTCCTAGGCAGGACCAGCTGGGGGACCTTGGGCTGGCTACAGCTCTCTTTCTGAGCTTTCACAACCCCACCAACCTCACAGGGTGACTGTTGTGGGGAGAAGAACAGAAGGTTTGTCAGCCACTTTGAGTTCCCTTAAAAGGGTGAGAAAAGCAGGCATAAAAAGCCAACTCTTGTTTTTCTATTTAAGTTCCCTTAAAAATGCATAGTTACACAGACAGCTGGTGCTCTTGAGCCTGAATTTCATTCATTTTTAACTGTGGTCACACTTAATGTTTAATCCAACTTCAGCCCAATTTCAGAGCGAGAGAATACATCAGCAAAATGACAAGCTGTTTCCTTTCAGGGTTAAACAACTCAGAAAATTCACCTCTGGGATAGATACATTTGGAAAGAAAATTACTGGTCACTTTGCAGATGTGTTCTCTCGCTCTGAAACTGGACTGAAGCTGGATTACAATTTGGGTGTGACCACAGCCTGTCAGTTGGCTCTTTCATGCAGCTTGAAAAGCAAGGCATATAGATGAGCTGTCAGCTCAAGAGGAGACTTTGGCCAGGTCTCTACTTACCCACCAAGGTAGCTCTAGAGTTGGTAGAGGTGCCACAATCTGCCACCAAAAAGACACTTCCATGTCTCCATTTTAGAGCACTCATTTGTCATTTCCAGTGGTGGCTGTGAGCACCTTTGCTCATTATGCAAAATTACAACTTGCAAAAATGGCACCTCCAACAGCAACTATATTTGGAAATGGGGCACCAGGGGCAGCAGGTACTTTGAATGCCTCCAGTGCTAAGTGGAGACACAGTCCTTTTTACCATCACCTGTGTCCACAACCCACCTCACTCTCATTGCAGCAGCTAACAGCCTGGGTGCTTCAGGAGTCATTGCTACCTTCTAGTACTGGTGTGCACAAATATTCAAAGGTATTTGAAATTTGATCGAATTTGTCCAAATTTTGACATTTGAATTCGAATCGAATGTCGATAAATTCGAATATAAAAATTTCGGATCTATTAGTTTTAATTATCTAGACATTCAAACGTCTACAGGGTAGTACACGATGCATACTTGCACATATGCATCTTTCCCACATCTGCATGCATTTGTACAGATCTGTACGGGATGAAAACGGTTTGCACATGGAATAACTACAGGATGCATATGAACGTGTATGGATGCGTACGGATGCATACAGAATGCATAACAATGTGTACAGGCACATACAAATGTCAACATTTGTAAGTGCAAATTCAAATTAAAAATTCGAATAGATTTAAATATGCTTAATTTGAATTGAATTTGGTTAAATTTGAATTTTAAAGATTCATTGGATTTGAATCGAATCAAATCCCAGAAATTGTATTTGTGCACATCCCTGCCCTCTACCAATCAGCAACATGCCATCCACAGGGCAATGGCTCCAGTGGTTGACAGACTGGCAAAGCTTTGACATCCACTGCAGGTTCTGAAATATAAGCAGGGGGTTGCTCACAACCTAGAACACATTTTCCAGCCATGTATTTCCATTATGGCCTATCACTGTCTGCACACTAAGTAGGTGCATGAATATTTGCAACATTTGATATTCGTATGAATTTGTAGGAATTTGGACATTCATATATGAATCAAATGTTACAACATTCGTACTAGACCAAACTGGCTCCCCATGTCCTCCCGGCACACCCAGGAGACAAAAATCTGTTACTATATGTCAGATACAAGATTCTGTTTTCTTGTTAACAATGAAAACACCAAAGAATGTAGATGAATGAAAGCACTGCACATGGCTATAGAACACTCTCTGAATTTCTGAGCCAATGGCCAGTCATGTTTAATGATTGTTGTTTTTAAGAGCATCTTGGATAAATGATGGCAATAAACACCAACAGTGAAACATTCCTTCACATATTATAACATATATCTGTAGTGGCTCAACCCTCTAGGTAGCCCTTAACCATAAAGAGCTTGGCTAGAAGCGTCAATGAGAAGGAACAGTGAAACCATACTGCACCCTGCAGAACACTTTCACATGGCCCGAAAGCACTTGTTATTCCAGGAATCCTCCAGATGGAAAGAAGCAGGATGTTCACCATAGATGAGAAACAAGCTGTTTTTACTTGGGTTTCTTTTTCCATTGGGGGAAATCAAAATGACATTTTAAAGGGATGGGCTGAAACTTTGGATGTGATCAGTCATGATAAAAGGGTGATCTCTGCGGTGAATTTGATGTTCAAAGGACAGATATCAATATATATATATATAATGACTTACTGTGTTCCCATGCCTCTAATTCTGCAGCCCTTTCCCAGCTGGGAAGTTATCACTCTCAAGGCGACTCGCTGTTTTGGATAAATTGGGTGGAAAGCCTCAGAGGCTTCTGTAGCAAATCCCAGCCTGGAAATGACTGCCACATTCATCTAACCAATCGGGGCTATGGAAACCTGGGCCAGTGGTAGTATTTCTAGATATCGTCACATCAGTCTTGTTCTCAAAGAGCTATGCTAGCTCCCCATTGGTTTTTGAGTCCAGTTTTAATATCTGAACAACTGCCTCCTCCCATACCAACCCACCCATCTGATGTGTTTTCTCACTCTGCAGATGGATCAAAAAATGGATTGAAAGTTACACTAGGGAAAGGGTCTTGGGTGTCATTTCTCTATTTCCAGCAGCACAACACACTTGACAGATAATGCAATGGACCCCTGAGGTGCCTGGGGATTAGTGCAGCCAACGTTTTGACAGGCACCCACATCACCGGACATGGAGATAAGGAGGATGCTTCTGCAATTATACCTGTCCCCAGGTGATTTTTAGGGTACCTACAGATGATAGGAGGCAACTGCAGGATCTCCTTTAGATTCCAGGATTGCATCTTGCCAACCAAGCCAGATGGCAGAAGGCAATAGAGTTTTTTACATCCGCCTGCAGTTCCTTGCATTATTGTTCCTGTTGCAAATATGCAGATGTGAGTCAAAAGCATGCCCACTTCTTTATTTTCCTGTGCTTGCATAGTATCCAGGCATTTGCAACAGGAACACTGACTTAAAGAGCATGCAGACAAAAGTAAGCAATCACTACTATGAGAAACCTGAGACGTTTTCGCATTACTCCCGGTCCATTTGGAACGGGAGTAGGACGGGAAGCTTAAGACAGCTCCCGGTGCTTTCCCCTTTCACACACAGACGCGCCAGAACGCGTGTAAACGCGTTCCGGAGCGTCTGTGTGCGAATGCTCAAAGCGCCGGGAGCTGTCTTAGCCGGCAAAGGCCGGCCAGGGGCGCGGAGACAGCCGCGGAGGCAGATCGACAATCAGCTGATTGTCAAACAGCTGATTGTCGAAGCCGCGCCGGCGTCGGAGGCGAGCCCGCAGCTGTTCGGGAGACAGAAGCAGGCGCGAATGCTTCTCCTCCCGAACGCCTGCGGGCAGCTCGTCCGCGTTCGAACGCATGTAGAGCACTTTAAAGTGCTCTACATTTCGAACGCGAGAAAGACAGCTGCGGACACGTCGGAGCGCAAGCCGCGCTCGGGCAATGCGGATGCCGTGTCCGCAGCTGTCTCCCACGCGTCCCGTTCAGCCCCGTGCGAAAACGTCTCCGGTATTGTTGCTAGATTCAAATATAGTCCTGCAAGAATCATGAGCTTTAACCCACTGGAGGAACCTTCCCTGTAGCCATGATCTTAAAGATGTGATCTTAAAAAAAAAATATGACTCAGTGAGACCTACTTCTGGGTCCACCTGTAATACACCTGTCAGCAGTCATATGCTTTTCTTTTTTTAAATAATAACTTAAACAACATTAGAAATATATAGCAGTCATATACTTTTCACGCTCTCACTGGCAGACAAGAACCTGGCATAAGTGCCTCTAGGCATGTAGATGGGAGGACACATCCTCACCATGTTCTCTTTGCACTGAACCTTCATAAAGTATGTCCAATGCTTCCTTAGATCGACCACCAACTATCAATATTCATTTCCAGAGACATAGAGAGTGGTGGTTTAAAACAGAACAGGCTAACCATATGTCTAGTTTCATTCTGTAATAGCTCTCTGATTGAAGGTGTTCTCAGTTTTAAAGGCTGTTTGATCCATGTCCAATTTAAAAATACCAGAAAGAAAAGCAGAGAAGTTGAAGTTGTCCATCAATAATCATCTCCCCCACAACAGACTGAACAGGAGGACATATCAGGGGTATAGTTTTTTCCTACTATAGTGAGATATATTGAGAATCTTTTAAAATTGTAGTCATAATTTTATATATATATATATGCAGTGTATTTGTTTGATGTTTTAAGGCATGAACGTTTAGACTGCTAAAGCTAGCAGAGCTAGGTAGATAAAGATCTCGCCACCATTACATATCTGAGACTCCACTTGAAATACCAGGCACTGTATTTTAAAAAACTGAAAAATACTATATTGCAAAAGGAGGAAATGGCAAACTGTACAGAGTCAAACTCAGTGCAGTAGCATTGTTATCTACATAAGTTAGCCTACCTATAAACAGCACACGAACATCTGTCGTCTTTTTAGGTGGATCACAAATGGCCATCTTAAGACGGGACTCTGAATGTGCATGGGTGTTAAAGTTATACGTTTAAAAGGTTGTATCTGTTTGGATCACTCACTCATTGATTGCTATGGGAGTGTTTCAATGTCTGCTTGTCTATAGGAAAGCTGGGGGCAATGATTGTTCGCATCCATGACCCTAACCCTAACCATCTAAAACCTCAAAGGTGCAGCAACCAGACAATCTTAAAGGATCTCCTGGTTCTGTCACATTGTTTAAAGTATGTGAATTTGTCATACACTAAATAAATAAATAGGAAAACTGTCTGCAGGCCTCCTGTGTTCTGTGTTCTGGATCAAAGGCCTATTTGCACTACAGCCCCTCTTGCATAATTAGGGAACTTCTTGGGAAAAGCATCCACACCTTGAGGAGGCTATTACAGCCTTCCCAGAAGGTACCCAATTTCTTACCTGGGGCAACCAGGTAGTTGTACCTTTTCCAGTAAACAACATTGTAACGACAGTCCTGACTCATGTACAGTCATGGAGGGTGCCACAAACAAAATGATGGTGCCCAGGATCAGTCACAGGTGATATTCCCAATGAATATCATAAATCATAGTTGGTTGGTTTTGTTTTTCTCTTCCTCTGGTCTGCATTATGATAAGCAGTATTATGATAAGCTGCTAATAAAGTTAGCTTATTTTCTTCCCTTAAATCCAGATTTAAACCAGATCACACAGGGCTTAGGCTGTACGTGTTGGGTGATTTAGCTCCTTTATCATCCAACAGATGGGAGGGGAAGTGCGAAATCACCCCAAGCCTACTAGCACACCGGTAGACATGTTTAATCTAGTGGCACAGCAGGCTGGTGTACCATATAATAACATCTAACATGTGCACCAGCCCATGAGTTCAAATCCCCATAAGGGAAGCAGAACTCAGAACATAGGCTGTAGGCACCTGATGAGCTGCAAACATGGCAAAACTGGCTGTGTCCTGCATGGGCCAGTGCTGGTCATGTAATGTAGTCAAAAACACCACAGGCTGTACATTCTATAGCTGATGAGTGTCCTCCATAGCTGAGGAACTAGCTATGCCTCTCTCTGTAATAGAGAGATAACTGAAGGAGTTAAAATTAGCTTAAAGTTAGCTATATAAGGTCTAAAATGATTAATCGTATCTACCAGAAATACCAGATGAGACCTCCCTGTTCAGCAAAATGCTCCATGTATAGCAGACAGAGTAGACAACGGAAGGGGGTGGGGGGTTCGTCACTTAGATCTACATTAATGTGTGGCTCTATCAGGCCCAGATCCTTATTACAAGCGCCCTTAATCTGGCTTAAAGTCAATGCAGAAAGAACCTATGTTATGTAAATTGTGTTGGAGAAAGCAACATAATTGCTGGCTTTCTCTACTTATTGGTTGTCAACAGTCAAAAAATGGTAGTTAGACAGTATCTGAGGTAAGATGCAGTATGATCTCATAAGAGAACTGTTCCAGCTCCCTGATTTTGGTTGCTCTTTTCTGCAATTTTTACAGTTTTGCAATATCTTTCCTGAGATAAGGACACCAGAACTGTTCACAATATTCCCAATGAATATCATAAATCATAGTTGGTTGGTTTTGTTTTTCTCTTCCTCTGGTCTGCATTATGATAAGCAGTATTATGATAAGCTGCTAATAAAGTTAGCTTGTTTTCTTCCCTTAAATCCAGATTTAAACCTATTTTCAACCACATTTTCCTACAAAATAAACATTCTCAGTCAAAGTTTACCCTATTTTCTTTTTTAAAAACTTGCAAGTTGTCTTTATTCTTATATAGCAATATGTGTTTAATTCAATCCATCTTGCATACTTTTATTTTATTTGCATACTTTTCTTGAAAACCCAAAATAGTTATCACAGAAAGTACAAACCAACTTCTTTTATTTTCATAGAGAGGCTATTCTTGATTAAATTTAGCCTTAGAGGTAAAAGTTTCAGATGGCTTTAAGCAACTGAAATCCAATGAGCTTAGTCTAAAAGCCCTTACGTTACCTTCTTTATGGCAGGTTATGACCTCAGATACCTAAATGTACTCAGAAAGAAAGAAAGAAAGTGAGCTACAAATAAATAGAGATCCATAATCCTAATAAAGTATCATTTATGTTGGGTCTAAAAAAGATTTTGAGATTTCTTATCTTAAACCCCTCTGTATGAGAAAGTTCAAAGGGGGCCCATTCGAAAGCTTTCTGTACTGATCCCTTATTAGAGTTTCAGAATGAATTCCCTGGTTCTGAAAACCTTTCATCTGTGTGGCTAACGGGTAATTCTGCTCTTGTTCTGCCTTGTCCCAGTCTACTTACATTCTCTGCTGCTTCTCCAAAACCAGATGTCAAGCCTCAAGAAGACCTTCATCCATCAATGTCCTCACTCGCCAGGTTTTACAAGCACTCTGAGGTTATAGAAAATATTCTCTGCAGTTACTGGGAATACTTCACCATCAAAGCAAGATCAAAAATGAGATTCTCTGCTGGAATGCAGTGTGTGAACATAATATTGTATTCCTTTCTGCAAAACACAAAAGTGTTCAGCGCTCAATTATTTTGTTTCTCACCAATACCTTCTTCTTGGAATTTAAATTCTCTTTCTCATTCTCCCTCTCCCTCTCTCTCACAGATGTATGCAGACCTAAAAGACAACTAAAAAACTGCTTGAAACACAAATTTTAATCTGTTTCTACTCTTGCAAAGTAATACTCATTCGATAATTGTTGATAAGGCAAATTTTGTTTGTTCACTTTGAACCTTCCAAAAATTAATAGATGGATGTCTGGGTCAGAAAAGATTTGCACAGTGAGTAATACAAATTTAGGACCTTTTCCCATGATTTCAGGAAGTGCGCAATAAACTGTTGGGTGCAAATGCATAGTATTGTACCAAATGAATTTTTAGAACCAATAGTGCAATACTTCAGCTCTGCCTAACAGATGGGCCAGGGAGCCTTGCTTCAAGGACTAGCTATATTCCTATTTACATTTTCTTTGTTTTTTTAAAGCTCTAGATACATAATAATAATAATAATAATAATAATAGTGCAACCTCCAACAAAAAAACCTGAGATCCTAAAAGTAAGCATGACCTGCATCATATGTAAGGGCTTGTTCACACTTAACATGCAGGGATGCTCTGGGACACTCTGCGACATTCTGTCTGCACCACTGTCTCTGTCCTAGAACACCCCAATCCTCCACAAATATGGAGAAATATAAACTTCTCCACAGCTTGACCAGGAATGTCTAGTACACTCCAGGTCAGAACCATTTGCACCCATGTCCAGGTTCAGAGCTTCACAGAGGTCATGTAGCACAGCTGCAGCTGTGAAAATGTGGGTCACGTCACCATCAACATGGCAACAGCAAGGCACATGGCAGACATTGCCACAGCAATTGCTATGGCAATTTGGTTAGTCTGGGGACTCCTCTGATAGCACCCATGGGTACATTGGGGACAGAACTAGCTTTTACATTGCTTATGCCGGCCACCATCCATGAACTTAACTGTGCTGGAATCGTACACTTATATCATTCCACACAGTTAAATCCAAAGAGGCCTTAAGGTAATTACAGGCTGCCTAGCAATCACAATACAATGACAAGAAATTTTCTGGAGAACATTTATTCATATATGTGAATGGATGGATGGATGGATGGATGGATGGATGGATGGATGGATGGATGGATGGATGGATGGATGGATGGATGGATGGATGGATGGATGGATGGATGGATGGATGGATGGATGGATACTGTACTTCCATAGGCTCATAAAGTACAATAACATATAACCAACAGATATAAGGATAAGGATAAATGATAATGAAGTGTTTATCTTTTGGGTGAAGGGTGGGATATAAATACTTGAAAAAATAAAAAAATAAAGTAAATATTCTTCACAAAACTTTGTGTACTGGAAGAATGAACAAAAGATTGCAACTTTGAGTGGTAATGGTGGCAGAAAGTTACTTATGTATGTTGCTTAGAATCAATGAAAATCCCACTGGACTTTTTTACATTAAAAAAGTAAATTTAAAATTATTTTGACACAAATGCTACAACTGAAAAAAAGCAGGAAAAAATGACATCCGATAACACGCACTAAACACTGTTCTTACACCAAATAAGCATAATAGTATAAAAACACTTTCCAAGATTTGGGATTCAATATTCATAGACCTAAAACTGAAAGCTTGCCAACCATAAATTGTCATGCGTTGTTGAAGGGAACATCTTAGCTTCTTGAGCATACAACAAAATGGCAATAACTTGTCATGCCTCTTCCTCACATATATTTAGGAAGGCGGTGAAAACACACCTTTGTATTCTGGCCTTTGGCTGAGATGATTGCATTCCTCCTCCCAGTACAGATACCATCCTTTTAAATACCTTGTGTATTGTTTTAGATTTGTTGAATTTTAAAAGGGTTTTTAATGTATACTCTGTTTTTAATCTGTTGTTACCCACCCAGAGACCTTTGAGTATGGGGCAGGATAGAAGTATAAATAATAAATAAATAATCTTTGATGATGTTGTGAGTTCTTCTTTTGCAATCTACATTATTGCATTAAATATTCAGTGCCAAAATTCATTGAGAGAAGCAGTCTTGCCACATGTAGTAGAATATATCCACTTCCAACTCTCTCTACAATGTGAACTAGTACTTATGGAGGATATTTTTAAAGCACCTCTGAGGCAGTTCACAGATGGCTTAGAGATGGTTCAGGGTGGGATTATTCACACACCGATCTGTCCCTGCCTGTCTCATGATTATTCTATGCTGCACAAGGTGAATTAGAAATGCTTTTTTCACTCAGCCTATTCTGGATTGTATCCTGAAAAGGGGACCTGCCATCTGCTGCACACGAGAACAGACTATGGCAGGACCCAGGTAGGCCCTGCTGTAGTGTGCACTAACATCTGGATGGCAGACCACTATTCCAGAAAGGGCCAGAGGTAGCATGAGAACACACTCTAGGTGAACCACTCTAGAGAACCACTCTAAGGTGGTTTTGGGTCACTTATATTTTTGATATGTGTGAAAGTATTCTGGAGAGCCAAGGTTGCTCCATAAACATGTTGATATTTCTATAACATGCCACTAGGGATGTGCACAAATATTTGTAACATTCAATATTCGTATGAATTTGTACAAGTTTGGACATTTGTGTACGTTTCAGATACATACCAGATATGTACCAGATACTTATTTGTTTGTGTAGGATATTCATATGAATTTATACAAATACATTTGTATCAAATAGAATACTACCACATTCAAAGAGGCAAATTCAAACGAATATGAATTTTCTTACATTTGATTTGATACAAATCAAATGCACAAAAACCCCATTTATGTCAAATAAGTACATGAATGAACTGATGAATGAACAAACGAAAAAACAAACAAGGAACATTTTGGATGCTCATATCTTTAGAAATGAGTTCTCAAGTTTACCTGAATCAAATGAACAAAACAAAAGTATCTTGAACATCATTGTTAGGAACTGCACTGGCTACTCATTTCTCTTCCTCTTGATTTCTCAGCATGTGGGACCAACTGGAGCTTTACTTCTAAAATTAATTAGAATAATTGGATGGGCTAGAGAAGAGCTCCAAATTATCTTCTCTGTAAATGCTGATTCAATTTAAACTGGAATGCCAAATGCATTTAGCATAGCACTTACCCAGATGAGATTTTTTTCAGCTACTCAGTGGAGTAGCTGTTTGGGTTGGCCTTTTTTTGCCAACCCAAACAACTACATTTACTACATTTGCACAGAAACCAGGTTCTTGAGGGAAGGAGGAACAGCATAGTGAGGAAGTGACATTCCCACACACCCCTTTTTATCTTACAGGATGCTAAAGAGGAAGTAAAGCCTCACTGGTGATTCCTTCCTAGTAAAATACTTGCCAGACATGTTTTTCAGGGAGAGGAATGAATTTTTACACATAGAAAGACACAGGATTCTGAACCAACACAAATAGCCTTGAACTTATTTTCTTCAAAACTTAAATTTACTTCATTTACTGCAAAATCAACATATCTGCCAATTAAATTGCAGCTTATACCTGACCTACATTTAACTAGGGATGTGTATGAATGGTTTTTTTGCATGTGTATGAATCGGGTTTTGCTGTTCTGGAATACAACCCCTCATAATCTACTCACTGGTCCTCACCTTAGTGAAGGTTTATGAGACCTGCCTTCTGCTGGCATGCTCCATCTGCATTAGCTGGAATGTGCTCCAAACCAAGAGGCCCATACCAGCAGAAGGCTGGGTCACATAAACATGGTAGGCCTGGATAAACAAGTCAACCAGCATGCCAGCTTGGAATCAGGTAGAAGGTTCGCCTCCATTGTCCAGAGTACCTGAAAACCCATTTCAGCTGTGTACAAAGCATGCCACTAAAATGGGTTCCCTGCCTAAATCTCAGGCAACTCTTGTTGTCAGTGTGTGTACTAGTTTGAACCACTACCCTTGAGCAGATGGTGCTGTTCCAGACCATAGACGTTTTCGCACGGGGCTGTTCGGAACGCGTGGGAGACAGCCCGGAACGCGGCATACGCATTGCCGCCGTGAGGCTTGTGATCCGATGTATCCGGAGCTGTCTCTCTCGCGTTCCAAATGTAGAGCACTTTGAAGTGCTCTACATGCATTCGGGCGCGGACGAACTGCCCGCAGGCGTTCGGGAGGAGAAGGATTCGCGCTTGCTTCTCGCTCCCGAACAGCCGTGGGCCCGCCTCCCCCGCCGGCGCAGGTTTGGCAATCAGCTGTTTGACAATCAGCTGATTGCCGATCTGCCTCCGCAGCTGTCTCCGCGCCCCTGGCCGGCCTTTGCCGGCCAAGACAGCTCCCGGCGCTTTCACCTTTCGCACACAGACGCGCCGGAACGCGTTCCGGCGCGTCTGTGTGTGAACGGTGAAAGCGCCCAGAGCTGTCTTAAGCTTCCCGCCTGAACGCGTTCCGTTTGGAACGCGTTGCAGTGCGGAAATCCCTCAGATCTTGTTCTGGACCAGCTGGCCTTGTTCCAGACTCACTGGCCTGGAGAAGACACAGGAAGTGCAGAAAGGCCCTTACATTCTTTCCTGAAAATTGGAAAATTTTGTCTGCAGTTTCAAAAAGACATTGACTTAACATTATCACTCAGTTTGAAAAGAAAGATGAAACAGCACAGTCCTAAGCAGTACCACTTTCGCATCCCTTTGAGCTCAGTGGGCTTTGTGATCCCTTTATAAGTGTGAATAGAAGTGCTGTTATCAATAACCTTTACTATCATGCTATATCACTATTGCTGCAAAGAGGATGTTTCTCTTTTGGCACTGAAATTTAACGCACAGTATCCAGCTGTTATTTTA
Organism: Aspidoscelis tigris stejnegeri; assembly: GCA_023333525.1. Classification (NCBI taxonomy): domain Eukaryota; kingdom Metazoa; phylum Chordata; class Lepidosauria; order Squamata; family Teiidae; genus Aspidoscelis; species Aspidoscelis tigris. Next base: position 65,608,715 of record JALMGA010000007.1, on the reverse strand, counting down.
AATCCCCAACCCCACCTCCACGGACCCTATTGGTGAGCAAATAGACCCATCTCTTTTGTCTATGTATTTTTCCTAATAAGGCAATTCGTCTTTTGAATTAAAATGTCTTTTGCGGGAGGAAGAGCTCAGTTGATGGCACAGGGAACTGCCAAATCTTTGCTTAATGCCTACCTTTTCCCTATACGTGGGTCACCCACATCCCTGTGTAAACAACTTATATTTTTTTAAAAAGAAGTTGAAACAGGCATGCGGGTGACCCTTGTATAGGGGAAAGATAGGCATTAGGCAAAGATTTTATTTTCTATAAGTAAGTGAACAAATATTAAACAACAATCACATGCACAAACGATACAAATCATAAAGTACAAACAAAATACAAGAAAAAACACCCTTATCTAAGTGTCTTCTTCTACTTGGTCATCTGTACCCTATTTTTTAAAAAAAGATATCTTAACTTAGGGCCTTAAACAGCATCCTTATGTTAGCCATCTGTTTTGAAATATCCTCAGCTGAATCTAGGAAAGATCTCCTGTTCAATTCTTCAATGCACAGGTTCCAGATCAATCTGAATTGTTGAATGTTATCAGTTCCCTCCATTCTCAAATATTTCACTGAAAGATATTCATTCATCATACGTTTCCACACTGTTCTATACCATTCAACTCTAGTCAGATTCAAGGCATATTTCCAATTACGCACTATACATTGTTGGGTTATCCATATTAAAAGGTGTCCCTGTGGCTGCATCCCCAAAAAACTTATTTACTTCTCTACTGTCACTCTATTGAAGAGGACTTTAAAAGTGCCATGTAAATCAGGAATTAGCGTCCACATGAGGCTCAGCAAAATGTGCGTCTTTAACGCAACTTTTGTCCCCATGGGAGCCATGTTTTCTTTGCGCTCATCTTTTTCTCCCTGCCCCTGTTCTTGTTGATAGGGTGCCAGCAGGAATGGGGAGGGACTACGCTTGGCGCGGCCACAACCAGGAAGACAATCCCTGACAAGTCCAAAGGAAAAACAGCCATCGGTTCTCTGTTCATCTCCCAGATCTTCCACCCCCTGAAATGGCTTCTCGTGCCGGCAAACATTCACTCTCACCACTTTCCCCTGTTATCGCTGTCAAAATCCACCCTGTCCAGCGCACGATCGCTCATTCACTCACCACTTTCCCTGTTATTGCTGTCAAAATCCACCCCTAGCAATAATCCACCCATTTCACACCTTATAGTGATTGCAACAATGTTGCAATTCTGCATGATTCTGGCTCTTTAGTTCTGAGCTTTAGAAAGGGAAGCTTCTTGTGTTACTGCTGTGTGTGCAGGCCGCAATCCCCGCCCCTTTTGCCACGGAGCGTCCCCAAGGTAAATGTTGCAAGGAAAACCCGCAACTTCCAAAAAGAGCTCTGAAAGTCTTATTTAAAGGGCACTTTTTTGTAGCGGGTTTTCCTCATTTTGTAGCTCTGGAAGTTCATTAAAAACCCTGGCATGGGGGTGCTCAGAGGCAAAAGAAGAGTTTTAGAAGACTTTAAATTGCTTGGGGACAGGGCCTGTATCAACGTCTGAAAGCTTGCCAGAGTCAGACCCTTTTCTTTTTGTTCTTTTTCCCCTTCATATGTAAGGCAAGTTGATTTCAGTGCAGTGCTGAAGGTGTCATGTGATGACATACCAACATGGTAAAGAAAGTGTGGAATATTTTAGGATATAGATGTCAAACCCAGCCCACAGTGTAAATTATATTTGGCCCACAAGAAAGTACCAAATGTCTACTAGAGCGGGCTCACTGGTAGACAGTGCATGCACCATTAATAGTACAGATCCCAGAACGCTCTGCTGCTGCATTGGCATGCCAATCAGGACCCACAAGCACCCCATCCTCTGTTGACATTCATTAGCGACCTCATGCTACCAGTCACATAGGGCCACCCCTCCCAAAAATGGCCAGACAAAAGGCGAAAAACAGAAGCTTACTAGAAAAGTGAATAACACAGGTGTATCTTAAACCTGACATTTAATTTCACATGCGTTTATAGTATTAACCTTTGCTTGTTCCAGATTCAATATTTAAGCAAAATTTAAGTTTGTTTCCATATGAAAAGGTTCATCATTATACCTGATGAGAAGGAAAAAGTTTCTCAATTGTAGACATTTTTTCAATAAATATTAAGGTTGGCCTGCAACTTTGTCCACGTTTTTGTTTAATTTTGACTCACTGTATACTTGAATTTGACACCCCTGTTTTAGGGTGATATGCCTGGGTGCTCCAATATGGCATCTGAGGTGACTCACGGTCTTGCCATGATGCCATACATAAGTGGAGTCCTGCAGGATTGGGCCACCGTCCATCTAGTCCAGTATTCTGTCTAACACAGTGACCCACCAATTACCTCTGGGCATTCTCAAGCAGAAAATGAAGACAAAGCCTTCACTTGCTCTGGACTCAGATGGCCTTGAGAGGCATCCTGCCCATCTCTCCAGCCTGGCGGCAGTACCTATACATCTGTTCCAGTAGCCATCAATACACCTGTCCTCCATGAATTTTTCTAATCCTTTCTTAGAACTACCCAGGCTGCCATAATGTTCAGTGCACCTGGAGACAGATCTGAAGGTTTATTTGGGTGCTTCCTCATTGGCTGCAGAAACCGGTTTAACCTCCCATTTAAGACCTACTTAAGACCCTTGTGTACTTACCTTCCACACTGGAGACCTCTCTAGCAACCCTTCCAGGTGGCCGCTTCCTCATTTCAGTGTGCGAGATCCGTTTCTAAATGGGTCTTGCCGCTGAAAACTGGATTAAAATGAAGACCTCAAAAATGAGGTCTTCAATGCATCCCTTCGCCTGGATCCATGTGGAAGCAGGACGCTTCCGCACATGGCCAGTCAAAGGGACAGATGTCCTGGTGGCCGCCATGTTGGGAGGGGCAGAAGCAGGACGGCCTGCCTCAGAAGCCCCTATAAGTATTTACTGTAAACTAGGCATAACAATAGAGAATAGTTATACAAAAAGCATTAGTGAATGTTTTATATGAGAAATAAATGCTATCATACTGTTTAAGCAAGCATTTTGATGCTAATTTTGGTCTCCATTTCAGCAAATCTCAAATATGGGCCTATGTGGCGTGTGAGGGAGGGGCTTCTGAGGCAGGCCGTCCTGCTTCTGCCCCTCCCTCACACGCCGCATGCCACCAGAAACACACAGTGACTGGCAGCTGCCTGCTCCAGCCCCGTGGCTCCGGGGGCGGCATCAGACTTTTGGAATGGATGCTGTGGCTTCTGCACAGCGCCCAGACCATCCGTCTTCCCAAATCTGGCCTCCCTGCGTATGTTCGGACATGCGAGGGCCCTTCAGATCCATCCCTATTTGGGACGGATCCTCAAGAGGTCAGATCACTGAAAAACGGATCTTCTTAGATCCGTTTTTCGGCGGCAAATGCAGAAGCACCCTTTAATTCACAAACTCTTTGAGTTACATAGGCCCATATTTGAGATTTGCTGAAATGGAGACCAAAATTAGCATCAAAATGCTTGCTTAAACAGTATGATAGCATTTAATTCTCATATAAAACATTCACTAATGCTTTTTGTATAACTATTCTCTATTGTTATGCCTAGTTTACAGTAAATACTTATAGGGCCCAAAAATATGGCAGTGAATTTAAGAGTGAAAAATAAAATGCAGATGTTCATAATTAACTTGTTACAAAAACTGGCAATTGGTAACTGTTTCCAGTGCAACATTTTAACTCCCTGCTGCACTTTTGATTCAGTACCAGGCAAATCTCACTCCTCAGCTTTTTGGGGATGAAAGCTGGGGGGAGAAAACAAAATCATTTGTTCTTAATTTAGCAGTGTATTATATGTGATTCTGGCAACGAAATAAAAGAGTAAAAGTATTGGTGTGCAAAGTCACTCCAGCTTTCTGTGAACGTGAAGTAGTTCTAATTTGTCATGACAGTGAGTCAATTTCCCATGCCAGAGCTTAGCATTCAACATGTGAATTATCAAACTAAAATCAATAATGCATCAGAGCTGCACCAGAATAAACGTCCCTTACTAGGGAGCATGTAACCAGGTTCCTCACTTCTGGTCCCAAGCAATTTCGATCTGAGTATTTCTTATTAAATAAATTATACACTTAGCACCAGCGTTTTTACTTAGGCTGCCTTCAGACAACAAGATCTAAGCAAGATCTTGAGAATGGCTCTTGCCACCCCCTGCCAGACATGAAAAGTCATCCCAGGGTTATCTCAACATCTTTTGTGAAAGGGTTGATTAGTGCTACTGGAAGTCATTCAAGAACCCAACCATTTCCTTTTGTTGTCTTTGCACATGTGACTGGCTTCTTGTAGCCCAAATCACCTCCATCACAAACGCTACCAACAAATACCAAGGTAAGCATCACTGTTATGGGAGACCTTATATCATTGCTGGGATTCCCATAAAAGAAATAGTATGAGTTTTCAATAAACAAATGGGACTATACAATTATTTTCTGTGGTTTTCCTTAATTGCCAGACTTTGGTCACAGAGTTTTTCTTAATTAATGGAATAAAAATCTAAGATGTTTCCAGACCAGAGAAGTGTGGTTTTCCTCTTTATGGTGCCACATTCCTGTATTGGCATAAGTACTACAGTTAATTACTGATCTCCAAAGATTTTTCCAGAGTATTTACATAGAAAAAATATGACAAATTGCAATTAGCTGGGTTCCAGAAGAACACAATCCCCCTGTTACCACCACAACACACATCTAAAGAGTGAGCAGATGGCTCCAGATGTTTATGTACTAAACCTTCAACACCCAAGATGGTCTACATATAGGCTGCTTCTAGACAACCCCACTGAGATTGACCTTCAGTTGCTTGGAGATTGGGATAGGCGAACAGTTGTGGCTTATTTCTTCCCTGATGGCTCAGAAAGAGTGCACTATATCTTGTTGGAGAAAACATCCCTGGGTTAGTATCTTGCATGTGGCACCAGCTTGATGATGTCTGAGAAAGGTAGGGTTTGGGATTGTCCTATCTAGCCCATGGTGGCTGTGAAGAGCCAGCCTACTCCTTCCTACCCTGTTCTCTGCAGAGCAACACTAATTGAAGACAAGCAGGCAAGCGCTCGAGCTACTGCCAATTCCCCAAGGGTTTTTGCAATGAATTCCCTCACTGACGTCCTGCTTTATCTGCCTAAGTAAAGGCTCCCTTAAAGCAACAATCTATCACTTGAATAAAGGAAACTCAACAAGTTTATTGTTACAACAAAAGTAAAATAAAATAAAGAAACAAGCTTGAAGTTCAGCCTTGAAAGTCTCTGGCTTCTTGTAAAGCAAACAGTCTTCTTGTGATTCAAAATAGTCTTTTCTTGTTACTCTCAAAAGTCCTTTGTTTTCTCCCCTTTTTCTATCTCTCTAGCTATGTAATGTCTGCCACCAGATGTAAAGGCTGCCACCAGTTGTAATGGCTGGTTTTATAACGTTTCAGTTTAAGTTACTTTACTGTTTTAGGTTGTGTGTATTTATATCCTAAAATAATGATTCAAAGTCAGAACTTCCCTTTACCAATGGGTCTCTTCCCTTTGCTTTTAAGTCTTGATATTAACATAGCAAAACAGCTAGACTCACTGTCTTAGCTCCTCCCGCAACTCTGCCTAACCAGCAGTGGGTTACAGTATCTGTTTAGAACTCCGGCCTAACTTGGCTCACTTGGAAAACAGAGTAATAATAATAATAATAATAATAATAATAATATACTCAGTTGAAGCTTCTTTAAAATAACAAGAAAACAAGTTTATTGTGTACAGCTTTCTCATTAATAAACAGGTAAATTCACTATGTCAAACACAGGTCAATTCACCCTTCTGACTGAACTGTCCCCAGCTTCCTCACTCAGCCCAAGGACTCCAACCTATTCAGATTAATGCCAGCAGCATAAGTAATAGATAACCATTTCAATTCTTTTACTTTCTAAACACTGTATATTCACTAATGACTCAGGACTCTATTCCCCAGCTTCCCTCAGGACAGCTTAGAGCCCGTTTCCCTCCTGTTAACCACCCTCTCTGGTCAGTTAACCCCAGGCAGAGAACACTAACAATTCCCTCAGGCTCCCTTAAATATGGGCCTGGCTGGCTAGCTTCAACTTGATTGGTTGAGACTCTGCCAGGATTCTATTTCACACTCCCTCCTGGAGAGCTTGACTAGCCCCTCCCTTAAACTACTTACCATTTCTAAAAAACACACTTTGACAACACTTTTAAACGTATAGACATCCCAATTTCACCACACTTTGTAATTTTGCCAAAATAACTTAATTTTAGGGTGAGGGGTCCTCGCGGGCACCACAAGCTATAAGCAAGCAAACAGTTCACCTGCTAACTCTGCCCACAAGCAATCCTGTCTGTTTCCCGTTTCACAGACTCTTCTCTCTCTCTAACTCGGTTCTCAAGCACAGAAGCCAAAATCCCAGCCAGAAATGCCCTCTTTTTCCCTTTTTCTCTCTCAACCGAGAGGAGAGGCAAGCACACACACAGAGAGAGACACAGAGCTGTGCTCTCCAATCCACCTCTGCTACCCCAGACGAGAGACGTCAGGCTGCCTCAGCTGCCTGCTTTTATTGTCCGTGTTTCCTCAATGGTGATTGGCTCATTTTGGTGGGCTGGCGTGGCTTCTGCCGGTCATTCTGCCCCTTCTGTCAGTTGCAGTGCTGGCAAAAGCCCATGAAATCACCCCTCTCTCTCTCATGGAACTCCAAAAGCCCACCAAACAGCTGCTAAAGCCCACTAAGCCACTGTTGAGTGGCCTAGCCTTGGTGCGAACACCACAGTGGCGAAGACCTTTTGAGCTCGGTGTGTCAAAATTCGCAAGAAACCCTAGCTTAATTCGGGTGCTGTGTCACATCCAGAATATCCATAATTTTGTGATATTTGTAGCTCTAGTAAAAAACATATTTTTGATATATGTATTTTATTAAAAGCAAAAACAAATAATTCCTTACATTAGTGACTTTTGTTGCTGAATTTCATTTGCTAAATCTTCAATTGAAAGTTGATATTTCATACACTTCAAGAACAAGCAAGCACTACACGCCCAGGTGCCAGGGTGACCATGTGTGTTACCCAAAAGGGCTTGGTGTGTCACCTGTGACACGTGTGTCATAGGTTGGCCATCACTGAACTATGGTCTGTGATAGTCTGGATAGCATCTTAGACTGCACCATCTAAAGGTTAATTTGGAAGCAGCCATTTGAAAGAATAGCCTGGGCTTTTTTCAGCACTAAACTACCAGTATTACAGATTAGGAGAAGTGACCCATCAAATGTCAAGGTCATTATTCCTTCCTATGTCTTGCCTTCTATCTAGAAAGCCACACATGTGGGGCAGTTGTAGAAACCCCTAAACAGGCAAACGAACCACTCTATTTTGAGGAACATTCTCATCCCCAACAAAACTAACTCAGTATTTGGGGTACAGTTACAAAACATGCAATACAGTTGGTTCTGATTTCATTCATTAGATCCACTGGAATGTCCTGACTTGTGTTCCAGAGTTCTGTTTGCAACCTGAGCTTTTGGATATAACTGCAATATCCATCTTCAGAAGACCTGTGTGAAGCTACAAAGATTTTTGGAAATGTCATGGAGAAAGGTCACTTGAAAATGTGGGCAATTTGTAAAAAAAAAAAAAGAAAAATACTAAGCACCCTATCAATTCTTCTCTTTTTAAGCAGGAACAAGAAAAGCCCGGGGAACCTTGGATGTGATATGGCTGATAAAAAAATAATAATAAACCCTTTAAAACTTATGCTCAAGTTCTTGCTAAGCCTCGTGCAAATCACTGTTTCCTCCTGTGAACACTGCAATGCCTTTCCTATTGCCATCAATTTGGTTGTTTCTGTAAGAGAGAGGGTGTGGGTGTGGGTGAGAGAGAATCAATTCTCTCATCTTTTTTACCTCATTCTTTCTTAAGCTCCGCTGTTTCTCCAAGTTTTCATTCTGTAACCCATCAAACTCACTGCTGAAATGTGGAACTTCATCCCACGCAGTTCTTTTGCCCATTTGCTGGAAATATGAGTCCTCAGGAGGCACATGAGGTTAGCCCATGGGTGTTTTTCCACTGACCTCCTTTAATCTGGATCTAAGATGATCCAGATTTAAGGAATGGGTACTTCCCTTAATCTGGATCTACTTGATCCAGATTAAAGGAGGTACCCAATGGGTGTTTCTGCATTGGCCATGGAAACCGGTTTAACCCACCTAAAACGCCCATTAATGACACTTATCTTAAATGCCTTCCGTAATGGAAATGCTTTCTAGCACCCTTTGTGGAAGGCACGTCCACATTTCAGCACGCAAGGCAGGTTTTTTAAACTGGTTTTGCCACCGAAATCCGGATTAAGTGTAAGACCTGAGAAATCAGGTCTTACATCCATCACTTCCCCCTGGATGTGTGCAGAAGCAGGACTGCCTGCTTCCAAAGTCCTTCCCCCACATGCCAGTCACTGCCGGAAACACACAGTGACTGGCAGCTCCATGCTCCAGTCCTGCAGCTCCGGGGCAGCTGAGCCGGCACACGAGCCGGAGGACAGATTGCAACGGGTGCTGGCGTGTCCACACAGCACCCACTCCAATCTGTCCTCCGGAATCCATCATCCCCACACATGTGTGGATGCATGGGGGTCCCTCAGATCCATCACAAATAGTGATGGATCTGGGGGAGGATGGATTGCTGAAAATTAGATCTATTAGATCCGCTTTTTAACAGCATAATGCAGAACGACCCAAAATGTTTCCACGGGCGGTCTAGCATCCAATAGCAATGGGTGCTAGCCTGCCTGCTGTGGAAACACTGGAGCACCCATATGGTGAATCTGGATCTACCCACATGGGGCCCTCTCGCCACCCCACGTGGCGTTCTCTTCAGCCAGGGCAAGCCTTCACTCCTTCCTTCCTCTGACTAGTAAGTGTTCACAAATAAATTAGTTTTATCTAAATAAAAGTGTCGGCCGTTGCTTCCCTAGCCCCCACAGGCTAAAGAGTCCACCACAGCTTTTCCTCTCTCTAGGCCCAAGGCCTACTAGACTCAAATGAATACTGCAGGCATATGGCTCTTTGAAATAAACAAGAAAATGGTTGATTTGTTTACAACTTGTGAAGGAATAGGGCAAACAAATAAAAAAATGTCAAAGTCCTCTCAGAGACACTCTACCCAGGAACCTATACCCCTTCAGGCTACTGTAAGGATTCCCTTAGGCCTTCCCGCTAAGCTCTGGAACCCTGGAACTATCTTGGAGTTTCCCTCAGGCGCAGGGCACTCACATACACATCCTCCCTCCCTGGAAACCCAAGCATAGAACCCCTTGCTCTCCTGGGAGGTGGGTTAAATACCTCCTGCCTGGCACCAGCCATTGTCTGATTGGCTATGCCCTCTCTAGGCATCCTTTACCCCCTCCTTTATGCTAATAGGGGAGTCTTACCCACTTCTTACCTGCTGCTCTGATACTTATGTTACCGTAGAAGGAATACAGCAAGAACAGAACAAATACAGTACACACAATGCTTTCAATACACATTAAATACAGTAGCCAAACAATGGGCATCACACCCCAGGTGTTTTGGGGGACAGGGGGTGCAAATTCCGGAGATGCTCTGGAAATTCTTCGAAGAATCTCTGGAGTGATCTGCCGCAAACTTCGAAGATTCTCCAGAGCCTTTGTCAAAGGTATTGCTCTCGCATGGGGTCCTCTTCAGAGCCTGTGCTAATCATAAAAGGCAACTTCAGAGGGACTTCAGAGAATGTGCACAGGCTTTGAAGTTTTGGGGCACCTTCCATGGGTGCCCCCCCCCCGAGCCTCCTCTAGACCCCATTGCCCAATTGTGGTGGAAACAAGCTCCATATAATCTGGATATCTGGAGTATAACTAGCTGCATTTGTCAGACCTATGGTTCCTTCCCACCTTTCATCAAACCTTCTTGCTTCCTTTGCCTCTCATTACCTAAGTGGCCCTTCAAGATCTATGCTGATATATATGGATCAGTGCAGAGAGCATCTGGAAGCATCTGCCATGGCTGAAGATAATACCATAGGTGGGCCAAAGTCCATGCAGACATACACCAATACATCTTTCCTATCATCTCACTCATTCCTTTGCTAACAGCACTTCTCTGTGCCGTGCTGCATTGCTCTTTTAAAACATAGGAAAGGTTCGGTAGCAACCAAAGGCCCTGCTGGGTAAGCGTAATGCTTTCCACATACTTCACGGGCTTATTAGACTGAGAGTATGCAAAGCAAAGACTTTCTGAGAGCGGAAAGGCAGTGTGCTTTCTGCCCAGGGTTTCACAAATCATGAATAAGTCTCAGAATGGCTCAAGCCAGGTGCTCTCTCTGCACACTCCCTCCCCCATTGTATGGGGTTGTGTTGAAAAGATTAGTGGGTCCCAGACTGTGCACAGATGAGTTTCCTCAACAGCTTGCAGCTATTTCCATGATCAGAGAAGCCAGAAGAAAAGCACAGCTGCTGCAAATGCACCTCTGCAGTTTAGCTCACAGTCAGCCTTCCATTCTCTGTAATATTATCTAGAGGAAAAACTATTTGGGAAAAAAAATAAGGGCAACCCTTGAGGTAAGCCTAAATGCTGGAGAGCAGTGCACATACTGTACCTGTTGAAATAGTCTGTGGTACTAGTTCCAGGCTTCACCAGTGTCTACCACAGTTTGCCAGACATATAAGTTATAATCCAGCAAAACACTCTGCCGATCTATAAGCTTGTTTCTTAGATTGCATACAAATCCTTCACCTGATAACTAGATAGTCTTGTTATTAGCCAAAATAATTTTTTACTTGTTATCCTATAGTTACTGATTGAAGCCAGTAGTTGGAGCTGGTATCAGTCTGATGTCACACAGGTTCGGGACACAGTATATGTTAGGCCAGAGGCCTAACAATGCATATCAAATTCAGGTGGCACACTTCATGAGGCAAGAGTGTGAATAAGTTGTATATGTGTATTCTTTATGTGAATTGAAAGTGATCTCCTACTATCCTTTAACCTGTCCAAAAAAGGGCAACAAATTGCTTACTTTTTGTCAGAGACAGTTGTTTTATCAGATGAGCACCCTAGATTTCTTTCTGTGGAAGATCAAAGTTGTACAAACAGTGATCTGTGGAAAATCAAACAGTGACTTAAACCAAAAGGAAGAACAAATTAGTGTTATCTAAAATATTAGAAAGGCAAGAGGAAGTTTCTTTCCCTTTACAACTGTGCTCTCCACAGCTGTAAATGTTTTAAATATCCCTTGAAAAGATCTGTACAATAATCATCTCTGAGTTTAATTATCTTTGAGAAACATTTTCACTGAAAGAGTACAATGCTCTTTTATGATAACAGAGAGCAGACATCCATGTGGGAGAGCAATTCACCGATGAACTACTAACAACTTGGCAAGCTGCTTCTGAAATGAAAGGCAAAAGCTAAAAATGAAGTTTGTTTTTAGGCCACATCCCCATGCAAGCTGTTTGGCTCAGAATGGGCATGCATGGGACCGTGAATGGGTCTGAGATCTAATCTTGCCCGTCGCCATGCCATTCCCGATGACGCGGGCTGGGTGCAGGGTGGGTGCAGCTGCAGCCATCCCCATGCAAAGCATGGCAACCCCTAGCATGGGGGAGCAGCACCCCTCTTGTCTGCCCCCCTCTCCTCATTGGAAGCCAGATTGACATCAGCCCACCCCTGTGCCACCAGCTGTAAATGTCCCTGTGCATCCAGCTGCAAATGCCACATCCCCCCTCCCTTAGTGGCACACAAAGCCAGGACTGAGCTAGGAGAACAGAAAAAAAAATTAAATTAAGTTTAATTTTTTAAAAATAATGGACTATAAGTAGAAGAGTATGAAGAACGGAGGAAGTCACACAGATAATACTACAGCATTGTAATAATGGGATGTGGTGAAGATTTATACTGAAATGTGTGTAAAATCCTGGGTAAAAATAAATAAAAAATTGCAAATAATAAAAATAAAAAAATAATTTATAAAATAATTTATAAAACCCAAAGCCACTACAAGGTTTGGCAGCAGTTGGGCAGTTAAGCAGTTTTGCGCACCTCCGCTCCACCAGGAACCACGAGAATGCCTGGCAAGCTTAAAAGGGAGAAAATCAAGCCATTATCATGAGCACCTTGCCAACTGGGAAATGGGGGAGTAATATTTGCCATGGGAAAGGGGCAAAAATTAAACCATTATCCTGCCTGCCTTGGCGATTGGGATTTTTTCAGAGCAGTCGCAATCTCCAATGCACAGGGCAGGAACGGCAAGCACACCCCACCTCCCAATGATGTGAGCACCAATCTCTTCTCCGAATAGCCCGGGAGTATCCCCATGCGCAGGCTCAGCTCACAAGGAATGCGTGCCAGACCACCAAACCTTGCCAAGACTTGGTTTTATGGGTACCAAATTTGGTCCTGGTCTGGTACGGTTTGGGGTGATCTGGTCCCCGTGGAAATCAGACCAAATAAAAAATGCATGTGCAGCCCCCTGGACAATGATAGCTGGGTCACCTCTATAATCCTTTATTTAGACTACTGTAATGTGCTCTTTGTGGGACTACCTTTCTATCTGCTCTGGAAGCTGCAACAAGTGCAAAATGTGGCAGCCAGGTTGTTTGGTGAGGTGTCTGCTTGGACATATATCATACCTGCTGTTTAAGCAATCACACTGGTTGCCGTTTAGGTACTGGGTCAGTATTATTTCACTTCCATTCTTCCAAACTTCTCCAATTTGGTTGACGATTCTTCAAAGAAGAAGAAGAGTTAGCTTTTCTACTCCACTTTTCTCACCCATTTAAGGGGACTCAAAGCAACTGACAAACCTTCTGTTCTTCTCCCCACAACAGAACCCCCTTGAGATGGGTGGGGCTGTGAGAGCTCAGAAAGACAACCATGACTAGTTCAAGATCATCCAGCTGGCTTCATGGAGGAGGGCAGAATAAACCCAGTATTCCAGGTTAAGAGTCCTCCTCCTTAACCACTAGACTAAACTAGGCCTTAAGCTTGGCATATAAAGCCATAAAGAACTAGAGATGATGGTACCTTAAGGAATGTCTCCCTTGTTACAAGCCTGGAAAAGCCTTTAGATTACCTGGAAATGTTTTACTGCAGGTTCCACAAAGTATAGAAAGCCGTCTTATGATGGCCCACAATTGGGCACCCTTTGTGATATCACCTGGCACCAGTATAGGACATTCACAGCCTTTCTTGATTACTTTATTATGAAGAAGTAGAACTGAAGGTCTGACACACAGCTTCAAAACTCCTGATAATCACCCCATATAGATATTGCATAGCTTTGATAACAAAATTGTACATTGCAGCACCTCGCAGGCCTGCCTTCAGGGCAGAGAGTTACAGGCTGCATCCAGACACGTTTATACTGCGCAGCTGAATGCGGAGTTGCGATTGAGGCATCACACATGACCATCAGTGGATCATCGTGGCATCACATTATCCAATTGGGACTGTGCACTTACCTTAATGCTGGTAAGAGGACACTTACTGTTCAGGAGAAACAAAAATCCAGTTTCCCACAGTGCAGGCAGAACAGCAAGAACAGGGGGACGAGAACAGAAAGGGCAGCTCAAATCTGATTGGCTGCCTCAACCGACATGATGGCGCACCTCCTTAACTCTCGCAGGTCTGTAGATGGAACTGCCTTTCGAGTTGGGATGGCCGGTTGTTGCTGCGCAGTACGTATTCTGTGCTTTAATGTTTAACTGTGGACTTATTCCACAAGCCTGGAAGCAGCCACAGTCACCCAATCTGACCTTCACAATAATGTCAAGCTTTATAACAGGTTCTGTAATACAATTTTCTGTGTTTCCATTTTTGGAATAAGAGCAATAAATGGAATCTGAGTAATTAAATATCCAGCCTAATGGTCAAAAATGGTATTTCAGTTTTAATTAGCTTGAGCTCCTTCTGCAAGGAAAGATATGAAGACAGTGTGTCTCAATAGTTGGAAAATCAGAAGTGATTTTTTAAACAGCTTTAATTAGGTCTACAAGTTTTCATCAGAAGCTTAATCAACTACATCTTTGTTCAGTTTTAATAGGCAAAAGCAAAATTTAATTGGTAAAGTATAGAGTCATGGACTTTTTTTCTGAATCAGTAAATGGAAATAAATGTTAAAGATGGATTTTACTTCTGCCAGTTTGTTACTTATGTTAGATGTTATATTTAGGGATATGTACAAATATCCATAATATTAGTTATTCATATGAATTTGGACAAATCCAGACATTCATACATGAATCAAATGTTACAATATTCGTATGCTAACATTCATACAAATGCAAATGTTTCCGGACATTTGTATAAATAGTTCAAATATTTGTTAAGTTGGGGGTATGGAAAAATGGAGTGCCAGCCACATCCACAATGAATCCAGATTGCATTCAACATGGATTGACAGTGGATTAAAAGTGGATTCAGGTCAGATTTGATTTTTTTCACAGCGCAGATATGTTATGGATATGTATTTATTCATATCAGATACATATTTGTTCATATTGGATACTTATCATCTATGTATTCTTTCATATCCAATATGTATCAAATATTTGTACAAATATGTAGAAATAGATTCATGTTGAATAGAATTTTACCACACTTGAATGTGATCTATTTGTACGAATGTGGATTTTCAAACATTCTATTCATTACGAATTGAATGTCAAAAATGCATTCGTGCACACCCCTAGTTATGTTATCACGTTTTCTTCAGTATTTCCAAAAGTACCCATGGTAGCGGTTGTAAAAAACCAAGACAACAACATACATTTTGGAATATCCATGTTTTATTCAGAATATCCAAACACAGAAGAATAAGTGACCAATGCCTGGATGCAGCCTAAGAGGTTCACTTTCTTTTTCTCTGTAATGTCTTATTTCCAGATGTTTCATTACGCAGCCTGTGGGAACTCAACAACTTAAAACAAACTTTAGGAAATCTTCTGCAGAAGTCTTTATAATGGCTATGTTCTGGTAGCTGAGCAAATTGGAAGTTTGGCGATTCCTTCTGGAACGGAACCCATTAATGGGAGAAAGAAACAGAATCAACTGCCAAGAGCAACAAGCAAATGCAATCCTGAAACTTGATGAAACCGTGGGGGATCAGATCCCTAGTGCACAGTTCAATGCTTATCAGGCATACTGTCAGGGCACACAGGCTGAGGATAGTGCAGAAATTTTTATTAAGTTGTGAGAGCAAGAAACAGGATGCTTTAAAATGGGCTGACGTGCATAACTTGTTATGAACATGTCTGAAGGTAATGAGTCAGCTTTTACTTTGTGTTCCCTTGTGCACAACAGCAATGAATTAAATAACAATCTGTTAGAGATCTTTTGCTACCTTGCATTCCCTTCGTTAGCTTGTTTGCCTTGTCTATCCTGAGGGCTTCTAATTGACTGTGGCAAAGTCAGAAGTGGTGGTTAGAAGTCCTGGGAATAGACGACCTTATTTGGGCAATAATTTTAGCCAAGAGGAAGGAACTTTGTTTATGCTGCACTTTTATATCGTGCCTGAAGTGGTGCATGACGATGTAGGCCTGACAATAACACAGCACTCAACAATGAGCTATGCAGGTCACTTTGCCAGTGTTAATGAAGTGTCAGCAATTCCTAAAATCCATTTTTAGGGGGGAAAAATACAAAAAAAATTAATTGGAAATTTAAATCAAAGATCCTCGTGCATGTAGTTGGTGGATGGATGCCTAGAATAGCCTCAATTCAATACTTCACTTTTAATAATATATTAATAAGAAAAATTAAATTTGCATATGACTGTTTTAATTTGCCACTTTGACCTTGTCCTGTGCTAAGCAAGGATATTTTTTAGATTATACCTAGCAGGAGAGGAAGGAGAAAGTCACATCTCATATTTAGTATATAATGGCCCTCACATGCTCCCTCAAGGCAGCACAATGATGGTCTCTTAAAGTACACGGTGTCTTGGAGGGCAATTAAGTGCAACATAAAATGAAAATAAATCCAATTATTTCCTTGGATAATGGTAACAAACAATGGGCACATTTTTCAAGTGCAAATTTTAAAGGCATAGGAGTTCAATTTTTTATAGATTGCAAACTATACAGGAGGAAAACAGCTTTTGGGGATTTAGAGCCCCAGTAAATATAAGAAAATACCATTTTTTAAAATTCAGCATTAGAAAAGTTAGTCTTGAGCAATAAACAAGGTATTCGGCATCTGTCCCTTAAAAGTCAAATAAATGTGACAGTCAAGACATCCCAAATACTAGCGCAACCAAGAAAAGGTGCAAAAATCTTCTTCAGTCGCGTTCATTTCAGCCTGATTAATAAAAAGGATTCTGTGTAAAATCCTTGTCTTTCTTCCATAGCCGCCTGCCTTAGTTTGGGCCAAAACTGTAATACCAAACACCTATTCTTATTCATTCATTCATTCATTCATTCATTCATTCATTCATTCATTGTATTTCTATCCTGCCTTATACCTAAAGGTCTCAGGGCAGGTAAGAACATTTAAAATAAATATATTAAAACAATAACAGTATATATTAAAACAACAGTGTCTGCAAGTGGGAAGGGAAAGTGTATCCTCATTTAACCGAAGGCCAGGGCAAAGAGGTGGGTCTTCACTGCCTTCCTAAATGTGTACAGTGAAGGTGAAAGACGCACCTCAAGGGGGAGACTATTCCACACCCTAAGGGCCATCAATAAGAAGGCTCTCTTCTGGGTGCCCACCATCTTTGCTGCTGAGGGTGGTGGTACAATAAGAAGGGCCTCCCGTCCAGATCTTAATTTTAAAGCAAGAAATCCATACAGCCACTACCTAAGGTGACTACCATTGCAGCACTCAACAGCCAAGTGCTACAGTTAACTTACCCTAGTTCATTTGGGGAACAAGATGAGAAGCAAAATAATAGAAAAAGAAACAAACTAAAGCTTACTCCACCATGCTAATATTCTGGGAATTCTGGGAGGCCAATCCTTGTGCAAGATTCAGGCCTGGTCCAGACAAGTGCCTTCGTGCAGATGACACTGGTATGAACTATGCCACGCCAAGGTTCAGATCAGCAGGCCTCACTGGTCCAGACCCACTGGTCCAGACCACAGCAGGGCTGGTGTGAAAAGGTCCAGAGAAAAAGAGTAAGAATCCATCATCTTTGTGTTCTTTTTTGAACAGTCTATGGAAAAACAGTGAGCTTTGATGCCTCCGGGTTAGGGGGGTGCACGAATGCAATTTTTGACATTTGATTTGGTTTGAATCAAATATTCAAATATCAAAATTCGTACTAATAAAAAAACCACAAATGTCTGGACATTCAAACTGATGTGAATTAATTTGTATCTGTACATATCCAATGATAGTAATCTCGTACACATCTGTATGCATCCCCCATATCCATGCACATGCAAATGTCTGAATTATTCGTATGAATAATTCAAAATATTCATATTTGTACAAATAATAAAAAATGAATGTCTGGACATTCAATTCATATACGAGTATCCAAATTCATCTGAATAACTAATATTTTGAATATTCGTGCACATCCCTACTCAGGGTTATTGGTAAGAGAAGGGGACTAAGCAATTTGTCACTTTTTGAACCTTCAGCATATAGAAAGGGATAAAGCACTTTGAAACCTAACAGAGACAAATCAGAGAGGAGGAAAAGCACTCTGTGGCTTTGAGAGGGAGAGGACTGCTTTGCTTTGAAAACCAGAGCAAGAGGGAAACAGCCCTTTTTGGCTCTGAAATCTTGGATATGGAAGACTGACAAGGGGCACATCCATGGCTATTGGAGGATTATGGGGTGATCCATCTGCCATAGTCTGCATCAGTATGAGCAGGGCAGGCCTCTAATCCAGGATATAATCTGGAAAACAAAAAAAATGTATTATGCTCTGACTCTGTTCTCTATTTCATCAAGCAGTGACATGTTTTAATTGAACCAGTCCTTAGTTCAAGTTTAGAAAAAACAGTCAAGTCTTTTCATCTTCTTATGTATTTAAAACTGTTTCTTTTTAATATCCAAAATCTTAAAGGCAAGTCCAACCACAGTTACCTTCATGAACAACAATACTTCCTTTCTTAATTTCTTGGTAAATTAGTTCTCAGTCAGATGAAGATAATGGCCTCTTATTATTGATTTTTGAAATTATATCATAATGTGACCATTAGACTATGCATTAAAGCCTATATACTGTATGCTGGCTTCTCTTGTAGAACTTTAAACTTTTGTTCCTATATTATCAAACCACGTAGCTTTCTGTTGTTTTTGCTCTGCTATTCTGGCCTATGTTCAAAAGGTTTACAGCTCTATCTTCCTCTCAGTAGACAACACTGCTACAGTGCATTAGCCTCCCAAGAATTTTTGGGGGGAGTGGATTTATATTATTTTCGGTAACATAAATAATAGGAAAATAGGATTAATCTTGCCACAGATACAATGCTACACATTTTCTTCTTTGATTTATAGACTTGAGGTTCTCCAGAGAATTTTACAAATCTACATAAAGTCTCTGAGCTTTTCATTTTTCACTTACAATGCGGATACAAGTGGAAAATCTGCAAGGAAGATGCAGCTAAAGCTTCACCCTGTTGGTTAAGCCTCTGAAATGACTCAGAGGTATGCCTATCATTGATGGAAAAGGTAATAATTCTTGTTCCTTAAATTGCTTCCTAATTCCCTGTGATTTAGTCAGTGAAAAGAAAAAGAAATTGCTTCCTGTGTCCAATCTAAATGCACTACGGGGGAATCCATATTCCAGGTACAGGTATCTCTAGCAGGTTCACAAAGCAAAGATGATAATGTGTAATGTTTTCCGAATGATACGCAGTTAGACAATATGCAACCATTCTTTCCTCATAAACAGCAACAATCTTTGTTGTTCTGCCCTTCAGCCCAACAGTTCCTAATTCAAAAAGTTCCAGTAATTCAAGGTTCTTGATTTAAATCATGATTAAGTCCAGCTTCAAAAGCACAAAGTTGCTATGGAGATACTGTCCCTATTCAAGGAAGCATGTTGGAGACTTTTGTTTTTCTTCGGAATTATATAGTCTTGAGGCTCCCGCGCTGTCTGTTCAGTTGCTCAGGGACATGCTCAGGGAAGTTGGTGTGGCAGAAGTTTGATAGAGGAGAGATTGGAAGCCAAACCATATGGCAATCAGTTGCACACTGGGGCACATCTTGGGCAAGAAAAAGAAATTTTCCCATTCCGGCACCTTCATTTGTTTTGTTGTCCAGCCTTCCCTAACAGAGGCAGCTCCCACACAATGGCACAGTGACTGCTGTGACCAAATATAGTTGTAACAGCAATCTTTGTTTGCCTTCTTCTCATGAGGACACCTGGGATGGCACCCTTGTGCCACCACAAATGAAAATGTGGCATCTTATTCCCTTCTGGAAGAAGTCCAGTAACTGAAATCAATATACAGCCTCATTTAGAAATATAAAGATCATAGGCTGCGTCCACAGCAAAGTTTTAATTCAGCTTCAGTCTCCTTTCAGAACGAGAGAATACATCAGCAAAATCTCAGGTTGTTTTCTTTCAGCATTATCTAACTTGGAAAAGCCATCTTTGGATTAGACAAAGAGGAAAGAAATTGATGTACTGTTTTGCTGATGGATTCTCTCACTCAGAACGTGGCCTGAAACTGAATTAAAATGTAGGCGTGATTGTAGCCTCAGTCACCAGTGTTCTTGCTGAGATATTGTGGACAGGTCTGATATACACTACTGCAGCAGAATAGTCAATCCAAAGGTGTGGTGTGTCTGTGTGTGTGACTGAAGCATTCATTTGTCCAGAGTGCTAATCAGTAAGTCAGAGAAGATATATGGGTCAGATAAGAGAGACTGCTATTAGCTTGTGAGTTGATCCAGCAGGTAGGTGGAAGTTGTCTTAAAGAGGGTTCAAGAATAGCTTGGTAGAACAGAACAGAGAGCTAGTGTATTTCTGTGTTCAATTTTTGCCCTGTGGACATTCTATCAAGTGTATTTTTACTCATATTTACAACTTCCCCAGGTGCCTACCTATGGCATAGCTGCAGTTCCTTCTTAGTACTAATGAAGTTTTAATTTTTATATCAATATGCATGGTGAAACATTCCTCTTTTTAAAAGAAACTACCTTGGGATATGGCTTGGCAACCCAATGCATTAATTTCAGTTTCATACTACTTATATAAAGTGCAACAACAACAAAAATATTCTACCGCTTCTCCTCTCTGATTCTGTCTCCCTCCACCTCCACCAATGCAAATAATTCTGGTGTAACAAGAGCATTCAGTCACACCTGCCAAAATAAGCACCTACACTTACACAGTGAAGTGATAATCATTCGGAACTGGAAGGAAGAGAGAAAATTGGGAGGCTGGAGTCCTTACGTTGGAAAGATTTTTAAAAAGTGCTTTTTGCCATGTCAAACTAAAGCCCCTTATCTCTCCTGGGATACGGATCCCATTGCACACTGAGACAAGTTACCTCTGCAGTACGGGTGCCCATGAATGCAATTTTCAGAAATCGATTCAAATCAAATTGAATATTCAAAAAAAATATTCAATTCAAATCTTTAAAATTTGAATTTACCCAAATTCGACTCAAATTAAGCGATTTTTTTCATTTTAAACAAAGTTTAATGATTAGTCCACTGACCTTATCATAAAATGAAATACAAAAATACAATACAGTGTGAGGCTAAAAAAAATTGGTTACACTTATCGTTGAAATACAGAATCTAAAACATAGCAGCACGAATTCTAGCAGCCTTGATAATAAACAAAGCCACTCCAGTGGTAGCACATTTATCAGTTCCACTAAGAAGCCTGTACATTTTTTCTCTGCTCTCTGGTAATTGATAGTTTGCTAGTAAAGGTGATATATACTGCTCTCTAATGCTTTTATAAAAAGTGAAGTTTAAAAAAACTTGTGTCGTGTCCTCCACACCTTTGGCTTCACATGTGCAGAGTTTGTTTTGGACTGGAGAATTAAGCAAATTTGAATATATTCATTTGAATTTTTGGTTTGAATTTGCACTTAGGAATGTTGACAACATTCATATGTGCCTGTACACAGTGTTATGCATCCCACATGCATCCATACATGGCCATAATCATCTTGTATTTATTCCATAGGCAACCCATTTTCATACTGTACAGATCTGTACAAATGCGTACAGTGGCAGGAAAGATGCATACATGCAAGTATTCATCGTGTACAAATCTGTACACATATGAATGTCTGAATCATTTGAACGAACAGATTAGAAAATTCAAAATTTGTTCGATTGTTTAAATTCAAATTTATGGACATTCAATTCAAATTTGAATGTTGAAATTTGGATGAATTCTATCAAATTTAGAATGTCTTCAAATATTCACGCACATTTCTACTCTGCAGTGAGACATGGCCATCCTGTGCCACACACTATGCCTCTGTTTGCCTTCCACACACAGTCCTCTGTTCCGAGCCAAGGTCCTTAGCATGCTAGTAGACCTTGTTGTGGTGGTCTGCCATTTGGGGTGCCCTATCCTGCTCAATGCTTCATCTTGTGTGAGTGGAGCATACTAAGGAGGAAGCGGGATCTCCCTTATCTCGTGCTAACATGAGGGAATGAGGCCCCTGGACCAATGCCTAGCACAGGACAATGTTCCATGTCAAAATGTTCTTAACCTCTCAAATATTTCTGAACTATAGCTTTCATGTGTAAGCACCAACCAGACATCTATTTGCACTTAATCCTCTGGCATGCAGTTGGGACAGTTGAGCTGTCCTAATTGCATACCAGAGGCCTAAGTGTGAATAGGCCTCAGTTTAAGCACTGGCAAGGAATTATGGGAGATTTTGTTCAGTGCCAGTAAGAATTCATCAAGCCCTATCTTACACTGACCGACAGTGACTCTCTAGAGTATCTGTCACAGGAATGCCAGGGACTGGAGTCCACAGGCAAAACATGTGCTCCACCATTGAGTTTTTGCACCCAAATACCAACAATGCTGCTGCTTTGTATTTGACTTTTTTTTTTAGGTCTGTGAAGTGGGAAGAAACATACCTTTTGTGCAGGCATTTCTATAAGAAGTCTTGAACTAATTCATTTATAAAGAGCTTTACCATGCCACCAAATGTTACAAAGCTAAATTTGGCTCTTTGTACCTGTTGGAGGTAGCTTAGGAAGGAATGAAGCTGTCTGACATTTCAACAGGTGACCTAAATCACAAGCTGTTCTGTTATTCCATGCATGAGCTAAAAAAAAGAAAGTGCATATCACATCTCAGGTATCAAGAAAAAAAGAAAACGATTGTCCTCTTCCCCATTCTCAATTCAAAAATCATCAAAGCTACTGGTGATAAATATTTTTTATTAGATTTGTTCAAAATTTATTTCCCAAATTCTAAGTTGGACCCTATCTGTCAAAATAATTATACACGTTCTAAACTGCGAACAGCTATTTAAAGGAGGCTCAGATGATTACCCAACATATTCCTAGAATGTGAAAGGGAGTTGCAGCATTGTGTGTGTCAGTTCTGTCCCAAATGTTAGGCACTGTGTGGCCGGGATTTAAATTCTTAAAAAGGACTGCATTCCTTATGTACAGTGAGCTTCATTGGCAAACAACGTATACTGCTTCATTTCACTGGCATCTGCTAGTATTCCTCAAAATTAAAAACAAGTTCCAGACAGACCATTCAGAATCCCTTTTCCACCTCACACATTTATGGCAATGTAGGTCAAGCACAGAAATACTCTAGAAGGAGTCTCCAGTAGTGTGTATATGAACATGTATATATATATTTGGCATTCGATTCTAAATGAATGGAATGTTCAAAAATCCATATTCATACAAACAGAATGCATTCAAATGTGTTAAAATTCTATTTGATATGAATCTATTCATATGCATTCGTACAAACATTTGATACTTATCTGCTACAAACAGATATGTATCTGCTGCAAATAGATACGCATCTGCATATTTATTTATTTATTTATTTATTTATATTTCAATTTATATGCCGCCCCATACCCGAGGGTCTCTGGGCGGCTCACAACATTTAAAAAAGATGTATAAAAACAGTATCAAAAATAAAACAAATTTAAAAATACAGTTTTAAAAGTACAAAACAGTTAAAAACATCAGCGGTTTTCAGTGAGGAGAAGTGTGGGGAACATTTAACCAAAGGCCTGTGTGAAAAGGAACGTTTTCACCACCTTCCTGAATAAAAACAGAGAAGGGGCCTGACGTACCTCAAGGGGGAGACCATTCCACAGCCTGGGGGCCACCACCGAGAAGGCCCTCTCCCGGGTACCCACCCGCCTAACTAAAGAAGGCGGAGGGATCACCAGAAGGGCCTCCCCTCCAGATCTTAGAACAAATGTTTGAACTACTTGTACGAATAATAGTTGGTGATAATATCTAATAATTTCATATTGTTCATTTGTTTCACTAAGTGGTACCAGAGAATGTTGAAGGGGGAATGTATAATGTAAGTTGACAGCAGGCTCCTTTTATAGCATGCAATGAAACCTATATGTTTTTTCTAGTTCTTTGTAAGGATTAAAAACCTCTAAATCAAGTAAATAAAGAATTGCTAAATGTTTACTCTGCACTGAATTATGTCTTTGAATTTCCCCTGGCATACAGCAGTGCAAAAACTCCTCCAGAATGCTAACAGAAAAATTAGCTGCAACTTTAAAGTTATGCTGTTATTCAAGGTGATACCGACAGCCATTGCCACAGCAATTTATTTTAGCTTTCCCCCTAACCTGAGGATACCACTGATATGGAAAACATGAATTTAAATGTTTGGAATAGATTTCATTACGTCCTTTGGTTTTATGTCGACGTGAATTGAAGATGATAGATGTTGTTCCCCATTGCAGTGTTCTCAAAAGGTCAGGCTTCATGCTGATCTTTTCTAAAATCAGCATTCATTCACAATGGCACAGCTAAGATTTTCGAGAACTTACATTACTAGCAGAGTGCTATTCTGTTACACATTTGGCATCATAGTAGATCAGTTGCCCCCAAACCCTTACTGACCTTGACATCTTCTGGGTTAAGACAAATATTTTGTCCTTTTAACTCTAGCAGAAGCAATCTTAAAATGTTCTGAAATGCATGCAAGATTTTAATGTCTTGCCATGAACTCTGAAGTACAGATATGCACAATATTTTTGACATTCTATTTGAATCGAATCAAATACCCCAAAATCTGATTCAAATTGAATCTTTTACATTCATATTCAAAAGATTCAATTCAAATTTTCCAAATTTGAATCTATTTGTTTGAATTTTTCTTTCAAATCTGCACATACGAATATCGACAACATTCATATGTGCCTGTACGCATCTTCCTCACATCCGTACACATCTGTACGTACCCATACATGTCTGTATGCATCCTGTAGTTATCCCGTATGCAACCTGTTTTATCCTGTGGGGATCTGCACAAATGCTTATGGATGCAGGAAAGATGTGGATCTTCAAGTACGCATCGTGTATGGACCCGTACGCATATGAATGTCTGGATAATTTGAACGAATAGACCCAAAATTTGAAATTTGATTAGAATGTTTACATTCGAATTTCAGGACATTTTATTCTAATTCGAATGTCTAAATTCAGCACATTCTATTGGAATTCGAATGCCTACAAATATTTGTGCACATCCCTACTCTGAAGGGCCTAATGACTTGAGCCAAAATTTCTAAAGGAATGCCTTCTTCTATATCAACCTACCTGTGCCTTAACATCTGGCGGGGAGGCCCTCCTGGTTGTCCCACCACCCTCAGTCATAAAAGGGATGGGTACCCAAAAGACGGCCTTCTCAGTGATGGCCCCCAGGCTATGGAATAGTCTCCCCCTTGAGGTGCATCAGGCTCGTTCATTGTATATGTTTAGGAAGTCAGTGAAGATGTGCCCCTTTGCTCTGGCCTTTGGTTAAATTGGAATATACTGTCTCTTCCCACTTTACAGACACTGTTACTGTTTTAATTGATACTGTTCTCTTAATATACATCCAATTTTAAGTGTTATTACCTGCCCTGAGGTGAGATAAGAATACAAATAATGAATGAAAGAATAGGGATGATTAGGATGATTTTTAGAGGATTTTTTATTTTTACATACTATACACTTCCTTAATACAGTTTTCATGGTTGCTGCTGCTGCTGCTGTTGTCCACAGGCCTTCAAGAAATGGTACTTACCATCCATTCCTGCTACTGATCACATGAATAATTTTAGAGCATTATTTTTCTCCAAGGATCCAGGGGTGAACTCAGCTGTTTGCACTTTCCTCCTCTCTCCAGCATTCAGCACAAGCTGTGCCAAGTATACTGGCTTTAATACTACTGGTCAGAGAAAGGCAAAAGCAAAGACAAGAGTTACTTACAGCTGTCCACATACTGGAAAAGTGGTCTAGTGGTTGGGAAGCCGGACTCTTATCTGGGAATACTAGGTTTGTTTCCACACTCCTCCATGAAGCCAGCTGGGTGACCTTGGGCAGGTCACAGCTCTTTTCTGACCTCTCACGGGGTGTCTGTTGTTTTTTGTCAGCTGCTTTGCATCCCCTTAAATGGGTGAGAATAGCAGGGTAGAAACACCAACTCTTATTTTTCAGAAGCAGTGAACCGCTAACAAAAAATTGTTTTCAGGGTGGTTCACCCTGCACCTTTCCTAGGACCCTTTTTTTCCTCTTTAAGTGAACAGAGAATGGGATGAAAACATTGATCTGTAGGAATGTGCCCGAATGTTCTAAACATTCGGAATTCAACTGATTACGATTGAATTTGGACATTCAAGCTCGAATAGAATATCTTCACATTCAAATTTAAACACTCGAACTATTTTGAATATTCCAAAACATTTGTTTGAATGATTTGAATCATTCGAATGTACAGATACGTATGTATTACATGCGCATCTGTATGAATATCATACACATCTGCATGCATTTGTGTTTATAATGCAGAATGAAAACGGGATGCATACGGGATGAAATGGGACGCATAGGAAATGCATGCAGATACGTATAACATATACAAATGTTGTCGACATTCGTATCTTCAAATTCATATCTAACATTCAAATGAATAGATTCAAATTGGGTTTTTGTTGCATTCAGATTTTAAACATTTGAATTGAATTGAATGTTTTAACATTCAATTTGACTCGAATGTGAATGGAAAAAAAACTATTTGTGCACATCTCCACCGATGTGTCGTCTAATTGCTGAATACACATTCTTTAATCTTTTATTTTAAAGCATGTTGATGTACCCTAGGGGTTTCAACCCACTTGGCTCGCCTTCTCCATAAACAAGTCCAAGAAGTATCCTGTTTCTGCTGTCCATGCACCCTACCATCACACATTCCCCTCATCTCAGATAAGTTCATCCTGATATTAAAGGCAAAGAAATCTGCTGATTATCTTCCTATGATTCATAAGCACTTCACTGCTTTTGGGATTTTGCCAGTTTAAACAGGGTGAGAAAAGCAGAAGAAGCTCAAAAAGTGCAAAATGACCTTGTTAACCTAAAAGCTTCATCAAAATGCTATTCTAGTTACTGCCATCACAAATATACACTGACCCAGATGGTGTTCTCAGGGAAATCACTTGGATGAAATGATTTTAAAGCAATTTGAAGAGCTTGTAACTACTTTTTGCAATAGAGAACCTATTAGTAAAATAATGGCTAATAGCACTAATTGCCCAAGGTGCTCTATTGGAACAGGAAATTATTTTAAAACCTCTCTATCTTTCCTTTTCTTGAGCTTATGAAATGGCAGCTATCTTAGCTTCTTCCTTTCTTTCTCGTTCAGTGTCTAAGACCAGAGTCCTAAAAATATACTTTTTTTTCCAAAGGAAATAAAGCTCAGAAGTAAATAGGAACAGGCTTTACAGCTTATCCACTGTCTTCCCACTATACAAATGGCAAAGGTCAGTTCATAAGTCTCCTTTTAAAAAAGAAAAGAAAGAAATAAGAAGGATGTTGACATGATTTAGACAGGCATTTCTATTGATGGCAAAGTGGTATTTGAAATACTTTACCAGAAAGAATGAGAGAGAGCGCTAATAATTACATTCTCTCCCATCTCCTGAAAATGATCAGTGCAAGACTGTGGCTGTGCTCAGACTGCACATTTGGGGGGGGGGGGCTATGTAACACAGGATCACCCTGACTGTGGATACACAGTTTTTAAAATAAGTTCCTAAACGTTCCCCTACTGACGTGCTTCTTTCCGTCTGACAGTGGTGTTGGCTTCCTTGCTCACCTTCATTTGGCTGATGCTGGCCCATTGTTCCAGGGCCCTCATTGGATGGCAGCTTTAGCTGGCTGGGACTGGCATATCAGCATCCAGACTCCCATCTGATCCAACCCAAAGTGCTGCATCCCACCCCAAGAGTGATTCTTTGTTTCCACAGAAGAAATCAAACATCAGAGACTTGGGGACAAAGTAAAGTATTTCTAAAAATCTTTTATGTTAGTCCCTACTGTTTCAAAATTACCCCAGGGATAGGGGTGTGCATGAATACTCGAAGGTATTTGAAATTTGATTGAATCTGCCCAGATTTTGACATTCAAATTCAAATTGAATGTCCATAAATTGGAATTCATGAAGATTTGAATGAATTTTGACTTTTGGATCTATTCATTCGAATTATCCAGACATTCGCCATGTGTACAGATTCATACTTGCAGATACGCATCTTTCCCGCATCCGTATGCATTTGTACGGATCCAAACAGGAGGAAAACCAGTTGCATACGGAATAACTACAGGATGCATACTAGGGATGTGCACAAGTTTTCTAAACATTCAAAATCCAATTGAAAAATTCAAATGTTTACATTTGAACTTGAATTGAATGTCTTCACATTTGAATATAGACATTCAAATGGATTTGAAGTGTTACAAAACATTCGTTCAAATGATTTGAATTATTCAAATGTATTACATACATATCTGTACAAATATAAGTATCTGTATGCATTTTCACTTATAATACAGGATGAAAACGGGATGCATATGAGATAAAACGGGATGCATATGAAATGCATAGAGATACGTATAACACAAACAAATGTTGAGATTCATATCTCTAAATACGTATCTAACATTGGAACAAATAGATTTGAGTGTAATGGATTCAAATCAGTTTTTTTAGCATTTGGATTTTTAAAAAACCATTTGCGCACACCCCTAATGGATACAAACAGGTACGGATGCATACAGATGCGTATGTGTTGCATAATGATGCATAGAGGCACATACGAATTTTGCAAATTCAAATTGAAAATTCAAATGAATAGATTCAAATTTGCTTAATTAGAATCAAATTTGGTTAAATTTGAATTTTAAAAATTCAAATCGATTCAAATATTTAAATATTTAATTTGAATTGAATCCTGAAAATTGTGTTTGTGCACACCCCGACCCAGGGCACATGTTTGAACATACCCTGTGACTGTACATGAACTAGGGATGTACAAGAATATTTTAAAAATTCAAAATTTGATCGAATTCATTTGAATTCAGACATTCAAATTGAATATCTATACATTAGTTTTTTAACATTTGAATGAATTTGAATGTTTCAAATCATTTGTATGAATTATTTGGACATTCATATATGTACAGATACATAGGCATTATATACATATCCATACATGGGTGTTTTTCCACTGTCACTAGAAGTACCCATTAAGTAACCAGTAATGGGTACTTAATAGGCACTTCTAGTGACAGTGGGAAAACACTCCACATCTTATTCATATCCTTATGCATTTGTATGGCTACATACAGGATGCATACAGGATAAAAAAGGGATGTGTACGGATGCATATGGACACATATGAATGTTGACATTCGTATCTCCAAATACGAATCGAGAATTTGCACAAGCATATAGGAATGTATTTGAATCAGATTCAAATTTGAATACATTCATTGTTTTCTCTATTTGTTCAAATTCAAACTTATTTGATTTGAATTGAACCGAATCTGAAAATTGCATTCGTGCACACCTCTTATATGAACCGTCCCTGGGCAGAAGTACTGAAACACTCACTACTAAGCTGAAGTATTTTTTTAAATGCACTTTTTAACCATTTCAGGTAGGCTATTCAATTAAATCGAATTGCTCTTCCAAGACAAAGAGATTAGTGGAAGTTCCTTTCAGAGGAACGGGAGAAACCAGTTGTCTCTTATTCCCCCTTATTAGCCCCTTAGCAAAGAGCAATACTACTTGAAACACTGCCTCAAAAAAAAATCCCATTCCTAAAGGAAACAGAGCCCATGAAAATCCTATTCTTGGGTGTTTTTCCACTGTCACTAGAAGTACCCATTAAGTACCCATTAATGGGTACAAAAATGCCATTTCGTACCCATTAATGGGTACTTAATGGATACTTTTAGTGACAGTGGAAAAACACCCCTTCTTCACCTTCCCTTAGAACTGATTCTTGTAGGCAGATCTCTCTTCAGAGTAACTGTGGACAAAAACCAAGGTCCTTCAGGCTACAAGCAGTTGTGGGCAATGGTAGGATCCATACAACACCATTGTGGCACTGTAACGGTCCTTTCAGAGTGCAGGTTCTTCATGTGCCTTGTGACGGTTTCAGGGTACAGGCTACAAACTGCTTTGGCTTTCTGGCTTTGCAGGCTTCTAGCTAGCTGCAATAGCCAGCCTTGTTGCAAACCCTGGGATTTGGGCTGCAAAAAGAGCGGGAAATCCTGTGCAGGCCCTGTTGCAGTGATTGGCTGGAGTAAGGTTTTGGAGGGAAAAGCTGTCCGGGGATCTGAGTGCTGGAGGGGCTAGAGAAGGAGTTCCCACCAATCAGGCTGGAGGGACAGCAACCTCTGTTAGGAGTCTCCAGCAGCATTTTATTGCGGCTAGAGCCAATCAGGATCAGGGGTGTGTGTATAAATGAACACAGAGTACAGCAGAGAATGTCTTCATGCTGGGACAAGAGCTGAAAGGAAAAGAGCTGAATCCTGAGGGAGCTGGAACCAGTAGCTGACCATTGGGCTGTTGGCTGAGCGAATTCTGAAGGGGACAATCGAGGAAGATTGGGGCTCCGAGGGAGACTTCGCTAGCAACTATCCAAGGCTGGATGATCGGACAAGCAAGGACGGACTGGGCCTTGTGATCATCTAGGGCCACGTTCTGGTACACTGGCTTGGCTTGAGCTGTGGCAGAAGCTAGCCAGAGGGAGAGGAACGTGGAGAGGTTTGTCTTTACAAAAGGGGAACTATTTTCCTTTAGGGAAAGGGGTAGCTCCTAGCTGTAAGAGACTTGCAAATTTAAACCAACAAATACCTGAACCTTATTTTATCTTTTATAGTATTGCTTGTGTATAATAATAAACTTGTTTTAGTTTACTGTTGAAACGCTTGGTACAAGTGTTTTGTGTCCACACTGTAGTATTCACTTGGCCGTTGCACGAACCCAGCATCCTAACGGGGCCAAGCTTCTCCTAGAGAGGGCAGGCACTTACTGGAACGCTGGGCATCGTGGCATGCCTGAACTCTCTTGACTCAGGAGGTATGCTGGAAGAGAATGGAGTCTGCATGATCCTGCACTCATCTAGCGCACATCTCACCCTGAGCACTCCTAATAGCAATTAAAGGTAGAACAGAAAGCAGGATTCATATGGCCATGAGGGCAGGGAGCTGTTTGCATGCTATCACTGTTTGTAGTGTGCAAATATCACAGCAGGGGAGCTTACTTTCCTCAGCTTTGGTGTTTCCAGCCAGGGCAATTTTTGTAAACAGGAGGCATCATTTCTATGTTTTCAAAAACATAGGGCTGTGTTATTCAACTTAAAGAAAGAACATCGGTAAATCTGCACATCATGGTAGGGGAGTGCAAGAACGCATTTTTTGCATTTGAATTTCAGTCAGTTCAAATATTCGAATATTTGTTTCAAATATTCGGAAATCCTGATTTTTGAAAATTCAATTCAAATTTGGATTATCCAAATCTGCACTTTCGGAAACTCAAAAATATGAATATCGGCAACATTTGTATTTGATTTTCAAATTTACACGCATCCCATTTTTATTGCATTTGCATCCCATTTGCATCCTGATTGCATCCCGCATTATAAGCGCAAATAAACACAATATTCAGATGTGTGATATACGATGTTCTATTCAGTTGAATTATTCAAAAATCCATATCGGATTTTCAAAAATCCAAAATCCGTTTGAATTAGAAAATCTGGATTTTTGAAAATCCAGTTCGAATTCAATTGTCGATATTTGTCAAATTCGAATAGGATTTTAAAATTTTCAAATATCCGTGCACACCTCTACATCATGGCAGCAGCAGCATGGTAGAAGAATCCTACCTTTATAGGACTATTAGGAATGTTAATGGTGGGATGTGGGCGGGATAATGTTGAAGTTGCTTGGATCCTGTGTTCTTCCTGTGTACTCATTGCACCATGAAGGTGCTGGGATGGGCAGACCCTGCATCCTCACAGTGTCACAATAGTGCTGTGAGGATTCTCCGGGCTTAAGTGCTGTGGTAGCCACTACCACTGTCCTGACCAATGTGACCAGTGCATTTTTCTGGGCTGCATAGCTAGTCCTATTTTCAGAAGCTGTCCTGGGCAGAAGCATCAAAGCTGTGAATAGCATACTGTTGCTTTAAGAAGAATAACATAGTGCTTTTCTCACTTCATGTTCTATTAGGGCCATCAGGTCTGTGAAAATCTTGCTAACGATTCATTCTACATTGCATGAATTACTGTAAAGCAGAAATTCTCAGTGGTTAACATCTACTTCCTGAGGTCAAAGAGACTTGTCAGGGAGTCAATAATGACTTCAGGAGCCAATAGGAATCAACAAGCTACTGGTTAGAAAGAATATTAGAGAAAATTAAAGGAGTAGATTTGGCCACTAAGCACCAGGCAAAGACCTGTTATTACTGAGTTATTACTGTCACAGTCAAATTACAGTGCTGTAATGAGCAAATGTGAAGTTTACTCCTTAAATTGGTCTTATGTAGCAAATGGAAAATTCTGTTTTTGCATTCAAAAAAGAATACAGAAATTGCCTCTCAGGAATTCCAAAAGAAAATTTTAAGGCATAATTAAATGTGTCACTTTTCCTTGCCCACCCATTCATTGCATCTTAAATTTCCTATATTTTTCCCCCTTGGAAAAAAAAATCCATGGTAGGAAAAAAAATGAGTAGTTTTGTATTGAGATTGAATTCAAAGGAATCCAAGGCTGGAATAAATTACTTTCATTCTTCATTTCTGGACTCCTATGTTAACCCCTTCATTACTGTGATATCAGCAAAGTCAGTGTTTGGCTGCCTAAAACATTTACCTTGATCTGCAATCAGCCAACAAAAATAACCTGGGAGGATCACGTGAGTCATCTATGGGTCACTGGTATTCCCCAGTGCTTGCCTGCTTGAAGTGCTAGAAGATTTTGTTCAAAATTCATGTTTTTGTGCTTTCCCAAGAAGTTGGGTGAAGCAAGACAGAAATTAGCATCCTGTGTTTGACGCCACCAAACTGTGATTTGATCCATTGCATCTCTGTCAATTCCTGGATGATTTCTAATCCAAACTTCAATAGTGTTCCCAATTTGTGGCTAGCAGGACCAATTTAATACCAGCTAGCAGTGTCACGAAGTAAGGTAAAAGGCACTGCACTAGGGCTTATTCTGGATTATATCATGGAATTGGGACCTGTGATCTGCATGTTGGTGAAGATTTCAGCAAGCCCTGCCTGTAGCTTGCCATAGTCTCCACAAGCATGGGTAGGAGAGTCAGATCCAACAAAGGGAATTATTTCTTCACCCAGAGGGTCATCGGCTTATGGAACGTGCTGCCGTAGGAGGTGGTGACAGTCTACCAGTCTAGATGGCTTTAAGGTAGGGTTAGATAAATTTATGGATGACAGATGTATCAATGGCTACTAGAATGAATGCCTAGGTGCATCTTTCAGGCTGGGGGGGACAGGGACCGGGGTGCTTCTAAGGCCATCTGCTGGGATTCAAGAGCAGGAGAAGGTTTGTCCTTGTCTCTGTTTGAGATGCCCATGAGCATTTGGTGGGCCACTGTGTGCGACAGGACGCTGGACTAGATGGGCTGTGGCCTGATCCAGCAGGGCTCCTCTTATGTTCTTATGTTAAGCATGCAGATGGCAGATCCCTAAACCAGGATACAATCTGGAATAAGACCCAGTGCAGAAAAGGCCTAGGCTGGTAAAGAGAATGTCTGCAGTTGCAGAAGTACACATTAGAGATCTCAGTGAAAATTTAAGCTGAACTTCCTGGTCTTGTGGGAAAATTGATTAATAGATCAGATACGTTTCAGGGAGTAAAAGTTACAGAAAGGATCAAAAGGAAGCTCACAACACCTTTCTGCCTGATGCACCTCAGCCCAGGTTCCTTTCTCCAAGAAATAAACAAACACTCATAAACACTCCTTTGATTGGCTTCTTCCCTATAAGACTATATACAAGAGTAAAATTTCATCTCTTTCTCATCTATTCCCCCTGAATCTTTCTCTCCCAAATGGACTCTAAGTGCTTGTCCCCATGCTGGTTTTTTAATACGAATTCAGTACTGTTTGGACTATTTTGGGGGACTATTTTTATTCCAAATTGAGTTCTTCTCAATTAATCCGAATATAGCCATCCCCATGCAGCTTTTTTAGTCCTGGTTTTGGGACTATTTTTAAATATAAAAAACAGAATTTTTAACACACACACACAGACGTGTAAACCCTGCCTGCAATAAAAGAAACAAAACAGCAGTTTTTAAAAATAAATTGTAGCCACAAATACTTTCTTTTTCACACATCTCCCTTTTAAGATTACCAGCAAAAATGCACTCATGCACATCTGCGAGGCATTGAACCCAGCGTGATAAATCCAGGTTAAAAAAGGGCTTTTAAATCCCCTCCCCTGTGCAAACCCTGCCTGTAATAAAAGAAGCAAATGCAAAGGGACTTTATTAATTACTTTCTTTTTCACACCTCTCTCCTTTGAGATTACTGGCAAATGTGCATGATAAAATGTACCATTTCAAAGTATTTAAAAGCATTCCTAAGCTTTTCCCACGTATCTTTTGAAAAATGATACATGTTTCCAGCACAAATGTTTTAAAAGCCCCTTTAAATAAAAGAAAAATAAAAGCCCCTTCTCCCCCTTTCTTTTTCATACCGTATGGAGCTTTTGCGAGCAGGGCAAGGGAGGGAAGGAGCTTTACATCTGTAAAAACCACCCACAGCTGGCTGCCATTGAACAGAAGGCTAGACTTCCACCCCAAATAGCCTGGTATCATCCCCATGTGGGCGGGGGGAAAGCAGACTCGGCTCCAAAAAGGGGACGCAGTCCTGTTTTCATCAGGACATTTTTCCTCTGGATTTAGGCAGGACAGTCCTTATAAAATCACGGAATAAGGAATTGCATGGGGACACTGGATGCCGAATTCGGATTCTATTCAGATTAATTACAGTAGTCATGGGGATGTTCCTTCCCGAATTCGAATACAATTCAGATTAAAGTGCACCCTAAGGAAACTTTCACCCCAATCATAGGCAGCACTCCTATGCACTTCTGAAAATTGGCAAGACACCATTGTATGTTTCTCCTTCTCAAAAAGAAAAAAAATCAACTACAAAACTAATCTGAATGTCTGCTGCTTTCTCTCACATTCCCTGCAGACCACATCTAGGGTGGCTTCTGCATTCCATGTTTTAGCACAGATCATGGAGTCTGCATTTCCTGACTTGAGTCAAGCGACCAGGGCCAGGAATTGCAGACCACTGATCCCATCCTAACTCTGTTTTACCTCTTCTGTCACAGAATCTGGTATATCAAAGTTCCATTTCTGTAATGATAATTTACTGCCAAAGGCATCAAGTGTCAACCAAGCCTTGATAGTCAAACAGTAGCTTTTGAAACAATCCTCCTGCACAAAGAAAGGCTACACTTGGAAGCAAGTCTTTTTCCCTCTTCACTCAATTCCTTTGTTGATATCAATGATTATCTGTCCTCCCTCCAGGTCTTGCTAGATAAAGGTCAGTCAGCCATTGTGTGAACAGACTTGATATTGCAGGACTTTTGAGAGAAGTAATGAAGAATTTTTTCCTGCTGTTTCTGTTAAATGGAGAAGCTGAGCTTAAAATATTATATTATCACTTGTATTTTATAATTAACTTGATTTGATATTTTTGCTTGTCATAAATCTTTTGTGTTATTGGTGCTGTTGAATTTTCTAGGGTCCATCAGCATAGGCAGCTCGTATACTGAATATTGTGAACAGAAAACACACTCAAAACAGGCAACTGTTGGTTCAGTTTGCTTTTCAAGGGTCAGGGAATTTGAAGGGGAGGTAAGGTCTGGAAATGGAAATTATTCCAAAGCAGAAAAGATCCCAGTGATCTGTGGAGTATTTATTTATTTATTTAAGACATTTTGATGCCGCTTTACATTTTAAAAACCTCGAAGTAGTTTAGCCAAGACATCAAAAACAAGACTAAAAACGCACAGGATAAAAACATTATAAAAACATTTTAAAAACTCGGTGAGCCAGGGAAGGAAACAACATTCATACAAGAATGCCTGAGTAAAAATAATTTAATAAGTGCTTATAAGCTGTACACACTTTTTGTGCAGGTATTTAACAAACTTCATATGAGGGACCCATGCTTCTTCTAATAATTTACACAAATTGGAAGCAACATTTTTGTACAATGTGGCTGCATCCCCATGCAAGCTATTTAATGCAGAATGGGCATGCATGGGACCACAAGCGGGTCCAAGATCCATCCTTGCCCATCCCCATGCCATTCCCAGTGACGTGAGCTGGGTGTGAGGTGGGCATGGAAGCAGCCATCCCCATGCAAGCCATGCCAAATCCCGGCACAGGGGAGACGTGCCACCTCCTCTCTGCTACCTCTCTCCTCATTGGAAGCTGGATTCACATCAGCCCACCCCTGGGCTGACAGCTGCAAATGCCCCTGTGCCGCCAGCTGCACATGCCACATCCCCTCCTCCCTTAGCAGCACACAAGCCAGGACTGGGCTGGGAGGCACAGAAAAAAATTAAATAAAGCTTAATAATAATAATAACTTTAATAATAACTTTAAAAGACCCAAAGCTGCTACAAGGTTTAGCAGCAGGTGGGCACTTGAGCAGTTTTGCGCACCTCTGCTCCACCGGAAACCGCGAGAACACCCGGCAACCTTAAATGGGAGAAAATCAAGCCATTATCATGATCATCTTGATGATCGGGAAACGGGTGGAATATTTGGAAAAGGAACAAATATCAAGCCATTATCCTGCCTGCCACAGTTTGGGGCGATTTACATCTGGCACAGTTTGGGGTGATTTGGTCTGCAGAAACCGGACCACATCTAAAACTCATGGAGACACCTCTTGCTGAGCTCAGTTTTGGTATTGGACCAAACATGCATGGGGATGCATCCTGAGGCCATTCACTGGTCCTTCCTCTTATTGTCAGATTTACATATATGCAGCTTTTTTGTTCCTGTTGTTGAGAACACCAAATATTGGCCAACTCCTAGTTGACTGCATCAGTACTGTTACCAGTTCTGCTCCAGTAATAAACTGGAAGCAACTGTGGAGGGAGTAAAATTTGGATAATTTGGATTATTCTCGAAGCCCAAAGAACACCAAATTTAAACCTCCCCAGGGGAATAGCTAGATCTTTTTTTACAGGTTTTAATAACGAGGAATAACCAGAAAACAGAAACAAGACCAATTTCAGATGCAGAAACCAGTATTTCTTGTTAAATCAGAGCAAAGAATTTATTAGAGACATAGGAGAAAAGTTGAAATGAAATATAAAGTCATATCAGAAGTATTTTTCATTAGACCTTTAAGCAAAACAAGGACAAACATGCAGGGACTTTAAACATGGCTAAATAACTCAACAATTTTATACATTAAATTGGCAACTTCGGTTTTGGGGGAGATATATGCCCAAGCCTGTAAGGAGGTAGAAAATCACCCTGAATACTAAAGATATTCCCTAACCAAAAATCAGAAAATATAGAAAACCATAAGAGATAAGGGAAAATAAGGAGGAATGGGATAAAACTTAAGGATTGTTTCTCAGTGTGCCTCAGTGTACCCAAAAACTGCAGATGGGAAGCCTCAGCCGATCCGTGTCTTTTCAGGAAAAATAATAAAATAAAATAAAATAAAAATGATCTTCCCTTCTTGTTGATTTGTTCTCCAGAAGTAAAATAAAAAAAAATAAATACCACAGTTAAATGGTATTTAAAATGAGCCTCTTTCAATTCCTCTAGCCAAGCAAAACTCAGCGATGAAGAAAAAAAACTTTTAAAGTTTAAAATGTGGCTTTTGCAGTAAAACTCCTCCCACATGGAGGGGAAAAAAAACCAGGCAGAATGGAAGTCAGGCAGGCGTCTTCAGGTCTCTCTCTCTAGCTCCACATGACCAAGAGAGAAGGGAGAGACACCATCCCTTTTCTGCTGGCCCTTTTTATAGCCAAAATTGACCCAAAAATTGTGATGTCAGAATAAATCCCTTTGAGAGGTGTGTTTTACCCCAAAACCAATGTACTACTATGGAAAATTCCGCAATTACTCTTTGGATGTGATGAAACACATTACAAATTAACCAGACTTAATCAACACTTCCTGATGCAGCAAACAATACAGGTAAAACAGAAAAATACATCTGAAATTCAAATATTTTATTTCCTTAGTCTTGACTCTCTTAAAGGGATTATCTCTTTCCTGTTGGCTCACAGAGATCCAATCAAGTCTTGGAAGGCAGTGAGTCATTGCCCTCTTTCACCATGGGAGTGCCCCTCAGTGGAGTTCCACAGAAAAAGAAAAAAATGAATAGGATAAAAAAAACCTCTTATTTTAGAAACTAAGGTTAAATAATTTCTTATTGAAAAGGAACCCCATTAAATCTGTTTCTCCTTCAGAAAATAAGGGAGAATTCAACCTTTATTAATATAAAACCATGCTGTGTCTCTGTATGGTGTCGCTGTCTGATTGCAAAAGTTTACCTTAAATTAACATTTTAGCACCTTTCCTGGCTCACTTAATCCCTTCAACTAGACCCAGTGTATGTAGATATCAGCAAGCTCTTACCCAATTCTTTTAGGGTCTAAACAAAGGTGTAAACAGTGAGTCACCTCCAACATCCTGCATCCTAATACTGGTGAAATGGGCAATTTGCAATTTAGATAGTAATTCCAAATTCTGGTATACTTATTTTACCCAGATCTCTTCCAAAAATCCATTCCATTTTATTCTTTATTATTTTATTAAAATTAGACAAACCAATCTCTGTCCCAGATTCCATGGTTTTATAAAAATCTGTTACCCCAAAAAGAGAAAACAAAGACTTTTTAGGTGCTAGGACTCTGTCTTGACTCAATCAAGATTAAATCTCAGGCTGTGTTTCTTGCATACAGACTTTTATCTTTTGCAAACAGCCAGCTTGTGACTTGAGAAAACTATGTCCTTTTTTTAAACTCCAGGCTTGTCTTTCTCCCAATATGGCTATTTTAAGGCCTTTCCACTTTTCATGGTCTGCCTTTAGCTTTTAATTATGACAATCATAAAGCCAAATTCATATGTCAAAACCTGGTATATTTCAAGTTCCGGTTTTGTAACATTTCTTATGATATCTGCACATCCAAAGTTGATCTGGTAACAGTACCTCCATAGACACCTTTATAGAGTTTTCTTGGCAGAGATACAGAAATGGTACACCCCATTGCCTGTTTCTTGTGGAAACAGGCTCCCTTTAATCTGGATTTTCTGGCTGAAGACCCCATTATAGACCCCATTAACGGGGTCTACAGAAAATCTGGATTAAAGGCTGAGATGTACCTATATGATCTGGATTTCCCCAGTGGCGGTGGAAACAAATGTGTCCCATATGGGTGCCGTGGTGGAAATGGGGTCATCCGGTTCACACCCAAATGGGTCCTTAATGGGTGGGAAAACGCCCTATGTTGTGGAATTACCCTATATATAGGAATTTTGGATGCATATACAACTAGAAATTGGCAAGATACTTCATACCCCTGTTACTTTCATTTTTTAAAAAAATCTTGCTTATACACTATTGTAAAAACTTGGTGGTTAAAATCATGCAATTGTTGGACTTTATGCTTCTGGCTCCTAAACTGGTCATCACCCATAGTTGGAAAGATAAGACTCTTTATACTGCCAAATTATGATACCACAATTCATGGGATTTTGTCATTAATGAATATCTTGCCTACAAAGGGAAGTAAGGGTAGTACATTCCCTAAATTCTCTTTCCCTGATATCTTGTCCCCCCCGACGTCTGTTTTGCTTACACTTCCCAAGAATTATATTCCATTTTCAGGAGTTCTCAAACTATTAGCAAGTTGTTTGATATTCTAGTTCTCCAACGGATGCCAGCAGACTGCGGGTGATGTCCTGGAGCGGTAGCTGACCACGACCGGGGGCGGAGCCCAACCCAAGATTTTAAAGGCGGTGCCCCTGTTGGTTGGACTCCAGTCCGTCCTCGGTCGAGCGCTGGCCACACCGGATATCACCCTCTTTCGTCTGCACCCGCTGCGTCATGTCGTCGGATAGGGGTGGGCCTCCTACCCCAGTTCCCTCTGTGGTCTAGGAGCTTACAGGAGGCGTCCGTTTCGGATTAACGCCCCTGTCTTTACTTTCCCACAGATTCCTCCTCTCAGGGCACCTTTTACGGCTTCCGTAGCTCCTCTGACCGGCCGGGTTCAGCTCCCTCTCCTCCTATGGTCAGGGAGCGCTCCCGTGCCTCTTACAGCCCGCGCAGGGCTTCCAGGGAACAATCAGGTAAGTCAATATCCCCCCCCCTCCACCTGATTAATTTATATAGTTTCGGCTTCCCATCCTCATGGCCATTCCTCCTGTCTCTCCCCCCTAGATATGGAATCGGGAGAAGTGAGTGACGGCCGTTCAATCTCCCGCACCCCCCCTCGGGCCCGAGAGGATGAAAGCCAGCGCGGAGCCCGCCGCGCGCAGCGCAGCCCAGTCTCCGACCGCAATAGCGGCGCGAGCCACTCACCGTCGCGGGACCGCTACCGCTCCGAGAGGAACCCAGCGGAGCGGTCCCCCGTCCAAACCCGCTACTCTGCAATGGCCGCCAAGTCACCGCCAGCCCGTAGCCGCCTGGGCAAAACCGCCGGCGCTACGCAGCCAGCTCGGCAGAGCCGCGCTCTTTCCCGCCACTCGTCAGAGCGCGCCCGCGCCTGCAGCCGTTCACTGGGAGCACGCCAAGCCTCCAACAAACAAACGGCTGCTAGCCGCCACTCTCCCAGATCCCCTCCTCGCAAGCGCAGCCCTCGCGCTGATTACCGCCGCCGCTCCAACCCCCGCAACCTTTCCCGCTCTCCCAGGCCGGCCTACACTTGCTCTCCTGCCAACTCACCTCAATATCATCGGGCAAGCCAGCGACACGCCGCCTCTCCCCAACCAAGGGAATCCAGCTCTGAATACCCTCACAGCAGGCACCGTATTTCCTATAATAGGAGCCCCCCTCCAACTAAGAGGAAATTCAAAAGTAAGCATTCCTTACCTCGTGATGGATCTCCTCGAGCCTCCCACAGCTCACGAACGCCACCTAGAGGACAAACAGTATATTACACTGAGTCCCAAAGAGGTGATTACAGACAGAAGTCTTTCTCTCACAGAGTTTCTAGATCTAGAACTCCAGAATACCATGAATATAGACACAGTAGATGTAACATCTCTAGTCCCGCCCAAGCTGCACACAGAGATACTACGCACAGATATTCACCGCAGCATAGAAGACCCAGACAGGCATCCCAAGAGCATGGATCTTTAAGCCCTTCCCAACGCAGACCATCTACACCCTATAGGTCGCGTTCTTCATCTTCCAACGCTGATTCCCCCAGCACAAAGATTTTGCTCAAGCTAGCATCTACCCTCATGGAACGCAAGTCCAGGAAGCGCAGGCATAAAGAGCAGGATACGCACCGGGACAAACAACCCCCCCACAAGCGTTCCTATCATGTGCATTCACCTCCACCGCAGGCTCCATCTACCAGACAGGCTCCAAACGTTTCCGAACGTCAGCCTACACCAGAACAAGACAGGAACGAACCCCAGACGGCTCCAGAGCCCCAGCCTGCTCCCGCCAATCCGACTATGCCTACGGAACCTCCAGTTTCTGAGGGCGATGAGGAGAACACTCCTTCCACCAGCACGACAGCACCGGCTACCTCCAGGCTCTTCAACTATGACCATATAGGTTCAGTTGTTAGTGAGATAGCCACCACGCTTAATCTCACACTGGATAAGGGGGCAACTGAAGAGAAAATCAAGCAGGCCAAGGATCTCTTAATGCTCCCGCCTACTCAGCAGAAGACCCTCCCAGTTCCTTCCTTATTCCAAGATCTCCTACTCCAGGAATGGTCAGATCCGTTATCTACTAGGAAACTCCCAGGCATGGCACGGAAGCTTTTCATACCTTCTGACCACGCGACTTCTATATGGGCTCTACCTGCTGTAGACCCACCCATTCTTCAAATTTCTTCCACTCACCTCATCCCCACAGGGGCTGAGATCAAAGAATCGGCTGATCGCAAGCTCGAATCGCTCTTGAAGAGGGCTTTTGAATGTGGCTATCCTTAAGTGGGTCGAAGAGATTCAGTCATCCCCGGATTTCTCCCCGGTTTTCAAGGACAAAATGGAATCTATCAAAAGGGCCCTATCGCTAGCAGCCGACACTAACATGGACTGTTTTCAGCTGGCAGCCAGATCCATATCTGCCACGGTGGCCGGTAGGCGTTCCTTATGGCTCAAGGCTTGGTCGGCCGACTCCACCTCTAAGCTGCAAATGGTTGGAGCTGCCTTCAAGGGAAAACAGCTCTTTGGAGAACACATCCTTTCGGATCTGCTCATCGAGAAAAATAAGAAAAAAGTCCTGCCTACGGCTCCCTCCAACCCTTCCTCAGCAAAGGGTAAGCCTTCTCAGCCTAAGCGTCCCTATGCTGGTTTCTACCGTAAGCAGCCCTTTCGACCCCGGCCCCCCGGAGGACGAGGCTCCTGGGGGCGATATACCTCGGCAAATAGACAGCCACTGGGTAGAGGCCACGGCCGCTCCAACTCCTTCAACACTTAAACCACTCCCTAACCAGCCTCAGCAATCCCACGTTGGGGGCAGGCTCCAATTGTTCTATAATGCTTGGGCTGAATCCATCTCAGATGAATGGTCACTCAGGATAATTCGGGAAGGGTATCGTTTAGAGTTTGAAAGTTATCCGGTTTCCAGATTTATATCTACACCTACACCTTCCAGCATTGCCAAGAGCCAGGCACTGTCCAAGGCCATTCAGGAGCTTCTCAATATTAAGGCAATTGAGGAGGTGCCCGTTGAGTTCCAAGGCCACGGGGTGTATTCTATCCTATTTTTGGTTGATAAGAAGGGAGGTTCCTTCAGGGCTGTTCTAGACCTCAAGTACCTCAATAAATTTATGAGGAAAGTTTATTTTAAGATTGATTCTTTAAACAACATACGTAGCCATTTGGAGGAAGGGCAGTTCATGGCAGCCATTGACTTGACCAATGCCTTTTTACATGTTCCTGTGCACCCAGACCACCATAAATTCCTCCGATTCCGGGTCAATTCTAGGCATTACCAATACACCTCATTACCTTTTGGGCTCTCGGCTTCCCCGCGCGTCTTCTCAAAGACCCTGGGGGCAATCATTCAAAATTTAAGATTGCAGCACATCTCCATCTTCCCGTACATTGATGACCTGCTTTTGACAGCCAGATCACATTCCCAACTGGTATCTCACATCCATCACACTATCCAGGTCCTTACATCACATGGCTACCTCATTAACTATGAGAAGAGTTCCCTCACCCCATCCCAATCCCTAGTGCACCTAGGAGCACAGATAGACACAGTCACCTT
Organism: Aspidoscelis tigris stejnegeri; assembly: GCA_023333525.1. Lineage (NCBI taxonomy): Eukaryota > Metazoa > Chordata > Lepidosauria > Squamata > Teiidae > Aspidoscelis > Aspidoscelis tigris. The sequence goes on along the minus strand of JALMGA010000007.1, from coordinate 65,565,753 downwards.
TTCCATCAGGCCCTCATTAGACAGGATTTCATCCATAACCAGCCTGACTGCGGCTGCCCTCTCTAAGAGCGCACCCAGACTCTCCTCTTTAGCATCCCTCCTCGGGAAGTTTATATCTATCATCGACTTGCACCCATGGGCACGTTTCCATTCTAGAGCCCTCCAGTGGGCCCTCCTACCCTTCACTGATGACATCAACACAGGTAGAGATCCTAAGATCACACTAACACCCCACACGCGCCTTTCCTTGGCGTGGTGGGGCAATCCTGCAAACCTTTCCATCGGAGTGCCAATCATTTCCCCCTCTCCCCAGGTTATCTACACAGACGCTAGCCTCCTCGGATGGGGAGCCACATGCAACCAACACACTGCGCACGGCCTATGGTCCACCTCGGACAAGGCTCACCACATAAACTGGCTAGAACTCAAAGCCGTGTTCCTAGCCCTCCAGCACTTCCGCTCTCGCATCGAGGGAACACATGTCCTCATTATGATTGATAACACTACCGCCAAGTCTCATATTGTCCGACAGGGTGGGACCAAGTCCAGGGACCTTATGCAGTTGTCCACCTCTCTTTTCTCTTGGGCCGAAGCTCATATAGCATCCCTGTCCTCTGTTTATTTACAGGGTGTTTTGAACCAGGAGGCAGACAGTTTGAGCAGGCAAAAGCTGTCCCAGGCCGAGTGGATGCTCAACCTGAGAGTACTCTCACATCTCACTCGGAGGTGGGGCGAGCCAGCCATCGATCTGTTCGCTTCAGCCTTCAATCACCAAGTAGACTCGTACATGTCCAGGCACATGGATCCAGGAGCCTACGCGGTGGACGCCATCTCGTCTCCGTGGCCACGCAAACTCCTCTATGCCTTCCCTCCATTTCCCCTCATTCCTCGAGCTCTGAGGAAGGTCAGGACGGAGGGAGCCAGGGTCATATTCATCGCCCCATTCTGGCCACGGAGACCGTGGTTCACCCTCCTCAGCTCCATGGCCTGCGAGGATCCCATCTTCCTTCCCAACAGACACGACCTCCTATCGCAAGCCGGTCATCACCATCCCGACCCAGCATGGTTATGCTTAGCGGCATGGAGGCTAGACGGCAATTCCTTCTGAAAGCCGGGCTCCCTAATCAAGTCGTCCAAACCATACTCGACTCACGCCGGGCATCTACATGGAGAATTTATAACACTTCCTGGAGAGCCTTTTGCAGATGGGCATATACCAAGTGTATAGACCCTCTCAACCCTACACCTGAGCACATCCTGCGTTTCCTTCAGGCTGGAGTTACCAAGGGCCTCAGGTACAACACTATCCGAAGACAGGTTTTTGCACTAGCGGCAATTACTGAGGTCCAGGGTACGTTGCCCTTGGCTTCCATACCCACCATCAAATCTTTCCTAATGGGGGTTAAGGCTAACTGCCCACCTGTCAGTCACCGCTTCCCCACATGGGATTTCAACACTGTACTGTCCGTCATGACTGTAGCACCATTTGAACCTATTCAGGATATCCCCCTACGGCTCTTATCCTACAAGGCCCTATTTCTGGTTGCCATGACCTCCGCCAGGAGGGTCTCAGATATTTCGGCCCTATCAGTCGCACATCCGCTATGTGTGTTCTCGCAGGATGCAGTCACCCTAAGGCTTGATCCATCTTACAAGCCCAAAGTAGACTCTACATTCCACAGGGACCTAGACATCTGCCTACCAGCTCTATCCTCTGCTCCCGCTGCTTCAACAGAAAGCGACCTCCATACCATAGACGTCAAGAGGGTCCTGGAAGTCTATATAAGCAGGACCAAAGACATTCGCAAAACATCCTCGCTTTTCGTATGTTTTCACCCGGCCCACCTCGGGAAAAAGGCCTCATCCAGGGGTTTATCTGTGTGGATCAAGGCCACCATTGCTATGGCATACCGCATCCGCAATCTGCCTCCACCGCCAAACATCCAGGCGCAGTCCAGCAGAAGTACAGCCACATCTGCTGCTTTTGCCACCCACGCTAGCCTACAGGAGATATGCCGAGCAGCAGCGTGGGCTTCCCCATCCACCTTTACTACACATTATAGGATGGATGCATACAGGGCCGCTGATTCCTCATTTGGCAGAAGAGTCATCCAGTTTGGCACTTCAGGGAAGGTGAGCTGTTCTCTAGTATTATGGCCCACCCTGGGATAGTCTCTGGTACATCCCGCAGTCTGCCGGCATCCGTTGGAGAATGGGAAGATGTTTCCACTTACGTGAGCTCCCGTTCTTAACAGATGACAGCAGACGACCCACCCATTACTAACATTGTCTATTATTCTCCTAGTTACCTTTTGCTCAACCTTCAGACGAACTGGAGTCCAACCAACAGGGGCACCGCCTTTAAAATCTTGGGTTGGGCTCCGCCCCCGGTCGTGGTCAGCTACCGCTCCAGGACATCACCCGCAGTCTGCTGTCATCCGTTAAGAACGGGAGCTCACGTAAGTGGAAACATCTTCCCGTTCTACCTCTTTCCGTGTTCTGTTTCCCTTGTTCTATGTTTTTTGAGTTTCTTGGGGGGTTATTGTTTATTGCATTTTGTTTGCTTGCTTCTTTATGATACTTTGTTATGTGAAGGTTTATGAAGTTGCTTCAAATAAAAGAAGGGGGGAAGTCCATTAGCAGATGGTATAGTTAATTAGCACAGAGGAGACAAAGAGAAGTGATGAAATAATGCTTTTCAACACTCTCTCAAAAAAACACTTCAAGCAATTATTCTCTATTGTGCTGAGGAACAGATTTAGGGCCAAAAATTCCAAAGCTGACTCAAGCAAAGTACTTGCTTTTTTTGGAATACCATAACAATATCAAAACAAGATAGAAGACAAACAGAATTTAAATATAATCAGCAGCAAAAAGCCACTGATTCAAGCGCAATGTTCTTAGATAAGTTTACAAAGGCTGTACTAGGCTTTTGAAGTTATGTCCTTCAGTTATCTATTAAGTTCATTTGAATTAGCTGCAACTGCATATTATTATTGTTGTTATTAATAGTAGTAGTACTCTTCATTTAGTATAAAAACATAAATCAGTACAAAAAAAAACCCTTGCAGATACATTTGTTTGTCCATACCTTGAAATCGCATTGTTATTGTTTTTCAAAAGTAGTTGTAAATACTTGAGCCAGTTTCGTCCTGTGGCTAGAGAGTCAGGCTCTTGTCTGGTTGTTTCCTGGTTTGAGTCTGCATTCCTCCATGGAGCCAGGTTAGTCACAGCTCTCTTTCTGTGTCTGTTGTGGGACAAGAACAGAAGGTTTGTCAGCTGCTTTGAGTCTCCTTAAATGGGCGAGAAAAGCAGGCAAGATTTCATGCTCTATACCTAATCAACAATTAGTGCACTTCTTGGGTGGACAGGCACACTTGGAGGCTGTAACAGTCTACTCCACATGTGTATGTTCTTCACCAGAAGTTCACTAATCGTGCACTAGAGGCCATAGTGCAAATAGACCTAAAGATAGACCCAGATAATGAGTTTAATCCAGCAAGTGTTGCAGGTGTTCAGTCCCCAATGGCAGTGGGTCAGTACATTCACAGCACCACTGGGCCCAGAAAGGTTATCTTCAGGAGGGGCCCAATCACTGGCAACTTCAGTGGCCTTGGCATCACCACTTCCTGGCATGCACCAGTCATGGATGGTTCGAGCATCTTTATCTGCAAAGTGCTTCACAGACTCATTATTATCACCTTTCTGTACAGAGACCTCACTGTTCCTGGATGGCTCCAGCAGAATACAGTGGGTAATCCTCCTTTGCAGTTAGCCACGCAACCAATAGAGGGCACTAATCAAAATATATAAATACCATTACCATAGGCCCTGCATATCAGTCATTCCTCGGTCATAGTGACAACCACTTGCATCAGAGAGAGCCACTGAAGATGTAAACAAAGGAAAATAACCCTCTTGTGTTTTTTTGGTTAGAGTTGTCACATGCACTCTACCCAAAGACCACCTCCAAAATGCCCAGAAGATGACATCTTTCATTCCCAGCCCTGCAAAGACCTTAGAGGGGCTGGGCTGGACCAGCCCCTATCATGTAGACAGTGCTATTCCAGATCATGCTTCACTCTCAAAGCAAGGTACATGCAGAAAGCCCCCATATTAAAGACTTTGGAAATGCATATTCAGGTCTTCAGTAAGGATCAAGGCACTAATGTGTGGATGCAGCCACTTCTGAGCTACTTTTGAGCTGCACTTTAAAAAAAATATGTGCAGATGCAAGCTAAACCTGCAACGAACTGAACAATAATACTGCTGTAATAAAATCTGAGACAGCTGCCTCTAACATACCTATTAGGTAACAAACTTCTACCAGAAACTTCAAGCATTGTTTTACCATATGGCACATCTATATAACATTTTCAAAAGCCTCCCACAAAACCTTGGCTTAAAGAAACTACAAAAAAACTGAAGTAGTCAGGATCAATAGAAGCAGAGATAGCTTATCAAGCATTCAGAGCAATCCACTAATATTGCCATCTGGAAGAGATGGTGAGAGGCAAAGAAGATCTACAGAAGAATCCAAAATTGGCCCCTGCCATCTGGAGGCATCCTTAAGCTCTGTGCATCAATGAATGTGGTGGCCAGAGACAAACTGAGAATTGAATGAACTTAGAAAGACGACACTGGACAACTATGTGCAAGCACCATGCATATATAATACTGCATGTATAATATATAATCCTTTGTGCCTCCCCTTGGTGTCTTCAGAAATGTAACATGAGCATAGGAAGGAGTCAAACACATAAAACAACCCCAAAATCATTAGAAGGTATTTGTGCAACAAGCTCTGAAAATAAACCTGTCATTGGTAACGGAACGAGTTGAAACACAGAAAAAATGGCTTCATTGATTAGAAAATTCTGGATAAAAGATATAAAAAAAGCCTAAATAAGTGGTGCCTTGGGAAGTGTAAGAGATCATTGATTATCAGGACACATAATAAGTATTAGTGATAGCCAGATGCTTAAGTATCCAGAGTTCATAATATAGTGTTCTGTCTGTCCAGGGGAAAGTTTCAGGTTGAGCAGGATGTAGCAGTAAATTAATTAAATACTGCTGCCTGGCTAGCAGAACTTTGCATGTATCCATTAAGCACAAAACATCAGAACAGAATGAAACACTTCATGCAAGTTATAACATGGTAACATCAAAAGGCTAAATGCTAAAACAAATCTAGGGAAGTTGATGGGGCAGCTAGCCCATAAGGGCAAAACATCCAATGCCCCACCAAACTCTCTCTTTTATCCCTGTTTTGATTCAGAGTTGGCTAGGAGCATAATCCACTGTGTTTAGTGGGGTCAATTTTCTTGAGGTTTTGCTAAGCAACATCTACACTTACGACCACTTGTGGACCATCAGTACTTGAGTGGCTGGTTCGATATTCCAGCTGGGAATGTTGTGTGGAGCACTTACAAGCAATCCATGGTAGAGTGGGCAAAAACATGATTGGACTCTGTAGCCCAGTATAATACCTTCTCCAGTGTTGATGCAACATTCTACCAGGAGAGATGGCCTCCTGGTAAATTGGTCTGCAGTAGAGTAGTGCATAGATTTAAAAGTTGTCTGTCTGGGTCAAATTGAACTGCATACCCCTTTGTTCAGTTCAAACCCAAACCTATCAAACACCCCCTGTTCAATGTGAATAGTGTTCTGAACATGAACTGTTCAAACTCAAACAAGGTTTGTTCAGTAGGTTCATTCAAACACTTTTTGATCAGTCTGAATTTGAACTTTAAATTCAAACATTTTTGACAGACCTGACATGGTATTATCTTCGGGTGCTTCCGCATTTGCTGCCAGGAAACGGATTTAACAAAATCAGTTTCCTGGCGATCTGACCTCCTGAGGATCTGTCTCAAATAGAAATGGATCCTCAGAGGCCCCACGCATCCGCACACGCACGGGGAGCCCAGATCTGCAGGCCCGGATCGCCTGGGTGCAGCACGGAAGCCGCAGCACCCATAGCCGAAGGCAGCTGGCTCCCACACCACCAACGCCACCCCCCGAGCCACGGGACTGGAGCAATGAACTGCCAGTTACTGTGTGTTTCCGGCGGCACCCGGCATGCAGGGGAGAGGCTTCAGAAGCAGGTAGTCCTGCTTCCACCCTTCCCAACATGGTGGGCAGAGGGAATCCATCCCTTTGCCTGGCCTTGTGCAGAAGAAGCGTCCTGCTTCTGCACACATCCAGGTGAAGAGACTGATGTAAGACCAGATTTTTCAGGTTTTGCATTTCATCCAGATTTCACTTAACACTAAACCCAGTGGAATTACCCTTAAACTGCAAATCATAATAACCAGGATTCATGGAAAAAACCACTTACTTCAGTGTAAACACCAAAAAGAGAAGGAAGTTGTTCTGCCTTGACAGAAATTATTTCATTGCTCTTTGAAAACCGAGAAGACTGTAAGCAGTTCTGTGACTCATCTCTCCTCCCTTGCATACTAATTTACATATGTCCCATTAGAAATTGGCACACAGAAATACATTAGTAGGATTAACAGTGTGTCTGACACATGCAGAGAAAGTGATTAGAAATGGCTTTTTCATACACTCCCTTCCCCCTAGGATAGCTTCTGGACTGATTCCATGCTTTATTCAGCTGGGACTCAGATAAGTGTGCACATGGCAGCTAGACTCTGATTACTTAGTATATACAGTTTTGCAGATTTATAATTTATACAAACAGAAAAGCCAACATTTAACGTGTTAGCCATTTCTGTAGTAGGTTGAAGTATGATGATGCAGAAGGAGGTGGAAACAAGAACCAAGTTATGGGGTCTGACAGGGTGGTGATGGGAAAATGCCATTCAGTCTGCCACAGACTTTGCTTCCCATTGTGAGGAGGCCCTCTATGACTTTTTCTTCAACCACCTCAAGAAAGGTTTCTTGGGACTTATGTTTAGATTACTTCTGGATCCAGCTGCAGAGATGCCAGGCTAATTGGGGGCCACTGAATTTTGACACCATAATCTGAAATGTTACCTGGGGTTCATCAAGTACTCATGTGGATAAAGCCTGATTCCTCAGGGGAGGAATTGCAGGTGACATTAATCTTATGTTAAAAATATACAACTAGTAATGACAGTAGTTACGTAAGACAATCATTTCTCATCACAGAGGACAGAGGTAGGGATGTACACAAATATTCAGACATTTGAATTTGAATTGAATGTTGGGATATTCAAAGAATGACATTCAAATTCGAATTGAATGTTTTGATTCAGTCATATGAAGCTTCATATGGGATTTGTAGGAGGTTCATATAGGATTCAAATGCATTTGTATGGGATTTGTATGGGATTGAACATTCGTACTGAATACATATCCTACCATTTTGAAGGAGATCTACTTGAATGAATACATTTTTTTTTTTTTTGCATTCGATTTGATAGGAATCAAATACCAAAAAAATCATGCACATCACTAGACAGGAGTATTTAAAGCAAGATTGGCATTGCACACGTTTTCTTGAGCACAAGGTCAGAGGAGTGTCTAGCAGTCTCCATCAAGGTTTGGCACCCGCATTGCAGATGGCTCATCCCAGTCCGTCTGAGAACAAAAGGTCACAGCCTCTGAAGCTGCCACCCAGGCACCCAGAAGTGCTAGACTTCTCACAGCGGATAAATAGCCCAGGTGCTCACTGCCCTCCACACATGAGCACTAGGCCTGCATGCCACCTTTCAAGCAGAGGCTGCAGCAGTATTTTTGCACAGCAGTCCATCCAACATTTCATCCTTGTGGTCTGTGGCCCACTGGGAGGCTTCGCCTCTGGTAGAGCAGTTCATAATGTAGTTGTTGCATTCCTTGAAGGCTGTAGGCATAGACCAGCAGCGCCATGCAGATGCAACCTAAAGTTCTATCTCCATTATCAGAAGGAAGATACTTCCAAAGACGAGCGGCTAAAGAACATAGGCCTATTTGCACGAGGGCCTGTCGAACATGCATAGAATGCCCTGGGATGGAGCATTCACTTTGCTGGGCTGGCGGTTCTGTTTGGAACCACCCCAGCCTGTACCACAGCATCCTACACACGTTCTGGGTGTAAAGCACGAAATCGTGCTCTACACCCATTCCTGGATGTCCCCCAGCTATTCAGGAGCGAGAGCATTTGCACGCTCTATCCCAAACAGCTGCAGGGCCCGCCCTGCCTGCCGCCATTGGGTCAAGTTTGACCCAGGGGCAGGCAGGCCTGTCTCGTCCCTTCCCCAGGTTCCTGTGTGTTATAGTATGAGACAGGCCTGCCCACCCCCGGGTTGAACCTGATCCAGTGGTGGCAGGCCTGGAAGGGGCATCCTGCCCCCACACCGGCCTTTTTGGGCTAGGCCATGTGGAGGCGGATTCCACTTTCGCACCTAGGGAGGTAGGAACGTGTCCCCACACGTTCCTTACCTACCTAGGTGTGAATGGGGAATGCATCCCCGCGTGGCCTAGCCTTCGTGCACTAAGGCCATTTGGCTGTAGCGCAAAAAGGCCTCATGAGTGAGAAGACTATTAATGCACTTATGTCCTTCATACTTCCCTCGGGCAATTCTTTGACTATAGCAATTAGATGGATTTGACTTTTCAAGGCTTCTCTTGTATTTACAGCCATGTTCTTCAGAATTAATTTACATAACTTTGATTTCAGGGACTTCTCACATTCCTGGTACACTGAGGAACAAGAAAGTGCTGTAGTAGAAGGACCAGAAACACAGCTTTGATTTCCAAAGTTGTTTAGCTAGTCTAGATCTCCTCAGTACACTTGTTTTCAAAAAATGTGGCTACAAGGAATTTTTTTTCACAGGCAGTGGAATATAGCTTTTTTCCTGCATTCATTTTAATGACCTCTTTATGAATATTAATATTTGCAGTTTTGTCAGACTTTCCAGGGCAGGTGGTACACAGTGCTCAGCTTGCTTCTTCTGATTTAGGTTATGCTGAAAGCAGAAAGCAAGAAACATAAGATTAACTTGAAAACAGCAGAAACCATAAAGTTGGTTTTTTTTTTACTTTTATCCATTTTGAAATAATTATACCCTGCTTTTCATTCAAAACAGTGATCCTGCAGAATAAAATATGGACTTTGACAAAAACAGTCACGATATGAAAAAAGCAGTGGCTGAAAAAAAGAAGAAAATCTAAATATTGCAAAAATGGAATTTCCTGTACATAAGTACAGGTGTTTCACTACTGTGTGGATCGCATTCAAATCCTACTACATTCGAAGGGGATCTATTCAAACAAATACAAATTGTCTTGTATTCAATTCAATAAGAACTGAATACAAAAAAAAATGTGTACATCCCTAGTACACACACACACAAAACCCCTGCATGTTTGTTTCACTGTAAAAGCAAAAACTGATTTGTTCATTTTGTTTTCAAAAAAAATATTTTTTCATATTCATTGTTTACATTTTCTCCACTGAAAAAAAGCTCTTTTCATGACCCAAAAACCCAGAAAAACACAAATGTTTGATTGAATTATTCATTTTTGCAAGTGAGACACTGCTTTTTTATAACAAAGTTTTGGATATGCAAAATATTCATTTTTAGGCAAATATCTGTGAATATTAAATATTTGATTGCAAACATGTGTTTGATTTTTGCATATGCCTACCCAGGAGTGCTTTATTCAGAAACAGAATATCTCGAAACAGCAGAATAAGTAAACAATATCTGGAAGCAGTTTCAAACTGAAAATTTGCTGATTCTAAGGAATGTAGGGTTTACAAACCTTTTTATGAAACAGTTAAAAATGATAATTTTGAACCTAAAACCTTCCAAGTAGCATGTGGGAGTTGGATTATTGTGCTTCACTTTTTCCTGTTTAAAAGCTCTGAAATTCAGCTTTATCTCCAAATATTTCCGTCCCCAAGAAACTCTGCTGATGCCCTATTTAGAGGTTCTACTTAAATGTCTTATGGTGTTGCAGATCTCTTAATCTGGCCACTTTCTCCCTACTGTGCAAAAACACATCCATCTCGCAACCCAAATTCTTAGCCCAGTTAAATCAAAGTTGTTGGATTTAAGCCAGTCTCATTTCATCTAAGTCAGTGGGACCTAACTGGCTTAAATCCAAGTACTTCAGTTTAAGTGGCCTGCAGATGAGTCTAGAATGTTTCAAACTTCACCCCAAGGACAGATTCACTTAAATCACTGTAATTAGAACAGTGTTTTGATGCTAGAGCCTGAGAGCAAGCTGGGACTTTTCATTCTTAATAGGTACTGACTAAACAGAGCCTTCGTCCACCACCTAATGTACTGTGCTGCACTATTTAATTCTGCAAATGAGAGTCAGAGGGAAAAAAACCCTCTAGTGTCCCTCTGTGTCATATTAGTCCAATAAAATTAATTTTAGAAGTATAATTTGGTAGAAACTAGACTGGTAAGTGAAAAAATGCTTGGCAGAAGCTTTAGGATTGGCAGCTGAATTACATCAATATGTACACACCAGTCTGTCTAGGGAGAAAGCATTAAAAAAAAAACCAAAAAAACAAGATTTATATTTAATTAGCCTACAATTGGCATTTATATAATCTGGAATGGTTGCACCATTTTAAGCTTCAACACTCTGCCATGAAATAGGTAAGATTCATAAGGAACCTTCTATCCCTTTCACTTTGGCTGACTGCTTGCATCCTTTGGTGCTAAACATCATGTTGCCAAAAACCAAGCTTGCCTCATTCAGAACCTGAATTTATTTAGTTTCTAATCCTCAGCTATCATGTTATGAACCAAGTTTATATCCAACCTGACTGGGAAATGCTTTTTCTTAGGCAATCTGATCCCATTCCCAATAACACACCAGGCATGCTAGAATATGCTGAGCTGCAGTAACCCTCAGGAAATAGATTCCCAGTCTTCCCTATGGACATTCTAGGCTATAAAAAGGTGGCCTACTGGTTCAGTCAGAAAACAACTACTGTCCTTAAGGCATTTTTGAGATTTTTTTTTTTTTTGGCTATGTGTGAATACAGCCTTAAGATGGCTCTGTAGATTCTTTAAAGTTGATAAAGCAAACAAACAAAAAGAAAAAGCTTCAAGGCAAACAAAAAGATTTTGCCTACTGCCTAAAATGTAGAGGCAGACCCTCCAAAAACCCTTTCATGTTTACACAGAAGAAATTCCACAAACACACTTAAAAAGCCCTAAGTATCAGCAGATGGAATGGGGAGCAAAGGCACTTTAACCAGCACCTCCTTTTTGTAATAGAGGCTGGCTTCCCTGACAGTCTTGTTAAAATGCCTTTGTTGTGTGATCACGACACAATCTGTGTTGATCCTGCTTCAGTCAATATCTATCTATCTATCTATCTATCTATCTATCTATCTATCTATCTATCTATCTATCTATCTATCTATCTATCTATCTATCTATCTATCATCTAGTTAGGGAGCCAGACTCTTATCTGGGAATACAGGGTTTGATTCTGCCCTCCTCTACAAAGCCAGTTGGGTGACCGCACAGCTCTCTTCTGAGCTCTCACAACCCCACCTCCTTCATAGGGTGTTCTGTTGTGGGGAGAATAGAAAGCTTCGACAGCCACTTTCAGTCCCCTTAAATAGGTGAGAAAAGTGGGTTAGAAACGCCAACTCTTCTTCATCTTCACCTACTGCATCTATCTATCAACTATCTATCTATCCAACTATCTATCCATCTATCCATCTACTATCATCTGTCTGTCTGTCTGTCTCTCTGTCTATCCTGCACAGTATCCAAAGGCATTAAAATAAACTGACACTGCATAGTTCTGTGGTACAACTTTTTTTAATGCTGTCCCATGTTAAGAAATATCCTAAATCCCAGACTATGAATTATGTAGAAATCTAAAAGAAAAGAAAGGCTCACCATTCCGTTCCTTGAAGTTTTATAGCAGCAGGCAGTGTGTGTGTGTGGGGGGGGAGTCTTGTGTGTGTGCATCAAGGGGGTATTATATTACATATTATATATATTATATATAATATAATACCCCCTTGCTGCAGTTCACTGAATACGCAGAGACTACCTTGCTATAGCAAATTATGCTGCCTTTTTCCAACCAGTTGTATAAAATAAAATCACCAAGGGTATACTTGTCTGACAAAGAAAAGTGTCCTCTAACTCTTAGGAAGCAGACTGTAAAATAAAAACTTATTTTGCCTTGAGCCTGCAATAAATTAATGGGCCAAAGAAGATTTCTCAAACCTGAGCCACATCTCTGTTATGTGGCAAATAGATGGCCACCCTCCATCTCTCTCCCCACACTAAAGTGTCTGGAAGGAGTTACCAGCAACTTGAAAACTCAGGAAAGGCACCTAATGATAAGGGTCTGAGGAGTAACTCTGAAGTTTACCTCAGCCTAATAAGTTCCATTGCCTCACAGTAGCCCATCAGTACATGCCACAGCAAGCAAAAGGGCCGCTGTACATGAGCAGCGAGGGTGACGTTGTTCTCTGTATTCAGGCAAAGGGTGCAATCACACAGAGATTTTTCTGGAAACCACTTTGAAAGAATCACATCATCTGCAGACACAGAAAAAAGTATATCATACAGTTTTAAAAGTAAGTACCTGAAACCTTCCATCTAAGAAAGGAGAGCAGAATCAGAGCTTGGGGACATGCTTAATCTTTTTGTTTGTTTGTTTGTTATTTATATATACTGTGTTTTCTGGCGTATAAGACTACTTTTTAACCCAGGAAAATCTTCTCAAAAGTCGGGGGTCGTCTTATACGCTGAGTGTTGTCTTCTTATACGGCAAGTATATCCCAAACTCTATATTTTAACTGGAAAGTTGGGGGTCGTCTTATACGCCCAGTTGTCTTATACACCGGAAAATACGGGTATATATATATATTTTAGGTTTGTTCCTTGACCTGCAAATTCACCTTGAGGGGTGCCCTTTTACCATGTCTGATCACAGCCATAGGCGTCTATAAATATGGTCTGGTCTGGTGTCAACCAAGATGAGGATGGACACTGGCAGGCTGTGATGAGGATGCAATAAGGGGTAATTAAGCCTGAGGAAAATTATATATTGTAAACCAATCATGATAAGCTTTTGAGACTTTAGCATGACATAAACAAACTTTTAAAATGCTTTATTGGATCTAATTTGGAGGACAAAAAAATGATGGCTTAAGACTGCAGACATCAACCAAACCAGTGAACCTGTCCAGTCTGGCACTATGAGATCTTTTTGCATTGGTCTTGGTATGTCCTGAGAGCTTTGCCCAACAATCAAAGAAACACACAGGAAATATAATGGGGTGGGTTGCACTTAACTTTGTTGGTGCCATGCTATGCCCTCCACAAGCTGCCTCTGATTTGGATGCTGAATATGTTCGCTCAGAGGTAGCTCCTGTAATGGAGCCAGCCATAAATCACACAGACACTCAAGCCAAGCAAACATAAATATGCATATGGCTCCTGATTTTGGCTTGACTTATCTGTGAACGTGCACTAGTAAGATCTGGCTTTTGACTTTGGACTCTTTTGACCCTTGATAAGTTCATCCTGACTCTGGCTGCTGACTTTGGACTGTTTGGCCCTAACTTTCTTTATCCAGACCCTGCCTTTGACTCCAGACTGTCAGCCAAGCTTTGTTGCTGCACTAAAGACAAGGCTTGATGCCAAATTCCACCCCCTCACCTGCCTAGACAGGACAGTGGGATGATATCACCAGTAGGGGTGTCTGCAAAGCCCATTTCCCACATTCAATTTGTACCAAATAGAATATGGGAAAATTCAGCTTCAGCCTAATCCCACCCCCATGAATGTGGGGAGATTCATCTTTGAGCATGAATATTAAAATGAATATTTGATCATGAGACAAATGCAACCTCCCCCCACCCCTCCATTACAGTCTGCCACTTACCTGTCCTCCTTGATGCCACTGCCGCAGCTTCTAAGGCACTTCCGGGTCTGCGCATGGAGAACCAGAAGCGCTTTTCTGGCCTCCAGAAGGCCTATTTCGGACTCCAAGGCACGCCAAAATATCCATGCAACACCACCAGAGTGTTACCAGTTCTGCTCCAGTAATAAACTGGAAGCAACTATGGAGGGAGTAAAATTTGGATAATTTGGATTATTTTTGAAGCCCAAAGAACACCAAATTTAAACTTCCCAGGGGAATCAGTAGCAAGATCTTTCACAGGTTTTAATAACGAGGAATAACCAGAAAACAGAGACAAAACCCATTTTAGACTCAAAAACCAGTTTCTTGTTAAACCAGGGCAAAGAATTTATTAGGAATACAGAAAAGAAGTTGAAATGAAATATCAGAAGCGTTTCTAGAACAGAAATAAGCATGCAACAACTGCAAAATGACTAAAGAAATGAACATTTCCCACTAAGGAATCTTTGTGAATTTAACTGAATTTATCCCCCTTTTATTAAAACAATTGATTTATAGTTATGCAGCAAAAGGTTCCCAAAAAAAACCCCAAACAAATTGCTTTGCGTGAGTAAGGCGCTTAAGAAATGAGAGTAAAATTCTTCTTTAGAAAAAAAAAGAAAAAAAACCAATTGCAAACGACAGCCAAAAGGGAATGGAAAACTCCTAATACTAGAAAGAACCCCTAACCAAAAAAAAGGAAGTTCTAAAGAAAAATAAGGGAAAGTGAATAGAGGATACCAATCTTCTGTCTCACCAATGATGTCTTCTCCATGTGCAGAAGTTTGAAGTTACAGAGATGCATGACCACAGCAAACTGCATCTCTTTCAGGAACCCGAAAATGACTTAAAAATTGGGAATCCCTTCAGTCTCAGTCAGACTGATCCCCAAAATGGACAAAAATCCAAAAGAAATACATTAAAAATAATCTTTATAATTGCCTTTACCAAACCAGCCAAATCCAGAATGCAAAAGTTTTAAACTGCAGTTCTTGCAGCAAAACTCTGCCCACATTCTGTGTAGCAAAAAAAAAAGAAAAGGGGGGGAGAAGAAAAATTTCTCCAGGTCTCTTTAGCCTCCCATGATGGCCAGAAGAAGACCTCCCTCCTCTGATGACCAGAAGGAAAAGACCTTAAAACCATCTCTTCTCTGCCATTTTTATAGCAAAAATTGGAACCAAAAAAACTGCTGATGTTCTTCCCTTGTTAAAAATGTGTACGTGACTCTTAACAACATTTCCAGTCAGTGCATCTCCTGACCTCTCCTTGACACCCTCAGACAAAAGGTGTGAATGGCGAGTAAACTATTGTATCCCTGTTTGATTTGCAAAAGTTTACCTTAAATTAACATTTTAGCACCTCTACTGACTCACTTAATCCCTTCAGCTAGACCCAGTGTATGTAGATATCAGCGACCTTTTACCCAATTCTGTTAGGGTGTAAACAAAGGTGTAAACAGTGAGTCACCTCCAACATCCTGCATTCTAATACTGGTGAAATGGGCCATTTCCCATTTAGATAGTAATTCCAAATTCTGGTATACTTATTTTACCCAGATCTCTTCCAAAAATCCATTCCATTTTATTCTCTATTATTTTATTAAAATTAGACAAACCAATCTCTGTCCCAGATTCCATGGTTTTATTTCTCCTTCATTATTTAAAAATCTGTCACCCCAAAAGGAAATAAAACAATGACTTTTTAGGTGCTAGGACTCTGTCTTGACTCAATCAAGATTAAATCTCAGGCTGTGTTTCTTGCATACAGACTTTTATCTTTTGCAAACAGCCAGCTTGTGACTTGAGAAAACTATGTCCTTTTTTTAAACTCCAGGCTTGTCTTTCTCCCAATATGGCTATTTTAAGGCCTTTCCACGTTCCATGGTCTGCCTTTAGCTTTTAATTATGACAACCATAAAGCCAAATTCATATGTCAAAACCTGGTATATTTCAGGTTCCGGTTTTGTAACATTTCTTATGATATCTGCACATCCAAAGTTGATCTGGTAACAAGAGCACACACCAAAAAATAAGTGTGGAGGTGGGAGGCAGGCGGAATGCTTCCAGTGGCATTATGGGGCTATTTTGGCATGCTTTGGAGGTTGAAATAGGCCTTCCAGGGGCCAGAAAAGCACTTCTAGTTCTGTGGTCATGCCACTCCAGAACTAGAAGTGCCTTTTTTGGCCTCCAGAGGCATATTTCAGCCTTCAAAGCACACCAAAATAGTCCAGTGATGCCACTGGAGAGCACACCAAAAGGTAAGTGTGTGTGTGAAAGGCAGATAGGATGCCTCCAGTGTTGCCCACAGTGCTGTCCAGAGTGCTGTCCAGAGTGCTGTCCAGAGTGCTGTCCAGAGGCTGAAACAAGCCTTCTGGTTCTGCGCTTGCAAGCACACAAAACCGGAAGGCCTAGGGGAAGGCACAGCAGAGGCAAGTAAGTGGGGTGACAGGGAGGGGGGAGACTGTGGGGGGCAGGAGGCCTGGGGGAGGACCTGGTATCTGCTGAAGCTTCAAGCAAAGCTTCGATGGATATCCAATTTGTGGACGAATGTAGGCCCTATTTGATTCAGCCACAAATCTACATATTCGTATGAATTCTGTATATCACAAATATTTGTGCACATCCCTAATCGCAAGTGTTGTCCCCAACATACCTGTGTTTTAGGTGCAGATGGTCCAACCCAGGCTGTCCAAATCACCATAGCAATGATCATAGCAACTTCCACTGCAGCATGTATTTGCACAGATGCAGCCATGCTGCTTCACCTTCTCAGAACTGGGTGTGAATGCTGCACTAGACACTCTCAATCAAGCAGTGGAGAAGTACTTCTCCACAGTTCTAGAGGATTGGGGTGCTCCCACACACTCTGGGACAGAGGCAGCACTATGGCATGCGGATGGAGAGTCCTCGAGCATCCTGGACAGGTAGGTGCAAAAGGAGCCAAAAGGATGGACTGAAAGAATGATTAGAAAAATAAAATGTTGATGTAGTACATTCACATTCAGGACAACATAGGAAAGAAGGACTTCTTTCAACACTTCTCTGTATCACTGAACAGGACAGGGTGCCCAGTTCTGGTTTGTGACTGGGCCATTCTCTTTGGGATGACCTCTCCCATGCCAGCTCCCACAGCTGGCTCTAAAGCCCTCACCAGTTTCAGTGCTGGAGGGTGTCTCAGAAGTGAACCTTGATGTACTGCTAAAATGGACCCTGTATATTCCTTCCATGTATGGCCTGCTGCAGCACATAAAGTGGGATAGGGTCCATTTGGGGTGTCTTATCCAGCTCTATGTACTACCCTCTGCAGATGGAGCATGTCTACAGGGGAGGGGCCAGTGTTGTGTCATGATAGCGTGCAGTAGACAGATCCCTTCCTGGACCATGCTGCCAGTAGGTACAAAAACAGAGAAAGATACCTGTCCATTGTGACTAATATTGCTTGCAGAGCCTTGATAGTGAAGAAAAAAGAAGCAAGTTGCTAAGCAGCTCTCTGTGTCCTTTTGTGAATGTGTATGTGTGTGTGAATGCCAGCCTGTGTGTATAGGATTGTGTCTTGGAGCCCTTTTATAGTGCAGAAAGCAGCTAGGGGGATGCTGAATAGACAAGCACTCTAAACAATGACTAGACACAATATGAACTTCCAGGACAATTTCTTTTTGCAAGGAAAGGAAGAGCATTTTTTCTTAAACAAAGTGGGAACACAATGCCAAAGCAAAGGTTAACTTTGCATCTAACTCAGTCCAGACATCTGGGTACACTGATATTTCCAGTTTTGCTGGTAAAAGGACAGAAGAAATAATTATTGGACTAACAAGACAGTCTTGGAGAAGGAAGGTTGAAATTTAGCTGAAAGTATCCTGATGGAGAATGTACTTGAACTAGGGCTGACAAGATGGAATGTGCATAATATAAAAGGCTTATAGCAGCAGTTTTTATACTGTGGGGTTAGGGGAGGAGAAGTCAACTTGTCCTTTTTCTTCCTGCATCCTTAGGTTCATGGTATTCATTCCCCATTAGGTAACCCGGCCATACAACTCAGAAACCCTAGTATTCAATGTAGCTGAGTGGGTTGGGGGTACATTGTATAATGTAATGTATTTTTCATTACCATAATGGTCACCCAGAAACAGGTGCATAGCTAGCAGAGTACTTGTAGTAAATATCACTTCATGTGCAGCATAAATATTGTAAAGAGGAGGTGAGCAGGCAACAGACTACATGCAAACTACTGCATAAAACGTGTGTTCTTTAATGAAAGCATTTTAGGCACGCACACAAATATTCATAACAATTGTTATTCGTACAAATTCATACGAATCTGGACATTTGTCCACAAATCAGATGTTATGATGTTTGTACATTAACATTCGTATGAATACAAAAGTTTTGGGACATTTGTTTGAATAGTTTGGACATTTGTTAAACTGGGGAGATTGGAAAGCAGCTGTTCGTCATATCTGCGACGGATCCAGATTTTATTCGATATGTTATGGGATACATACATCAGATACGTATTGGATACATATGCGTTCGTGTTGCATACCTATTGGATATTCAAACAAATTCCTACAAATACATTCAAAGGGGGTCTATTCGAACAAATACAGATTTTCTAATGTTTGATTCATTACAAATTGAATGCCAAAAATCCCATTCATGCTCATCCCTAAAGCATTTTACTGTTGGAGATGAAGTTCCAGTGGGACTGTGTTTTGCATGAGCAAAATCCCGTTACAACCACAACTGAGGCAGTGAGGCAGGTTGACCTTAGGAAAATTTCTCAGTTTGCTATATATGCTATGTTTCTGTAAACTGTAACTGCCATTCAGTGCCATTTTCCAATATTCACCTGTGAAGAACCTTCCAGTCATTCAGACCTCTTTATTGTATCAAAGGTTACCATGGAAACTTCTTTGACATCGCTCAGTAGTTGCCTGGTAACACCATGAAAGAAGGGGAACTCAGCCAATCAGAAGACATGTCTGGTAAAGGTGGGAGGGGAAAAACAAAGGAAGAGGAGGAGCTGAGCTGGCTGGAGAAGCAGAGCCTCCTAGAACTACCAGATAAAGCACCAGGAAAGCAACCACAGCTTTGGTCAAGGCAAACAGATCATAGTCTCCAACATTTACAGTCTAGACATTATATTAAGTATACCCCCCTCCCCATCATCTAAATGCTCACTTACACTCAGTAGGGGTGTGCACAAATGCAATTTTTGACACTTGATTCGTAATGAATAGAATATTTGGAAATCCAAATTCATACAAAAAAGGAAAAATGAATGTCTGGACATTCAAATCTATATGAATACATTTGTATGTACTTGTTCAAATAATTCAGACATCCGTATCTCTATGAGTACATACGCATCTCATATGCATCTGTATATTTCCCATACGCATTCCATTTTCATCCCGTATGGATGTGCACAGATGAAAATGAGATGCATAGGGGTATGTACGAGATGTCTATGTACCCATACAGATTGTCCAAATTATTTGCACAAATAACTCAAAAAATCTGTATTCGTTTAAATTTGGAAATTCGAATGTCTGGATATTTGATTTGTATACGAATGTCTGAGTGTGTACGAATTTGTACAAATAACAAATATTTTGAATATTCATGCACATCCCTAACACTCAGTATTTCTGAAGTTCTGAGCCAAGAAAACAGTTTGTTTTCCCTCAAGAATGTTCTTGTGCATAGTTATCAACCTGGCCTAGCTGCCCTTTCTCCCATCTCTTTCCAGCACACAAATATTGCTTAAGGTACATCAATTCATTCCAAGTAGCATATTTTCACTTTCTTCATCACTGCAATAAGCAGATGCAATTGGATATCTCTTTTTCTTAGTCATCAGCTCTCTGTGTTTTTAATTTTTTGTTTTTGACAAGGTACAGCCTCCCAAAACAGATTTGAGCAACACACCAAAGATTTTAACTCAAGAGGTAAAAATGCTTTCAGACTGAATTTTATCACTTTTCAAAAAATTTCACATCTGAATTCGATGATGTGGAAAGAAAATTGTGTGACACTTTGCTGATGTGTTAAAACTTGGGTGTAGCTGGGACCTAACTAAAATTGCAGATATAGTCCGGCAAGGCCAGACTAGGAGGCTTACATACTGTACATAGCAGCAATTTTTTTTCCTCTCCTTTTTTTCCTTTGTAATTGTTAATAACAATATATCAGAGCTGGATCCAGACACTGGCCAAATATCCTGCTACAAGCAGTAATCCGGAATAATGCCCCTCTGGCATTATTGCTTCCTACCTAGACAGCATGGGGACAAGCACTGCCTTTGTGCAATTTAGCAATGCATGCATTCAGGTATTTGGCCAGTAAAAAAAAAACCAGAACTGTGAATAACCACCACTGTGCATGCGCAGCCATCTGTTTTAACTCCTGCACATGTCCAGTGGACAGACATGATGGTGGCTCCCTCCACCAAAGGAAGTAATAGTGTTATTGCTGGAATACCCACCACCAGTTTTTCAGCAAGAGGACATCACACATTTTAAGGGTGACATAGTGGACCTGTGGTTGGGTTGCCACTAATATGTGTGACAACCCCTCCATAGCACATATTTCCCCCATCTAAATGCAGCCATATGCTACAATTGTCTGTAAGGTAAGAATCAATATTATATAGATGGTGGGTATGCTCATAATAGTACGAGGCCCAAAATGACTGGCAAGTACAGACTTTCCTGAAGGCTGCATAGTACTTTAAACATGGGTGCAGAATTTATCATACCCAAACCAGCATCAGATAAGACAATTACAGTATAATCAATACTGAATGTTTTGGACATGTATAATAAGAACGCTTCCTCCTTCTACTTTCCCAGAAGCAAAGAAAGCTGCTTATTCTTCCTTTGCTGTCCATTTTCAAATCAAAAAGAAAGCTGGAAGTGAAATTAGTACCATGCCTGTATGACATGAAGATGAAATGCAATTTCAGATAAATTAGGAGAATAATACAGAGTGAAGTGCGGGTTCAAAAGGCCATGAAACCTTATTAATTCTTAGTCTGAACTTACTGCTCTATACGTAGATCAGGCCATGAAAAATGCAACTCACAAAAATAATCTGTCACCGTGCCTCCCATGTAAGACACAAGGTTGCCAAATGAAATGTCATGTTTTCAAACACAGTAAGAATTTTAATGCTGTTTAAGTAAACCTGAGGTTCAGATTAGACTGAAGAATGACCTGCTGCTCCAGAAAACTACGGCTGTAGCTACAATATATTGAGATGCTGTCGTGGAAATAACACCATTTACAGTGTTCATAAGCAGCTGGATTTTTCGGTCTAAAATGAATGTAGGTCCCCTGAAGAAGAAGACTGGAACAACAAGAAGAAGTTGCATCCTACTGTCTGCCTGCCATTTTCAGAAAACAACATGCAAAACTACAGCGGAAAGCACATTTCCCCAACCAAGTGAGTGGAGGTGAAAGCTTCCCTGGGCAACAATAAGATAGGATGAAAAGCAGCAAATATTATCACTCCCTTCACATCAGATGTCATTCTATGAGCAGGAATCTCCCACTAGGGATGTGCACAAATATTTGAAACATTTATTATTCGGACGAATTCGGACAAACTCAGACATTCGTACACGGATCGAATGTTAGGTCATTTGTACATTAATATTCATATGAATGTTTTGGTCAATTATATGAATAATTTGGACATTCAGACAAACAGTTTGGACATTAGTTAAACTGAGGAAGTGGGAAAGTGGCTGAATGAGTCACGTCTGCAACAGGTCCAGATTGCATTCAACATGGATTAATAGCAGATTAAAATTGGATTCAGGTTGGATATGACACTTTATGTTGCAGGATATGTTGCAGGATATATATGAATTTGTGTCGGATATTTATTGGATACATATACATTCGTATCAGATATGTATTCATTCATATTGAATATGTATAGGATATTTATACGAATTCATACGAATACATTCATATTGAATAGAGTCCTACCAGATTCGAAGGGAATCTATTTGAAAGAATATGGATTTTCTAACACTCAGTTCATTACAAATCAAATGCCAAAAAACCCATTTGTGCACATCCCTGCCTCCCACCCTACAACATGCAAGTGCAGCAGACCCTTGTGTAGATGAAATATGTTTCACCACAGCAAGGGGCCAGTTCAGTGTACATGAAGAGCCACTCAAATTCCTCCATGCACCCTCACATCCCTTCGGTAATAGAGGCAGGCCAGCTTGGGCTTCCTACGGAGGCATATTGTGTCCGGGAAAGTTGCCAGCATACACAACAACACACAGCTGATAAGAAACAGCTCACTTGCCAAGGCAGCTTCTTCAGCAGCACAGCAAACGTAGTCCACAGAGGAGAAGTCAAGAAACAGTCCAAAGTCCAGGGTTTATGAGAGCAACACAACAGTCCAGTCCGAAGTCAAGGTAGCCAAGTATTCAAGGTCTAGGGATCAGCCTTCTCTAAAGGAAAACCAATAGTTTCTGACAAAAGGCCTGGGCGTCTGCCTGGTGTTTTATCTACAGTCACAGCTTTAGATTATCAGCATGTTTCTGTGCAAGTCTCTTTGATCGTCTTAACCCTTCCTTCTCTGTTCTCCTCTGCTTAAAGCTAGGGATATCTGTGTTCTGCTCCCCCGTCTTGCACTTCTGCTGTGGCAAGGCTGGGCTGCTGAACCCCAGGGTCCACTGGGGCTGGGAGGTCAGAACTGGGCCCTGGCACCACCTCAGGTTCCTTCTGCACCTGGGGAAGTGAGTCGTCCTCATCTTCTGAGTCCTCCTCCTAGCTGACCATGACATCTTGAATGCCACATGGAGACAAGGACTGTGTTTAAACGTATTTGATTATTTCACAATGAGTAGTTTACCAGTAGGGACGTACATGGATATTCAGAACAATTTGATGAAATTCGATCAAATTCAGACATTCAAATTCAAATCATATGTCTATACATTCAAATTTAACATTCAAACTGATTTTTTAATCTTTCGGATCATTTGTACAAATTATTCAGACATTCGTACGTATTTGTATGGATGCGTATTGGATGAAAATGGGATGCATATGGGATAAAAATGGGATGCATGCGGATGCATAGAGACACATTTGAATGTTGTTACCATTCGCATCTTCAAATACAAATGGAAAATTCATACAAATAGATTCAAATGTATTTGATTCAAATAGAATGTGAATACATTTGAATTTTAAACAGCCAAATCGATTTGAATCTTCGGATATTCTATCTGAATCAAATCCAGAAAATTTCATTCGGGCACACCTCTAGTTAACAGTACAAATTAATGATGGCACTGTTTTTTGTTGATGCTTTATTTGTGGTACTTCACTGTTGAAGTGGGTATGTTTAAAAAATAAAAGCATTAGCCTATGCTTCACTTATTGTGCTTTTTTAAAAACTTTTTTATACATGGATGCAAATCTGCACATTTGGCAGATTATTTTGATTTAAAAAAAAATTGGATGTAATCATAGTGGTGCCACTGTGGTCCATTATAACAAGGAAAGTATAATTGGTTTCTAGCTACTAGGGAAATAAATACAAAATAGGGACAATTTTGCAATCCCCTGGATTTCAAGATAAATTTTGCTTTGATCTTGTGGTGCTCAAGGCTTCAATGAAGGGAAAGCTTCAATATCTATTTACTTACAAGTCTTCATTTAAAAATCTTCTACTAAAGGCAGGATTTATGAAGGCTTACTCTTGGCTGCTAATGAATTAGGAAGTTAAAAGTGCGAGGTAGTTATGGATGCACTCGGGATATCATGATAGGAGCGCTGGCACTAATTTTTGAGGAACCGTCATCCAAATGCTGTGATAATTAGCATGATAAAATGACTAGAGACCCAAAATAGTTTTTTTTTCAAGGCAACAATAATCTTGTTTAACTCTTTAAGAAATGTTTCATTTCCTACTGAGAAAAAGCAATTAAGAAAGCAGGTGTGTCAAATTTCAAGCTGCAGGGCTGAAAACAAGATCAAATACCAGGAGATAGCAAAACAAAGAGGCTGCTACGCTGGCGTCCCCGGAGACACAATCGGAAGGTAGGCCTGGCAGCTATTCAGCTGGCTTAGCAGTCTTCTTCTCTGGAAGATGAGAGAAGGACAACTGCTTTGGCAGGGGATGTGCTGCTGTGCTTAATTTCCCCTGGAGGCAACGAAAGAAAACTTTTGAGAACAGGCACACAAATAAGCGAAAACAAAAACAAAAACGAGGAAAACTCTTTATACCCACAGCCTGCTCCCCTCACAATATTTCTCCAGCTTGGACTATGTCGTCCTAAATATTGTTTGTTTGTGTGTTTGTTGTTTTGAGCTGCCCGGGTAAACACATTCTTTGTTGGCTATACAAAGAAAATAGATAAATAAGAAATAAACAAACTTCAGGCCTTCCCTAAGCCAACACAGAAAAAGCTGTTAGCACATTCGGTTAAACCTAAATGCTGGGTGAGGGGGAGCCAACCCCAGGCACTCCATAAAAGACCGCAGGTTTTGAGAAAAATGGGGACTGTTTAAATGAAGTAGGACCTGCAACAAAATATAGTTCTAGTCAGACCTTTGGGCAGTGGAGAAGAGTTTCAGGACTGGAAAGCAATAAAGGACACCTTTTTTTTCTAATTCGCCTTTCCCCTCAGGCTGACCTTTCTTCTATATGCTAGATGGTCTGTCAGCCTCAACCCTGAGAATGATTGTTATAGGAGAAAGAGTGTGCCATTTGAGAAATAAGAAAGGCATCACCCAAGCCTATTATATACTGCCTAAGTTATAAAGCAGGATAAGTTCCTTTCTTCATCTGTGGTCCGTGTACTTTGTGTGTGTATAAGCGTGTATCCATCTGACAGGAGATATCTGTCTTCTGATGAATCTGCCTCAGGAACAGCCAATGGTCAAATGGCAACTCGCAGGCCACTTTTACATGCCCTTTCCAGACACTTTTAAGCAGGGGCACCAAGATAATTCTCCCTGGAGGTACCTAACTCTGACACTCTGGGTGCAAAAGAAAATAAAAGCTTCAGTCAAGAAACTGCACTAAAAACCCTGAACAAAGCTTTCCACAAAGAGGAAATACGGTATAATTTTGAATGGGCTATTTTAGTTCTAAACCTCCCTGAGACTGTAAAGAGAGGGCAGTAAAATAATGTAAATAATCAATAAATACGCAGCCAGAAGAGTACATTGCACGCACTCTACCTTTTCCTGGGTGAGGAATGCCCACCCAAGGACAGGCTTTCATCAGAATAAAACAGCACACATTGTCTTTGCCTCTCTATAGGGGTTCCCTCAGGGACCATTTAAGGTGACAAAAATGTGTTGCAGAGTGTGCTGCTTTGCCCCCCATCTTCTCTTTCAGCTGGGTGAAGAGATGAGCAGAATGTCATTTTTACTCTCACTTGTGTTCTCACACCAGCTAGGGGTGTGCAAAACTTCATTATGAATGCTTAAAGGGTGATCCCTTTAACCCATCTACCTTTTCAAGAAATGTCACATAGGGATGGGAACCAACAGGAGATCCAAACCATCCAGCTGAATTGCTAACACTTTCTGCCCTGCCCATCCAGTTGACGGAATGGCAGGAAGCCATCTGTCCTTCAAGGGGTTGGGGACCACCAGGCAATTCAAACCTCCCCATAGGATCAGTGTGCCAGAAAGCAGCACTGCCTGCTTCATGCCGGGGCCGGAAGAACCACCATGTGGGGTAGGGAAAGGCACCTGTACAAAGGCTGGGTGGGGACATCAGCTGATGCGGTTCCCTGAAGGGTTGATGTAGGTGACCCCACATGAACCCCACATCTATATAGGCGATCCATATTAGAAAGTGGGTCTGTGCTTCTCTGTGCAAGATAAGAACCCCACAGAACCAGCTCGGCAAATACAGCCGCCCAGAACCAGCAACACTTCAGTTGTTGTGTTACTGCACTGTAGTGCAAAATGAGGAGCAGTCCCTGGTGAATGCTGTCTGTCATACAAAGTGTTCATGGTGTTGGGGGAGTGGGTGGAACCAAAGGGTGGGACTAGAACTTCCCACCCTGACTAAATCATGATTTGAAGGACGGGTGCAAATCCAGTCAGTAAACTGAGTGGGAGGGGTGCTTGAACTGGGGAACAGAGAAAAAGATACTGTTTCTTGGTGCTGAGGGTTGGAACCGTTGTCAGTGGGAATAAGGAAATTCAAATTCAGCCCGTTTTATCAGTCACATGTGGGAACGACCAGAATATGTACTTAGTCCTCAGGGGCTTTTAATTTGAATTAATCTCGCCCTGTGGGAATGGGGCCTAAGTGTCTAAAGCTTCATCCAAACCTCACTTACTTATTCCACATTATTTGGATGAGCCGGAATAAAATGTGTCTGTATGTGCTTTATTCCAGATTAAGTAACCACTGCCTATATGAAACCTGAGGTGTCTCTGAGGAGCCCCTTTTGTTATGTCTGAATTCAGCCTGAGATGCCTGTACTGGCCTCCTTATGAGAAGGAGACAGATGAAATACAAAGGACCATAATCTTTTGGCTCAAGCACATTGCAAGGTATATGATGGGTTACTACTGCTACCAACAGTTGTAGTACCGCAGTCTTAACACCTTTTTAAATCAATGAGATGAAAAGAGACTTTAGAGGAGCTTTGTTTTTGAAAACAAGGAAGAAAATATGTGGAGCGGTTAGACGTGGAAATAAGCAATCTGAAGATGGTTGAGAGGGGAAATAGCACTCCTAAACTGATTGTGGATATTTAATTATTGTGCAATATCACTTGCTGATTTAAGTAAGGCAATGTTCAGCACTAAGTCCTTGAATAATTACTCTGGGGTTCTCTTTGTTTTGTTTTTTATGAAGTTGATGACAATCTGTTTATGGATTTCTATTCAGCTTTAAAATAAAGTATTAAGGTAGTTAATGGCTGGATAAAGGAACAATGGTAGAATTAATAAGATAAAGCATTAGCAAGGGGGAAAGATAGGAAAATATTCTGCGAAGGAGCTGAAATGCAGTTAAAAACTAAAGGGGACAAAGTAGACCTGTTTCTTCAGAAAACTCTTTTGAATCTAGCAGCTGAAGCAAAGAGCAAGTGAGTAGGGATGTGCACGTATAATTGTAACATTCAAAATTCATACAAATTCATACAATTTGGACATTCATATACGAACAAATGTCTCAGAACATTCGTGCGGAGCTTTGGAACATTTGTGAACCTGGGGAAGTGGGAAAGCGGCTGGGCCAGTCACACTGGCAAAGGATGCAGAGTGCATTCAACATGGATTGAGAGCAGATTCAATGTGGATTTGGGTCAGATTTGACGCTTTGAGAGTGGATTTATTGGGGATATGTATTTGGCTACATATCAGATACATATGGGATATGTATGCAGTTCATAGCAGATATTTGTATTAATTCATAGGGAACATTAGTATCAATAGAATCCTACCACATTTGAAGGGGATCTATTCAAACAAATACAAATTTTCTTACATTCTATTTGATACAAAACAAACGGAGAACAGCAACAACAACATTTGTGCACATCCCTACAAATGAGGCACCATCAGGGAAAAATACCTTCTTTGAAATGGAGTACAGTATAGGCATCTTGAACTACATATCTCAGAGGCCTTTCCACACCTTTATTAGGTGTGATGGCCAGTGCACTTCTAGAATGGAACCTGGTACTTGCTCCTTGAGATGCCTGATCCATTACAAACATAGCACAACCCCAAGTGCTGGCTAAGCGTGATACCCTGCACACTAGGCAATTGCCCCACCACAGCAATGACCATATGGGGCAAATTTGCTTCAGCATCCAGGCATCACAGTGCACAACTCCAGCTGTGCCTTCCTGCCACATGTTCCATTCACTAGGAAGAGGTGCAAACATAGGCATGCTGGCATCCAGTAACCAGCAGCTAGTATAGCTGTAGAGCACTTTTTAGTGTTCTATTTTAGCTATATGCCCTGGACACACTCTGGCACTCGTGGAGACGCTTGGGGGATCAAAGCATTTCCATGCAGTGTGAACACTCCATCTCAGGGCATCCCCAAGCTTCCCGTTTTTGCAAAGTGTGAAAAGGCCCTACGTTTGCTCCTTTGTCCCTTATAATTCCTTCTCCATGATTTCCAAAGGGGATGAGTATTGTGGCTTCTGTTTCACAGAACTAAATCCTATTTATTTCATAGTGCTATCTAGGTACAGGGCAGGTCATCCTTTACTGGGATATGCAATCTGTCCTAACTTAGGGTGGATTGCTCCTTGTGGTCATACACGTTGGGACAGCCTGTTTAACATCAGCCCCCAATCCAACTGGGGAGCTTGTACTAGACTTGGAGCTGGCACAGTAGGCCTCTGAATGAACTGAAGACCAGTATCTTTTATTCCTGGCCTTTGGTGCTCCCAGGAAGCTACTTTCAGTGGCCCAGCCATCCATACAGCCCCATCGTGTGGTATACCACTCCCTAGTATGCTTGTAGACCTTGCTTCAAGGTCTACCAATGAACCAGATTGAGGTGCTATAGCCCTACGCAGACAGTGTACCAGGAGGAAAAGGGAGTAAGGGGCTGGGTGAACCCTCTCTTAAACCACACTAGTGTGCAGAAAGGAGGCCTCTAGACTAGGGATGTGCACAAATATTCATAACATTCATTATTCATATGAATTTAGATCAATTCAGACATTCATATACTGCATGAATTGAATGTTACAACATTCATACATTGACATTTGTATGACTATGAAAGTTTCGGAACATTCGTACAAAGCTTTGGAGCATTTGTGAAATGGGGAGCTGGGAAAGTGGCTGCACCAGTCACATCTGCAACAGATCCAGAGTGAATTCGACATGGTTTGAGAGCAGATTCAAAGTGGATTCAGGGTGGATTTGCCACTTTCAGAGCAGATATATTACGGGATACATATCTGATATGTATGTGTTTATATTGGATATTCATACGAATTCATATGAATACCTTCGTATCAAATAGAATCCTACATTTGAAGGGGATCTAGTCAAACAAATATGAATTTTCTTACATTCAATTCATTACTGGCAAGAGGCCTGATTTTTTAAAAGTACTGCTCCTTGAATAGCTCTATGACTGTGAAGATGAGTGGTCAGCCAGACATCAGGAGCTGCGCAGAAAATATCCTAGGGGTGATTTCTTGAGTCCAAGGAGGTTAGGTACAAAGGGGAGCTGGAAAATTTGGGAAACAGTATGAGACAAAGTGGTATTAGGCACTATTAGGTGGGTGGCTCCCCTAGAGACTCAATGGCTGGCTTCCACATTTTCAGGGGATGGATCACTCCAGCTGGAACTGTCTCTAAAGGAATAATTCCCTCCTGGAAGGATTCCGCTGCCCTGGAATAAGGCCATCCATACTTGGATGGCTGTTCCTGGACAGGCCACCACACCACCCTGCACTGCTTTAATGGCTAGGAACTAAAGCTCCTAGTTTTGGGGCCTGTAAATGGTCGGGTGGATCCATTGAGGTTTTGCAATTTGGCAGCTTAAATAGGCAGCGTATTGAGACACCATGGGCCTGTTCGCACTTAGGCCTCTGGTATACAGTTAGGACAAACTCTGGTACACAGCATCTGTCCCAGAGCTGTCTGAATTGCATAGTAGAGGCCTAAGCGCAAATTCAGCAAATCTTCCACCAGCTCCACTGAGGTATATACACCACCTTTAGTTCAACCTGCATAACTTTGGTAGGAAACTCAGCACTGAATTAAAATAGGGCAAAACTAAATGGTACTAACTGAATGAATGCAGTTATTACATGCGCTTTTTATAAACACAAGCAATGGCTATGAGCAGCAGAGGGGAGCCAAGTGATGGTACCATAAGTGGTAGAAAGGGCATGTTTAACTTTTTTGCCTTTGCTGTGGTCCCATTAAAAATCTTCCTATTCTCTTCCAAGGCAGCATCCACGGACAGAAAAGGTGTCTCAAAAGTGGCTAGAGGTGGAAGCAACCTCACACTAGTGTTTCCATTGCACCTCTAATCGATATTAAAGAGCAGAAAAAAATCTGAAGTTTTTAATAGCACAGCACAAGTTTTCCAAGTCAAATAGAAGTGTCAAATCTTAGTGGGGGGGGGGGAATAAACTTCCTTTCTACTCCATCACCACCATGACCCCATAACTCTGGTACCACTTTACCCACATTGTTTTACCCAGTAGCAGCAATATCATTGGAGGAGGAGGACTGTGCAACTAATATTACTTTTAGTTTTGCCTGGGTACAACAGTAGGTTCAGTCTGACAAAATGCATCACCAAAACATTTTGTATTGCCCTCATCTACATAATTGAGCCCTCTCTAATTCCAGGCAGTCAGCAACTTAGTGTGGACGTGTAAGAACGTATTACAATAGCTTTATTAAATACAAAACTCGCCATTACAACACAGCAGAGGCTACATGAGTTTTTCGACCCAGGAATTCTTGAAAGAGATCTGAAAAGAAATATTTTCTACTGGGTCATGCTGTGAGATTGACAGGATAAAACCCATTGCATTTTCAAATTGGCATTTGTTGTACTGTGTCAGAGAGCAGCAAAACAACATGAAAGCTGTGGCGTGGAGTTAAGCTTCTCAGCTGTGCATTTATAATTTGCATTGTAGGGGTTTGCATGAATGGCAGTTCTAACATCACGCATTGTTTGATTCTCCAGATGGAGTATAAGTCCTAGGTTTTGATGTGACGGGTTCATCTACCAACAAGGGAAACATGGCTTTAAGCAGGGAATAGGGAGCAATGGAAATTATAATTAGGATTGGAACATCTTCCTTAAAGTTCTTCTTTACGTTAAGGGACTTTTAAAAAAATTCTATTAGATATTAACAGAATGGGGGCAGGATTGGAGAGATTAATAATGAATATTATGGAACAAATAATTAATGCTTTATAAATTAGCATTGGGAAACCTGGGGCCCTCAGATGTTGGATTACAATTCCAAGTGTCAGCAGTGACCAACACGAGTAGAAGTAAAACAAAATTGAAAGGTACTAGATTTCCCTACTCCTCTTCTAAACCTAAAAGTTCTTCATGGCCATCAAAACTAGATAATGAAATTACAACCTCCAAGTTTCAAGGAACAACAATTTTTAATTCCAAAAGACATTCAGAAGCAAGTTCCATCCATATGACTGTTTCAGTCCAAATAGCTTTTGCAATTATTCCAAATAATTTCCTTCCTTCCTTCCTTCCTTCCTTCCTTCCTTCCTTCCTTCCTTCCTTCCTTCCTTCCTTCCTTCCTTCCTTCCTTCCTTCCTTCCGACTACTTGCATATGCAACTTTGACTTCTCTATACTGTGTTCTGTTTATTATGTATTAAAATACAGTGCAGTTAGATCAAAGAAAGACTTCTTCACTCCTCCCTTACTTTCCATGAGACACCATATGATGGGGATGCTGTAGGATTAAAACTATCCCCCTTGACCACTGAATATGCCAACTGGGAGTTAAAAGAGCTATGTTCGAGGAATTATGTTCCTCTCCCAACATCCTTTTCCATTCTTCTTTTCCAAATGACAGCCAATATTCTATTAGTTATTGACTGTGCTCAGTAACCATTGGACAAGTCAAAATTTCATCCTTCAAAGTTTTAGGAACTTACTAGATTCATTTAAAAGGGTGGCATCCTGCCAGGATCCCACCAAAGCTGTTAAGATGGGCCCAGTGTCATCTTGAGCTACTGCCAGTTATCATACTAAAAGGCCAGATTTACGAAAGTGTGGGGATTTCCATAGTTTCTCAAAAGCTTTTGACATATTCTCGCTATACTGGGTGTTCGCTTTGAGCTGCTGGCGCAAACAGAACAAAAGTAAGTGGTGAGTTCCTGTGCAAATGACCTGGCATTAGGCAAGATCAGGTCATGCTATTTTTGTGGCTATTTTGCTCTGCCACAGGGAAACACCAGCACTGAAAACAAGCAAACGGACAGCGTTTTCTCTATGATGTCTGAGTTCACACTTACCCTCTGCTAAGAATCAATTTTCTATTGATGTGCCTAAAAAAACTGATCTCCTCCCAAGCATACCTCGGTTCCTTTTATTTCCCATGCATGTCACTTTGGTTCATTTCATTTTGCCACTTACCACCAGCTGGGTTATGATAGAACATTCATGGGTAGAACTTAATACCATTTGATCAATGCATGCCTCACTTATGAGATCTTCAGGACTCTTATGCTGGCATGCCAGTTAAAGAAGTTTACTGCCTGGAAAGCAGAGGGTTGCTGGTTCAATCCTCAGCTTCTCCTCGGAAATTGGCAATGACAAACCACTTCTGTGTCATTGCCACAAAAACTGTGCAGAGGTGCCCATGTTGTCAACCAGGAGTCAGTCACAACTCGGTGGTACCCAACAACAACAAAAACAATTGAAGGCATAACCTTTGAATAGCACACAGGATAATAAAAGTATCCTATAGCACTGATAGAATAATAGATCACATTTTACAAGAGAAAAGCTTCAAGAGGAATTTAACACATTTGCAAAATCTGTCAAGGGAAGAAATGCTAAATATGTCCCCATACCTATAGAAAAAAAAATCAAATTGGTTAACAAAAGACATCTGTCAAAACATGTTCTATAATCATGGGGATTAGAAGCTGTATTTTCCCAAACATTAAAAGAAGAAAAGAAAAAGAAAAAGAAACACAAATAAGGAAGCAGACAGGGAGAAAATTACTTCAAAATAATGATGGTGAAAGGCCAGCTTAATGTTAATGAGCAAAAAACCTTCCTTCATTGGTTTAATTTAGCATAAAAAGAAATACTGTGAGCCATCTTATATCTTGAACAGATTCGGCTTTCTTTTCAAATAGTCTCTGTTCTGCAAATGAAATGTAACTCATTTTTATTTTCTTGCCTATTTACCATTAATGGTCTACATGAATAACTAGAGATGTCATGCAGCTCAGCTTGAATCTTGGTGACTAAATGTGGGCATGCAGTTTTCTTGGCAACAAGGAGTAAGCAGAGTTACCATATGGTGAGGAGGACAGAAGAGGACATTACTGTACTTTTAACTGTGGTATGGGAGAGGCAACTTCAGAAGGTCTCAACTGCACTTTGAGCTATATTTGCTGAAATTGCCTCTTCCACACTAAGCTGAATGCTTCTAGTAGAGCAGTCTTCACACTTACCTGGAACTTAATGAAGTTCTGAGTAAGTTTGGGATGGATGGGTTGGGCATTCAAAATGCGAATGCCTGATCCGTCTCTGATCTTTCCCGCTTTCTGCACCTTAAGATGCAAAAAGGCCCACAGTTTCTTCTTGTTGCTAGCTAACAGACGGCGAAATCAGGTTTTCAGGGATTTGCAGGAGTCTCCTTGCTGCTTTGCCAGCTTCTGCATCTCCTGCTCTTGTTGCAACAGGAGGAGTTTATGTTACACAAGTTATAAAGCTACTGGCATACTGGAACTATAGAACCGGCAAGCCTGTCATTTTGTCTTTCACCATTTTTTTAAATAAAAATAAAAAATCTGCATGAATAACCCCTTCTCTTTCTAACTAAAAGCATTGAATA
The DNA here is from genome assembly GCA_023333525.1 of Aspidoscelis tigris stejnegeri. NCBI lineage: Eukaryota > Metazoa > Chordata > Lepidosauria > Squamata > Teiidae > Aspidoscelis > Aspidoscelis tigris. Next base: position 65,532,331 of record JALMGA010000007.1, on the reverse strand, counting down.
GCCTACCTGAGGTACCCTTGACCTTAGTTTTTGCACGTGACTTTAACCATAGCATGCTGATTTATTTTTACTTTTTTTCTGTGCTACAAAATGATATTTTCTTGAAGATCCTGTTCCTATGCATTATTTGTTCAGATTCCCTTCCCAGAGAACTGCGTAGCTTTCGTTTCTTCAATTTCTTCTGCCTTGTCTAAGGTAAAAATAATTTGACAAGCTTTTGAAATGTTTTGGGGAGCTCATCTTTTGTCAGATGATAAATTACTTTGTTCCATCTCACACACACATACATATTCCGAGTGGAAGGAAAGCCCACACACTTCCCTAACAAAGTGCTACATTCTGAAGTTTGCTTTGCATTCATTGATCTTCACAATCTTCCTTTCCCCCTCCCTCAAATCTACTTACCTTCTTGCTCTGCCTGCTGCGCTCTGCCTTTGCAATACATTTGCACAAGTCCCTTGTCCTGTTTATTTTGCTTGACAGGTAAGTGTTATTTCTAGAGCAGAGTAATGCTCAATATTATCCATGCCTCATATATAATAGCACTTTTGATTGATTTCTTACCCCACCTCCTCTTCACTCTCTGCGTTTACACATGCTCTATTTCGCTGTGCCCAAGCACTCTCTATTTCTGTCTCTCTCCCCGAAAGAGTAAGAGAAGATTAAAATAAACGTCCTTCGTCACAATAAGATTTGCAGGCAAAGAGTGTTTTCAGATGTGCCCTTCAAAGAGCATCTCAGCCTGAGGTTAGTTTAACCAAATGGGCTCCAGTTTTGAAAAGGGCATACCGGAAAATAGTTGCATACAGTTCAACGATGGTGTGAAAGCTGGAATATAAGACACAGCTTTCTCAGCTGTACTTTGTTCTCTGTATTTCTCTTTTAGCATTCCCACCTTACTCCTGCACTCCACAAATTGTCTGTGCAGCTAACCTTAATCTTCCACTCCCTCTGTGTACAATGACCTGTCTTCTGCAGAGTCAGATGATCAATGCTGTATTTAGCTCAGTAATATTAACCCTGACTTCAGTTATTGGCAGCTCTGTCCTACTCCAAGGGAGTTTATAACGATACCTGTGTAAGTCAGAAGAGCCTTCCTGAACAATAGAAACCATTTCTGCCAATAAACAAGGGAAAGTTGCTCCCTTGTACTGAAAGGCATAAACACAATAATTGCCTGGCTTAATAGGAAATATTTTCAACTCATCATTGTTGGCTGAGTTCACATGTAGCAAAAACTAACTTCACAATCACCTTAGAGAGAGTGGTGTTCAGCTCTCATGTTCTAATCACCCTTTCTACCCTAGAATATAGTTTTGGGGGGAGGCGAAGAAGGAGGAGGAGGAGAGTTGGCTTTTCTACCCTGCTTTTCTCCCCCATTTAAGGGGACTCAAAGTGGCTGACAAAGCTTTTCTATTCTTCCCCCCACAAGAAACACCCTGGGCGAATCCCCACAGCAAGCTTATTTTGAATTCAAAACGTTTTCAATCCTGGCAGACCCCACATCAGTTTGGCTTAGCTCGCTTTCCGCGTGTTAAATCACCCCAAAGCGTTGTAAATGTTAATCCTCATTTCAACAGGTCTCACAACAGATTGTGCGCTTGATACGTGTTACATTTTTTACTGTGGGGACTCTACCGTTTTAAGGGATGAGAATCCATGTTTAGGGTTTCCCTCTCCCAATAGCTTGCTTCCAAAGACAATGATATCAGTGTAAAAATCCACCCTTAACAGCAGCGCTACACTGTAGCGATAGAACCACTTCACACCTGATTAACAATGTTGCAATTCTGTGCATTTCTAAAAGTTCTGACCTTTAGAAAGGGAAAGGAAGGGAGGGAAGCAGCTGAGGTTCTGTGTGAATGTTTAAAGCAAAGGGGCTTTAGTTGTCGCTGCTGCTGTGTGCCCTGAGCAATGGGGAGAGGAGGGGAAAGAATCACTGGCTGGCTGCCCACTGCCATTTTTCCTCCATCCATGGAAGTGGCAGCCACCCAGCTAGGCTCTGTGAAGGGGTCCCTTATGGGTGGCGCGTCCATGCCAGGAGGAAGAGGGTAGGGCAGCCCCAAAAAGCGGCTTTTAAAAAGTAGCAACTTGAGTCCCCCCTTGAGTCATGTATGCCACATACAATCCTCAGAATCCGGATCGAACCCGATTAAGTTAAAAGTAATGGGAACAGGCAAATTCACGTTTGCATCCGGTTCTATTATTTCGGTTTAGGGAAAGCGAAATAAGCTTGTAATGGTAATGCGGCCCCTGTGAAGTAGTTTGGACTGTGAGAGCTCAGAAGAGAACTGTGACTAGCCCAAGGTCACCCAGCTGGCTTCATGGCGGAGGGCGGAATCGAACCCGGTATTCCCAGATAAGAGTCCGGCTCCCTAACCACTTGACCAAAGACTGGCATGTGAACAACTCTACCTCCAAACTGTCTCAGAGCCACCTCAGAGGTGCTTCTTTTTTATTTAAAAAAAATGGTATGTAAATTATAATGAATTATTTTTGCTACTTCACTAGAACCAAGGGCACTCCATAGAGCTGATAGGCAGGAGATTTAGGATTAACAAGGGGTAATAGTTCTTTTACCCAGAGATCATCATCGGTCTATGGAATTTACTACCAGATTAGGTGGAGACAGACACCAGCCTTTATAGCTTTAAGAAAGGATCAGATAAATTTATGGAGGAGAAATATGGCTACTAGAATGGATGCCTAGGTATTGCCCCCAGGAGAGAGAGACTGAGTTTTTTGCTTTTCATTTTTAAAACAATATGCTTTATAAAGGTCAGGGTAAACCTTTATAAAAGTGCCCCATACCAAGATATGAAATCCATCCCTAGCTGGAAGACAGACAGCTGCTGCCATAGAAGAAATAGATCTAAGGGCTTTTTTGCACTCAGTCTACCAGGACAGCATCAGGATGCTTCCACATGTAAGATTCGCACTGCACAGAGCCACTTTGGATTGTCCCCTGGCCAGATAGCTATGGAAGAAGGAGGAGGAGGAGGAGGAGAGTTCGGTTTTCTATCCCACTCTTCTCATCCATTTAAGGAGACTCAAAGTGGCTGACAAACCTTTCTGTTCTTCTCCCCACAACAGAACACCCTGTGAGGTACGTGGGGCTGTAAGAGCCCAGAAGAGAACTGTGACTAGCCCAAGGTCACTTTATGTCGGAGGGTGGAAACAAACCCGGTTTTCCCAGATAAGAGTCCAGCTCTTTAACCTCTAGACCAGTGATGGGCAACCTTTTGAGCTTGGTGTGTCAAAATTCAGCAAAAAAATGAGCATAACTTGGGTGGTGTGTCACTTCGAGAAAAAAAACATAATTTTGTGATATTTATAGTTTAAATAACAAAAATGTATAATTGTAATATATACCTGTATTTAATAAACCAAAAACCATAAACTGAAGCCGCCGTTGACGCGGAACAAGGTCCGGCTGAGGGGGCGGAGGCAGCCGGGGGCTGCCACGTCGGCTGCCCCATGTCCCACAAGGCCAATGCGGAGTACGCCTTGAGGAGCTTAGGCAACCTGATGGAGGAGAAGCACTGCCGGCAGCAGGCGACAGCAGGCCCGCCTGAGGGCTCCTCGGAGAGCCTCGGAGAGTGGAGCCTCATCGTCGCTGCCAAGTCCTGCTCTAGCCTCAACAGACAGGCATCGTCGGGTGGCTGCTGCACAGACCTGGAACAAGTGGCTCGGCGGCAGTTCCAGCAGGACGAGACGCCTGGCTTTGTCCATACGGATGAGCCGAGGATGAAACATCCTTCTCGGCATGCGGCCCCATACTTCTTTGTATGGGGCCGCATGTGGCCATGTGTCACCAAAAATGGCTACGCGTGTCAGTGCTGACACGCGAGTCATAGGTTCGCCATCACTGCTCTAGACCAAACTGGCTCACTAGTACAGCCGAGAATGCACCCTTCACGCCTCTTTGGGACAAAAGGTGTGTGGGGTAGATTTGTGCAGTCCACAGTTGTGGGCCACATCATCCAGTTGCCACAGCAATGTCCAGTACAAATAGCCATTGCCATGGTGAGCTGATTGCCCTAGGACAGCGGTGATCACATTTACCTGGCCTGTAGTGTAAGCGCCTGGTAAGTTTGGGTATTCCAAAATGTGGACACCTGATCAAACCCCATTGTTTACCAGTTTCCGCACGGAAAGGAAACGCTGTTACGAGACAGCAGGAATGTTGTTAAAGTGCATGAGTGCATGTCTATATTTTCCTTAGTTGGTAATGCAGATCTGCAATCAATAAGACTGAACAAATCCTTGCATAAAATCATATCAGAGTCTGCTGGGTAAATTCATTCTAAGAGCCTTCCTTGACTTGCTGATAATCCTTATGAGAAAGTGCACTAAGGGCCCCCTTTCCATATGTGAGTGGAAAGATACAAAGTCAAAAGTGACACTTTTGGAAGGTGACCTTGTTAGAGACAACATTTCAACAGATCGGCGTGACAAATTAGAACGAGCCACTAATATTGAAATTCTTTCCAATACTTTCCAACTCACTCAAGAGGCTAGAGAAGTGGGTTTAATTACCACTGTGAGAGATGGCTTTGGCTTTATTAAACGTGTTGACTGAGATGCCCACATGTGCTTGCACTTCAGTGAAGTTTCAGAGGGCAATCAGCTCATTTTGTACATTGCTTATGATATATATTTGATGTTTTAGTTATAGAATTGATTTTTTTTTTACTTGCTGTATTTACTTGTATTTACTTGCTATATTTCTTTGATGTATTCTCATGGTATTTTTCTTTTTTGTTTGTTGTAAACCTCCTTGAATAAAAGTTTTTTGGAAAGGCGGTATACAAATACAAATGGAAATGGAAATATTGCAGATGAAGTAGAATTTGCTGTGGTTTCTGATATGCTGTCTGCTCAAAGAAATTGTGCTATAAGAATTAAGAAACTTCCAGAAGGAGCAGTTTCATTCCTTACTCAATTGGATCATCGTTTTGTAGAGTTCTGCCAAGTCTACTAGTCCAAATATAGGCAAAGAAAAGGGGCTTAAGGGGTGGCTGACAACAGCACCCATACTTGTGCTTTGGCAAAGGATCTTTTTTAACTGTTCTTGATCTTATGACTCACTGGGGAGGGAATAGGATAAGGATTCGGTCCAAAGTTTGCTTATGAAGGGTGCTTCCACACAGGCCATTAAAACACATATAGACACACATACAGGACACATTAAAGACACATAAGAACTTAGCTTCCATACAGGAGGCCAGATCCAGGACTCTTCCTGGTGTCCGCTTCCGCACAAGACCTGACCCTAATCTAGTCTTGCTGTTGAAGAATCCGTTCTTCATGAAGACCCCGAAAATTAGGTCTTCAGTCCATCCCTTCACCTTGATCTGGTTGGAAGCAGGATGCTTCCGCACATGGCCAGGTGAAGGGACGGATGTCTCTGTGGCCACCATCTTGGGGAGGGTGGAAGCAGGCCGGTTTGCCTCCTTCTGCTCTCCCGCACGAACTGTGCACCGCCTGAAATGCGCAGCGACTGGCAGCTGCCTGCTCCAGGCTCATGGCTCTGGGGGCAGCGGCACAGGAATCTGGCAGACTTTTCAAATGGGTGCTGTGGCTTCCGCACAGCGCCCATGAGATCCAGCCGGATGTGCAGGGCCTCCGAGGATCCATCTCTATTTGGGATGGATCCTCCAGAGGACTGCTCACTGAAAAACGGATCTTCTTAGATCCGTTTTTTGGCAGCAAATGCAGAAGCACCCGAAGAACAATAGGAGGGGAACCTGAATAGTTCTGTTGACTGAAATGCTCAAAGTTCTGACACTGTTAAGTTAACCAAGTTATAACAATAAAACAAAGTTCATATTTTGTTCCTGTTGAGGTGTGGGCGCGTGTGGGTGTGTTGCGGAGGGGGGTGGGTTGATGGCTCAGGGATGAGACTGCTGAGTCAATTTTAAAAGTCAGAGCCCAGTAATAAAAGTGACGGAGGCGCCTGGCAAGGTGTGAGGCTAGCCCCAGCCATGATGTCACATAGCCATCACAGATTTTCAATAAAGCAACTATTCTGAAAAGGCTTAGTTCTGACCTACTCAAATTCATGGACTTCCAGATATCTGTGCAGACTAGGGATGTGCATGAATATTTGTAACATTCAATATTCATACAAATTCAGACGAATTCAGACATTCACATACGAATCGTATGTTATGACATTCATAAATTCATATGTTGACATTCTTGTTCATATGAATGCTTCAGAACATTTGTGAACCTGGGGAGGTGAGAAAGTGGCTTTACCAGTCACATCTGCAATGGATCCAGAGTGCATTCAACATAGACTGAGAATGGATTCAAAGTAGATTCAGGGCAAATTTGATGCTTCCAGAGCAGATATGTTAAGGGATATATATTGGATACATATCAGATATGTATGCGTTTGTATTGGATATTAGTATGAAATCATACAAATACTTTTGTATCGAATAGAATCCTATCACATTCAAAGGGGATCTATTTGAATGAATACAAAATTTCTTACATTTGATTCAATATGAACTGAATGCCAAAAAAACCCCTCTTCGTGCACATTCCAAATGCAGATTCATCTACAGCGTCTGAGGCGAGTTTTGAGGTTCCCTTAACATAGTTTGCAATGAATGTGTGTATATTAGGGGGGAGGTCTGTTGATGGAATGCCACTGCATGTTTAAAATTAGCTGATTATATTTTTTTAAGTGATCTTTAAGAGAGAAGAACAACAGTAACAAGCGAACTTAATCTACACATTCTGACACAAAGTTTTAAATTTTAATTGTTATATGAATATATTATAAAATGCCGCCAGCAATATAATGTTTTCTGTATGATGTCCATGGCCCAAGAAATTTGAAAATGGCTGGCCACCTAAGAGGTGCAGATGCCACAAATGACATCTGACTCCCCGCAAGACTTCAGAGACATCACTGTGAACACATCTTCTCTTCCCTCTGGCTATGTCACCTGCTTCAGCTGCTGTTCGGTGTGCAGGCTGCATTAGGTTTCATCGCCCATTCTTTTTATGATTGGGAGCTGCACATTGCTGCTACACATATCGACAATGGAAATATTATGCTTTATAAAGCCCTAAATGTTTTGAACCCCAAGAGTCTAATGAAGAGTCTAATGCATTAAATCTTCTGGAGAGACCCTGCTGCTGTTATCTGTGCAAATGCAGGGGGCCCAGATATGAGATGGCACAAACGGAGGACCCTTCCTCTGTTGTTTGCCAGTTCACAGACTTTGTTTAGAGTCTGTGCAGCCTTGGCACACATCCCTTTCATCCAAACCATTTGGGGTCAGAGCACAAGAATTTGTGCCAGTGCTGTATGGTCCTCAGTTGAATTTCTCAAACGTGTGCATGACACGGGGAAGAGTTTCCATTTGCACCCACTGGTGCCAGGCACCTCTGCTAAGTTGTGCATGAAGTGGGTGGAATCACGAGAGCTGCCATGCTGTGCTGCAGCCAACAAATTATAAAGAATCATCCTTCTATTGTATTTTATTTCACAGCTTAATTTTTCATGATGACCTGATCTATGACTTTAATAAATTCAGATCCATTCACTGAATGAAATATGAATGCCATATGCAGTCTCTGCAGCATTTATTGAGTAAGCACAATGTGTGAATCGAAAGTAAGGCAGGATCTGCTTTGTGGAGGATGCTGACACTAGAAGGGCCAGAGCCATTGAGGCGGGGAGCATGCTATCCATGCGTGTACATGGCAACGGCAAAGTTGGGAATGTTCATTCCCAATTCCCGGCTCTGTTGTTTCTGCTTAGGATTATTTTCGAAGACACAGGAAGTGAATCTAGGGCTGCATCCCCACTGCATGCCTTAATTCGGTTTAACGAAACCGAAATAATTGAACCAGAGTGAAACTGTCTCCACGGCTTTCAACTTGATCCGTGTCTGTGGGATCCCAACGGCATCCCGCCGGCAACCTTATCTCAGATTCAATCCTCGGAGGCCCCACGGCAAATCCTCCCTGCCCATTGCCAGTCATGATGGTGCCCACCCCCTCTCTCTGACTGGTGTTCCCTCAGAGATCAGACCTCTCCCCCAGCTGCTGGGGATGGTTGAAAGGGGCGGGGAATGAGGTGAAAAATGAACCAGATGTATCGGAAGGGAAATTTAACAAGAGATGTGGGGGGGGGGTTGTAGCAAAAGTGTCTGATTTTATAGCTGTCATGAAAGCCTGCCTGCTCCCACCCTCCCTTCCCTGTGCCTCTTTGTTCTGATCATCTGTAGCTGTGTAAAGTGTAAAGCATTTTATTGATTAGTCCATATGACCATATCAAAACAGAAATATAATACAATAGATAAAAAAAACTTAAAATCTAATAAAATCTGCACGGATCTTCATTGCCCTCAGGGTAAAAAGTGCAACCTTTATGACGGACTGCCTGTCTGAGCCCCTGAGCAGGATGTAGAGTTTCCCAGTATCATCCACTGGGCTATAGTTGTCAAAAAGAGGGTCTATATAGTAGCCCTCATCTGTAGCAATCTGCACTAAACTCTGTAAAATTCTGTCTGCTTCCTCCCGCCCTCATGGCTGTGCAGCTCTCCAGCTCATTTCCTCTGCACCACGTTTCCCTCCCCCTTTTCTTCCAGCTTTGTGCTCTTCCCTCCAAGCCCCGCACCATCACCCCCACCGAAGAAGTCTGGATCCCCCTTTCCCACCCGTGCTTCCCTCATGCCGAGAGGCTGGGCTGGAGGGGACCTAGGGGCTTTTCCATTGCTCAGCAGCAGCAGCAAGTAAAGTTCTGTGTGACTCCTGCTCCTAATTCCAAATCTAAGGGAGGAGGGGGGAGAGGTATTTGGGAAATCCTCAAGGAGTGGCCCCCAAGAAGGTGGCGGAGGAGAAGAGAACGGATGTAACGGCTGAACTTTCTATCTATCGCTTGCTGTTTTTGCTTGCTGCTAAACAAGTATGTAAGCTGACGCTGATAAGCATGGATTGGATTGGGGATCCGCCAGGCTAAATGCCTGTATTTGCTTTGCTATAAGCCTGTGTAATCTTTATTTGCAATAAACATAGAGAGTTAGATTTAACTCTGGAACTGCTGTGATTCTTAAATTGAATGCTGGAATGCTGGAGCTTGGAGCTGTGCCAAGAGTCTCTGCCGGAGAAGCGTCGAGCCAAAGGAGAAGAATTTAGCAATCAGGTAATCACTCTGCTCACAGATCTTATCTACAGATCTAATCTAATCAGATCTGACATGCTGTCTAGTCTGGTAGGCATTTTGAATATTTATGGAGAGAAAAGAAACCATGAAGACTCAAGAGTAAAGCCAACTCTTGTGGTCACACCTAAGGCTGAATCCAGTTTCAGTCCACTTTAAAGGCGAGGGAAAACATCAGCAAAGTGACTAATCATTTCCTTTCCACATTATCTGCCCCAAAGGTGAATTTTCTGAGATATCTAACACTGAAAGAAAGCAGCTTGTCACTTTGCTGATGTATTCTCTCACTCTGAAAGTGGACCGAAGCTGAATTAAACCTTAAGTGTGGCCACAGCCAATGTCTCTTTTTCTGTGGAAAAGATGAATTTTGGAGGACGGGTAGGTAAATAGAGCAAAGAGTCTGAGAAGGGAGGAAAAAGAAGAGAAAAGGCTGCTTCCTTTCACTTTCTAAAGGTCTGAACTTGCGCAAAATCGCAACATTGTTAATCGGGAGTGAAGGGGCTTCCTTGCTACACTGTAGCGCTGCTGTGTGAAGGCTGCTCCAAGAAGTTCAGGCTTGCAAGAGAAGCGATCCAAAAAAAGTTTGCTTCAGATCAGGCAGGGAAACACACACACCCCAGTGACATGCCCAGCATACGGACAGCCATTGGATACAGTGTGATTGGGGGAGGGACACCCTGAACACGGAATCTCATCCCTTAACACGGTACTGTCCACACAGTAAAAAATGAAACACGTATCGACCGCACGATTCCAAGTGAGACCTGTTGAAATCAGTTTTGAGATTCAAAACAGTTTGGCGTGCTTTAACACGAAAAAAGCGTGTTAAGCCGAACTGCCGTCTGGCCAAGGAGAACTCAAAACGTTTTGAATTCGAGATAAGGTTGCCATGAAGATGTGGCCTAGAAGTTATGCACTTTCTGTGCCCTTGTAAACAGGACATACTAATAGATGTGTGCCAGGTACATCTACAATACAGCATAAGCAGGACAAGAGAACGAGGAGAAATGCTGTCAGGGTGCTTTCTTCAGTTCTACAGAGAAAATGCTTCTGATAGAGCTTTCCATGTCGTTCCATGTTGTGAGCCAGTTTGGTCTATGAGCCAGTTTGGTCCTCTTCCTCTGCTGGGGCTGCTGGCTCAATCCTGTCATGATTTAGGTTACATATGGATGGAGCTGGAGTTAAAGTACTCTATTCCTGTCCATCTGAATTCAAGTATAGCACATCCTCCTCTAGTGAAACGACTGAATTCCAACAAAGCTTTCCAAGAAGAAGCAATGGACTTCAACATAAGCCCAGAAACTAGAGGAACCACAGCAAAAGTCTTCATTAATGTACATTGTAGTAGATTGGTCTTGTTCAAAACCACATTGTTATGAGTGGTGAAGCATCCCTAATGCAAGTCAGTGGAGGGGGGGGACCTGAATTGAAAGCAGATTAGGGATGTGAACATTCAAAAATGTGAATATTCTATTTGAATCTGACGAATTTCACCATTCAAACTCAAATCAGATTTTCAAAACTCCAGTATGGATTTTTGAATGATTCAAATGTGAAGATTTGTATCTGTTGTATACAAATCTGCCCCAAACTTATCCGGATCTTGCGTTTAAAATATGGGATTAAAATGGGATGTATACAGAATACAGGATGCATACGGATTTTTCCGGCATGTGCACAGATACACATAACAGATACAAATGTTGTTGACAATCATATCTTTAAATACAAATCTAACATTCAAACATACAGATTTGAATGTTACGGATTCGAATCAGATTTTAAGTCATTCAAATCTTAAATATCCTAATCAAATTGGATTTTACGACATTTGAATCTACTCTGATTCGAATGTTAAAAATACATTTGCGCTCATCCCTACAGATGTCAGCTTATCCCACACTAAGGCAAAGTCTTTTCACAGGTTATAATGGTGAAACACCCTGACACTAGCTCTTCTTTTCAAACATCAATGGCATGTAAACATTATGCTGCCACTTTATAGCACTTTTTGCAGTGCTTCCCAGCAGGATCTGACAATAAATATGTAACTTTCTGTAGACACAGAAGATACTCAAAACACTAATTCGTCCATTATATTACTGTATGCCTGAACGAACAAACAGATATTAGAACTGTTGTTAAATGATCTTTCCCAGAGGAGAAAGTTCTATAAACAGGGAGCCACCACAGAAAAGTCCCGATTCCTCCTCCTTATTATTATTATTTATTCAGATTGCTTGTCTTACTAATATCACTTATTCTAACACTGAAATAACTATATGTCATTGTGAGGATATCTGTCCGGAAAGGAAAAACACAATTTTTAAGCCAGTCAACCAATCTGTACTGTTAGTCTGACTAAAAAAAATCTAATTGGAAAATGTTATTTAAAGCTGACTAATTATTACTGTGAGCAAAGTAATTGGGTTTTTAATGAGTTTTTGTTGAAAGACCGCGATTCTGAGGATGAAGTGCACATGGAAAAAATTCTGCAAACTTATAAAGCTTGCTCCTGATTCTACTCTTGAATATTCTGTACACACAGGGGTATAAAGTTCTAAAGTAATTTTTTAAGCAATTATATAGCAAGAGTTATTGATCAGGTTAGATAGTGACAGCACCCTCCACATGTGATCCATTTTGCCTCCAGGCCTATACCAAGCAATAAAGCATTTATAACTTCCATGTTGTTGAAAAACAATGGGCAGATGTCTTTCTTCTCAGATATACTTTATTGTTTTTACCATAATGAACAGCCAGTAACAAGTTTAAAGTAACTAGTATTTATTGGGATATATCCTCAGCCTATGGTTTGTTTGTTTTTCAGGACCAAAACTGAGCACAATATTCGGTCACAAAACCCCCCAATTCTGTACTTTCCACCCCCTACATTTTTTCTCCATGTTAAGAACTAACAGGATTTAGAATCCACATGTTTAAAATGGTATATTTGAGATCTTGGTTCTGGTTTAATTTCAGGTTTCCTGGTCTTTTCTCTGTACTTGGAACCTATATGTCAATGAGATATCAATCATAAAGTCCAATATCGTAATGCAGAAGTTTCTGTTCCTTGGCTTTTCTTTGCCTTTGCTCACAAAGCTGGGGATTCTGGGAAATACATGGCCACAAGAGAAACACACAACTGGGTGGTTGTCCCACATGCTACCATCTCTGAGCTGCTTTTGAGCTGCTTTTATTTTTGCTGCACGTGAACAAATCCTGAAGTCATATGAACATTCCATTTGCACTGGTGAACTAAGGTGGCTCAATCCTATATTTCAGTCATCACCCAGTATTAAAGGTACTTCCAGATGTGGGGTAAAACTTGCAATTGTATCAGCACCATATTAGAAATGCAATACACAGCCATGACATACTAGCTTGAAAACCTGTAATATTGGTATTATGAGAAATCCAGCAGTGATGCTGAGTGGGTTTTGTTTGTTTGTTTGTTTGTTTTGGGGGGTTTTTTTGGGGGGGGTTATTAATGATTCTTGACAGACAGCTGACAAGTCATCTGAGGCATTGGAAGGCAGCCAAGTGTGCAAAAACAACAAAAGGAGGTGGGTGGGTGCTTGGCCAGCTTCCAGTAACCCCAAACAATGGGATCTCAAAAGGAGCTCACCAGACATCATGGTAAGCTTGGGAAAGAGTGCTTGCATCTGGCAGACGGCAGCAGGAGTTTACTACCAGTTGGTAGGAAAGAAGGAATGCTTCACAACACAGAAGTTTTAAATCTCACAGTGTATTTGTTGCTGTCCTCTTTAACCACATGTTGCCTTTGTATAGACCGCAGAACTAACTGAAAGCATAGTTTTGTTCTGAGCAATAAATCAAAGACTATTGAAAAGAGCTGCCAAGTTCATGGCAGGGACTGTAAATTATTCAAGTCCTTCCAATAGCAGCTGAAAAAATGAGAATATCTAAAAACCTAGGGATCAATCATCTTGCAGGGAAAGAAAAAAAATGCCTCTTGCTGCCAAAGGAAATTAGGTGAGACAAAGTCCCGTAGCCTTACCAGAGTGCCTTTTGTCATAGGCAATAGTGGAGAGGAGACATATTCATGAAGACACATACATTCATGAAGCTAGGCATCTTCTTTTCTTCGCTTAGGCCAGGTTCCAACACAGCTAAGATATTTCAAATTCTCAGAAAATGAGCACTGAAAATGATTTCAGATCGTTCCCACCTGTTGCCTTATAACACAGACTCAAGATGGATTTGCTTGTTCCTACTCTTCATTCATCTGTGTTTAGCACAGGAGAACCCCCCTGCTTTCTCTCCTCCCTTCACCAAAAACCCCTCCCCCTGCAGCCAGCAATGGGACACTGGTCTATACGTCATACCATGATTTCATTGGGGTGGGAAATCCAAACCCCACCCTCTATACAAACCTGCCACTGCATCAGATCATGGAGTCCTGTGGCAGCAGTTTTCATTCACCACGTGGTCTCACCCCCCTCCATCTTGTATCCAGCATAGCACAACTTTTCCCACATGTTAACAAGACAGCAGATCATGGAGTTGGAATTTGTGCTTTGCCAACAGCAGTTCTGCACTCTACAGTCGCTTTTCACCATTCAGGCTCAAATGTGAAAGTAATTTCCTATTTAATAAAAAAGGAAGGAGGGAAGGAAGGAAGGAGGGAAGGAAAGAAGGAATTGCTAATTCTAGTGGTCATTTCTCTGCATTAGGCAGGTTTTGCATAGCACTATGGTTGTGGCACGGGAGAACTCAAAGACTGAGAGTAATCATATGATCATTGATTCATCCCATTGCATCATATAGAAGAAGAAGAGTTGGCTTTTCTACCCCACTTTTCTTACCCATTTAAGGGGACTCAAAGCAGGGGATAAAGCTTTCTATTCTTCTCCCCACAACAGACACCCTGTGAGGCAAGTGGAACTGTGAGAGCTCTGAAGAGAGCTGTGACTAGTCCAAGGTCACCCAGCTGGCTTTGTGGAGGAGTGCGGAATCAAACCCAGTATTCCCAGATAGGAGTCCAGCTCCCTAATCACTAGACCAAACCGGCTTACAAAGGGGTAGGAGGGCCTCAGTCAAGTGACTATGGGTTTTTCCCACTTATCTCCCTTAATCCAGATCTAAGATGATCTGGACCTAAGGAATGGGTCCTTCAACTAATCCGAACTTAGTAGATCCAGATCTAAGGAGGTACACGATGCATCTTCACGGGTGGAGTAGCACCCAATAGCAACAGGTGCTAGGCATGCTTGCAGTGGAAATTCTGGAGCACCCATGTGGCGAACCCAAATCTACCCACATGGGGCCTGCCCATTACCCCATTGGGGGGGCGCGGGGGGAGGGGCAAACTCTGTAGATGCTCCAGAGATTCTTCAAAGATCCTCCGGAGCACCACTGGAGAATCTTCTAAGATTGTGTTGCAAATCACTCCAGAGATTCTCTGGACCTTTGGGCAAAGCTCCATAGAAATGGCATTGCTCTGATGGGTCATCTTCGAACCCTGTGCCATTCTCCGGAGTCTTCTTCAGAGCCGTCTTCTGAGATCATGCACAGGCTTTGGAGCTTTGGGTTTCAGAGCACCCTCCATGTGTGCCCCCCCCGGAGCCCCCCCCCCCAGACCCCATTGCCTGATCATGATGGAAACACACTCCGTATAATCTGGATTTGATGCCTGAAAACCCCATTGTAGACCCCTTTAATGGGGTCTATAGGAAATCTAGATTATATGTCCTGAAGGACCCATTTAATCTGGATTTCCGTAGAACAGGTGGAAACAAATGTGGCTCTAATGGGGTCTGCAGTAGAAACTGCGTCTTCCTGCTCTGAGCCTAATGGATCCTTAATGGGATTTTAATGGGTACTTAGTGCTAGTGGGAAACCCCCCTAAGTCTCTGTCCCATCCCTACATAGACTTCAGGACAGTTCTGTACATGTATCTTAGTGCACAAAGACAAACTTCATTTCTGTCTTCCCCAACCAGGAACCAGAAGAAGGGTTATCCTTGCTTGGGTCTCACTATACAGCCCTCAAACTCCAGGTTAAGGGTCAGCATAGGGGTGACACATCAATCAGATATCACCCCTGTGTCAAGCTCTCCAAAGAGGTTAACCTTTATTCCCCCCCCCCCACCCAAGTTTTGGGGAAGTTGCACGGGAAGGAGACAGCTGCATCTAATGTATGGATGTTTACTTGCTCGATTCCCCTACATTAACAATAAAATACCATGTAGATGTTAGCAAAAACTTATCAAGGGAGTAGCAATGACACTAGATAAAGTTGACACTTTTGGAGTCTGGGAAGAGAGATAGTTGCATCTACTGTGTGGCCATTTACTTGTCCTATCTCTATGGTTAATCCTGTGTTAGCCAAAGGAGAAATCTGGTATCAGATGAAAACAATAGAATACAATAGAATATTTGTATGAATTCAGAAATTCATATACGAATCAAATGTTACAACATTCACACATTGGCATTCAGAATCATATGAATGTTTTGAACATTCATATGAATGCTTCAGAACATTTGTGAACTGGGGAGGTGGGAAAGTGGCTGTGCCAGTCGCACCTGCAATGGATCCAGAGTGCATCCAACATGGTTTGAAAGCGGATTCAATCTGGCAGATTTGATGCTTTCAGAGAGGATATGTTACAGGATACATATCGGATAAGTATTAGATATGTATCAAGTATGTATCAGATACATGTGGATATATACTGGATACATATGGGATACGTATGCGTTTGTACAAATACAGTTGTATCAAATAGAATCCTATCACATTCAAAGGGGATCTACTCAAATGAATACAGATTTTCTTTTGTTCGATTCAGTACAAATTGAATGCCATAAAACCCATTTATGCACATCCCTAGAATACAGTCAAGAAAGCTGTTAGTGACCGCTGCAAGATGGGAGCTCCCACCCATTTGCACGCTAGACTATGAGTTTGACACAATCTCTTCCCAGTCTAAAAAAAACTTAATAAAAATTTCTGTGGAAAAGATAACAGGAACATGTTTTTAATTAAATCTACTCTCGCAGAGGAGGTGAGGGAAAGCTATTTCATTCTCATATGTAAAGGCTAATGGTGTCTTGAGAAACATCTGGCCAGAAAAGTTCTGCAATAAGTAATTTTAATGGAAGATCTTCAGTAAGATAAATGATTGGGGCATTCTTCCCAAAATAACTCATAATGTGCAAATATTTATGTAAACTCTCCAAGAACCTCAGACATTTACTTGCTGGCAATTGTTGGTAAGAACTCTTCATTATCCTCACTTCTTAAAAATATGTTGTTGTGATTATTAAAATAACCTCTGAGAAATAGCTACAAATTATGGGTGCCTCCAGAGATTGTGGTAAAAGTGTGTTGCTTACCTATATTTCGAAGTAAAGTGTTTCCAGAGGGAAAATGGTTTTCCCAACCTATAGATGATAATCTGCAGACTAGGCATTACAGCAGCAAGGATCTTGCACTCATGTGCTCACCCCCTCCCTGTGTGCTCAGCTTTCATAGGTCTACCTCTTCCTGGGTGAAGGCAAGTTTTTGCACATTCTCACCCAAATACATAGGACAACCTAGAAGGAGGAGGAGGAGGAGGAGTTGGCTTTTCTACCCCACTTTTCTCACCCATTTAAGGGGACTCAAAGCAGCTGACAAAGCTTCTGTTCTTCTCTCCACAACAGAACACCCTGTGAGGTAGGTGGGGCTGTGAGAGCTCAGAAGAGAGCTGTGATTAGCCCAAGGTCACCCAGCCAGCTTCATGGGGGAGGGCGGAATCAAATCCGGTATTCTCAGATAAGAGTCCGGCTCCCTAACCACTAGACCAAACTGGCCTAGTAATGGAAAACTCCACATGAAAGGCCTTTCAAAGGCTACTTTAAACTATCGAGTATTGAGCTATAATGTGCAGCTACATCAGAGGACTGTTAAACCTGTCTGGCCAATCAAATACTGCTGCGCATTAAATATACATTTTTAGCCTTGTTTCATAAGCTCTAGATTTTCCTCTCGGCTTTTCACTTATATTCAGTAACCATTGCCTTTGGGAGCTGGTGAGCAATTGATGGAGCCAGTGGCCTCATTCAAAGCATGATCACCTGCTGTTTTGACTCATTTTATTTAACTTAATCTTCCTGGGAATAATATTTCAGGAGCCACAAGAATGCACCTTTTGGTTCCATGGTGACAGAGGGCAAGGTATAAAAGTAGCAAAACCAAGGGGAAAAAATTATGTATGTCAAATATTAATGCAGTGATAACTGGCACTTATCAGAACTTTTGGGGAGGGCAGGATAACGCCAAAGAACTGGAGCCAAGGACAAGAAGGAAGAATATTGACAAGGTTGCAACTCTGTGTACACTAGTATGATATTAGACAGCAATGAACACGTAAATTAACTACTTCAGTTTATAAGAAATGAACAAAGAGACCATTATGCCAATCACTCTAGCACTCTGTATATGCACAGAAGCTTTGGAATCTTAAAAACATATGAGGAAGAAGAAGAGTTGGCTTTTCTACCCCACTTTTCTCACCCATTTAAGGGGACTCAAAGCGGCTGACAAAGCTTCTGTTCTTCTCCCCACAACAGAACACCCTGTGAGGTTGGTGGGGCTGTGAGAGCTCAGAAGAGAGCTGCGATTAGCCCAAGGTCACCCAGCCAGCTTCATGGGGGAGGGCGGAATCAATTTTGGTATTCTCAGATAAGAGTCCAACTCCCTAACCACTAGACCAAACTGGCTCAGCAGGAGTCCTGCTGGGTCAGGCCACAGCCCATCTAATCTAGCATCCTTTCCCACACAATGTTACCAGATCTGCTTCAGTAATAAACTGCAAGCAAATGTGGATAATCTGGGCTATTTTAAAACCCAGAAACACCAAATTTAACTTCCTTAGGGGAATAGGTAGCTAGATCTACAGGTTTTAATAACGGGAAATAACCAGAAAGTAGAGACAAGACCAATTTCAGAGGCAAAAATCAGTATTTCTTGTTAAATCAGAGCAAAGAATTTATTAGAGAATACAGAAAAGAAGTTAAAACGAAATATAAAGTCCCACCAAAAATATATTTCATTAGACATTTAAACAAAACAAGGATGAGTATGCGAGGACTTTAAACATGGCTAAATAACTCAACAATTTTATACATTAAATTGGTAACTTCAGTTTTGGGGGAGATATATGCCCAAGCCAGTAAGGAGGTAGAAAATCACCCTTAATACTAAAGGTATTCCCTAACCAAAAATCAGTAAGTATAGAAAACCATAAGAAATGAGGGAAATAAGGAGGAATGGGATGAAATTCAAGGATTGTTTCTCACCACTGTGCCTCAGTGTACCCAAAAACTGCAGATGTGAAGTCTCAGCTGATCCGTGTCTTTTCAGGAAAAATAAAAATAAAAATAAAGATGATCTTCCCTACTTGTTGATCTGGTCTCCAAAAATGTAAAATATATCACGATTAAATGCTATGTTAAAATGAGCCTTTTCAATTGCTCTAACCAAGCAAAAACTCAGGGGAAAAAAAACCTTCAAAATTTAAAATGTAGCTTTTGCAGTAAAACTCCTTCTATCTGGAAAAAAAAAACAACAACCAGGAAGAATGGAAGGCAGGCAGGCATCTTCAGGTCTCTCTCTCTAGCTCCACATGACAGAGAGAGAAGGGAGAGACACCATCCCTTTTCTGCTGGCCCTTTTTATAGCCAAAATTGACCCAAAAATTGTGATGTCAGAATAAATCCCTTTGAGAGGTGTGTTTTACCCCAAAACCAATGTACCACTATGGAAAATTCCGCAATTACTCTTTGGATATGATGAAACACATTACAAATTAACCAGACTTAATCAACACTTCCTGATGCAGCAAACAATACAAGTAAAACAGAAAAATACATCTGAAATTCAAATATTTTATTTCCCTAGTCTTGACTCTCTTAAAGCGATTATCTCTTTCCTCTTGGCTAACAGAGATCCAATCATTGCCCCCTTTCACAATGGGAATGCCCCTCAGTGAAGTTCCACAGAGAAAGAAGAAATGAATAGGATATTTAAAAACCCTCTTATTTTAAAATAAGGCTAAATAATTTCTTATTGAAAAGAAACCCCATTAAACCTGTTTACCCCTCTCAGAAAATAAGGGAGAACCCAACTTTTATTAATATGAAACCATGCTGTGTCTCTGTATTATGTCTCTGCTTGATTGCAAAAAGTTACTGACTTGTATACTTTAAATTAACATTCCTAATTAGCACCTCTACTGGCTCACTTAATCCCTTCAACTAGACTCACTCAGTGTATGTAAGATGTAAACAAAGGTGTAAACAGTGAGTCACCTCCATCCCAGTACTGATGAGGTTCTTCTTATCATCTCCTTCAAGTTAAAATGTAATGGAACAGCTTATGTGAACTTGGCAGATCCATGGAATTCAGCACACCTTCGCAAGATCCCCGTCCACAGAAACATTTTGAAATATTTTCTTAAAACAAAAGATATCCTCTCTCTTCAGAACCCAGTGATCAATCGTTAACCCATGTCAATGTTTATTTTGCAACCCTTATTCTAGCATTCAGGCACAATCTTGATTTGATCATCTCCAGTAGCTCACCAAGGCACTACTGAGAAGTCAACAGGGATTAACTGTATCAGCAGCTTGCGACTTAATGGAGAGATTTGTCTTTTTAAAATACTACAGAGCCTTTGTGAAGTCTTGGCTCTGCCATTTCCTCTCCTCTCCTTTAGTTTCCTTTGTTTATGGGTTTTCCCATTAGTGTAGATGCCTTTTCTGTATTAGTTTTTGGGTGGATTATAGAAACCCCCTAGAGACCAGCCCCAGTTGGTCTCTTCCGTTTGCCTGTATAAATAGAAGCAAGCAGGAAGGTTAGTTTCTCTTTCTACAACAGAGCTACAGAGACCGGAGGCCTTCAGTTTGTCTGGTGAACTAGGCCCAAACAATCCAAACAGGCATCCTAAGCACGTGTATGTTTATTTATACCACCAGTCCTAGTGACAAACGAAGCTTTTGACCAGCTTAAGCTTCACCAGGAAGAAGATTAAGAAAGTCTACAGGCACCAGCTTGTGGTACCATCACCTTCCACCAGAACCAAAAGCAATTTCCAAACCCCAGAAAGATGACTGCAATCAACCTAAGTACCCTTTGTAATGTATTGTTTTTAGTTCTTTCCAAGTTAGTCCCGGGTGGAGTTAACCCTTCATTTGTTTTCAGTAAACTTGTTTTGGTTATCCTTTATCCGGCTTAAAGTGTTTCTGTGTGTTAAGGATCTTAATCTTAATAGAAGGTATACAGATAGCCCCCGAGTAAAGTACCAGACACCATAGCTTTCTTCATAGACTCGGGCGTGCCATCACAGCCTTCCTTTGCTTTTTAGAAATATTTTATAAGTCCGAGGCTTTTATTAATAATAACTCCAAGTTAAAAATGGTCAAGCCTCTACTTATTCCAATTACGGCCAAATCTTAAAGCTCTGATAGGATCATATTTCAAGACAATGCCTTTATACCATAATTTCTCCCAATCGTATTTAGCCAATTCCTTTTATTAATAATCATAAATGGTATCAACAATGGCCCACCAATTGCTTATTATCTCAAACAGAAGGGCGAAACCTTCATCTTTCAGCTCTCTGCTGATGGCCTTGAGAGGCATCCTGCCTGTCTCTCCAGCCTGGAGGACGTACATTTATTCTAGTTGCAATTAATACACCTGTAATCCATGAATTTGTCTAACCCTTTCTTAAAGCCATCTAGGCTGGTTAATATTATTACTTCTTCTGGCAGCAAATTCCATAGACCAATGACCTTCTGGTGAAGAAATACTTCTTGTCTGATCTGAGTCTCCAACCATCAGTTTCATAGAGTGCCCCCTGGTTCTAAGGTTGAGCGATAGAGAAAAGAAATATTCTCTATCCACCTTTTCTACACCATGCATGATTTTATATACTTCAATCAGGTCCCCTCTTAAACGCCCCTCTTAAACGCCGTCTCCCCAAACTGAAGAGGCCTAGATGTTGCAGTCTGATTCATAAGGAAGGTGTTCCAGCCCTTAATCATTCTGGTTGCCCTTTCCTACACCTTTTCCAGTTCCACAATATCCTTTTTGAGGTGTGGTGACCAGAACTGTGCACAATATTCCAAATGTGGCCTCACCATTGGTTTATAAAGAGGTAAAATGACACTTTCTGACTTGTTTTCTATTCCCTTCCTAACTATTCCCAGCACTGAATCAGCTTTTTTTTTTTTTTTGGCCACTGCTGCACACTGGGCTGACATCTTCATTGAACTATCCACCAAAACCCCAAGATCCCTTTCCTGTTGTGTTGCAGAAAGTTCAGCAACAAATTAGGTTTCCTTGCCCCTTACTCTGAACTTATTAAGATAAAAACACATACGCCACTTGGTTTCCCACTCACCCAATGCCAAGAGATCCCTCTGGATCTTTTTGCAATCTCTTTCAGTGTTTAGTATCCTGAATAAATTAGGATGATCAATAAACTTCACTATCTTACTATGTATGCCTTCTTCTAGGGAAGACCTGTGGCTGTTTGGGCTGAGTATCTTACCTGCCCCACCCCTCTCACTCCCTAGCCATAAAGACCAGGCTGGGAGGAGAAGAGGAGGAAGACCTGCGGCTGTTTGGGCTGAGTATCTTACCTGCCCCACCCCACTCACTCCCTAGCCATAAAGACCAGGCTGGGAGGAGAAGAGGAGGAAGACCTGCGGCTGTTTGGATCCGAAGACGTCGCCCAACTCCAGCCACCTTGGTCCTTAGCAGTGATCAGTCATCCCCAGGCAGATTCTTGAGATTGGTAGAACACCTTCAAAACCACGCTGAGGAGAGGAAGACCTGCTTGCTGTCTCCTTGGGTGTTTGTTCCAGCCACACCCACCCTCCAAGCCACAAAACCAGGTTGAGGAGAGGAAGACCTGCTTGCTGTTCTCCTTGGGTGTTTTGTTCCAGCCACACCCACCCACCAAGCTAAAACACCAAGCTGAAGAGAGGAAGGATTGTTGGCTGTTGGCTTTTTTTTTTTTTTTTTTTTGCCCCAAGACAATAAGATCAGGCTGAGAGGAGGAAGAATAAGTACTAACAAGCTGCTACTCTGGGGCATTTGTCCTGGCCCCACCCATGTGGGGGGAGCTTTTAAATTGTGTGTTTTAGAAGCATTGTTTTAACTGTTTACTGTTTAATACCATTTTAGCTTTGTGTGAGCTCTGTGTGTGTGTGCGTGCGTGCGTGGGTGCATGCGTGGGTGAGTGGGTGTTGTATCTTGGGTAGGGAAATATATGCCAAGGCCAGGCAGGAGGGGGAGAAGGGTGTCAAGGGACCACCATTACAGTGGTAATGGGCAGGGGAAGAGACAGCGTTGGGAAGCAGAAGAGACAGAATAGGAGAAGGAGTGGTAGATGTATTGAAGCTATCACTCCTTCTGTTCTGTTTCCCAGCCAACAGAGTTTGGGGAGGTCTACCAACCAGCCCGCTGCTCTGGCTGTGCTGCTTCTGAATGCCAGATCAGTCCGGAATAAAACATCTATTATACATGACTTGATCTCGGATGAAGGGGCTGATCTGGTATGCATTACTGAGACCTGGGTGGATGAATTGGGTGGGCCTAGTCTTGCCCAGTTTTGTCCCCCAGGATACTCAGTGCAGCACTGTTCCAGACCAGAGGGGAGGGGAGGGGAGGGGGTGTTGCTGTAGTCCATCGGACTTCCATCTCCCTCACCAGACAACCAATTCGCACAGTAACGGGGGTTGAGGGCCTGTTTATGCTGTTGGGCCAGAGAGACAGGATAGGGATGCTGCTGGTGTACTGTTCACCCCACTGCCCAGCATCCTCCCTATCTGAGCTGGCTGAGGTGGTCTCGGACGTGGTGTTGGAAGCCTCTGCCACGGTAGTGTTGGGAGATTTCAACATCCATGCCGAGGCTACGCTCAGTGGACCAGCTCAGTTCTTCATGTCCGCCATGACAACCATGGAGCTGTCTCAATTTGTATCTGACCTGACTCATATAGCAGGTCACACCCTTGATTTGGTTTTTGCCTCAGAGCGGGTTGGTGAGTATCCATTGATAGGAGGGCTGACTGACAACCCGTTGTCATGGACGGATCATTCGCTGGTGAGGTTTGGACTTACTATGGCAACTCCCCTCTGTGGGGAAGTAGGACCTATTGAGATGGTCCACCCTCGGAGACTTATGGAATCCAAGCGATTCCTGAATGCTCTGGGGGATTTTCCGGTTGGTATGTCTGGCGCTCCTGTCGAAGCCCTGGTTTCTCTCTGGAACTGAGAGATGAGCAGGGCTATTGACACGAATGCTCCCAAGTGCCCTCGGCATGCTTGTGGAGCCCAAAAAGCTCCTTGGTATTCCATGGAACTACAGGCCATGAAACAGGAAGGTCGACGGCTAGAGCGCAGGTGGCGTAAATCCGGCTGTGAATCTGACTGAACACGGGTTAGAGCACACTATTGTGCCTACCATGTGGCAGTGACGGCGGCGAAAAAGAACTTTTTCTCCGCCACCATTGCGTCCTCAAGTAGCCGTCCAGCAGAGCTTTTCAGAATAATAAATGGCCTCAGAAAACCAAGCTCAAAGAAGCATGAGCCAGGGCCAAGCAATATCTGCTGTGACAATTTTGCAAAGCACTTTGAGGACAAAGTCGCCCAGATTCGTAGGGGATTGGATGTCACAATTGGACAGAGTCCAGATGAGGTGTCCAGAGAACTGTCTGGTCCTGTTTGGTTGGATCAGTTTCAATTATTGCATCCTGAGGATGTGGACAAGCTGCTTGCAGGGGTGCGGCCGACAACGTGCTCTCTGGATCCCTGCCCTTCATGGCTGATAAAGACTAGCCGACAAGGTATGACCGGGTGGATCCAGGAGGTAGTGAATGCCTCTCTGAGGGAGGGGGTGGTTCCACTGGCCCTGAAACAGGCTGTGGTGTGCCCCCTCCTGAAGAGGGCCTCCCTGGACCCGGAAGACCTAAACAACTATTGCCCGGTGGCCAACATACCTTTTCTAGGCAAGGTTCTGGAGAGGGCTGTCGCTGTTCAACTGCAAGCATGCTTAGAAGAAGCTGATTATCTAGACCCATTTCAATCTGGCTTCAGACCCGGTCATGGCACAGAAACTGCCTTGGTCGCCCTGGTTGATGACCTTATCCGGGAGAGAGACAGGGGGAATGCTACCCTGTTGGTTCTCCTGGACCTCTCAGCGGCTTTTGATACCATTGACCATGGTATCCTTTTGGAGAGACTACGGAGTTTAGGAGTGAGAGGCAATGCATGGCACTGGTTCTACTCCTATCTCCAGTATAGATCCCAGATAGTGGCTGTGGGAGATACTGTTTCGACTCCCTGGGAACTCACCTGAGGGGTTCCTCAGGGATCGATCTTATCTCTCATGCTATTTAACATCTATATGAAGCCGTTGGGAGAGGTTATCAGGAGATTTGGAGTAAGGTGTCATCAGTATGCAGATGATACCCAGCTCTATCTCTCTGTACCATCTGAAGCAGGAGAGGTGGTTGAAGTGCTTGACAGGTGTCTAGAGGCGGTAATGGGCTGGATGAGGGTGAATAAATTGAAACTGAATCCAGACAAGACAGAGGTGCTGTGTGTTACAGGGTCTCGGGTCCGGGTAGTTGGGAGATACCCTGTCCTTGATGGTGTTGCAATGCCCTGGAAGGGACAGGTCCGTAACCTGGGTGTACTCCTAGACTCCACGCTAACACTTGAAGCTCAGGTGGAGGCTGTGGCCAGGAGCGCCTACTCCCAACTACGGCTACTCTGGCAACTGAAGCCTCTTCTGGATAGAGATGACTTAGCCACAGTTATCCATGCTCTGGTAACCTCTAGATTGGACTACTGTAATGCACTCTACATGGGGCTACCCTTGAAGACGGTTCGGAAGTTGCAGCTAGTGCAAAATGCAGCCGCTAGAATGCTGACAGGAACACCTAGCCGGATGCACATCACGCCGGTCTTAAAAGAATTACACTGGCTGCCAATTCACTACCGAGCCCAATTCAAGGTTTTGACTCTGACTTATAAGGCCCTAAATGACTTGGGCCCCAAATATCTAAAGGAACGCCTTCTCCCATATCAACCTGCCCGCACCTTAAGATCAAGTGGTGAGGCCCTCCTGGTTGTCCCACCACCTTCAGTAGAGAGGTTGGTGGGTACCCGGGAGAGAGCCTTTTCTGTGATGGCCCCCAGACTATGGAATAGCCTCCCCCTCGAGGTGCGTCATGCCCCTTCCTTATATATATTTAGGAGGGCGGTGAAGACGCACCTCTTTGCCCTGGCCCTTGGCTGAGCTGCTTATGCCCCCCCCCCTGCCCAGTACAGACACTGTCATTTTAAACATATTGTATATTGTTTTATATTTGTTGAATGTCTTTTAATGTATAGTTTATTTTAATGTGTTGTTACCCGCCCAGAGACCTTCGGGTATGGGGCGTGATAGAAATGTAAATAAATAAATAAAATAAATTTATGAATAAATTAAAAAGCATTGGTCCCAATACTGAACTCTGGGGGACCCCAGTTTTCATCTCTTTCCACTCTGGGCATTTATTACTGCTTCCTATTCTTAAGCCAATCGCCAGTCCAGGACACAACCTGTCCTCTTATTCCATGGCTGATGAGTTTCTCTTAAGACACTGGACTTGGTTCTTACAGGCAAGCAACTGACAGGCAGCTCTTAGGAAAGCTGAATATAACCAAACACTTTCTTAAACAATGCTACTTTATTAAAAGTGAAATTAGAATATTCAAAAGTTTATTGGAACTAAACAGAGTTTGAACCATCTGTACATGCTACACAGTTGAAGCCAATACAGGAATGTAAGCCTAGAAACAACAGCTTTCACAGGCAGACAGAGAGGACCTACAATTAACCTGGGAGTCTCTCAGGCTGCGTCCAGACTTGTTTCTACTGCACAGCAGAATGCACAGTTGCGAATGGGGCATCACACATGACAATTGATGGATTGTTGTGGCGATGCATTATCTGATGACTACTGCACACTTACCTTAATGCTGATCTAAGGACATTCGCTGCGCAGTAGAAACAAAATTTGAATCTTCCTGCCAATCCGGGCAGAATGGCAAGAAGAGACAAATGAAAGTGGGAAGGGTAACACAGTTCTGATTGGCTGCCTCATCCTATGTGACCATGTGCTCCGACTGAGCTCTCACAGCTTCCAAGGAGGAAGCTACAGAGCTGCTTTTTAGTCGGGATGGCCAGTCATCGCTTCGCAGCACTTTTCCCTTAAACTGCAGATTTATTCCACAAGGCTAGAGGCAGCCTCAGTAACTCAGGGCTGATTTTCCTTCTCCTAGTTGAAGTCTGCAACCCAACGTGGCTGGTCAAGCTCACAGGCCTCTTAATCCAACTCCTGCTCCATCTAGATACAGCCAGATGTCTGATATTAGTGATTTACTGTATTTATAACCTGCTCCACTCCAAAGAGGTCAGCAGTAATTAAACTGTGAGTCACAGGGTATGATCTGAAGACACATACTTTTGCCACCTTGCTTTAGCAATCACTCCACTGCTGACTTTTTACTGGCAACCCTTGCCATATATTTCAAACAGTAGAAACTATATAGAAACACATATACTGTACATTAAGTTACAAAATGTATTCTCCCGTTTTGTTTCTATTAAATGTTAAGTAACCCCTCCCAAAACTGAGTTCTACCTAACTCACTCTAAATCACGCACACAAACACATATATACACATATATAGACATACATACCTATCATGAAGAAAGATGAGGTACCAGCTCTCACCTTTACACAGTCAGAATCCCAGAATCCTAATCCCTTCATGAATGGTCGCCCAATGCAAAAAGTGGTGCCTTTCCTCAGTAAGATATTGAGGCAAGATTTATATGGCCAATGAGGTCATGCCAAAAGAGGGTGAGTACAGTGGTGGCTGCATGTCACTTGATAGTGGAAGTACCTACCCTCCCCGCTCCCTGCATTCTGTACTTGGCCCACTCCCTGGAAGAATCCATACCCAGGAGTACCTATTCTGTAGAAGAGTAAAAACCGTTCTGCAAAAAGAAGTGTGGGCCCAGTTTGCTCCTATGACTACTATGCAGGGAGCTGGCAGATCTGCCTGGAGACATTAGGAAAACTACTGACAATGGTCTACTTCCAGGGACTGGTTAGAAATTTCGATACCAGAGAATTTTTGTTCCCCAGCCTTGATGTTTTTAGGGGTCAGGATGCACAGACTGAGTAGGTGAACCTCTACACTTCTTCTGGGCTTAAGAAAGTACTCTGGCCCACAAGTGGACCCCTCCCACATCTGTGTGGATCTTGCCAAAGAGTCCAGTGTGGTCTGGAGTATATTTCTTCATCAGTGTCCTTGACGGCCTCTCAGACACTTTGGAAGTACCTCTTCTGGAAAAGACTGCCACCAGTTCCCTTTCCTAGGTTTTCCAAACAAGTTCAAAGACAATAGAAAAAGATGGGCTGACTTGAGCCTTAGCATTTCACTTCAGTTCTTAAAAACTGCTCCAGTATTCATCAAGCAGATTTTAGAATTTTTCATTTTGCACATGGTTGGACTTCATGGCCCTAAAGGCCTTTCTACTACTTTGATTTTACAAAAAAAAAGAAAAAGAAAAAGAAAAAAAATCTATTTAATAGAAATGCAAAATGCAGCACTTGGGTCAATTTGCATTTAAAGGTGAATTTTAAATGACCTTCCCCTCATCAAAAGAACCCATCAACTTTATTCATACTAAAAGAAAACCCAATCAAGAATTAGCCACTGCTATCCAAAACGCAATGAGTCACTGCTTAAAGCTTAGCTGAAAATTCTCATTCAAGTGGTTTTTTAAAAAGAAAACATCAAATTACAGCTGTTCAGACATGACCTTTTAGTTCACCTTTGCGAAGAAGGAGAGATTGGACAGAGGCGATAATTAATAAGCTTTTTTTCCCCACGAAGGAAGACTAAAAACTGAAGGAATAATAGCCACTTCATTGATTCGCTAAGAAACACTTTCCCAAAGAAGACAGTTCTAATTGCCATAATGTGAGATGCAGGAGACCTATATTTTGGTTAAATGACAAACAGACATCAAACAAAACTATGCAAATAAAGTTTTCTGAGTCAACTAGAATCAACCTGACTACACCTTAAACAAATATGGTTTCCTGAAACATGCCTGTCCGATCAGAGAAACTGACAAGGTTTAACTAAGCTGCATATCATGAATAGCATGAACCTTGTTCCTGGCTCGGCCTTTGACAATCAAATTCATATTTATGTACTTACCTTTTTCAGAGACTTCTGGGGGCCATCTGGGGCTGTAGGTCTTCATTTTCGGTCGCAGGAGATACATGCCAGATTATCTGATGTCCACATGAGTTGAGGGTGAAGTTGGAGGGTGAAGTTCCCAGCTTAGCTGCCTTCGCCACAGTTCTGTGGCATCAAACAGGAGAAGTGCCCAGCAGCATCACATGTGGTGCTCTTCAGCATAGCCACTTCCCTCCACTATGGCACTGACCTTGTCTAGAGCAGTCCAACTATCTCAGTCCACTCTGTTCTCAGATAAGATGTGAGGCACTGTCTATATTGGGAAGGTGGAGAGGTGATCTGTCCTGGCCCAAACTCTGGGCAGCAGTGCGGACATATCTAACTGTATCTCCATCTAAAACACTACCCACCACTGCCAACATTTGGCCCAGGCCCTGATGGTCCTATGTGGCATCTGGTGCACAAAAACAGAGCTGGAAAAAAAAACAGTCTTCAAGGGCAGCATGTCTATCTCCTTACTCGGTTTCTGATGATGATCTTTGCAGGAGGTGCTTAAGTTTTGAAGATACTTATTCTGGACCAGGTCTGGGAGCACCAATGACTGGGAAGGAGCAAACATCATGAGATGGCTGTAGAACTCTTTAATCAGATCTACTGGTAAACTGGGGCTTCTTGGGAAGTTCTGGGCCAAGATAGTGTTAAGCCAGTGCAAATTAGCCATACTACAGAGCCTCTTGGTCCAATCTACTGACCAGGAAAGGGCCTGTGTTTTCTCTGCTCCTATCAATTTTGTTCCTTCATAATATGAGAAGAGGAAAGATATAGGCTCTGACTGTTATATTTTCTATAGTAAATTGAACTATGGCTCATGATATGCTATTAATAGGGGTGTGCATGAATGCAATTTTTGACATTTGATTTGATTCAAATCAAATATTTGAATGTCTGAATTCGTACAAACAGAAAAAAATGAATGTATTAAAATCTGAACCAATTTGAATACATTTGTATCTGATTATTGGCAAAAAAATTATATACAGTATATGTCATCAGACAGACATCCATACCTCTGCCTTGAAGAACAAGTAAAAGGTAGATCTGGCCCCACTTGGTTAACTGTCCTTACATCTAAGATAAATCATCTCAGCCTGTCTTTGCAAGCCCTTGGTGCATTAGGCAACAAGGCTATGGAAGTATTAAAGCAACATTCAATTGACATTGAAGCACAAAACGATCTAGCCTCTATAGCGAAAGCAAAAGCAACTCCTTATCTAACGGCTTGTAAACACCAAGAGAACTTAGAAAGCTATTTGAAGTGCCCCTTACCACTACAATTGAGACTCGCCTTTACCAGGGTGAGGTTTGTCCAACTTGATGTCAGGATGACCTGAGGGCGATATCAAAAAATCCCAGTACAGGAGAGACTTTGTACCTGTGAAATTAGGGAGGTGGAGGACACAGCACATGTTCTTCTAGGATGTACTTTTTATAATAATATTAGAGAATGCTATTTAGCCTCACTACTAGAAAATTATCAATCCTTAGGTAACAGAGATAAGTGGAGTTTCTGCACTAGCTGTGGAAACCAGATTTACCACCCCCTAGAACATATTAAAGACACTTACCTGAAGTGGCTTCCGCATTGGAGTCCTCTTCTGGCATGCTTTGCGAAAGCCACATCTGCATTTTGGCATGCAAGACCGGTTTTTAAAACCGGTTTTGCTGCCAAACTCCGAATTAAATGTAAGACCTGAAAAATCACTTCCCCGCACACAGCCAGGGGAAGAGACAGATTCCCGGCAGCCACCATTTTAGGAAGGGCAGAAACAGGACTGCCTGCTTCCAAAGCCCTTCCCCCGCGCACCAGTTGCTGCCAGAAACGCACGGTGACTGGCAGCTCCATGTTCCAGTCCCGTGGCTCCAGGGCGGCATCGCCAGCACACGAACCAGAGGACAGATTGGAATGGGTGTTGTTGCATCCGCACAGCAACCACTCCAATTTGTCCTCCGGAATCCGTCCTCCCTGTGCGTGTGTGGACACGCAGGGGGCCCTCCAATCCATCACAAATAGTAACAGTTCTGGGGGAGGACGGTTCTCCAAAAAGCAGATCTATTTAGATCCACTTTTCAGCGGCAAATGTGGAAGCACTCAAAGTTTACAGGCTCCTCAGAGGAACAGATAAATTTACCACCAGACAAGTGTCTGGGTTTATTACCAAGGCTGCTAGTATATGGACTGCTTTGTCCTAGAGTCACAGTTTTAGTAATGAGATGTACTGCATAGAATTTTACTGTATCTTACTACATTTTAATGTATTACATTTTAAAGTATTTTATTTCATTGTTCTTAATGTATTTTATTCTATGATAAGGTCAGAGGACTAATCAAATAAACACTCCTTATACTCCTTATTTGTACCAATATTCAACACGAATTTGATGATACGAATGTTGACATTTGTATGTATCCGTGCGCATCTGTACACATCCTGTTTTCATCCTGTACGTATCCGTACGGATGCATACGGATAAAAATAAGATGTGTAAGAATACATATGTAATGTGTACATATCCATACACATACGAATGTCTGAATAATTCAAATTATTCAAAATATTCATATTTGTTCAAATATTAAAAAATGAGTGTGTTTTTTACTACAGAAAATGAAGGGCAGAACCCTAGGAAAGGAAAGGAGTCTGAGGCTCCACCTATACTAGTACAAAAGGCATTATGAATTCCTTTTTTAAGTCTGTTACTGGGATTGTTATGACAACTTTGCATATGCTCAAAGAAAATCCTTAATTATTTTTCAGCATCTTTAAACTGAAAGTTAAGAGTGGGTAATTTAACAGTTGAAGTAAATGCCTTTTAGCATTGAACTATCTTATATCCAAACAATGTGAATGAAAGCTAAAAATAAAAGATCAAATAAAACTTTGTTGGACAGGATCCAAGGGATCAAATTGGTCCAGATGGCACATGCCTAAATATCTTGAAAGAATTCAAATGTGGGATTGCTGCACTTCTAAGAAAAGATCAAGTGCGATCAGACAGTGCTATTTGGGGGTATCTCCTTACCAAGTTGTGCCCCATCTGCAGAGGAACAGAAAATATCAGTGTCATGCAATTTTAAAAGTAAGTGGCTAAAAACCTTCTTACTCGTGACATCATCTTCTGTGCCCTCCAGCTAAAACCTTCCTTCCATGTCACTGGCACTGCCTTCTGTGCTTACTATCCATTGGCTGCCACCAACCCAGATTTCTGGAACCCTGGTTGGTTGCCCATCCCTAGCAGCCTTTTCTAGCCTGAGATTGGCTACAGGAGCCTCTGTGCATCCAGTTCAGTCTAAACACTTAGTCAACCTGAGAAAGCTGGATATTCCTTCTGGTAAAGGGGTGAACAAGCAGCGTCTTCGGCGGGAGCTAAAGCTTTTTAAAAAATGTATGTCCATCCTAACACATGTCTGTCCTATGTGTGTTTATGTCTCAACGCCTCCTAAATATTGTGGTTTAATTCTACAGAACACTGAAGTCTTAGAAACATGAATTTTTAAAGGCTATCTAAAAGGATTAAAAGACATTACAAACTTGTTAACATTTGTTTCATAAAAAGTGATAGGATGTTTGCAGATGAAATAATCAAACATACAGAACCTGTCTTTGTGAAGAAAGATCAGCATGGCTTCTACTGATCTGTCTTCTTTTCCAGAGGTCTTTGAGAGTGCCAATATACATGTGGATAGGGCAGGTCCAGCACAGAATGAGAATATGGAGTTTCATAAAGCTTTTGCAAAATATTATCACAAAGATTTCTAGCTAAGCAACCATGGAACAAAAGGCAGGCTTTCTCAATAAAAACAGAAAGAAGAGAAAAGAAATCAATGGACAATTCTCACAACAGAGCAATATAAGAACTGCATTTTAACGTATTCATAAATGATAGAGAGTTCAGGTTCAGCAGTGATGCTGCTAGCTTTGCTAATGACGAGATTTAAAAACAAAAAAGAACAGTTTGAAATGAAGGATCTCTCCAAAATGAAAAAAGAGTACAAGAATAGCAAATGTGGTTCCACATAAGCAAGCATGAAATTATGCACAGTCAAGGAGAAACAGCAAAATATGGGTTTCTTATTTTCCCTAATGAAGCTGGAACTGATTGTGAATGATCAGGAGAGAGACCTTGGGGGTCATGACAGATGGTTCAATTAAAATGTGAACCTGGGCAAGGCAGCAATGAAAAAACAAGTTCAATAGTATTAAAGACTATGGCATTTTCTACACCTACCATACTTAATCCGTATTAGTGAATCCAGATTAACTAGATCCAGATCAACTGCAGCAGGATGCACCCTGCATTAAGTGGGCTGGACAGCAGTAAATGTGATTTAAGGAAAGACAGTGCAGACGCGTAAGCTCTTTTCTGCATTAGTGAATGCAAATTACTGCCAACACCCTATTGGAATTAGCTCATGTGTCTGTTGATCAAATGCTGTATCCAAGTGGTAAGGGTAAGGTGTTTCTCCAAGGTAATGTGAACACTTCATTGCTGCAGGCATGAGGTGCCTTCATAGGCAATGTGAAGACTCCATCACCTATAAGGCACCACTGTTCTGAAAGGACTGTGAAGGTGTCTTTGCAGTCTCACCATCACAGCACACATTCCTCAATGCCAGACCCATAATCTTCCTTGTTCCATTCTATGTGAAGATGCCCTATCACTTGTTCCAAATCAGACAACACTAGTAAGGTTGTGGTACCAATTAATCTGGTCCACAACTAATCTGAACTACTCTGTGCTTACTACAGATCTGATCCAGATTACCAGTAGTCCTATGCAGACTATGTTGACTATGGAATTCCTTATACTAGATTACCAGATAAATGCAGAAAGGGCCTGTGTCAAAGATGTTTGATACTAAAACGTTCTTTCCACTGGGCCTTATTCCAGATTATATCCTCAAAGATGGGCCTAGTCTTGCTGTCGTCTGCAACAGCATGCAGATGGCAGGGCCCTATTCTGAGATGTTATCCAGATTAAGGGCCAGTGCACAAAGGGCTTAGAACTGGTTGCTAGCATCATGATGATATTATACAAATCTAGTGTCAAACTCATTTGGAACATGGATCTGTAGCTTTTCTAAAACACTTCAGTTCACTTGCTCCAGCATTCCTGCAACCCACTGTGACCACCCACAACGGAAGCCTCTGTGTGTGTGTGTGTGTGTGTGTGTGCGTGCGTGCGTGCGTGCGTGTGTGTGTTCAAGAAGGGCCTTTATTAGTAGACTCATCAACTTGAGCAACACAACTCAACAACAGTGGAGCCTTCAAGGTCCTTGACACGGCCATTTGGCAACATCCTGCTCCAAACAGAATGCCTCAAGACATCTCCTGCTGACAAAATGAAGACACCCCCATAGTTCAGATAACCAGGTTTAGTGGCTGCCATCTAAAAGTACTGTTCTAAAGAGATATCTCTGAAAAACGTGCAAAGGGCATATCTCTTTAAGAGAAAAAAATATAGCCAAAATCATGAAAGCCCACTAAGCGTGCAAAAATAAATCATGGACTTAGTCAGCAATGACATTTTTGACAACCTGCTGACATCCATCTTAGGTTCAGAGGGGAAGGAAATCTGCTCACACAAAATGATTTAAGATTAAGCTATTTATGAGATATATTATTCTCTGAAGTAAATGGCATGCCAATTTAGAAGCAACAGTTGAAAGAAAGCCAAAGTTCACCAAATTCTACAGGCATATTAGGTCACAGGGATTCAACTCAAGGATACCAGATTTCAAGTGTCGTTTATTTACAGAATGGTGGCACAGAAGCCAAAAACAAACTGTTATGCCTGAGAGGTTAACAGCAATGCAACTAAATGGTGCAAGCATCCTGGCACCTTGGATGACCATAGACATGACTGCACATGCACCGAGCATCAGCTTCATCATGATCACGGTCACAGAGGGCACCACAGGCAAAATGGTGGCACCCAGAGGAGGACCAGCCCCGGGATTGAATCAGGTAAGTATTCAGTCACAGAGGGGGCCAGTCAAAGTTGACTGGTGCTCCATCTTCGGCCATGATCGGACCCATAGTTCAAGCCATCTTCTCTTCACATCACTCACATCCCCCCCCCCAGATAGTCTTGGGGTGGGTGGGTGCTGTGCTTCCTCAAGCCAGCTTCTCTAGAGTCCACTTTTTACACAGAACTGAATCTGTCCTGGGGGGGACAGTCCATTTTCTCCAGTCATCTATAAGCAGGGAACCAGGCTAAAGGGGGCTGAACCATGCTGGGGAGGCTGGATCCAGCCTTCCCTCCTGCCAAATTCCCTGCCATCCTCCCCTCCCCAATTCCCATTTGTTCCAACTGAGAACTTGTAGACTGTGACCATCATTTTTAAAAAATATAATCTGTTTTGCACTAGACTGATAATGCAATAGATCATATTTCTTTAATAGTTCTTTAGTGGTTTTGCAAAAAGCAGGGAGGGATTAAAAAAGTAAATGGCCAGAAAAGCACTATTGGGAAGGGGAGTGAGGGAAGAGTGGAGCAAGAGTATCAATGATATCATTCTAAGGATAACGTATCATCCATTTCCTTCAGCCACATGCTAGGGAAACAATGTTTTGTTTCAATAAAAAGTAAAACTGGGAAGTGAAAACTGAGAAGTGAAAGTGCTTCAGCAGCTTGAGAGAAAAGGGCAGATTACAGCCTCTCATTTTTCTAAGGAAGGCTGCAAAGGTGGAGGCGTACCCTGGTTGGGATATGTCTGGGCTGCATATGTTGGTGGCACAGTCCCCTTATCCCAACAGTACACCGTGTTTGCATCGAGTTTGCCATCAGCACGACACAACTCCAAAAACACACTGTTGATTGACAGAACTTTATTGTGACGGATTCATGGTGCAGCAGTCCAGGGTTCTGGGCGTCTCTTGCCTGGCAGATGTCGCAGGGGAAAGATCATTGTGGAATTAGCTGAACTCTCAAGGCTTCTAGGCCTCATGCTCTCAGCTTGGAGGAAAGGGATAGAAGGGAGGTCTTGCCTCTCTTGAGGAAGATCTCAGGGTGTACCTGGGAAGATAGAGGTACACTGCAGAGGCTGCTTGGCTCTGGTTTGAACAAGTCAGACTCCTGGATGGCAGTTAGGTTTTACTGCTGGGGGTTTGTTCTTTGTTTTAGGAAGAGCATTCACACTGAACGTCTGGAGGATTCATTCAGGTTAAAGGGAGCTGGAGGCTTGAGTTATTTAGTTTACTTTCGGCACTTTAGCTTGGGAGAGCTAAGCTTTATTCCATTTACAGCAACTTGTTCCTTCCAACTTCTTAAGGACTATTAAGCAGACCTCATCTTTGCTTCTATTTATTTGCTTGTATATAATAAACAGCGTTGGCAGTAAGCCTTTGAAGTGGGATGCCTGAGCAAAGGGGGATATAATCCAGTTCATAAACTGACACCAGCCCTTTGGCAGGCACTTGGGTCTGTGGTACCCATTGGCCGCTTCCTTACTGTACAGCTCAGCCAGGAACGAGTCAAGGAAGGGTTGGATTGGGTCACCACATTTATTCTATCAGAATGCTGGTGGTGTTGATGCAATCAGAGGGGTGGAGAACTAAAAAGTCATATAATTTGGGGAGATAACATTAAAGGTGTGAGTATAGCAGCCCAAGTTGAGATTGATCTGAGGACAGATTATCAGGAATTGGGTAACAATTCAGTACAGTTTTTTAGCGGGATGGCCTATTTCAACCAGGTGTGACCATAGCCGTTGTCAGAAATCACCTTTACTAATCTTTCCATCTCTGACCAATGTGAGATCAGAATCAAAAGCCATTTTTGCTTTCTCTGTTTTGTTAATATATTCTGCTGCTGTGCATAGTTCTTTTCCTTAAACAATATGTTGAGCTGGTATAAAATTATACAGCATGAAATTCCACAGTACGATTGCCATGCAATCACTTTCTCAAAGAAAAGTATTCCTTTCAATACCTGGAAAAAGTGCCAGCTCAGATCTTTTCTGTGATCTACTAAAAAACTTGAGAGAATCTTTATAAAATGAGACTGCAAGGTGGAAATGTGAAGTGTAGCCATTCATGCAGAAAAGCCATTAGTTGCAATTTCACCTCATTCCAGCCAGATCTCTCTGGCTTATCATTCACAATGGGCCAAAAACATGGGGGGTGTAAACAACAGTTTGTTAATGCTGGCTTTAGAAATTATTAAGTCAGAACTATTAAAAGTTTTAGAATTACAGAAGTACTAAGCCTCTGAAGGAAAGCTTTCCAAAGTTAGTTTGATTCAAATAGAATATCCGAAAATTAAAATCGATTCAATTCTTTACAATTAGAATGTATTCACATTCAATATGAATTGAATACATTTGAATCTATCCATGCAAATTTTCAATTTGAATTTGCAAATATGAATGTCAACAACATTTATATGTGCCCATACACATCCGTATGCCTCCCATATTCATCCTGTATGGATGCGGGAAAGATGCATATGGGCAAGTACACATCACGTAAGTATCCGTACACATACAAATGTCTGAATAATTCACACAGATAGATTCAAAAATTCAAAATTCATTTGAATGTTTAAATTTGAATTTATAGATATTCAATTCGAATTCAAGGGTGCTTCCGCACTTACCGCTGGAAATCCGGATCTATTACATCCAGATTTACTAAATCCGGTTTAGAATAGATCTGGATTTACTAAATCCAGTTTGCAGTAGATTCAGATTAACTAAATCCAGTTTAAGGTGGATCTGGATTTACTGAATCCAGTTTAAGATAGATCCGCATCTATCAGATACGGATTTGCCCACACCCCTTACG
This sequence comes from Aspidoscelis tigris stejnegeri, assembly GCA_023333525.1. Lineage (NCBI taxonomy): Eukaryota > Metazoa > Chordata > Lepidosauria > Squamata > Teiidae > Aspidoscelis > Aspidoscelis tigris. Next base: position 65,495,005 of record JALMGA010000007.1, on the reverse strand, counting down.
TCTGCACAGACGTGGGAAGGACGCCTTGCGAGGAACAGATTCTGCCCTTGCTGTGTGGACACAGTAGCACAGATTTCAAGATGGCTGCCCCAGGAGCGGTGTGATTGGAGCATTCAGCCATCAGTCACTGCTACTTTCCAGCCATGCACGGGTGAGCCAGGGATGGGTTGCCGATCAATCAGTGGCATGCCCAGGCACCCATGCCCGCTGGGTGGCGAAGCCTGCTTTTTGTGAATAGAATCGCCGTATTTGACAGCCGGGCAAGAGACCGGGAAGGGAGCCGCGTGCCCATGGCTGCAGAGTTCCAGTCGCAGCCCTCTCGCCCTCACATCCCAGGTTTGCTGACACCGCGGGGGGGGGGGGGGGCAGGGCAAGGCAGGGCAGGGCAGATCGCAGCAATGATCCCCAGTCGCTTGGATGCCCCTTATGTGGAAGGGAGAAGCAGGATAGGTGAACCACCTCTCCAGAGACTTCCCCTCAGGCGGCAGGGCCAGCGAGGGGCTCCCTCCTGCACCCTGATGCAGCCTGGAACTGCCATGGCCGCAGGTCACCTTTCATCAGCCAGACAGAGCCACAGCTGTCTCCGTCGGCAATGCCACTGCCATGGGAGGCTCCATGCCCCGGCCAAGACGCCATCGCTACCCACCCATGAGTGGGGCCCTTCCCGTGGAGCCAAATGGCCCCTGGGGTTTCCCGCCTGGCCCCCGCGTCCAGCTTGTTGTGCCTCTGCCGCTGTAGCTGGGCACCTGCCCGATGAGAAGCCCTGGGGGGGGTGGAATTCATGGCTGGACTGTGCTTCTCCCTGCCTTCTAACTATTACTTCTAAAAGGTACTTATTTTCTGGAATAAAATGTGTCTGGGTGTGGTTTATTCCAGATTATCCAAATAATGAGGAATAAGGAAGTGATGTCTGAATGACACTCCCCCCAGCTGACTTTTTCTCTCTTCAGTTAGCAGCACTCAGACTGGATCACAGATGAGAGTTAGAAAAATCTAATGGCTAGGAAAAACTAAGATAGAACCTAGGATAACCTAGGTTAAGATTCCCATTTGGTGGTCTTAGCCTAGTCATCACATCCGTGTGGCCTAATGTTGTGAGGCTAAAATGGAGGGATAAGGACTGTCTTGGGCTCTTTGAAAGAAAGATAGAATGTTGTAAACAAATAAAGTGTACAGTGGTACCTCGACATACAAGTGCCCTGACATACAAGTGTTTTGAGATACAAGCCGCCGAGCGAGTGATATTTTGCTTTGAGATGAGAGCAAGATTTGAGATACAAGTATGTAAATACAGTACAGTACATAACAAAAACAACTGAGGTGGTGTTTTGGGAGCTGGAATGGATTAATGGGAAAATTGCTTTGAGATACGAGCGATTTGACATAAGAGCAAGGTTACGGAACGAATTAAACTCGTATGTCAAGGTACCACTGTATTCATGCCTTCACAGAAAGTCATATGAAGGACAGCTCTCTAATAAGGTTGTGCACAAATATTTGTAACATTTGAAATTCATATGAATTTGGCCAAATTTCGAATTCAAATCCAGTGTTGGCACATTCAAAGATTGCCATTTGAATTTGAATCAAATGTTTGATACATCTGTATTAAGCTTTGTTATGGATTTGTATGGGATTCGTGTGGGAAACTATGGAACTGGCTTTTAAGGAGGGACATTCGGTTTTGCTTGTGCAGTGAGTATTCTGCCGTTTTTCATTTAACTGCAGATTTGACAGCTTTAGTCTGGAAGCAATCCCCATCTGAGGTGGGTCTGCCCGATGTCTGTCCTGGGCTCACTGGGAGTTCTCTGGGAGTACATGTGGAAATTCTGTGAGTGGATACAGGGGTTTGAAACCAAGGCCAGTCTGAATCCAGGTGTGGCAAGGCATCCAAATTTACCAGCTCCCATCACCCCCTGAAACTTTACAGCCAGTCTCAGTAGCGACTTATGGGTAAGCTCTGAGAAACTATTCCTAGGGAGGCTACAGGGGCTGAAATACTTCATTCCCTACATGTGGATGCACAGAGGGGGGAGGAGTGAAATTACTGAGCAGGATTTACACACAGAGCCCATTTCCAAAGCAGCATGGCAAGAGCCACAGCATTTACCCTCTGCATCTCCTGCCCCTGTGCCAGATCCAGCATTTTCCACCCATCAGGATGTTGCCTGAGTTAGTTAGACCAGTCAGTTAAACACATCACACACATTACTTTAACAGTACCGTACAAAGACCAGAGGAAGAGTGTAAACAACATATGTTCATGGATTATTATCATTCTGGCTATAAAAAGGATACTACACGCTATTAAGTGTTATTTTGAATGTTAGCTAATTTAACTTTAAAGTAATGACCTATCAAAGCCCTTGCTCCTTAAGCATTCAAATTTTGCCGTTTATAAGCTGGAGGGAATTTGGGCTTTATAGCCTACAGCACTATACGTTCCTCTACTAAACTAATTTTTAACACCAAAACCCACAGAAACATCTCTAGATTTTTTTTATCTGCAGAGGAAAGCCACTTCTGAATAAGCATTCCTTATAGTATTCCTTTTCTGTTTTTTAACCACTCATTTGAGATTCTGGTGGAGGGATGAAGTGAGGGCTGTCTGACCCCTGAAAAGCCAATATCTGTGATCTATTCTGGAAGACTCAATTTCCAGGCTCAAGTGTATGTAGGTAATTGTAAATGTTTAATTATTGGCAAGATAATGTGACAGTCCTCCACACTTCCTGTCCTATGTTCATTTACCCTAGAGTAAGCTCCACTGAACTCAGTGAGACTTACTTCAGAAGATACGTTATAGGACTGTGCTGAATGCGGTACAGATTGTCTTTTTAAACACTTGTAATTATAGTATCCCTCTCAAAAACAGCTGTACCAGTTTCTGTGAGGCAGCTTTGCTCAGTGTCAAATGCTGCGGAACACAAATTGATGAAGAACAAATGTATCAGCTACTAGAATTGATGCTTAAGTACACATTTCCAGGTTGGAGAGACAGGCAGGATGCCTCTAAAGGCCATTTGCAGGGAGCTGAGAACACGTGAAGGTTTTGCCTTCATCTTCTGCTCGAGAATGCCCAGAAACAATTGGTGGGTGATTGGGTGTTTTTCCACTGTCACTAGAAGTACCCATTAAGTACCCATTAATGGGTACTTAATGGCATTTTTGTACTTAATGGGTACTTCTAGTGACAGTGGAAAAACACCCATTGTGTGAGATAGGATGTTGGCCTAGATGGGCTGTGTCCTGATCCAGCGGGGCTCTTTCTGTGTCCTTATGTTCTAACATCTTATATGAAGCAAGCATAGTACAGCTGTGTTTCCTTTGCACAACTTTCCTGGTACTGGAGTGGCCCCACTGACTTTTTTCTCCCTGTGCTCCCATTAGAATGCTGGACTAGATTGGTTGTGGCCTGATCCAGAGGGTTCCTCTTATGTTCTATGCTCTTATGTTCAGACATGTTACACACTCATCTCAAGTAACAGTACCTCAAGTTAGACTGAACCATCTCACTTCAACTTCCCACTCCTTTCTCCTCCCCTAACTTCTAGGGTTCAAATCTAAAGGCTACCTGATTATGCAGTCTTATGTGTGTTTCCTCAGAAGTACATTCCACAGACATCAGTAGGATCTTATTCCTCATTCTCTGCAGAACTGAAGATTTAGGCTTCCTCTAATGGGATGGCCCATATGCTGCAGTGAGGGGTTACGGCAATGTGAGTGGGAGGGAGAAGACCACACCTACAAGGTTCTGAAATGACACTGAGGATGTTGGAACCAATCTGTGGGCTGTACACCACGTGTAGCACACACCCCCAAAAAAATAAATCACCTCTCCAGCTGGGGAAAGAGAACCTGGCTGGAACTCCAACTGTTGAACTGGTGCCAGACCATCAGAGTTTAACAATAGTGACTCGACTCTAGGAAATGGAGGCTCCCTGAAAGTTGTCTTCCTTTGAGTAATTATGGTGAGAGAGACCCACCCCAGAACCAACAAAGTGCAGTTGCCCCACCGCAGAGGTATCACAATTCCTATTGCAAAAGAAATAATCTACCTGGGGGGAGATAGCTGTTGCTCTTCCAGGGCATAAGAGAAAACTATCAGACCAGAAGAAAAATTTCTCATTTTTGTCTCTGGGATCACTCCAAACTTGCAACAACCCTGCGAAACTGCAGAGAGGAATCTCTTTCCAGCCTTATCCAGAGAAACAATGGTTTTATCTGGTTGCCATGACCTATAGAGGACAAAAGATTACTCAGGCTAAACCAGTTAGTCCAGGAATGCATGAGAAGATTTGTTAAGATTTTTCCAACACTTAAGTGTATTAAATGTTGAGGGGGTGATCATTTTCTAGGACTTGCTGACTCACCTTAAAATAATTGCTTTCAGGACTTTTTTTTTTGTCTGTGTGGGGGGGTCTCTTAACATATTCACATTTACATAAAGATGGGAAAGTATCCATCAATGAAAAGTCTTTGCCACCCCCTAGTGGTTAAACCTGTTATACAAAGCAATAAGTAAAAGCAAATGCAGCAAGGCAATTTGGTGTTCATTTATACTTGAGATTACTGATGCAGAATTTTTGCATATAGATAGATAGATAGATAGATAGATAGATAGATAGATAGATAGATAGATAGATAGATAGATAGATATGCTCTAGTGTTTCAGCTAAGAAGCATACAGATTCCCCCCCCCCATCTGCATTAGATGTGAAATAATGGACTAAAAGCCAAGGAGAGACTCTGTTTTTAACATGCTGTGAGTTCTGAATGGCTTTGTTGTTTTCCATAGAAGCTAATCTTTTGCACATATAGCAGGGATGCAATGAAGAGACGGGCAAAATGGAATGTACACACACGACTGTGATGGGACTCTGATTGTACATCAAAAACTAACTGGCATCACTAACAGTAAGGGCCATGAGTATTCATCAGATAATCTAAGCACAGCATGGAAATCGTTCAATACACAGCCATTGTCCTCAACTGTGCGTGCCGTGTAAGGAGCTGTACTGTGTTATTACTAGAAGTGCCAAACATTTCCAGCATAGCACATCTCTGTGTGAAATTATGTACCATGTTCATGCGCACTTACTGGGAGCTGATAGAATACATACAATGAATGCTTTGTGCTGAGTATACAAAGGCCACAGCAAACAGAATGCTCTGCTGGCTCAATTGCTCGACTACAGGGAAGTTTTAAGTCATCTAAATTACTTCTGAAAGACTGGACACATTTGAAGAGATAATCGAAAAGAGACCATGTGATAACTATCACCTTGTAACAAGAGATCAAAGCCATTTATGATCGGTTTGCTGTCTACAAAAGTTGTTTATTACTGGTATTATTTCGTGCAGAAGATACGCAAACTGAATATGCAATAAAAACAGAGCAATGGGCTAAACTAATAACTAGTGGGGTTTTTTATAAAAAAAAATTACTAATAACTGATAAACTCTGAAGAAAAGAGCTTTCTGAACCTTTAGCAGTTGTGCAGAGACTTTCACCAGACATGTGCCTTGATAGCCAAAAATACAGGCTCATAATTAACGTTCAGGACCTTCAGGATCTAGAATTCAGGTAGATTCTATTTGGTTGCTTCCAGGTGTTACTTACTTATTCCACTACATTTGGATATTCTGGAATAAAGCATGAATATTCCAGAATATCCATATTTTTTTTCCAGAATATCCAAATATAGTGAAGTAACATCTGCATGTAGCTCTAGAGTGCTTCCATTTGTACCTCTAGGCTAGACTCGAAAGATTAGAATTGAGGACTTTTGGTCAACAGTTTGGGAGCTTCCATGCAGGGTTCCACAGGGATCAGTTTTGCCCACCCCCACCCCCCCATCACCAAAGTTCTTTAATATCTATATGAAACCACTGGGAATAGTCAACAAGAGATTTAGGCTGAGGTATCACTAGTGTGCTGTTGACACCCAGCTCTGTCTCTGCATCACATCTGAGTTGAGGGTGTTCGGGTGTTTAACAGCACCTGGAAGTAGTAATGGGCTTTGCAGGAAGCGAACCAAGCCTTCCTGAAGGATTTGAAGTCCTCAACTCAAAAAAAGGTGCCAAAGATGGAGGGCTTCAGCCACTGCTATCTTCCCTAGGCCACATGGTGAGCGACATCAGTCTATACCAGACGTGTGGGGACCAGGAAGAAATCCATGGGCTTGATGGCAGGGCATGTCCTAGGAGTTGGTGGATAAAGATGGAACAAGAGAGGCCAGGGTGTGATCCAGCAGGAGCTACGGACATTATAGTGGAACTCAGGAGGCAAAAGCCTTTTGGCTACAGATACTGAAATGGAAGAATGATGAAGGTGCAGATATATTTTAAAGCAGAAATTTTCTTTCTGGGATTGATAAGTAAGGAATTAGAAAAATATAAAGTTATGTTGCAATATATGATTACTGTAGCTAGACCGAAATATGCACAGCAATGGAAAATGCCAAAAATTCCATTACTGAAGGAGTGGATTATAAAATTGATGGATTTTCTGGAGATGGACAAATTGAAAAAAATATTAAGAGATAAGACTACGTCAGCTGTTAGGAACTGGCAACCCTTTATTGATTATCTACAGACATCAGAGGAAGAATTACCAATGGCAGGTTTCAAAAAAGAAGAGGTGAAGACATTGAGACAAAGAACAAAAAGAGGGGCAAAGGGTTAAAGAGAACAAGCAATTGTTCAGAAGGTTGGAAGTCATCAATAACCAGCAATTAAACCAGAAGTTGATCTTTTTAGATATCCTCTATGTAATAAGATGTTTTTTGCTTAATTAAAAAAAAAATTAAAAAAGTGGAACCAAGGGGGGGGGGTGTTCAAGGAAGCAATCAGAGCAAGGAAATGCTGAAGCATGAGCTAGAAAGGCAGCAGGCTGAGGGCCATGAACTGTGAGCCAGTTTGGTCTAGTGCTTAGGGAGCCAGACTCTTATCTGGTAATACCAGGTTTGATTCCACCCTCCTCCATGAAGCCAGCTGGGTGACCTTGGGCTAGTCACAGTTCTGTTCTGAGCTCTCACAGCCCCACCCACCTCACAGGGTATTCGGTTGTGGGGAGAAGAATAGGAAGCTTTGAGTCCCCTTAAATGTGTGAGAAAAGCAGGGTAGAAAAGCCCATTCTTCTCCTCTTCCTTCTTCTTCTTCATCATCATCATAATCAAGCCAGGCATTTCTAGATTCGCCCTAATGGGAGTTTGTGTTCATCATGAACCAAACTGGTTGATGCACATTGTTGTCACAGGATAGTTTCTCCTTACTACTCTGGTGCAGTTGGTCTTTGTGATAAGACAACTTTTGTTCTCATTGTTGCTGTTATATATAACAATATGCAGACTTTAAAATATCATTAACTTTAGCTGAAGTGTCATCTGCTCTTCCTTTTCAGGAACTGTTTTCTCTGCTTTTTAATGGAAAGGCCTTAAAAGCTGCCTCTAGACTTGCGGAATAACTTCACAGTTAAATGTAAAAGTGCAGAATACCTATTGCGCAGCAGCAACTGGCTGTCCCAATTCAAAAGGATGGAGCTCCTAATGGAGCTGCAAGAGTTAAGGAAGCATGCGCCATCACGCGGGTTGAGGCAGCCAATCAGACCTGAGCTGTCCTTCCTGCTCTTATTTTGATCTTCTTGCTGTTCTGCCTTCACTTGGGGAAACTTCGGATTTTGTTTCTACTGCACAGCAAGTGTTGTCTTACTAGCATTAAGGTAAGTGTGCAGTCCTGATCGGATAATGAGACGCCATGACGATCCATCTGTCATCATGTGTCATGCCTCAATCATGACTGTGCATTCCACTGTGCAGTATAAATGGGTCTGGATGCAGCCAAAGTTGCCCACTATCAGATAGCAGCTAGAAAGTAGATAGGTAGGTCATTGAATCCATCTCCCCCTGCATGGTTGAATGCATTTCTATTGAAACTACATTCATCATTTCTAGATTTCCCTTTCTGCTTGCAGATGCTACTGTTTTAATACATACTGTTGCTGTTTTAATGATGTTTGATTTTAGATGTTGTTACCTGCCCGGAGACCTTCAGATATAGGACAGGATAAAAATTTAAATAAATAAAATAGATTAGCAATATCACAGAAATACGTGTCAACTTTAGCCCTCTCCTTCGGCAATCACTATGTGCTCTTTTCCTATCTCACTGGCAATGCATAAGTGCCTATTCTATCCCACTGAAAGCATGGATAAGCTGAAGCAGAAGGAATTGCAAGAGAAGGTTAGTATGGCAATGCAAACTCAACGTGAACGAGAATTTGTTCCAATGAAAAATTGATATGGGACTTAAGTTTACAGAACACTTTTGCTTTGAAAGGAAGGCCAAAAATGCAATTTAAAAAACCTTGTTAGTTGCACATTTCCAACTTGTTACAAATTTCTTGCGCTAAAGATCATCTGGGGTATGCCAAATTAGGTGCAATATAGCGCATGAGAAAGCCCACTAGAGTTTACGCAATTAAAAGTAAATGTAATTTCACATTGATTATAATCTTTTCCCAAATCACACAAATTGCACACAGTTCCTTTCTAAATTAGTCTTAATTAAATCTAATTCAAATTTAATAAGTGACGTGTTTTATATATATTTGTTATAGGGAAAATATTGTGCAATAATCATAATTAGGAAACCTTCAGGATGAAATACATTTATGTTGTTAGGTTTATGTTGTGTAGTCTTCAGTGTGGAAGTGGATTGTCAAAAAACTGAAATCATGTGTCACATAAATGAAAGATGGAGATATTGGCAGATTGAATTCTAGAAAACAGATTTCACAAATCTAGCTTCTGTTCACTCATATAGACATTTGTATGCACTCCTTTGGTGTACGCCCATTCTCAAAAGACAATGCAAATAATCAGATTATTGACTTGTTCCCCAATTTTCTTGGATTTTCTGCATAATTCTATCTTAAACATGCACTTTCCCATATCAGATGCTGCCCACTTTCCCAACTGAACTTCAGGATTCCGTTTAAAAACTGCTTTGAAGCCTTTTTAATATTAAATGCCAGCAGTCGGGTTCCATTTTGGTTCAACCCATCCCTTTTGTACTAGTTTGGCTTGTTCCAGAATATTCCCCAGTGCCAAATAAATCTAAGTTCTCACAACACCACTGCTTCATCCAGACATCTACTTATCCAGCTGCCCCTGGATGTGGAATATGTAGCATTTTAGAGGATGAAACCTTGGATGTCCTAGACTTCAATCTTCTGCCTAACAACCAAAATTTAACTTCCCAAACTTTCAGTTTACCCTTCTGAACATCATTGATGCCAACATGAACCACGACCACTGGCTTCTCCTCAGCATTGTCCACCAGTCTTTCTAGATGCCATGGGATGCAAGCAAGTCACCATGCAATCAAACTGTCCATCACAGACCCATATGTCTATATTTCTAATAATATAGGAGCTTTCCTCCCCAATGCTTGAAGGATTATACTTCAAAGAAGACATAGTTATTAAGGAACCATAAATAGAATGCAATTGTTTTCTATGAAAATATCAGGTCCTGCAGAATAACAGAACAACAGCTCAACAGCTGCGCCATAATCTCAGTTTTCCTAGCCATAATATGGTGTCTTTCCCGTGGGAAGTTGGAGTGCCATTATGGCAACACAGACCATTGCAACACCAAGCCCGTCTCAACGAGGATAGGCCAGGTGTGCACACATGGCTTCTGTCTCTCTGTGACATCACCAGCCTTCCATGAGTATAACTGCCTAACTGTGTAATCCATACTGAGGAGTGTATCATGTGTATCTGCTCTGCTTCTTAGTAATCATGTAGAGGCTTTATCAATATTCGTACTTAGTAGTTAAGTTGTTAACCTGTATTATTTTGATATACTAATGCATCTATTCAGCATTTATCCATGCATTTTATTCAGTGCTTACTCTGCAACCATAAAGCAACAAAACCTTCCTTCTTGGAATGCAACCAAGTTCCTATCTGCTCCTGTATGTGAATTCCAGGGAACATACACTACTTCTGTACAACTTGCCATGTGCATGCTCTTTTTGTTATCAATAAAATCTCAACAATACTCTCAAACTCTAAGGAGGGGAACCCAACTAAGAAATCCTGTTCCTCATCCTCAGCCTGATGTCCTTGTTCTCTGAGACCTCCACTCCCGAAGACAGGTGGAGGGGAGCCCACTGCAGAATGGGATGCCTCTACTGCATCTCTGAAGGTCTAATCTTTCTCCCTCTGCTTCTCCAGGACACCTACCTCATGTTCAAGGGAAGAAACCTGTTCCCTACTGACCAGCCAGGTGGGCATCCAGTTTCAGTCCACCTTCAAAGCAAGAGAACACATCAGCAAAGTGACCAGTAATTTTCTTTCCACATTATCTATCCCCAAGGTGAATTTTCTGAGTTATTTATCACTGAAAGAAAACAGCTTATCACTTTGCTAATGTATTCTCTTGCTCTGAAAGCAGACTGAAGCTGGATTAAACCTTAAGTGTGACCGAAGCCCAAGAGGCAACTGCCCTGAGCACATACCCATCACTTTGGCCAACACAGAAGATCCACATCACAAACTCACTGGGGGACCAGCAGTTTTCAGTGAGCCACAGCCCACCATGACAAACTCTCTTGTAAAGCCTCTCAGCCCTCCGTCCTGACCAAACATTTTCCTATATTAGTTCCCTTGCACATGCTCCGTAACTTGTTTTGCTATGTTCTCTTCTGCCTTCAGAACATCTCTGTGACCCTGTTTGCACTTACTTTCTAGCAAGCTCCGGTCCACGCCTTGGGGCAGTTTTGCACTTCCTGTCACATCACAGGACAGGAAATGTGCATGATGAACTAAAATTGCCTAGTGCTCACACTTGCCCCCTCATGATCAATCACTCACTTGTGTTCGATTGCTGGGCCAATCCCCCGCAGGGGACTGCCATTTTGAGTGTGTTGCGCTGTCCGACTGTGCATGTATCAGTGCCATCGTTATGGCAACGCTGACCCTCTGCATACTCATAGTCATATCAGGGGTTCATGTGAGCTGCCCGCGTACTTGCACAGCAGGTCCGATGACAACCTCAGCCAGCTGGAGTGCAGATGGTTCATGGCTGGACATGTAAGGTAGGTTCCCAGTCACAATTGGGGAGGGTTGGGTAGCTTGTGGTTCACGATGTCATGCACCACAGCTAGTTTACAATTAGGCAACATCTGGGCAGGCAGGGCTCACTTGCAGGCTGTAAGTGTTTCCAGTGAGTGCAGATGCACCTGCCCAGATGTTGCCTAATTGTAAATTATGGGCCAAAGTGAGAATTGGCCCCTGGTGACTATCTGCAACCACCTGCCACCACAGCTCACCAGAGCAAACCAGTTGTGATCTATCTATCATCTATTTATTTTTGTATTTATTGTATTTATATCATGCCTTATACCCAGAAGTCTCAGGGTGGGTAACAATGCTTTAAAATTCTGCACATTAAAACAAACAATATATTAAAACAATAAATATTTGGAAAGATGGCTAGTTCTACAGGCCCAGCCAAGATGCTGGAGAAATTCTGCAAACTTGCTAAATACAGAGCAAGTTCAGCACAAACAGTATGGATACCTTACCTAACTGTTATGGAATTATTATACCACACTAGTTAGGTAAGTGCAAAAAGCCCCCTTCTTTCACTTCTTCACAGGATGCAACTTCTGCCTTGAAAGTGACTGAAAGGTATATAAATTTATTTATGATCCAAGACCAGAATACACAAAATAAGAGCAATAACCACAGCATAAATCTTTCAAACAGTCTAAGTAAAATGTGTATGACAACTTTAAATTATTGTCATGTCCCCTGTAAGTGAAAAGTAGCCTTGCTCACTCTACTGTCTTTGAAACTGACCAAGACATATTGCTCCAATAACCTACTCTTTCTTTGAGGCCTACAAGCACCAGTCTTGATGCCATGTCAATTCCATTTATAATGATGATGATGATGATGATGATGATGATACTACCCGTGTTTCCCTGAAAATAAGACAGGGTCTTATATTAATTTTTGCTCCTAAAGATGCACTAGGGCTTATTTTCAGGGGATATCTTATTTATCCATAAACAAGAATTCACATTTATTGTTGAACAAAAAATGAACCTTTATTAATATACTGTAGTCATGGCATAACATTCTGAAACATCAGCATAACCCCTAAAAATACCACACTCAAAAGACTCCACCAGGCCTACACACAGATTCAAAACAATAAGTGTCTGGCTCCCACCCACGAGACCCAAAACAAAAGGGGCTGAAACCTGTCAGGATCCCTCACAGATTGACCCTGTCAGTTTTACTGGTGCCACACACATCGAGTGCATACCAGGAGGCACTAGCCACCAGTGTTGATACCTACCATATTATCTGAAAGTGCAATCTAGCAATAAATGGGCAGTTCTTTGAACAAAGTTGAAGAGGGAATGGAGGCATTCTTATGTTTGCATTCTTGTGTTCCCTTGCAGCATATAAGTGCTATATAAGGATATACAGAATCTATTTCAGCACAGAAGAAATGGTTAAATCTATTTAAAGGTAAAAGTATTATCACTACTCTGTGAAAACTGTTCTGAATGTGTGCTATTAAGTGTGTGTAGCCAGGCTCTTGGGGTACCACAAGCAGCTCTTGAGTATATTTCTTAAGGGGAAACTGCTATAGAAATTAGAATTTAATCTAAAATTTCCATGGCTGGACTAGAGATGACATTGCCATGGAGCATTCTGACCCACCTTCGGTGGAGCTGGGCAAAATCCTTTGTTCTGTTTCATGTGGATTCAACTTATCCCTAGTTTGTCCATAGATTTCTACCCTACCACTCGTATCATAATTGGAGCCCCTAATTTAGCAGGTGAACTGTGTAAGGCCTAAGACAGCCTTCAATAACTTTGTACCTTCTTTTCTTTCTCCTTTTCAGCCCTGCCTAGTAGATGTTATGAAGGTTGGGCTAAGGTCTTTGCGCAAACACTTTTTTAAAGGTCAGCTTATTTGGGAGTCTGTGGCAAATCCATTTTTCTGGGGCTGGGGGAACTGTGACAGAAGCTTCCATAACTCATTTCTGTTTCTGAAGAAAGAGACTGAGAGAGAGAGAAGCAAAGATTAAAAAAAAGAAGAAGCTGAAATTGAAAGCAAGGGGCAAATATTGTGCTCGTTTTTGTGTCAAACGTTGCAGTTTGGCCAAATTCAAGTGTTTTGCTCTGCCAAGATATTATATTAGATGTGCTCTTATTACAAAAGAAAATGAAACTACTGACAGTCTGTTTGCTTTCATCGTTTTGGTATTTGTTGTTGTGAAATGATTGCTTCTTGTCACTCTTAAAACTTCCAATCCACACTGGCATCTGTTCCGTTCAGTGTGATCTCACAGAGAACTAATAGCCAGGTGCATGGTGAGGGGGGCGAGGTCTAAAATGAGAAGGTCTTTTATTTTTGAACCATTTTCTGGGGAAAGGACCACTCCCATGCTTTTTGGGGAAAGGGTGTTAAGAGAGACACCAGGGCAGCAGCAAAACAATAATAGTGCATGATATCTACACATCACGTGCCTCTGGGGGAAGTGTTCCCCAGTGATATGACCATGGCTTCTCTTGACATAAGGGGCATCTTGTCTTAACTGCTACAGAAACTTTTGTGTATTTGGTAGAGGAATATCTGAGTAAACTCTACATTTGCTCACTCCATTTTGTTTACTGCTTACAGCCCCTTCTTGTCCCGGGGAAGTTCAGGGCAACTAAGAAAAAAAGCATAGAACTAACACAGTTCAAACATGCAAACACAATATAAGAGAACTTGATAGAAATGCAAATAAAAAAAGGAGTGTTTCGCTCCTGAAAAAGACAGGTTGACTAACCTTTGCTATTTTGCTTTTGTAATTAATACAGTGCTGAAAGTATAGTATGCTTCTGCAAGGGAGAACCATGGAAAAGGGCCCAGGCTGAAGCCTGTGTAGCTTGATATAACTGATGCCATTTTAGCTTTTGTAACCCTGCTTTCCATTATGTATCAGTGTTAAATAGAGATTATGAAACGGAAAATGTGAAGAAGTGAAGCACTTTCACTTCTCAGTTTTCACTTCCCAGTTTTATTTTTTACTGAAACAAAACACTGTTTCCCTTGCACATTGCTGAAGGAAAATGGAAGATACATTGCCCTTAGAATTGTATCATTGATACCCTTGTTCCACTCTCCCCTCACTCCCCCTCCTAACAGTGCTTTTCTGGCTATTTATTTTTAAACACATCCCTGTTTTTTTTTCCGCAAAATCATTAAAGAACTATTAAAGATATATGATCTGTTGTATTATCAGTCTAGCCCAAAATAGATTTTTTTTTAATATGAGAGAGTCCATAAGCTTGTGATCAGAACAGAGGGGAATTGGGGGGGGGGGCAGGATGGGAGGGCATTGGTTGGGAGGGAAGGCTGGATCCACCCACACCAATGCAATTCAGCCCCTCTAGCCCAGTTCTCTGCCTACACATGACAAGAAAAAATGGACTGCCCCTCCTAAGATGTCCTGTGTAAAAGAGGACTCCGGAGAAGCCAGCTTGACGAAGTACAGCTGACCCCCAGGGTAATTCCAGGGGAAAATAACATGAGTGAAGCGAAGAGAAGACTGCCAGAAGACATCTTGAACTATGCGTGTGATCATGGTCCTGGTGACTATAGGGACACACTCATGGAATTTTGCTACACATTCCATCACCTAAATAGGCAGTTCTCCTCCTCCTCCAGGCACTATATTCTTTTTATTTACTTTTAAATTCTGTTTTTATGCATTTTAATTGTAACCTCAGGGTATAGGGCAGAAGGGGAATGTAAATAATAAATAGTCTTCCACTGGCTTCTTCAGGGAAGACACCAGGAACTGAAGCTAGTACCTTATAACTTGCAAAGCAGATGGTGTTCCATGCCAGCTCATTTGATCCTCTCTTGGGGAAGATTTCACATTATAGAATCAGATTAGTGGGCAGTAGACGAAAGCAACAAGCACTGTGTCTTAGTTTGGCCCTGGAGATCCCATCTATTCTTTCACGGCAGGGCTAATTCAGAGTTCCTAGGAGGACATAAACAGTATGGACTCTGAAAAGCCTAAGGGTTCAAAACTGGACTTACAACTGATAGAAAATAAAGTTTTTCTGGGCCTTTTATACAGTGTTTTAAGAAAGGAAGCCTCTAGAATAAAGTAAAAGCAGCCTGCTCTTTAAAAAGCTGGTAGTATTTGAGCCGTCTGCACTCAAATCCACCCCCATGATGTACTTTGCACTTCTTGAAAATGTCTTATCAATAACTTGACAAAAGATCTTTCTGTACAAGAGACCTCTTGAACACTCCTTTCATTACTAAAAAGGTCAGGAGGAAAAAAAAAGGGGGGGAAAACAGATCAGTGCAAGAGGCTTGTGTGACAAACATACCTTAAAACGCTGCAACAGACCTAGTCGTAATTCAAACCAAACTTTTGTATCCACCCAACTATCAAAGCAAACTAGGCAACCACCTGGGATCTCAGAACCCCAGAGACAGTTTCTTCAGGTGTGAGGACTCTTATTATTTGGAGTGAGAGGTTGTTTCCTGCAGATTTGAAAGAGGCACACATAGGTAATTTAGCAGCAATTTACTGCTGCCTCAAAAGGCTTTAACTGTGAAATTGCCACCCTTTGTTCCTCAGCATTTTCATGGCAACACGAACAAAACTTCTCCCTGTTATCATTTCCCACTATTTTTGCCCCCTAGTATTAGGAAGACCTATATTTAAAAAAAAAATAGCTAATATATTTGGATGATGTTAGCTTAGCTGAGGGTCTATTAAAAAAACACTCCTACTGGGACTAGATAATGCCAACCTGCCAGTGAACTGGTGTGGAGGTGGGAAGGGCATCAGCTCTTGATGGCAATGGAACAATGCTTGAACAAACAAGTCCCTTGACTGGACGCATCAGCCAGGGACTGGAAATTCTATTAGAAGTGAGCCGCCCAGGAATATAATCAGAGGCCTATTTGCACTACAGGTCATAGTGCATGATTAGGGAACTTCTAGAGAAGATCATCCGCACCTTGACGAGGCTGTTAAAGCCTCCAGGCACCCCCTGCCTTCCCAGAAGTTCCTAATCATGCACTACATGTGGAGCATGAAATTGTGCTCCACACCTTTCCCAGCCTCACCCAATCACTTAACTGGCACATCCAGGCAGCGGCCATTCACACCTCTTCCGGTGCTCCAGGGTTGTCTAAGTTGCTGCACAGGAGTGCTGGCACCTCAAATGACCAGAGATGCGATTGTGCACGTGCAGAGCATCAGCGTCATCATGGCAAGGGCACTGACACATGTGCAGTAGTGCAGGGTGCTGCAGCCAAAATGGCGATACCCTGAAGAGGACTAGCTCTGCAGCAGAATCAAATTAAGCATTTGAACACTAGTCAACATTAGTTCAGTGTGCTCCTTTCCCATCCGACAAACAGGAAGCGAAGTGCAAAATCACCTCAGAATGTAGCCCAATATTCTAGGTAAAGAGTTGGCATGGGACAAAAGGCAACCCAAAGGGAGAGATCTCAGAGTATTTAATATTCCAGGTTGCCTCTTTTGATGAAAGATGTCTGTTCCCTGGCTGATCCTACTTCATTGATTCCAATCTATGTAGATGGAGCCTGAGTCTTGCCTGAATAGTCTGTTCTACAGAATCTTTGGTTGCATCTCCATTGTGCAGCAAAAGGAACTTAATTGAAGGAGGTGTCAACTACTCCCAATCCAATACTGATATTCAAATGATCTGAACGTATAGATTCGTATGCATCACATTTGAATTTGCCAAAAGTTAATCATTTTGTGCTTATAATGTGGGATGACAATGGGATGCATAGGGGATAAAACGGGATGCACACAAATTCGTAAAACTGGCAAAATGTGAATTGGATTTTTGAATTTACAGATTCGGATAATCCCGAGCAAATTGGATTTTTGAAAATGTCAGTTTTTACATTCGAATCAAATCAAATTTTTGAATATTCAATCTGACTCAAATTTGAATGCCAAAAAAACGACATTTGTGCAAACCCCTAGCTAGAACAAAAGATGTTCAGTAGTTAAGTCCTGATGACCACATGGACACATCCATGCAGTTTTCTGGATGCAAATACAAAGTAGGGATGGTCACAAATGTTCTAAACATTAGAAGTTTGATCGAATTTGATCGAAAGTGGACATTTGAACTCAAACAGAATGTCCGCACATTCACATTCAAACAAATTTCAAATGTTCCAAAACATTCTTTCGAATGATTCAAAACATTCAAATGTACACATACATATCTGTATACATCTCATATGTATCTGTACACATTTGCATACAAAATGTATACAGATACGTATGACACATATAAATGTTGTCGACATCCGTATTTACAGATTCGAATCTAACATTCAAACAAATAGATTTGAATGTGTTCGATTAGAATAGGATTTTGTTGCATTCAGATTCCAAACGCTCGAATCGAATTGAATGTTTTGACATTCTATTCGAATTGAATTCAAATGCAATAATAATAATAATAATAATAATAATAATAATAATAATAATAATAATAATAATAATAATAATAATAATAATAATAATAATAATAATAATAAATAATTCATACACCTCCCTAATACAAAGGCAGCTTGCCATGCTTTGCTTCCAGGGAGATGCCCAGGGCGGAACCTGAGCCCTTCTATACTTTCAATCGCATGGGTACAGTCTCTCCCCAATGTATTATTACATCCATGCATGCATCCACATTGCTCTTAGAGACCAATATTGTCTTTTAACTGAACAGTTTTACAGCTCTTATGACACAAGCAGAGCTCTCGACTTTATTTTCCTCATCTTTTCACCTTTCTGCTTACTAAGCTAGTTTTTATTGTTTTTAAATTAACACAAGCCTTGGCATTGGCTTTTCTGTCCTGCCTCTTTCCCTCAACTGGCCTCTTGAGTTCAATATCAAGACAAGGAAGAAATCAGTGATTTAGAAATGCCACATCTAGAGCCAAACCTTTTAATCTTCGCAATAAATATTCTGTCCAATATCAAGACCTTCATAAACGTTCAAGGATTTAGTGGACATTTATCTCCCTCTGACTTTGTTGTGTGTGCATAGAAAGGGCTTTGTTTATCGTTTCATAAAATTGGGCAATATATTTGTTTCCAAGAATAATAAAAAAAGATAAAAATTTTGCAGTAAACTGCATTTTACTGATTGAATGTAAACGGTTTTGTAGTATAGGCAGGGCCCATAGGGCGTCATAATGGCAGTATGTAAGAACTTGGGATCACGCTTGTTGGGTACCCATCAAGCTAACATCCCACTACAGAGGGGCACAGCAGGATAAAGCAATCTGACAGAGCTTCCCTCCACTTCCCCACCCCAAAGCAGCTGCACAGTGGACTTACCTTGGGTGTTGTCATTTGTAAGAAAGCATAGCCTTTCCTTTGGGGGTGCTGAAAATGGTCACCTCTTCTGCCAAGCAGAAATGGTGAAGCCAAGGAATTAAAGCTCCCTGGGTTGGGCAGGAGTTGGAAGGGGGCCGCACTGCTTCTTTTTGGTATGCAGTGAAAGAAGAGATTGCTTAATGCAAATTGGAAAGGAAGTGTAGTGATGAGGAAAACCGACTTAGAGCCAAGGGAGTTATACCTAATTTGGGATCTTCTCTTGATCAAGGGAGATCTTATCAGTGGTGAGCAAAAGTAACAAAGCAGAAGCACTCAGACCGAATTGTGAGGCAGTTTGGTTTAGGTGACCCAGTTTGGTTTAGTAGTTAGGGAGCAGGACTCTTATCTGGGAATACCAGGTTTGATTCTGCCCTCCCCCATGAAGCCAGCTGGGTGACCTTGGGCTAGTCACAGCTCTCTTCTGAGCTCTCACAGCCCCACCTACCTTACAGGGTGTTCTGTTGTGGAGAGAAGAATAGAAAAGCTTTGTCAGCTGCTTTGAGACCCCTTAAATGGGGGAGAAAAGTGGGGGAGAAAAGCCAACTCTTCTTCAGACATGAATACACAAGCTATTGGGGGAGACTGCCACACTCAAGTGACAGACCCAAAGGAAGGTAGATGTTCCAGCACTCTGGCCAACTTCTCACCACCCAATACTGTCCAAAAGAAATACTGTATAGGATCCTGGAAATCAGTACATTTGCTCTTGTCTTGATGGCAGCAGTCCAAGGGGAGGGGGATTCAAGCCACCTTGATTCCTCAACATGCAGCAGCCTTTAGGAGAGCAGATTTCAGCAATGTTGGTTAGCCCACAGCTTTCTGGAATAGGAGTGTGCACAAATGCAATTTTTGGGATCCAATTTGAATTTAATATCTGAAAATTCAAATTGATTTGAATGTTTAAAATTCAAATGTATTCATGCGAATTTTCAATCCATATTTGCAAATACGAATGTCGACAACATTTGTATGTGCCCGTATGCATCCTGTACGCATCTGTACACATCTGCACACATCCCATATTTATCCCATATACATCCCATTTTTGTCCCGTAAGGATCCGTACAAGTGCGTACAGATGCGGGAAAGATGCATACAGGCAAGCACGCATCATGTACATATCCATACACATACATATGAATGATTCAAAAATTCAAAATTCATTTGATGGCTTAAATTTGAATTTATAGACATTTGATTTGAATTTGAATGTCCAAATTTGAATGAATTCAATTGAATTTCAAATGTTTTTAATATTTGTACACATCCGTACTCTGGAACACAAACACATACAGCTCATAATGTTCAGGATTAAGTTCAGCTCTTGTGGCAGGAAGACCCAGTGCAGGCTAAGGACCTAGTGCGCTTTGAGGTGATTAAAGACAGAATGGACCCTGTGGAGGCTCTTGTGAAGATGGAATGGACTGAACAAAAGCAAGAGACAGAGTGGACCCCATAGTGAAGCCAGTGAAAGCCAGAGGAAATGGATAGGAGGAGTTATCTATCATTGCTGAATTTAGATAAGATAATCTATCTGCTGAATTTTTAAGGAGTTTTTAACTGTGTATCTTATTTTAATTTGTATCTTGTGTTTTTAATATGTTGTCTAATGTGTTGTTACCTGCCCAGAGACCTTTGGGTATGGGGCGGGAAAGAAATGGAAATAAATAAATAAATAAATAAATAAATTGAACCCAGGAACCCGTCCTCAGGACAGGCAGGAAATTGGACTGTTCAGACAGGCAAAGAAGTAAACAAGGAAACTGGACAACCATCAGGCTTTACAAATTGCACTAATCTAATCAGTTGTTCAATCTGGGCACTCACATTATTATGCCAGTCTCAAAGCTGCTATCACCAAAAGCACGAACCCTAACAGTTTAAGTGCTGAGTTCCTGCAACAGGTTGACGGGATTAATTCATGGCAGAAAACAACATTGTCAAAACAGGCATTGTCAAAGAAGCAAGTCAGCAGATCCAAGGGGCGAGTTCTGTGATAGTGTGGGTTTATCAGGTCGTAATGTCAGTGTGGTTTCTTGAGTTTTGACTACTGAGAGCATTAGCACCTCTAACTACACATTATTATCCTTGAATTCTGGATAATAAGGGAAGGAAAGCATGAGAGGACTCAGACTTCAAAGTTGGACTTCAGAAGGGCGGATTTTGATGGACTCCGGAGGAGGTTAGGAGGGATCAAATGGTTAAATGTACTAAAGGATAGAAATGTCCAAGAAGGATGGGATATTTTGAGAAATGCAATATTAGAAGCGCAATCATTAACAATTCCTCAAAGGAGGAAGAATGGAAAACATCTAAAGAGACCAGGGTGGATAAACCTAGAACTTAAAAACTTGATAAAAAAGAAAAAAGAAATGTTTAAGAAATGGAAGGAGGGATACATATCTAAGGAGGAATATAATGAAATCAGTAAAATCTGCAGGGCAAGTATCAGAAAAGCTAAAGCTAAAAATGAACTGAGGCTTGCAAGAGAGACTAAAAACAATAAAAAAGGGTTTTGGGGATATGTCAACAGCAAAAGAAAAGTCAAAGAGGTTTTGGGAAGTCTGCAGGGAGAGAATGGAGAAGTGATCGAAAGTGATCTTGAGAAGGCAGAGATTCTGAACTCCTATTTTGCATTTGTTTTTTCCAAGAGGGATAATGTACATGCAACAGTCCTTCACTGTACTGATGAAGGACTAGGAGAATCAAGACACAAAATCAACACTGAGAGAGTAAGGGAACGCTTAGCTAACTTAAACGAATTTAAGTCCCCGGGTCCAGATGGATTACATCCTAGGGTGCTGAAGGAATTAGCAGAGGTAATTGCTGAACCACTTGCTGTAATCTTTGAGAAGTCATGGAGAACAGGAGAAGTCCCAGACGATTGGAGAAGGGCAAATGTTGTTCCTATCTTCAAAAAAGGGAAGAAGGTAGACCCAGGGAACTACAGGCCTGTTAGCCTGACTTCAATACCAGGAAAGATTCTTGAACAAATTATTAAACAACACATATGTCAGCATTTGGATAGGAATTCAATAATTAACAGTAGTCAACATGGGTTTGTATCAAACAAGTCATGTCAGACTAACTTGATTTCATTTTATGACAAAATCACTGAATGGGTTGATCAAGGAAATACAGTAGACATAGTATTTCTTGATTTCAGCAAAGCATTTGACAAAGTATCTCATGTGATCCTCATTGAAAAATTGATCAAATATTGGTTTGACAAGGCAACTATAAGGTGGGTTCAAAACTGGCTTAGTAATCGTACTCAAAGAGTGGCTTTAAATGGCTGCACATCCAAATGGAAGGAAGTGTCAAGTGGAGTACCACAAGGTTCTGTCCTGGGCCCAGTTATGTTTAATGTTTTTATAAACGATCTGGATGAGGGAGTTGAAGGGAAACTGATCAAATTTGCTGATGACACAAAGCTAGGGGGGATTGCAAACACCAGAGAAGAGAGAGAGAGGATCCAAAAAGATTTAGAGAAACTCGAACAATGGGCTGCAACTAATAAAATGGTATTTAACAAAGAAAAATGCAAGGTTCTGCACCTGGGCAAGAAAAATGAAAAAAGCACATATACAATGGGAGGAATTCGGCTGAGCAGCAGCACATGTGAAAAAGACTTGGGTGTCCTGGTAGATCATCAACTGAACATGAGTCAACAGTGTGAGGCAGCTGCAAAAAAGGCAAATGCAATCCTGGGGTGTATTAGGAGAAGCATAGAGTCCAGATCACGTGAAGTTATTATCCCCCTCTACTCTACTTTGGTCAGACCTCATCTGGAGTACTGTGTCCAGTTCTGGTCACCCCAGTTTAAAAAAGACGCTGACAAGCTGGAGCAGGTTCAAAGGAGAGCTACCAAGATGGTGAATGGTCTGCAAACCATGTCCTATGAGGAACGGCTTAAGGAACTAGGAATGTTTAGTCTACCAAAAAGAAGACTGAGAGGAGACACGATAGCTGTCTACAAATACCTCAAGGGTTGTCACAAGGCAGAGGGATCAGCCCTGTTCTCACTCTCTCAAGGAAGGACTAGAAACAATGGGGTGAAACTGCAGGGGAAAAGATTTAGTTTAGATGTTAGGAAAAAATTTCTAACAGTAAGAGTGATCAACCAGTGGAACAGGCTGCCATGGGAGGTGGTTGGTTCCCCTTCGATGGAGGTCTTCAAGCAGAGACTGGACAGCCATCTGTCTGAGATGGTTTAGGAGATCCTGCCTTGAGCAGGGGGTTGGACTCGATGACCCAGGAGGTCCCCTCCAACTCTACCATTCTATGATTCTATGATTCTATGATTCATTCCCACATCAGAATGAATGGACATGCACTGTCCTGGGTGGAAAGTCTAGATTAAAAAAAAAATCCTTATTTTCTATTTTTCTTCTATTCTTTGGGTTCCAGCCAATTACTGCCCTGAAATGACATCAATGAATATGTCTCATAAGAAAGACAGAGGTCCATATTTTGATTATGCCAGGTTTTCAAATAGACTCCATCATATTCTAATTTTTTTCTCAGTATTATTCAGTTAAACTATTTTTCTCCCATGTATATAAATGGAGATATATTTGCAGCTTCTGAGTAGAAATCTGGGAAGTATATGTAACTGAACTCCACAGACTATATACAAGAATATGCTGAACATTGCCATAGGAACCTGGTGATAAGAGTTTATTATTCAAATTCAAATGTCCTCATGTGCATTTAATAATTTAAAATCTCAAAAAGAATATAAAGAACACAACTCTCATGAAACAAGATACTTCAGTGGTGATGGAACTAAAGATCATCATTTGTTTCTACTTTATAAATATATACACCACCTTTCAAGCAAGTTTCAAAGTTATATGCAGAGAATACATACATTTAGAAAGTACCCAAATGCATAATCAGCAGAACAGAAAAAAAATCAATTGAGCAATCAAAGGCTTTTAAAAAGTCCTCCCTTCACAGAAAGCTCTAGTATTGTCTTGAACTGGCAAGTACAGCCATATAACTGTTAGGCTAAAAATGTATCCAAATTCTTTCTTCTACTATTTTCCATTAAAGAAGATCTAATACACGTTACACTTTATTTCCGCATTTCCATGTGGAGAAGCATCCCAACTAGAATAGCTTCTAATTCCCAACTGAAGCAGTCCCACTGTCCTGGAAAAAGGTTGTCTGCACTTGAACAGTCTGTTCTGGGACACCTGCCACAGTGTCCCAGGCCACTGTGAAGCTCACATAAACTTTGGAACTGGATGCAATACCTCCAACAGCCAGGAACTAAAATTCCTGGTTTTGGAGACATAGGAAGACCATTTGGGCAGTTCAGTTTAGTGCACCACCCAAATGCATCCCCCTGCTAAAATGGGGAGGCATGTACCCTTCCTTATGCCTCCGTGAACTGATCTAGCCACTTCTGCAAAAACAGGTCTACTGATATTCTGCTATAGGTGATCATTAGGCGTCTGCATGAATGCAATTTTCGGGATCCAATCTGATTTGATGCAAATTGACTATCCAAAAATTCAGTTTGAATTGAATTTTTAAAATTCAAATTTAACCAAATTCAATTCAAATTAAGCAAATTCAGATCCATTCATTCTAATTTCCAATTTCAGTTTGCACTTACAAATGTTGACAAGTTATGTATGTGCCTGTACGCATCATAACACAACCCGTACACAACCGTACACATCTGTATGCATCCCATAGTGATCCCATATGCAACCTGTTTTTGTCCCATATGAATCCATACAAATGCGTATGGATGCGGGAAAGATGCATATGTGCAAGTATGCATCATGTACGAACCCATACACATATGGATGTCTGGATAATTCAAATAAATAGATTCAAAATTCATTTGAATTTGAATTTATGGACATTTGATTCAAATTCGAAAGTTGAAATTTGGACAAATACCTTTGAATATTTGTGCAGATCCCTAGAGACCATTTCTGACCCAAGCTATGTCCAATGTGGATGCAACATGCTAGCAGGGGAAAGGGCCTCTCTAGGCTGAACCAGATTGCAAAAAGGAGGGGCCCAGAAGTGGGCCGTGTTGCATAGTGCACTATCCTAAGGTAAGTGTGAAAGAGCCCTTAATTGTTTCTGATCTTCAAACAAAATTCAATATGAGATAAAGACAACCTGAGTAAATGTAAAATATAACCTTCAAATGATTGTTTCATTTATTGAAGGAAAAAAGTTATCCAATACCTTCATCACCCATAGGAAAAAGTAATTGCCCCCTTAGTTACTCAGTTAACCAATAAAGCAAATTTAATTGATAACTGGGTTCAGAATAGACATGCCCAGGGTGAATATCGCCAGGCTTGTTAAATCCAAGCATCACTTAAACAGAAGATTTTCATTTTCAGCAATGTGGAATAGGCTAAAAGAACTCAATAAGCAACATAATATACCATAATCAAAACAGTTTTTTGAAAATATGAGAAAGCAGAAACCCAAGGAGGGTTACAAAACCATTTCTAGGGCTCTGGAACTCCTATAAACAACAGTGAAAGGCATTATTTCAAAAAGGAGAAAACCTGGAACAGTGGTGATTACTTCTGGAAGTAGCCAGCCTACGAACATTTCTCTAAGAATGCAATGATGATTCATCCAGCAAGTCACAAAAGAGCA